>JASWHV010000003.1:17441155-20129120 GCA_030760725.1 Neostapfia colusana
ACCCGGGGCCTCTTCGAGTCGCCACCGGAGGGAGTGTCAGGCACCCCAGAATCCCGACTTGGCACAGAAGCCGCTGCTAGAGGAGATCGAGCGCGCTTCTTCTCTGGCGGCGGGTTGGATGCCATGGCAAGGGAGAACTCAAAGGCAAGAGAGCAAAAGCGCAAGAGTCCGAGGTGAAACGCAGAGAAGTGCGAAGGGAAGCTGCAATGTGGGTAAGGCCCCCTCTAAAACACCTTCCCGGGTGCAATCCAAAGCGATTCGGAACTCTTCGGATACCCCGCGTCGGCGACCGCTTCGGTTCCTAAACCGAGTGCCGATGACGGGTGGGCCCGAACCGCCTGACTGAAGCGGTGGGGGCAAGGAGTCAGTCTCCTGAGAAGATGAGCCGGCAAGGCACTTCGGCGGTTCCCGAAGAAAGCGCCACAACGTGCAGAAGTGGCAGTCTTGGGAACCGCCACAGTAAAAGCAACCATCAAGTGAGCACACGCTCCCACGATCCCGTGGCCGTTCGTGCTCCGGCAGCGGTCAATTCGGGACTTAGAGGAAGTGTGCGGATCGGAAGAGACGGAGGTCCCACCTCGGGCTCGCTATCTCCGCCGAGATGGGCCCGGGGGCCACTGTCGGTACCTGAGATATGGGGTACCCCCGCACACAGGGTAAAATGCCTAAGGAACTCGCCCTTCTCCGCAGGGAGAGCTCCGAAGGCGTCACGCGTCCGGCGGGGCCGGACCTCCCTCTCCTCAGAGGAGAGCTCCGGGCCCGCCACGTGGCATACAGAAGCCGGACCTCCCCCTCCGCGGGAGAGAGGCCCGAAGGCGCCGCGTGTCCAGCGGGGCCGGACCTCCCTCTCCTCAGAGGAGAGCTCTGGGCCCGCCACGTGGCATACAGAAGCCAGACCTCCCCCTCCGCGGGGAGAGGTCCGGAGGCTCCACGTGCCCCGCGGGGCTGACCCTCCTCTTCTCTGAGAAGGGCTCCGGGCCCGCCACGTGGCAGCAGAGCGACGCTGCCTGCCCCGAGCGATAGGCAGCGGGCGTAAATACGCTCCATACCTTGCCCGTACAAGGTATTCAAGGCCCGCGTCTTTCCAAGACGCGGAGCACGCTTCTGTCAGGTGCCGTTGCGCCCAGTCGCATCACAGACTGGCGCGCGGTGTCAGAACCTGTCAGCCAATAAACACCGCGACAAGACATCCCATGCCGCCTGCACCGTCATCAACCACTACGACTAGCATGCGGCATGGGCAGGGCGGCAAGATGAAGACTCAGAAGCCTTCGACCAGAGACAACTACCGGCATAACTGCAGATACGGTAGATAATAGACAATCTTCGCGGGACCACCTGTCGGGTCCCGGCTTCCCTTGTAAGCCGCCCGAGTCTTGGACTATAAAAGGCTCGGGTAGGCGTCGATAGCAAGGGTTCGCACTTTGCAACTCATATGCTAGCCATACACTCTCAAGCTGTAACTCACCCCCAAGCTCAGGCCTCCAGCCCTGAGCAGCAAGCAATACAGCGAGCTCCATAGCTCGCCGTGGACGTAGGGTTTTACGCTCCGGCGGCCTGAACCACGTAAAACTCGCCGTGTCAAGCTTTTACTAACTCGTCCATCTGCGCAAGCTCTCCGCTAGGGACTAGCCCCTCCGAAAAAAGAACCTCCGCGGGCTGCCCAGTGCAGGCCCGAGGGAAGTGTCGATGGCACACTTCGACAGCTACCATGATGGGTAGGGTCGTCAGGATTTGCTTCAACTCCTGGAAAGCTTCTTCTGTCTCGTCGGTCCAAGCAAATGGGCCGGATTTGCGCATGAGCTTAAAGAAGGGGAGTGCTCGCTCTGTTAACCTCGGTATAAACCGACTCAGCGCGGCTAGGCATCTCGTGAGTTTCTGGACTTCTTTGATGCGGGCGGGGGGCCGCATCAAGTCGATGGCCTTGATCTTCTCTGGGTTAGCCTCAATTCCTCGGTGTGAGACCAGGAATCCTAAGAGTTTTCCAGATGATACGCAGAACACATACTGTGGCGGACCGGAATCCGCTCATCCAGGATCGCAGAGGGTGGTGCCGCGCGGTGCGACACCTGACAGCACACGTCATAAGAACACAATATATTACATGGGAAAAACAGCTGAAACTGTACAAACAAGTACAAACTTCAGTTACAATTATTGTTCTATTACACAGCGGAAGACTACACTATACAACTCACGCCCGCCTATTTAGCAAAAGTCGGTTGCCCAGCCCTAGGGCAACCCACACTAGCTGCACGTCTCAGCTCAGCGCGGCGTGTACGGCTCCCACTCAGCCGTGGTCCCCGACGGAGGGTAACCCTCGCCGGTGGACTCGTACTCCGAGTCCGTGGGTGGCTCTTCACCTGAAAAACACTTAAGCAGCAACCGTGAGCACAAAGGCTCAACAAGGCTTAACCGACTCACCTAAGCATGAAACTCTACATGAGGTGTACAATGGACATAGGATAGTAACATTTCAGCAAAACGACACGCCTACAAGTTCATCCTTAGTTCATCTTTTAGCAACAAGTTAACAGTTCATGAAATCTGAAATTTAGTAAGCAGTATTTGGTGGCACACATGTAGCAATATAATTATATCAATCAGCATCATTGAATCAACATATTTCATCCATTAGTCTACGTTACGACGCAGTGAACAAGCAGTACTCGTCACCGCGAGGGACGGCGAATCGACTCGATATACACCTGCAGGGAAAACCCAAAGAGCACGTCACGTACGCCCACCCGTGGAGCTGCACAGCACGCTCACTCGATGTCGTACGGGACAACCTTTCACCCAACAGCCCAAACGTCGAACCGGTCACACCGAAACGAGCAGGAGGTTCCCCACACGGAGCATCTCTCTATGCCCGTTGGCAGATTTCCACCTTGCTGCCCTCAACCTACACCTATAAATCGGTGTGCTATGCCTCGACGCCCGGAGGTTTAGGCTACATCGGTTTATCGGGGCCCATATATCCGATATGCCTTCGGTACGTTCAATACTTGTTCAGCAGGGCCGCACACGGATCGGTCCTCAATCGACACGGGCAGGGCTGCGCACACAAGACTCTCTCTTGCTGCGCCCTAGCCCCTGCCTAGTCTCATTTTCATTACTAAAGTGATCTCACATCACTCAACCGAACCCGTGTGTCCCCAGCCTATCTCGCGAGTAGATTCCAACTACTCGACTTGTACCGAAATCCTATGACTCATTAAGCATAGCCTGTCTACTCGAGGTCCTTGACACTACCCTCACTCTTTTAGGAAACTTTGGTTATGCAAGTGGGGTTTCATTCATCCGATACCTAATGCACATACATACTTCATATGACACATGTATACAAAGTAAAACTTTTTAAAAAGGGTTAATGCAAACCGGGGCTTGCCTTGTTGCTGCTGGTCAGGAGTTAGTTCTTCGTCCGGAAGAAGGAAGTCCAGCACTTCCGGAGTCTCTTCTTCAACGGCTACACGTTAATGAAATACTATACGTTAATTTAGATGCAAATGTGAGTTTTAGAGTAACACTTCTACTATTGGTTTTTAATGACCAGCCTCTAACACCTGGAACTTTGTTTTAATAATTTAAAGATGAACTGGTGTTGGTGGTTTGGCTTGGACTTAGTCACATGGTTAAGTGCTAAGTGGTTTTCCCCCTTTTCCATCTTAATCCCTTAAGTGGGTAAACAGGACAGGGGTGATCTAGAGCTCCAATAGAGATGAGAATTTTTGTGTAAGTTCCTTGTCACAAGAAAACTCTCTGGACCAAACATTAGCACTTTTCATGGAGGGGTTTGCTCAGAATAATTCTCTTGGCAAATCAGCAAGGAAGAATTAATTCTGAGGTAATACCCCTGTTCATGCTCAACTTAATGAACTACAATTTCTATTATAGCTCATAGAGTTTGCATGAATTTTCCTAGCATTTTTGGAGTCAAGGTTTGCCCAGAATTGAATTTCCAAGTTTTGGAAATTCTCTGAAAATGTTTCTGCATTCAAATGAACACAGCACCTTCCACTTTGAATTGCTCTGACCAAATCAACTCCAAATGGTCTGAAACTTTTACAGGGGTTTACTAATGTCCTAAAGAACATTCTGGTAAAATTTGGGGATTTTTGGATGAACCAAACTCCCTCTAAAATTCTTTTGCTGAAAATCTTTAAAGAATTTTCCAGAATTAATTAATGGGCTTCATACAAATTGGGTTGTATCTCTGGACAGAGCTAGGCAAGATGAATCCAACCCAATTTGAATCACTAAATTTGGAGCTTCCTAGCCACGGTTATGGATTTCTAAAGTTTGAGCTAATCCCTGAATTATTTTCCTACAGAAAATCCCCTCCGGCGCTAAACCAGAGGCTGACAGCGGGGCCCGCCCGTTTAAATTGAACTAACCGCGCGCTCGCGCGCGATTAACACAGGGGCTGACAGGTGGGGCCGCGCCCTTCGTCTACCTCCCGACGTCGCCGCCCCGAGCCGCCGGAGCTCCGGCGAGGTCAGCGTTCCCGGCGATCTAGCTCACCGGAGCCGACGAAACTCGCCGCCCCCACGTAATCTCGGGTGCTGAACCCGCTGGACACCATGTCGCCGCCGGCTAACCGCCATAGCTCGCCGGCGACGAGCCCTATGCCTCTGTGCTACCTCGGCAATGTGTTCCCGCCCTTCTGACCGTTTTCTTCGTGCGCTAATCGCGTCGCCACACTCAGGGAAACCTTTGGAAACTCGGCATGAGCTCTGTTGGGCCCTAAACGGCCGGCAACCCAGACCTCACCGGCGACCCCCTCCTCCGCCATACTGTCCTAGGGTGAACTTAGGGTTCCGGCGGTGATTTCCTTCCGGTTTCCGAACGAGAAGGGTCGCCAGAACCTCTAGATGCTCTCTCACAGCTCCGTTCGGCCTCCCACCCACTATGCTTCCCAAATTTCTGCTAAACCTAATCGGGTCCCGAAAGAAGCTACTCGCCCTAAACTGAGAAATTCTCCGCGCACAAAGGTCGAACCTTGGAACGGTTTGCGCGGTGGTCTTGAGGACGAGCTAGCGCTTCACTTTCCTATGGAGGTCGAAGCCGGAAGATGATCACAGCTGGGGTGGCACACGATCGGAGCTCGGGTGACTAGGCTGCTGGTTACAGAACTTCGCGAAAATCAGTAACTCGCCGGCGGTCTCGGGCCTTTTATAGGCTCCTGAGGCCAGGGGAGAGCGCGACACCTGCTGTGCCACCTCCTCTGCCGAAGCAGGAGCTGGCCGGCCGAGGTGGTCGGTCGCCGCCGCTGGCTGCAGCTGGCGAGCGTGCTCGGTCGAGGAGTCGGCTGAAGAGACTTCGGTGCTAAGTCTACTGACCAGTGGGCCTCCCCTCTAACTCTTTTGTTTTTTCCAATTTTCTGAATTCTGTTGTGCCAAAATATCCTCAGCTACTCACAATTTAATGTGAGACTTAATCACCAAGCCTTTGTTTGAATGTGAATTCTCAAATTCAAACTTTGTTTGGTTAAACTTCATATTTAAACTGAAATTCAAATTCAGTTTTGAATTCTTGCAAATTTAGCTCTTGACAAGATGAGCTCCAATGGAGATGAAAGTTGGTGGGTTTACTCAGAA
Source organism: Neostapfia colusana (assembly GCA_030760725.1). NCBI lineage: Eukaryota > Viridiplantae > Streptophyta > Magnoliopsida > Poales > Poaceae > Neostapfia > Neostapfia colusana. Next base: position 17,446,756 of record JASWHV010000003.1, read on the forward strand.
AAATGTGCTGAGTATAGATATGGAGCTAACTTTTGAATTTGGGTGATGAAAGTTGCTGCAATTTGAATTTACATTCAAATTGGCCTCTTTTTGAAATGACCCAAAAGTGCCTCAAACATTGTTGAATTTGCATGAGCTTTGGACTGAACCTTCCCAAGACTTTTCAAATTCTAGGGTGAGCTCAACTTCTCATGTTCATGTGCAGAAGCCCTACTTTGTGAAAGTGAAGGCTTTCCCTTCTACTCATCCCTTTGATGGAGGTCACTTGCTCTTCACAATATTTCACAATCTACCCACAATAAAAACTGTTGTGTTGTGAGGTGCATAAAATTTTTACAAGTCCCTTTTCTTGGGCTTTTACACACACTTGTCGGGCTTCAGCTTGGTGCGCGTAGAGCGCAGTTTGTCAAAGACTAAGGCCAGGTTATCTAGCAGGGATGAACTCTGCCTGACCTTAACAACGATGTCATCGACATACACCTCAACTAAGTCTCTTATTAACTCCCCGAAGGTTTTGTGCATTGCACGTACAAAGGTGGGAAGAGCATTCTTTAGGCCATAAGGCATAGAGACATAACAGTACAGGCCGTCTACTGTGATGAAGGAGGTGTGCTCTTCATCTTCTCTAGACATAGGGATCTGATAGAAACCCGAGTAGGCGTCTAGGAAGCATAGCATATCGCAGCCCGATGTCGAGTCTACTATTTGATCTATTCTAGGGAGAGGGAACGGATCTTTGGGACATGCCTTATTAAGACTGGTGTAGTCGATGCACATCCGGAGCTTCCCGCCGGCCTTCGGGACAACAACGGGGTTCGCCAAACACCGGGGATGGTGGACTTCCCGTATGAAGCCAGCGTCCAGCAGCTTCTTGATTTCTTCCCGGATGAAGTTTTGCCACTCGATGGACTGCTTGCGGGGCTTCTGTTTGACTGGCCGGGCGTCGGGGAAGACCTTCAAGTGGTGCTCGATCACCTCCCTAGGAATCCCCGGCATCTGCGACGGCTGCCATGCAAACAGGTCGACGTTGTGCCGGAGGAAGGTGACGAGTGCGCCTTCCTATTTGCTATCCAGGCCCCCGGCTACCCGGGTGGTCTGGGTGGCATCAGCGCCGACTTGGATGAGCTTCAGGGGGACGTCGCCCTTGTCGAGGGGTTGCACACGGGGTGCTGCGGTAGAGGCACGGTGGCGTGCACTCGGGTGGAGCCGGTCTGGTTCTGCACTGCCAGGGGCTGGTGCTCTAGCTGTTGCAAGCGCTTGGAGCTTTTACAAGGCTGACACTGCAGCAGTGCGGTCTCCACGAATCCTGAGGACGCCTGTTGGTGTAGGCATCTTCAAGACGAGGTAGCCATAGTGGGCTACTGCCATGAATCGGTACAGGGCTGGCCTGCCAATTATGGCATTGAAGGGGAGGTCGATCTCCGCCACATCGAACGGAATGCACTCTGTCCGATAGCTGTCCGGTGCCCCAAAGGTCACCGGAAGGCTGATGTTTACCGTAGGGAATGACCTGTCCCGGCTCTACCTCTGAGAACGGGCTCGATGGGGTGAGCTTAGCCATCGGGATCTGCAGCTTCTGGAAAGGTGCGCGACTGATGAGGTTCAGTCCAGCCCCGCCATCCACCAAAACGTGGTACATCCTCACGTTGGCGATGGTGGGAGCTACCAAGAGCGGTAGTTGGCCGGCCCCAGCCATGTTCCTGGGGCAGTCGGTGGCATCGAAGCTGATGGGGGTTCCCATCCACTTGAGGTGCGGTGCGGCACTTGGGAGGGGAGCCACCGACGCTACCGCTCGGCGCAGGGTCTTAACCGCGCTTCGGGACGAGGGGTCAGTGGACACACCGTAGATGACGTAGAGCATCTTCCGGCGCTCGTCATCACTGGAGCTGGAGTCCTCATGGTTGCGCACCGCCTTCACGACGCGCTGAGGCTCCTGGAACTCCACCTGGTGGTCGACGTTGTCTGGGGCGTTGACCTTCTGCTTGCCCTCCCTTTGACGGTAGGGTGGGGCATCAGTTCGAAGCTGCTTCCCTTTCCGGAAGCGCTCCGCGAGCTTCTGGATCTCCCGGCACTCGACAGCAGTATGGTAACTGGTGCCGTGCACGGGGCATAGCTCGCCTTGGTCACCATCTGGAGCTGGTGACTGTCGCTGCCTTTTGTCGGGGTGCGGCCCCCGAGCCCCACTGGGTGCCGCTGCTGCGGCAACGGGAGCCGTGGCCGGTGGTTTCATCTTGCCACCGCCCCGGTTCTTGATCTTCTTGCCGCTTCCATAGGAAGCGGCGCCAGATCCTGGCTGCCCTCCTGACTCAGAGGCTGGCAGGGAGTGCCAGTTCCGCCCTTCTGCTGCTCTGGTGCACTTGTCCGCCAGGCTGAAGAGCTCTGAAACGTCGCGGACCTCTCTGGTTGTGAGCTTCTCAAGCATCTTCTTGTCCCGGACGCCTTGCCGGAACGCCACCACCACAGAAGCATTTTGGATATGTGGGATGGTGTTCCGTACCTGGGAGAACCGCTGGATGAAGGAGCGCAGCGATTCCCCAGGTTGTTGCTGGATGGCGTGGAGGTCGAGCTCCGTGCCAGGCCGGGTGTAGGAACTGCCGAAGTTGGCAGTGAACTGCCAGCAGAGCTCTCCCCAGGAGGTTATGGTACCCTGGGGGAGGTTCATGAGCCAAGACCGGGCTGGGCCGGTCAAAGCGACGGGGAAGTAGTTGGCCATGACGGCCTCATCCCCTCCTGCAGCAAGGACGGCGGTGGAGTAGATCTGGAGGAACTCCGCCGGGTTGACGCTGCCATCGTACTTCTCGGGCAGGTGTGGCCAAAACTTGCGCGGCCACCTCGCGAAGCGAAGGTGGGGCGCCAGGGCCGCACATCCTGCTCCAGCTGCTGCAGGCGTTGGTGCCGCGAACGCTTGGTTCGCTGCTGGCACTGTGTACCCCGGTATGGGCAAGGCTGCGCCATAGACCGGGGGCGCCGTTTGCAGGGCATATGGCTGTGGCATATGCTGCGTGGCTTATGCCTGGGGCAGAGATCGCGTGGCGAAGGTCTGCGCCTCAGGCAGGGTCGAGGCTGACGTCATGCTGTCGCCGGCCTCTTGGCTGCGACGCCTTTCTCATCGTCGCTCGAGGAACACTCGGGCATCTTGGCCCAAGTGGCATCGTTCCAGCTCCATCCTCAGGTCCGTCGATGGGAGCCTGGTGGAGCTGGAATCCGCCGTCTGCCCGTCAACCGTTGGCATGCGCACCAGCGACACAGCCGGTTGGCCGGGGCGTCGTCCCTGCCGAAGTCGAGGGTTTGCGGTGGCGACGATGAGACGGTCTACCTCGCAGATCCACTGCTGGGTCACTGACTGAGGCGCGTCCCCAGCAGGTGGATTGTGCAGTAGCGCTCTTGCTGCAGCTAGCGCGCCCCCGTGGGGGACGCTCAGCGCTGTAGAAGATCTCACGCTAGCTGGAGCCTGCATTGCCGGAGTCGGCGCTGCCGGAGTCGGCTGCTGGCTTCCAGCTCGTGACGACACACTCCGTCCAGAGTGTGTCGAGACGTAGTCCCCGCTTGTCACGGTCCGTCGTGAACGCGGGGGAGGAGAGCTTGCCGCTGAAGGAAGCTTCGTCATCTTCGTTGGCAAAAGCCCGTCGCGCAAGGGAAAAGACCCCCTTCCTGGCACGCCAAATGTCGAAGTGTGTGGTCGACACTTCCCCTGGACCTGCTCTGGGCAGCCCGTGGAGGTTCTTTTTTGGAGGGGCTAGTCGCTTGCGGAGAGCTTAAGCGTTAGGGACGAGTGAGGGAGAAGCTTTACATGGCGAGTTTTACGTGGTTCGGGCCGCCGGAGCGTAAAACCCTACGTCCAAGGTAAGCAAAGGTGCTTGCTGTATTGCTTGTTGCCCAGAACTGGAGTCCTGAGCTTGAGGGTGAGTGATGTCTAGGACGCGAGTTCGCAGAGTTCGAACCCTTGCTAACGTCGCCTACCCAAGCCTTTTATAGTCCAAGACTCGAGTGGCTTACAAGATGGGCCCGGGACCCGACAGGTGGTCCCGGGGAGATTGCCTGCCGTCTACCGTATCTGCAGTTATGCCGGTAGTTGTCTCTGGCGAAGGCTTCCGAGTCTTCGTTCTGCCACCCTACCCATGCCGCAAGCTAGTCGTAGTGGTTGATGACGGCAGGGGTGGCAGGGGATGTCTTGTCGCTGTGTTTATTGGCGGACAGGCTCTGACATGGCGCGCCAGTCTGTGATGCGACTGGCCGCAACGGCACCTGACAGAGGCGTGCTCCGCGTCTTGGGAAGGCGCGGGCCTTGAATACCTTGTACGAGCAAGGTATGGTGCGCCTTTATGCCCGCTGCCTACCGCGCGGGGGCAGGCAGCGTCGTCCTGCTGGCCACGTGGTGGGCCCGAAGCACTCCTCTGAGGAGAGGGAAGTCCGGCCCCGCGGAACACGTGGAGCCTTCGAAGCTCTCCCCGCGGAGGGGGGAGGTCCAGCTTCTGCTAGCCACGTGGCGGGCCCAGAGCTCTCCTTTGAGGAGAGGGAGGTCCGGCCTCGCGGGACACGTGGAGCCTTCGGAGCTCTCCCCACGGAGGGGGGGAGGTCCGGCTCAGTTGGCCACGTGGCGAGCCCGGAGCTCTCCTCTGGGGAGAGGGAGGTCCGGCCCTGCTAGACATGCGGCGCCTTCGGAACTCTCCCTCCGGAGAAGGGCGAGATCCTTAGACATTTCCCCCTGTGCGCGAGGGTAACCCATATCAAGGGTACCGACAGCATGGTACCGGCAAATGCTCCAGCGATACCAGCAAAGGTCTGTGCGTGTTCGAGAGCTGCAAGAAGGTGACCTGGTGTTGCGGCGCATACTTTCTCGTGAAGGGACCGACAAACTCTCCCCCAGCTGGGAAGGTCCCTTCCGAGTCACGAGAGTTTGCCGCCCCAGGTGCGTACGCCTTTCCACCGAGGATGGGGATCCGCTCCCAAACCCTTTGAACATAGAACACCTCCGTAAGTTCTATCCCTAGAGCAATAGTAGGACAATCTTTTCTTTCTGTAATAGATTCCATAGAGTCCAGGAACAGCGCTCGGAGCAGCTAAGTCTCAGGGGACGGTCCAGGACTACGTTCAGCTTGACCTAGTTCCGACCCTAAGCGCGTAGAGTCTTGCTTCCCTTCTTAATGGGGCGGGTCATTGCCTCCATGTTTAGCCTGTCTTCCTCCTATGGATATTTATATGTGTCGGTACCCTCGATATGGGGTACCCTGCGCACAGGGGAAAATGTCTAAGGATCTTGCCCTTCTCCACAGGGAGATCCTCCGAAGGTGCCACGTGTCCAGCGGGGCCGGACCTCCCTCTCCTCAGAGGAGAGCTCCGGGCCCGCCACGTGGCCAGCAGCAGCCGGACCTCCCCCCTCCGCGGGGAGAGCTCCGAGGGCGCCACGTGTCCCGTGGAGCCGGACCTCCCTCTCCTCAGAGGAGAGCTCCGAGCCCGCCACGTGGCCGACAGAAGCCGGACCTCCCCCCTCCGCGGGGAGAGGTCCGAAGGCCCCACGTGTCCCGCGGGGCCGGACCTCCCTATTCTCAGAGGAGAGCTCTGGGTTCGCCACGTGGCCAGCAGGGCAGCGCTGCCTGCCCCCGCGCGGTAGGCAGCAGGTGTAAAGACGCACCATACCTTGCTCGTACAAGGTATACAAGGCCCGCGCCTTCCCAAGACGCGAAGACGCGGAGCACGCCTCTGTCAGGTGCCGTTGCGGCCAGTCGCATCACAGACTGGCGTGCTGTGTCAGAGCCTGTCCGCAAATAAACACAGCGACAAGACATCCCCTGCCGCCCCCACCGTCATCAACCACTACGGCTAGCTTGCGGCATGGGCAGGGCGGCAGAACGAGGACTCAGAAGCCTTCGCTAGAGACAACTACCGGCATAACTGCAGATACGGTAGATGGCAGGAAATCTCCCCGGGACCACCTGTCAGGTCCCGGGCCCCCCCTTTGTAAGCCGCTCGAGCCTTGGACTATAAAAGGCTCGGGTAGGCAACGTTAGCAAGGGTTCGAACTCTGGGAACTCGCATCCTAGGCACTACTCACCTTCAAGCTCAGAACTCCGGTTCTGAGCAACAAGCAATACAGCGAGCACCTCAGCTCACCGTGGACGTAGGGTTTTACGCTCTGGCGGCCCGAACCACATAAAACCCGTCGTGTCAAGCTTCTCCCTCACTCGTCCCTAACGCTTAAGCTCTTCACAAGCGACTAGCCCCTCCGAAAAAGAACCTCCGCGGGCTGCCCAGAGCAGGTCCGGGGGAAGTGTCGACCACCCACTTCGACATTTGGCGCACCAGGAAGGGGGCTTTTCTCTTGCGCGACGAGTTTCTGCCAACGAAGATGATGAAGCTTACTTCAGCGGCAAGCTCTCCTCCCCCGCGTTCACGACGGACCGTGACTAGCGGGGAATACGTGTCGACACACTCTGGACGGAGTGTGTCGGCGCAAGCTGGAAGCCAGCAGCCGACTCCGGCAACGCAGGCTCCAGCGAGCGTCAGATCTTCTGCAGCGCTGAGCGTCCCCCACGGGGGCGCACTAGCTGCAGCAAGAGCGCTACTGCGCAATCCACCTGCTGGGGACGCGCCTCAGTCAGCGACCCAGCAGTGGATTCGCGAAGTAGACCGTCTCGTCGTTGCCGCCGCAAACCCTCGACTTCGGCGGGGACGACGTTCCAGCCAACCGGCTGTGTCGCTGACGCGCACGCCAACGGTTGACGGGCAGACGGCGGATTCCAGCTCCACCAGGCTCCTGTCGACGGGCCTGAGGACAGAGCTGGAACAATGCCACTTGGGCCAAGATGCCCGAGTGTTCCTCAAGCGACGACGAGAAAGGCGTCGCAGCCAAGAGGCCGGCGACAGCATGACGTCTGCCTCGACCCTGCCTGAGGCGCAGACTTTCGCCACGCGATCTCTGCCCCAGGCATACGCCACGCAGCATATGCCACAGCCATATGCCCTGCAAACGGCGCCCCCGGTCTATGGCGCAGCCTTGCCCATACCGGGGTACACAGTGCCAGCAGCGAACCAAGCGTCCGCGGCACCAACGCCTGCAGCAACAGGAGCAGGATGTGCGGCCCTGGCGCCCCACCTTCGCTTCGCGAGGTGGCCGCGCAAGTTTCGGCCGCACCTGCCTGAGAAGTACGACGGCAGCGTCAACCCGGCGGAGTTCCTCCAGATCTACTACACCGCCGTCCTTGCTGCAGGAGGGGACGAGGCCGTCATTGCCAACTACTTCCCCGTCGCCTTGACCGGCCCAACTCGGTCTTGGCTCATGAACCTCCCCCAGGGTTCCATAACCTCCTGGGGAGAGCTCTGCCGGCAGTTCACTGCTAACTTCGGCAGCTCCTACACTCAGCCTGGCACGGAGCTCGACCTCCACGCCGTCCAGAAACAACCTGGAGAATCGCTACGCTCCTTCATCCAGCGATTCTCCCAGGTACGGAACACCATCCCACATATCCAAAATGCTTCTGTGGTGGTGGCGTTCCGGCAGGGTGTCCGGGACGAGAAGATGCTTGAGAAACTCGCGACCAGAGAGGTTCGCGACGTCTGAGAGCTCTTCAGCCTGGCAGACAAGTGCGCCAGAGCAGCAGAAGGGTGGAACTGGCACTCCCTACCAGCCTCTGAGTCAAGAGGGCAGCCAGGATCTGGCGCCGCTTCCTATGGAAGCGGCAAGAAGATCAAGAACCGAGGCGGTGGCAAGATGAAACTGCCGGCCGCGGCTCCCGTTGCCGCAGCAGCGGCACCAGTCGGTCTCGGGGGCCGCGCCCCGACAAAAGGCAGCGACAGTCACCAGCCCCAGATGGTGACCAAGGCGAGCTATGCCCCGTGCATGGCACCAGCAATCATACAGCTGCCGAGTGCTGGGACATCCAGAGACTCGCAGAGCGCTTCCGCAAAGGGATACAGCTAAGAGCTGATGCTCCGCCCCTCCCTCAAAGGGAGGGCAAGCAGAAGGTCGACGCCTCAGTCAGCGTCGGCCACCAGGTGGGGTTTCAGGAGCCTCAGCGTGTCATAAAGACGGTGCACAACGGTGAGGACTCCAGCTCCGGTGATGACGAGCCGGGGCAGTAGCCAACTACGGCTGCCCCGGAAAGCCCGTGGAGACTGCACTGCTGCGATATCAACCTTGGAGAAGCTCCAAGTAGTTGCAGCAGCCCGAGCACCAGCCCTGACGGTGTAGAACCGGGCCAGCTCCACCCGAGTGCACGTCTCTGTGCCTCGGCCGTACCTCCTGGGGGCCGCCCAGGGTCTCTCAACCTCTTTAAGGCCTTAGCCAGAAGGGGAAAGACGCCTTGGGTCTCCCAAGAAGAGTCCGGGTCCGCCTACCCCTTGAAGGCCTTAGCCAGAAGGGGAGAGTACCCCGGGGCTCCCAGGAGAAGCCGCGCAGGACCCGCTCCAGCGTGAAGATGACGACCTCGTCGACAAGGCCTGGCTGCAGGTGACACCCCACAACGCACGGCCTCGGCTGGTGCTCTAGCACTACCGCCAAAGGACCAAGCGCGTCAGGGATCTGCAAGAAGGCAACCTGGTGCCGCGGCACACACTTTCCCGCGAAGGACCTATAAACTCTCCCCTAGCCGGGAAGGTCCCTTCCGAGTCACGAAAGTTGCCATCCCAGGTACACATACCTTTCAACCAAGGGTGGTGTCGAAGTGTTCGGTCGACACTTCCCCTGGGCCTGCACTGGGCAGCCCGCGGAGGTTCTTTTTTTAGTGGGGCTAGTCACTTGCGGAGAGCTTGAGCGTATGGACGAGTTAGTAAGAGCTTGACACGGCGAGTTTTACGTGGTTCAGGCCGCCGGAGCGTAAAACCCTACGTCCACGGCGAGCTATGGAGCTCGCTGTATTGCTTGCTGCTCAGAACCGGAGTCCTGAGCTTGAGGATGAGTTACAGCTTGGGTGAGAATGGCTAGCGTCTAGCGTATGAGTTGCGAGAGTGCGAACCCTTGCTATCGTCGTCTACCCGAGTCTTTTATAGTCCAAGACTCGGGTGGCTTACAAGGGGGGCCCGGGACCCGACAGGTGGTCCCGGGGAGATTGACTGTTATCTACCGTATCTGCAGTTATGCCGGTAGTTGTCTCTGGCGAAGGCTTCTGAGTCTTCGTCTTGCAGCCCTGCCGATGCCGCATGCTAGTCGTAGTGGATGATGACGGTGGGGGCGGCATGTGATGTCTTGTCGCTGCGTTTATTGGCTGGCAGGCTCTGACACTGCACGCTAGTCTGTGATGTGACTGGGCGCAACGGCACCTGACAGAGGCGTGCTCCGCATCTTGGGAAGACGCGGGCCTTGAATACCTTGTACGGGCAAGGTATGGGGCGTCTTTACGCCCGCTGCCTATCGCTCGGGGGCAGGCAGCGCCATCCTGCTGGCCATGTGGCGGGCCCGGAGCCCTCCTCAGAGGAGAGGGGGTCCGTCTCCGCAGGACACGTGGAGCCTCCGGACCTCTCCTCGCGGAAGGGGAGGTTCGGCTTCTGTCGGCCACGTGGCGAGCCCGGAGCTCCTCTCTGAGGAGAGGGAGGTCCGGCCCCGCTGGACACGTGGCTACCTCGGACCTCTCTCCCGCGGAGGGGGAGGTCTGGCTTCTGCAGGCCACATGGCGAGCCCGGTGCCCTCCTCTGAGGAGAGGGAGGTCCGGCCCCGCCGGATGCGTGACGTCTTCGGAGCTCTCTCTGCGGAGAAGGGCGAGTTCCTTAGGCATTTTTCCCTGTGCGCGGGGGTACCCCATATCGCGGGTACCGACAGTGGCCCCCGGGGCCCATCTCGGGGGAGATAGCGAGCCCGAGGTGGGACCTCCGTCTCTTCTGATCCGTGCACTTTCTCTAAGTCCCGCATCGACCGCTGCCGGAGCACGAACGGCCGCGGGATCGTGGAAGCGTGCGCCCACATGATGGTCGCTTTTACTGCGGCGGTTCCCAAGACTGCCACTTCTGCACGTTGCGGCGCCTTCTTCGGGAACCGCCCAAGTGCCTTGCCGGCTTCTCTTCTTAGGAGACTGACTCCTTGACCCACTGCTTCAGTTGGGCGGCTTGGGTCCACCTGTCATCGGCGCTCGGTCTTGGAGCCGAAGCTGTTGCCGATGCGGCGTATTCGAAGAGTTTCGAATCGCTTGGAATTGCACCTGGGAAGTTTTTAGAGGGGATCTTACCCACATTGTGGCTTCCCTTCGCACTTCCCAGCGTTTTTTCTTGGACTCTTGTGCCTTTGTCTTCTTCCTTTGAGTCCTCCCTCGCCATGGCCTCCAACCCGCCACCAGAGAAGAAGCGCGCTCGATCTCCTCCAGCGGCGGCGTCTGTGCCAAGTCGGGGACCTGGGGTGCCTGGCACTCCTTCCGGTGGCGACTCAAAGAGGCCTCAGGCTGATGCATTGAGGGGAGCTTCTGGGGCGTCCCCTGCTCCGCCAGTTCAAGCGACTGCGGAGCGGCCGTCAGTGATGGCGGCGGGCTCTGGGAGTCCTACCCCGGCTCGGAAGTCGGGGTTCAGAGCCCGCTGGAGTGTCCGCGCTTCCCGGCCATCCCAGACTGGCGGGGAGTCTGTGCCGTTGCACTCGGAAACCGGGACAGCTGCCGCGGCCCCCAAGCCAGCGCGAGCTTCTCCTGTTCTGGTGTGCCCGGACTCCGCGGCGGCGTCATCTCTTCCTGCCGAGACGGCCGCCGCGGCCCCCAGGCCAGCGCAGGTCGACCCTGCACCAGGCGGCCCGGCCTTTATTCCAGCGCCGCCTTCCCCGGCTCGTCCCTCTTCACAGGCCAAGAAGCCAGAAGCTAAAGAGAGACCGGCAGGTCCGGCTGCCAGAGCCCTGGCGCCAGCTTCTCCTGACCGGCGTCTCATCTCGGTCGCTGGTGCATCGACTCCTCTTGAAGACGAGGTGATGGAGGAGGTCGGGGGAACTGCCCCGGCCTCTGTTGCTCCATTGCCCCTGGCGGATTCCTTCGCGCTTGCCGAGACGAGCGTCCGGCAGGTCTTAGCTGCACTAGGTCGCGAGCGGGAGGAGTATACAGTTGAACGGGTCGCCTCCTCACCTGGGGGAACCTTTTGCGGGAGCGGACCGCGAAGGTCAGGAGCGAGCTTGACTCCAGGCAGGAGTTGCTCGACTTCAGGGAAGTGCTCCTCGACCGGCTGAAGCGGGCTGTCAACCACATGGACGCCGAATCGCGGCGGATCAACAGGGAGGCCCTGGAGGCACACGCCCGGGCCGAGGAGAGCCTCTCTGCCGCTGAGGAGATACAGCAGCGGTTGGAGCGCCGTAAACTCGTCGTTGAGGAACGGGAGCGTTCCACGGCAGCCGAGGCGGAGAGGGTCGCCGCGCAGCTGGCGGCGGGCGAGGATGACCTTCGAGCTCGGATCGAGGAGCTAGAGATTCTGAAGGCAGACCTCGACTTGAGGGAGGAACAGGTTTCCCGCGAACGCCGGGCGGTCTTGGATCGGGAGTTGGCCGCCGACTTCAAGGCTTCTGAGTTGGAGCGGCTCGCCAAGACTCTCCACCTTCGGGAGAGCTCCCTGGTGGCCAAGGAGAAGTAATTCTCCAAGAGAAACCTAGAGGCCCTGCAGGCAGCCCGCCGCGAGGTTGAGGAGATCTCGGCCTTGCGGTCCTCCGAGGCTCATGCGGTCTCAAGCTTCGTTGATCGAGCGGGGTCCGCCCTGATCCCTTTTGGCTTCAGTCCGGTGAGGGCAGCGGCTCCTGCGTTGGAGGTGGCGGAGGTGATCCCCGCGCTGGAGTCGATCGGCGCCAAGCTGGACAGGCTAGACTCGGTGGTCGCCAGCAAGCTTGAGGCCGAGGGACGCGGCCTAGCCTTAGAGGTCGCCTCACATGTGCTGGCATGCTTCAAGAGCCGCGACCCCTCTTTCTCCCTGGAACCAGCGAGAGAGGGCCCAGCCGCGGAGCGGGAGGAAGCTGCCAGGGCTGAAGTCGAGGATGTGGCCGCCCTTGTAGCCGCTAGGTTCCGGCGTGAGCCGGGTGGTCCTTAGGACTTGTTTCTCCCTTTTTATCGAGTCTGTAGTCCAGCTCATGGAGCCTCGCATAATTTGACTCTTTTAGATATTTGTGTCTGTGATGCCTTTTCTCTCCTTCTTGGCTTTGCCTGACTGAGTTCTTAGCTCCGCAAGGTACTCAGAGGCCTTCTCCAATCTCGGAGCTCTGCACAGACACCTTCCCCGGGTCCTAACTGTGTTAGGGGCCCCTGGGGGTCTTCGGATCTCGCCCTATGGGGAGCTCCAGATATGCCTGCCACGTGACGGATCCGGAGCCCCTCCTCAGGAGGCGGGAGCTCTGGCCCTGCTGGACACGTAGGGCTTTCGGAGCCCTCCCACCTCAGGGGAGGTCCGGTTTCCGCCTGCCACGTGGCGAGTCCGGAGCCCCCCTCAGGGGAGGCGGGAGCCCCGGGCCCGCTGGACACGTGGGGCCTTCGGGCCTCGCCCCTGCTGAAGGGGCGGGACCCGGTCCTTCCAGTCCTAGGCCGGAGTAGTTGGTAGCTCCTTTCCCCCGCTTCATGCAGTCCCTGTTGCCGTAACCTGGAGGTCCTGCACACAGGCAGAGGAAACATAATTCTACTCGGGGGGTCCTCCCCTCCCGTCTCCTAGTCTTATTCGGCTTACGATCCTGATCCGTTATACGGGGCTTGGGCAATTTTGTGCTCGAGGCGCCGGAGCTCCGGCTCCCTCCGAGGTCCGGTACGACCATCCGATCCCTAGTACCGGGCCGTGCGCTGGGGAAGCAGAGTGCACATGCTTTGGGTTCATGACCAGGGAAAGCGGTTGTACTCCCCTGTACCTCCGGAGGGCAGGATGCGCACGCTTTGGGCTCGGAGCCTGCTAAGCGGGATACGCACCCTGGACCCCCCATGCACAACGCAGGCCTTTCCTGGAGGTGACCAACTGGCACCGCAACACCTGACTGGGGGAGGCCCGAGAGACTCACTCGGCCATCGGCAGGTGCCTCAAGCGCGGCCACCCTCGGTAGGATAGCGAATGCTGACTATGGATGAGCGCGGGAGAGAGGGAGCTAGATGTACGATTGTCGGTACCTGAGATATGGGGTACCCCCGCGCACAGGGTGAAATGCCTAAGTAACTCGCCCTTCTCCGCAGGGATAGCTCCGAAGGCGCCACGCGTCTGGCGGGGCCGGACCTCCCTCTCCTCAGAGGAGAGCTCCGGGCCCGCCACGTGGCATACAGAAGCCGGACCTCCCCCTCCGCGGGAGAGAGGCCCAAAGGCGCCGCGTGTCCGGCGGGGCCGGACCTCCCACTCCTCAGAGGAGAGCTCCGGGCCCGCCATGTGGCATACAGAGGCCGGACCACCCCCTCCGCGGGGAGAGGTCCGGAGGCTCCACGTGCCCCGCGGGGCTGACCCTCCTCTTCTCTGAGAAGGGCTCCGGGCCCGCCACGTGGCAGCAGAGCGACGCTGCCTGCCCCGAGCGATAGGAAGCGGGCGTAAATATGCTCCATACCTTGCCCGTACAAGGTATTCAAAGCCCGCGTCTTCCCAAGACGCGGAGACGCGGAGCACGCTTCTGTCAGGTGCCGTTGCGCCCAGTCGCATCACAGACTGGCGCGAGGTGTCAGAACCTGTCAGCCAATAAACACCGCGACAAGACATCCCATGCCGCCTGCGCCGTCATCAACCACTACGACTAGCATGCGGCATGGGCAGGGCAGCAAGATGAAGACTCAGAAGCCTTCGACCAGAGACAACTACCGGCATAACTGCAGATACGGTAAATAATAGACAATCTTCCCAGGACCACCTTCGGGTCCCGGCTTCCCTTGTAAGCCGCCCGAGTCTTGGACTATAAAAGGCTCGGGTAGGCGTCGATAGCAAGGGTTCGCACTTTGCAACTCATACGCTAGCCATACACTCTCAAGCTGTAACTCACCCCCAAGCTCAGGCCTCCGGCCCTGAGCAGCAAGCAATACAGCGAGCTCCATAGCTCGCCGTGGACGTAGGGTTTTACGCTCCGGCGGCCTGAACCACGTAAAACTCGCCGTGTCAAGCTCTTACTAACTCGTCCATCTGCGCAAGCTCTCCGCTAGGGACTAGCCCCTCCGAAAAAAGAACCTCCGCGGGCTGCCCAGTGCAGACCCGGGGGAAGTGTCGATCGCACACTTCGACATTTGGCGCGCCAGGTAGGGGGCTTTTCCCCTAGCGCGACGAGTTCCCGCCGACGAAGATGACCAAGCTTCCTTCAGCGGCAACCTCTCCCCCTCCGCGTTCACGGCGAACCGTGACCACTGGGGAGTACATGTCGACACACTCAGGACGGAGTGTGTCGGCACAAGCTGGTAGCCAGCAGCCGACTCCGGCGACGCCGACTCCGGCTATGCAGGCCCCGACCAGTGTGAGATCTTCTGCAGCGCTGAGCGTACACCATGGAGGTGCGCTAGCTGCAGCAAGAGCGCTGCTGCGCAACCCACCTGCGGGGGATGCGCCCCATTCAGCGACCCAGCAATGGGTCTGCGGGGTGGACCGCCTCGTCGTCGCCGCCGCGAACCCTCGGTTTCGGCGAGGACGGCGCCCAGGACAACCGGCTGTGTCGCTGATGCGTACACCCACGGTTGATGGGCTAACGGCGGATTCCAGCTCCTCCAGGCTCCTGTCGACGGACCTGCGAAGGAAACTGGAACGGTGCCACTTGGGCCAGGACGCCCGGGTGTACCTCGAGCGACGCCGAGAGAGGCGTCGCAGCCATGAGGCAGGCGACAGCATGTCGTCGGCCTCGACGCAACCAGAAGGGAAGGCCTTCGCCACGCGAGCCCTGCCTCAGGCATATGCTGCGCAGCATATGCCACAGCTATATGCGCCGCAAGTAGCGGCCCCGGTCTATGGTGCAGCCATGCCCATGCCGGGATATGCGGTGCCAGGTGCGAACCAAGCGTTCGCAGCGCCAGTACCTGCAGCAGCAGGTGCAGGATGTGCGGCCCTTGCACCCCACCTTCGCTTCGCAAGGTGGCCACGCAAGTTTCGCCCGCATCTGCCCGAGAAGTACGACGGTAGCGTCAACCCAGCGGAGTTCCTCCAGATCTACTCCACCGCCGTACTTGCCGCAGGAGGGGATGAGGCTGTCATGGCCAACTACTTCCCCGTCGCCTTGACCGGCCCGGCTCGGTCTTGGCTCATGAATCTACCTCAGGGGTCCATAACCTCCTGGTGAGAGCTCTGCCGGCAGTTCGTCGCCAACTTCGGCAGCTCCTACACCCGTCCTGGCACGGAGCTTGACCTCCACGCCGTCAAACAACAACCTGGGGTGTCGCTGCGCTCTTTCATCCAGCGGTTCTCTCAGGTACGCAACACCATCCCGCATATCCAAAGCGCCTCTGTGGTGGTGGCGTTCCGACAGGGTGTCCGGGACGAGAAAATGCTTGAGAAGCTCGCGACCAGAGAGGTCCGCGACGTCTCGGAGCTCTTCAGCCTGGCGGACAAGTGCGCCAGAGCAGCTGAAGGGCGGAACTGGCACGCTCTGCCGACCTCCGAGTCAGGAGGACAGACCGGGTCCGGTGCTGCTGCCTATGGGGGTGGCAAGAAGACCAAGAACCGGGGGGGTGGCAAGATGAAGTCACCGTTCACGGCCCCCATCGCCGAAGCTGCGACGACCAGTGGAGCTCGGGGGCCACGCCCCGACAAAAGGCAGCGGCAATCACCGGCCCCAGACAGTGACCAAGGCGGGCTATGCCCCGTGCATGGCACCTGCAACCATACTGCTGCCGAGTGCTGGGAGATCCAGAGGCTCGCAGAGCGCTTCCGCAAAGGAAGACAGCAGAGGGCTGAAGCGCCGCCCTACCCTCAGAGGGATGGCAAACAGAAGGTCGATGCCCCAGTCACTGCTGCCCACCAGGTGGGGTTCCAGGAGCCTCAGCGTGTCATAAAGACAGTGCATGACGGTGAGGACTCCAGTTCCGACGGTGACAGGCCAGGGCGTTAGCCAACTGCGGTGCGCCTCCGGGCCACGAACATACCTCTCGGGGGCCGCCTAAGGTCTGTCAACCCCTTGAAGGCCTCGCCAGAAGGGGAAGACGCCTTAGGTCATCCAAGACGAGCCCGGGTCTACCTACCCCTTGAAGGCCTTAGCCAGAAGGGGGAACTCCCCGGGGGCCCCCAGGAGAAGCCGTGCAGGACCTGATCCAGCGCGAAGATAACAACCTCGACGACAAGACTCGGCTGCAGGAAACACCCCGCAATGCACAATTTCGGCTAATGCTCTAAGCACTACCGCCAAGGAACCAAACGCGTCGGGGGCCTGCAGGAGGGCAACTTGGTGAAGCGGTACGCTCTATTCCAAGAAGGACCCATAAGCACTCCCCCAGCAGGGAAGGTCCCTTCCGAATCATGAAAGCTGCCACCCCAAGCACACATGCCTTCCAACCGAGAGTGGGATCCGTTCCCAAAAATCCTTGTCATGGAGCAACGCTGTAAGTCCTACTTCCTGAGCATCAGTAGAATAGGGTTATTCCCTTCTGTAATAGATCCCATAGAATTTAGGAACAGCGCTTGGGGCAGCTAAGTCTCAAGGGACGGTACAGGACTACGTCCAGTTTAGCCTGGTTCCGACCCTAAGCGCGTAGAGTCTTGCTTCCCTTGGAGACAAGGCGGAACATTGCCCCCCAGTACAGCCAGAATTCCACCTATGGGTACGAATACAGAGCCCCGTTCTACTTAGCTCTCTCTCATGCGCTCATTTAAATTATGCATTAATTTCTATGATCGCACTATCTCTGTATGTTCATCGTACATCTAACTCCACCTCTCCTGTGCTCATCCATAGTCGGCATTCGCTATCCTTCCGAAGGCGGCTGCGCTTGAGGCACCTGCCGATGGCCGAGTGGGTCTCTCGGGCCTCCCCCAGTCAGGTGTTACGGTGCCAGTTGGTTACCTCCAAGAAAGGCCTGCGTTGTGCATGGGGGGTCCAGGGTGCGTATCCTGCTTAGCCGGCCCAGAGCCCAAAGCATGCGCATCCGGCCCTCCGGAGGTCCAGGGGAGTACGTCCGCTTTGCCTGGTCATGAACCCAAATCGCGTGCACTCTGCTTCCCCAGCGCATGTCCCGGTACTAGGGATCGGACGGCCGTACCCGGACCTCGGAGGGAGCCGGAGCTCCGGCGCCTCGTGCACAGAATTGCCCAAGCCCCGTATAGCGGATCGGGGTCGTAAGACGGATAAGACTAGGAGACTGGAGGGGAGGACCCCCCGAGGAGAATTACGTTTCCTCTGCCTGTGTGCAGGACCTCCAGGTTACGGCAACAGGGACTGCATGAAGCGGGGGGAAAGGAGCTACCAGCTACTCCGGCCTGGGACTGGAAGGACCGGGACCTGCCCCTCCAGCAGGGGCGGGGCCCGGGGGCCCCACGTGTCCAGCGGGCCCGGAACTCTCTCCTCCCTTGAGGAGGGTTCCGGGCTCGCCACGTGGTGGGCAGAAGCCGGACCTCCCCCTCGGTGGGAGGGCTCCGAAAGCCCTACGCGTCCAACATGGCCGGAGCTCCCGCCTCTTAGGAAGGAGCTCCGGACCCGCCACGTGGCAGGCAGATCTGGAGCTCCCCATAGGGCGAGATCCGGAGACCTCCGGGGGCCCCTAACACGGTTAGGACCCGGGGAGGGTGTCTGTGCAAAGCTCCGAGATTGGAAATGGCCTCTGAGTACCTTGCGGAGCTAAGGACTCAGCCAGGCAAAGCCAAGAAGGAGAGAAAAAGCATCACAGACACAAGTATCCAAAAGAGTCAAATTAAGCAAGGCTCCATGAGCTGGACTACAGACTCAATAAAAAGGGAGAAACAAGTCCTAAGGACCTCCCGGCTCCCGCCGGAACCTTGCAGCTATAAGGGCGGCCACATCCTCGACTTCTGCCCTGGCAACTTGCTCCCGCTCTGCGGCTGGGCCCTCTCTCGCTGGTTCTAGTGAAAAAGAGGGGTCGCGGCTCTTAAAGCATGCCAGCACATGTGAAGCGACCTCTAAGGCTAGGCCGCGCCCCTCGGCCTCAAGCTCGCTGGCGACCACCGAGTTTAGCCTGTCCAGCTTGGAGCCGATCGACTCCAGCGCGGGGATCACCCCCAACGCAGGGGCCGCGGCCCTCACCGGACTGAAGCCAAGAGGGATCAGGGCGGACCCCGCTCGATCCACGAAGCTCGAGACTGCAAGAGCCTCGGAGGACCGCAAGGCCGAAAGGTCCTCCATCTCGCGGCGGGCGGCCTGCAGAGCCTCCAGGTTCCTCTTGGAGAATTCCTTCTCCTTGGTCGCCAGGGAGCTCTCCCGAAGGTGGAGAGCCTTGGCGAGACGCTCCAACTCAGCGGCCTTGAAGCCGGCGGTCAACTCCCGGTCCAAGACCGCCCGGTGATCACGGGAGACCTGTTCCTCCCTCAAGTCGAGGTCTGCCTTCAGGATCTCCAGCTCCTCCATCCGAGCTCGAAGGTCATCCTCGCCCGCAGCCAGCTGCGCGGCGACCCTCTCCGCCTCAGCTGCCACGCAACGCTCCTGTCGGTACCTGAGATATGGGGTACCCCCGCGCACAGGGGAAAATGCCTAAGGAACTCGCCCTTCTCCGCAGGGAGAGCTCCGAAGGCGCCACGCGTCCGGCGGGGCCGGACCTCCCTCTCCTTAGAGGAGAGCTCCGGGCCCGCCACGTGGCATACAGAAGCCGGACCTCCCCCCTCCGCGGGAGAGGGGCCCGAAGGCGCCACGCGTCCGGTGGGGCCGGACCTCCCTCTCCTCAGAGGAGAGCTCCGGGCCCGCCACGTGGCATACAGAAGCCGGACCTCCCCCTCCGCGGGAGAGAGGCCCGAAGGCGCCGCGTGTCCAGCGGGGCCGGACCTCCCTCTCCTCAGAGGAGGGCTCCGGGCCCGCCACGTGGCAGCAGAGTGACGCTGCCTGCCCCGAGCGATAGGCAGCGGGCGTAAATACGCTCCATACCTTGCCCATACAAGGTATTCAAGGCCTGCGTCTTCCCAAGACGCGGAGACGCGGAGCACGCTTCTGTCAGGTGCCGTTGCGCCCAGTCGCATCACAGACTGGCGCGCGGTGTCAGAACCTGTCAGCCAATAAACACCGTGACAAGACATCCCATGCCGCCTGTGCCGTCATCAACCACTACGACTAGCATGCGGCATGGGCAGGGCGGCAAGATGAAGACTCAGAAGCCTACGACCAGAGACAACTACCGGCATAACTGCAGATACGGTAGATAATAGGCAATCTTCCCGGGACCACCTGTCGGGTCCCGGCTTCCCTTGTAAGCCGCCCGAGTCTTGGACTATAAAAGGCTCGGGTAGGCGTCGATAGCAAGGGTTCGCACTTTGCAACTCACTCGCTAGCCATACACTCTCAAGCTGTAACTCACCCCCAAGCTCAGGCCTCCGGCCCTGAGCAGCAAGCAATACAGCGAGCTCTATAGCTCGCCGTGGACGTAGGGTTTTACGCTCCGGCGGCCTGAACCACGTAAAACTCGCTGTGTCAAGCTCTTACTAACTCGTCCATCTGCGCAATCTCTCCGCTAGGGACTAGCCCCTCCGAAAAAAGAACCTCCGCGGGCTGCCCAGTGCAGGCCGGGGGGAAGTGTCGATCGCACAATTCGACATTTGGCGCGCCAGGAAGGGGGCTTTTCTCCTAGCGCGACGAGTTTCCGCCAACGAAGATGACCAAGCTTTCTTCAGCGACAAACTCTCCCCCTCCGCGTTCACGGCGAACCGTGACCACTGGGGAGTACATGTCGACACACTCAGGACGGAGTGTGTCGGCACAAGCTGGTAGCCAGCAGTCGACTCCGGCGACGCCGACTCCGGCTATGCAGGCCCAGACCAGTGTAAGATCTTCTGCAGCGCTGAGCATACACCATGGAGGTGCGCTAGCTGCAGCAAGAGCGCTGCTGCGCAACCCACCTGCGGGGGATGCACCCCATTCAGCGACCCAGCAATGGGTCCGTGAGGTGGACCGCCTCGTCGTCGCCGCCGCGAACCCTCGGTTTCGGCGAGGACGGCACCCAGGACAACCGGCTGTGTCGCTGACGCGCACACCCACGGTTGACGGGCTGACGGTGGATTCCAGCTCCTCCAGGCTCCTGTCGACGGACCTGCGAAGGAAACTGGAACGGTGCCACTTGGGCCAGGACGCCCGGGTGTACCTCGAGCGACGCCGAGAGAGGCGTCGCAGCCATGAGGCAGGCGACAGCATGTCGTTGGCCTCGACGCAACCAGAAGGGCAGGTCTTCGCCATGCGAGCCCCGCCACAGGCATATGCTGCGCAGCATATGCCACAACCATATGCGCCGCAAGTAGCGGCCCCAGTCTATGGTGCAGCCATGCCCATGCCGGGATATGCGGTGCCAGGAGCGAACCAAGCGTTCGCAGCGCCTCTACCTGCGGCTGCAGGTGCAGGATGTGCGGCCCTTGCACCCCACCTTCGCTTCGCAAGGTGGCCACGCAAGTTCCGCCCGCACCTGCCCGAGAAATACGACGGCAGCGTCAACCCAGCGGAGTTCCTCCAGATCTACTCCACCGCCGTACTTGCCGCAGGAGGGGACGAGGCTGTCATGGCCAACTACTTTCCCGTCGCCTTGACCGGCCCAGCCCGGTCTTGGCTCATGAATCTACCTCAGGGGTCCATAACCTCCTGGGGTGAGCTCTGCCGGCAGTTCGTCGCCAACTTCGGCAGCTCCTACACCCGTCCCGGCACGGAGCTCGACCTCCACGCCGTCAAACAACAACCTGGGGAGTCGCTGCGCTCTTTCATCCAGCGGTTCTCTCAGGTGCGCAACACCATCCCACATATCCAAAGCGCCTCTGTGGTGGTGGTGTTCCGACAGGGTGTCCGGGACGAGAAAATGCTCGAGAAGCTCGCGACCAGAGAGGTCCGCGACGTCTCGGAGCTCTTCAGCCTGGCGGACAAGTGCGCCAGAGCAGCTGAAGGGCGGAACTGGCACGCACTGCCGACCTCCGAGTCAGGAGGGCAGCCCGGGTCCGGTGCTGCTGCCTATGGGGGTGGCAAGAAGACCAAGAACCGGGGGGGGGGGGGGGGTGGCAAGATGAAGTCACCATTCACGGCCCCCGTCGCCGCAGCTGCGACGACCAGTGGAGCTCGGGGGCCATGCCCTGACAAAAGGCAGCGGCAGTCACCGGCTCCAGACAGTGACCAAGGCGGGCTATGCCCCGTGCATGGCACCTGCAACCATACTGCTGCCGAGTGCTGGGAGATCCAGAGGCTCGCAGAGCGCTTCCGCAAAGGAAGACAGCAGAGGGCCGAAGCACCGCCCTACCCTCAGAAGGATGGCAAACAGGAGGCCGGCGTCCCAGTCACCGCTGCCCACCAGGTGGGGTTCCAGGAGCCTCAGCGTGTCATAAAGACAGTGCATGGCGGTGAGGACTCCAGTTCCGACGGTGACGGGCCTGGGCGTTAGCCAACTACAGCACGCCTCCGTGCCTCGAACATACCTCTCGGGAGCCGCCTAAGGTCCATCAACCCCTTGAAGGCCTTGCCAGAAGGGGAAGACGCCTTAGGTCATCCAAGGTGAGCCCGGGTCCACCTACCCCTTGAAGGCCTTAGCCAGAAGGGGAGAACTCCCCGGGGGCCCCCGAGGGAAGCCGCGCAGGGCCTGATCCAGCGTGAAGATAACAACCTCGACAAGACTCGGCTTGCAGGGAACACCCCACAACGCACGGTCTCGGCTAATGCTCTAAGCACTACCGCCAAAGAACCAAACGCGACGGGGGCCCGCAAGAGGGCAACCTGGTGAAGCGGCACGCTATATTCCAAGAAGGACCCATAAGCTCTCCCCCAGCAGGGAAGGTCCCTTCCGAATCATGAAAGCTGCCGCCCCAGGTACACATGCCTTTCAACCAAGAGTGGGATCCATTCCCAAAAAATCCTTGCCATGAAGCAACACTGTAAGTCCTACTTACTGAGCATCGGTAGAACAGGGTTATTCACTTCTGTAATAGACCCCATAGAATTTAGGAACAGAGCTTGGGGTAGCTAAGTCTCAAGGGACGGTACAGGACTACGTCCAGTTTAGCCTGGTTCCGACCCTAAGCGCGTAGAGTCTTGCTTCCCTTGTAGACGAAGCGGAACATTGCCCCCATGTACAGCCAGAATTCCACCTATGGGTACGAATACAGGGACCTGTTCTACTTAGCTCTCTCTCATGCGCTCATTTAAATTATGCATTAATTTTTATGATCGCACTATCTCTGTATGTTCATCGTACATCTAGCTCCCCCTCTCCTGCACTCATCCATAGTCGGCATTTACTATCCTACCGAAGGCGGCTGCGCTTGAGGCACCTGCCGATGGCCGAGTGAGTCTCTCGGGCCTCCCCCAGTCAGGTGTTGCGGTGCCAGTTGGTCACCTCCAGGAAAGGCTAGCGTTGTGCATGGGGGGTCCAGGGTGCGTATCCAGCTTAGCCGGCCCAGAGCCCAAAGCATGCGCATCCTGCCCTCCGGAGGTCCAGGGGAGTACGTCCGCTTTGCCTGGTCATGAACCCAAAGCGCGTGCACTCTGCTTCCCCAGCGCATGGCCCGGTACTAGGGATCGGACGGCCGTACCCGGACCTCGGAGGGAGCTGGAGCTCCGGCGCCTCGTGCACAGAATTGCCCAAGCCCCGTATAGCGGGTCAGGACCATAAGACGAATAAGACTAAGAGACAGGAGGGGAGGACCCCCCGAGGAGAATTACGTTTCCTCTACCTGTGTGCAGGACCTCCAGGTTATGGCAACAGGGACTGCATGAAGCGGGGGGAAAGGAGCTACCAGCTACTCCGGCCTGGGACTGGAAGGACCGGGACCTGCCCCTCCAGCAGGGGCGGGGCTCGGGGGCCCCACGTGTCCAGCGGGTCCAGAACTCTCTCCTTCCTTGAGGAGGGCTCCGGGCTCGCCACGTGGCAGGCAGGAACCGGACCTCCCCCCCTCAGTGGGAGGGCTCCGAAAGCCCTACGTGTCCAACATGGCCGGAGCTCCCGTCTCTTGAGGAGGAGCTCCAGACCCGCCACGTGGCAGGCAGATTTGGAGCCCCCCATAGGGCGAGGTTCGGAGACCTCCGGGGGCCCCTAACACGGTTAGGACCCGGGGAGGGTGTCTGCGCGAAGCTCCGAGATTGGAAATGGCCTCTGAGTACCTTGCGGAGCTAAGGACTCAGCCAGGCAAAGCCAAGAAGGAGAGAAAAAGCATCACAGACACAAGTATCCAAGAGAGTCAAATTAAACAAGGCTCCATGAGCTGGACTACAGACTCGATAAAAAAGGGAGAGACAAGTCCTAAGGACCTCCCGGCTCTCGCCGGAACCTTGCGGCTACAAGGGCGGACACATCCTCAACTTCAGCCCTGGCAGCTTCCTCCCGCTCCGCGGCTGGGCCCTCTCTCGCTGGCTCTAGCAAAAAAGAGGGGTCGCGGCTCTTGAAGCATGCCAGCACATGCGTAGCGACCTCTAAAGCTAAGCTGCGGCCCTCGGCCTCAAGCTCGCTGGCGACCACCGAGTCGAGTCTGTCCAGCTTGGTGCTGATTGACTCCAACGCAGGGATCACCTCTGCCACCTTCAGTACGAGAGGCGCCGCCCTCACCGGACTGAAGCCAAGAGGAATCAGGGCAGACCCCGCTCGATCCACGAAGCTTGAGACCGCAAGAGCCTCGGAGGATTGCAAGGCTGAGGGCTCCTCCACCTCGCGGCGGGCCGCCTGCAGAGCCTCCAGGTTCGCCTCGGAGAATTCCTTCTCCTTGGCCGCCAGGGAACTCTCCCGAAGGTGGAGAGTCTTGGCTAGCCGCTCCAACTCAGCGGCCTTGAAGCCGGCAGTCAACTCCCGGTCCAAGACCGCCCGGCGATCATGGGAGACCTGTTCCTCCCTCAAGTCAAGGTCTGCCTTCAGAATCTCCAGCTCCTCCATCCGAGCTCGGAGGTCATCCTCGCCCGCGGCCAGCTGCGCGGCGACCCTCTCTGCCTCAGCTGCCACGGAACGCTCCCGCTCCTCAACGGCGAGTTCGCGGCGCTCCAACCGCTGCCGTATTTCCACAGCAGCAGAGAGGCTCTCTTCGGCCCGGGCGTGTGCCTCCAGGGCCTCCCTGTTGATCCGCCGCGACTGGGTGTCCATGCGGTCAACAGCCCGCTTCATCCGGTCGACGAGCGCTTCCCTGAAGTCGAGCAACTCCCGCCTGGAGTCGAGCTCGCTCTTAACCTTCGCGGTCCTCTCCCGCAAAAGGCTCCCCCAGATGATGAGGCGGTCCCGTTCAACCGTATACTCCTCCCGCTCGCGCCCTAGCACAGCCAAGACCTGCCGGACGCTTGACTCGGCAAGCGCGAAGGCGTCCGCCAGAGGCAATGGAGCAACAGAGGCTGGGGCAGTCCCTCCGACCTCCTCCATTACCTCGTCCTCAGGAAGAGCCGATGCACCAGCAGCCGAGACGAGATGCCGATCAGGAGAAGCTGGCTCCGCGGCTCTGGCAGCCAGGCCAGCCGGGCTTTTTCAGCTTCCGGCTCCTTGACCTGAGGAGAGGAACGAGCCGGGGAAGGCGGTGCTGGAGAAGAAGCCAGACTGCCTAGTGCAGGATCAACCTGTGCTGGCTCGGGGGCCGCGGTTGCCGTCTCGGCAGGAAGAGATGACGCCGCCACGGAGTCCGGGCACACCAGAACAGGAGAAGTTCGCGCTGGCCTGGGGGCCACGGCAGCTGCCCCTGGCTCCGGACGCTGCGGCACAGATTCCCCGCAAGACGGGGAAGGCCGGGAAGCGCGGACACTCCAGCGAGCTCTGAACCCCGACTTCCGAGCCGGGGTAGGACTTCCAGAGCCCGCAACCGTCGCCGACGACCGCTCCGCAGTCGCTTGGACTGGCAGAACAGGGGACGCCCCAGAGGCTTCCCCCAGCGCATCAACCCGGGGCCTCTTCGAGTCGCCACCGGAGGGAGTGTCAGGCACCCCAGAATCCCGACTTGGCACCGACGCCGTTGCTGGAGGAGATTGAGCGCGTTTCTTCTCTGGCAGCGGGTTGGAAGCCATGGCAAGGGAGAACTCGAAAGCACAAGAGTCCGAGAAGAAATGCTGAGAAGTGCGAAGGGAAGCTGCAATGGGGGTAAGACCCCCTCTAAAAAGCTTCCCGGTGCAATTCCAAGCGATTCGGAACTCTTCGAGTATCCCGCACCGGCAACCGCTTTGGTTCCTAGACCGAATGCCGATGACGGGTGGGTCCAAGCCGCTTAACTAAAGCGGTGGGGTCCAGGAGTCAGTCTCCTGAGAAGATGAGCCGGCAAGGCGCTTCGGCGGTTCCCGAAGAAAGCGCCGCAACGTGCAGAAGTGGCAGCCTTGGGAACCGCCGCAGTAAAAGCAGTCATCAAGTGAGCGCACGCTCTCACGACCCCGCGGCCGTTCGTGCTCCGGCAGCGGCCGATTCGGGACTTAGAGAAAGTGTGCGGATCGGAAGAGACGGAGGTCCCACCTCGGGCTCGCTATCTCCCCCGAGATGGGCCCGGGGGCCACTGTCGGTACCTGAGATATGGGGTACCCCCGCGCACAGGGTAAAATGCCTAAGGTACTCACCCTTCTCCGCAGGGAGAGCTCCGAAGGCGCCACGCGTCCGGCGAGGCCGGACCTCCCTCTCCTCAGAGGAGAGCTCCAGGCCCGCCACGTGGCATACAGAAGCCGGACCTCCCCCTCCGTGGGAGAGAGGTCCGAAGACGCAACACGTCCAGCAGGGCCGGGCCTCCCTCTCCGCAG
This sequence comes from Neostapfia colusana, assembly GCA_030760725.1. Lineage (NCBI taxonomy): Eukaryota > Viridiplantae > Streptophyta > Magnoliopsida > Poales > Poaceae > Neostapfia > Neostapfia colusana. The sequence continues at coordinate 17,472,419 of JASWHV010000003.1, forward strand.
AGGAGAGCTCCGGGCCCGCCACGTGGCATACAGAGGTTGGACCTCCCCCTCCGCGGGGAGAGGTCCAGAGGCTCCACGTGCCCCGCAGGCCGGACCCTTCTCGCCTCAGAGAAGGGCTCCGGACCCGCCACGTGGCCAGAAGAATGGTGCTGCCTGCCCCCGAGCGGTAGGCAGCGGGCGTAAAGGCGCCCCACACCTTGCCCGTACAAGGTATTCAAGGCCCGCGTCTTCCCAAGATGCGGACACAGGGAGCACGCGTCTGTCAGGTGCCGTTGCGCCCAGTCGCATCACAGACTGGCGCGCGGTGTCAGAACCTGCCAGCCAATAAACGCCGCGACAAGACATCCCATGCCGCCTGCGCCGTCATCAACCACTACGACTAGCACGCGGCATTGGCAGGGCGGCAAGATGAAGACTCAGAAGCCTTCGACCAGAGGCAACCACCGGCGTAACTACAGATACGGTAGATAATAGACAATCTTCCCGGGACCACCTGTCGGGTCCCGGCTCCCCTTGTAAGCCGCCCGAGTCTTGGACTATAAAAGGCTCGGGCAGGCGTCGATAGCAAGGGTTTGCACTTTGCAACTCATACGCTAGCCATACACTCTCAAGCTGTAACTCACCCCCAAGCACAGGCCTCCGGCCCTGAGCAGCAAGCAATACAGCGAGCTCCGTAGCTCGCCGTGGACGTAGGGTTTTACGCTCCGGCGGCCTGAACCACGTAAAGCTCGCCGTGTCAAGCTCTCGCTAACTCGTCCATCCGTGCAAGCTTTCCGCTAGGAGACTAGCCCCGCCGAAAAAAGAACCTCCGCGGGCTGCCCAGTGCAGGCCCGGGGGAAGTGTCGATCGCACACTTCGACAGAGCTCACTCTTAACCTTCGCGGTCCTCTCCCGCAAAAGGTTCCCCCAGATGAGGAGGCGATCCCGTTCAACCGTATACTCCTTCCGCTCGCGCCCTAGTGCAGCCAAGACCTGCCGGACGCTCGACTCGGCAAGCGCGAAGGCGTCCGCCAGAGGCAATGGAGCAACAGAGGCCGGGGCAGTCCCCCCGACCTCCTCCATTACCTCGTCCTCAGGAAGAGCCGACTCACCAGCAACCGAGACGAGACGCTGATCAGGAGAAGCTGGCTCCAAGGCTCTGGCAGCCAGGCCAGCCGGGCTCTCTTCAGCTTCTGGCTTCTTGACCTGAGGAGAGGGGCGAGCCGGGGAAGGCGGTGCTGGAGAAGAGGTCGGGCCGTCTAGTGCAGGGTCAACCTGCGCTGGCTTGGGGGGCGCGGTGGCCGTCTCGGCAGGAAGAGACGACGCCGCCGCGGAGTCCGGGCACACCGGAACTGGAGAAGTTCGCGCTGGCCTGGGGGCCGCGGCAGTTGCCCCTGGCTCCGAGCGCAGCGGCACAGATTCCCCGCAAGTCGGGGAAGGCTGGGAAGCGCGGACACTCCAGCGGGCTCTGAACCCCGACTTCCGAGCCGGGGTAGGACTTCCAGAGCCCGCTACCGTCACCGACGGCCGCTCCGCAGTCGCTTGGACTGGCGGAACAGGGGGCGCCCCAGAGGCTTCCCCCAGCGCATCAACCCGGGGCCTCTTTGAGTCGCCACCGGAGGGAGTGTCAGGCACCCCAGAATCCCGACTTGGCACAGACGCCGCTGCCAGAGGAGATCGAGCGCGCTTCTTCTCTGGCGGCGGGTTGGATGCCATGGCAAGGGAGAACTCAAAGGCAAGAGAGCAAAAGCACAAGAGTCCGAGGAGAAATGCAGAGAAGTGCGAAGGGAAGCTGCAATGTGGGTAAGACCCCCTCTAAAAAACTTCCCGGGTACAATTCCAAGCGATTCGGAACTCTTCGAATACCCCGCACCGGTAACCGCTTCGGTTCCCAGACCGAGTGCTGATGACGGGTGGGCCCAAGCCGCCTAACTGAAGCGGTGGGGGCAAGGAGTCAGTCTCCTAAGAAGATGAGCCGGCAAGGCACTTCGGCGGTTCCCGAAGAAAGCGCCGCAACATGCAGAAGTGACAGTCTTGAGAACCGCCGCAGTAAAAGCAACCATCAAGTGAGCGCACGCTCCCACGATCCCGTGGACGTTCGTGCTCCGGCAGCGGTCAATTCGGGACTAGAGGAAGTGCGCGGATCGGAAGAGACGGAGGTCCCACCTCGGGCTCGCTATCTCCCCCGAGATGGGCCCGGGGGCCACTGTCGGTACCTGAGATATGGGGTACCCCCGCGCACAGGGTAAAATGCCTAAGGAACTCGCCCTTCTCCGCAGGGAGAGCTCCGAAGGCGCCACGCGTCCGGCGGGGCCGGACCTCCCTCTCCTCAGAGGAGAGCTCCGGGCCCGCACGTGGCATACAGAAGCCGGACCTCCCCCTCCGCGGGAGAGAGGCCCGAAGGCGCCGCGTGTCCGGCGGGGCCGGACCTCCCTCTCCTCAGAGGATAGCTCCGGGCCCGCCACGTGGCATACAGAGGCCGGACCACCCCCTCCGCGGGGAGAGGTCCGGAGGCTCCACGTGCCCCGCGGGGCTGACCCTCCTCTTCTCTGAGAAGGGCTCCGGGCCCGCCACGTGGCAGCAGAGCGACGCTGCCTGCCCCGAGCGATAGGCAGCGGGCGTAAATACGCTCCATACCTTGCCCGTACAAGGTATTCAAAGCCCGCGTCTTCCCAAGACGCGGAGCACGCTTCTGTCAGGTGCCGTTGCGCCCAGTCGCATCACAGACTGGCGCGAGGTGTCAGAACCTGTCAGCCAATAAACACCGCGACAAGACATCCCATGCCACCTGCGCCGTCATCAACCACTACGACTAGCATGCGGCATGGGCAGGGCGGCAAGATGAAGACTCAAAAGCCTTCGACCAGAGACAACTACCGGCATAACTGCAGATACGGTAGATAATAGACAATCTTCCCGGGACCACCTGTCGGGTCCCGGCTTCCCTTGTAAGCCCCCCGAGTCTTGGACTATAAAAGGCTCGGGTAGGCATCGATAGCAAGGGTTCGCACTTTGCAACTCATACGCTAGCCATACACTCTCAAGCTGTAACTCACCCCCAAGCTCAGGCCTCCGGCCCTGAGCAGCAAGCAATACAGCGAGCTCCATAGCTCGCCGTGGACGTAGGGTTTTACGCTCCGGCGGCCTGAACCACGTAAAACTCGCCGTGTCAAGCTCTTACTAACTCGTCCATCTGCGCAAGCTCTCCGCTAGGGACTAGCCCCTCCGAAAAAAGAACCTCCGTGGGCTGCCCAGTGCAGGCCCGGGGGAAGTGTCGATCGCACACTTCGACAACGATGAACATACATAGATAGTGCGATCATAAAAATTAATGCATAATTTAAATGAGCGCATGAGAGAGAGCTAAGTAGAACAAGTTTCTGTGTTCATGCCCATAGGTGGAATTCTGGTTGTACATGGAGGCAATGATCCGCCTCGTCTACAAGGGAAGCAAGACTCTACGCGCTTAGGGTCGGAACCAGGCTAAACTGGACGTAGTCCTGTACCGTCCCTTGAGACTTAGCTGCCCCAAGCACTGTTCCTAAATTCTATAGGATTCATTACAGAAGGGAATGACCCTGTTCTACTAATGCTTGGGGAGTAGGACTTACAGTGTTGCTCCATGCCAAGGGTTTTGGGAACGGATCCCACACTCGATTGAAAGGCATGTGTACCTGGGGCGGCAGCTTTCGTGATTCGGAAGGGACCTTCCCTGCTGGGGGAGAGTTTATAGGTCCTTCTCAGGAAAGAGCGTGCCGCGACACCAGGTTGCCCTTCTGCAGGTCCCTGACGCGTCTGGTTCTTTGGCGGTAGTGCTTAGAGCATCAGCCGAGACCGTGCGTTGTGGGATGTTACCTGCAGCCGAGTCTCGTCGACGAGGCTGTCATCTTCACGCTGGATCAGGTCCTGCGCTGCTTCTCCTGGGCGCGCCCGGGGAGTTCTCCCCTTCTGGCTAAGGCCTTCAAGGGGTAGGTGGACCCGGGCTCGCCTTGGAAGACCTAAGGCGTCTTCCCCTTCTGGCAAGGCCTTCAAGGGGTTGACAGACCTTGGGCGGCCCCCGGGAGGTATGACCGAGGCACGGAGGCGTGCTCTCGGGTGAGGCTGGCCCGACCTTGCACCATTGTGATCGGTGCTTGGGCTGCTGCGACTACTTGGGGCTTCTCCAAGGTTGACGCCACAGCAGTGCAGCCTCCACTGACCTGGGACGGCAGCCACAGCCGGCTACCGCCCCGGCCCGTCACCATCGGAGCTGGAGTCCTCACCGTTATGCACTGTCTTCATGACACGCTGAGGCTCCTGAAACCCCACCTGGTGGGCGGCGCTGACTGGAGCGTCGACTTTCTGCTTGCCATCCCTCTGAGGGTAGGGCGGTGCTTCAGCTCTCTGCTGTCTTCCTTTGCGGAAGCGCTCTGCGAGCCTCTGGATATCCCAACACTCGGCAGCAGTATGGTTGCCGGTGCCATGCACGGGGCATAGCCCGCCCTGGTCATTATCCGGGGCCGGTGACTGCCGCTGCCTTTTGCCGGGGCGTGGCCCCCTAGCTCCACTAGTCGTCGCTGCTGCGACGACGGGAGCCGCGAACGATGACTTCATCTTGTCACTCCCCCGGTTCTTGGCCTTCTTGCCACCTCCATAGGCAGCAGCGCCGGACCTGGGCTGTCCTCCTGACTCGGAGGTCGGCAGAGAGTGCCAGTTCCGCCCTTCAGCTGCTCTGGCGCATTTGTCCGCCAGGCTGAAGAGCTCAGAGACGTCGCGGACCTCTCTGGTCGCGAGCTTCTCAAGCATTTTCTCGTCCCGAACACCCTGCCGGAACACCACCACCACAGAAGCACTTTGAATATGCAGGATGGTGTTGCGTACCTAAGAGAACCGCTAGATGAAAGAGCGCAGCGACTCCCCAGGTTGTTTCTTGACGGCGTGGAGGTCAAGCTCCGTGCCGGGACGGGTGTAGGAGCTGCCGAAGTTGGCGACGAACTGCCGGCAGAGCTCTCCCCAGGAAGTTATGGACCCCTGAGGGAGATTCATGAGCCAAGACCGAGCTGGGCCGGTCAAGGCGATGGGGAAGTAGTTGGCCATGACAGCCTCGTCCCCTCCTGCGGCAAGTACGGCGGTGGAGTAGATCTGGAGGAACTCTGCCGGGTTGACGCTGCCGTCGTACTTCTCGGGCAAGTGCGGCCGAAACTTGCACGGCCACCTCGCGAAGCGAAGGTGGGGTGCAAGGGCTGCACATCCTGCTCCTGTTGCCGCAGGTATTGGCGCTGCGAACGCTTGGTTCGCACTTGGCACCGTGTACCCCGGCATGGGCAAGGCTGCACCATAGACCGGGGGTGCCGCTTGCAGCGGATATGGTTGGGGCATATGCTGCGCGGCGTATGCCTGAGGCAGGACTCGCGTGGCGAAGATCTGCCCTCCAGGCTGTGTCGAGGCCGACGTCATGCTGTCGCCAGGCTCTTGGTTGCGACGCCTTTCTCGACGTCGCTTGAGGTACACCCGGGCATCCTGGCCCAAGTGGCACCGTTCCAGCTCCCTTGTCAGGTCCGTCGACGGGAGCCTGGAGGAGCTGGAATCCGCCGTCTGCCCGTCAACCGTTGGCGTGCGCGTTAGCGACACAGCCGGTTGGCCGGGGTGTCGCCCTCGCCGAAACCGGGGGTTCGCGGCGGCGACGACGAGGCGGTCCACCTCGCGGACCCACTGTTGGGTCGCTGAATGGGGCGCATCCCCAGCAGGTGGGTTGCGCAGTAGTGCTCTTGCTGCAGCTAGCGCACCCCCATGGTGTACGCTCAGCGCTGCAGAAGATCTCACGCTGGTCGGAGCCTGCATTGCCAGAGTCGGCGTTGCCGGAGTCGGCTGCTGGCTACCAGCTTGTGCCGACACACTCCGTCCTGAGTGCGTCGACATGTACTTCCCGCTGGTCACGGTTCGCCGTGAACGCGGAGGAGGAGAGTTTGCCGCTGAAGGAAGATTGGTCATCTTCATCGGCGGAAACTCGTCGCGCAAGGGAAAAGCCCCCTACCTGGCGCGCCAAATGTTGAAGTGTTCGGTCGACACTTCCCCCGGGCCTGCACTGGGCAGCCCGCGGAGGTTCTTTTTTCGGTGGGGCTAGTCACTTGCGGAGAGCTTGAGCGTATGGACGAGTTAGTAAGAGCTTGACATGGCGAGTTTTACGTGGTTCAGGCCGCCGGAGCGTAAAAACCTACGTCCACGGCGAGCTATGGAGCTCGCTGTATTGTTTGCTTCTCAGAACCGGAGTCCTGAGCTTGAGGATGAGTTACAGCTTGGGTGAGAATGGCTAGCGTCTAGCGTATGAGTTGTGAGAGTGCGAACCCTTGCTATCATCGCCTACCCGAGTCTTTTATAGTCCAAGACTCGGGTGGCTTACAAGGGGGGCCCGGGACCCGACAGGTGGTCCCGGGGAGATTGACTGTTATCTACCGTATCTGCAGTTATGCCGGTAGTTGTCTCTGGTGAAGGCTTCTGAGTCTTCATCTTGCAGCCCTGCCGATGCCGCATGCTAGTCGTAGTGGATGATGACGGCGGGGGCGGCATGGGATGTCTTGTCGCAGCGTTTATTGGCTGGCAGGCTCTGACACTGCGTGCCAGTCTGTGATGCGACTGGGCGCAATGGCACCTGACAGAGGCGTGCTCCGCGTCTTGGGAAGACGCGGGCCTTGAATACCTTGTATGGACAAGGTATGGGGCGTCTTTACGCCCGCTGCCTATCGCTCGGGGGCAGGCAGCGCCGTCCTGCTAGCCACGTGGCGGGCCTGGAGCCCTCCTCAGAGGAGAGGGGGGTCCGGCTCCACAGGACACGTGGAGCCTCCGGACCTCTCCCCGTGGAAGGGGAGGTTCGGCTTCTGTCAGCCACGTGGCGAGCCCGGAGCTCCTCTCTGAGGAGAGGGAGGTCCGGACCCGCTGGACACGTGGCTACCTCGGACCTCTCTCCCGCGGAGGGGGAGGTCCGGCTTCTGCAGGCCACGTGGCGAGCCCGGAGCCCTCCTCTGAGGAGAGGGAGGTCCGGCCCCGCCGGACACGTGGCGCCTTCGGAGCTCTCCCTGCGGAGAAGGGCGAGTTCCTTAGGCATTTTTCCCTATGCGCGGGGGGTACCCCATATCGCGGGTACCGACAGATGGGATCCGTTCCCGAACCCTTAGCATGGAACAACACTGTAAGTCCTACCTCCTGAGCGTTAGTAGAACAGGGCCATACCCTTCTGTAATAAATCCCATAGAGTCTAGGAACAGCGCTCGGAGCAGCTAAGTCTCAGGGGACGGTCCAGGACTACGTCCAGCTTGGCCTGGTTCTGAACCTAAGCGCGTAGAGTCTTGCTTCCCTTCTTAATGAGGCGGGTCGTTGCCTCCATGTACAGCCTGACTTCCCCCTATGGGCATTTATACAGAAACCTGTTCTACTTTGCTCTCTCCCATGTGCTCATTTAAATTACACATTAGTTTTTATGACTGCACTTTCTATGTATGCTCACCATACATTTAGCCCCCTTTCCCGCGCTCATCCATAGTCAGCATTTGCTATCCTACCGAAGGCAGTTGCGCTTGAGGCGCCTGCCGATGGCCAGGGGGGCCTCTCGGGCCTCCCCAGTCAGGTGTTGCGGTGCCAGTTGGTCACCTCCAGGAAAGGCCTGCGCCGTGCATGGGGGGTCCAGGGTGCGTATCCCGCTTAGCCGGCTCTGTACTCAAAGCATTGGCACCCTGCCCTCCGGAGGTCCAGGGGAGTACAGCCGCTTTGCCTGGTTCCGTACCCAAAGCCTGTGTACTCTGCTTCCCCGGCGCACGGTCTGGTACTAGGAGCCGTACAGTTGTACCCGAACCTTGGAGGGAGCCGGAGCCCCGGTGCCTCGCGCACAGAATTGCCCAAGCCCCGTATACCGGACTAGGACCGTAAGCCGAATAAGACTAAGAGACGGGGAGGGGAGGACCCCCCAAGGAGAATTACGTTTCCTCTACCTGTGTGCAGGACCTCTAGGTTATAGCTACGGGGGCTGCATAAGGCGGGGGGCAAGGAGCTATCGACTACTCCAGCGCAGGACCGGAAGGTCCGGGTTTCGCCCCTCAACAGGGACGGGGCCCGAAGGCCCCACGTGTCCAGCGGGGCCGGAGCTCCCGCCTCCTCGGGAGCAGCTCCGGACCCGCCACGTGGGGCCGGCTGAAGCCGGACCTCCCCCTCCGGGGGGGGGGGGGGGGGAAGCTCCTAAGGCCCCACGTGTCCAGCGGGGCCGGAGCTCCCGCCTCCTAAGGAGGGGCTCCGGACCCGCCACGTGTCCGGCGGAAGCCGAACCTCCCCCTCTGGGGGGGGACTCTGAAGGCTCCACGTATCCCACGGGGCCGGACCTCCCTCTCCTTAGAGGGGAGCTCCGGGCCCGTCACGTGGCTGGCAGATCCGGACCTCTCCCATCCTCATGGGGCGAGCTCCAGAGGCCTCCGGGGCCCTTAATACAGTAAGGACCCGGGGAAGGTGTCTGTGCAGAGCTTCGAGATTGGTGAAGGCCTCTGAGTACCTTGCGGAGCTAAGGGCTTGGAGAGGCGAAACCAAGAAGAAGACAAAAGCATCACAGACACAAAGGGTCACAAGAGTCTATTTATTCATGGCTCCATGAGCTGGCCTACAGACTCGATAAAAAGAAAGAAACAAGCCCTAGGGTCCTCCTGGCTCGCGCCGGAACCTGGAGGCTACAAGGGCGGCCACATCCCCGACTTCAGCCTTGGCGGTCTCCTCCCGCTCCGCGGCAGGGCCCTCTCTCGCTGGCTCCAGTGAGAAAGAAGGGTCCCGGCTCCTGAAGCATGACAACACATGCGTAGCAACCTCCAAGGCCAGGCCCCGCCCCTCTATCTCAAGCTCGCTGGCGACCACCGCGTCTAGCCTGTTCAGCTTGGCGCCGAGTGACTCCAGTGCGGGGATCACTTCAGCCACCTTCAGCGCAGGAGCCGTCGCCTTCACCGGGCTGAAGCCAAGAGGGACCAAGGCGGACCCTGCCTGGTCGACGAAGCTCGAGACCGCACGGGCCTCGGAGGACCGCGAGGCCAAGAGCTCCCTACCTCGCGGCGGGCTGCCCGCAGGGCGTCGCGGCTTCCCTCGGAGGATTCCTTCTCCTTGGCCGCCAGGGAGCTTTCCCGAAGGCGGAGAGTCTGGGCAAGCCGCTCCAACTCTGAAGCCCAGAAGTCAACAGCCAGCTCCTGATCCAGGATCGCCTGACGTTCCCGGGAGACCTGCTCTTCCCTCATGGCAAGGTCTGCCCTCCGGGCCTCTAACTCCCTGGCCCGAGCTCGCAGGTCGCCCTCGCCTGCCGCCAGCCGTGCAGCGACCCTCTTCGCCTCGGCTGCCACGGAGCGCTCCTGGTCCTCAACGGCGCGCTTACGGCGCTCCAACCTCTGCCGTACCTCCTCCATGGCAGAGAGGCTCTCCTCGGCCTGGGCATGCGCCTCAAGGGCCTCCCTGTGGAGCCGCCGCGTCTCAGAGTCCAGACGGTCGACAGCCCGCTTCTGCCGGTTGAGGAGCGCTTCCATGATGTCAAGCGACTCTCGCCTGGAGTCGAGCTCGCCCTTGACCTTCGCGGTCCGCTACTGCAAAAGGTTCCCCCAGGTGAGGAGGCGATCCCTCTCAACCGGCTGCTCCTCTCGCTCACGACCAAGCGCGGCCAAGACCTGCCGGACGCTCGCCTGGGCGAGCACGAGGGCATCCACCAGGGGCAGTGGGGCAGCAGAGGCCGGAGCGGCGCCCCCGACCTCCTCCATGACATCGTCCTCAAGAAAAGACAACGCACCAGGGACTGGAATGAGACGCCGGTCAGGAGAAGCCGGCACCGGGACTTCAACAGCCGGACCTGCCGAACTCTCACTGACAGCTGGCTCCTCAGCCCGTGGAGAGGGACGAGTGGAGGGAGTCGACGCTGAAATAGAAGCCGGGCCGCCTGGTACAGGGCAAACCTGCGCTGGCTCGGGGCCACGGCAACTGTCTCGGCAGGAGGGGTTGACGCTGCCATGGAATCCGGGCATACCGGAACAGGAGAAACTCGTGCTGGCTTGGGGGCCGCGGCAGCCATCGCGGTTTCCGAGCGCAACGGCGCGGACCCCCCATCAGTCGGGGACGGCGGAAAAACGCGAGCACTCCAACGGGCCCTGAACCCCTACTTCCGAGCCGGGGTAGGACCACCAGAGCCCGCCGTCGCCGCCGACGGCCGCTCCGCAGTCGCCGTGACTGACGGAGCAGGGGACGCTCCAGAAGCCCCCCTCGACGCATCAGCAGGTTCCCTGGAGACTCCACCGCTTGAGGAGGGAGGACGCGACGCCCGGGAACCTTCGGCCTGTTGTCGCTTAAGAGGAGTCCCGTCGGGATGATGAGCCCGGGACCTCTTGGGGTCGCCACCGGACGGAGTGCCATCTCCAGAAGTAGGAGGTGCAGGCACCCTGGTTCCCCGACTTGGCACAGATGCCGCCACCGGAGGAGATCGAGCGCGTCTCTTCTCTGGGGGCGGGTTGGAAGCCATGACAGGGGAGAGCTTAAGGACAGGGAAGACAAAGGCGCAAGAATACAAGGAAAAGCGCTGGGAAGTGCGAAGGTAAGCCGCGATGCGGGTAAGATCCCCTTTTAAAAACGTCCCAGGTGCGATTCGAAACTCTTCGAATACACCGCATGGGCAACCGCTTCGGCTCCGAGACCGAGCGCCGATGATAGGTGGACCCAAGTCGTCCAGCTGAGGCGGTGGGACAAGAAGTCAGTCTCCCAAGGAGACGAGCCGGCAAGGCGCTTCGGCGGTTCCCGAGAAAAGCACCGCGACATGCAGAAGTGGCAGCCTTGGGAACCGCCGCAGTAAAAGCAACCATCAATTGGGCGCATGATCCCACGATCCCACGACTGTTCGTGCTCCGGCAACGGTCAATGCGGGACTTAGAGAAAGTGCACGTGTCGAAGTGTTCAGTCGACACTTCCCCCGGGTCTGCACTGGGCAGCCCGCGGAGGTTCTTTTTTCGGTGGGGCTAGTCTCTAGCGGAGAGCTTGCGCAGATGGACGAGTTAGTAAGAGCTTGACACGGCGAGTTTTACATGGTTCAGGCCGCCGGAGCATAAAACCCTACGTCCACGGCGAGATATGGAGCTCGCTGTATTGCTTGCTGCTCAGGACCGGAGGCCTGAGCTCGGGGGTGAGTTACAGATTGAGAGTGTATGGCTAGCGTATGAGTTGCAAAGTGCGAACCCCTGCTATCGACGCCTACCCGAGCCTTTTATAGTCCAAGACTTGGGCGGCTTACAAGGGGAGCCGGGACCCGACAGGTGGTCCCGGGAAGATTGTCTATTATCTACCGTATCTGCAGTTATGCCGGTAGTTGTCTCTGGCGAAGGCTTCCAAGTCTTCATCTTGCCGTCCTGCCCATGCCGCATGCTAGTCATAGTGGTTGATGACGGCGCAGGCGGCATGGGATGTCTTGTCGTGGTGTTTATTAGCTGGCAGGTTCTGACACCGCGCGCCAGTCTGTGATGCGACTGGGCGCAACGGCACCTGACAGAAGCGTGCTCCGCGTCTCCGCGTCTTGGGAAGACGCGGGCCTTGAATACCTTGTACAGGCAAGGTATGGGGCGTCTTTACGCCCGCTGCCTATCGCTCGGGGCAGGCAGCGTCGTTCTGCTGCCACGTGGCGGGCCCGGAGCCCTCCTCAGAGGAGAGAAGGGTCAGTCCCGCGGGGCACGTGGAGCCTCCGGACCTCTCCCCGCGGAGGGAGAGGCTCGGCTTCTGTTGGCCACGTGGCGGGCCCGGAGCTCTCCTCTGAGGAGAGGGAGGTCCGGCCCCGCTGGACGCGCGGCGCCTTCGGACCTTTCTCCCACGGAGGGGGAGGTCCGGCTTCTGTATGCCACGTGGCAGGCCCGGAGCTCTCCTCTGAGGAGAGGGAGGTCCGGCCCCGCCGGACGCGTGGCGCCTTCGGAGCTCTCCCTGCAGAGAAGGGCGAGTTCCTTAGCCATTTTACCCTGTGCGCGGGGGTACCCCATATCTTAGGTACCGAGAGTGGCCCCCGGGCCCATCTCGGGGGAGATAGCGAGCCCGAGGTGGGACCTCCGTCTCTTCCGATCCGCGCACTTTCTCTAAGTCCCGAATTGACTGCTGCCGGAGCACGAACAGCCGCGGGATCTTGGGAGCGTGCGCTCACTTGATGGTTGCTTTTATTGCAGAGGGGGCCTCAGGAGCCCCCGTGTGTCACTGGTTTTTGCGCCGGTGATGAGGGAGGCGATTCCTACGCTCTGGTCATAGAGCGAGAGAGTTCCGCCAGGGCTGAAGCCTGGTGACGCGGCCGTTGTTGCAACTTCTGGATTCTGGTCGTGTCGGGAGACCCTTGAGACTTGTCTCTTCCTTTCATCGAGTCTGTAGTCCAGCTCATGGAGCCTCGCTTAGTTCGACTCTTTTAGATATCTGTGTCTGTGATGCTTTTTCTCTCCTTCTTGGCTTTGCCTGACTGAGTCCTTAGCTCCGCAAGATACTCAGAGGCCATCTCCAATCTCGGAGTTCCGCATAGACACCTTCCCCGGGTCCTAACCATGTTAGGGGCCCCCGGGGGTCTCCGGATCTCGCCCCATGGGGAGCCCCAAGTCTGCCCGCCACGTGGCGGGTCCGGAGCTCCTCCTCAAGAGGCTGGAGCTCCGGCCATGCTGGACACGTAGGGCTTTCGGAGCCCTCCCACCGGGGGGGGGGGGGGGGGGGGGGGGAGGTCTGGTTTCCGCCTGCCACGTGGCGAGCCCGGAGCCCTTCTCAAGGGAGGTGAGAGTTCCGAGCCTGCTGGACATGTGGGGCCCTCGGGTCCCGCCCCTGCTGGAGGGGCAGGTTCCGGTCCTTCCAGTCCTAGGTTGGAGTAGTTGGTAGCTCCTTTCCCCCTGCTTCATGCAGTCCCTGTTGCCGCAACCTGGAGGTCCTGCACATAGGTAGAGGAAACGTAATTCTCCTTGGGGGCTCCCCCTCCCTTATCTCATAGTCTTATTTGACTTATAGCCCCTAACCATATGCTTGGTGCTTGGGGACTTGTAGAGAGGGGGAGCTGAGCACATGGCAACCATGCACTGCAAGGGTGATTAAAAAACTCAATTCACAATTTAAATGAGTACAAGGAAAGAGCAAAGTAGAGCAGATTTCTTTTCGTACAACTTTCCACAGGAGGAAGGCAGGCTAAACATGGAGGCCACGACCCACCCCATTAAGAGGGGAAGCAAGACTCTACGCGCTTGGAGTCGGAACCAGGCAAAGCTGAACGTAGTCCTGGACCGTCCCCTGGGGTTTAGCTGCTCCGAGTGCTGCTCCTGGACTCTATGGAGTTTATTACGAAAAGAAAGTACTGTCCTATTTTTGCTCTAGGGGTAGAACTTACGGAGGTGTTCTATGTTCCAAGGGTTCGGGAGCAGGTCCCCATCCTCGGTGGAAAGGCGCACACACCCGGGGCGGCATACTTTCGCGACTCGGAAGGAGCCTTCCCAACTAGGGGAGAGTTTGTGGGCCCCTTCACGAGAAAGTATGCGCCGCAACACCAGGTCACCTTCCTGCAGCTCCCGGGCACGCACAGACCTCTGGTGGTAGCGCCGAAGCGCTTGTCTGTACCGCGCATTACGGAGTGCCGCATGTAATCGGACCTCGTCGACGAGGTCGATTTCTCCACGCCGGAGGTTGTCCTGCGCGGCTTCATCATAAGCCCGGACACGGTGAGACTTCATGGTGATTTCTGGGGGAAGTACAGCTTCAGCCCCATACACCATGAAGGGTGTCTCCCCGGTGGCCCGGCTCTAGGATGTCCGGTTAGCCCATAGTGTGCTCGGAAGCTCATCTACCCAATTGGCACCATGTTTCTTCAGGCTGGCGAAGGTGCGAGTCTTAAGGCCCCGGAGAATCTCCGCGTTGGCCCTCTCAACTTGCCCATTGCTCCTCGGGTGGGCGACAGAGGCATAGCATACCTGAATACCAAGGTCCTCGCAGTAGTCTTGGAATGCTGCGCTGGTGAACTGGGTCCCGTTGTCGGTGATGATCCTGTTTGGGACCCCGAACCGGCAGACAATAGACTTGATGAACTTTACTGCGGATTGTTTGTTGATGGTGACAACTGGTGTAGCTTCCGGCCACTTGGTGAACTTGTCGATGGCGACATAGAGGTACCGGAATCCCCCGACGGTTCTGGGAAATGGTCCCAGGATGTCCAGCCTCCATACGGCAAACGGCCACGAGGGCGGGATCATCTGTACCGCCTGAGCCGGTGTATGGATCTGCTTGGCGTGGAACTGGCACGCCTTGCAGCTCTCGACCAGCTTGACGGCATTCTGGAGTGCTGTCGGCCAGTAGAAGCCATGCCGGAAGGCTTTACCGACAAGCGTGCGTGAGGAAGAATGACTTCCACATTCGCCTCCATGGATCTCAGCGAGCAAGTCGCAGCCTTCCCCCCGGGTTATGCACCGCAATAGGATGTGGTTGGCGCCACGCCGGTAGAGATCCCCCTCTACCAGCGCGTACCTCTTAGCCATACGCGCAATCTGTTCAGCGGTTGCATGTTCATCAGGGAGGATATTGTCCTTCAAGTAGTCCCGGATCTCCGTGATCCATGCATCGGGTCTGACTTAAGCTTCTAGATCTTGAGCGCTGGGTTGCACGGAGTCCCCAGTAACGCTTACGATCCTTGGCGGCATCCATGGCTGTAGGGCCGCCGGACCGCCAGCTTCGAGGTGCTGGTCAAGCCCCCTTCGCCCGGCTTGGCGGGCCGGGCTGTAGGCCGCAGCAACGTCCTCTCGAAAACTCCTTCGGGCGCGGGGGCTCCGGTGGAAGCCTTCGTTGAAAGGTTGTCAGCTGCGGCATTACCAGCGTGCGGTACGTGATGCAGGTCCAAGGCGAGGAATTCTTTCTCCAACATCTGTACGTGAAGCAGATACGCAGCTAGCTGCGGGTCATTGCAGGAGCATTCGCCCTTGACTTGCTTGATGACCAGTTGGGAGTCGCCCTGTGCCAACAACTGGCGAGCGCCTAAAGACAGGGCTGTCTGCAGGCCAAAGATGAGTGCTTCATACTCCGCCATGTTGTTGGTTGCCTTGAAATTTAGACGCACCATATACCCAAACTGTTCCCCCGATGGCATGAGGAGCAGTACGCCGGCACCGGCCCCCTACTTTCACGAGGAGCCATCGAAGAAAAGTGTCCAGTGAGGTTCGGTGAAGACCGGAGCTTGGGGCTCTGGCTCACCGCCTTCATGGCCCCCTGGGTCGGTCTTCATTGGTGTCCACTCCGCCACAAAGTCAGCCAGTGCTTGGCTCTTGACTGCATGGCGTGGGAGGAAGTCCAGCTCAAACTCCGCCAGCTCCGCCGCCCATTTAGCAACGTTGCCAGTCGCATGGGGGCTGTGAAGAATTGTCTTCAGCGGATACGAGGTGACTACCGAGACCCGGTGGGCCTGGAAGTAATGGCGGAGCTTCCTGGAGGCCACGAGCACCGCATACAGCAGCTTGTGGACTTCTAGGTACCTTGTCTTGGCATCATGAAGTACTTCGCTGATGTAGTAGACAGGCCTCTGTATGGTTCGAACCCTCTCTCTTAGGCTTGGGAGCTCCTCGTCCAGTCGACACTTCCCCCGGGCCTGCACTGGGCAGCCCGCGGAGGTTCTTTTTTCGTTGGGGCTAGTCTCTAGCGGAGAGCTTGCGCAGATGGACGAGTTAGTAAGAGCTTGACACGGCGAGTTTTACGTGGTTCAGGCCGCCGGAGCGTAAAACCCTACGTCCACGGAGAGCTATGGAGCTCGCTGTATTGCTTGCTGCTCAGGACCGGAGGCCTGAGCTCGGGGGTGAGTTACAGCTTGAGAGTGTATGGCTAGCGTATGAGTTGCAAAGTGCGAACCCCTGCTATCGACGCCTACCCGAGCCTTTTATAGTCCAAGACTCGGGCGGCTTACAAGGGGAGCCAGGACCCGACAGGTGGTCCCGGGAAGATTGTCTATTATCTACCGTATCTGCAGTTATGCCGGTAGTTGTCTCTGGCGAAGGCTTCCGAGTCTTCATCTTGCCGTCCTGCCCATGCCGCATGCTAGTCGTAGTGGTTGATGACAGCGCAGGCGGCATGGGATGTCTTGTCGTGGTGTTTATTGGCTGGCAGGTTCTGACACCGCGCGCCAGTCTGTGATGCGACTGGGCGCAACGGCACCTGACAGAAGCGTGCTCCGCGTCTCCGCGTCTTGGGAAGACGCGGGCCTTGAATACCTTGTACGGGCAAGGTATGGGGCGTCTTTACGCCCGCTGCCTATCGCTCGGGGCAGGCAGCGTCGTTCTGCTGCCACGTGGCGGGCCCGGAGCCCTCCTCAGAGGAGAGAAGGGTCAGTCCCGCGGGGCACGTGGAGCCTCCGGACCTCTCCCCGCGGAGGGAGAGGCTCGGCTTCTGTTGGCCACGTGGCGGGCCCGGAGCTCTCCTCTGAGGAGAGGGAGGTCCGGACCCGCTGGACACGCGCGCCTTCGTACCTCTCTCCCGCGGAGGGGGAGGTCCGGCTTCTGTATGCCACGTGGCGGGCCCGGAGCTCTCCTCTGAGGAGAGGGAGGTCCGGCCCCGCCGGACGTGTGGCGCCTTCGGAGCTCTCCCTGCGGAGAAGGGCGAGTTCCTTAGGCATTTTACCCTGTGCGCGGGGGTACCCCATATCTCAGGTACCGACAGCGCGGAACAAAAGAGACGGAGGCCCCACCTCGGGCTCGCTATCTCCCCCAAGATGGGCCCGGGGGCCACTGTCGGTACCCTCGATATGGGGTACCCCCGCGCACAGGGGAAAATGCCTAAGGATCTCGCCCTTCTCCGCAGGGAGAGCTCCGAAGGCGCCACGTGTCAAGCGGGGCCGGACCTCCCTCTCCTCAGAGGAGAGCTCCGGGCCCGCCATGTGGCCAGCAGCAGCCGGACCTCCCCCCTCCGTGGGGAGAGCTCCGAGGGTGCCACGTGTCCCGCGGGGCCGGACCTCCCTCTCCTCAGAGGAGAGCTCCGGGCCCGCCACGTGGCCGACAGAAGCCGGACCTCCCCCCTCCGTGGGGAGAGGTCCGAAGGCCCCACGTGTCCCGTGGGGCCGGACCACCCTCTCCTCAGAGGAGAGCTCCGGGCCCGCCACGTGGCCAGCAGGGCGGCGCTGCCTGCCCCCGCGCGGTAGGCAGCAGGCGTAAAGACGCACCATACCTTGCCCGTACAAGGTATTCAAGGCCCGTGCCTTCCCAAGGCGCGAAGACGCGGAGTACGCCTCTGTCAGGTGTCGTTGCGGCCAGTCGCATCACAGACTGGCGCGCTGTGTCAGAGCCTGTCCGCCAATAAACACAGGGACAAGACATCCCCTGCCGCCCCCGCCGTCATCAACCACTACGGCTAGCTTGCGGCATGGGCAGGACGGCAGAACGAAGACTCAGAAGCCTTCGCTAGAGACAACTACCAGCATAACTGCAGATACGGTAGATGGGAGGAAATCTCCCCGGGACCACCTGTCGGGTCCCGGCCCCCCCTTTGTAATCCGCTCGAGCCTTGGACTATAAAAGGCTCGGGTAGGCAACGTTAGCAAGGGTTCGAACTCTGGGAACTCGCATCCTAGGCACTACTCACCCTCAAGCTCAGAACTCGGGTTCTGAGCAACAAGCAATACAGCGAGCACCTCTGCTCACCGTGGACGTAGGGTTTTACGCTCCGGCGGCCCGAACCACGTAAAACCCGCCGTGTCAAGCTTCTCTCCCACTCGTCCCTAACGCTTAAGCTCTACGCAAGCGACTAGCCCCTCCGAAAAAGAACCTCCACGGGCTGCCCAGAGCAGGTCCGGGGGAAGTGTCGACCACCCACTTCGACAATATGGAAAGAAACCTGTCCTGCTTTGCTCTTCCCTTGTGCTCATTTAAATTACGTATTAATTTTTATGACCGCACTTCCTGTGTATGCTCACCATGCACTCAGCTTCCCTTTCACATTCTCACCCCTAGTCGGCATTTGCTATCCTACCAAAGACGGTCGCGTTTGAGGTACCTGCCGATGGCCAGGGGGGGCTTTCGGGCCTCCCCCAGTTAGGTGTTGTGGTGCCAGTTGGTCTCCTCCAGGGAAAACCTGCGCCGTGCATGAGGGGTCCAGTGGAGTACAACCGCTTTGCCTGGTTCCGTACCGAAAGCCTGTACACTCTGCCTCCCCGGCGTCACGGTCCGGTACTGGAGGCTAGACGGCCGTACCCTGACCTCGGAGGGAGCCGAGCCCCCGGCGCTTCGCACACTGAATTACCCAAGCCCCGTATACCGGATCAGGATCGTAAGCCAAATAAGACTATGAGATAGGGAAGGGAGAGCCCCAAGGAGAATTATATTTCCCTTACTTGTGTGCAGGACTTCCTGGCCTTAGCTCCCCCGCAGGAGTATGGTAGGTGCGCCCAAACAATTGGCCACACCTACCAGGGGGGCACTACGGGGACCGCGTAAGACCGGAGCTCCAACGCAAGACCAGAGGATCCAGACCTCGTCCCCTCCGCAGGGGCGGGCTCCGGAGGCCCCACGTGTCCGGCGGGGCCGGAGCTCCCCTCTCCTCAGAGGGTAGCTCCGGGCCCGCCACGTGGCCGGCAGAGCCGGGCCTCGCCCCCTCCGCAGGGGTGAGCTCCGAAGGCCCCACGTGTCTCGCGGGGTCGGACCTCCATCTTCTCAGAGGAGAGCTCCGGGCCTGCCATGTGGCCGGCGGATCTGGACCTCCCCATTCTCACGGGGCGAGCTCCAAAGACCCCTTGGGCCCTTAATACAATAAGGACCCGAGGAAGGTGTCTGTGCAAGACTTCAAGATCGGTGAAGACCTCTGAGGTCCTTGCGGAGCTAAGGACTCAGCCAGGCCAAGCCAAGAAAAAGATAAGCACGGACACAAAAAAAAGAGCCTGTTCATTCATTCAAAGCTCCATGAGCTGGACTACAGACTCAACAAAAGCAACAAAAAAAAAGATACAGGGCCTTCTGACCGTAGGGGCGACTGCCTAAGAGTCCCCGGACTCCCGCTGGAACCTAGAGGCCACGAGGGTGGCCATGTCCCCGACTTCGGCCCTGGAAGCTTCCTCCCGATCGACGACGGGGCCTAGACGCACCGGCTCCAGAGAGAAGGAGGGGTCTTGGCTCCGGAAGCTCGCCAGTACATGCGTGGCGACCTCCTTCGCCAGGCCTCGTCCCTCCACCTCAAGCTCGTCGCCGATCACCGCTTCAAGCCTGCCCAGCTTGGCACCGATGGACTCAAGCGCCGGAATTGCCTCAGACCCCTCCTGCGCTGGAGCCTCCGTCCGCACCGGGCTGAAACCGAAGGGAACCAGGGCGGACCCCGCCTCAGCGACAAAGCTCCAGACCGCTCGGGCCTCGACAGACCGCGAAGCCTGGAGCTTCTCCACCTCTTGGCGGGCCGCCAGCTTGCGATGCAGCGCCGCCTGGCGCTCCCGGGAGGTTTGCTCCTCCCTCACGGCAACAGCCGACTCGCGGAGCCCCAGCTCCTCGGCCCGAGCCCTCAGCTTGCCCTCGCTGGCCTCCAGCCGTTGGCGACCTTCTTCTCCTCGGCTGCCACGGCACGCTCCCGATCCGCGACGGCGCACTTGCGGCGAGCTACCTGCAGCCGCAGCTCCTCCACGGCAGTGGAACTCGCTTCAGCCCTGGCGCGAGCTTCGCGGGTCTCCTGGTGGAGCCGCCGGGTCTCCGAGCCCAGGCGGTCGATGGCCCTCTTCTGAGCATCGAGCAGCGCCCTCACGGCGTCAAGCCTCGACTGCCTCAAGTCGATCTCTGCCTTAGCCTCCTGGGTCCGCTGCTTCAGGAGATGCTCCCAGCTAAGGAGGCGCGCTCTCTCTCCAGCCAGCACCTCCCGCTCCCGCTCAAAGGCGGCCTGGACCTGCCAGATGCCAGCCTGTGCAAGCCCCAAGGCGCTAGGGGCAGCGGGGTCGGAAGCAGGAGCCGCGCCCCTGACCTCCCCCGTCACGTCCACGACCGGTGGAGGTGCCGGTGCCTTGGCAACTGAGGCGAGGCGCCGATCTGGGGAAGCCAGGGGGCCAGCAGTTGCACCCAATGCTGCCCTTCCAGCCTCAGCACCGGACTTTCGAGTTGGCGAAGGAGGACGCGCGGGTGCTGCCGCCGCCACCATGGGGGATGGTCCCGCCGGCACAGAAGAAGCCCCCGCCGACTTGGGAGCCGTAGGAGCCGCCGCAGCTCCCGGACGCTGCGGCGCAGAGCCTCCGCTGGCCGGAGATGGCCGGGGAACAGACTCGCCCCCGGCAGCTGGTGAGTCCCTGCCGACATAAGAAGCTCTCAGGCTAAGAAAGGAGAAAGGAACACTACTTCTAAAATCCGGAAAGAGCAACACTTACTGGGGGACATGAGCGCTCCAATGGGCTTGGAGCCCCGGCCTCCGAGTCGGGACAGAACCACCAGAACCTGCCGCCGGCGCCTGCGCCTGCGCCGCAGGCACCCGGACCGGCGGAGTAGGAGGCGGAGCAGTAGGGCCCCCGTCAGTGGCGCCCCTAGCGCTGCTCGCGTATCCGACCCCTGAGGCCAGGGGCACCTGCGCCCCTGCATGAGTCCCAGCGCTGCCCCTTCTGATGCCGCTGCTGGCCGAGCCTGCAGCCGGGACGCTCGCTGGCTGTGGCGCCTGAGCCCTCGTCTCACCCCCGGGCATCGCCCCACCGGCGTCCCTCCTTGAAGCTCCCCTGCCTGAAGAAGGGAGGCGGGACGCCTCGGGCTCCTCGGACCGCCGCTGTCGGAAAGGAGACCCGCCAGAGCTGGAGACCCGAGGTCTCTTTGGGTCGCCACCCGACGAACCAGCACCTCCGGGAGATGGGCGCGAGGGTACCCCGGCCCCCTGGCTCGGTGTAAACGACGCCCTCGGAGGGGACCGGGCACGTTTCTTCTCTGGCTGCCCGGGAGCTGGCTCCTTTCCCTTCCCCTTGTCGACGGTCTGAGCTCCGTCGACCCTCGGTGCGGGTTGGGCAGCGGTAGACGCCTCGCGCTCCGCCCCGAAGTGCTCGACCCCAGGAATCGAGATCCCCCGGAAGGCATCCCCAACCTGACCAACGGCGATCCCGATGTCATCAAGGTTCGGCATCTTCCGCAGCAACTCCGCCCTCCTCTGCGGCTCCAAGAAGAGAGGAGTGCCAGAGGCCGGGAAGGTGAGGTCGCCGCCGGTGACGAAGTCGCTGCTCACCTTGGCCACCATCTCATACAGCACCTCCTCAGATGGGTCGGAGCCGAGACCCCTCTCCAGCCTGGTGCAGTCGAGCTCGCCGGTGTAGTACCACGCCGGGCGGTTGCGTTGGTGCAAGGGCACAATACGGCGTGACCGGAAACCTATAAGCACCATCAGGGACGTCATCCCCTCGTTGGCCAGGAACCGGATCCGCTCCAAGACCGGCGCGTACTCCGGCTCTAGCTCCGGGATCTCCTCCCAGAAGCGACGCTCGGTGGTCGGGCCGGCAGTTGGGAGCTGCAGGCGATCATGCTCATCGGTCTGCACGATCACCCAGTTCTCCCTCCAGTTTCCCACCTCGATGCACCGAAAGGTAGAAGGTACCCAGAGGCCTTCGGATCCTTGCAGCGATGCTGGAAGTAGTACGCCCCCAGCTGATTCTTTGAGCTGCGCCTGTCGGTACCCTCGATATGGGATACCCCCGCGCACAGGGGAAAATGCCTAAGGACCTCGCCCTTCTCTGCAGGGAGAGCTCCAAAGGTGCCACGTGTCCAGCGGAGCCGGACCTCCCTCTCCTCAGAGGAGAGCTATGGACCCGCCACGTGGCCAACTGAGCCGGACCTCCCCCCTCCGAGGGGAGAGCTCTGAAGGCTCCACGTGTCCCACGGGGCCGGACCTCCCTCTCCTCAGAGGAGAGCTCCGGACCCGCCACGTGGCCAGCAGAAGCCAGACCTCCCCCCTCCGTGGGGAGGGCTCCGAGGGCTCCACGTGTCCCGCGGGGCCGGACCTCCCTCTCCTCAGACAAGAGCTCTGGGCCCGCCACGTGGCCAGCAGAGCAACGCTGCCTGCCCCCGCGCGGTAGGCAGCAGGAGTAAAGACGCGCCATACCTTGCCCGTACAAGTTATTCAAGGCCCGCGCCTTCCCAAGGCGTGGAGACGCGGAGCACGCCTCTGTCAGGTGCCGTTGTGCCCAGTCACATCGCAGACTGGCGCGCCGTGTCAGAGCCTGCCCGCCAATAAACGCAGCGACAAGACATCCCCTGCCGCCCCTGCCATCATCAACCACTACGACTAGCTTGCGGCATGGGCAGGGCGGCAGAACGAAGACTCGGAAGCCTTCGCCAGAGACAACTACCGGCATAACTGCAGATACAGTAGATGGCAGGCAATCTCCCCGGGACCACCTGTCGGGTCCCGGGCCCACCTTGTAAGCCGCTTGAGCCTTGGACTATAAAAGGCTCGGGTAGGCGACGTTAGCAAGGGTTCGCACTCCAGCCATTTGCACCCTTAGATTCGACATCTCTCACCCTCAAGCTCAGGACTCCGGTTCTGAGCAGCAAGCAATACAGCGAGCATCTCTGCTCACCGTGGACGTAGGGTTTACGCTCCGGCGGCCTGAACCACATAAAACTCCCCGTGTCAAGCTTCTCCCTCAATCGTCCCTAATGCTGAAGCTCTCCGCGAGTGACTAGCCCCTCCGAAAAAGAACCTCCGCGGGCTTCCCAGATCAGGTCCGGGGGAAGTGTCGGCTACACACTTCGACATTTGGCGCGCCAGGTAGGGGGCTTTTCCCTTGCGTGACGAGCTTCTGCCGGCGAAGATGACGAAGCTTCCTTCAGCGGCAAGCTCTCCTCCCCCACGTTCACGACGAACGGTGACTAGCGGGGACTACGTCTCGACACATTCTAGATGGAGTGTGTCGGCGCAAGCTGGAAGCCAGCAGCCGACTCCAGCAGCGCCGACTCCAGCAACGCAGGCTCCAGCGAGCGTGAGATCGTCTGCAACACTGAGCGTCCCCCACGGGGGCGCGCTAGCTGCAGCAAGAGCGCTACTGCGCAATCCACCTGCTGGGGACGCGCCTCAGTCAGCGACCCAGCAGTGGATTCACGAGGTAGACCGTCTCGTCGTCGCTGCCGCAAACCCTCGGCTTCGGCTGGGACGACGTCCCGGTCAGCTGGCTGTGTCGCTGACGCACACGCCAACGGTTGACGGACAGCCTAAGGACCTCCCGGCTCCCGCCGGAACCTTGCAGCCACTAGGGCGGCCACATCCTCGACTTCAGCCCTGGCAGCTTCCTCCCGATCCGCGGCTGGGCCCTCTCTCGCTGGTTCTAGCGAAAAAGAGGGGTCGCGGCTCTTGAAGCATGCCAGCACATGAGAGGCGACCTCTAAGGCTAGGCCGCGTCCCTCAGCCTCAAGCTCGCTGGCGACCACCGAGTCTAGCCTGTCCAGCTTGGCGCCGATCGACTCCAGCGTGGGGATCACCTCCGCCACCTTCAGCGCAGGAACCGCTGCCCTCACCGGACTGAAGCCAAGAGGGATCAGGGCGGACCCTGCTCGATCGACGAAGCTTGAGACCGCATGAGCCTCGGAGGATCGCAAGGCCGAAAGCTCCTCCACCTCGCGGCAGGCTGCCTGCAGGGCCTCTAGGTTCCTCTCGGAGAATTCCTTCTCCTTGGCCGCCAGGGAGCTCTCCCGAAGGTGGAGAGTCTTGGCGAGCCGCTCCAACTCAGAAGCCTTGAAGTCGGCGGCCAACTCCCGTTCCAAGACCGCCCGGCGTTCACGGGAGACCTGTTCCTCCCTCAAGTCGAGGTCTGCCTTCAGAATCTCCAACTCCTCGATCCGAGCTCGAAGGTCATCCTCGCCCGCCGCCAGCTGCGTGGCGACCCTCTCCGCCTCAGCTGCCGTGGAACGCTCCCGTTCCTCAACGGTGAGTTTACGGCGCTCCAACTGCTGCCGTATCTCCACAGCGGCAGAGAGGCTCTCCTCGGCCCGGGCGTGTGCCTCCAGGGCCTCCCTGTTGATCCGCCGCGATTCAGCGTCCATGCGGTCGACAGCCCGCTTCAGCCGGTCGAGGAGCACTTCCCTGAAGTCGAGCAACTCCCGCCTGTCAAGGTCGCTCTTGACCTTCGCGGTCCGCTCCTGCAAAAGGTTCCCCCAGGTGAGGAGGCGATCCCGTTCAACCGTATACTCCTCCCTCTCGCGACCTAGGGCAGCCAAGACCTGCCGGACGCTTGTCTCGGCAAGCGTGAAGGCATCCGCCAGGGGCAATGGAGCAACAGAGGCCAGGGCAGTCCCCCCGACCTCCTCCATCCCCTCGTCCTCAAGAGGAGTCGATGCACCAGCAACCGAGATGAGACGCCGGTCAGGAGAAGCTGGCGCCGAGGCTATGGCAGCCGGACCTGCCGGGCTCTCTTCAGCTTCTGGCTCCTTGACCTGTGGAGAAGGGCGAGCCGGGGAAGATGGCTCTGGAATAAAGGCCGGGCCGCCCGGTGCGGGGTCGATCTGCACCGGCCTGGGGGCCACGGCGGCTGTCTCGGCAGGAAGAGATGGCGCCGCCGCGGAGTCCGGGCACACTGGAACAGGAGAAGCTCGTGCTGGCTTGGGGGCCGCGGCAGATATCCCGGGTTTCGAGCGCAATGACGCAGACTCCCCGCCAGTCAGGGATGGCCGAGAAGCGCGGACACTCCAGCGGGCTCTGAACCCCGACTTCCGAGCCGAGGTAGGGCTCCCAGAGCCCGCCACCGTCACCGACGGCCGCTCCGCAGTTGCTTGAACTGGCGGAGCAGGGGACGCCCCAGAGGCTTCCCCCAATGCATCAGCCCGAAGCCGCTTTGGGTCGCCACTGGAGGGAGTCCCATCTCCGGAAACAGGAGGTACAGACACCCCAGGTTCCCGACTTGGCACGGACGCCGCCGCTGGAGGAGATCGAGCGCGCTTCTTCTCTGGTGGCGGGTTGGAGGCCATGACGAGGAAGGACTCAAGGGCAAGAGGGCAAAGGCACAAGAGTCCGAGAAGAAGCGCAGAGAAGTGCGAAGGAAAGCCGCAATGTGGGTAAGATCCCCTCTAAAAACTTCCCGGGTGCAATTCCAAGCGATTCGGAACTCTTCGAATACACCGCATCGGCAACCGCTTCGGCTCCTAGACCGAGTGCCGATGACGGGTGGACCCAAGCCGCCCAACTGAAGCGGGGGGTCAAGGAGTCAGTCTCCTGAGAAGATGAGCCGGCAAAGGCACTTCGGCGGTTCCCGAAGAAAGCGCCGCAACGTGCAGAAGTGGCAGTCTTGGGAACCGCCGCAGTAAAAGCAACCATCAAGTGACCGCACGCTCCCACGATCCCGTGGCCGTTCGTGCTCCAGCAGCGGTCAATTCGGGACTTAGAGAAAGTGCGCGGATCGGAAGAGACGGAGGTCCCACCTCGGGCTCGCTATCTCCCCCGAGATGGGCCCGGGGGCCACTGTCGGTACCTGCGATATGGGGTACCCCCGCGCACAGGGTAAAATGCTTAAGGAACTCGCCTTTCTCCGCAGGGAGAGCTCCGAAGGCGCCACGCGTCCGGCGGGGCCAGACCTCCCTCTCCTCAGAAGAGAGCTCCGGGCCTGCCACGTGGCATACAGAAGCCGGACCCCCCCTCCGCGGGCGAGTGGTCCGAATGTGCCACGTATCCGGCGGGGCCGGACCTCCCTCTCCTCAGAGGGGAGCTCCAGGCCCACCACAAGGCCGACAGAAGCCGAACCTCCCCCTCCGCGGGGAGAGGTCCGGAGGCTCCACGTGCCCCGCGGGCCGGACCTCCCCCTCCTCAGAGAAGGGCTCCGGGCCCGCCACGTGGCCAGAAGAACGGCGCTGCCTGCCCCCGAGAGATAGGCAGCGGGCGTAAAGGCGCCCCATACCTTGCCCGTACAAGGTATTCAAGGCCCGCGTCTTCCCAAGACGCGGAGACGCGGAGCACGCCTCTGTCAGGTGCCGTTGCGCCCAGTCGCATCACAGACTGGCACGCGGTGTCAGAACCTGCCAGCCAATAAACACCGCGACAAGACATCCCATGCCGCCTGCGCCGTCATCAACCACTACGACTAGCGTACGGCATGGGCAGGGTGGCAAGACGAAGACTCAGAAGCCTTCGACCAGAGACAACTACCGACATAACTGCAGATACGGTAGATGATAGACAATCTTCCCGGGACCACTTGTCGGGTCCTGGCCCCCCTTGTAAGCCGCCCGAGTCTTGGACTATAAAAGGCTCGGGTAGGTGACGATAGCAAGGGTTCGCACTTTGCAACTCATACGCTAGCCATTCACTCCCAAGCTGTAACTCACCCCCAAGCTCAGGACTCCGGCCCTGAGCAGCAAGCAATACAGCGAGCTCCATAGCTCGCCGTGGACGTAGGGTTTTACGCTCCGGCGGCCTGAACCACGTAAAACTCACCGCGTCAAGCTCTTACTAACTCGTCCATCCGCGCAAGCTCTCCGCAAGGGACTAGCCCCACCGAAAAAAAGAACCTCCACGGGCTGCGCAGTGCAGGCCCGGGGGAAGTGTCGACCGGACACTTTGACAGCTACGTATGTCCTCCTAGGCTAATTCTAGAAGAACACACTATCGCGTTAATGACCACATGATGGGGTCTCCACTTTCTTGCCTAATGCACGCCAGGGATCAGCGTCTCATATGAACTCAGGAACATGAAGAGTCCAAGAGTTTCATATTGATGTCTCACACCAAGCTGAGAGACCTATCCCTGAACCACTTTCCTCGTCAGGGAAGCTAACCAAAATTGAACCGCTTTCGGTGGCGTTCCTTACCATGCTTACCTGAGCGTAGGTGCGTCGTTACATAATCAAAATTCCGAATTATAACAAGTATGTCAGTGCTGCCACTTTAAGTAACTATACTACTATAATCCTTATGTGGGCCTAATACCGTTTCCTCACCGTATCCTAAATTTTTGTCGTAATACGATCCTTAATCCGTGCGCTATTTCCAATGCGGCTCTGATACCACGCTGTGAGGGCCCGGTCCCGATCACGGGGCCGTGCCGCTCGCCCGAGAATCGCATTGGGTAGTGCCGTACGATGCGGCACCCAACAGCACACATGATAAAGCATCATATTACATAAATCAAGTGGAAGCTTACAAAGTATAAATTTTACAAATACTTCTCAAAATAATCTACAGCGAAAGACTAATACAACTCACGTCTTGTATCTAGGCTAAGCATTAGAGAAGATGTCCAGCCCGCGGACCCCTCTCACTAGCAACATGGCCACAATAGCAGCGGCACGGGATTGCCATGAGTTCACCACTCGGAGAGTTTCGAGTCTCATTGGACACCCGTACATATCAGCATAAAGTTATTACCTACAAAACAACTTATGCAGTATCCGTGAGCATGAAGCTCAGCAAGACTTAACCATCACCCTAGTCATGAAACTCTACATGCTGAAAATACAGGGTCGAATATAGCAGTTTGCACAAAAGATGCTCTTGAGCTAAAGGATAGTCCTTACTTCAAGTTTTAAGCCACTTTTATAGCCCTCGCGTAATTTACATCGAGACTCTTGCGGAGTGCTTGCAGTGTGATCTTGCAGGCATGGTCGCTGCCGATGCGTGCCGCAGCGATGGCGTCCCAGGCCTCCTTGGCAGTCCGCTTATTGGAAAGCGAGAACTGTATCTCGGGCGGTACTGCAGCAATGACAGCATCCAGCGCCCGTCGGTCCTCGTAGTAGTCGACGTCACCGTATCGGACTGCTTCCCACATGTGCCGCACTTGGAGCCGTATCCTCATCACCGCAGCCCACTCGACGTAGTTGGTCTTGGTGAGGGTAGGCCACCTACCGCCGGGACCAACGTCCCTGACAATGGCTTGGATCCCGTGGTGACCATGGTAACTATTCGGAGAGGGAGAGTCGCGCCGCCTGTAAATGCCTCGATCTCTGTCGACCCAACCACCCCTAGCTCTCCGTCTCAACACACTACTACAGAAGATGGTACAGTTTGGCGATGACACCTACAATGAGGAGAAAGCCGTCGAGAAGCTCTTCCGTTGCATCCCCTAGAAGTACAAGCAGATCGCTCGCTCGCTCGAGTCTCTATTGATCCTCTCCACGATGTCGATCGAAGAGGCGATAGGCCGCCTCAAGGTCATCGGCAGCGATGAATCTCAGCCTCTCTCGGGGCCTATCACCATCGGCGGGAAGCTACATCTCACTCGGGAGCAGTGGGAGGCCTGCCAAGGTGACGGGAAGAAGGGGGGGGCCTCCTCCTCGAAAGGCGGCCCGCAAGCGCGGCAAGCCAAGCAAGGGGCGCGGAGGTGCCCAAGCTGGGACGCAGAGACGTGCCTAGGGTGGCGCCCACGGAGGCACCCAAAGCGGCGCCGCCGGCAACAGGAAGCCAGCACGAGAGGACACCTGCCACAACTGTGGCAAGCTTGGTCATTGGGCCAGTGAGTCTCGGCAGCAACGACGTGGCCAGGCCCACGTCGCACAGGAGGAGGAGGAGGAGCCGGCTCTGCTCCTAGCGCACGCAAGCATCGAGCTACCTCCAGTAGCATCGGCCGCAGCGGCTCTCCTCCACATCGATGAGCCGAGAACACACACCTTTCTCGGTGATGGCTCCAGCAACGACAAGACTGACGGGTGGTGCCTCGACACCGGCGCCACCCATCACATGACTGGTCGACGGGAGTTCTTCACTTGTTCGACCCCAATGTTCGAGGCTCTGTCAAGTTTGGGGACGCCTCTGGTGTGGAGATCAAGGGCGTCGGCTCTGTCATCCTCACCGCCGAGTCTGGTGAGCACAGATTGCTCGTCGGAGTCTACTACATCGCCGCGTTAAGGAACTCTATCATCAGCCTGGGCCAGCTAGATGAGAACGGTTCGCGCGTGGAGATCAAGGACAGAGTCATGAGGATTTGGGACCGCCATCGTTGCCTTCTTGCTGTAACACCCTCAAATTCATTTCCATGCATGCAAACATTTTTCATATAGAGAAACATTATAAAAGAAGTAGAAATGGAGAAAGAATCATAAAAATGGTGGGGAGATAGATGAGTAAATTCTAATTTGCCGAGATGCGCTGTCGACACTTCCTCCAGCCCACGGGACACTTGGCGCCCCCGGAGATCGCCTCTGAGGAGAGGGGAGTTCCGGCCCCGCTGGACACGTGTCGCCCGCGGAGCTTACCTCCGCGGAGGGGGTAAGGTCCAGCACCGCTGGACACGTGTCGCCCGCGGAGCTCACCTCCGCAGACGGGGTGAGGTCCGGCACCGCTGGACACGTGTCGCCCACGGAGCTCACCTCCGCGGAGGGGGCGAGGTCCGGCACCGCTGGACACGTGTCACCCTCGGAGCTTGCCTCTGAGGAGAAGGGAGGCCCGGCTCCGCTGGACACGTGGCGCCCTCGGAGCTCGCCCCTGAGGAGAAGGGATGTCCGGCCCCGCTGGACACTTGGCGCCCTCGGGGCTCGCCTCTGAGGAGAAGGGAGGCCCGGCCCCGCTGGACGCGTGGCGTCCTTGGAGCTCGCCCCTGCAGAGAGGACGAGACCCGGCTCTACTGGCTGCGTGGCAGGTCCGGACCTCGCCTCAGAGGAGAGGGGAAGCTCGGCTCTACTGGCCGCGTGGCAGGCCGGGAGCTCGCCACTGAGGAGAGGGGAGGCTCGGCCCCCGCCGGACACGTGACACCTCCGGAGCTCACCACTGCGGAGATACGAGGTCCTTAGGCGGTTTTTCTCTTGTGTGCGGGAGTACCCGGTACTGAGGGTACCGACACAATTTCTTCCGCATTGCTGCCGCACCAAATCATTTGTAGATAAGTTTGTTAAGATCTAAAACAAATTGAATAGAACTCTTATTTAAGCTCCCATCGGAGTAGGACTCCTCTTTTTCCCCTTATAAATAGAACCCAAAAACCCCCTTGGCCGTAACCCCTTTCTTTTTTCACCCCCCCCCCCCCCCCCCGAGTCGACGACTTGGAGGTCCTAGCCCCCAACTCACCGAGTTGGACACACACCCTCCTTCGCCGGAGTTCAGTCACTGGTGAGCCCGCCGACAAGCCCCGTCACGCCTCGCCGTCGCCGGAAAAGAGCCGACGATCATAAGGGAAGTAAGGTAGGTCTTCATTACCCATCTTACGACGTCGTCGCTGTTTCTACGCATCCGTTTTCTTCGTTCCCCTTCGAGCAGAAACTTTTAGGTGTGAACAGATCATGTTTTGACAGTGGAATTGATCTACATCTTGAGTCAAGATCATCACCACGTCCACACTTTATCCCTAAACCCTTGTTCAACATAAAACCCCATGAAAGCCCATTAAAACATGCAAGAACACGTACAAACTGGTTTAATAAAACAACACCATAGGATTTGCATTCGTCTACACCATTACATCTTGATTAGAGTTGTGCATGATGTTTGATTGCTGTAAATTTAGTATGTGCGTGGTCGTGAGTAGAAGGACAAGCTCAGAGAGCCATGTACGAAGAACTACAGTACCAAGACTTCGAGACGCTTGAACAACAAGAGCCACAGGAGTAAGGCAAGTGCCCCTTGAACATATTGATCCCATGTTTTGAAACTGTTTTATTTGCAAAAACGTGTATGCTTGAGTCAACTTGTTGGGACACCCTTTTATAGTTGTTTACTAGTTTTGTTAACCACCCTTATCGCCGAGAAAGTTGATGAGTCGGGTATGGTCGTTTTTCCTTTTTACTTCGCTTAATCTATGGGATACGGGAAGCTGAATTAGAACAAGTCTAGCTACTGCACTCATATGAATAAAGATGATGAGAACTTGATGATGTTAATGAGCATGTGTCGGTACCTGCGATATGGGGTACCCCCGCGCACAGGGGAAAATGCCTAAGGAACTCGCCCTTCTCCAGATGGAGAGCTCCGAAGGCGCCACGCGTCCGGCGGGGCCAGACCTCCCCCTCCTCAGAGAAGAGCTCCGGGCCTGCCACGTGGCGACCAGAAGCCGGACCTCCCCCTCCGCGGGGAGAGGTCCGAAGGCTCCACGTGTCCTGCGGAGCCGGACCCCTCTCTCCTCTAAGGAGGGCTCCGGGCCCGCCACGTGGCCAGCAGAACGGCGCTGCCTGCCCCCGAGCGATAGGCAGCGGGCGTAAAGACGCCCCATACCTTGCCCGTACAAGGTATTCAAGGCTCGCGTCTTCCCAAGACGCGGAGACGCGGAGCACGCCCCTGTCAGGTGCCGTTGCGGCCAGTCGCATCACAGACTGGCGCGCAGTGTCAGAGTCTGCCAGCCAATAAACGCAGCGACAAGACACCCCATGCCGCCCCCGCCGTCATCATCCACTACGACTAGCATGCGGCATGGGTAGGGCTGCAAGACGAAGACTCAGAAGCCTTCGCCAGAGACAACTACCGGCATAACTGCAGATACGGTAGATGATAGATAATCTTCCCGGGACCACCTGTCGGGTCCCGGCCCCCCTTGTAAGCCACCCGAGTCTTGGACTATAAAAGGCTCGGGTAGGCGACGATAGCAGGGGTTCGCATTTCGGCAACTCATACGCTAGCCATTCACTCCCAAGCTGTAACTCACCCCCAAGCTCAGGACTCCGGCCCTGAGCAGCAAGCAATACAGCGAGCTCCATAGCTCGCCGTGGACGTAGGGTTTTACGCTCCGGCGGCCTGAACCACGTAAAACTCACCGCGTCAAGCTCTTACTAACTCGTCCATCCGCGCAAGCTCTCCGCAAGGGACTAGCCCCACCGAAAAAAAGAACCTCCGCGGGCTGCCCAGTGCAGGCCCGGGGGAAGTGTCGACCGAACACTTCGACATTTGGCGCGCCAGGTAGGGGGCTTTTCCCTTTGCGCGACGAGTTTCCGCCGACGAAGATGACCAAGCTTCCTTCAGCGGCAAACTCACCTCCCCCGCCTCCGTGCCGAACCGCGACCAGGGGGGAGTACATGTCAACACACTCGGGACGGAGTGTGTCGGCACAAGCTGGGAGCCAGCAACCGGCTCTGGCAGCGCCGACCCCGGCAATGCAGGCTCCAACCAGCGTCAGGTCTTCAGTAGCGCTGGGCGTACCCGGTGGGGGTGCGCTAGCTGCAGCAAGAGCGCTACTGCACAATCCACCCGCTGGGGACGCGCCTCAGGCAGCGACCCAGCAGTGGATTCGCGAGGTAGACCGTCTTGTCATCGCCGCCGCAAACCCTCGACTTTGGCGGGGACGACACTCTGGCCAACTGGCCGTGTCGCTGATGCGCACGCCAATGGTTGACGAACAGACGGCAGATTCCATCTCTACCAGGCTCCAATCGACGGATCTGGGGACAGAGCTGGAGCGGTGTCGCTTAGGTCAAGACGCCCGGGTATACCTCGAGCAACGCCGAGAAAGGCGTTGCTACCAAGAGGCGGACGACAGCATGACGTCGACCTCGACCCAGCCTGAAGAGCAGACCTTCGCCACGCGGTCTCTGCCCCAGGCCTGCGCCGTGCAGAATATGCCACAGTCATATGTCCTGCAGATGGCGCCCCCGGCCTATGGTGCAGCCTTGCCCGTACTGGGGTACACTGTGCCCAGTGCGAACCGACCGTTCGCGGCACCAGAACCTGCGGTGACAGAAGCAGGGTGTGCGGCCCTCGCGCCCCACCTTCGCTTCGCGAAGTGGCCACGCAAGTTTCGGCCACACCTGCCCGAGAAGTACGACGGCAGCGTCAACCCGGCAGAGTTCCTCCAGATCTACTCCACCGCCGTACTTGCCGCAGGAGGGGATGAAGCCGTCATGGCCAATTACTTCCCAGTCGCCTTGACCGGTCCAGCCCGGTCTTGGCTCATGAACCTCCCCCAGGGTTCTGTAACATCCTGGGGAGAACTTTGCCGGCAGTTCATTGCCAACTTCGGCAGTTCCTACACCCGGCCTGGCACGGAGCTCGACCTCCATGCCATCCAGCAACAACCTGGGGAGTCGCTGCGCTCTTTCATCCAGCGGTTCTCCCAGGTACGGAACACCATCCCACACATTCAAAATGCTTCTGTGGTGGTGGCGTTCCGGCAAGGCGTCCGGGACAAGAAGATGCTCGAGAAGCTCGCGACCAGGGAGGTCCGCGATGTCTCAGAGCTCTTCAGCCTGGCAGACAAGTGCGCCAAGGCAGCCGAAGGGCGAAACTGGCATTCACTACCGTCCTCGGAGTCAGGAGGACAGCCCGGATCTGGTCCTACTCCCTGTGGAGGCAGCAGGAAGGCCAAGAACCGAGGCAGAGGCAAGGTAGAATCACCGACCGCAGCTCCAGTCGTCACTGCAGCGACGCTCAGTGGGGCTCGGGGGCCGCGCCCCGACAAAAGGCAGCGGCAGTCACCGGCCCCGGATGGCGACCAGGGCGGGCTATGCCCCGTGCATGGTGCCGGCAACCATACTGCTGCCGAGTGCTGGGATATCCAGAGGCTCGCAGAGCGCTTCCGCAAAGGAAGACAGCAGAGAGCTGAAGGACCGCCCTACCCTCAGAGGGATGGCAAGCAGAAGGTTGACGCTACAGTCAGCGCCGCCCACCAGGTGGGGTTTTAGGAGCCTCAGCGTGTCATAAAGACAATGCATAACGGTGAGGACTCCAGCTCCTATAGTGACG
Organism: Neostapfia colusana; assembly: GCA_030760725.1. Taxonomy (NCBI): domain Eukaryota; kingdom Viridiplantae; phylum Streptophyta; class Magnoliopsida; order Poales; family Poaceae; genus Neostapfia; species Neostapfia colusana. Next base: position 17,505,899 of record JASWHV010000003.1, read on the forward strand.
GGCCGGGGCGGTAGCCGGCTGTGGCTGCCGTCCCAGGTCAGTGGAGGCTGCAATGCTGTGGCGTCAACCTTGGAGAAGCCCCAAGTAGTCGCAGCAGCCCAAGCACCGACGACAATGGTGCAAGGACGGGCCAGCCTCACCCGAGAGCACGCCTCCGTGTCTCGGTCATACCTCCCGGGGGCCGCGCAAGGTCAGTCAACCCCTTGAAGGCCTTGCCAGAAGGGGAAGACGCCTTAAGTCTTCCAAGACAAGCCTGGGTCCACCTACCCCTTGAAGGCCTTAGCCAGAAGGGGAGAACTCCCCGGGGGCGCCCGGGAGAAGCCGCGCAGGACCTGATCCAGCGTGAAGATGACAACCTCGTTGACGAGACTCGGCTGCAGGAAACACCCCACAACGCGCGGTCTCGGCTGATGCTCTAAGCACTACCGCCAAAGAACCGAACGCATCAGGGACCTGCAGAAGGGCAACCTGGTGTCGCGGCACGCTCTTTCCCAAGAAGGACCCATAAGCTCTCCCCCAGCAGGGAAGGTCTCTTCCGAATCATGAAAGCTGCCGCCCCAGGTACACATGCCTTTCAACCGAGTGTGGGATCCGTTCCCAAAACCCTTGGCATGGAGCAACACTGTAAGTCCTACTTCCCGAGCATCAGTAGAACAGGGTCATTCCCTTCTGTAATGAATCCCATAGGATTTAGGAACAGAGCTTGGGGCAGCTAAGTCTCAAGGGATGGTACAGGACTACGTCCAGTTTAGCCTGGTTGCGACCCTAAGCGCGTAGAGTCTTGCTTCCCTTGTAGACGAGGTGGAACATTGCCTCCATGTACAGCCAGAATTCCACCTATGGGCATGAACACAGAAACCTGTTCTACTTAGCTCTCTCTCATGCGCTCATTTAAATTATGCATTAATTTTTATGATCGCACTATCTACGTATGTTCATCGTACATCTAGCTCCCCCTCTCCCGTGCTCATCCATAGTCAGCATTCGCTATCCTACCGAGGGCGGCCGCGCTTGAGGCACCTGCCGATGGCCGAGTGAGTCTCTCGGGCCTCCCCCAGTCAGGTGTTGCGGTGCCAGTTGGTCACCTCCAGGAAAGGCCTGCGTTGTGCATGGGGGGTCCAGGGTGCGTATCCAGCTTAGCAGGCCATGAGCCCAAAGCATGCGCATCCTGCCCTCCGGAGGTACAGGGGAGTACAACCGTTTTGCCTGGTCATGAACCCAAAGCATGTGCACTCTGCTTCCCCACCGCATGGCCCGGTACTAGGGATCGGACGACCGTACCCGGACCTCGGAGGGAGCCGGAGCTCCGGCGCCTCGAGCACAGAATTGCCCAAGCCCCGTATAACGGATCAGGATCGTAAGACGAATAAGACTAGGAGACGGGAGGGGAGGACCCCCCGAGGAGAATTACGTTTCCTCTGCCTGTGTGCAGGACCTCCAGGTTATGGCAACGGGGACTGCATGAAGCGGGGGGAAAGGAGCTATCAACTGCACCGGCCCAGGACTGGAAGGACCGGGCCCCGCCCCTTCAGCAGGGGCGAGGCCCGAAGGCCCCACGTGTCCAGCAGGCCCGGAGCTCCCGCCTCCCATGAGGGGGGGCTCCGGGCTCGCCACGTGGCAGGCGGAAACCGGACCTCCCCCCCGGTGGGAGGGCTCCGAAAGCCCTACGTGTCCAGCAGGGCCGGAGCTCCCGCCTCCTAAGGAGGGGCTCCGGACCCGCCACGTGGCAGGCAGATTTGGAGCTCCACATAGGGCGAGATCCGGAGACCCCCGGGGCCCCTAACACCGTTAGGGCCCGGGGAAGGTGTCTGTGCAGAGCTCCGAGATTGGAGAAGGCCTCTGAGTACCTTGCGGAGCTAAGGACTCAGCCAGGCAAAGCCAAAAAGGGGAGAAAAAGCTTCACAGACACAAATATCTAAAAGAGTAAAACTATGCGAGGCTCCATGAGCTGGACTACAGACTCGATAAAAAGGGAGAAACAAGTCCTAAGGACCTCACGGCTCCCGCTGAAACCTTGCAGCTACAAGGGCGGCCACATCCTCGACTTCAGCCCTGGCAGCTTCCTCCCGCTCCGCGGCTGGGCCCTCTCTTGCTGGTTCTAGCGAGAAAGAGGGGTCGCGGCTCCTAAAATATGCCAGCACATGTGAGGCGACCTCTAGGGCTAGGCCGCGTCCCTCGGCCTCAAGCTCGCTGGCGACCACCGAGTCTAGCCTGTCCAGCATGGCGCCGATCGACTCCAGCGCGGGGATCACCTCCGCCACCTTCAACGCAGGAGCCCCAGCCCTCACCGGACTGAAGCCAAGAGGGATCAGGGCGGACCCCGCTCGATCCACGAAGCTCGAGACCGCAAGAGCCTCGGAGGACCGCAAGGCCGAGAGCTCCTCCACCTCGCGGCGGGCTGCCTGCAGGGCCTCCAGGTTCCTCTCGGAGAATTCCTTCTCCTTGGCCGCCAGGGAGCTCTCCCGAAGATGGAGAGTCTTGGCGAGCCGCTCCAACTCAGCAGCCTTGAAGTTGGCGGCCAACTCCCGGTCCAAGACCGCCCGACGTTCGCGGGAGACCTGTTCCTCCCTCAAGTCGAGGTCCGCCTTCAGAATCTCTAGATCCTCGATCCGAGCTCGAAGGTCATCCTCGCCCGCCGCCAGCTGCGCAGCGACCCTTTCCGCCTCGGCTACTGCGGAACGCTCCCGTTCCTCAACGGCAAGCTTACAGCGCTCCAACCACTGCCGTATCTCCTCAGCAGCAGAGAGGCTCTCCTCGGCCCGGGCGTGTGCCTCCAGGGCCTCCCTGTTGATCCGCCGCGATTCAGCGTCCATGCGGTTGACAGCCCGCTTCAGCCGGTTGAGGAGCACTTCCCTGAAGTCGAGCAACTCCTGCCTGGAGTCGAGCTCGCTCTTAACCTTCGCGGTCCTCTCCCGCAAAAGGTTCCCCCAGGTGAGGAGGCTATCCCATTCAACTGTATACTCCTCCCGCTCGCGACCTAGTGCAGCCAAGACCTGCCGGACGCTCGTCTCGGCAAGCGCGAAGGCATCCGCCAGGGGCAATGGAGCAACGGAGGCCGGGGCAGTTCCCCCGACCTCCTCCATCACCTCGTCCTCAAGAGGAGTCGACGCACCAGCAACCGAGACGAGACGCCGGTCAGGAGAAGCTGGCGCCGGGGCCCTGGCAGCCGGACCTGCCGGGCTCTCTTTAGCTTCTGGCTCCTTGACCTGTGGAGAGGGGCGAGCCGGGGAAGATGGCGCTGGAATAAAGGCCGGGCCGCCTGGTGCGGGGTCGACCTGCACTGGACTGGGGGCCACAGCGGCTGTCTCGGCAGGAAGAGATGGCACCGCCGCGGAGTCCGGGCACACCGGGACAGGAGAAGCTCGCGCTGGCTTGGGGGCCGCGGCGGCTGTCCCGGGTTCCGAGCGCAGCGGCGCAGACTCCCCGCCAGTCGGGGATGGCCGAGAAGCGCGGACACTCCAGCGGGCTCTGAACCCCGACTTCCGAGCTGGGGTAGGACTCCCAGAGCCCGCCGCCGTCACTGACGGCCGCTCCGCAGTTGCTTGAACTGGCGGAGCAGGGGACGCCCTAGAGTCTTCCCCCAGCGCATCAGCCCGAAGCCGCTTTGGGTGAGGGAGTCCCATCTCCAGAAACAGGAGGTACAGACACCCTAGGTTTCCGACTTGGCACGGACGCCGCCATTGGAGGAGATCGAGCGCGCTTCTTCTCTGGTGGCGGGTTGGAGGCCATGACGAGGAAGGACTCAAGGGCAAGAGGGCAAAGGCGCAAGAGTCCGAGAAGAAGCGCAGAGAAGTGCGAAGGGAATCCGCAATGTGGGTAAGATCCCCTCTAAAAACTTCCCGGGTGCAATTCCAAGCGATTCGGAACTCTTCGAATACACCGCATCGGCAACCGCTTCGGCCCCTAGACCGAGTGCCAATGACAGGTGGACCCAAGCCGCCCAACTGAAGCGGTGGGTCAAGGAGTCAGTCTCCTGAGAAGATGAGCCGGCAAGGCACTTCGGCGGTTCCCGAAGAAAGCGCCGCAACGTGCAGAAGTGGCAGTCTTGGGAACTGCCGCAGTAAAAGCAACCATCAAGTGGGCGCACGCTCCCACGATCCCGTGGCCGTTCGTGCTCCGGCAGCGGTCGATTCAGGACTTAGAGAAAGTGTGCGGATTGGAAGAGACGGAGATCCCACCTCGGGCTCGCTATCTCCCCTGAGATGGGCCCGGGGGCCACTGTCGGTACCTGCGATATAGGGTACCCCCGCGCACAGGGAAAAATGCCTAAGGAACTCACCCTTCTCCGCAGGGAGAGCTCCGAAGGCGCCACGCGTCCGGCGGGGCCGGACCTCCCCCTCCTCAGAGAAGAGCTCCGGGCCCGCCACGTGGCGACCAGAAGCCGGACCTCCCCCTCCGCGAGGAGAGGTCCGAAGGCTCCACGTGTCCTGCGGAGCCGGACCCCTCTCTCCTCTGAGGAGGGCTCCGGGCCCGCCACGTGGCCAGCAGAACAGCGCTGCCTGCCCCCGAGCGATAGGCAGCGGGCGTAAAGACGCCCCATACCTTGCCCGTACAAGGTATTCAAGGCCCGCGTCTTCCCAAGACGCGGAGACGCGGAGCACGCCTCTGTCAGGTGCCGTTGCGCCCAGTCGCATCACAGACTGGCGCGCAGTGTCAGAGCCTGCCAGCCAATAAACGCAGCGACAAGACACCCCATGTCGCCCCCGCCGTCAACATCCACTACGACTAGCATGCAGCATGGGTAGGGCTGCAAGACGAAGACTCAGAAGGCTTCGCCAGAGACAACTACCGGCATAACTGCAGATACGGTAGATGATAGACAATCTTCCCGGGACCACCTGTCGGGTCCCGGCCCCCCTTGTAAGCCACCCGAGTCTTGGACTATAAAAGGCTCGGGTAGGCGACGATAGCAGGGGTTCGCATTTCGGCAACTCATACGCTAGCCATTCACTCCCAAGCTGTAACTCACCCCCAAGCTCAGGACTCCGGCCCTGAGCAGCAAGCAATACAGCGAGCTCCATAGCTCGCCGTGGACGTAGGGTTTTACGCTCCGGCGGCCTGAACCACGTAAAACTCACCGCGTCAAGCTCTTACTAACTCGTCCATCCGCGCAAGCTCTCCGCAAGGGACTAGCCCCACCGAAAAAAAGAACCTCCGCGGGCTGCCCAGTGCAGGCCCGGGGGAAGTGTCGACCGAACACATCGACAGCATGGAATCGGGGGAGATCTAGGCAAGCTTGGTTCATGGATGTTGCTGATTAAGATGGTGGTTTACTTGCCGTAGATCTAAGGACCGGTTCATGCCAGCACATGCCAGGAAAACAGTGCCACCACAAGACCAAATATGGATGCGGCTTAGCTGACTAATAAGGTGTGTTACTAGTTTGTTATGGACCGTGGATGGCACGGGGAATGGGAGTCGAGAGAGGACTGCCCTGAGAATTGCATGGTACAAGAGGGGGCCCGTGGGTGGGAGAATGGTGATTCGAGCCTGCTGGTGAAACCTTAGTGAGTCCATACATCTAGTAGCCCCTTTGTAAAGGCTATTTTATGATCTCTTGGCCATACACCGACGGTTGTGTACTGGTAATGGAGGTTCTGCAGTCACCGACAGGTGACGAAATCACAAACTTGTGGGTAAACTGGTGCCACCTCTGCAAAGTGTAAAACTACATGATAGCCATGCTTACGGTCACAAGCACCTGGCCAACTCACATGATTAGAGGGAAGACTTGGGATGGTTATTCGGTATGGTTATGAATTTTATGAGCAGACGATCGACTTGATGAATTTTACTGCTGATTGCTTGTTGATGGTGACGACGGGTGTAGCTTCCGGCCACTTGGTGAACTTGTTGATGGCGACGTAGAGGTACCGGAATCCCCCGACGGCTTTGGGAAATGGTCCCAGGATGTCCAACCCCCATACGGCGAACGACCACGAGGGCGAGATCATCTGAACCGCCTGAGACGGTGTGTAGATCTACTTGGCATGGAACCGGCATGCCTTGCAGCTCTCGACCAGCTTGACGGCATCCTGGAGTGCTGTCGGCCAGTAGAAGCCATGCCGGAAGGCTTTACCGACGAGCGTGCGTGAGGAAGAGTGACTCTCACATTCGCCTCCATGGATCTCAGCGAGCAAGTCACAGCCTTCCCCCTGGGTTGTGCACCGGAATAGGACGTGGTTGGCGCCACGCCGGTAGAGATCCCGTTCTACCAGCGCGTACCTTTTAGCCATGCGCACGATCCATTCAGCAGATACACGTTCATCAGGGAGGATGTTGTCTTTCAAGTAGTCCCGGATCTCCGTGATCCATGCATCGGGTCTGACTTGAGCTTCTGGATTTTGAGCGCTGGGTTGCACGGAGTCTCCAGTGACGCTTACGATCCTTGGCGGCGTCCATGGCTGCAAGGCTGCCGGGACCGCCAGCTTCGAGGTGCTGATCCAGCCCCCTTCGCCCGGCTCAGCAGGCCGGGCTGTGGGCCGTAGCAACGTCCTCTTGAAGACTCCTTCGGGCACAGGGGTTCCGGTGGAGGCCTTCGTTGAGAGGTCGTCGGCCGCGGCATTGCCAGTGCACGGTACATGGCGCAGGTCCAAGGTGAGGAAGTCTTTCTCCAACATCTGCACGTGGAGCAGATAGGCAGCTAGCTGTGGGTCATTGCAGGAGCTCACCCTTAACTTGCTTGATGACTAGCTAGGAGTTGCCCTGTGCCAACAACTGGCGAGTTCCCAGAGACAGAGCTGTCTTTAGGCCAAAGATGAGTGCTTCATACTCTGTCATGTTGTTGGTTGCCTTGAAATTGAGACGCACCATGTACCCAAACTGCTCTCCCGATGGCATGAGAAGCAGTAAGCCAGCACCGGCCCCCTGCTTTTGCGAGGAGCCGTCAAAGAAGAGTGTCCAGTGAGGCCCGGTGAAGACCGGAGCTCGGGGCTTTGGTTCACCGTCTTCGTGGCCCCCTGGGTTAGTCTTCGTTGGCGTCCACTCAGCCATGAAGTCAGTCAGTGCTTGGCTCTTGACTGCGTGGCGAGTGAGGAAGTCCAGCTCAAACTCCGCCAATTTCGCTGCCCATTTAGCGACATTGCCTGGCGTTGTTGGGGATGTGAAGGATTGCCTTCAGCGGGTAGGAGGTGACCACCGAGATCCGGTGGGCTTGAAAGTAGTGGCGGAGCTTTCTGGATGTCACGAGCACTGCATACAGCAGCTTGTAAACCTCCAGGTACCTTGTCTTGGCATTGTGGAGGACTTCGCTGATGTAGTAAACAGGCCTCTGGATGGTCCGGACCCTCCCCCCTGGGCCTGAGATGTCCTCATCCATTGGCTCAGGCCGACAGGAGGTAGACGGGTCCAGGGGAGCGTCCGGGAGCTGGGACTCGAAGGCTCGTAGCTCGTCTCGGACCTCCGGGAGATCTGGCTGGTTTTCCAGGTGGTCCTCCTGGACCCTCGGGAGGACGTCTTGACCTCCTGGGGGGTTATCCTGGAGCTCCAGGAGGTTGTCTTGGAGCTCCGGGAGGTTGTCTTGGATCTTCGGAAGGTCATGTTGGACCTCCGGGAGGTCGTATTGGAGCTCGGGGAGGTCGTCTTGGACCTCCGGGGTCTCCTAGTGCTTGTCTTCTGCTACCGGAGCAGGCTGCGGTGATGAGGGGTCCGGCCGCTCTGCGACGAGGACCATGCTCACCACCTCAGTTGTTGCCGCGATGTAGAGCAGCAAATGCTCTTCGGGCTCAGGGGCTACCATGATGGGTAGGGTCGTCAGGAGCTGCTTCAACTCCTGGAAAGCTTCTTCTGCTTCGTCGGTCCAAGCAAATGGGCCGGATTTTGTGCAGGAGCTTAAAAAAGGGGAGCGCCCGCTCTGCTAGCCTCGGTATGAACCGACTCAGCGCGGCTAGGCATCCCGTGAGTTTCTGGACATCTTTGATGCGGGCGGGGAGCCGCATCAGGTCGATGGTCTTGACCTTCTCTGGGTTGGCCTCAATTCCTTGGTGTGAGACCAGGAATCCTAGGAGCTTCCCAGAGGATACACCGAACACACACTTGTCGGGGTTCATCTTAGTGCGCGTGGAGCGCAGTTTGTCAAAGACTAGGGCTAGGTTATCTAACAAGGATGAACTCTGCCTGACTTTTACAACGATGTCATCGACATACACCTCGACTAAGTCTCTTATTAGCTCTCCAAAGGTTTTGTGCATTGCACGTACAAAGGTGGGAAGAGCATTCTTTAAGCCATAAGGCATAGAGACATAACAATACAGGCCGTCTACTGTGATGAAGGAGGTGTGCTCTTCATCTTCTCTAGACATAGGGATCTGATGAAAACCCGAGTAGGCACCTAGGAAGCACAGCATATCGCAGCCTGATGTCGAGTCTACTATTTGATCTATTCTAGGGAGAGGGAATAGATCTTTGGGACATGCTTTATTGAGACTGGTGTAGTCGTTGCACATCCGGAGCTTCCCGCCAGCCTTCGGGATGACGACGGGGTTCGCCAACCACCGGGGGTGGTGAACTTCTCGTATGAAGCCAGCGTCCAGCAGCTTCTTGATTTCTTCTCGGATGAAGTTCTGCCGCTCGATGGACTGCTTGCGAGGCTTCTGTTGGACTGGCCGGGCGTCGGGGAAGACCTTTAGATGGTGCTCGATCACCTCCCTAGGGATCCCCGGCATCTGCAATGGCTGCCATGCAAACACGTCGACGTTGTGCCGGAGGAAGGTGATGAGCGCGCCTTCCTATTTGCTGTCCAGGCCCCTGGCTACCCGGGTTGTTTGGGCAGCATCGGCACCGATTTGGACGACCTTCACGGGGACGTCGCCCTCGCCGAGGGGTTGCACGTGGGGTGCTGAGGTAGAGGCATGGTGGCGTGCACTCGGGTGGAGCCGGCCTGGCTCTGCACTACCAGAGGCTGGTGCTCGAGCTGTTGCAAGTGCTTGGAGCTTCTCCAAGGCTGACACTGCAGCACTGCGGTCTCCACGAATCTTGAGGATGCCTGTTGGTGTAGGCATCTTCAGGACAAGGTAGCCGTAGTGGGCTACTGCCATGAATCGGTACAGGGCTGGCCTGCCGATTATGGCGTTGAAGGGGAGGTCGATCTCCACCACGTCGAACAGAATGTACTCTGTCCGATAGCTGTCCGGTGCCCCAAAGGTCACCGGAAGGCTGATGTTGCCGTAGGGCACGACTTGTCCCGGCCCTACCCCTAAGAACGGGCTCGATGGGGTGAGCTTGGCCATCGGGATCTGCAACTTCTGGAAAGCTGCGCAGCTGATGAGGTTCAGCCCAGCCCCGCCATCTACCAGAACGTGGTACATCCTCACGTTGGCGATGGTGGGTGCTACCAAGAGCGGTAGTTGGCCGACCCCAGCCATGTTCCTGGGGCAGTCGGTGGCATCGAAGCTGATGGGGGTTCCCATCCACTTGAGTTGCGGCGCGGCACTTGGGAGAGGAGCCACCGACGCTACCGCTCGGCGTAGAGTATTAACCGTGCTTCGGGACGAGGGGTCAGCGGACCCGCCGTAGATGACGTAGAGCGTCTTCCGGCGTTCATCATCGTTGGAGCTGGAGTCCTCATGGTTGCGCACCGCCTTCACGGTGCGCTGAGGCTCCTGGAACTCCACCTGGTGGCCGACGTTGTCTTGGGCGTTGACCTTCTGCTTGCCCTCCCTTTGACGGAAGGGAGGGGCGTCAGCACGCGGTTGTTTCCCCTTGCGGAAGCGCTCCGCAAGCTTCTGAATCTCCCGGCACTCAGCAGCAGTATGGCTGCTGGTGTCGTGCACGGGGCATGGCTCGCCTTGGTCACCATCTGGAGCTGGTGACTGTCGCTGCCTTTTGTCGGGGCGTGGCCCCCGAGCTCCGCTGGGTGCTGCTGCTGCAGCAACGGGAGCTGCGGTTGGTGGTTTCATCTTGCCACCGCCCTGGTTATTGATCTTCTTGCCACTTCCATGGGAAGCAGCGCCAGATCCGGGCTGTCCTCCTGATTCGGAGGCTGGATGTGAATGCCAGTTCTGCCCTTCTGCTGCCCTGGCGCACTTGTCCGCCAGGCTGAAGAGCTCTGAGACGTCGCGAACCTCTCTGGTCACGAGCTTCTCAATCATCTTCTTGTCCCGTACACCCTGCCGGAACGCCACCACCACAGAAGCATTTTGGATATGTGGGATGGTGTTTCGTACCTGGGAGAACCGCAATGAAGGAGCGCAGCGTCTCTCCCGGTTGTTGCTGGATGGCGTGGAGGTCGAGCTCCGTGCCAGGCCGGGTGTAGGAGCTGCCGAAGTTAGCAGTGAACTACCGGCAGAGCTCTCCCCAGGAGGTTATGGAACCCTGGGGGAGATTCATGAGCCAAGACCGGGCTGGGCCAGTCAAGGCGACGGGGAAGTAGTTGGCCATGACGGCCTCGTCCCCTCCTGCAGCAAGAATGGCGGTGGAGTAGATCTGGAGGAACTCCGCCGGGTTGACGCTGCCGTCGTACTTCTCGGGCAGGTGCAGTCGGAACTTGCGCGGCCACACATCCTGCTCCTGTTGCTGCAGGTGTTGGTGCCGTGAACGCTTGGTTCGCTGCCGGCACCGTATACCCCGGTATGGGCAAGGCTGCGCCATAGACTGGGGGGACCATTTGTGATGAACCCAACGGGTACGGGGGACGCCTATCTTTCGATGAGAGATGTTGGTAATGAACGAATTTGGTGGAGGCCGACGTTGGCTGCCTGACTACCACAACCAGAATGGTGTGGCGCCTTGAGCGACAGTTACACCGTCTCCTGGTAACTACGATTTGGGTGGAGGTCGACGTTGTGCTAGCCGACTGCAACAACCACAAGGATGCTGCGCCTTAGCGATAGTTACACCGGCTCCTGTTGTTGCTGTACTTGCCGTGCCAAGAACAGCCTTGAACCTGCAAGCAATCGAAAAACAAGCAAGAACAAGATAACAAGCAAACACTCACGGGTGTAAAAAAGTTAGGGTTCTGATTCAAGTAATTGGAAGGTCTCGTCGACACTTGCGTTACAAGGAAGTAGCAATAGCTAAACTTACAGAAAACAAAAACCCGCCCTGTCAAGGAGCTCTTGGACTACTTAAATAGGGGAGGGAAGAGGGAAATTCGTCCAGCAACAAAGGTAGGACGTGATCTCCCTTATTCCCTTCCTTTTTCTGTGATAGACTACCATTTAATAGGGAAAGAAAGAGGGAAACCCATCCAGTAGCAAGGCAGGATATGATTTCCTCTATTTCTTTCCTTATTATAGCACATCTATCTTTAAATGGGGGAAGAAAGAGGGAATTTCGTCCAGCAGCAAAGTTGGACGAGATTTCCCTTATTCCTTTCCTTATTTGTCTAAATCTCTCTTTATTACATGGCCCGATCCTCAAGATTTCTCCTCGGGTGGAGCAGCCTTTATTGCATTAATCCCTCCATCCCTCCTAGCTGGATCAATTCCCAAGCACCTAATAATAACAAGGTCATCACAAGGCTTTAATAGGTCCCCATTTGAAGGATAATTACTTTGAACAGCCAGGAATAAATTCACCTGATAATTAAGTTGACGTGCACGAGCGCGTGTCATTGGACCTTGATTAGCTGAGAGTGGTGAATGGGCTGGTGTTGTGGTTGTATCAACGGTAGCGATGTCCGCATCATCCTCCCCTTCTTGCAATTGAGTCGTCCTCGACTCAAATGTGTCTTCCTTGCCCATATATGGTTTCAAATCTGCAATATTAAAAGAGGAAGTAACCCCAAAATGTGCAGGCAACTCAATTTCATATGCATTATCATTAATTTTTTGAAGCACTTTGAAGGGTCCAGCAGCTCTAGGTAGTAATTTAGATTTTCTCAAATCAGGAAATCTATCCTTTCTCAAATGCACCCAAACCAAATCACCAGGTTCAAAAGTAACATGCTTCCTACCCTTGCTACCGGCTTGTTGATACTTAGTGTTCATGCTCTCAATGTTTTCTTTAGTTTACTCATGCATTTTAAGAATTAATCAGCACGGCGAGAAGCATCAAAATTCAATTTCTCTGAAGGTGGCAGAGCCAAAAGATCAATGGGAGCACGAGGAATAAAACCATATATGTCGGTACCCTCGATATGGGGTACCCCGCGCACAGGAGAAAATGCCTAAGGATCTCGCCCTTCTCCGCAGGGAGAGCTCCGAAGGCGCCACGCGTCCAGCGGGGCCGGACCTCCCTCTCCTCAGAGGAGAGCTCCGGGCCCACCACGTGGCATACAGAAGTCAGACCTCTCCCTCCGCGGGAGAGAGGTCCGAAGGTGCCGCCTGTTCGGAGAGGCCGGACCTCCCTCTCCTCAGAGAGGAGCTCCGGGCTCGCCACGTGGCCAACAGAAGCCGAACCTCCCCCTCCGCGGGGAGAGGTCCGAAGGCTCCACGTGTCCTGCAGGGCCGGACCCCCTCTTCTGAGGAGGGCTCCGGGCCCGCCACGTGGCCAGAAGAACGGTGCTGCCTGCCCCCGAGAGATAGCAGCGAGCGTAAAGACGCCCCATACCTTGCCCGTACAAGGTATTCAAGGCCCGCGTCTTCCCAAGACGCGAAGACGCGGAGCACGCCTCTGTCAGGTGCCGTTGCGCCCAGTCGCATCACAGACTGGCGCGCGGTGTCAGAACCTGCCAGCCAATAAACACCGCGACAAGACATCCCATGCCGCCTGCGCCGTCATCAACCACTACGACTAGCATGTGGCATGGGCAGGGCGGCAAGATGAAGACTCAGAAGCCTTCGACCAGAGACAACTATCGGCATAACTGCAGATAAGGTAGATGATAGACAATCTTCCCGGGACCACCTGTCGGGTCCCGGCCCCCCTTGTAAGCTGCCCGAGTCTTGGACTATAAAAGGCTCGGGTAGGCGACGATAGCAAGGGTTCGCACTCTAGCCATTCGCACCCTGGGTTCGCACTTTGCAACTCATACGCTAGCCATACACTCCCAAGCTGTAACTCACCCCCAAGCTCAGGACTCCGGCCCTGAGCAGCAAGCAATACAGCGAGCTCCATAGCTCGCCGTGGACGTAGGGTTTTACGCTCCGGCGGGCTGAACCAGGTAAAACTCACCGCGTCAAGCTCTTACTAACTCGTCCATTCGCGCAAGCTCTCCGCAAGGGACTAGCCCCACCGAAAAAGAACCTCCGCAGGCTGCCCAGTGCAGGCCCGGGGGAAGTGTCGACCGAACACTTCGACATTATACAATCTGAAAAGGGCACAATATAGTAGTAGAATGCAGCGAACGATTGTAAGCAAATTCAATATGAGGCAAACATTCTTCCCATAATTTGATGTTATGTTTCAGAACAGCCCTTAGCATGGTAGATAAACTACGGTTCACTACTTCGGTCTGTCCATCAGTTTGAGGGTAACAAGTGGTAGAAAAGAGTAATTTTGTCCCCAACTTAGCCCATAAGGTTTTCCAAAAATGACTAAGAAATTTGGCATCTCTATCTGAAACAATAGTGTTTGGAACCCCATGCAAACGAACAACTTCTCGAAATAACAAATCAGCAATATGTGTAGCATCATCAGTTTTGTGGCATGGTATGAAATGTGCCATTTTAGAAAATCTGTCGACAACAACAAAAATACTATCCTTCCCCTTCTTTGTTCTAGGCAATCCTAAAACAAAATCCATAAAAATATCCTCCCATGGAGCACTAGGAACAGGAAGAGGCATGTATAAACCATGTGGATTAAGACGGGACTTAGCTTTTTGACAGGTGGTGCAACGAGTAACAAACCGCTTCACATCTCTCCTCATCTTTGGCCAAAAGAAATGGCTTGCTAAGATGTCTTCCGTCTTCTTGACACCAAAGTGTCCCATCAGTCCTCCACCATGTGCTTCCTGCAATAGTAAGATACGCACAGAACCAGGTGGAATGCACAATTTGTTAGTTCGAAACACAAAACCATTAGTGAGAACAAACTTGTTCCATGTTTTTCCTTCTTTACATTGCAGCAGCACATCTTTGAAATCAGCATCAAAAGCATATTGTTCTTTAATTGTTTCCAAGCCAAAAATCTTAAAATCAAGTTGGGACAACATATTGTAACGGCGAGATAAGGCATCCGCAATGACATTATCTTTCCCTTTCTTGTGTTTGATGACATAAGGAAAGGACTCAATGAATTCTACCCACTTGGCATGCCTACGGTTCAGATTAGTTTGGTTCTTAATGTGCTTCAAAGATTTATGATCAGAATGTATAACAAATTCTTTAGGCCATAAATAATGTTGCCATGTTTCCAAAGTTTGTACTAGTGCATATAATTCTTTATCATAAGTGGAATAGTTCAGACTAGGTTCATTCAGTTTCTCGCTAAAATAAGCAATAGGTTTCCCCTCTTGCAACAAGACACCTCCCAATCCAATACCACTAGCATCACAATCCAATTCAAAAGTCTTACTGAAATCTGGTAATTGGAGAAGGGGTGTATGAGTTAACCTATTCTTCAAAGTTACAAATGCAGCCTCTTGCGCCTTGCCCCATGTGAATGGAGCACCCTTCTTTGTAAGCTCATGCAGTGGGCCTGCTATGGTGCTGAAGTCTTTTACAAAACGACGATAGAATCCAGCAAGTCCGAGAAAGCTTCGTACTTATGTGACCGTGGTAGGAGTCGGCCAGCTGTGTATCGCCTCCACCTTGTCTTGATCAACTTCAATTCCCTGTGGTGTCAGAACATAGCCAAGAAAAGAAACTCGATCCGTGTAAAAGGTGCACTTGTCAATGTTACCAAATAAGCATACATCACGTAAAGTATTGAAAACAGCACGGAGATAATCAAGATGAACTTCGAGAGATGCGCTATAGATCAAGATGTCATCGAAATATACTACCACAAATCTTCCAATGAAAGCACGTAAAACCTCATTCATTAATCTCATCAAAGTGCTAGGTGCATTCGTGAGACCAAAAGGCATGACTAACCACTCATACAAACCAAACTTTATTTTACACGCTGTTTTCCATTCATCACCTAGCTTCATGCTAATTTGATGGTATGCACTACGCAAATCAATTTTAGAGAAAATCATCGAGCCACTAAGTTCATCAAGCATATCATCTAACCTAGGAATAGGATGACGATATCTAATGGTAATGTTATTAATTGCTCGACAATCTACACACATGTGCCATGATCCATCTTTCTTTGGGACCAAAAGGACAGGAACGGAGCAAGGACTAAGGGACTCACGCACATAACCTTTGTCGAGTAATTCATGTACTTGCTGCTGAATCTCCTTAGTCTCCTCCGGATTGGTCCTATATGGTGCTCGGTTGGACAAAGAAGCCCCAGGGATAAGGTCAATATGATGCTCAATCCCTCTCAATGGTGGCAGCCCGGCTGGTACCTCTTGTGGAAACACATCAGCGTATTCCTACAAAAGCTTAGTGATAGAAGGAGGCAAAGCACATGGTGTGTCGTGAAGTGAGAACAAAGCTTCTTTGCAAACAAACACATAGCAGATTGCAGTATCACTTTTTAATTCAAACAAATCAGATTTGGAAGCAAAAAAACAAGCGCTCCTTAATTTTATTTCATTCTTCTTCATATGAGCAGATTTGGAATTGTCAGTCATAGGCTGTACCGATTTCTTCACGATATCTGAATTTTCGTTTTCAGCAGATTTCTTATTTTTCTCTTTGCAAGATCTAGCAATTTCATCCTTCAAAATAGCATCAGGGGACATCGGGTGCAAAACAAGTTTCTTCTCATGATGCATGAAAGAGTATTGATTTGATTTACCATGATGTAATGTATCTTTATCAAATTGCCAAGGTCGACCAAATAGCATAGAACAAGCTTGCATAGGTACCACATCACAATCAATGTAATCATGGTAGGAACCAATTGCAAATTCGACACGAACCAGACGTGTTACCTTAAGCTTACCACTGTCGTTGAACCATTGGATGTAGTAGGGATGTGGATGTGAAAGTGTTGTCATCCCAAACTTTTCTACCATGGTAGCACTTGCTAAATTGTTGCAGCTTCCTCCATCAATAATAATGCGACACGATCATTCCAAAACTACACACTTAGTTTGGAATAGATTGTGTCATTGGTTCTGTTCATCTTTGATCATTTGGGCACTCAAGACACGCCTCACAACAAGACTCTCATAGTGGGCAGCATGATCAGCCCCAATGTGCTCTTCATCATCATTCTTCTTTTCTGCTGCTTGTGCAGCAAGCATGGCATATGTTTCATTATCTAAATCACTAGCGGATGAGTACTCACCATTTTCTCGTACAACCAGCACACGCTTGCTTGGGCAGTCCCTTCGTAGATGCCCAAAACCCTTGCACTGGAGGCATTGAATGTCTTTTGTTCTCCCGGTAGAAGCAATAGAAGAAGAAGTGTTGGCTGCAACTTGGGTGGATCCTTTTGTTGTCTCGATTGCACGCGAAGGTGCTGATTTTGATGTAGTCCTGGGCAACCCATTGGAAGCATCGTCTGGAGAATCATGCTTAGTACCAGCAGTACTTGAGCGGAACTGGCATGAGGTAGTTCGACCTGCAGAAATGTTAGTTCTTGTACGTCGTCCCTGCACTTCTCTTTCAGCCTTCCAAGCAAGATGGAATAATCGAGTGACGTTAGTGTATTCCTTATAAGCCAATATGTCCTGAATTTCTCTTGTTAAACCACCCATAAATCTAGCCATTGCAGCCTCTTCATTTTCAACTAGGCCACAACGCATCATAGCTATTTGAAGTTCTTGATAGTATTCCTCAACAGATTTGTTGCCTTGCCTAAGTTGTTGTAATTTATGTAACAGGTCACGAGCATGATAGGAAGGAACAAAACGACGACGCATGATTCGTTTCAAAGCATTCCATGTTTGTGGTACGGAGCTGGATTTTTAGTTTGATATTCATGCCACCAAACAGAAGCAAAGTCAGTGAATTCACTAGTGGCAGCTCTAACCTTTTTATCATCAGGGAAATCATGGCATGCAAATTTTGATCTACTGATAATTCCCAAAACAGATATGCATCCGGATCATATTTACCATCAAAAGGTGGTATGGAGAATTTAATGCTGCGTAGGGAATCGTCATTGTCACGTACCTCGCGTCGTTGAGCTCGACCACCCATACCACGATGGTCGCGACGTGGCTGCCGTCGATACCTGAAAGGTCCATCATCAAGCTCGGTATCCGCCGAATACTCCGCCTCGTCATATCTTGCAGCACTGCCAACGGAGTCGTGGCTGTCATCAACACGTCTTTGCCTCTCTTCGCGTCCAACCTGTTCCATCCTCTCCAATCGCTCAATGATTGCTGCAAGAGAAGTGTTAATAGCCCCAGCAGTGCTTTCTAATGTGGTCAGTTTGGTGTTGGTGCAAATCTGCGTCGACTCTAATTGACCAATGCGTTCATTGGTAACTTGAATATCCTCATTGAGAGCATCTGTGTGTAGCTTTATTTGGCGTTCGAAATGCTGAATGATGCCCATCGTACGTGGTGAATGTGGAGATGTCCCATTCGCATCAGCTGACATGGTTAGTAAAGAAAGGAAATACAACAGCAAGCAGATTAATCCTAACAGTTGCTAAGAGGTGGTAGGACAGCACAATTCCTCACTAGCAAGAAATCAAGGTCTTACAAGTTCTTACCATGCGATGCAGGAGGCGCCGGCAATCAGCAAGAACAACAACAAACGGTGGCTGCCAGCACAACCTTATGGTGTCGTAGACAATTTTGTGGAGTTGTAGGTGGCTGCTAGACACAATTTGTGCAAAGGAACAGCTAGTACCACATTAGTCACAACAAGTTAAATAAACGTTCCACGATGGTATTGTGCTGGTCCTAGCTCAAACCTTACTAGAGACGTGAGCCGTAACTCCACGTGACGTTGGATTACTATGGTAGGGAAGTTCGAACAGTCCGATCCGTTGTGTTTCAACAACGTTGAAAACAGCAAGTTGAACTTCGAAACATGAAATAAATGTTACACAAATTGTCTCTCTCTTTTTTTGTACTTAGAAACTTTTTTTTTGTGATTTTAATCAGTGCGGCTTTTCTTTTTGCACGTGCGGTTTTCTTGCTGATCCGTGCAGCTTTTCTTTTGCACATGCCTTTTTTTCTCAACTTTGGGTAGATAATGGAAATGGACTGAGAACAAAGTGGCAACTTAGGACCAGCAACTTGACACAAAAAGGCAACCGTGAATTCAACAAGTCGAGAGCTAAGTAGTCAAGCAAAAGGCTCAAAGTGTTTTTAGGATTTCTTTTAGAGCGAACTTTTGTAGGCAAAAGTGGACTGTAGGTAAATGAATAACAAGGAGAAGGAAATCTCTCACCGAGCAACCTGAAATCTGATACCACTTGATGAACTCAACGGGTACGGGGACGCCCTATCTTTCGATGAGAGATGTTGGTAATGAACGAATTTGGTGGAGGCCGACGTTGGCTGCCCGACTACCACAACCAGAATGGTGTGGCGCCTTGAGCGACAGTTACACCATCTCCTGGTAACTACGATTTGGGTGGAGGTCGATGTTGTGCTACCCGACTACAACAACCACAAGGATGCTGCGCCTTAGCGATAGTTACACCGGCTCCTGTTGTTGCTGTACTTGCCGTGCCAAGAACAGTCTTGAACCTGCAAGCAATCGAAGAACAAGCAAGAACAAGATAACAACCAAACACTCACGGGTGTGAAAAAGTTGGGGTTCTGATTCAAGTAATCGGAAGGTCTCGTCGACACTTGCGTTACAAGGAAGTAGCAAATGGCTAAACTACAGAAAACAAAAACCCGCCCTGTCAAGGAGCTCTTGGACTACTTAAATAGGGGAGGGAAGAGGGAAATTCGTCCAGCAACAAAGGTAGGACGTGATCTCCCTTATTCTCTTCCTTTTTCTGTGATAGACTACCATTTAATAGGGAAAGAAAGAGGGAAACCCATCTAGCAGCAAGGCAGGATATGATTTCCTCTATTTCTTTCCTTATTATAGCACATCTATCTTTAAATGGGGGAAGAAAGAGGGAATTTCGTCCAGCAGCAAAGTTGGACGAGATTTCCCTTATTCCTTTCCTTATTTGTCTAAATCTCTCTTTATTACAGGCCCGAGCCTCAAGATTTCTCCTCGGGTGGAGCAGCCTTTATTGCATTAATCCCTCCATCCCTCCTAGCTGGATCAATTCCCAAGCACCTAATAATAACAAGGTCATCACAAGGCTTTAATAGGTCCCCATTTGGAGGATAATTACTTTGAACAGCCAGGAATGAATTCACCTGATAATTAAGTTGACGTGCACGAGCGTGTGTCATTGGACCTTGATTAGCTGAGAGTGGTGAATGGGCTGGTGTTGTGGTTGTATCAACGGTAGCGATGTCCGCATCAATTTGCAGGGCATATGGCTGGGGCAGATGCTGCGTGGCGTATGCCTGGGGCAGAGATCGCGTGGCGAACGTCTGCGGCTAAGGCTGGGTTGAGGCGGTCGACATGCTGTCGCCGGCCTCTTGGTTGCGACGCCTTTCTCGCCGTCGCTCGATGAGCACTCGGGCATCATCGCCCAAGTGGCGTCGTTTCAACTCTGACCTCAGGTCCACCGATAGGATCCTGGTGGAGCGGGAATCCGCCATCTGCCCGTCAACCGTTGGTGTGCGCGTCAGCGACACAGTCGGTTGACTGGGACGTCGTGCCCGCCGAAGTTGAGGGTTAGCGGCGGCGACGACGAGATGGTCTACGTCACGAATCCACTGCTGGGTCGCTGACTGAGGCGCGTCCCCAGCAGGTGGATTGCGCAGTAGCGCTCGTGCTGCAGCTAGTGCGCCCCGTAGGAGACACTCAGGGCTGCAGTGGACCTCACGCTCGCTGGAGCCTGCGCTGCCGGAGTCGGCTGCTGGCTCCCAGCTTGCGCCGACACACTCCGTCCTGAGTGTGTCAAGACTTTGATGAACCCAACGGGTACGGGGGACGCCCTATCTTTCGATGAGAGATGTTGGAAATGAACGAATTTGGTGGAGGCCGACGTTGGCTGCCCGACTACCACAACCCGAATGGTGTGGCGCCTTGAGCGACAGTTACACCATCTCCTGGTACCTACGATTTGGGTGGAGGTCGACGTTGTGCTACCCGACTACAACAACCACAAGGATGCTGCGCCTTAGCGATAGTTACACCGGCTCCTGTTGTTGCTGTACTTGCCGTGCCAAGAACAGCCTTGAACCTGCAAGCAATCGAAGAACAAGCAAGAACAAGATAACAAGCAAACACTCACGGGTGTGAAAAAGTTGGGGTTCTGATTCAAGTAATCGGAAGGTCTGGTCGACACTTGCGTTACAAGGAAGTAACAATGGCTAAACTTACAGAAAACAAAACCCGCCCTGTCAAGGAGCTCTTGGACTACTTAAATAGGGGAGGGAAGAGGAAAATTCGTCCAGCAACAAAGGTAGGACGTGATCTCCCTTATTCTCTTCCTTTTTCTGTGATAGACTACCATTTAATAGGGAAAGAAAGAGGGAAACCCATCCAGCAGCAAGGCAGGATATGATTTCCTCTATTTCTTTCCTTATTATAGCACATCTATCTTTAAATGGGGGAAGAAAGAGGGAATTTCATCCAGCAGCAAAGTTGGACGAGATTTCCCTTATTCCTTTCCTTATTTGTCTAAATCTCTCTTTATTACATGGCCCCAGCCTCAAGATTTCCCCTCGGGTGGAGCAGCCTTTATTGCATTAATCCCTCCATCCCTCCTAGCTGGATCAATTCCCAAGCACCTGATAATTGAGTTGACGTGCACGAGCGCGTGTCATTAGACCTTGATTAGCTGAGAGTGGTGAATGGGCTGGTGTTGTGGTTGTATCAACGGTACTGATGTCCGCATCATCCTACCCTTCTTGCAATTGAGTCGTCCTCGACTCAAATGTGTCTTCCTCGCCCATATATGGTTTCAAATCTGCAATATTAAAAGAGGAAGTAACCCCAAAATGTGTAGGCAACTCAATTTCATATGCATTATCATTAATTTTTTGAAGCACTTTGAAGGGTCCAGCAGCTCTAGGTAGTAATTTAGATTTTCTCAAATCCGGAAATCTATCCTTTCTCAAATGCACCCAAACCAAATCACCAGGTTCAAAAGTAACATGCTTCCTACCCTTGCTACCGGCTTTTTGATACTTAGCGTTCATGCTCTCAATGTTTGATTTAGTTTGCTCATGCATTTTAAGAATTAATTCAGCACGGCGAGAAGCATCAAAATTCAATTTCTCTGAAGATGGCAGAGCCAAAAGATCAATGGAAGCACGAGGAATAAAACCATATACAATTTAAAAAGGGCACAATTTAGTAGTATAATGCAGCGAACGATTGTAAGCAATTTCAATATGAGGCAAACATTATTCCCATAATTTGATGTTATGTTTCAGAACAACACTTAGCATGGTAGATAAACTACGGTTCACTACTTCGGTCTATCCATCAGTTTGAGGGTGACAAGTGGTAGAAAAGAGTAATTTTGTCCCCAACTTAGCCCATAAAGTTTTCCAAAAATGACTAAGAAATTTGGCATCTCTATCTGAAACAATAGTGTTTGGAACCCCATGCAAACGAACAACTTCTCGAAAGAACAAATCAACAATATGGGTAGCATTATCAGTTTTGTGGCATGGTATGAAATGTGCCATTTTAGAAAATCTGTCGACAATAACAAAAATACTATCCCTCCCCTTCTTTGTTCTAGACAATTCTAAAACAAAATCCATAGAAACATCCTCCCATGGAGCACTGGGAATAGGAAGAGGCATGTACAAACCATGTGGATTAAGACGGGACTTAGCTTTTTGACAGGTGGTGCAACGAGCAACAAACCGCTCCACATCTCTCCTCATCTTTGGCCAAAAGAAATGGCTTGCTAAGATGTCTTCCGTCTTCTTGACACCAAAGTGTCCCATCAATCCTCCACCATGTGCTTCCTGCAATAGTAAGATACGCACAGAACCAGGTGGAATGCACAATTTGTTAGTTCGAAACACAAAACCATTAGTGAGAACAAACTTGTTTCATGTTTTTCCTTCTTTACATTGCAGCAACACATCTTTGAAATCAGCATCAAAAGCATATTGTTCTTTAATTGTTTCCAAGCCAAAAATCTTAAAATCAAGTTGGGACAACATATTGTAACGGCGAGATAAGGCATCCGCAATGACATTATCTTTTTCTTTCTTGTGTTTGATGACATAAGGAAAGGACTCAAGGAATTCTATCCACTTGGCATGCCTACGGTTCAGATTAGTTTAGTTCTTAATGTGCTTCAAAGATTTATGATCAGAATGTATAACAAATTCTTTAGGCCATAAATAATGTTGCCATGTTTCCAAAGTTCGTACTAGTGCATATAATTCTTTATCATAAGTGGAATAGTTCAGACTAGGCCCATTCAGTTTCTCGCTAAAATAAGCAATAGGTTTCCCCTCTTGCAACAAGACACCTCCCAATCCAATACCACTAGCATCACATTTCAATTCAAAAGTCTTACTGAAATCTGGTAATTGGAGAAGGGGTGTATGAGTTAACCTATTCTTCAAAGTTGCAAATACAGCCTCTTGCGCCTTGCCCCATGTGAATGGGGCACCCTTCTTTGTAAGCTCATGCAGTGGGCCTGCTATGGTGCTGAAGTCTTTCACAAAACGACGATAGAATCCAGCAAGTCCGAGAAAGCTTCGTACTTGTGTGACCGTGGTAGGAGTCGGCCAGCTGTGTATCGCCTCTACCTTGGCTTGATCAACTTCAATTCCCTGTGGTGTCACAACATAGCCAAGAAAAGAAACTCGATCCGTGCAAAAGGTGCTCTTTTCAATGTTACCAAATAAGCGTGCATCACGTAAAGCATTGAAAACAGCACGTAGATGATCAAGATGAACTTCGAGAGATGCGCTATAGATCAAGATGTCATCGAAATATACTACCACAAATCTTCCAATGAAAGCACGTAAAACCTCATTCATTAATCTCATGAAAGTGCTAGGTGTATTCGTGAGACCAAAAGGCATGACTAACCACTTATACAAACCAAACTTTGTTTTAAACGCTGTTTTCCATTCATCACCTAGCTTCATGCGAATTTGATGGTATCCACTACGCAAATCAATTTTAGAGAAAATCATCGAGCCACTAAGTTCATCAAGCATATCATCTAACCTAGGAATAGGATGACGATATCTAATGGTAATGTTATTAATTGCTCGACAATCTACACACATGCGCCATGATCCATCTTTCTTTGGGACCAAAAAGATAGGAACAGAGCAAGGACTAAGGGACTCACGCACATAACCTTTGTCGAGTAATTCCTGTACTTGACGCTGAATCTCCTTAGTCTCCTCCGGATTGGTCCTGTATGGTGCTCGGTTGGGCAAAGAAGCCCCAGGGATGAGGTCAATCTGATGCTCAATTCCTCTCAATGGTGGCAGCCCGGCTGGTACCTCTTGTGGAAACACATCAGTGTATTCCTGTAAAAGCTTAGTGATAGAAGGAGGCAAAGCACATGGTGTGTCGTGAAGTGAGAACAAAGCTTCTTTGCAAACAAACACATAGCAGATTGCAGTATCACTTTTTAATTCAAACAAATCAGATTTGGAAGCAAAAAAACAAGCGCTCTTTAATTTTATTTCATTCTTCTTCATATGAGCAGATTTGGAATTGTCAGTCTTAGACTGTACCGATTTCTTCACGACATCTGAATTTTCATTTTCAGCAGATTTCTTATTTTTCTCTTTGCAAGCTCTAGCAATGTCATCCTTCAAAATAGCATCAGGGGACATCGGGTGCAAAACAAGTTTCTTCTCATGATGCATGAAAGAGTATTGATTTGATTTACCATGATGTAATGTATCTTTATCAAATTGCCAAGGTCGACCAAATAGCATAGAACAAGCTTGCATAGGTACCACATCACAATCAATGTAATCATGGTAGGAACCAATTGCAAATTCGACACGAACCAGACGTGTTACCTTAAGCTTACCACTGTCGTTGAACCATTGGATGTAGTAGGGATGTGGATGTGGAAGTGTTGTCATCCCAAGCTTTTCTACCATGGTAGCACTTGCTAAATTGTTGCAGCTTCCTCCATCAATAATAATGCGACACGATCGTTCCAAAACTACACACTTAGTTTGGAATAGATTGTGTCGCTGGTTCTGTTCAGCTTTGATCATTTGGGCACTTAAGACACGCCTCACAACAAGACTCTCATAGTGGGCAGCATGATCAGCCCCAATGTGCTCTTCATCATCATTCTTCTTTCCTGCTTCTTGTGCAGCAAGCATGGCATATGTTTCATTATCTAAATCACTAGCGGATGAGTACTCACCATTTTATCGTACAACCAGCACACGCTTGCTTGGGCAGTCCCTTCGTAGGTGCCCAAAACCCTTGCACTGGAGGCATTGAATGTCTTTTGTTCTCCCGGTAGAAGCAATGGAAGAAGAAGTGTTGGCTGAAACTTGTGTGGATCCTTTTGTTGTCTCGATTGCACGCGAAGATGCTGATTTTGATGTAGTCCTGGGCAACCCATTGGAAGTATCGTCTGGAGAATCATGCTTAGTACCAGCAGCACTTGAGCGGAACTTTTATGAGGTAGTTTGACCTGCAGAAATGTTAGTTCTTGTACATCGTCCCTGCATTTCTCTTTCAGCCTTACAAGCAAGATGGAATAATCGAGTGACGTTAGTGTATTCCTTATAAGCCAATATGTCCTGAATTTCTCTTGTTAAACCACCCATAAACCTATCCATTGCAGCCTCTTCATTTTCAACTAGGCCACAACGCATCATGCCTATTTGAAGTTCTTGATAGTATTCCTCGACAGATTTGTTGCCTTGCCTAAGTTGTTGTAATTTATGCAACAGGTCACGAGCATGATAGGAAGGAACAAAACGACGATGCATGATTCGTTTTAAAGCATTCCAAGTTTGTGGTACGGTAGTTGGATTTTTAGTTTGATATTCATGCCACCAAACAGAAGCAAAGTCAGTGAATTCACTAGTGGCAGCTCTAACCTTTTTATCATCAGGGAAATCATAGCATGCAAATTTTTGATCTACTGACAATTACCAAGACAGATATGCATCCGGATCATATTTACCATCAAAAGGTGGTATGGAGAATTTAATGCTGCGTAGGGAATTGTCATTGTCACGTACCTCGCGTCGTTGAGCTCGACCACCCATACCACGATGGTCGCGACGTGGCTGCCGTCGATACCTGAAAGGTCCATCATCAAGCTCGGTATCCGCCGAATACTCCGCCTCGTCATATCTTGCAGCACTGCCAACGGAGTCGTGGCTGTCATCAACACGTCTTTGCCTCTCTTCGCGTCCAACCTGAAATCTGATACCACTTGATGAACCCAACGGGTACGGGGGACGCCCTATCTTTCGATGAGAGATGTTGGTAATGAACGAATTTGGTGGAGGCCGACGTTGGCTGCCCGACTACCACAACCAGAATGGTGTGGCGCCTTGAGCGACAGTTACACCGTCTCCTGGTAACTACGATTTGGGTGGAGGTCGACGTTGTGCTACCCGACTATAACAACCACAAGGATGCTACGCCTTAGCGATAGTTACACCGGCTCCTGTTGTTGCTGTACTTGCCGTGCCAAGAACAGCCTTGAACCTGCAAGCAATCGAAGAACAAGCAAGAACAAGATAACAAGCAAACACTCACGGGTGTGAAAAAGTTGGGGTTCTGATTCAAGTAATCGGAAGGTCTCGTCGACACTTGCGTTACAAGGAAGTAGCAATGGATAAACTTACAGAAAACAAAACCCGCCCGTCGCTGAAGGAAGCTTCATCATCTTCGTCGGCAGAAGCTCGTCGCGCAAGGAAAAAACCCCCTACCCGGCGCGCCAAATGTCGAAGTGTGTAGCCGACACTTCCCCCGTGCCTGCTCTGGGCAGCCCGCGGAGGTTCTTTTTCGGAGGGGTTAGTCACTCACGGAGAGCTTACGCGACAAGACATCCCCTGCCGCCTCCGCCGTCATCAACCACTACGATTAGCATGCGGCATGGGCAGGGCGGCAAGACGAAGACTCAGAAGCCTTCGCCAGAGACAACTACCGACATAACTGCAGATACGATAGTCGGCAGGCAATCTCCCCGGGACCACCTGTTGGGTCCAGGGTCCCCCTTGTAAGCCACACGAGCCTTGGACTATAAAAGGCTCGGGTAGGCAACGTTAGCAAGGGTTCACACTCCAGCAACTCATACGCTAGGCATAACTCATCCTCAAGCTCAGGACTCCGATTCTGGGCAACAAGCAATACAGCGAGCTCCTAAGCTCACCGTGGACGTAGGGTTTTACGCTCCGGCGGCCTGAACCACGTAAAACTCGCCGTGTCAAGCTCCTCCTTAACTCGTCCCTACGCTCAAGCTCTCCGCAAGTGACTAGCCCCTCCGAAAAAGAACCTCCGCGGGCTGCCCAGAGCAGGTCCGGGGGAAGTGTCGACCACACACTTCGACATTTGGCGCGCCAGGAAGGGGGCTTTTCCCTTGCGCGACGAGCTTCTGCCGACGAAGATGACCAAGCTTCCTTCAGAGGCAAGCTCTCCTCCCCCGCGTTCACGGCGAACCGTGACCAGCGGGGAATACGTGTCGACGCACTCAGGACGGAGTGTGTCGGTGCAAGCTGGGAGCCAGCAGCCGACTCCGGCAATGCGATCTTCGCCACGCGATCTCTGCCCCAGGCATACGCCGCGCAGCATATGCCACAGCCATATGCCTTGCAAACGGCGTCCACGGTCTATGGCGCAGCCTTGCCCATACCGGGGTACACTGTGCCAGCGGCGAACCAAGCGTTCGCGGCACCAACACCTGTGGCAACAGGAGCAGGATGTGCGGCCCTGGCGCCCCACCTTCGCTTCGCAAGGTGGCCGCGCAAGTTTCGGCCGCACCTGCCCGAAAAGTACGACGGCAGCGTCAACCCGGCGGAGTTCCTCCAGATCTACTCCACCGCCGTACTTGCCGCAGGAGGGGATGAGGCCGTCATGGCCAACTACTTTCCCGTCGCCTTGACCGGCCCAGCCCGGTCTTGGCTCATGAACCTCCCTCAGGGTTCCATAACTTCCTGGAGAGAGCTCTGCCGGCAGTTCGTCACCAACTTCGGCAGCTCCTACACCCGTCCTGGCACGGAGCTTGACCTCCACGCCATCAAGCAACAACCTGGGGAATCACTGCGCTTGTCGAAGTGTGCGATCGACACTTCCGCCGGGCCTGCACTGGGCAGCCCGCGGAGGTTCTTTTTTCGGAGGGGCTAGTTCCTAGCGGAGAGCTTGCGCAGATGGACGAGTTAGTGAGAGCTTGACACGGGAAGTTTTACGTGGTTCAGGCCGCCGGAGCGTAAAACCCTACGTCCACGGCGAGCTATGGAGCTCGCTGTATTGCTTCCTGCTCAGGGCCGGGGGCCTGAGCTTGGGGGTGAGTTACAGCTTGAGAGTGTATGGCTAGCGTATGAGTTGCAGAATGCGAATCCTTGTTATCGACGCCTACCCGAGCCTTTTATAGTCCAAGGCTCGGGCGGCTTACAAGGGAAGCCGGGACCCGACAGGTGGTCCCGGGAAGATTGTCTATTATCTACCGTATCTGTAGTTATGCCGGTGGTTGCCTCCGGTCGAAGGCTTCTCAGTCTTCCTTTTGCCGCCCTGCCCATGCCGTGCGCTAGTCGTAGTGGTTGATGACGGCGCAGGCGGCATGGGATGTCTTGTCGCGGCGTTTATTACCTGTCAGGTTCTGACACCACGCGCCAGTCTGTGATGCGACTGGACGCAACGGCACCTGACAGACGCGTGCTCCGCGTTTCCGCGTCTTGGGAAGACGCGGGCCTTGAATACCTTGTACGGGCAAGGTGAGGGGTGCCTTTACGCCCGCTGCCTACCGCTCGGGGGCAGGCAGCACCGTTCTTCTAGCCGCGTGGCGGGTCCGGAGCTCTTCTCTGAGGAGAGGGAGGTCCGGCCCCTCTGGACGCGTGGCGCCTTCGGACCTCTCTCCCGCGGAGGGGGAGGTCCGGCTTCTGCATGCCACGTGGCGGGCCCGGAGCTCACCTCTGAGGAGAGGGAGGTCCGGTCCCGCTGGACGCGTGGTGTCTTCGGACCCCTCTCCCGCGGAGGGGGAGGTCCGGCTTCTGTATGCCACGTGGCGGGCCCGGAGCCCTCCTCTGAGGAGAGGGAGGTCCGGCCCCGCCAGACGCGTGGCGCCTTCAGAGCTCTCCCTGCGGAGAAGGGCGAGCACCTTAGGCATTTTACCCTGTGCGCGGGGGTACCCCATATTTCAGGTACCGACAGTGGCCCCGGGCCCATCTCGGGGGAGATAGTGAGCCCGAGGTGGGACCTCCGTCTCTTTCGATCCGCGCACTTTCTCTAAGTCCCGACTTGACCGCTGCCGGAGCACGAACGGCCGCAGGGTCGTGAGGGCGTGCGCCCACTTGATGACTGCTTTTACTGCGGAGACGAGAGCCCAGGCCATGTTGAGCACGCAGGGCTTTCGGAGCTCTTCCACCGCGGGGGGTGGTCCGGCTTCCATCTGCCATGTGGCGAGCCCGGAGCCCCTCTCAAGGAAGGAGAGAGTTCGGGGCCTGCTGGACACGTGGGGCCCCCGGGTCCCGCCCCCTCTAGCCCTGGGTCGAAGTAGTTGGTAGCTCCTTTCCCCCTACTTCACGCAGTCCCTGTTGCCGCAACCTGGAAGTCCTGCACACAGGTAGAAGAAACGTAATTCTCCTTGGGGGCTCCCCCTCCCTTGTCTCACAGTATTATTTGACTTACAGCCCCCAACTATACGCTTGATGCTTGGAGATTTGTAGAGAGGGAGAGCTGAGCACATGGCAGCCATGTACTGCAAGAGTGGTAAAAAATAACTCAATTCACAATTCAAATGAGTACAAGGAAAGAGCAAAGTAGGGCAGACTTCTTTTCGTACAACCTTCCATAGGAGGAAGGCAGGCTAAACATGGAGGCCACGACCCACCCCATTAAGAGGGGAAGCAAGACTCTACGCGCTTGGAGTCGGAACCAGGCAAAGCTGAACGTAGTCCTGGACCGTCCCCTGGGGTTTAGCTGCTCCGAGCGCTGCTCCTGGACTCTATGGGGTTTATTACGAAAAGAAAGTACTGACCTATTTTTGCTCTTAGGAGTAGAACTTACGGAGGTGTTCTATGTTCCAAGGATTCGGGAGCAGGTCCCCATCCTCTGTGGAAAGGCGCACACACCTGGGGCGGCATACTTTCGTGACTCGGAAGGGGCCTTCCCAACTAGGGGAGAGTTTGTGGGTCCCTTCGCGAGAAAGTATGCGCCGCAACACCAGGTCACCTTCCTGCAGCTCCCGGGCACGCACAGACCTCTGGTGGTAGCGCCGAAGCACTTGTCTGTACCGCGCGTTATGGAGTGCCGCATGTAATCGGACCTCGTCGACGAGGTTGATTTCTCCACGCCGGAGGTTGTCCTGCGTGGCTTCGTCGTAAGCCCGGACACGGTGAGACTTCATGGTGACTTCTGGAGGAAGTACAGCTTCGGCCCCGTACACCATGAAGAAGGGTGTCTCCCCGGTGGCCCGGCTCTGGGATGTCCGGTTAGCCCATAGCGTGCTCGGAAGTTCATCTACCCAATTGGCACCATGTTTCTTCAGGCTGGCGAAGGTACGAGTCTTGAGACCCCGGAGAATCTCCACATTGGCCCTCTCGACTTGCCCATTGCTCTTCGGGTGTGCGACAGAGGCATAGCATACCTGAATGCCAAGGTCCTTGCAGTAGTCTTGGAACGCTGCACTGGTGAACTGGGTCCCATTGTCAGTGATGATCCTGTTTGGGACCCCGAACCGGCAGACAATGGATCTGATGAATTTTACTGCTGATTGTTTATTGATGGTGACAACTGGTGTAGCTTCCGGCCACTTGGTGAACTTGTCGATGGCGACATAGAGGTACCGGAACCCCCAACGGTTCTGGGGAATGGTCCCAGGATGTCCAGCCCCCACACGGCAAACGGCCACGAGGGCGGGATCATCTGTACCGCCTGAGCCGGTGTATGGATCTGCTTGGCGTGGAACTGGCACGCCTTGCAGCTCTCGACCAGCTTGACGGCATCCTGGAGTGCTGTCGGCCAGTAGAAGCCATGCCGGAAGGCTTTACCGACAAGCGTGCGTGAGGAAGAATGACTTCCACATTCGCCTCCATGGATCTCAGCGAGCAAGTTGCAGCCTTCCCCCTGGGTTATACACCGCAATAGGATGTGGTTGGCGCCACGCCAGTAGAGATCCCCCTCTACCAGCGCGTACCTCTTAGCCATACGCACAATCCGTTCAGCGGTTGCATGTTCATCAGGGAGGATATTGTCCTTCAAGTAGTCCCGGATCTCCGTGATCCATGCATCGGGTCTGACTTGAGCTTCTGGATCTTGAGCGCTGGGTTGCACGGAGTCCCCAGTGACGCTTACGATCCTTGGCGGCGCCCACGGTTGTAGGGCCACCGGGACCGCCAGCTTCGAGGTGCTGGTCAAGCCCCCTTCGCCCGGCTCGGCGGGCCGGGCTGTGGGCCGCAGCAACGTCCTCTCGAAGACTCCTTTGGGCGTAGGGGCTCCGGTGGAAGCCTTCGTTGAAAGGTCATCGGCTGCGGTATTACCGGCGCGCGGTACGTGGTGCAGGTCCAAGGCGAGGAATTCTTTCTCCAACATCTGCACGTGAAGCAGATATGCAGCTAGCTGGGGGTCATTGCAGGAGCATTCGCCCTTGACTTGCTTGATGACCAGCTGGGAGTCGCCCTGTGCCAACAACTGGCGAGCGCCTAAAGACAGGGCTGTCTGCAGGCCAAAGATGAGTGCTTCATACTCCGCCATGTTGTTGGTTGCCTTGAAATTGAGACGCACCATATACCCAAACTGTTTCCTCGATGGCATGAGGAGCAGTACGCCGGCACCGGCTCCCTGCTTTCGCGAGGAGCCGTCGAAGAAGAGTGTCCAGTGGGGTTCGGTGAAGACCGGAGCTTGGTGCTCCGGTTCTCCGCCCCCATGGCCCCCTGGGTCAGCCTCCGTTGGTGTCCACTCCGCCACAAAGTCAGCCAGTGCTTGGCTCTTGACTGCATGGCGTGGGAGGAAGTCCAGCTCAAACTCCGCCAGCTCCGCCGCCCATTTAGCAACGTTGCCAGTCGCATGGGGGCTGTGAAGAATTGTCTTTAGTGGATACGAGATGACTACCAAGACCCGGTGGGCCTGGAAGTAATGGCGGAGCTTTCTGGAGGCAACGAGCACCGCATACAGCAGCTTGTGGACTTCCAGGTACCTTGTCTTGGCATCATGAAGTACTTCGCTGATGTAGTAGACAGGCCTCTGTATGGTTCGAACCCTCTTTCTCAGGTCTGGGAGGTCCTCGTCCATTGGCCCACTGGAGGTGGGCGGACCCACGGGGGCCTCCGGGAGCTGGGACCCGGAGGCCCTTAAGCTATCTTGATTGTCCGGGAGCTCCGAGGGGTCTTGGGGGACCTCTGGGAGGTCCCATTTGGCCCCCGGGGGGTCCCGCGGGGCCCCCGGGGGTTTATCTTGGAGGTCTGGGAGACTGCCCAGGACCTCCGGGAGGCCGACCTGGACCTCCGGGAGGTTGCCTTGGAGGCCCGGGAGACCGTCTTGGTCCTGCGGGGCCTCCTGGCGTCTGTGTAACACCCCAAATTTTGATTCAAAACTCCAAACCATGTTCAGAGGGGAATTTAAAAAATTTTGGACGTGTTGCGTGTTTTGCAAAAATTCAAATTCAAACTGGAATTTAAATTAGACTCAAAACAGAAAAGAAATGGAAAAAAAAAGAGAAACGGGAAAAAAACCGGCCTGTGGGCCGAAACCCGCTAGCCGGCCCAGTTTCCCCCGCGCCAGCCCGCCCCCGCGCGCCCGCGCTGTCTCTCACAGACTGGTGGGACCCACCTGTCATCCCTAACCCCGCGACCCCGGACTTTTCCCCCCGAGCGCGCGCGATCTTAACCGCCCGGAAACCGCGTCCCTCAGCCCGAATTCTGGTCCCAGAAGACTCCAACTCGATCACAACCGACTCACCGCCCTCCCCCGGCTATAAAAACCCCAGCCCCGATCAGTTTTTCCCACGCGATCGCCGATTTTTACTCCGGTGAGCACCGAGACTTCGCCGGTGAATTCTGGCCGATCTAAGCTCGGAAACTCTGATCTAACTCGCTGGTCTTGATCCACCGCCTCCGGGGAGCTTTGCAGGTGCAGAAAACTCGGAGACTTACGGTGTAAACCCAGCGCCGACGAGCTTCGCCGTGGTTTTGCCTCGGACCTCGCCGCCGATCACTTTCCAGGACCCCCGAGCTCGAGAAAACCCCCGAGGTGAGATCCCTGACCTCCCCTCTACCGATCTATGCCATAAGATCACAGTTCTAGGCAGAATTCTCGAGGATCCGAAACTTTCCAGCGAGATCGCCGTTTCCCGCCGCCGTGCGCCGCCGGCAGCGCCGCCCGCGCTCGATCAGAGCGACGTGGCCGCTTGTGCGCCGTTTATTTTAAATCGCACGGTAGACTTTAAAACCCCGCGTACCGGTTCGATGTTATAATCTCAGCCGTCGGTTTAAAATCGGACGGTCCACGTCAGCCCCGCATTATGAAGACTGGAATTCTTACGTGCTACCCCCTGGGGTTCTCTGGAATTAAGAGCTAGCCCCGGAAACTTCAGATCTAGCCCCTGGAACTCCAGAAAATCATGTAAATTCATTTAAAAATCAGTTTTAGCCACTGGACTTAATAAAAATTAGGAAAAACACCTCTGATAAGTGTAGCTAGACCCCTGGAAATTATGAAAATAATATTATAGACCCTGTAATGGGGTGAGTTCATTATTTTAGCCCTGTTTAGTATTTAATTTAGGAAATTGAATATGTAACTAGTGTTTAAAAATTAAAAAGTAGGACAAACATAATTGTCAAAATTAATTAAAAACTTTCTCAGTACTTAGAAAACCTTGGAGTGAGATAAAACTATATTTTGGGCTGAAATGAATCTGTTTCATTTATTATTCACATTTATTAGTATAGGGACACATTTTTAAGTAAAGAATAGCTATAGAAAAATAGGGAAAATAATTATGAAATAGTTTACATCAGAGGCCAAGGTCAAAATATGTTATTAAATTATTTAGGACCAGAACCTATACTGTTTAGATGATGTGTATTACTAATTTCATAATAAAATACACAATTATGCATAGGAATATAAATCTGAAAATATAGCAACTAGTAAATGATAAATGGAGTTTTTAAAATCCAAAGAGTTCAGTTTAGGGTTGGTAGAAATTATGAAGGCACCTATGGGGAAGAAAAATACTTTTCATACATACTTGGTAGTAAAAAAGGTGTAGTAGTTGAATATAAGAAATTTATTGGAAACCCATATAAATAATATGTAAGTATAAATGTGAACACAAAAGTAGGAATCATATACACATGGTTAAAAGTGCATGCAAGCCACAACTCAACACACATAAACTAACCACAACACATATAATGGTAAAGAACTTTTATAAATACGAATGTGTGGTTTGTATGAAGTAAGAAGTGTGAACTATGTCTTATGATTGTTGTTTTTCTTTTGCTATATGTGATGGTATGAAGTAGAACCTGTTCAAGAGCAAGTTATCCCTTTCCAAGATCAGTACTACCCATTTCAAGAGCAGCAAGAAGGAGGCAAGTGTCCTTGACCACTTTGATCCTATACTAGGATGTGTAGATTATTGCATCGTCAGATGAAATATGAAACCCATGCTAGGAAAGTTTCCCTAGAATTGCGTTACCTTGTTTCCTTGTAGCTTGGGTTGGGATTTATTTTACCATGTCATTTATTTCCATGCATATGCTTAGCCATGCTTAGAATGGGATATTTGGGACATGAGATCATCAGTTTATATTACCATACTCTTGAATGAGACATTGTGAGTTATGTAGAGGTAGGGATCAAGGCAAGTTGGATGTTTTGGTTTTGTGCTGGGTGCACGAGACTTGGGTTTGTGTTTAGTACTTGCCTGGATCCTAAGGACCGGTTCATGGAGCATGTAACCCGGCTTTACAGTGCCAATGTAACACCCCAAATTTTGATTCAAAACTCTAAACCATGTTCAGGGGGGGATTTAAAAATTTTTGGACGTGTTGCATGTTTTGCAAAAATTCAAATTCAAACTGGAATTCAAATTATACTCAAAACAGAAAAGAAATGGAAAAAGAAAAAGAGAAACGGGAAAAAAACCGGCCAGTGGGCCGAAACCCGCCAGCCGGCCCAGCTTCCCCGCGCCAGCCCGCCCCCGCGCGCGCCGCGCCGTCTCTCACAGACGGGTGGGACCCGCCTGTCATCCCTAACCCCGCGACCCCGGACTCTCTCCCGCGCGCGCGATCGCAACCGACCGGATTTCCGCGTCCCGCAGCCCGAATTCTGGTCCCAAACGACTCAAACTCGATCGCAACAGACCCACCGCCCTCCCCCGGCTATAAAAACCCCAGCCCCGATCGGTTTTTCCCACGCAATCGCCGATTTTTCCTCCGGTGAGCACCGAGACTTCGCCGGTGAATTCTGGCCGATCTAAGCTCGGAAACTCTGATCTAACTTGCTGGTCTTGATCCACCGCTTCCGGGGAACTTTGCAGGTGCAGAAAACCCGAAGACTTACGGTGTAAACCCAGCGCCGACGAGCTTCGCCGTGGTTTTGCCTCGGACCTCGCCGCCGATCACTTTCCAGGACCCCCGAGCTCGAGAAAACCCCCGAGGTGAGATCCCTGACCTCTCTTCTACCGATCTATGCCATAAGATCACAGTTCTAGGTAGAATTCTCGAGGATCCGAAACTTTCCGGCGAGATCGCCGCTTCCCGCCGCCGTGCGCCGCCGGCAGCGCCGCCCGCGCTCGATCAGAGCGACGTGGCCGCTTGTGCGCCGTTTATTTTAAATCGCACGGTAGACTTTAAATCCCCGCGTACCGGTTCGATGTTATAATCTCAGCCGTCGGTTTAAAATCGGACGGTCCACGTCAGCCCCGCATTATAAAGACTGGAATTCTTACGTGCTACCCCCTGGGGTTCTCTGGAATTGAGAGCTAGCCCCGGAAACTTCAGATCTAGCCCCTGGAACTCCAGAAAATTATGTAAATTCATTTAAAAATCAGTTTTAGCCCCTGGACTTAATAAAAATTTGGTAAAACACCTCTGATAAGTGTAGCTAGACCCCTGGAAATTATGAAAATAATATTATAGACCCTGTAATGGGGTGAATTCATTATTTTAGCACTGTTTTGTATTTCATTTAGAAAATTTAATATGTAACTAGTGTTTAAAAATATAAAAAGGGGGACAAACATAATTGTCAAAATTAATTAAAAACTTTCTCAGTACTTAGAAAACTTTGGAGTGAGATAAAAATATATTTTTGGGCTGAAATAAATCTGTTTCATCTATTATTCACATTTATTAGTATAGGGACACATTTTTAAGTAAAGAATAGCTATAGAAAAATAGGGAAAATAATTATGAAATGGTCTACATCAGAAGCCAAGATCAAAATATGATTTTAAATTATTTAGGACCAGAACCTATTCTGTTTAGGTGATGTGTATTACTAATTTAATAATAAAATACACAATTATGCATAGGAATATAAATCTGAAAATATAGCAACTAGTAAATGATAAGTGGAGTTTTTAAAATCTAAAGAGTTCAGTTTAAGTGTGGTAGAAATTATGAAGGCATATATGGAGAAGAAAAATACTTTTCATACATACTTGGTAGTTTAGTGTAAGGAATTTATTTAAAACTGAAACACACATATATATATATATATATATATATATATATATATATATATATATATATATATATATATATATATATATATAGTATGTAAGTATAAATATGAACACCAAGGTAGGAATCATATACATATAAATAAAAGTGTGTGCAAGCCACAGATCAACACACAAAGTAACCACAACACATATAATGGTGAATGAATTTCATAAATATGAAATGTGTGGTTTGTATGAAGTAGAAGTGTGAACTATGTCTTATGATTGTTGTTTTTCTTTTGCTATGTGTGATGGTATGAAGTAGAACCTGTTCAAGAGCAAGTTAACCCTTTCCAAGATCAGGACTACCAATTTCAAGAGCAGCAAGAAGGAGGCAAGTGTCCTTGACCACTTTGATCCTATGCTAGAATGTGTAGATAGAATTATTTGCATTGTCAAGTTAATTATGAAACCCATGCTAGGAAGTTTCCCTAGAATTGTATTACCTTGTTTCCTTGAAGCTTGGGTTGGGATTTATTTTGTCATGTCATTTATACACATGCATATGCTTAGCCATACTTAGAATGGGATATTTGGGACATGAAATCATCAGTTTATATTACCATACTCTTGAATGAGACATTGTGAGTTATGTAGAGGTAGGGATCAAGGCAAGTTGGATGTTTTGGTTGTGTGCTGGGTGCACGAGACTTGGGTTTGTGTTTAGTACTTGCCTGGATCCTAAGGACCGGTTCATGGAGCATGTAACCCGGCTTTACAGTGCCAACCACATGCTGAGATGGGGCAGCTTGGCCAATTAATTAGGTGTATCCCTGGCGTAGTATGGGTGTGTTGGATGGTGCGGGGAATAGGGGTCAGCTGGACTACCATATGAACCGCAAGGCTCAAGAGGGGGCCACTGCAGCGGGGTTGGAGCCTCTTGTATGCTGTTAGGGGTGAAACCTCAGTGGGCCCACGCTCGTCGGGAATCCCTTTGTAAAGGCTTCGTAGTGATCTCCTGGCCGCACACCTGGGAAGTGTGAATGTGGAACGTAGCCACTGGCATAATGGAGGTTCTTTTAGTCCACCCGGCAACGGAGGATGAAATCACTACTTGTGGGTACAGTGGTACAAACTCTGCAGAGTCAAAACTGTCTTGACAGCCGTGCTCATGTTAAGAGCGGCCTGAACTTATTCATGATTAGAGGATTGATGGTTTTGGAAGTTAAGCGGGGAGCTTAACATTGGAAATGATGTTATGGTTATTGGATTATGATGATGGGATGGGAGATTGAGACCATTTCACCTGTGTAGTAATGTAGGTGTTTAATAAGCTAAGGTGATAGGTATTAATTGCGTAGTGCTTTAACCATGAGTTCAACCTCTCCTTGTTCTAGCCATGCATGATATAATTTTCCCACACTTGCTGAGTACCATTGGTACTCAACCTTGCATATTTGTTGGTTTATATTGCTGCTCAGGTCAAGATAATGAGGTGGTGTATAATGACCAAGACTTTGGACCCGAGGAAGGTTTTTAGGTTCATGAAGACCCCCGGGCAACGCCTGTGATGGAGCCCTAAAGAATAATATTCCGCTGCTAGTTTATTTACTTGTGATGAAGCATTAGTGTCCATTGAGACATTTGCGATGTAAGACTTATTTATATTCGACACCTGGTTTGTAATAAATGATGCTTCACTATTTGTCATCACATGTATGAGAAAATGATCCTGGCATACATGTGATATTCACTTGGTTGTTCTTCGGAAAAACCGGGTGTGACAGAGGTGGTATCAGAGCCAAGGTTGCCCGTAGAAACGTGGACCTAGGTAGAAATGGACGTATTTAAGGGACCTATTTTCTTAAATCTATTTTCCAAGGTGTGGGTGGAAAAGTGTTATTAAAGGAGTCATTTTCTTCATCTTACCCCAACTTTCATTCAAAATAGGATTTTTGTTTGAGAATTTATCTAACCTAATTTTAAATTCTTTTGTTTTAGATGGTTCGCATGATTCGCACCGCTCGTTAGTCCACAGGAGGGAGAGTTCCCGTAGTTGCCCTTGCCGAAAGAGAGGAGAGTCGTCCAGTGACGTACCTTTCCTACGGATTGGCAGTAGGAGATTTGTTGCGCCGTCTTCGACGTATGCTCGAAGCCGCCGGCAATACGGGCAAGCTAATCATCCACTACAACTCCACCAGGACCATCCATGAGAAGAGGGAAGAATGGAGTTCGGAGATGAGGATTATACACGAGAATCAGCTGCTTAAGATTCACCACTCTCCAGCTTGTTGAGCAACACAAGTTGACGCGGAGAAAGATGTCACCTGGGAGGCCATCACCTGCCAGAGTCACATCTATCGTCGCCACTTAGACAAAACTGAGTACATGTATGTCCTCCAACGTGAGAGTGGTACCACGGAGTACAAGTACCCACCGGTGCAGCAAGGGACTTCCCATGAGCACATGGACTTGTGCTTGGAGGATGCTGCTATGCTCAGCACTCGACTGCAGGAGTGTCAACAAGAGCTTCAGGATGTCCGAGACACCCTGAAGGAAACGGAGGCGTTGCTGCGAGCTTGCTTAAAGGCAAGAGAAAGAGGAGATGGGAATGAACTGTGTGTCACCGTGAATGATACATGGACTCCTGACTCCCCGGATCGCCGAGCGATCAGGCGTCGTCGCACTTCTCCACCAGCAGCCTCCCCACCCAAAGCAGAGTCAGAAGGTAGCCGAAATGAGGAGGAAGATCCCGAGGAGCCAGCTCAAGAGGACGAGTAGTGTAGAGTCTTTCCCCTAGCTAACAAGAGGTTGAGTAGTCGAGTCGTTACGTAGTTAATGGTGTGATAATGCTTGGTGTGTGACGTGAGTTGTGGAAGCCATGAGCAATTGTCCACAGCCTCGTCTTCAGATTGTTTTGCTTTGGTGTGTGAACCCACAGGAAATAATAGTGCATTTATTTGGTGTGAGATATAAACCCTCGTAAAATTTTAACAAAGCCTCAACACCTCAAAGTACCAACAAATGAAAGTAGTAAGATGATACTAAATGGTATCAAATTAACATTTGTTAATTCTGCCAGATGGCCGGAAGAGGAAAAGGACGTGCTGCCAACCCCGCCAACAACAATGATGAGGCATGCAACCCTCATCTTTCTGGAGGCCAGGACCGGGGTGGTCGCCGTGAAGAAGTTGATCCTCTCCACCAAATGCTGGAGAATCAAAATCAACTCATCCAGAACTTGACTCAAGTGGTGGCCAACTTGCATCAAGTTCCACCTCCACAAGCTGCACCACGCCAACCAAGGTTGAGTGAGTTTCTAGGAACTCAACCTCCAAAGTTTGCAAGTGCTGCTGAACCTCTGGAGGCAGATGATTGGCTGAAGACCATTGAAAATAAGATGAGGATAATCCAATGCCAAGGGTATGAGAGGGTGCTGTTTGCCTCTCATCAATTGCATGGACCTGCTGCTGATTGGTGGACCGCCTACGTGGCCGCCCATCATGACCCTGAGAACATCACTTGGGAAGAGTTCAAGCGTAGCTTCCGCAACCACTACATCCCAAGAGGTGAACTCAAAAACAAGAGGAAAGAGTTTCTGGGACTGCAGCAGGGAAACATGACGGTGAGGGAATACCTCACTAAATTTACTCAACTATCCCGTCATGCTCCACGAGACATAGAGACTGATGAGCAGAAACAAGATTGTTTCGTGGAAGGACTTACCGCAGAGATGCAGTGTGCAATGTCCTCAAATGAGTATGAAAGCTTTCAAAAGATGGTGGAAAGAGCGTTTGTGGTGGAAAGGAAGCTAAAGGCCTTGGAAAATGAGAATAAGAGGAAGGCTGGGTGGTCACATCAGGCCTCAGGGAGCAACACCCGCCCACGTATGATGCAACAACCTACGGGGCAGACAAGCCGTGCTGCGGTATCCTATTCAGCACCAAGAGGGTACAACCCAAACTACAGGCCACCCGCAGCACCAGCACAGCCGCCACGTCAGTTTGTGCAGCAGCCTCGCCCCGCATATCCACCTCGACCAGCAGTGCAAGGACCCCCAAACCAACCCCAAGACAACAAGGGCCAAACATCTAAGATTGGGGTGCAATGTTTCAACTGTGGTGAAGTGGGGCACTATGCCCATAAGTGCCCAAAGAAAAAGCCCGCGCAGCCACAACAGCAGAATGTAATGAGAGGACGGGTGAACCACGTCACTATGGAGGAAGCACAAGAGGCACCCGACGTGGTAGTTGGTAAGTTTCCTGCCAATTTACACCTTGCAACTCTGCTGTTTGATTCTGGTGCTACCCACTCGTTCATTGCTCAAGGGTTTGTTAAGAAGCATGACCTAGCAACCACACAAATGAACCATATGCTAGCCGTAAACTCTCCAGGTGGAGAAATAAGGACAAGACAAGTGTGTCCCAAAGTGAGTCTAGACATTAATGGGGTAGTATTTACTGCTAACCTCATAGTGATAGATTCACAAGGGATAGATATTATTTTAGGTATGGATTGGTTGACCAAACATAAAGGAATCATCCATTGTTCGACCAGAACGGTGGAACTAACTCACCCCAGTGGTACCAGAGTAAAGTTCATAACAATACACGAGCCTAGGAGGGACATTAAATTAAATCAAGTGGAGGTGAAAGTTGAGGAAATCAGGACCATCAGGGATTATCCAGATGTTTTTCCGGAGGAGTTGCCAGGTATGCCTCCCGACCGTGACGTGGAATTCGCAATTGAGCTAGTACCGGGAACAGCCCCGATATACAAGAGACCTTATCGAATGGACTCCAAGCAGCTAGAAGAGCTCAAGGATCATTTGAGAGAATTGACGGAGAAGGGGTATATTCGCCCTAGTTCCTCACCATGGGGAGCTCCGGTGATATTTGTGCCTAAGAAAGACGGAACCCAAAGGTTATGCGTGGATTACCGTGCCTTGAATGAGGTAACCATTAAGAACAAGTACCCATTACCCCGCATTGAAGACTTGTTTGATCAGTTGAGGGGAGCTTGTGTGTTCTCGAAAATTGATCTCAGGTCGGGATACCACCAACTCAAGATAAGGCAATCTGATATTCCCAAGACAGCTTTCGTATCTCGGTACGGACTGTATGAATACACTGTCATGCCTTTCGGGCTAACCAATGCCCCGGCATATTTCATGTACCTCATGAACAAGGTATTCATGGAATATCTGGACAAATTTGTGGTGGTTTTCATAGATGATATTCTCATCTTCTCCAAAGATGAAGAAGAACATGAGAAACATCTAAGGTTGGTGTTACAGAGGCTGAGAGAACACCAACTATATGCCAAGTTGAGCAAGTGTGAGTTTTGGCTGAAGAGAGTTCCCTTTTTAGGACATATAATCTCGGAGGGAGGAATCTCCGTCGATCCCGCCAAAATCGAGGATATCCAGAAGTGGATGTAGCTGAGGATTTGTCTTATGCCAAGCAACCATACAAAATTTTGGAGACGATGGAATGCCTCACCAGAAATAAAAGAATCCGGATGTGCAAGGTGCAGTGGAAGCATCACTCAGAAGAGGAAGCCACCTGGGAACGGGAAGATGAGCTTAAAGCACAATTTTCGGAATTGTTTTCTTAGAAACACCAATCTCGAGGACGAGATTTCTTTTAAGGGGGGTAGAGCTGTAACACCCCAAATTTTGATTCAAAACTCTAAACCATGTTCAGAGGGGAATTTAAAAAATTTTGGACGTGTTGCATGTTTTGCAAAAATTCAAATTCAAACTGGAATTCAAATTATACTCAAAACAGAAAAGAAATGGAAAAAGAAAAAGAGAAACGGGAAAAAAACCGGCCAGTGGGCCGAAACCCGCCAGCCCGCCCCCGCGCGCGCCGCGCCGTCTCTCACAGACGGGTGGGACCCGCCTGTCATCCCTAACCCCGCGACCCCGGACTCTCTCCCGCGCGCGCGATCGCAACCGACCGGATTTCCGCGTCCCGCAGCCCGAATTCTGGTCCCAAACGACTCAAACTCGATCGCAACAGACCCACCGCCCTCCCCCGGCTATAAAAACCCCAGCCCCGATCGGTTTTTCCCACGCGATCGCCGATTTTTACTCCGGTGAGCACCGAGACTTCGTCGGTGAATTCTGGCCGATCTAAGCTCGGAAACTCTGATCTAACTCGCTGGTCTTGATCCACCGCTTCCGGGGAACTTTGCAGGTGCAGAAAACCCGAAGACTTACGGTGTAAACCCAGCGCCGACGAGCTTCGCCGTGGTTTTGCCTCGGACCTCGCCGCCGATCACTTTCCAGGACCCCCGAGCTCGAGAAAACCCCCGAGGTGAGATCCCTGACCTCTCCTCTACCGATCTATGCCATAAGATCACAGTTCTAGGTAGAATTCTCGAGGATCCGAAACTTTCCGGCGAGATCGCCGCTTCCCGCCGCCGTGCGCCGCCGGCAGCGCCGCCCGCGCTCGATCAGAGCGACGTGGCCGCTTGTGCGCCGTTTATTTTAAATCGCACGGTAGACTTTAAATCCCCGCGTACCGGTTCGATGTTATAATCTCAGCCGTCGGTTTAAAATCGGACGGTCCACGTCAGCCCCGCATTATAAAGACTGGAATTCTTATGTGCTACCCCCTGGGGTTCTCTGGAATTGAGAGCTAGCCCCGGAAACTTCAGATCTAGCCCCTGGAACTCCAGAAAATTATGTAAATTCATTTAAAAATCAGTTTTAGCCCCTGGACTTAATAAAAATTTGGTAAAACACCTCTGATAAGTGTAGCTAGACCCCTGGAAATTATGAAAATAATATTATAGACCCTGTAATGGGGTGAATTCATTATTTTAGCACTGTTTAGTATTTCATTTAGAAAATTTAATATGTAACTAGTGTTTAAAAATATAAAAAGGGGGACAAACATAATTGTCAAAATTAATTAAAAACTTTCTCAGTACTTAGAAAACTTTGGAGTGAGATAAAAATATATTTTTGGGCTGAAATAAATCTGTTTCATCTATTATTCACATTTATTAGTATAGGGACACATTTTTAAGTAAAGAATAGCTATAGAAAAATAGGGAAAATAATTATGAAATGGTCTACATCAGAAGCCAAGGTCAAAATATGATTTTAAATTATTTAGGACCAGAACCTATTCTGTTTAGGTGATGTGTATTACTAATTTAATAATAAAATACACAATTATGCATAGGAATATAAATCTGAAAATATAGCAACTAGTAAATGATAAGTGGAGTTTTTAAAATCTAAAGAGTTCAGTTTAAGTGTGGTAGAAATTATGAAGGCATATATGGAGAAGAAAAATACTTTTCATACATACTTGATAGTTTAGTGTAAGGAATTTATTTAAAACTGAAACACACACACACACACACACACACACATATATATATATATATATATATATATATATATATATATATATATATATATATATATAGTATGTAAGTATAAATATGAACACCAAGGTAGGAATCATATACATATAAATAAAAGTGTGTGCAAGCCACAGATCAA
The DNA here is from genome assembly GCA_030760725.1 of Neostapfia colusana. Classification (NCBI taxonomy): domain Eukaryota; kingdom Viridiplantae; phylum Streptophyta; class Magnoliopsida; order Poales; family Poaceae; genus Neostapfia; species Neostapfia colusana. The sequence continues at coordinate 17,549,163 of JASWHV010000003.1, forward strand.
CACACAAAGTAACCACAACACATATAATGGTGAATGAATTTCATAAATATGAAATGTGTGGTTTGTATGAAGTAGAAGTGTGAACTATGTCTTATGATTGTTGTTTTTCTTTTGCTATGTGTGATGGTATGAAGTAGAACCTGTTCAAGAGCAAGTTAACCCTTTCCAAGATCAGGACTACCAATTTCAAGAGCAGCAAGAAGGAGGCAAGTGTCCTTGACCACTTTGATCCTATGCTAGAATGTGTAGATAGAATTATTTGCATTGTCAAGTTAATTATGAAAGCCATGCTAGGAAGTTTCCCTAGAATTGCATTACCTTGTTTCCTTGAAGCTTGGGTTGGGATTTATTTTGTCATGTCATTTATACACATGCATATGCTTAGCCATGCTTAGAATGGGATATTTGGGACATGAAATCATCAGTTTATATTACCATACTCTTGAATGAGACATTGTGAGTTATGTAGAGGTAGGGATCAAGGCAAGTTGGATGTTTTGGTTGTGTGCTGGGTGCACGAGACTTGGGTTTGTGTTTAGTACTTGCCTGGATCCTAAGGACCGGTTCATGGAGCATGTAACCCGGCTTTACAGTGCCAACCACATGCTGAGATGGGGCAGCTTGGCCAATTAATTAGGTGTATCCCCGGCGTAGTATGGGTGTGTTGGATGGTGCGGGGAATAGGGGTCAGCTGGACTACCATATGAACCGCAAGGCTCAAGAGGGGGCCACTGCAGCGGGGTTGGAGCCTCTTGTATGCTGTTAGGGGTGAAACCTCAGTGGGCCCACGCTCGTCGGGAATCCCTTTGTAAAGGCTTCGTAGTGATCTCCTGGCCGCACACCTGGGAAGTGTGAATGTGGAACGTAGCCACTGGCATAATGGAGGTTCTTTTAGTCCACCCGGCAACGGGGGATGAAATCACTACTTGTGGGTACAGTGGTACAAACTCTGCAGAGTCAAAACTGTCTTGACAGCCGTGCTCACGGTTAAGAGCGGCCTGAACTTATTCATGATTAGAGGATTGATGGTTTTGGAAGTTAAGCGGGGAGCTTAACATTGGAAATGATGTTATGGTTATTGGATTATGATGATGGGATGGGAGATTGAGACCATTTCACCTGTGTAGTAATGTAGGTGCTTAATAAGCTAAGGTGATAGGTATTAATTGCGTAGTGCTTTAACCATGAGTTCAACCTCTCCTTGCTCTAGCCATGCATGATATAATTTTCCCACACTTGCTGAGTACCATTGGTACTCAACCTTGCATATTTGTTGGTTTATATTGCTGCTCAGGTCAAGATAATGAGGTGGTGTATAATGACCAAGACTTTGGACCCGAGGAAGGTTTTTAGGTTCATGAAGACCCCCGGGCAACGCCTGTGATGGAGCCCTAAAGAATAATATTCCGCTGCTAGTTTATTTACTTGTGATCAAGCATTAGTGTCCATTGAGACATTTGCGATGTAAGACTTATTTATATTCGACACCTGGCTTGTAATAAATGATGCTTCACTATTTGTCATCACATGTATGAGAAAATGATCCTGGCATACATGTGATATTCACTTGGTTGTTCTTCGGAAAAACCGGGTGTGACAGCCAACCACATGCTGAGATGGGGCAGCTTGGCCAATTAATTAGGTGTATCCCCGGCGTAGTATGGGTGTGTTGGATGGTGCGGGGAATAGGGGTCAGCTGGACTACCATATGAACCGCAAGGCTCAAGAGGGGGCCACTGCAGCGGGGTTGGAGCCTCTTGTATGCTGTTAGGGGTGAAACCTCAGTGGGCCCACGCTCGTCGGGAATCCCTTTGTAAAGGCTTCGTAGTGATCTCCTGGCCGCACACCTGGGAAGTGTGAATGTGGAACGTAGCCACTGGCATAATGGAGGTTCTTTTAGTCCACCCGGCAACGGGGGATGAAATCACTACTTGTGGGTACAGTGGTACAAACTCTGCAGAGTCAAAACTGTCTTGACAGCCGTGCTCACGGTTAAGAGCGGCCTGAACTTATTCATGATTAGAGGATTGATGGTTTTGGAAGTTAAGCGGGGAGCTTAACATTGGAAATGATGTTATGGTTATTGGATTATGATGATGGGATGGGAGATTGAGACCATTTCACCTGTGTAGTAATGTAGGTGCTTAATAAGCTAAGGTGATAGGTATTAATTGCGTAGTGCTTTAACCATGAGTTCAACCTCTCCTTGCTCTAGCCATGCATGATATAATTTTCCCACACTTGCTGAGTACCATTGGTACTCAACCTTGCATATTTGTTGGTTTATATTGCTGCTCAGGTCAAGATAATGAGGTGGTGTATAATGACCAAGACTTTGGACCCGAGGAAGGTTTTTAGGTTCATGAAGACCCCCGGGCAACGCCTGTGATGGAGCCCTAAAGAATAATATTCCGCTGCTAGTTTATTTACTTGTGATGAAGCATTAGTGTCCATTGAGACATTTGCGATGTAAGACTTATTTATATTCGACACCTGGCTTGTAATAAATGATGCTTCACTATTTGTCATCACATGTATGAGAAAATGATCCTGGCATACATGTGATATTCACTTGGTTGTTCTTCGGAAAAATCGGGTGTGACAGCCAACCACATGCTGAGATGGGGCAGCTTGGCCAATTAATTAGGTGTATCCCCGGCGTAGTATGGGTGTGTTGGATGGTGCGGGGAGTAGGTGTCAGCTGGACTACCATATGAACCGCAAGGCTCAAGAGGGGGCCACTGCAGCGGGGTTGGAGCCTCTTGTATGCTGTTAGGGGTGAAACCTCAGTGGGCCCACGCTCGTCGGGAATCCCTTTGTAAAGGCTTCGTAGTGATCTCCTGGCTGCACACCTGGGAAGTGTGAATGTGGATCGTAGCCACTGGCATAATGGAGGTTCTTTTAGTCCACCCGGCAACGGGGGATGAAATCACTACATGTGGGTACAGTGGTACAAACTCTGCAGAGTCAAAACTGTCTTGACATCCGTGCTCACGGTCAAGAGCGGCCTGGACTTATTCATGATTAGAGGATTGATGGTTTTGGAAGTTAAGCGGGGAGCTTAATATTGGAAATGATGTTATGGTTATTTGGTTATGATGATGGGATGGGAGATTGAGTCCATTTCACCTGTGTAGTAATGTAGGTGCTTAATTAGCTAAGGTGATAGGTATTAATTGCGTAGTGCTTTAACCATGAGTTCAACCTCTCCTTGTTCTAGCCATGCATGATATAATTTTCCCACACTTGCTGAGTACCATTGGTACTCAATCTTGCATATTTGTTGGTTTATATTGCTGCTCAGGTCAAGATAATGAGGTGGTGTATAATGACCAAGATTTTGGACCCGAGGAAGGTTTTTAGGTTCATGAAGACCCCCAGGCAACGCCTGTGATGGAGCCCTAAAGAATAATATTCCGCTGCTAGTTTATTTACTTGTGATGAAGCATTAGTGTCCATTGAGACATTTGCGATGTAAGACTTATTTATATTCGACACCTGGCTTGTAATAAATGATGCTTCACTATTTGTCATCACATGTATGAGAAAATGATCCTGGCATACATGTGATATTCACTTGGTTGTTTCTTCGGAAAAACCGGGTGTGACAGTCTGTCTTCTGCTACCGGAGCAGGTTGTGAAGATGAGGGGTCCGGCCGCTCTGCGACGAGGACCATACTCACTACTTCAGTTGTCGCCGCGATGTAGAGCAACAGGTGCTCTCCGGGCTCTGGGGCTACCATGATTGGTAGGGTCGTCAGGAGTCGCTTCAACTCCTGGAAAGCCTCTTCCGCTTCGTCAGTCCAGGCAAAGGGGCCTGACTTGCGCAGGAGCTTAAAGAAGGGGAGTGCCCGCTCTGCTAGCCTCGGTATAAACCGACTCAGCGCGGCTAGACATCCTGTGAGTTTCTGGACATCCTTGACGCGGGCAGGGGGCCGCATCAAGTCGATGGCCTTGATCTTCTCTGGGTTGGCCTCAATCCCCCGGTGCGAGACCAGGAACCCTAAGAGCTTCCTAGAGGACACGCCGAACACACATTTATCTGGGTTCAGCTTGGTGCGCGTAGAGCGCAACTTGTCAAAGACTAAGGCTAGGTTATCTAGCAGGGACGGACCCTGCTTGACCTTGACAACTATGTCATCGACATACACCTCAACCAGGTCTCTTATTAACTCCCCAAAGGTTTTGTGCATTGCCCGCACAAAGGTGGAGAGTGCATTCTTTAGGCCGTAAGGCATAGACACATAGCAATAAAGGCCGTCTACTGTGATGAAGGAGGTGTGCTCCTCGTCCTCCCTAGACATGGGGATCTGATGGAAACCCGAGTAGGCGTCTAGGAAGCACAGCATATCACAGACTGACGTTGAGTCTACTATTTGATCTATTCTAGGGAGAGGGAATGGATCTTTAGGACATGCCTTATTGAGACTGGTGTAGTCGATGCACATCCGGAGCTTCCCGCCAGCCTTCGGGACAACGACGGGGTTCGCCAACCATCGTGCGTGGTGGACCTCCCGTATGAAGCCAGCGTCCAGCAGCTTCTTGACTTCTTCACGGATGAAGTTCTGCCGCTCGATGGACTGCTTGCGGGGCTTCTGTTGAACCGGCCGGGCGTCGGGGAAGACTTTCAAGTGGTGCTCAATCACCTTCCTGGGGATCCCCGGCATCTGTGACGGCTGCCATGCAAACACGTCGACGTTGTGCCGGAGGAAGGTGACGAGCGCACCTTCCTATTTACTATCCAGGCCCCCGGCTACCCGGGTGGTCTGGGTAGCTTCGGCGCTGACTTGGACGACCTTTAAGGGGACGCCACCTTCGTCGAGAGGTTGCACCCGGGGTGCTGTGGTGGAAGCACGGTGACGTGCGCACGGGCGGAGCTGGTCCGATTCCGTATTGCCGGGGGCTGAGGCCCCAGCTGTCGCGAGTGCTTGGAGCTTCTCCAGGGCCGACACTGCAGCAGTGCGGTCCCCATGAATCCTGAGAACACCTGTCGGTGTTGGCATCTTCAGGACAAGGTAGCCGTAATGGGCTACAGCCATGAACCGGTACAGGGCTGGCCTGCCGATTATGGCGTTGAAGGGGAGGTCTATCTCCGCTATGTCGAACAGGATGTACTCTGTTCGATAGCTGTCCGGAGCCCCGAAGGTCACCGGGAGACTAATGCTGCCGTAGGGGATAACCTGTCCCGGCCCTACCCCTGAGAACGGACTCAACGGGGTGAGCTTGGCCATCGGGATTTGCAGCTTCTGGAAAGCTGCACGGCTGATGAGGTTCAGCCCAGCCCCTCCATCCACCAAAACGTGGTACATTCTCACGTTGGCGATGGTAGGGGCCACCAGGAGCGGCAGTTGGCCGGCCCCAGCCATGTTCCTGGGGCAGTCGGTGGCATCAAAGCTGATGGGGGTCCCCATCCACTTTAGGTGCGGTGCAGCACTTAGGAGTGGCGCCACCGACGCTACCGCTCGGCGCAGAGTCTTGACTGCGCTTCGGGACGAGGGGTCGGCGGACCCGCCGTATATGACGTAGAGCTTCTTCCGATGCTCATCGCCGCTGGAGCCGGAATCCTCATGATTGCGTGCCGCCTTCACGACACGCGGAGGCTCCTGGATCTCCTCTGGGTGGTCGATGTTGTCTGGAACATCCACCCTCTGCTCATCTTCCTTTGGACGGAAGGGCAGGTCATCAGCCCGCTGCCGCTTCTCCTTGCGGAAGCGCTCTGCGAGCCTTCGGATCTCCCGGCACTCGGCAGCAGTGTGGCGACAGCTGCCGTGCACAGGGCACATATTGTCTTTATCACCTTCTGGGATTGGTGATCTTCGCTGCTTCTTGTCGTGGCGCGGCCCCCGAGCCCCACCGAGCGTCGCTGCAGTGACGACTGGGGCTGCGGTCGGTGACTCTATCTTGCTTCTGCCTCGGTTCTTGGCCTTCCTGCTGCCTCCACAGGGAGTAGGACTGGATCCGGGCAGTCCCCCTAACTCGGAGGATGGCAGCGAGTGCCAGTTCCGTCCTTCGGCAGCTCTGGCGCATTTGTCTACCAAGCTGAAGAGCTCTGAGACGTCGCGGACCTCCCTGGTCGCGAGCTTCTCGAGCATCTTCTTGTCCCGGACGCCTTGCCGGAACGCCACCACCACAGAAGCATTTTGAATGTGTGGGATGGTGTTCCGCACCTGGGAGAACCGCTGGATGAAAGAGCGCAGCGACTCCCCAGGTTGCTGCTGGACGGCGTGGAGGTCGAGCTCCATGCCAGGCCGGGTGTAGGAGCTGCCGAAGTTGGCTACGAACTGTCGGCAAAGCTCTCCCCAGGAGGTGATGGAACCTTGGGGGAGGTTCATGAGCCAAGACCGGGCTGGACCGGTCAAGGCGACAGGGAAGTAATTTGCCATGACGGCTTCATTCCCTCCTGCGGCAAGTACGGCGGTGGAGTAGATCTGGAGAAACCCCGCCGGGTTAACGCTGCCGTCGTACTTCTCGGGCAGGTGTGGCCGAAACTTGCGCGGCCACTTCGCAAAGCGAAGATGGGGCGCGAGGGCTGCACACCCTGCTTCCGTCACCGCAGGTTCTGGTGCCGCGAACGCTGAGTTCGCACCAGGCACAGTGTACCCCGGTACGGGCAAAGCTGCACCATAGGCCGGGGGCGCCATCTGCAGTACATATGACTGTGGCATATTCTGCACGGCGCAGGCCTGGGGCAGAGATCGCATGGCGATGGTCTGCTCTTCAGGCTGGGTCGAGGCCGACGTCATGCTGTCGTCAGCTTCTTGGTAGCGACGCCTTTCTCGGCGTTGCTCGAGGTACACCCGGGCATCTTGACCCGAGCGACACCGCTCCAGCTCTGTCCTCAGATCCATCGATTGAGGGCTGGCAGAGCTGGAATCTGCCGTCTGTTCATCAACCGTCGGCGTGCGTATCAGCGACACGGCTGGCTGGTTAGAGTGTCGTCTCCGCCGGAGTCGCGGGCTTGCGGCAGCGACGACAAGACGGTCTACCTCGAGAATCCACCGCTGGGTCGCTGCCTGAGGCGCGTCTCCAGCGGGCGGATTGTGCAGTAGCGCTCTCGCTGCAGCTAGCGCGCCCCTTCCGGGTACGCCCGGCGCTACTGGAGATATGACACTGGTTGGAGCCTGCATTGCCGGGGTCGGCGCTGCCAGAGCCGGTTGCTGGCTCCCAGCTTGTACTGACACACTCCGTCCTGAGTGTGTTGGCTTGTACTCCCCCCTAGCCGCGGCTCGCCGCGGAGGCGGGGGAGGTGAGCTTGCCGCCGAAGGGAGCTTGGTCATCTTCGTCGGCGGAAACTCATCGCGCTAGGGGAAAAGCCCCCTTCCTGGCGCGCCAAATGTCGAAGTGTGCGATCGACACTTCCCCCGGGCCTGCACTGGGCAGCCCGCGGAGGTTCTTTTGTTGGAGGGGCTAGTTCCTAGCGGAGAGCTTGCGCAGATGGACGAGTTAGTGAGAGCTTGACACGGGAAGTTTTACGTGGTTCAGACCGCCGGAGCGTAAAACCCTACGTCCACGGCGAGCTATGGAGCTCGCTGTATTGCTTGCTGCTCAGGGCCGGGGGCCTGAGCTTGGGGGTGAGTTACAGCTTGAGAGTGTATGGCTAGCGTATGAGTTGCAGAATGCGAACCCTTGTTATCGACGCCTACCCGAGCCTTTTATAGTCCAAGGCTCGGGCGGCTTACAAGGGAAGCCGGGACCCGACAGGTGGTCCCGGGAAGATTGTCTATTATCTACCGTATCTGTAGTTATGCCGGTGGTTGCCTCCGGTCGAAGGCTTCTGAGTCTTCCTTTTGCCGCCCTGCCCATGCCGTGCGCTAGTCGTAGTGGTTGATGATGGCGCAGGCGGCATGGGATGTCTTGTCGCGGCGTTTATTACCTGTCAGGTTCTGACACCACGCGCCAGTCTGTGATGCGACTGGACGCAACGACACCTGACAGGCGCGTGCTCCGCGTTTCCGCGTCTTGGGAAGACACGGGCCTTGAATACCTTGTACGGGCAAGGTGAGGGGTGCCTTTACGCCCGCTGCCTACCGCTCGGGGGCAGGCAGCACCGTTCTTCTAGCCGCGTGGCGGGTCCGGAGCTCTTCTCTGAGGAGAGGGAGGTCCGGCCCCTCTGGACGCGTGGCGCCTTCAGACCTCTCTCCCGCGGAGGGGGAGGTCCGGCTTCTGCATGCCACGTGGCGGGCCCGGAGCTCACCTCTGAGGAGAGGGAGGTCCGGCCCTGCTGGACGCGTGGTGTCTTCGGACCCCTCTCCCGCGGAGGGGGAGGTCCGGCTTCTGTATGCCACGTGGCGGGCCCGGAGCTCTCCTCTGAGGAGAGGGAGGTCCGGCCCCGCCAGACGCGTGGCGCCTTCGGAGCTCTCCCTGCGGAGAAGGGCGAGCACCTTAGGCATTTTACCCTGTGCGCGGGGGTACCCCATATCTCAGGTACCGACAGCGCTCCTTCATCCAGCGGTTCTCCCAGGTACGCAATACCATCCCGCATATTCAAAGTGCTTCTGTGGTGGTGGCGTTACGGCAGGGTGTCCAGGACGAGAAAATGCTTGAGAAACTCGCGACCAGAGAGGTCCGCGATGTCTCCGAGCTCTTCAGCCTGGCAGACAAATGCACCATAGCAGCCGAAGGGCGAAACTGGCACTCTCAGCCAGCCTCCGAGTCAGGAGGGCAGCCCGGGTCCGGCGCTGCTTCCTATGAAGGTGGCAAGAAGGCCAAGAACCGAGGGAGTGGCAAGATGAAGTTATCGACCGCGGCTCCCGTCGCCGCAGCAGCGACACCCAGTGGAGCTCGGGGGCCACGCCCCGACAAAAGGCAGCGGCAGTCGCCAGCCCCAGATGGTGACCAGGGCGGGCTATTGGCGCCGGCAATCATACTGCTGCCGAGTGCTGGCATATCCAGAGGCTCGCAGAGCGCTTCCGCAAAGGGAGGCAGCAGAGAGCTGAGGGCCCGCCCCTCCCTCAGAGGGAGGGCAAGCAGAAAGTCGACGCCTCAGTCAGCGCCGGCCACCAGATGGGGTTTCAGGAGCCTCAGCGCGTCATGAAGACAGTGCACAACGGTGAGGACTCCAGCTCCGATGGTGACGGGCCGGGGCGGTAGCCAACTGTGGATTCCTCGAAAAGTCAGTGGAGGCTGCACTGCTGCGGCGTCAACCTTGGAGAAGCTCCGAGTAGTTGCAGCAGCCCAAGCACCAATCCCAACGGTGCAGGATCGGGCCAGCCCCACCCGAGAGCACGCCCCTCCGTGCCTCGGTCCTACCTCCTGGGGGCCGCCCAGGGTCTGTCAACCCCTTGAAGGACTTGCCAGAAGGGGAAGACGCCTTGGGTCTCCCAAGAAGAGTCCGGGTTCTCCTACCCCTTGAAGGCCTTAGCCAGAAGGGGAGAGTAACCCAGGGCGCCCAGGAGAAGCCGCGCAGGACCTGATCCAGCGTGAAGATGACAACCTCAGTGGAGACTGCACTGCTGTGATATCAACCTTGGGGGAGCTCCAAGTAGTCACAGCAGCCCAAGCACCAGCCCTGATGGTGCAGAACCGGGCCAGCTCCACCTGAGTGCACGCCTCCATGCCTCGGTCGTACCTCCTGGGGGCCGCCCAGGGTCTGTCGACCCCTTGAAGGCCTTGCCAGAAGGGGAAGACGCCTTGGATCTCCCAAGAAGAGTCCGGGTTCTCCTACCCCTTGAAGGCCTTAGCCAGAAGGGGAGAGCTCCTCGGGGCGCCCAGGAGAAGCCGCGCAGGACCTGATCCAGCGCGAAGATGACAACCTCGTCGACGAGGCTCGGCTGCAGGTGACACCCCACAACGCACGGTCTCAGCTGCTGCTCTAGCACTACCGCCAAAGGACCAAACGCGTCAGGGACCTGCAGGAAGGCAACCTGGTGCCGCGGCACGCACTTTCCCGAGAAGGACCTATAAACTCTCCCCCAGCCGGGAAGGTCCCTTCCGAGTCACGAAAGCTGCCGTCCCAAGTACACATGCCTTTCAACCGAGTGTGGGATCCGTTCCCAAAAACCCTTGGCATGGAACAACACTGTAAGTCCTACCCCCGAGCGTTAGTAGAACAGGGTCATTCCCTTCTAATAAATCCCATAGAGTCTAGGAACAGCGCTTGGGGCAGCTAAGTCTCAAGGGATGGTCCAGGACTACGTCCAGCTTAGCCTGGTTCCGACCCTAAGCGCGTAGAGTCTTGCTTCCCTTCTTGACGAGGTGGGTCATTGCCTCCATGTACAGCCTGACTTCCACCTATGGGCATTAACACAGAAACCTGTTCTACCTCGCTCTCTCTCATGTGCTCATTTAAATTATGCATTAATTTTTATGGTCGCACTCTCTATGTATGTTCATCGTACATCTAGCTCCCTCTCTCCCGCGCTCATCCATAGTCAGCATTTGCTATTCTACCGAAGGCGGCTGCGCTTGAGGCACCTGCCGATGGCCAAGTGGGTCTCTCGGGCCTCCCCCAGTCAGGTGTTGCGATGCCAGTTGGTCACCTCCAGGAAAGGCCTGCGCCGTGCATGGGGGGTCCAGGGTGCGTATCCCGCTTAGCCGGCTCTGTGCCTAAAGCATGCGCATCCTGCCCTCCGGAGGTCCACAGGGGAGTACAGCCGCTTTGCCTGGTTCCGTACGCAAAGCATGTGCACTCTGCTTCCCCGGCGCACGGTCAGGTACTAGGGATCGGACGATCGTACCCGGACCTTGGAGGGAGCCGGAGCCCCGGCGCCTCTCGCACAGAATTGCCCAAGTCCCGTATAACGGATCAGGATCGTAAGTCGAATAAGACTAAGAGACGGGAGGGGAGGACCCCCCGAGGAGAATTACATTTCCTCTACCTGTGTGCAGGACCTCCAGGTTACAGCAACGGGGGCTGCATGAAGTGGGGGGCAAGGAGCTACTAACTACTCCAGCATAGGATCGGAAGGTCCGGGTCTCGCCCCTTCCACAGGGGCGAGGCCCGAAGGCCCCACGTGTCCAGCGAGCCCGGAGCTCCCGCCTCGCAGAGGGGGGCTCCAGACCCACCACGTGGCTGGCGGAAACCGGACCTCCCCCTCTGAGGGGTGCTCCGAAAGCCCCACGTGTCCAGCGGGCCGGAGCTCCCACCTCCTCAGGAGGGGCTCCGGACCCGCCACGTGGCCGGCAGATCCGGACCTCCCCATGGGGCGAGCTCCGGAGACCTCCGGGGTCCTTAATACAGCAAGGACCCGGAGAAGGTGCCTGTGCAGAGCTTCGAGATTGGTAAAGGCCTCTGAGTGCCTTGCGGAGCTAAGGACTCAGCCAGGCAAAACCATGAAGAAGACAAAAAGCATCACAGGCACAAACATTCAAGAGAGTCTATTTATTCATGGCTCCACGAGCTGGTCTACAGAATCGATAAAAAGAAAGAAGCGAGTCCTAAGGGCCTCCTGGCTCGCGTCGGAACCTGAAGGCTACAAGGGCGGCCACTTCCCTGACTTCGGCCCTGGCCATCTCCTCCCGCTCCGCGGCAGCACCGTCTTTCACTGGCTCCAGTGAGAAGGAGGGGTCCTGGCTCTTGAAGCAGGACAGCACATGCGTGGCAACCTCCAAGGCCAGGCCCCGTCCCTCTGCCTCAAGCTCGCTGGCGACCACTGAGTCTAGCCTGCTCAGCTTGGCGCCAAGTGACTCCAGTGCGGGAATCACTTCAGCCACCTTCAGCGCAGGAGCCACCGCCTTCACCGGGCTGAAGCATAGAGGGACCAAGGCGGATCCCGCCTGGTCGACGAAGCTCAAAACTGCACGGGCCTCAGAGGACCGTGAAGCCAAGAGCTCCTCTACCTCGCAGCGGGCTGCTCGCAGGGCGTCGCGGCTTCCCTTGGAGGACTCCTTCTCCCTAGCCGCCAGGGAGCTTTCCCGAAGGCGAAGAGACTGGGCAAGCCGCTCCAGCTCAGAAACCCGGAAGTCAGCAGCCAACTCCCGATCCAGGACTGCCTGGCGTTCGCGGGATACCTGTTCCTCCCTCATGGCCAGGTCTGCCTTCCGGGCCTCTAGCTCCCTGGTCCGAGCTCGCAGGTCAGCCTCGCCGGCCGCCAGCCGCGCGGCGACCCTCTCCGCCTCGGCAGCCGTAGAACGCTCCTTGTTCTCGACGGCGAGCATGCGGCGCTCTAGCCTCTGACGTATCTCCTCCACCTCGGAGAGACTCTCCTCGGCCTGGGCATGTACCTCGAGGGCCTCCCGGTGGAGCCGTCACGTTTCGGCGTCCAAGCGGTCAACAGACCGTTTCAGCCGGTCGAGGAGCGCTTCCCTGAAGTCAAGCGACTCCTGCCTGGAATCGAGCTCGCCCTTGACCTTCGCGGTTCGCTCCCGCAAAAGGTTCCCCCAGATGAGGAGGCGATCCCTTTCAACCGTATGCTCCTCCCGCTCATGACCAAGTGAGGCCAAGACCTGCCGGATGCTCGCTTGGGCGAGCGTGAAGGCATCGGCCAGAGGCAGTGGGGCAGCAGAGGCCGGAGCAGCACCCCCGACCTCCTCCATCACATCGTCCTCAAGAAAAGGCGATGCGCCAGCGACCGGGATAAGACGCCGGTCGGGAGAAGCTGGCGCCGGGACTCCGACAGCCGGGCTTTCACCAACTTCTGGCCCCTCAGTCCGTGGAGAGGGACGAGGGGGGGAGTCGGCACTGAATTAGAAGCCGGGTCGCCTGGTACAGGGTTGACCTGTGCTGGATTGGGGGCCGCGGCAGCCGTCTCGGCAGGAGAAGATGACGCTGCCAAGGAATCCGGGCGCGCTGGACAGGAGAAACTCGCGCTGGCTCGGGGGCCACGGCAGCTGTCCCTGTTTCCGAACGCAACGGTGCCGATCCCCCACCGGCCGGGGAAGGCCGAGAAGCGCGAACACTCCAGAGGGCCTTGAACCCCGACTTCCGAGCCGGGGCAGGACCCCCAGAGCCCGCCGTTGTCGCCGACGGACGCTCCGCAGTTGCCTGGACTGACGGAGCAGGGGATGCTCCAGAAGCTCCCCTCGACGCATCAGCCCGGGACCTCTTTGTGTCGCCACCGGAAGGAGTGCCATCTCCAGAAGCAGGAGGTGCAGGCACCCTAGATCCCCGGCTTGGCACAGATGCCGCCACTGGAGGAGATCGAGCACGTTTCTTCTCTGGGGGCGGGTTGGAAGCCATGGCGAGGGAGGGCTCAAAGACAAGAAGACAAAGGGACAAGAGTCCAAGGAAAAGCGCTGGGAAGTGCGAAGGGAAGCCACAATGCGGGTAATATCCCCTTTTAAAACTTCCCAGATGCGATTCCAAACGACCCGAAATTCTTCGAATACACCGCATCGGCTCCAAGACCGAGCGCCGATGACAGGTGGACCCAAGCCACCCAGCTGAAGCGGTGGGTCAAGGAGTCAGTCTCCCAAGAAGGCGAGCCGGCAAGGCACACCAACGGTTCCCGAAGAAAGCGCCGCAACGTGCAGAAGTGGCAGTCTTGGGAACCGCCGCAGTAAAGGCAACCATCAAGTGGGCGCACGCTCCCGCGATCCCGCGACTGTTCGTGCTCCGGCAGCGGTCAATGCGGGACTTAGAGAAAGTGCGCGGAACGGAAGAGACGGAGGTCCCACCTCGGGCTAGCTATCTTCCCCGAGATGGGCCCGGGGGCCACGGTCGGTACCCGCGATATGGAGTACCCCCGCGCACAGGGGAAATGCCTAAGGATCTCGCCCTTCTCCGCAGGGAGAGCTACGAAGGCGCCACGCATCCAGCGGGACCGGACTTCCCTCTCCTCAGAGGAGAGCTCCGGGCTCGCCACGTGGCCTGCATAAGCTGGACCTCCCCCCTCCGCCGGGGAGAGGTCCGAAGGCTCCACGTGTCCAGCGGGGCCGGGCCTCCCTCTCCTCAGAGGAGAGCTTCGGGCCCGCCACGTGGCCGACAGAAGCCGGACCTCCCCCTCCGCGGGGAGAGGTCCGAAGGCTCCACGTGTCCTGCGGGGCCGGACCCCCTATCCTCTAAGGAGGGCTCCGGGCCCGCCACGTGTCCAGCAGAACAGCGCTGCCCGCCGCCGAGCGGTAGGCAGCGGGCGTAAAGGCGCCCCATACCTTGCCCGTACAAGGTATTCAAGGCCCGCGCCTTCCCAAGACGCGGAGACACGGAGCACGCCTCTGTCAGGTGTCGTTGCGCCTAGTCGCATCACAGACTGGCGCACGGTGTCAGAACCTGCCAGCCAATAAACACAGCGACAAGACATCCCCTGCCGCCTCCGCCATCATCAACCACTACGACTAGCTTGCGGCATGGGCAGGGCGGCAAGACGAAGACACAGAAGCCTTCTCCAGAGACAATTACCGACATAACTGCAGATACGATAGTCGGCAGGCAATCTCCCCGGGACCACCTGTCGGGTCCAGGGTCCCCCTTGTAAGCCACACGAGCCTTGGACTATAAAAGGCTCGGATAGGCAACGTTAGCAAGGGTTCGCACTCTAGCAACTCATACGCTAGGCATAACTCATCCTCAAGCTCAGGACTCCGGTTCTGGGCAACAAGCAATACAGTGAGCTCCTAAGCTCACCGTGGACGTAGGGTTTTACGCTCCGGCGGCCTGAACCACGTAAAACTCGCCGTGTCAAGCTCCTCCTTAACTCATCCCTACGCTCAAGCTCTCCGCAAGTGACTAGCCCCTGCGAAAAAGAACCTCCGCGGGCTGCCTAGAGCAGGTCCGGGGGAAGTGTCGACCACACACTTCGACGGCTCGGCCAGGCAAAACCAAGAAGAAGACTAAAGCACAAAGACGCAGAAGATAACAAGAGTCTATTCACTCGAGGCTCCATGAGCTGGGCTACAGACTCAACAAAAATAAAAAAGGAGAAGAAGAAGGTACAGGGCCTTTTAGCCACGGGGGCGGATGCCTAAGAGTCCCCGGACTCCTGTTGGAACCTAGAGGCCACAAGGGCGGCCACGTCCTCGACCTCGGCTCTGGCAGCTTCCTCCCGCTCGGCGGCAGGCCCTAGACGGATTGGCTCCAGAGAGAAGGAAGGGTCTTGGCTCCGGAAGCACGCCAGCACATGCGTAGCGACCTCCTTCGCCAGGCCCCGTCCCTCCACCTCAAGCTCGTCGGCGATCACCGCTTCGAGCCGGCCCAGCTTGCCGCCGATGGACTCAAGCGCCGGTATTGCCTCGGACACCTCCTGCGCTGGAGCCTCCGTACGCACTGGGCTGAAACCAAGAGGAACCAAGGCGGACCCTGCCTCAGTAATAAAGCCCCAGACCGCCTGGGCCTCGGAAGACCGTGAAGACTGGAGCTTCTCTACCTCTTGGTGAGCCGCCAGCTCGCGATCCAGCGCCGCCTGGCGCTCCAGGGAGGATTACTCCTCCCTCGCAGCGGCAGCCAACTCGCGGAGCTCCAGCTCCTCGGCCCGAGCCCTCAGCTCGCCCTCTCTGGCCTTCAGCCGTGCGGCAATCTTCTCCTCCTCCGCCGCCACAGCACGCTCCCGATCGGCGACGGCGCACTCTCGACGAACTACCTGCAGCCGCAACTCCTCCGTGGCAGCAGAGCGCGCCTCGACCTTGGCTTCGACCTGGGCCAGGGCATCGCGGTAGGAAGCGCGGAGCCGCCGGGTCTCTGAGTCCAGGTGGCAGACGGCTCTCTTCTGAGCGTCGAGCAGAGCACCCATGGCCTCAAGTCTCGACTTCCTCGAGTCAAGCTCCACCTTAGCCTCCTGGGTCCGCTGCTGCAGGAGGTGCTCCCAGCTAAGAAGGCGTTCCCTCTCTCCAGCCAGTGCCCCCCGCTCCCGCTCAAAGGCGGCCTGGAACTGTCGGGCGCCGGCCTGAACACGCCCCAGGGAATCCCACATGGGCACTGGGACAGCGGGGACAGGAGTCGTGCCCCTGACCTCCCCTGTCGCGTCTACGACCGGCGGAGGTGCTGGTGCCTCAGCAACCGGAGCAAGACGCTGACCTGAGGGAGCCAGGGAGCCAGCAACTGCACCTGCAGCGGCCTTTCCAGCCTCAGCACCGGACTTCCGGGCTGGTGAAGGAGGGCGAACAGGTGCTGCCGCAGCCACTGCAGAAGAAGCCCCTGCCGACTTGGGGGCTGCTGGAACCACCGTAATTCCCGGATGCTGCGGCGCGGAGCCGCCGCCAACGGGAGATGGCCGGGGAACAGGCTCGCCCCCCGGCAGCCAGTGAGCCCCTGCAGACAAAGAAAGCTCTCAAGCTAAGAGAGGAGAAGGGAACACTACTCCTACAAGTCAGTAAGAGCAACACTTACTGAGTGACGTGAGCGCTCCAACGGGCTTGTAGCCCCGACCTCTGGACCGGGGTAGAACCGCCAGGACCTTCGGCTGGAACGTTCGCGGGCTGTGGCGTCACCCCCGGCACACTCCCCTGTGTCGCCCCACTGGCGTCCTTCCTAGAACCTACTCCGCCTGAGGAAGGGTGGCGGGGGCGCTTGGGGTTCCTCGGACTGTCGCTGTCCGGGAAGAGACCCGCCGGAGTGCAGCACCCGGGGTCTCTTTGGGTCGCCTCTCGATGGACCCGCGCCTCCGGTAGACGGACACAAGGGTGCCCCGGCCCCCTGACTCGGTGCAAGCGACGCCCTCGGAGGAGACCGGGCACGTTTCTTCTCTGGCTGCCCGGGGGCCGCCTCCTTCCCTTTCCCCTTGTCGGCGGCTTGAGTTCCGCCAGCCCTCGGGGCGGGTTGGGCGGCGACAGACGCCTCGTGCTCTGATCCGGAGCGCTCGGTCCCAGGGATCGAGATGCCCCAGAGGGTATCCCCAACCTGACGAACAGCGATCCCGATGTCGTCGAGGTTCGGCATCTTCTGCAGTAACTCTGACCTCCTCTGCGGTTCTAAGAAGAGGGGGGTGGCAGAGGCCGGGAAGGCAGGGTTGCCACTGGGGACGTAGTCGCCGCTCACCTTGCCCACCATCTTGTACAGCTCCTCATCGGAAGGATCGGAGCCAAGACCTCTCTCCAACCTGGTGCAGTCCTGCTCACCAGTGTAGTACCACGCCGGGCGGTTGCGCTGCTGCAAGGGCGCGATACGGCGCGACAAGAAATCCATAAGCACCATCAGGGACGTTAGCCCCTCGTTGGCCAAGAACAGGATCCGTTCCAAGACTGGTGCGTACTCCTGCTCCAGCTCTGGGACCTCCTCCCAGAAGCGACGCTCGGTGGTTGGGCCAGCAGTTGGGAGCTGCAGGCGATCGTGCTCGTCGGTCTGCACGATCACCCAGTTCTCCCTCCAGTTTTCCCACCTTGACGCACTGAAAGGTAGAAGGTACCTAGAGACCTTTGGGTCCTTGCAGCGATGCTGGAAATAGTACTGTCGGTACCCTCAATACCGGGTACCCCCGCGCACAGCGTAAAACTTCCTAAGGACCTCGCTCCCTCTGCAGGGGCGAGGTTTGAAGGCGCCACGCGTCCAGCGGGGCCGGAACGCTCCCCTCCCCTCGGAGGATAGCTCCGGGCCTGCCGCGTGGTCCAGGAGGCCGGACCTCGCCCCCTCCGCAAGGGCGAGCTCCGAAGGCGCCACGTGTCCGGCAGGGCCGGGGCTCTCCTCTCCTCAAAGGATAGCTCCGAGCCTACCACGTGGCCCGGAAGACCGGATCTCGCCCCCTCCGCGGGGGTGAGCTCCGAAGGCTCCACGTGTCCAGCGGAGCCGGAGCTCCTCCTCTCCTCAGAGGAGAGCTCCGGGTCCGACACGTGGCCAGCAGAGCAGTGCTGCCGCCCGGCGCGGTAGGCAGCAGGAGTAAAGGCGCGCCATGCCTTTACCGTACAAAGAATTCAAGACCCATGCCTTCCCAAGACGCGAAGACGCAGAGCACGCCTCTGTCAGGTGCCGTTGCGCCCAGTCATATCACAGACTGGCGCGCAGTGTCAGAACCTGCCAGCCAATAAACATAGTGACAAGACATCCCCTGCCGCCCCCGCCGTCATCAACCACTATGACTAGCTTGCAGCATGGGCAGGGCGGAAGAACGAGGGCTCGGAAGCCTTCGCCAGAGACAACAACCAGCATAACTGCGGATACGATAGTCGGCAGGAAATCACCCCGGGACCACCTGTCGGGTCCCGGGCCCCCCTTGTAAGCCGCACGAGCCTTGGACTATAAAAGGCTCGGGTAGGCAACGTTAGCAAGGGTTTGCACTCCAGCAACTCACACCCTAGGCATAACTCACCCTCAAGCTCAGGACTCCGGTTCTGGGCAACAAGCAATACAGAGAGCACCTCTGCTCACCGTGGACGTAGGGTTTTACGCTCCGGCGGCCCGAACCACGTAAAACTCGTCGTGTCAAGCTCCTCCCTCACTCGTCCCATACGCTTAAGCTCTCCGCAAGCGACTAGCCCCTTTGAAAAAGAACCTTCGCGGGCTGCCCAGAGCAGGTCCGGAGGAAGTGTCGACCACACACTTCGACATTTGGCGCGCCAGGTAGGGGGCTTTTCCCTTGCGCGACGAGTTTCTGCCGACGAAGATGACTAAGCTTCCTTCAGCGGCAAGCTCTCCTCCCCCACGTTCACGACGGACCATGACTAGCAGGGAATACGTGTCGACGCACTCAGGACGGAGTGTGTCGGCGCAAGCGGGAAGCCAGCAGCCGACTCCGGCAATGCAGGCTCCAGCTAGCGTGAGATCTTCTGCAGCGCTGAGCGTACCCCACGGGGGTGCGCTAGCTGCAGCAAGAGTGCTACTGCACAATCCGCCTGCTGGGGACGCGCCTCAGGCAGCGACCCAGCAGTGGATTCGCGAGGTAGACCGTCTCGTCGTCGCCGCCGCAAACCCTCGACTTCAGCGGCGACGACGCTCTGGCGAACCGGCTGTGTCGCTGACGCGCACGCCAGCGGTTGACGGGCAGACGGCGGATTCCAGCTCCACCAAGCTTCATTCGATGGACCTGAGGACAGAGCTGGAACGGTGCCACTTGGGCCAGGATGCCCGGGTGTACCTCGAGCGACGTCGAGAAAGGCGTCGCAATCAAGAGGCTGACGACAGCATGACGTCAGCCTCGACCCAGCCTGAGGCGCAGACCTTCGCCACGCGATCTCTGCCCCAGGCATACGCCACGCAGCATATGCCACAGCCATATGCCCTGCAAACGGCGTCCCCGGTCTATGGCGTAGCCTTGCCCATACCGGGGTACACTGTGCTGACCGCAAACCAAGCGTTCACGGCACCAACGCCTGCAGCAACAGGAGCGGGATGTGCGGCCCTGGCGCCCCACCTTCGCTTCGCAAGGTGGCCGCGCAAGTTTCGGCCGCACCTGCCCGAGAAGTACGACGGCAGCGTCAACCCGGCGGAGTTCCTCCAGATCTACTCCACCGCCGTACTTGCTGCAGGAGGGGATGAGGCCGTCATGGCCAACTACTTCCCCGTCGCCTTGACCGGCCCAGCCCGGTCTTGGCTCATGAACCTCCCCCAGGGTTCCATAACTTCCTGGGGAGAGCTCTGCCGGCAGTTCATCGCCAACTTCGGCAGTTCCTACACCCGTCCTGGCACAGAGCTTGACCTCCACGCCATCAAGCAACAACCTGGGGAATCACTGTGCTCCTTCATCCAGCGGTTCTCCCAGGTACGCAACACCATCCCGCACATTCAAAGTGCTTCTGTGGTGGTGGCGTTCCGGCAGGGTGTCCGGGACGAGAAGATGCTTGAGAAACTCGTGACCAGAGAGGTCCGCGATGTCTCCGAGCTCTTCAGCCTGGCGGACAAGTGCACCAGAGCAGCCGAAGGGCGGAACTGGCACTCACTGCCAGCCTCCGAGTCAGGAGGACAGCCCACGCCATCAAACAACAACCTGGGGAATCACTGCGCTCCTTCATCCAGCGGTTCTCCCAGGTACGCAACACCATCCCCCACATCCCGAATGCATCAGCGGTGGTCACATTCCGACAAGGTGTGAGGGACAAGAAGATGCTCGAGATTGGCCACCAGGGAGGTGCAAGACATCTCGGGGCTCTTCAGCCTGGCGGACAAGTGCACCGAAGCAGAAGACGGGCGTCATTGGCACTCACTGTCAGCCTCCGAAGCCGGAAGACAGCCCGAAGACGGCGGAGTTCAAGCTGAGCTTCCGACCACGTCAGACAGTCAAGAGCCAAGCACTGGCTGACTTCGTGGCTGAGTGGACGCCAACGAAGGCTGACCCAGGGGGCCACGAAGACGGTGAACCAAAGCACCGAGCTCCGGTCTTCACCGGGCCTCACTGGACGCTCTTCTTTGATGGCTCCTCGCGAAAGCAGGGGGCCGGTGCCGGCGTACTGCTTCTCATGCCATCGGGGGAGCAGTCTGGGTACATGGTGCATCTCAATTCCAAGGCAACCAACAACTTGGCAGAGTATGAAGCACTCATCTTTGGCCTAAAAGACAGTCCTGTCTCTGGGTGCTCGCCAGTTGTTGGCGCAGGGCGACTCCCAAACTCCCAGCTAGTTATCAAGCAAGTTAAGGGTGAATGCCCCTGCAATGACCCACAGCTAGCTGCTTATCTGCTCCACGTGCGGATGTTGGAGAAAGACTTCCTCGCCTTGGACCTGCGCCGTGTACCGCGCGCTGGCAAGGCCGTAGCTGACGACCTCTCAACGAAGGCCTCCACCGGAGCCCCTGTGCCCGAAGGAGTCTTCGAGAGGATGTTGCTGCGGCCCACAGCCCGGCCCGCTGAGCCGGGCGAAGGGGGCTGGACCAGCACCTCGAAGCTGGCGGTCCCGGCGGCCCTGCAGCCATGGACGCCGCCAAAGGATCGTAAGCGTCACTGGGGACTCCGTGCAACCCAGCGCTCAAGATCCAGAAGCTCAAGTAGTCCCGATGCATGGACCACGGAGGTCCGGGACTCCTTGAAGGACATCCTTCCTGATGAGCATGCATTCGCTGAACGGATTGTGCGGATGGCTAAGTGCTACGCGCTGGTATCTTTACTGCCGTGGCGCCACGGCACCATATTGCGGTGCATAACCCAGGAGGAAGGCTGCGACTAGCTCGCAGTAGTCCACGGAGGCGAGTGCTGGGAACGCTCATCGTCCCGCACGCTGGTCGGTTAAGCCATCCGGCATGGCTCCTACTGACCGAGAGCCACCTGGACGCCGTCAAACCGGTTAGGGGATGCAATGCGTGCCAGGTCCACGCCAAGCAGACCCACACAACCGGAACAGACGCGCACCCAGAGCCGTCAGAGGATACCGGCTCCTCTATGTCGAGGGCCAGCCGGACTTCCCAGGGCCGGGTCACGGGAACTACCCTTCCACATGGTATGCGGGGCCGAAGCCATGTGTCGAAGTGTGCGATCGACACTTCCCCCGGGCCTGCACTGGGCAGCCCGCGGAGGTTCTTTTTTCGGCGGGGCTAGTCTCCTAGCGGAAAGCTTGCGCGGATGGACGAGTTAGCGAGAGCTTGACACGGCGATTTTTACGTGGTTCAGGCCGCCGGAGCGTAAAACCCTACGTCCACGGCGAGCTATGGAGCTCGCTGTATTGCTTGCTGCCCAGGGCCGGAGGCCTGAGCTTGGGGTGAGTTACAGCTTGAGAGTGTATGGCTAGCGTATGAGTTGCAAAGTGCGAACCCTTGCTATCGACGCCTGCCCGAGCCTTTTATAGTCCAAGACTCGGGCGGCTTACAAGGGGAGCCGGGACCCGACAGGTGGTCCCGGGAAGATTGCTTGTTATCTACCGTATCTGTAGTTACGCCGGTAGCTGCCTCTGGTCGAAGGCTTCTGAGTCTTCATCTTGCCGCCCTGCCCATGCCGCGTGCTAGTCGTAGTGGTTGATGACGGCGCAGGCGGCATGGGATGTCTTGTCGCATCGTTTATTGGCTGGCAGGTTCTGACACCACGCGCCAGTCTGTGATGCGACTGGGCGCAACAGCACCTGACAGACGCGTGCTCCGCGTTTCCGCGTCTTAGGAAGACGCGGGCCTTGAATACCTTGTACGGGCAAGGTGAGGAGCGCCTTTATGCCCGCCGCCTACCGCTCGGGGGCAGGCAGCACCGTTCTTCTGGCCACGTGGCGGGTCCGGAGCCCTTCTCTGAGGTGAGAAGGGTCCGGCCTGCGAGGCACGTGGAGCCTCCGGACCTCTCCCCGCGGAGGGGGAGGTCCGGCCTCTGTATGCCACGTGGCAGGCCCGGAGCTCTCCTCTCCGGAGAGGGAGGTCCGGCCCCGCTGGACGCGTGGCGTCTTCGGACCTCTCTCCCGCGGAGGGGGAGGTCCGGCTTCTGTATGCCACGTGGCGGGCCCGGAGCTCTCCTATGAGGAGAGGGAGGTCCGGCCCCGCCGGACGCGTGGCGCCTTCGGAGCTCTCCCTGCGGAGAAGGGCGAGTACCTTAGGCATTTTACCCTGTGCGCGGGGGTACCCCATATCTCAGGTACCGACAGTGGCCCCCAGGCCCATCTCAGGGGAGATAGCGAGCCCGAGGTGGGACCTCCGTCTCTTCCGATCCGCGCACTTTCTCTAAGTCCCGAATTGGCCGCTGCCGGAGCACGAACGGCCGCGGGGTCGTGAGAGCATGCGCTCACTTGATGATTGCTTTTACTGCGGCGGTTCCCAAGGCTGCCACTTCTGCATGTTGCGGCGCTTTCTTTGGGAACCGCTGAAGTGCCTTGCCAGCTCATCTTCTCAGGAGGCTGACTCCTTGACCCCACCACTTTAGCTAAGCGGTTTGGGCCCACCCGTCATCGGCATTCGGTCTAGGAACCGAAGCGGTTGCCGGTGCGGGATATTCGAAGAGTTCCGAATCGCTTGGAATTGCTCCGGGAAGCTTTTTAGAGGAGGTCTTACCCCCATTGCAGCTTCCCTTCGCACTTCTCAGCATTTCTTCTCGGACTCTTGTGCTTTTGAGTTCTCCCTTGCCATGGCTTCCAACCCGCTGCCAGAGAAGAAACGCGCTCAATCTCCTCCAGCAATGGCGTCGGTGCCAAGTCGGGATTCCAGGGTGCCTGACACCCCCTCCGGTGGCGACTCGAAGAGGCCCCGGGTTGATGCGCTGGGGGAAGCCTCTGGGGCGTCCCCTCTTCCGCCAGTCCAAGCGACTGCGGAGCGGTCGTCGGCGACGGCTGCGGGCTCTGGAAGTCCTACCCCAGCTCGGAAGTCGGGGTTCAGAGCCCGCTGGAGTGTCCGCGCTTCCCGGCCTTCCCCGTCTTGCGGGGAATCTGCGCCGATGCGCTCGGAGCCAGGGGCAACTGCCGCGGCCCCCAGGCCAGTGCGGACTTCTCCTGTTCCGGTGTGCCCGGACTCCGCGGCGGCGTCGTCTCTTCCTGCCGAGACGGCAACCGCGGCCCTCGAGCCAGCACAGGTTGATCCTGCACTAGGCGGCCTGGCTTCTTCTCCAGCACCGCCTTCCCCGGCTCGTCCCTCTCCTCAGGTCAAGGAGCCAGAAGCAGAAAAGAGCCCGGCTGGCCCGGCTGCCAGAGCCGCGGAGCCAGCTTCTCCTGATCGGCGTCTTGTCTCAGCTGCTGGTGCGTCGGCTCTTCCTGAGGACGAGGTAATGGAGGAGGTCGGAGGGACTGCCCCAGCCTCTGTTGCTCCATTTCCTCTGGCGGATGCCTTCGCGCTTGCCGAGTCGAGCGTCCGGCAGGTCTTGGCTGCGCTAGGGCGCGAGCGGGAGGAGCATACGGTTGAACGGGACCGCCTCCTCATCTGGGGGAACCTTTTGCGGGAAAGGACCGCGAAGGTTAAGAGCGAGCTCGACTCCAGGCGGGAGTTGCTCGACTTCAGGGAAGCGCTCGTCGACCGGATGAAGCGGGCTGTCGACCGCATGGACACCCAGTCGCGCCGGATCAACAGGGAGGCCCTGGAGGCACACGCCCGGGCCGAAGAGAGCCTCTCTGCTGCTGTTGAAATACGGCAGCGGTTGGAGCGCCGCGAACTCGCCGTTGAGGAGCGGGAGCGTTCCGTGGCAGCTGAGGCAGAGAGGGTCGCCGCGCAGCTGGCCGCGGGCGAGGATGACCTCCGAGCTCGGATGGAGGAGCTGGAGATTCTGAAGGCAGACCTTGACTTGAGGGAGGAACAGGTCTCCCATGATCGCCGGGCGGTCCTGGACCGGGAGTTGACTGCCGGCTTCAAGGCCGCTGAGTTGGAGCGGCTAGCCAAGACTCTCCACCTTCGGGAGAGTTCCCTGGTGGCCAAGGAGAAGGAATTCTCCGAGAGGAACCTGGAGGCTCTGCAGGCAGCCCGCCGCGAGGTGGAGGAGCTCTCCGCCTTGCGGTCCTCCAAGGCCCTTGCGGTCTCAAGCTTCATGGATCGAGCGGGGTCCGCCCTGATCCCTCTTGGCTTCAGTCCGGTGAGGGCCGCGACTCCCGCGCTGAAGGTGACAGAGGTGATCCCTGCGTTGGAGTCGATCGGCGCCAAGCTGGACAGGCTCGACTCGGTGGTCGCCAGCGAGCTTGAGGCCGAGGGCCGCAGCTTAGCTTTAGAGGTCGCTTCGCATGTGCTGGCATGCTTCAAGAGCCGCAACCCCTCTTTTTCGCTGGAGCCAGCGAGAGAGGGCCCAGCCGCGGAGCGGGAGGAAGCTGCCAGGGCTGAAGTTGAGGATGTGGCCTCCCTTGTAGCCGCAAGGTTCTGGCGAGAGCCGGGAGGTCCTTAGGACTTGTTTCTCCCTTTTTTATCGAGTCTGTAGTCCAGCTCATGGAGCCTTGTTTAATTTGACTCTCTTGGATACTTGTGTCTGTGATGCTTTTTCTCTCCTTCTTGGCTTTGCCTGGCTGAGTCCTTAGCTCCGCAAGGTACTCAGAGGCCATTTCCAATCTCGGAGCTTCGCACAGACACCCTCCCCGGGTCCTAACCGTGTTAGGGGCCCCCGGAGGTCTCCGAACCTCGCCCTATGGGGGCTCCAAATCTGCCTGCCACGTAGCGGGTCCGGAGCTCCTCCTCAAGAGGCGGGAGCTCCGGCCATGTTGGACACGTAGGGCTTCCGGAGCCCT
This sequence comes from Neostapfia colusana, assembly GCA_030760725.1. NCBI lineage: Eukaryota > Viridiplantae > Streptophyta > Magnoliopsida > Poales > Poaceae > Neostapfia > Neostapfia colusana. Next base: position 17,573,991 of record JASWHV010000003.1, read on the forward strand.
CCCACTGAGGGGGGGAGGTCCGGTTCCTGCCTGCCACGTGGCGAGCCCAGAGCTCTCCTCAAGGAAGGAGAGAGTCCCGGGCCCGCTGGACACGTGGGGCCCCCGGGCCCCGCCCCTGCTGGAGGGGCAGGTCCAGGTCCTTCCAGTCCCAGGCCGGAGTAGCTGGTAGCTCCTTTCCCCCCGCTTCATGCAGTCCCTGTTGCCATAACCTGGAGGTCCTGCACACAGATAGAGGAAACGTAATTCTCCTCGGGGGGTCCTCCTCTCCTGTCTCTTAGTCTTATTCGTTTTATGGTCCTGACCCGCTATACGGGGCTTGGGCAATTCTGTGCACAAGGCGCCGGAGCTCCGGCTCCCTCCGAGGTCCGGGTACGGCCGTCCGATCCCTAGTACCGGGCCATGCGCTGGGGAAGCAGAGTGCACGCGCTTTGGGTTCATGACCAGGCAAAGCGGACGTACTCCCCTGGACCTCCGGAGGGCAGGATGCGCATGCTTTGGGCTCTGGGCCGGCTAAGCTGGATACGCACCCTGGACCCCACATGCACAACGCTGGCCTTTCCTGGAGGTGACCAACTGGCACCGCAACACCTGACTGGGGGAGGCCCGAGAGACTCACTCGGCCATCGGCAGGTGCCTCAAGCGCAGCCGCCTTCGGTAGGATAGCAAATGCCGACTATGGATGAGCGCAGGAGAGGGGGAGCTAGATGTACGATGAACATACAGAGATAGTGCGATCATAAAAATTAATGCATAATTTAAATGAACGCATGAGAGAGAGCTAAGTAGAACAGGTCTCTGTATTCGTACCCATAGGTGGAATTCTGGCTGTACATGGGGGCAATGTTCCGCCTCGTCTACAAGGGAAGCAAGACTCTACGCGCTTAGGGTCGGAACCAGGCTAAACTGGACGTAGTCCTGTACCGTCCCTTGAGACTTAGCTACCCCAAGCTCTGTTCCTAAATTCTATGGGGTCTATTACAGAAGTGGATAACCCTGTTCTACCGATGCTCAGTAAGTAGGACTTACAGTGTTGCTTCATGGCAGGGATTTTTTGGGAATGGATCCCACTCTCGGTTGAAAGGCATGTGTACCTGGGGCGGCAGCTTTCATGATTCGGAAGGGACCTTCCCTGCTGGGAGAGAGCTTATGGGTCCTTCTTGGAATATAGCGTGCCGCTTCACCAGGTTGCCTTCTTGCGGGCCCCCGTCACGTTTGGTTCTTTGGCGGTAGTGCTTAGAGCATTAGCCGAGACCGTGCGTTGTGGGGTGTTCCCTGCAAGCCGATTCTTGTCGAGGTTGTTATCTTCACGCTGGGTCAGGCCCTACGCGGCTTCTCTCGGGGGCCCCCGGGGAGTTCTCCCCTTCTGGCTAAGGCCTTCAAGGGGTAGGTGGACCCGGGCTCGCCTTGGATGACCTAAGGTGTCTTCCCCTTCTGGCAAGGCCTTCAAGGGGTTGACGGACCTTAGGCGGCTCCCGAGAGGTATGTTCGAGGCACGGAGGCGTGCCGTAGTTGGCTAACGCCCAGGCCCGTCACCGTCGGAACTGGAGTCCTCACCGCCATGCACCGTCTTTATGACACGCTGAGGCTCCTGGAACCCCACCTGGTGGGCAGCGGTGACTGGGGCGTCGGCCTTCTGTTTGCCATCCCTCTGAGGGTAGGGCGGTGCTTCAGCCCTCTGCTGTCTTCCTTTGCGGAAGCGCTCTGCGAGCCTCTGGATCTCCCAGCACTCGGCAGCAGTATGGTTGCAGGCGCCATGCACGGGGCATAGCCCGCCTTGGTCACTGTCTGGGGCCGGTGACTGCCACTGCCTTTTGTCAGGGCGTGGCCCCCGAGCTCCACTGGTCGTCGCAGCTGCGGCGACGGGGGCCGTGAATGGTGACTTCATCTTGCCACCCCCCGGTTCTTGGTCTTCTTGCCACCCCCGTAGGCAGCAGCACCGGACCCGGGCTGCCCTCCTGACTCGGAGGTCGGTAGTGCGTGCCAGTTCCGCCCTTCAGCTGCTCTGGCGCACTTGTCCGCCAGGCTGAAGAGCTCCGAGACGCCGCGGACCTCTCTGGTCGCGAGCTTCTCGAGCATTTTTTCGTCCTGGACACCCTGTCGGAACGCCACCACCACAGAGGCGCTTTGGATATGTGGGATGGTGTTGCGCACCTGAGGGAACCGCTGGATGAAAGAGCGCAGCGACTCCCCAGGTTGTTGTTTGACGGCGTGGAGGTCGAGCTCCGTGCCGGGACGGGTGTAGGAGCTGCCGAAGTTGGCGACGAACTGCCGGCAGAGCTCACCCCAGGAGGTTATGGACCCCTGAGGTAGATTCATGAGCCAAGACCGGGCTGGGCCGGTCAAGGCGACGGGGAAGTAGTTGGCCATGACAACCTCGTCCCCTCCTGCGGCAAGTACGGCGGTGGAGTAGATCTGGAGGAACTCCGCTGGGTTGACGCTGCCGTCGTACTTCTCGGGCAGGTGCGGGCGGAACTTGCGTGGCCACCTTGCGAAGCGAAGATGGGGTGCAAGGGCCGCACACCCTGCACCTGTTGCGGCAGGTATAGGCGCTGCGAACACTTGGTTCGCACCTGGCGCTGCGTATCCCGGCATGGGCAAGGCTGCACCATAGACCGGGGCCGCTACTTGCGGCGCATATGGTTGTGGCATATGCTGCGCAGCATATGCCTGTGGCGGGGCTCGCATGGAGAAGACCTGCCCTTCTGGTTGTGTCGAGGCCGACGACATGCTGTCGCCTGCCTCCTGGTTGCGACGCCTTTCTCGGCGTTGCTCGAGGTACACCCGGGCGTCCTGCCCCAAGTGGCACCGTTCCAGTTCCCTTCGCAGGTCCGTCGACAGGAGCCTGGAGGAGCTGGAATCCGCCGTTAGCCCGTCAACCGTAGGTGTGCGCGTCAGCGACACAGCCGGTTGCCCTGGGCGTCGTCCTCGCCGAAACCGAGGGTTCGCGGCGGCGACGACGAGGCGGTCCACCTCGTGGACCCATTGCTGGGTCGCTGAATGGGGCGCATCCCCCGCAGGCGGGTTGCGCAGCAGCGCTCTTGCTGCAGCTAGCGCACCTCTATGGTGTACGCTCAGCGCTGCAGAAGACCTCACGCTGGTCGGGGCCTGCATAGCCGGGGTCGGCGTTGCCGGAGTCGGCTGCTGGCTCCCCGCTTGTGCCGACACACTCCGTCCTGAGTGTGTCGACATGTACTCCCCAGTGGTCACGGTTCGCCGTGAACGCGGAGGGGGAGAGTTTGCCGTTGAAGGAAGCTTGGTCATCTTCGTCGGCGGAAACTCATCGCGCTAGGGGAAAAGCCCCCTACCTGGCGCGCCAAATGTCGAAGTGTGCGATCGACACTTCCCCCGGGCCTGCACTGGGCAGCCCGCGGAGGTTCTTTTTTTGGCGGGCTAGTCACCTAGCGGAAAGCTTGCGCGGATGGACGAGTTAGCGAGAGCTTGACACGGCGAGTTTTACGTGGTTCAGGCCGCCGAAGCGTAAAACCCTACGTCCACGGCGAGCTATGGAGCTCGCTGTATTGCTTGCTGCCCAGGGCTGGAGGCCTGAGCTTGGGGTGAGTTACAGCTTGAGAGTGTATGGCTAGCGTATGAGTTGCAAAGTGCGAACCCTTGCTATCGACGCCTGCCCGAGCCTTTTATAGTCCAAGACTCGGGCGGCTTACAAGGGGAGCCGGGACCCGACAGGTGGTCCCGGGAAGATTGCTTGTTATCTACCGTATCTGTAGTTACGCCGGTAGCTGCCTCTGGTCGAAGGCTTCTGAGTCTTCATCTTGCCGCCCTGCCCATGCCGCGTGCTAGTCGTAGTGGTTGATGACGGCGCAGGCGGCATGGGATGTCTTGTCGCAGCGTTTATTGGCTGGCAGGTTCTGACACCGCGCGCCAGTCTGTGATGCGACTGGGCGCAACGGCACCTGACAGATGCGTGCTCCGCGTTTCCGCGTCTTGGGAAGACGCGGGCCTTGAATACCTTGTACGGGCAAGGTGAGGAGCGCCTTTATGCCCGCCGTCTACCGCTCGGGGGCAGGCAGCACCGTTCTTCTGGCCACGTGGCGGGTCCGGAGCCCTTCTCTGAGGTGAGAAGGGTCCGGCCTGCGGGGCACGTGGAGCCTCCGGACCTCTCCCCCCGGAGGGGGAGGTCCGGCCTCTGTATGCCACGTGGCGGGCCCGGAGCTCTCCTCTGCGGAAAGGGAGGTCCGGCCCCGCTGGACGCGTGGCGTCTTCGGACCTCTCTCCCGCGGAGGGGGAGGTCCGGCTTCTGTATGCCACGTGGCGGGCCCGGAGCTCTCCTCTGAGGAGAGGGAGGTCCGGCCCCGTCGGACGCGTGGCGCCTTCGGAGCTCTCCCTGCGGAGAAGGGCGAGTACCTTAGGCATTTTACCCTGTGCGCGGGGGTACCCCATATCTCAGGTACCGACACCATGCTTCCCCCTGAGATCGCCATGGGGTCCCCCCGTGTCCGAGCGTACGACGAAGCCACGCATGACCCGCTCTGCGTGAAGACAGACGCTCCGACGCTACCCCAGTAAGTTCACCATGCTTACTTAGGTGTTTATTTAAATTATGCATTAATTTATATGAACACCTCCCCACGCTCTAGACAGTGTGTGTCCATTGTACACTCGGTTCCTCTTTCCTGCTCTCATGCATAGTCGATATTTGCCATCCTGCCGAAGGCGGTAGTGCTTGGGGTACCTGCCAGAGGCCCGGGGGCCTTTCGGACCTCCCCCTGTAAGGGTACTGTACCGCCAGTTGGTCTCCTCCGAGAAAAGACCTACGCTAGACCGGGGGGTCAGGAGCCTTGCTTTGCCCAGTCCTGCACCCAAAGCATGCGCACTCTGCCCCCCAGCGCTACGGTCTGAGTACCAGGGGGCCGGACGGTTACACCCTGACTGGGGCTGGGGGCCAGACCTCCGGGACCAAGTGCACTGGATTACCCAAGCCCCGTATTCTGGCCTGGGACGGTAAGCCAAATGAGACTAAGGGACGGGAAAGGGGGGACCTCTGAGCAGTACCGGACTCCGCCTCCACAGCTGGGCCGAGCTCCGATGTCAGCCTTCGCCCTCCTTTCAGAGGCGAGCGCTGATGCCGGACCTCACGCCCTTCGCTGGCCTGAGCTCCGATGACCTCCGGACCTCACGCCCTTCGCTGGCCTGAGCTCCGATGACTTCCGGACCTCCGCCCCCACAGTTGGGCCGAGCTCCGAGGCCAGCCCTCGCCCTCCTTTCAGAGGCGAGCGCTGTTGCCGGACCTCACGCCCTTCACTGGCCTGAGCTCCGATGACTTCCGGACCTCCGCCCCCCACAGCTGGGCCGAGCTCCGAGGCCAGCCCTCGCCCTCCTTTCAGAGGCGAGCGCTGATGCCGGACCTCACGCCCTTCGCTGGTCTGAGCTCCGATGACCTCCGGACCTCACGCCCTTCGCTGGCCTGAGCTCCGATGACTTCCGGACCTCCGCCCCCCACAGCTGGGCCGAGCTCCGAGGCCAGCCCTCACCCTCCTTTCAGAGGCGAGCACTGATGCTGGACCTCACGCCCTTCGCTGGCCTGAGCTCCGATGACTTCCGGACCTCCGCCCGCCACATCTGGGCCGAGCTCCGAGGCCAGCCCTCGCCGTCCTTTCAGAGGCGAGCCCTGATGCCGGACCTTACGCCCTCCATGGGTCTGAGCTCCGATGACTTCCGGACCTCCGCCCCCACAGCTGGGCCGAGCTCCGATGCCAGCCCTCGCCCTCCTTTCAGAGGCGAGCCCTGATGTCGGACCTCACGCCCTTCGTGGGGCTGAGCTCTGATGACTTCCGGACCTCCGCCCCCACAGCTAGGCCGAGCTCCGATGCCAGCCCTCGCCCTCCTTTCAGAGGCGAGCCCTGATGCCGGACCTCACGCCCTTCGTGGGCCTGAGCTCCGATGACTTCCCAGACCACCCCTCTTCTCAGAGGCGAGCTCCGAGGCCGGACCTCCCCCTTTCACAAGGACAGAGCTCCAATGCCAGGCTTCACCCTCTCCTCAGAGGCTGAACTCCGAAGCCGTCAAGACCCTGCCAGCACAAGGAGTACTCAATATAAGAAAGTGCGCGGGTAGAAGAAGGCCCCACCTCGGGCTCGTTACCTCCCCCGAGGTAAGCCCGGGGGCCACTGTCGGTACCCTCAATACCGGGTACCCTCGCGCACAGCGTAAAACTTCCTAAGGACCTTGCTCCCTCTGCAGGGGCGAGGTTTGAAGGGCCACGCGTCCAGCGGGGCCGGAACGCTCCCCTCCCCTCGGAGTATAGCTCCTGGCCTGCCGCGTGACCCAGGAGGCCGGACATCGCCCCCTCCGCAAGGGCGAGCTCTGATGAACCCAACGGGTATGGGGGACGCCCTATCTTTCGATGAGAGATGTTGGTAATGAACGAATTTGGTGGAGGCCAACGTTGGCTGCCCGACTACCACAACCAGAATGGAGTGGCGCCTTGAGCGACAGTTACACCGTCTCCTGGTAACTACGATTCGGGTGGAGGTCGACGTTGTGCTACCCGACTAAACAACCACAAGGATGCTGCGCCTTAGCGATAGTTACACCGGCTCCTGTTGTTGCTGTACTTGCCGTGCCAAGAACAGCCTTGAACCTGCAAGCAATCGAAGAACAAGCAAGAACAAGATAACAAGCAAACACTCACGGGTGTGAAAAAGTTGGGGTTCTGATTCAAGTAATCGGAAGGTCTCGTCGACACTTGCGTTACAAGGAAGTAGCAAATGGCTAAACTTACAGAAAACAAAACCCGCCCTGTCAAGGAGCTCTTGGACTACTTAAATAGGGGAGGGAAGAGGGAAATTCGTCCAGCAACAAAGGTAGGACGTGATCTCCCTTATTCCCTTTCTTTTTCTGTGATAGACTACCATTTAATAGGGAAAGAAAGAGGGAAACCCATCCAGCAGCAAGGCAGGATATGATTCCCTCTATTTCTTTCCTTATTATAGCACATCTATCTTTAAATGGGGGAAGAAAGAGAGAATTTCGTCCAGCAGCAAAGTTGGACGAGATTTCCCTTATTCCTTTTCCTTATTTGTCTAAATCTCTCTTTATTACATGGCCCCAGCCTCAAGATTTCTTCTCGGGTGGAGCAGCCTTTATTGCATTAATCCCTCCATCCCTCCTAGCTAGATCAATTCCCAAGCACCTGATAATTAAGTTGACATGCACGAGCGCGTGTCATTGGACCTTGATTAGCTGAGAGTGGTGAATGAGCTGGTGTTGTGGTTATATCAACGGTAGCGATGTCCGCATCATCCTCCCCTTCTTGCAATTGAGTCGTCCTCGACTCAAATGTGTCTTCCTCGCTCATATATGGTTTCAAATCTGCAATATTAAAAGAGGAAGTAACCCCAAAATGTGCAGGCAACTCAATTTCATATGCATTATCATTAATTTTTCGAAGCACTTTGAAGGGTCCAGCAGCTCTAGGTAGTAATTTAGATTTTCTCAAATCAGGAAATCTATCCTTTCTCAAATGCACCCAAACCGAATCACCAGGTTCAAAAGTAACATGCTTCCTACCCTTGGTACCGGATTGTTGATACTTAGCGTTCATGCTCTCAATGTTTGCTTTAGTTTGCTCATGCATTTTAAGAATTAATTCAGCACGGCGAGAAGCATCAAAATTCAATTTCTCTGAAGGTGGCAGAGCCAAAAGATCAATGGGAGCACGAGAAATAAAACCATATACAATCTGAAAAGGGCACAATTTAGTAATAGAATGCAGCGAACGATTGTAAGCAAATTCAATATGAGGCAAACATTCTTCCCATAATTTGATGTTATGTTTCAGAACAGCCCTTAGCATGGTAGATAAACTATGGTTCACTACTTCGGTCTGTCCATCAGTTTGAGGGTAACAAGTGGTAGAAAAGAGTAATTTTGTCCCCAACTTAGCCCATAAGGTTTTCCAAAAATGACTAAGAAATTTGGCATCTCTATCTGAAACAATATTGTTTGGAACCCCATGCAAACGAACAACTTCTCGAAAGAACAAATCAGCAATATGGGTAGCATCATCAGTTTTGTGGCATGGTATGAAATGTGCCATTTTAGAAAATCTGTCGACAACAACAAAAATACTATCCCTCCCCTTCTTTGTTCTAGACAATTCTAAAACAAAATCCATAGAAACATCCTCCCATGGAGCACTAGTAACAGGAAGAGACATATATATACCATGTGGATTAAGACGGGACTTAACTTTTTGACAGGTGGTGCAACGAGCAACAAACCGCTCCACATCTCTCCTCATCTTTGGCCAAAAGAAATGGTTTGCTAAGATGTCTTCCTTCTTCTTGACACCAAAGTGTCCCATCAATCCTCCATCATGTGCTTCCTGCAATAGTAAGATACGCACAAAACCAGCTGGAATGCACAATTTGTTAGTTCAAAACACAAAACCATTAGTGAGAACAAACTTGTTCCATGTTTTATCTTCTTTACATTGAAGCAGCACATCTTTGAAATCAGCATCAAAAGCATATTGTTCTTTAATTGTTTCCAAGCCAAAAATCTTAAAATCAAGTTGGGACAACATATTGTAACGGCGAGATAAGGCATCTGCAATGACATTATCTTTCCCTTTCTTGTGTTTGATGACATAAGGAAAGGACTCAATGAATTCTACCCACTTGGCATGCCTACAGTTCAGATTAGTTTGGTTCTTAATGTGCTTCAAAGATTCATGATCAGAATGTATAACAAATTCTTTAGTCCATAAATAATATTGCCATGTTTCCAAAGTTCATACTAGTGCATATAATTCTTTATCATAAGTGGAATAGTTCAGACTAGACCCATTCAGTTTCTCGCTAAAATAAGCAATAGGTTTCTCCTCTTGCAACAAGACACCTCCCAATCCAATACCACTAGCATCACATTCCAATTCAAAAGTCTTACTGAAATCTGGTAATTGGAGAAGGGGTGTATGAGTTAACCTATTCTTTAAAGTTGCAAATGCAGTCTCTTGCGTCTTGCCCCATGTGAATGGGGCACCCTTCTTTGTAAGCTCATGCAGTGGATCTGCTATGGTGCTGAAGTCTTTCACAAAACGACGATAGAATCCAGCAAGTCCGAGAAAGCTTCGTACTTGTGTGACCGTGGTAGGAGTCGGCCAGCTGTGTATCGCCTCCACCTTGGCTTGATCAACTTCAATTCCCTGTGGTGTCACAACATAGCCAAGAAAAGAAACTCGATCCGTGCAAAAGGTGCACTTGTCAATGTTACCAAATAAGCGTGCATCATGTAAAGCATTGAAAACAGCACACAGATGATCAAGATGAACTTCGAGAGATGCGCTATAGATCAAGATGTCATCGAAATATACTACCACAAATCTTCCAATGAAAGCACGTAAAACCTCATTCATTAATCTCATGAAAGTGCTAGGTGCATTCGTGAGACCAAAAGGCATGACTAACCACTCATACAAACCAAACTTTGTTTTAAACGCCGTTTTCCATTCATCACCTAGCTTCATGCGAATTTGATGGTATCCACTACGCAAATCAATTTTAGAGAAAATCATCGAGCCACTAAGTTCATCAAGCATATCATCTAACCTAGGAATAGGATGACGATATCTAATGGTAATATTATTAATTGCTCGACAATCTACACACATGCGCCATGATCCATCTTTCTTTAGGACCAAAAGGACAGGAACGGAACAAGGACTAAGGGACTCACGCACATAACCTTTGTCGAGTAATTCCTGTACTTGCCGCTGAATCTCCTTAGTCTCTTCCGGATTGGTCCTGTATGGTGCTCGGTTGGGCAAAGAAGCCCCAGGGATGAGGTCAATCTGATGCTCAATCCCTCTCAATGGTGGCAGCCCGGCTGGTACCTCTTGTGGAAACACATCAGCGTATTCCTGCAAAATCTTAGTGATAGAAGGGGGCAAAGCACATGGTATGTCGTGAAGTGAGAACAAAGCTTCTTTGCAAACAAACACATAGCAGCTTGCAGTATCACTTTTTAATTCAAACAAATCAGATTTGGAAGCAAAAAAACAAGCACTCGTTAATTTTATTTCATTCTTCTTCATATGAGCAGATTTAGAATTGTCAGTCTTAGGCTGTACCGATTTCTTCACAACATCTGAATTTTCATTTTCAGCAGATTTCTTATTTTTCTCTTTGCAAGCTCTAGCAATGTCATCCTTCAAAATAGCATCAGGGGACATCGGGTGCAAAACAAGTTTCTTCTCATGATGCATGAAAGAGTATTGATTCGATTTACCATGATGTAATGTATCGTTATCAAATTGCCAAGGTCGACCAAATAGCATAGAACAAGCTTGCATAGGTACCACATCACAATAAATGTAATCATGGTATGAACCAATTGCAAATTCGACATGAACCAGACGTGTTACCTTAAGCTTACCACTGTCGTTGAACCATTGGATGTAGTAGGGATGTGGATGTGTTGTCATCCCAAGCTTTTCTACCATGGTATCACTTGCTAAATTGTTGCAGCTTCCTCCATCAATAATAATGCGACACGATCGTTCCAAAACTACACACTTAGTTTGGAATAGATTGTGTCGCTGGTTCTGTTCAGCTTTGATCATTTAGGCACTCAAGACACGCCTCACAACAAGACTCTTATAGTGGGCAGCATGATTAGCCCCAATGTGCTCTTCATCATCATTCTTCTTTCCTACTGCTTGTGCAGCAAGCATGGCATACGTTTCATTATCCAAATCACTAGCGGATGAGTACTCACCATTTTCTCGTACAACCAGCACACGCTTACTTGGGCAGTCCCTTTGTAGGTGCCCAAAACCATTGCACTGGAGGCATTGAATGTCTTTTGTTCTCCTGGTAGAAGCAATGGAAGAAGAAGTGTTGGCTGCAACTTGGGTGGATCCTTTTGTTGTCTCGATTGCACGCGAAGGTGCTGATTTTGATTTAGTCCTGGGCAACCCATTGGAAACATCGTCTGGAGAATCATGCTTAGTACCAGCAGCACTTGAGCGGAACTGCCATGAGATAGTTCGACCTACAGAAATGTTAGTTCTTGTACGTCGTCTCTGCACTTCTCTTTCAACCTTACAAGCAAGATGGAATAATCGAGTGACGTTAGTGTATTCCTTATAAGCCAATATGTTCTGAATTTCTCTTGTTAAACCACCCATAAACCTAGCCATTGCAGCCTCTTCATTTTCAACTAGGCCACAACGCATCATGCCTATTTGAAGTTCGTGATAGTATTCCTCAACAGATTTGTTGCCTTGCCTAAGTTGTTGTAATTTATGCAACAGGTCACGAGGATGATAGGAAGGAACAAAACGACGACGCATGATTCGTTTCAAAGCATTCCAAGTTTGTGGTATGGTAGCTGAATTTTTAGTTTGATATTCATGCCACCAAACAGAAGCAAAGTCAGTGAATTCACTAGTGGCAGCTCTAACCTTTTTATCATCAGGAAAATTATGGCATGCAAATTTTTGATCTACTGATAATTCCCAAGACAGATATGCATCCGGATCATATTTGCCATCAAAAGGTGGTATGAAGAATTTAATGCTGCGTAGGGAATCGTCATTGTCACGTACCTCGCGTCGTTGAGCTCGACCACCCATACCACGATGGTCGCGACGTGGCTGCCGTCGATACCTGAAAGGTCCATCATCAAGCTCGGTATCCGCCGAATACTCCGCCTCGTCATATCTTGCAGCACTGCCAACGGAGTCGTGGCTGTCATCAACACGTCTTTGCCTCTCTTCGCGTCCAACCTGTTCCATCCTCTCCAATCGCTCAATGATTGCTGCAAGAGAAGTGTTAATAGCCTCAACAGTACTTTCTAATGTGGTCAGTTTGGTGTTGGTGTAAATCTGCGTCGACTCTAATTGACCAATGCGTTCATTGGTGACTTGAATATCCTCATTGAGAGCATCTGTGTGTAGCTTTACTTGGCGTTCGAAATGCTGAATGATGCCCCTCGTACGTGGTGAATGTGGATATGTCTCATTCGCATCAGCTGACATGGTTAGTAAAGAAAGGAAATACAACAGCAAGCAGATTAATCCTAACAGTTGCTAAGAGGTGGTAGGACAGCACAATTCCTCACTAGCAAGAAATCAAGGTCTTACAAGTTCTTACCATGCGATGCAGGAGGCGCCGGCAATCAGCAAGAACAACAACAAACGGTGGCTGCCAGCACAACCTTATGGTGTCGTAGACAATTTTGTGGAGCTGTAGGTGGCTGCTAGACACAATTTGTACAAAGGAACAGCTAGTACCACATTAGTCACAACCAGTTGAATAAACATTCCACGATGGTTTTGTGCTGTCCTAGCTCAAACCTTACTAGAGACGTGAGCCGTAACTCCACGTGACGTTGGATTACTATGGTAGGGAAGTTTGAACAGCCCGATTCGTTGTGTTTTAACAACGTTGAAAATAGCAAGTTGAACTTCGAAACATGAAACAAATGTTACACAAATTGTCTCTCTTTTTTTTGTACTTAGAAACTTTTTTTGTGATTGTAATCAGTGCGACTTTTCTTTTTGCACGTGCCTTTTTCTTGTTGATCCGTGCAGCTTTTCTTTTGCACTTGCCTTTTTTCTCAACTTTGGGTAGATAATGGAAATGGACTGAGAACAAAGTGGCACGAACTCAAAACTCTAGCGGTGAAAAACTTAGGACCAGCAACTTGACACAAAAAGGCAACCGTGAATTCAACAAGTCGAGAGCTAAGTAGCCAAGCAAAAGGCTCAAAGTGTTTTTAGGATTTTTTTAGAGCAAACTTTTTAGGCAAAAGTGGACTGTAGGTAAATGAAGAACAAGGAGAAGGAAATCTCTCACCGAGCAACCTGAAATCTTATACCACTTGATGAACCCAACGGGTACGGGGCACGCCCTATCTTTCGATGAGAGATGTTGGCAATGAACGAGTTTGGTGGAGGTCGACGTTGGCTGCCCGACTACCACCAACCAGAATGGTGTGGCGCCTTGAGCGACAGTTACACCATCTCCTGGTAACTACGATTTGGGTGGAGGTCGACGTTGTGCTACCCGACTACAACAACCACAAGGATGCTGCGCCTTAGCGATAGTTACACCAGCTCCTGTTGTTGCTGTACTTGCCGTGCCAAGAACAGCCTTGAACCTGCAAGCAATCGAAGAACAAGCAAGAACAAGATAACAAGCAAACGCTCACGGGTGTGAAAAAGTTAGGGTTCTGATTCAAGTAATCGGAAGGTCTCATCGACACTTGTGTTACAAGGAAGTAGCAATGGCTAAACTTACAGAAAACAAAACCCCCCCTGTCAAGGAGCTCTTGGACTACTTAAATAGGGGAGGGAAGAGGGAAATTCGTCCAGCAACAAAGGTAGGACGTGATCTCCCTTATTCTCTTCCTTTTTCTGTGATAGACTACCATTTAATAGGGAAAGAAAGAGGGAAACCCAACTAGCAGCAAGGCAGGATATGATTTCCTCTATTTCTTTCCTTATTATAGCACATCTATCTTTAAATGGGAGAAGAAAGAGGGAATTTCGTCCAGCAGCAAAGTTGGACGAGATTTCCCTTATTCCTTTCCTTATTTGTCTAAATCTCTCTTTATTACATGGCCCCAGCCTTAAGATTTCTCCTCGGGTGGAGCAGCCTTTATTGCATTCATCCCTCCATCCCTCCTAGCTGGATCAATTCTCAAGCACCTGATAATTAAGTTGACGTGCACGAGCGCGTGTCATTGGACCTTGATTAGCTGAGAGTGGTGAATGGGCTGGTGTTGTGGTTGTATCAACGGTAGCGATGTCCGCATCAAAGTCGCAGCCTTCCCCCTGGGTTATGCACCGCAATAGGACGTGGTTCGCGCCACTCCGGTAGATATCCCCTTCTACCAGCGCGTACCTTTTAGCCATCTGCACGATCCGTTCAGCGGATACACGTTTGTCGAAGTGTGTAGCCGACACTTCCCCCGGGCCTGCTCTGGGCAGTCCGCAGAGGTTCTTTTTCGGAGGGGCTAGTCACTCACGGAGAGCTTCAGCGTTAGGGATGATTGAGGGAGAAGCTTGACACGGGGATTTTTACGTGGTTCAGGCCGCCGGAGCGTAAAACCCTACGTCCACGGTGAGCAGAGTTGCTCGCTGTATTGCTTCCTGCTCAGAACCAGAGTCCTGAGCTTGAGGATGAGTCGAACCGCAGAGCACTGCATACGGCAGTTTGTGGACCTCCGGGTACCTTGTCTTGGCATCGTGGAGGACTTCGATGATGTAGTAGACAGGGCTCTGGATGGTCCGGACCCTCCCTTCCGGGCCTGAGATGTCCTCATCCATTGGCTCAGGCCGACCTGAGGTAGGTGGGTCTGGGGGAGCCTCCGGGAGCTGGGACTCGAAGGCTCCTAGGCCGTCTTGGACCTCCGGGAGGTCCCGCTGGTTTTCCAGGTGGTCATCCTGGACCCTCGGGAGGACGTCTTGCCCTCCTGGGAGGTTCCTTTTGGTCTCTGGGGGGTTACCCCGGAGCACCGGGAGGTCCCGTTGGACCTCCGGGAGGTTGTCTTGGAGGTCCGGGAGGTCATCTTGGACCTCCGGGGTCTCCTGGTGCTTGTCTTCTGCTATCGGAGCAGGCTGCGGTGACGGGAGGTCCGGCCGCTCTGCGACGAGGACCATGCTCACCACTTCAGTTATTGCCGTGATGTAGAGCAACAAATGTTGTTCGGGCTCGGGGGCTACCATGATGGGTAGGGTCGTCAGGAGTTGATCTAACTCCTGGAAAGCTTCTTCTGCTTCGTCGGTCCAAGCAAATGGACCGGATTTGTGCAGGAGCTTAAAGAAGGGGAGCGCTCGCTCTGGTAGCCTCGGTATGAACCGACTCAGTGCGGCTAGGCATCCCGTGAGTTTCTGGATTCCTTTGATGCGGGCGGGGGGCCGCATCAGGTCGATGGCCTTGATCTTCTCTGGGTTGGCCACAATTCCTCGGTGTGAGACCAGGAATCCTAGGAGCTTCCCAGAGGATACGCCGAACACACACTTGTCGGGGTTCAGCTTGGTGCACGTGGAGCAGAGTTTGTCAAAGACTAGGGCCAGGTTATCTAACAAGGATGATGTCACACCCGGTTTTTCCGAAGAAACAACCAAGTGAATATCACATGTATGCCAGGATCATTTTCTCATACATGTGATGACAAATAGTGAAGCATCATTTATTACAAGCCAGGTGTCGAATATAAATAAGTCTTACATCTCAAATGTCTCAATGGACACTAATGCTTCAATCACAATTAAATAAACTAGCAGCGGAATTTTATTCTTTAGGGCTCCATCACAGGTGTTGCCCGGGGGTCTTCATGAACCTAAAAACCTTCCTCGGGTCCAAAGTCTTGGTCATTATACACCACCTCATTATCTTGACCTGAGCAACAATATAAACCAACAAATATGCAAGGTTGAGTACCAATGGTACTCAGCAAGTGTGGGAAAATTATATCATGCATGGCTAGAACAAGGAGAGGTTGAACTCATGGTTAAAGCACTACGCAATTAATACCTATCACCTTAGCTTATTAAGCACCTACATTACTACACAGGTGAAATGGTCACAATCTCCCATCCCATCATCATAATCCAAATAACCATAACATCATTTCCAATGTTAAGCTCCCCGCTTAACATCCACAACTTCCAAAACCATCAATTCTCTAATCATGAATAAGTCCAGGCCGCTCTTAACCGTGAGCACGGCTGTCAAGACAGTTTTGACTCTGCAGAGTTTGTACCACTGTACCCACAAGTAGTGATTTCATCCCCCGTTGCCGGGTGGACTAAAAGAACCTCCATTATGCCAGTGGCTACGAACCACATTCACACTTCCCAGGTGTGTGGCCAGGAGATCACTACGAAGCCTTTACAAAGGGATTCCCGACGAGCGTGGGCCCACTGAGGTTTCACCCCTAACAGCATACAAGAGGCTCCAACCCCGCTGCAGTGGCCCCCTCTTGAGCCTTGCGGTTCATATGGCAGTCCAGCTGACTCCTATTCCCCGCACCATCCAACACACCCATACTACGCCGGGGATACACCTAATTAATTGGCCAAGCTGCCCCATCTCAGCATGTGGTTGGCACTGTAAAGCCGGGTTACATGCTCCATGAACCGGTCCTTAGGATCCAGGCAAGTACTAAACACAAACCCAAGTCTCGTGCACCCAGCACACAACCAAAACATCCAACTTGCCTTGATCCCTACCTCTACATAACTCACAATGTCTCATTCAAGAGTATGGTAATATAAACTGATGATCTCATATCCCAAATATCCCATTCTAAGCATGGCTAAGCATATGCATGTAAATAAATGACATGACAAAATAAATCCCAACCCAAGTTACAAGGAAACAAGGTAATGCAATTCTAGGGAAACTTTCCTAGCATGGGTTTCATATTTCATTTGACAATGCAAATAATTCTATCTACACATCCTAGCATAGGATCAAAGTGGTCAAGGACACTTGCCTCCTTCTTGCTGCTCTTGAAATGGGTAGTCTTGGTCTTGGAATTGAATAACTTGTTCTTGAGCAGGTTCTACTTCATACCATCACACATAGCAAAAGAAAAACAACAATCATAAGACATAGTTCACACTTCTACTTCATACAAACCACATATTCATATTTATGAAAGTTCTTTACCACTATATGTGTTGTGGTTACTTTATGTGTGTTGATTTGGGGCTTGCATACACTTTTATTTATATGTGTATGATTCCTACTTTGGTGTTCATATTCATACTCACATACTATATATATATATATATATATGTATATATGTGTGTTTCAGTTTTAAATAAATTCCTTATATATTAAACTACCAAGTATGTATGAAAAATATTTTTCTTCTCCATAGGTGCCTTCATAATTTCTATCAACCCTAAACTGAATTCTTTGTACTTTAGAAACTCCATTTATCATTTACCAGTTTCTATATTTTCAGATTTATATTCTTATGCATAATTGTGCATTTTATTATTAAGTTAGTAATACACACTACCTAAACAGATTAGGTTCTGGTCCTAAATAATTTAAGATCATATTTTGACCTTGGCTTCTGATGTATACTATTTCATAATTATTTTTCCTATTTTTCTTTAACTATTCTTTACTTAAAAATGTGTCCCTATACTATTAAATGTGAATAATAGATGAAACAGATTTATTTCAGCCTAAAAATATATTTTTATCTCACTCCAAAGTTTTCTAAGTACTGAGAAAGTTTTTAATAAATTTGACAATTATGTTTGTCCCCCTTTTTAATATTTAAACACTAGTTACATATTCAATTTTCTAAATTAAATACTAAACAGAGCTAAAATAATGAATTCACCTCATTACAGGGTCTATAATATTATTTTCATAATTTCCAGGGGTCTAGCTACACTTGTCAGAAGTGTTTTTCCTAATTTCTATTAAGTCCAGGGGCTAAAACTGATTTTTAAATGAATTTACATGATTTTCTGGAGTTCCAGGGGCTAGATCTGAAGTTTCCGGGGCTAGCTCTCAATTCCAGAGAACCCCAGGGGGTAGCACGTAAGAATTCCAGTCTTTATAACGCGGGGCTGACGTGGACCGTCTGATTTTAAACCGACGGCTGAGATTATAACATCGAACCGGTACGCGGGGTTTTAAAGTCTACCGTGCGATTTAAAATAAACGGCGCACAAGCGGCCACGTCGCTCTGATCGAGCGCGGGCGGCGCTGCCGGCGGCGCACGGCGGCGGGAAGCGGCGATCTCGCCGGAAACTTTCGGATCCTCGAGAATTCTGCCGAGAACTGTGATCTTATGGTCTAGATCGGTAGAGGGGAGGTCAGGGATCTCACCTCGGGGGTTTTCTCGAGCTCGGGGGTCCTGGAAAGTGCTCTGCGGCGAGGTCCGAGGCAAAACCACGGCGAAGCTCGTCGGAGCTGGATTTGCACCGTAAGTCTTTGGGTTTTCTGCACCTGCAAAGTTCCCCGGAGGCGGTGGATCAAGACCAACGAGTTAGATCAGAGTTTCCGAGCTTAGATCGGCCAGAATTCACCGGCGAAGTCTCGGTGCTCACCGGAGTGAAATTCGGCGATCGCGTGCGAAAAACTGATCGGATCGGTTGCTTTTATAGCCGGGGGAGGGCGGTGGTTCTGTTGTGATCGAGTTGGAGTCCGCTAGTTCCAGAATTCGGCCGCAAAACACGATTTCCCGATCGGTTGCGATCGAGCGCGCGGGAGAGAGTCCGGGGTCGCGGGGTTAGGGATGACAGGCGGGTCCCACATGTCAGCGAGGGGCAGCGCGGCGCGCGCGGGGGCGGGCTGCGCGGGGGTTAGCTGGGCCGGCTGGGGTTTCGGCCCACTGGCCAGTTTTTTTCCGGTTTTCCTTTTTCTTTTTCCATTTCTTTTCTGTTTTGAGTCTAATTTGAATTCCAGTTTGAATTTGAATTTTTGCAAAACATGCAACACGTCCAAAAATTTTTAAATCCCCCTCTGAACATGGTTTATGGTTCTAAATCCAAAATTTGAATCTTGACTAAAAATTTGGGGTGTTACAGCTCTACCCCCCTTAAAAGAAATCTCGTCCTCGAGATTGGTGTTTCTAAGAAAACAATTCCGGAAATTGTGCCTTAAGCTCATCTTCCCGCTCCCAGGTGGCTTCCTCTTCTGAGTGATGCTTCCACTGTACCTTGCACATTCTGATTCTCTTATTTCTGGTGATACGTTCCATTGTCTCCAAAATCTTGTATGGTTGCTCGGCATAAGACAAATCCTCAGCTACATCCACTTCGTTCATGGGTAACACCTCCTCAGGCGTCCTCAGACATTTCTTGAGTTGCGACACATGGAACACATCGTGCACGTCCGACAGATGTACCGGCAACTCTAGTTGGTACGCCACTTCGCCTTTTCTTTCCAAAACTTGAAAGGGTCCGATGTATCGAGGTGACAACTTCCCTTTTACTTTGAACCGACGAAGTCCTCTGATAGGGGACACCTTGAGATAAACATAGTCTCCCACGTTGAAAACGAGTTCTCTTCTTCGTACATCGGCATAGCTCTTTTGGCGTGTTTGTGCTATCCTCAAATTGTTGCGAATCTCCCTCACCTTCGCCTCGGCTTCTTGTAGCACTTCGGGACCAAACACTTTACTTTCTCCTGTTTGGTTCCAAAATAGGGGAGTTCTGCATTTCCTTCCATACAAAGCTTCAAACGGTGACATCTTCATACTAGCTTGATAACTGTTGTTATAGGAAAACTCCGCATACGGTAAGTTCTTGTCCCAACTCCTATTGTTTTTGAGTGCACATGCCCTCAACATGTCTTCAAGAATCTGATTGGTTCTCTCCGTCTGCCCGTCAGTTTGGGGATGATAGGCAGAACTAAAATTCAGATGGGTTCCCATGGTTTCATGCAACTTTTGCCAAAACCTCGAGGTGAACTGTGTCCCTCGGTCCGACACTATCTTCTTTGGCACTCCATGGTAACACACGATCCTTGACATGTACAATTCTGCCAATTTGGATCCGCTGTAGCTTTCTTTCACAGGGATGAAATGAGCTACCTTGGTTAGCCTATCAATAATAACCCATATTGAATCATACCCGGACTGGGTCCTAGGCAATCCCACGACAAAGTCCATGCTGATCTCTTCCCACTTCCATTCAGGCACTTTGAGTGGTTGCAGCAATCCCGCGGGTCGTTGATGTTCTGCTTTCACCAACTGACATGTGTCACATAGGGCAACATGTTCCGCGACATCTCGCTTCATGCCATACCACCAATACCTGCTTTTGAGGTCCTGATACATCTTCGTACTCCCAGGATGAATGGAATAGTCGGAATCGTGAGCCTCCTTCAAAATTAATTTACGAATCTCCTTTACTTCTGGCACACAGATCCTTTTCCCGTGCCACACCGTTCCTTGTTCATCCTCTCTAAAACCAGGAGCTTTATTTTCCTTGATGAGCTGTCTGATCTCTTGTATCTTCTCATCATTCTTTTGTCCCTCGCGTATGTCTCGCTCAAGTGTGGAGTCCACTTCCATGGCGATGGCTTCACCACTATTTACTAGACATAGATTGAGCCTTATAACCTCGTCCTTCAATTCTGCAGGCATATCCTTCAAGCTCAACTTATTGACCTGCACTTTCCGACTCAAGGCATCGGCCACGACGTTTGCTTTCCCGGGATGATAGTTGATGCCTACATCAAAGTCATTGATTAGCTCTAACCATCTCCTTTGTCTAAGGTTGAGATCTGGCTGTGTGAATATGTACTTCAAACTCTTATGATCCGTATATATCTCTGTCCTCTTCCCCATCAAATAGTGCCGCCAAATTTTCAACGCGTGTACCACTGCAGCTAGTTCTAAGTCATGTGTAGGATAGTTCTTCTCGTGCTTCCGAAGCTGCCGGGATGCATATGCCACGACATGTCCCTCTTGCATGAGAACACATCCCAACCCGTTTCCAGAGGCATCGCAGTACACCGTGAAATTCTTCTGCATATCTGGCATAACCAACACGGGGGCTGTTGTCAATCTCTTCTTTAGCTCCTGAAAGCTCGTATCGCACTGTGGCGTCCAGGTGAATGTGATTCCCTTTTCCAATAGTTTGGTGAGAGGTCTCGAGATCTTGGAGAATCCCTCAATAAACCGTCGATAGTATCCAGCCAATCCCAAAAAGCTTCGAACTTCCCCGACATTTTCAGGGGTTTTCCATTTCTGGATATCTTCGATTTTGGCGGGATCTACGGAGATTCCTCCCTCCGAGATTATATGTCCTAAAAAGGGAACTCTCTCTAGCCAAAACTCACACTTGCTCAACTTGGCATATAGTTGGTGTTCTCTCAGCCTCTGTAACACCAACCTTAGATGTTTCTCATGTTCTTCTTCATCTTTGGAGAAGACGAGAATATCATCTATGAAAACCACCACAAATTTGTCCAGATATTCCATGAATACCTTGTTCATGAGGTACATGAAATATGCCGGGGCATTGGTTAGCCCGAAAGGCATGACAGTGTATTCATACAGTCCGTACCGAGATACGAAAGCTGTCTTGGGAATATCAGATTGTCTTATCTTGAGTTGGTGGTATCCCGACCTGAGATCAATTTTCGAGAACACGCAAGCTCCCCTCAATTGATCAAACAAGTCTTCAATGCGGGGTAATGGGTACTTGTTCTTGATGGTTACCTCATTCAAGGCACGGTAATCCACGCATAACCTTTGAGTTCCATCTTTCTTAGGCACAAATATTACCGGAGCTCCCCATGGCGAGGAACTAGGGCGAACATACCCCTTTTCCGTCAATTCTCTCAAATGATCCTTGAGCTCTTCTAGCTGCTTGGAGTCCATTCGGTAAGGTCTCTTGTATATCGGGGCTGTTCCCGGTACTAGCTCGATTGCGAATTCCACGTCACGGTCGGGAGGCATCCCTGGCAACTCCTCCGGAAAAACATCTGGATATTCCCTGATAGTCCTGATTTCCTCAACTTTCACCTCCACTTGATTTAATTTAATGTCCCTCCTAGGCTCGTGTATCGTTATGAACTTTACTCTTGTGCCACTAGGGTGAGTTAGTTCCACCGTTCTGGTCGAACAATGGATGATTCCTTTATGTTTGGTCAACCAATCCATACCCAAAATAATATCTATCCCTTGTGAATCGATCACTATGAGGTTAGCGGTAAATACTACCCCATTAATGTCTAGGTTCACTTTGGGACACACTTGTCTTGTCCTTATTTCTCCACCTGGAGAGTTTACCGCTAGCATGTGGTTCATTTGTGTGGTTGCTAGGTCATGCTTCTTAACAAACCCTTGAGCAATGAACGAATGGGTAGCACCAGAATCAAACAGCAGAGTTGCAAGGTGTAAATTGGCAGGGAACTTACCAACCACCACGTCGGGTGCCTCTTGTGCTTCCTCCATAGTGACGTGGTTCACCCGTCCTCTCATTACGTTCTGCTGCTGTGGCTGCGTGGGCTTCTTCTTTGGACACTTATGGGCATAGTGCCCCACTTCACCACAGCTGAAACATTGCACCCCAATCTTAGATGCTTGGCCCTTGTTGTCTTGGGGTTGGTTTGGGGGTCCTTGCACTGCTGGTCGAGGTGGATATGCGGGGCGAGGCTGCTGCATAAACTGACGTTGAGGCTGTGCTGGTGCTGCGGGAGGCCTGTAGTTTGGGTTGTACCCTCTTGGTGCTGAATAGGGTACCGCAGCACGGCTCGTCTGCCCCGTAGGTTGCTGCATCATACGTGGGCGGGTGTTGCTCCCTGAGGCTTGATGTGACCACCCAGCCTTCCTCTTATTCTCATTTTCAAGGGCCTTTAGCTTCCTTTCCACCACAAACGCTCTGTCCACCATCTTTTGAAAGCTTTCATACTCATTTGAGGACATTGCACACTGCATCTCTGCGGTAAGTCCTTCCACGAAACAATCTTGTTTCTGCTCATCTGTCTCTATGTCTCGTGGGGCATAACGGGATAGTTGAGTGAATTTAGTGAGGTATTCCCTCACCGTCATGTTTCCCTGCTGCAGTCCCAAAAACTCTTTCCTCTTGTTCTTGAGTTCACCTCTTGGGATGTAATGGTTGCGGAAGCTACGCTTGAACTCTTCCCAAGTGATGCTCTCAGGGTCATGATGGGCGGCCACGTAGGCGGTCCACCAATCAGCAGCAGGTCCCTGCAATTGATGAGAGGCAAACAGCACCCTCTCATACCCTTGGCATTGTATGATTCTCATCTTACTTTCAATGGTCTTCAGCCAATCATCTGCCTCCAGAGGTTCAGCAGCACTTGCAAACTTTGGAGGTTGAGTTCCTAGAAACTCACTCAACCTTGGTTGGCGTGGTGCAGCTTGTGGAGGTGGAACTTGATGCAAGTTGGCCACTACTTGAGTCAAGTTCTGGATGAGCTGATTTTGATTCTCCAGCATTTGGTGGAGAGGATCAACTTCTTCACGGCGACCACCCCGGTTCTGGCCTCCAGAAAGATGAGAGTTGCATGCCTCATCATTGTTGTTGGCGGGGTTGGCAGCACGTCCTCTTCCTCTTCCGGCCATCTGGCAGAATCACAAATGTTAATTTGAAAGCATTTGGTATCATCTTACAACTTTCACTTGTTTGTACTTTGAAGTGTTGAAGTTTTGTTAAATCTTACGAGGGTTTTATATCTCATACCCAATAAATGCACTATTATTTCCTGTGGGTTTACACACCAAAGCAAACAATCTGAAGACGAGGCTGTGGACAATTGCTCATGGCTTCCACAACTCACGTCACACACCAAGCATTATCACACCATTAACTACGTAACGACTCGACTACTCGACCTCTTGCTAGTTAGGGGAAAGACTCTACACTACTCGTCCTCTTGAGCTGGCTCCTCGGGATCTTCCTCCTCATTTCGGCTACCTTCTGACTCTGCTTTGGGTGGGGAGGCTGCTGGTGGAGAAGTGCGACGACGCCTGATCGCTCGGCGATCCGGGGAGTCAGGGGTCCATGGATCACTTACGGTGACACACAGTTCATTCCCATCTCCTCTTTCTCTCGCCTTTAAGCAAGCTCGCAGCAATGCCTCCGTCTCTTTCAGAGTATCTCGGACATCTTGAAGCTCTTGTTGACACTCCTGCAGTCGAGTGCTGAGCATAGCAGCATCCTCCAAGCACAAGTCCATGTGCTCATGGGAAGTCCCTTGCTGCACCGGTGGGTACTTGTACTCCGTGGTACCACTCTCACGTTGGAGGACATACATGTACTCAGTTTTGTCCAAGTGGCGACGATAGATGTGGCTCTGGCAGGTGATGGCCTCCCAAGTGACATCTCTCTCCGCGTCAACTTGTGTTGCTCGACAAGCTGGAGAGTGGTGGATCTTAAGCAGCTGATTCTCGTGTATAATCCTCATCTCCGAACTCCATTCTTCCCTCTTCTCACGGATGGTCCTGGTGGAGTTATAGTGGATGATGAGCTTGCCCGTATTGCCGGCGGCTTCGAGCATACGTCGAAGACGGCGCAACAAATCTCCCACTGCCAATCCATAGGAAAGGTACGTCACTGGACGACTCTCCTCTCTTTCAGCCAGGGCAACTACGGGAACTCTCCCTCCCGTGGATTTACGAGCGGTGCGAATCATGCGAACCATCTAAAACAAAGGAATTTAAAATTAGGTTAGATAAAATTTCAAACAAAAATCCTATTTTTGAATGAAAGTTGGGGTTAGATGAAGAAAATGAGTCTTTTGATAACACTTTTTCACCCACACCTTGGAAAATAGTTTTTAAGAAAATAGGGCCCTTAAATACGTCCATTTCTACCTAGGTCCACGTTCCTACGGGCAACCTTGGCTCTGATACCACCTCTGTCACACCCGGTTTTTCCGAAGAAACAACCAAGTGAATATCACATGTATGCCAGGATCATTTTCTCATACATGTGATGACAAATAGTGAAGCATCATTTATTACAAGCCAGGTGTCGAATATAAATAAGTCTTACATCTCAAATGTCTCAATGGACACTAATGCTTCAATCACAATTAAATAAACTAGCAGCGGAATTTTATTCTTTAGGGCTCCATCACAGGTGTTGCCCGGGGGTCTTCATGAACCTAAAAACCTTCCTCGGGTCCAAAGTCTTGGTCATTATACACCACCTCATTATCTTGACCTGAGCAACAATATAAACCAACAAATATGCAAGGTTGAGTACCAATGGTACTCAGCAAGTGTGGGAAAATTATATCATGCATGGCTAGAACAAGGAGAGGTTGAACTCATGGTTAAAGCACTACGCAATTAATACCTATCACCTTAGCTTATTAAGCACCTACATTACTACACAGGTGAAATGGTCACAATCTCCCATCCCATCATCATAATCCAAATAACCATAACATCATTTCCAATGTTAAGCTCCCCGCTTAACATCCACAACTTCCAAAACCATCAATTCTCTAATCATGAATAAGTCCAGGCCGCTCTTAACCGTGAGCACGGCTGTCAAGACAGTTTTGACTCTGCAGAGTTTGTACCACTGTACCCACAAGTAGTGATTTCATCCCCCGTTGCCGGGTGGACTAAAAGAACCTCCATTATGCCAGTGGCTACGAACCACATTCACACTTCCCAGGTGTGTGGCCAGGAGATCACTACGAAGCCTTTACAAAGGGATTCCCGACGAGCGTGGGCCCACTGAGGTTTCACCCCTAACAGCATACAAGAGGCTCCAACCCCGCTGCAGTGGCCCCCTCTTGAGCCTTGCGGTTCATATGGCAGTCCAGCTGACTCCTATTCCCCGCACCATCCAACACACCCATACTACGCCGGGGATACACCTAATTAATTGGCCAAGCTGCCCCATCTCAGCATGTGGTTGGCACTGTAAAGCCGGGTTACATGCTCCATGAACCGGTCCTTAGGATCCAGGCAAGTACTAAACACAAACCCAAGTCTCGTGCACCCAGCACACAACCAAAACATCCAACTTGCCTTGATCCCTACCTCTACATAACTCACAATGTCTCATTCAAGAGTATGGTAATATAAACTGATGATCTCATATCCCAAATATCCCATTCTAAGCATGGCTAAGCATATGCATGTAAATAAATGACATGACAAAATAAATCCCAACCCAAGTTACAAGGAAACAAGGTAATGCAATTCTAGGGAAACTTTCCTAGCATGGGTTTCATATTTCATTTGACAATGCAAATAATTCTATCTACACATCCTAGCATAGGATCAAAGTGGTCAAGGACACTTGCCTCCTTCTTGCTGCTCTTGAAATGGGTAGTCTTGGTCTTGGAATTGAATAACTTGTTCTTGAGCAGGTTCTACTTCATACCATCACACATAGCAAAAGAAAAACAACAATCATAAGACATAGTTCACACTTCTACTTCATACAAACCACATATTCATATTTATGAAAGTTCTTTACCACTATATGTGTTGTGGTTACTTTATGTGTGTTGATTTGGGGCTTGCATACACTTTTATTTATATGTGTATGATTCCTACTTTGGTGTTCATATTCATACTCACATACTATATATATATATATATATGTATATATGTGTGTTTCAGTTTTAAATAAATTCCTTATATATTAAACTACCAAGTATGTATGAAAAATATTTTTCTTCTCCATAGGTGCCTTCATAATTTCTATCAACCCTAAACTGAATTCTTTGTACTTTAGAAACTCCATTTATCATTTACCAGTTTCTATATTTTCAGATTTATATTCTTATGCATAATTGTGCATTTTATTATTAAGTTAGTAATACACACTACCTAAACAGATTAGGTTCTGGTCCTAAATAATTTAAGATCATATTTTGACCTTGGCTTCTGATGTATACTATTTCATAATTATTTTTCCTATTTTTCTTTAACTATTCTTTACTTAAAAATGTGTCCCTATACTATTAAATGTGAATAATAGATGAAACAGATTTATTTCAGCCTAAAAATATATTTTTATCTCACTCCAAAGTTTTCTAAGTACTGAGAAAGTTTTTAATAAATTTGACAATTATGTTTGTCCCCCTTTTTAATATTTAAACACTAGTTACATATTCAATTTTCTAAATTAAATACTAAACAGAGCTAAAATAATGAATTCACCTCATTACAGGGTCTATAATATTATTTTCATAATTTCCAGGGGTCTAGCTACACTTGTCAGAAGTGTTTTTCCTAATTTCTATTAAGTCCAGGGGCTAAAACTGATTTTTAAATGAATTTACATGATTTTCTGGAGTTCCAGGGGCTAGATCTGAAGTTTCCGGGGCTAGCTCTCAATTCCAGAGAACCCCAGGGGGTAGCACGTAAGAATTCCAGTCTTTATAACGCGGGGCTGACGTGGACCGTCTGATTTTAAACCGACGGCTGAGATTATAACATCGAACCGGTACGCGGGGTTTTAAAGTCTACCGTGCGATTTAAAATAAACGGCGCACAAGCGGCCACGTCGCTCTGATCGAGCGCGGGCGGCGCTGCCGGCGGCGCACGGCGGCGGGAAGCGGCGATCTCGCCGGAAACTTTCGGATCCTCGAGAATTCTGCCGAGAACTGTGATCTTATGGTCTAGATCGGTAGAGGGGAGGTCAGGGATCTCACCTCGGGGGTTTTCTCGAGCTCGGGGGTCCTGGAAAGTGCTCTGCGGCGAGGTCCGAGGCAAAACCACGGCGAAGCTCGTCGGAGCTGGATTTGCACCGTAAGTCTTTGGGTTTTCTGCACCTGCAAAGTTCCCCGGAGGCGGTGGATCAAGACCAACGAGTTAGATCAGAGTTTCCGAGCTTAGATCGGCCAGAATTCACCGGCGAAGTCTCGGTGCTCACCGGAGTGAAATTCGGCGATCGCGTGCGAAAAACTGATCGGATCGGTTGCTTTTATAGCCGGGGGAGGGCGGTGGTTCTGTTGTGATCGAGTTGGAGTCCGCTAGTTCCAGAATTCGGCCGCAAAACACGATTTCCCGATCGGTTGCGATCGAGCGCGCGGGAGAGAGTCCGGGGTCGCGGGGTTAGGGATGACAGGCGGGTCCCACATGTCAGCGAGGGGCAGCGCGGCGCGCGCGGGGGCGGGCTGCGCGGGGGTTAGCTGGGCCGGCTGGGGTTTCGGCCCACTGGCCAGTTTTTTTCCGGTTTTCCTTTTTCTTTTTCCATTTCTTTTCTGTTTTGAGTCTAATTTGAATTCCAGTTTGAATTTGAATTTTTGCAAAACATGCAACACGTCCAAAAATTTTTAAATCCCCCTCTGAACATGGTTTATGGTTCTAAATCCAAAATTTGAATCTTGACTAAAAATTTGGGGTGTTACAGATGAACTCTGTCTGACCTTGACAACGATGTCATCGACATACACCTCGACTAAGTTTCTTATTAGCTCTCCAAAGATTTTGTGCATTGCACGTACAAAGGTGGGAAGAGCATTCTTTAAGCCATAAGGCATAGAGACATAACAATACAGGTCGTCTACTGTGATGAAGGAAGTGTGCTCTTCATCTTCTCTAGACATAGGAATCTGATGGAAACCCGAGTAGGCATCTAGGAAACATAGCATATCACAGTCTGATGTCGAGTCTACTATTTGATCTATTCTAGGGAGAGGGAATGCATCTTTGGGACATGCCTTATTGAGACTGGTGTAGTCGATGCACATCCGGAGCTTCCCGCCGGCCTTCGGGACGACGACGGGGTTCGCCAACCACCGGGGGTGGTGGACTTCCCGAATGAAGCCAGCGTCCAGCAGATTCTTGATTTCTTCTCGGATGAAGTTCTGCCGCTCGATGGACTGCTTGCGAGGCTTCTGTTGGACTGGCCGGGCGTCGGGGAAGTTCTTTGGGTGGTGCTCGATCACCTCCCTAGGGATCCCCGGCATCTGTGATGGCTGCCATGCAAACATGTCGACGTTGTGCCAGAGGAAGGTGATGAGCGCGCCTTCCTATTTGCTGTCCAGGCCCCCGGCTACCCGGGTGGTCTGGGCAGCATCGGCGCTGACTTGGACGACCTTCAGGGGGACGTCGCCCTCGTCGAGGGGTTGCACGCGGGGTGCTGCGGTAGAGGCATGGTGGCATGCACTCGGGTGGAACCGGTCCGGTTCTGCACTGCCAGGGGTTGGTGCTCGAGCTGTTGCTAGTGCCTGGATCTTCTCCAAGGCTGACACTGCAGTAGTACGGTCTCCACGAATCTTGAGGATGTCTGTTGGTGTAGGCATCTTAAAGATAAGGTAGCCGTAGTGGGCTACTACCATGAATCGATACAGGGCTGGCCTGCCGATTATGGCGTTGAAGGGGAGGTCGATCTCCGCCACGTCGAACAGAATGTACTCTGTCCGATAGCTGTCCGGTGCCCCAAAGGTCACCGGAAGGCTCATGTTGCCGTAGGGAATGACCTGTCCCGGCCCTACCCCTGAGAACGGGCTCGATGGGGTGAGCTTGGCCATCGGGATCTGCAACTTATGGAAGGCTGCGCGGCTGATGAGGTTCAGACCAGCCCCGCCATCTACCAGAACGTGGTACATCCTCACGTTGGCGATGGTGGGTGCTACCAAGAGCGGTAGTTGGCCGGCCCCAGCCATGTTCCTGGGGCAGTCGGTGGCATCGAAGCTGATGGGGGTTCCCATGCACTTGAGGTGCGGCGCAGCACTTGGGAGAGGAGCCACCGACGCTACCGCTCGGCGCAGAGTCTTAATCGCGCTTCGGGACGAGGGGTCAGCGGACCCGCCGTAGATGACGTAGAGCATCTTCCGGCGCTCGTCATCGCTGGAGCTGGAGTCCTCATGGTTGCGCACCGCCTTCACGGCGCGCTGAGGCTCCTGGAACTCCACTTGGTGGTTGGCGTTGTCTTGAGTGTCGACCTTCTGTTTGCCCTCCCTTTGACGGAAGGGAGGGGCGTCAGCACGCAGTTGCTTCCCCTTGCGGAAGCGCTCCGCGAGCTTCTGAATCTCCCGGCACTCAGCAGCAGTATGGCTGCTGGTGTCGTGCACGGGGCATGGCTCGCCTTGGTCACCATCTGGAGCTGGTGACTGTCGCTGCCTCTTGTCGGGGCATGGCCCCCGAGCTCCACTAGGTGCTGCTGCTGCAGCAACGGGAGCCGCGGTCGGTGGCTTCATCTTGCCCCCGCCCCGGTTCTTGATCTTCTTGCCGCTTCCATGGGAAGCAGCGCCAGATCCGGGCTGTCCTCCTGACTCGGAGGCTGGCAGTGAGTGCCAGTTCCGCCGTTCTGCTGCCCTGGTGCACTTGTCCGCCAGGCTGAAGAGCTCTGAGACGTCGCGAACCTCTCTGGTCGCGAGCTTCTCAAGCATCTTCTCGTCCCGTACACCCTGCCGGAACGCCACCACCACAGAAGCATTTTGGATATGCGGGATGGTGTTCCGTACCTGGGAGAACCGCTGGATGAAGGAGCACAGCGTCTCTCCAGGCTGTTGCTGGATGGCGTGGAGGTCGAGCTCCGTTCCAGGCCGAGTGTAGGAGCTGCCGAAGTTAGCAGTGAACTGCCGGCAGAGCTCGCCCCAGGAGGTTATGGACCCCTGGGGAAGATTCATGAGCCAAGACCGGGCTGGGCCGGTCAAGGCGACGGGGAAGTAGTTGGCCATGACGGCCTCGTCCCCTCCTGCAGCAAGGATGGCGGTGGAGTAGATCTGAAGGAACTCCGCCGGGTTGACGCTGCCGTCGTACTTCTCGGGCAGGTGCGGCCGGAACTTGCGCGGCCACTTCGCGAAGCGAAGGTGTGGCGCCAGGGCCGCACATCCTGCTCCTGTTGCTGCAGGTGTTGGTGCCGCAAACGCTTGGTTCGCTGCAGGCACCGTATACCCCGGTATGGGCAAGGCTGCGCCATAGACCGGGGGCACCATTTGCACGGCATATGGCTGGGGCATATGCTGCGCGGCGTACGACTGGGGCAGAGACCGCGTGGCGAACGTCTGCGGCCCTGGCTGGGTTGAGGCGGTCGACATGCTGTCACCGGCCTCTTGGTTGCGACGCCTTTCTCGTCGTCGCTCGATGGCAACTCGGGCATCTTTGCCCAAGTGGCATCGTTCCAGCTCCGACCTCAGGTCCGCCGATGGGAGCCTGGTGGAGCGGGAATCCGCCGTCTGCCCGTCAACCATTGGCGTGCGCGTCAGCGACACAGCCGGCTGACCGGGACGTCGTCCCCGCCGAAGTCGAGGGTTGGCGGCGGCGACGACGAGACGGTCTACATCATGAATCCACTGCTGGGTTGCTGACTGAGGCGTGTCCCCAGCAGGTGGATTGCGCAGCAGCGCTCGCGGTACAGCTAGTGCGCCCCCATGGGAGACTCATCGCTGCAGTGGATCTCACGCTCGCTGGAGCCTGTGCTGCCAGAGTCGGCGCTGCCGGAGTCGTCTGCTGGCTTCCAGTTTGTGCCGACACACTCCGTCTTGAGTGTGTCGAGACGTAGTCCCCGCTGGTCACCGTTCATCGTGAACATGGGCGGGGAGAGCTTGCCGCTGAAGGAAGCTTCGTCATCTTCGTCGGCGAAAGCTCGTCGCGCAAGGGAAAAGCCCCCTACCTGGCGCGCCAAATGTCGAAGTGTGTAGCCGACACTTCCCTCGGGCCTGCTCTGGGCAGCCCGCGGAGGTTCCTTTTCAGAGGGGCTAGTCACTCACAGAGAGCTTCAGCGTTAGGAATGATTGAGGGAGAAGCTTAACACGGGGATTTTTACGTGGTTCAGGCCGCCGGAGCGTAAAACCCTATGTCCATTGTAAGCAGAGTTGCTCGCTGTATTGCTTCCTGCTCAGAACCGGAGTTCTGAGCTTGAGAATGAGTCGAACCGCTAGGGTGCGAGAGTGTGTAAGAGGCGAACCCCACGGGAGAGTGGGTCAAATGTCGAACCCCTGCTAACGTCGCCTACCCGAGCCTTTTATAGTCCAAGGCTCGAGTGGCTTACAAGGTGGGCCCAGGACACGACAGGTGGTCACGGGGAGATTGCCTGCCATCTACTGTATCTGCAGTTACGCCGGTAGTTGTCTCTGGCGAAGGCTTCTAAGTCTTCGTTCTGCCGCCCTGCCCATGCCGCAAGCTAGTCATAGTGGTTGATGATGGCAGGGGAGGCAGGGGATGTCTTGTCGCTGTGTTTATTGGCGGGCAGGCTCTGACGCGGCGCGCCAGTCTGCGATATGACTGGGCGCAACGGCACCTGACAGAGGCGTGCTCCGCGTCTCCGTGCCTTGGGAAGGTGCGGGTCTTGAATACCTTGTACGGGCAAGGTATGGCGCGTCTTTACTCTTGCTACCTACCGCGCGGGGGCAGGCAGCGCTGCACTGCTGGCCACGTGGCCAGCCCGGAGCTCTCCTCTGAGGAGAGGGAGGTCCGGCCCCGCGGGACATGTGGAGCCTTCGGAGCTTTCCCCGCGGAGGGGGGAGGTCCGGCTTCTGCTAGCCACGTGGCGGGCTCGGAGCTCTCCTCTGAGGAGAGGGAGGTCCGGTCCCGTGGGACATGTGGAGCCTCCGGAGCTCTCCCCGCGGAGGGAGGGGGAGGTCCGGCTCAGTTGGCCACGTGGCGAGCCCGGAGCTATCCTCTGAGGAGAGGGAGGTCCGGCCCCGCTGGACACATGGCGCCTTCGGAGCTCTCCCTGCGGAGAAGGGCGAGGTCCTTAGGCATTTTTCCCCTGTGCGCGGGGGTACCCCGTGTTGAGGGTACTGACAGTGCCCCCCCGGGCCCATCTCGGGGGAGATAGCGAGCCCGAGGTGGGGCCCCCGTCTCTTCCATTCCGCGCACTTTCTTTAAGACCCGCATTGACCATTGCCAGAGCATGAATAGTCGCGGGATCGTGGGAGCGTGTGCCCCACTTGATGGTTGCTTTTACCGCGGCGGTTCCCAAGGCTTCCACTTCTGCACATCGCAGCACCTTTTCGGGAACCGCCGAAGCGTCTTGCTGGCTCGTCTCCTTGGGAGACTGACTTCTTGGCCCACCGCTTCAGCTGGACGGCTTGGGTCCACTTGTCATCGACGCTTGGTCTTGGAGCCAAAGCGGTTTGTCCAAGCGGCGTATTCGAAGAGTTTCGAATCGCTTTGAGTCGCGCCTGGGAAGTTTAAAATGGGATCTTACCTGCATCGTGGCTTCCCTTCGCACTTCCCAGCGCTTGCATCTTCCTTGAGTTCTTGCGCCCTTGTCTTCCCTGTCCTTGAGCTTTTTCCTGCCATGGCTTCCAACCCGTCTCCAGAGAAGAAGCGCGGCTGGTCTTCTCCGGCGGCGGCATTCGCGCCAAGTCAAGGATCCAGGGCGTCTGCGCGTCCGGCTTCTGGAGATGGCGCCCTGTCCGGCGGCGACTCCAAGAGGCCTCGGGGTCACCATCCCGATGGGACTCCTCTCGAGCGTCGACGGGCTGATAGTTCCTGGATGTCGCGTCCTCCTTCCTCAGGAGGTGGAGCCTCGAGGGGGAGTTCTGGTGCGTCGATGCCCAGGGGCGAGTCAAGAACTCAGGCGCCCCGGGCCTCGGGAGGTGGATCAGCGTCCAGGGGGGCTTCCGAAGCATTCCCTGGTCCGCCAGTCCGGGTGACTGCGGGGCAGCCGTCGGCGGCGATGGCGATCTCTAGTGGACCTACCCCGGCTCGGAAGCCAGGGTTCAGAGCCCGTTGGAGCGCTCGTGTCCCTCGGTAGGTGTCACCCTTACCGAGTTCCAGAGCCTGTATCCTTATCTTCTTTTCTTAACTCCGAGAGTCTCCCATGTTTGCAGGGACCCCTCAAGTGCCGGTAACGTTTCCGTCTCCCGGGCATCCCCGACTGACGGGGGATCTGCGCCGCAGCGCTCGGAAGCCGAAACGGTCGCAGCGGCCCCGAAGCCAGTGCAAGCTCCTTCTGCGCCGGTCGGCCCGGCCCCTGCGGCAGCAGCGACTCCTCCCATTCATCCCCCTTCACCGGCTCGGGAGCCGGCTGTCGCTGAGGGTTCGGCGGGACCGGCTGTCGATGTCCCGCCCCCTGTTGCCGGAGCGGGAGAAGCTGCCACGGGCCTTACGGCGGGCAGCGAACCAGGACGCACCGGGAGCGAGCCTGTCCCAGTACCAGCTTCTCCTGATCGGTGCCTTATCCCGGTTGCCGGAGCGTCGACTTCTCCTGAAGACGACGTAATGGAGGAGGTCGGGGGTGCCGCTCCGGCCTCTGCCGCCCCGCTGCCACTGGCAGACGCCCTCGTGCTCGCCCAGACGAGTGTCCGGCAGGTTTTGGCCGCGCTCGGTCACGAGCGGGAGGAGCAGGTAGGTGAGAGGGATCGCCTCCTCACCTGGGGGCGCCTTTTGAGGGAGCGAACTGAGGAGGTCAGGGAGGAGCTTGACTCAAGGCGGGCATCGCTCGACGTCATGGAGGCGCTCCTTGACCGTCAGAAGAGGGCCGTCGACCGCCTGGACTCCGAGACTCGGCGGCTCCACCAGGAGGCCCGCGAGTCTCACGCTCGGACCGATGAGCGTCTCTCTGCTTTGGAGGATCTGCGTCTGAGGCTGGAACGCCGTGAGCGCGCCGTCGCGGACCAGGAGCTGTCGGTACCCGCGATATGGGGTACCCCCGCGCACAGGGGAAAATGCCTAAGGATCTCGCCCTTCTCTGCAGGGAGAGCTCCGAAGGCGCCACGCGTCCGACGGGGCCGGACCTCCCTCTCCTCAGAGGAGAGCTCCGGGCTCGCCACGTGGCTTGCAGAAGCCGGACCTCCCCCTCCGCGGGAGAGAGGTCCGAAGGCGCCACGTGTCCAGCAGGGCCGGACCTCCCTCTCCTTAGAGGAGAGCTCCGGGCCCGCCAAGTGGCCGACAGAAGCCGGACCTCCCCCTCCGCGGGGAGAGGTCCGAAGGCTCCACGTGTCCTGCGGGGCCGGACCTCCCTCTTCTCTGAGGGGGGCTCCGGGCCTGCCACGTGTCCAGCAGAAGAGCGCTGCCTGCCCCCGAGCGGTAGGCAGCGGGCGTAAAGACGCCCCATACCTTGCCCGTACAAGGTATTCAAGGCCCGCGCCTTCCCAAGACGCGGAGACGCGGAGCACGCCTCTGTCAGGTGCCGTTGCGCCCAGTCACATCACAGACTGGCGCGCAGTGTCAGAACCTGCCAGCCAATAAACACAGTGACAAGACATCCCCTGCCACCTCCGCCGTCATCAACCACTACGGCTAGCATGCGGCATGGGCAGGGCGGCAAGACGAAGACTCAGGAGCCTTCGCCAGAGACAACTACCGACATAACTGCGGATATGATAGTCTGCAGGCAATCTCTCCGGGACCACCTGTCGGGTCCCGGGCCCCCCTTGTAAGCCACCCGAGCCTTGGACTATAAAAGGCTCGGGTAGGCAACGTTAGCAAGGGTTCGCACTCTAGTCATCTGCACCCTGGGTTCGCACTCCCGCAACTCATACGCTAGACATCACTCATCCCCAAGCTCAGGACTCCGGTTCTGAGCAACAAGCAATACAGCGAGCTCCTCAGCTCACCGTGGACGTAGGGTTTTACGCTCCGGCGCCCCGAACCACGTAAAACCCGCCGTGTCAAGCTCTTCCTTAACTCGTCCCTACGCTCAAGCTCTCCGCAAGTGACTAGCCCCTCCGAAAAAGAACCTCCGCGGGCTGCCCAGTGCAGGTCCGGGGGAAGTGTCGACCACACACTTCGACATTTGGCACGCCAGGTAGGGGGTTTTTTCCCTGCGCGACGAGTTTCCGCCGACGAAGATGACCAAGCTTCCTTCAGCGGCAAACTCTCCTCCTCCGCGTTCACGGCGAACCGTGACCAGCGGGGAGTACATGTCGACGCACTCAGGACGGAGTGTGTCGGCGCAAGCTGGGAGCCAGCAGCCGACTCTGGCAACGCCGACTCCAGCAATGCAGGCGCCAACCAGCGTGAGATCTTCTGCAGCTCTAAGCGTACCCCACAGGGGTGCACTAGCTGCAGCAAGAGCGCTACTGCGCAATCCACCTGCTGGGGACGCTCCTCATTCAGCAACCCAGCAGTGGATACGTGAGGTAGATCGCCTCGTCGTCGCCGCCGCAAACCCTCGACTTCGGCGGGGCCGACACTCCCGTCAACCGGCAGTGTCGCTGACGCGCACGCCAACGGTTGACGGGCAGACGGCGGGTTCCAGCTCCACCAGGCTTCCATCGACGGACCTGAGGACAGAGCTGGAACGGTGCCACTTGGGCCAGGATGCCCGGGTGTACCTCGAGCGACATCGGGAAAGGCGTCGCAACCAAGAGGCTGGCGATAGCATGACGTCGGCCTCGACTCAGCCTGAAGAGCAGATCTTCGCCACGCGATCTCTGCCCCAGGCATACGCCGCGCAGCATATGCCACAACCATATGCCCTGCAAACGGCGCCCCCAGTCTATGGAGCTGCCTTGCCCATACCGGGATACACTGTGCCGATGGCGAACCAAGCGTTCGCGGCACCAACACCTGCTGCAAAGGGGCAGGATGTGCGGTCCTGGCACCCCACCTTCACTTCGCGAGGTGGCCGCGCAAGTTCCGGCCGCACCTGCCCAAGAAGTACGATGGCAGCGCCAACCCGGCGGAGTTCCTCCAGATCTACTCCACCGCTGTACTTGCCGCAGGAGGGGATGAGGCTGTCATGGCCAACTACTTCCCCGTAGCCTTGACCGGCCCAGCCCAGTCTTGGCTCATGAACCTCCCTCAGGGTTCCATAACTTCCTGGGGAGAGCTCTGCCGGCAGTTCATTGCCAACTTCGGCAGCTCCTACACCCGTCCCGGCACGGAGCTTGACCTCCACACCATCAAGCAACAACCTGGGGAATCACTGTGCTCCTTCATCCAGCGGTTCTCCCAGGTACGCAACACCATCCCGCATATTCAAAGTGCTTCTGTGATGGTGGCGTTCCGGCAGGGTGTCCGGGACGAGAAAATGCTTGAGAAGCTCGCGACCAGAGAGATCCGCGACGTCTCCGAGCTCTTCAACCTGGCGGACAAGTGCGCCAAAGTAGCTGAAGGGCGGAACTGGCACTCTCTGCCAGCCTCCGAGTCAGGAGGGCAGCCCGGTCCGGCGCTGCTTCCTATGGAGGTAGCAAGAAGGCCAAGAACCGGGGGAGCAGCAAGATGAGGTCATCGACCGCGGCTCCCGTCGCCGCAGCAGCGACACCCAGTGGAGCTCGGGGGGCCACGCCCCGACAAAAGGCAGCGGCAGTCGCCAGCCCCGGATGGTGACCAGGGCGGGCTATGCCCTGTGCATGGCGCTGGCAATCATAGTGCTGCCGAGTGCTGGGATATCCAGAGGCTCGCAGATCGCTTCCACAAAGGGAGGCAGCAGAGAGCTGAGGCACCGCCCCTCCCTCAGAGGGAGGGCAAGCAGAAAGTTGACGCTTCAGTCAGCGCCGGCCACCAGGTGGGGTTTCACGAGCCTCAGCGTGTCATGAAGACAGTGCACAACGGTGAGGACTCCAGCTCCGATGGTGACGGGCCGGGGCGATAGCCAACTGTGGATACCCCAAAAAGTCAGTGGAGACTGCACTGCTGCGACATCAACCTTGGAGGAGTTCCAAGTAGTCACAGCAGCCCAAGCACCAGCTCGATGGTGCAGAACCGGGCCAGCTCCACCCGGGTGCACGCCTCCGTGCCTCGGTCGTACCTCCTGGGGGCCACCCAGGGTCCGTCAACCCCTTGAAGGCCTTGCCAGAAGGGGAAGGCGCCTTGAGTCTCACAAGAAGAGTCCTGGTACTCCTACCCCTTGAAGGCCTTAGCCAGAAGGGGAGAACTCCCCGTGGCGCCCAGGAGAAGCCGCGCAGGACCTGATCCAGCGTGAAGATGACAACCTCGTCGACAAGGCTCGGCTGCAGGTGACACCCTACAACGCACGGTCTCGGCTGCTGATCTAGCACTACCGCCAAAGAACCAAACGCGTCAAAAACCTGCAGAAAGGCAACCTGGTGCCGCGGCACGCACTTTTCCGAGAAGGACCTATAAACTCTCCCCTAGCCGGGAAGGTCCCTTCCGAGTCACGAAAGCTGCCGTCCCAGGTACATATGCCTTTCAACCGAGTGTGGGATCCATTCCCAAAACCCTTGGCATGGAACAACGCTGTAAGTCCTACCCCTCGAGCATTAGTAGAACAGGGTCATTCCCTTCTGTAATAAATCCCATAGAGTCTAGGAACAGCGCTTGGGGCAGCTAAGTCTCAAGGGACGGTCCAGGACTACGTCCAGCATAGCCTGGTTCCGACCCTAAGCGCGTAGAGTCTTGCTTTCCTTCTTGACGATGCGGGTCATTGCCTCCATGTACAACCTGACTTCCACCTATGGGCATTAACACAGAAACCTGTTCTACTTCGCTCTCTCTCATGTGCTCATTTAAATTATGCATTAATTTTTATGATCGCACTCTCTATGTATGTTCATCGTACATCTAGCTCCCTCTCTCCCGCGCTCACCCATAGTCAGCATTTGCTATCCTACCGAAGGCGGCTGCGCTTGAGGCAACTCCGATGGCCGAGTGGGTGTAACAACTCTCTAGGATCATATACTGTCCCCACATACCGCCACTCGTCTTTTCTGCGCACTTTGTCCTCACTCGCGCGCACCCGGGAAAACTTCCCGGTCGGTCACCCATCCGCAAATTCCTCCGGGCCAAGCACGCTTAACCCGGGAGTCCTTTGCAGGTGGACTTCGAGAAAAGAAGGTATACCTTGGTGGTATGAGTACTCCATCAATCCTATTAAGCCGGGAGCCAGGATATCACACAATCCACCCCCCCCTTAGAAGACCGACGTCCTCGTCGGTCAACGCCAAGACAGGAACGTCCCCTCTTAGCCACGGCCGTACATTCAGTACTGACATACGTATACCGTACGCCCGGTTAGCAGCATACGTACCATACCGTGTCCCACACAGAGGACCCACACGTCATGCGTACGTACCTGCGTCCGTAACCCGTACGCTACCGTATCCTTGTCACTGACCCGTACGCACCCGTGAAACTGTGAGGGTCGGCTCTGATACCATTTGTAACAACTCTCTAGGATCATATACTGTCCCCACATACCGCCCCCTCTTAGAAGACCGACGTCCTCGTCGGTCAACGCCAAGACAGGAACGTCCCCTCTTAGCCACGGCCGTACATTCAGTACTGACATACGTATACCGTACGCCCGGTTAGCAGCATACGTACCATACCGTGTCCCACACAGAGGACCCACACGTCATGCGTACGTACCTGCGTCCGTAACCCGTACGCTACCGTATCCTTGTCACTGACCCGTACGCACCCGTGAAACTGTGAGGGTCGGCTCTGATACCATTTGTAACAACTCTCTAGGATCATATACTGTCCCCACATACCGCCACTCGTCTTTTCTACGCACTTTGTCCTCACTCGCGCGCACCTGGGAAAACTTCCCGGTCGGTCACCCATCCGCAAATTCCTCCGGGCCAAGCACGCTTAACCCGGGAGTCCTTTGCAGGTGGGCTTCTAGAAAAGAAGGTATACCTTGGTGGTATGAGTACTCCATCAATCCTATTAAGCCGGGAGCCACGATATCACACAATACACGCTGACACGACCCCAACGGTCTTATCGAGCCAGGATCACGCTGAGGGGTGCTGCGTTGCACAGCACCGTATAACACACGTCAATGGTACAAAGCGGAAGCGAAATTTTATTACATAAACAAGTTATGAACCTGTTTACATCAAAATAAGTTCAGTTTACACTCGCGGGCATAGACTAAGCATCAAGTGCACGTTGAGCCCTTGAATGTGCCCTTGCAAGCACACACGCACACTAACTCTGCGGCGTGCCCGACTCCCACTCGACGGGGTTCCCCTCCTGGGGTTCCGTCTCCTCTTCGGGAGTCCCTTCCTCATAGAACCCTGCAAAAGCTTCAAACACAAGCAGTGAGCACGAAGGCTCAGCAAGTCTGACCCGTCTCACCTAAACATGGAACTTCTACATGAGGGATGATGGGTACATGAGGAAAAATCATTTGCAAAGGACTCGCCTAATTAGTGGAACCTTACTTTCAAGTTTTAGCAGCAGGTTGTGGAGAACCTTACGCTAAGGCACATGAGAGAGCCGCAATCAAACAAGAAACACATTTCTCTCATGTACTTTGCTCAAAGTTGAAATGAACTTTAGTTAGCTCTAAACTACAGCAAGTCGTTAGCAATCAAGTCCATCTTTCAATCAGCAACATTTTAACATGTAACTAGCCTGTTCTTTCTACGTCACGGTACAGTGAACAAGTGGTACTCACTGACCGTGAGGGACAGTGATTATAATCGATTTACACCTGCAGGGTTATCCGAACAACCCGTCACGTACGCCCGTACTCGATGTTGCCTACAACAACCATCACGGACACCGTACGCGACTACCTTTCACCCGTTAGCCAAATGTTGAACCCGGTTCAATCGTCCCGAGCAAGAGGTCTCTGCACGCGCATCTCAGTGCCGCCAGCCGATTTACACCTCGAGCTCTCAACCTACCCTCTAAACGACCAGCTATGCCTCAACACCCAGCTACCCGAGTTACATCGGTTTCCCGGTTCCCATATAGCCGGTAGGTCTTCAATCGACACAAGCGGAGCTACAGCACACATGCCCCAAAGTCCTGCTGCTCTTACTCCCCGCTTGGTCTCATTTTCTTGCCATGTGTTTCATGTGCTATCTCTACCCGAGTCGAGTGCCTCTAGCCTATACTCGCGAGTAGTTCCAACTACTCGACTTGTACCGAATCCTACTCTATCATAGCAATGCAGTAGCTAACGGGGTTTGCAATCCTAAACCCAACCCATGGTTTTCTTGGCTATGCAATTGGGTTTCCAAACAAGACTCTAATGCAAAGAATCATAATACTCAAGTAAGTGCTCAAAACAATAAAACTTGTAAAACGGTTAATGCAAACCGGAGCTTGCCTTGCTGCTCTTGGTCGTAGGCTAGCTGTTCCTCCGGAATAACGAAGTCTAGGACTTCGGGTTCCTCCTCGACCTTAGCGACTACATGATAGAAGAATTATATGGATTAATTTGAATGCATTTGTATTAAGTTTGAACTTGTGAAGCTTATAAGTCCCACTAGACAGACTCAATGACTGTGAAACTTTTACTGTGGCTTTGTTACAGCCTAAATAGAGACTTGGTCAAGTTTTAGTTGCAGCAAAGCTCATTTGAGCCCTCCACAATTAATTATGTCCTAGAGCTTAATTGGAACTATTAGGGTGCTCTAAGGATTTTCATGAAACAAACTATGACTTTCTGAAAACTATATTTTCAGAGGGTTCTAATGGAGTTGGTCTCACTTAATTTGGAAGTTCCTAACTGAAGATATGAGTTAAACAATTTCAGAGAAAATTCTGAAAATGTTTCTGAACATTTTCTATTTTCTCTAGAACAGTTTCACTAATCACACCATTAGGTGGATTAATTGAGCTCCAATGGGCCTGAAATTTTTATGGTAGTTCTGGGATATTTTGGTGAACATTCCAGCAAAATTTCAGTGTTTTCCTTCACAGGATTCTCCAGTTAAAATTCCAAACAGTTTAAACTTTGAGGATTTAATTCTGGAGAATTAAGGAATTTCATGAAGTGAAACTTGATTTGCTGGAAAGTACTCAGAGAGCTGAATTCAGCAAAATTTGGTTCACTCACTTTTGAGCTTTCTAGCCAAAGTTATGAGGATTTGAAGTTTGGAAGAATTCTGAAAATCGGGGAAAAGTTTAAATCCCGCGGGGGCCCACGAGGACACGTGTCGAGCGCGGCGGTGTCCGGCACACCGGGGCTCACAGAGTATTTGCACGCCAGCACACCAGATCCCGGCCGCAGCCGGATCCCGATTCAAAATATCTCCCACTGACAGCTGGGGTCCACCACTTCGTCAACCTCCCGACGCCCGCGCTCTGCCGCCGAGGGACCTCGCCGGAGAGCTCGCCGCCGGCTTCTGTACAGCTCCAAACTTCACGATTCTGGCCGCCCCTGCCTACTTTTACTCGGGGAAAAGAATTCTAGGGTCAGCTGCTCATGACAATGGCCGGATCATGGTCGGCGACGAGCCGCCACCTCGGAAAGACTTCGGCCACGTCGGTTGACTCCCCTAGCACCCCAACTACTCGAGGAACTGGTCGGGAAGCATCAGTGGACCTCAGAGAAGGTCGACATGAGCTCGAGACAGCTCGGGGAAGGCCCGAAATAGGTCCTCACCGTGCGCCCGATGCCGCCCGTTCATTCCGCCATTGGTGGACCTCGAATTACGCCGGGTACAGAGGTTCTCCAGACAAGAGTTGTGAAGGCAACTTGTGCGTTACCGTGTCTAGCTTGTGTGAGAGCGGATTGAGGCCCTCTAATCCTTTCTAGAGCATGAATTTGACAGAACCGCACCCGAAGGTCGTTCTACAGACAGAAAGGGGAAAAATGGAAATTCGCCGCCGGTGAGCAACCACTCTAGCTGTGGCTCGGGGGTGAGCAGCACCGGTCACCAGCGCGTCCAAGGGTGCCTTGGCTCGGGCGTGACAACGCCCTGGTTGGGCTGTCCACGAGAGCCCGAGGTGCGGCGGTTCTAA
Organism: Neostapfia colusana; assembly: GCA_030760725.1. NCBI lineage: Eukaryota > Viridiplantae > Streptophyta > Magnoliopsida > Poales > Poaceae > Neostapfia > Neostapfia colusana. The sequence continues at coordinate 17,615,961 of JASWHV010000003.1, forward strand.
GTCCCGAATTTGATCTTTCGGCTCAGCCGATATCAATCGGTTTCAACTGAATTCTAGCAGCGGGGAGGACGGAGGAAGGTCTCTAGTACCTTGCCGTGGCTCTGGGGTGGACGGAGGGAGCTGTGATCGGCGTTCTCCGATCGATTCCGAGCTGCGGAAGACTTCGGCCGGCGCTGAATTCTTGCGGGGAAGAACGGCGATGCCTCGGCCGAGGAGGAGGACAGACGCCTTAAGAAGGCTCTGCACCGCCTCGCGCCCGCGCTTGGGCAAGCAGCTGCTGGCGCGGCGGCTGCCCTCGGTGGCGATCGCAGCGGCGGCTCGGTGACCCGAGTGAGAAAAGTCTCAGTCGGTTTGATCTGAGCAGTGGCTGACATGTGGGTCCCACTTCCAGTTTTAACCGCTGAAATTTACTCCTAATCACTGCTGTAAACAGTTAACCCCATAGTACCCCTGGTAATTCAAATTATTCACCCATGAACCATTTGAATTGATCAAAGTTCAAATTGGGTTTGGTTTGAGTGAATTTCAGCACAAGTGCAGTTTTGAATTCAAATAAAGTTTGAATTTGTCCCACTTAGCTCATGTCAAGATCAACTCCAAATGGAGTGAAAATTGGTGTGTGGGCTTACAAAAGTGTGCTGAGTAAGAATATGCCTCCCACTTTTAAATTCATGGGATAAAAACAGTTTGAATTTGAATGTAGTTTCAAACTGCCCTCTTTCTAACTATACCCAAAATGACCTCAATTAGGTTTTGAATTTGGGTGAAACTTGGCATGGACATCCTTAGCAAGGTGTGGAAGTTTTCATATGTCCAGCCCCCTTATATCACCTGTGGGAAATACCACTTTGGCAATGTGTGAGTTTGTCCTCTAATGAGCATGTTGATAATTGTTACTTGCTCTTCATTTGTGTTCATCATCTTTCCTCAAATGAGGTGTGTGGTGTTGGTGATGAACACTGCAAATGTGTGTCAAAAACTGAGGCCCTTACATTCCTCCCCCCTTAAAAGAATCTCATCCCGAGATTATAAGGTGAAAATGAGAGAGAGGACGGTGGAAAATTACTGGATATGTGACGTAAAAAAGTCGGGGTAGTTGGTGCGAAGAAATTCTTCGCTCTCCCATGTCGCTTCGTCCATGGAGTGATTACTCCATAGAACCTTGTAGAACCACAACGTACGGTTGCGTGTGGTTCGGGCCTTTTCATCAATAATCTGCACCGGTTCCTCCCGATAGGTGAGATCCGGTTGCAGTTCTTTAATGTCTTCCAGCTGAACGGTAGTTGATAGCTTAAGACACTTCCTCAGCTGGGCAATGTGAAAGACGTTGTGCACACCGGAAAGTGCTTCTGGTAATTTCAGCCGGTATGCCACCGATCCACATCTTTCGGTAATCTGGAATGGACCGATGAATCGGGGTGCCAACTTTCCTCTCACCCCAAATCTGTTTACGCCCTTCATTGGAGATACCCGTAGGTATACGTGATCTCCAACTTCGAATTGTAATGGGCGCCTTCTCCGGTCCGCATACTGTTTCTGACGGGATTGAGCGGATTTTAGGTTTGCTTGAATCAGTCGAACCTTTTCTTCCGCGTTGTTGACAAGGTCAATCCCGAAGCTAACCCTTTCGCCAGACTCACACCAGTTCAATGGTGTGCGGCACTTCCTACCGTATAGCGCCTCGTAAGGTGCCATCTTGATGCTGGCTTGGTACCCATTATTGTATGAGAACTCGGCCAACAGCAAGTGATCATCCCAATTCTTGCCGTGGTTGATAGCGCAAGCTCGTAGCATATCTTCTAAGATCTGATTTACCCGCTCCGTTTGCCCATCCGTCTGCGGGTGGTAGGCTGAACTACGGATCAGCTTCGTCCCCAAGGCAGCGTGCAGCTGCTCCCAAAAACGGGACAAAAATAAAGTGCCCCGATCCGATATGATAGTACGGGGTACGCCGTATAAGCATAGGATCCGTGAGATGTACAGTTCAGCGTACTTCTTGGCGTTGTAGTTGGTGTTGACCGGGATGAAATGGGCAACTTTGGTGAGCCGATCGACGATCACCCACACAGAATCATGTTTCTGCAAGGTGGTGGGTAAACCGACGACGAAATCCATGCTCACGTCCTCCCACTTCCAGGCAGGAATGCCCAGTGGTTGCAGCAGTCCCGGTTTCCGCATATGGTCTGCCTTCACCCTTCGACATGTATCACACTCGGACACGTATTTTGCAGTTTCTCGCTTCATCCGTGTCCACCAAAACTTGCTTCTTAGTTCTTGATACATTTTGTTGCTGCCGGGGTGAATAGAAAATTTTGATAAGTGAGCCCCATCAAAAAATTTCTTCCGTAGCTCCGGGTTACGGGGTACGACGATTCTGTCCTTGAACTATAAGACGCCGTCTCCGTCCTTCCGGAAACATTTCAGCTCCCCAATGTCTACCCGTCTCCGCAAATGTGACATGCCCTTGTCATTCTTCTGGGCTGCCGCTATCTCTTCACGGATGGTGGGGATCAAAGCTAGGTTGTAGAGAGCTCCGTGTGGAATCACATGTAGTGGTGGTTCGCTCTCTTCCAACGGTGTGATGGTCAGATTGTTGACGTATGACTTGCGGCTCAGCGCATCTGCCACTACGTTTGCCTTGCCCGGATGATAATGGATCTCTATTTCGTAATCCTTTATCAGTTCTAACCATCTTCGTTGCCTCATGTTCAGCTCCTTTTGAGTGAATATGTACTTGAGGCTTTTGTGGTCGGTATATAAATATACGAGGTTACCGAGTAGGTAGTGCCTCTACATTTTTTGTGCAAGTACCACGGCAGCGAGCTCCAAGTCGTGAGTTGGATAATTTCGCTCATGGTTTCTAAGCTGCCGTGATCCATACGCGACCACTCTTCGGTCTTGCATCAGCACACATCCGAGCCCAATGCCGGATGCATTGCAGTACACATCGAACGGTTTTGTTGTGTCTGGCTGCGCCAAAACCGGTGCTGATGTCAGGTGCTTGACTAAAGCCTTGAATGCTGCTTCACATGCTGGACAGCTCTGTCATTGGCTCGGCAATCTTCGAGAAGTTCGGAATGAACCTCCGATAATATCCCGCGAGTCCGAGGAAACTCTGTACCTCATGAACAGTTCTTGGGGATTTTCAATTCAGCACTTGAGTGATCTTACTCGGGTCTACAGCGATACCCTCCGCTGAGATGATATGCTCGAGAAAAGGCACTTGCGATATCTAGAATTCGCATTTGCTGAATTTCGCGTATAGCTTGTGATCCCGCAGCCGTTGCAAGACTATACGCAGGTGTTTCTTGTGGTCTTCCTCCGACTTGGAATATACTAGAATATCGTCGATGAAGACCACGACAAACTTGTCCAGCTCCGGCATGAATACCGAGTTCATCAAGTACATGAAGTGAGCTGGAGAATTGGTAAGGCCGAAGGACATGACCAGGTACTCGTAGAGTCCATACCTCGTCGAGAAAGCCGTCTTTGGAATGTCCTCAGCCCTTATCTTAATCTGATGGTACCCGGATCTTAAGTCTATCTTGGAAAAGATCTTTGCTTCGACCAACTGATCAAACAACATGTCGATCCGTGGCAACGGGTACTTGTTCTTGATGGTTACGGCATTTAATGGACGATAGTCCACGCAAAGCCGTAACGTCTCATCCTTCTTCTTCACAAACAATGCCGAACATCCCCATGGTGAGGAGCTCGGCCTAATAAAACCCTTCTCTAGAAGGTCCGTGAGCTGAGTCTTCAGTTCAGCCAACTCCTTGGGCGTCATCTTGTACGGCCTTCGGGATATCGGCATGGTTCTCGGTGCAAGTTCAATCTTGAACTCCACCTCTCTATCGGGCGGCATCCCCTGTAAATCGTCCGGGAATACATCAGGAAACACTCGGACCACTGGAATATCTTCCAATCTGATGGTTGTGGCTTGATAGACACTTGGAAGTTTTATTTCTGGACTGTCCAGAAATAAGGAGTGAGACTCGTGCACTTCTGAGTTCAAGTGCACGACTCGGAGGACGGTGTCTAAAACAGCGGCGTGGCGGGTTAACCACGACATCCCTAAGATGACATCGACCTTTTGTCCCTCTAGGATTATGAGAGACGTAGGGTAAACTCTACCCTCTAAGCACAATGGCGCTTTTGGGACCATCATGCTTGCTGAAATTTTCCCACCCGGTGAACAGATCTGAGGGGGCCCGACCCCGATCACAGGGCCGTGCCGCCTTGCCCGAGGAATCGCATTGGTTGGTGCCGTGTTATGCGGCACCCAACAACACACATATAAGGAACACAGTATTACATAAACCAAAGCGGAAGCTTACAACTGTTCTTTGTAAATAATTTACATAAAATAGCTACAGCGGAAATCTATAAACAGCTCACGTTGAATAACTATGAAGCACCGAGAAGAGGTCCAGCCCGCGGACTCCTCTCGCTAGCAACACGAAGACAAGGCAGCGGCTAGGTTCTCCAAGTGTGACGTGACTTGGAAGTTTCCGAGTCTCCCCGGACAACCTTCTTTATAGCGTCGATGCTTACCTGCAAAACCACTTATATAGCAAGAGTGAGCACAAAGGCTCAGCAAGACTTAACCGTCTCTCCTAAAGCATGGAACTCTATGTGAAAGTAACCTAAGACCTAAGCCTGTCCTTTGCGAAAAGACTCGCCTACGAGTTCATCCTTAACTTTCAGATTTTAGCCATAATAGTAGTGACCTTGCGCCCAGCAACATTGGAACTCCACAATCAAACAAGAAACGCTTTATTCCAATGTTACTTGTTCCAAGGTGAAAAATAAATTTAGTTTGCTCTATCTCTACTTCAAACATGGTTTTCATGCAACTTAACATAATCACAACAGCAATTAAACTTTTTTTTGCAAACTGTTTCCACACAAGTTGATTAACTACGTCACAACATGGGAGCAAGCGGTACTCAATAACCGCGAGGGACGGTGATTCGAATCAAACACTACCCGGATAACTCGACACATACGCCCGCCTCTGAAGACCCAACTCTGGCGTCCATCATTACGTCGTATGTGGCAACCTTTCTCAGGACACTAAACTATAGAACCGGTCGCGCCGTCTCTGGCTCATAGGTCTAATGAGACGATGTGGTATGCCTCTACAATCCAGTGAACCTGGTACATCGGTTTCCTGGTTCCCATATGTCAGTAAGCATCCGGTACACAACTCAATACTTGCTCCTGGACGCGGCATACGCATCGGTCCTTAACCGACACAGGCAGAGCTACTCGACCAAGACCTCGTCTTGTCGCAGCCTAACCCCTCTGCCCGGTCTCATCTTTAGAAATGTAAACTTTAGTTTGCTTCCTTTCCCAACCACACTTATGATCTTCTGAACTATAGCTCGCGAGTAGATTCCAACTACTCGTCTTCTACCGGATGTCCTAGCCTAATTAGCATTGCCTTATTCTACAGCGATGACACATTTCTACCCTTGACCTCAGGGTTCATGTTTGGTTATGCAAGTGGAGTATCACACATCCTTGACCTAATGCACATACAAACCTTGACCAAATGTAGTGAACAAAGGGAAAACTTTAAAAACAACTTAAGTTCAAACCGGGGCTTGCCTTGGTTTTGCAGGTGACTTAAGTCAGGTAAGATGAAGTTAGTTGCTGATGATGACTTGAGGCTTAATCCCTGCCTTCTTGCTCCTTGATCCAAGTTCAACTTCTCCTTCACTCTTCCACGTTTAAACACTACACGTTATGAACATGCATACATGTTTAATTGTAAAACTTTTTGCTAACAAATGCTAAGGCCAAGTTTGAAACTGGAACTTTGTTTAAGAATTTAAAATGAAACTGGTGCTAGTGGTTTGGGCTTGTGTTTAAGCACTATCATCAAGTGATGAGTGGGGTTCCATCACTTGGGTGGGAATCAACTAATAATGGTTGGACAGGACATAATGATCCAGGGCTCCAATGGAGCTGGAAATTTTCTTGTGAGTTCCTTGTCACAAGAAAGTCCTCTGGACCAAAATTCAGAACATTTCACTAATTGGATCACCCAGAACAATTCACTAAGCATTTAAGCAAAAAGGAATTAATTCTGATTAAATTTGCACTTTCATGCAATTCCAAGTGAACTATAATTTCATACATAGCTCAGAGAGTATGTCTGAATTTTCCCAGGATTTTTGGAGTTAAGGAATGCCCAGAACTGAATTTCCAAGTTTTGGAAATTCTCTGAAAATGTTTCTGTACTTATTTGAATACAGAAATTTGGAATTAGAATTACCCTAACTAAATCAACTCCAAATGAGCTGAAACTTTAACAGGAGTCTCCTAATATCCTAAAGAATATTCTGGCAAAATTTGGGAAATTTTGGATGAACCAAACTCTCTCTAAAATTCTTGTGCTGAAAAGCTTTAAAGAATTTTCCAGAATTTCCTATTGGTTTTCATGTAAATTGGGTTGTACATTTGAACAGAGCTCTTCATCCTGAATCCAACCCAATTTGAATCACTAAATTTGGAGCTTCCTAGCAAAAGTTATGAGGTTCTAAAGTTTGAACCGAATCTGGAATTCAAATTAATTCGGGAAAAGTTCAAACTCTGCCTGTGGGTCCACCCTACACGTGTCAACCGCCGGGATCACGCCACACGGGGCCACAGACCTTTTCCCGCGCCACCACACGGGATCACACGCCACAGCTGATCCGGAGTTTTAATCTTCAGCTGCTGACACGTGGGCCCGGTGGGGGTCTTCTTCTTCCTCTCGCTCCCGCGCCTCCCCCTCGCCGGCGCTCCACTGGAGCTCGCCGGACCCGGCTTCCCGGCCACCTCTCGGCCGGAGACTCGCCGCCTGGGGGTTTTCAGGGTCGGGGAACAAATCTACGGGGTTGGCTCGGGCTGCCGGTGGCCGGAAGTAGGCCGGCGACGAGCCGCGGCCTTCGGCGATGATCGGCACCGTCGCCCGAGCACACCAGCCCACCAAAAGCTCGGCGGATCCGCTCTAAAGCATCAGTGGAGGTCAGTCAAACTCGACATGGCCTCAAACTGGCTAGGAAATGGCGGCAACATGGTTGTCACCGTGCGCCCGAGGGTTCCCGCCATGATCGCCGTTCGGAAACTTCAAAATGATCTGCTAATATGGGGTTTCAAGCCATGATTGGGGAGGGGATCGGGTCGTCCTTGAGTCTAGGTCCTTTGAGCACAGTTTAGTGATCTAAAGACGAGAAGGGAGTGAGAATTTGAAGAATTCGTACCAGAACGTCGCCCGGTGGCCGCCGGCGATGTTTTTCCGAATTCCTACTCGGTGGTTCACGGCTTGCCTTGTGGTTTGGGTGGAAGCAGCAGGGCCCGCTGGAACGTCCGGGGACGTCCTTTCTTGGTCGTGAACGGTGCTAGACTCCACTGCCCACGGGAGCTCTCTCCTCGGTTTTCTTTCGGCTGCCGCGTGAACACGGCGCCCCTGCGGCCGAGAGGACCAAACTCTGTCGCTTTTATGGCGGGGAGACGAAGAGTGGGCGCGCGGTGTTGCTCAGTAGCTCGGAGGGAGGCTGTGCACGGTGTTTCTATGCCTCCCCGATCAGACCCGAGGCGGCGGCGAGCTCGACGTTTATCGAGCGCGAGGTGAAGAAGGGAAAACCGCGTTGGCTCGGTTCAGAGAGAAGGATCACGCCGAGGCAGGGGGAAAGCGGTAAGCTGGTCGCCAGCACACGATGGCGGGGGTGAGGCGGTGGCTTCTGTGCTTCGGTGTAACCACGGTGTCGCCCGGGGAGTGAGCTGCCTTCGTGTGTGACCGAGAGTAAAACTTAGCCAGTAAGTTTGCTCTCCCCTCTCAATGACAACTGGGGCCCACAACTCCCCTCAGCACCAAAAGATCTCCAACTTTTAACACCTTGCAAATTTAGCTGTGAGGGGTCCAAATTCAAAAGCCAATGTGCCATTTGACAAATTATGCCACAGTTTCAAATTTAAATTCAAATTTGGATGGAATTCACAAGTTCCTTTGATATTCCTATCAAAGCACCTCCAAATTTGCTCCAAATTTGCCCCCTCTACAATTTGAACCTGGGGAGTTTGAATATGAACTCTGATCTATTAGTTGGTCATTGCAAATACAACTTTTTAAACATCAGTTTGCATTTTACTTTTTGGAGGTGGCCTCTCCTCTTTTTGGAAGTGACCCTCTTAATTCAAACTGAATTCAAGGTTTTATTGCTCATGCCAACACTTTCATGAGTAAACAAAAGTTTTTGTAAGTCCCATTTCTTGCATATAAACTCAACTTTATTCATAGCTCAAGTTTTCTATTCACAAGTTTTGGGACTTTTACATTCCTCCCCCCTTAAAAAGAATCTCGTCCCGAGATTCATGATTAAGGACAAGGTGGAGAGGACAGTTACTCAACATACGCCTCCAACATCTCCGGATGATTGCGTTGCAAATACTCCTCGCTTTCCCATGTAGCTTCGTCGGACGTGTGATTTTCCCATAGCACTTTGAAAAATCGCAGCGTCCGATTCCTGGTTTCGCGAGTCTTTTCATCAATTATCCGGGTTGGTCGCTCAACATACGTAAGGTCCGGCTTCAAATTTTCTATGTCTCCCGTGAGAATCTCCGTTGGAACTTTTAAACACTTCCGCAACTGAGATATGTGGAAGACATTATGCACTCCGGCTAAGGCTGCCGGTAGCTCCAAACGGTATGCCACGGGTCCACACCTTTCCATGATGGCGAAGGGACCGATAAAACGCGGAGCTAGTTTCCCTTTCACTCCGAATCGGTGAATACCCTTCATGGGAGATACGCGGAGGTAGACGTGGTCTCCAACTTGAAAGTTCAGAGGACGACGTCTCTTATCCGCATAGCTCTTTTGCCTGGACTGAGCGGCTTTCAGATTTGCTTGAATAAGCCTTACCCGCTCTTCGGCTTCATTTACGAGATCAATCCCGTAAATAACTCTCTCGCCGGATTCACAACAGTTCAAGGGTGTGCGGCATTTCCGGCCGTAGAGAGCTTCATAAGGCGCCATTTTGATACTTGATTGATACCCGTTGTTATATGAGAACTCCGCCAACGGTAAGTGATCATCCCAGCTCTTACCGTGGTGGATGACACATGCTCTCAGCATATCTTCAAGTATTTGATTCACCCTCTCAGTTTGCCCATTGGTTTGAGGGTGATACGCGGAGCTTCGAATCAATTTAGTTCCCAAGGATGTGTGCAGCCGTTCCCAGAAACGGGATACGAACAGCGATCCTCTGTCGGAGACAATGGTACGGGGAACTCCGTACAGGCATAAGATTCGTGCTACGTATAACTCCACATACTGCTTGGCGCTGTAGTTGGTATGCACCGGAATGAAACGTGCCGATTTGGTTAATCGATCAACGATTACCCAAATCGAGTCATGGTGGTGGGAGGTCATCGGCAACCCAACGATGAAATCCATACTCAAGTCTTCCCACTTCCATGCCGGTATTTGTAGTGGTTGCAGCAGGCCCGACTTCTTCACATGGTCGGCCTTAACTCTTCGACACGTATCACATTCTGAAACGTATTTTGCAACTTCACGTTTCATACGTGTCCACCAAAACTTCTTCCGGAGGTCTTGGTACATTTTATTGCTGCCAGGATGAATAGAAAATTTGGATAAGTGAGCCTCATCCAAAATTTTCTTCCGCAGCCTCATATCACGGGGTACGACTATCCGGTCCTTGAACCACAAGGTATCTTCCTCATCTAACCGGAAACATTTCATCTCCCCGTTCTTTAACCTCCTTTTGATATGAGCCATGCCCTTGTCTTTCTTTTGAGCTGCCATAACCTCCTCTTTTATTGTGGGTATGAGGGCTAGGTTATGCAGAGCACCAAATGGAACCAAGTAAAGACTTGGTTCTTCCTCTTCTATCGGCGTGATGGTTAGGCTATGAATATGAGACTTCCGGCTGAGTGCGTCGGCAACCACATTTGCCTTGCCCGGATGATAATGAATTTCAATCTCATAATCCTTGATCAGCTCCAACCATCGCCGTTGTCGCATATTCAACTCTTTCTGAGTGAATATGTATTTCAAACTTTTGTGGTCGGTGTAGAGATGAACCAGATTTCCCAATAGGTAATGTCTCCACATCTTCAACGCTAACACCACGGCAGCCAGTTCGAGATCATGAGTTGGATAATGTTGCTCATGATTCCGTAATTGCCGTGATCCATATGCGACCACACGTCCTCCTTGCATGAGTACACAACCAAGCCCGACGCCGGATGCATCACAATAAACATCAAAAGGCTTGGTTGTATCCGGTTGAGCTAGAACCGGGGCTGTTGTGAGGTGTTTTACCAACGCTTGAAAAGCTTCCTCACATGGTTTGCTCCAATCATATTTGATGCCCTTCTTCAGTAGCTCAGTCATAGGTTTGGAGATTTTTGAGAAGCTCGGGATGAACCTTCGGTAATATCCCGCCAAACCCAAGAAGCTACGAACTTCATGGACTGATGTTGGAGACTTCCATTTCAGCACTTGTTCAATCTTGCTTGGATCAACAGCAATGCCTTCCGCTGAAATAATATGTCCAAGAAATGGCACTTGGTTGATCCAGAATTCACATTTATTAAACTTTGCATAGAGCTTGTGGTCTCGCAGTCGTTGGAGCACAATATGCAAATGTTTAGCGTGTTCCTCTTCAGATTTGGAATAGACCAAGATGTCGTCGATGAAGACCACGACGAACTGATCCAGCTCCGGCATGAACACCGAGTTCATAAGGTACATAAAGTGGGCCGGAGCATTGGTCAACCCAAATGACATGACAAGATATTCATAGAGTCCATATCTTGTCGAGAATGCTGTTTTCGGGACATCTTCCGCTCGAATCTTGATTTGATGATATCCCGACCTTAAGCCCATCTTGGAGAAGACTTTAGCACCCACTAGTTGATCGAAGAGGATATCAATTCTTGGTAGTGGATACTTGTTCTTTATGGTCACAGCATTTAAAGGACGATAATCGACGCATAGCCTCAGCGTCTCATCCTTCTTCTTCACGAACAACGCTGAGCAACCCCATGGTGATAAACTTGAACGAATAAACCCCTTGTCCATCAGATCTTTGAGTTGCTCCTTCAATTCTGCTAATTCATTCGGAGCCATTTTATATGGTCTCCGAGAGATCGGCGTGGTTCCCGGTATCAACTCTATTTTGAACTCCACCTCGCGCTCAGGTGGTAGTCCTGGAAGATCTTCGGGAAACACGTCCGGATATTCACGGACTACCGGAATGTCTTCTAATTTGCAACCTCGACATTACATACTTCCGGGTCTTTGGAAACCGCTTCGCCGAGATACAATGTTTGACGTCCGTGAAGTGGAGAGTCCAAGTGAACACTCCTGTTCTCGATGTCCAGAACAGCCTTATGGAAGGTCAACCATGATATTCCCAATATGGCATTGATTCCCTGGTCTTCGAGAATGATGAGGGTGGTAGGATAAATTTTTCCACCCAAGCAAAGTGGTGCTCGAGAGACGACTTCATTAGTTGATATGTCTCCACCTGACGAATGAATAAGGTAGGAACCTTTCGTGATAGTGGTGATCTGATCCCGGATCACCGTTGCCCTGCTAATGAAGTTATGTGTCGCACCCGAGTCGAATAAAATGATAACCGGCTTGTCATTTAAGGTGAACCTGCCGGCAAGAACAGGTCCTCCCTTTGGCAGATCATCGATTGACACATAATTGACTGTCCCCACTTTTGACATAGCTTCTCTGGGCTGCCCAAGATCACTTTTTGGAACTGGACCCGCAGACACGTTGTTGCTGTTTGGTTCAGTTGCTTCATTGACATTGGGCTCATTGTCAATATGGAGAGGGACAGCACTCGGTTCAACTGAGAAATCACCTTGTTCATCTTCAGCCTCTTGAGGGTAATAATGTTCTAGTGCACCTTGTTGACACTGAGGTGCATAAGAAATAAGTTGCTGCCGCGGTAGAGGTGAATAAGACCTCTGTGGAGTAGAAGAGTCGTCACACTCCCAGAATGATTGCACCTCTTGTGGAATCTCTCGACCGGAAGGTGAACGGATTACCAACCGATACTTCTGAGGTAGACGATTGTCTTCATCTTGTGATGAATCCCTCTCCCTCTTTTCCTTGAGGTAGAGGTTGGAATAATATTCTTGAGCGATAGCACAGCTCACAAACTCATCAAAATTCTCTTGGCTAACTTGAGCCAATTCACATCGCAGCCTAGCAGTCAGCCCTCGATAAAAATGATAACCCCTCATGGATGGTGATTTCACATAGTCAGGGACATATTGAGCTAAACGATTGAATTCCTTCGCATACTCAATAACACTCATGTCCCCTTGCTTCAGACTCCAGAACTCATCCAGACTGGTTTGCATTATGCCCGCAGGGATGAAACGAGCACGAAATGCATTCTGGAACTCTGCCCATATGACACGATGCCCTACTGGTTGGACAGCAAGGTACTCTGCCCACCATGCTCCAGCAAAGCCGTGAAGCTGCTGAGCGGCATATAGAGTCTTCGAGAATTCATCACATCGGATCAACCCAAGCTTGGACTCAATGACACGTAACCAGTGATTTGCTTCACAATGGTCAGCCGCCTCGGAGAATACCGGCGGTTGTGTCGCCAAGAAATCCAGATACGTGCTCTGGGTTGGCATGTGATGTTGAGCTTCTCGATCTATGCCTTGCTGAACTAGAGTTTGGAGAGTTTCATTCATTTTGGCCATAATTTCTGCCAATCCGGTTGGCGATGGCTCTTGTGATGAAGTCGAGTCATTCCCACCTCGACTGGAACCTCTAATTTCCATTTGAGAATGTGTACGTACCATACTGCACGAAACAAAATTTTGAGTCAATCAAAATTCTATCTCAGTAGTAAGTAAAGATAAGTAAAATATGAACATGTCATGAACTTTATGAAAGCATAACCACATTCATGTTTAAACAAATCTTATGTACGCTAAGCTAATCAGCGGGACTACCCTGACCAGCTCACACAAACTCCAAATTTTACTCAAGTCATCAACAGATTCTAGACTTGAGTTCAATACCAAAGTTTTTAGTAAACTTCAGTAGCTTTCCAACCAGTACTTATGTGCTCATTAAGGATTTTTTTAAAGAAAGTTATGGCTTAAAAACAGAAAGGTCCAGAGAGGTTTTTGTTACTGTCCTGGTTCTGAACAGTTTGCCTTCAACTGGACTTTTCACCCATGTAACATGTGATTCTGCTCTTGAGGCCTACAAGGAAGTTGTAGAGCACTTGAAAATATTTCCAGAACTGTATCATACACCTTATTTGGGTCAAGCTACTCAGAGTTATGCTCTGTTAAAGTCCAGCAAGAATTTCTGCCAGAAACAGAGCTCTCTGTTTTTGAAAACTTTGACATCTAGTTATACTCCCATTTGAATCTTAGCTCAAAATAAGAGTTCAATAACTAATATTTGTTTCAAACTTCCATATTTAGTTGAAAGTTAGCTCATGAATCATTTCTTCATAGGGAAGAGGTTCTTATGTGTAGTACGGTGTCGATGCACCGTAAGAATCATGTCGGTACTACGTAGCCTCACCAAATAAAAATCCTAACCGGATTACACCGGCATATACGTACTATCAGTGGCACTAAAACGGTCTCTCGCACACGTGTACTACCCGGGATACGTACGTGGTTAGTACCTGCAGAAAAAACACTCAATGATGGTGCACTCAAAGGTTGTTTCATTACAGGCAGTTCCATATTGGAAAGTAAATACAAACGCCTGTATCATTGTCATACGGCCGTCCTTGAGTTAAGTCACGTCTCAAGGTACGCGATCGTGTTTCAACACCACACGACGGGGAACCCGAGTATGTCATGAACGGGTCGTCACGGTTGGGAATGTTATCAACCCAACGGATACCACCTACTGCCCTGCAGGGCACGCCGATGGCAAGCGCTGCGTATGTCCTCCTGGGCTACTTCCAGAAGAACACACTATCGCGTTACTGACCACACGATGGGGTCTCCACTTACTTGCCTAATGCACGCTAGGGATCAGCGTTTCATATGAACTCAGGAACATGAAGAGTCCAAGAGTTTCATATTAACATCTCACACCAAGCTGTGAGATCTAACCCTGAACCACTTTCCTCGTCAGGGGAGCTAACCGAAATTGAACCGCTTTCGGTGGCGTTCCTTACCATTCTTACCTGAACGTAGGTGCGTCGTTACATAATGAAAATTCAGAATTAAAACACATATGTTAGTCTTGCCACTTTAAGTAACTACACTACTATAGTCCTTATGTGGGTCTAATATCGTTTCCTCACCGTATCCTAAGTTTTTGTCGTAATACGATCCTTACTCCGTGTGCTATTACCAATGCGGCTCTGATACCACGCTGAGGGGGCCCGACCCCGATCACAGGGTCGTGCCGCCTTGCCCGAGGAATCGCATTGGTTGGTGCCGTGTTATGCGGCACCCAACAACACACATATAAGGAACACAGTATTACATAAACCAAAGCGGAAGCTTACAACTGTTCTTTGTAAATAATTTACATAAAATAGCTACAGCGGAAATCTATAAACAGCTCACGTTGAATAACTATGAAGCACCGAGAAGAGGTCCAGCCCGCGGACTCCTCTCGCTAGCAACACGAAGACAAGGCAGCGGCTAGGTTCTCCAAGTGTGACGTGACTTGGAAGTTTCCGAGTCTCCCCGGACAACCTTCTTTATAGCGTCGATGCTTACCTGCAAAACCACTTATATAGCAAGAGTGAGCACAAAGGCTCAGCAAGACTTAACCGTCTCTCCTAAAGCATGGAACTCTATGTGAAAGTAACCTAAGACCTAAGCCTGTCCTTTGCGAAAAGACTCGCCTACGAGTTCATCCTTAACTTTCAGATTTTAGCCATAATAGTAGTGACCTTGCGCCCAGCAATATTGGAACTCCACAATCAAACAAGAAACGCTTCATTCCAATGTTACTTGTTCCAAGGTGAAAAATAAATTTAGTTTGCTCTATCTCTACTTCAAACATGGTTTTCATGCAACTTAACATAATCACAACAGCAATTAAACTTTTTTTTGCAAACTGTTTCCACACAAGTTGATTAACTACGTCACAACATGGGAGCAAGCGGTACTCAATAACCGCGAGGGACGGTGATTCGAATCAAACACTACCCGGATAACTCGACACATACGCCCGCCTCTGAAGACCCAACTCTGGCGTCCATCATTACGTCGTATGTGGCAACCTTTCTCAGGACACTAAACTGTAGAACCGGTCGTGCCGTCTCGGGCTCATAGGTCTAACGAGACGATGTGGTATGCCTCTACAATCCAGTGAACCTAGTACATCGGTTTCCTGGTTCCCATATGTCAGTAAGCATCCGGTACACAACTCAATACTTGCTCCTCGACGCGGCATACGCATCGGTCCTTAACCGACACAGGCAGAGCTACTCGACCAAGACCTCGTCTTGTCGCAGCCTAACCCCTCTGCCCGGTCTCATCTTTAGAAATGTAAACTTTAGTTTGCTTCCTTTCCCAACCACACTTATGATCTTCTGAACTATAGCTCGCGAGTAGATTCTAACTACTCGTCTTCTACCGGATGTCCTAGCCTAATTAGCATTGCCTTATTCTACAGCGATGACACATTTCTACCCTTGACCTCAGGGTTCATGTTTGGTTATGCAAGTGGAGTATCACACATCCTTGACCTAATGCACATACAAACCTTGACCAAATGTAGTGAACAAAGGGAAAACTTTAAAAACAACTTAAGTGCAAACCGGGGCTTGCCTTGGTTTTGCAGGTGACTTAAGTCAGGTAAGATGAAGTTAGTTGCTGATGATGACTTGAGGCTTAATCCCTGCCTTCTTGCTCCTTGATCCAAGTTCAACTTCTCCTTCACTCTTCCACGTTTAAACACTACACGTTATGAACATGCATACATGTTTAATTGTAAAACTTTTTGCTAACAAATGCTAAGGCCAAGTTTGAAACTGGAACTTTGTTTAAGAATTTAAAATGAAACTGGTGCTAGTGGTTTGGGCTTGTGTTTAAACACTATCATCAAGTGATGAGTGGGGTTCCATCACTTGGGTGGGAATCAACTAATAATGGTTGGACAGGACATAATGATCCAGGGCTCCAATGGAGCTGGAAATTTTCTTGTGAGTTCCTTGTCACAAGAAAGTCCTCTGGACCAAAATTCAGAACATTTCACTAATTGGATCACCCAGAACAATTCCCTAAGCATTTAAGCAAAAAGGAATTAATTCTGATTAAATTTGCACTTTCATGCAATTCCAAGTGAACTATAATTTCATACATAGCTCAGAGAGTATGTCTGAATTTTCCCAGGATTTTTGGAGTTAAGGAATGCCCAGAACTGAATTTCCAAGTTTTGGAAATTCTCTGAAAATGTTTCTGTACTTATTTGAATACAGAAACTTGGAATTAGAATTACCCTAACTAAATCAACTCCAAATGACCTGAAACTTTAACAGGAGTCTCCTAATATCCTAAAGAATATTCTGGCAAAATTTGGGAAATTTTGGATGAACCAAACTCCCTCTAAAATTCTTGTTCTGAAAAGCTTTAAAGAATTTTCCAGAATTTCCTATTGGTTTTCATGCAAATTGGGTTGTACATTTGAACAGAGCTCTTCATCCTGAATCCAACCCAATTTGAATCACTAAATTTGGAGCTTCCTAGCAAAAGTTATGAGGTTCTAAAGTTTGAACCGAATCTGGAATTCAAATTAATTCGGGAAAAGTTCAAACTCTGCCTGTGGGTCCACCCTACACGTGTCAACCGCCGGGATCACGCCACACGGGGCCACAGACCTTTTCCCGCGCCACCACACGGGATCACACGCCACAGCTGATCCGGAGTTTTAATCTTCAGCTGCTGACACGTGGGCCCGGTGGGGGTCTTCTTCTTCCTCTCGCTCCCGCGCCTCCCCCTCGCCGGCGCTCCACTGGAGCTCGCCGGACCCGGCTTCCCGGCCACCTCTCGGCCGGAGACTCGCCGCCTGGGGGTTTTCAGGGTCGGGGAACAAATCTACGGGGTTGGCTCGGGCTGCCGGTGGCCGGAAGTAGGCCGGCGACGAGCCGCGGCCTTCGGCGATGATCGGCACCGTCGCCCGAGCACACCAGCCCACCAAAAGCTCGGCGGATCCGCTCTAAAGCATCAGTGGAGGTCAGTCAAACTCGACATGGCCTCAAACTGGCTAGGAAATGGCGGCAACATGGTTGTCACCGTGCGCCCGAGGGTTCCCGCCATGATCGCCGTTCGGAAACTTCAAAATGATCTGCTAATATGGGGTTTCAAGCCATGATTGGGGAGGGGATCGGGTCGTCCTTGAGTCTAGGTCCTTTGAGCACAGTTTAGTGACCTAAAGACGAGAAGGGAGTGAGAATTTGAAGAATTCGTACCAGAACGTCGCCCGGTGGCCGCCGGCGATGTTTTTCCGAATTCCTACTCGGTGGTTCACGGCTTGCCTTGTGGTTTGGGTGGAAGCAGCAGGGCCCGCTGGAACGTCCGGGGACGTCCTTTCTTGGCCGTGAACGGTGCTAGACTCCACTGCCCACGGGAGCTCTCTCCTCGGTTTTCTTTCGGCTGCCGCGTGAACACGGCGCCCCTGCGGCCGAGAGGACCAAACTCTGTCGCTTTTATGGCGGGGAGACGAAGAGTGGGCGCGCGGTGTTGCTCAGTAGCTCGGAGGGAGGCTGTGCACGGTGTTTCTATGCCTCCTCGATTAGACCCGAGGCGGCGGCGAGCTCGACGTTTATCGAGCGCGAGGTGAAGAAGGGAAAACCGCGTTGGCTCGGTTCAGAGAGAAGGATCACGCCGAGGCAGGGGGAAAGCGGTAAGCTGGTCGCCAGCACACGATGGCGGGGGTGAGGCGGTGGCTTCTGTGCTTCGGTGTAACCACGGTGTCGCCCGGGGAGTGAGCTGCCTTCGTGTATGACCGAGAGTAAAACTTAGCCAGTAAGTTTGCTCTCCCCTCTCAATGACAACTGGGGCCCACAACTCCCCTCAGCACCAAAAGATCTCCAACTTTTAACACCTTGCAAATTTAGCTGTGAGGGGTCCAAATTCAAAAGCCAATGTGCCATTTGACAAATTATGCCACAGTTTCAAATTTAAATTCAAATTTGGATGGAATTCACAAGTTCCTTTGATATTCCTATCAAAGCACCTCCAAATTTGCTCCAAATTTGCCCCCTCTACAATTTGAACCTGGGGAGTTTGAATATGAACTCTGATCTATTAGTTGGTCATTGCAAATACAACTTTTTAAACATCAGTTTGCATTTTACTTTTTGGAGGTGGCCTCTCCTCTTTTTGGAAGTGACCCTATTAATTCAAACTGAATTCAAGGTTTTATTGCTCATGCCAACACTTTCATGAGTAAACAAAAGTTTTTGTAAGTCCCATTTCTTGCATATAAACTCAACTTTATTCATAGCTCAAGTTTTCTATTCACAAGTTTTGGGACTTTTACAAGATCACATAAGGACCATCGGTGGGTAGTATTTGCAAGCTGTATTTATCAATGAAAGCTTGGCTAATGAAGCTATGTGTGGCGCCTGAATCAAATAGTACTATAGCGGGATGCTGGTGGAGTTGGAACATACCCGCAAGGATTGGCTCGCCCTCCGGCACGTCCTCAATGGCAAGCTGGTGGACGGTGTCGGGCCTAGGGTTTGCCCGCCGCGCATTAGTAGGGTTCCGGGGTTGATTCCTCCCCAGAAACTGTGGTGCCACTCCACCGCCTTGCCTCTCCGGGCAACTGCTCGTGAAGTGTCCTGGACGACCACACTTGTAACATGTGGCCGCTGCTGGTGGAGTGCTCGGGGGACGAAAGCCCAGCATGCGTTGCTGAGGTGCATACGCACGCGGCATCGCCCGCTGCTGCTGTTATTGCGGAGGTGGTACTGGCAGTGCCGGCCTGAATGCCGGTGAAGAGTACGGCCGACTGCGGAACGGCATCGACCGCTGTGGTGGCTGCCAGCGTGGACCTGATAGTGGGTGACTCACCATCCGAAACTTCTGAGAAGGACCGCCTCCTTCTCCACTGCTTTGTGGCGCGCTTCGCTTTCGCTCCGCCGCCGCTAACTCCTTGCCGGAGTCCTCCTGAACAATCGCAGCATCAATGATGTCGTTGAGGCTGCCGCGATTGAACATCGCCAACTTGTCCTTCAGGAGCGGGTTAAGCCCCTGGTAAAAGTGGTCCCGCCGCTTCTTGTCGGTATCTACGTGATACGACGCGTAGAGCGCGAGATCGTTGAACACCCTGGAATACTCCAGCGCGTTCCGGCTCCCTTGCTGCAGGTGCAGGAACTCCTGCGTCTTCCTCTTTATTAAACCTGGCGGTATATGATAGGCCCTGAAGGCCGTCCAAAACTCCGTCCAGGTCATCACTCGGTCGGTGGGTTGTGAAGCACAGAAGTTGGCCCACCACGCGCTCGCGGATCCTTGGAGCTGCTGGACCGCGAACTGAGTCTTGCGCTCCTCGCTTATCTGGAGCAGCCCCAACTTCATCTCTATCCCGCGGAGCCAGTTGTCCGCGTCAAGAGGTTCATCCGCCCTTGAGAATACAGGGGGATGAGTCGCCAGGAAGTCGGAGTAGGAGCTCTGTTGACGCTCCTCCCGGTCTTGACGTCTCTCTGGGCGAGACGTATTGGCGATGAGGGTCTGCAGCAACTCTGTGTGCTGCTGGTGCGAGCCCGCCATTGCCGCGACGATGTCGGCCAATGTAACCGTTGGCAGTGGCGGTGGCGGTGTTTGCTGTTGCTGTTGCTGCTGTTGCTGCTGCTGTCCCGAGGAGTCCTCGGGAGGTGGTTGGGAGGTCTCTCCCCCTTGACTGGTACCCCCAACGTCAGGGTTGGCACGAGTACGCATCATTCTGAAATTCAAAACAGCAGCGGTTAGCACATGTCTTACTTAAAATTCCATAAGCAACAGTAGGTATTGAAGTGACACATGATTAATTTGCACAATATTCACATATATTGATAAAGCATAAACTTTATACAAGATACATTATTCCCGGGTCTCCAAGAAGTCATGCTCATGTCGTCACTACCTATACATACGCTACTGTCTACACGACATGTCACCGATTACAAAAGTTGGGTTACGCTACCCTAGCTGCCCTACTTGGCAACTGTAACCCCCTATTCGGAGTAGAACTCGACCTCCTGTGGGTCGTCCTCCTCCGGTACATCTGCTGGTGGCTCTGGATCTACCACCTCTTCTCCCATCTCGGGTTCTCCCATTGCTGGAAGGCCCAAGACCACCGGTATGCCCAATACCGGAGGTACGAGGTCCTGCATAGCATGCACCTCGTCCATAGCCTGGTTGTAATCCTCTTCCCAGCCTTGCCCTTCCTCAATAGCGTCGTCCCGCTCTTGAGTAAGTTCTTTGTTCTGCTGGGTCAGATTTTGTACCAGTTCTTGCAACGCCGCGATGTCAACACGGCTTTTCTTCTTCGCCTTCTTCAGACGATGCAACTGATTGTGCTGTTCATTCAGTCGCTTAATCATCGGAAGGAGCACATTGTGGAGTGCGCTGTGAGCACTCTCGAAATGGTCTCCATGGCTCGTGCTCTCCTTGAGCTTCGTGGCGAGATGCTCCGTATGAACAGCTTGGCTGTCCATCACGGCGTTTCCCGCCCTCATCTGGAGGCTAAGGTTTGCCTCCGCGGGGTTGTATCTTGGGCAACTCGGTCCGTTGCCTCTAGATACCTCTCTTCCCACACATGCTGAGCCCGTCCCTCCACCGGAACGAGCGCGTATGGAGTGCCCTCCATAGCCTGCACGTGTAGTTGGCAGAAACGTGATATGGTGTCACGGGCTGCCACTTGCCACATCCCTTCCGGTTGTCTTCCTCTCACCGTGATGGTGAATGGCACCCAACCGGGTGGCGTAGGTCCTGCAGAAACTTCGACATGGATCATCCACGTCTGGTTCCCTTCTCCGCCTTCTTTCTTGGCGACGTATTGCGGCATCTGGTTGTACCCGAAATATTGGAGCATTTGCCACAATGCTTCCGGGTAGCCACTACGGTGAGAACAGTGGGACATCACCCACCCGTTCTCCAGTTGCTTATCTGCTGTCATCTGAAAAAAATATATATTTGAGAAATGTCAAATATTTATTTAAACAGTAACCGCTGAGTTATAACATAAAACATGTCATTGAACCCATAAAATTTGGAAACATAGTTCAAATTTTTAAAAATTTTGACTGCTGATCTGGTTCCCATGACAGCCCTGACCAGTTTCCATATCAACCTGATTTAGGCCATGCTAAATGCAAAACCAATTCTGGAGCTCAACACAAAAGTTAAAGCTAACTTCAATAGCTTTCCAGAAAGTATTTGCTTGGCCTAAGATCTGTCCTGGTTCAAAAGTTATGAGATGTCAAAGTTAATAGAATTTCTGGAGAAAATTGGACAGCACCTCCCTGCTTTAGGTACTGATTTGATCCAAGAATCCCAGTTAACTCTGTTCCTAATCTGACAAAACTTTCTGTTACAAAGTTGTAACTTATCTCATACGGTTTCCAGAACTACCTCATTTTCTATTTTTGGATTTTTATGCAGGAAGTTATGCTTAATTTACAGAGAGTCTACAGAGAGTCTTTGCTCTGCCCTGTTTTCTGGACAGTTTCAACTCTACTGTATTTTTCGAGTGGTTAAAAGATGAAACACCTCTGGACCTCAACAGAAGAGTTGTAAAACTCTTCCAAAGCTTTCCAGAAATGTATCATACGACCCTAATCTCGAAAGAACTCAACCTCTAACCTCTGGTTAACTTCAGCCTTGATTCAGCTGAAAACAGAGTGCTCTAGTCCTTAACAACCTATAAGTTGAAAACTTGTTAACTTTGAATATCCTGTTCAGGGGAAGGAGTTACATCAAGTTTTACTACTTTAGATCAAAACCTTCAAATTTTTAAATGAAGTTGTTCATTTAATGGGGTGGGACGTTGATGCATCACCAGATTATGTCGGTACTACGTCCTCACAAAGAAAAACCTATACCGGACTTAGCCGGCTTTGTTAATTCAGTGGCACTAAATGTCACTCGCACACGGATGCTACACGTCTACTGTTTCGTGGTAAGGCTACCTGCAAAAACTCAAACAATCATCAGACTCGGCTGCACACCGAGTCCGGAATTCTTACAGTTCGTACACCCGGCCGTCATCACTCGCCCGGATGTTCTCAAGCCAACCACGCCTTGAGTTACGTGTTCACGTTTCAGACCACGTGACGGGGTCTCCCAAGTTGCACCACGCACGCTAGGGACAGACATTGCTCGAATACCCCAAACGACATGAAGAGTCGTAGAGGATATATCAAAGCGGTTCGGGTTACCTGCCACCCGTGGGGCTCCACCCTTCAGCTTGTGCGCACTGGTAGACAGCGCTTGCGTGTACCCCCCAAGACATAAATGTCCCGAGATACACGATTTTCCGACATAGACAAATAGGTTAATATGCCACTTTCTATACACTAATAACATCCTTATACGGGCTACTAACTCGTTCCTCACTGGATTTTTGAAAAAGATGACCTTTGTACTGTGTTAAACCTCAAGCGAGCTCTGATACCACGCTGACACGACCCCAACGGTGTTGTCGAGCCAGGATCACGCTGAGGGGTGCTGCGTTGCACAGCACCGTATAACACACGTCAAAGGTACAAAGCGGAAGCAAAATTTTATTACATAAACAAGTTATGAATCTGTTTACATCAAAATAAGTTCAGTCTACACTCGCGGGCGTAGACTAAGCATCAAGTGCACGTTCAGCCCTTGAACGTGCCCTTGCTAGCACACACGCACACTAACTCTGCGGCGTGCCCGACTCCCACTCGACGGGGTTCCCCTCTTGGGGTTCCGTCTCCTCTTCGGGAGTCCCTTCCTGTCGAAGTGTGCGATCGACACTTCCCCCGGGCCTGCACTGGGCAGCCCGCGGAGGTTCTTTTTCGGAGGGGCTAGTCCCTAGCGGAGAGCTTGCGCGGATGGACGAGTTAGTGAGAGCTTGACACAGGGAGTTTTACGTGGTTCAGGCCGCCGGAGCGTAAAACCCTACGTCCACGGCGAGCTATGGAGCTCGCTGTATTGCTTGCTGCTCAGGGCCGGGGGCCTGAGCTTGGGGGTGAGTTACAGCTTGAGAGTGTATGGCTAGCGTATGAGTTGCAGAATGCGAACCCTTGCTATCGACGCCTACCCGAGCCTTTTATAGTCCAAGGCTCGGGCGGCTTACAAGGGAAGCCGGGACCCGACAGGCGGTCCCAGGAAGATTGTCTATTATCTACCGTATCTGTAGTTACGCCGGTGGTTGCCTCTGGTCGAAGGCTTCTGAGTCTTCATTTTGCCGCCCTGCCCATGCCGCGCACTAGTCATAGTGGTTGATGACGGCGCAGGCGGCATGGGATGTCTTGTCGCGGTGTTTATTACCTGGCAGGTTCTGACACCGCGCGCCAGTCTGTGATGCGACTGGACGCAACGGCACCTGACAGGCGCGTGCTCCGCGTTTCCGCGTCTTGGGAAGACGCGGTCCTTGAATACCTTGTACGGGCAAGGTGTGGGGCGCCTTTACGCCCGCTGCCTACCGCTCGGGGGCGGGCAGCACCGTTCTTCTGGCCTCGTGGCGGGTCCGGAGCTCTTCTCTGAGGGGAGGGAGGTCTGGCCCCGCTGGACGCGTGGCGCCTTCGGACCTCTCTCCCGCGGAGGGGGAGGTCCGGCTTCTGCATGCCACGTGGCGGGCCCGGAGCTCACCTCTGAGGAGAGGGAGGTCCGGCCCCGCTGGACGCGTGGCGTCTTCGGACCTCTCTCCTGCGGAGGGGGAGGTCCGACTTCTGTATGCCACGTGGCGGGCCCGGAGCTCTCCTCTGAGGAGAGGGAGGTCCGGCCCCGCCAGACGCATGGCGCCTTCGGAGCTCTCCCTGCGGAGAAGGGCGAGCACCTTAGGCGTTTCACCCTGTGCGCGGGGGTACCCCATATCTCAGGTACCGACAGTGGCCCCCGGGCCCATCTCGGGGGAGATAGCGAGCCCGAGGTGGGACCTCCGTCTCTTCCGATCCGCGCACTTTCTCTAAGTCCCGACTTGACCGCTGCCGGAGCACGAACGGCCGCGGGGTCGTGAGAGCGTGCGCCCACTTGATGATTGCTTTTACTGCGGCGGTTCGCAAGACTGCCACTTCTGCACGTTGTGGCACTTTCTTCGGGAACCGCCGAAGGGCCTTGCCGGCTCTTCTTCTTAGGAGACTGACTCCTTGCCCCCACCGCGCCAGTTAAGCGGCTTGGGCCCACCCGTCATCGGCACTCGGTCTAGGAACCGAAGCGGTTGCGGGTGTGGGGTATTCAAAGAGTTCCGAATCGCTTGGAACTGCACCGGGAAGCTTTTTAGAGGGGGTCTCACCCACATTGTAGCTTCCCTTCGCACTTCTCTGCGTTTCTTCTTGGACTCTTGTGCTTTTGCTTTCTTGCCTTTGAGCTCTCCCTTGCCATGGCTTCCAACCCGCTGCCAGAGAAGAAACGCGCTCGATCCCCTCCAGCAACGGCGCCGGTGCCAAGTCGGGATTCTGGGGTGCCTGACACTCCCTCCGGTGGCGACTCGAAGAGGCCCCGAGCTGATGTGCTGGGGGAAGCCTCTGTGGCGTCTCCTGTTCCGCCAGTCCAAGCGACTGCGGAGCGGTTGTCGGAGACGGTAGCGTGCTCTGGAAATCCTACCCCGACTCGGAAGTCGGGGTTTAGAGCCCTCTGGAGTGTCCGCGCTTCCCGGCCTTCCCCGTCTTGCTGGGAATCTGTGCCGATGCGCTCGGAGCCAGGGGCAACTGCTGCGGCCCCCAGGCCAGCGCGGACTTCTCCTGTTCCGGTGTGCCCGGACTCCGCGGCGGTGCCGTCTCTTCCTGCCGAGACGGCTACCGCGGCCCCCGAGCCAGCACAGGTTGATCCTGCACTAGGCGGCCTGGCTTCTTCTCCAGCTCCGTCTTCCCCGGCTCGTCCCTCTCCTCAGGTCAAGGAGCCAGAAGCTGAAAAGAGCCCGGCTGGCCTGGCTGCCAGTGCCGCGGAGCCAGCTTCTCTTGATCGACGTCTCGTCTCGGCGGCTGGCGCGTCGGCTCTTCCTGAGGACGAGGTAATGGAGGAGGTCGGAGGGACTGCCCCAGCCTCTGTTGCTCCATTGCCTCTGGCGGACGCCTTCGCGCTTGCCGAGTCGAGCGTCCGGCAGGTCTTGGCTGCACTAGGGCGCGAGCGGGAGGAGTATACGGTTGAACGGGACCGCCTCCTCACCTGGGGGAACCTTTTGCGGGAGAGGACCGTGAAGGTTAAGAGCGAGCTCGACTCCAGGCGGGAGTTGCTCGACTTCAGGGAAACGCTTGTCGACCGGATGAAGCGGGCTGTTGACCGCATGGACACCCAGTCGCGGCGGATCAACAGGGAGGCCCTGGAGGCTCACGCCCGGGCCGAAGAGAGCCTCTCTGCTGCTGTGGAAATACGGCAGCGGTTGGAACGCCGCGAACTCGCCGTTGAGGAGCGGGAGCGTTCCGTGGCAGCTGAGGCAGAGAGGGTCGCCGCGCAGCTGGCTGCGGGCGAGGATGACCTCCGAGCTCGGATGGAAGAGCTGGAGATTCTGAAGGCAGACCTTGACTTGAGGGATGAACAGGTCTCCCATGATCGCCGGGCGGTCTTGGACCGCGAGTTGACTGCCGGCTTCAGGGCCGCTGAGTTGGAGCGGCTAGCCGAGACCCTCCGCCTTTGGGAGAGTTCCCTGGCGGCCCAGGAGAAGGAATTCTCCGAGAGGAACCTGGAGGCTCTGCGGGCGGCCCGCCGCGAGGTGGAGGAGCTCTCAGCCCTACGGTCCTCCGAGGCCCTTGCGGTCTCAAGCTTCGTGGATCGGGCAGGGTCCGCCCTGATCCCTCTTGGTTTCAGTCCGGTGAGGGCCGCAACTCCCGCATTGCAGGTGGCAGAGGTGATCCCTGCATTGGAGTCGATCGGCGCCAAGCTGGACAGACTCGACTCGGTGGTCACCAGCGAGCTTGAAGCCGAGGGCCGCGGCTTAGCTTTAGAGGTCGCCTCGCATGTGCTGGCATGCTTCAAGAGCCGCGACCCCTCTTTCTCACTGGAGCCAGCAAGAGAGGGCCCAGCCGCGGAGCGGGAGGAAGCCGCCAGGGCTGAAGTCGAGGATGTGGCCGCCCTTGTAGCCGCAAGGTTCCGGCGAGAGCCGGGAGGTCCTTAGGACTTGCTTCTCCCTTTTCTTTTATCGAGTCTGTAGTCCAGCTCAAGGAGCCTTGCCTAATTTGACTCTCTTGGATACTTGTGTCTGTGATGCTTTTCCCTCCTTCTTGGCTTTGCCTGGCTGAGTCCTTAGCTCCGCAAGGTACTCAGAGGTCATCTCCAATCTCGGAGCTTCTCACAGACACCCCCCGGGTCCTAACCGTGTTAGGGGCCCCCGGAGGTCTCCGAACCTCGCCCTATGGGGGGCTCCAAATATGCCGGCCACGTGGTGGGTCCGGAGCTCCTCCTCAAGAGACGGGAGCTCCGGTCATGTTGGACACGTAGGGCTTTCGGAGCCCTCCCGCTGAGGGGGGAGGTCCGGTTCCTGCCTGCCACGTGGCGAGCCCGGAGCCTTCAAGGAAGGAGAGAGTTCCGGGCCTGCTGGACACGCGGGCCCCCCGGGCCCTGCCCCTGCTGGAGGGGCAGGTCCCGGTCCTTCCAGTCCCAGGCCGGTGTAGCTGGTAGCTCCTTTCCCCCCGCTTCATGCAATCCCTGTTGCCGTAACCTGAAGGTCCTGCACACAGGTAGAGGAAACGTAATTCTCCTCGGGGGGTCCTCCCCTCCAGTCTCCTAGTCTTATCCGTCTTATGGTCCTGGCCCGCTATACGGGGCTTGGGCAATTCTGTGCATGAGGCGCCGGAGCTCCGGCTCCCTCCGAGGTCCGGGTACGGCCGTCCGATCCATAGTACCGGGCCATGCGCTGGGGAAGCAGAGTGCACGCGCTTTGGGTTCATGACCAGGCAAAGCGGACGTACTCCCCTGGACCTCCGGAGAGCAGGATGCGCATGCTTTGGGCTCTGGGCCGGCTAAGCTGGATACGCACCCTGGACCCCCCATGCACAACGCTGGCCTTTCCTGGAGGTGACCAACTGACACCGCAACACCTGACTGGGGGAGGCCCGAGAGACTCGCTCGGCCATCGGCAGGTGCCTCAAGCGCAGCCGCCTTCGGGAGGATAGCAAATGCCGACTATGGATGAGCGCAGGAGAGGGGGAGCTAGACGTATGATGAACATACAGAGATAGTGCGATCATAAAAATTAATGCATAATTTAAATGAGCGCATGAGAAGGAGCTAAGTAGAACAGGTCTCTGTATTCGCGCCCCATAGGTGGAATTCTGGCTGTTCGTGGGGGCAATGTTCCGCCTCGTCTACAAGGGAAGCAAGACTCTACGCGCTTAGGGTCGGAACCAGGCTAAACTGGACGTAGTCCTGTACCGTCCCTTGAGACTTAGCTACCCCAAGCTCTGTTCCTAAGTTCTATGGGGTCTATTACAGAAGTGAATAACCCTGTTCTACCGATGCTCAGTAAGTAGGACTTACAGTGTTGCTCCATGGCAAGGATTTTTGGGAATGGATCCCACTCTCGGTTGAAAGGCATGTGTACCTGGGGCGGCAGCTTTCATGATTTGGAAGGGACCTTCCCTGCTGGGGGAGAGCTTATGGGTCCTTCTTGGAATACAGCATGCCACTTCACCAGGCTGCCCTCTTGCGGGCCCCCTTCGCGTTTGGTTCTTTGGCGGTAGTGCTTAGAGCATTAGCCGAGACCTTGCGTTGTGGGGTGTTCCCTGCAAGCCGAGTCTTGTCGAAGTTGTTGTCTTCACGCTGGATCAGGTCCTGCGTGGCTTCTCTCGGGGTCCCCCGGGGAGTTCTCCCCTTCTGGCTAAGGCCTTCAAGGGGTAGGTGGACCCGGGCTCGCTTTGGATGACCTAAGGCGTCCCCCCTTCTGGCAAGGCCTTCAAGGGGTTGACGGACCCTAGGCAGCCCCCGAGAGGTATGTTCGAGGCACGGCGGCGTGCCATAGCTGGCTAATGCCTTGGCCCGTCATCGTCGGAACTGGAGTCCTCAGCGTCATGTACTGTCTTTATGACACGCTGAGGCTCCTGGAACCCCACCTGGTGGGCAGCGGTGACTGGGGCATCGGCCTTTTGTTTGCCATCCCTCTGAGGGTAGGGTGGTGCTTCAGCCCTCTGCTGTCTTCCATTGCGGAAGCGCTCTGCGAGCCTCTGGATCTCCCAGCACTCGGCAGCTGTATGGTTGCAGGTGCCATGCACGGGGCATAGCCCGCCTTGGCCACTGTCTGGGGCCGGTGATTGCCGCTGCCTCTTGTCGGGGCGCGGCCCCCGAGCTCCACTGGTTGTCGCAGCTGCGGCGACGGGGGCCGTGAATGGTGACTTCATCTTCCCATTCCCCCGGTTCTTGGTCTTCTTGCCACCCCCATAGGCAGCAGCACCGGAGCCGGGCTGCCCTCCTGACTTGGAGGTTGGCAGTGCATGCCAGTTCCGCCCTTCGGCTGCTCTGGCGCACTTGTCCGCCAGGCTAAAGAGCTCCGAGACGTCGCTGACCTCTCTGGTCACGAGCTTCTCGAGCATTTTCTCGTCCCGGACACCTTGTCGGAACGCCACCACCACAGAGGCGCTTTGGATATGTGGGATGGTGTTGCGCACCTGAGAGAACCGCTGGATGAAAGAGCGCAGCGACTCCCCAGGTTGTTGTTTGACGGCGTGGAGGTCGAGCTCCGTGCCGGGACGGGTGTAGGAGCTGCCGAAGTTGGCGACGAACTGCCGGCAGAGCTCACCCCAAGAGGTTATGGACCCCTGGGGTAGATTCATGAGCCAGGACCGGGCTGGGCCGGTCAAGGCGACGGGAAAGTAGTTGGCCATGACAGCCTCATCGCCTCCTGCAGCAAGTACGGAGGTGGAGTAGATCTGGAGGAACTCCGCTGGGTTGACGCTTCCGTCGTACTTCTCGGGCAAGTGCGGGCGAAACTTGCGTGGCCACCTTGCGAAGCGAAGGTGGGGTGCAAGGGCCGCACATCCTGCACCTGCTGCTGCAGGTACTGGCGCTGCGAACAGGTGGTTCGCACCTGGCACCACGTATCCCGGCATGGGCAAGGCTGCACCGTAGGCCGGGGCTGCTACTTGCGGCGCATATGGCGGTGGCATATGTTGCGCAGCATATGCCTGGGGCGGGGCTCGCATGGCGAAGGCCTGCCCTTCTGGTTGCGTCGAGGCTGACGACATGCTGTCGCCTGCCTCATGGTTGCGACGCCTTTCTTGACGTCGCTCGAGGTACACCCGGGCGTCCTGCCCCAAGTGGCACCGTTCCAGTTCCCTTCGCAGGTCCGTCGACAGGAGCCTGGAGGAGCTGGAATCCGCCGTTAGCTCG
Source organism: Neostapfia colusana (assembly GCA_030760725.1). NCBI lineage: Eukaryota > Viridiplantae > Streptophyta > Magnoliopsida > Poales > Poaceae > Neostapfia > Neostapfia colusana. The sequence goes on from JASWHV010000003.1 coordinate 17,645,445, forward strand.
TCAACCGTGGGTGTGCGCGTCAGCGACACAGACGGTTGCCCCGGGCACCACCCTCGCCGAAACCGAGGGTTCGCGGCGGCGACGACGAGGCGGTCCACCTCGCGGACCCATTGCTGGGTCGCTGAATGGGGCGCATCCCCTGCAGGTGGGTTGCGCAGCAGCGCTCTTGCTGCAGCTAGCGCACCTCCATGGTGTACGCTCAGCGCTGCAGAAGACCTCACGCTTGTCGGGGCCTGCATAGCCGGAGTCGGTGTTGCCGGAGTCGGCTGCTGGCTACCCGCTTGTGCCGACACACTCCGTCCTGAGTGCGTCGACATGTACTCCCCGCTGGTCACGGTTCGCCGTGAATGCGGTGGGGGAGAGTTTGCCGCTGAAGGGAGCTTGGTCATCTTCGTCGGCGGAAACTCATCGCGCTAGGGGAAAAGCCCCCTTCCTGGCGCGCCAAATGTCGAAGTGTGCGATCGACACTTCCCCCGGGCCTGCACTGGGCAGCCCGCGGAGGTTCTTTTTTCGGAGGGGCTAGTCCCTAGCGGAGAGCTTGCACGGATGGACGAGTTAGTGAGAGCTTGACACGGAGAGTTTTACGTGGTTCAGGCTGCCGGAGCGTAAAACCCTACGTCCACGGCGAGCTATGGAGCTCGCTGTATTGCTTGCTGCTCAGGGCCGGGGGCCTGAGCTTGGGGGTGAGTTACAGCTTGAGAGTGTATGGCTAGCGTATGAGTTGCAGAATGCGAACCCTTGCTATCGACGCCTACCCGAGCCTTTTATAGTCCAAGGCTCGGGCGGCTTACAAGGGAAGCCGGGACCCGACAGGCGGTCCCGGGAAGATTGTCTATTATCTACCGTATCTGTAGTTACGCCGGTGGTTGCCTCTGGTCGAAGGCTTCTGAGTCTTCATTTTGCCGCCCTGCCCATGCCGCGCACTAGTCATAGTGGTTGATGACGGCGCAGGCGGCATGGGATGTCTTGTCGCGGTGTTTATTACCTGGCAGGTTCTGACACCGCGCGCCAGTCTGTGATGCGACTGGACGCAACGGCACCTGACAGGCGCGTGCTCCGCGTTTCCGCGTCTTGGGAAGACGCGGGCCTTGAATACCTTGTACGGGCAAGGTGTGGGGCGCCTTTACGCCCGCTGCCTACCGCTCGGGGGCGGGCAGCACCGTTCTTCTGGCCTCGTGGCGGGTCCGGAGCTCTTCTCTGAGGGGAGGGAGGTCCGGCCCCGCTGGACGCGTGGCGCCTTCGGACCTCTCTCCCGCGGAGGGGGAGGTCCGGCTTCTGCATGCCACGTGGCGGGCCCGGAGCTCACCTCTGAGGAGAGGGAGGTCCGGCCCCGCTGGACGCGTGGCGTCTTCGGACCTCTCTCCCGCGGAGGGGGAGGTCCGACTTCTGTATGCCACATGGCGGGCCCGGAGCTCTCCTCTGAGGAGAGGGAGGTCCGGCCCCGCCAGACGCGTGGCGCCTTCGGAGCTCTCCCCGCGGAGAAGGGCGAGCACCTTAGGCATTTCACCCTGTGCGCGGGGGTACCCCATATCTCAGGTACCGACACTTCCTCATAGAACCCTGCAAAAGCTTCAAACACAAGCAGTGAGCATGAAGGCTCAGCAAGTCTGACCCGTCTCACCTAAACATGGAACTTCTACATGAGGGATGATAGGTACATGAGGAAAAATCATTTGCAAAGGACTCGCCTAATTAGTGGAACCTTACTTTCAAGTTTTAGCAGCAGGTTGTGGAGAACCTTACGCTAAGGCACATGAGAGAGCCGCAATCAAACAAGAAACGCATTTCTCTCATGTACTTTGCCCAAAGTTGAAATGAACTTTAGTTAACTCTAAACTACAGCAAGTCATTAGCAATCAAGTCCATCTTTCAATCAGCAACATTTTAACATGTAACTAGCCTGTTCTTTCTACGTCACGGTACAGTGAACAAGTGGTACTCACTGACCGCGAGGGACGGCGATTATAATCGATTTACACCTGCAGGGTTACCCGAACAACCCGTCATGTACGCCTGTACTCAATGTTGCCTACAACAACCATCACGGACGTCGTACGCGACTACCTTTCACCCGTTAGCCAAATGTTGAACCGGTCCAATCGTCCCGAGCAAGAGGTCTCTGCACGCGCATCTCAGTGCCGCCAGCCGATTTACACCTCGAGCTCTCAACCTACCCTCTGAACGATCAGCTATGCCTCAACACCCAGCTACCCGAGTTACATCGGTTTCCCGGTTCCCATATAGCCGGTAGGTCTTCAGTATTGTTCTAGCTTGTTCAACAGGCCCGCACACGGCTCGGTCCTCAATCGACACAAGCGGAGCTATAGCACACAGGCTCCAAAGTACTGCTGCCCTTACTCCCTGCTTGGTCTCATTTTCTTGCCATGTGTTTCATGTGCTATCTCTACCCGAGTCGAGTGCCTCTAGCCTATACTCGTGAGTAGTTCCAACTACTCGACTTGTACCGAATCCTACTCTATCATAGCAATGCAGTAGCTAACGGGGTTTGCAATCCTAAACCCAAACCATGGTTTTCTTGGCTATGCAATTGGGTTTCCAAACAAGACTCTAATGCAAAGAATCATAATACTCAAGTAAGTGCTCAAAACAATAAAACTTGTAAAACGGTTAATGCAAACCGGAGCTTGCCTTGCTGCTCTTGGTCGTAGGCTTGCTGTTCCTCCGGAGTAACGAAGTCTAGGACTTTGGGTTCCTCCTCGACCTTAGCGACTACATGATAGAGAAATTATATGGATTAATTTGAATGCATTTGTATTAAGTTTGAACTTGTGAAGCTTATAAGTCCCACTAGACAGACTCAATGACAGTGAAACTTTTACTGTGGCTTGATTACAACCTAAATAGAGACTTGGTCAAGTTTTAGTTGTAGCAAAGCTCATTTGAGCCCTCCACAATTAATTATGTCCTAGAGCTTAATTGGAACTCTTAGGGTTCTCTAAGGATTTTCATGAAACAAACTATGACTTTCTGAAAACTATATTTTCAGAGGATTCTAATGAAGTTGGTCTCACTTAATTTGGAAGTTCCTAACTAAAGATATGAGTTAAACAATTTCAGAGAAAATTCTGAAAATGTTTCTGAACATTTTCTATTTTCTCTAGAACAGTTTCACTAATCACACCATTAGGTGGATTAATTGAGCTCCAATGGGCCTGAAATTTTTATGGTACTTCAGGGATATTTTGGTGAACATCCCAGCAAAATTTCAGTGTTTTCCTCCACATGATTCTCCAGTTAAAATTCCAAACAGTTTAAACTTTGAGGATTTAATTCTGGAGAATTAAGGAATTTCATGAAGTGAAACTTGATTTGCTGGAAAGTACTCAGAGAGCTGAATTCAGCAAAATTTGGTTCACTCACTTTGGAGCTTTTTAGCCAAAGTTATGAGGATTTGAAGTTTGGAAGAATTCTGAAAATCGGGGAAAAGTTTAAATCCCGCGGGGGCCCGCGAGGACACGTGTCGAGCGCGGCGGTGTCCGGCACACCGGGGCTCACAGAGTATTTGCGCGCCAGCACACCAGATCCCGGCCGCAGCCGGATCCCGATTCAAAATATCTCCCGCTGACAGCTGGGGTCCACCCCTTCGTCAACCTCCCGACGCCCGCGCTCTGCCGCCGAGGGACCTCGCCGGAGAGCTCGCCGCCGGCTTCTGTACAGCTCCAAACTTCACGATTCTGGCCGCCCCTGCCTACTTTTACTCGGGGAACAGGATTCTAGGGTCAGCTGCTCATGACAATGGCCGGAGCATGGTCGGTGACGAGCCGCCACCTCGGAAAGACTTCGGCCACGTCGGCTGACTCCCCTAGCACCCCAACTACTCGAGGAACTGGTCGGGAAGCATCAGTGGACCTCAGAGAAGGTCGACATGAGCTCGAGACAGCTCGGGGAAGGCCCAAAATAGGTCCTCAGCGTGCGCTCGATGTCGCCCGTTCATTCCGCCATTGGTGGACCTCGAATTACGCCGGGTACAGAGGTTCTCCAGCCAAGAGTTGTGAAGGCAACTTGTGCGTTACCGTGTCTAGCTTGTGTGAGAGCGGATTGAGGCCCTCTAATCCTTTCTAGAGCACGAATTTGACAGAACCGCACCCGAAGGTCGTTCTGCACATAGAAAGGGGAAAAATGGAAATTCGCCGCCGGTGAGCAACCACTCGAGCTGTGGCTCGGGGGTGAGCAGCACCGGTCACCAGTGCGTCCAAGGGTGCCTTGGCTCGGGCGTGACAACGCCCTGGTTGGGCTGTCCACGAGAGCCCGAGGTGCGGCGGTTCTAAGTCCCGAATTTGATCTTTCGGCTCAGCCGATATCAATCGGTTTCAACTGAATTCTAGCAGCGGGGAGGACGGAGGAAGGTCTCTAGTACCTTGCCGTGGCTCTGGGGTGGACGGAGGGAGCTGTGATCAGCATTCTCTGATCGATTCCGAGCTGCGGAAGACTTCGGCCGGTGCTGAGTTCTTGCTGGGAAGAACGGCGATGTCTCGGCCGAGGAGGGGGACAGGCGCCTTAAGAAGGCTCTGCACCGCCTCGCGCCCACGCGTGGGCAAGCAGCTGCTGGCGCGGCGGCTGCCCTCGGTGGCGATCGCAGCGGCGGCTCGGCGACCCGAGTGAGAAAAGTCTCAGTCGGTTTGATCTGAGCAGTGGCTGACATGTGGGTCCCACTTCCAGTTTTAACCGCTGAAATTTACTCCTAATCACTGTTGTAAACAGTGAACCCCATAGTACCCCTGGTAATTCAAATTATTCACCCATGAACCATTTGAATTGATCAAAGTTCAAATTGGGTTTGGTTTGAGTGAATTTCAGCACAAGTGCAGTTTTGAATTCAAATGAAGTTTGAATTTGTCCCACTTAGCTCATGTCAAGATCAACTCCAAATGGAGTGAAAATTGGTGTGTGGGCTTACAAAAGTGTGCTGAGTAAGAATATGCCTCCCACTTTTAAATTCATGGGATAAAAACAGTTTGAATTTGAATGTAGTTTCAAACTGCCCTCTTTCTAACTATACCCAAAATAACCTCAATTAGGTTTTAAATTTGGGTGAAACTTGGCATGGACATCCTTAGCAAGGTGTGGAAGTTTTTATATGTCCAGCCCCCTTATATCACCTGTGGGAAATACCATTTTGGCAATGTGTGAGTTTGTCCTCTAATGAGCATGTTGATAATTGTTACTTGCTCTTCATTTGTGTTCATCATCTTTCCTCAAATGAGGTGTGTGGTGTGGTGATGAACACTGCAAATGTGTGTCAAAAACTGAGGCCCTTACAGTGGGTCTCTCGGGCCTCCCCCAGTCAGGTGTTGCGGTGTCAGTTGGTCACCTCTAGGAAAGGCCTGCGCCGTGCATGGGGGGTCCAGGGTGCGTATCCCGCTTAGCCGGCTCAGTACCCAAAGCGTGCGCATCCTGCCCTCCGGAGGTCCAGGGGAGTACAGCCGCTTTGCCTGGTCATGAACCCAAAGCCTGTGCACTCTGCTTCCCCGGCGCACGGTCGGTACTAGGGATCGGACGATCGTACCCGGACCTTGGAGGGAGCCGAGCCCCAGCACCTCGCGCACAGAATTGCCCAAGCCTCGTATAACGTATCAGGATCGTAAGCCGAATAAGACTAGGAGACGGGAGGGGACGACCCCCCGAGGAGAATTACGTTTCCTCTACCTGTGTGCAGGACCTCCAGGTTACAGCAACGGGGACTGCACGAAGCGGGGGGGAAGGAGCTACCAACTACTCCGACATAGGACTGGAAGGACCGGGTCCCGCCCCTTCAGCAGGGGCGAGGCCCGAAGGTACCCGCGATATGGGGTACCCCCACGCACAGGGGAAAATGCCTAAGGATCTCGCCCTTCTCCGCTGGGCGCCACGCGTCCGGCGGGGCCAGACCTCCCTCTCCTCAGAGGAGAGCTCCGGGCTCGCCACGTGGCTTGCAGAAGCCGGACCTCCCCCTCCGCGGCAGAGAGGTCCGAAGGCGCCACGTGTCCAGCGGGGCCGGACCTCCCTCTCCTCAGAGGAGAGCTCTGGCCCGCCACGTGGCCGACAGAAGCCGGACCTCCCCCTCCGCGGGGAGAGGTCCGAAGGCTCCACGTGTCCTGCAGGGCCGGACCACCCTCTTCTCTGAGGGGGGCTCCGGGCCCACCACGTGTCCAGCAGAAGAGCGCTGCCTGCCCCCGAGCGGTAGGCAGCGGGCGTAAAGACGCCCCATACCTTGCCTGTACAAGGTATTCAAGGCCCGCGCCTTCCCAAGACGCGGAGACGCGGAGCACGCCTCTGTCAGGTGCCGTTGCGCCCAGTCACATCACAGACTGGCGCGAGGTGTCAGAACCTGCCAGCCAATAAACACAGCGACAAGACATCCCCTGCCGCCTCCGCCGTCATCAACCACTACGGCTAGCATGCTGCATGGGCAGGGCGGCAAGACGAAGACTCAGGAGCTGTCGAAGTGTTCGGTCGACACTTCTCCCGGGCCTGCACTGGGCAGCCCGCGGAGGTTCTTTTTTCGGTGGGGCTAGTCACTTGCGGAGAGCTTGAGCGTATGGACGAGTTAGTAAGAGCTTGACACGGCGAGTTTTACGTGGTTCAGGCCGCCGGAGCGTAAAACCCTAAGTCCACGGCGAGCTCAGGAGCTCACTGTATTGCTTGTTGCTCAGAACCGGAGTCCTGAGCTTGAGGATGAGTTACAGCTTGGGTGTGAATGGCTGGAGTCTAGCGTATGAGTTGCGAGAGTGCCAACCCCTGCTATCGTCGCCTACCCGAGTCTTTTATAGTCCAAGACTCGGATGGCTTACAAGGGGGCCCGGGACCCGACAGGTGGTCCCGGGGAGATTGACTGTTATCTACCGTATCCGCAGTTATACCGGCAGTTGTCTCTGGCGAAGGCTTCTGAGTCTTCGTCTTGCAGCCCTGCCCATGCCGCATGCTAGTCGTAGTGGATGATGACGGCGGGGGCGGCATGGGATGTCTTGTCGCTGCGTTTATTGGCTGGCAGGCTCTGACACTGCATGCAAGTCTTTGATGCGACTGGGCGTAACGGCACCTGACAGAGGCGTGCTCCACGTCTCCGCGTCTTGAGAAGACGCGGGCCTTGAATACCTTGTACGGGCAAAGGTATGGGGCGTCTTTACGCCCGCTGCCTATCGCTCGGGGGCAGGCAGCGCCGTTCTGCTGGCCACGTGGCAGGCCCGGAGCCCTCCTCGGAGGAGAGGGGGGTCCGGCTCCGCAGGACACGTGGAGCCTTCGGACCTCTCCCCGCGGCGGGGGAGGTTCGGCTTCTGTCGGCCACGTGGCGAGCCCGGAGCTCCTCTCTGAGGAGAGGGAGGTACGGCCCCGCCGGATACGTGGCACCTTCGGACCTCTCTCCCGCGGAGGGGGAGGTCCGGCTTCTGTATGCCATGTGGCGGGCCCGGAGCTCTCTTCTGAGGAGAGGGTGGTCCGGCCCCGCTGGAAGCGTGGCGCCTTCGGACCTCTTCCTGCGGAGAAGGGCGAGTTCCTTAGGCATTTTCCCCTGTGCGCGGGGGTACCCCATATCGCAGGTACCGACAGTGGCCCCCGGGCCCATCTCGGGGGAGATAGCGAGCCCGAGGTGGGACCTCCGTCTCTTCTGATCCGCGCACTTTCTCTAAGTCCCGCATTGACCGCTGCCGGAGCACGAACGGCCGCGGGATCGTGTGAGCGTGCGCCCACTTGATGGTCGCTGTCGAAGTGTTCGGTCGACATTTCCCCCGGGCCTGCACTGGGAAGCCCGCGGAGGTTCTTTTTTCGGTGGGGCTAGTCCCTTGCGGAGAGCTTGCGCGGATGGACGAGTTAGTAAGAGCTTGACACGGTGAGTTTTACGTGGTTCAGGCCGCCGGAGCGTAAAACCCTACGTCCACGGCGAGCTATGGAGCTCGCTGTATTGCTTGCTGCTCAGAACCGGAGTCCTGAGCTTGGGGGTGAGTTACAGCTTTGGTGTGAATGGCTAGCGTATGAGTTGCAGAGGTGCGAACCCTTGCTATCGTCGCCTACCCGAGCCTTTTATAGTCCAAGACTCGGGTGGCTTACAAGGGGGCCCGGGACCCGACAGGTGGTCCCGGGGAAATTGACTGTTATCTACCGTATCTGCAGTTATGCCGGTAGTTGTCTCTGGCGAAGGCTTCCGAGTCTCCGTCTTGCCGCCCTGCCCATGCCGCACGCTAGTCGTAGTGGTTGATGATGGCGGAGGCGGCAGGGGATGTCTTGTCGCTGTGTTTATTGGCTGGCAGGTTCTGACACCGTGCGCCAGTCTGTGATGCGACTGGGCGCAACGGCACCTGACAGAGGCGTGCTCCGCGTCTCCGCGTCTTGGGAAGACGCGGGCCTTGAATACCTTGTACGGGCAAGGTATGGGGCGTCTTTACGCCCGCTGCCTATCGCTCGGGGACAGGCAGCGCCGTTCCGCTGGCCACGTGGCGGGCTCGGAGCCCTTCTCAGAGGAGAGGAGGGTCCGGCCCCGCGGGGCACGTGGAGCCTTCGGACCTCTCCCCGCGGAGGGGGAGGTTCGGCTTCTGTCGGCCACGTGGCGGGCCCAGAGCTCCTCTCTGAGGAGAGGGAGGTCCGGGCCCGCCGGATATGTGGCACCTTCGGACCTCTCTCCCGCGGAGGGGGAGGTCCGGCCTCTGTATGCCATGTGGCGGGCCCGGAGCTCTCCTCTGAGGAGAGGGAGGTCCGGCCCCGCCGGACGAGTGGCACCTTCGGAGCTCCCCCTGCGGAGAAGGGTGAGTTCCTTAGGCATTTTCCCCTGTGCGCGGGGGTACCCCATATCACAGGTACCGACAGTGGCCCCCGGGCCCATCTCGGGGGAGATAGCGAGCCCGAGGTGGGACCTCCGTCTCTTCTGATCCGCGCACTTTCTCTAAGTCCCGCATCAACCGCTGCCGGAGCACGAACGGCCGCGGGATCGTGGGAGCGTGCGCCCACTTGATGGTTGCTTTTACTGTGGCGGTTCCCAAGGCTGCCACTTCTGCACGCTACGGTGCTTCCTTCCGGAACCACCGAAGCGCCTTGCCGGTTTGTCTTCTGGGGCGACTGACTCCTCGACCCACCGCTTCAGTTGGGCGGCTTGGGCCCACCTGTCATCGGCGTCCGGTCCCGAAGCCAACGCAGTCGCCGGTGCGATGTTCTCGAAGATTTTCGGGTCACCTTGAATCATCCCTGGAAAGTTTTAAAAGGGGATCTCACCCGCATCGCGGCTTCCCTTCGCCTTTCCTAGCACTCGTACTTCCCTTGAACTCTTGCGCCCCGGCTTTCCTTCCCTTGTGCCCTCTTTCGCCATGGCTTCCAACTTGCTCCCAACGCGCCTCATTCGTTCTTCCGAGCTTGGGCCAGTGCGCGGGCTGCTGGGCTGGCGCTCAGAAGAACAGAAATACCGGCTTCGCCGAGGATCTCTCCCCCTGATCCTGGAAAAGGGGGAGATGGTTTTCTTCATTGCTTATGCTCTGGCGGGGTTCGTTCCGCCGATTTCTTCCTTCTTTGTCACCCTGCTGGAGACATATGGCCTCCAGCTCCACCATCTTTTCCCCAACTCTTTCGCAATGGCTGCTGTTTTTGTTCACTTCTGCGAGATGTTCGTGGGGGTGCACGCTTCCTTGACGCTCTTCCGCTACTTCTTTGTGTTGCGGACGACTGGGCGCGGCTCGAAGACTCAGATGGGGGCATACTACTTTCAGCACCGCTGCAAGGACCCCAAGGTCTCTGGATATCTTCTGCCCTTCAGCGCATCAAGGTGGGAAAACTGGAGGGAGAGCTGGGTGGTAGTGCAGACCGACGAGCACGATCGCCTACAACTCCCAACCGCCAGCCCAACCACCGATCGTCGCTTCTGGGAGGAGATCCCTGAGCTGGAGCAGGAGTACTCCCCGGTCTTGGAGCGGATCCGGTTCCTGACCAACGAGGGGCTGACGTCTCTGATGGTGCTGATGGACTTTATGTCGCGCCGTATTGCACCCTCGCAGCAGCGTAGTCGCCCAGCGTGGTACTATACCGGCGAGCAGGACTGTACCAGGCTGGAGAGGGACCCTGCCTCTGACCCTTCCGACGAGGAGCTGAACGAGATGGTGGGCAAGGTGAGCGGTGACTACATCCCCAGCGGCGACCCCGCCCTTCCGCCCTCTGCCAGCCCCTCTTCTTGGAGCCACAGAGGAGGTCAGAGCTCCTGCGGAAGATGCCGAATCTTGACGACATCGGGATTGCCGTCCGGCAGGTCGGGGATGCCTTCCGTGGTATCACCATCCCAGGAACCGAGCACTCCGGGTCAGGGCACGAGGCGTCTGCTGCTGTCAAACCTTCCCCCACAGCCGACGGAACTCAAGCCGCCGATAAAGGGAAGGGAAAGGAGCCAGCCCCCGGGCATCCAGAGAAGAAACGCGCCCGGTCTCCTCCGAGGGCACCGCCTGCGCCGAGTCATGGTGCCGGAGCTACCTTGCTCCCATCTCCCGGGGGTGCTGGTCCATCGGGTGGCAACCCGAAGAGGCCCCGGGTGTCCCTCCCCGGCGGGTCTCTCCCCAGACAGCGGCCATCCGAGTCAGCCCAAGTACCTCGTCACCCTTCCTCAAGCGGAGGGGTTTCCAGGACGGATGCTGGTGGGGCCACGCCGGCGAGTGTGCCGGGGACCCAGGCATCACGCTCCGCTACCGTTCCATCCGCTGGTCCCGGCGGTTCAGCTACAGCCCAGATGCCAGTGTTGCAAGCCCGTTGGAGCGCTCATGCCGCCCAGTAAGTGTTGCTCTTTCTGGCTTGTAGGAGCAGAGCTCTTGTCTCCTCTCTTAGCCTGAGGGTTTTCTCTTCTTGCAGGGACCGACCCGCTGCTGGGGGCGGGCCTCTTACCCGGCCGCCTTCGACCGACGGAAGCTCCGTGCCTCAGCACCTGGGGACCGTGGTGGCTCCCATGGTCCCCAAATTGATGGGGGCTCCCTCTGCGCCGGCGAGTTCACCCTTTGTGGTGGCCGCATCTGCTCCTATCCGCCCTCCTTCACCAGCCCAGAAGTCCGGTCCTGAGACTGGGAGGGCCGCTGTAGGTGCGCCTGCTGGCCCCCTGGCCTCCCTAGGACAGCGCCCCACCCTGGTTGCTGAGGCGCCGGCGCCTCCGCCGGTCTTAGACTCGACAGGGGGGTCCAGTGGCGTGACTCCTGTCCCCCTGCCCCGGTGCCCGTGTGGGACGCCTTGGGGCGTGTCCAGACCAGCGCCCGACAGCTCCAATCCGCCTTTGAGCAGGAGCGGGGGGCGCTGGCCGGCGAGAAGGAACGTCTTTTCAGCTGGCAGCAGCGGGCCCAGGAGGCTAAGGCAGACCTTGACTCGAGGGAGTCAAGGCTTGAGGCCATGAGTGCTCTGCTTGGCACTCTGAAGAAGGCCATTAGCCGCTTGGAGTCAGAGTCCCGGCGGGTTCGTGCCACCTATCGCGAGGCTCTGGCCCACGTTGAAGCCAAAGCCAAGGAGCGTTCCGCCGCCGCGGAGGAGTTGCAGCTGCAGGCAGCCCGTCGGGAGTGCGCCGTCGCCGATCGGGAACGCGCTGTCGCGGCCGAGGAGGAGAAGACCACCGCCCGGCTGAGGGCCAAAGTGGAGGAGCTAAGGGCTCGGACCGAGGAGCTGGAGCTCCGTGAGTCGGCTGTTGCCGCGAGGGAGGAGCAGTTCTCCCAGGAGCGCCAGGCGGCGATGGATCGCGAGCTAGCGGCTCGTCAAGAGGTAGAGAAGTTCCAGTCCTTGCGGTCTGCCGAGGCCCAGGCAGTCTGGGGCTTTATTGCCAAGGCGGGGTCCGCCTTGGCTCCTCTTGGTTTCAGCCCTGTGCAGGTGGAGGCTCCGGCACGGCCGATGTCCGAAGCAATCCCGGCACTTGAGTCCATCGGCGACGAGCTGGGTCGGCTTGAAGCAGTGATCGCCGACGAGCTTGAAGCGGAAGGTCGGGACCTTGCGAAGGAGGTCGCTATGCACATTCTGTCGTGCTTCCTGAGCCGAGACTCTTCCTTTTCTCTGGGGCCAGTCCGTCTAGGACCCGTCGCCGATCGGGAGGAAGCTGCCAGGGCCGAGGTCGAGGACTTAGCCGCCCTCGTGGCCTCCAGGTTCCATCGGTAGTCCGGGGGCTCTTAGGCATCTGCCCCCGTGGCCACAGGGCCCTGTAGTTCCTTTTTTTTATTTTTGTTGAGTCTGTGGCCCAGCTAGTGGAGCCATTGTATGAACAGACTCCTGTTTCTTTCTGTGCCTGCATGTCCTAGTCTTCTTCCTGGCTTTTTCCTGGCCGAGTCCTTAGCTCCGCAAGGTACTCGGAGGCCTTGACCAATCTCGAAGCTCTGCATAGACACCTTCTCCGGGTCCTCACTGTATACTAAGGGCTCCGGAGGTCTCCAGGACCCGCCTCACGAGATCGGAGGGGGTCCGGGCCTGTTGGCCACGTGGCGGGCCCGGAGCTCCCCTCTGAGGGGAGGTCCGGGCTTGTGGGGCACGTGGAGTCCTCGGACCTCTCCCCGCGGAGGGGGGGGTCCGGCTTCTGTAGACCACGCGGCGGGCCCGGAGCTCCCCCTCAAGGAGGTGGAAGGTCTGGCCCCGCTGGACACGTGGGACCTTCGGGCCTCGCCCCTGTGAGGTCTAGTTCTTTGATCTTACCTTGGGGTTTCGGTCTTGCGCGATCCCGTAGCGGCCCCCTGGTAGGTGCGTTCCATTGGATGGATGTGCCTACCATACTCCTGCGGGGAGCTGAGGCCGAGAGGTCCTGCACACAAGTAAGGGAAACGTAATTCTCCTTGGGGGCTCCCCCCCCTCTATCTCTTAGTCTTATTTGGCTTACGGTCCCCGTCCACCTATACGGTGCTTGGGAACTACCGTGCGCGAAGTGCCGGGGGCTCGGGGCCCCCCTGGCTATCGGCCGGTACCTCCCACGCAATCGTCTTTGGTAGGACAGCAAATGCCGACTAAAGATGAGAATGAGAAGAGGGAGCTGAACGCATGGTGAGCACACGCTAGCAGGGCAATCATAAAAATTTAATAAGTGAACTAAATGAGCACCAAAGAGGAGCAACGTAGGACAGGTTTCTTTTCATATAAATTTCCATAGGGGGAAGGCAGGCTGAGTATGGAGGCCACGACCCGCCTCAAGGGAAGCAAGACTCTACGCGCTTGGGGTCGGAACCAGGCGAAGCTGAACATAGTCCTGGACCGTCCCCTGAGTCTTAGCTGCACCAAGCACTGTTCCTGGACTTTATGGAATTTATTATAAAAAGAAGGGTCTGTCCTATCGTTGCTCTAGGGGTAGAACTTACAGCGGTGTTCTGTGTTCCGAAGGTTCGGGAGCAGGTCCCCATCCTCGGTTCTGGGGAATGGTCCCAGTCCCAGGATGTCCAGCCCCAGTATGGCAAATGGCCATGTGGGCTGGATCATCTGTACCGTCCAAGCCGGTGTATGGATCTGCTTGGCGTGGAACAGGCACGCCTTGCAGCTCTCGACCAGCTTGACGGCATCCTGGAGTGCTGCCGGCTAGTAGAAGCCATGCCGAAAGGCTTTACCAACAAGCGTGCGTGAGGAAGAGTGACTCCCACATTCGCCTCCATGGATCTCAGCGAACAAGTCGCAGCCTTCCTCCTGGGTTATGCACCGCAATAGGATGTGGTTGGCGCCGCGTCGGTATAGATCCCCTCTACCGCAATGTGTCTCTTAGCCATACGCACGATCCGTTCAGCGGATACACGTTCATCAGGGAGGATATTGTCTTTCAATTGGTCCCGGACCTCTGTGATCCATGCATCGGGTCTGACTTGAGCATCTGGATCTTGAGCGCTGGGTTGCACGGAGTCCCCAGTGACTCTTATGATCCTTGGCGGCATCCATGGCCGCCGGGGCCGCCAGCTTCGAGGTGCTGGTCTAGCCCCCTTCGCCCGGCTCGGCGGCCCGGGCTGTGGGCCACGGCAACGTCCTCTCGAAGCCTCCTTCAGGCACAGGGGCTCCAGTGGGGGTCTTCGTTGAGAGGTCGTCAGCTGCGGCATTGCTAGCGCGCGGTACGTGGTGCAGGTCCAAGGCGAGGAAGTCTGTCTCCACCATCTTGTAAACCAGCTGGGAGTCGCCCTGAGCCAACGACTGGCGAGCGCCTAGAGACAGGGCTGTCTTTAGGCCAAGGATAAGTGCTTCATACTCTGCCATGTTGTTGGTTGCCTTGGAATTGAAACGCACCACATACCCAGACTGCCCCCCCCGATGGCGTGAGGAACAGTACGCTAGCACCGGCCCCCTGCTTTTGTGAGGAGCCGTCAAAGAACAGCATCCAGTAAGGCCCGGTGAAGGCCAGGCTCAGGGTCCTGGTTCACCGTCTCCATGGCCCCCTGAGTCAGCCTGTGCTGGCGTCTACTTCAGCCACGAAGTCAGCTAGTGCTTGGCTGTTGTCTGCGTGACGGGGAAGGAAGCCTAGCTCAAACTCCAGTAGCTCCGCCGCCCATTTGGCGGCATTGTCCGTCGCGTGGGGGCTGTGGAGGATAGCTTTCAGCCTGGGGAGACCGCCGGGTGCTGATACTCAGAGGTCCCCCAGGCTGTCTTGGACCTCCGGGAGGTCCCGCTGATTTCCTGGGAGCTCCGGGGGGTCCCGTTGGACGTCCGGGAGGTTCTGTTGGGCCTCTGGGGGGGGGTCCCGTTGCACCTCCTGGAGGTCCTGCTGGTCCTCCGGGAGGTTGTGTCAGGGATCCAGGGTCCGTTTTGGGCCTCCGGGGTTTCTTGGCACTTGTTTCTTGACAGCGAAGCAGGTTACGGTGGTATGGGGTCCGGCCGCTCTGCGGTGAGGACCATACTCACCTCCGCAGCCGTCGCCGCGATGTAGAGCAGCAGATGCTCTTCGGGCTCGAGGACTGCTATTACGGGTAGGGTCATCAGGAGCTGGTTCAGTTCCAGGGGAGCTTCCTCCGCTTCGTCGGCCTAAGCGAATAGACCGGATTTGCGTAGGAGCTTTAGAGAAGTTTCGCTTTGCTAACCTCGGTATAAACCGACTCAGCGCAGCTAGGCATCCCGCGAATTTCTGGTCTTCGAGCCAATGGCTTTGACCCTCTCTGGGTTAGCCTCAGTTCCTTGGCGTGAGGCCAGGTATTCTAAGGGTCTTCCAGAGGGTATACTGAGCTCACATTTGTCGGACGGACGAAGACTAAGGCCAGGTTATCTAGTAGGGAAGAACCCTGCCTTGATCTTGACAACAATGTCTTCGACACACACCTCAACTGAGTCTCTCATTAGCTCTCCTAAGGTCTTGTGCATTGCACGTACGAAGGTAGGGAGAGCGTTCCTTAGGCCATAAGGCATAGAGGCATAACAGTACAGGCCGACTACTGTGGTAAAGGGTGCCCTTCAACTTCTCTAGACATAGGGGTCTGGGGGAAACCCGAGCAAGCATCTAGGAAGCACAGTATATCGCAGCCTGACGTCAAGCCTACTATTTGATCTATCATAGGGAGAGAAAATAGATCTTTGGGACATGCCTTATCGAGACTGGTGTAGTCGATGCACTTCCGGAGCTTCCCGCCGGCCTTTGGAGCAATCAACGAAGCACCGGGGGTGGCGGACTTTCCGTATGGAGCCAGCGCTCAGCAGCTTCTTGGTTTCTTCCCGAATGAAACTTTTTACTGCTCGTTGGGCTGCCTGAGGGGCTCCTGTCGGACGGGCCAGGCGTTGGGGGAGACCTTTAGTTAGTGCCCAATCACCTCCCTAGGGATCTCTGGCATCCGCGACGGCTGTCATGCAGCACATCGGCATTGTGCCGGAGGGAGGTAATGAGCGCGCCCTCCTATCTGCTATCCAGGCCCCCGGCTACTCGGGTGGTCTGGGTGGCATCGGCGCTGATTCGGACGAGCCTCAAGGGGACATCGTCCTCGTCTAGGGGTTGCACATGGGGTTCTGTGGTAGAGGCACGGTGGCGTGCACTTGGGTGGAGCCGGTTTGGTTCTGTACCGCCCGGGGTTGGTGCTCCAGCTGCTGTAAGCGCCTAGAGCTTTTCCAAGCCTAACACTGCTGCAGCACGGTCTCCACAAACCTTGAGGACGCCTGTTGGTGTAGGCATCTTCAAGGTAGCTGTAGTGGGCTACTGCCATGAATCGGTACAGGGCTGGCCTGCCAATTATAGCGTTGAACGGGAGGTCAATCTCGGCCACGTCGAACAAAATGTACTCTGTCCGGTAGCTGTCTGGTGCCCCAAAGGTCACCGGGAGGCTGGTGTGGCCGTAGGGAACGACCCTTCCCGGCCCTACCCCTGAGAACGGGCTCGATGGGGTGAGCTTGGCCATCGGGATCTGCAGCCTCCGGAAGGCTGCGCGACTGATGAGGTTCAGTCCAGCCCCGCCATCCACCAAAACGTGGTATATCTTCACGTTGGCGATGGTAGGGGCCACCACGAGCGGTAGTTGGCCGGCCCCAGCCATGTTCCTGGGGCAGTCGGTGTCATCGAAGCTGATGGGGGTTCCCATCCACCTGGATGCGGTGCTGCACCTGGGTGGGGAGCCACCGACGCTATCGCTCGGCGCAAGGCCTTAGCCGCGCTTCGGGACAGGGGGTCAGCGGACCCGCCGAAGATGACATAGAGCATCTTCCGGTGCTCGTCATCACTGGAGCTGGAGCTCCCATGATTGCGCACTGCCTTTACGGCGCGCTGAAGCTCCTGGAACTCCACCTGGCGGTCGACGCCGTCTAGGGCTTCGACCTTCTGCTTGCCCTCCCTTTGACGGTTGGGTGGGGCATCAGTTAGGGGCTGCTTCCCTTTCCGGAAGCGCTCCGTGAGCTTCTGGATTTCCCGGCATTCGGCAGCGGTATGATAACTGGTGCCATGCACAGGGCATAATTCATCCTGGCCCCCATCTGGGGCCAGTGATTGTCGCGGCCTCTTGTCGGGGCGCGGCCCCCGAGCTCCACTGGGCGCCGCCATTGTGGCAACGGGGGCCGTGGCTGACGACTTTATCTTGCTTCCACCTCCGTTCTTGATCTTCCTGCCGCTTCCATATGAAGCGTCGCCGGATCCCGGCTGACCCCCTGGCTCGGAGGCCGGCAGGGAGTGCCAGTTCCACCCTTCGGCTGCTTTGGCACACTTGTCCGCCAGGCTGAAGAGTTTTGAGACATCGCGGACTTCCCTAGTCGCGAGCTTCTTGAGCATCTTCTTGTCCCAAACGCCTTGCCAGAACGCCACCACCACAGAAGCGTTCTGGATGTGTGGGATGGTGTTCCGCACCTGGGAGAACCGCTGGATGAAGGAGCGCAGCGACTCCCCTGGTTGTTGCTGGATGGCGTGGAGGTCGAGCTCCATGCCAGGCCGGGTGTAGGAACTGCCAAAGTTGGAGACGAACTGCCGGCAGAGCTCTCCCCAGGAGGTTATGGAATCCTGGGATAGGTTCATGAGCCAAGACCGGGCAGGGCCGGTTAAGGCGACGGGGAAATAGTTGGCCATGACAGCCTCATCCCCTCCTGCGGCGAGTACGGCAGTGGAGTAGATCTGGAGGAACTCCGCCGGGTTGACGCTACCGTCGTACTTCTCGGGCAGGTGCGGCCGAAACTTGTGCGGCCACCTCGCGAAGCGAAGGTGTGGGGTGCAAGGGCCGCACATCCTGCTCCTGCTGCTGCAGGTATTGGCGCTGCGAACGCTTGGTTCGCACTTGGCACCGTGTACCCCGGCATGGGCAAGGCTGTACCATAGACCGGGGGCGCTGCTTGCGGCGCATATGGTTGTGACATATGCTGCGTGGCGTATGCCTGAGGCAGGACTCGCGTGGCGAAGATCCGCCCTCCAGGTTGTGTCGAGGCCGACGTCATGCTGTCGCCAGCCTCATGGTTGCGACGCCTTTCTCGACGTCGCTCAAGGTACACCCGGGCATCCTGGCCCAAGTGGCACCGTTCCAGCTCCCTTCTCAGGTCCGTCGACGGGAGCCTGGAGGAGCTGGAATCCGCCGTTTGCCCGTCAACCGTGGGCGTGCGCGTCAGCGACACAGCCGGTTGACCGGGGCGTCGCCCTCGCCGAAACCGAGGGTTCGTGGCGGCGACGACGAGGTGGTCCACCTCGCGGACCCATTATTGGGTCACAGAATGGGGCGCATCCCCAGCAGGTGGGTTGCACAGTAGTGCTCTTGCTGCAGCTAGCGCACCCCCATGGTGTACGCTCAGCACTGCAGAAGATCTCACACTGGTCGGAGCCTGCATCGCCGGAGTCGGCGTTGCCGGAGTCGGCTGCTGGCTACCAGCTTGTGCCGACACACTCCGTCCTGAGTGTGTCGACATGTACTCCCCACTGGTCACGGTTCGCCTTGAACGCGGAGGGGGAGAGTTTGCCGCTGAGGGAAGCTTGGTCATCTTCGTCGGCGGAAACTCGTCGCGCAAGAGGAAAAGCCCCCTACCTGGCGCGCCAAATGTCGAAGTGTTCGGTCGACACTTCCCCCGGGCCTGCACTGGGCAGCCCGCGGAGGTTCTTTTTTCGGTGGGGCTAGTCCCTTGCGGAGAGCTTGCGCGGATGGACGAGTTAGTAAGAGCTTGACACGGTGAGTTTTACGTGGTTCAGGCCGCCGGAGCGTAAAACCCTACGTCCACGGCGAGCTATGGAGCTTGCTGTATTGCTTGCTGCTCAGAACCGGAGTCCTGAGCTTGGGGGTGAGTTACAGCTTGGGTGTGAATGGCTAGCGTATGAGTTGCAGAGGTGCAAACCCTTGCTATCGTCGCCTACCCGAGCCTTTTATAGTCCAAGACTCAGGTGGCTTATCTCATACGGTTTCCAGAACTACCTCATTTTCTATTTTTGGATTTTTATGCAGGAAGTTATGCTTAATTTACAGAGAGTCTACAGAGAATCTTTGCTCTGCCCTGTTTTCTGGACAGTTTCAACTCTACTGTATTTTTCGAGTGGTTAAAAGATGAAACACCTCTGGACCTCAACAGAAGAGTTGTAAAGCTCTTCCAAAGCTTTCTAGAAATGTATCATACGACCCTAATCTCGAAAGAACTCAACCTCTAACCTCTGGTTAACTTCAGCCTTGATTCAGCTGAAAACAGAGTGCTCTAGTCCTTAACAATCTATAAGTTGAAAACTTGTTAACTTTGAATATCCTGTTCAGGGGAAGGAGTTACATCAAGTTTTACTACTTTAGATCAAAACCTTCAAATTTTTAAATGAAGTTGTTCATTTAATGGGGTGGGACGTTGATGCGTCACCAGATTATGTCGGTACTACGTCCTCACAAAGAAAAACCTATACCGGACTTAGCCGGCTTTGTTAATTCAGTGGCACTAAACGTCACTCGCACACGGATGCTACACGTCTACCGTTTCGTGGTAAGGCTACCTGCAAAAACTCAAACAATCATCAGACTCGGCTGCACACTGAGTCCGGAATCCTTACAGTTCGTACATCCGGCCGTCATCACTCGCCCGGATGTTCTCAAACCAACCACGCCTTGAGTTACGTGTTCACGTTTCAGACCACGTGACGGGGTCTCCCAAGTTGCACCACGCACGCCAGGGACAGACATTGCTCGAATACCCCAAACGACATGAAGAGTCGTAGAGGATATCAAAGCGGTTCGGGTTACCTGCCACCCATGGGGCTCCACCCTTCAGCTTGTGCGCACTGGTGGACAGCGCTTACGTGTACCCCCCAAGACATAAACGTCCCGAGATACATGATTTTCCGACATAGACAAATAGGTTAATATGCCACTTTCTATACACTATAACATCTTTATACGGGCTACTAACTCGTTCCTCACTGGATTTTTGAAAAAGATGACCTTTGTACTGTGTTAAACCTCAAGCGAGCTCTGATACCACGCTGACACAACCCCAACGGTCTTGTCGAGCCAGGATCACGCTGAGGGGTGCTGCGTTGCACAGCACCGTATAACACACGTCAAAGGTACAAAGCGGAAGCAAAATTTTATTACATAAACAAGTTATGAACCTGTTTACATCAAAATAAGTTGAGTCTACACTCGCGGGGGTAGACTAAGCATCAAGTGCACGTTCAGCCCTTGAACGTGCCCTTGCTAGCACACACGCACACTAACTCTGCGGCGTGCCTGACTCCCACTCAACGGGGTTCCCCTCCTGGGGTTCCGTCTCCTCTTCGGGAGTCCCTTCCTCATAGAACCCTGCAAAAGTTTCAAACACAAGCAGTGAGCACGAAGGCTCAGCAAGTCTGACCCGTCTCACCTAAACATGGAACTTCTACATGAGGGATGATGGGTACATGAGGAAAAATCATTTGCAAAGGACTCACCTAATTAGTGGAACCTTACTTTCAAGTTTTAGCAGCAGGTTGTGGAGAACCTTACGCTAAGGCACATGAGAGAGCCGCAATCAAACAAGAAACGCATTTCTCTCATGTACTTTGCCCAAAGTTGAAATGAACTTTAGTTAGCTCTAAACTACAGCAAGTCATTAGCAATCAAGTCCATCTTTCAATCAGCAACATTTTAACATGTAACTAGCCTGTTCTTTCTATGTCACGGTACAGCGAACAAGTGGTACTCACTGACCGCGAGGGACGGCGATTATAATCGATTTACACCTGCAGGGTTACCCGAACAACCCATCACGTACGCCCGTACTCGATGTTGCCTACAACAACCATCACAGACGCCGTACGCGACTACCTTTCACCCGTTAGCCAAATGTTGAACCGGTCCAATGTTCCCGAGCAAGAGATCTCTGCACGCGCATCTCAGTGCCGCCAGCCGATTTACACCTCGAGCTCTCAACCTACCCTCTGAACGACCAGCTATGCCTCAACACCCAGCTACCCGAGTTACATCGGTTTCCCGGTTCCCATATAGCCGGTAGGTCTTCGGTATTGTTCTAGCTTGTTCAACAGGCCCGCACACGGCTCGATCCTCAATCGACACAAGCAGAGCTACAGCACACAGGCCCCAAAGTCCTGCTGCCCTTACTCCCCGCTTGGTCTCATTTTCTTGCCATGTGTTTCATGTGCTATCTCTACCCGAGTCGAGTGCCTCTAGCCTATACTCGCGAGTAGTTCCAACTACTCGACTTGTACCGAATCCTACTCTATCATAGCAATGCAGTAGCTAACGGGGTTTGCAATACTAAACCCAACCCATGGTTTTCTTGGCTATGCAATTGGGTTTCCAAACAAGACTATAATGCAAAGAATCATAATACTCAAGTAAGTGCTCAAAACAATAAAACTTGTAAAACGGTTAATGCAAACCGGAGCTTGCCTTGCTGCTCTTGGTCGTAGGCTAGCTGTTCCTCCGGAGTAACGAAGTCTAGGACTTCGGGTTCCTCCTCGACCTTAGCGACTACATGATAGAAGAATTATATGGATTAATTTGAATGCATTTGTATTAAGTTTGAACTTGTGAAGCTTATAAGTCCCACTAGACGGACTCAATGACTATGAAACTTTTACTGTGGCTTGGTTACAACCTAAATAGAGACTTGGTCAAGTTTTAGTTGCAGCAAAGCTCATTTGAGCCCTCCACAATTAATTATGTCCTAGAGCTTAATTGGAACTCTTAGGGTGCTCTAAGGATTTTCATGAAACAAACTATGACTTTCTGAAAACTATATTTTCAGAGGGTTCTAATGGAGTTGGTCTCACTTAATTTGGAAGTTCCTAACTAAAGATATGAGTTAAACAATTTCAGAGAAAATTCTGAAAATGTTTCTGAACATTTTCTATTTTCTCTAGAACAGTTTCACTAATCACACCATTAGGTGGATTAATTGAGCTCCAATGGGCCTGAAATTTTTATGGTAGTTCAGGGATATTTTGGTGAACATCCCAGCAAAATTTCAGGGTTTTCCTCCACAGGATTCTCCAGTTAAAATTCCAAACACTTTAAACTTTGAGGATTTAATTCTCGAGAATTAAGGAATTTCATGAAGTGAAACTTGATTTGCTGGAAAGTACTCAGAGAGCTGAATTCAGCAAAATTTGGTTCACTCACTTTGGAGCTTTCTAGCCAAAGTTATGAGGATTTGAAGTTTGGAAGAATTCTGAAAATCGGGAAAAAGTTTAAATCCCGCGGGGGCCCGCGAGGACACGTGTCGAGCGCGGCGGTGTCCGGCACACCGGGGCTCACAGAGTATTTGCGTGCCAGCACACCAGATCTCGGCCGCAGCCGGATCCCGATTCAAAATATCTCCCGCTGACAGCTGGGGTCCACCCCTTCGTCAACCTCCCGACGCCCGCGCTCTGCCGCCGAGGGACCTCGCCGGAGAGCTCGCCGCCGGCTTCTGTACAGCTCCAAACTTCACGATTCTGGCTGCCCCTGCCTACTTTTACTCGGGGAACAGGATTCTAGGGTCAGCTGCTCATGACAATGGCCGGAGCATGGTCGGCGACGAGCCGCCACCTTGGAAAGACTTCGGCCACGTCGGCTGACTCCCCTAGCACCCCAACTACTCGAGGAACTGGTCGGGAAGCATCAGTGGACCTCAGAGAAGGTCGACATGAGCTCGAGACAGCTCGGGGAAGGCCCGAAATATGTCCTCACCGTGCGCCCGATGCCGCCCGTTCATTCCGCCATTGGTGGACCTCGAATTATGCCGGGTACAGAGGTTCTCCAGCCAAGAGTTGTGAAGGCAACTTGTGCGTTACCGTGTCTATCTTGTGTGAGAGCTGATTGAGGTCCTCTAATCCTTTCTAGAGCACGAATTTGACAGAACCGCACCCGAAGGTCGTTCTGCACACAGAAAGGGGAAAAATGGAAATTCGCCGCCGGTGAGCAACCACTCGAGCTGTGGCTCGGGGGTGAGCAGCACCGGTCACCAGCGCGTCCAAGGGTGCCTTGGCTCGGCCGTGACAACGCCCTGGTTGGGCTGTCCACGAGAGCCCGAGGTGCGGCGGTTCTAAGTCCCGAATTCGATCTTTCGGCTCAGCCGATATCAATCGGTTTCAACTGAATTCTAGCAGCGGGGAGGACGGAGGAAGGTCTCTAGTACCTTGCCGTGGCTCTGGGGTGGACGGAGGGAGCTGTGATTGGCGTTCTCCAATCGATTCCGAGCTGCGGAAGACTTCGGCCGGCGCTGAGTTCTTGCGGGGAAGAACGGCGATGCCTCGGCCGAGGAGGGGGACAGGCGCCTTAAGAAGGCTCTGCACCGCCTCGCGCCCGCGCGTGGGCAAGCAGCTGCTGGCGCGGCGGCTGCCCTCGGTGGCGATCGCAGCAGCGGCTCGGCGACCCGAGTGAGAAAAGTCTCAGTCGGTTTGATCTGAGCAGTGGCTGACATGTGGGTCCCACTTCCAGTTTTAACCGCTGAAATTTACTCCTAATCACTGTTGTAAACAGTGAACCCCATAGTACCCCTGGTAATTCAAATTATTCACCCATGAACCATTTGAATTGATCAAAGTTCAAATTGGGTTTGATTTGAGTGAATTTCAGCACAAGTGCAGTTTTGAATTCAAATGAAGTTTGAATTTGTCCCACTTAGCTCATGTCAAGATCAACTCCAAATGGAGTGAAAATTGGTGTGTGGGCTTACAAAAGTGTGCTGAGTAAGAATATGCCTCCCACTTTTAAATTCATGGGATAAAAACAGTTTGAATTTGAATGTAGTTTCAAACTGCCCTCTTTCTAACTATACCCAAAATGACCTCAATTAGGTTTTGAATTTGGGTGAAACTTGGCATGGACATCCTTAGCAAGGTGTGGAAGTTTTCATATGTCCAGCCCCCTTATATCACCTGTGGGAAATACTACTTTGGCAATGTGTGAGTTTGTCCTCTAATGAGCATGTTGATAATTGTTACTTGCTCTTCATTTGTGTTCATCATCTTTCCTCAAATGAGGTGTGTGGTGTGGTGATGAACACTGCAAATGTGTGTCAAAAACTGAGGCCCTTACAGTGGGTCTCTCGGGCCTCCCCCAGTCAGGTGTTGCGGTGCCAGTTGGTCACCTCCAGGAAAGGCCTGCGCTGTGCATGGGGGGTCCAGGGTGCGTATCCCGCTTAGCCGGCTCAGTACCCAAAGCGTGTGCATCCTGCCCTCCGGAGGTCCAGGGGAGTACAGCCACTTTGCCTGGTCATGAACCCAAAGCCTGTGCACTCTGCTTCCCCGGCGCACGGTCCGGTACTAGGGATCGGACGATCGTACCCGGACCTTGGAGGGAGCCGGAGCCCCAGCGCCTCGCGCACAGAATTGCCCAAGCCCCGTATAACGTATCAGGATCGTAAGCCGAATAAGACTAGGAGACGGGAGGGGACGACCCTCCGAGGAGAATTACGTTTCCTCTACCTGTGTGCAGGACCTCCAGGTTAAAGCAACGGGGACTGCACGAAGCGGGGGGGAAGGAGCTACCAACTACTCCGACATAGGACTGGAAGGACCGGGTCCCGCCCCTTCAGCAGGGGCGAGGCCCGAAGGTACCCGCGATATGGGGTACCCCCGCGCACAGGGGAAAGGATCTCGCCCTTCTCCGCAGGGAGAGCTCCGGAGGCGCCACGCGTCCGGCGGGGCCGGACCTCCTTCTCCTCAGAGGAGAGCTCCGGGCTCACCACGTGGCTTGCAGAAGCCGGACCTCCCCCTCCGCGGCAGAGAGGTCCGAAGGCGCCACGTGTTCAGCGGGGCCGGACCTCCCTCTCCTCAGAGGAGAGCTCCGGCCCGCCACGTGGCCGACAGAAGCAGGACCTCCCCCTCCGCGGGGAGAGGTCCGAAGGCTCCACGTGTCCTGCAGGGCCGGACCTCCCTCTTCTCTGAGGGGGGCTCCGGGCCCGCCACGTGTCCAGCAGAAGAGCGCTGCCTGCCCCTGAGCGGTAGGCAGCGGGCGTAAAGACGCCCCATACCTTGCCCATAAAAGGTATTCAAGGCCCGCGCCTTCCCAAGACGCGGAGACGCGGAGCACACCTCTGTCAGGTGCCGTTGCGCTCAGTCACATCACAGACTGGCGCGCGGTATCAGAACCTGCCAGCCAATAAACACAGCGACAAGACATCCCCTGCCGCCTCCGCCGTCATCAACCACTACGGCTAGCATGCGGCATGGGCAGGGCGGCAAGACGAAGACTCAGGAGCTGTCGAAGTGTTCGGTCGACACTTCCCCCGAGCCTGCACTGGGCAGCCCACGGAGGTTCTTTTTTCGGTGGGGCTAGTCACTTGCGGAGAGCTTGAGCGTATGGACGAGTTAGTAAGAGATTGACACGGCGAGTTTTATGTGGTTCAGGCCGCCGGAGCATAAAACCCTACGTCCACGGCGAGCTCTGGAGCTTGCTGTATTGCTTGTTGCTCAGAACCGGAGTCCTGTGCTTGAGGATGAGTTACAGCTTGGGTGTGAATGGCTGGAGTCTAGCGTATGAGTTGCGAGAGTGTCAACCCCTGCTATCATCGCCTACCCGAGTCTTTTATTGTCCAAGACTCGGGTGGCTTACAAGGGGGGCCCGGGACCCGACAGGTGGTCCCGGGGAGATTGACTGTTATCTACCGTATCCGCAGTTATGCCGGCAGTTGTCTCTGGCGAAGGCTTCTGAGTCTTCGTCTTGCAGCCCTGCCCATGCCGCATGCTAGTCGTAGTGGATGATGACGGCGGGGGCGGCATGGGATGTCTTGTCGCTGCGTTTATTGGCTGGCAGGCTCTGACACTGCGCGCCAGTCTTTGATGCGACTAGGCGTAACGGCACCTGACAGAGGCGTGCTCCATGTCTCCGCGTCTTCCCAAGACGCCGGCCTTGAATACCTTGTACGGGCAAGGTATGGGGCGTCTTTACGCCCGCTGCCTATCGCTCGGGGGCAGGCAGCGCCGTTCTGCTGGCCACGTGGCGGGCCCGGAGCCCTCCTCGGAGGAGAGGGGGGTCCGGCTCCGCAGGACACGTGGATCATTCGGACCTCTCCCCGCGGAGGGGGAGGTTCGGCTTCTGTCGGCCATGTGGCGAGCCCGGAGCTCCTCTCTGAGGACAGGGAGGTCCGGCCCCGCCGGATACGTGGCACCTTCGGACCTCTCTCCTGCGGAGGGGGAGGTCCGGCTTCTGTATGCCACGTGGCGGGCCCGGAGCTCTCCTCTGAGGAGAGGGAGGTCCGGCCCCGCTGGACGCGTGGTGCCTTCGGAGCTCTTCCTGCGGAGAAGGGCGAGTTCCTTAGGCATTTTCCCCTGTGCGCGGGGGTACCCCATATCGCAGGTACCGACAGTGGCCCCCGGGCCCATCTCGGGGGAGATAGCGAGCCCGAGGTGGGACCTCCGTCTCTTCTGATCCGCGCACTTTCTCTAAGTCCCGCATTGACCGCTGCCGGAGCACGAACGGCCGCGGGATCGTGTGAGCGTGCGCCCACTTGATGGTCGCTGTCGAAGTGTTTGGTCGACACTTCCCCCGGGCCTGCACTGGGCAGCCCGCGGAGGTTCTTTTTTCGGTGGGGCTAGTCCCTTGTGGAGAGCTTGCGCGGATGGACGAGTTAGTAAGAGCTTGACACGGTGAGTTTTACGTGGTTCAGGCCGCCGGAGCGTAAAACCCTACGTCCACGGCGAGCTATGGAGCTCACTGTATTGCTTGCTGCTCAGAACCGGAGTCCTGAGCTTGGGGGTGAGTTACAGCTTTGGTGTGAATGGCTAGCGTATGAGTTGCAGAGGTGCGAACCCTTGCTATCATCGCCTACCCGAGCCTTTTATAGTCCAAGACTCGGGTGGCTTACAAGGGGGCCCGGGACCCGACAGGTGGTCCTGGGGAAATTGACTGTTATCTACCGTATCTGCAGTTATGCCGGTAGTTGTCTCTGGCGAAGGCTTCCGAGTCTCCGTCTTGCCGCCCTGCCCATGCCGCACGCTAGTCGTAGTGGTTGATGACGGCGGAGGCGGCAGGGGATGTCTTGTCACTGTGTTTATTGGCTGGCAGGTTCTGACACCGCGCGCCAGTCTGTGATGTGACTGGGTGCAACGGCACCTGACAGAGGCGTGCTCCGCGTCTCCGCGTCTTGGGAAGACGCAGGCCTTGAATACCTTCTACGGGTAAGGTATGGGGCGTCTTTACGCCCGCTGCCTATCGCTCGGGGATAGGCAGCGCTGTTCCGCTGGCCACGTGGCGGGCTCGGAGCCCTTCTCAGAGGAGAGGAGGGTCCGGCCCCGCGGGGGCACGTGGAGCCTTCAGACCTCTCCCTGCGGAGGGGGAGGTTCGGCTTCTGTCGGCCACGTGGCGGGCCCGGAGCTCCTCTCTGAGGAGAGGGAGGTCCGGCCCCGCCGGATATGTGGCACCTTCGGACCTCTCTCCCGCGGAGGGGGAGGTCCGGCCTCTGTATGCCACGTGGCGGGCCCGGAGCTCTCCTCTGAGGAGAGGGAGGTCCGGCCCCGCCGGACGCGTGGCGCCTTCGGAGCTACCCCTGCGGAGAAGGGCGAGTTCCTTAGGCATTTTCCCCTGTGCGCGGGGTACCCCATATCACAGGTACCGACAGTGGCCCCCGGGCCCATCTCGGGGGAGATAGCGAGCCCGAGGTGGGACCTCCGTCTCTTCTGATCCGTGCACTTTCTCTAAGTCCCGCATCGACCGCTGCCGGAGCAAGAACGGCCGTGGGATCGTGGGAGCGTGCGCCCACTTGATTGTTGCTTTTACTGCAGCGGTTCCCAAGGCTGCCACTTCTGCACGCTATGGTGCTTTCTTCCGGAACCGCCGAAGCGCCTTGCCGGTTTGTCTTCTGGGGCGACTGACTCCTCGACCCACCGCTTCAGTTGGGCGGCCCCACCTGTCATCGGCGCCCGGTCCCGAAGCCAACGCGGTCGCCGGTGCGATGTTGTCGAAGATTTTCGGGTCACCTTGAATCATCCCTGGAAAGTTTTAAAAGGGGATCTCACCCACATCGCGGCTTCCCTTCGCCTTTCCTAGCACTCGTACTTCCCTTGAACTCTTGCGCCCCGGCTTTCCTGCCCTTGTGCCCTCTTTCGCCATGGCTTCCAACTTGCTCCCAACGCGCCTCGTTCATTCTTCCGAGCTTGGGCCAGTGCGCAGGCTGCTGGGCTGGCACTCAGAAGAACAGAAACACCGGCTTCGCCGAGGATCTCTCCCCCTGATCCTGGAAAAGGGGGAGATGGTTTTCTTCACTGCTTATGCTCTGGCGGGGTTCGTTCCGCCGATTTCTTCCTTCTTTGTCACCCTGCTGGATACATATGGCCTCCAGCTCCACCATCTTTCCCCCAACTCTTTCGCAATGGCTTCTGTTTTTGTTCACTTCTGCGAGATGTTCGTGGGGGTGCACGCTTCCGTGACGCTCTTCCGCTACTTCTTTGTGTTGCGGATGACTGGGCGCGGCTCGAAGACTCAGATGGGGGCATACTACTTTCAGCACCGCTGCAAGGACCCCAAGGTCTCTGGATATCTTCTGCCCTTCAGCGCATCAAGGTGGGAAAACTGGAGGGAGAGCTGGGTGGTAGTGCAGACCAACGAGCACGATCGCCTACAACTCCCAACCGCCAGCCCAACCACCGATCGTCGCTTCTGGGAGGAGATCCCTGAGCTGGAGCAGGAGTACTCCCTGGTCTTGGAGCGGATCCGGTTCCTGGCCAACGAGGGGCTAACGTCTCTGATGATGCTGATGGACTTTATGTCGCGCCGTATTGCACCCTTGCAGCAGCGTAGTCCCCAGCGTGGTACTATACCGGCGAGGAGGACTGTACCAGGCTGGAGAGGGGCCCCAGCTCTGACCCTTCCGACGAGGAGCTGAACGAGATGGTGGGCAAGGTGAGAGGTGACTACATCCCCAGCAGCGACCCCGCCCTTCCGCCCTCTGCCACCCCCTCTTCTTGGAGCCACAGAGGAGGTCAGAGCTCCTGCAGAAGATGCCGAACCTTGATGACATCGGGATCGCTGTCCAGCAGGTCGGGGATGCCTTCCGTGGTATCACCATCCCAGGAACCGAGCACTCCGGGTCAGGGCACGAGGCGTCTGCTGCTGTCAAACCTTCCCCCAGAGCCGACGGAACTCAAGCCGCCGACAAAGGGAAGGGAAAGGAGCCGGCCCCCGGGCATCCAGAGAAGAAACGCGCCCGGTCTCCTCCGAGGGCACCGCCTGCGCCGAGTCATGGTGCCGGAGCTACCTTGCTCCCATCTCCCGGGGGTGCTGGTCCATCGGGTGGCGACCCGAAGAGGCCCCGGGTGTCCCTCCCCGGCGGGTCTCTCCCCAGACAGCGGCCATCCGAGTCAGCCCAAGTACCTCATCACCCTTCCTCAAGCGGAGGGGTTTCCAGGACGGATGCTGGTGGGGCCACGCCGGCGAGTGTGCCGGGGACCCAGGCGTCACGCTCCGCTACCGTTCCATCCGCTGTTCCCGGCGGTTCAGCTACAGCCCAGAGGCCAGTGTTGCAAGCCCGTTGGAGCGCTCATGCCGCCCAGTAAGTGTTGCTCTTTCTGGCTTGTAGGAGCAGAGCTCTTGTCTCCTCTCTTAGCCTGAGGGTTTTCTCTTCTTGCAGGGACCAACCCGCTGCTGGGGGCGGGCCTCTTACCCGGCCGCCTTCAACCGACGGAAGCTCCGTGCCTCAGCACCTGGGGACCGTGGTGGCTCCCATGGTCCCCAAATCGACGGGGGCTCCCTCTGCGCCGGCGAGTTCACCCTTCGTGGTGGCCGCATCTGCTCCTATCCGCCCTCCTTTACCAGCCCAGAAGTCCGGTCCTGAGACTGGGAGGGCCGCTGTAGGTGCGCCTGCTGGCCCCCTGGCCTCCCTAGGACAGCGCCCCACCCTGGTTGCTGAGGCGCCGGCGCCTCCGCCGGTCTTAGACTCGACAGGGGGGTCCAGTGGCGTGACTCCTGTCCCCCCTGCCCCGGTGCCCGTGTGGGACGCCTTGGGTCGTGTCCAGACCAGCGCCCGACAGCTCCAATCCGCCTTTGAGCAGGAGCGGGGGCGCTGGCCGGCGAGAAGGAACGTCTTCTCAGCTGGCAGCAGCGGGCCCAGGAGGCTAAGGCGGACCTTGACTCGAGGCAGTCAAGGCTTGAGGCCCACGTTGAAGCCAAAGCCAAGGAGCGTTCCGCCGCCGCGGAGGAGTTGCAGCTGCAGGCAGCCTGTCGGGAGTGCGCCGTCGCCGATCGGGAACGCGCTGTCGCGGCCGAGGAGGAGAAGACCACCGCCCGGCTGAGGGCCAAAGTGGAGGAGCTAAGGGCTCGGACCGAGGAGCTGGAGCTCCATGAGTCGGCTGTTGCCGCGAGGGAGGAGCAGTTCTCCCAGGAGCGCCAGGCGGCGATGGATCGCGAGCTAGCGGCTCGTCAAGAGGTAGAGAAGCTCCAGTCCTTGCGGTCTGCCGAGGCCCAGGCAGTCTGGGGCTTTATTGCCAAGGCGGGGTCCGCCTTGGCTCCTCTTGGTTTCAGCCCTGTGCAGGTGGAGGCTCCGGCGCGGCCGATGTCCGAAGCAATCCCGGCACTTGAGTCCATCGGCGACGAGCTGGGTCGGCTTGAAGCAGTGATCGCCGACGAGCTTGAAGCGGAAGGTCGGGACCTTGCGAAGGAGGTCGCTATGCACGTTCTGTCGTGCTTCCTGAGCCGAGACCCTTCCTTTTCTCTGGGGCCAGTCCGTCTAGGACCCGTCGCCGATCGGGAGGAAGCTGCCAGGGCCGAGGTCGAGGACTTAGCCGCCCTCGTGGCCTCCAGGTTTCATCGGGAGTCCGGGGGCTCTTAGGCATCTGCCCCCGTGGCCACAGGGCCCTGTACTTCCTTTTTTTTATTTTTGTTGAGTCTGTGGCCCAGCTCGTGGAGCCTTTGTATGAACAGACTCCTGTTTCTTTCTGTGTCTGCATGTCCTAGTCTTCTTCCTGGCTTTTTCCTGGCCAAGTCCTTAGCTCCGCAAGGTACTCGGAGGCCTTGACCAATCTCGAAGCTCTGCATAGACAACTTCTCCGGGTCCTCACTGTATACTAAGGGCTCCGGAGGTCTCCAGGACCCGCCTCACGAGATCGGAGGGGGTCCGGACCTGTTGGCCACGTGGCGGGCCCGGAGCTCCCCTCTGAGGGGAGGTCCGGGCTTGTGGGGCACGTGGAGTCCTCGGACCTCTCCCCGCGGAGGGGGGGGGTCCGGCTTCTGTAGACCACGCGGCGGGCCCGGAGCTCCCCCTCAAGGAGGTGGAAGGTCTGGCCCCGCTGGACACGTGGGACCTTCGGGCCTCACCCCTGTGAGGTCTAGTTCTTTGATCTTACCTTGGGGTTTCGGTCTTGCGCGATCCCGTAGCGGCCCCCTGGTAGGTGCGTTCCATTGGATGGATGTGCCTACCATACTCCTGCGGGGAGCTGAGGCCGAGAGGTCCTGCACACAAGTAAGGGAAACGTAATTCTCCTTGGGGGCTGCCCCCCTCTATCTCTTAGTCTTATTTGGCTTACGGTCCCCGTCCACCTATACGGTGCTTGGGAACTACCGTGCGCGAAGTGTCGGGGGCTCGGGCCCCCCCTGGCTATCGGCCGGTACCTCCCACGCAACCTCCTTTGGTAGGGCAGCAAATGCCGACTAAAGATGAGAATGAGAAGAGGGAGCTGAACGCATGGTGAGCACGCGCTAGCAGGGCAATCATAAAAATTTAATAAGTGAACTAAATGAGCACCAAAGAAGAGCAACGTAGGACAGGTTTCTTTTCATATAAATTTCCATAGGGGGAAGGCAGGCTGAGTATGGAGGCCACGACCCGCCTCAAGGGAAGCAAGACTCTACGCGCTTGGGGTCGGAACCAGGCGAAGCTGAACATAGTCCTGGACCGTTCCCTGAGGCTTAGCTGCACCAAGCACTGTTCCTGCACTTTATGGAATTTATTATAAAAAGAAGGTTCTGTCCTATCGTTGCTCTAGGGGTAGAACTTACAGCGGTGTTCTGTGTTCCGAAGGTTCGGGAGCAGGTCCCCATCCTCGGTTCTGGGGAATGGTCCCAGGCCCAGGATGTCCAGCCCCAGTATGGCAAATGGCCATGTGGGCTGGATCATCTGTACCGTCCAAGCCGGTGTATGGATCTGCTTGGCGTGGAACAGGCACACCTTGCAGCTCTCGACCAGCTTGATGGCATCCTGGAGTGCTGCTGGCTAGTAGAAGCCATGCCGAAAGGCTTTACCGACAAGCGTGCGTGAGGAAGAGTGACTCCCACATTCGCCTCCATGGATCTCAGCGAACAAGTCGCAGCCTTCCCCCTGGGTTATGCACCGCAATAGGATATGGTTGGCGCCGCATCAGTAGAGATCCCCCTCTACCGCCATGTGTCTCTTAGCCATACGCACGATCTGTTCAGCGGATACACGTTCATCAGGGAGGATATTGTCTTTCAAGTAGTCCCGGACCTCCGTGATCCATGCATCGGGTCTGACTTGAGCATCTGGATCTTGAGCGCTGGGTTGCACGGAGTCCCCAGTGACTCTTATGATCCTTGGCGGCGTCCATGGCCGCCAAGACCGCCAGCTTCGAGGTGCTGGTCTAGCCCCCTTCGCCCGGCTCGGCGGCCCGGGCTGTGGGCCGCGGCAACGTCCTCTCGAAGCCCCCTTCAGGCACAGGGGCTCCGGTGGGGGTCTTCGTTGAGAGGTCGTCAGCTGCGGCATTGCTAGCGCACGGTACGTGGTGCAGGTCCAAGGCGAGGAAGTCTGTCTCCACCATCTTGTTTGATAACCAGCTGGGAGTCGCCCTGAGCCAAAGACTGGCGAGCGCCTAGAGACAGGGCTGTCTTTAGGCCAAGGATGAGTGCTTCATACTCTGCCATGTTGTTGGTTGCCTTGGAATTGAAACGCACCACATACCCAGACTGCCCCCCCCCCCCCCCGATGGCGTGAGGAACAGTACGCTAGCACCGGCCCCCTGCTTTCGCGAGGAGCCGTCGAAGAACAGCATCCAGTAAGGCCCGGTGAAGGCCAGGGCTCAGGGTCCTGGTTCACCGTCTCCATGGCCCCCTGAGTCAGCCTGCGCTGGCGTCTACTTCAGCCACGAAGTCAGCTAGTGTTTGGCTGTTGTCTGCGTGACGGGGAAGGAAGCCTAGCTCAAACTCCAGTAGCTTCGCCGCCCATTTGGCGGCATTGTCCGTCGCGTGGGGGCTGTGGAGGATAGCTTTCAGCCTGGGGAGACCGCCGGGTACTGATACTCGGAGGTCCCCCAGGCTGTCTTGGACCTCCGGGAGGTCCCGCTGATTTCTCGGAAGCTCCGGGGGTCCCGTTGGACGTCCGGGAGGTTCTGTTGGGCCTCCGGGGGGGGTCCCGTTGCACCTCCTGGAGGTCCTGCTGGTCCTCCGGGAGGTTGTGTCGGGGATCCGGGGTCCGTTTTGGGCCTCCGGGGTTTCTTGGCACTTGTTTCTTGACAGCGAAGCAGGTTACGGTGGTATGGGGTCCGGCCGCTCTGCGGTGAGGACCATACTCACCTCCGCAGCCGTCGCCGCGATGTAGAGCAGCAGATGCTCTTCGGGCTCGAGGACTGCTATTATGGGTAGGGTCATCAGGAGCTGGTTCAGTTCCAGGGGAGCTTCCTCCGCTTCCTCGGCCTAAGCGAATGGGCCGGATTTGCGTAGGAGCTTTAGAGAAGTTTCGCTTTGCTAACCTCGGTGTCGGTACCTGAGATATGGGGTACCCCCGCGCACAGGGTAAAATGACTAAGGTACTCACCCTTCTCCGCAGGTAGAGCTCCGAAGGCGCCACGCGTCCGGCGGGCCCGGACCTCCCTCTCCTCAGAGGAGAGCTCCGGGCCCGCCACGTGGCATACGGAAGCCGGACCTCCCCCTCCGCGGGAGAGAGGCCCGAAGGCGCCGCGTGTCCAGCGGGGTCGGACCTCCCTCTCCTCAGAGGAGAGCTCCAGGCCCACCACGTGGCATACAGAAGCCGGACCTCCCCCTCCGCGGGGAGAGGTCCGGAGGCTCCACGTGCCCCGCGGGGCTGACCCTCTTCTTCTCTGAGAAGGGCTCCTGGCCCGCCACGTGGCAGCAGAGCGACGCTGCCTGCCCCGAGCGATAGGCAGCGGGCGTAAATACGCTCCATGCCTTGCCCGTACAAGGTATTCAAGGCCCGCGTCTTCCCAAGATGCGGAGACGCGGAGCACGCTTCTGTCAGGTGCCGTTGCGCCCAGTCGTATCACAGACTGGCGCGCGGTGTCAGAACCTGTCAGCCAATAAACACCGCGACAAGACATCACATGCCGCCTGCGCCGTCATCAACCACTACGACTAGCATGCGGCATGGGCAGGGCGGCAAGATGAAGACTCAGAAGCCTTCGACCAGAGACAACCACCGGCATAACTGCAGATACGATAGATAATAGACAATCTTCCCGGGACCACCTGTCGGGTCCCGGCTTCCCTTGTAAGCCGCCCGAGTCTTGGACTATAAAATGCTCGGGTAGGCATCGATAGCAAGGGTTCGCACTTTGCAACTCATACGCTAGCCATACACTCTCAAGCTGTAACTCACCCCCAAGCTCAGGCCTCGGGCCCTGAGCAGCAAGCAATACAGCGAGCTCCATAGCTCGCCGTGGACGTAGGGTTTTACGCTCCGGCGGCCTGAACCACGTAAAACTCGCCGTGTCAAGCTCTTACTAACTCGTCCATCTGCGCAAGCTCTCTGCTAGGGACTAGCCCCTCCGAAAAAAGAACCTCCGCGGGCTGCCCAGTGCAGGCCCGGGGGAAGTGTAGATCGCACACTTCGACATTTGGCGCGCCAGGTAGGGGGCTTTTCTCCTAGCGCGACGAGTTTCCGCCGACGAAGATGACCAAGCTTCCTTCAGCGGCAAACTCTCCCCCTCCGCGTTCACGGCGAACCGTGACCACTGGGGAGTACATGTCGACACACTCGGGACGGAGTGTGTCGGCACAAGCTGGTAGCCAGCAGCCGACTCCGGCTATGCAGGCCCCGACCAGTGTGAGATCTTCTGCAGCGCTGAGCGTACACCATGGAGGTGCGCTAACTGCAGCAAGAGCGCTGCTGCGCAACCCACCTGCGGGAGATGCGCCCCATTCAGCGACCCAGCAGTGGGTCCGCGAGGTGGACCGCCTCTTCGTCGCCGCCGCGAACCCTCGGTTTCGGCGAGGACGGCGCCCAGGACAACCGGCTGTGTCGCTGACGCGCACACCCACGGTTGACGGGCTGACGGCGGATTCCAGCTCCTCCAGGCTCCTGTCGACGGACCTGCGAAGGAAACTGGAACGGTGCCACTTGGGCCAGGACGCCCGGGTGTACCTCGAGCGACGCCGAGAGAGGCGTCGCAGCCATGAGGCAGGCGAAAGCATGTCGTCGGCCTCGACGCAACCAGAAGGGCAGGCCTTCGCCACGCGAGCCCTGCCTCAGGCATATGCTGCGCAGCATATGCCACAACTATATGCGCCGCAAGTAGCGGCCCCGGTCTATGGTGCAGCCATGCCCATGCCGGGATATGCGGTGTCAGGTGCGAACCAAGCGTTCGCAGCGCCAGTACCTGCAGCAGCAGGTGCAGGATGTGCGGCCCTTGCACCCCACCTTCGCTTCGCAAGGTGGCCACGCAAGTTTCGCCCGCATCTGCCCGAGAAGTACGACGGTAGCGTCAACCCAGCGGAGTTCCTCCAGATCTACTCCACCGCTGTACTTGCCGCAGGAGGGGATGAGGCTGTCATGGCCAACTACTTCCCCGTCGCCTTTACCGGCCCAGCTCGGTCTTGGCTCATGAATCTACCTCAGGGGTCCATAACCTCCTGGGGAGAGCTCTGCCGGCAGTTCGTCGCCAACTTCAGCAGCTCCTACACCCGTCCCGGCACGGAGCTTGACCTCCACGCCGTCAAGCAACAACCTGGGGAGTCGCTGCGCTCTTTCATCCAGCGGTTCTCTCAGGTACGCAACACCATCCCGCATATCCAAAGTGCCTCTGTGGTGGTGGCGTTCCGACCGGGTGTCCGGGACGAGAAAATGCTTGAGAAGCTCGCGACCAGAGAGGTCCGCGACGTCTCGGAGCTCTTCAGCCTGGCGGACAAGTGCGCCAGAGCAGCTGAAGGGCGGAACTGGCACGCTCTGCCGACCTCCGAGTCAGGAGGACAGCCTGGGTCCGGTGCTGCTGCCTATGGGGGTGGCAAGAAGACCAAGAACCGGGGGGGGGGGGTGGCAAGATGAAGTCACCATTCACGGCCCCCGTCGCCGCAGCTGCGACGACCAGTGGAGCTCGGAGGCCACGCCCCGACAAAAGGCAGCGGCAATCACCGGCCCCAGACAGTGACCAAGGCGGGCTATGCCCCGTGCATGGCACCTGCAACCATACTGCTGCCGAGTGCTGGGAGATCCAGAAGCTCGCAGAGCGCTTCCGCAAAGGAAGACAGCAGAGGGCTGAAGCGCCGCCCTACCCTCAGAGGGATGGCAAACAGAAGGTCGATGCCCCAGTCACTGCTGCCCACCAGGTGGGGTTCCAGGAGCCTCAGCGTGTCATAAAGACAGTGCATGACGGTGAGGACTCCAGTTCCGACAGTGACAGGCCAGGGCGTTAGCCAACTGCGGTGCGCCTCCGGGCCACGAACATACCTCTCGGGGGCCGCCTAAGGTTTGTCAACCCCTTGAAGGCCTCGCCAGAAGGGGAAGACGCCTTAGGTCATCCAAGACGAGCCCGGGTCTACCTACCCCTTGAAGGCCTTAACCAGAAGGGGAGAACTCCCCGGGGGCCCCCAGGAGAAGCCGCGCAGGACCTGATCCAGCGCGGAGATAACAACCTCGACGACAATACTCGGCTGCAGGAAACACCCCGCAACGCACGGTCTCGGCTAATGCTCTAAGCACTACCGCCAAAGAACCAAATGCGTCGGGGGCCTGCAGGAGGGCAACTTGGTGAAGCGGCACGCTCTATTCCAAGAAGGACCCATAAGCTCTCCCCCAGCAGGGAAGGTCCCTTCCGAATCATGAAAGCTGCCACCCCAAGCACACATGCCTTCCAACCGAGAGTGGGATCCGTTCCCAAAAATCCTTGCCATGGAGCAACGCTGTAAGTCCTACTTCCTGAGCATCAGTAGAACAGGGTTATTCCCTTCTGTAATAGATCCCATAGAATTTAGGAACAGCGCTTGGGGCAGCTAAGTCTCAAGGGACGGTACAGGACTACGTCCAGTTTAGCCTGGTTCCGACCCTAAGCGCGTAGAGTCTTGCTTCCCTTGAAGACAAGGCGGAACATTGCCTCCCAGTACAGCCAGAATTCCACCTACGGGTACGAATACAGAGCCCCGTTCTACTTAGCTCTCTCTCATGCGCTCATTTAAATTATGCATTAATTTCTATGATCGCACTATCTCTGTATGTTCATCGTACATCTAGCTCCACCTCTCCTGTGCTCATCCATAGTCAGCATTCGCTATCCTTCCGAAGGCGGCTGCGCTTGAGGCACCTGCCGATGGCCGAGTGGGTCTCTCGGGCCTCCCCCAGTCAGGTGTTGCGGTGCCGGTTGGTTACCTCCAGGAAAGGCCTGCGTTGTGCATGGGGGGTCCAGGGTGCGTATCCAGCTTAGCCGGCCCAGAGCCCAAAGCATGCGCATCCTGCCCTCCGGAGGTCCAGGGGAGTACGTCCGCTTTGCCTGGTCATGAACCCAAAGCGCGTGCACTCTGCTTCCCCAGCGCATGGCCCGGTACTAGGGATCGGACGGCCGTACCCGGACCTCGGAGGGAGCCGGAGCTCCGGCACGTCGTGCACAGAATTGCCCAAGCCCCGTATAGCGGATCAGGGTCATAAGACGGATAAGACTAGGAGACGGGAGGGGAGGACCCCCCGAGGAGAATTACGTTTTCTCTGCCTGTGTGCAGGACCTCCAGGTTACGGCAACAGGGACTGCATGAAGCGGGGGGAAAGGAGCTACCAGCTACTCCGGCCTGGGACTGGAAGGACCGGGACCTGCCCCTCCAGCAGGGGCGGGTTCGGGGGCCCCACGTGTCCAGCAGGCCTGGAACTCTCTCCTCCCTGGAGGAGGGCTCCGGGCTCGCCACGTGGTGGGCAGAAGCCGGACCTCCCCCTCGGTGGGAGGGCTCCGAAAGCCCTACGTGTCCAACATGGCCGGAGCTCCCGCCTCTTAGGAAGGAGCTCCGGACCCGCCACGTGGCAGGCAGATCTGGAGCTCCCCATAGGGCGAGATCCGGAGACCTCCGGGGGCCCCTAACACGGTTAGGACCCGGGGAGGGTGTCTGTGCAAAGCTCCGAGATTGGAAATGGCCTCTGAGTACCTTGCGGAGCTAAGGACTCGGCCAGGCAAAGCAAAGAAGGAGAGAAAAAGCATCGCAGACACAAGTATCCAAAAGAGTCAAATTAAGCGAGGCTCCATGAGCTGGACTACAGACTCGATAAAAAGAAAGGAGCAAGCCCCAAGGGTCTCCCGACACGACCAGTATCCAGAAGT
Organism: Neostapfia colusana; assembly: GCA_030760725.1. Lineage (NCBI taxonomy): Eukaryota > Viridiplantae > Streptophyta > Magnoliopsida > Poales > Poaceae > Neostapfia > Neostapfia colusana. Next base: position 17,683,630 of record JASWHV010000003.1, read on the forward strand.
TGCAACAACGGCCGCATCACCAGGCTTCAGCCCTGGCGGAACTCTCTCGCTCTATGACCAGAGCACAGGAATCGCCTTCCTCCTCACCGGCGCAAAAACCAGTGACACCACGGGAGCTCCTGAGGCCCCCTCCGCAGTATTCAGTGGCCTTCTTGGAGACTCTACCGCCTGGGATTCTCCACGGTGCATCGGTGGTTTCCTTCTCCTGAAGTTCCCTCATCACCTGCGCAAAAGCCGGTGTCGACAAGGGTGCCCCTGGAGCCCCCAACCTTCATCACCTGCGCAAAAGACGGAGTCATCAAGGGTGCTCCTGAGGCCCTCTCCGCAGTATTCAGCGGTGTTCTTGGAGACCCTGCCGCCTGGGATTCTCTTCGATGCTTCAGCGGTTCTTTTGAAGACTCCACTACCCTCAGGGGCAGGGCAGGCAGGCTCCCTGAATCCTGACTTGGCACAGACGCCGCTGCTAGAGGAGATCGAGCGCGCTTCTTCTCTAGCGGCGGGTTGGATGCCATGGCAAGGGAGAACCCAAAAGCAAGAGAGCAAAAGCGCAAGAGTCCGAGGTGAAACGCAGAGAAGTGCGAAGAGAAGCTGCAATGTGGGTAAGGCCCCCTCTAAAACACCTTCCCGGGTGCAATCCCAAGCGATTCGGAACTCTTCGGATACCCCGCGTCGGTGACCGCTTCGGTTCCTAAACCAAGTGCCGATGACGGGTGGGCCCGAACCGCCTGACTGAAGCGGTGGGGGCAAGGAGTCAGTCTCCTGAGAAGATGAGCCGGCAAGGCACTTCGGCGGTTCCCGAAGAAAGCGCCACAATGCACAGAAGTGGCAGTCTTGGGAACCGCCGCAGTAAAAGCAACCATCAAGTGAGCGCGCGCTCCCACGATCCCGTGGCCGTTCGTGCTCCGGCAGCGGTCAATTCGGGACTTAGAGAAAGTGCGCGGATCGCAAGAGACAGAGGTCCCACCTCGGGCTCGCTATCTCCCCCGAGATGGGCCCGGGGGCCACTGTCGGTTCCTGAGATATGGGGTACCCCCGCGCACAGGGTAAAATGCCAAAGGTACTCGCCCTTCTCCGCAGGGAGAGCTACGAAGGCGCCACGCGTCCGGCGGGGCCGGACCTCCCTCTCCTCAGAGGAGAGCTCCGGGCCCGCCACGTGGCATACAGAAGCCGGACCTCCCCCTCCGCGGGAGAGAGGCCCGAAGGCGCCGCGTGTCCAGCGGGGTCGGACCTCCCTCTCCTCAGAGGAGAGTTCCGGGCCCGCCACGTGGCATACAGAAGCCAGACCTCCCCCTCCGCAGGGAGAGGTCCGGAGGCTCCACGTGCCCCGCGGGGCTGACCCTCCTCTTCTCTGAGAAGGGCTCCGGGCCCGCCACGTGGCAGCAGAGCGACGCTGCCTGCCCCGAGCGATAGGCAGCGGGCGTAAATACGCTCCATGCCTTGCCCGTACAAGGTATTCAAGGCCCGCGTCTTCCCAAGACGCGGAGACGCGGAGCACGCTTCTGTCAGGTGCCGTTGCGCCCAGTCGCATCACAGACTGGCACGCGGTGTCAGAACCTGTCAGCCAATAAACACCGCGACAAGACATCCCATGCCGCCTGCGCCGTCATCAACCACTACGACTAGCATGCGGCATGGGCAGGGTGGCAAGATGAAGACTCAGAAGCCTTCGACCAGAGACAACCACCGGCATAACTGCAGATACGATAGATAATAGACAATCTTCCCGGGACCACCTGTCGGGTCCCAGCTTCCCTTGTAAGCCGCCCGAGTCTTGGACTATAAAAGGCTCGGGTAGGCATCGATAGCAAGGGTTCGCACTTTGCAACTCATACGCTAGCCATATACTCTCAAGCTGTAACTCACCCCCAAGCTCAGGCCTCGGGCCCTGAGCAGCAAGCAATACAGCGAGCTCCATAGCTCACCGTGGACGTAGGGTTTTACGCTCCGGCGGCCTGAACCATGTAAAACTCGCCGTGTCAAGCTCTTACTAACTCATCCATCTGCGCAAGCTCTCCGCTAGGGACTAGCCCCTCCGAAAAAAGAACCTCCGCGGGCTGCCCAGTGCAGGCCCGGGGGAAGTGTCGATCGCACACTTCGACACTCGGTATAAACCGACTCAGCGCAGCTAGGCATCCCACGAATTGCTGGTCTTCGAGCCAATGGCTTTGACCCTCTCTGGGTTAGCCTCAGTTCCTTGGCATGAGGCCAGGTATTCTAAGTGTTTTCCAGAGGGTATACCGAGCTCACATTTGTCGGACGGACGAAGACTAAGGCCAGGTTATCTAGTAGGGAAGAACCCTGCCTGATCTTGACAACAATGTCTTCGACACACACCTCAACTGAGTCTCTCATTAGCTCTCCTAAGGTCTTGTGCATTGCACGTACGAAGGTAGGGAGAGCGTTCCTTAGGCCATAAGGCATAGAGGCATAACAGTATAGGCCGACTACTGTGGTAAAGGGTGCCCTTCAACTTCTCTAGACATAGGGGTCTGGTGGAAACCCGAGCAAGCATCTAGGAAGCACAGTATATCGCAGCCTGACATCAAGCCTACTATTTGATCTATCATAGGGAGAGAAAATAGATCTTTGGGACATGCCTTATCGAGACTGGTGTAGTCGATGCACTTCCGGAGCTTCCCGCCGGCCTTTGGAGCAATCAACGAAGCACCGGGGGTGGCGGACTTTCCGTATGGAGCCAGCGCTCAGCAGCTTCTTGGTTTCTTCCCGAATGAAACTTTTTACTGCTCGGTGGGCTGCCTGAGGGGCTCCTGTCAGACGGGCCAGGCGTTGGGGGAGACCTTTAGTTAGTGCCCAATCACCTCCCTAGGGATCTCTGGCATCCGCAACGGCTGTCATGCAGCACATCGGCATTGTGCCGGAGGGAGGTAACGAGCGCGCCCTCCTATCTGCTATCCAGGCCCCCGGCTACTCGGGTGGTCTGGGTGGCATCGGCGCTGATTCGGACGAGCCTCAAGGGGACATCGTCCTTGTCTAGGGGTTGCACATGGGGTGCTGTGGTAGAGGCACGGTGGCATGCACTTGGGTGGAGCCGGTTTGGTTCTGTACCGCCCGGGGTTGGTGCTCCAGCTGCTGTAAGCGCCTAGAGCTTTTCCAAGGCTAACACTGCTGCAGCACGGTCTCCACAAACCTTGAGGACGCCTGTTGGTGTAGGCATCTTCAAGACAAGGTAGCCGTAGTGGGCTACTGCCATGAATCGGTACAGGGTTGGCCTGCCAATTATGGCGTTGAACGGGAGGTCAATCTCGGCCACGTCGAACAAAATGTACTCTGTCCGGTAGCTGTCTGGTGCCCCAAAGGTCACCGGGAGGCTGGTGTGGCCATAGGGAACGACCCTTCCTGGCCCTACCCCTGAGAACGGGCTCGATGGGGTGAGCTTGGCCATCGGGATCTGCAGCCTCCGGAAGGCTGCGAGACTGATGAGGTTCAGTCCAGCCCCGCCATCCACCAAAACGTGGTACATCTTCACGTTGGCGATGGCAGGGGCCACCACGAGCGGTAGTTGGCCGGCCCCAGCCATGTTCCTGGGGCAGTCGGTGTCATCGAAGCTGATGGGGGTTCCCATCCACCTGAGGTGCGGTGCTGCACCTGGGTGGGGAGCCACCGACGCTACCGCTCGGCGCAAGGCCTTAGCCGCGCTTCGGGACGGGGGCTCAGCGGACCCGCCGAAGATGACATAGAGCATCTTCCGGTGCTCGTCATCACTGGAGCTAGAGCTCCCATGATTGCGCACTGCCTTTACGGCGCGCTGAAGCTCCTGGAACTCCACCTGGCGGTCGACGCCGTCTAGGGCTTCGACCTTCTACTTGCCCTCTCTTTGACGGTTGGGTGGGGCATCAGTTAGGGGCTGCTTCCCTTTCCGGAAGTGCTCCGCGAGCTTCTGGATTTACCGGCATTCGGCAGCGGTATGATAACTGGTGCCATGCACAGGGCATAATTCATCCTGGCCCCCGTCTGGGGCCGGTGATTGTCGCGGCCTCTTGTCGGGGCGCGGCCCCCGAGCTCCACTGGGCGCCGCCGTTGTGGCAACGGTGGCCGCGACTGACGACTTTATCTTGCTTCCGCCTCCGTTCTAGATCTTCCTGCCGCTTCCATATAAAGTGTCGCCGGATCCCGGCTGACCCCCTGGCTCGGAGGCCGGCAGGGAGTGCCAGTTCTGCCCTTCGGCTGCTCTGGCACACTTGTCCGCCAGGCTGAAGAGTTCTGAGACATCGCGGACCTCCCTAGTCGTGAGCTTCTCGAGCATCTTCTTGTCCCGAACGCCTTGCCGGAACGCCACCACCACAGAAGCGTTCTGGATGTGTGGGATGGTGTTCCGCACCTGGGAGAACCGCTGGATGAAGGAGCGCAGCAACTCCCCTGGTTGTTGCTGGATGGCGTGGAGGTCGAGCTCTGTGCCAGGCCGGGTGTAGGAATTGCCGAAGTCGCAGATGCCAGAGATCCCTAGGGAGGTGATTGGGCACTACCTAAAGGTCTTCCCCGACGCCCGGCCAGTCCGACAGAAGCCCCTCAAGCAGTCCATCGAGCAGTAAAGCCTCATCTGCGAAGAAATCAAGAAGCTGCTGGACGCTGGCTTCATACGGAAAGTCCGCCACCCCCGGTGCTTGGCGAACCCTGTTGTTGTCCCAAAGGCCGGCGGGAAGCTCCGGATGTGCATCGACTACACCAGTCTCAATAAGGCATGTCCCAAAGATCCATTTCCTCTCCCTATAATAGATCAAATAGTAGACTCGACGTCAGGCTGCGATATGCTGTGCTTCCTAGATTCTTACTCGGGTTTCCACCAGATCCCTATGTCTAGAGAAGATGAAGAGCACACCTCGTTCATCATAGTAGTCGGTCTGTACTGTTATGCCTCTATACCTTATGGCCTAAGGGACACTCTCCCTACCTTCGTACGTGCAATGCACAAGACCTTCGGAGAAGCTAATGAGAGACTCAGTTGAGGTGTATGTCGATGACATTGTTGTTAAGGTCAGGCAGAGTTCATCCCTGCTAGATAACCTGGCCTTAGTCTTCGTCTTTCCGACAAGTGTGAGTTCGGTGTATCCTCTGGAAAACCCTTGGAATTCCTGGCCTCACACCGAGGAACTGAGGCTAACCCAGAGAAGATCAAAGCCAACGGCTCGAGGCGGCCCCCCGCCCGCATCAAAGAAGTCCAGAAACTCACGGGATACCTAGCTGCGCTGAGTCGGTTTATACCGAGGTTAGCAAAGCGAACGCTCCCCTTCTCTAAGCTCCTACGCAAATCCGGCCCATTCGCTTGGACCGACGAAGCGGAGGAAGCTCCCCAGGAGCTGAAGCAGCTCCTGATAACCCTACCCGTAATGGTAGCCCCCGAGCCCGAAGAGCACCTGTTGCTCTACATCGCGGCGACGGCTGCAGTGGTGAGTATGGTCCTTGCCGCAGAGCGGCCAGACCCCTCATCGCTGCAACCTACTCCGGTATCGGGAAACAGGCGCCAAGGAAACCGCGGAGGTCCGAGACGACCCCCCGAGTCTCCGAGGCAACCCCCCGGAGGTCCAAAACGGACCCCGGACCCCCAACACAACCTCCCGGAGGACCAGCAGGACCTCCCGGAGGTGCAACGGGACCCCCCGGGCGGTGGTCTTCTCCTCCTCGGCCGCTGCAGCGCGTTCCCGATCGGCGACGGCGCACTCTCGACGAGCTACCTGCAGCCGCAACTCCTCCGCGGCGGTGGAACGCTCCTCGGCTTTGGCTTTAACATGGGCCAGGGCCTCGCGGTAGGAGGCACGGAGCCGCCGGGTCTCTGACTCCAAGCGGCTAATGGCCTTCTTCTGAGTGTCAAGCAGAGCACTCATGGCCTCAAGCCTTGACTGCCTCGAGTCAAGGTCTGCCTTAGCCTCCTGGGCCCGCTGCTGCCAGCTGAGAAGGCGTCTGTCGAAGTGTGCGATCGACACTTCCCCCGGGCCTGCACTGGGCAGCCCGCGGAGGTTCTTTTTTTCAGAGGGGCTAGTCCCTAGCGGAGAGCTTGTGCAGATGGACGAGTTAGTAAGAGCTTGACACGGCAAGTTTTACGTGGTTCAGGCCGCCGGAGCGTAAAACCCTACGTCCACGGCGAGCTATGGAGCTCGCTGTATTGCTTGCTGCTCAGGGCCGGAGGCCTGAGCTTGGGGGTGAGTTACTGCTTGAGAGTGTATGGTTAGCGTATGAGTTGCAAAGTGCGAACCCTTGCTATCGACGCCTACCCGAGCCTTTTATAGTCCAAGACTCGGGCGGCTTACAAGGGAAGCCGGGACCCGACAGGTGGTCCCGGGAAGATTGTCTATTATCTACCGTATCTGCAGTTATGCCGGTCGTTGTCTCTGGTCGAAGGCTTATGAGTCTTCATCTTGCCGCCCTGCCCATGCCGCATGCTAGTCGTAGTGGTTGATGACGGCGCAGGCGGCATGGGATGTCTTGTCGCGGTGTTTATTGGCTGACAGGTTCTGACACCGCGCGCCAGTCTGTGATGCGGCTGGGCGCAACGGCACCTGACAGAAGCGTGCTCCACGTCTTGGGAAGACGCGGGCCTTGAATACCTTGTACGGGCAAGGTATGGAGCATATTTACGCCTACTGCCTATCGCTCGGGGCAGGCAGCGTCGCTCTGCTGCCACGTGACGGGCCCGGAGCCCTTCTCAGAGAAGAGGAGGGTCAGCCCCGCGGGGCACGTGGAGCCTCCGGACCTCTCCCCGCGGAGGGGGAGGTCCGGCTTCTGTATGCCACGTGGCGGGCCCGGAGCCTCCCTCTGAGGAGAGGGAGGTCCGGCCCCGCTGGACACGCGGCGCCTTCGGGCCTCTCTCCCGCGGAGGGGGAGGTCCGGCTTCTGTATGCCACGTGGCGGGCCCGGAGCTCTCCTCTGAGGAGAGGGAGGTCCGGCCCCGCCGGACGCGTGGCGCCTTCGGAGCTCTCCCTGCGGAGAAGGGCGAGTACCTTAGGCATTTTACCCTGTGCGCGGGGGTACCCCATATCTCAGGTACCGACAGTGGCCCCCGGGCCCATCTCGGGGGAGACAGCGAGCCCGAGGTGGGACCTCCGTCTCTTGCGATCCGCGCACTTTCTCTAAGTCCCGAATTGACCGCTGCCGGAGCACGAACGGCCACGGGGTCGTGGGAGCGTGCGCTCACTTGATGGTTGCTTTTACTGCGGCGGTTCCCAAGACTGCCACTTCTGCATGTTGCGGCGCTTTCTTCGGGAACCGCCGAAGTGCCTTGCCGGCTCATCTTCTCAGGAGACTGACTCCTTGCCCCCACCGCTTCAGTTAGGCGGCCTGGGCCCACCCGTCATCGGCACTCGGTCTGGGAACCGAGGCGGTTGCCGGTGCAGGGTATTCGAAGAGTTCCGAATCGCTTGGAATTGCACCCGGGAAGTTTTTTAGAGGGGGTCTTACCCACATTGCAGCTTCACTTCGCACTTCTCTGCGTTTCTCCTCGGACTCTTGTGCTTTTGCTCTCTTGCCTTTGAGTTCTCCCTTGCCATGGCATCCAACCCGCCGCCAGAGAGGAAGCGCGCTCGATCTCCTCTAGCAGTGGCGTCTGTGCCAAGTCGGGATTCTGGGGTGCCTGACACTCCCTCCGGTGGCGACTCGAAGAGGCCCCGGGTTGATGCGCTGGGGGAAGCCTCTGGGGCACCCCCTGTTCCACCAGTCCAAGCGACTGCGGAGCGGCCGTCGGTGACGGTAGCGGGCTCTGGAAGTCCTACCCCGGCTCGGAAGTCGGGGTTCAGAGCCCGCTGGAGTGTCCGCGCTTCCTGGCCTTCCTCGACGTGCGGGGAATCCGTGCCGCTGCGCTCGGAGCCAGGGGCAACTGCCACGGCCCCCAGGCCAGCGCGAACTTCTACAGTTCCGGTGTGCCCGGACTCCGTGGCGGCGTCGTCTCTTCCTGTCGAGACGGCCACCGCGGCCCCCAAGCCAGCGCAGGTTGACCCTGCACTAGATGGCCCGGCCTCTTCTTCAGCACCGCCTTCCCCGGCTCGCCCCTCTCCTCAGGTCAAGGAGCCAGAAGCTGAAGAGAGCCCGGCTGGCCTGGCTGCCAGAGCCTCGGAGCCAGCTTCTCCTGATCGGCGTCTCGTCTCGGTTGCTGGTGCGTCGGCTCTTCCTGAGGACGAGGTAATGGAGGAGGTCGGGGGGACTGCCCCGGCCTCTGTTGCTCCATTGCCTCTGGCGGACGCCTTTGCGCTTGCCGAGTCGAGCGTCCGGCAGGTCTTGGCTGCACTAGGGCGCGAGCGGGAGGAGTATACGGTTGAACGGGACCGCCTCCTCATCTGGGGGAACCTTTTGCGGGAGAGGACCGCGAAGGTTAAGAGTGAGCTCGACTCCAGGCGGGAGTTGCTCGACTTCAGGGAAGCGCTCCTCGACCGGATGAAGCGGGCTGTCGACCGCATGGACACTGAATCGCGGCGGATCAACCGGGAGACCCTGGAAGCACACGCCCGGGCCGAGGAGAGCCTTTCTGCTGCTGTGGAGATACGGAAGCGGTTGTAGCGCCGTGAACTCGCCGTTGAGGAACGGGAGCGTTGCATGGCCGCTGAGGCGGAGAGGGTCACCGCGCAGCTGGCTGCGGGCGAGGATGACCTTCGAGCTCGGATGGAGGAGCTGGAGATCCTGAAGGCAGACCTCGACTTGAGGGAGGAACAGGTCTCCCGTGATCGCCGGGCGGTCTTGGACCGGGAGTTGACCGCCGGCTTCAAGGCCGCTGAGTTGGAGCGGCTCGCCAAGGCTCTCCACCTTCGGGAGAGCTCCCTGGCGGCCAAGGAGAAGGAATTCTCCGAGAGGAACCTGGAGGCTCTGCAGGCGGCCCGCCGCGAGGTGGAGGAGCTTTCGGCCTTGCGGTCCTCCGAGGCTCTTGCAGTCTCGAGCTTCGTGGATCAAGCGGGGTCCGCCCTGATCCCTCTTGGCTTCAGTCCGGTGAGGGCCGCGGCCCCTGCATTGGGGGTGATCCCCGCGCTGGAGTCGATCGGCGCCAAGCTGGACAGGCTAGACTCAGTGGTCGCCAGCGAGCTTGAGGCCGAGGGGCGCGGCCTAGCCTTAGAGGTCGCTTCACATGTGCTGGCATGCTTTAAGAGCTGCGACCCCTCTTTTTCGCTAGACCAGCGAGAGAGGGCCCAGCCGCGGAGCGGGAGCAAGCTGCCAGGGCAGAAGTCGAGGATGTGGCCGCCCTTATAGCCGCTAGGTTCCGGCGGGAGCCGGGAGGTCCTTAGGACTTGTTTCTCCCTTTTTATCGAGTCTGTAGTCCAGCTCATGGAGCCTCGCTTAATTTGACTCTTTTGGATACTTGTGTCTGTGATGCTTTTTCTCTCCTTCTTGGCTTTGCCTGGCTGAGTCCTTAGCTCCGCAAGGTACTCAGAGGCCATTTCCAATCTCGGAGCCTTGCACAGACACCCTCCCCGGGTCCTAACCGTGTTAGGGGCCCCCAGAGGTCTCCGGATCTCGCCCTATGGGGAGCTCCAGATCTGCCTGCCACGTAGCGGGTCCGGAGCTCCTTCCTAAGAGGCGGGAGCTCCGGCCATGTTGGACACGTAGGGCTTTCGGAGCCCTCCCACCGAGGGGGAGGTCCGGCTTCTGCCCATCACGTGGCGAGCCCGGAGCCCTCCTCAAGGGAGGATAGAGTTCCGGGCCTGCTGGACACGTGGGGCCCCCGGGTCCCGCCCCTGCTGGAGGGGCAGGTCCCGGTCCTTCCAGTGCCAGGCCGGAGTAGCTGGTAGCTCCTTTCCCCCCGCTTCATGCAGTCCCTGTTGTCGTAACCTGGAGGTCCTGCACACAGGCAGAGGAAACGTAATTCTCCTCGGGGGGTCCTCCCCTCCCATCTCCTAGTCTTATCCGTCTTACGACCCTGATCCGCTATACGGGCTTGGGCAATTCTGTGCACGAGGCGCCGGAGCTCCGGCTCCCTCCGAGGTCCGGGTACGGCCGTCCGATCCCTAGTACCGGGCCATGCGCTGGGGAAGCAGAGTGCACGCGCTTTGGGTTCATGACCAGGCAAAGCGGACGTACTCCCCTGGACCTCCGGAGGGCAGGATGCGCATGCTTTGGGCTCTGGGCCGGCTAAGCTGGATACGCACCCTGGACCCCCCATGCACAACGCAGGCCTTTCCTGGAGGTAACCAACTGGCACCGCAACACCTGACTGGGGGAGGCCCGAGAGACCCACTCGGCCATCGGCAGGTGCCTCAAGCGCAGCCGCCTTTGGTAGGATAGCGAATGCCGACTATGGATGAGCGCAGGAGAGGGGGAGCTAGATGTACGATGAACATACAGAGATAGTGCGATCACATAAATTAATGCATAATTTAAATGAGCGCATGAGAGAGAGCTAAGTAGAACGGGGTTCTGTATTCGTACCCATAGGTGGAATTCTGGCTGTACAGGGAGGCAATGTTCCGCCTTGTATTCAAGGGAAGCAAGACTCTACGCGCTTAGGGTTGGAACCAGGCTAAACTGGACGTAGTCCTGTACCGTCCCTTGAGACTTAGCTGCCCCAAGCGCTGTTCCTAAATTCTATGGGATCTATTACAGAAGGGAATAACCCTGTTCTACTGATGCTCAGGAAGTAGGACTTACAGTGTTGCTCCATGGCAAGGATTTTTGGGAACGGATCCCACTCTCGGTTGGAAGGCATGTGTACTTGGGGCGGCAGCTTTCATGATTCGGAAGGGACCTTCCCTGCTGGGGGAGGGCTTATGGGTCCCTCTTGGAATAGAGCGTGCCGCTTCACCAAGTTGCCCTCCTGCAGGCCCCCGACGCGTTTGGTTCTTTGGCGGTAGTGCTTAGAGCATTAGCCGAGACTGTGCGTTGCGGGGTGTTTCCTGCAGCCGAGTCTTGTCGACGAGGTTGTTATCTTCGCGCTGGATCAGGTCCTGCACGGCTTCTCCTGGGGCCCCCGGGGAGTTCTCCCCTTCTGGCTAAGGCCTTCAAGGGGTTGGTAGACCCGGGCTCGTCTTGGATGTCCTAAGGCGCCTTCCCCTTCTGGCGAGGCCTTCAAGGGGTTGACAGACCTTAGGCGGCCCCCGAGAGGTATGTTCGAGGCACGGAGGAGTACCACAGTTGGCTAACGCCCTGGCCTGTCGCCGTCGGAACTGGAGTCCTCACCGTCATGCACTGTCTTTATGACACGCTGAGGCTCCTGGAACCCCACCTGGTGGGCAGCAGTGACTGGGGCATCGACCTTCTGTTTGCCATCCCTCTGAGGGTAGGGCGGCGCTTCAGCCCTCTGCTGTCTTCCTCTGCGGAGGCGCTCTGCGAGCCTCTGGATCTCCCAGCACTCGGCAGCAGTATGGTTGGAGGTGCCATGTACGGGGCATAGCCCGCCTTGGTCACTGTCTGGGGCCGGTGATTGCCGCTGCCTTTTGTCGGGGCGTGGCCCCCGAGCTCCACTGGTCGTCGTAGCTGCGGCGACGGGGGCCGTGAATGGTGACTTCATCTTGCCACCCCCCCGGTTCTTGGTCTTCTTGCCACCCCCATAGGCAGCAGCACCGGACCTGGGCTGTCCTCCTGACTCGGAGGTCGGCAGAGCGTGCCAGTTCCACCCTTCAGCTGCTCTGGCGCACTTGTCCGCCAGGCTGAAGAGCTCCGAGACGTCGCGGACCTCTCTGGTCGCGAGCTTCTCAAGCATTTTCTCATCCCGGACTCCCTGTCGGAACGCCACCACCACACAGGCACTTTGGATATGCGGGATGGTGTTGCGTACCTGAGAGAACCGCTGGATGAAAGAGCGCAGCGACTCCCCAGGTTGTTGCTTGACGGCGTGGAGGTCAAGCTCCGTGCCGGGACGGGCGTAGGAGCTGCCGAAGTTGGAGACGAACTGCCGGCAGAGCTCTCCCCAGGAGGTTATGGACCCCTGAGGTAGATTCATGAGCCAAGACCGAGCTGGGACGGTCAAGGCGACGGGGAAGTAGTTGGCCATGACAGCCTCGTCCCCTCCTGCGGCAAGTATGGCGGTGGAGTAGATCTGGAGGAACTCCGCTGGGTTGACGCTACCGTCGTACTTCTCGGGCAGATGCAGGCGAAACTTGCGTGGCCACCTTGCGAAGCGAAGGTGGGGTGCAAGGGCCGCACATCCTGCACCTGCTGCTGCAGGTACTGGCGCTGCGAACGCTTGGTTCGCACCTGGCACCGCGTATCCCGGCATGGGCATGGCTGCACCATAGACCGGGGGCGCTACTTGCGGCGCATATAGCTGTGGCATATGCTGCGCAGCATATGCCTGAGGCAGGGCTCGCGTGGCGAAGGCCGGCCCTTCTGGTTGTGTCGAGGCCGACGACATGCTGTCGCCTGCCTCATGGCTGCGACGCCTCTCTCGGCATCTGTCGGTACCTTAGATATGGGGTACCCCCGCGCACAGGGTAAAATGCCTAAGGTGCTCGCCCTTCTCCGCAGGGAGAGCTCCGAAGGTGCCACGCGTCTGGCGGGGCCGGACCTCCCTCTCCTCAGAGGAGAGCTCCGGGCCAGCCACGTGGCATACAGAAGCCGGACCTCCCCCTCCGCGGGAGAGGGGTCCGAAGACACCACGCGTCCAGCGGGGCCGGACCTCCCTCTCCTCAGAGGTGAGCTCCGGGCCCGCCACGTGGCATGCAGAAGCCGGACCTCCCCCTCCGCGGGAGAGAGGTCCGAAGGCGCCACGCGTCCAGAGGGGCCGGACCTCCCTCTCCTCAAAGAAGAGCTCCGGACCCGCCACGCGGCTAGAAGAACGGTGCTGCCTGCCCCCGAGCGGTAGGCAGCGGGCGTAAAGGCACCCCTCACCTTGCCCGTACGAGGTATTCAAGGCCCGCGTCTTCCCAAGACGCGGAAACGCGGAGCACGCGCCTGTCAGGTGCCGTTGCATCCAGTTGCATCACAGACTGGCGCGTGGTGTCAGAACCTGACAGGTAATAAACGCCGTGACAAGACATCCCATGCCGCCTGCGCCGTCATCAACCACTACGACTAGCGCACGGCATGGGCAGGGCGGCAAAAGGAAGACTCAGAAGCCTTCGACCCGAGGCAACCACCGGCATAACTACAGATACGGTAGATAATAGACAATCTTCCCGGGACCACCTGTCGGGTCCCGGCTTCCCTTGTAAGCCACCCGAGCCTTGGACTATAAAAGGCTCGGGTAGGCGTCGATAGCAAGGGTTCGCATTCTGCAACTCATACGCTAGCCATACACTCTCAAGCTGTAACTCACCCCCAAGCTCAGGCCCCCGGCCCTGAGCAGCAAGCAATACAGCGAGCTCTATAGCTCGCCGTGGACGTAGGGTTTTACGCTCCGACGGCCTGAACCACGTAAAACTTCCCGTGTCAAGCTCTCACTAACTCGTCCATCCGCGCAAGCTCTCCGCTAGGAACTAGCCCCTCCGAAAAAAGAACCTCCGCGGGCTGCCCAGTGCAGGCCCGGGGGAAGTGTCGATCGCACACTTCGACATTTGGCGCGCCAGGTAGGGGGCTTTTCCCCTAGCGCGACGAGTTTCTGCCAACGAAGATGACCAAGCTCCCTTCGGCGGCAAGCTCACCTCCCCCGCCTCCGCGGCGAGCCGCGGCTAGGGGGGAGTACAAGCCAACACACTCAGGACGGAGTGTGTCAGTACAAGCTGGGAGCCAGCAACCGGCTCTGGCAGCGCCGACCCCGGCAATGCAGGCTCCAACCAGCGTCATATCTCCAGTAGCACCGGGCGTACCCGCAAGGGGCGCGCTAGCTGCAGCGAGAGCGCTACTGCACAATCCGCCCGCTGGAGACGCGCCTCAGGCAGCGACCCAGTGGTGGATTCTCGAGGTAGACCGTCTTGTCGTCGCTGCCGCAAGCCCGCGACTCCGGCGGAGACGACACTCTAACCAGCCGGCCGTGTCGCTGATACGCACGCCGACGGTTGATGAACAGATGGCAGATTCCAGCTCTGCCAGCCCTCAATCGATGGATCTGAGGACAGAGCTGGAGCGGTGTCGCTCGGGTCAAGATGCCCGGGTGTACCTCGAGCAACGCTGAGAAAGGCGTTGCTACCAAGAAGCTGACGACAACATGACGTCGGCCTCGACCCAGCCTGAAAAGCAGACCATCGCCATGCGATCTCTGCCCCAGGCCTGCGCCGTGCAGAATATGCCACAGTCATATGTACTGCAGATGGCGCCCCCGGCCTATGGTGCAGCTTTGCCCGTACCGGGGTACACTGTGCCTGGTGCGGACTCAGCGTTCGCGGCACCAGAACCTGCGGTGACGGAAGCAGGGTGTGCAGCCCTCGCGCCCCATCTTCGCAACGCTTTGCGAAGTGGCCGCGCAAGTTTCGGCCACACCTGCCCGAGAAGTACGACGGCAGCGTTAACCCGGCGGAGTTTCTCCAGATCTACTCTACCGCCGTACTTGCCGCAGGAGGGAATGAAGCCGTCATGGCAAATTACTTCCCTGTCGCCTTGACCGGTCCAGCCCGGTCTTGGCTCATGAACCTCCCCCAAGGTTCCGTCACCTCCTGGGGAGAGCTTTGCCGACAGTTCGTAGCCAACTTCGGCAGCTCCTACACCCGGCCTGGCACGGAGCTCGACCTCCACGCCGTCCAGCAGCAACCTGGGGAATCGCTGCGCTCTTTCATCCAGCGGTTCTCCCAGGTGCGGAACACCATCCCACACATTCAAAATGCTTCTGTGGTGGTGGCGTTCCGGCAAGGCGTCCGGGACAAGAAGATGCTCAAGAAGCTCGCGACCAGGGAGGTCCGCGACATCTCAGAGCTCTTCAGCTTGGCAGACAAATGCGCCAGAGCTGCCGAAGGACGGAACTGGCACTCGCTGCCATCCTCCGAGTCAGGGGGACTGCCCGGATCCAGTCCTACTCCCTGTGGAGGCAGCAGGAAGGCCAAGAACCGAGGCAGAAGCAAGATAGAGTCACCGACCGCAGCCCCAGTCGTCACTGCAGCGACGCTCGGTGGGGCTCGGGGGCCGCGCCCCGACAAGAAGCAGCGAAGATCACCAATCCCAGAAGGTGATAAAGACAATATGTGCCCTGTGCACGGCAGCTGTTGCCACACTGCTGCCGAGTTCCGGGAGATCCGAAGGCTCGCAGAGCGCTTCCGCAAGGAGAAGCGGCAGCGGGCTGGTGACCTGCCCTTCCGTCCAAAGGAAGATGAGCAGAGGGTGGATGTTCCAGACAACATCGACCACCCAGAGGAGATCCAGGAGCCTCCGCGTGTCGTGAAGGCAGCACGCAATCACGAGGATTCTGGCTCCAGCGGCGATGAGCGTCGGAAGAAGCTCTACGTCATATACGGCGGGTCCGCCGACCCCTCGTCTCGAAGCGCAGTCAAGACTCTGCGCCGAGCGGTAGCGTCGGTGGCGCCACTCCCAAGTGCTGCACCGCACCTAAAGTGGATGGGGACCCCCATCAGCTTTGATGCCACCGACTGCCCCAGGAACATGGCTGGGGCCGGCCAACTGCCGCTCCTGGTGGCCCCTACCATCGCCAACGTGAGAATGTACCACGTTTTGGTGGATGGAGGGGCTGGGCTGAACCTCATCAGCCGTGCAGCTTTCCAGAAGCTGCAAATCCCGATGGCCAAGCTCACCCCGTCGAGTCCGTTCTCAGAGGTAGGGCCGGGACAGGTTATCCCCTACGGCAGCATTAGTCTCCCGGTGACCTTCGGGGCTCCGGACAGCTATCGAACAGAGTACATCCTGTTCGACGTAGCGGAGATAGACCTCCCCTTCAACGCCATAATCGGCAGGCCAGCCCTGTACCGGTTCATGGCTGTAGCCCATTACGGCTACCTTGTCCTGAAGATGCCAACACCGACAGGTGTTCTCAGGATTCGTGGGGACCGCACTGCTGCAGTGTCGGCCCTGGAGAAGCTCCAAGCACTCGCGACAGCTGGGGCCTCAGCCCCCGGCAATACGGAATCGGACCAGCTCCGCCCGTGCGCACGTCACCGTGCTTCCACCACAGCACCCCGGGTGCAACCTCTCGACGAGGGCGGCGTCCCCTTAAAGGTCGTCCAAGTCGGCGCCGAAGCTACCCAGACCACCCGGGTAGCCGGGGGCCTGGATAGTAAATAGGAAGGCGCGCTCGTCACCTTCCTCCGGCACAACGTCGACGTGTTTGCATGGCAGCCGTCACAGATGCCGGGGATCCCCAGGAAGGTGATTGAGCACCACTTGAAAGTCTTCCCCGACGCCCGGCCGGTTCAACAGAAGCCCCGCAAGCAGTCCATCGAGCGGCAGAACTTCATCCGTGAAGAAGTCAAGAAGCTGCTGGACGCTGGCTTCATACGGGAGGTCCACCACCCACGATGGTTGGTGAACCCCGTCGTTGTCCCGAAGGCTGGCGGGAAGCTCCGGATGTGCATCGACTACACCAGTCTCAATAAGGCATGTCCTAAAGATCCATTCCCTCTCCCTAGAATAGATCAAATAGTAGACTCAACGTCAGGCTGTGATATGCTGTGCTTCCTAGACGCCTACTCGGGTTTCCATCAGATCCCCATGTCTAGGGAGGACGAGGAGCACACCTCCTTCATCACAGTAGACGGCCTTTATTGCTATGTGTCTATGCCTTACGGCCTAAAGAATGCACTCCCTACCTTTGTGCGGGCAATGCACAAAACCTTTGGGGAGTTAATAAGAGACCTGGTTGAGGTGTATGTCGATGACATAGTTGTCAAGGTCAAGCAGGGTCCGTCCCTGCTAGATAACCTAGCCTTAGTCTTTGACAAGTTGCGCTCTACGCGCACCAAGCTGAACCCAGATAAATGTGTGTTCGGCGTGTCCTCTGGGAAGCTCTTAGGGTTCCTGGTCTCGCACCGGGGGATTGAGGCCAACCCAGAGAAGATCAAGGCCATCGACTTGATGCGGCCCCCTGCCCGCGTCAAGGATGTCCAGAAACTCACAGGATGTCTAGCCGCGCTGAGTCGGTTTATACCGAGGCTAGCAGAGCGGGCACTCCCCTTCTTTAAGCTCCTGCGCAAGTCAGGCTCCTTTGCCTGGACTGACGAAGCGGAAGAGGCTTTCCAGGAGTTGAAGCGACTCCTGACGACCCTACCAATCATGGTAGCCCCAGAGCCCGGAGAGCACCTGTTGCTCTACATCGCGGCGACAACTGAAGTAGTGAGTATGGTCCTCGTCGCAGAGCGGCCGGACCCCTCATCTTCACAACCTGCTCCGGTAGCAGAAGACAGACGCCAGGAGGCCCCGCAGGACCAAGACGGTCTCCCGGGCCTCCAAGGCAACCTCCCGGAGGTCCAGGTCAGCCTCCCGGAGGTCCTGGGCAGTCTCCCGGACCTCCAAGATAAACCCCCGGGGGCCCCGCGGGACCCCCCGGGGGCCAAATGGGACCTCCCAGAGGTCCCCCAAGACCCCTCGGAGCTCCCGGACAATCAAGATAGCTTAAGGGCCTCCGGGTCCCAGCTCCCGGAGGCCCCCGTGGGTCCGCCCACCTCCAGTGGGCCAATGGACGAGGACCTCCCAGACCTGAGAAAGAGGGTTCGAACCATACAGAGGCCTGTCTACTACATCAGCGAAGTACTTCATGATGCCAAGACAAGGTACCTGGAAGTCCACAAGCTGCTGTATGCGGTGCTCGTTGCCTCCAGAAAGCTCCGCCATTACTTCCAGGCCCACCGGGTCTCGGTAGTCACCTCGTATCCACTGAAGACAATTCTTCACAGCCCCCATGCGACTGGCAACGTTGCTAAATGGGCGGCGGAGCTGGCGGAGTTTGAGCTGGACTTCCTCCCACGCCATGCAGTCAGGAGCCAAGCACTGGCTGACTTTGTGGCGGAGTGGACACCAACGGAGGCTGACCCAGGGGGCCATGGGGGCGGAGAACCGGAGAACCAAGCTCCGGTCTTCACCGAACCCCACTGGACACTCTTCTTCGACGGCTCCTCGCGAAAGCAGGGAGCCGGTGCCGGCGTACTGCTCCTCATGCCATCGGGGGAACAGTTTGGGTATATGGTGCGTCTCAATTTCAAGGCAACCAACAACATGGCGGAGTATGAAGCACTCATCTTTGGCCTGCAGACAGCCCTGTCTTTAGGCGCTCGCCAGTTGTTGGCACAGGGCGACTCCCAGCTGGTCATCAAGCAAGTCAAGGGCGAATGCTCCTGCAATGACCCCCAGCTAGCTGCATATCTGCTTCACGTGCAGATGTTGGAGAAAGAATTCCTCGCCTTGGACCTGCACCACGTACCGCGCGCCGGTAATACCGCAGCCGATGACCTTTCAACGAAGGCTTCCACCGGAGCCCCTGCGCCCGAAGGAGTCTTCGAGAGGACGTTGCTGCGGCCCACAGCCCGGCCCGCCGAGCCGGGCGAAGGGGGCTTGACCAGCACCTCGAAGCTGGCGGTCCTGGTGGCCCTACAACCGTGGGCGCCGCCAAGGATCGTAAGCGTCACTGGGGACTCCGTGCAACCCAGCGCTCAAGATCCAGAAGCTCAAGTCAGACCCGATGCATGGATCACGGAGATCCGGGACTACTTGAAGGACAATATCCTCCCTGATGAACATGCAACCGCTGAACGGATTGTGCGTATGGCTAAGAGGTACGCGCTGGTAGAGGGGGATCTCTACCGGCGTGGCGCCAACCACATCCTATTGCGGTGTATAACCCAGGGGGAAGGCTGCGACTTGCTCGCTGAGATCCATGGAGGCGAATGTGGAAGTCATTCTTCCTCACGCACGCTTGTCGATAAAGCCTTCCGGCATGGCTTCTACTGACCGACAGCACTCCAGGATGCCGTCAAGCTGGTCGAGAGCTGCAAGGCGTGCCAGTTCCACGCCAAGCAGATCCATACACCGGCTCAGGCGGTACAGATGATCCCGCCCTCGTGGCCGTTTGCCGTGTGGGGGCTGGACATCCTGGGACCATTCCCCAGAACCGTCGGGGGGTTCCGGTACCTCTATGTCGCCATCGACAAGTTCACCAAGTGACCGGAAGCTACACCAGTTGTCACCATCAATAAACAATCAGCAGTAAAATTCATCAGATCCATTGTCTGCCTGTTCGGGGTCCAAAACAGGATCATCACTGACAATGGGACCCAGTTCACCAGCGCAGCGTTCCAAGACTACTGCAAGGACCTTGGCATTCAGGTATGCTATGCCTCTGTCGCACACCCGAAGAGCAATGGGCAAGTCGAGAGGGCCAATGCGGAGATTCTCCGGGGCCTCAAGACTCGTACCTTCGCCAGCCTGAAGAAACATGGTGCCAATTGGGTAGATGAACTTCCGAGCACGCTATGGGCTAACCGGACATCCCAGAGCCGGGCCACCGGGGAGACACCCTTCTTCATGGTGTACGGGGCCGAAGCTGTACTTCCTCCAGAAGTCACCATGAAGTCTCACCGTGTCCGGGCTTACGACGAAGCCACGCAGGACAACCTCCGGCGTGGAGAAATCGACCTCGTCGACGAGGTCCGATTACATGCGGCACTCCGTAACGCGCGGTACAGACAGGCGCTTCGGCGCTACCACCAGAGGTCTGTGCGTGCCCGGGAGCTGCAGGAAGGTGACCTGGTGTTGCGGCGCATACTTTCTCGCGAAGGGACCCACAAACTCTCCCCTAGTTGGGAAGGCCCCTTCCGAGTCACGAAAGTATGCCGCCCCGGGTGTGTGCGCCTTTCCACCGAGGATGGGGACCTGCTCCTGAATCCTTGGAACATAGAACACCTCCGTAAGTTCTACCCCTAAGAGCAAAAATAGGTCAGTACTTTCTTTTCGTAATAAACCCCATAGAGTCCAGGAGCAGCGCTCGGAGCAGCTAAACCCCAGGGGACGGTCCAGGACTACCTTCAGCTTTGCCTGGTTCTGACTCCAAGCGCGTAGAGTCTTGCTTCCCCTCTTAATGGGGTGCGTCGTGGCCTCCATGTTTAGCCTGCCTTCCTCCTATGGAAGGTTGTACGAAAAGAAGTCTGCCCTACTTTGCTCTTTCCTTGTACTCATTTGAATTGTGAATTGAGTTATTTTTTACCACCCTTGCAGTACATGGCTGCCATGTGCTCAGCTCCCCCTCTCTACAAATCCCCAAGCATCAAGCGTATAGTTGGGGGCTGTAAGTCAAATAAGACTGTGAGACAAGGGAGGGGGAGCCCCCAAGGAGAATTACGTTTCTTCTACCTGTGTGCAGGACTTCCAGGTTGCGGCAACAGGGACTGCGTGAAGTAGGGGGAAAGGAGCTACCAACTACTTCGACCCAGGGCTAGAGGGGGCGGGACCCAGGGGCCCCACGTGTCCAGCAGGCCCGGAACTCTCCCCTTCCTTGAGAGGGGCTCCGGGCTCGGCACGTGGCAGATGGAAGCCGGACCACCCCCCGCGGTGGAAGAGCTCCGAAAGCCCTGCGTGCTCAACATGGCCGGGGCTCTCGTCTCCGCAGTAAAAGCAGTCATCAAGTGGGCGCACGCCCTCACGACCCTGCGGCCGTTCGTGCTCCGGCAGCGGTCAAATCGGGACTTAGAGAAAGTGCGCGGATCGAAAGAGACGGAGGTCCCACCTCGGGCTCACTATCTCCCCCGAGATGGGCCCGGGGGCCACTGTCGGTACCTGAGATATGGGGTACCCCCGCACAGGGTAAAATGCCTAAGGTGCTCGCCCTTCTCCGCAGGGAGAGCTCCGAAGGCACCACGCGTCTGGCGGGGCCGGACCTCCCTCTCCTCAGAAGAGAGCTCCGGGCCCGCCACGTGGCATACAGAAGCCGGACCTCCCCCTCCGCGGAAGAGGGGTCCGAAGACACCACGCGTCCAGCGGGGCCGGACCTCCCTCTCCTCAGAGGTGAGCTCCGGGCCCGCCACGTGGCATGCAGAAGCCGGACCTCCCCCTCCGCGGGAGAGAGGTCCGAAGGCGCCACACGTCCAGAGGGGCCGGACCTCTCTCTCCTCGGAGAAGAGCTCCGAACCCGCCACGCGGCTAGAAGAACGGTGCTGCCTGCCCCCAAGCGGTAGGCAGCGGGCGTAAAGGCACCCCTCACCTTGCCCGTACAAGGTATTCAAGGCCCGCGTCTTCCCAAGACGCGGAAACGCGGAGCACGCGCCTGTCAGGTGCCGTTGCGTCCAGTCACATCACAGACTGGCGCGTGGTGTCAGAACCTGACAGGTAATAAACGCCGCGACAAGACATCCCATGCCGCCTGCGCCGTCATCAACCACTACGACTAGCGCACGGCATGGGCAGGGCGGCAAAAGGAAGACTCAGAAGCCTTCGACCGGAGGCAACCACCGGCATAACTACAGATACGGTAGATAATAGACAATCTTCCCGGGACCACCTGTCGGGTCCCGGCTTCCCTTGTAAGCCGCCCGAGCCTTGGACTATAAAAGGCTCGGGTAGGCGTCGATAGCAAGGGTTCGCATTCTGCAACTCATACGCTAGCCATACACTCTCAAGCTGTAACTCACCCCAAGCTCAGGCCCCCGGCCCTGAGCAGCAAGCAATACAGCAAGCTCCATAGCTCGCCGTGGACGTAGGGTTTTACGCTCCGGCGGCCTGAACCACGTAAAACTTCCCATGTCAAGCTCTCACTAACTCGTCCATCCACGCAAGCTCTCCGCTAGGAACTAGCCCCTCCGAAAAAAGAACCTCCGTGGGCTGCCCAGTGCAGGCCCGGGGGAAGTGTCGATCGCACACTTCGACAGCGTCGCTCGAGGTACACCCGGGCGTCCTGGCCCAAGTGGCACCGTTCCAGTTTCCTTCGCAGGTCCGTCGACAGGAGCCTGGAGGAGCTGGAATCCGCCGTTAGCCCGTCAACCGTGGGTGTGCGCGTCAGCGACACAGCCGGTTGTCCTGGGCGCCGTCCTCGCCGGAACCGAGGGTTCGCGGCGGCGACGACGAGGCGGTCCACCTCGCGGACCCATTGTTGGGTCGCTGAATGGGGCGCATCCCCCGCAGGTGGGTTGCGCAGCAGCGCTCTTGCTGCAGCTAGCGCACCTCCATGGTGTACGCTCAGCGCTGCAGAAGATCTCACACTGGTCGGGGCCTGCATAGCCGGAGTCGGCGTCGCCGGAGTCGGCTGCTGGCTACCAGCTTGTGCCGACACACTCCGTCCTGAGTGTGTCAACATGTACTCCCCAGTGGTCACGGTTCGCCGTGAACGCGGAGGGGGAGAGTTTGCCGCTGAAGGAAGCTTGGTCATCTTCGTTGGCGGAAACTCGTCGCGCTAGGAGAAAAGCCCCCTACCTGGCGCTCCAAATGTCGATGTGTGCGATCGACACTTCCCCCGGGCCTGCACTGCGCAGCCCGCGGAGGTTCTTTTTTTCGGAAGGGCTAGTCCCTAGCGGAGAGCTTGCGCAGATGGACGAGTTAGGAAGAGCTTGACACGGCGAGTTTTACGTGATTCAGGCCGCCGGAGCGTAAAACCCTACGTCCACGGCGAGCTATGGAGCTCGCTGTATTGCTTGCTGCTCAGGGCCGGAGGCCTGAGCTTGGGGGTGAGTTACAGCTTGAGAGTGTATGGCTAGCGTATGAGTTGCAAAGTGCGAACCCTTGCTATCGACGCCTACCCGAGCCTTTTATAGTCCAAGACTCGGGCGGCTTACAAGGGAAGCCGGGACCCGACAGGTGGTCCCGGGAAGATTGTCTATTATCTACCGTATCTGCAGTTATGCCGGTCGTTGTCTCTGGTCGAAGGCTTCTGAGTCTTCATCTTGCTGCCCTGCCCATGCCGCATGCTAGTCGTAGTGGTTGATGACGGCGCAGGCGGCATGGGATGTCTTGTCGCGGTGTTTATTGGCTGACAGGTTCTGACACCACGCGCCAGTCTGTGATGCGACTGGGTGCAACGGCACCTGACAGAAGCGTGCTCCGCGTCTCCGCATCTTGGGAAGACGCGGGCCTTGAATACCTTGTACGGGCAAGGTATGGAGCGTATTTACGCCCGCTGCCTATCGCTCGGGGCAGGCAGCGTCGCTCTGCTACCACGTGGCGGGCCCGGAGCCCTTCTCAGAGAAGAGGAGGGTCAGCCCCGCGGGGCACGTGGAGCCTCCGGACCTCTCCCCGCGGAGGGGGAGGTCCGGCTTCTGTAAGCCACGTGGTGGGCCCGGAGCCTCCCTCTGAGGAGAGGGAGGTCCGGCCCCGCTGGACACGCGGCGCCTTCGGGCCTCTCTCCCGCGGAGGGGGAGGTCCGGCTTCTGTATGCCACATGGCGGGCCCGGAGCTCTCCTCTGAGGAGAGGGAGGTCCGGCCCCGCCGGACGCGTGGTGCCTTCGGAGCTCTCCCTGCGGAGAAGGGTGAGTACCTTAGGCATTTTACCCTGTGCGCGGGGGTACCCCATATCTCAGGTACCGACAGCGTTCCCTCTCGCCGGCCAGCGCCCCCCGCTCCTGCTCGAAGGCGGACTGGAGCTGCCAGGCGCTGGTCTGGACACGCCCCAGGGCATCCCACACGGGCGCCGGGACAGAGGGGACAGGATTCACGCCCCTGACCCCCCCCCCCCCCCCGTCGAGTCTAAGACCGGTGGAGGCGCCGTTGCCTCAGCAACCAGAGTGGGGCGCTGTCCTAAGGAAGCCAGGGGGCCAGCAGGTGCACCTACAGCGGCCCTCCCAGTCTCAGGACCGGATTTCTGGGCTGGTGAAGGAGAGCGGATAGGAGCGGGTGCGGCCACCAAGGAGGGTGAACTCGTCGGCACAGAGGAAGCCCCCGTCGATTTGGGGACCATGGGAGCCACCACGGTTCCCAGATGCTGAGGCGCGGAGCCTCCGTCGGTTGAAGGCGGCTGGGTAAGAGGCCCGCCCCCGGCAGCTGGTCGGTCCCTGCGAGAAAAGAAAGCTCTCAGGCTAAGAGAGGAGACGAGAACGCTGCTCCTACAAGCCAGAAGGAGCAACACTTACTGGGCGACATGAGCGCTCCAACGGGCTTGCAGCACCGGCCTCTGGGCTGTAATTGAACCGCCAGGACCTGCGGTTGGAATGGTCGCGGGACGTGATGCCTGGATCCCCGGCACACTCCCCGGCGTCGCCCCACCAGCATCCGTCCTAGAAGCCCCTCCGCTTGAGGAAGGATGACGAGGTGCTTGGGTCACTCTGGACCGCCGCTGTCCGGGGAGAGACCCGCTGGGGAGGGACACCCGGGGCCTCTTCGGGTCACCACCTGATGGACCAGCACCCCCGGGAGATGGGTGCAAGGGTGCTCCGACACCCTGACTCGGCGCAGGCGGCGCCCTCGGAGGAAACCGGGCGTGTTTCTTATCTGAATGCCCGGGGCTGGCTCCTTCCCCTTCCCCTTGTCGGCGGCTTGAGTTCCGTCGGCTCTTGGGAAGGGTTGGGCAGCAGCAGACGCCTCGTGCCCTGATCCAGAGCGCTCGGTTCCTGGGATTGTAATACCCCGGAAGGCATCCCTGACCTGCCGGACGGTGATCCCGATGTCGTCGAGGTTTGGCATCTTCTGCAGGAGCTCTGACCTCCTCTGTGGCTCCAAGAAGAGGGGGTGGCAGAGGGCGGAAGGGCGGGGTCACCACTGGGAATGTAGTCGCCGCTCACGTTGCCCACCATCTTTTACAGCTCCTCGTCGGAAGGGTCAGAACCGGGGCTCCTCTCCAGCCTGGTACAGTCCTGCTCGCCAGCATAGTACCACACAGGGCGACTGCGCTGCTGCAAGGGCGCAATACGGCGCGACATGAAGTCCATCAGCACCATCAGGGACGTCAGCCCCTCGTTGGCCAAGAACCGGGGCGTACTCATGCTCCAGCTCAGGGATCTCCTCCCAGAAGCGACGATCGGTGGTTGGGCTAGCGGTCGGGAGTTGTAGGCGATCGTGCTCGTCGGTCTGCACTACCACCCAGCTCTCCCTCCAGTTACCCCACCTTGATGCGCTGAAGGGCAGAAGGTACCCAGAGACCTTTGGGTCCTTGCAGCGATGCTGGAAGTAGTACGCCCCCATCTGGGTCTTCGAGCCGCGCCCAGTCGTCCGCAACACAAAGAAGTAGCGGAAGAGCGTCACAGAAGCGTGCACCCCCACAAACATCTCGCAGAAGTGGACGAAGACAGCAGCCATTGTGAAGGAGTTGGGAGAGAGATGGTGGAGCTGGAGCCCATATGTCTCCAGCAGTGTGACAAAGAAGGAAGAAATTGGCAGGACGAACCCCGCCAGAGCATAAGCAGTGAAGAAGACCATCTCCCCCTTTTCCAGGATCAGGGGGAGAGATCCCCGGCGGAGCCGACGTATCTGTTCCTCCGTGCGCCAGCCCAGCAGCCTGCGCACTGGCCCAAGCTCGGAGGAACGAACGAGGCGCGTCGGGAGCAAGATAGAAGCCATGGCGAAAGAGAGCACAAGGACAGGAAGGCCGAGGCGCAAGAGTTCAAGGGAAGAACGAGCGCTAGGAAATGCGAAGGGAAGCCACGATGCGGGTGAGATCCCCTTTTAAAACATTCCAGGAACGATTTGAGGTGATTTGAAAATCTTCGAATACATCGCATCGGCGACCGCATTGGCTCCGAGACCGGGTGCCGATGACAGGTGGACCCAAGCCGCCCAACTGAAGCGGTGGGTCAAGGAGTCAGTCTCCTAAGAAGACGAGCCGGCAAGGCACTCCGGCGGTTCCCGAAGAAAGCGCCGCAACGGGCAGAAGTGGCAGTCTTGGGAACCGCCGCAGTAAAAGCAACCATCAAGTGGGCGCACACTCCCACGATCCCGCGACTGTTCGTGCTCCAGCAGCGGTCAATGCGGGACTTAGAAAAAGTGCGCGGATCAGAAGAGACGGAGGTCCCACCTCGGGCTCGCTATCTCCTCCGAGATGGGCCCGGGGGCCACTGTCGGTACCCGCGATATGGGGTACCCTCACGCACAGGGGAAAATGCCTAAGGAACTCGCCCTTCTCCGCAGGGAGAGCTCCGAAGGCGCCACGCGTCCGGCGGGGCCGGACCTCCCTCTTCTCAGAGGAGAGCTCCGGGCTCGCCACGTGGCCTGCAGAAGCCGAGCCTCCCCCCCCCCCCCCCCACCCCCCCCACCCCCGCGGGGGAGAGGTCCGAAAGCGCCACGTGTCCAGCGGGGCCGGACCTCCCTCTTCTCAGAGCAGAGCTCCGGGCCCGCCACGTGTCCAGCAGAAGAGCGCTGCCTGCCCCCAAGCGATAGGCAGCGGGCGTAAAGACGCCCCATACCTTGCCCGTACAAGGAATTCAAGGCCCGCGCCTTCCCAAGACACGGAGACGCGGAGCACGCCTCTGTCAGGTGCCGTTGCGCCCAGTCGCATCACAGACTGGCGCGCGGTGTCAGAGCCTGCCACCCAATAAACGCAGCGACAAGACATCCCATGCCGCCTCTGCCGTCATCAACCACTACGACTAGCATGCGACATGGGCAGGGCGGCAAGACAAAGACTCAGAAGCCTTCGCCAGAGACAACTACCGACATAACTGCGGATACGGTAGTCTGCATACAATCTCCCCGGGACCACCTGTCAGGCCCCGGGCCCCCCTTGTAAGCCACCCGAGCCTTGGACTATAAAAGGCTCGGGTAGGCGACGTTAGCAAGGGTTCGCACTCTAGCCATTCGCACCCTGGGTTCGCACTCCCGCAAATCATACGCTAGACATCAGTCATCTCCAAGCTCAGGACTCCGGTTCTGAGCAACAAGCAATACAGCGAGCTCCTCAGCTCACCGTGGACGTAGGGTTTTACGCTCCGGTGGCCTGAACCACGTAAAACCCGCCGTGTCAAGCTTTTCCTTAACTCGTCCATACACTTAAGCTCTCCGCAAGTGACTAGCCCCTCTGAAAAAGAACCTCCGCGGGCTGCCCAGTGCAGGTCCGGGGGAAGTGTCGACCGCACACTTCGACAGAAGGAAACAGGAGTCTGTTCATACAAGGCTCCACGAGATGGGCTATAGACTCAACAAAAACAAAAAAAGGAGGTACAGGGCCTTGTGGCCACGGGGGCAGATGCCTAAGAGTCCCCGGACTCCCGATGAAACCTAGAGGCCACAAGGGCAGCCACGTCCTCGACCTCGGCCCTGGCAGCTTCCTCCCGCTCGGCAACGGGTCCTAGACGGACTGGCCCCAGAGAAAAGGAAGGGTCTTGGCTCCGGAAGCACACCAGTACGTGCATAGTGACCTCCTTCGCCAGGCCCCGACCTTCCACTTCAAGCACGTCGGCGATCACCGCTCCGAGCCGACCCAGCTTGTCGCCGATGGACTCAAGTGCCGGGATCGCTTCGGACATCTGCCACACCGGAGCCTCCATCTGCACAGGGCTGAAACCAAGAGGAGCCAAGGCGGACCCCGCCTTGGCAATAAAGCCCCAGACTGCCTGGGCCTCAGCAGACCGCAAGGACTGGAGCTTCTCTACCTTTTGGCGAGCCGCCAGCTCGCGATCCATCGCCGCCTGGCGCTCCTGGGAGAACTGCTCCTCCCTCGCGGCAACAGCCGACTCACGGAGCTCCAGCTCCTCGGTCCGAGCCCTTAGCTCCCCCACTTTGGCTCTCATCCGGGCGGTGGTCTTCTCCTCCTCGGCTGCTGCAGCGCGTTCCCGATTGGTGACGGCGCACTCTCGACGAGCTACCTGCAGCCGCAACTCCTCCACGGCGGAGGAACGCTCCTCGGCTTTGGCTTCAACATGGGCCAGGGCCTCGCGGTAGGAGGCACGGAGCCGCCGGGTCTCTGACTCCATGCAGCTAATGGCCTTCTTCTGAGTGTCAAGCAGAGCACTCATGGCCTCAAGCCTTGACTGCCTCGAGTCAAGGTCCGCCTTAGCCTCCTGGGCCCGCTGCTGCTAGCTGAGAAGGCGTTCCCTTTCGCCGGCCAGCGCCCCCCGCTCCTGCTCGAAGGCGGACTGGAGCTGCCGGGCGCTGGTCTGGACACGCCCCAGGGCATCCCACACGGGCGCCGGGACAGAGGGGGCAGGAGTCACGCCGCTGACCCCCCCCTCCCCCCGTCGAGTCTAAGACTGGCGGAGGCGCCGGTGCCTCAGCAACCAGAGTGGGGCGCTGTCCTAAGGAAGCCAGGAGGCCAGCAGGCGCACCTACAGCGGCCCTCCCAGTCTCAGGACCGGATTTCTGGGCTGGTGAAGGAGGGCGGACAGGAGCGGATGCGGCCACCACGGAGGGTGAACTCGCCGGCACAGAGGAAGCCCCCGTCGATGTGGGGACCATGGGAGCCACCACGGTTCCCAGATGCTGAGGCGCGGAGCCTCCGTCGGTTGAAGGCGGCCGGGTAAGAGGCCCGCCCCCGGCAGCTGGTCGGTCCCTGCAAGAAAAGAAAGCTCTCAGGCTAAGAGAGGGGACGAGAACGCTGCTCCTACAAGCAAGAAGGAGCAACACTTACTGGGCGACATGAGCGCTCCAACGGGCTTGCAGCACCGGCCTCTGGGCTGCAATTGAACCGCCAGGACCTGCGGTTGGAATGGTCGCGGGACGTGACACCTGGATCCCCGGCACACTCCCCGGCATCGCCCCACCAGCATCCGTCCTAGAAGCCCCTCCGCTTGAGGAAGGATGATGAGGTGCTTGGATTACTTCGGACTGCCGCTGTCCGGGGAGAGACCCGCTGGGGAGGGACACCCGGGGCCTCTTCGGGTCGCCACCTGATGGACCAGCACCCCCGGGAGATGGGTGCAAGGGTGCTCCGGCACCCTGACTCGGCGCAGGCGGCGCCCTCGGAGGAGACCGGGCGCGTTTCTTCTCTGGATGCCCGGGGACCGGCTCCTTCCCCTTCCCCTTGTCGGCAGCTTGAGTTCCGTCGGCTCTTGGGAAGGGTTGGGCAGCAGCAGACGCCTCGTGCCCTGATCCAGAGCGCTCGTTTCCTGGGATCGTAATACCCCGGAAGGCATCCCCGACATGCCAGACGGTGATCCCGATGTCGTCGAGGTTCGGCATCTTCCGCAGGAGCTCTGACCTCCTCTGTGGCTCCAAGAAGAGGGGGGTGGCAGAGGGCGGAAGGGCGGAGTCGCCACTGGGGATGTAGTCGTCGCTCACCTTGCCCACCATCTCGTACAGCTCCTCGTCGGAAGGGTCAGAGCCGGGGCCCCTCTCCAGCCTGGTACAGTCCTGCTCGCCAGTATAGTACCACGCTGGGCGACTGCGCTGCTGCAAGGGCGCAATACGGCGCGACATGAAGTCCATCAGCACCATCAGGGACGCCAGCCCCTCGTTGGCCAAGAACCGGATCCGCTCCAAGACCGGGGCGTACTCCTGCTCCAGCTCAGGGATCTCCTCCCAGAAGCGACGATCGGTGGTTGGGCTAGCGGTCGGGAGTTGTAGGCGATCGTGCTCGTCGGTCTGCACTACCACCCAGCTCTCCCTCCAGTTACCCCACCTTGATGCGCTGAAGGGCAGAAGGTACCCAGAGACCTTTGGGTCCTTGCAGCGATGCTGGAAGTAGTACGCCCCCATCTGGGTCTTCGAGGCGCGCCCAGTCGTCCGCAACACAAAGAAGTAGCGGAAGAGCGTCACAGAAGTGTGCACCCCCACAAACATCTCGCAGAAGTGGACGAAGACAGCAGCCATTGCGAAGGAGTTGGGGGAGAGATGGTGGAGCTGGAGCCCATATGTCTCCAGCAGTGTGACAAAGAAGGAAGAAATTGGCGGGACGAACCCCGCCAGAGCATAAGCAGTGAAGAAGACCATCTCCCCCTTTTCCAGGATCAGGGGGAGAGATCCCCGGCGGAGCCAGCGTTTCTGTTCCTCCGTGCGCCAGCCCAGCAGCCTGCGCACTGGCCCAAGCTCGGAGGAACGAACGAGGCGCGTCGGGAGCAAGTTGGAAGCCATGGCAAAAGAGAGCACAAGGACAGGAAAGCCGAGGCGCAAGAGTTCAAGGGAAGAACGAGCGCTAGGAAATGCGAAGGGAAGCCGCGATGCGGGTGAGATCCCCTTTTAAAACTTTCCAGGAACGATTCGAGGTGATTCGAAAATCTTCGAATACATCGCATCGGCGACCGCATTGGCTCCGAGACCGGGCGCCGATGACAGGTGGACCCAAGCTGCCCAACTAAAGCGGTGGGTCAAGGAGTCAGTCTCCCCAGAAGACAAGCTGGCAAAGCATTTCGGCGGTTCCAGAAGAAGGCGCCGCGACGTACAGGAATGGCATCCTTGGGAACCGCCGCAGTAAAAGCAACCATCAAGTGGGCGCACGCTCCCACGATCCCGCGACTGTTCGTGCTCCGGCAGCGGTCAATACGGGACTTAGAAAAAGTGCGCGGATCAGAAGAGACGGAGGTCCCACCTCGGGCTCGCAATCTCCCCCGAGATGGGCCCGGGGGGCCACTGTCGGTACCCGCGATATGGGGTACCCCCGCGCACAGGGGAAAATGCCTAAGGATCTCGCCCTTCTCCGCAGGGAGAGCTCCGAAGGCGCCACGCGTCCGGCGGGGCCGGACCTCCCTCTCCTCAGAGGAAGCTCCGGGCCCGCCACGTGGCATACAGAAGCCGGACCTCCCCCCTCCGCGGGAGAGAGGTCCGAAGGTGCCACGTGCCCAGCGGGGCCGGACCTCCCTCTCCTCAGAGGAGAGCTCCGGGCCCGCCACATGGCCAACAGAAGCCGGACCTCCCCCTCCGGAGGAGAGGTCCGAAGGCTCCATGTGTCCTGCGGGGCCGGACCCCCCTCTCCTCTGGGGAGGGCTCCGGGCCCGCCACGTGGCCAGCAGAACGGCGCTGCCTGCCCCCGAGCGGTAGGCAGCGGGCGTAAAGACGCCCCATACCTTGCCCGTACAAGGTATTCAAGGCCCACGCCTTCCCAAGACGCGGAGACGCGGAGCACGCCTCAGTCAGGTGCCGTTGCGCCCAGTCGCATCACAGACTGGCGCACGGTGTCAGAGCCTGCCAGCCAATAAACACAGCGGCAAGATATCCCATGCCGCCCCCGCCGTCATCAACCACTACGACTAGCATGCAGCATGGGCAGGGCTGCAAGACGAAGACTCAGAAGCCTTCGCCAGAGACAACTACCAGCATAACTGCAGATACGGTAGATGACAGACAATCTCCCCGGGACCACCTGTCGGGTCCCGGGCCCCTCTTGTAAGCCACCCGAGTCTTGGACTATAAAAGGCTCGGGTAGGCGACGTTAGCAGGGGTTGGCACTCCCGCAACTCATACGCTAGACATCAGTCATCCCCAAGCTCAGGACTCCGGTTCTGAGCAACAAGCAATACAGCGAGCTCCTCAGCTCGCCGTGGACGTAGGGTTTTACGCTCCGGCGGCCTGAACCACGTAAAACTCGCTGTGTCAAGCTCTTCCTTAACTCGTCCATATGCTTAAGCTCTCCGCAAGTGACTAGCCCCTCCGAAAAAGAACCTCCGCGGGCTGCCCAGTGCAGGTCCAGGGGAAGTGTCGACCGCACACTTCGACAGCACGTGTTGGCGTGCTTCCGGAGCCCGGATCCCTCCTTCTCACTGGAGCCAGTGAGTCAGGGCCCCACCGTGGAATGGGAGGAAGCCGCCAGGGCTGAAGTCGGGGACGTGGCCGCCCTCGTAGCCTCTAGGTTCCGGCGAGAGCCAGGGGAATCCTAGGGCTTGTATCTTTTCTTTTTCTTTCATTGAGTCTGTAGTCCAGCTCGTAGAGCCTTGAATGAATATACTCTTGTTATTTTTCGTGCCTGTATATTTTTATCTTCTCCTTGGCTTAGCCTGGCCGAGTCCTTAGCTCTGCAAGGTACTCAGAGGTCTTCACTAACCTTGAAGTCTTGTACAGACACCTTCCCCGGGTCCTTATTGTATTAAGGGCCCAAGGGATCTTCGGAGCTCGCCCCGTGAGAACGGGGAGGTCCAGATCCGCCGGCCACGTGGCGGGCCCGGAGCTCTCCTCTGAGAAGATGGAGGTCCGACCCCGCGGGACTCGTGGGGCCTTCGGAGCTCACCCCGCGGAGGGGGGGTCCGGCTTCTGCTGGCCACATGGCGGGCCCGGAGCTCTCCTCTAAGGAGAGGGAGGTCCGGTCCCACGGGACACGTGGAGCCTCCAGAGCTCTCCCCGCGGAGGGGCGAGGCCCGGCTCTGCCGGCCACGTGGCGGGCCCGGATCTACCCTCTGAGGAGAGGGGGGCTCCGGCCCCGCCGGACACGTGGGGCCTCCGGAGCCCGCCCCTGCGGAGGGGTCGAGGTCCGGGTCCTTCGGTCTTGCGCTGGAGCTCCGGTCTTGCGCGGTCCCGTAGTGGCCCCCTGGTAGATGTGGCCAATTGTTTGGGCGCACCTACCATACTCCTGCGGGGGAGCTAAGGCCGGGAGGTCCTGCACACAAGTAAGGGAAACGAAATTCTCTTTGGGGCTCCCCCTTCCCTATCTCATAGTCTTATTTGGCTTATGATCCTGATCTGGTATACGGGGCTTGGGTACTTCAGTGCGCGAAGTGCCGGGGGCTCGAGGCCCCCTGGCCATCGGCAGGTGCCTCAAACGCGACCGTCTTCGGTAGGATAGCAAATGCCGACTAGGGGTGAGAATGGGAAAAGGAAGCTGAGTGCATGGTGGGCATACACAGTGTCGGTACCCGCGATATGGGGTACCCCCGCGCACAGGGAAAAATGCCTAAGGACCTCGCCCTTCTCCGCAGGGAGAGCTCCGAAGGCGCCACGCGTCCGGCGGGGCCGGACCTCCCTCTCCTCAGAGGAGGGCTCCGGGCTCGCCACGTGGCCTGCAGAAGCCGGACCTCCCCCTCCACAGGAGAGAGGTCCGAGGTAGCCACGTGTCCAGCGGGGCCGGACCTCCCTCTCCTCAGAGAGGAGCTCCGGGTTCGCCACGTGGCCGACAGAAGCCGAACCTCCCCCTCCGCGGGGAGAGGTCCGGAGGCTCCACGTGTCCTGCGGAGCCGGACCCCCCTCTCCTCTGAGGAGGGCTCCGGGCCCGCCACGTGGCCAGCAGGACGGCGCTGCCTGCCCCCGAGCAATAGGCAGCGGGCGTAAAGACGCCCCATATCTTGCTCGTACAAGGTATTCAAGGCCCGCGTCTTCCCAAGACGCGGAGACGCGGAGCACGCCTCTGTTAGGTGCCGTTGCGCCCAGTCGCATCACAGACTGGCGCACAGTATCAGAGCCTGCCAGCCAATAAACGCAGCGATAAGACATCCCATGCCGCCCCCGCCGTCATCATCCACTATGACTAGCATGCGGCATCGGCAGGGTTGCAAGACGAAGACTCAGAAGCCTTTGCCAGAGACAACTACCGGCATAACTGCAGGTACGGTAGATAACAGTCAATCTCCCCGGGACCACCTGTCGGGTCCCGGGCCCCCCTTGTAAGCCACCCGAGTCTTGGACTATAAAAGACTCGGGTAGGCAACGATAGCAAGGGTTCGCACTATCGCAACTCATACGCTAGACGCTAGCCATTCTCACCCAAGCTGTAACTCATCCTCAAGCTCAGGACTCCGGTTCTGAGCAGCAAGCAATACAGCGAGCTCCATAGCTCGCCGTGGACGTAGGGTTTTACGCTCCGGCAGCCTGAACCACGTAAAACTCGCCGTGTCAAGCTCTTACTAACTCGTCCATACGGTCAAGCTCTCCGCAAGGGTCTAGCCCAACCGAAAAAAGAACCTCCGCGGGCTGCCCAGTGCAGACCCGGGGGAAGTGTCGACCGAACACTTCGACATTTGGCGCGCTAGGTAGGGGGCTTTTCCCTTGCGCGACGAGTTTCCGCCGACGAAGATGACCAAGCTTCCTTCAGTGGCAAACTCTCCTCCTCTGCGTTCACGGCGAACCGTGACCAGCGGGGAGTACATGTCGACGCACTCAGGACGGAGTGTGTCGGCACAAGCTGGTAGCCAGCAGCCGACTCCGGCAACGCTGACTCCGGCAATGCAGGCTCCGACCAGCGTGAGATCTTCTGCAGTGCTGAGCGTACACCATGGGGGTGCGCTAGCTGCAGCAAGAGCACTACTGCGCAACCCACCTGCTGGGGATGCGCCCCATTCAGCGACCCAACAGTGGGTCCGCGAGGTGGACCGCCTCGTCGTCGCCGCCGTGAACCCCCGGTTTGGGCGAGGGCGACGCCCCGGCCAACCGGCTGTGTCGCTGATGCGCACGCCAACGGTTGACGGGCAGACGGCGGATTCCAGCTCCTCCAGGCTCCCGTCGACGGACCTGAGAAGGGAGCTGGAACGGTGCCACTTGGGCCAGGATGCCCGGGTGTACCTCGAGTGACGTCGAGAAAGGTGTCACAACCAAGAGGCTGGCGACAGCATGACGTCGGCCTCGACACAGCCTGGAGGGCAGATCTTTGCCACGCGAGTCCTGCCTCAGGCATACGCCGCGCAGCATATGCCACAACCATATGCGCTGCAAGCGGCGCCCCCGGTCTATGGTACAGCGTTGCCCATTCCGGGGTACACGGTGCCAAGTGCGAACCAAGCGTTCGCAGCGCCAATACCTGCGGCAACAGGAGCAGGATGTGCGGCCCTTGCACCCCACCTTCGCTTTGCGAGGTGGCCGCGCAAGTTTCGGCCGCACCTGCCCGAGAAGTACGACGGCAGCGTCAACCCAGCGGAGTTCCTCCAGATCTACTCCACCGCCGTACTTGCCGCAGGAAGGGACGAGGCTGTCATGGCCAACTACTTCCCCGTCGCCTTGACCGGCCCAGCTCGGTCTTGGCTCATGAATCTCCCTCAGGGGTCTATAACTTCCTGGGGAGAGCTCTGCCGGCAGTTCGTCGCCAACTTCGGCAGCTCCTACACCCGTCCCGACACGGAGCTTGACCTCCACGCCGTCAAGCAACAACCTGGGGAGTCGCTGCGCTCTTTCATCCAGCGGTTCTCCCAGGTACGCAACACCATCCCGCATATTCAAAGTGCTTTTGTGGTGGTGGCGTTCCGGCAGGGTGTCCGGGACGAGAAAATGCTTGAGAAGCTCGCGACCTGAGAGGTCCGCGACGTCTCTGAGCTCTTCAGCCTGGCGGACAAATGCGCCAGAGCAGCTGAAGGGCGGAACTGGCACTCTCTGCCGACCTCCGAGTCAGGAGGACAGCCCGGGTCCGGCGCTGCTGCCTATGGAGGTGGCAAGAAGGCCAAGAACCGGGGGAGTGGCAAGATGAAGTCATCGTTCGCGGCTCCCGTCGCCGCAGCAGCGACGACTAGTGGAGCTCGGGGGCCACGCCCCGACAAATGGCAGCGGCAGTCACCGGCCCCGGATAGTGACCAGGGCGGGCTATGCCCCGTGCATGGCGCCGGCAACCATACTGCTGCCGAGTGCTGGGATATCCAGAGGCTCGCAGAGCGCTTCCGCAAAGGAAGACAGCAGAGAGCTGAAGCACCGCCCTACCCTCAGAGGGATGGCAAGCAGAAAGTCGACGCTCCAGTCAGCGCCACCCACCAGGTGGGGTTTCAGGAGCCTCAGCGTGTCATGAAGACG
This sequence comes from Neostapfia colusana, assembly GCA_030760725.1. Lineage (NCBI taxonomy): Eukaryota > Viridiplantae > Streptophyta > Magnoliopsida > Poales > Poaceae > Neostapfia > Neostapfia colusana. Next base: position 17,718,841 of record JASWHV010000003.1, read on the forward strand.
GTGAGGACTCCAGCTCCGATGGTGATGGGCCGGGGCGGTAGCCGGCTGTGGCTGCCGTCCCAGGTCAGTGGAGGCTGCACTGCTGCGGCGTCAACCTTGGAGAAGCCCCAAGTAGTCGCAGCAGCCCAAGCACCGATCACAATGGTGCAAGGTCGGGCCAGCCTCACCCGAGAGCACGCCTCCGTGCCTCGGTCATACCTCCCGGGGGCTGCCCAAGATCTGTCAACCCCTTGAAGGCCTTGCCAGAAGGGGAAGACGCCTTAGGTCTTCCAAGACGAGCCCGGGTCCACCTACCCCTTTAAGGCCTTGGCCAGAAGGGGAGAACTCCCCGGGGGCGCCCAGGAGAAGCCGCCAGGACCTGATCCAGCGTGAAGATGACAGCCTCGTCGACGAGACTCGGCTGAAGGTAACATCCCACGACGCACGGTCTCGGCTGATGCTCTAAGCACTACCGCCAAAGAACCAAACGCGTCAGGGACCTGCAGAAGGGCAACCTGGTGTCGCGGCACGCTCTTTCCCGAGAAGGACCTATAAACTCTCCCCCAGCAGGGAAGGTCCCTTCCGAATCACGAAAGCTGCCGCCCCAGGTACACATGCCTTTCAACCGAGTGTGGGATCTGTTCCCAAAACCCTTGGCATAGAGCAACACTGTAAGTCTTACTCCCCGAGCATTAGTAGAACAGGGTCATTCCCTTCTGTAATGAATCCCATAGACTTTAGGAACAGTGCTTGGGGCAGCTAAGTCTCAAGGGACGGTACAGGACTACGTCCAGTTTAGCCTGGTTCCGACCCTAAGCGCGTAGAGTCTTGCTTCCCTTGTAGACGAGGCGGATCATTGCCTCCATGTACAGCCAGAATTCCACCTATGGGCATGAACACAGAAACTTGTTCTACTTAGCTCTCTCTCATGCGCTCATTTAAATTATGCATTAATTTTTATGATCGCACTATCTATGTATGTTAATCGTACATCTAGCTCCCTCTCTCCCGCGATCATCCATAGTCAGCATTCGCTATCCTACCGAGGGCGGCCGCGCTTGAGGCACCTGCCGATGGCCGAGTGAGTCTCTCGGGCCTCCCCCAGTCAGGTGTTGTGGTGCCAGTTGATCACCTCCAGGAAAGGCCTGCGTTGTGCATGGGGGGTCCAGGGTGCGTATCCCGCTTAGCAGGCTCCGAGCCCAAAGCGTGCGCATCCTGCCCTCCGGAGGTACAGGGGAGTACAACCGCTTTGCCTGGTCATGAACCCAAAGCACGTGCACTCTGCTTCCCCAGCGCACGGCCCGGTACTAGGGATCGGATGACCGTACCTGGACCTCGGAGGGAGCCGGAGCTCCGGCGCCTCGAGCACAGAATTGCGCAAGCCCCGTATAACGGATCAGGATCGTAAGCCAAATAAGACTAGTAGACGGGAGGGGAGGACCCCCCCCCCCCCCCGAGGAGAATTACGTTTCCTCTGCCTGTGTGCAGGACCTCCAGGTTACGGCAATGGGGACTGCATGAAGCGGGGGGAAAGGAGCTACCAACTACTCCGGCCTAGGACTGGAAGGACCGGGTCCCGCCCCTTCAGTAGGGGCGAGGCCCGAAGGCCCCACGTGTCCAGCGGGCCTGGGGCTCCCGCCTCCCCTGAGGGGGGCTCCGGACTCACCACGTGGCAGGCAGAAACCGGACCTCCCCCTCAGTGGGAGGGCTCCGAAAGCCCTACGTGTCCAGCAGGGCCAGAGCTCCCGCCTCCTGAGGAGGGGCTCTGGACCCGCCACGTGGCAGGCAGATCTGGAGCTCCACATAGGGCGAGATCCGGAGACCCCCGGGGGCCCCTAACACAGTTAGGACCCGGGGAAGGTGTCTGTGCAGAGCTCCGAGATTGGAGAAGGCCTCTGAGTACCTTGCGGAGCTAAGGACTCAGTCAGGCAAAGCCAAGAAGGAGAGAAAAGGCATCACAGACACAAATATCTAAAACAGTCAAATTATGCGAGTCTCCATGAGCTGGACTACAGACTCGATAAAAAGGGAGAAACAAGTCCTAAGGACCACCCGGCTCACGCCGGAACCTAGCGGCTACAAGGGCGGCCACATCCTCGACTTCAGCCCTGGCAGCTTCCTCCCGCTCTGCGGCTGGGCCCTCTCTCGCCGGTTCCAGGGAGAAAGAGGGGTCGTGGCTCTTGAAGCATGCCAGCACATGTGAGGCGACCTCTAAGGCTAGGCCGCGTTCCTCGGCCTCAAGCTCGCTGGTGACCACCGAGTCTAGCCTGTCCAGCTTGGCGCCGATCGACTCCAGCGCGGGGATCACCTCCGCCACCTTCAACGCAGGAGCCGCTGCTCTCACCGGACTGAAGCCAAGAGGGATCAGGGCGGACCCTGCTCGATCAACGAAGCTTGAGACCGCATGAGCCTCGGAGGACCGCAAGGCCGAGAGCTCCTCCACCTCGCGGCGGGCTGCCTGCAGGGCCTCTAGGTTTCTCTCGGAGAATTCCTTCTCCTTGGCCGCCAGGGAGCTCTCCCAAAGGTGGAGAGTCTTGGTGAGCCGCTCCAACTCAGAAGCCTTGAAGTCGGCGGCCAACTCCCGATCCAAGACCGCCCGGCATTCGCGGGAGACCTGTTCCTCCCTCAAGTCGAGGTCTGCCTTCAGAATCTCTAGCTCCTCGATCCGAGCTCGAAGGTCATCCTCTACCGCCGCCAGCTGCGTGGCGACCCTCTCCGCCTCGGCTGCCGTGGAACGCTACCGTTCCTCAACGACGAGTTTACGGCGCTCCAACCGCTGCTGTATCTCCTCAGCGGCAGAGAGGCTCTCCTCGGCCCGGGCGTGTGCCTCCAGGGCCTCCCTGTTGATCCGCCGCGATTCGGCGTCCATGCGTTTGACAGCCCGCTTCAGCCGGTCGAGGAGCACTTCCCTGAAGTCGAGCAACTCCTGCCTGGAGTCGAGCTCACTCTTGACCTTCGCGGTCCGCTCCCGCAAAAGGTTCCCCCAGGTGAGGAGGCGATCCCGTTCAACTGTATACTCCTCCCGCTCGCGACCTAGTGCAGCCAAGACCTGCCGGATGCTCGTCTCGGCAAGCGCGAAGGCATCCGCCAGGGGCAATGGAACAACAGAGGCCGGGGCAGTTCCCCCGACCTCCTCCATCACCTAGTCCTCAAGAGGAGTCGATGCACCAGCGACCGAGACGAGACGCCGGTCAGGAGAAGCTGGCACAGGGGTTCTGGCAGCCGGACCTGCCGGACTCTCTTTAGCTTCTGGCTTCTTGGCCTGTGAAGAGGGACGAGCCGGGGAAGGCGGCGCTGGAATAAAGGTCGGGCCGCCTGGTGCAGGGTCGACCTGCGCTGGCCTGGGGGCCGCGGCGGCCGTCTCGGCAGGAAGAGATGACGCCGCCACGGAGTCCGGGCACACCGGAACAGGAGGAGCTCGCGCTGGCTTGGGGGCCGCGGCAGCTGTCCCGGTTTCCGAGTGCAACGGCACAGACTCCCCGCCAGTCGGGGATGGCCGGGAAGCACGGACACTCCAGCGGGCTCTGAACCCCGATTTCCGAGCCGGGGTAGGACTCCCAGAGCCCGCCGCTGTCACTGACGGCCACTCCGCAGTTGCTTGAACTGGCGGAGCAGGGGACGCCCCAGAAGCTCCCCTCAACGCATCAGCCCGGGGCCTCTTTGAGTCGCCACCGGAAGGAGTGCCAGGCACCCCAGGTCCCCGACTTGGCACAGACGCCGCCGCTGGAGGAGATCGAGCGCGCTTCTTCTCTGGTGGCGGGTTGGAGGCCATGGTGAGGGAGGACTCAAAGGAAGAAGACAAAGGCACAAGAGTCCAAGAAAAAATGCTAGGAAGTGCGAAGGGAAGCCACAATGTGGGTAAGATCCCCTCTAAAAACTTCCCGGGTGCAATTCCAAGCGATTCAAAACTCTTCGAATACGCCGCATCAGCAATCGCTTCAGCTCCAAGACCGAGCGCCGATGACAGGTGGACCCAAGCCGCCCAACTGAAGCAGTGGGTCAAGGAGTCAGTCTCCTAAGAAGGGAAGCCGGTAAGGCACTTGGGCGGTTCCCGAAGAAGCGCCGCAACATGCAGAAGTGGCAGTCTTGGGAACCGCCGCAGTAAAAGCGACCACCATGTGGGCGCACGCTTCCACGATCCCGCGGCCGTTCGTGCTCCGGCAGTGGTCGATGCGGGACTTAGAGAAAGTGCGCGGATCAGAAGAGACGGAGGTCCCACCTCGGGCTCGCTATCTCCCCCGAGATGGGCCTGGGGGCCACTGTCGGTACCCGCGATATGGGGTACCCCCGCACACAGGGAAAAATGCCTAAGGAACTCGCCCTTCTCCGCAGGGAGAGCTCCAAAGGCGCCACGCGTCCGGCGGGGCTGGACCTCCCTCTCCTCAGAGGAGGGCTCCGGGCTCGCCACGTGGCCTGCAGAAGCCGTACCTCCCCCTCTGCGGGAGAGAGGTCCGAGGTAGCCACGTGTCCAGCGGAGCCGGACCTCCCTCTCCTCAGAGAGGAGCTCCGGGCTCGCCACGTGGCCCACAGAAGCCGAACCTCCCCCTCCGCGGGGAGAGGTCCGGAGGCTCCACGTGTCCTGCGGAGCCGGACCCCCCTCTCCTCTGAGGAGGGCTCCGGGCCCGCCATGTGGCCAGCATGACGGCGCTGCCTGCCCCCGAGCGATAGGCAGCGGGCGTAAAGACGCCCCATACCTTGCCCGTACAAGGTATTCAAGGCCCGCGTCTTCCCAAGACGCGGAGCACGCCTCTGTCAGGTGCCGTTGCGCCCAGTCGCATCACAGACTGGCGCGCAGTGTCAGAGTCTGCCAGCCAATAAACGTAGCAACAAGACATCCCATGCCGCCCCCGCCGTCATCATCCACTACGACTAGCATGCGGCATCGGCAGGGCTGCAAGACGAAGACTCAGAAGCCTTCGCCAGAGACAACTACCGGCATAACTGCAGATACGGTAGATAACAGTCAATCTCCCCGGGACCACCTGTCGGGTCCCGGGCCCCCCTTGTAAGCCACCCGAGTCTTGGACTATAAAGACTCGGGTAGGCGACGATAGCAAGGGTTCGCACTCTTGCAACTCATACGCTAGACGCTAGCCATTCTCACCTAAGCTGTAACTCATCCTCAAGCTCAGGACTCCGGTTCTGAGCAGCAAGCAATACAGCGAGCTTCATAGCTCGCCGTGGACGTAGAGTTTTACGCTCCGGCGGCCTGAACCACGTAAAACTCGCCATGTCAAACTCTTACTAACTCGTCCATACGCTCAAGCTCTCCGCAAGGGTCTAGCCCTACCGAAAAAAGAACCTCCGTGGGCTGCCCAGTGCAGGCCCGGGGGAAGTGTCGACCGAACACTTCGACACACAGGAAGTGCGGTCATAAAAATTAATACGTAATTTAAATGAGCACAAGGGAGGAGCAAAGCAGGACAGGTTTCTTTCTATATAAATTTCCATAGGAGGAAGGCAGGCTAAACATGGAGGCAACGACCCGCCCCATTAAGAAGGGAAGCAAGACTCTACGCGCTTAGGGTCGGAACTAGGCCAAGCTGAACGTAGTCCTGGACCGTCCCCTGAGACTTAGCTGCTCCGAGCGCTGTTCCTGGACTCTATGGAATCTATTACAGAAAGAAAAGACTATCCTACTATTGCTCTAGGGGTAGAACTTACGGAGATGTTCTAAGTTCCAAGGGTTCGGGAGCGGATCCCCATCCTCGGTGGAAAGGCGTACACACCCGGGGCCGCAAACTTTCGTGAACCGGAAGGGACCCTCCCAGCTGGGGGAGAGTTTGTCGGTGCCTTCGCGAGAAAGTATGCGCCGCAACACCAGGTCGCCTTCCGGCAGCTCTCGAACATGCACAGTCCTTTGGTGGTAGCGCCGGAGCGTTTGCCGGTACAGTGCGTTACGGAGCGCTGCGTGTAATCGAGCCTCGTCGACGAGGTCGATGTTTTCACGCCGGAGGTTGTCCTGTGCGGCTTCGTTGTAAGCTCGGACACGGAGAGACCCCATGGTGATCTCTGGGGGAAGCACAGCTTCGGCCCCGTATACCATGAAGAAGGGTGTCTCTCCGGTGTCCCGGCTTTGGGATGTCTGGTTAGCCCATAGTGTGCTCGGAAGCTCGTCCACCCACTTGGCACCATGTTTCTTCAAGCCGGCATAGGTGCGAGTCTTGAGGTGTGACGCCCTCAATTCTGTGGAAAACCACGGAACCGAGAACTAATGCATATGTGTGACCAGGATGTTCGTCACACATACACATACGTTCCAGAAACTGAATTCAGATTATATATTACCACGACAGAGTTTATTACAATACCTTTGAGTCTTGGACTCATGCTCACAGCGGAAGTCTTATTTCTATGCAGCGGAAGTCTTTATTCTAATGCGGAAGCAATTTAGCTAATGCGGAAGCAAATCTAAGCAGAAGTGGCTCCATCTCTACTCCCTCCACAGGCAAGGTTGAGAACAGATCACACGCCTCAATGCCCCACGTGGTCTTTATAGTAGGCTTATCCTGCTGCTGATGATGAAGTAATAATGCAAGTTTGAGTACAATGATGTACTCAACAAGTGCGGGAAAAACACATGATATGCAGCTTATAACAAGGTAGGTATAAAAAGGTTTATTTGCAGAAAAGCAGATTTGTAAAACCCTGATAAAACAGCAACGTAACTTTAGATGAATGTAATCCCAGCATGAATTAAATTACCAACATACCTCCATCACTTCCCGTGCTCCATCCAAACATTAACCAACCCTTATTCATGCTCACGAATATCTCCTCGTATTCGCTACCATCTCACGAATACCTTCTCGTATTCACTACCATCTCATATCATAATACAACCTCGTCTCACACCGAGACCAAACTCGCTGCCATGACTCAACAGTCATGCAACCATCTCATCACCCAGACTCAACAGTCCCAACAACCAAACCATAACCAAACCAATAACCATCCCATTAACCATCCCAACTAATCATGGTAGTTTAGCCAGTTGCTCGTGACCGTAAGCTCGGCTATCATGATAGTTTTAATAACTCTGCAGAGTTTGCACCTCTTTACCCACAAGTTTGTGATTTCGTCACCAGTCGGCGACTGCAGAACCTCCATTATACCAGTACACATCCGTCGGTGTATGGTCAAGAGATCACAAAATAGCCTTTACAAAGGGGTTACTAGATGTATGGACTCACTAAGATTTTACCGGCAGCCTAGAATCTCCAATTCTCCCACCCACGGGCCCCCTCTTGTGCCATGCAGTTCCCAGTGCAGTCCTCACTCGACTCCCATTTCCCGCGCCTTCCACAGTCCATAACACTCTAGCAACTTACCTAATTACAGCTAAGCCGCACCCATACTTGGCCTTATGGTGGCACTGTTATCCTGGCATGTGCATGCATGAACTGGTCCTTAGATCTATGGCAAGTAAACCACCGTCTCATGCTACCTCGTTCACAAACCCAGTCTTGCCTAGATCTTCCTCCGATCCATGTCCATTATTAACATCAGTTTCTCATTATCAATATGAGTGCAGTTAGCTAGACACATCTATCTCGCTTCCCAATCCCATAGACTTAGCGAAGCATAAAGCAAAAAACCATACTCGACTTATAAACTTCCCAGGCGACAAGGGTGCTTTATTCAAAACTAATAAACTCCTATAAAAGGGTTTCCCATCTTGTTTGACTCAGCACACACACCTTTTCGCAAAACAAAACAGTTTTACCTAAAACATACGATCAATATGGTCAAGGAGCACTTGTCTTGTTCTTGCGGTTCCGGTTGTTCTTGGATCTCAAAACCTGGTTGCTGCAGTTTGTCGTAGACAGCTCCCTGAGCTTGTCCTTACGCCCTTCTTGGTTTTCGAGGTCCTTCTCAGACCGCTCGGTTCTCCTCCGACGATCTCCCTTGTTGCGCTTCGGCGATGGCTTTCTCGGCGAGTTGGGGCTAGGGCTCTAAGTCATCGGCTCAGGAGTTTGGAAAAGAAATTTGTGGTTTCGGCCAGAGGTTTTGGGTTCTATTTATAATCGGGAAGAGAAGAGTCCTAATCTGATTGTTTCCCGAATAAGAGTTTTATTCAGATCGTCGTTGGATCCTATCATCTTATCTTTAGTCGATTTGGTGCGGTAACGTTGTGGAATTCAGGTCGGTTTCCTTTACGTACCGGTATTCTTACGCGTAACAGCCGTTCCAGAACTCGTTACCTTCGCGGCGATGAGCTCCGGAGGCTCCACGTGTCCTTCCGGGACTGGTCTCTCCTTTTCCGCAGAGACGAGCTCCGGTTGTGCCGCGTGTCAATCGACCGAGACCTCCCCCTCCTTTGGAGGTGAGCTCCGTGCACACCACGTGTTGGTGTCGGTCTTTCCTTTCTTCTTTCTTCAGGGACATGCCCCGGGGTTGACACGTGTCCAGCGACGACAGACCTCCCGGAGATAAGCTCCGGTGACGACGCGTGTCCAATAGAACAGGACCTCTTGGAGGTGGGCTCCGAGATCGACACGTATCCCGCGCGACTGGTCCTCTGATTTTCGCGAGGACTAGCTCCGAGGATGACACGTGTCCCCTCGGAAATGCCTTTGCTTCTTCCGCAGAGGCTAGCTTTGTGGGCAACACGTGTCCCACAGGATCGGACCTCTCCCCTTTGCGGAGATGAGCCCCGAGCCTGCCACGTAGCCAGCTTGGCGGCGGTCTCTCCCCACCTCGCAGGGATGAGCTCCGAACACGCCACGTGGCTAGCGGCCGTGGTGAGTTGTCTTCGGCGCTTTCTGAGAGCTGGATTCGGCTCTCATTGGCTATTCCTTTTGATATTTTTCTCTATTCCTTCTTCTCTTAAAATGTTTCCTCTTCATAAAACATGAACATAGGCTGACACCCGAGATGAGGGTGTCACAAATCTACCCCCCTTAAATTGAATCTCGCCCTCGAGATTTGTTAGTAGAAAATAGATGGGGAAATTGTGCCTTGATATCTTCTTCACGCTCCCATGTGGCTTCAGCTTCGGTATGATAGCTCCATTGTACCTTGCACCATCGAATTACTTTGTTTCGGGTGACCCTTTCCTTTACGTCCAAGATTCGGACAGGGTGTTCCGCATAAGTCAGGTCCTTTTGAAGTTCAAGCTCTCCCATTGATACTTGTTCCTCTGGTACTCTTAAGCACTTCTTGAGCTGGGATATATGAAACACGTCATGTACGTCGGAGAGATGGTTTGTGAGCTCTAGTTGATAGGCTACTTCTCCTCGCTTATTCAGAATCTTAAATGGTCCAATGTAGCGAGGTGCTAGCTTGCCTTTGACGTTGAAACGTCGTTGGCCTCTGATAGGCGATACCTTAAGGTATACGAAGTCTCCCACTTCAAAAGTCAACTTCCTTCGCCTATTGTCCGCATAGCCTTTCTGTCGTGACTGAGCAGCTTTTAAGTTCTCCCGTACCGTTTGGACTTGCTCTTCGGCTTCTTGTAGCACTTCGGGTCCAAACACCTGGTTCTCTCCGGTCTCATTCCAGAACAGTGGCGTTCTACACCGTCTACCATATAAGGCTTTGAAAGGCGACATTTTCAAGCTAGCTTGATAGCTGTTGTTATAGGAGAATTCGGCATACGGTAAACTCCTATCCCAACTACGCCCACATTTCAAGGCGCAAGCTCTCAACATGTCCTCCAAAATTTGGTTCGTCCTTTCGGTTTGTCCATCTGTTTGTGGGTGATAGGCGGAGCTAAAACTCAGTCGTGCACCCATGATTTTCTGCAGCTTCCTCCAGAACCTAGAGGTAAACTGAGAACCTCGATCTGAGACTATCCTCCTCACTTTTTGAATACACCATAATGTCGTCGATGGAAACCACGACGAACTTGTCCAAGTACTCCATGAAAACCTTGTTCATAAGGTACATGAAGTATGCGGGTGCATTTGTCAACCCAAAAGACATAACGGTATATTCATACGAACCATACCGTGCCCGAAAGGCTGTCTTAGGTATATCGGAGGGCTTAATCTTCAGCTGGAAGTATCCCGACCGAAGATCAATCTTGAAGAACACTTGGGCTCCTTTCATTTGGTCAAACAGGTCCTCTATACGGGGCAGAGGGTATTTGTTCTTGATTGTTACCTCGTTGAGAGACCTATAGTCTACGCACATCCTTTGGGTTCCATCCTTCTTGTCTACGAAGAGCACCGGAGCTCCCCATGGTGACGAGCTTGGACGGATAAAACCCTTTCCAACTGTTCTTGAATTTGCTTCTTGAGTTCAACTAGTTTGTTGACGGGCATCCTATAGGGTCTCTTGGCTATGGGTGCAGTTCCGGGTACCAAATCTATGGCAAACTTAATGTCCCGGTCAGGTGGCATACCTGGAAGCTCTTCCGGGAACACGTCCAAAAATTCCTGAACCACTGGAATGTTGTCCAATGTTGCTTCTTTGACGTGGTTCAAATTTGCCCGTTCGGTTGTTTGTTGGGCTGACTCAAACTCGACGCGAATACCGTGCTTGTTTGTCAACTGCACGCTCCTTTCGGCACATTGGATTACTCCGTTGTGCTTGCTTAGCCAATCCATTCCGAGTATGATGTCAATCTCTTAGGAGTCTAAGACAATAAGGTTGGCAAGGAAGTCTACCCCCCTTATTTTAAGGCTTACTTTAGGACATACTATATTAGTCCTCATTTTTCCTCCGTGAGAATTAACTAACATAGCACATTCTAAGTGGGATACGGGTAGATGATGCTTGGCAACATATTTGGATGATATGAAGTAATGCGATGCTCCAGAATCAAATAAGATGGTGGCTGGGTTGGAGTTGGTAAGGAACATACCAATTACGACGTCCTCAGCCTGTTGTGCTTCCTCGGTAGTGACATGGTTCACGTGGGCGTGAGCATAGTTTTGTTGTCCATGGTTCCCTTGATTGTCTCCTCCGTTCGGTCGCGAATTCTGCTTGGGCACGTTACCTTGCTGTCCAGGGCCTCTCCTCGGGCACTGGTTCGCGAAGTGTCCTACTTCCCCGCATGCAAAGCATGCCCTGTTGCCTACGGCAGCAGGTACGTTGGGGCGGGGGTTTTGAACAGGGGCGCCATTGTTAGGTCGGGGCGCAGGAGGCATGGGCACACGTGGTGCCAGTGTAACGAATTGTTGCTGTGATGGCTGACCAGGGCGGTACGCAGGAGTGGTCGATCCATACTGCGGTGCAGGGGCATGTACCTAGGTCGTACGTTACTCCCTTGGGGCTGGTATGGCATCTTCCTGTTGCACTCTCGCTCAATCTCTCGGATTTTGTTTTCGACCACTATGGCCTTGTCAACCAGCTTCTGGAAGCTTACGTAGTCATTGTTGAGGAGCTGAACCTGGATCTCATTGTTCAACCCTCTCATGAACAGGTATTGCTTTCTTTGGTCTGAGTTGACATCTTCGGGGGCATACCGGGACAGTTGTATGAACTTGTTGAGATACTCATTCACAGTTTTCTGTCATTGGCGGAGACCTTCGAACTCCTACCTCTTGAGCATCATTACACCAGCAGGGATGTAGTGAGAGTGGAAACTTTCCTTGAACTCAGTCTAAGTGATTGTCTCCGGGTTGGCATTGGCGTTGCTCAGGGCATCCCACCAGTCAGCAGCAGCTCCCATAAGTTGGTGCGACGCGAAGAGAACCTTCTCTCAATCATTGCACTGAACAATGGCAAGCTTTTTCTCCATAGATTTTAACCAATCATCGGCCTCCATGGGATCACTAGCTTGAGCAAAGATGGGTGGTCGAGTCCTCATGAACTCTCCCAACCTGTTATGAGCCGGCGGTGGTGGTGGCGGTGGTGCCGGAACGGGGTTTTGGTTGGCCTGCAACTGACCCAAAATTTGGATCATGGTTTGCATAAGCTGGTTTTGCATGGCCATCAACCTCTCCAGATGGTTTTCGCCAGCTCCTGGGTTACCATGAACTTCATCATGGTCATCCTCCTGGACGTTCCTTCGGCCGGCGTTTCCTCTCACCATCTGCGAGAGAGATCGAAATAGAATAGGGTGTTAGAAGGTTAGGTAGATTCCCTCTAACTATATGCATCAAGGTGAGTTGGACTATGTATATATTAGCCCATATAAGGATGTGAGCAAGTGTCGAGATATCTCACACCTCTTTCTTCTTACATGTGGATATGGACAACGTTTTGAGACGTCCCACAACTCACACTAAGCACACAATCACAAATAATCATCACAAGGGCCCACACAACTCCTATTCAAGGATGGTTCCCTATGCCAAGGTGTTTTCAAGACCAATCTAAGCTATTCATCCTAGGATGCTTGTGACTCCTATTTAGGGGTGTAACTTGCTTGTTAACCTGTGGCTCTAATATCAATCTAAGGTTTCTATCTAGGCGTGTAACCTACTGTCAACCCGTGGCTCTGATACCAATCTGTGACGCCCTTAATTTTGTGGAAAACCACGGAACCGAGAACTAATGCATATGTGTGCCCAGTATGTTCGTCACACATACACATACGTTCCACAAAATGAATTCAGATTATATATTACCACGAATAACAGAGTTTATTACAATACCTCATGAGTCTTGGACTCATGCTCACAGCGGAAGTCCTATTTCTATGCAGCGGAAGTTTTTATTCTAATGCGGAAGCAATTTAGCTAATGCGGAAGCAAATCTAAGCAGAAGTGGCTCCATCTCTACTCCCTCCACAGGCAAGGTTGAGAACAGATCACACGCCTCAATGCCCCACGTGGTCTTCATAGTAGGCTTATCCTGCTGCTGATGATGAAGTAATAATACAAGTTTGAGTACAATGATGTACTCAGCAAGTGCGGGAAAAACACATGATATGCAGCTTATAACAAGGTAGGTATAAAAAGGCTTATTTGCAGAAAAGCAGATTTGTAAAACTCTGATAAAACAGCAACTTAACTTTAGATGAATGTAATCCCAGCATGAATTAAATTACCAACATACCTCCATCACTTCCCGTGCTCCATCTAAACATTAACCAACCCTTATTCATGCTCACGAATACCTCCTCGTATTCGCTACCATCTCACGAATACCTTCTCGTATTCGCTACCATCTCATCTCATAAAACAACCTCGTCTCACACCGAGACCAAACTCGCTGCCATGACTCAACAGTCATGCAACCATCTCATCACCCAGACTCAACAGTCCCAACAACCAAACCATAACCAAACCAATAACCTTCCCAATAACCATCCTAACTAATCATGGCAGTTTAGCCAGGTGCTCGTGACCGTAAGCTCGGCTATCATGATAGTTTTAATAACTCTGCAGAGTTTGCACTTCTTTATCCACAAGTTTGTGATTTCGTCACCCGTCGGCGACTGTAGAACCTCCATTATACCAGTACACATCCGTCGGTGTATGGTCAAGAGATCACAAAATAGCCTTTACAAAGGGGTTACTAGATGTATGGACTCTGTAAGGTTTCACCGGCAGGCTAGAATCTCCAATTCTCCCACCCACGGGCCCCCTCTTGTGCCATGCAGTTCCCAGGGCAGTCCTCACTCGACTCCCATTCCCCGCGCCTTCCACAGTCCATAACACTCTAGCAACTTACCTAATTACTCAGCTAAGCCGCACCCATACTTGGCCTTGTGGTGGCACTGTTATCCTGGCATGTGCATGCATGAACCAGTCCTTAGATCTATGGCAAGTGAACCACCGTCTCATGCTATCTCGTTCACAAACCCAGTCTTGCCTAGATCTCTCTCCGATCCATGTCCATTATTAACATCAGTTTTTCATTATCAATACGAGTGCAGTTAGCTAGACACATCTATTTCGCTTCCCAATCCCATAGACTCAGCGAAGCATAAAGCAAAAACCATACTCGACTTATAAACTTCCCAGGCGACAAGGGTGGTTTATTCAAAACTAGTAAACTCCTATAAAAGGGTTTCCCATCATGTTTGGCTCAGCACACACACCTTTTCGCAAAACAAAACAGTTTTACCCAAAACATAGGATCAATATGGTCAAGGAGCACTTGCCTTGTTCTTGCGGTTCCGGTTGTTCTTGGATCTCAAAATCTGGTTGCTGCAGTTCGTCGTAGATAGCTCCCTGAGCTTGTCCTTACGCCCTTCTTGGTTTTCGAGGTCCTACTCAGACCGCTCGGTTCTCCTCCAACGATCTCCCTTGTTGCGCTTCGGCGATGGCTTTCTCGGCGAGTTGGGGCTAGAGCTCTAAGTTGTCGGCTCAGGAGTTTAGAAAAGAAATTTGTGGTTTCAGCCAGAGATTCTGGGTTCTATTTATAATCGGGAAGAGAAGAGTCCTAATCTGATTGTTTACCGAATAAGAGTTTTATTCAGATCGTCGTTGGATCCTATCATCTTATCTTTAGTCGATTTGGTGCGATAACATTGTGAAATTCAGGTCGGTTTCCTTTACGTACCGGTATTCTTACGCGTAACTGCCGTTCCAGAACTCGTTACCTTCGCGGCGATGAGCTCCGGAGGCTCCACGTGTCCTTCCGGGCCTGGTCTCTCCTTTTCCGCAGAGACGAGCTCCGGTTGTGCCGCGTGTCAATCGACCGAGACCTCCCCCTCCTTTGGAGGTGAGCTCCGTGCACGCCACGTGTTGGCGCCGGTCTTTCCTTTCTTCTTTCTTCAGGGACATGCCCCGAGGTCGACATGTGTCCAGCGGCGACAGACCTCCCTGAGATAAGCTCCGGTGACGACACGTGTCCAATAGAATAGGACCTCTCGGAGGTGGGCTCCGAGATCGACACGTATCCCGCGCAATTGTTCCTCTGATTTCCGCGAGGACTAGCTCCGAGGATGACACGTGTCCCGCGGAAATGCCTTTGCTTCTTCCGCAGAGGCTAGCTTTGTGGGCAACACGTGTCCCATAGGATCGGACCTCTCCCCTTTGCGAGACGAGCCCCGAGCCTGCCACGTAGCCAGCTTGGTGGCGGTCTCTCCCCACCTCGCAGGGATGAGCTCCGAACACGCCACGTGGCCAGCGGCCATGGTGAGTTGTCTTCGGCGCTTTCTGAGAGCTGGATTCGGCTCTCATTGGCTATTCCTTTTGATATTTTTCTCTGTTCCTTCTTCTCTTAAAATGTTTCCTCTTCATAAAACATGAACATAGGCTGACACCCGAGATGAGGGTGTCACATGAGGCCCCGAAGAATCTCGGCGTTGGCCCTCTCGACTTGCCCATTGCTCTTTGGGTGAGCAACAGAGGCATAGCACACCTGGATGCCAAGGTCTTCGCAGTATTCTTGGAACGCTGCGCTGGTGAACTGGGTCCCGTTGTCGGTGATGATTCTGTTCGGGACCCCGAACCGGCAGACGATCGACTTGATGAACTTTACTGCGGATTGCTTGTTGATGGTGACGACGGGTGTGGCTTCTGGCCACTTGGTGAACTTGTCGATGGTGACGTAGAGGTACCGGAATCCTCCGACGGCTTTGGGGAATGGTCCCAGGATGTCCAACCCCCATATGGCGAATGGCCACGAGGGCGGGATCATCTGAACCGCCTGAGCCGGTGTGTGGATCTGCTTGGCGTGGAACTGGCACGCCTTGCAGCTCTCGACCAGCTTGACGGCATCCTGGAGTGCTGTCGGCCAGTAGAAGCCATGCCGGAAGGCTTTACCGACGAGCGTGCGTGAGGAAGAGTGACTCCCACATTCACCTCCATAGATCTCAGCGAGCAAGTCGCAGCCTTCCCCCTAGGTTATGCACCACAATAGGACGTGGTTGGCGCCACGCCGGTAGAGATCCCCTTCTACCAGCGCGTACCTTTTAGCCATGCGCATGATCCGTTCAGCGGATACACGTTCATCAGGGAGGATGTTGTCTTTCAAGTAGTCCCGGATCTCCGTGATCCATGCATCGGATCTGACCTGAGCTTCTGGATCTTGAGCGCTGGGTTGCACAGAGTCCCCAGTGACGCTTACGATCCTTGGCGGCGTCCATGGCTGCAGGGCCGCCGGGACCGCCAGCTTCGAGGTGCTGGTCCAGCCCCCTTCGCCCAGCTCGGCAGGCCGGGAGTGGGCCGCAGCAACGTCCTCTCGAAGACTCCTTCGGGCACGGGGGCTCCGGTGGAGGCCTTCGTTGAGAGGTCGTCAGCTGCGGTATTGCCAGCGCGCGGTACATGGTGCAGGTCCAAGGCGAGGAATTCTTTCTCCAGCATCATCACGTGGAGCAGATAAGCAGCTAGTTGCGGGTCATTGCAGGAACATTCACCCTTGACTTGCTTGATGACTAGCTGGGAGTCACCCTGTGCCAACAACTGGCGAGCGCCCAAAGACAAGGCTGTCTTTAGGCCAAAGATGAGTGCTTCATACTCTGCCATGTTGTTGGTTGGCTTGAAATTGAGACGCACCATGTACCCAAACTGCTCCCCCGATGGCATGAGAAGCAGTACGCCAGCACCGGCCCCCTGCTTTCGCGAGGAGCCGTCGAAAAAGAGCGTCCAGTGAGGCCCGGTGAAGACCACAGCTCGGGGCTTTGGTTCACCGTCTTCATGGCCCCCTGGGTTAGCCTTCGCAGGCGTCCACTCGTCCACTTGGCTCTTGACTGCATGGCGAGGAAGAAAGTCCAGCTCAAACTCCGCCAGTTCCGCTGCCCATTTAGCGACATTGCCGGTCGCGTGGGGGCTGTGGAGGATCGCCTTCAGCGGGTAGGAGGTGACCACCGAGATCCGGTGGGCTTGAAAGTAGTGGTGGAGCTTTCTGGATGCCACGAGCACTGCATACAGCAGCTTGTGGACTTTCAGGTACCTTGTCTTGGCGTCGTGGAGGACTTCGCTGATGTAGTAGACAGGCCTCTGGATAATACGGACCCTCCCTCCCGGGCCTGAGATGTCCTCATCCATTGGCTCAGGCCGACCTGAGGTAGGTGGGTCCGGGGGAGCCTCCGGGAGCTGGGACTCGAAGGCTCCTAGGCCGTCTTGGACCTCCGGGAGGTCCCGCTGGTTTTCCAGGTGGTCATCCTGGACCCTCGGGAGGACGTCTTGCCCTCCTGGGAGGTTCCTTTTGGTCTCCGGGGGGTTACCCCGGAGCTCCGGGAGGTCCCGTTGGACCTCCAGGAGGTTGTCTTGGAGGTCCAGGAGGTCGTCTTGGACCTCCGGGGTCTCCTGGTGCTTGTCTTCTGCTATCGGAGCAGGCTGCAGTGAAGGGAGGTCCGGCCGCTCTGCGACGAGGACCATGCTCACCACTTCAGTTGTTGCCGCGATGTAGAGCAACAAATGCTCTTCGGGCTCGGAGGCTACAATGATGGGTAGGGTCGTCAGGAGTTGCTTCAACTCCTGGAAAGCTTCTTCTGCTTCGTCAGTCCAAGCAAATGGACCGGATTTGCGCATGAGCTTAAAGAAGGGGAGCGCTCGCTCTGCTAGCCTCGGTATGAACCGACTCAGCGCGGCTAGGCATCCCGTGAGTTTCTGGACTTCTTTGATGCGGGCGGGGGGCCGCATCAGGTCGATGGCCTTGATCTTCTCTGGGTTGGCCTCAATTCCTCGGTGTGAGACCAGGAATCCTAGGAGCTTCCCAGAGGATACGCCGAACACACACTTGTCGGGGTTCAGCTTGGTGCGCGTGGAGCGCAGTTTGTCAAACACTAGGGTCAGGTTATCTAACAAGGATGAACTCTGCCTGACCTTGACAACGATGTCATCAACATACCCCTCGACTAAGTCTCTTATTAGCTCTCCAAATGTTTTGTGCATTGCACGTACAAAGGTGGGAAGAGCATTCTTTAAGCCATAAGGCATAGAGACATAACAATACAGGCCGTCTACTGGATGAAGGAAGTGTGCTCTTCATCTTCTCTAGACATAGGGATCTGATGGAAACCCGAGTAGGCGTCTAGGAAGCATAGCATATCACAGCCTGATGTCGAGTCTACTATTTGATCTATTCTAGGGAGAGGGAATGGATCTTTGGGACATGCCTTATTGAGACTGGTGTAGTCGATGCACATCCAGAGCTTCCTGCCGGCCTTCGGGACGACGACGGGGTTCACCAACCACCGGGGGTGGTGGACTTCCCGTATGAAGCCAGCGTCCAGCAGCTTCTTGATTTCTTCTCGGATGAAGTTCTGCCGCTCGATGGACTGCTTGCGAGGCTTCTGTTGGACTGGCCGGGCATCGGGGAAGATCTTCAGGTGGTGCTCGATCACCTCCCTAGGGATCCCCGGCATCTGCAACGGCTGCCATGCAAACACGTTGACGTTGTGCCAGAGGAAGGTGATGAGCGCGCCTTCTTATTTGCTGTCCAGGCCCCCGGCTACCCGGGTGGTCTGGGCAGCATCGGCGCCGACTTGGACGACCTTCAGGGGGACGTCGCCCTCGTCGAGGGGTTGCACGCGGGGTGCTGTGGTAGAGGCACGGTGGCGTACACTCGGGTGGAGCCGGTCCGGTTCTGCACTGCTAGGGTGATGCTGACATCGCTACCGTTGATACAACCACAACACCAGCCCATTCACCACTCTCAGATAATCAAGGTCCTATGACACGCGCTCGTGCACGTCAACTTAATTATCAGGTGCTTGGGAATTGATCCAGCTAGTAGTGATGGAGGGATTAATGCAATAAAGGCTGCTCCACCCGAGAGGAAATCTTGAGGCTGGGGCCATGTAATAAAGAGAGATTTAGACAAATAAGGAAAGGAATAAGGGAAATCTCGTCCAACTTTGCTGCTGGACGAAATTCCCTCTTTCTTCCCCCATTTAAAGATAGATGTGCTATAATAAGGAAAGAAATAGAGGAAATCATATCCTGCCTTGCTGCTGGATGGGTTTCCCCCTCTTTCCCTATTAAATGGTAGTCTATCACAGAAAAAGGAAGGGAATAAGGGAGATCACGTCCTACCTTTGTTGCTGGACGAATTTCCCTCTTTCCTCCCCTATTTAAGTAGTCCAAGAGCTTCTTGACAGGGCGGGTTTTGTTTTCTGTAAGTTTAGCTATTGCTACTTCCTTGTAACGCAAGTGTCGACGAGACCTTCCGATTACTTGAATCAGAACCCCAACTTTTTCACACCCGTGAGTGTTTGCTTGTTATCTTATTCTTGCTTGTTCTTCGATTGCTTGCAGGTTCAAGGCTGTTCTTGGCACGGCAAGTACAGCAACAACAGGAGCCGGTGTAACTATCGCTAAGGCGCAGCATCCTTGTGGTTGTTGTAGTCGGGTAGCACAACGTCGACCTCCACCCAAATCGTAGTTACCAGGAGACGGTGTAACTGTCGCTCAAGGCGCCACACCATTCTGGTTGTGGTAGTCGGGCAGCCAACGTCGGCCTCCACCAAATTCGCTCATTACCAACATCTCTCATCGAAAGATAGGGCGTCCCCCGTACCCGTTGGGTTCATCATAGGGGCTGGTTCTCGATCTGTTGCAAGTGCCTGGAGCTTCTCCAAGGCTGACACTGCAGTAGTATGGTCTCCACGAATATTGAGCACGCCTGTTGGTGTAGGCATCTTCAAGACAAGGTAACCGTAGTGGGCTACTGCCATGAATTGATACAGGGCTGGCCTGCCGATTATGGCGTTGAAGGGGAGGTCGATCTCCGCCACGTCGAACAGAATGTACTCTGTCCAATAGCTGTACGGTGCCCCAAAGGTCACCGGAAGGCTGATGTTGCCGTAGGGAATGATCTGTCCCGGCCCTACCTCTGAGAACGGGCTCGATGGGGTGAGCTTGGCCATCGGGATCTGCAGCTTCTGGAAGGAATCCTCACGTTGGCGATGGTGGGTGCTACCAAGAGCGGTAGTTGGCCGGCCCCAGCCATGTTCCTGGGGCAGTCGGTGGCATCGAAGCTGATGGGGGTTCCCATCCACTTGAGGTGCGGCACGACACTTGGGAGAGGAGCCACCGACGCTACCGCTCGGTGCAGAGTCTTAACCGCGCTTCGGGACGAGGGGTCAGCGGACCCGCCGTAGATGACGTAGAGCATATTCCGGCGCTCGTCATCGCTCGAGCTGGAGTCCTCATGGTTGCGCACCGCCTTCATGACGCGCCGAGGCTCCTGGAACTCCACTTGGTGGTCGGCGTTGTCTTGAGTGTCGACCTTCTGTTTGCCCTCCCTTTGATGGAAGGGAGGGGCGTCAGCATGCAGTTGCTTCCCCTTGCGGAAGCGCTCCGCGAGCTTCTGAATCTCCCGGCACTCAGCAGCAGTATGGCTGCTGGTGTCGTGCACGGGGCATGGCTCGCCTTGGTCACCATCTGGAGCTGGTGACTATCGCTGCCTCTTGTCGGGGTGTGGCCCCCGAGCTCCACTGGGTGCTTCTGCTGCAACAACGGGAGCCGCGGTCGGTGGCTTCATCTTGCCCCTGCCCCGGTTCTTGATCTTCTTGCCGCTTCCATGGGAAGCACTGCCAGATCCGGGCTATCCTCCTGACTCGGAGGCTGGCAGTGAGTGCCAGTTCCGCCCTTCTGCTGCCCTGGCATACTTGTCCGCCAGGCTGAAGAGCTCTGAGACGTCGCGAACCTCTCTGGTCACGAGCTTCTCAAGCATCTTCTCGTCCCGTACATCCTGCCGGAACGCCACCACCACAAAAATTTTTGGATATGCGGGATGGTGTTCCGTACCTGGGAGAACCGCTGGATGAAGGAGCGCAGCGTCTCTCCAAGCTGTTGCTGGATGGCGTGGAGGTCGAGCCCAGTGCCAGGCCAGGTGTAGGAGCTGCTGAAGTTAGCAGTGAACTGCCGGCAAAGCTCGCCCCAGGAGGTTATGAACCCCTGGGGAAGATTCATGAGCCAAGACCGGGCTGGGCGGGTCAAGGCGATGGGGAAGTAGTTGGGCATGACGGCCTCGTCCCCTCCTGTAGCAAGGATGGCGGTGGAGTAGATCTGAAGGAACTCCGCCGGGTTGACGCTGCCGTCGTACTTCTCGGGCAGGTGCGGCCGGAACTTGCGCGGCCACTTCGCGAAGCGAAGGTGTGGCGCCAGGGCCACTCATCCTGCTCCTGTTGCTGCAGGTGTTGGTGCCACAAACGCTTGGTTCGCTGCAGGCACGTATACCCCGGTATGGGCAAGGTTGTGCCATAGACCGGGGGCACCATTTGCACGGCATATGGCTGGGGCATATGCTGCGCGGCGTACGCCTGGGGCAGAGACCGCGTGGCGAACGTCTGCGGCCCTGGCTGGGTTGAGGCGGTCGACATGCTATCGCCGGCCTCTTGGTTGCGACGCCTTTCTTGTCGTCGCTCGATGGCCACTCGGGCATCTTTGCCCAAGTGGCATCGTTCCAGCTCCGACCTCAGGTCCGCCGATGGGAGCCTGGTGGAGCGGGAATCCGCCGTCTTCCCGTCAACCGTTGGCGTGCACGTCAGTGACACAGCCGGCTGACCGGGACGTCGTCCCCGCCGAAGTCGAGGGTTGGCGGCGGCGACGACGAGACGGTCTACATCGCGAATCCACTGCTGGGTCGCTGACTGAGGCGTGTCTCCAGCAGGTGGATTGCGCAGAAGGCTCGCGCTGCAGCTAGTGCACCCCCGTGGGAGACACTCATCGCTGCAGTGGATCTCACGCTCGCTGGAGCCTGTGCTGCCAGAGTCGCGCTGCCGGAGTCGGCTGCTGGCTTCCAGCTTGCGCCGACACACTCCGTCCTAAGTGTGTCGAGACGTAGTCCCAGCTGGCACCGTTTGTCATGAACGTGGGCGGGGAGAGCTTGCCGCTGAAGGAAGCTTCGTCATCTTCGTCGGTGAAAGCTCGTCGCGCAAGGGAAAAGCCCCCTACCTGGCACGCCAAATGTCGAAGTGTGTAGCTGACACTTCCCCCGGGCCTGCTCTGGGCAGCCCGCAGAGGTTCTTTTTCGGAGGGGCTAGTCACTCACGGAGAGCTTCAGCGTTAGGGATGATTGAGGGAGAAGCTTGACACGGGGATTTTTACGTGGTTCAGGCCGCCGGAGCGTAAACCTTACGTCCACGGTGAGCAGAGTTGCTCGCTGTATTGCTTCCTGCTCAGAACCGGAGTCCTGAGCTTGAGGATGTGTCGAACCGCTAGGGTGCGAGAGTGTGTAAGAGGCGAACCCCACGGGAGAGTGGGTCAAATGTCGAACCCCTGCTAACGTCGCCTACCCGAGCCTTTTATAGTCCAAGGCTCGAGTGGCTTACAAGGTGGGCCCAGGACCCGACAGGTGGTCCCGTGGAGATTGCCTGCCGTCTACCGTATCTGCAGTTACGCCGGTAGTTGTGTCTGGCAAAGGCTTTCAAGTCTTCGTTCTGCCGCCCTGCCCATGCCGCAAGCTAGTCATAGTGGTTGATGATGGCAGGGGCGGCAGGGGATGTCTTGTCGCTGTGTTTATTGGCGGGCAGGCTCTGACGCGGCGTGCCAGTCTGCGATGTGACTGGGCGCAACGGCACCTGACAGAGGCGTGCTCCGCGTCTCTGCGCCTTGGGAAGGCGCGGGTCTTGAATACCTTGTACGGGCAAGGTATGGCGCGTCTTTACTCTTGCTGCCTACCGTGCGGGGGCAGGCAGCGCTGCTCTCCTGGCCACGTGCCAGGCCCGGAGCTCTCCTCTGAGGAGAGGGAGGTCCGGCCCCACTGGACACGTGGCGCCTTTAGAGCTCTCCCTGCGGAGAAGGGCGAGGTCCTTAGGCATTTTCTCCTGTGCGCGAGGGTACCCCATATCGAGGGTACCGACAGTGGCCCTCGGGCCCATCTCGGGGGAGATAGCAAGCCCGAGGTGGGGCCTCCATCTCTTCGGTTCCGTGCACTTTCTCTAAGTCCTGCGTTGACCGTTGCCGGAGAACGAACAGTCGCGGGATCGTGGGAGCGTGCGCCCACTTGATGGTTGCTTTTACTGTGGCGGTTCCCAAGGCTGCCACTTCTGCACGTTGCGGTGCTCTTTTCGGGAACCGCCGAAGCGCCTTGCCGTCTCGTCTCCTTGGGAGACTGAATTCTTCAGCCACCACTTCAGCTGTACGACTTGGGTCCACTTGTCATCGGCGCTCGGCCTTGGAGCTGAAGCGGTTGCCCATGGGGGGTATTCGAAGAGTTTCGAATCGCTTTGAATCGCATCTGGAAAGTTTTAAAAGGGGATCTTACCCGCATCGCGGCTTCACTTCGCACTTCCCAGCGCTTGCATCTTCCCTAGGTTCTTGCGCCTTTGTCTTCTGCCATGGCTTCCAACCCGCCTCCAGAGAAGAAACGCGCTCGATCTCCTCCGGTTGCGGCGTCTGCGCCGAGTCAGGGATCCAGGGCGCCTGCACGCCCTGCATCTGGAGATGGCACTTCATCCGGTGGCGACCCCAAGAGGTCTCGGGCTCATCATCCTGACGGGACTCTTGAGCGACGACAGGCTGAAGGTTCCCGGGCGTCGCGTCCTCCCTCCTCAGGCGGTGGAGTCTACAAGGAGACTGCTGATGTGTCGAGGGGAGCTTCAGGAGCATCCCCTGCTCCGTCAGTCCGGGCTACTGCGGGGCGGCCGTCGGCGGCGACGGCGGGCTCTAGTGGTCCAACCCCGGCTCGGAAGTCGGGGTTCAGAGCCCGTTGGAGTGCTCGGGTTTCTCGGCCGTCCCCGACTGATGGGGAGTCTGCGCCGCAGCCCTCGGAAACCGGGACGGCTGCCGCGGCCCCCAAGCCGGCGCGAGCTTCTCCTGTACTGGTCTGCCCGGATCCTATGGTAGTGTCAACTCCCCCTGCCGAGACAGTTGCCGCGGCCCCCAAGCCAGCGAAGGTTCGCCCTGTACCAGGCGGCCTGGCTTCTATTTCAGCGTCGACTCCCTCCACTCGTCCCTCTCCACCGGTTGAGGAGCCAGCTGTCAGTGAGGGCTTGGGGGGTCTGGCTGTCGAAGTCCCGGTGCCATCTTCTCCTGACCGGCGTCTCATCCCTGTCGCCGGTGCGCCATCTTCTCTTGAGGACGATGTGATGGAGGAGGTCGGGGGCGCCGCTCCGGCCTCTGCTGCCCCACTGCCCCTGGCGGACGCCCTCGTGCTCGCCCAGGCGAGCGTCCGGCAGGTCTTGGCCGCGCTTGGTCATGAGCGAGAGGAGCAGGTGGTTGAGAGGGATCGCCTCCTCACCTGGGGGAACCTTTTGTGGGAGCGTACCGCGAAGGTCAAGGGCGAGCTCGACTCCAGGCGGGAGTCGCTTGACGTCATGGAGGCGCTCCTCGACCGGCAGAAGCGGGCTCTCGATCGTTTGGACTCCGAGACGCGGCGGCTCCACAGGGAGGCCCTTGAGGCACATGCCCGGGCCGAGGAGAACTTCTCTACCCTGGAGGAGGTACGGCAGAGGCTGGAGCGCCGTAAGCGCACCATTGAGGACCAGGATCGCTCCATGGAGCCCGAGGCGGAGAGGGTCGCTGCGTGGCTGGCGGCAGGCGAGGGCGACCTGCGAGCTCGGGCCAGGGAGCTAGAGGCCCGGAAGACAGACCTTGTCATGAGGGAAGAGCAGGTCTCCCGGGAACGCCAGGCGATCCTGGATCGGGAGTTGGCTGTCAACTTCCGGGCTTCAGAGTTGGAGCGGCTTGCCCAGACTCTCCACCTTCGGTAAAGCTCCCTGGCGGCCAAGGAGAAGGAGTTCTCCGCGGGTAGCCACGACGCCCTGCGGGCAGCCCGCCGCGAGTTAGAGGAGCTCTTGGCCTTGCGGTCTTCCAAGGCCCGTGCGGTCTCGAGCTTTGTCGACCAGGCAGGGTCAGCCTTGGTCCCCCTTGGCTTCAGCCCAGTGAAGACGACGGCCCCTGCGCTGAAGGTGGCTGAAGTGATCCCCGCACTGGAGTAAATCGGCGCCAAGCTGAGTAGGCTAGACGCGGTGGTCGCCAGCGAGCTTGAGGCAGAGGGACGGGGCCTGGCCTTGGAGGTTGCCACGCATGTGTTGGCGTGCTTCAGGAGCCAGGACCCTTCTTTCTCACTGGAGCCAGCGAGGCAGGGTCCTGCCGCGGAGCGGGAGGAGACCGCCAGGGCCGAAGTCGGGGATGTGACTGCCCTTGTAGCCTCTAGGTTCCGGCGTGAGCCAGGGGGACCCTAGGCTTGTTTCTTTCTTTTTATCGAGTCTGTAGTCCAGCTCATGGAGCCATGAATAAATAGACTCTTGTGACCATTTGTGCCTGTGATGCTTTTGTCTTCTTCTTGGTTCTGCCTGGCCGAGCCCTTAGCTCCGCAAGGTACTCAGAGGTCTTCACCAATCTCGAAGATCTGCACAGACACCTTCCCCGGGTCCTTATTGTATTAAGGGCCCCGGAGGTCTCCGGAGCTCGCCCCATGAGGATGGGGAGGTCCGGATCTGCCGGCCACGTGGCGGGCCCGGAGCTCCCCTCTGAGGAGAGGGAGGTCCGGCCCCGTGGGACACGTGGAGCCTTCGGAGCTCCCCCCTCGGAGAGGGAGGTCCGGCTTCTGCCGGCCATGTGGCGGGTCCGGAGCCCCACCTGAGGAGGCGGGGGCTCCGGCCCCGCTGGACACGTGGGGCCTTCGGGCCTCATCCCAGTTGAAGGGGCGAAACCCAGATCCTCCAGCCCTGCACTGGAGTAGTCGATAGCTCCCTGCCCCCCACCTCATGCAGCACCCGTAGCCATAACCTGGAGGTCCTTCACACAGGTAGAGGAAACGTAATTCTCCTCGGGGGGTCCTCCCTTTCTCGTCTCTTAGTCTTATTCGGCTTATGATCCTAGTCCGCTATACGGGGCTTGGGCAATTCTGTGCGAGAGGCACCGGGGCTCCGGCTCCCTCCAAGGTCCGGGTACGATCGTCCGGCCCCTAGTACCGGACCATACGCCGGGGAAGCAGAGTGCACGGGCTTTGGGTACGGAACCAGGCAAAGCGGCTGTACTCCCCTGGACCCCCCATGCACGGCGCAGGCCTTTCCTGGAGGTGACCAACTGGCACCGCAACACCTGACTGGGGGAGGTCCGAGAGGCCCCCTGGCCATCGGCAGGTGCCTCAAGCGCAACCGCTTTCGGTAGGTGTCGGTACCTGAGATATGGGGTACCCCCGCGCACAGGGTAAAATGCCTAAGGAACTCGCCCTTCTCCGCAGGGAGAGCTCCGAAGGCGCCACGCGTCCGGCGGGGCCGGACCTCCCTCTCCTCAGAGGAGAGCTCCGGGCCCGCCACGTGGCATACAGAAGCCGGACCTCCCCCTCCGCGGGAAAGAGGCCCGAAGGCGCCGCGTGTCCAGCGGGGCCGGACCTCCCTCTCCTCAGAGGAGAGCTCCGGGCCCGCCACGTGGCATACAGAAGCGGGACCTCCCCCACCGCGGGGAGAGGTCCGGAGGCTCCACGTGCCCCGCGGGGCTGACCCTCCTCTTCTCTGAGAAGGGCTCCGGGTCCGCCATGTGGCAGCAGAGCGACGCTGCCTGCCCCGAGCGATAGGCAGCGGGCATAAATACGCTCCATACCTTGCCCGTACAAGGTATTCGAGGCCCGCGTCTTCCCAAGACGCGGAGACGCGGAGCACGCTTCTGTCAGGTGCCGTTGCGCTCAGTCGCATCACAGACTGGCGCGCGGTGTCAGAACCTGACAGCCAATAAACACCGCGACAAGACATCCCATGCCGCCTGCGCCGTCATCAACCACTACGACTAGCATGCGGCATGGGCAGGGCGGCAAGATGAAGACTCAGAAGCCTTCGACCAGAGACAACTACCGGCATAACTGCAGATACGGTAGATAATAGACAATCTTCCCGGGACCACCTGTCGGGTCCCGGCTTCCCTTGTAAGCCGCCCGAGTATTGGACTATAAAAGTCTCGGGTAGGCGTTGATAGCAAGGGTTTGCACTTTGCAACTCATACGCTAGCCATACACTCTCAAGCTGTAACTCACCCCCAAGCTCAGGCCTCCGGCCCTGAGCAGCAAGCAATACAGCAAGCTCCATAGCTCGCCGTGGACGTAGGGTTTTACGCTCCGGCGGCCTGAACCACGTAAAACTCGACGTGTCAAGCTCTTACTAACTCGTCCATCTGCCCAAGCTCTCCGCTAGGGACTAGCCCCTCCGAAAAAAGAACCTCCGCGGGCTGCCCAGTGCAGGCCCGGGGGAAGTGTCGATCGCACACTTCGACATTTGGCGCGCCAGGTAGGGGGCTTTTCTCCTAGCGCGACAAGTTTCCGCCGATGAAGATGACCAAACTTCCTTCAGCGGCAAACTCTCCCCCTCCGCGTTCACAGCGAACCGTGACCACTGGGGAGTACATGTCGACACACTCAGGACGGAGTGTGTCGGCACAAGCTGGTAGCCAGCAGCCGACTCCGGCAACGCCGACTCTGGCTATGCAGGCCCCGACCAGTGTGAGATCTTCTGCAGCGCTGAGCGTACACCATGGAGGTGCGCTAGCTGCAGCAAGAGCGCTGCTGCGCAACCCACCTGCGGGGGATGCGTCCCATTCAGCGACCCAGCAATGGGTCCGCGAGGTGGACCGCCTCGTCGTCGCCGCCGCGAACCCTCGGTTTCGGCGAGGACGGCGCCCAGGACAACCGGCTGTGTCGCTGACGCGCACACCCACGGTTGACGGGCTGACGGCGGATTCCAACTCCTCCAGGCTCCTGTCGACGGACCTGCGAAGGAAACTGGAACGGTGCCACTTGGGCCAGGACGCCCGGGTGTACCTCGAGCGATGCCGAGAGAGGCGTCGCAGCCATGAGGCAGGCGACAGCATGTCGTCGGCCTCGACGCAACCAGAAGGGCAGGCCTTCGCCACGCGAGCCCTGCCTCAGGCATATGCTGCGCAGCATATGCCACAGCTATATGCGCCACAAGTAGCGGCCCCGGTCTATGGTGCAGCCATGCCCATGCCGGGATATGCGGTGCCAGGTGCGAACCAAGCGTTCGCAGCGCCAGTACCTGCAGCAGCAGGTGGAGGATGTGCGGCCCTTGCACCCCACCTTCGCTTCGCAAGGTGGCCACGCAAGTTTCGCCCGCATCTGCCCGAGAAGTACGACGGTAGCGTCAACCCAGCGGAGTTCCTCCAGATCTACTCCACCGCCGTACTTGCCGCAGGAGGGGATGAGGCTGTCATGGCCAACTACTTCCCCGTCGCCTTGACCGGCCCAGCTCGGTCTTGGCTCATGAATCTACCTCAGGGGTCCATAACCTCCTGGGGAGAGCTCTGCCGGCAGTTCGTCGCCAACTTCGGCAGCTCCTACACCCGTCCCGGCACGGAGCTTGACCTCCACGCCGTCAAGCAACAACCTGGGGACTCGCTGCGCTCTTTCATCCAGCAGTTCTCTCAGGTACGCAACACCATCCCGCATATCCAAAGTGCCTCTGTGGTGGTGGCGTTCCGACAGGGTGTCCGGGATGAGAAAATGCTTGAGAAGCTCGCGACCAGAGAGGTCCGCGACGTCTCGGAGCTCTTCAGCCTGGCGGACAAGTGCGCCAGAGCAGCTGAAGGGCGGAACTGGCACGCTCTGCCGACCTCCGAGTCAGGAGGACAGCCCGGGTCCGGTGCTGCTGCCTATGGGGGTGGCAAGAAGACCAAGAACCGGGGGGTGGCAAGATGAAGTCACCATTCACGGCCCCCGTCGCCGCAGCTGCGACGACCAGTGGAGCTCGGGGGCCACGCCCCGACAAAAGGCAGCGGCAATCACCGGCCCCAGACAGTGACCAAGGCGGGCTATGCCCCGTGCATGGCACCTGCAACCATACTGCTGCCGAGTGCTGGGAGATCCAGAGGCTCGCAGAGCGCTTCCGCAAAGGAAGACAGCAGAGGGCTGAAGCGCCACACTACCCTCAGAGGGATGGCAAACAGAAGGTCGATGCCCCAGTCACTGCTGCCCACCAGGTGGGGTTCCAGGAGCCTCAGCGTGTCATAAAGACAGTGCATGATGGTGAGGACTCCAGTTCCGACGGTGACAGGCCAGGGCGTTAGCCAACTGCGGTGTGCCTCCGGGCCACGAACATACCTCTCGGGGGCCGCCTAAGGTCTGTCAACCCCTTGAAGGCCTCGCCAGAAGGGGAAGACGCCTTAGGTCATCCAAGACGAGCCCGGGTCTACCTACCCCTTGAAGGCCTTAGCCAGAAGGGGAGAACTCCCCGGGGGCCCCCAGGAGAAGCCGCGCAGGACCTGATCCAGCGCGAAGATAACAACCTCGACGACAAGACTCGGCTGCAGGAAACACCCCGCAACGCACGGTCTCGGCTAATGCTCTAAGCACTACCGCCAAAGAACCAAACGCGTCGGGGGCCTGCAGGAGGGCAACTTGGTGAAGCGGCACGCTCTATTCCAAGAAGGACCCATAAGCTCTCCCCCAGCAGGGAAGGTCCCTTCTGAATCATGAAAGCTGTCACCCCAAGCACACATGCCTTCCAACCGAGAGTGGGATCCGTTCCCAAAAATCCTTGCCATGGAGCAACGCTGTAAGTCCTACTTCCTGAGCATCAGTAGAACAGGGTTATTCCCTTCTGTAATAGATCCCATAGAATTTACGAACAGCGCTTGGGGCAGCTAAGTCTCAAGGGACGGTACAGGACTACGTCCAGTTTAGCCTGGTTCCGACCCTAAGCGCGTAGAGTCTTGCTTCCCTTGAAGACAAGGCGGAACATTGCCTCCCAGTACAGCCAGAATTCCACCTATGGGTACGAATACAGAGCCCCGTTCTACTTAGCTCTCTCTCATGCGCTCATTTAAATTATGCATTAATTTCTATGATCGCACTTTCTCTGTATGTTCATCGTACATCTAGCTCCCCCTCTCCTGCGCTCATCCATAGTCGGCATTCGCTATCCTACCGAAGGCGGCTGCGCTTGAGGCACCTGCCGATGGCCGAGTGGGTCTCTCGGGCCTCCCCCAGTCAGGTGTTGCGGTGCCAGTTGGTTACCTCCAGGAAAGGCCTGCGTTGTGCATGGGGGGTCCAGGGTGCGTATCCAGCTTAGCTGGCCCAGAGCCCAAAGCATGCGCATCCTGCCCTCCGGAGGTCCAGGGGAGTACGTCCGCTTTGACTGGTCATGAACCCAAAGCGCGTGCACTCTGCTTCCCCAGCGCATGGCCCGGTACTAGGGATCGGACGGCCGTACCCGGACCTCGGAGGGAGCCGGAGCTCCGGCGCCTCGTGCACAGATTTGCCCAAGCCCCGTATAGCGGATCGGGGTCGTAAGACGGATAATACTAGGAGACGGGAGGGGAGGACCCCCCGAGGAGAATTATGTTTCCTCTGCCTGTGTGCAGGACCTCCAGGTTACGGCAACAGGGACTGCATGAAGCGGGGGGAAAGGAGCTACCAGCTACTCCGGCCTGGGGCTGGAAGGACCGGGACCTGCCCCTCCAGCAGGGGCGGGACCCGGGGGCCTCACGTGTCCAGCGGGCCCGGAACTCTCTCCTCCCTTGAGGAGGGCTCCGGGCTCGCCACGTGGTGGGCAGAAGCCGGACCTCCCCCTCGGTGGGAGGGCTCCGAAAGCCCTACGTGTCCAACATGGACGGAGCTCCCGCCTCTTAGGAAGGAGCTCCGGACCCGCCACGTGTCAGGCAGATCTGGAGCTCCCCATAGGGCGAGATCCGGAGACCTCCGGGGGCCCCTAACACGGTTAGGACCCGGGGAGGGTGTCTTTGCAAAGCTCCGAGATTGGAAATGGCCTCTGAGTACCTTGCGGAGCTAAGGACTCAGCCAGGCAAAGCCAAGAAGGAGAGAAAAAGCATCACAGACACAAGTATCCAAAAGAGTCAAATTAAGCGAGGCTCCATGAGCTGGACTACAGACTCGATAAAAAGGGAGAAACAAGTCCTAAGGACCTCCCGGCTCCCGCCGGAACCTTGCGGCTATAAGGGCGGCCACATCCTCGACTTCTGCCCTGGCAGCTTGCTCCCGCTCTGCGGCTGGGCCCTCTATCGCTGGTTCTAGCGAAAAAGAGGGGTCGCGGCTCTTAAAGCATGCCAGCACATGTGAAGTGACCTCTAAGGCTAGGCCGCGCCCCTCGGCCTCAAGCTCGCTGGCGACCACCGAGTCTAGCCTGTCCAGCTTGGCGCCGATCGACTCCAGCGCGGGGATCACCCCCAACGCAGGGGCCGCGGCCCTCACCGGACTGAAGCCAAGAGGGACCAGGGCGGACCCTGCTCGATCCATGAAGCTCGAGACTGCAAGAGCCTCGGAGGACCGCAAGGCCGAAAGCTCCTCCACCTCGCGGCGGGCCGCCTGCAGAGCCTCCAGGTTCCTCTCAGAGAATTCCTTCTCCTTGGCCGCCAGGGAGCTCTCCTGAAGGTGGAGAGCCTTGGCGAGCCGCTCCAACTCAGCGGCCTTGAAGCCGGCGGTCAACTCCCGGTCTAAGACCGCCCGGCGATCACGGGAGACCTGTTCCTCCCTCAAGTCGAGGTCTGCCTTCAGGATCTCCAGCTCCTCCATCCGAGCTCGAAGGTCATCCTCGACCGCAGCCAGCTGCGCGGCGACCCTCTCCGCCTCAGCGGCCATGCAACGCTCCCGTTCCTCAACGGCGAGTTCACGGCGCTCCAACCACTGCCGTATCTCCACAGCAGCAGAAAGGCTCTCCTCGGCCCGGGCGTGTGACTCCAGGGTCTCCCGGTTGATCCGCCACGATTCGGTGTCCATGCGGTCAACAGCCCGCTTCATCCGGTCGAGGAGCGCTTCCCTGAAGTCGAGCAACTCCCGCCTGGAGTCGAGCTCACTCTTAACCTTCGCGGTCCTCTCCTGCAAAAGGTTCCCCCAGATGAGGAGGCGGTCCCGTTCAACCGTATACTCCTCCCGCTCGCGCCCTAGTGCAGCCAAGACCTGCCGGACGCTCGACTCAGCAAGCGCAAAGGCGTCCGCCAGAGGCAATGGAGCAACAGAGGCCGGGGCAGTCCCCCCGACCTCCTCCATTACCTCGTCCTCAGGAAGAGCCGACGCACCAGCAACCGAGACGAGACGACGATCAGGAGAAGCTGGCTCCGAGGCTCTGGCAGCCAGGCCAGCTGGGCTCTCTTCAGCTTCTGGCTCCTTGACCTGAGGAGATGGACGAGCCGGGGAAGGCGGTGCTGAAGAAGAGGCCGGGCCGTCTAGTGCAGGGTCAGCCTGCGCTGGCTTGGGGGCCGCGGTGGCCATCTCGGCAGGGAGAGACGACACCGCCGCGGAGTCCGGGTACACCGGAACAGGAGAAGTTCGCGCTGGCCTGGGGGCCGCGGCAGTTGCCCCTGGCTCCGAGCGCAGCGGCGCAGATTCCCCGCAAGTCGGGGAAGGCCGGGAAGCGCGGACACTCTAGCGGGCTCTGAACCCCGACTTCCGAGCCGGGGTAGGACTTCCAGAGCCCGCTACCGTCACCGACGGCCGCTCCGCAGTCGCTTGGATTGGCGGAACACGGGGCGCCCCAGAGGCTTCCCCCAGCGCATCAACCCGGGGCCTCTTCGAGTCGCCACCGGAGGGAGTGTCAGGCACCCCAGAATCCCGACTTGGCACAGACGCCGCTGCTAGAGGAGATCGAGCGCGCTTCTTCTCTGGCGGCGGGTTGGATGCCATGGCAAGGGAGAACTCAAAGGCAGGAGAGCAAAAGCGCAAGAGTCCGAGGTGAAACGCAGAGAAGTGCGAAGGGAAGCTGCAATATGGGTAAGGCCCCCTCTAAAACACCTTCCCAGGTGCAATCCCAAGCGATTCGGAACTCTTCGGATATCCCGCGTCGGCGACCGCTTCGGTTCCTAAACCGAGTGCCGATGACGGGTGGGCCCGAGCCGCCTGACTGAAGCAGTGGGGGCAAGGAGTCAGTCTCCTGAGAAGATGAGCCGGCAAGGCACTTCGGCGGTTCCCGAAGAAAGCGCCACAACGTGCAGAAGTGGCAGTCTTGGGAACCGCCGCAGTAAAAGCAACCATCAAGTGAGGGCACGCTCCCGCGATCCCGTGGCCGTTCGTGCTCCGGCAGCGGTCAATTCGGGACTTAGAGGAAGTGCGCGGATCGGAAGAGACGGAGGTCCCACCTGGGGCTCGCTATCTCCCCCGAGATGGGCCCGGGGGCCACTGTCGGTACCTGAGATATGGGGTACCCCCGCGCACAGGGTAAAATGCCTAAGGAACTCGCCCTTCTCCGCAGGGAGAGCTCCGAAGGCGCCACGCGTCCGGCGGGGCCGGACCTCCCTCTCCTCAGAGGAGAGCTCCGGGCCCGCCACATGGCATACAGAAGCCGGACCTCCCCCTCCGCGGGAAAGAGGCCCGAAGGCGCCGCGTGTCCAGCGGGGCCGGACCTCCCTCTCCTCAGAGGAGAGCTCCAGGCCCGCCACGTGGCATACAGAAGTCGGACCTCCCCCACCGCGGGGAGAGGTCCGGAGGCTCCACGTGCCCCGCGGGGCTGACCCTCCTCTTCTCTGAGAAGGGCTCCGGGCCCGCCACGTGGCAGCAGAGCGACACTGCCTGCCCTGAGCGATAGGCAGCGGGCGTAAATACGCTCCATACCTTGCCCGTACAAGGTATTCAAGGCCCGCGTCTTCCCAAGACACGGAGACGCGGAGCACGCTTCTGTCAGGTGCCGTTGCGCCCAGTCGCATCACAGACTGGCGCGCGGTGTCAGAACCTGACAGCCAATAAACACCGCGACAAGACATTCCATGCCACCTGCGCCGTCATCAACCACTACGACTAGCATGCGGCATGGGCAGGGCGGCAAGATGAAGACTCAGAAGCCTTCGACCAGAGACAACTACCGGCATAACTGCAGATACGGTAGATAATAGACAATCTTCCCGGGACCACCTGTCGGGTCCCGGCTTCCCTTGTAAGCCGCCCGAGTCTTGGACTATAAAATGCTCGGGTAGGCGTCGATAGCAAGGGTTCGCACTTTGCAACTCATACGCTAGCCATACACTCTCAAGCTGTAACTCACCCCCAAGCTCAGGCCTCCGGCCCTGAGCAGCAAGCAATACAGCGAGCTCCATAGCTCGCCGTGGACGTAGGGTTTTACGCTCCGGCGGCCTGAACCACGTAAAACTCGCCGTGTCAAGCTCTTACTAACTCGTCCATCTGCACAAGCTCTCCGCTAGGGACTAGCCCCTCCGAAAAAAGAACCTCCGCGGGCTGCCCAGTGCAGGCCCGGGGGAAGTGTCGATCGCACACTTCGACAGTAGGATAGCAAATGCTGACTATGGATGAGCGCGGGAAAGAGGGGAGCTAAACGTACGGTGAGCATACATAGAAAGTGCGGTCATAAAAATTAATGCGTAATTTAAATGAGCACATGAGAGAGAGCGAAGTAGAACAGGTTTCTGTGTAAATGCCCATAGGAGGAAGTCAGGCTGTACATGGAGGCAATGACCCGCCTCATTAAGAAGGGAAGCAAGACTCTACGCGCTTAAGGTCGGAACCAGCCCAAGCTGGACGTAGTCCTGGACCGTCCCCTGAGACTTAGCTGCTCCGAGCGCTGTTCCTAGACTCTATGAGATTTATTACAGAAGGGTATGGCCCTGTTCTACTAATGCTCAGGAGGTAGAACTTACTGTGCTGTTCCATGCTAAGGGTTCGGGAACGGATCCCATCCTTGGCTGAAAGGCATGTGTACCTGGGATGGCAACTTTCGTGACTCGGAAGGGACCTTCCCGGCTGGGGGAGCGTTTATAGGTCCTTCACGGGAAAGTGTGTGCCGCAGCACCAGGTTGCCTTCTTGCAGGTCCCTGACGCGCTTGGTCCTTTGGCGGTAGTGCTAGAGCACTAGCCGAGGCCGTGCGTTGTGGGGTGTCACCTGCAGCCGGTCCTCGTCGACGAGGTCGTTATCTTCACGCTGGAGCGGGTCCTGCGCGGCTTCTCCCGGGAGCCCTGGGGTACCCTCCCCTTCTGGCTAAGGCCGTCAAGGGGCAGGTGGACCCGGACTCTTCTTGGGAGACCCAAGGCGTCTTTCCCCTTCTGGCTAAGGCCGTCAAGAGGTTGACAGACCCTGGGCGGCCCCCAGGAGGTAAGGCCGAGGCACAGTGACGTGCACTTGGGAGAGGTTGCTTTCTTCACACTGGAGCAGGTCCTGCGCGGCTTCTCCCAGGAGCCCCGGGGTACCCTCCCCTACCTGGCGCGCCAAATGTCGAAGTGTATGGTCAACACTTCTGTCGAAGTGTTCGGTCGACACTTCCCCCGGGCCTGCACTGGGCAGCCCGCGGAGTTTCTTTTTTCGGTGGGGCTAGTCACTTGCGGAGAGCTTGAGCGCATGGACGAGTTAGTAAGAGCTTGACACGGCGAGTTTTACGTGGTTCAGGCCGCCGGAGCGTAAAACCCTACGTCCACGGCGAGCTAGGGAGCTCACTGTATTGCTTGCTGCTCAGAACCGGAGTCCTGAGCTTGGGGATGACTGATGTCTAGCGTATGAGTTGCGAGAGTGCGAACCCTTGCTAACGTTGCCTACCCGAGCCTTTTATAGTCCAAGACTCGGGTGGCTTACAAGGGGGGCCCAGGACCCGACAGGTGGTCCCGGGGAGATTGACTGTTATCTACCGTATCTGCAGTTATGCCGGTAGTTGTCTCTGGCGAAGGCTTCTGAGTCTTCATCTTGCAGCCCTGCCCATGCCGCTTGCTAGTCGTAGTGGTTGATGACGGTGGGGGCGGCATGGGATGTCTTGTCGCTGCGTTTATTGGCTGGCAGGCTCTGACACGGCACGCCAGTCTGTGATGCGACTGGGCGCAACGGCACCTGACAGAGGCGTGCTCCGCGTCTCCGCGTCTTGGGAAGGCGCGGGCCTTGAATGCCTTGTACGGGCAAGGTATGGGGCGTCTTTACGCCCGCTGCCTACCGCTCGGGGGCAGGCAACACTCTTCTGCTGGACACGTGGCGGGCCCAGAGTCCTCCTCAGAGGAGAGGGGGACCGGCCCCGCAGGACACGTGGCGCCTTCGGACCTCTCCAAGCGGAGGGGGAGGTCCGGCTTCTGTCGGCCACATGGCGGGCCCGGAGCTCCCCTCTGAGGAGAGGGAGGTCTGGTCCCGCTGGACACGTGGCGCCTTCGGACCTCTCCCCCGCGGAGGGGGGAGGTCCGGCTTCTGCAGGCCACGTGGCGAGCCCGGAGCTCTTCTCTGAGGAGAGGGAGGTCCGGCCCCGCCGGACGTGTGGCGCCTTCGGAGCTCTCCCTGCGGAGAAGGGCGAGTTTCTTAGGCATTTTCCCCTGTGCGCGGGGGTACCCCATATCGCGGGTACCGACAGTGGCCCCCGGGCCCATCTCGGGGGAGATAGCGAGCCCGAGGTGGAACCTCCATCTCTTCTGATCCGTGCACTTTCTCTAAGTCCCGCATTGACCGCTGCCGGAGCACGAACGGCCGCGGGATCGTGGGAGCGTGCGCCCACTTGATGGTTGCTTTTACTGCAGCGGTTCCCAAGACAGCCACTCCTGCATGTTGCGGCGCTTTCTTCGGGAACCGCCGGAGTGCCTTGCCGGCTTGTCTTAGGAGACTGACTCCTTGACCCGCCACTTCAGTTGGGCGGCTTGGGTCCACCTGTCATCGGCGCTTGGTCTTGGAGCCGAAGCGTTTGCCGATGCGGTGTATTCGAAGAGTTTCGGATCGCTTGGAATTGCACCTGGGAAGTTTTTAGAGGGGATCTTACCCACATTGTGGCTTCCCTTCGCACTTCCCAGCGCTTTTCCTTGGACTCTTGTGCCTTTGTCTTCTTGCCTTTGAGACCTTCCTCGTCATGGCCTCCAACCTGCCACCAGAGAAGAAGCGCGCTCGATCTCCTCCAGTGGCGGCGTCTGTGCCAAGTCGGGAACCTGGAGTGCCTGCATCTCCTGTTTCTGGAGATGGCACTCCTTCCGGTGGCGACTCAAAGAGGCCCTGGGCTGATGCGTTGAGGGGAGCTTCTGGGGCGTCCCCTGTTCCGCCAGTTCAAGCGACTGCGGAGCGGCCGTCAGTGACGGCGGCGGGCTCTGGGAGTCCTACCCCGGCTCGGAAGTCGGGGTTCAGAGCCCGCTGGAGTGTTCGCGCTTCCCGGCCATCCCCGACTGGCGGGGAGTCTGCGCCGTTGCGCTCGGAAACCGGGACAGCTGCCGCGGCCCCCAAGCCAGCGCGAGCCTCTCCTGTTCCGGTGTGCTCGGACTCCGCAGCGGCGTCATCTCTTCCTGGCCTTTATTCCCCAGGCCAGCGCAGGTCGACCCTGCACCAGGCGGCCCGGCCTTTATTCCGGCGCCGCCTTCCCCGGCTCGTCCCTCTCCTCAGGTCAAGAAGCCAGAGGCTAGAGAGAGTCCGGCAGGTCCGGCTGCCGGAGCCCCGGCGCCAGCTTCTCCTGACCGGCGTCTCGTCTCGGTCGCTGGTGCATCGACTCCTCTTGAGGACGAGGTGATGGAGGAGGTCGGGGGAGCTGCCCCGGCCTCTGCTGCTCCATTGCCCCTGGCGGATGCTTTTGCGCTTGCCGAAACGAGCGTCTGGCAGGTCTTGGCCGCTCTAGGTCGCGAGCGGGAGGAGCATACGGTTGAACGGGATCGCCTCCTCACCTGGGGGAACCTTTTGCGGGAGCGGACCGCGAAGGTCAAGAGCGAGCTCGACTCCAGGCAGGAGTTGCTTGACTTCAGGGAAGTGCTCCTCGACCGGCTGAAGCGGTCTGTCGACCGCATGGACGCCGAGTCGCGGCGGATCAACAGGGAGGCCCTAGAGGCACACGCCCGGGCCGAGGAGAGCCTCTCTGCCGCTGAGGAGATACGGCAGCTGTTGGAGCGCCGTAAACTTGTCGTTGAGGAACGGGAGCATTCCACGGCAGCTGGGGCGGAGAGGGTCGCTGCGCAGCTGGCGGCGGGTGTAACACCCCAAAATTTTGATTCAAAACACTAAATCATGTTCAGAGGGGAATTTAAAAATTTTTGGACGTGTTGCATGTTTTGCAAAAAATTCAAATTCAAACTGGAATTCAAATTAAACTCAAATCAGAAAAGAAATGGAAAAAGAAAAAGAGAAAACGGAAAAAAACCGGCCAGTGGCCCGAAACCCGCCAGCCGGCCCAGTTTCCCCCGCGCCAGCCCGCAGCCGCGCGCGCCCGCGCTCTCTCACACAGACGGGTGGGACCCACCTGTCATCCCCAACCTCGCTCGCGCCGACCCCGGACTCTCTCCCGCGCGCGCGCGATCTTAACCGATCGGAATACCGCGTCCCTCAGCCCGAATTCCGGTCCCAGAAGACTCAAACTCGATCACAACTGACCCACCGCCCTCCCCCTGCTATAAAAACCCCAGCCCCGATCGGTTTTTCCCACATGATCGCCGATTTTTACTCCGGTGAGCACCGAGACTTCGCCGGTGAATTCTGGCCGATCTAAGCTTGGAAACTCTGATCTAACTCGCTGGTCTTGATCCACCGCCTCCGGGGAGCTTTGCAGGTGCAGAAAACTCGGAGACTTACGGTGTAAACCCAGCGCCGACGAGCTTCGCCGTGGTTTTGCCTCGGACCTCGCCGCCGATCACTTTCCAGGACCCCCGAGCTCAAGAAAACCCCCGAGGTGAGATCCCTGACCTCCCCTCTACCGATCTATGCCATAAGATCACAGTTCTAGGCAGAATTCTCGAGGATCCGAAACTTTCCGGCGAGATCGCCGCTTCCCGCCGCCGTGCGCCGCCGGCAGCGCCGCCCGCGCTCGATCAGAGCGACGTGGCCGCTTGTGCGCCGTTTATTTTAAATCGCACGGTAGACTTTAAAACCTCGCGTACCGGTTCGATGTTATAATCTCAGCCGTCGGTTTAAAATCGGACGGTCCACGTCAGCCCCGCATTATAAAGACTGGAATTCTTACGTGCTACCCCCTGGGGTTCTCTGGAATTAAGAGCTAGCCCCGGAAACTTCAGATCTAGCCCCTGGAACTCCAGAAAATCATGTAAATTCATTTAAAAATCAGTTTTAGCCCCTGGACTTAATAAAAATTAGGAAAAACACCTCTGATAAGTGTAGCTAGACCCCTGGAAATTCTGAAAATAATATTATAGACCCTGTAATGGGGTGAGTTTACTTTTTTTTACCCTGTTTAGTATTTAATTTAGAAAATTGAATATGTAACTAGTGTTTAAAAATTAAAAAAGTGGGACAAACATATTGTCAAAATTAAGTTAAAGACTTTCTCAGTGTTTAGAAAATTTTGGAGTGAGATAAAAATATATTTTGGACAGAATTGAATCTGTTTAATTTATTATTCACATTTAGGGACACATTTTTAAGTAAAAAATAGTTATAGAAAATAGGTAAAATAATTATAAACTAGTTTACATCAGAGGCAAAGGTTAAAATGTGTTATTAAATTATTTAGGACCAGAACCTATTCTGTTTAGATGATGTGTATTACTAATTTCATAATAAAATACACATTTATGCATAGGAGAATAAATCTTAAAATATAGCAACTAGCAAATGATAAATGGAGTTTCTAAAATACAAAAAATTCAGTTTAGGGTTGGTAGAAATTCTAAAGGCACATATGGAGAAGAAAAATACTTTTTATACATACTTGGTAGTGAAAAGGTGTAGTAGTTTAATATAAGGAATTTGTTTAAAACTGAAACACACACACACACACACACATATATATATATATACATATATATATATATATATATATATATATATATATATATATATATATATATATATATATAGTATGTAAGTATAAATATGAACACCAAAGTAGGAATCATATACACATAAATAAAAGTGTATGCAAGCCACAGATCAACACACATAGAGTAACCACAACACATATAATGGTGAATGAATTTCATAAATATGAATGTGTGGTTTGTATGAAGTAAGAAGTGTGAACTATGTCTTATAATTGTTGTTTTTCTTTTGCTATGTGTGATGGTATGAAGTAGAACCTGTTCAAGAGCAAGTTATCCCTTTCCAAAATCAGGACTACCCATTTCAAGAGCAGCAAGAAGGAGGCAAGTGTCCTTGACCACTTTGATCCTATGCTAGGATGTGTAGATAGAATTATTTGCATTGTCAAATGAAATATAAAACCCATGCTAGGAAGTTTCCCTAGAATTGCATTACCTTGTTTCCTTATAGCTTGGGTTGGGATTTATTTTGTCATATCATTTATTTACATGCATATGCTTAGCCATGCTTAGAATGGGATATTTAGGATATGAGATCATCAGTTTATTATACCATACTCTTGAATGAGCTATTGTAAGTTATGTAGAGGTAGGGATCAAGGCAAGTTGGATGTTTTGGTTGTGTGCTGGGTGCACGAGACTTGGGTTTGTGTTTAGTACTTGCCTGGATCCTAAGGACCGGTTCATGGAGCATGTAACCTGGCTTTACCGTGCCAACCACATGCTGAGATGGGGCAGCTTGGCCAATTAATTAGGTGTATCCCCGGCGTAGTATGGGTGTGTTGGATGGTGCGGGGAGTGGGTATCAGCTGGACTACCATATGAACCGCAAGGCTCAAGAGGGGGCCACTGCAGCGGGGTTGGAGCCTCTTGTATGCTGTTAGGGGTGAAACCTCAGTGGGCCCACGCTCGTCGGGAATCCCTTTGTAAATGTTTCGTAGTGATCTCCTGGCTGCACACCTGGGAAGTGTGAATGTGGATCGTAGCCACTGACATAATGGAGGTTCTTTTAGTCCACTCGGCAATGGGGGATGAAATCACTACATGTGGGTACAGTGGTACAAACTCTGCAGAGTCAAAACTGTCATGACAACCGTGCTCACGGTCAAGAGCGGCTTGGACTTATTCATGATTAGAGGAGTGATGGTTTTGGAAGTTAAGCGGGGAGCTTAACATTGGAAATGATGTTATGGTTATTGGATTATGATGATGGGATGGGAGATTGGGACCATTTCACCTGTGTAGTAATGTAGGTGCTTAACAAGCTAAGGTGATAGGTATTAATTGCATAGTGCTTTAACCATGAGTTCAACCTCTCCTTGTTCTAGCCATGCATGATATAATTTTCCCACACTTGCTGAGTATCATTGGTACTCAACCTTGCATATTTGTTGGTTTATATTGCTGCTCAGGTCAAGATAATGAGGTGGTGTATAATGACCAAGATTTTGGACCCGAGGAAGGTTTTTAGGTTCATGAAGACCCCCGGGCAACGCCTGTGATGGAGCCCTAAAGAATAATATTCCACTGCTAGTTTATTTACTTGTGATGAACTTATTATTGTCCATCGAGACATTTACTATGTAAGACTTACTTATATTCGACACCTGGCTTGTAATAAATGATGCTTCACTATTTGTCATCACATGTATGAGAAAATGATCCTGGCATACATGTGATATTCACTTGGTTGTTATTCGGAAAAACCGGGTGTGACAGAGGTGGTATCAGAGCCAAGGTTGCCCGTAGGAACGTGGACCTAGGTAGAAATGGACGTATTTAAGGGCCCTATTTTCTTAAAAACTATTTTCCAAGGTGTGGGTTGAAGAGTGTTATTTAAGGAGTCATTTTCTTCATCTTACCCCAATTTTTCATTCAAAATGTGATTTTTGTTTAAAAAGTTTATCTAACCTAATTTTTAAATTCTTTTTGTTTTAGATGGTTCGCATGATTCGCACTGCTCGCAAGTCCACGGGAGGGAGAGTTCCCGTAGTTGCCCTTGCCGAAAGAGAGGAGAGTTGCCCAGTGACGTACCTTTCCTACGGATTGGCAGTAGGAGACTTGTTGCGCCGTCTTCGGTGTATGCTCGAAACCGCCGGCAATACGGGCAAGCTAATCATCCACTATAACTCCACCAGGACCATCCGTGAGAAGAGGGAAGAATGGAGTTCAGAAATGAGGATAATACACGAAAATCAGCTGCTTAAGATCCACCACTCTCCAGCTAGTAGAGCAACACAGGTCGATGCGGAGAAAGATGTCACCTAGGAGGCCATCACCTGCCAGAGTCACATCTATCGTCGCCACTTGGACAAAACTGAGTACATGTATGTCCTCCAACGTGAGAGTGATACCACGGAGTACAAATACCCACCAGTGCAGCAAGGGACTTCCCATGAGCACATGGACTTGTGCTTGGAGGATGCGGCTATGCTCAGCACTCGACTGCAGGAGTGTCAACAAGAGCTTCAGGATGTCCGAGACACCCTGAAGGACACGGAGGCGTTGCTGCGAGCTTGCTTAAAGGCAAGAGAAAGAGGAGATGGGAATGAACTGTGCGTCACCGTGAATGATACATGGACTCCTGACTCCCCGGATCGCCGAGCAATCAGGCGTCGTCGCACTTCTCCACCAGCAGCCTCCCCACCCAAAGAAGAGTCAGAAGGTAGCCGAAATGAGGAGGAAGATCCCGAGGAGCCAGCTCAAGAGGACGAGTAGTGTAGATTCTTTCCCCTAGCTAGCAAGAGGTCGAGTAGTCGAGTCGTTACGTAGTTAATGGCGTGATAATGCTTGGTGTGTGACGTGAGTTGTGGAAGCCATGAGCAATTGTCCACAGCCTCGTCTTCAGATTGTTTTGCTTTGGTGTGTGAACCCACAGGAAATAATAGTGCATTTATTTGGTGTGAGATATGAACCCTCGTAAAATTTTAACAAAGCCTCAACACCTCAAAGTACCAACAAATGAAAGTAGTAAGATGATACTAAATGGTATCAAATTAACATTTGTTGATTCTGCCAGATGGCCGGAAGAGGAAAAGGACGTGCTGCCAACCCCGCCAACAACAATGATGAGGCATGCAACCCTCATCTTTCTGGAGGCCAGGACCAGGGTGGCGCCGTGAAGAAGTTGATCCTCTCCACCAAATGCTGGAGAATCAAAATCAGCTCATCCAGAACTTGACTCAAGTGGTGGCCAACTTGCATCAAGTTCCACCTACACAAGCTGCACCACGCCAACCAAGGTTGAGTGAGTTTCTAGGAACTCAACCTCCAAAGTTTGCAAGTGCTGCTGAACCTCTGGAGGCAGATGATTGGCTGAAGACCATTGAAAGTAAGATGAGGATAATACAATGCCAAGGGTATGAGAGGGTGCTGTTTGCCTCTCATCAATTGCATGGACCTGCTGCTGATTGGTGGACCGCCTACGTGGCCGCCTATCATGACCCTGAGAACATTACTTAGGAAGAGTTCAAGCATAGCTTCCGCAACCATTACATCCCAAGAGGTGAACTCAAAAACAAGAGGAAGGAGTTTTTGGGACTGCAGCAGGGAAACATGACGGTGAGGGAATACCTCACTAAATTTACTCAACTATCCCGTTATGCTCCACGAGACATAGAGAATGATGAGCAGAAACAAGATTGTTTCGGGACTTACCGCAGAGATGCAGTGTGCAATGTCCTCCAATGAGTATGAAAGCTTCCAAAAGATGGTGGACCGAGCGTTTGTGGTAGAAAGGAAGCTAAAGGCACTGGAAAATAAGAATAAGAGGAAGGCTGGGTGGTCACATCAAGCCTCAGGGAGCAACACCCGCCCACGTATGATGCAGCAACCTACGGGGCAGACGAGCCGTGCTGCGGCACCCTATTCAGCACCAAGAGGGTACAACCCAAACTACAGGCCTCCCGCAGCACCAGTGCAGCCGCAACGTCAGTTTGTGCAGCAGCCTCGCCCCGCATATCCACCTCGATCAGCAGTGCAAGGACCCCCAAACCAACCCCAAGACAACAAAGGCCAGGCATCTAAGATTGGGGTGCAATGTTTTAGTTGCGGAGAAGTGGGGCACTACGCCCATAAGTGTCCAAAGAAGAAGCCCACGCAGCCACAGCAGCAGAATGTAATGAGAGGACGGGTGAACCACGTCACTATGGAGGAAGCACAAGAGGCACCCGACGTGGTAGTTGGTAAGTTTCCTGCCAATTTACATCTTGCAACTCTGCTGTTTGATTCTGGTGCTACCCACTCGTTCATTGCTCAAGGGTTTGTTAAGAAGCATGACCTAGCAACCACACAAATGAACCATGTGTTAGCGGTAAACTCTCCAGGTGGAGAAATAAGGACAAGACAAGTATGTCCCAAAGTGAGCCTAGACATTAATGGGGTAGTATTTACTGCTAACCTCATAGTGATAGATTCACAAGGGATAGATATTATTTTGGGTATGGATTGGTTGACCAAACATAAAGGAATCATCCATTGTTCGACTAGAATGGTGGAACTAACTCACCCCAGTGGCACCAGAGTAAAGTTCATAACAATACACGAGCCTAGGAGGGACATTAAATTAAATCAAGTGGAGGTGAAAGTTGAGGAAATCAGGACTATCAGGGAATATCCAGATGTTTTTCCGGAGGAGTTGCCAGGTATGCCTCCCGACCGTGACGTGGAATTCGCAATTGAGCTAGTACCGAGAACAGCCCCGATATACAAGAGACCTTATCGAATGGACTCCAAGCAGCTAGAAGAGCTCAAGGATCATTTGAGAGAATTGACGGAGAAGGGGTATATTCGCCCTAGTTCCTCACCATGGGGAGCTCCGGTGATATTTGTGCCCAAGAAAGACGGAACCCAAAGGTTATGCGTGGATTACCGTGCCTTGAATGAGGTAACCATCAAAAACAAGTACCCATTACCCCGCATTGAAGACTTGTTTGATCAGTTGAGGGGAGCTTGTGTGTTCTCGAAAATTGATCTCAGGTCGGGATACCACCAACTCAAGATAAGGCAATCTGATATTCCCAAGACAGCTTTCGTATCTCGGTACGGACTGTATGAATACACTGTCATGCCTTTCGGGCTAACCAATGCCCCGGCATATTTCATGTACCTCATGAACAAGGTATTCATGTAATATTTGGACAAATTTGTGGTGGTTTTCATAGATGATATTCTCGTC
Source organism: Neostapfia colusana (assembly GCA_030760725.1). Lineage (NCBI taxonomy): Eukaryota > Viridiplantae > Streptophyta > Magnoliopsida > Poales > Poaceae > Neostapfia > Neostapfia colusana. Next base: position 17,763,347 of record JASWHV010000003.1, read on the forward strand.
TTCTCCAAAGATGAAGAAGAACATGAGAAACATCTAAGGTTGGTGTTACAGAGGCTGAGAGAACACCAACTATATGCCAAGTTGAGCAAGTGTGAGTTTTGGCTGAAGAGAGTTCCCTTTTTAGGACATATAATCTCGGAGGGAGGAATCTCCATAGATCCCGCCAAAATCGAGGATATCCAGAAGTGGAAGACCCCTGAAAATGTCGGGGAAGTTCAAAGCTTTTTGGGCTTGGCTGGATACTATCGACGGTTTATTGAGGGATTCTCCAAGATCTCGAGACCTCTCACTAAACTGTTGGAGAAGGGAATCACATTCACCTGGACGCCACAGTGCGAGACGAGCTTTCAAGAGCTAAAGAAGAGATTGACAACAGCCCCAGTGTTGGTTATGCCAGATATGCAGAAGAATTTCACAGTGTACTGCGATGCCTCTGGAAATGGGTTGGGATATGTTCTCATGCAAGAAGGACATGTCGTGGCATATGCATCCCGGCAGCTTCGGAAGCACGAGAAGAACTATCCTACACATGACCTTGAACTAGCCGCAGTGGTACACGCGTTGAAAATTTGGCGGCACTATTTGATGGGGAAGAGGACAGAGATATATACGGATCATAAGAGTTTGAAGTACATATTCACACAGCCAGATCTCAACCTCAGACAAAGGAGATGGTTAGAGCTAATCAATGACTTTGATATAGGCATCAACTATCATCCCGGGAAAGCAAACGTCGTGGCCGATGCTTTGAGTCGGAAAGTGCAGGTCAATAAGTTGAGCTTGAAGGACATGCCTGCAGAATTGAAGGATGAGGTTATAAGGCTCAATCTATGTCTAGTAAATAGTGGTGAAGCCATCGCCATGGAAGTGGACTCCACACTCGAGCGAGACATACGCGAGGGCCAAAAGAATGATGAGAAGATACAAGAGATCAGACAGCTTATCAAGGAAAATAAAGCTCCTGGTTTTAGAGAGGATGAACAAGGAACGGTGTGGCACGGGAAAAGAATCTGTGTGCCAGAAGTAAAGGAGATCCGTGAATTGATTTTAAAGGAGGCTCATGATTCTGACTATTCCATTCATCCTGGGAGTACGAAGATGTACCAGGACCTCAAAAGCAGGTATTGGTGGTATGGCATGAAGCGAGATGTCGCGGAACATGTTGCCCTATGTGACACATGTCAGTTGGTGAAAGCAGAACATCAACGACCCGCGGGATTATTGCAACCACTCAAAGTGCCTGAATGGAAGTGGGAAGAAATCAGCATGGATTTTGTCGTGGGATTGCCTAGGACCCAATCCGGGTATGATTCAATATGGGTCATTATTGATAGGCTAACAAAGGTAGCTCATTTCATCCCTGTGAAAGAAAGCTACAGCGGATCCAAATTGGCAGAATTGTACATTTCAAGGATTGTGTGTTACCATGGAGTGCCAAAGAAGATAGTGTCGGACCGAGGGACACAGTTCACCTCGAGGTTTTGGCAGAAGTTGCATGAAACCATGGGAACCCATCTGAACTTCAGCTCTGCCTATCATCCCCAAACTGACGGGCAGACGGAGAGAACCAATCAGATCCTTGAAGATATGTTAAGGGCATGTGCACTCAAAAACAATAGGAGTTGGGACAAGAACTTACCGTATGCGGAGTTTTCCTATAACAACAGCTATCAAGCTAGTATGAAGATGTCACCGTTTGAAGCTTTGTATGGAAGGAAGTGCAGAACTCCCCTATTTTGGAACCAAACAGGAGAAAGTAAAGTGTTTGGTCCAGAAGTGCTACAAGAAGCCGAGGCGAAGGTGAGCGAGATTCGCAACAACTTGAGGATAGCACAAACACGCCAGAAGAGTTATGCTGATGTACGAAGAAGAGAGCTCGTTTTCAACGTGGGAGACTATGTTTATCTCAAGGTGTCCCCTATCAGAGGACTTCGTCGGTTCAAGGTGAAAGGGAAGTTGTCACCTCGATACATCGGACCCTTTCAAGTTTTGGAAAGAAAAGGCGAGGTGGCGTACCAACTAGAGTTACCGGTTCATCTATCGGACGTGCACGATGTATTCCATGTGTCATAACTCAAGAAATGCCTGAGGACGCCTGAGGAGGTGTTACCCATGAATGAAGTGGATGTAGCTGAAGATTTGTCTTATGCCGAGCAACCATACAAGATTTTGGAGACAATGGAACGCCTCACCAGAAATAAAAGAATCCGGATGTGCAAGGTGCAGTGGAAGCATCACTCGGAAGAGGAAGCCACATGGGAACGGGAAGATGAGCTCAAGGCACAATTTCCGGAATTGTTTTCTTAGAATCACCAATCTCGAGGATGAGATTTCTTTTAAGGGGGGTAGAGCTGTAACACCCCAAAATTTTGATTCAAAACACTAAATCATGTTCAGAGGGGAATTTAAAAATTTTTGGACGTGTTGCATGTTTTGCAAAAAATTCAAATTCAAGCTGGAATTCAAATTAAACTCAAATCAGAAAAGAAATGGAAAAAGAAAAAGAGAAAACGGAAAAAAACCGGCCAGTGGGCCGAAACCCGCCAGCCGGCCCAGTTTCCCCCGCGCCAGCCCGCAGCTGCGCGCGCCCGCGCTCTCTCACACAGACGGGTGGGACCCACCTGTCATCCCCAACCTCGCTCGCGCCGACCCCGGACTCTCTCCCGCGCGCGCGCGATCTTAACCGATCGGAATACCGCGTCCCTCAGCCCGAATTCCGGTCCCAGAAGACTCAAACTCGATCACAACTGATCCACCGCCCTCCCCCGGCTATAAAAACCCCAGCCCCGATCGGTTTTTCCCACGCGATCGCCGATTTTTACTCCGGTGAGCACCGAGACTTCGCCGGTGAATTCTGGCCGATCTAAGCTTGGAAACTCTGATCTAACTCGCTGGTCTTGATCCACCGCCTCCGGGGAGCTTTGCAGATGCAGAAAACTCGGAGACTTACGGTGTAAACCCAGCGCCGACGAGCTTCGCCGTGGTTTTGCCTCGGACCTCACTGCCGATCACTTTCCATTACCCCCGAGCTCAAGAAAACCCCCGAGGTGAGATCCCTGACCTCCCCTCTACCGATCTATGCCATAAGATCACAGTTCTAGGCAGAATTCTCGAGGATCCGAAACTTTCCGGTGAGATCGCCGCTTCCCGCCGCCGTGTGCCGCCGGCAGCGCCGCCCGCGCTCGATCAGAGCGACGTGGCCGCTTGTGCGCCGTTTATTTTAAATCGCACGGTAGACTTTAAAACCCCGCGTACCGGTTCAATGTTATAATCTTAGCCATCGGTTTAAAATCGGACGGTCCACGTCAGCCCCACATTATAAAGACTGGAATTTTTACGTGCTACCCCCTGGGGTTCTCTGGAATTAAGAGCTAGCCCCGGAAACTTCAGATCTAGCCCCTGGAACTCCAGAAAATCATGTAAATTCATTTAAAAATCAGTTTTAGCCCCTGGACTTAATAAAAATTAGGAAAAACACCTCTGATAAGTGTAGCTAGACCCCTGGAACTGAAAATAATATTATAGACCCTGTAATGGGGTGAGTTTACTTTTTTTACCCTGTTTAGTATTTAATTTAGAAAATTGAATATGTAACTAGTGTTTAAAAATTAAAAAAGTGGGACAAACATATTGTCAAAATTAAGTTAAAGACTTTCTCAGTGTTTAGAAAATTTTGGAGTGAGATAAAAATATATTTTGTACAGAATTGAATCTGTTTAATTTATTATTCACATTTAGGGACACATTTTTAAGTAAAAAATAGTTATAGAAAATAGGTAAAATAATTATAAACTAGTTTACATCAGAGGCAAAGGTCAAAATGTGTTATTAAATTATTTAGGACCAGAACCTATTCTGTTTAGATGATGTGTATTACTAATTTCATAATAAAATACACATTTATGCATAGGAGAATAAATCTGAAAATATAGCAACTAGCAAATGATAAATGGAGTTTCTAAAATACAAAGAATTCAGTTTAGGGTTGGTAGAAATTCTGAAGGCACATATGGAGAAGAAAAATACTTTTCATACATACTTGGTAGTGAAAAAGTGTAGTAGTTTAATATAAGGAATTTATTTAAAACTGAAACACACACAAATATATATATATATATATATATATATATATATATATATATATATATATATATATATATAGTATGTAAGTATAAATATGAACACCAAAGTAAGAATCATATACATATAAATAAAAGTGTATGCAAGCCACAGATCAACACACATAGAGTAACCACAACACATATAATGGTGAATGAATTTCATAAATATGAATGTGTGGTTTGTATGAAGTAAGAAGTGTGAACTATGTCTTATGATTGTTGTTTTTCTTTTGCTATGTGTGATGGTATGAAGTAGAACCTGTTCAAGAGCAAGTTATCCCTTTCCAAGATCAGGACTACCCATTTCAAGAGCAGCAAGAAGGAGGCAGGTGTCCTTGACCACTTTGATCCTATGCTAGGATGTGTAGATAGAATTATTTGCATTGTCAAATGAAATATGAAACCCATGCTAGGAAGTTTCCCTAGAATTGCATTACCTTGTTTCCTTGTAGCTTGGGTTGGGATTTATTTTGTCATGTCATTTATTTACATGCATATGCTTAGCCATGCTTAGAATGGGATATTTGGGATATGAGATCATCAGTTTATTATACCATACTCTTGAATGAGCTATTGTGAGTTATGTAGAGGTAGGGATCAAGGCAAGTTGGATATTTTGGTTGTGTGCTGGGTGCACGAGACTTGGGTTTGTGTTTAGTACTTGCCTGGATCCTAAGGACCGGTTCATGGAGCATTTAACCTGGCTTTACCGTGCCAACCACATGCTGAGATGGGGCAGCTTGGCCAATTAATTAGGTGTATCCCCGGCGTAGTATGGGTGTGTTGGATGGTGCGGGGAGTGGGTGTCAGCTGGACTACCATATGAACCGCAAGGCTCAAGAGGGGGCCACTGCAGCGGGGTTGGAGCCTCTTGTATGCTGTTAGGGGTGAAATCTCAGTGGGCCCACGCTCGTCGGGAATCCCTTTGTAAAGGCTTCGTAGTGATCTCCTGGCTGCACACCTGGGAAGTGTGAATGTGGATCGTAGCTACTGGCATAATGGAGGTTCTTTTAGTCCACCCGGCAATGGGGGATGAAATCACTACATGTGGGTACAGTGGTACAAACTCTGCAGAGTCAAAACTGTCATGACAGCCGTGCTCACGGTCAAGAGCGGCTTGGACTTATTCATGATTAGAGGAGTGATGGTTTTGGAAGTTAAGCGGGGAGCTTAATATTGGAAATGATGTTATGGTTATTGGATTATGATGATGGGATGGGAGATTGGGACCATTTCACCTATGTAGTAATGTAGGTGCTTAACAAGCTAAGGTGATAGGTATTAATTGCATAGTGCTTTAACCATGAGTTCAACCTCTCCTTGTTCTAGCCATGCATGATATAATTTTCCCACACTTGCTGAGTACCATTGGTACTCAACCTTGCATATTTGTTGGTTTATATTGCTGCTCAGGTCAAGATAATGAGGCGGTGTATAATGACCAAGATTTTGGACCCGAGGAAGGTTTTTAGGTTCATGAAGACCCCCGGGCAACGCCTGTGATGGAGCCCTAAAGAATAATATTCCGTTGCTAGTTTATTTACTTGTGATGACCATATTATTGTCCATCGAGACATTTACTATGTAAGACTTACTTATATTCGACACCTGGCTTGTAATAAATGATGCTTCCCTATTTGTCATCACATGTATGAGAAAATGATCCTGGCATACATGTGATATTCACTTGGTTGTTCTTCGGAAAAACCGGGTGTGACAGCGGGCGAGGATGACCTTCGAGCTCGAATCGAGGAGCTAGAGATTCAGAAGGCAGACCTCGACATGCGGGAGGAACAGGTCTCCTGCGAACGCCGGGCGGTCCTGGATCGGGAGTTGGCTGCCGACTTCAAGGCTTCTGAGTTGGAGCGGCTCGCCAAGACTCTTCACCTTCGGAAAAGCTCCCTGGCGGCCAAGGAGAAGGAATTCTCCGAGAGAAACCAAGAGGCCCTGCAGGCAGCCCGCCGCGAAGTGGAGGAGCTCTCGGCCTTGCGGTCCTCCGAGGCGCATGCGGTCTCAAGCTTCGTTAATCGAGCGGGGTCTGCCCTGGTCCCTCTTGGCTTCAGTCCGGTGAGGGCAGCAGCTCCTGCGTTGAAGGTGGCGGAGGTGATCCCCGCGCTGGAGTCGATCAGCGCCAAGCTGGACAGGCTAGACTCGGTGGTCGCCAGCGAGCTTGAGGCCGAGGGACGCGGCTTGGCCTTAGAGGTTGCCTCACATGTGCTGGCATGCTTCAAGAGCCGCGACCCTTCTTTCTCCCTGGAGCCAGCGAGAGAGGGCCCAGCCGTGGAGCGGGAGGAAGCTGCCAGGGCTGAAGTCGAGGATGTGGCCGCTGTCGGTACCCGCGATATGGGGTACCCCCGCGCACAGGGGAAAATGCCTAAGGAACTCACCCTTCTCCGCAGGGAGAGCTCCGAAGGCGCCACGCGTCCGGCGCGGCCGGACCTCCCTCTCCTCAGAGGAGAGCTCCGGGCCCGCCACGTGGCATACAGAAGCCGGACCTCCCCCTCCGCGGGAGAGAGGTCCGAAGGTGCCACGTATCCGGGGGCCAGACCTCCCTCTCCTCAGAGAAGAGCTCTGGGCTCGCCACGTGGCCAACAGAAGCTGAACCTCCCCCTCCGCGGGGAGAGGTCCGAAGGCTCCACGTGTCCTGCGGAGCCGGACCCCCCTCTCCTCTGAGGAGGGCTCCGGGCCCGCCACATGGCCAGCAGAACGGTGCTGCCTGCCCCGGAGCAATAGGCAGCGGGCGTAAAGACGCCCCATACCTTGCCCGTACAAGGTATTCAAGGCCCGCGTCTTCCCAAGACGCGGAGACGCGGGGCACGCCTCTGTCAGGTGCCGTTGCGCCCAGTCGCATCACAGACTGGCGCGCAGTGTCAGAGCCTGCCAGCCAATAAACACAGCGACAAGACATCCCATGCCGCCCCCGCCGTCATCATCCACTACGACTAGCATGCGGCATGGGCAGGTCTGCAAGACGAAGACTCAGAAGTCTTCGCCAGAGACAACTACCGGCATAACTGCAGATACGGTAGATGATAGACAATCTCCCCGGGACCACCTGTCGGGTCCCGGGCCCCCTTGTAAGCCACCCGAGTCTTGGACTATAAAAGGCTCGGGTAGGCGACGATAGCAGGGGTTCGCATCTCTGCAACTCATACGCTAGCCATTCACACCCAAGCTGTAACTCACCCCCAAGCTCAGGACTCCGGTTCTGAGCAGCAAGCAATACAGCGAGCTCCATAGCTCGCCGTGGACGTAGGATTTTACGCTCCGGCGGCCTGAACCACGTAAAACTCACCGTGTCAAGCTCTTACTAACTCGTCCATCCGCGCAAGCTCCCCGTAAGGGACTAGCCCCACTGAAAAAAGAACCTCCGCGGGCTGCCCAGTGCAGGCCCGGGGGAAGTGTCGACCGAACACTTCGACATTTGGCGCGCCAGGTAGGGGGCTTTTCCCCTTGCGCGACGAGTTTCCGCCGACGAAGATGACCAAGCTTCCCTCAGCGGAAAACTCCCCCCCCCCCCCCCCCCCGCGTCCACGGCGAACCGCGACCAGGGGGGAGTACATGTCGACACGCTCAGGACGGAGTGTGTCGGAACAAGCTGGGAGCCAGCAACCGGCTCTGGCAGCGCCGACCCCGGCAATGCAGGCTCCAACCAGCGTCAGGCCTTCAGTAGCGCTGGGCGTACCCAGTGGGGGTGCGCTAGCTGCAGCAAGAGCGCTACTGCACAATCCTTCTGCTGTGGACGCGCCTCAGGCAGCGACCCAGCAGTGGATTCGTGAGGTAGACCGTCTCGTCGTCGCCGCCGCAAACCCTCGACTTCAGCGGGGATGACGCTCCAGTCAACCGGCAGTGTCGCTGACGCGCACGCCCACGGTTAACGGGCAGACGGCGGACTTCAGCTCCGCCAGGCCTCCGACGACGGACCTGAGGGTAGAGCTGGAGCGATGCCACTTGGGCCAAGATGCTCGAGTGTTCCTCGAGCGACGTCGAGAGAGGCGTCGCATCCAAGAGACTGGTGGCAACATGATGTCGGCCCCATCCCAGCCTGAAGGGCAGATCTTCGCCACGCGAGCTCTGCCCCAGGCGTACGCCGCACAGCATATGCCGCAACCATTTGCCCAGCAAATGGCATCCCCGGTCTATGGTGCAGCCTTGCCCATACCAGGGTGTACAGTGCCAAGTGCGAATCAAGCGTTCGCGGCACCGATACCTGCGGCAACAGGAGCAGGATGTGTGGCTCTTGCACCCCACCTTCGCTTCGCGAAGTGGCCGCGCAAGTTTCGGCCGCACCTGCCCGAACAGTACGACGGCAGTGTCAACCCGGCGGAGTTCCTCTAGATCTACTCCACCGCCGTACTCGCCGCAGGAGGGGATGAGGCTGTCATGGCCAACTATTTCTCCGTCGCCTTAACGGGCCCAGCCCGGTCTTGGCTCATGAATCTACCCCAGGATTCCGTAACCTCCTGGGGAGAGCTCAGTCGGCAGTTCATCGCCAACTTCGGCAGTTCCTACACCCGTCCTGGCACGGAGCTCGACCTCCACGCCATCCAGCAACAACCAGGGGAGTCGCTGCGCTCCTTCATCCAGCGGTTCTCCCAGGTGCGGAACACCATTCCACACATCCAGAACGCTTCTGTGGTAGTGGCGTTCCGGCAAGGCGTTTGGGACAAGAAGATGCTCGAGAAGCTCGCGACTAGGGAGGTCCGCGATATTTCACAACTCTTCAGCCTGGCGGACAAGTGTGCCAGAGCAGCCGAAGGGCGGAGCTGGCACTCCCTGCCGGCCTCCGAGCCAGGGGATCAACCAGGATCTGGCGCCGCTTCATATAAAAGCGGCAGGAAGATCAAGAACGGAGGCGGAAGCAAGATAAAGCCACCAGCCGCGACCCCCGTTGCCACAACGGCGGTGCCCAGTGGAGCTCGGGGGCCGCGCCCCGACAAGAGGCCGCGACAATCACCGGCCCCAGACGGGGGCCAGGATGAGTTATGCCCCGTGCATGGCACCAGTTATCATACCGCTGCCAAGTGCCGGGAAATCCGGAAGCTCGCGGAGCGCTTCCGGAAAGGGAAGCAACCCCTAACTGATGCCCCACCCTACCGTCAAAGGGAGGGCAAGCAGAAGGTCGAAGCCCTAGACGGCGTCGACCGCCAGGTGGAGTTCCAGGAGCTTCAGCGCGCCTTGAAGGCAGTGCGCAATCATGAGAGCTCCAGCTCCAGTGATGACGAGCACCAGAAGATGCTCTACATCATCTTTGGCGGGTCCGCTGACGCCCCGTCTCGACAGCGGCTAAGGCCTTGCGCCGAGCGGTAGCGTCGGTGGCTCCCCTCCCGAGTGCAGCACCGCACCTCAGGTGGATGGGAACCCCCATCAGCTTCGATGCCACCGACTGCCCCAGGAACATGGCTGGGGCCGGCCAACTACCGCTCTTGGTGGCCCCCACCATCGCCAACGTGAGGATGTACCACGTTTTGGTGGATGGCGGGGCTGGACTGAACCTCATCAGTCGCGCAGCTTTCCAGAAGCTGCAGATCCCGATGGCCAAGCTCACCCCATCGAGCCCGTTCTCAGGGGTAGGACCGGGACAGGTCGTTCCCTACGGCCACATCAGCCTCCCGGTGACCTTTGGGGCACCGGACAGCTATCGGACAGAGTACATTCTGTTCAACGTGGCCGAGATCGAACTCTCCTTCAACGCCATAATTGGCAGGCCAGCCCTGTACCGGTTCATGGCAGTAGCCCACTACGGCTACCTTGTCTTGAAGATGCCTACACCAACAGGCGTCCTCAAGGTTTGTGGAGACCGTACTGCTGCAGTGTTAGCCTTGGAAAAGCTCCAAGCGCTTACAACAGCTAGAGCACCAACCCCAGGCAGTGCAGAACCAGGCCGGCTCCACCCGAGTGCACGCCACCGTGCCTCTACCACAGCACCCCATGTGCAACCCCTCGACGAGGACAATGTCCCCTTGAGGCTCGTCCGAATCAGCGCCGATGCCACCCAGACCACCCGGGTAGCCGGGGGCCTGGATAACAGATAGGAGGGCGCGCTCGTTACCTCCCTCCGGCACAATGCCGATGTGCTGCATGACAGCCGTCGCGGATGCCAGAGATCACTAGGGAGGTGATTGGGCACTATCTAAAGGTCTCCCCCAACGCCTGGACAGTCCGACAGGAGCCCCTCAAGCAGCCCACCGAGCAGTAAAAAGCTTCATTCGGGAAGAAACCAAGAAGCTGCTGGGCGCTGGCTCCATATGGAAAGTCCGCCACCCCCGGTGCTTGGCGAACCCCGTTGATTGTTCCAAAGGCCGGCGGGAAGCTCCGGAAGTGCATCGACTACACCAGTCTCAATAAGGCATGTCCTAAAGATCTATTTTCTCTCCCTATGATAGATCAAATAGTAGGCTCGACGTCAGGCTGTGATATACTGTGCTTCCTAGATGCTTGCTCGGGTTTCCACCAGACCCCTACGTCTAGAGAAGTTGAAGAGCACACCCCCTTCACCACAGTAGTGTAACACCCCAAATTTTTAGTCAAAACCCAAATTTGGATTCAAAACCCTAAACCATGTTCAGAGGGGAATTTAGAAATTTTTGGACGTGTTGCATGTTTTGCAAAAATTCAAATTCAAACTGGAATTCAAATTATACCCAAAACAGAAAAGAAATGGAAAAAGAAAAAAAGAAATCGGGAAAAAACTGGCCAGTGGGCCGAAACAGCCAGCCGGCCCAGCAAACCCCCGCGCCAGCCCGCCCCGCGCGCGCCGCGCTGCCCCTCGCTGACGGGTGGGACCCACATGTCATCCCTAACCCCGCGACCCCGGACTCTCTCCCGCGCGCGCGATCGCAACCGATCGGGAAATCGCGTCCCGCAGCCGAATTCCGGTCCCAGCGGACTCCAACTCGATCACAACAGACCCACCGCCCTCCCCCGGCTATAAAAACCACCGATCCGATCAGTTTTCCTCACGCGATCGCCGATTTTCACTCCGGTGAGCACCGAGACTTCGCCGGTGAATTCTGGCCGATCTAAGCTCGGAAACTCTGATCTAACTCGCTAGTTTTGATCCACCGCCTCCGGGGAACTTTGCAGGTGCAGAAAACCCGAAGACTTACGGTGTAAACTCAGCGCCGACGAGCTTCGCCGTGGTTTTGCCTCGGACCTCGCCGCCGAGCACTTTCCAGGACCCCCGAGCTCGAGAAAACCCCCGAGGTGAGATTCCTGACCTCCCCTCTACCGATCTAGGCCATAAGATCACAGTTCTATGCAGAATTCTCGAGGATCCGAAAGTTTCCGGCGAGATCGCCGCTTCCCGCCGCCGTGCGCCGCCGGCAGCGCCGCCCGCGCTCGATCAGAGCGACGTGGCCGCTTGTGCGCCATTTATTTTAAATCGCACGGTAGACTTTAAATCCCCGCGTACCGGTTCGATGTTATAATCTCAGCCGTCGGTTTAAAATCGGACGGTCCACGTCAACCCCGCATTATAAAGACTGGAATTCTTACGTGCTACCCCCTGGGGTTCTCTGGAATTGAGAGCTAGCCCCGGAAACTTCAGATCTAGCCTCTGGAACTTCAGAAAATCATGTAAATTCATTTAAAAATCAGTTTTAGCCCCTGGACTTAATAGAAATTAGGAAAAACACCTCTGATAAGTGTAGCTAGACCCCTGGAAATTATGAAAATAATATTATAGACCCTGTAATGGGGTGAGTTCATTATTTTAACCCTGTTTAGTATTTAATTTAGAAAATTGAATATGTAACTAGTGTTTAAAAATTAAAAAGGGGGACAAAAATAATTGTCAAAATTAAGTAAAAACTTTCTCAGTGCTTAGAGAATTTTGGAGTGAGATAAAAGTATATTTTTGGGTTGAAATAAATCTGTTTCATCTATTATTCACATTTAGGGACACATTTTTAAGTAAATAATAGTTATAGAAAAATAGGGAAAATAATTATGAAATGGTCTACATCAGAAGCCAAGGTCAAAAGATGTTATTAAATCATTTAGGACCAGAACCTATACTGTTTAGAAGATGTGTATTACTAATTTCATAATAAAATACACAATTATGCATAGGAATATAAATCTGAAAATATAGCAACTAGTAAATGATAAATGGAGTTTCTAAAATCCAAAGAGTTCAGTTTAGGGTTGATAGAAGTTGTGAAGGCACATATGGAGAAGAAAAATACTTTCCATACATACTTGGTAGTTTAATGTAAGGAATTTATTTAAAACTGAAACACAACACATATAATGGTGAGTGAAGTTCATAAATATGAATGTGTGGTTTGTATGAAGTAGAGGTGTGAACTATGTCTTATGATTGTTGTTTTTCTTTTGCTATGTGTGATGGTATGAAGTAGAACCTGTTCAAGAACAAGTTATTCATTTCCAAGATCAGGACTACCCATTTCAAGAGCAGCAAGAAGGAGGCAAGTGTCCTTGACCACTTTGATCCTATGCTAGGATGTGTAGATAGAATTATTTGCATTGTCAAGTTAAATATGAAACCCATGCTAGGAAGTTTCCCTAGAATTGCATTACCTTGTTTCCTTGAAGCTTGGGTTGGGATTTATTTTGTCATGTCATATATTTACATGCATTTGCTTAGCCATGCTTAGAATGGGATAATTGGGAAATGAGATCATCAGTTGATTATACCATACTCTTGAAATGAGCTATTGGGAGTTATGTAGAGGTAGGGATCAAGGTAAGTTGGATGTTTTGGTTGTGTGCTGGGTGCACGAGACTTGGGTTTGTGTTTAGTACTTGCCTGGATCCTAAGGACCGGTTCATGGAGCATGTAACCCGGCTTTACAGTGCCAACCACATGCTGAGATGGGGCAGCTTAGCCAATTAATTAGGTGTATCCCCGGCGTAGTATGGGTGTGTTGGATGGTGCGGGGAATAGGTGTCAGCTGGACTACCATATGAACCGCAAGGCTCAAGAGGGGGCCACTGCAGCGGGGTTGGAGCCTCTTGTATGCTGTTAGGGGTGAAACCTCAGTAGGCCCACGCTCGTCGGGAATCCCTTTGTAAAGGCTTTGTAGTGATCTCTTGGCCGCACACCTGGGAAGTGTGAATGTGGAACGTAGCCACTGGCATAATGGAGGTTCTTTTAGTCCACCCGGCAACGGGGGATGAAATCACTACTTGTGGGTACAGTGGTACAAACTCTGCAGAGTCAAAAAAAAACTGTCTTGACAGCCGTGCTCACGGTTAAGAGCGGCCTGGACTTATTCATGATTAGAGGAGTGAAGGTTTTTGGGAGTTGTGGATGTTAAGCGGGGAGCTTAACATTGGAAATGATGTTATGGTTATTTGGTTATGATGATGGGATGGGAGATTGGGACCATTTCACTTGTGTAGTAATGTAGGTGCTTAATAAGCTAAGGTGATAGGTATTAATTGCGTAGTGCTTTAACCATGAGTTCAACCTCATCTTGTTCTAGCCATGCATGATAAAATTTTCCCACACTTGCTGAGTACCATTGGTACTCAACCTTGCATATTTGTTGGTTTATATTGCTGCTCAGGTTAAGATAATGAGGTGGTGTATAATGACCAAGATTTTGGACCCGAGGAAGGCTTTTAGGTTCATGAAGACCCCCGGGCAACGCCTGTGATGGAGCCCTAAAGAATAATATTCCGCTGCTAGTTTATTTACTTGTGATGAAGCATTAGTGTTCATTGAGACATTTGCGATGTAACACTTATTTATATTCGACACCTGGCTTGTAATAAATGATGCTTCACTATTTGTCATCACATGTATGAGAAAATGATCCTGGCATACATGTGATATTCACTTGGTTGTTTCTTCGGAAAAACCGGGTGTGACAGAGGTGGTATCAGAGCCAAGGTTGCCCGTAGGAACGTGGACCTAGGTAGAAATGGACGTATTTAAGGGCCCTATTTTCTTAAAAACTATTTTTCAAGGTGTGGGTGGAAAAAGTGTTATTAAAGGAGTCATTTTCTTCATCTTACCCTAACTTTCATTCAAAATAGGATTTTTATTTGAGAATTTATCTAACCTAATTTTAAATTCTTTTGTTTTTAGATGGTTCGCATGATTCGCACCGCTCGTAAGTCCACGGGAGGGAGAGTTCTCGTAGTTGCCCTTGCCGAAAGAGAGGAGAGTCGTCCAGTGACGTACCTTTCCTATGGATTGGCAGTAGGGGACTTGTTGCGCCGTCTTCGACGTATGCTCGAAGCCGCAGGCAATACGGGCAAGCTCATCATCCACTATAACTCTACCAGGACCATCCGTGAGAAGAGGGAAGAATGGAGTTCGGAGATGAGGATTATACACGAGAATCAGCTGCTGAAGATCCACCATTCTCCAGCTTGTCGAGCAACACAAGTTGATGCGGAGAAAGATGTCACTTGGGAGGCCATCACCTGCCAGAGTCACATCTATCGTCGCCACTTGGACAAAACTGAGTACATGTATGTCCTCCAACGTGAGAGTGGTACCACGGAGTACAAGTACCCACCGGTGCAGCAAGGGACTTCCCATGAGCACATGGACTTGTGCTTGGAGGATGCTGCTATGCTCAGCACTCGACTGCAGGAGTGTCAACAAGAGCTTCAGGATGTCCGAGACACCCTGAAGGAAACGGAGGCGTTGCTGCGAGCTTGTTTAAAGGCGAGAGAAAGAGGAGATGGGAATGAACTGTGTGTCACCGTGAGTGATCCATGGACTCCTGACTCCCCGGATCGCCGAGCGATCAGGCGTCGTCGCACTTCTCCACCAGCAGCCTCCCCACCCAAAGCAGAGTCAGAAGGTAGCCGAAATGAGGAGGAGGATCCTGAGGAGCCAGCTCAAGAGGACGAGTAGTGTAGAATCTTTCCCTTAGCTAGCAAGAGGTCGAGTAGTCGAGTCGTTACGTAGTTAATGGTGTGATGATGCTTGGTGTGTGACGTGAGTTGGGGAAGCCATGGGCAATTGTCCACAGCCTCGTCTTCAGATTGTTCTGCTTTGGTGTGTGAACCCACAGGAAATAATAGTGCATTTATTTAGTGTGAGATATAAACCCTCGTAAAGTTTTAACAAAGCCTCAACACCTTAAAGTACCAACAAATAAAAGTAGTAAGATGATACTAAATGGTATCAAATTAACATTTGTTGATTCTGCCAGATGGCCGGAAGAGGAAAGGGACGTGCTGCCAACCCCGCCAACAACAATGATGAGGCATGCAACCCTCATCTTTCTGAAGGCCAGGACCGGGGTGGTCGCCGCGAAGAAGTTGATCCTCTCCACCAAATGCTGGAGAATCAAAATCAGCTCATCCAGAACTTGACTCAAGTGGTGGCCAACTTGCATCAAGTTCCACCTCCACAAGCTGCACCACACCAACCAAGGTTGAGTGAGTTTCTAGGGACTCAACCTCCAAAGTTTGCAAGTGCTGCTGAACCTCTGGAGGCCGATGATTGGCTGAAGACCATTAAAAGTAAGATGAGGATAATCCAATGCCAAGGGTATGAGAGGGTGCTGTTTGCCTCTCATCAATTGCAGGGACCTGCTGCTGATTGGTGGACCGCCTACGTGGCCGCCCATCATGACCCTGAGAACATCACTTGGGTAGAGTTCAAGCGTAGCTTCCGCAACCACTACATCCCAAGAGGTGAACTCAAAAACAAGAGGAAAGAGTTTCTGGGACTGCAGCAGGGAAACATGACGGTGAGGGAATACCTCACTAAATTTACTCAACTATCCCGTTATGCTCCACGAGACATAGAGACTGATGAGCAGAAACAAGATTGTTTCGTGGAAGGACTTACCGCAGAGATGCAGTGTGCCATGTCCTCCAATGAGTATGAAAGTTTTCAAAAGATGGTGGACAGAGCATTTGTGGTAGAAAGGAAGCTAAAGGCTCTAGAAAATGAGAATAAGAGGAAGGCCGGGTGGTCACATCAAGCCTCAGGAAGCAACACCCGCCCACGTATGATGCAGCAACCTACGGGGCAGATGAGCCGTGCTGCGGTACCCTATTCAGCACCAAGAGGGTACAACCCAAACTACAGGCCTCCCGCAGCACCAGCACAGACTCAACGTCAGTTTGTGCAACAGCCTCGCCCCGCATATCCACCTCGACCAGCAGTACAAGGACCCCCAAACCAACCCCAAGACAACAAGGGCCCAGCACCTAAGGTTGGGGTGCAATGTTTCAGCTGTGGTGAAGTGGGGCACTACGCCCATAAATGCCCGAAGAAGAAGCCTGCGCCGCCACAACAGCAGAATGTAGTGAGAGGACGGGTGAACCACGTCACTATGGAGGAAGCACAAGAGGCACCCGACGTGGTAGTTGGTAAGTTTCCTGCCAATTTACACCTTGTAACTCTGCTGTTTGATTCTGGTGCTACCCACTCGTTCATTGCTCAAGGGTTTGTTAAGAAGCATGACCTAGCAACCACACAAATGAACCATGTGTTAGCGGTAAACTCTCCAGGTGGAGAAATAAGGACAAGACAAGTATGTCCCAAAGTGAGCCTAGACATTAATGGGGTAGTATTTACTGCTAACCTCATAGTGATAGATTCACAAGGGATAGATATTATTTTGGGTATGGCATGAAGCGAGATGTCGCGGAACATGTTGCCCTATGTGACACATGTCAGTTGGTGAAAGCAGAACATCAACGACCCGCGGGATTATTGCAACCACTCAAAGTACCTGAATGGAAGTGGGAAGAAATCAGCATGGATTTTGTCGTGGGATTGCCTAGGACCCAATCCGGGTATGATTCAATATGGGTCATTATTGATAGGCTAACCAAGGTAGCTCATTTCATCCCTGTGAAAGAAAGTTACAGCGGATCCAAATTGGCAGAATTGTACATGTCAAGGATTGTGTGTTACCATGGAGTGCCAAAGAAGATAGTGTCGGACCGAGGGACACAGTTCACCTCAAGGTTTTGGCAAAAGTTGCATGAAACCATGGGAACCCATCTGAACTTCAGCTCTGCCTATCATCCCCAAACTGACGGGCAGACGGAGAGAACCAATCAGATCCTTGAAGATATGTTAAGGGCATGTGCACTCAAAAACAATAGAAGCTGGGACAAGAACTTACCGTATGCGGAGTTTTCCTATAACAACAGTTATCAAGCCAGTATGAAGATGTCACCATTTGAAGCTTTGTATGGAAGGAAGTGTAGAACTCCTCTATTTTGGAACCAAACAGGAGAAAGTAAAGTGTTTGGTCCAGAAGTGCTACAAGAAGCCGAGGCGAAGGTGAGGGAGATTCGCAACAATTTGAGGATAGCACAAACACGCCAGAAGAGTTATGCTGATGTACGAAGAAGAGAACTCGTTTTCAACGTGGGAGACTATGTTTATCTCAAGGTGTCCCCTATCAGAGGACTTCGACGGTTCAAGGTGAAAGGGAAGTTGTCACCTCGATACATCGGACCCTTTCAAGTTTTGGAAAGAAAAGGCGAAGTGGCGTACCAACTAGAGTTACCGGTTCATCTATCGGACGTGCATGATGTATTCCATGTGTCACAACTCAAGAAATGCCTGAGGACGCCTGAAGAGGTGTTACCCATGAATGAAGTGGATGTAGCTGAAGATTTGTCTTATGCCGAGCAACCATACAAGATTTTGGAGACAATGGAACGCCTCACCAGAAACAAGAGAATCCGGATGTGCAAGGTGCAGTGGAAGCATCACTCAGAAGAGGAAGCTACCTGGGAACGGGAAGATGAGCTCAAGGCATAATTTCCGGAATTGTTTTCTTAGAAACACCAATCTCGAGGACGAGATTTCTTTTAAGGGGGTAGAGCTGTAACATCCCAAATTTTTAGTCAAAACCCAAATTTGGATTCAAAACCCTAAACCATGTTCAGAGGGGAATTTAGAAATTTTTGGACGTGTTGCATGTTTTGCAAAAATTCAAATTCAAACTGGAATTCAAATTATACCCAAAACAGAAAAGAAATGGAAAAAGAAAAAAAAAGAAATCGGGAAAAAACTGGCCAGTGGGCCGAAACAGCCAGCCGGCCCAGCAAACCCCCGCGCCAGCCCGCCCCGCGCGCGCCGCGCTGCCCCTCGCTGACGGGTGGGACCCACATGTCATCCCTAACCCCGCGACCCCGGACTCTCTCCCGCGCGCGCGATCGCAACCGATCGGGAAATCGCGTCCCGCAGCCGAATTCCGGTCCCAGCGGACTCCAACTCGATCACAACAGACCCACCGCCCTCCCCCGGCTATAAAAACCACCAATCCGATCAGTTTTCCTCACGCGATCGCCGATTTTCACTCCGGTGAGCACCGAGACTTCACCGGTGAATTCTGGCCGATCTAAGCTCGGAAACTCTGATCTAACTCGCTAGTTTTGATCCACCGCCTCCGGGGAACTTTGCAGGTGCAGAAAACCCGAAGACTTACGGTGTAAACTCAGCGCCGACGAGCTTCGCCGTGGTTTTGCCTCGGACCTCGCCGCCGAGCACTTTCCAGGACCCCCGAGCTCGAGAAAACCCCCGAGGTGAGATTCCTGACCTCCCCTCTACCGATCTAGGCCATAAGATCACAGTTCTAGGCAGAATTCTCGAGGATCCGAAAGTTTCCGGCGAGATCGCCGCTTCCCGCCGCCGTGCGCCGCTGGCAGCGCCGCCCGCGCTCGATCAGAGCGACGTGGCCGCTTGTGCGCCGTTTATTTTAAATCGCACGGTAGACTTTAAATCCCCGCGTACCGGTTCGATGTTATAATCTCAGCCGTCGGTTTAAAATCGGACGGTCCACGTCAACCCCGCATTATAAAGACTGGAATTCTTACGTGCTACCCCCTGGGGTTCTCTGGAATTGAGAGCTAGCCCCGGAAACTTCAGATCTAGCCCCTAGAACTTCAGAAAATCATGTAAATTCATTTAAAAATCAGTTTTAGCCCCTGGACTTAATAGAAATTAGGAAAAACACCTCTGATAAGTGTAGCTAGACCCCTGGAAATTATGAAAATAATATTATAGACCCTGTAATGGGGTGAGTTCATTATTTTAACCCTGTTTAGTATTTAATTTAGAAAATTGAATATGTAACTAGTGTTTAAAAATTAAAAAGGGGGACAAAAATAATTGTCAAAATTAAGTAAAAACTTTCTCAGTACTTAGAGAATTTTGGAGTGAGATAAAAGTATATTTTTGGGTTGAAATAAATCTGTTTCATCTATTATTCACATTTAGGGACACATTTTTAAGTAAATAATAGTTATAGAAAAATAGGGAAAATAATTATGAAATGGTCTACATCAGAAGCCAAGGTCAAAAGATGTTATTAAATCATTTAGGACCAGAACCTATACTGTTTAGAAGATGTGTATTACTAATTTCATAATAAAATACACAATTATGCATAGGAATATAAATCTGAAAATATAGCAACTAGTAAATGATAAATGGAGTTTCTAAAATCTAAAGAGTTCAGTTTAGGGTTGATAGAAGTTGTGAAGGCACATATGGAGAAGAAAAATACTTTCCATACATACTTGGTAGTTTAATGTAAGGAATTTATTTAAAACTGAAACACAACACATATAATGGTGAGTGAAGTTCATAAATATGAATGTGTGGTTTGTATGAAGTAGAGGTGTGAACTATGTCTTATGATTGTTGTTTTTCTTTTGCTATGTGTGATGGTATGAAGTAGAACCTGTTCAAGAACAAGTTATTCATTTCCAAGATCAGGACTACCCATTTCAAGAGCAGCAAGAAGGAGGCAAGTGTCCTTGACCACTTTGATCCTATGCTAGGATGTGTAGATAGAATTATTTGCATTGTCAAGTTAAATATGAAACCCATGCTAGGAAGTTTCCCTAGAATTGCATTACCTTGTTTCCTTGAAGCTTGGGTTGGGATTTATTTTGTCATGTCATATATTTACATGCATTTGCTTAGCCATGCTTAGAATGGGATAATTGGGAAATGAGATCATCAGTTGATTATACCATACTCTTGAAATGAGCTATTGGGAGTTATGTAGAGGTAGGGATCAAGGTAAGTTGGATGTTTTGGTTGTGTGCTGGGTGCACGAGACTTGGGTTTGTGTTTAGTACTTGCCTGGATCCTAAGGACCGGTTCATGGAGCATGTAACCCGGCTTTACAGTGCCAACCACATGCTGAGATGGGGCAGCTTAGCCAATTAATTAGGTGTATCCCCGGCGTAGTATGGGTGTGTTGGATGGTGCGGGGAATAGGTGTCAGCTGGACTACCATATGAACCGCAAGGCTCAAGAGGGGGCCACTGCAGCGGGGTTGGAGCCTCTTGTATGCTGTTAGGGGTGAAACCTCAGTGGGCCCACGCTCGTCGGGAATCCCTTTGTAAAGGCTTTGTAGTGATCTCTTGGCCGCACACCTGGGAAGTGTGAATGTGGAACGTAGCCACTGGCATAATGGAGGTTCTTTTAGTCCACCCGGCAACGGGGGATGAAATCACTACTTGTGGGTACAGTGGTACAAACTCTGCAGAGTCAAAAAAAAACTGTCTTGACAGCCGTGCTCACGGTTAAGAGCGGCCTGGACTTATTCATGATTAGAGGAGTGAAGGTTTTTGGGAGTTGTGGATGTTAAGCGGGGAGCTTAACATTGGAAATGATGTTATGGTTATTTGGTTATGATGATGGGATGGGAGATTGGGACCATTTCACTTGTGTAGTAATGTAGGTGCTTAATAAGCTAAGGTGATAGGTATTAATTGCGTAGTGCTTTAACCATGAGTTCAACCTCTCCTTGTTCTAGCCATGCATGATAAAATTTTCCCACACTTGCTGAGTACCATTGGTACTCAACCTTGCATATTTGTTGGTTTATATTGCTGCTCAGGTCAAGATAATGAGGTGGTGTATAATGACCAAGATTTTGGACCCGAGGAAGGCTTTTAGGTTCATGAAGACCCCCGGGCAACGCCTGTGATGGAGCCCTAAAGAATAATATTCCGCTGCTAGTTTATTTACTTGTGATGAAGCATTAGTGTTCATTGAGACATTTGCGATGTAAGACTTATTTATATTCGACACCTGGCTTGTAATAAATGATGCTTCACTATTTGTCATCACATGTATGAGAAAATGATCCTGGCATACATGTGATATTCACTTGGTTGTTTCTTCGGAAAAACCGAGTGTGACAGAGGTGGTATCAGAGCCAAGGTTGCCCGTAGGAACGTGGACCTAGGTAGAAATGGACGTATTTAAGGGCCCTATTTTCTTAAAAACTATTTTTCAAGGTGTGGGTGGAAAAAGTGTTATTAAAGGAGTCATTTTCTTCATCTTACCCCAACTTTCATTCAAAATAGGATTTTTATTTGAGAATTTATCTAACCTAATTTTAAATTCTTTTGTTTTTAGATGGTTCGCATGATTCGCACCGCTCGTAAGTCCACGGGAGGGAGAGTTCTCGTAGTTGCCCTTGCCGAAAGAGAGGAGAGTCATCCAGTGACGTACCTTTCCTATGGATTGGCAGTAGGGGACTTGTTGCGCCGTCTTCGACGTATGCTCGAAGCCGCAGGCAATACGGGCAAGCTCATCATCCACTATAACTCTACCAGGACCATCCGTGAGAAGAGGGAAGAATGGAGTTCGGAGATGAGGATTATACACGAGAATCAGCTGCTGAAGATCCACCATTCTCCAGCTTGTCGAGCAACACAAGTTGATGCGGAGAAAGATGTCACTTGGGAGGCCATCACCTGCCAGAGTCACATCTATCGTCGCCACTTGGACAAAACTGAGTACATGTATGTCCTCCAACGTGAGAGTGGTACCACGGAGTACAAGTACCCACCGGTGCAGCAAGGGACTTCCCATGAGCACATGGACTTGTGCTTGGAGGATGCTGCTATGCTCAGCACTCGACTGCAGGAGTGTCAACAAGAGCTTCAGGATGTCCGAGACACCCTGAAGGAAACGGAGGCGTTGCTGCGAGCTTGTTTAAAGGCGAGAGAAAGAGGAGATGGGAATGAACTGTGTGCCATGGAGACGGAGAACCAGGACCCTGAGCCCTGGCCTTCACCGGGCCTTACTGGATGCTCTTCTTCGACGGCTCCTTGCAAAAGCAGGGGGCCGGTGCTAACGTACTGTTCCTCATGCCATCGGGGGAGCAGTCTGGGTATGTGGTGCGTCTCAATTCCAGGGCAACCAACGACATGGCAGAGTATGAAGCACTCATCCTTGGCCTAAAGACAGCCCTGTCTCAAGGCGCTCGCTAGTCGTTGGCACAGGGCGACTCCCAACTGATTATCAAACAAGATGGTGGAGACAGACCTCCTCGCCTTGGACCTGCACCACGTACCGCACGCTAGCAAGGCTGCAGCTGACGACCTCTCAGCGAAGATCCCCACCGCAGCCCCTGTGCCCGAAGGGGGCTTCGAGAGGACGTTGCCACGGCCCACAGCCCGGCCCGCCGAGCTGGCCGAAGGGGGCCAGACCAGCACCTCGAAGCTGGCGGTCCCGGTGGCCATGGACGCCGCCAAGGATCGTAAGCATCACTGGGGACTCCGTGCAACCCAGCGCTCAAGATCCAGATGCTCAAGTCAGACCCGATGCATGGATCACGGAGGTCCGGGACTACTTGAAAGACAATATCCTCCCTGATGAACGTGTATCCGCTGAACGGATCGTGCGTATGGCTAAGAGACACATGGCGGTAGAGGGGGATCTCTACCGACGCGGCGCCAACCACATCCTATTGCGGTGCATAACCCAGGGGGAAGGCTGCGACTTGCTCGCTGAGATCCATGGAGGCGAATGTGGGAGTCACTCTTCCTCACGCACTGTCGGTACCTGAGATATGGGGTACCCCCGCGCACAGGGGAAAATGCCTAAGGAACTCGCCCTTCTCCGCAGGGAGAGCTCCGAAGGCGCCACGCGTCCGGCGGGGCCGGACCTCCCTCTCCTCAGAGGAGAGCTCCGGGCCCGCCACGCGGCATACAGAAGCCGGACCTCCCCCTCCGCGGGAGAGAGGTCCGAAGGCGCCACGCGTCCGGCGGGGCCGGACCTCCCCCTCCTCAGAGAAGAGCTCCGGGCCCGCCACGTGGCCGACAGAAGCCGGACATCCCCCTCCGCGGGGAGAGGTCCGGAGGCTCCACGTGCCCCGCAGGCCGGACCATCCTCTCCTCTGAGAAGGGCTCCGGGCCCGCCACGTGGCCAGAAGAACGGTGCTGCCTGCCCCCGAGAGATAGGCAGCGGGCGTAAAGACGCCCCATAGCTTGCCCGTACAAGGTATTCAAGGCCCGCGTCTTCCCAAGACGCGGAGACGCGGAGCACGCCTCTGTCAGGTGCCGTTGCGCCCAGTCGCATCACAGACTGATGCGCAGTGTCAGAACCTGCCAGCCAATAAACACCGCGACAAGACATCCCATGCCGCCTGCGCCGTCATCAACCACTACGACTAGCATGCGGCATGGGCAGGGCGGCAAGATGAAGACTCAGAAGCCTTCGACCAGAGACGACTACCGGCATAACTGCAGATACGGTAGGTGATAGACAATCTTCCCGGGACCACCTGTCGGGTCCCGGCCCCCCTTGTAAGCTGCCCGAGTCTTGGACTATAAAAGGCTCGGGTAGGCGATGATAGCAAGGGTTCGCACTTTGCAACTCATACGCTAGCCATACACTCCCAAGCTGTAACTCACCCCCAAGCTCAGGACTCCGGCCTTGAGCAGCAAGCAATACAGCGAGCTCCATAGCTCGCCGTGGACGTAGGGTTTTACGCTCCGGCGGCCTGACCACGTAAAACTCACCGCGTCAAGCTCTTACTAACTCGTCCATCCGCGCAAGCTCTCCTCAAGGGACTAGCCCCACCGAAAAAAGAACCTCCGCGGGCTGCCCAGTGCAGGCCCGGGGAAGTGTCGATCGAACACTTCGACATTTGGCGCGCCAGGTAGGGGGCTTTTCCCCTTGCGCGACGAGTTTCCGCCGACGAAGATGACCAAGCTTCCCTCAGCGGCAAACTCTCCCCCTCCGCGTTCACGGCGAACCGTGACCAGTGGGGAGTACATGTCGACACACTCAGGACGGAGTGTGTCGGCACAAGCTGGTAGCCAGCAGCCGACTCCGGCAACGCCGACTCCGGCAATGCAGGCTCCGACCAGTGTGAGATCTTCTGCAGCGCTAAGCGTACACCATGGGGGTGCGCTAGCTGCAGCAAGAGCACTGCTGCGCAACCCACCTGCTGGGGATGCGCCCCATTCAGCGACCCAGCAATGGGTCCGCGAGGTGGACCGCCTTGTCGTCGCCGCTGCAAACCCTCGGTTTCGGCGAGGACGGCGCCCCGGAAAACCGGCTGTGTCGCTGACGCGCACGCCCACGGTTGACGGGCAAACGGCGGATCCCAGCTCCTCCAGGCTCCCGTCGACGGACCTGAGAAGGGAGTTGGAGCGGTGCCACTTGGGCCAGGATGCCCGGGTGTACCTCGAGCGACATCGAGAAAGGCGCCGCAACCATGAGGCTGGCGACAGCATGACGTCGGCCTCGACACAATCTGGAGGGCAGGTCTTCGCCACGCGAGCCCTGCCTCAGGCATATGCCGCGCAGCATATGCCACAACCATATGCGCCGCAAGCAGCGCCCCCGGTCTATGGTGCAGCCTTGCCTATGCAGGGATACATGGTGCCGAGTGCGAACCAAGCGTTCGCAGCGCCAATACCTGCAGCAGCAGGTGCAGGATGTGCGGCCCTTGCACCCCACCTTCGCTTCGCGAGGTGGCCGCGCAAGTTCCGGCCGCACCTGCCCGAGAAGTACGACGGTAGCGTCTACCCGGCGGAGTTCCTCCAGATCTACTCCACCGCCGTACTCGCCGCGGGGGGGGGGGGGGGGGGGGGGGGATGAGGCTGTCATGGCCAACTATTTCCCCGTCGCCTTAACCGGCCCTGCCCGGTCTTGGCTCATGAACCTACCCCAGGATTCCATAACCTCCTGGGGAGAGCTCTGCCGGCAGTTTGTCTCCAACTTCGGCAGTTCCTATACCCGGCCTGGCACGGAGCTCGACCTCCACGCCATCCAACAACAACCAGGGGAGTCGCTGCGCTCGTTCATCCAGCGGTTCTCCCAGGTGTGGAACACCATCCCACACATCCAGAACGCTTCTGTGGTGGTGGCGTTCTGGCAAGGCGTTCGGGACAAGAAGATGCTCGAGAAGCTCGCGACCAGGGAGGTCCGCGATGTCTCAGAACTCTTCAGCCTGGCAGACAAGTGTGCCAGAGCAGCCGAAGGGCGGAACTGGCACTCTCTGCCGGCCCCCAAGCCAGGGAGTCAGCCGGGATCCGGCGACGCTTCATACGGAGGCGGAAGCAAGATAAAGTCATCAGCCGCGGTCCCCGTTGCCACAACGGCGGCGCCCAGTGGAGCTCGGGGGCCGCGCCCCGACAAGAGGTCGCGACAATCACCGGCCCCAGACGGGGGCCAGGATGAATTATGCCCTGTGCATGGCACCAGTTATCATACCGCTGCCAAATGCCGGGAAATCCAGAAGCTCGCGGAGCGCTTCCGGAAAGGGAAGCAGCCCCTAACTGATGCCCCGCCCTACAGTCAAAGGGAGGGCAAGCAGAAGGTCGAAGGCCTAGACGGCGTCGACCGCCAGGTGGAGTTCCAGGAGCTTCAGTGCGCCGAAAAGGCAGTGCGCAATCATGGGAGCTCCAGCTCCAGTGATGACGAGCACCGGAAGATGCTCTATGTCATCTTCGGCGGGTCCGCTGACCCCCCGTCCCGAAGCGCGGCTAAGGCCTTGCGCGGAGCGGTAGCGTCGGTGGCTCCCCTCCCAGGTGCAGCACCGCACCTCAGGTGGATGGGAACCCCCATCAGCTTTGATGACACTGACTGCCCCAGGAACATGGCTGGGGCCGGCCAACTACCGCTCGTGGTGGCCCCCACCATCGCCAACGTGAAGATGTACCAAGTTTTGGTGGATGGCGGGGCTGGACTGAACCTCATCAGTCGCGCAGCCCTCCAGAAGCTGCAGATCCTGATGGCCAAGCTCGCCCCATCGAGCCCGTTCTCAGGGGTAGGGCTGGGACAGGTCGTTCCCTACGGCCACATCAGCCTCCCGGTGACCTTTGGGGCACCGGACAGCTACCGGACAGAGTACATTCTGTTTGACGTGGCCGAGATTGACCTCCCCTTCAACGCCATAATCGGCAGGCCAGCCCTGTACCGATTCATGGCAGTAGCCCACTACGGCTACCTTGTCTTGAAGATGCCTACACCAACAGGCATCCTCAAGGTTTGTGGAGACCGTGCTGCCGCAGTGTTAGCCTTGAAAAAGCTTCAGGCGCTTACAGCAACTAGAGCGCCAACCTTAGGCAGTGCAGAACCAAACCAGCTCCACCCAAGTGCACGCCACCGTGCCTCTACCACAGCACCCCGCGTGCAACCCCTCGAAGAGGACGACGTCCCCACAAGGCTCGTCTGAATCAGCGCCGATGCCACCCAGACCACCCGGGTAGCCGGGAGCCTGGATAGCAAATAGGAAGGCGCGCTCGTTGCCCCCCTCTGGCACAATGTCGATGTGCTGCATGACAGCCGTCGCGGAGGCCAGAGATCCCTAGGGAGGTGATTGAGCACTATTTAAAGGTCTTTCCCGATGTCCGGCCAGTCCAACAGGACGGAAAGTCCGCCACCCCCGGTGCTTGGCGAACCATGTTGTCTTTCCGAAGGCCGGCGAGAAGCTCCGGAAGCGCATCGACTACACCAGCCTCATTAAGGCATGTCCTAAAGACCTATTTTCTCTCCCTATGATAGACCAAATAGTAGACTCGATGCCAGGCTGCGATATGCTGTGCTTCCTAAATGCTTACTCGGGTTTCCACCAGACCCCTGTGTCTGGAGAAGTTGAAGGGCACCCTTTACCACAGTAGTCGGCCTGTACTGTTATGCCTCTATGCCTTATGACCTAAGGAATGCTCTCCTTACCTTCGTACGTGCAATGCACAAGACCTTAGGAGAGCTAATGGGAGACTTAGTTGGGGTGTGTGTCGAAGGCATTGATTGTCAAGATCAGACAGGGTTCGTCCCTACTAGATAACCTGGCCTTAGTCTTCATCCGTCCGACAAATGTGAGCTTGGTATACCCTCTGGAAAACCCTTAGAATACCTGGCCTCATGCCGAGGAGCTGAGGCTAACCCAGAGAGGGTCAAAGCCATTGGCGCGAAGACCAGAAATTCGCGGGATCCCTAGCTGCGCTGAGTCGGTTTATGCCGGGGTTAGCAGAGCGAAGCTTCTCTAAAGCCCCTACGTAAATCCGACCCCGCCCGTAATAGGAGCCCCCGAGCCCGAAGAGCATCTCCTGCTCTGCATCGCGGCGATGGCTGCAGAAGTGAGTGTGGTCCTCACCGCAGAGTGGCTGGACCCCATAGCACCGTAACCTGTTTCGCTGTCAAGAAACAAGTACCAAGAAGCCCCGGAGGCCCAAACCGGACCCCGGATCCCCGACACAACCTCCCGGAGGATCAGCAGGAGCTCCCGGAGGTGCAACGGGACCCCCCCCCCCCCCCGGAGGCCCAACAGAACCTCCCGGACGTCCAACGGGACCCCCCGGAGCTCCCGGGACATCAGCGGAGCTTCCCGGAGGGTCCAAGGCAGCCTGGGGGACCTCCGAGTATCAAGCACCCGGCGGTCTCCCCAGGCTGAAGGCTATCCTCCACAGCCCCCACGCGACGGACAATGCCGCCAAATGGGCGGCGGAGCTACTAGAGTTTGAGCTAGGCTTCCTTCCCCGTCATGCAGACATCAGCCGAGCACTAGCTGACTTGTGGCTGAAGTAGACGCCAACGCAGGCTGACTAAGGGGGCCACGGAGACGGTGAACCAGGACCCTGAGCCCTGGCCTTCACCAGGCCTTACTGAATGCTGCTCGTCGACGGCTCCTTGCGAAAGCAGGGGGCCGGTGCTAGCGTACTGTCCCTCACGCCATCGGGGGGACAGTCTGGGTATGTGGTGCATTTCAATTCCAAGGCAACCAACAACATAGCAGAGTATGAAGCGCTCATCCTTCTCGCTAGTCGTTGGCTCAGGGCGACTCCCAGCCTGGTTATCAACCAAGATGGTGGAGACAGACTTCCTCGCCTTGGACCTGCACCACGTACCGCGCGCTAGCAAGGCCGCAGCTGACGACCTCTCAACGAAGACCCCCACCAGAGCCCCTGTGCCTGAAGGGGGCTTCGAGAGGATGTTGCCGCGGCCCACAGCCTGGCCCGCCGAGCCGGGCGAAGGGGGCTAGACCAGCACCTCGAAGCTGGCGGTCCCGGCGGCCATGGACGCCACCAAGGATCATAAGCGTCACTGGGGACTCCATGCAACCCAGCGCTCAAGATCCAGATGCTCAAGTCAGACCCGATGCATGGATCACGGAGGTCCGGGACTACTTGAATGACAATATCCTCCCTGATGAACGTGTATCCGCTGAACGGATCGTGCGTATGGCTAAGAGACACATGGCGGTAGAGGGGGATCTCTACCGACGCGGCGCCAACCACATCCTATCGCGGTGCATAACCTAGGGGGAAGGCTGCGACTTGTTCGCTGAGATCCATGGAGGCGAATGTGGGAGTCACTCTTCCTCATGCACGCTTGTGGTAAAGCCTTTCGGCATGGCTTCTACTAGCCGGCAACACTCCAGGATGCCGTCGAGCTGGTCGAGAGCTGCGAGGCGTGCCTGTTCCACGCCAAGCAGATCCATACACAGGCTTGGACGGTACAGATGATCCAGCCCACATGGCCATTTGCCATACTGGGGCTGGACATCCTGGGCCTAGGACCATTCCCCAGAACCGAGGATGGGGACCCGCTCCCGAACCTTCGGAACATGGAACACCACTGTAAGTTCTACCCCTAGAGCAACAATAGGACAGACCCTTCTTCTTATAATAAATTCCATAAAAGTCCAGGAACAGTGCTTGGAGCAGCTAAGCCTCAGGGGACGGTCCAGGACTACGTTCAGCTTCGCCTGGTTCCGACCCCAAGCGCGTAGAGTCTTGCTTCCCTTGAGGCGGGTTGTGGCCTACATATTCAGCCTGCCTTCCCCCTATGGAAATTTATATGAAAAGAAACCTGTCCTACGTTGCTCTTCTTTGGTGCTTGTCGGTACCTGAGATATGGGGTACCCCCGCGCACAGGGTAAAATGCCTAAGGTACTCGCCCTTCTCCGCAGGGAGAGCTCCGAAGGCGCCACGCGTCCGGCGGGGCCGGACCTCCCTCTCCTCAGAGGAGAGCTCCGGCCCGCCACGTGGCATACAGAAGCCGGACCTCTCCCTCCGCGGGAGAGAGGTCCGAAGACGCCACGCGTCCAGCGGGGCCGGACCTCCCTCTCCGCAGAAGAGAGCTCCGGGCCCGCCACGTGGCATACAGAGCTGGACCTCCCCCTCCGCGGGGAGAGGTCCGGAGGCTCCACGTGCCCCGCAGGCCGGACCCTTCTCGCCTCAGAGAAGGGCTCCGGACCCGCCACGTGGCCAGAAGAACGGTGCTGCCTGCCCCCGAGCGGTAGGCAGCGGGCGTAAAGGCGCCCCACACCTTGCCCGTACAAGGTATTCAAGGCCCGCGTCTTCCCAAGACGCGGAAACGCGGAGCACGCGTCTGTCAGGTGCCGTTGCGCCCAGTCGCATCACAGACTGGCGCGCGGTGTCAGAACCTGCCAGCCAATAAACGCCGTGACAAGACATCCCATGCCGCCTGCACCGTCATCAACCACTACGACTAGCATGCGGCATGGGTAGGGCGGCAAGATGAAGACTCAGAAGCCTTCGACCAGAGGCAACGACCGGCGTAACTACAGATACGGTAGATAATAGACAATCTTCCCGGGACCACCTGTCGGGTCCCGGCTCCCCTTGTAAGCCGCCCGAGTCTTGGACTATAAAAGCCTCGGGTAGGCGTCGATAGCAAGGGTTCGCACTTTGCAACTCATACGCTAGCCATACACTCTCAAGCTGTAACTCACCCCCAAGCTCAGGCCTCCGGCCCTGAGCAGCAAGCAATACAGCGAGCTCCATAGCTCGCCGTGGACGTAGGGTTTTACGCTCCGGCGGCCTGAACCACGTAAAACTCGCCGTGTCAAGCTCTCGCTAACTCGTCCATCCGCGCAAGCTTTCCGCTAGGAGACTAGCCCCGCCAAAAAAAGAACCTCCGCGGGCTTCCCAGTGTAGGCCCGGGGGAAGTGTCGATCGCACACTTCGACAGTGCTCATTTAGTTTACTTATTAAATTTTTATGATTGCCCTGCTAGCGCGTGCTCACCATGCGTTCAGCTCCCTCTTCTCATTCTCATCTTTAGTCGGCATTTGCTGCCCTGCCAAAGGCGGTTGCGTGGGAGGTACCGGCCGAGAGCCAGGGGGGCCCCAAGCCCCCGGCACTTCACGCACGGTAGTTCCCAAGCACCGTATAAGTGGACGGGGACCGTAAGCCAAATAAGACTAAGAGATAGAGGGGGGGGAGCCCCCAAGGAGAATTACGTTTTCCTTACTTGTGTGCAGGACCTCTCGGCCTCAGCTCCCCGCAGGAGTATGGTAGGCACATCCATCCAATGGAACGCACCTACCAGGGGGCCGCTACGGGATCGCGCAAGACCGAAACCCCAAGGTAAGATCAAAGAACTAGACCTCACAGGGGTGAGGCCCGAAGGTCCCACGTGTCCAGCTGGGCCAGACCTTCCACCTCCTTGAGGGGGAGCTCCGGGCCCGCCGCATGGTCTACAGAAGCCGGACCTCCCCCCTCTGCGGGGAGAGGCCTGAGGACTCCACGTGCCCCGCAAGCCCGGACCTCCCCTCAGGCGGGAGCTCCAGGCCCGCCACGTGGCCAACAGGCCCGAACCCCCCTCCGATCTCGTGAGGCGGGTCCTGGAGACCTCCGGAACCCTTAGTATACTGTGAGGACCCGGAGAAGGTGTCTATGCAGAGCTTCGAGATCGGTCAAGGCCTCCGAGTACCTTGCGGAGCTAAGGACTCGGCCAGGAAAAGCCAGGAAGAAGACTAGGACATGCAGACACAAAAGAAACAGGAGTCTGTCCATACGAAGGCTCCACGAGCTGGGCTACAGACCCAACAAAAATAAAAAAGAAAGTACAGGGCCTTGTGGCCACAGGGGCAGATGCCTAAGAGTCCCCGGACTCCCGATGAAACCTAGAGGCCACGAGGGCAGCTAAGTCCTCGACTTCGGCCCTGGCAGCTTCCTCCCGATCGGCGACGGGTCCTAGACGAACTGGCCCCAGAGAAAAGGAAGGGTCTCGGCTCAGGAAGCACGACAGAACGTGCATAGCAACTTCCTTCGCAAGGCCCCGACCTTCCGCTTCCAGCTCGTCGGCGATCACTGATTCGAGCCGACCCAGCTCGTCACCGATAGACTCAAGGGCAGGGATCGCTTCGGACATCGGCCGCGCCGGAGCCTCCACCTGCACAGGGCTGAAACCAAGAAAAGCCAAGGCGGACCCCGCCTTGGCAATAAAGCCCCAGACTGCCTGGGCCTCGGCAGACCGCAAGGACTGGAGCTTCTCTACCTCTTGGCGAGCCGCCAGCTCGCGATCCATCGCCGCCTGGCGCTCCTTGGAGAACTGCTCCTCCCTCGCGGCAACAGCTGACTCACGGAGCTCCAGCTCCTCGGACCGAGCCCTTAGCTCCTCCACTTTGGCCCTCAGCCGGGCGGTGGTCTTCTCCTCCTCGGCCGCAGCGGCGCGTTCCCGATCGGCGACGGCGCGCTCTCGACGGGCTACCTGCAGCTGCAACTCCTCCGCGGCGGCGGAACGCTCCTTGTCTTTGGCTTCAGCGTGGGCCAGAGCCTCGCGGTAGGTGGCACGAACCCGCTGGGCCTCTGACTCCAAGCGGCTAATGGCCTTCTTCTGAGTGCCAAGCAGAGCACTCATGGCCTCAAGCCTTGACTGCCTCGAGTCAAGGTCCGCCTTAGCCTCCCAGGCCCGCTGCTGCCAGCTGAGAAGGCGTTCCCTCTCGCCGGCCAGCGCCCCCCGCTCCTGCTCAAAGGCAGATTGGAGCTGCCGGGCGCTGGTCTGAACACGCCCCAGGGCGTCCCACACGGGCGCCGGAGCAGGGGGGACAGGAGTCACGCCGCTGGACCCCCCCACCTGACGAGTCTAAGACTGGCGGAGGCGCCGGCGCCTCAGCAACCAGGGTGGGGCGCTGTCCTAAGGAGGCCAGGGGGCCAGCAGGCGCACCTACAGCAGCCCTCCCGGTCTCAGGACCGGACTTCTGGACTGGTGAAGGAGGGCGGATAGGAGCAGATGCTGCCACCGCGGAGAGTGAACCCGCTGGCGCAGAGGGTGCCCCCGTCGATTTGGGGGCCATGGGAGCCACCACGGTCTCCAGGTGCTGAGGCGCGGAGCCTCCGTCGGTTGAAGGCAGCTGGATAAGAGGGCCGCCCCCGGCAGCTGGTCGGTCCCTGCAAGAAGAGAAAGCCATCAGGATAAGAGAAGAGACAAGAGCTCTGCTCCTACAAGCCAGAAAGAGAAACACTTACTGGGCGGCATGAGCGCTCCAACGGGCTTGCAGCACTGGCCTCTAGGCTGTAGCTGAACCACAGGGACCAGCGGCTGGAGCGGTCGCGGAATGTGACGCCTGGATCCCCGGCACACTCGCCGGCGTCGCCCCACCAATATCCGTCCTGGAAACCCCTCCGCTTGAGGAAGGATGGTGAGGTACTTGGGCTGATTTGGACGGCCGCTGTCTGGGGAGAGACCCGCCGGGGAGGGACACTCGGGGTCTCTTCGGGTCGCCACCCGATGGACCAGCACCCCCGGGAGATGGGAGCAAAGTAGCTCCGGCACCCTGACTCGGCTCAGGCGGCGCCCTCGGAGGAGACCGGGCGCGTTTCTTCTCTAGATGCCCGGGGGCCGGCTCCTTTCCTTTCCCTTTGTCGGCGGCTTGGGTTCCGTCGGCTCTGGGGGAGGGTTTGACAGCAGCGGATGCCTCATGCCCTGACCCGGAGTGCTCGGTTCCTGGAATGGTGATACCCCGGAAGGCATCCCCGACCTGCCGGATGGCGATCCCGATGTCGTCAAGGTTCAGCATCTTCCGCAGGAGCTCTGACCTCCTCTGAGGCTCCAAGAAGAGGGGGGTGGCAGAGGGCGGAAGGGCGGGGTCGCCACTGGGAATATAGTCACCGCTCACCTTGCTCACCATCTCGTTCAGCTCCTCGTCGGAAGGGTCAGAGCCGGGGCCACTCTCCAGCCTGGTACAGTCCTGCTCGCCGGTGTAGTACCACGCTGGGCGACTACGCTGCTGCAAGGGTGCAATACGGCGCGACATAAAGTCTATCAGCACCATTAGAGATGTCAGCCCCTCGTTGCCCAAGAACTGGATCCGCTCCAAGACCGGGGAGTACTCCTGCTCCAGCTCAGGGATCTCCTCCCAGAAGCGGCGATCGGTGGTTGGGCTGGCGGTTGGGAGTTGTAGGCGATCATGCTCGTCGGTCTGCACTACCACCCAGCTCTCCCTCCAGTTCTCCCACCTTGATGCGCTGAAGGGCAGAAGGTATCCGGAGACCTTGGGGTCCTTGCAGCGATGCTGGAAGTAGTATGCCCCCATCTGAGTCTTCGAGCCGCGCCCAGTCGTCCGCAACACAAAGAAGTGGCGGAAGAGCGTCACTGAGGCGTGCACCCCCAAGAACATCTCGCAGAAGTGGACAAAACAGCAGCCATTGCGAAAGAGTTGGGGGAAAGATGGTGGAGCTGGAGGCCATATGTCTCCAGCAGGGTGACAAAGAAGGAAGAAATCGGCGGAACGAACCCCGCCAGAGCATAAGCAGTGAAGAAGACTATCTCCCCCTTTTCCAGGACCAAGGGGAGAGATCCTCGGCGAAGCCGATGTTTCTGTTCTTCTGAGCGCCAGCCCAGCAGCCTGCGTACTGGCCCGAGCTCGGAAGAACGAACGAGGCGCGTCGGGAGCAAGTTGGAAGCCATGGCGAAAGAGGGCACAAGGGCAGGAAAGACGGGGCACAATAGTTCAAGGGAAGTACGAGCGCAATGCGAAGGGAAGCCGCGATGCGGGTGAGATCCCCTTTTAAAACTTTCCAGGGATGGTTCGAGGTAATTCGAAAACCTCCGAAAACATCGCATCGGCGACCGCGTTGGCTCCGAGACCGGGCGCCGATGAAAGGTGGACCCAAGCCGCCCAACTGAAGCGGTGGGTCGAGGAGTCAGACGCCCCAGAAGACAAGCCGGCAAGGCACTTCGGCGGTTCCCGAAGAAAGCACCGCAACGTGCAGAAGTGGTAGTCTTGGGAACCGCCGCAGTAAAAGCAACCATCAAGTGAGCGCACGCTCCCACGATCCTGCGGCCGTTCGTGCTCCAGCAGCGGTCAATTCGGGACTTAGAGAAAGTGCGCGGATCGGAAGAGACGGGGGTCCCACCTCGGGCTCGCTATCTCCCCCGAGATGAGCCCGGGGGCCACTGTCGGTACCTGAGATATGGGGTACCCCCGTGCACAGGGGAAAATGCCTAAGGAACTCGCCCTTCTCCGCAGGGAGAACTCCGAAGGCGCCACGCGTCCGGCGGGGCCGGACCTCCCTCTCCTCAGAGGAGAGCTCCGGGCCCGCCACGTGGCATACAGAAGCCGGACCTCCCCCTCCGCGGGAGAGAGGTCCGAAGGCGCCACGCGTCCGGCGGGGCCGGACCTCCCCCTCCTCAGAGAAGAGCTCCGGGCGCGCCACGTGGCCGACAGAAGCCGGACCTCCCCCTCCGCGGGGAGAGGTCCGGAGGCTCCACGTGCCCCGCAGGCCGGACCATCCTCTCCTCTGAGAAGGGCTCCGGGCCCGCCACGTGGCCAGAAGAACGGTGCTGCCTGCCCCCGAGAGATAGGCAGCGGGCGTAAAGACGCCCCATACCTTGCCCGTACAAGGTATTCAAGGCCCGCGTCTTCCCAAGACGCGGAGACGCGAAGCACGCCTCTGTCAGGTGCCGTTGCGCCCAGTCGCATTACAGACTGGCGCGCTGTCAAAGTGTGCGATCGACACTTCCCCCGGGCCTGCACTGGGCAGCCCGCGGAGGTTCTTTTTTCGGCGGGGCTAGTCTCCTAGCGGAAAGCTTGCGCAGATGGACGAGTTAGCGAGAGCTTGACACGGCGAGTTTTACGTGGTTCAGGCTGCCGGAGCGTAAAACCCTACGTCCACGGCGAGCTATGGGGCTCGCTGTATTGCTTGCTGCTCAGGGCCGGAGGCCTGAGCTTGGGGGTGAGTTACAGCTTGAGAGTGTATGGCTAGCGTATGAGTTGCAAAGTGCGAACCCTTGCTACCGACGCCTACCCGAGCCTTTTATAGTCCAAGACTCGGGCGGCTTACAAGGGAAGCCGGGACCTGACAGGTGGTCCCGGGAAGATTGTCTATTATCTACCGTATCTGTAGTTACGCCGGTAGTTGCCTCTGGTCGAAGGCTTCTGAGTCTTCATCTTGCCGCCCTGCCCATGCCGCATGCTAGTCTTAGTGGTTGATGACGGCGCAGGCGGCATGGGATGTCTTGTCACGGCGTTTATTAGCTGGCAGGTTCTGACACCGCGCACCAGTCTGTGATGCGACTGGGCGCAACGGCACCTGACAGACGCGTGCTCCGCGTTTCCGCGTCTTGGGAAGACGCGGGCCTTGAATACCTTGTACGGGCAAGGTGTGGGGCGCCTTTACGTCCGCCGCCGACCGCTCGGGGGCAGGCAGCACCGTTTATCTGGCCACGTGGCGGGTCCGGAGCCCTTCTCTGAGGCGAGAAGGGTCCGGCCTGCGGGGCACGTGGAGCCTCCGGACCTCTCCCCGCGGAGGGGGAGGTCCAGCCTCTGTATGCGACGTGGCGGACCCGGAGCTCTCCTCTGCGGAGAGGGAGGTCCGGCCCCGCTGGACGCGTGGTGTCTTCGGACCTCTCTCCCGCGGAGGGGGAGGTCCGGCTTCTGTATGCCACGTGGTGGGCCCGGAGCTCTCCTCTGAGGAGAGGGAGGTCCGGCCCCGCCGGACGCGTGGCGCCTTCGGAGCTCTCCCTGCGGAGAAGGGCGAGTACCTTAGGCATTTTACCCTGTGCGCGGGGGTACCCCATATCTCAGGTACCGACAGTGGCCCCCGGGCCCATCTCGGGGGAGATAGCGAGCCCGAGGTGGGACCTCCGTCTCTTCCGATCCGCGCACTTTCTCTAAGTCCCGAATTGGCCGCTGCCGGAGCACGAACGGCCGCGGGGTCGTGAGAGCGTGCGCTCACTTGATGATTGCTTTTACTGTGGAGACGGGAGCCCCGGCCATGTTGAACACGCAGGGCTTTCGGAGCTCTCCCACCGCGGGGGCAGGTCCGGTTTCCGCCTGCCACGTGGCGAGCCCGGAGCCCTTCTCAAGGGAGGAGAGAGTTCCGGGCTGTAACACCCCAAATTTTGATTCAAAACTCTAAACCATGTTCAGGGGGGAATTTAAAAATTTTTGGACGTGTTGCATGTTTTGCAAAAATTCAAATTCAAACTGGAATTCAAATTATACTCAAAACAGAAAAGAAATGGAAAAAGAAAAAGAGAAACGGGAAAAAAACCGGCCAGTGGGCCGAAACCCGCCAGCCGGCCCAGCTTCCCCGCGCCAGCCCGCCCCCGCGCGCGCCGCGCCGTCTCTCACAGACGGGTGGGACCCGCCTGTCATCCCTAACCCCGCGACCCCGGACTCTCTCCCGCGCGCGCGATCGCAACCGACCGGATTTCCGCGTCCCGCAGCCCGAATTCTGGTCCTAAACGACTCAAACCCGATCGCAACAGACCCACCGCCCTCCCCCGGCTATAAAAACCCCAGCCCTGATCGGTTTTTCCCACGCGATCGCCGATTTTTACTCCGGTGAGCACCGAGACTTCGCCGGTGAATTCTGGCTGATCTAAGCTCGGAAACTCTGATCTAACTCGCTGGTTTTGATCCACCGCCTCCGGGGAACTTTGCAGGTGCAGAAAACCC
Source organism: Neostapfia colusana (assembly GCA_030760725.1). Lineage (NCBI taxonomy): Eukaryota > Viridiplantae > Streptophyta > Magnoliopsida > Poales > Poaceae > Neostapfia > Neostapfia colusana. The sequence continues at coordinate 17,800,350 of JASWHV010000003.1, forward strand.
GAAGACTTACGGTGTAAACCCAGCGCCGACGAGCTTCGCCGTGGTTTTGCCTCGGACCTCGCCGCCGATCACTTTCCAGGACCCCCGAGCTCGAGAAAACCCCTGAGGTGAGATCTCTGACCTCCCCTCTACCGATCTATGCCATAAGATCACAGTTTTAGGCAGAATTCTCGAGGATCCGAAACTTTCCGGCGAGATCGCCGCTTCCCGCCGCCGTGCGCCGCCGGCAGCGCCGCCCACGCTCGATCAGAGCGACGTGGCCGCTTGTGCGCCGTTTATTTTAAATCGCACGGTAGACTTTAAAACCCCGCGTACCGGTTCGATGTTATAATCTCAGCTGTCGGTTTAGAATCGGACGGTCCACGTCAACCCCGCATTATAAAGACTGGAATTCTTACGTGCTACCCCCTGGGGTTCTCTGGAATTGAGAGCTAGCCCCGGAAACTTCAGATCTAGCCCCTGGAACTCCAGAAAATCATGTAAATTCATTTAAAAATCAGTTTTAGCCCCTGGACTTAATAGAAATTAGGAAAAACACCTCTGATAAGTGTATCTAGACCCCTGAAAATTATGAAAATAATATTATAGACCCTGTAATGGGGTGAGTTCATTTTAGCCCTGTTTAGTATTTAATTTAAAACATTGAATATGTAACTAGTGTTTAAAAATTAAAAAGGGGGACAAACATAATTGTCAAAATTAATTAAAAACTTTCTCGGTACTTAGAAAACTTTGGAGTGAGATAAAAATATATTTTGGGCTGAAATGATTCTGTTTCATTTAATTATTCATATTATTTAGTATAAGGACACATTTCTAAGTAAAGAATAGCTATAGAAAAAAAAAGGGAAAAATAATTATGAAATAGTTTACATCAGAGGCCAAGGTCAAAATATGTTATTAAATTATTTAGGACCAAAACCTATACTGTTTAGATGATGTGTATTACTAGTTTCATAATAAAATACACAAATATGCATAGGAATATAAATCTGAAAATATAGCAACTAGTAAATGATAAATGGAGTTTCTAAAATCCAAAGAATTCAGTTTAGGGTTGGTAGAAATTCTGAAGGCATATATGGAGAGGAAAAATACTTTTCATACATACCTGGTAGTGAAAAGGTGTAGTAGTTTAATATAAGGAATTTATTTAAAACTGAAACACAACACATATAATGGTGAATGAATTTCATAAATGTGAATGTGTGGTTTGTATGAAGTGTAAGTGTGAACTATGTCTTATGGATTGTTGTTTTTCTTTTGCTATGTGTGATGGTATGAAGTAGAACCTGTTCAAGAACAAGTTATTCATTTCCAAGACCAGGAATACCCATTTCAAGAGCAGCAACAAGGAGGCAAGTGTCCTTGACCACTTTGATCCTATGCTAGGATGTGTAGATAGAATTATTTGCATTGTCAAATGAAATATGAAACCCATGCTAGGAAAGTTTTCCTAGAATTGCATTACCTTGTTTCCTTGTAGCTTGGGTTAGGATTTATTTTGTCATGTCATTTATTTACATGCATATGCTTAGCCATGCTTAGAATGGGATATTTGGGATATGAGATCATCAGTTTATTATACCATACTCTTGAATGAGCTATTGTGAGTTATGTAGAGGTAGGGATCAAGGCAAGTTGGATGTTTTGGTTGTGTGCTGGGTGCACGAGACTTGGGTTTGTGTTTAGTACTTGCCTGGATCCTAAGGACCGGTTCATGGAGCATGTAACCCGGCTTTACAGTGCCAACCACATGCTGAGATGGGGCAGCTTGGCCAATTAATTAGGTGTATCCCCGGCGTAGTATGGGTGTGTTGGATGGTGCGGGGAGTAGGTGTCAGCTGGACTACCATATGAACCGCAAGGCTCAAGAGGGGGCCACTGCAGCGGGGTTGGAGCCTCTTGTATGCTGTTAGGAGTGAAACCTCAGTGGGCCCACGCTCGTCGGGAATCCCTTTGTAAAGGCTTCGTAGTGATCTCCTGGCCGCACACCTGGGAAGTGTGAATGTGGATCGTAGCCACTGGCATAATGGAGGTTCTTTTAGTCCACCCGGCAACGGGGGATGAAATCACTACTTGTGGGTACAGTGGTACAAACTCTGCAGAGTCAAAACTGTCTTGACAGCCGTGCTCACGGTTAAGAGCGGCCTGGACTTATTCATGATTAGAGGAGTGATGGTTTTGGAAGTTGTGGAAGTTAAGCGGGGAGCTTAACATTGGAAATGATGTTATGGTTATTGGATTATGATAATGGGTTGGGAGATTGGGACCATTTCACCTGTGTAGTAATGTAGGTGCTTAATAAGCTAAGGTGATAGGCATTAATTGCGTAGTGCTTTAGCCATGAGTTCAACCTCTCCTTGTTCTAGCCATGCATGATATAATTTTCCAACACTTGCTGAGTACCATTGGTACTCAACCTTGCATATTTGTTGGTTTATATTGCTGCTCAGGTCAAGATAATGAGGTGGTATACAATGAACAAGACTTTGGTCCCGAAGAAGGTTTCTAGGTTCATGGAGACCCCCGGGCAACGCCTGTGACGGAGCCCTCAAGAATAATATTCCGCTGCTAGTTTATTTACTTGTGATGAACTTATTATTGTCCATCGAGACATTTGCGATGTAAGACTTATTTATATTCGACACCTGGCTTGTAATAAATGATGCTTCACTATTTGTCATCACATGTATGAGAAAATGATCCTGGCATACATGTGATATTCACTTGGTTGTTCTTCGGAAAAACCGGGTGTGACAGAGGTGGCATCAGAGCCAAGGTTGCCCGTAGGAACGTGGACCTAGGTAGAAATGGACGTATTTAAGGGCCCTATTTTTTTAAAAACTATTTTCCAAGGTGTGGGTGGAAAAGTGTTATTAAAGGAGTCATTTTCTTCATCTTACCCCAACTTTCATTCAAAATAGGATTTTTGTTTGAGAATTTATCTAACCTAATTTTAAATTCTTTTGTTTTTAGATGGTTCGCATGATTCGCACCGCTCGTAAGTCCACAGGAGGGAGAGTTCCCGTAGCTGCCCTTGCCGAAAGAGAGGAGAGTCGTCCAGTGACGTACCTTTCCTATGGATTGGCAGTAGGAGATTTGTTGCGCCGTCTTCGGCGTATGCTCGAAGCCGCCGGCAATACGGGCAAGCTAATCATCCACTATAACTCCACCAGGACCATCCGTGAGAAGAGGGAAGAATGGAGTTCGGAGATGAGGATTATACACGAGAATCAGCTGCTTAAGATTCACCACTCCCCAGCTAGTCGAGCAACACAAGTTGATGCGGAGAAAGATGTCACCTGGGAGGCCATCACCTGCTAGAGTCACATCTATCGTCGCCACTTGGACAAAACTGAGTACATATATGTCCTCCAACGTGAGAGTGGTACCACGGAGTACAAGTACCCACCGGTGCAGCAAGGGACTTCCCATGAGCACATGGACTTGTGCTTGGAGGATGCTGCTATGCTCAGCACTCGACTGCAGGAGTGTCAACAAGAGCTTCAGGATGTCCGAGACACCCTGAAGGAAACGGAGGCGTTGCTGCGAGCTTGCTTAAAGGCGAGAGAAAGAGGAGATGGGAATGAACTGTGTGTCACTGTGAGTGATCCATGGACTCCTGACTCCCCGGATCGCCGAGCAATCAGGCGTCGTCGCACTTCTCCACCAGCAGCCTCCCCACCCAAAGCAGAGTCAGAAGGTAGCCGAAATGAGGAGGAAGATCCCGAGGAGCCAGCTCAAGAGGACGAGTAGTGTAGAGTCTTTCCCTTAGCTAGCAAGAGGTCGAGTAGTCGAGTCGTTACGTAGTTAATGGTGTGATAATGCTTGGTGTGTGACGTGAGTTGTGGAAGCCATGGGCAATTGTCCACAGCCTCGTCTTCAGATTGTTTTGCTTTGGTGTGTGGACCCACAGGAAATAATAGTGCATTTATTTGGTGTGAGATATGAACCCTCGTAAAAGTATAACAAAGCCTCAACACTTCAAAGTACAAACAAATGAAAGTAGTAAGATGATACTAAATGATTTCCAATTAACATTGGTTGATTCTGCCAGATGGCCGGAAGAGGAAAAGGACGTGCTGTCAACCCCGCCAACAACAATGATGAGGCATGCAACCCTCATCTTTCTGGAGGCCAGGACAGGGGTGGTCGCCGTGAAGAAGTTGATCCTCTCCACCAAATGCTGGAGAATCAAAATCAGCTTATCCAGAACTTGACTCAAGTGGTGGCCAACTTGCATCAAGTTCCACCTCCACAAGCTGCACCACGCCAACCAAGGTTGAGCGAGTTTCTAGGAACTCAACCTCCAAAGTTTGCAAGTGCTGCTGAACCTCTGGAGGCAGATGATTGGCTAAAGACCATTGAAAGTAAGATGAGGATAATACAATGCCAAGGGTATGAGAGGGTGCTGTTTGCCTCTCATCAATTGCAGGGACCTGCTGCTGATTGGTGGACCGCCTACGTGGCCGCCCATCATGACCCTGAGAACATCACTTGGGAAGAGTTCAAGCGTAGCTTCCGCAACCATTACATCCCAAGAGGTGAACTCAAAAACAAGAGGAAGGAATTTTTGGGACTGCAGCAGGGAAACATGACTGTGAGGGAATACCTCACTAAATTTACTCAACTATCCCGTTATGCTCCACGAGACATAATGACCGATGAGCAGAAACAAGATTATTTCGTGGAAGGACTTACCGCAGAGATGCAGTGTGCAATGTCCTCCAATGAGTATGAAAGCTTTCAAAAGATGGTGGACAGAGCATTTGTGGTAGAAAGGAAGCTAAAGGCCCTGGAAAATGAGAATAAGAGGAAGGCTGGGTGGTTACATCAAGCCTCAGGGAGCAACACCCGCCCACGTATGATGCAGCAACCTACGGGGCAGACGAGCCGTGCTGCGGTACCCTATTCAGCACCAAGAGGGTACAACCCAAACTACAGGCCTCCCGCAGCACCAGCGCAGCCGCCACGTCAGTTTGTGCAGCAGCCTCGCCCCGCATATCCACCTCGACCAGCAGTGCAAGGACCCCCAAACCAACCCCAAGACAGCAAGGGCCCAGCATCTAAGATTGGGGTGCAATGTTTCAGCTGTGGTGAAGTGGGGCACTACACCCATAAATGCCCAAAGAAGAAGCCTGCGCCGCCACAACAGCAGAATGTAGTGAGAGGACGGGTGAACCACGTCACTATGGAGGAAGCACAAGAGGCACCCGACGTGGTAGTTGGTAAGTTTCCTGCCAATTTACACCTTGCAACTCTGCTGTTTGATTCTGGTGCTACCCACTCGTTCATTGCTCAAGGGTTTGTTAAGAAGCATGACCTAGCACCCACACAAATGAACCATATGCTAGCCGTAAACTCTCCAGGTGGAGAAATAAGGACAAGACAAGTGTGTCCCAAAGTGAGCCTAGACATTAATGGGGTAGTATTTACGGCTAACCTCATAGTGATAGATTCACAAGGGATAGATATTATTTTGGGTATGGATTGGTTGACCAAACATAAAGGAATCATCCATTGTTCGACCAGAACGGTGGAACTAACTCACCCCAGTGGCACCAAAGTAAAGTTCATAACGATACACGAGCCTAGGAGGGACATTAAATTAAATCAAGTGGAGGTGAAAGTTGAGGAAATCAGGACTATCAGAGAATATCCAGATGTTTTTCCGGAGGAATTGCCAGAAATGCCTCCCGACCGTGACGTGGAGTTCGCAATTGAGCTAGTACCGGGAACAGCCCCGATATACAAGAGACCTTATCGAATGGACTCCAAGCAGCTAGAAGAGCTCAAGGACCATTTGAGAGAATTGACGGAGAAGGGGTATATTCGCACTAATTCCTCACCATGGGGAGCTCCGGTGATATTTGTGCCCAAGAAAGACGGAACCCAAAGGTTATGCGTGGATTACCGTGCCTTGAATGAGGTAACCATCAAGAACAAGTACCCATTACCCCGCATTGAAGACCTGTTTGATCAGTTGAGGGGAGCTTGTGTGTTCTCGAAAATTGATCTCAGGTCGGGGTACCACCAACTCAGGATAAGGCAATCTGATATTCCCAAGACAGCTTTCGTATCTCGGTACGGACTGTATGAATACACTGTCATGCCTTTTGGGCTAACCAATGCCCCGGCATATTTCATGTATCTCATGAACAAGGTATTCATGGAATATCTGGACAAATTTGTGGTGGTTTTCATAGATGATATTCTCGTCTTCTCCAAAGATGAAGAAGAACATGAGAAACATCTAAGGTTGGTGTTACAGAGGCTGAGAGAACACCAACTATATGCCAAGTTGAGCAAGTGTGAGTTTTGGCTGAAGAGAGTTCCCTTTTTAGGACATATAATCTCGGAAGGAGGAATCTCCGTAGATCCCGCCAAAATCGAGGATATCCAGAAGTGGAAGACCCCTGAAAATGTCGGGGAAGTTCGAAGCGTTTTGGGATTGGCTGGATACTATCGACGGTTTATTGAGGGATTCTCCAAGATCTCGAGACCTCTCACTAAACTGTTGGAAAAGGGAATCACATTCACCTGGACGCCACAGTGCGATACGAGCTTTCAGGAGCTAAAGAAGAGATTGACAACAGCTCCAGTGTTGGTTATGCCAGATATGCAGAAGAATTTCACAGTGTACTGCGATGCCTCTGGAAATGGATTGGGATGTGTTCTCATGCAAGAAGGACATGTCGTGGCATATGCATCCCGGCAGCTTCGGAAGCACGAGAAGAACTATCCTACACATGACCTAGAACTAGCTGCAGTGGTACACGCGTTGAAAATTTGGCGGCACTATTTGATGGGGAAGAGGACAGAAATATATACGGATCATAAGAGTTTGAAGTACATATTCACACAGCCAGATCTCAACCTCCGACAAAGGAGATGGTTAGAGCTAATCAATGACTTTGATGTGGGCATCAACTATCATCCTGGGAAAGCAAACGTCGTGGCCGATGCTTTGAGTCGGAAAGTGCAGGTCAATAAGTTGAGTTTGAAAGACATGCCTGTAGAATTGAAGGACGAGGTTATAAGGCTCAATCTATGTCTAGTAAATAGTGGTGAAGCCATCGCCATAGAAGTGGACTCCACACTCGAGCAAGACATACGCGAGGGCCAAAAGAATGATGAGAAGATACAAGAGATCAGACAGCTCATTAAGGAAAATAAAGCTCCTGGTTTTAGAGAGGATGAACAGGGAACGGTGTGACACGGGAAAAGGATCTGTGTGCCAGAAGTAAAGGAGATCCGTGAATTAATTTTGAAGGAGGCTCACGATTCTGACTATTCCATTCATCCTGGGAGTACGAAGATGTACCAGGACCTCAAGAGCAGGTATTGGTGGTATGGCATGAAGCGAGATGTCGCGGAACATGTTGCCCTATGTGACACATGTCAGTTGGTGAAAGCAGAACATCAACAACCCGCGGGATTATTGCAACCACTCAAAGTGCCTGAATGGAAGTGGGAAGAAATCAGCATGGATTTTGTCGTGGGATTGCCTAGGACCCAATCCGGGTATGATTCAATATGGGTCGTTATTGATAGGCTAACCAAGGTAGCTCATTTCATCCCTGTGAAAGAAAGCTACAGCGGATCCAAATTGGCAGAATTGTACATGTCAAGGATTGTATGTTATCATGGAGTGCCAAAGAAGATAGTGTCGGACCGAGGGACACAGTTCACCTCGAGGTTTTGGCAGAAGTTGCATGCAACCATGGGAACCCATCTGAATTTCAGTTCTGCCTATCATCCCCAAACTGACGGGCAGACGGAGAGAACCAATCAGATCCTTGAAGATATGTTGAGGGCATGTGCACTCAAAAACAATAGGAGTTGGGACAAGAACTTACCGTATGCGGAATTTTCCTATAACAACAGCTATCAAGCTAGTATGAAGATGTCACCGTTTGAAGCTTTGTATGGAAGAAAGTGCAGAACTCCCCTATTTTGGAACCAAACAGGAGAAAGTAAAGTGTTTGGTCCAGAAGTGCTACAAGAAGCCGAGGCGAAGGTGAGGGAGATTCGCAACAACTTAAGGATAGCACAAACACACCAGAAGAGTTATGCTGATGTACGAAGAAGAGAACTCGTTTTCAACGTGGGAGACTATGTTTATCTCAAGGTGTCCCCTATCAGAGGACTTCGTCGGTTCAAGGTGAAAGGGAAGTTGTCACCTCGATACATCGGACCCTTTCAAGTTTTGGAAAGAAAAGGCGAAGTGGCGTACCAACTAGAGTTACCGGTTCATCTATCGGACGTGCACGATGTGTTCCATGTGTCACAACTCAAGAAATGCCTGAGGACGCCTGAAGAGGTGTTACCCATGAATGAAGTGGATGTAGCTGAAGATTTGTCTTATGCCGAGCAACCATACAAGATTTTGGAGACGATGGAACGCCTCACCAGAAACAAGAGAATCCGGATGTGCAAGGTGCAGTGGAAGCATCACTCAGAAGAGGAAGCCACCTGGGAACGGGAAGATGAGCTTAAAGCACAATTTCCGGAATTGTTTTCTTAGAAACACCAATCTCGAGGACGAGATTTCTTTTAAGGGGGGTAGAGCTGTAACACCCCAAATTTTGATTCAAAACTCTAAACCATGTTCAGGGGGGAATTTAAAAATTTTTGAACGTGTTGCATGTTTTGCAAAAATTCAAATTCAAACTGGAATTCAAATTATACTCAAAACAGAAAAGAAATGGAAAAAGAAAAAGAGAAACGGGAAAAAACCGGCCAGTGGGCCGAAACCCGCCAGCCGGCCCAGCTTCCCCGTGCCAGCCCGCCCCCGCGCGCGCCGCGCCGTCTCTCACAGACGGGTGGGACCCGCCTGTCATCCCTAACCCCGCGACCCCGGACTCTCTCCCGCGCGCGCGATCGCAACCGACCGGATTTCCGCGTCCCGCAGCCCGAATTCTGGTCCTAAACGACTCAAACTCGATCGCAACAGACCCACCGCCCTCCCCCGGCTATAAAAACCCCAGCCCCGATCGGTTTTTCCCACGCGATCGCCGATTTTTACTCCGGTGAGCACCGAGACTTCGCCGGTGAATTCTGGCTGATCTAAGCTCGGAAACTCTGATCTAACTCGCTGGTTTTGATCCACCGCCTCCGGGGAACTTTGCAGGTGCAGAAAACCCGAAGACTTACGGTGTAAACCCAGCGCCGACGAGCTTCGCCGTGGTTTTGCCTCGGACCTCGCCGCCGATCACTTTCCAGGACCCCCGAGCTCGAGAAAACCCCCGAGGTGAGATCTCTGTAACACCCCAAATTTTGATTCAAAACCCAAAACCATGTTCAGAGGGGAATTTAAAAATTTTTGAACGTGTTGCATGTTTTGCAAAAATTCAAATTCAAACTGGAATTCAAATTATACTCAAAACAGAAAAGAAATGGAAAAAGAAAAAGGAAAACGAGAAAAACTGGCCAGTGGGCCGAAACCCGCCAACCGGCCCAGCTACTCCCGCGCCAGCCCGCCCCCGCGCGCGCCGCGCTGCCTCTCATCGACGGGTGGGACCCACCTGTCATCCCCAACCTCGCTCGCGCCGACCCCGGATTTTTGCCCCCGAGCGCGCGCGATCTTAACCGATCGGGAAACCTGTCTCGCCGCCCGAATTCTGGTCCCAGCGGACTCCAACTCGATCACAACAGACCCACCGCCCTCCCCCGGCTATAAAAACCCCCGATCCGATCAGTTTTTCCCACGCGATCGCCGATTTTTACTCCGGTGAGCACCGAGACTTCGCCGGTGAATTCTGGCCGATCTAAGCTCGGAAACTCTGATCTAACTCGCTGGTCTTGATCCACCGCCTCCGGGGAACTTTGCAGGTGCAGAAAACCCGAAGACTTACGGTGTAAACATAGCGCCGACGAGCTTCGCCGTGGTTTTGCCTTGGACCTCGCCGCCGATCACTTTCCAGGACTCTCGAGCTCGAGAAAACCCCCGAGGTGAGATCCCTGACCTCCCCTCTACCGATCTAGGCCATAAGATCACAGTTCTAGGCAGAATTCTCGAGGATCCGAAACTTTCCGGCGAGATCGCCGCTTCCCGCCGCCGTGCGCCGCCGGCAGCGCCGCCCGCGCTCGATCAGAGCGACGTGGCCGCTTGTGCGCCGTTTATTTTAAATCGCACGGTAGACTTTAAAACCCCGCGTACCGGTTCGATGTTATAATCTCAGCCGTCGGTTTAAAATCGGACGGTCCACGTCAACCCCGCATTATAAAGACTGGAGTTCTTACGTGCTACCCCCTGGGGTTCTCTGGAATTGAGAGCTAGCCCCGGAAACTTCAGATCTAGCCCCTGGAACTCCAGAAAATCATGTAAATTCATTTAAAAATCAGTTTTAGCCCCTGGACTTAATAGAAATTAGGAAAAACACCTCTGATAAGTGTAGCTAGACCCCTGGAAATTATGAAAATAATATTATAGACCCTGTAATGGGGTGAGTTCATTATTTTAACCCTGTTTAGTATTTAATTTAGAAAATTGAATATGTAACTAGTGTTTAAAAATTAAAAAGGGGACAAACATAATTGTCAAAATTAATTAAAAACTTTCTCAGTACTTAGAAAACTTTGGAGTGAGATAAAAGTATATTTTTGGGCTGAAATAAATCTGTTTCATCTATTATTCACATTTATTAGTATAGGGACACATTTTTAAGTAAAGAATAGTTATAGAAAAATAGGGAAAATAATTATGAAATGGTCTACATCAGAAGCCAAGGTCAAAATATGATTTTAAATTATTTAGGACCAGAACCTATTCTGTTTAGGTGATGTGTATTACTAATTTAATAATAAAATACACAATTATGTATAGGAATATAAATCTGAAAATATAGCAACTAGTAAATGATAAATGGAGTTTCTAAAATCCAAAGAGTTCAGTTTAGGGTTGATAGAAGTTGTAAAGGCACATATGGAGAAGAAAAATACTTTCCATACATACTTGGTAGTTTAATATAAGGAATTTATTTAAAACTGAAACACAACACATATAATGGTGAATGAATTTCATAAATGTGAATGTGTGGTTTGTATAAAGTAGAAGTGTGAACTATGTCTTATGATTGTTGTTTTCTTTTGCTATGTGTGATGGTATGAAGTAGAACCTGTTCAAGAGCAAGTTAACCCTTTCCAAGATCAGGACTACCCATTTCAAGAGCAGCAAGAAGGAGGCAAGTGTCCTTGACCACTTTGATCCTATGCTAGGATGTGTAGATAGAATTATTTGCATTGTCAAATGAAATATGAAACCCATGCTAGGAAAGTTTCCCTAGAATTGCATTACCTTGTTTCCTTGTAGCTTGGGTTGGGATTTATTTTGTCACGTCATTTATTTCCATGCATATGCTTAGCCATGCTTAGAATGAGATATTTGGGACATGAGATCATCAGTTTATTATACCATACTCTTGAATGAGACATTGTGAGTTATGTAGAGGTAGGGATCAAGGCAAGTTGGATGTTTTGGTTGTGTGCTGGGTGCACGAGACTTGGGTTTGTGTTTAGTACTTGCCTGGATCCTAAGGACCGGTTCATGGAGCATGTAACCCGGCTTTACAGTGCCAACCACATGCTGAGATGGGGCAGCTTAGCCAATTAATTAGGTGTATCCCCGGCGTAGTATGGGTGTGTTGGATGGTGCGGGGAATAGGTGTCAGCTGGACTACCATATGAACCGCAAGGCTCAAGAGGGGGCCACTGCAGCGGGGTTGGAGCCTCTTGTATGCTGTTAGGGGTGAAACCTCAGTGGGCCCACGCTCGTCGGGAATCCCTTTGTAAAGGCTTCGTAGTGATCTCCTGACCGCACACCTGGGAAGTGTGAATGTGGATCGTAGCCACTGGCATAATGGAGGTTCTTTTAGTCCACCCGGCAACGGGGGATGAAATCACTACTTGTGGGTACAGTGGTACAAACTCTGCAGAGTCAAAACTGTCTTGACAGCCGTGCTCACGGTTAAGAGCGGCCTGGACTTATTCATGATTAGAGGAGTTAAGGTTTTTGGAAGTTGTGGATGTTAAGCGGGGAGCTTAACATTGGAAATGATGTTATGGTTATTGGATTATGATGATGGGATGGGAGATTGGGAATATTTCACCTGTGTAGTAATGTAGGTGCTTAATAAGCTAAGGTGATAGGTATTAATTGCGTAGTGCTTTAACCATGAGTTCAACCTCTCCTTGTTCTAGCCATGCATGATATAATTTTCGCACACTTGCTGAGTACCATTGGTACTCAACCTTGCATATTTGTTGGTTTATATTGCTGCTCAGGTCAAGATAATGAGGTGATGTATAATGACCAAGATTTTGGAACCGAGGAAGGCTTTTAGGTTCATGAAGACCTCGGGCAACGCCTGTGATGGAGCCCTAAAAGAATAATATTTCGCTGCTAGTTTATTTACTTGTGATGAACTTATTATTGTCCATCGAGACATTTGCTATGTAAGACTTACTTATATTCGATACCTGGCTTGTAATAAATGATGCTTCACTATTTGTCATCACATGTATGAGAAAATGATCCTGGCATACATGTGATATTCACTTGGTTGTTTCTTCGGAAAAACCGGGTGTGACAATCTCTGACCTCCCCTCTACCGATCTATGCCATAAGATCACAGTTTTAGGCAGAATTCTCGAGGATCCGAAACTTTCCGGCGAGATCGCCGCTTCCCGCCGCCGTGCGCCGCCGGCAGCGCCGCCCGCGCTCGATCAGAGCGACGTGGCCGCTTGTGCGCCGTTTATTTTAAATCGCACGGTAGACTTTAAAACCCCGCGTACCGGTTCGATGTTATAATCTCAGCCGTCGGTTTAGAATCGGACGGTCCACGTCAACCCCGCATTATAAAGACTGGAATTCTTACGTGCTACCCCCTGGGGTTCTCTGGAATTGAGAGCTAGCCCCGGAAACTTCAGATCTAGCCCCTGGAACTCCAGAAAATCATGTAAATTCATTTAAAAATCAGTTTTAGCCCCTGGACTTAATAGAAATTAGGAAAAACACCTCTGATAAGTGTATCTAGACCCCTGGAAATTATGAAAATAATATTATAGACCCTGTAATGGGGTGAGTTCATTTTAGCCCTGTTTAGTATTTAATTTAAAACATTGAATATGTAACTAGTGTTTAAAAATTAAAAAGGGGGACAAACATAATTGTCAAAATTAATTAAAAACTTTATCGGTACTTAGAAAACTTTGGAGTGAGATAAAAATATATTTTGGGCTGAAATGATTCTGTTTCATCTAATTATTCACATTATTTAGTATAAGGACACATTTCTAAGTAAAGAATAGCTATAGAAAAAAAGGGGAAAATAATTATGAAATAGTTTACATCAGAGGCCAAGGTCAAAATATGTTATTAAATTATTTAGGACCAAAACCTATACTGTTTAGATGATGTGTATTACTAGTTTCATAATAAAATACACAAATATGCATAGGAATATAAATCTGAAAATATAGCAACTAGTAAATGATAAATGGAGTTTCTAAAATCCAAAGTATTCAGTTTAGGGTTGGTAGAAATTCTGAAGGCATATATGGAGAGGAAAAATACTTTTCATACATACCTGGTAGTGAAAAGGTGTAGTAGTTTAATATAAGGAATTTATTTAAAACTGAAACACAACACATATAATGGTGAATGAATTTCATAAATGTGAATGTGTGGTTTGTATGAAGTGTAAGTGTGAACTATGTCTTATGGATTGTTGTTTTTCTTTTGCTATGTGTGATGGTATGAAGTAGAACCTGTTCAAGAACAAGTTATTCATTTCCAAGACCAGGAATACACATTTCAAGAGCAGCAAGAAGGAGGCAAGTGTCCTTGACCACTTTGATCCTATGCTAGGATGTGTAGATAGAATTATTTGCATTGTCAAATGAAATATGAAACCCATGCTAGGAAAGTTTCCCTAGAATTGCATTACCATGTTTCCTTGTAGCTTGGGTTGGGATTTATTTTGTCATGTCATTTATTTACATGCATATGCTTAGCCATGCTTAGAATGGGATATTTGGGATATGAGATCATCAATTTATTATACCATACTCTTGAATGAGCTATTGTGAGTTATGTAGAGGTAGGGATCAAGGTAAGTTGGATGTTTTGGTTGTGTGCTGGGTGCACGAGACTTGGGTTTGTGTTTAGTACTTGCCTGGATCCTAAGGACCGGTTCATGGAGCATGTAACCCGGCTTTACAGTGCCAACCACATGATGGGGCAGCTTGGCCAATTAATTAGGTGTATCCCCGGCGTAGTATGGGTGTGTTGGATGGTGCGGGGAGTAGGTGTCAGCTGGACTACCATATGAACCGCAAGGCTCAAGAGGGGGCCACTGCAGCGGGGTTGGAGCCTCTTGTATGCTGTTAGGGGTGAAACCTCAGTGGGCCCACGCTCGTCGGGAATCCCTTTGTAAAGGCTTCGTAGTGATCTCCTGGCCGCACACCTGGGAAGTGTGAATGTGGATCGTAGCCACTGGCATAATGGAGGTTCTTTTAGTCCACCCGGCAACGGGGGATGAAATCACTACTTGTGGGTACAGTGGTACAAACTCTGCAGAGTCAAAACTGTCTTGACAGCCGTGCTCACGGTTAAGAGCGGCCTGGACTTATTCATGATTAGAGGAGTGATAGTTTTGGAAGTTGTGGAAGTTAAGCGGGGAGCTTAACATTGGAAATGATGTTATGGTTATTGGATTATGATAATGGGTTAGGAGATTGGGACCATTTCACCTGTGTAGTAATGTAGGTGCTTAATAAGCTAAGGTGATAGGCATTAATTGCGTAGTGCTTTAGCCATGAGTTCAACTTCTCCTTGTTCTAGCCATGCATGATATAATTTTCCCACACTTGCTGAGTACCATTGATACTCAACCTTGCATATTTGTTGGTTTATATTGCTGCTCAGGTCAAGATAATGAGGTGGTATACAATGAACAAGACTTTGGTCCCGAAGAAGGTTTCTAGGTTCATGGAGACCCCCGGGCAACGCCTGTGACGGAGCCCTCAAGAATAATATTCCGCTGCTAGTTTATTTACTTGTGATGAACTTATTATTGTCCATCGAGACATTTGCGATGTAAGACTTATTTATATTCGACACCTGGCTTGTAATAAATGATGCTTCACTATTTGTCATCACATGTATGAGAAAATGATCCTGGCATACATGTGATATTCACTTGATTGTTCTTCGGAAAAACCGGGTGTGACACGGGCCTGCTGAACACATGGGGCCCCCGGGTCCCGCCCCCTCTAGCCCTGGGTCGAAGTAGTTGGTAGCTCCTTTCCCCCTACTTCATGCAGTCCCCGTTGCCGCAACCTGAAAGTCCTGCACACAGGTAGAGGAAACGTAATTCTCCTTGGGGGCTCCCCCTCCCTTATCTCATAGTCTTATTTGACTTACAGCCCCAACCATATGCTTGGTGCTTGGGGACTTGTAGAAAGGGGGAGCTGAGCACATGGCAACCATGTACTGCAAGGGCGATAAAAAAGAACTCAATTCACAATTTAAATGAGTACAAGGAAAGAGCAAAGTAGGACAGACTTCTTTTCGTACAACCTTCCATAGGAGGAAGGCAGGCTAAACATGGAGGCCACGACCCACCCCATTAAGAGGGGAAGCAAGACTCTACGCGCTTGGAATCGGAACCAGGCAAAGCTGAACGTAGTCCTGGACCGTCCCCTGGGGTTTAGCTGCTCCGAGCGCTGCTTCTGGACTCTATGGAGTTCATTACGAAAAGAAAGTACTGTCCTATTTTTGCTCTTAGGGGTAGAACTTACGGAGGTGTTCTATGTTCCAAAGGTTCGGGAGCAGGTCCCCATCCTCGGTGGAAAGGCGCACACACCCGGGGCGGCATACTTTCGCGACTCGGAAGGGGCCTTCCCAACTAGGTGAGAGTTTGTGGGCCCCTTCGCGAGAAAGTATGCGCCGCAACACCAGGTCACCTTCCTGCAGCTCCCGGGCACGCACAGACCTCTGGTGGTAGCGCCGAAGCGCCTGTCTGTACCGCGCGTTACGGAGTGCCGCATGTAATCGGACCTCGTCGACGAGGTCGATTTCTCCACGCCGGAGGTTGTCCTGCGTGGCTTCGTCGTAAGCCCGGACACGGTGAGACTTCATGGTGATTTCTGGAGGGAGTACAGCTTCAGCCCCGTACACCATGAAGAAGGGTGTCTCCCCGGTGGCCCGGCTCTGGGATGTCCAGTTAGCCCATAGTGTGCTCGGAAGTTCATCTACTCAATTGGCACCATGTTTCTTCAGGCTGGCGAAGGTACGAGTCTTGAAGCCCCGGAGAATCTCCGCATTGGCCCTCTCGACTTGCCCATTGCTCTTCGGGTGGGCGACAGAGGCATAGCATACCTGAATGCCAAGGTCCTCGCAGTAGTCTTGGAACGCTGCGCTGGTGAACTGGGTCCCATTGTCAGTGATGATCCTGTTTGGGACCCCGAACCGGCAGACAATAGACCTGATGAATTTTACTGCGGATTGTTTATTGATGGTGACAACTGGTGTAGCTTCCGGCCACTTGGTGAACTTGTCGATAGCGACATAGAGGTACCGGAACCCCCCGACGGTTCTGGGAAATGGTCCCAGGATGTCCAGCCCCCACACGGCAAACGGCCACGAGGGCGGGATCATCTGTACCGCCTGAGCCGGTGTATGGATCTGCTTGGCGTGGAACTGGCACGCCTTGCAGCTCTCGACCAGCTTGACGGCATCCTGGAGTGCTGTCGGCCAGTAGAAGCCATGCCGGAAGGCTTTACCGACAAGCGTGCGTGAGGAAGAATGACTTCCACATTCGTCTCCATGGATCTCAGCGAGCAAGTCGCAGCCTTCCCCCTGGGTTATACACCGCAATAGGATGTGGTTGGCGCCACGCCGGTAGAGATCCCCCTCTACCAGCGCGTACCTCTTAGCCATACGCACAATCCGTTCAGCGGTTGCATGTTCATCAGAGAGGATATTGTCCTTCAAGTAGTCCCGGATCTCCGTGATCCATGCATCGGGTCTGACTTGAGCTTCTGGATCTTGAGCGCTGGGTTGCACGGAGTCTCCAGTGACGCTTACGATCCTTGGCGGTGCCCACGGCTGTAGGGCCGCCGGGACCGCCAGCTTCGAGGTGCTGGTCAAGCCCCCTTCACCCGGCTTGGCGGGCCGGGCTGTGGGCTGGGCTGTGGGCCGCAGCAACGTCCTCTCGAAGACTCCTTCGGGCGCAGGGGCTCCGGTGGAAGCCTTCGTTGAAAGGTCGTCGGCTGCGGCATTACCGGCGCGCGGTACGTGGTGCAGGTCCAAGGCGAGGAATTCTTTCTCCAACATCTGCACGTGAAGCAGATATGCAGCTAGCTGGGGGTCATTGCAGGAGCATTCGCCCTTGACTTGCTTGATGACCAGCTGGGAGTCGCCCAGTGCCAACAACTAGCGAGCGCCTAAAGACAGGGCTGTCTGCAGGCCAAAGATGAGTGCTTCATACTCCGCCATGTTGTTGGTTGCCTTGAAATTGAGACGCACCATATACCCAAACTGTTCCCCCGATGGCATGAGGAGCAGTACGCCGGCACCGGCCCCCTGCTTTCGCGAGGAGCCGTCGAAGAAGAGTGTCCAGTGGGGTTCGGTGAAGACCGGAGCTTGGTGCTCCGGTTCTCCACCCCCATGGCCCCCTGGGTCAGTCTCCGTTGGTGTCCACTCCGCCACAAAGTCAGCCAGTGCTTGGCTCTTGACTGCATGGCGTGGGAGGAAGTCCAGCTCAAACTCCGCCAGCTCCGCCGCCCATTTAGCAACGTTGCCAGTTGCATGGGGGCTGTGAAGAATTGTCTTCAGCGGATATGAGGTGACTACCGAGACCCGGTGGGCCTGGAAGTAATGGCGGAGCTTTCTGGAGGCCACGAGCACCGCATACAGCAGCTTGTGGACTTCCAGGTACCTTGTCTTAGCATCATGAAGTACTTCGCTGATGTAGTAGAAAGGCCTCTGGACGGTTCGAACCCTCTTTCTCAGGCCTGGGAGGTCCTCGTCCATTGGCCCACTGGAGGTGGGTGGACCCACGGGGGCCTCCGGGAGCTGGGACCCGGAGGCCCTTAAGCTATCTTGATTGTCCGGGAGCTCCGGGGGGTCTTGGGGGACCTCTGGGAGGTCCCATTTGGCCCCCGGGGGGTCCCGCAGGGCCCCCGGGGGTTTATCTTGGAGGTCCGGGAGACTGCCCAGGACCTCCGGGAGGCCGACTTGGGCCTCCGGGAGGTTGCCTTGGAGGTCCGGGAGACCGTCTTGGTCCTGCGGGGCCTCCTGGCGTCTGTCTTCTGCTACCGGAGCAGGTTGTGAAGATGAGGGGTCCGGCCGCTCTGCGACGAGGACCATACTTACTACTTCAGTTGTCGCCGCGATGTAGAGCAACAGGTGCTCTCCGGGCTCAGGGGCTACCATGACTGGTAGGGTCGTCAGGAGTCGCTTCAACTCCTGGAAAGCCTCTTCTGCTTCGTCAGTACAGGCAAAAGGGCCTGACTTGCGTAGGAGCTTAAAGAAAGGGAGTGCCCGCTCTTCTAGCCTCGGTATAAACCGACTCAGCGCGGCTAGACATCCCGTGAGTTTCTGGACATCCTTGACGCGGGCAGGGGGCCGCATCAAGTCGATGGCCTTGATCTTCTCTGGGTTGGCCTCAATCCCTCGGTGCGAGACCAGGAACCCTAAGAGCTTCCCAGAGGACACGCCGAACACACATTTATCTGGGTTCATCTTGGTGCGCGTAGAGCGCAACTTGTCAAAGACTAAAGCTAGGTTATCTAGCAGGGACGGACCCTGCTTGACCTTGACAACTATGTCATCGACATACACCTCAACCAGGTCTCTTATTAACTCCCCAAAGGTTTTGTGCATTGCCCACACAAAGGTGGGGAGTGCATTCTTTAGGCCGTAAGGCATAGACACATAGAAATAAAGGCCGTCTACTGTGATGAAGGAGGTGTGCTCCTCGTCCTCCCTAGACATGGGGATCTGATGGAAACCCGAGTAGGCGTCTAGGAAGCACAACATATCACAGCCTGACGTTGAGTCTACTATTTGATCTATTCTAGAGAGAGGGAATGGATCTTTAGGACATGCCTTATTGAGACTGGTGTAGTCGATGCACATCCAGAGCTTCCCGCCAGCCTTCGGGACAACGACGGGGTTCGCCAACCATCGGGGGTGGTGGACTTCCCGTATGAAGCCAGCGTCCAGCAGCTTCTTGACTTCTTCACGGATGAAGTTTTGCCGCTCGATGGACTGCTTGCGGGGCTTCTGTTGAACCGGCCGGGCGTCGGGGAAGACTTTCAAGTGGTGCTCGATCACCTTCCTGGGGATCCCCGGCATCTGTGACGGCTGCCATGCAAACACGTCGACGTTGTGCCGGAGGAAGGTGACGAGCGTGCCTTCCTATTTACTATCCAGGCCCCCGGCTACCCGGGTGGTCTGGGTAGCTTCGGCGCCGACTTGGACGACCTTTAAGGGGACGCCGCCCTCGTCGAGAGGTTGCACCCGGGGTGCTGTGGTGGAAGCACGGTGACGTGCGTTCGGGCGGAGCTGGTCCGGCTCCGTATTGCCGGGGGTTGATGCCCCAGCTGTTGCGAGTGCTTGGAGCTTCTCCAGGGCCGACACTGCAGCAGTGCGGTCCCCACGAATCCTGAGAACACCTGTCGGTGTCGGCATCTTCAGGACAAGGTAGCCGTAATGGGCTACAGCCATGAACCGGTACAGGGCTGGCCTGCCGATTATGGCGTTGAAGGGGAGGTCTATCTCCGCTACGTCGAACAGAATGTACTCTGTTCGATAGCTGTCCGGAGCCCCGAAGGTCACCGGGAGACTAATGCTGCCGTAGGGGATAACCTGTCCCGGCCCTACCCCTGAGAACGGGCTCGACGGGGTGAGCTTGGCCATCGGGATTTGCAGCTTCTGGAAGGCTGCACGGCTGATGAGGTTCAGCCCAGCCCCTCCATCCACCAAAACGTGGTACATTCTCACGTTGGCGATGGTAGGGGCCACCAGGAGCGGTAGTTGGCCGGCCCCAGCCATGTTCCTGGGGCAGTCGGTGGCATCAAAGCTGATGGGGGTCCCCATCCACTTTAGGTGCGGTGCAGCACTTGGGAGTGGCGCCACCGACGCTACCGCTCGGTGCAGAGTCTTGACTGCGCTTCGGGACAAGGGGTCGGCGGACCCGCCGTATATGACGTAGAGCTTCTTCCGACGCTCATCGTCGCTGGAGCCGGAATCCTCGTGATTGCGTGCCGCCTTCACGACACGCGGAGGCTGCTGGATCTCCTCTGGGTGGTCGATGTTGTCTGGAGCATCCACCCCCTGCTCATCTTCCTTTGGACGGAAGGGCAGGGCATCAGCCCGCTGCCGCTTCTCCTTGCGGAAGCGCTCTGCGAGCCTTCGGATCTCCCGGCACTCGGCAGCAGTGTGGCGACAGCTGCCGTGCACGGGGCACATATTGTCTTTATCACCTTCTGGGATTGGTGATCTTCGCTGCTTCTTGTCGGGGTGCGGCCCCCGAGCCCCACCGAGCGTCGCTGCAGTGACGACTGGGGCTGTGGTCGGTGACTCTATCTTGCTTCTGCCTCGGTTCTTGGCCTTCCTGCTGCCTCCACAGGGAGTAGGACTAGATCCGGGCAGTCCCCCCGAC
Organism: Neostapfia colusana; assembly: GCA_030760725.1. Taxonomy (NCBI): domain Eukaryota; kingdom Viridiplantae; phylum Streptophyta; class Magnoliopsida; order Poales; family Poaceae; genus Neostapfia; species Neostapfia colusana. Next base: position 17,821,028 of record JASWHV010000003.1, read on the forward strand.
TCGGAGGATGGCAGCGAGTGCCAGTTCCGTCCTTCGGCTGCTCTGGCGCATTTGTCTGCCAAACTGAAGAGCTCTGAGACGTCGCGGACCTCCCTGGTCGCGAGCTTCTCGAGCATCTTCCTGTCCCGGACGCCTTGCCGGAACGCCACCACCACAGAAGCATTTTGAATGTGTGGGATGGTGTTCCGCACCTGGGAGAACCGCTGGATGAAAGAGCGCAGCGACTCCCCAGGTTGCTGCTGGACGGCGTGGAGGTCGAGCTCCGTGCCAGGCCGGGTGTAAGAGCTGCCGAAGTTGGCTACGCCGGTAAAGCTCTCCCCAGGAGGTGACGGAACCCTGGGGGAGGTTCATGAGCCAACACCGGGCTGAACCGGTCAAGGCGACAGGGAAGTAATTGGCCATGATGGCTTCATTCCCTCCTGCGGCAAGTACGGCGGTGGAGTAGATCTGGAGGAACTCCACCGGGTTGACGCTGCCGTCGTACTTCTCGGGCAGGTGTGGCCGAAACTTACGCGGCCACTTCGCAAAGCGAAGATGGGGCGCGAGGGCTGCACACCCTGCTTCTGTCACTGCAGGTTCTGGTGCCGCGAACGCTGGGTTCGCACTAGGCACAGTGTACCCCGGTACGGGCAAGGCTGCACCATAGGCCGGGGGCGCCATCTGCAGTACATATGACTGTGGCATATTCTGCACGGCGCAGGCCTGGGGCAGAGATCGCATGGCGAAGGTCTGCTCTTCAGGCTCGGTCGAGGCCGACGTCATGCTGTCATCAGCCTCTTGGTAGCGACGCCTTTCTCGGCGTTGCTCGAGGTATACCCGGGCATCTTGACGCGAGCGACACCGCTCCAGCTCTGTCCTCAGATCCATCGATTGAGGGCTGACAGAGCTGGAGTCTGCCGTCTGTTCGTCAACCATCGGCGTGCGTATCAGCGACACGGCCGGTTGGTCAGAGTGTCGTCTCCGCTGGAGTCGCGGGCTTGCGGCAGCGACGACAAGACGGTCTACCTCGAGAATCCACCGCTGGGTCGCTGCCTGAGGCGCGTCCCCAGCGGGCGGATTGTGCAGTAGCGCTCTTGCTGCAGCTAGCGCACCCCCTCCGGGTACGCCCGGCGCTACTGAAGATCTGACGCTGGTTGGAGCCTGCATTGCCGGGGTCGGCGCTGCCAGAGCCGGTTGCTGGCTCCCAGCTTGTACTGACACACTCCGTCCCGAGTGTGTTGGCTTGTACTCCCCCCTGGTCGCGGTTCGCCGCGGAGGCGGGGGAGGTGAGCTTGCCGCCGAAGGGAGCTTGGTCATCTTCGTCGGCGGAAACTCGTCGCGCTAGGGGAAAAGCCCCCTACCTGGCGCGCCAAATGTCGAAGTGTGCGATCGACACTTCCCCCGGGCCTGCACTGGGCAGCCCGCGGAGGTTCTTTTTTCGGCGGGGCTAGTCTTCTAGCGGAAAGCTTGCGCAGATGGACGAGTTAGCGAGAGCTTGACATGGCAAGTTTTACGTGGTTCAGGCCGCCGGAGCGTAAAACCCTACGTCCACGGCGAGCTATGGGGCTCGCTGTATTGCTTGCTGCTCAAGGCCGGAGGCCTGAGCTTGGGGGTGAGTTACAACTTGAGAGTGTATGGCTAGCGTATGAGTTGCAAAGTGCGAACCCTTGCTACCGACGCCTACCCGAGCCTTTTATAGTCCAAGACTCGGGCGGCTTACAAGGGAAGCCGGGACCCGACAGGTGGTCCCGGGAAGATTGTCTATTATCTACCGTATCTGTAGTTACGCCGGTAGTTGCCTCTGGTCGAAGGCTTCTGAGTCTTCATCTTGCCGCCCTGCCCATGCCGCATGCTAGTCGTAGTGGTTGATGACGGCGCAGGCGGCATGGGATGTCTTGTCGCGGCGTTTATTAGCTGGCAGGTTCTGACACCGCGCGCCAGTCTGTGATGCGACTGGGCGCAACGGCACCTGACAGACGTGTGCTCCGCGTTTCCGCGTCTTGGGAAGACGCGGGCCTTGAATACCTTGTACGGGCAAGGTGTGGGGCGCCTTTACGTCCGCCGCCTACCGCTCGGGGGCAGGCAGCACCGTTCTTCTGGCCACGTGGCGGGTCCGGAGCCCTTCTCTGAGGCGAGAAGGGTCCGGCCTGCGGGGCACGTGGAGCCTCCGGACCTCTCCCCGCGGAGGGGGAGGTCCAGCCTCTGTATGCGACGTGGCGGACCCGGAGCTCTCCTCTGCGGAGAGGGAGGTCCGGCCCCGCTGGACGCGTGGTGTCTTCGGACCTCTCTCCCGCGGAGGGGGAGGTCCGGCTTCTGTATGCCACGTGGTGGGCCCGGAGCTCTCCTCTGAGGAGAGGGAGGTCCGGCCCCACCGGACGCGTGGTGCCTTCGGACTTCTCCCTGCGGAGAAGGGCGAGTACCTTAGGCATTTTACCCTGTGCGCGGGGGTACCCCATATCTCAGGTACCGACATGCGCGGTGTCAGAACCTGCCAGCCAATAAACACCGCAACAAGACATCCCATGCCGCCTGTGCCGTCATCAACCACTACGACTAGCATGCGGCATGGGCAGGGCGGTGTCGAAGTGTTCGGTCGACACTTCCCCCGGGCCTGCACTTGGCAGCCCGCGGAGGTTCTTTTTTCGGTGGGGCTAGTCCCTTGCGGAGAGCTTGCGCGGATGGACGAGTTAGTAAGAGCTTGACACGGTGAGTTTTACGTGGTTCAGGCCGCCGGAGCGTAAAACCCTACGTCCACGGCGAGCTATGGAGCTCGCTGTATTGCTTGCTGCTCAGGGCCGAAGTCCTGAGCTTGGGGGTGAGTTACAGCTTGGGAGTGAATGACTAGCGTATGAGTTGCAGAGTGCGAACCCAGGGTGCAAATGGCTAAAGTGTGAACCCTTGCTACCGTCGCCTACCCGAGTCTTTTATAGTCCAAGACTCGGGTGGTTTACAAGGGGGGCCCGGGACCCGACAGGTGGTCCCGAGGAGATTTCCTGCAGACTATCGTATCCGCAGTTATGCCGGTAGTTGTCTCTGGCGAAGGCTTCTGAGTCCTCGTCTTGCTGCCCTGCCCATGCTGCACGCTAGTCGTAGTGGTTGATGACGGCGGAGGCGGCAGGGGATGTCTTGTCGCTGCGTTTATTGGCTGGCAGGTTCTGACACCGTGCGCCAGTCTGTGATGCGACTGGGCGCAACGGCGCCTGACAGAGGCGTGCTCCACGTATCCGCGTCTTGGGAAGGCGCGGGCCTTGAATACCTTGTACAGGCAAGGTATGGGGCGTGTTTACGCCCGCTGCCTACCGCTCGGGGGCAGGCAGCGCTGTCTGCTGGACACGTGGCGGGCCCGGAGCTCTCCTCTGAGGAGGGGGAGGTCCGGCCCTGCAGGACACGTGGAGCCTTCGGACCTCTCCCCCGCGGAGGGGGGAGGTCCGGCTTCTGTCGGCCACGTGGTGGGTCCGGAGCTCTCCTCTGAGGAGGGGGAGATCCGGCCCCGCGGGACATGTGGCACCTTTGGAGCTCTCCCCATGGAGGGGGGAGGTCTCGCTGCTGTAGGCCACGTGGCGAGCCCGGAGCTCTCCTCCGAGGGGAGGGAGGTCCGGCCCCACTGGACACGTGACGCCTCCGGAGCTTTCCCTGTGGAGAAGGGTGAGATCCTTAGACATTTTCCCCTGTGCGTGGGGGTACCCCATATCGCGGTTACCGACAGGCGGCAAGATGAAGACTCAGAAGCCTTCGACCAGAGACAACTACCGGCATAACTGCAGATACGGTAGATGATAGACAATCTTCCCGGGACTACCTGTCGGGTCCCGGCCACCCTTGTAAGCTGCCCGAGTCTTGGACTATAAAAGGCTCGGGTAGGCGACGATAGCAAGGGTTCGCACTTTGCAACTCATACGCTAGCCATACACTCCCAAGCTGTAACTCACCCCCAAGCTCAGGACTCCGGCCCTGAGCAGCAAGCAATACAGCGAGCTCCATAGCTCGCCGTGGACGTAGGGTTTTACGCTCCGGCGGCCTGAACCACGTAAAACTCACCGCGTCAAGCTCTTACTAACTCGTCCATCCGCGCAAGCTCTCCGCAAGGGACTAGCCCCACCGAAAAAAGAACCTCCGCAGGCTGCCCAGTGCAGGCCCAGGGGAAGTGTCGACCGAACACTTCGACACGCACGCTTGTCGGTAAAGCCTTTCGGCATGGCTTCTACTAGCCGGCAGCACTCCAGGATGCCGTCAAGCTGGTCGAGAGTTGCGAGGCGTGCCTGTTCCACGCCAAGCAGATCCATACACCGGCTTGGGCGGCACAGATGATCCAGCCCGCATGGCCATTTGCCATACGGGGGCTGGACGTCCTGGGCCTGGGACCATTCCCCAGAACCGAGGATGGGGACCCGCTCCCGAACCTCCGGAACACAGAACACCCCTGTAAGTTCTACCCCTAGAGCAACAATAGGACAGACTCTTCTTTTTATAATAAATTCCATAAAGTCCAGGAACAGTGCTCGGTGCAGCTAAGCCTCAGGGGACGGTCCAGGACTACGTTCAGCTTCGCCTGGTTCCGACCCCAAGCACTAGAGTCTTGCTTCCCCTGAGGCGGGCCGTGGCCTCCATACTCAGCCTGCCTTCCCCCTATGAAAATTTATACGAAAAGAAACATGTCCTACGTTGCTCTTCTTTGGTGCTCATTTAATTTACTTATAAATTTTTATAATTGCACTGCTAGCGCGTGCTCACCATGCGCTCAGCTCTCTCTCCTCATTCTCATCTTTAGTTGGCATTTGCTGCCCTACCAAAGGCAGTTGCGTCGGAGGTACCGGCCGATAGCCAGGGGGCCCGAGCCCCCGGCACTTCGCGCACGGTAGTTCCTAAGTGTCGAAGTGTGCGATCGACACTTCCCCCGGGCCTGCACTGGGCAGCCCGCGGAGGTTCTTTTTTTGGAGGGGCTAGTTCCTAGCGGAGAGCTTGCGCGAATGGACGAGTTGGTGAGAGCTTGACACGAGAAGTTTTACGTGGTTCAGGCCGCCGGAGCGTAAAACCCTACGTCCACGGCGAGCTATGGAGCTCGCTGTATTGCTTGCTGCTCAGGGCCGGGGGCCTGAGCTTGGGGGTGAGTTACAGCTTGAGAGTGTATGGCTAGCGCATGAGTTGCAGAATGCGAACCCTTGCTATCGACGTCTACCCGAGCCTTTTATAGTCCAAGGCTCGGGCGGCTTACAAGGGAAGCCGGGACCCGACAGGTGGTCCCGGGAAGATTGTCTATTATCTACCGTATCTGTAGTTATGCCGGTGGTTGCCTCCGGTCGAAGGCTTCTGAGTCCTCTTTTGCCGCCCTGCCCATGCCGTGCGCTAGTCGTAGTGGTTGATGTCGGCGCAGGCGGCATGGGATGTCTTGTCGCGGCGTTTATTACCTGTCAGGTTCTGACACCGCGCGCCAGTCTGTGATGCGACTGGACGCAACGGCACCTGACAGGCGTGTGCTCCGCGTTTCCGCATCTTGGGAAGACGCGGGCCTTGAATTCCTTGTACGGGCAAGGTGAGGGGCGCCTTTACGCCCGCTGCCTACCGCCCGGGGGCGGGCAGCACCGTTCCTCCAGCCACGCGGCAGGTCCGGAGCTCTTCTCTGAGGAGAGGGAGGTCCGGCCCCGCTGGACGCGTGGCGTCTTCGGACCTCTCTCCCACGGAGGGGAGGTACGGCTTCTGTATGCCACGTGGTGGGCCTGGAGCTTACCTCTGAGGAGAGGGAGGTCCGGCCTCGCTGGACGCGTGGCGTCTTCGGACCTCTCTCCCGCGGAGGGGGAGGTCCGGCTTCTGTATGCCACGTGGCGGGCCCGGAGCTCTCCTCTGAGGAGAGGGAGGTCCGGCCCCGCCAGACGCGTGGCGCCTTCGGAGCTCTCCCTGCGGAGAAGGGCGAGCTCCTTAGGCATTTTACCCTGTGCGCGGGGGTACCCCATATCTCAGGTACCGACAGTGGCCCCCGGGCCCATCTCGGGGGAGATAGCGAGCCCGAGGTGGGACCTCCGTCTCTTCCGATCCGCGCACTTTCTCTAAGTCCCGACTTGACCGCTGCCGGAGCATGAACGGCCGCGGGGTCGTGAGAGTGTGCGCCCACTTGATGATTGCTCTTACTGCGGGGACGGGAGCCCCGGCCATGTTGAGCACGCAGGGCTTTCGGAGCTCTTCCACCGCGGGGGGAGGTCCGGCTTCCGTCTGCCACGTGGCGAGCCCGGAGCCCCCCTCAAGGAAGGGGAGAGTCCTGGGCCTGCTGGACTCGTGGGACCCCTGGGTCCCGCCCCCTCTAGCCCTGGGTCGAAGTAGTTGGTAGCTCCTTTCCCCCTACTTCACGCAGTCCCCGTTGCCGTAACCTGGAAGTCCTGCACACAGGTAGGGGAGACGTAATTCTCCTTGGGGGCTCCCCCTCCCTTGTTTTACAGTCTTATTTGACTTACAGCCCCCAACCATACGCTTGATGCTTGGGGGTTTGTAGAGAGGGGGAGCTGAGCACACGGCAGCCATGTACTGCAAGGGTGATAAAAAAATAACTCAATTCACAATTCAAATGAGTACAAGGAAAGAGCAAAGTAGGGCAGACTTCTTTTCACACAACCTTCCATAGGAGGAAGGCAGGCTAAACATGGAGGCCACGACCCACCCCATTAAGAGGGGAAGCAAGACTCTACGCGCTTGGAGTCAGAACCAGGCAAAGCTGAACGTAGTCCTGGACCGTCCCCTGGGGTTTAGCTGCTCCGAGCGCTGCTCCTGGACTCTATGGGGTTCATTGCGAAAAGAAAGTACTGACCTGTTTTACTCTTAGGGGTAGAACTTACGGAGGTGTTCTATGTTCCAAGGATTCGGGAGCAGGTCCCCATCCTCGGTGGAAAGGCGCACACACCCGGGGCGGCATACTTTCGTGACTCGGAAGGGGCCTTCCCAACTAGGGGAGAGTTTGTGGGCCCCTTCGCGAGAAAGTATGCGCCGCAACACCAGGTCACCTTCCTGCAGCTCCCGGGCACGCACAGACCTCTGGTGGTAGCGCCGAAGCGCCTGTCGGTACCGCGCGTTACGGAGTGCCGCATGTAATCGGACCTCGTCGACGAGGTCGATTTCTCCACGCCGGAGGTTGTCCTGCGCGGCTTCATCGTAAGCCCGGACACGGTGAGACTTCATGGTGATTTCTGGAGGAAGTACAGCTTCGGCCCCGTACACCATGAAGAAGGGTGTCTCCCCGGTGGCCCGGCTCTGGGATGTCCGGTTAGCCCATAGCGTGCTCGGAAGTTCATCTACCCAATTGGCACCATGTTTTTTCAGGATGGCGAAGGTACGAGTCTTGAGGCCCCGGAGAATCTCCGCATTGGCCCTCTCGACTTGCCCTTTGCTCTTCGGGTGAGCGACCGAGGCATAGCACACCTGAATGCCAAGGTCCTCGCAGTAGTCTTGAAATGCTGCGCTGGTGAACTGGGTCCCATTGTCAGTGATGATCCTGTTTGGGACCCCGAACCGGCAGACAATGGATCTGATGAATTTTACTGCTGATTGTTTATTAATGGTGACAACTGGTGTAGCTTCCGGCCACTTGGTGAACTTGTCGATGGCGACATAGAGGTACCGGAACCCCCCGACGGTTCTGGGGAATGGCCCCAGGATGTCCAGCTCCCACACGGCAAACGGCCACGAGGGCGGGATCATCTGTACCGCCTGAGCCGGTGTATGGATCTGCTTGGCGTGGAACTGGCACGCCTTGCAGCTCTCGACCAGCTTGACGGCATCCTGGAGTGCTGTCGGCCAGTAGAAGCCATGCCGGAAGGCTTTACCGACAAGCGTGCGTGAGGAAGAATGACTTCCACATTCGCCTCCATGGATCTCAGCGAGCAAGTCGCAGCCTTCCCCCTGGGTTATACACCGCAATAGAATGTGGTTGGCGCCACGCCGCTAGAGATCCCCCTCTACCAGCGCGTACCTCTTAGCCATACGCACAATCCGTTCAGCGGTTGCATGTTCATCAGGGAGGATATTGTCCTTCAAGTAGTCCCGGATCTCCGTGATCCATGCATCGGGTCTGACTTGAGCTTCTGGATCTTGAGCGCTGGTTTGCACGGAGTCCCCAGTGACGCTTACAATCCTTGGCGGCGCCCACGGTTGTAGGGCCACCGGGACCGCCAGCTTCGAGGTGCTGGTCAAGCCCCCTTCGCCCGGCTCGGCGGGCCGGGCTGTGGGCTGCAGCAACGTCCTCTCAAAGACTCCTTCGGGCGCAGGGGCTCCGGTGGAAGCCTTCGTTGAAAGGTCGTCGGCTGCGGTATTACCGGCGCGCGGTACGTGGTGCAGGTCCAAGGCGAGGAATTCTTTCTCCAACATCCGCACGTGAAGCAGATATGCAGCTAGCTGGGGGTCATTGCAGGAGCATTCGCCCTTGACTTGCTTGATGACCAGCTGGGAGTCGCCCTGTGCCAACAACTGGCGAGCGCCTAAAGACAGGGCTGTCTGCAGGCCAAAGATGAGTGCTTCATACTCCGCCATGTTGTTGGTTGCCTTGAAATTGAGACGCACCATATACCCAAACTGTTCCCCCGATGGCATGAGGAGCAGTACGCCGGCACCGGCCCCCTGCTTTCGCGAGGAGCCGTCGAAGAAGAGTGTCCAGTGGGGTTCGGTGAAGACCGGAGCTTGGTGCTCCGGTTCTCCGCCCCCATGGCCCTCTGGGTCAGCCTCCGTTGGTGTCCACTCCGCCACAAAGTCAGCCAGTGCTTGGCTCTTGACTGCATGGCGTGGGAGGAAGTCCAGCTCAAACTCCGCTAGCTCCGCCGCCCATTTAGCAACGTTGCCCGTCGCATGGGGGCTGTGAAGAATTGTCTTCAGTGGATACGAGGTGACTACCGAGACCCGGTGGGCCTGGAAGTAATGGCGGAGCTTCCTGGAGGCAACGAGCACCGCATACAGCAGCTTGTGGACTTCCAGGTACCTTGTCTTGGCATCATGAAGTACTTCGCTGACGTAGTAGACAGGCCTCTGCATGGTTCGAACCCTCTTTCTCAGGTCTGGGAGGTCCTCGTCCATTGGCCCTCTGGAGGTGGGCGGACCCACGGGGGCCTCCGGGAGCTGGGACCCGGAGGCCCTTAAGCTATCTTGATTGTTCGGGAGCCCCGGGGGGTCTTGGGGGACCTCTGGGAGGTCCCATCTAGCCCCCAGGGAGTCCCGCAGGGCCCCCGGGGGTTTATCTTGGAGGTCTGGGAGACTGCCCAGGACCTCCGGGAGGCCGACCTGGACCTCCGGGAGGTTGCCTTGGAGGCCCGGGAGACCGTCTTGGTCTTGCGGGGCCTCCTGGCGTCTGTCTTCTGCTACCGGAGCAGGTTGTGAAGATGAGGGGTCCGGCCGCTCTGCGACGAGGACCATACTCACTACTTCAGTTGTCGCCGCGATGTAGAGCAACCGGTGCTCTCCGGGCTCAGGGGCTACCATGACTGGTAGGTTCGTCAGGAGTCGCTTCAACTCCTGGAAAGCCTCTTCCGCTTCGTCAGTCCAGGTAAAGGGGCCCGACTCGCGCAGGAGCTTAAAGAAAGGGAGTGCTCGCTCTGCTAGCCTCGGTATAAACCGACTCAGCGCGGCTAGGCATCCTGTGAGTTTCTGGACATCTTTGACGCGGGCAGGGGGCCGCATCAAGTCGATGGCCTTGATCTTCTCTGGGTTGGCCTCAATCCCCCGGTGCGAGACCAGGAACCCTAAGAGCTTCCCAGAGGACACGCCGAACACACATTTATCTGGGTTCAGCTTGGTGCGTGTAGAGCGCAACTTGTCAAAGACTAGGGCTAGGTTATCTAGCAGGGACGGACCCTGCTTGACCTTGACAACTATGTCATCGACATACACCTCAACCAGGTCTCTTATTAACTCCCCAAAGGTTTTGTGCATTGCCCGCACAAAGGTGGGGAGTGCATTCTTTAGGCCGTAAGGCATAGACACATAGCAATAAAGGCCGTCCACTGTGATGAAGGAGGTGTGCTCCTCGTCCTCCCTAGACATGGGGATCTGATGGAAACCCGAATAGGCGTCTAGGAAGCACAGCATATCACAGCCCGACGTTGAGTCTACTATTTGGTCTATTCTAGGGAGAGGGAATGGATCTTTAGGACATGCCTTATTGAGACTGGTGTAGTCGATGCACATCCGGAGCTTCCCGCCGGCCTTCGGGACAACGACGGGGTTCGCCAACCATCGTGGGTGGTGGACCTCCCGTATGAAGCCAGCGTCCAGCAGCTTCTTGACTTCCTCACGGATGAAGTTCTGCCGCTCAATGGACTGCTTGCGGGGCTTCTGTTGAACCGGCCGGGCGTCGGGGAAGACTTTCAAGTGGTGCTCGATCACCTTCCTGGGGATCCCCGGCATCTGTGACGGCTGCCATGCAAACACGTCGACGTTGTGCCGGAGGAAGGTGACGAGCGCGCCTTCCTATTTACTATCCAGGCCCCCGGCTACCCGGGTGGTCTGGGTAGCTTCGGCGCCGACTTGGACGACCTTTAAGGGGACGCCGCCCTCGTCGAGAGGTTGCACCCGGGGTGCTGTGGTGGAAGCACGGTGACGTGCACACGGGCGGAGCTGGTCTGATTCCGTATTGCCGGGGGCTGAGGCCCCAGCTGTCGCGAGTGCTTGGAGCTTCTCCAGGGCCGACACTGCAGCAGTGCGGTCCCCACGAATCCTGAGAACACCTGTCGGCGTTGGCATCTTCAGGACAAGGTAGCCGTAATGGGCTACAGCCATGAACCGGTACAGGGCTGGCCTGCCGATTATGGCGTTGAAGGGGAGGTCTATCTCCGCTACGTCGAACCAGATGTACTCTGTTCGATAGCTGTCCGGGGCCCCAAAGGTCACCGGGAGACTAATGCTGCCGTAGGGGATAACCTGTCCCGGCCCTACCCCTGAGAACGGACTCGACGGGGTGAGCTTGGCCATCGGGATCTGCAGCTTCTGGAAAGCTGCACGGCTGATGAGGTTCAGCCCAGCCCCTCCATCCACCAAAACGTGGTACATTCTCACGTTGGCGATGGTAGGGGCCACCAGGAGCGGCAGCTGGCCGGCCCCAGCCATGTTCCTGGGGCAGTCGGTGGCATCAAAGCTGATGGGGGTCCCCATCCACTTTAGGTGCGGTGCAGCACTTGGGAGTGGCGTCACCGACGCTACCGCTCGGCGCAGAGTCTTGACTGTTCTTCGGGACGAGGGGTCGGCGGACCCGCCGTATATGACGTAGAGCTTCTTCCGACGCTCATCGCCGCTGGAGTCGGAATCCTCGTGATTGCGTGCCACCTTCACGACACGCGGAGGCTCCCGGATCTCCTCTGGGTGGTCGATGTTATCTGGAACATCCACCCTCTGCTCACCTTCCTTTGGACGGAAGGGCAGGTCATCAGCCCGCTGCCGCTTCTCCTTGCGGAAACGCTCTGCGAGCCTTCGGATCTCCCGGCACTCGACAGCAGTGTGGCGACAGCTGCCGTGCACGGGGCACATACTGTCTTTATCACCTTCTGGGATTGGTGATCTTCGCTGCTTCTTGTCGGGGTGCGGCCCCCGAGCCCCACCGAGCGTCGCTGCAGTGACGACTGGGACTGCGGTCGGTGACTCTATCTTGCTTCTGCCTCGGCCCTTGGCCTTCCTGCTGCTTCCACAGGGAGTAGGACTGGATCCGGGCAGTCCCCCTGACTCGGAGGATGGCAGCGAGTGCCAGTTCCGTCCTTCGGCAGCTCTGGCGCATTTGTCCGCCAAGCTGAAGAGCCCTGAGACGTCGCGGACCTCCCTGGTCGCGAGCTTCTCGAGCATCTTCTTGTCCCGGACGCATTGCCGGAACGCCACCACCACAGAAGCATTTTGAATGTGTGGGATGGTGTTCCGCACCTGGGAGAACCGCTGGATGAAAGAGCGCAGCGACTCCCCAGGCTGCTGCTGGACGGCGTGGAGGTCGAGCTCCGTGCCAGGCCGGGTGTAGGAGCTGCCGAAGTTGGCTACGAACTGTCGGCAAAGCTCTCCCCAGGAGGTGACGGAACCTTGGGGGAGGTTCATGAGCCAAGACCGGGCTGGACCGGTCAAGGCGACAGGGAAGTAATTGGCCATGACGGCTTCATTCCCTCCTGCAGCAAGTACGGCGGTGGAGTAGATCTGGAGAAACTCCGCCGGGTTGACGCTTCCGTCGTACTTCTCGGGCAGGTGTGGCCGAAACTTGCGCGGCCACTTCGCAAAGCGAAGATGGGGCGCGAGGGCTGCACATCCTGCTTCCGTCACCGCAGGTTCTGGTGCCGTGAACGCTGAGTTCGCACCAGGCACAGTGTACCCCGGTACGGGCAAAGCTGCACCGTAGGTCGGGGGCGCCATCTGCAGTACATATGACTGTGGCATATTCTGCACAGCGCAGGCCTGGGGCAGAGGTCGCATGGCGAAGGTCTGCCCTTAAGGCTGGGTCGAGGCCGACATCATGCTGTCGTCAGCACCTTGGTAGCGACGCCTTTCTCGGTGTTGCTCGAGGTATACCCGGGCATCTTGACCCGAGCGACACCGCTCCAGCTCTGTCCTCAGATCCGTCGATTGAGGGCTGGCAGAGCTGGAATCTGCCGTCTGTTCATCAGCCATCGGCGTGCGTATCAGCGACACAGCCGGCTGGTTGGAGTGTCGTCTCCGCCGGAGTCGTGGGCTTGCGGCAGCGACGACAAGACGGTCTACCTCGAGAATCCACCGCTGGGTCGCTGCCTGAGGCGCGTCTCCAGCGGGCGGATTGTGCAGTAGCGCTCTTGCTGCAGCTAGCGCGCCCCTTCCCGGTACGCCCGGCGCTACTGGAGATATGACGCTGGTTGGAGCCTGCATTGCTGGGGTCGGCGCTGCCAGAGCCGGTTGCTGGCTCCCAGCTTGTACTGACACACTCCGTCCTGAGTGTGTTGGCTTGTACTCCCCCCTATCCGCGGCTTGCCGCGGAGGCGGGGGAGGTGAGCTTGCCGCCGAAGGGAGTTTGGTCATCTTCGTTGGCGGAAACTCGTCGCGCTAGGGGAAAAGCCCCCTTCCTGGCACGCCAAATGTCGAAGTGTGCGATCGACACTTCCCCCGGGCCTGCACTGGGCAGCCCGCGGAGGTTCTTTTTTCGGAGGGGCTAGTTCCTAGCGGAGAGCTTGCACGAATGGACGAGTTGGTGAGAGCTTGACACGGGAAGTTTTACGTGGTTCAGGCCGTCGGAGCGTAAAACCCTACGTCCACGGCGAGCTATGGAGCTCGCTGTATTGCTTGCTGCTCAGGGCCGGGGGCCTGAGCTTGGGGGTGAGTTACAGCTTGAGAGTGTATGGCTAGCGTATGAGTTGCAGAATGCGAACCCTTGCTATCGACGCCTACCCGAGCCTTTTATAGTCCAAGGCTCGGGCGGCTTACAAGGGAAGCCGGGACCCAACAGGTGGTCCCGGGAAGATTGTCTATTATCTACCGTATCTGTAGTTATGCCGGTGGTTGCCTCCGGTCGAAGGCTTCTGAGTCCTCTTTTGCCGCCCTGCCCATGCCGTGCGCTAGTCGTAGTGGTTGATGTCGGCGCAGGCGGCATGGGATGTCTTGTCGCGGCGTTTATTACCTGTCAGGTTCTGACACCGCGCGCCAGTCTGTGATGCGACTGGACGCAACGGCACCTGACAGGCGCGTGCTCCGCGTTTCCGCGTCTTGGGAAGACGCGGGCCTTGAATTCCTTGTACGGGCAAGGTGAGGGGCGCCTTTACGCCCGCTGCCTACCGCCCGGGGGCGGGCAGCACCGTTCCTCCACCCACGCGGCAGGTCCGGAGCTCTTCTCTGAGGAGAGGGAGGTCCGGCCCTGCTGGACGCGTGGCGTCTTCGGACCTCTCTCCCGCGGAGGGGGAGGTCCGGCTTCTATATGCCACGTGGCGGGCCCGGAGCTTACCTCTGAGGAGAGGGAGGTCCGGCCTCGCTGGACGCGTGGCGTCTTCGGACCTCTCTCCCGCGGAGGGGGAGGTCCGGCTTCTGTATGCCACGTGGCGGGCCCGGAGCTCTCCTCTGAGGAGAGGGAGGTCCGGCCCCACCAGACGCGTGGCGCCTTCGGAGCTCTCCCTGCGGAGAAGGGCGAGCACCTTAGGCATTTTACCCTGTGCGCGGGGTACCCTATATCTCAGGTACCGACACTAAGCACCATATAGGTGCACGGGGACCGTAAGTCAAATAAGACTATGAGATAGAGGGGGTGGGAGCCCCCAAGGAGAATTACGTTTCCCTTACTTGTGTGCAGGACCTCTCGGCCTTAGCTCCCCGCAGGAGTATGGTAGGCACATCCATCCAATGGAGCGCACCTACCAGGGGGCCGCTACGGGATCGCGCAAGACCGAAACCCCAAGGTAAGATCAAAGAACTAGACCTCGCAGGGGCAAGGCCCGAAGGTCCCACGTGTCCAGCGGGGCCAGACCTTCCACCTCCTTGAGGGGGAGCTCCGGGCCCGCCGCGTGGTCTACAGAAGCCGGACCTCCCCCTCCGCGGGGAGAGGTCCGAGGACTCCACGTGCCACGCATGCCCGGACCTCCCCTCAGACGGGAGCTCCGGGCCCGCCACGTGGCCAACAGGCCCGGACCGCCCCCCCCCCCCCCCGATCTCGTGAGACGGGTCCTGGAGACCTCCGGGACCCTTAGTATACAGTGAGGACCCGGAGAAGGTGTCTATGCAGAGCTTCGAGATTGGTCAAGGCCTCCGAGTACCTTGCGGAGCTAAGGACTCGGCCAGGAAAAGCCAGGAAGAAGACTAGGACATGCAGACACAGAAGGAAACAGGAGTCTGTTCATACAAAGGCTCCACGAGCTGGGCTACAGACTCAACAAAAATAAAAAAGGAAGTACAGGGCCTTTTGCCACGGGGGCAGATGCCTAAGAGTCCCCGGACTCCCGATGGAACCTAGAGGCCACGAGGGCAGCCAAGTCCTCGACCTTGGCCCTGGCAGCTTCCTCCTGATCGACGACGGGTCCTTGACGGACTGGCCCCAAAGAAAAGGAAGGGTCTCGGCTCAGGAAGCACGACAGAACGTGCATAGCAACCTCCTTCGCAAGGCCCCGACCTTCCGCTTCAAGCTCGTCGGCAATCACTGCTTCGAGCCGACCCAGCTCGTTGCCGATGGACTCAAGTGCCAGGATCGCCTCGGACATCGGCCGCGCCGGAGCCTCCACCTGCACAGGGCTGAAACCAAGAGGAGCCAAGGCGGACCCCGCCTAGGCAATAAAGCCCCAGACTGCCTGGGCCTCGGCAGACCGCAAGGACTGGAGCTTCTCTACCTCTTGGCGAGCCGCCAGCTCGCGATCCATCGCCGCCTGGCGCTCCTGGGAGACCTGCTCCTCCCTCGCGGCAACAGCCAACTCACGGAGCTCCAGCTCCTCGGACCGAGCCCTTAGCTCCTCCACTTTGGCCCTCAGCCGGGCGGTGGTCTTCTCCTCCTTGGCCGCGGCAGCACGTTCCCGATCGGCGACGGCGCACTCTCGACGGGCTACCTGCAGCTGCAACTCCTCCGCGGCGGCGGAACGCTCCTTGGCTTTGGCTTCAACGTGGGCCAGAGCCTCGCGGTAGGTGGCACGAACCCGCCGGGCCTCTGACTCCAAGCGGCTAATGGCCTTCTTCTGAGTGCCAAGCAGAGCACTCATAGCCTCAAGCCTTGACTGCCTCGAGTCAAGGTCCGCCTTAGCCTCCTGGGCCCGCTGCTGCCAGCTGAGAAGGTGTTCCCTCTCGCCGGCCAGTGCCCCCCGCTCCAGCTCAAAGGTGGATTGGAGCTGCCGGGCGCTGGTCTGAACATGCTCCAGGGCGTCCCACACGGGCGCCGGAGCAGGGGGGACAGGAGTCACGCCACTGGACCCCCCTGTCGAGTCTAAGATCGGCGGAGGCGCCGGCGCCTCGGCAACCAGGGTGGGGCGCTGTCCTACGGAGGCCAGGGGGCCAGCAGGCGCACCTACAGCGGCCCTCCCAGTCTCAGGACCGGACTTCTGGACTCGTGAAGGATGGCGGATAGGAGCAGAAGCGGCCACCGCGGAGAGTGAACTCGCCGGCGCAGAGGGAGCCCCCGTCGATTTAGGGACCGAGGGAGCCACCACGGTCCCCAGGAGCTGAGGCGTGGAGCCTCCGTCGGTTGAAGGCGGCTGGGTAAGAGGCCCGCCCCCGGCAGCTGGTCGCTCCCTGCAAGAAGAGAAAGCCCTCAGGCTAAGAGAGGAGACAAGAGCTCTGCTCCTAAAAGCCAGAGAGAGCAACACTTACTGGGCGGCATGAGCACTCCAACGGGCTTGCAGCACTGGCCTCTGGGCTGTAGCTGATCCGCCGGGACCAGCGGCTGGAACGGTCGCGGAACGTGACGCCTGGACCCCTGGCACGCTTGCCGGCGTCGCCCCACCAGCATCCGTCCTGGAAACCCCTCCGCTTGAGGAAGGATGGCGAGGTACTTGGGCTGACTCGGACGGCCGCTGTTTGGAGAGAGACCCACCGGGGAGGGACACCCGGGGCCTCTTCGGGTCGCCACCTGATGGACCAGCACCCCCGGGAGATGGGAGCAAAGTAGCTCCGGGACCCTGATTCGGCGCAGGCGGCGCCCTCGGAGGAGATCGGGCGCGTTTCTTCTCTGGATGCCCGGGGGCCGGATACTTTCCCTTCCCTTTGTCGGCGGCTTGAGTTCGGTCGGCTCTGGGGGAGGGTTTGACAGCAGCAGATGCCTCATGCCATGACCCGGAGTGCTCGGCTCCTGGAATGGTGATACCCCGGAAGGCATCCCCGACCTGCCGGACGGCGATCCCGATGTCGTCAAGGTTCGGCATCTTCCGCAGGAGCTTTGACCTCCTCTGTGGCTCCAAGAAGAGGGGGTGGCAGAGGGCGGAAGGGTGGGGTCGCCACTGGGAATATAGTCACCGCTCACCTTGCCCACCATCTCGTTTAGCTCCTCGTCGGAAGGGTCAGAGCCGGGGCCCCTCTCCAGCCTGCTACAGTCCTGCTCGCCGGTGTAGTACCACGCTGGGCGGCTACGCTGCTGCAGGGGTGCAATACGGCGCGACATAAAGTCCATCAGCACCATCAGAGACGTCAGCCCCTCGTTGGCCAAGAACCGGATCCGCTCCAAGACCGGGGAGTACTCCTGCTCCAGCTCAGGGATCTCATCCCAGAAGCGACGGTCGGTGGTTGGGCTGG
Source organism: Neostapfia colusana (assembly GCA_030760725.1). NCBI lineage: Eukaryota > Viridiplantae > Streptophyta > Magnoliopsida > Poales > Poaceae > Neostapfia > Neostapfia colusana. The sequence goes on from JASWHV010000003.1 coordinate 17,838,158, forward strand.
TGGTTGGGAGTTGTAGGCGATCGTGCTCATCGGTCTGCACTACCACCCAGCTCTCCCTCCAGTTTTCCCACCTTGATGCGCTGAAGGGCAAGAGGTAACCAGAGACCTTGGGGTCCTTGCAGCGATGCTGGAAGTAGTATGCCCCCATCTGAGTCTTCGAGCCGCTCCCAGTCGTCCGCAACACAAAGAAGTAGCGGAAGAGCGTCACGGAAGCGTGCACCCCCACGAACATCTCGCAGAAGTGGACAAAAACAGCAGCCATTGCGAAAGAGTTGGGGGAAAGATGGTGGAGCTGGAGACCATTGTCTCCAGCAGGGTGACAAAGAAGGAAGAAATCGGCGGAACAAACCCCGCCAGAGCATAAGCAGTGAAGAAGACTATCTCCCCCTTTTCCAGGACCAGGGAGAGAGATCCTCGGCGAAGCCAGTGTTTTTGTTCTTCTGAGCGCCAGCCCAGCAGCCTGCGCACTGGCCCAAGCTCGGAAGAACGAACGAGGCGCGTCGGGAGCAAGTTGGAAGCCATGGCGAAAGAGGGCACAAGGGCAGGAAAGCCGGGGCGCAAGAGTTCAAGGGAAGTACGAGTGCTAGGAAATGCGAAGGGAAGCCGCGATGCGGGTGAGATCCCCTTTTAAAACATTCCAGGGATGGTTCGAGGTGATTCGAAAACCTCCGAGAACATTGCATCGGCGACCGCGTTGGCTCCGAGACCGGGCGCCGATGACAGGTGGACCCAAGCCGCCCAGCTGAAGTGGTGGGTCGAGGAGTCAGTCGCCCCAGAAGACAAGCCGGCCAGGCGCTTCGGCAGTTCCGGGAGAAAGCGCCGCAACGTGCGGAAGTGGCAGTCTTGGGAACCGCTGCAGTAAAAGCAACCATCAAGTGGGCGCACGCTGCCATGATCCCGCGGCCGTTCATGCTCCGGCAGCGGTCAATTCGGGACTTAGAGAAAGTGCGCGGATCGGAAGAGACGGAGGTCCCACCTCGGGCTCGCTATCTCCCCCGAGATGGGCCCGGGGGCCACTGTCGGTACCCACGATATGGGTTACCCCCGCGCACAGGGGAAAATGCATAAGGAACTCGCCCTTCTCCACAGGGAGAGCTCCGAAGGCGCCACGCGTCCGGCGGGGCTGGACCTCCCTCTCCTCAGAGGAGAGCTCCGGGCCTGCCACGTGGCATATAGAAGCCGGACCTCCCCCTCCGCGGGAGAGAGGTCTGAAGGTGCCACGTATCCGGCGGGGCCGGACCTCCCTCTCCTCACAGAAGAGCTCCGGGCTCGCCACATGGCCAACAGAAGCTGAACCTCCCCCTCCGCGGGGAGAGGTCCGAAGGCTCCACGTGTCCTGCGGAGTCGGACCCCCCTCTCCTCTGAGGAGGGCTCCGGGCCCGCCATGTGGCCAGCAGAACGGCGCTGCCTGCCCTCGAGCGATAGGCAGCGGGCGTAAAGACGCCCCATACCTTGCCCGTACAAGGTATTCAAGGCCCACGTCTTCCCAAGACGCGGAGACGCGGGGCACGCCTCTGTCAGGTGCCGTTGCGCCCAGTCGCATCACAGACTGGCGTGCAGTGTCAGAGCCTGCCAGCCAATAAACACAGCGACAAGACATCCCATGCCTCCCCCGCCGTCATCATCCACTACGACTAGCATGCGGCATGGGCAGGGCTGCAAGACGAAGACTCAGAAGCCTTCGCCAGAGACAACTACCGGCATAACTGCAGATACGGTAGATGATAGACAATCTCCCCGGGACCACCTGTCGGGTCCCGGGCCCCCTTGTAAGCCACCCGAGTCTTGGACTATAAAAGGCTCGGGTAGGCGACGATAGCAGGGGTTCGCATCTCTGCAACTCATACGCTAGCCATTCACACCCAAGCTGTAACTCACCCCCAAGCTCAGGACTCCGGTTCTGAGCAGCAAGCAATACAGCAAGCTCCATAGCTCGCCGTGGACGTAGGGTTTTATGCTCCGGCGGCCTGAACCACGTAAAACTCACCGTGTCAAGCTCTTACTAACTCGTCCATCCGTGCAAGCTCCCCGCAAGGGACTAGCCCCACCGAAAAAAGAACCTCCGCGGGCTGCCCAGTGCAGGCCCGGGGGAAGTGTCGACCGAACACTTCGACAGCCGCCCTTGTAGCCGCTAGGTTCCGGCGTGAGCCGGGAGGACCCTAGGACTTGTTTCTCCCTTTTTATCGAGTCTGTAGTCCAGCTCATGGAGCCTCGCATAAATAGACTCTCTTGAATGTTTGTGTCTATGATGCCATTTCTCTCCTTCTTGGCTTTGCCTGACTGAGTCCTTAGCTCCGCAAGGTACTCAGAGGCCTTCACTAATCTCGGAGCTCTGCACAGACACCTTCCCCGGGTCCTAACTGTATTAGGGGCCCCCGGGGGTCTCCGGATCTCGCCCTATGGGGAGGTCCAGATCTGCCGGCCACGTGGCGGGTCCGGAGCCCCTCCTGAGGAGGCGGGAGCTCTGACCCTGCTGGACACGTGAGGCTTTCGTAGCCCCCCCCTCCGCTGAGGGGGAGGTCCGGTTTCCGCCTGCCAGGTGGCGAGTCCGGAGCCCCCCTCAGGGGAGGCGGGAGCTCCGGGCCCGCTGGACACGTGGGGCCTTTGGGCCTCGCCCCTGCTGAAGGGGCGGGGCCCGGTTCTTCCAGTCCTATGCCGGAGTAGTTGGTAGCTCCTTTCCCCCCGCTTCGTGCAGTCCCCATTGCTGTAACCTGGAGGTCCTGCACACAGGCAGAGGAAACGTAATTCTCCTCGGGGAATCCTCCCCTCCCGTCTCTTAGTCTTATTCGGCTTAAGATCCTGATCCGTTATACGGGGCTTGGGCAATTCTGTGCGCGAGGCGCCGGAGCTCTGGCTCCCTCCGAGGTCCGGGTACGGCCGTCCGATCCCTAGTACCGGGCCGTGCGCCGGGGAAGCAGAGTGCACGTGCTTTGGGTTCATGACCAGGCAAAGTGGTTGTACTCCCCTGTACCTCCGGAGGGCAGGATGCGCACGCTTTGGGCTCGGAGCCGGCTAAGCAGGATACGCACCCTGGACCCCACATGCACAACGCAGGCCTTTCCTAGAGGTGACCAACTGGCACCGCAACACCTGACTGGGGGAGGCCCGAGAGACTCACTTGGCCATCGGCAGGTGCCTCAAGCACAACCGCCCTCGGTAGGATAGCGAATGCTGACTATGGATGAGCGCGGGAGAGAGGGAGCTAGATGTACGATGAACATACATAGATACTGCGATCATAAAAATTAATACGTAATTTAAATGAGCACATGAGAGAGAACTAAGTAGAACAAGTTTCTGTGTTAATGCCCATAGGTGGAAGTCTGGCTGTACATGGAGGCAATGACCCGCCTCGTCTACAAGGAAGCAAGACTCTACGCGCTTAGGGTCGGAACCAGGCTAAGCTGGACGTAGTCCTGGACCGTCCCTTGAGACTTAGCTGCCCCAAGCGCTGTTCCTAGACTCTATGGGATTTATTACAGAAGGGAATGACCCTGTTCTACTAATGCTCGGGGGATAGGACTTACAGTGTTGCTCCATGCCAAGGGTTATGGGAACGGATCCCACACTCGGTTGAAAGGCATGTGTACCTGGGGCGGCAGCTTTCGTGATTCGGAAGGGACCTTCCCAGCTGGGGGAGAGTTTATAGGTCCTTCTCGGGAAAGTGCGTGCCATGACACCAGGTTGCCTTTCTGCAGGTCCCTGACGCGCTTGGTTCTTTGGCAGTAGTGCTAGAGCAGCAGCCAAGACCGTGCGTTGTGGGGTGTTACCTGCAGCCGAGCCTCGTCGACGAGGTTGTCATCTTCACGCTGGATCTGGTCCTGCGCGGCTTCTCCTGGGCGCCCCCAGGGAGTTCTCCCCTTCTGGCTAAAGCCTTCAAGGGGTAGGTGGATCCGGGATCGTCTTGGAAGACCCAAGGCGTCTTCCCCTTCTGGCAAGGCCTTCAAGGGGTTGACAGACCTTGGGCGGCCCCCGGGAGGTATGACCGAGGCACGGAGGCGTGCTCTCGGGTGGGGCTGGCCCGATCTTGCACCATTGTGATTGGCGCTTGGGCTGCTGCGACTGCTTGGAGCTTCTCCAAGGTTGACGCCGCAGCAGTGCAGCCTCCACTGACCTGGGACGGCAGCCACAGCCGGCTACCGCCCCGGCCCGTCACCATCGGAGCTGGAGTCCTCACCGTTATGCACTGTCTTTATGACACGCTGAGGCTCCTGAAACCCCACCTGGTGGCCGGCGCTGACTGGAGCGTTGACTTTCTGCTTGCCATCCCTCTGAGGGTGGAGCGGTGCTTCAGCTCTCTGCTGCCTTCCTTTGCGGAAGCGCTCTGCGAGCCTCTGGATAACCCAGCACTCAGCAGCAGTATGGTTGCCGGCGCCATGCACGGGGCATAGCCCGCCCTGGTCACTATCTGGGGCTGGTGACTGCCGCTGCCTTTTGTCGGGGCGTGGCCCCCAAGCTCCACTAGTCATCGCTGCTGCGGCGAGGGGAGCCGCGGACGATGACTTCATCTTGCCACTCCCCCGGTTCTTGGCCTTCTTGCCACCTCCATAGGCAGCAGCGCCGGACCCGGGCTGTCCTCCTGACTCGGAGGTCGGCAGAGAGTGCCAGTTCCGCCCTTCAGCTGCTCTGGCGCATTTGTCCGGCAGGCTGAATAGCTCAGAGACATCGCAGACCTCTCTGGTCGCGAGCTTCTCAAGCATTTTCTCGTCCCGGACACCCTGCCGGAACGCCACCACCACAGAAGCACTTTGAATATGCGGGATGGTGTTGCGTACCTGGGAGAACCGCTGGATTAAAAAACGCAGCGACTCCCCAGGTTGTTGCTTGATGGCGTGGAGGTCAAGCTCCGTGCCGGGACTGGTGTAGGAGCTGCCGAAGTTGGCGATGAACTGCCGGCAGAGCTCTCCCCAGGAAATTATGGAACCCTGAGGGAGATTCATAAGCCAAGACCGGGCTGGGACGGTCAAGGCGACGGGGAAGTAGTTGGCCATGACAGCCTCATCCCCACCTGCTACAAGTACGGCGGTGGAGTATATCTGAAGGAACTCCGCCGGGTTAACGCTGCCGTCGTACTTTTCAGGCAGGTGCGGCCGAAACTTGCGCGACCACCTCGCGAAGCGAAGGTGGGGTGCAAGGGCCGCACATCCTGCTCCTGTTGCCGCAGGTATGGGTGCCGCGAAAGCTTGGTTCGCACCTGGCACAGTGTACCCCGGTATGGGCAAGGCTGCTCCATAGACTGGGGACGCCGTCTGCAGGGCATATGGTTGTGGCATATGCTGCGCGGCGTACGCCTGGGGCAGAGCTCGCGTGGCGAAGATCTGCCCTTCAGGCTGGGTCGAGGCCGGCGTCATGCTGTCGCCAGCCTCTCGGTAGCGACGCCTTTCTCGGTGTCGCTCGAGGTACACCCGGGCATCCTGGTCCAAGTGGCACCGTTCCAGCTCCTTTCTCAGGTCCGTGGACAGGAGCCTGGAGGAGCTGGAATCCGCCGTCTGCCCGTCAACCGTTGGCGTGCACGTCAGCGACACAGCCGGTTGGCCGGGGCGTCGCCCTCGCCGAAACCGAGGGTTTGCGGCGGCGACGACGAGGCGGTCCACCTCGCGGACCCACTGCTGGGTCGCTGAGTGGGGCGCATCCCCAGCAGGTGGGTTGCGCAGTAGCGCTCTTGCTGCAGCTAGCGCACCCCCATAGTGTACGCTCAGCGCTGCAGAAGATCTCACGCTGGTCGGAGCCTGCATTGCCGGAGTCGGCGTTGCCGGAGTCGGCTGCTGGCTACCAGCTTGTGCCGACACACTCCGTCCTGAGTGTGTCGACATGTACTCCCCGCTGGTCACGGTTCGCCGTGAACACGGGGGAAGGGAGTTTGCCGCTGAAGGAAGCTTGGTCATCTTCATGGGCGGAAACTCGTCGCGCAAGGGAAAAGCCCCCCTACCTGGCGCGCCAAATGTCGAAGTGTTCTGTCGAAGTGTTCAGTCGACACTTCCCCCGGGCCTGCACTGGGCAGCCTGCTGAGGTTCTTTTTTCGGTGGGGCTAGTTCCTAGCGGAGAGCTTGCGCAGATGGACGAGTTAGTAGAGCTTGACACGGCGAGTTTTACGTGGTTCAGGCCGCAGGAGCGTAAAACCCTACGTCCACGGCGAGCTATGGATCTTGCTGTATTGCTTGCTGCTCAGGGCCGGAGTCCTGAGCTTGGGAGTGAGTTACAGCTTGAGAGTGTAAGGCCAGCGTATGAGTTGCAGAGTGCGAACCCTTGCTATCGTCGCCTACCCGAGCCTTTTATAGTCCAAGACTCGGGCGGCTTACAAGGGGAGCCGGGACCCGACAGGTGGTCCCAGGAAGATTGTCTATTATCTACCGTATCTGTAGTTATGCCGGTAGTTGTCTCTGGTCGAAGGCTTCTGAGTCTTCATCTTGCCGCCCTGCCCATGCCGCATGCTAGTCGTAGTGGTTGATGACGGCGCAGGCGGCATGGGATGTCTTGTCGCGGTGTTTATTAGCTGGCAGGTTCTGACACCGCGCACCAGTCTGTGATGCGACTGGGCGCAACGGCACCTGACAGAGGCGTGCTCCGCGTCTCCGTGTCTTGGCAAGACGTGGGCCTTGAATACCTTGTACGGGCAAGGTATGGGGCGTCTTTACGCCCGCTGCCTATCGCTCAGGGGCAGGCAGCGCCGTTCTGCTGCCCCGTGGCGGGCCCGGAGCCCTTCTCAGAGGAGAGGAGGGCCCAGTCCGCGGGGCATGTGGAGCCTCCGGACCTCTCCCCTCGGAGGGGGAGGTTCGGCTTCTGTTGGCCACGCGGCGAGCCCGGAGCTCCTCTCTGAGGAGAGGGAGGTCCGGCCTCTCCGGACATGCGGCACCTTCGGACCTCTCTCCCGCGGAGGGGGAGGTCCGGCTTCTGTATGCCACGTGGTGGGCCCGGAGTTCTCCTCTGAGGAGAGGGAGGTCCGGCCCCGCTGGACGAGTGGCGCCTTCGGAGCTCTCCCTGCGGAGAAGGGCGAGATCCTTAGGCATTTTCCCCTGTGCGCGGGGGTACCCCATATCGAGGGTACCGACAGTGGCCCCCGGGCCCATCTCAGGGGAGATAGCGAGCCCGAGGTGGGACCTTCGTCTCTTCTGATCCGCGCACTTTCTTGTCTTGAGTACTCCCTATGCTGGCAGGGTCTTGACGGCTTCGGTGTCCAGCCTCTTAGGAGAGGGTGAAGCCTGGCATCGGAGCTCGGCCCGGCTGTGGGGGCGGAGGTCCGGAAGTCCTCATCCCGGGCCCTCCCTCCCGGGCCTGAGATGTCCTCATCCATTGGCTCAGGCCGACCTGAGGTAGGTGGGTCCGGGGGAGCCTCCGGGAGCTGGGACTCGAAGGCTCCTAGGCCGTCTTGGACCTCCGGGAGGTCCCGCTGGTTTTCCAGGTGGTCATCCTGGACCCTCGGGAGGACGTCTTGCCCTCCTGGGAGGTTCCTTTTGGTCTCCGGGGGGTTACCCCGGAGCTCCAGGAGGTCCCGTTGGACCTCCAGGAGGTTGTCTTGGAGGTCCGGGAGGTCATCTTGGACCTCCGGGGTCTCGTGGTGCTTGTCTTCTGCTATCGGAGCAGGCTGCAGTGAAGGGAGGTCCGGCCGCTCTGCGACGAGGACCATGCTCACCACTTCAGTTGTTGCCGCGATGTAGAGCAACAAATGCTCTTCGGGCTCGGAGGCTACAATGATGGGTAGGGTCGTCAGGAGTTGCTTCAACTCCTGGAAAGCTTCTTCTGCTTCGTCGGTCCAAGCAAATGGACCGGATTTGCGCATGAGCTTAAAGAAGGGGAGCGCTCGCTCTGCTAGCCTCGGTATGAACCGACTCAGCGCGGCTAGGCATCCCGTGAGTTTCTGGACTTCTTTGATGCGGGCGGGGGGCCGCATCAGGTCGATGGCCTTGATCTTCTCTGGGTTGGCCTCAATTCCTCGGTGTGAGACCAGGAATCCTAGGAGCTTCCCAGAGGATACGCCGAACACACACTTGTCGGGGTTCAGCTTGGTGCGCGTGGAGCGCAGTTTGTCAAACACTAGGGTCAGGTTATCTAACAAGGATGAACTCTGCCTGACCTTGACAACGATGTCATCGACATACCCCTCGACTAAGTCTCTTATTAGCTCTCCAAATGTTTTGTGCATTGCACGTACAAAGGTGGGAAGAGCATTCTTTAAGCCATAAGGCATAGAGACATAACAATACAGGCCGTCTACTGTGATGAAGGAAGTGTGCTCTTCATCTTCTCTAGACATAGGGATCTGATGGAAACCCGAGTAGGCGTCTAGGAAGCATAGCATATCACAGCCTGATGTCGAGTCTACTATTTGATCTATTCTAGGGAGAGGGAATGGATCTTTGGGACATGCCTTATTGAGACTGGTGTAGTCGATGCACATCCAGAGCTTCCTGCCGGCCTTCGGGACGACGACGGGGTTCACCAACCACCGGGGGTGGTGGACTTCCCGTATGAAGCCAGCGTCCAGCAGCTTCTTGATTTCTTCTCGGATGAAGTTCTGCCGCTCGATGGACTGCTTGCGAGGCTTCTGTTGGACTGGCCGGGCATCGGGGAAGATCTTCAGGTGGTGCTCGATCACCTCCCTAGGGATCCCCGGCATCTGCAACGGCTGCCATACAAACACGTCGACGTTGTGCCGGAGGAAGGTGATGAGCGCGCCTTCCTATTTGCTGTCCAGGCCCCCGGCTACCCGGGTGGTCTGGACAGCATCGGCGCCGACTTGGACGACCTTCAGGGGGACGTCGCCCTCGTCGAGGGGTTGCACACGGGGTGCTGTGGTAGAGGCACGGTGGCGTACACTCGGGTGGAGCCGGTCCGGTTCTGCACTGCTAGGGTGATGCTGACATCGCTACCGTTGATACAACCACAACACCCGCCCATTCACCACTCTCAGATAATCAAGGTCCTATGACACGCGCTCGTGCACGTCAACTTAATTATCAGGTGCTTGGGAATTGATCCAGCTAGGAGTGATGGAGGGATTAATGCAATAAAGGCTGCTCCACCCGAGAGGAAATCTTGAGGCTGGGGCCATGTAATAAAGAGAGATTTAGACAAATAAGGAAAGGAATAAGGGAAATCTCGTCCAACTTTGCTGCTGGACGAAATTCCCTCTTTCTTCCCCCATTTAAAGATAGATGTGCTATAATAAGGAAAGAAATAGAGGAAATCATATCCTGCCTTGCTGCTGGATGGGTTTCCCTCTTTCTTTCCCTATTAAATGGTAGTCTATCACAGAAAAAGGAAGGGAATAAGGGAGATCACGTCCTACCTTTGTTGCTGGACGAATTTCCCTCTTTCCTCCCCTATTTAAGTAGTCCAAGAGCTCCTTGACAGGGCGGGTTTTGTTTTCTGTAAGTTTAGCCATTGCTACTTCCTTGTAACGCAAGTGTCGACAAGACCTTCCGATTACTTGAATCAGAACCCCAACTTTTTCACACTCGTGAGTGTTTGCTTGTTATCTTGTTCTTGCTTGTTCTTCGATTGCTTGCAGGTTCAAGGCTGTTCTTGGCACGGCAAGTACAGCAATAACAGGAGCCGGTGTAACTATCGCTAAGGCGCAACATCCTTGTGGTTGTTGTAGTCGGGTAGCACAACGTCGACCTCCACCCAAATCGTAGTTACCAGGAGACGGTGTAACTGTCGCTCAAGGCGCCACACCATTCTGGTTGTGGTAGTCGGGCAGCCAACGTCGGCCTCCACCAAATTCGTTCATTACCAACATCTCTCATCGAAAGATAGGGCGTCCCCCGTACCCGTTGGGTTCATCAAGTGGTATCAGATTTCAGGTTGCTCGATGAGATATTTTCTTCTCCTTGTTCTTCATTTACCTATAGTCCACTTTTGCCTACAAAAGTTCGCTCTAAAAAAATCCTAAAAACACTTTGAGCATTTTGCTTGGCTACTTAGCTCTCGACTTTTGAATTCACGGTTGCCTTTTTGTGTCAAGTTGCTGGTCCTAAGTTTTTCACCGCTAGAGTTTTGAGTTCGTGCCACTTTGTTCTCAGTCCATTTCCATTATCTACCCAAAGTTGAGAAAAAGGCAAGTGCAAAAGAAAAGCTGCACGGATCAGCAAGCAAAAGGCACGTGCAGAAAGAAAAGCCGCACTGATTACAATCACAAAAAAAAAGTTTCTAAGTACAAAAAAAAAGAGAGAGACAATTTCTGTAACATTTGTTTCATGATTCGAAGTTCAACTTGCTGTTTTCAACGTTGTTGAAACACAACGGATCGGGCTGTTCGAACTTCCCTACCATAGTAATCCAACGTCACGTGGAGTTACGGCTCACGTCTCTAGTAAGGTTTGAGCTAGGACCAGCACAATACCATCGTGGAACGTTTATTCAACTTGTTGTGACTAATGTGGTACTAGCTGTTCCTTTGCATAAATTGTGTCTAGCAGCCACCTACAGCTCCACAAAATTGTCTACGACACCATAAGGTTGTGCTGGCAGCCACCGTTTGTTGTTGTTCTTGCTGATTGCCGGCGCCTCCTGCATCGTATGGTAAGAACTTGTAAGACCTTGATTTCTTGCTAGTGAGGAATTGTGTTGTTCTACCATCTCTTAGCAACTGTTACGATTAATCTGCTTGCTGTTGTATTTCCTTTCTTTACTAACCATGTCAGCTGATGCGAATGAGACATATCCACATTCACCACGTACGAGGGGCATCATTCAGCATTTTGAACGCCAAGTAAAGCTACACACAGATGCTCTCAATAAGGATATTCAAGTCACCAATGAACGCATTGGTCAATTAGAGTCGACGCAGATTTGCACCAACACCAAACTAACCACATTAGAAAGCACTGCTGGGGCTATTAACACTTCTCTTGCAGCAATCATTGAGCGATTGGAGAGGATGGAACAGGTTGGACGCGAAGAAAGGCAAAGACGTGTTGGTGACAGCCACGACTCCGTTGGCAGTGCTGCAAGATATGACGAGGCGGAGTATTCGGCGGATACCGAGCTTGATGATGGACCTTTCAGGTATCGATGGCAGCCACGTCGCGACCATCGTGGTATGGGTGGTCGAGCTCAACGACGTAAGGTACGTGACAATGACGATTCCCTACGCAGCATTAAATTCTCCATACCACCTTTTGATGGTAAATATGATCCGGATGCATATCTGTCTTAGGAATTATCAGTAGATCAAAAATTTGCATGCCATGATTTCCTTGATGATAAAAAGGTTAGAGCTGCCACTAGTGAATTCACTGACTTTGCTTCTGTTTGGTGGCATGAATATCAAACTAAAAATTCAGCTACCGTACCACAAACTTGGAATACTTTAAAACGAATCATGCGTCATCGTTTTGTTCCTTCCTATCATGCTCGTGACCTGTTGCATAAATTATAACAATTTAGGCAAGGCAACAAATCTGTTGAGGAATACTATCAAGAACTTCAAATAGGCATGATGCGTTGTGGCCTAGTTGAAAATGAAGAGGCTGCAATGGCTAGGTTTATGGGTGGTTTAACAAGAGAAATTCAGGACATATTGGCTTATAAGGAATACACTAACGTCACTTGATTATTCCATCTTGCTTGTAAGGCTGAAAGAGAAGTGCAGGGACGACGTACAAGAACTAACATTTCTGCAGGTCAAACTACCTCATGGCAGTTCCGCTCAAGTGCTGCTGGTACTAAGCATGATTCTCCAGACGATGCTTCCAATGGGTTGCCCAGGACTACATCAAAATCAGCACCTTCGCGTGCAATCGAGACAACAAAAGGATCCACCCAAGTTGCAGCCAACACTTCTTCTTCCATTGCTTCTACCGGGAGAACAAAAGACATTCAATGCCTCCAGTGCAAGGGTTTTGGGCACCTACGAAGGGACTGCCCAAGCAAGCGTGTGCTGGTTGTACGAGAAAATGGTGAGTACTCATCCGCTAGTGATTTAGATAATGAAACATATGCCATGCTTGCTGCACAAGAAGCAGGAAAGAAGAATGATGATTGTCGAAGTGTGCGATCGACACTTCCCCCAGGCCTGCACTGGGCAGCCCGCGGAGGTTCTTTTTTCGGCGGGGCTAGTCTCCTAGCGGAAAGCTTGCGCGGATGGACGAGTTAGCGAGAGCTTGACACGGCGAGTTTTACGTGGTTCAGGCCGCCGGAGCGTAAAACCCTACGTCCACGGCGAGCTACGGAGCTCGCTGTATTGCTTGCTGCTCAGGGTCGGAGGCCTGAGCTTGGGGGTGAGTTACAGCTTGAGAGTGTATGGCTAGCGTATGAGTTGCAAAGTGCGAACCCTTGCTATCGACGCCTACCCGAGCCTTTTATAGTCCAAGGCTCGGGCGGCTTACAAGGGGAGCCGGGACCCGACAGGTGGTCCCGGGAAGATTGCTTGTTATCTACCGTATCTGTAGTTACGCCGGTAGCTGCCTCTGGTCGAAGGCTTCTGAGTCTTCATCTTGCCGCCCTGCCCATGCCGTGTGCTAGTCGTAGTGGTTGATGACGGCGCAGGCGGCATGAGATGTCTTGTCGCATCGTTTATTGGCTGGCAGGTTCTGACACCGTGCGCCAGTCTGTGATGCGACTGGGCGCAACGGCACCTGACAGATGCGAGCTCCGCGTTTCCGCATCTTGGGAAGACGCGGGCCTTGAATACCTTGTACGGGCAAGGTGAGGAGCGCCTTTACGCCCGCTGCCTACCGCTCGGGGGCAGGCAGCACCGTTCTTCTGGCCACGTGGCGGGTCCGGAGCCCTTCTCTGAGGTGAGAAGGGTCCGGCCTGCGGGGCACGTGGAGCCTCCGGACCTCTCCCCACGGAGGGGGAGGTTCGGCCTCTGTATGCCACGTGGCGGGCCCGGAGCTCTCCTCTGCGGAGAGGGAGGTCCGGCCCCACTGGACGCGTGGCGTCTCCGGACCTCTCTCCCGCGGAGGGGGAGGTCCGGCTTCTGTATGCCACGTGGCGGGCCCGGAGCTCTCCTCTGAGGAGAGGGAGGTCCGGCCCCGCCGGACGCATGGCGCCTTCGGAGCTCTCCCTGCGGAGAAGGGCGAGTACCTTAGGCATTTTACCCTGTGCGCGGGGGTACCCCATATCTCAGGTACCGACAGTGGCCACCGGGCCCATCTCGGGGGAGATAACGAGCCCGAGGTGGGACCTCCGTCTCTTCCGATCCGCGCACTTTCTCTAAGTCCCAAATTGGCCGCTGCTGGAGCCCGAACGGCCGCGGGGTCGCGAGAGCATGCGCTCACTTGATGACTGCTTTTACTGCGGAGACGGGAGCCCCGGCCATGTTGAACACGCAGGGCTTTCGGAGCTCTCCCACCGCGGGGGCAGGTCCTGTTTCCGCCTGCCACGTGGCGAGCCCGGAGCCCTTCTCAAGGGAGGAGAGAGTTCCGGGCCTGCTGGACACGTGGGGCCCCCGGGTCCCGCCCCCTCTAGCCCTGGGTCGAAGTAGTTGGTAGCTCCTTTCCCCCTACTTCATGCAGTCCCCGTTGCTGCAACCTGGAAGTCCTGCACACAGGTAGAGGAAACGTAATTCTCCTTAGGGGCTCCCCCTCCCTTATCTCATAGTCTTATTTGACTTACAGCCCCAACCATATGCTTGATGCTTGGGGACTTGTAGAGAGGGGGAACTGAGCACATGGCAACCATGTACTGCAAGGGCGATAAAAAAGAACTCAATTCACAATTTAAATGAGTACAAGGAAAGAGCAAAGTAGGGCAGACTTCTTTTCGTACAACCTTTCATAGGAGGAAGGCAGGCTAAACATGGAGGCCACGACCCACCCTATTAAGAGGGAAAGCAAGACTCTACGCGCTTGGAGTCGGAACCAGGCAAAGCTGAACGTAGTCCTGGACCGTCCCCTGGGGTTTAGCTGCTCCGAGCGCTGCTCCTGGACTCTATGGGGCTCATTACGAAAAGAAAGTACTGACCTATTTTGCTCTTAAGGGTAGAACTTACAGAGGTGTTCTATGTTCCAAGGATTCGGGAGCAGGTCCCCATCCTCGGTGGAAAGGCGCACACACCCGGGGCGGCATACTTTCACGACTCGGAAGGGGCCTTCCCAACTAGGGGAGAGTTTGCGGGCCCCTTCGCGAGAAAGTACGCGCCGCAACACCAGGTCACCTTCCTGCAGCTCCCGGGCACGCACAGACCTCTAGTGGTAGCGCCGAAGCGCCTGTCTGTACCACGCGTTACGGAGTGCCGCATGTAATCGGACCTCGTCGACGAGGTCGATTTCTCCACGCCGGAGGTTGTCCTGCGTGGCTTCGTCGTAAGCTCGGACACGGTGAGACTTCATGGTGATTTATGGAGGGAGTACAGCTTCAGCCCCGTACACCATGAAGAAGGGTGTCTCCCCGGTGGCCCGGCTCTGGGATGTCCGGTTAGCCTATAGTGTGCTCGGAAGTTCATCTACCCAATTGGCACCATGTTTCTTCAGGCTGGCGAAGGTACGAGTCTTGAGGCCCCGGAGAATCTCCGCATTGGCCCTCTCGACTTGCCCATTGCTCTTCGGGTGGGCGACAGAGGCATAGCATACCTGAATGCCAAGGTCCTCGCAGTAGTCTTGCAACGCTGCGCTGGTGAACTGGGTCCCATTGTCAGTGATGATCCTGTTTGGGACCCCGAACCGGCAGACAATAGACCTGATGAATTTTACTGCTGATTGTTTATTGATGGTGACAACTGGTGTAGCTTCCGGCCACTTGGTGAACTTGTCGATAGCGACATAGAGGTACCGGAACCCCCCGACGGTTCTGGGAAATGGTCCCAGGATGTCCAGCCCCCACACGGCAAACGGCCACGAGGGCGGGATCATCTGTACCGCCTGAGCCGGTGTATGGATCTGCTTGGCATGGAACTGGCACGCCTTGCAGCTCTCGACCAGCTTGACGGCATCCTGGAGTGCTGTCGGCCAGTAGAAGCCATGCCGGAAGGCTTTACCGACAAGCGTGTGTGAGGAAGAATGACTTCCACATTCACCTCCATGGATCTCAGCGAGCAAGTCGCAGCCTTCCCCTGGGTTATACACCGCAATAGGATGTGGTTGGCGCCACGCCGGTAGAGATCCCCCTCTACCAGCGCGTACCTCTTAGCCATACGCACAATCCGTTCAGCGGTTGCATGTTCATCAGGGAGGATATTGTCCTTCAAGTAGTCCCGGATCTCCGTGATCCATGCATCGGGTCTGACTTGAGCTTCTGGATCTTGAGCGCTGGGTTGCACGGAGTCCCCAGTGACGCTTACGATCCTTGGCGGCGCCCACGGTTGTAGGGCCGCCGAGACCGCCAGCTTCGAGGTGCTGGTCAAGCCCCCTTCGCCCGGCTCGGCGGGCCGGGCTGTGGGCCGCAGCAACGTCCTCTTGAAGACTCCTTCGGGCGCAGGGGCTCCGGTGGAAGCCTTTGTTGAAAGGTCGTCGGCTGCGGTATTACCGGCGCGCGGTACGTGGTGCAGGTCCAAGGCGAGGAATTCTTTCTCCAACATCTGCACGTGAAGCAGATATGCAGCTAGCTGGGGGTCATTGCAGGAGCATTCGCCCTTGACTTGCTTGATGACCAGCTGGGAGTCACCCTATGCCAACAACTGGCGAGCGCCTAAAGACAGGGCTGTCTGCAGGCCAAAGATGAGTGCTTCATACTCCGCCATGTTGTTGGTTGACTTGAAATTGAGACGCGCCATATACCCAAACTGTTCCCCCGATGGCATGAGGAGCAGTACGCCGGCACCGGCCCCCTGCTTTCGCGAGGAGCCGTCGAAGAAGAGTGTCCAGTGGGGTTCGGTGAAGACCGGAGCTTGGTGCTCTGGTTCTCCGCCCCCATGGCCCCCTGGGTCAGTCTCCGTTGGTGTCCACTCTGCCACAAAGTCAGCCAGTGCTTGGCTCTTGACTGCATGGCGTGGGAGGAAGTCCAGCTCAAACTCCGCCAGCTCCGCCACCCATTTAGCAACGTTGCCAGTCGCATGGGGGCTGTGAAGAATTGTCTTCAGTGGATACGAGGTGACTACCGAGACCCGGTGGGCCTGGAAGTAATGGCGGAGCTTTCTGGAGGCCACGAGCACCGCATACAGCAGCTTGTGGACTTCCAGGTACCTTGTCTTGGCATCATGAAGTACTTTGCTGATGTAGTAGACAGGCCTCTGGACGGTTCGAACCCTCTTTCTCAGGCCTGGGAGGTCCTCGTCCATTGGCCCTGGCCCACTGGAGGTGGGTGGACCCACGGGGGCCTCCGGGAGCTGGGACCCGGAGGCCCTTAAGCTACCTTGATTGTCCGGGAGCTCCGGGGGGTCTTGGGGGACCTCTGGGAGGTCCCATTTGGCCCCCGGGGGGTCCCGCGGGGCCCCCGGGGGTTTATCTTGGAGGTCCGGGAGACTGCCCAGGACCTCCGGGAGGCCGACCTGGACCTCCGGGAGGTTGCCTTGGAGGCCCGGGAGACCGTCTTGGTCCTGCGGGGCCTCCTGGCGTCTGTCTTCTGCTACCGGAACAGGTTGTGAAGATGAGGGGTCCGGCCGCTCTGCGACGAGGACCATACTCACTACTTCAGTTGTCGCCGCGATGTAGAGCAACAGGTGCTCTCCGGGCTCAGGGGCTACCATGATTGGTAGGGTCGTCAGGAGTCGCTTCAACTCCTGGAAAGCCTCTTCTGCTTCGTCTGTCCAGGCAAAAGGGCCTGACTTGTGCAGGAGCTGAAAGAAAGGGAGTGCCCGCTCTGCTAGCCTCGGTATAAACCGACTCAGCGCTGCTAGACATTCTGTGAGTTTCTGGACATCCTTGACGCGGGCAGGGGGCCGCATCAAGTCGATGGCCTTGATCTTCTCTGGGTTGGCCTCAATCCCTCGGTGCGAGACCAGGAACCCTAAGAGCTTCCCAGAGGACACGCCGAACACACATTTATCTGGGTTCAGCTTGGTGCGCGTAGAGCGCAACTTGTCAAAGTCTAAAGCTAGGTTATCTAGCAGGGACGGACCCTGCTTGACCTTGACAACTATGTCATCGACATACACCTCAACCAGGTCTCTTATTAACTCCCCAAAGGTTTTGTGCATTGCCCGCACAAAGGTGGGGAGTGCATTCTTTAGGCCGTAAGGCATAGACACATAGCAATAAAGGCCGTCTACTGTGATGAAGGAGGTGTGCTCCTCGTCCTCCCTAGACATGGGGATCTGATGGAAACCCGAGTAGGCGTCTAGGAAGCACAGCATATCACAGCCTGACATTGAGTCTACTATTTGATCTATTCTAGGGAGAAGGAATGGATCTTTAGGACATGCCTTATTGAGACTGGTGTAGTCGATGCACATCCGGAGCTTCCCGCCAGCCTTCGGGACAACGACGGGGTTTGCCAACCATCGGGGGTGGTGGACTTCCCGTATGAAGCCAGCGTCCAGCAGCTTCTTGACTTCTTCACGGATGAAGTTTTGCCGCTCGATGGACTGCGTGTGGGGCTTCTGTTGAACCGGCCGGGCGTCGGGAAAGACTTTCAAGTGGTGCTCGATCACCTTCCTGGGGATCCCGGCATCTGTGACGGCTGCCATGCAAACACGTCGACGTTGTGCCGGAGGAAGGTGACGAGCGCGCCTTCCTATTTACTATCCAGGCCCCCGGCTACCCGGGTGGTCTGGGTAGCTTCGGCGCCGACTTGGACAACCTTTAAGGGGACGCCGCCCTCGTCGAGAGGTTGCACCCGGGGTGCTGTGGTGGAAGCACGGTGACGTGCGTTCGGGCGGAGCTGGTCCGACTCCGTATTGCCGGGGGTTGATGCCCCAGCTGCTGCGAGTGCTTGGAGCTTCTCCAGGGCCGACACTGCAGCAGTGCGGTCCCCTCGAATCCTGAGAACACCTGTCGGTGTCGGCATCTTCAGGACAAGGTAGCCGTAATGGGCTACAGCCATGAACCGGTACAGGGCTGGCCTGCCGATTATGGCGTTGAAGGGGAGGTCTATCTCCGCTACGTCGAACAGAATATACTCTGTTCGATAGCTGTCCGGAGCCCCGGAGGTCACCGGGAGACTAATGTTGCCGTAGGGGATAACCTGTCCCGGCCCTACCCCTGAGAACGGACTCGACGGGGTGAGCTTGGCCATCGGGATTTGCAGCTTCTGGAAAGCTGCACGGCTGATGAGGTTCAGCCCAGCCCCTCCATCCACCAAAATGTGGTACATTCTCACGTTGGCGATGGTAGGGGCCACCAGGAGCGGTAGTTGGCCGGCCCCAGCCATGTTCCTGGGGCAGTCGGTGGCATCAAAGCTGACGGGGGTCCCCATCCACTTTAGGTGCGGTGCAGCACTTGGGAGTGGCGCCACCGACGCTACCGCTCGGCGTAGAGTCTTGACTGCGCTTCGGGACGAGGGGTCGGCGGACCCGCCGTATATGACGTAGAGCTTCTTCCGACGCTCATCGTCGCTGGAGCCGGAATCCTCGTGATTGCGTGCCGCCTTCACGACACGCAGAGACTCCTGGATCTCCTCTGGGTGGTTGATGTTGTCTGGAACATCCACCCTCTACTCATCTTCCTTTGGACGGAAGGGCAGGTCATCAGCCCGCTGCCGCTTCTCCTTGCGGAAGCGCTCTGCGAGCCTTCGGATCTCCCGGCACTCGGCAGCAGTGTGGCGACAGCTGCCGTGCACGGGGCACATATTGTCTTTATCACCTTCTGGGATTGGTGATCTTCGCTGCTTCTTGTTAGGGCGCGGCCCCCGAGCCCCACCGAGCGTCACTGCAGTGACGACTGGGGCTGCGGTCGGTGACTCTATCTTGCTTCTGCCTCGGTTCTTTGCCTTCCTGCTGCCTCCACAGGGAGTAGGACTAGATCCGGGCAGTCCCCCTGACTCGGAGGATGGCAGCGAGTGCCAGTTCCGTCCTTCGGCAGCTCTGGCGCATTTGTCTGCCAAGCTGAAGAGCTCTGAGACATCGCGGACCTCCCTGGTCGCGAGCTTCTCGAGCATCTTCCTTTCCCGGATGCCTTGCCGGAACGCCACCACCACAGAAGCATTTTGAATGTGTGGGATGGTGTTCCGCACCTGGGAGAACCGCTGGATGAAAGAGCGCAGCGACTCCCCAGGTTGCTGCTGGACGGCGTGGAGGTCGAGCTCCGTGCCAGACCGGGTGTAGGAGCTGCCGAAGTTGGCTACGAACTGTCGGCAAAGCTCTCCCCAGGAGGTGACGGAACCCTGGGGGAGGTTCATGAGCCATGACCGGGCTGGACCGGTCAAGGCGACAGGGAAGTAATTGGCCATGACGGCTTCATTCCCTCCTGCAGCTAGTACGGCGGTGGAGTAGATCTGGAGGAACTCCGCCGGGTTGACGCTGCCGTCGTACTTCTCGGGCAGGTGTGGCCGAAACTTGCGCGGCCACTTCACAAAGCGAAGATGGGGCGCGAGGGCTGCACACCCTGCTTCTGTCACCGCAGGTTCTGGTGCCGCGAACGCTGGGTTCGCACTAGGCACAGTGTACCCTGGTACGGGCAAAGCTGCACCATAGGCCGGGGGCGCCATCTGCAGTACATATGACTGTGGCATATTCTGCACGGCACAGGCCTGGGGCAGAGATCGCATGGCGAAGGTCTGCTCTTCAGGCTGGGTCGAGGCCGATGTCATGCTGTCATCAGCCTCTTGGTAGCGACGCCTTTCTCGGCGTTGCTCGAGGTATACCCGGGCATCTTGACCCGAGCGACACCGCTCCAGCTCTGTCCTCAGATCCATCGATTGAGGGCTGGCAGAGCTGGAATCTGCCGTCTGTTCGTCAACCATCGGCGTGCGTATCAGCGACACGGCCGGCTGGTCAGAGTGTCGTCTCCGCCGGAGTCGCGGGCTTGCGGCAACGACGACAAGACGGTCTACCTCGAGAATCCACCGCTGGGTCGCTGCCTGAGGCGCGTCCCCAGCGGGCGGATTGTGCAGTAGCGCTCTTGCTGCAGCTAGCGCACCCCCTCCGGGTACGTCCGGCGCTACTGAAGATCTGACGCTGGTTGGAGCCTGCATTGCCGGGGTCGGTGCTGCCAGAGCCGGTTGCTGGCTCCCAGCTTGTACTGACACACTCCGTCCCGAGTGTGTTGGCTTGTACTCCCCCCTGGTCGCGGTTCGCCGCGGAGGCGGGGGAGGTGAGCTTGCCGCCGAAGGGAGCTTGGTCATCTTCGTCGGCGGAAACTCGTCGCGCTAGGGGAAAAGCCCCCTTCCTGGCGCGCCAAATGTCGAAGTGTGCGATCGACACTTCCCCCGGGCCTGCACTGGGCAGCCCGCGGAGGTTCTTTTTTCGGCGGGGCTAGTCTCCTAGCGGAAAGCTTGCGCGGATGGACGAGTTAGCGAGAGCTTGACACGGCGAGTTTTACGTGGTTCAGGCCGCCGCAGCGTAAAACCCTACGTCCACGGCGAGCTACGGAGCTCGCTGTATTGCTTGCTGCTCAGGGCCGGAGGCCTGAGCTTGGGGGTGAGTTACAGCTTGAGAGTGTATGGCTAGCGTATGAGTTGCAAAGTGCGAACCCTTGCTATCGACGCCTACCCGAGCCTTTTATAGTCCAAGGCTCGGGCGGCTTACAAGGGGAGCCGGGACCCGACAGGCGGTCCCGGGAAGATTGCTTGTTATCTACCGTATCTGTAGTTACGCCGGTAGCTGCGTCTGGTCGAAGGCTTCTGAGTCTTCATCTTGCCGCCCTGCCCATGCCGCGTGCTAGTCGTAGTGGTTGATGATGGCGCAGGCGGCATGGGATGTCTTGTCGCAGCATTTTTTGGCTGGCAGGTTCTGACACCGCGCGCCAGTCTGTGATGCGACTGGGCGCAACGGCACCTGACAGACGCGTGCTCCGCGTTTCCGCGTCTTGGGAAGACGCGGGCCTTGAATACCTTGTACGGGCAAGGTGAGGAGCGCCTTTACGCCCGCCGCCTACCGCTCGGGGGCAGGCAGCACCGTTCTTCTGGCCACGTGGCGGGTCCGGAGCCCTTCTCTGAGGTGAGAAGGGTCCGGCCTGCGGGGCACGTGGAGCCTCCGGACCTCTCCCCGCGGAGGGGGAGGTCCAGCCTCTGTATGCCACGTGGCGAGCGCAGAGCTCTCCTCTGCAGAGAGGGAGGTCCGGCCCCACTGGACGCGTGGCGTCTCCGGACCTCTCTCCTGCGGAGGGGGAGGTCCGGCTTCTGTATGCCATGTGGCGGGCCCGGAGCTCTCCTCTGAGGAGAGGGAGGTCCGGCCCCGCCGGACGCGTGGCGCCTTCGGATCTCTCCCTGCGGAGAAGGGCGAGTACCTTAGGCATTTTACCCTGTGCGCGGGGGTACCCCATATCTCAGGTACCGACAATGATGAAGAGCACATTGGGACTGATCATGCTGCCCACTATGAGAGTCTTGTTGTGAGACGTGTCTTGAGTGCCCAAATGATCAAAGATGAACAGAACCAGCGACACAATCTATTCCAAATTAAGTGTGTAGTTTTGGAACGATCGTGTCGCATTATTATTGATGGAGGAAGCTGCAACAATTTAGCAAGTGCTATCATGGTAGAAAAGCTTGGGATGACAACACTTCCACATCCACATCCCTACTACATCCAATGGTTCAATGACAGTGGTAAGCTTAAGGTAACACGTTTGGTTTGTGTCAAATTTGCAATTGGTTCCTACCATGATTACATTGATTGTGATGTGGTACCTATGCAAGTTTGTTCTATGCTATTTGGTCGACCTTGGCAATTTGATAAAGATACATTACATCATGGTAAATCAAATCAATACTCTTTCATGCATCATGAGAAGAAACTTGTTTTGCACCCGATGTCCTCTGATGCTATTTTGAAGGATGACATTGCTAGAGCTTGCAAAGAGAAAAATAAGAAATCTGCTGAAAATGAAAATTCAGATGTCGTGAAGAAATCGGTACAGCCTAAGACTGACAATTCTAAATCTGCCCATATGAAGAAGAATGAAATAAAATTAAAGAGCGCTTGTTTTTTTTGCTTCCAAATCTGATTTGTTTGAATTAAAAAGTGATACTGCAATCTGCTATGTGTTTGTTTGCAAAAAAACTTTGTTCTCACTTCACGACACACCATGTGCTTTGCATCCTTCTATCACTAAGCTTTTGCAGGAATACGCTGATGTGTTTCCACAAGAGGTACCAGCCGGGCTGCCACCATTGAGAGGGATTGAGCATCAGATTGACCTCATCCCTGGGGCTTCATTGCCCAAACGAGCACCATACAGGACCAATCCGGAGGAGACTAAGGAGATTCAGCGGCAAGTACAAGAATTACTCGACAAAGGTTATGTGCGTGAGTCCCTTAGTCCTTGCTCCGTTCCTGTCCTTTTGGTCCCAAAGAAAGATGGATCATGGCACATGTGTGTAGATTGTCGAGCAATTAATAACATTACCATTAGATATCGTCATCCTATTCCTAGGTTAGATGATATGCTTGATGAACTTAGTGACTCGATGATTTTCTCTAAAATTGATTTGCGTAGTGGATACCATCAAATTCGCATGAAGCTAGGTGATGAATGGAAAACAGCATTTAAAACAAAGTTTGGTTTGTATGAGTGTAGTCATGCCTTTTGGTCTCACGAATGCACCTAGCACTTTCATGAGATTAATGAATGAGGTTTTACGTGCTTTCATTGGAAGATTTGTGGTACTATATTTCGATGACATCTTGATCTATAGCGCATCTCTCGAAGTTCATCTTGATCATCTCTGTGCTGTTTTCAATGCTTTATGTGATGCACACTTATTTGGTAACATTGACAAGTGCACCTTTTGCACGGATCGAGTTTCTTTTCTTGGCTATGTTGTGACACCACAGGGAATTGAAGTTGATCAAGCCAAGGTGGAGGCGATACACAGCTGGCCGACTCCTACCACGGTCACACAAGTACGAAGCTTTCTCGGACTTACTGGATTCTATCGTTGTTTTGTGAAAGACTTCAGCACCATAGCAGGCCCACTGCATGAGCTTACAAAGGGTGCCCCATTCACATGGGGCAAGGCGCAAGAGGCTGCATTTGCAACTTTGAAGAATAGGTTAACTCATACACCCCTTCTCCAATTACCAGATTTCAGTAAGACTTTTGAATTGGAATGTGATGCTAGTAGTATTGGATTGGGAGGTGTCTTGTTGCAAGAGGAGAAACCTATTGCTTATTTTAGCGAGAAACTGAATGGGCCTAGTCTGAACTATTCCACTTATGATAAAGAATTATATGCACTAGTACGAACTTTGGAAACATGGCAACATTATTTATAGCCTAAAGAATTTGTTATACATTCTGATCATGAATCTTTGAAGCACATTAAGAACCAAACTAATCTGAACCGTAGGTATGCCAAGTGGGTAGAATTCATTGAGTCCTTATGTCATCAAATACAAGAAAGGAAAAGATAATGTCATTGCGGATTCCTTATCTCGCCGTTACAATATGTTGTCCCAACTTGATTTTAAGATTTTTGGCTTGGAAACAATTAAAGAACAATATGCTTTTGATGCTGATTTCAAAGATGTGCTGCTGCAATGTAAAGAAGGAAAAACATGGAACAAGTTTGTTCTCACTAATAGTTTTGTATTTCGAACTAACAAATTGTGCATTCCACCTGGTTCTGTGCGTATCTTACTATTGCAGAAAGCACATGGTGGAGGATTGATGGGACACTTTGGTGTCAAGAAGACGGAAGACATCTTAGCAAGCCATTTCTTTTGGCCAAAGATGAGGAGAGATGTGGAGCGGTTTGTTGCTCGTTGCACCACCTGTCAAAAAGCTAAGTCCCGTCTTAATCCACATGGTTTATACATGCCTCTTCCTGTTCCTAATGCTCCATGGGAGGATGTTTCTATGGATTTTGTTTTAGGATTGCCTAGAACAAAGAAGGGGAGGGATAGTATTTTTGTTGTTGTCGACAGATTTTCTAAAATGGCACAGTTCATACCATGCCACAAAACTGATGATGCTACCCATATTGCTGATTTGTTCTTTCGAGAAGTTGTTCGTTTGCATGGGGTTCCAAACACTATTGTTTCAGATAGAGATGCCAAATTTCTTAGTCATTCTTGGAAAACCTTATGGGCTAAGCTGGGGACAAAATTACTCTTTTCTACCACTTGTCACTCTCAAACTGATGGACAGACCGAAGTAGTGAACCGTAGTTTATCTACCATGCTAAGGGCTGTTCTGAAACATAACATCAAATTATGGGAAGAATGTTTGCCTCATATTGAATTTGCTTACAATCGTTCGCTGCATTCTACTACTAAATTGTGCCCTTTTCAGATTATATATGGTTTTATTCCACGTGCTCCCATTGATCTTTTGGCTCTGCCACCTTCAGAGAAATTGAATTTTGATGCTTCTCGACGTGCTGAATTAATTCTTAAAATGCATGAGCAAACTAAATGAAACATTGAGAGCATGAACGCTAAGTATCAACAAGCCGGTAGCAAGGGTAGGAAGCATGTTACTTTTGAACTTGGTGATTTGGTTTGGGTGCATTTGAGAAAGGATAGATTTCCTGATTTGAGAAAATCTAAATTACTACCTAGAGCTGCTGGACCCTTCAAAGTGCTTCGAAAAATTAATGATAATGCATATGAAATTGAGTTGCCTGCATATTTTGGGGTTACTTCCTCTTTTAATATTGCAGATTTGAAACCATATATGAGCGAGGAAGACACATTTGAGTCGAGGATGACTCAATTGCAAGAAGGGGAGGATGATGCGGACATCGCTACCGTTGATACAACCACAACACCAGCCCATTCACCACTCTCAGCTAATTAAGGTCCAATGACACGCGCTCGTGCACGTCAACTTAATTATCAGGTGTTTGGAAATTGATCCAGCTAGGAGTGATGGAGGGATTAATGCAATAAAGGCTGCTCCACCCGAGGGAAAATTTTGAGGCTGGGGCCATGTAATAAAGAGAGATTTAGATAAATAAGGAAAGAAATAAGGGAAATCTCATCCAATTTTGCTGCTGGATGAAATTCCCTCTTTCTTCCCCCATTTAAAGATGGATGTGCTATAATAAGGAAAGAAATAGAGGAAATCATATCCTGCCTTGCTGCTGGATGGGTTTTCTTCTTTCTTTCCCTATTAAATGGTAGTCTATCACAGAAAAAGGAAGGGAATAAGGGAGATCACGTCCTACCTTTGTTGCTGGACGAATTTCCCTCTTCCCTCCCCTATTTAAGTAGTCCAAGAGCTTCTTGACAGGGCGGGTTTTGTTTTCTATAAGTTTAGCTATTGCTACTTCCTTGTAACGCAAGTGTCAACGAGACCTTCCGATTACTTGAATCAGAACCCCAACTTTTTCACACCCGTGAGTGTTTGCTTGTTATCTTATTCTTGCTTGTTCTTCGATTGCTTGCAGGTTCAAGGCTGTTCTTGGCACGGCAAGTACAGCAACAACAGGAGCCGGTGTAACTATCGCTAAGGTGCAGCATCCTTGTGGTTGTTGTAGTCGGGTAGCACAACGTCGACCTCCACCCAAATCGTAGTTACCAGGAGACGGTGTAACTGTCGCTCAAGGCGCCACACCATTCTGGTTGTGGTAGTCGGGCAGCCAACGTCGGCCTCCACCAAATTCGCTCATTACCAACATCTCTCATCGAAAGATAGGGCGTCCCCCGTACCCGTTGGGTTCATCATAGGGGCTGGTTCTCGATCTGTTGCAAGTTCCTGGAGCTTCTCCAAGGCTGACACTGCAGTAGTATGGTCTCCACGAATATTGAGCACGCCTGTTGGTGTAGGCATCTTCAAGACAAGGTAGCTGTAGTGGGCTACTGCCATGAATTGATACAGGGCTGGCCTGCCGATTATGGCGTTGAAGGGGAGGTCGATCTCCGCCACGTCGAACAGAATGTACTCTGTCCAATAGCTGTACGGTGCCCCAAAGGTCACCGGAAGGCTGATGTTGCCGTAGGGAATGATCTGTCCCGGCCCTACCTCTGAGAACGGGCTCGATGGGGTGAGCTTGGCCATCGGGATCTGCAGCTTCTGGAAGGAATCCTCACGTTGGCGATGGTGGGTGCTACCAAGAGCGGTAGTTGGCCGGCCCCAGCCATGTTCCTGGGGCAGTCGGTGGCATCGAAGCTGATGGGGGTTCCCATCCACTTGAGGTGCGGCGCGACACTTGGGAGAGGAGCCACCGACGCTACCGCTCGGCGCAGAGTCTTAACCGCGCTTCGGGACGAGGGGTCAGCGGACCCGCCGTAGATGACGTAGAGCATATTCCGGCGCTCGTCATCGCTCGAGCTGGAGTCTTCATGGTTGCGCACCGCCTTCACGACGCGCCGAGGCTCCTGGAACTCCACTTGGTGGTCGGCGTTGTCTTGAGTGTCGACCTTCTGTTTGCCCTCCCTTTGATGGAAGGGAGGGGCGTCAGCATGCAGTTGCTTCCCCTTGCGGAAGCGCTCCGCGAGCTTCTGAATCTCCCGGCACTCAGCAGCAGTATGGCTGCTGGTGTCGTGCACGGGGCATGGCTCGCCTTGGTCACCATCTGGAGCTGGTGACTATCGCTGCCTCTTGTCGGGGTGTGGCCCCCGAGCTCCACTGGGTGCTTCTGCTGCAACAACGGGAGCCGCGGTCGGTGGCTTCATCTTGCCCCCGCCCCGGTTCTTGATCTTCTTGCCGCTTCCATGGGAAGCAGTGCCAGATCCGGGCTATCCTCCTGACTCGGAGGCTGGCAGTGAGTGCCAGTTCCGCCCTTCTGCTGCCCTGGCGTACTTGTCCGCCAGGCTGAAGAGCTCTGAGACGTCGCGAACCTCTCTGGTCACGAGCTTCTCAAGCATCTTCTCGTCCCGTACATCCTGCCGGAACGCCACCACCACAAAATTTTTTGGATATGCGGGATGGTGTTCCGTACCTGGGAGAACCGCTGGATGAAGGAGCGCAGCGTCTCTCCAAGCTGTTGCTGGATGGCGTGGAGGTCGAGCCCAGTGCCAGGCCGGGTGTAGGAGCTGCTGAAGTTAGCAGTGAACTGCCGGCAAAGCTCGCCCCAGGAGGTTATGAACCCCTGGGGAAGATTCATGAGCCAAGACCGGGCTGGGCGGGTCAAGGCGATGGGGAAGTAGTTGGGCATGACGGCCTCGTCCCCTCCTGTAGCAAGGATGGCGGTGGAGTAGATCTGAAGGAACTCCGCCGGGTTGACGCTGCCGTCGTACTTCTCGGGCAGGTGCGGCCGGAACTTGCGCGGCCACTTCGCGAAGCGAAGGTGTGGCGCCAGGGCCACTCATCCTGCTCCTGTTGCTGCAGGTGTTGGTGCCGCAAACACTTGGTTCGCTGCAGGCACCGTATACCCCGGTATGGGCAAGGTTGTGCCATAGAACGGGGGCACCATTTGCACGGCATATGGCTGGGGCATATGCTGCGCGGCGTATGCCTGGGGCAGAGACCGCGTGGCGAACGTCTGCGGCCCTGGCTGGGTTGAGGCGGTCGACATGCTATCGCCGGCCTCTTGGTTGCGACGCCTTTCTTGTCGTCGCTCGATGGCCACTCGGGCATCTTTGCCCAAGTGGCATCGTTCCAGCTCCGATCTCAGGTCCGCCGATGGGAGCCTGGTGGAGCGGGAATCCGCCGTCTGCCCGTCAACCGTTGGCGTGCACGTCAGTGACACAGCCGGCTGACCGGGACGTCGTCCCCGCCGAAGTCGAGGGTTGGCGGCGGCGACGACGAGACGGTCTACGTCGCAAATCCACTGCTGGGTCGCTGACTGAGGCGTGTCTCCAGCAGGTGGATTGCGCAGAAGGCTCGCGCTGCAGCTAGTGCACCCCCGTGGGAGACACTCATCGCTGCAGTGGATCTCACGCTCGCTGGAGCCTGTGCTGCCAGAGTCGCGCTGCCGGAGTCGGCTGCTGGCTTCCAGCTTGCGCCGACACACTCCGTCCTAAGTGTGTCGAGACGTAATCCCAGCTGGCACCGTTTGTCATGAACGTGGGCGGGGAGAGCTTGCCGCTGAAGGAAGCTTCGTCATCTTCGTCGGTGAAAGCTCGTCGCGCAAGGGAAAAGCCCCCTACCTGGCACGCCAAATGTCGAAGTGTGTAGCCGACACTTCCCCCGGGCCTGCTCTGGGCAGCCCGCAGAGGTTCTTTTTCGGAGGGGCTAGTCACTCACGGAGAGCTTCAGCGTTAGGGATGATTGAGGGAGAAGCTTGACACGGGGATTTTTACGTGGTTCAGGCCGCCGGAGCGTAAACCTTACGTCCACGGTGAGCAGAGTTGCTCGCTGTATTGCTTCCTGCTCAGAACCGGAGTCCTGAGCTTGAGGATGTGTCGAACCGCTAGGGTGCGAGAGTGTGTAAGAGGCGAACCCCACGGGAGAGTGGGTCAAATGTCGAACCCCTGCTAACGTTTGCCTACCCGAGCCTTTTATAGTCCAAGGCTCGAGTGGCTTACAAGGTGGGCCCAGGACCCGACAGGTGGTCCCGTGGAGATTGCCTGCCGTCTACCGTATCTGTAGTTACGCCGGTAGTTGTGTCTGGCGAAGGCTTCCAAGTCTTCGTTCTGCCGCCCTGCCCATGCCGCAAGCTAGTCATAGTGGTTGATGATGGCAGGGGCGGCAGGGGATGTCTTGTCGCTGTGTTTATTGGCGGGCAGACTCTGATGCGGCGTGCCAGTCTGCGATGTGACTGGGCGCAACGGCACCTGACAGAGGCGTGCTCCGCGTCTCTGCGCCTTGGGAAGGCGCGGGTCTTGAATACCTTGTACGGGCAAGGTATGGCGCGTCTTTACTCTTGCTGCCTACCGTGCGGGGCAGGCAGCGCTGCTCTGCTGGCCACGTGGCAGGCCCGGAGCTCTCCTCTGAGGAGAGGGAGGTCCGGCCCCGCTGGACACGTGGCGCCTTTAGAGCTCTCCCTGCGGAGAAGGGCGAGGTCCTTAGGCATTTTCTCCTGTGCGCGAGGGTACCCCATATCGAGGGTACCGACAGTGGCCCCCGGGCCCATCTCGGGGGAGATAGCAAGCCCGAGGTGGGGCCTCCATCTCTTCGGTTCCACGCACTTTCTCTAAATCCTGCGATGACCGTTGCCGGAGAACGAACAGTCGCGGGATCGTGGGAGCGTGCGCCCACTTGATGGTTGCTTTTACTGCAGCGGTTCCCAAGGCTGCCACTTCTGCACGTTGCGGTGCTCTTTTCGGGAACCGCCGAAGCGCCTTGCCGTCTCGTCTCCTTGGGAGACTGAATTCTTCAGCCACCACTTCAGCTGGACGACCTGGGTCCACTTGTCATCGGCGCTCGGCCTTGGAGCTGAAGCGGTTGCCCATGGGGGGTATTCGAAGAGTTTCGAATCGCTTTGAATCGCATCTGGAAAGTTTTAAAAGGGGATCTTACCCGCATCGCGGCTTCCCTTCGCACTTCCCAGCGCTTGCATCTTCCCTAGGTTCTTGCGCCTTTGTCTTCTGCCATGGCTTCCAACCCGCCTCCAGAGAAGAAACGCGCTCGATCTCCTCCGGTTGCGGCGTCTGCGCCGAGTCAGGGATCCAGGGCGCCTGCACGCCCTGCATCTGGAGATGGCACTTCATCCGGTGGCGACCCCAAGAGGTCTCGGGCTCATCATCCTGACGGGACTCTTGAGCGACGACAGGCTGAAGGTTCCCGGGCGTCGCGTCCTCCCTCCTCAGGCGGTGGAGTCTCCAAGGAGAGTGCTCCGTCAGTCCGGGCTACTGCGGGGCGGCCGTCGGCGGCGACGGCGTGCTCTAGTGGTCCAACCCTGGCTCGGAAGTTGGGGTTCAGAGCCCGTTGGAGTGCTCGGGTTTCTCGGCCGTCCCCGACTGATGGGGAGTCTGCGCCGCAGCCCTCGGAAACCGGGACGGCTGCCGCGGCCCCCAAGCCGGCGTGAGCTTCTCCTGTACCGGTCTGCCCGGATCCTATGGCAGCGTCAACTCCCCCTGCCGAGACAGTTGCCGCGGCCCCCAAGCCAGCGAAGGTTCGCCCTGTACCAGGCGGCCTGGCTTCTATTTCAGCGTCGACTCCCTCCACTCGTCCCTCTCCACCGGTTGAGGAGCCAGCTGTCAGTGAGGGCTTGGGGGATCTGGCTGTCGAAGTCCCGGTGCCATCTTCTCCTGACCGGCGTCCCATCCCTGTCGCCGGTGCGCCATCTTCTCTTGAGGACGATGTGATGGAGGAGGTCGGGGGCGCCGCTCCGGCCTCTGCTGCCCCACTGCCCCTGGCGGACGCCCTCGTGCTCGCCCAGGCGAGCGTCCGGCAGGTCTTGGCCGCGCTTGGTCATGAGCGAGAGGAGCAGGTGGTTGAGAGGGATCGCCTCCTCACCTGGGGGAACCTTTTGCGGGAGCGTACCGCGAAGGTCAAGGGCGAGCTCGACTCCAGGCGGGAGTCGCTTGACGTCATGGAGGCACTCCTCGACCGGCAGAAGCGGGCTCTCGATCGTTTGGACTCCGAGACGCGGCGGCTCCACAGGGAGGCCCTTGAGGCACATGCCCGGGCCGAGGAGAACTTCTCTACCCTGGAGGAGGTACGGCAGAGGCTGGAGCGCCGTAAGCGCACCATTGAGGACCAGGATCGCTCCATGGAGCCCGAGGCGGAGAGGGTCGCTGCGTGGCTGGCGGCAGGCGAGGGCGACCTGCGAGCTCGGGCCAGGGAGCTAGAGGCCCGGAAGACAGACCTTGTCATGAGGGAAGAGCAGGTCTCCCGGGAACGCCAGGCGATCCTGGATCGGGAGTTGGCTGTCAACTTCCGGGCTTCAGAGTTGGAGCGGCTTGCCCAGACTCTCCACCTTCGGTAAAGCTCCCTGGCGGCCAAGGAGAAGGAGTTCTCCGCGGGTAGCCACGACGCCCTGCGGGCAGCCCGCCGCGAGGTAGAGGAGCTCTTGGCCTTGCGGTCTTCCGAGGCCCGTGCGGTCTCGAGCTTTGTCGACCAGGCAGGGTCCGCCTTGGTCCCCCTTGGCTTCAGCCCAGTGAAGACGACGGCCCCTGCGCTGAAGGTGGCTGAAGTGATCCCCGCACTGGAGTAAATCGGCGCCAAGCTGAGTAAGCTAGACGCGGTGGTCGCCAGCGAGCTTGAGGCAGAGGGACGGGGCCTGGCCTTGGAGGTTGCCACGCATGTGTTGGCGTGCTTCAGGAGCCAGGACCCTTCTTTCTCACTGGAGCCAGCGAGGCAGGGTCCTGCCGCGGAGCGGGAGGAGACCGCCAGGGCCGAAGTCGGGGATGTGACTGCCCTTGTAGCCTCTAGGTTCCGGCGTGAGCCAGGGGGACCCTAGGCTTGTTTCTTTCTTTTTATCGAGTCTGTAGTCCAGCTCATGGAGCCATGAATAAATAGACTCTTGTGACCATTTGTGCCTGTGATGCTTTTGTCTTCTTCTTGGTTCTGTCTGGCCGAGCCCTTAGCTCCGCAAGGTACTCATAGGTCTTCACCAATCTCGAAGCTCTGCACAGACACCTTCCCCGGGTCCTTATTGTATTAAGGGCCCCGGAGGTCTCCGGAGCTCGCCCCATGAGGATGGGGAGGTCCGGATCTGCCGGCCACGTGGCGGGCCTGGAGCTCCCCTCTGAGGAGAGGGAGGTCCGGCCCAGTGGGACACGTGGAGCCTTCGGAGCTCCCCCCTCGGAGGGGGAGGTCCGGCTTCTGCCGGCCACGTGGCGGGTCCGGAGCCCCACCTGAGGAGGCGGGAGCTCCGGCCCCGCTGGACACGTGGGGCCTTCGGGCCTCATCCCAGTTGAAGGGGCGAAACCCAGATCCTCCAGCCCTGCACTGGAGTAGTCGATAGCTCCCTGCCCCCCACCTCATGCAGCACCCGTAGCCATAACCTGGAGGTCCTGCACACAGGTAGAGGAAACGTAATTCTCCTCAGGGGGTCCTCCCTTTCTCGTCTCTTAGTCTTATTCGGCTTATGATCCTAGTCCGCTATACGGGGCTTGGGCAATTCTGTGCGAGAGGCACCGGGGCTCCGGCTCCCTCCAAGGTCCGGGTACGATCGTCCGGCCCCTAGTACCGGACCATACGCCGGGGAAGCAGAGTGCACAGGCTTTGGGTACGGAACCAGGCAAAGCGGCTGTACTCCCCTGGACCCCCCATGCACGGCGCAGGCCTTTCCTGGAGGTGACCAACTGGCACCGCAACACCTGACTGGGGGAGGTCCGAGAGGCCCCCTGGCCATCGGCAGGTGCCTCAAGCGCAACCTTCTTCGGTAGGTGTCGGTACCTGAGATATGGGGTACCCCTGCGCACAGGGTAAAATGCCTAAGGAACTCGCCCTTCTCCGCAGGGAGAGCTCCGAAGGCGCCACGCGTCCGGCGGGGCCGGACCTCCCTCTCCTCAGAGGAGAGCTCCGGGCCCGCCACGTGGCATACAGAAGCCGGACCTCCCCCTCTGCGGGAAAGAGGCCCGAAGGCGCCGCGTGTCCAGCGGGGCCGGACCTCCCTCTCCTCAGAGGAGAGCTCCGGGCCCACCACGTGGCATACAGAAGCCGGACCTCCCCCACCGTGGGGAGAGGTCCGGAGGCTCCACGTGCCCCGCGGGGCTGACCCTCCTCTTCTCTGAGAAGGGCTCCGGGCCCGCCATGTGGCAGCAGAGCGACGCTGCCTGCCCCGAGCGATAGGCAGCGGGCGTAAATACGCTCCATACCTTGCCCGTACAAGGTATTCAAGGCCCGCGTCTTCCCAAGACGCGGAGACGCGGAGCACGCTTCTGTCAGGTGCCGTTGCGCTCAGTCGCATCACAGACTGGCGCGCGGTGTCAGAACCTGACAGCCAATAAACACCACGACAAGACATCCCATGCCGCCTGCGCCGTCATCAACCACTACGACTAGCATGCGGCATGGGCAGGGCGGCAAGATGAAGACTCAGAAGCCTTCGACCAGAGACAACTACCGGCATAACTGCAGATACGGTAGATAATAGACAATCTTCCCGGGACCACCTGTCGGGTCCCGGCTTCCCTTGTAAGCCGCCCGAGTCTTGGACTATAAAAGGCTCGGGTAGGCGTTGATAGCAAGGGTTTGCACTTTGCAACTCATACGCTAGCCATACACTCTCAAGCTGTAACTCACCCCCAAGCTCAGGCCTCCGGCCCTGAGCAGCAAGCAATACAGCAAGCTCCATAGCTCGCCGTGGACGTAGGGTTTTACGCTCCGGCAGCCTGAACCACGTAAAACTCGACGTGTCAAGCTCTTACTAACTCGTCCATCTGCCCAAGCTCTCCGCTAGGGACTAGCCCCTCCGAAAAAAGAACCTCCGCGGGCTGCCCAGTGCAGGCCCGGGGGAAGTGTCGATCGCACACTTCGACATTTGGCGCGCCAGGTAGGGGGCTTTTCTCCTAGCGCGACGAGTTTCCGCCGACGAAGATGACCAAGCTTCCTTCAGCGGCAAACTCTCCCCCTCCGCGTTCACGGCGAACCGTGACCACTGGGGCGTACATGTCGACACACTCAGGACGGAGTGTGTCGGCACAAGCTGGTAGCCAGCAGCCGACTCCGGCAACGCCGACTCTGGCTATGCAGGCCCCGACCAGTGTGAGATCTTCTGCAGCGCTGAGCGTACACCATGGAGGTGCGCTAGCTGCAGCAAGAGCGCTGCTGCGCAACCCACCTGCGGGGGATGCGTCCCATTCAGCGACCCAGCAATGGGTCCGCGAGGTGGACCGCCTCGTCGTCGCCGCCGCGAACCCTCGGTTTCGGCGAGGACGGCGCCCAGGACAACCGGCTGTGTCGCTGACGCGCACACCCACAGTTGACGGGCTAACGGCGGATTCCAACTCCTCCAGGCTTCTGTCGACGGACCTGCGAAGGAAACTGGAACGGTGCCACTTGGGCCAGGACGCCCGGGTGTACCTCGAGCGATGCCGAGAGAGGCGTCGCAGCCATGAGGCAGGCGACAGCATGTCGTCGGCCTCGACGCAACCAGAAGGGCAGGCCTTCGCCACGCGAGCCCTGCCTCAGGCATATGCTGCGCAGCATATGCCACAGCTATATGCGCCGCAAGTAGCGGCCCCGGTCTATGGTGCAGCCATGCCCATGCCGGGATATGCGGTGCCAGGTGCGAACCAAGCGTTCGCAGCGCCAGTACCTGCAGCAGCAGGTGGAGGATGTGCCGCCCTTGCACCCCACCTTCGCTTCGCAAGGTGGCCACGCAAGTTTCGCCCGCATCTGCCCGAGAAGTACGACGGTAGCGTCAACCCAGCGGAGTTCCTCCAGATCTACTCCACCGCCGTACTTGCCGCAGGAGGGGATGAGGCTGTCATGGCCAACTACTTCCCCGTCGCCTTGACCGGCCCAGCTCGGTCTTGGCTCATGAATCTACCTCAGGGGTCCATAACCTCCTGGGGAGAGCTCTGCCGGCAGTTCGTCGCCAACTTCGGCAGCTCCTACACCTGTCCCGGCACGGAGCTTGACCTCCACGCCGTCAAGCAACAACCTGGGGAGTCGCTGCGCTCTTTCATCCAGCGGTTCTCTCAGGTACGCAACACCATCCCGCATATCCAAAGTGCCTCTGTGGTGGTGGCGTTCCGACAGGGTGTCCGGGACGAGAAAATGCTTGAGAAGCTCGCGACCAGAGAGGTCCGCGATGTCTCGGAGCTCTTCAGCCTGGCGGACAAGTGCGCCAGAGCAGCTGAAGGGCGGAACTGGCACGCTCTGCCGACCTCCGAGTCAGGAGGACAGCCCGGGTCCGGTGCTGCTGCCTATGGGGGTGGCAAGAAGACCAAGAACCGGGGGGTGGCAAGATGAAGTCACCATTCATGGCCCCCGTCGCCGCAGCTGCGACGACCAGTGGAGCTCGGGGGCCACGCCCCGACAAAAGGCAGCGGCAATCACCGGCCCCAGACAGTGACCAAGGCGGGCTATGCCCCGTGCATGGCACCTGCAACCATACTTCTGCCGAGTGCTGGGAGATCCAGAGGCTCGCAGAGCGCTTCCGCAAAGGAAGACAGCAGAGGGCTGAAGCGCCACACTACCCTCAGAGGGATGGCAAACAGAAGGTCGATGCCCCAGTCACTGCTGCCCACCAGGTGGGGTTCCAGGAGCCTCAGCGTGTCATAAAGACAGTGCATGACGGTGAGGACTCCAGTTCCGACGGTGACAGGTCAGGGCGTTAGCCAACTGCGGTGCGCCTCCGGGCCACGAACATACCTCTCGGGGGCCGCCTAAGGTCTGTCAACCCCTTGAAGGCCTCGCCAGAAGGGGAAGACGCCTTAGGTCATCCAAGACGAGCCCGGGTCTACCTACCCCTTGAAGGCCTTAGCCAGAAGGGGAGAACTCCCCGGGGGCCCCCAGGAGAAGCCGCGCAGGACCTGATCCAGCGTGAAGATAACAACCTCGACGACAAGACTCAGCTGCAGGAAACACCCCGCAACGCACGGTCTCGGCTAATGCTCTAAGCACTACCGCCAAAGAACCAAACGCGTCGGGGGCCTGCAGGAGGGCAACTTGGTGAAGCGGCACGCTCTATTCCAAGAAGGACCCATAAGCTCTCCCCCAGCAGGGAAGGTCCCTTCTGAATCATGAAAGCTGTCACCCCAAGCACACATGCCTTCCAACCGAGAGTGGGATCCGTTCCCAAAAATCCTTGCCATGGAGCAACGCTGTAAGTCCTACTTCCTGAGCATCAGTAGAACAGGGT
Organism: Neostapfia colusana; assembly: GCA_030760725.1. Lineage (NCBI taxonomy): Eukaryota > Viridiplantae > Streptophyta > Magnoliopsida > Poales > Poaceae > Neostapfia > Neostapfia colusana. The sequence continues at coordinate 17,873,666 of JASWHV010000003.1, forward strand.
TATTCCCTTCTGTAATAGATCCCATAGAATTTACGAACAGCGCTTGGGGCAGCTAAGTCTCAAGGGACGGTACAGGACTACGTCCAGTTTAGCCTGGTTCCGACCCTAAGCGCGTAGAGTCTTGCTTCCCTTGAAGACAAGGCGGAACATTGCCTCCCAGTACAGCCAGAATTCCACCTATGGGTACGAATACAGAGCCCCGTTCTACTTAGCTCTCTCTCATGCGCTCATTTAAATTATGCATTAATTTCTATGATCGCACTTTCTCTGTATGTTCATCGTACATCTAGCTCCCCCTCTCCTGCGCTCATCCATAGTCGGCATTCGCTATCCTACCGAAGGCGGCTGCGCTTGAGGCACCTGCCGATGGCCGAGTGGGTCTCTCGGGCCTCCCCAGTCAGGTGTTGCGGTGCCAGTTGGTTACCTCCAGGAAAGGCCTGCGTTGTGCATGGGGGGTCCAGGGTGCGTATCCAGCTTAGCTGGCCCAGAGCCCAAAGCATGCGCATCCTGCCCTCCGGAGGTCCAGGGGAGTACGTCCGCTTTGCCTGGTCATGAACCCAAAGCGCGTGCACTCTGCTTCCCCAGCGCATGGCCCGGTACTAGGGATCGGACAGCCGTACCCGGACCTCGGAGGGAGCTGGAGCTCCGGCGCCTCGTGCACAGATTTTCCCAAGCCCCGTATAGAGGATCGGGGTCGTAAGACGGATAAGACTAGGAGACGGGAGGGGAGGACCCCCCGAGGAGAATTATGTTTCCTCTGCCTGTGTGCAGGACCTCTAGGTTACGGCAACAGGGACTGCATGAAGCAGGGGGAAAGGAGCTACCAGCTACTCCGGCCTGGGGCTGGAAGGACCGGGACCTGCCCCTCCAGCAGGGGCGGGACCCGGGGGCCTCACGTGTCCAGCAGACCCGGAACTCTCTCCTCCCTTGAGGAGGGCTCCGGGCTCGCCACGTGGTGGGCAGAAGCCAGACCTCCCCCTCGGTGGGAGGGCTCCGAAAGCCCTACGTGTCCAACATGGCCGGAGCTCCCGCCTCTTAGGAAGGAGCTCCGGACCCGCCACGTGGCAGGCAGATCTGGAGCTCCCCATAGGGCGAGATCCGGAGACCTCCGGGGGCCCCTAACACGGTTAGGACCCGGGGAGGGTGTCTGTGCAAAGCTCCGAGATTGGAAATGGCCTCTGAGTACATTGCAGAGCTAAGGACTCAGCCAGGCATAGCCAAGAAGGAGAGAAAAAGCATCACAGACACAAGTATCCAAAAGAGTCAAATTAAGCGAGGCTCCATGAGCTGGACTACAGACTCGATAAAAAGGGAGAAACAAGTCCTAAGGACCTCCCGGCTCCCGCCGGAACCTTGCGGCTATAAGGGCGGCCACATCCTCGACTTCTGCCCTGGCAGCTTGCTCCCGCTCTGTGGCTGGGCCCTCTCTCGCTGGTTCTAGCGAAAAAGAGGGGTCGCGGCTCTTAAAGCATGCCAGCACATGTGAAGCGACCTCTAAGGCTAGGCCGCGCCCCTCGGCCTCAAGCTCGCTGGCGACCACCGAGTCTAGCCTGTCCAGCTTGGCGCCGATCGACTCCAGCGCGGGGATCACCCCCAACGCAGGGGCCGCGGCCCTCACCGGACTGAAGCCAAGAGGGACCAGGGCGGACCCTGCTCGATCCGCGAAGCTCGAGACTGCAAGAGCCTCGGAGGACCGCAAGGCCGAAAGCTCCTCCACCTCGCGGCGGGCCGCCTGCAGAGCCTCCAGGTTCCTCTCAGAGAATTCCTTCTCCTTGGCCACCAGGGAGCTCTCCTGAAGGTGGAGAGCCTTGGCGAGCCGCTCCAACTCAGCGGCCTTGAAGCCGGCGGTCAACTCCCGGTCCAGGACCGCCCGGCGATCACGGGAGACCTGTTCCTCCCTCAAGTCGAGGTCTGCCTTCAGGATCTCCAGCTCCTCCATCCGAGCTCGAAGGTCATCCTCGACCGCAGCCAGCTGCGCGGCGACCCTCTCCGCCTCAGCGGCCATGCAACGCTCCCGTTCCTCAACGGCGAGTTCACGGCGCTCCAACCACTGCCGTATCTCCACAGCAGCAGAAAGGCTCTCCTCGGCCCGGGCGTGTGACTCCAGGGTCTCCCGGTTGATCCGCCGCGATTCGGTGTCCATGCGGTCAACAGCCCGCTTCATCCGGTCGAGGAGCGCTTCCCTGAAGTCGAGCAACTCCCGCCTGGAGTCGAGCTCACTCTTAACCTTCGCGGTCCTCTCCCGCAAAAGGTTCCCCCAGATGAGGAGGCGGTCCCGTTCAACCGTATACTCCTCCCGCTCGCGCCCTAGTGCAGCCAAGACCTGCCGGACGCTCGACTCGGCAAGCGCAAAGGCGTCCGCCAGAGGCAATGGAGCAACAGAGGCCGGGGCAGTCCCCCCGACCTCCTCCATTACCTCGTCCTCAGGAAGAGCCGACGCACCAGCAACCGAGACGAGACGACGATCAGGAGAAGCTGGCTCCGAGGCTCTGGCAGCCAGGCCAGCTGGGCTCTCTTCAGCTTCTGGCTCCTTGACCTGAGGAGATGGACGAGCCGGGGAAGGCGGTGCTGAAGAAGAGGCCGGGCCGTCTAGTGCAGGGTCAGCCTGCGCTGGCTTGGGGGCCGCGGTGGCCATCTCGGCAGGGAGAGACGACACCGCCGCGGAGTCCGGGTACACCGGAACAGGAGAAGTTCGCGCTGGCCTGGGGGCCGCGGCAGTTGCCCCTGGCTCCGAGCGCAGCGGCGCAGATTCCCCGCAAGTCGGGGAAGGCCGGGAAGCGCGGACACTCCAGCGGGCTCTGAACCCCGACTTCCGAGCCGGGGTAGGACTTCCAGAGCCCGCTACCGTCACCGACGGCCGCTCCGCAGTCGCTTGGATTGGCGGAACAGGGGGCGCCCCAGAGGCTTCCCCCAGCGCATCAACCCGGGGCCTCTTCGAGTCGCCACCGGAGGGAGTGTCAGGCACCCCAGAATCCCGACTTGGCACAGACGCCGCTGCTAGAGGAGATCGAGCGCGCTTCTTCTCTGGCGGCGGGTTGGATGCCATGGCAAGGGAGAACTCAAAGGCAGGAGAGCAAAAGCGCAAGAGTCCGAGGTGAAACGCAGAGAAGTGCGAAGGGAAGCTGCAATGTGGGTAAGGCCCCCTCTAGAACACCTTCCCGGGTGCAATCCCAAGCGATTCGGAACTCTTCGGATATCCCGCGTCGGCGACCGCTTCGGTTCCTAAACCGAGTGCCGATGACGGGTGGGCCCGAGCCGCCTGACTGAAGCAGTGGGGGCAAGGAGTCAGTCTCCTGAGAAGATGAGCCGGCAAGGCACTTTGGCGGTTCCCGAAGAAAGCGCCACAACGTGCAGAAGTGGCAGTCTTGGGAACCGCCGCAGTAAAAGCAACCATCAAGTGAGGGCACGCTCCCGCGATCCCGTGGCCGTTCGTGCTCCGGCAGCGGTCAATTCGGGACTTAGAGGAAGTGCGCGGATCAGAAGAGACGGAGGTCCCACCTCGGGCTCGCTATCTCCCCCGAGATGGGCCCGGGGGCCACTGTCGGTACCTGAGATATGGGGTACCCCCGCGCACAGGGTAAAATGCCTAAGGAACTCGCCCTTCTCCGCAGGGAGAGCTCCGAAGGCGCCACGCGTCCGGCGGGGCCGGACCTCCCTCTCCTCAGAGGAGAGCTCCGGGCCCGCCACATGGCATACAGAAGCCGGACCTCCCCCTCCGCGGGAAAGAGGCCCGAAGGCGCCGCGTGTCCAGCGGGGCCGGACCTCCCTCTCCTCAGAGGAGAGCTCCGGGCCCGCCACATGGCATACAGAAGCCGGACCTCCCCCACCGCGGGGAGAGGTCCGGAGGCTCCACGTGCCCCGCGGGGCTGACCCTCCTCTTCTCTGAGAAGGGCTCCGGGCCCGCCACGTGGCAGCAGAGCGACGCTGCCTGCCCTGAGCGATAGGCAGCGGGCGTAAATACGCTCCATACCTTGCCCGTACAAGGTATTCAAGGCCCGCGTCTTCCCAAGACACGGAGACGCGGAGCACGCTTCTGTCAGGTGCCGTTGCGCCCAGTCGCATCACAGACTGGCGCGCGGTGTCAGAACCTGACAGCCAATAAACACCGCGACAAGACATTCCATGCCACCTGCGCCGTCATCAACCACTACGACTAGCATGCGGCATGGGCAGGGCGGCAAGATGAAGACTCAGAAGCCTTCGACCAGAGACAACTACCGGCATAACTGCAGATACGGTAGATAATAGACAATCTTCCCGGGACCACCTGTCGGGTCCCGGCTTCCCTTGTAAGCCGCCCGAGTCTTGGACTATGAGTTGCGAGAGTGCGAACCCTTGCTAACGTTGCCTACCCGAGCCTTTTATAGTCCAAGACTCGGGTGGCTTACAAGGGGGGCCCAGGACCCGACAGGTGGTCCCGGGGAGATTGACTGTTATCTACCGTATCTGCAGTTATGCCGGTAGTTGTCTCTGGCGAAGGCTTCTGAGTCTTCGTCTTGCAGCCCTGCCCATACCGCTTGCTAGTCGTAGTGGTTGATGACGGTGGGGGCGGCATGGGATGTCTTGTCGCTGCGTTTATTGGCTGGCAGGCTCTGACACGGCACGCCAGTCTGTGATGCGACTGGGCGCAACGGCACCTGACAGAGGCGTGCTCCGCGTCTCCGCGTCTTGGGAAGGTGCGGGCCTTGAATGCCTTGTACGGGCAAGGTATGGGGCGTCTTTACGCCCGCTGCCTACCGCTCGGGGGCAGGCAACACTCTTCTGCTGGACATGTGGCGGGCCCAGAGTCCTCCTCAGAGGAGAGGGGGACCGGCCCCGCAGGACACGTGGAGCCTTCGGACCTCTCCAAGCGGAGGGGGAGGTCCGGCTTCTGTCGGCCACATGGCGGGCCCGGAGCTCCCCTCTGAGGAGAGGGAGATCTGGTCCCGCTGGACACGTGGCGCCTTCCGACCTCTCCCCCACGGAGGGGGGAGGTCCGGCTTCTGCAGGCCATGTGGCGAGCCCGGAGCTCTTCTCTGAGGAGAGGGAGGTCCGGCCCCGCCGGACGTGTGGCGCCTTCGGAGCTCTCCCTGCGGAGAAGGGCGAGTTCCTTAGGCATTTTCCCCTGTGCGCGGGGGTACCCCATATCGCGGGTACCGACAGTGGCCCCTGGGCCCATCTCGGGGGAGATAGCGAGCCCGAGGTGGAACCTCCATCTCTTCTGATCCGCGCACTTTCTCTAAGTCCCGCATTGACCGCTGCCGGAGCATGAACGGCCGCGGGATCGTGGGAGCGTGCGCCCACTTGATGGTTGCTTTTACTGCAGCGGTTCCCAAGACAGCCACTCCTGCACGTTGCGGCGCTTTCTTCGGGAACCGCCGGAGTGCCTTGCCGGCTTGTCTTAGGAGACTGACTCCTTGACCCGCCACTTCAGTTGGGCGGCTTGGGTCCACCTGTCATCGGCGCTTGGTCTTGGAGCCGAAGCGTTTGCCGATGCGGTGTATTCGAAGAGTTTCAGATCGTTTGGAATTGCACCCGGGAAGTTTTTAGAGGGGATCTTACCCATATTGTGGCTTCCCTTCGCACTTCCCAGCGCTTTTCCTTGGAGTCTTGTGCCTTTGTCTTCTTGCCTTTGAGACCTTCCTCGTCATGGCCTCCAACCTGCCACCAGAGAAGAAGCGCGCTCGATCTCCTCCAGTGGCGGCGTCTGTGCCAAGTCGGGAACCTGGAGTGCCTGCATCTCCTGTTTCTGGAGATGGCACTCCTTCCGGTGGCGACTCAAAGAGGCCCCGGGCTGATGCGTTGAGGGGAGCTTCTGGGGCGTCCCCTGTTCCGCCAGTTCAAGCGACTGCGGAGCGGCCGTCAGTGACGGCGGCGGGCTCTGGGAGTCCTACCCCGGCTCGGAAGTCGGGGTTCAGAGCCCGCTGGAGTGTTCGCGCTTCCCGGCCATCCCCGACTGGCGGGGAGTCTGCGCCGTTGCGCTCGGAAACCGGGACAGCTGCCGCGGCCCCCAAGCCAGCGCGAGCCTCTCCTGTTCCGGTGTGCTCGGACTCCGCGGCGGCGTCATCTCTTCCTGCCGAGACGGCCGCCGCGGCCCCCAGGCCAGCGCAGGTCGACCCTGCACCAGGCGGCCCGGCCTTTATTCCGGCGCCGCCTTCCCCGGCTCGTCCCTCTCCTCAGGTCAAGAAGCCAGAGGCTAGAGAGAGTCCGGCAGATCCGGCTGCCGGAGCCCCGGCGCCAGCTTCTCCTGACCGGCGTCTCGTCTCGGTCGCTGGTGCATCGACTCCTCTTGAGGACGAGGTGATGGAGGAGGTCGGGGGAGCTGCCCCGGCCTCTGCTGCTCCATTGCCCCTGGCGGATGCTTTTGCGCTTGCCGAAACGAGCGCCCGGCAGGTCTTGGCCGCTCTAGGTCGCGAGCGGGAGGAGCATACGGTTGAACGGGATCGCCTCCTCACCTGGGGGAACCTTTTGCGGGAGCGGACCGCGAAGGTCAAGAGTGAGCTCGACTCCAGGCAGGAGTTGCTTGACTTCAGGGAAGTGCTCCTCGACCGGCTGAAGCGGTCTGTCGACCGCATGGACGCCGAGTCGCGGCGGATCAACAGGGAGGCCCTGGAGGCACACGCCCGGGCCGAGGAGAGCCTCTCTGCCGCTGAGGAGATACGGCAGCTGTTGGAGCGCCGTAAACTTGTCGTTGAGGAACGGGAGCATTCCACGGCAGCTGAGGCGGAGAGGGTCGCTGCGCAGCTGGCGGCGGGTGTAACACCCCAAAATTTTGATTCAAAACACTAAATCATGTTCAGAGGGGAATTTAAAAATTTTTGGACGTGTTGCATGTTTTGCAAAAAATTCAAATTCAAACTGGAATTCAAACTAAACTCAAATCAGAAAAGAAATGGAAAAAGAAAAAGAGAAAACGGAAAAAAACCGGCCAGTGGCCCGAAACCCGCCAGCCGGCCCAGTTTCCCCCGCGCCAGCCCGCAGCCGCGCGCGCCCGCGCTCTCTCACACAGACGGGTGGGACCCACCTGTCATCCCCAACCTCGCTCGCGCCGACCCCGGACTCTCTCCCGCGCGCGCGCGATCTTAACCGATCGGAATACCGCGTCCCTCAGTCCGAATTCCGGTCCCAGAAGACTCAAACTCGATCACAACTGACCCACCGCCCTCCCCCGGCTATAAAAACCCCAGCCCCGATCGGTTTTTCCCACGCGATCGTCGATTTTTACTCCGGTGAGCACCGAGACTTCGCCGGTGAATTCTGGCCGATCTAAGCTTGGAAACTCTGATCTAACTCGCTGGTCTTGATCCACCGCCTCCGGGGAGCTTTGCAGGTGCAGAAAACTCGGAGACTTACGGTGTAAACCCAGCGCCGACGAGCTTCGCCGTGGTTTTGCCTCGGACCTCGCCGCCGATCACTTTCCAGGACCCCCGAGCTCAAGAAAACCCCCGAGGTGAGATCCCTGACCTCCCCTCTACCGATCTATGCCATAAGATCACAGTTCTAGGCAGAATTCTCGAGGATCCGAAACTTTCCGGCGAGATCGCCGCTTCCCGCCGCCGTGCGCCGCCGGCAGCACCGCCCGCGCTCGATCAGAGCGACGTGGCCGCTTGTGCACCGTTTATTTTAAATCGCACGGTAGACTTTAAAACCCCGCGTACCGGTTCGATGTTATAATCTCAGCCGTCGGTTTAAAATCGGACGGTCCACGTCAGCCCCGCATTATAAAGACTGGAATTCTTACGTGCTACCCCCTGGGGTTCTCTGGAATTAAGAGCTAGCCCCGGAAACTTCAGATCTAGCCCCTGGAACTCCAGAAAATCATGTAAATTCATTTAAAAATCAGTTTTAGCCCCTGGACTTAATAAAAATTAGGAAAAACACCTCTGATAAGTGTAGCTAGACCCCTGGAAATTCTGAAAATAATATTATAGACCCTGTAATGGGGTGAGTTTACTTTTTTTTTACCCTGTTTAGTATTTAATTTAGAAAATTGAATATGTAACTAGTGTTTAAAAATTAAAAAAGTGGGACAAACGTATTGTCAAAATTAAGTTAAAGACTTTCTCAGTGTTTAGAAAATTTTGGAGTGAGATAAAAATATATTTTGGACAGAATTGAATCTGTTTAATTTATTATTCACATTTAGGGACACATTTTTAAGTAAAGAATAGTTATAGAAAATAGGTAAAATAAATATAAACTAGTTTACATCAGAGGCAAAGGTCAAAATGTGTTATTAAATTATTTAGGACCAGAACCTATTCTGTTTAGATGATGTGTATTACTAATTTCATAATAAAATACACATTTATGCATAGGAGAATAAATCTGAAAATATAGCAACTAGCAAATGATAAATGGAGTTTCTAAAATACAAAGAATTCAGTTTAGGGTTGGTAGAAATTCTGAAGGCACATATGGAGAAGAAAAATACTTTTCATACATACTTAGTAGTGAAAAGGTGTAGTAGTTTAATATAAGGAATTAGTTTAAAACTGAAACACACACACACACACACACACACACACACACACATATATATATATATATATATATATATATATATATATATATATATATATATATATATATAGTATGTAAGTATAAATATGAACACCAAAGTAGGAATCATATACATATAAATAAAAGTGTATGCAAGCCACAGATCAACACACATAGAGTAACCACAACACATATAATGGTGAATGAATTTCATAAATATGAATGTGTGGTTTGTATGAAGTAAGAAGTGTGAACTATGTCTTATGATTGTTGTTTTTCTTTTGCTATGTGTGATGGTATGAAGTAGAACCTGTTCAAGAGCAAGTTATCCCTTTCCAAGATCAGGACTACCCATTTCAAGAGCAGCAAGAAGGAGACAAGTGTCCTTGACCACTTTGATCCTATGCTAGGATGTGTAGATAGAATTATTTGCATTGTCAAATGAAATATGAAACCCATGCTAGGAAGTTTCCCTAGAATTGCATTACCTTGTTTCCTTGTAGCTTGGGTTGGGATTTATTTTGTCATTTCATTTATTTACATGCATATGCTTAGCCATGCTTAGAATGGGATATTTGGAATATGAGATCATCGGTTTATTATACCATACTCTTGAATGAGCTATTGTGAGTTATGTAGAGGTAGGGATCAAGGCAAGTTGGATGTTTTGGTTGTGTGCTGGGTGCACGAGACTTGGGTTTGTGTTTAGTACTTGCCTGGATCCTAAGGACCGGTTCATGGAGCATGTAACCTGGCTTTACCGTGCCAACCACATGCTGAGATGGGCCAGCTTGGCCAATTAATTAGGTGTATCCCCGGCGTAGTATGGGTGTGTTGGATGGTGCGGGGAGTGGGTGTCAGCTGGACTACCATATGAACCGCAAGGCTCAAGAGGGGGCCACTGCAGCGGGGTTGGAGCCTCTTGTATGCTGTTAGGGGTAAAACCTCAGTGGGCCCATGCTCGTCAGGAATCCCTTTGTAAAGGCTTCGTAGTGATCTCCTAGCTGCACACCTGGGAAGTGTGAATGTGGATCGTAGCCACTGGCATAATGGAGGTTCTTTTAGTCCACCCGGCAATGGGGGATGAAATCACTACATGTGGGTACAGTGGTACAAACTCTGCAGAGTCAAAACTGTCATGACAGCCGTGCTCACGGTCAAGAGCGGCTTGGACTTATTCATGATTAGAGGAGTGATGGTTTTGGAAGTTAAGCGGGGAGCTTAACATTGGAAATGATGTTATGGTTATTGGATTATGATGATGGGATGGGAGATTGGGACCATTTCACCTATGTAGTAATGTAGGTGCTTAACAAGCTAAGGTGATAGGTATTAATTGCATAGTGCTTTAACCATGAGTTCAACCTCTTCTTGTTCTAGCCATGCATGATATAATTTTCCCACACTTGCTGAGTACCATTGGTACTCAACCTTGCATATTTGTTGGTTTATATTGCTGCTCAGGTCAAGATAATGAGGTGGTGTATAATGACCAAGATTTTGGACCCGAGGAAGGTTTTTAGGTTCATGAAGACCCCCGGGCAACGCCTGTGATGGAGCCCTAAAGAATAATATTCCGCTGCTAGTTTATTTACTTGTGATGAACTTATTATTGTCCATCAAGACATTTACTATGTAAGACTTACTTATATTCGACACCTGGCTTGTAATAAATGATGTTTCACTATTTGTCATCACATGTATGAGAAAATGATCCTGGCATACATGTGATATTCACTTGGTTGTTCTTCAGAAAAACCGGGTGTGACAGAGGTGGTATCAGAGCCAAGGTTGCCCGTAGGAACGTGGACCTAGGTAGAAATGGACGTATTTAAGGGCCCTATTTTCTTAAAAACTATTTTCCAAGGTGTGGGTTGAAGAGTGTTATTTAAGGAGTCATTTTCTTCATTTTACCCCAAATTTTCATTCAAAATGTGATTTTTGTTTAAAAAGTTTATCTAACCTAATTTTTAAATTCTTTTTGTTTTGGATGGTTCGCATGATTCGCACTGCTCGCAAGTCCACGGGAGGGAGAGTTCCCGTAGTTGCCCTTGCCGAAAGAGAGGAGAGTCGCCCAGTGACGTACCTTTCCTATGGATTGGTAGTAGGAGACTTGTTGCGCCGTCTTCGGCGTATGCTCGAAGCCGCCGGCAATACGGGCAAGCTAATCATCCACTATAACTCCACCAGGACCATCCGTGAGAAGAGGGAAGAATGGAGTTCAGAAATGAGGATAATACACAAAAATCAGCTGCTTAAGATCCACCACTCTCCAGCTAGTAGAGCAACACAGGTCGATGCGGAGAAAGATGTCACCTAGGAGGCCATCACCTGCCAGAGTCACATCTATCGTCGCCACTTGGACAAAACTGAGTACATGTATGTCCTCCAACGTGAGAGTGGTACCACGGAGTACAAATACCCACAGTGCAGCAAGGGACTTCCCATGAGCACATGGACTTGTGCTTGGAGGATGCGGCTATGCTCAGCACTCGACTGCAGGAGTGTCAACAAGAGCTTCAGGATGTCCGAGACACCCTGAAGGACACGGAGGCGTTGCTGCGAGCTTGCTTAAAGGCGAGAGAAAGAGGAGATGGGAATGAACTGTGTGTCACCGTAAATGATACATGGACTCCTGACTCCCCGGATCGCCGAGCAATCAGGCGTCGTCGCACTTCTCCACCAGCAGCCTCCCCACCCAAAGCAGAGTCAGAAGGTAGCCGAAATGAGGAGGAAGATCCCGAGGAGCCAGCTCAAGAGGACGAGTAGTGTAGAGTCTTTCCCCTAGCTAGCAAGAGGTCGAGTAGTTGAGTCGTTACGTAGTTAATGGCGTGATAATGCTTGGTGTGTGACGTGAGTTGTGGAAGCCATGAGCAATTGTCCACAGCCTCGTCTTCGGATTGTTTTGCTTTGGTGTGTGAACCCACAGGAAATAATAGTGCATTTATTTGGTGTGAGATATGAACCCTCGTAAAATTTTAACAAAGCCTCAACACCTCAAAGTACCAACAAATGAAAGTAGTAAGATGATACTAAATGGTATCAAATTAACATTTATTGATTCTGCCAGATGGCCGGAAGAGGAAAAGGACGTGCTGCCAACCCCGCCAACAACAATGATGAGGCATGCAACCCTCATCTTTCTGGAGGCCAGGACCGGGGTGGTCGCCGTGAAGAAGTTGATCCTCTCCACCAAATGCTGGAGAATCAAAATCAGCTCATCCAGAACTTGACTCAAGTGGTGGCCAACTTGCATCAAGTTCCACCTACACAAGCTGCACCACGCCAACCAAGGTTGAGTGAGTTTCTAGGAACTCAACCTCCAAAGTTTGCAAGTGCTGCTGAACCTCTGGAGGCAGATGATTGGCTGAAGACCATTGAAAGTAAGATGAGGATAATACAATGCCAAGGGTATGAGAGGGTGCTGTTTGCCTCTCATCAATTGCATGGACCTGCTGCTGATTGGTGGACCGCCTACGTGGCCGCCCATCATGACCCTGAGAACATTACATGGGAAGAGTTCAAGCATAGCTTCCGCAACCATTACATCCCAAGAGGTGAACTCAAAAACAAGAGGAAGGAGTTTTTGGGACTGCAGCAGGGAAACATGACGGTGAGGGAATACCTCACTAAATTTACTCAACTATCCCGTTATGCTCCACGAGACATAGAGAATGATGAGCAGAAACAAGATTGTTTCGTGGAAGGACTTACCGCAGAGATGCAGTGTGCAATGTCCTCCAATGAGTATGAAAGCTTCCAAAAGATGGTGGACCGAGCGTTTGTGGTAGAAAGGAAGCTAAAGACCCTGGAAAATGAGAATAAGAGGAAGGTTGGATGGTCACATCAAGCCTCAGGGAGCAACACTCGCCCACGTATGATGCAGCAACCTACGGGGCAGACGAGCCGTGCTGCGGCACCCTATTCAGCACCAAGAGGGTACAACCCAAACTACAGGCCTCCCGCAGCACCAGTGCAGCCGCAACGTCAGTTTGTGCAGCAGCCTCGCCCCGCATATCCACCTCGACCAGCAGTGCAAGGACCCCCAAACCAACCCCAAGACAACAGAGGCCAGGCATCTAAGATTGGGGTGCAATGTTTTAGTTGCGGAGAAGTGGGGCACTACGCCCATAAGTGTCCAAAGAAGAAGCCCACGCAGCCACAGCAGCAGAATGTAATGAGAGGACGGGTGAACCACGTCACTATGGAGGAAGCACAAGAGGCACCCGACGTGGTAGTTGGTAAGTTTCCTGCCAATTTACATCTTGCAACTCTGCTGTTTGATTCTGGTGCTACCCACTCGTTCATTGCTCGAGGGTTTGTTAAGAAGCATGACCTAGCAACCACACAAATAAACCATATGCTAGCCGTAAACTCTCCAGGTGGAGAAATAAGGACAAGACAAGTGTGTCCCAAAGTGAACCTAGACATTAATGGGGTAGTATTTACTGCTAACCTCATAGTGATAGATTCACAAGGGATAGATATTATTTTGGGTATGGATTGGTTGACCAAACATAAAGGAATCATCCATTGTTCGACCAGAACGGTGGAACTAACTCACCCCAGTGGCACCAGAGTAAAGTTCATAACAATACACGAGCCTAGGAGGGACATTAAATTAAATCAAGTGGAGGTGAAAGTTGAGGAAATCAGGACTATCAGGGAATATCCAGATGTTTTTCCGGAGGAGTTGCCAGGTATGCCTCCCGACCGTGACGTGGAATTCGCAATTGAGCTAGTACCGGGAACAGCCCCGATATACAAGAGACCTTATCGAATGAACTCCAAGCAGCTAGAAGAGCTCAAGGATCATTTGAGAGAATTGACGGAGAAGGGGTATATTCGCCCTAGTTCCTCACCATGGGGAGCTCCGGTGATATTTGTGCCCAAGAAAGACGGAACCCAAAGGTTATGCATGGATTACCGTGCCTTGAATGAGGTAACCATCAAGAACAAGTACCCATTACCCCGCATTGAAGACTTGTTTGATCAGTTGAGGGGAGCTTGTGTGTTCTTGAAAATTGATCTCAGGTCGGGATACCACCAACTCAAGATAAGGCAATCTGATATTCCCAAGACAGCTTTCGTATCTCGGTACGGACTGTATGAATACACTGTCATGCCTTTCGGGCTAACCAATGCCCCGGCATATTTCATGTACCTCATGAACAAGGTATTCATGGAATATTTGGACAAATTTGTGGTGGTTTTCATAGATGATATTCTCGTCTTCTCCAAAGATGAAGAAGAACATGAGAAACATCTAAGGTTGGTGTTACAGAGGCTGAGAGAACACTAACTATATGCCAAGTTGAGCAAGTGTGAGTTTTGGCTGAAGAGAGTTCCCTTTTTAGGACATATAATCTCGGAGGGAGGAATCTCCGTAGATCCCGCCAAAAATCGAGGATATCCAGAAGTGGAAGACCCCTGAAAATGTCGGGGAAGTTCGAAGCTTTTTGGGCTTGGCTGGATACTATCGACGGTTTATTGAGTGATTCTCCAAGATCTCGAGACCTCTCACTAAACTGTTGGAGAAGGGAATCACATTCACCTAGACGCCACAGTGCGAGACGAGCTTTCAAGAGCTAAAGAAGAGATTGACAACAGCCCCAGTGTTGGTTATGCCAGATATGCAGAAGAATTCACAGTGTACTGCGATGCCTCTGGAAATGGGTTGGGATGTGTTCTCATGCAAGAAGGACATGTCGTGGCATATGCATCCCGGCAGCTTCGGAAGCACGAGAAGAACTATCCTACACATGACCTTGAACTAGCCGCAGTGGTACACGCGTTGAAAATTTGGCGGCACTATTTGATGGGGAAGAGGACAGAGATATATACGGATCATAAGAGTTTGAAGTACATATTCACACAACCAGATCTTAACCTCAGACAAAGGAGATGGTTAGAGCTAATCAATGACTTTGATGTGGGCATCAACTATCATCCCGGAATTGTTTTCTTAGAATCACCAATCTCGAGGACGAGATTTCTTTTAAGGGGGGTAGAGCTGTAACACCCCAAAATTTTGATTCAAAACACTAAATCATGTTCACAGGGGAATTTAAAAATTTTTGGACGTGTTGCATGTTTTGCAAAAAATTCAAATTCAAACTGGAATTCAAATTAAACTCAAATCAGAAAAGAAAAGGAAAAAGAAAAAGAGAAAACGGAAAAAAACCGGCCAGTGGCCCGAAACCCGCCAGCCGGCCCAGTTTCCCCCGCGCCAGCCCGCAGCCGCGCGCGCCCGCGCTCTCTCACACAGACGGGTGGGACCCACCTGTCATCCCCAACCTCGCTCGCGCCGACCCCGGACTCTCTCCCGCGCGCGCGCGATCTTAACCGATCGGAATACCGCGTCCCTCAGCCCGAATTCCGGTCCCAGAAGACTCAAACTCGATCACAACTGACCCACCGCCCTCCCCCGGCTATAAAACCCCAGCCCCGATCGGTTTTCCCACGCGATCGCTGATTTTTACTCCGGTGAGCACCGAGACTTCGCCGGTGAATTCTGGCCGATCTAAGCTTGGAAACTCTGATCTAACTCGCTGGTCTCGATCCACCGCCTCCGGGGAGCTTTGCAGGTGCAGAAAACTCGGAGACTTACGGTGTAAACCCAGCGCCGACGAGCTTCGCCGTGGTTTTGCCTCGGACCTCACCGCCGATCACTTTCCAGAACCCCCGAGCTCAAGAAAACCCCCGAGGTGAGATCTCTGACCTCCCCTCTACCGATCTATGCCATAAGATCACAGTTCTAGGCAGAATTCTCGAGGATCCGAAACTTTCCGGCGAGATCGCCGCTTCCCGCCGCCGTGCGCCGCCGGCAGCGCCGCCCGCGCTCGATCAGAGCGACGTGGCCGCTTGTGCGCCGTTTATTTTAAATCGCACGGTAGACTTTAAAACCCCACGTACCGGTTCGATGTTATAATCTCAGCCGTCGGTTTAAAATCGGACGGTCCACGTCAGCCCCGCATTATAAAGACTGGAATTCTTATGTGCTACCCCCTGGGGTTCTCTGGAATTAAGAGCTAGCCCCGGAAACTTCAGATCTAGCCCCTGGAACTCCAGAAAATCATGTAAATTTATTTAAAAATCAGTTTTAGCCCCTGGACTTAATAAAAATTAGGAAAAACACCTCTGATAAGTGTAGCTAGACCCCTGGAAATTCTGAAAATAATATTATAGACCCTGTAATGGGGTGAGTTTACTTTTTTTTACCCTGTTTAGTATTTAATTTAGAAAATTGAATATGTAACTAGTGTTTAAAAATTAAAAAAGTGGGACAAACATATTGTCAAAATTAAGTTAAATACTTTCTCAGTGTTTAGAAAATTTTGGAGTGAGATAAAAATATATTTTGGACAAAATTGAACCTGTTTAATTTATTATTCATATTTAGGGACACATTTTTAAGTAAAGATAGTTATAGAAAATAGGTAAAATAATTATAAACTAGTTTACATCAGAGGCAAAGGTCAAAATGTGTTATTAAATTATTTAGGACCAGAACCTATTCTGTTTAGATGATGTGTATTACTAATTTCATAATAAAATACATATTTATGCATAGGAGAATAAATCTGAAAATATAGCAACTAGCAAATGATAAATGGAGTTTCTAAACTACAAAGAATTCAGTTTAGGGTTGGTAGAAATTCTGAAAGCACATATGGAGAAGAAAAATACTTTTCATACATACTTGGTAGTGAAAAGGTGTAGTAGTTTAATATAAGGAATTTATTTAAAACTGAAACACACACACACACACACACATATATATATATATATTGTATGTAAGTATAAATATGAACACCAAAGTAGGAATCATATACATATAAATAAAAGTGTATGCAAGCCACAGATCAACACACATAGAGTAACCACAACACATATAATGGTGAATGAATTTCATAAATATGAATGTGTGGTTTGTATGAAGTAAGAAGTGTGAACTATGTCTTATGATTGTTGTTTTTCTTTTGCTATGTGTGATGGTATGAAGTAGAACCTGTTCAAGAGCAAGTTATCCCTTTCCAAGATCAGGACTACCCATTTCAAGAGCAGCAAGAAGGAGGCAAGTGTCCTTGACCACTTTGATCCTATGCTAGGATGTGTAGATAGAATTATTTGCATTATCAAATGAAATATGAAACCCATGCTAGGAAGTTTCCCTAGAATTGCATTACCTTGTTTCCTTGTAGCTTGGGTTGGGATTTATTTTGTCATGTCATTTATTTACATGCATATGCTTAGCCATGCTTAGAATGGGATATTTGGGATATGAGATCATCAGTTTATTATACCATACTCTTGAATGAGCTATTGTGAGTTATGTAGATGTAGGGATCAAGGCAAGTTGGATGTTTTGGTTGTGTGCTGGGTGCACGAGACTTGGGTTTGTGTTTAGTACTTGCCTGGATCCTAAGGACCGGTTCATGGAGCATGTAACCTGGCTTTACCGTGCCAACCACATGCTGAGATGGGGCAGCTTGGCCAATTAATTAGGTGTATCCCCGGCGTAGTATGGGTGTGTTGGATGGTGCGGGGAGTGGGTGTCAGCTGGACTACCATATGAACCGCAAGGCTCAAGAGGGGGCCACTGCAGCGGGGTTGGAGCCTCTTGTATGCTGTTAGGGGTAAAACCTCAGTGGGCCCACGCTCGTCGGGAATCCCTTTGTAAAGGCTTCGTAGTGATCTCCTGGCTGCACACCTGGGAAGTGTGAATGTGGATCGTAGCCACTGGCATAATGGATGTTCTTTTAGTCCACCCGGCAATGGGGGATGAAATCACTACATGTGGGTACAGTGGTACAAACTCTGCAGAGTCAAAACTGTCATGACAGCCGTGCTCACGGTCAAGAGCGGCTTGGACTTATTCATGATTAGAGGAGTGATGGTTTTGGAAGTTAAGCGGGGAGCTTAACATTGGAAATGATGTTATGGTTATTGGATTATGATGATGGAATGGGAGATTGGGACCATTTCACCTATGTAGTAATGTAGGTGCTTAACAAGCTAAGGTGATAGGTATTAATTGCATAGTGCTTTAACCATGAGTTCAACCTCTCCTTGTTCTAGCCATGCATGATATAATTTTCCCACACTTGCTGAGTACCATTGGTACTCAACCTTGCATATTTGTTGGTTTATATTGCTGCTCAGGTCAAGATAATGAGGTGGTGTATAATGATCAAGATTTTGGACCCGAGGAAGGTTTTTAGGTTCATGAAGACCCCCGGGCAACGCCTGTGATGGAGCCCTAAAGAATAATATTCCGCTGCTAGTTTATTTACTTGTGATGAACTTATTATTGTCCATCGAGATATTTACTATGTAAGACTTACTTATATTCGACACCTGGCTTGTAATAAATGATGCTTCATTATTTGTCATGACATGTATGAGAAAATGATCCTGGCATACATGTGATATTCACTTGGTTGTTCTTCGGAAAAACCGGGTGTGACAGCGGGTGAGGATGACCTTCGAGCTCGAATCGAGGAGCTAGAGATTCAGAAGGCAGACCTCGACATGCAGGAGGAACAGGTCTCCTGCGAACGCCGGGCGGTCCTGGATCGGGAGTTGGCTGCCGACTTCAAGGCTTCTGAGTTGGAGCGGCTCGCCAAGACTCTTCACCTTCGGGAAAGCTCCCTGGCGGCCAAGGAGAAGGAATTCTCCGAGAGAAACCAAGAGGCCCTGCAGGCAGCCCGCCGCGAAGTGGAGGAGCTCTCGGCCTTGCGGTCCTCCGAGGCGCATGCGGTCTCAAGCTTCGTTAATCGAGCGGGGTCTGCCCTGGTCCCTCTTGGCTTCAGTCCGGTGAGGGCAGCAGCTCCTGCATTGAAGGTGGCGGAGGTGATCCCCGCGCTGGAGTCGATCAGCGCCAACCTGGACAGGCTAGACTCGGTGGTCGCCAGCGAGCTTGAGGCCGAGGGACGCGGCTTGGCCTTAGAGGTTGCCTCACATGTGCTGGCATGCTTCAAGAGCCGCGACCCTTCTTTCTCCCTGGAGCCAGCGAGAGAGGGCCCAGCCGTGGAGCGGGAGGAAGCTGCCAGGGCTGAAGTCGAGGACGTGGCCGCTGTCGGTACCCGCGATATGGGGTACCCCCGCGCACAGGGGAAAATGCCTAAGGAACTCGCCCTTCTCCGCAGGGAGAGCTCCGAAGGCGCCACGCGTCCGGCGCGGCGGACCTCCCTCTCCTCAGAGGAGAGCTCCGGGCCCGCCACGTGGCATACAGAAGCCGGACCTCCCCCTCCGCGGGAGAGAGGTCCGAAGGTGCCACGTATCCGGGGGCCAGACCTCCCTCTCCTCAGAGAAGAGCTCTGGGCTCGCCACGTGGCCAACAGAAGCTGAACCTCCCCCTCCGCGGGGAGAGGTCCGAAGGCTACAGTGTCCTGCGGAGCCGGACCCCCCTCTCCTCTGAGGAGGGCTCCGGGCCCGCCACATGGCCAGCAGAACGGCGCTGCCTGCCCCGGAGCGATAGGCAGCGGGTGTAAAGACGCCCCATACCTTGCCCGTACAAGGTATTCAAGGCCCGCGTCTTCCCAAGACTCGGAGACGCGGGGCACGCCTCTGTCAGGTGCCGTTGCGCCCAGTCGCATCACAGACTGGCGCGCAGTGTCAGAGCCTGCCAGCCAATAAACACAGCGACAAGACATCCCATGCCGCCCCCGCCGTCATCATCCACTACGACTAGCATGCGGCATGGGCAGGTCTGCAAGACGAAGACTCAGAAGTCTTCGCCAGAGACAACTACCGGCATAACTGCAGATACGGTAGATGATAGACAATCTCCCCGGGACCACCTGTCGGGTCCCGGGCCCCCTTGTAAGCCACCCGAGTCTTGGACTATAAAAGGCTCGGGTAGGCGACGATAGCAGGGGTTCGCATCTCTGCAACTCATACGCTAGCCATTCACACCCAAGCTGTAACTCACCCCCAAGCTCAGGACTCCGGTTCTGAGCAGCAAGCAATACAGCGAGCTCCATAGCTCGCCGTGGACGTAGGGTTTTACGCTCCGGCGGCCTGAACCACGTAAAACTCACCGTGTCAAGCTCTTACTAACTCGTCCATCCGCGCAAGCTCCCCGCAAGGGACTAGCCCCACCGAAAAAAGAACCTCCGCGGGCTGCCCAGTGCAGGCCCGGGGGAAGTGTCGACCGAACACTTCGACATTTGGCGCGCCAGGTAGGGGGCTTTTCCCCTTGCGCGACGAGTTTCCACCGACGAAGATGACCAAGCTTCCCTCAGCGGAAAACTCTCCCCCTCCGCGTTCACGGCGAACCGTGACCAGTGGGGAGTACATGTCGACACACTCAGGACGGAGTGTGTCGGCACAAGCTGGTAGCCAGCAGACGACTCCGGCAACGCCGACTCCGGCAATGCAGGCTCCGACCAGTGTGAGATCTTCTGCAGCGCTAAGCGTACACCATGGGGGTGCGCTAGCTGCAGCAAGAGCACTGCTGCGCAACCCACCTGCTGGGGATGCGCCCCATTCAGCGACCCAGCAATGGGTCCGCGAGGTGGACCACCTCGTCGTCGCCGCTGCAAACCCTCGGTTTCGGCGAGGATGGCGCCCCGGAAAACCGGCTGTGTCGCTGACGCGCACGCCCACGGTTGACGGGCAAACGGCGGATTCCAGCTCCTCCAGGCTCCCGTCGATGGACCTGAGAAGGGAGTTGGAGCGGTGCCACTTGGGCCAGGATGCCCGGGTGTACCTCGAGCGACGTCGAGAAAGGCGCCGCAACCATGAGGCTGGCGACAGCATGACGTCGGCCTCAACACAATCTGGAGGGCAGGTCTTCACCACGCGAGCCCTGCCTCAGGCATATGCCGCGCAGCATATGCCACAACCATATGCGCCGCAAGCAGCGCCCCCGGTCTATGGTGCAGCCTTGCCTATGCAGGGATACATGGTGCCGAGTGCGAACCAAGCGTTCGCAGCGCCAATACCTGCAGCAGCAGGTGCAGGATGTGCGGCCCTTGCACCCCACCTTCGCTTCGCGAGGTGGCCGCGCAAGTTCCGGCCGCACCTGCCCGAGAAGTACGACGGTAGCGTCTACCCGGCGGAGTTCCTCCAGATCTACTCCACCGCCATACTCGCCGTGGGGGGGGGGGGGGATGAGGCTGTCATGGCCAACTATTTCCCCGTCGCCTTAACCGGCCCTGCCCGGTCTTGGCTCATGAACCTACCCCAGGATTCCATAACCTCCTGGGGAGAGCTCTGCCGGCAGTTTGTCTCCAACTTCGGCAGTTCCTATACCCGGCCTGGCACGGAGCTCGACCTCCACGCCATCCAACAACAACCAGGGGAGTCGCTGCGCTCGTTCATCCAGCGGTTCTCCCAGGTGCGGAACACCATCCCACACATCCAGAACGCTTCTGTGGTGGTGTCGTTCTGGCAAGGCGTTCGGGACAAGAAGATGCTCGAGAAGCTCGCGACCAGGGAGGTCCGCGATGTCTCAGAACTCTTCAGCCTGGCAGACAAGTGTGCCAGAGCAGCCGAAGGGCGGAACTGGCACTCTCTGCCGGCCCCCAAGCCAGGGAGTTAGCCGGGATCCGGCGACGCTTCATACGGAGGCGGAAGCAAGATAAAGTCATCAGCCGCGGTCCCCGTTGCCACAACGGCGGCGCCCAGTGGAGCTCGGGGGCCGCGCCCCGACAAGAGGTCGTGACAATCACCGGCCCCAGACGGGGGCCAGGATGAATTATGCCCTGTGCATGGCACCAGTTATCATACCGCTGCCAAATGCCGGGAAATCCAGAAGCTCGCAGAGCGCTTCCGGAAAGGGAAGCAGCCCCTAACTGATGCCCCACCCTACAGTCAAAGGGAGGGCAAGCAGAAGGTCGAAGGCCTAGACGGCATCGACCGCCAGGTGGAGTTCCAGGAGCTTCAGCGCGCCGAAAAGGCAGTGCGCAATCATGGGAGCTCCAGCTCCAGTGATGACGAGCACCGGAAGATGCTCTATGTCATCTTCGGCGGGTCCGCTGACCCCCCGTCCCGAAGCACGGCTAAGGCCTTGCGCCGAGCGGTAGCGTCGGTGGCTCCCCTCCCAGGTGCAGCACCGCACCTAAGGTGGATGGGAACCCCCATCAGCTTCGATGACACTGACTGCCCCAGGAACATGGCTGGGGCCGGCCAACTACCGCTCGTGGTGGCCCCCACCATCACCAACGTGAAGATGTACCAAGTTTTGGTGGATGGCGGGGCTGGACTGAACCTCATCAGTCGCGCAGCCCTCCAGAAGCTGCAGATCCCGATGGCCAAGCTCGCCCCATCGAGCCCGTTCTCAGGGGTAGGGCCGGGACAGGTCGTTCCCTACGGCCACATCAGCCTCCCGGTGACCTTTGGGGCAGCGGACAGCTACCGGACAGAGTACATTCTGTTTGACGTGGCCGAGATTGACCTCCCCTTCAACGCCATAATCGGCAGGCCAGCCCTGTACCGATTCATGGCAGTAGCCCACTACGGCTACCTTGTCTTGAAGATGCCTACACCAACAGGCATCCTCAAGGTTTGTGGAGACCATGCTGCTGCAGTGTTAGCCTTGAAAAAGCTTCAGGCGCTTACAGCAACTAGAGCGCCAACCCTAGGCAGTGCAGAACCAAACCAGCTCCACCCAAGTGCACGCCACCGTGCCTCTACCACAGCACCCCGCGTGCAACCCCTCGACGAGGACGACGTCCCCACAAGGCTCGTCTGAATCAGCGCCGATGCCACCCAGACCACCCGGGTAGCCGGGAGCCTGGATAGCAAATAGGAAGGCGCGCTCGTTGCCCCCCTCTGGCACAATGTCGATGTGCTGCATGACAGCCGTTGCGGAGGCCAGAGATCCCTAGGGAGGTGATTGAGCACTATTTAAAGGTCTTTCCCGATGTCCGGCCAGTCCAACAGGACGGAAAGTCCGCCACCCCCGGTGCTTGGCGAACCATGTTGTCGTTCCGAAGGCCGGCGAGAAGCTCCGGAAGCGCATCGACTACACCAGCCTCATTAAGGCATGTCCTAAAGACCTATTTTCTCTCCCTATGATAGACCAAATAGTAGACTCGATGTCAGGCTGCGATATGCTGTGCTTCCTAAATGCTTACTCGGGTTTCCACCAGACCCCTGTGTCTGGAGAAGTTGAAGGGCACCCTTTACCACAGTAGTCGGTCTGTACTGTTATGCCTCTATGCCTTATGACCTAAGGAATGCTCTCCTTACCTTCGTACGTGCAATGCACAAGACCTTAGGAGAGCTAATGGGAGACTTAGTTGGGGTGTGTGTCGAAGGCATTGATTGTCAAGATCAGACAGGGTTCGTCCCTACTAGATAACCTGGCCTTAGTCTTCATCCGTCCGACAAATGTGAGCTTGGTATACCCTCTGGAAAACCCTTAGAATACCTGGCCTCATGCCGAGGAGCTGAGGCTAACCCAGAGAGGGTCAAAGCCATTGGCGCGAAGACCAGAAATTCGCGGGATCCCTAGCTGCGCTGAGTCGGTTTATGCCGGGGTTAGCAGAGCGAAGCTTCTCTAAAGCCCCTACGTAAATCCGGCCCCGCCCGTAATAGGAGCCCCCGAGACCGAAGAGCATCTCCTGCTCTGCATCGCGGCGATGGCTGCAGAAGTGAGTGTGGTCCTCACCGCAGAGTGGCTGGACCCCATAGCACCGTAACCTGTTTCGCTGTCAAGAAACAATTACCAAGAAGCCCCGGAGGCCAAAACCGGACCCCGGATCCCCGACACAACCTCCCGGAGGATCAGCAGGAGCTCCCGGAGGTGCAACGGGACCCCCCCCCCCCCGGAGGCCCAACAGAACCTCCCAGACGTCCAACGGGACCCCCCGGAGCTCCCGGGACATCAGCGGAGCTTCCCGGAAGGTCCAAGGCAGCATGGGGGACCTCCGAGTATCAAGCACCCGACGGTCTCCCCATGCTGAAGGCTATCCTCCACAGCCCCCACGCGACGGACAATGCCGCCAAATGGGCGGCGGAGCTACTGGAGTTTGAGCTAGGCTTCCTTCCCCGTCATGCAGACATCAGCCGAGCACTAGCTGACTTGTGGCTGAAGTAGACGCCAACGCAGGCTGACTCAGGGGGCCACGGAGACGGTGAACCAGGACCCTGAGCCCTGGCCTTCACCAGGCCTTACTGAATGCTGCTCGTCGACAGCTCCTTGCGAAAGCAGGGGGCCGGTGCTAGCGTACTGTCCCTCATGCCATCGGGGGGACAGTCTGGGTATGTGGTGCGTTTCAATTCCAAGGCAACCAACAACATAGCAGAGTATGAAGCGCTCATCCTTCTCGCTAGTCGTTGGCTCAGGGCGACTCCCAGCCTGGTTATCAACCAAGATGGTGGAGACAGACTTCCTCGCCTTGGACCTGCACCACGTACCGCGCGCTAGCAAGGCCGCAGCTGACGACCTCTCAACGAAGACCCCCACCAGAGCCCCTGTGCCTGAAGGGGGCTTCGAGAGGATGTTGTCGCGGCCCACAGCCTGGCCCGCCGAGCCGGGCGAAGGGGGCTAGACCAGCACCTCGAAGCTGGCGGTCCCGGCGGCCATGGACGCCACCAAGGATCATAAGCGTCACTGGGGACTCCATGCAACCCAGCGCTCAAGATCCAGATGCTCAAGTCAGACCCGATGCATGGATCACGGAGGTCCGGGACTACTTGAATGACAATATCCTCCCTGATGAACGTGTATCCGCTGAACGGATCGTGCGTATGGCTAAGAGACACATGGCGGTAGAGGGGGATCTCTACCGACGCGGCGCCAACCACATCCTATCGCGGTGCATAACCTAGGGGGAAGGCTGCGACTTGTTCACTGAGATCCATGGAGGCGAATGTGGGAGTCACTCTTCCTCACGCACGCTTGTCGGTAAAGCCTTTCGGCATGGCTTCTACTAGCCGGCAACACTCCAGGATGCCGTCGAGCTGGTCGAGAGCTACGAGGCGTGCCTGTTCCACGCCAAGCAGATCCATACACCGGCTTGGACGGTACAGATGATCCAGCCCACATGGCCATTTGCCATACTGGGGCTGGACATCCTGGGCCTGGGACCATTCCCCAGAACCGAGGATGGGGACCCGCTCCCGAACCTTCGGAACATGGAACACCACTGTAAGTTCTACCCTAGAGCAACAATAGGACAGACCCTTCTTCTTATAATAAATTCCATAAAAGTCCAGGAACAGTGCTTGGAGCAGCTAAGCCTCAGGGGACGGTCCAGGACTACGTTCAGCTTCGCCTGGTTCCGACCCCAAGCACGTAGAGTCTTGCTTCCCTTGAGGCGGGTTGTGGCCTACATATTCAGCCTGCCTTCCCCCTATGGAAATTTATATGAAAAGAAACCTGTCCTACGTTGCTCTTCTTTGGTGCTTGTCGGTACCTGAGATATGGGGTACCCCCGCGCACAGGGTAAAATGCCTAAGGTACTCGCCCTTCTCCGCAGGGAGAGCTCTGAAGGCGCCACGCGTCCGGCGGGGCCGGACCTCCCTCTCCTCAGAGGAGAGCTCCGGGCCCGCCACGTGGCATACAGAAGCCGGACCTCTCCCTCCGTGGGAGAGAGGTCCGAAGACGCCACGCGTCCAGCGGGGCCGGACCTCCCTCTCCGCAGAAGAGAGCTCCGGGCCCGCCACGTGGCATACAGAGCTGGACCTCCCCCTCCGCGGGGAGAGGTCCGGAGGCTCCACGTGCCCCGCAGGCCTGACCCTTCTCGCCTCAGAGAAGGGCTCCGGACCCGCCACGTGGCCAGAAGAACGGTGCTGCCTGCCCCCGAGCGGTAGGCAGCGGGCGTAAAGGCGCCCCACACCTTGCCCGTACAAGGTATTCAAGGCCCGCGTCTTCCCAAGACGCGGAAACGCGGAGCACGCGTCTGTCAGGTGCCGTTGCGCCCAGTCGCATCACAGACTGGCGCGTGGTGTCAGAACCTGCCAGCCAATAAACGCCGTGACAAGACATCCCATGCCGCCTGCACCGTCATCAACCACTACGACTAGCATGCGGCATGGGCAGGGCGGCAAGATGAAGACTCAGAAGCCTTCGACCAGAGGCAACGACCGGCGTAACTACAGATACGGTAGATAATAGACAATCTTCCCGGGACCACCTGTCGGGTCCCGGCTCCCCTTGTAAGCCGCCCGAGTCTTGGACTATAAAAGCCTCGGGTAGGCGTCGATAGCAAGGGTTCGCACTTTGCAACTCATACGCTAGCCATACACTCTCAAGCTGTAACTCACCCCCAAGCTCAGGCCTCCGGCCCTGAGCAGCAAGCAATACAGCGAGCTCCATAGCTCGCCGTGGACGTAGGGTTTTACGCTCCGGCGGCCTGAACCACGTAAAACTCGCCGTGTCAAGCTCTCGCTAACTCGTCCATCCGCGCAAGCTTTCCGCTAGGAGACTAGCCCCGCCGAAAAAAGAACCTCCGCGGGCTGCCCAGTGCAGGCCCGGGGGAAGTGTCGATCGCACACTTCGACAGTGCTCATTTAGTTTACTTATTAAATTTTTATGATTGCCCTGCTAGCGCGTGCTCACCATGCGTTCAGCTCCCTCTTCTCATTCTCATCTTTAGTCGGCATTTGCTGCCCTGCCAAAGGCGGTTGCGTGGGAGGTACCGGCCGAGAGCCAGGGGGGCCCCAAGCCCCCGGCACTTCACGCACGGTAGTTCCCAAGCACCGTATAAGTGGACGGGGACCGTAAGCCAAATAAGACTAAGAGATAGAGGGGGGGAGCCCCCAAGGAGAATTACGTTTTCCTTACTTGTGTGCTGGACCTCTCGGCCTCAGCTCCCCGCAGGAGTATGGTAGGCACATCCATCCAATGGAACGCACCTACCAGGGGGCCGCTACGGGATCGCGCAAGACCGAAACCCCAAGGTAAGATCAAAGAACTAGACCTCACAGGGGTGAGGCCCGAAGGTCCCACGTGTCCAGCAGGGCCAGACCTTCCACCTCCTTGAGGGGGAGCTCCGGGCCCGCCGCATGGTCTACAGAAGCCGGACCTCCCCCCTCTGCGGGGAGAGGCCTGAGGACTCCACGTGCCCCGCAAGCCCGGACCTCCCCTCAGGCGGGAGCTCCGGGCCCGCCACGTGGCCAACAGGCCCGAACCCCCCTCCGATCTCGTGAGGCGGGTCCTGGAGACCTCCGGAACCCTTAGTATACTGTGAGGACCCGGAGAAGGTGTCTATGCAGAGCTTCGAGATTGGTCAAGGCCTCCGAGTACCTTGCGGAGCTAAGGACTTGGCCAGAAAAAGCCAGGAAGAAGACTAGGACATGCAGACACAAATGAAACAGGAGTCTGTCCATACGAAGGCTCCACAAGCTGGGCTACAGACTCAACAAAAATAAAAAAGAAAGTACAGGGCCTTGTGGCCACAGGGGCAGATGCCTAAGAGTCCCCGGACTCCCGATGAAACCTAGAGGCCACGAGGGCAGCTAAGTCCTCGACTTCGGCCCTGGCAGCTTCCTCCCGATCGGCGACGGGTCCTAGACGAACTGGCCCCAGAGAAAAGGAAGGGTCTCGGCTCAGGAAGCACGACAGAACGTGCATAGCAACTTCCTTCGCAAGGCCCCGACCTTCCGCTTCCAGCTCGTCGGCGATCACTGATTCGAGCCGACCCAGCTCGTCGCCGATAGACTCAAGGGCCGGGATCGCTTCGGACATCGGCCGCGCCGGAGCCTCCACCTGCACAGGGCTGAAACCAAGAGGAGCCAAGGCGGACCCCGCCTTGGCAATAAAGCCCCAGACTGCCTGGGCCTCGGCAGACCGCAAGGACTGGAGCTTCTCTACCTCTTGGCGAGCCGCCAGCTCGCGATCCATCACCGCCTGGCGCTCCTTGGAGAACTGCTCCTCCCTCGCGGCAACAGCTGACTCACGGAGCTCCAGCTCCTCGGACCGAGCCCTTAGCTCCTCCACTTTGGCCCTCAGCCGGGCGGTGGTCTTCTCCTCCTCGGCCGCAGCGGCGCGTTCCCGATCGGTGACGGCGCGCTCTCGACGGGCTACCTGCAGCTGCAACTCCTCCGCGGCGGCGGAACGCTCCTTGGCTTTGGCTTCAGCGTGGGCCAGAGCCTCGCGGTAGGTGGCACGAACCCGCTGGGCCTCTGACTCCAAGCGGCTAATGGCCTTCTTCTGAGTGCCAAGCAGAGCACTCATGGCCTCAAGCCTTGACTGCCTCGAGTCAAGGTCCGCCTTAGCCTCCCAGGCCCGCTGCTGCCAGCTGAGAAGGCGTTCCCTCTCGCCGGCCAGCGCCCCCCGCTCCTGCTCAAAGGCAGATTGGAGCTGCCGGGCGCTGGTCTGAACACGCCCCAGGGCGTCCCACACGGGCGCCGGAGAAGGGGGGACAGGAGTCACGCCGCTGGACCCCCCACCTGACGAGTCTAAGACTGGCGGAGGCGCCGGCGCCTCAGCAACCAGGGTGGGGCGCTGTCCTAAGGAGGCCAGGGGGCCAGCAGGCGCACCTACAGCAGCCCTCCCGGTCTCAGGACCAGACTTCTGGACTGGTGAAGGAGGGCAGATAGGAGCAGATGCTGCCACCGCGGAGAGTGAACCCGCTGGCGCAGAGGGTGCCCCCGTCGATTTGGGGGCCATGGGAGCCACCACGGTCTCCAGGTGCTGAGGTGCGGAGCCTCCGTCGGTTGAAGGCGGCTGGATAAGAGGGCCGCCCCCGGCAGCTGGTCGGTCCCTGCAAGAAGAGAAAGCCCTCAGGATAAGAGAAGAGACAAGAGCTCTGCTCCTACAAGCCAGAAAGAGAAACACTTACTGGGCGGCATGAGCGCTCCAACGGGCTTGCAGCACTGGCCTCTAGGCTGTAGCTGAACCACAGGGACCAGCGGCTGGAGCGGCCGCGGAATGTGACGCCTGGATCCCCGGCACACTCGCCGGCGTCACCCCACCAATATCCGTCCTGGAAACCCCTCCGCTTGAGGAAGGATGGCGAGGTACTTGGGCTGATTCGGACGGCCGCTGTCTGGGGAGAGACCCGCCGGGGAGGGACACTCGGGGTCTCTTCGGGTCGCCACCCGATGGACCAGCACCCCCGGGAGATGGGAGCAAAGTAGCTCCGGCACCCTGACTAGGCGCAGGCGGCGCCCTCGGAGGAGACCGGGCGCGTTTCTTCTCTAGATGCCCGGGGGCCGGCTCCTTTCCTTTCCCTTTGTCGGCGGCTTGGGGTTCCGTCGGCTCTGGGGGAGGGTTTGACAGCAGCGGATGCCTCATGCCCTGACCCGGAGTGCTCGGTTCCTGGAATGGTGATACCCCGGAAGGCATCCCCGACCTGCCGGACGGCGATCCCGATGTCGTCAAGGTTCAGCATCTTCCGCAGGAGCTCTGACTTCCTCTGAGGCTCCAAGAAGAGGGGGGTGGCAGAGGGCGGAAGGGCGGGGTCGCCACTGGGAATGTAGTCACCGCTCACCTTGCTCACCATCTCGTTCAGCTCCTCGTCGGAAGGGTCAGAGCCGGGGCCACTCTCCAGCCTGGTACAGTCCTGCTCGCCGGTGTAGTACCACGCTGGGCGACTACGCTGCTGCAAGGGTGCAATACGGCGCGACATAAAGTCCATCAGCACCATTAGAGATGTCAGCCCCTCGTTGCCCAAGAACTGGATCCGCTCCAAGACCGGGGAGTACTCCTGCTCCAGCTCAGGGATCTCCTCCCAGAAGCGGCGATCGGTGGTTGGGCTGGCGGTTGGGAGTTGTAGGCGATCGTGCTCGTCGGTCTGCACTACCACCCAGCTCTCCCTCCAGTTCTCCCACCTTGATGCGCTGAAGGGCAGAAGGTATCCGGAGACCTTGGGGTCCTTGCAGCGATGCTGGAAGTAGTATGCCCCCATCTGAGTCTTCGAGCCGCGCCCAGTCGTCCGCAACACAAAGAAGTGGCAGAAGAGCGTCACTGAGGCGTGCACCCCCAAGAACATCTCGCAGAAGTGGACAAAAACAGCAGCCATTGCGAAAGAGTTGGGGGAAAGATGGTGGAGCTGGAGGCCATATGTCTCCAGCAGGGTGACAAAGAAGGAAGAAATCGGCGGAACGAACCCCGCCAGAGCATAAGCAGTGAAGAAGACTATCTCCCCCTTTTCCAGGACCAAGGGGAGAGATCCTCGGCGAAGCCGATGTTTCTGTTCTTCTGAGCGCCAGCCCAGCAGCCTGTGTACTGGCCCGAGCTCGGAAGAACGAACGAGGCGCGTCAGGAGCAAGTTGGAAGCCATGGCGAAAGAGGGCACAAGGGCAGGAAAGACGGGGCGCAATAGTTCAAGGGAAGTACGAGCACAATGCGAAGGGAAGCCGCGATGCGAAGGGATGGTTCGAGGTAATTCGAAAACCTCCGAAAACATCGCATCGGCGACCGCGTTGGCTCCGAGACCGGGCGCCGATGAAAGGTGGACCCAAGCCGCCCAACTGAAGCGGTGGGTCGAGGAGTCAGACGCCCCAGAAGACAAGCCGGCAAGGCACTTCGGAGGTTCCTGAAGAAAGCACCGCAACGTGCAGAAGTGGTAGTCTTGGGAACCGCCGCAGTAAAAGCAACCATCAAGTGAGCGCACGCTCCCACGATCCCGCGGCCGTTCGTGCCCCAGCAGCGGTCAATTCGGGACTTAGAGAAAGTGCACGGATCGGAAGAGACGGGGGTCCCACCTCGGGCTCGCTATCTCCCCCGAGATGGGCCCGGGGGCCACTGTCGGTACCTGAGATATGGGGTACCCCCGCGCACAGGGGAAAATGCCTAAGGAACTCGCCCTTCTGCGCAGGGAGAACTCCGAAGGCGCAACGCGTCCGGCGGGGCCGGACCTCCCTCTCCTCAGAGGAGAACTCCGGGCCCGCCACGTGGCATACAGAAGCCGGACCTCCCCCTCCGCGGGAGAGAGGTCCGAAGGCGCCACGCGTCCGGCGGGGCCGGACCTCCCCCTCCTCAGAGAAGAGCTCCGGGCGCGCCACGTGGCCGACAGAAGCCGGACCTCCCCCTCCGCGGGGAGAGGTCCGGAGGCTCCACGTGCCCCGCAGGCCGGACCATCCTCTCCTCTGAGAAGGGCTCCGGGCCCGCCACGTGGCCAGAAGAACGGTGCTGCCTGCCCCCGAGAGATAGGCAGCGGGCGTAAAGACGCCCCATACCTTGCCCGTACAAGGTATTCAAGGCCCGCGTCTTCCCAAGACGCGGAGACGCGAAGCACGCCTCTGTCAGGTGCCGTTGCGCCCAGTCTCATTACAGACTGGCGCGCTGTCGAAGTGTGCGATCGACACTTCCCCCGGGCCTGCACTGGGCAGCCCGCGGAGGTTCTTTTTTCGGCGGGGCTAGTCTCCTAGTGGAAAGCTTGCGCAGATGGACGAGTTAGCGAGAGCTTGACACGGCGAGTTTTACGTGGTTCAGGCTGCCGGAGCGTAAAACCCTACGTCCACGGCGAGCTATGGGGCTCGCTGTATTGCTTGCTGCTCAGGGCCGGAGGCCTGAGCTTGGGGGTGAGTTACAGCTTGAGAGTGTATGGCTAGCGTATGAGTTGCAAAGTGCGAACCCTTGCTACCGACGCCTACCCGAGCCTTTTATAGTCCAAGACTCGGGCGGCTTACAAGGGAAGCCGGGACCCGACAGGTGGTCCCGGGAAGATTGTCTATTATCTACCGTATCTGTAGTTACGCCGGTAGTTGCCTCTGGTCGAAGGCTTCTGAGTCTTCATCTTGCCGCCCTGCCCATGCCGCATGCTAGTCTTAGTGGTTGATGACGGCGCAGGCGGCATGGGATGTCTTGTCACGGCGTTTATTAGCTGGCAGGTTCTGACACCGCGCACCAGTCTGTGATGTGACTGGGCGCAACGGCACCTGACAGACGCGTGCTCCATGTTTCCGCGTCTTGGGAAGACGCGGGCCTTGAATACCTTTTACGGGCAAGGTGTGGGGCGCCTTTACGTCCGCCGCCTACCGCTCGGGGGCAGGCAGCACCGTTTATCTGGCCACGTGGCGGGTCCGGAGCCCTTCTCTGAGGCGAGAAGGGTCCGGCCTGCGGGGCACGTGGAGCCTCCGGACCTCTCCCCGCGGAGGGGGAGGTCCAGCCTCTGTATGCCACGTGGCGGGACCGGAGCTCTCCTCTGCGGAGAGGGAGGTCTGGCCCCACTGGACGCGTAGTGTCTTCGGACCTCTCTCCCGCGGAGGGGGAGGTCCGGCTTCTGTATGCCACGTGGCGGGCCCAGAGCTCTCCTCTGAGGAGAGGGAGGTCCGGCCCCGCCGGACGCGTGGCGCCTTCGGAGCTCTCCCTGCGGAGAAGGGCGAGTACCTTAGGCATTTTACCCTGTGCGCGGGGGTACCCCATATCTCAGGTACCGACAGTGGCCCCCGGGCCCATCTCGGGGGAGATAGCGAGCCCGAGGTGGGACCTCCGTCTCTTCCGATCCGTGCACTTTCTCTAAGTCCCGAATTGGCCGCTGCCGGAGCACGAACGGCCGCGGGGTCGTGAGAGCGTGCGCTCACTTGATGATTGCTTTTACTGCGGAGACGGGAGCCCCGGCCATGTTGAACACGCAGGGCTTTCGGAGCTCTCCCACCGCGGGGGCAGGTCCGGTTTCCGCCTGCCATGTGGCGAGCCCGGAGCCCTTCTCAAGGGAGGAGAGAGTTCCGGGCCTGCTGGACACATGGGGCCCCCGGGTCCCGCCCCCTCTAGCCCTGGGTCGAAGTAGTTGGTAGCTCCTTTCCCCCTACTTCATGCAGTCCCCGTTGCCGCAACCTGGAAGTCCTGCACACAGGTAGAGGAAACGTAATTCTCCTTGGGGGCTCCCCCTCCCTTATCTCATAGTCTTATTTGACTTACAGCCCCAACCATATGCTTGGTGCTTGGGGACTTGTAGAGAGGGGGAGCTGAGCACATGGCAACCATGTACTGCAAGGGCGATAAAAAAGAACTCAATTCACAATTTAAATGAGTACAAGGAAAGAGCAAAGTAGGGCAGACTTCTTTTCGTACAACCTTCCATAGGAGGAAGGCAGGCTAAACATGGAGGCCACGACCCACCCCATTAAGAGGGGAAGCAAGACTCTACGCGCTTGGAATCGGAACCAGGCAAAGCTGAACGTAGTCCTGGACCGTCCCCTGGGGTTTAGCTGCTCCGAGCGCCGCTCCTGGACTCTATGGAGTTCATTACGAAAAGAAAGTACTGTCCTATTTTTGCTCTTAGGGTAGAACTTACGGAGGTGTTCTATGTTCCAAAGGTTCGGGAGCAGGTCCCCATCCTCGGTGGAAAGGCGCACACACCCGGGGCGGCATACTTTCGCGACTCAGAAGGGGCCTTCCCAACTAGGGGAGAGTTTGTGGGCCCCTTCGCGAGAAAGTATGCGCCGCAACACCAGGTCACCTTCCTGCAGCTCCCGGGCACGCACAGACCTCTGGTGGTAGCGCCGAAGCGCCTGTCTGTACCGCGCGTTACGGAGTGCCGCATGTAATCGGACCTCGTCGACGAGGTCGATTTCTCCACGCCGGAGGTTGTCCTGCGTGGCTTCGTCGTAAGCCCGAACACGGTGAGACTTCATGGTGATTTCTGGAGGGAGTACAGCTTCAGCCCCGTACACCATGAAGAAGGGTGTCTCCCCGGTGGCCCGGCTCTGGGATGTCCAGTTAGCCCATAGTGTGCTCGGAAGTTCATCTACTCAATTGGCACCATGTTTCTTCAGGCTGGCGAAGGTACGAGTCTTGAGGCCCCGGAGAATCTCCGCATTGGCCCTCTCTTGGAACGCTGCGCTGGTGAACTGGGTCCCATCGTCAGTGATGATCCTGTTTGGGACCCCGAACCGGCAGACAATAGACCTGATGAATTTTACTGCGGATTGTTTATTGATGGTGACAACTGGTGTAGCTTCCGGCCACTTGGTGAACTTGTCGATAGCGACATAGAGGTACCGGAACCCCCCGACGGTTCTGGGAAATGGTCCCAGGATGTCCAGCCCCCACACGGCAAACGGCCACGAGGGCGGGATCATCTGTACCGCCTGAGCCGGTGTATGGATCTGCTTGGCATGGAACTGGCACGCCTTGCAGCTCTCGACCAGCTTGACGGCATCCTGGAGTGCTGTCGGCCAGTAGAAGCCATGCCGGAAGGCTTTACCGACAAGCGTGCGTGAGGAAGAATGACTTCCACATTCGCCTCCATGGATCTCAGCGAGCAAGTCGCAGCCTTCCCCCTGGGTTATACACCGCAATAGGATGTGGTTGGCGCCACGCCGGTAGAGATCACCCTCTACCAGCGCGTACCTCAGCCATACGCACAATCCGTTCAGCGGTTGCATGTTCATCAGGGAGGATATTGTCCTTCAAGTAGTCCCGGATCTCCGTGATCCATGCATCGGGTCTGACTTGAGCTTCTGGATCTTGAGCGCTGGGTTGCACGGAGTCCCCAGTGATGCTTATGATCCTTGGCGGTGCCCACGGCTGTAGGGCCGCCGGGACCGCCAGCTTCGAGGTGCTGGTCAAGCCCCCTTCACCCGGCTCGGCGGGCCAGGCTGTGGGCCGGGCTGTGGGCCGCAGCAACGTCCTCTCGAAGACTCCTTCGGGCGCAGGGGCTCCGGTGGAAGCCTTCGTTGAAAGGTCGTCGGCTGCGGCATTACCGGCGCGCGGTACGTGGTGCAGTTCCAAGGCGAGGAATTCTTTCTCCAACATCTGCACGTGAAGCAGATATGCAGCTAGCTGGGGGTCATTGCAGGAGCATTCGCCCTTGACTTGCTTGATGACCAGCTGGGAATCGCCCAGTGCCAACAACTAGCGAGCGCCTAAAGACAGGGCTGTCTGCAGGCCAAAGATGAGTGCTTCATACTCCGCCATGTTGTTGGTTGCCTTGAAATTGAGACGCACCATATACCCAAACTGTTCCCCCGATGGCATGAGGAGCAGTACGCCGGCACCGGCCCCCTGCTTTCGCGAGGAGCCGTCGAAGAAGAGTGTCCAGTGGGGTTCGGTGAAGACCGGATCTTGGTGCTCCGGTTCTCCGCCCCCATGACCCCCTGGGTCAGTCTCCGTTGGTGTCCACTCCGCCACAAAGTCAGCCAGTGCTTGGCTCTTGACTGCATGGCGTGGGAGGAAGTCCAGCTCAAACTCCGCCAGCTCCGCCGCCCATTTAGCAACGTTGCCAGTCGCATGGGGGCTGTGAAGAATTGTCTTCATCGGATACGAGGTGACTACCGAGACCCGGTGGGCCTGGAAGTAATGGCGGAGCTTTCTGGAGGCCACGAGCACCGCATACAGCAGCTTGTGGACTTCCAGGTACCTTGTCTTGGCATCATGAAGTACTTTGCTGATGTAGTAGACAGGCCTCTGGACGGTTCGAACCCTCTTTCTCAGGCCTGGGAGGTCCTCGTCCATTGGCCCTGGCCCACTGGAGGTGGGTGGACCCACGGGGGCCTCCGGGAGCTGGGACCCGGAGGCCCTTAAGCTATCTTGATTGTCCGGGAGCTCCGGGGGGTCTTGGGGGACCTCTGGGAGGTCCCATTTGGCCCCCGGGGGGTCCCGCAGGGCCCCCGGGGGTTTATCTTGGAGGTCCGGGAGACTGCCCAGGACCTCCGGGAGGCCGACTTGGGCCTCCGGGAGGTTTCCTTGGAGGTCCGGGAGACCGTCTTGGTCCTGCGGGGCCTCCTGGCGTCTGTCTTCTGCTACCGGAGCAGGTTGTGAAGATGAGGGGTCCGGCCGCTCTGCGACGAGGACCATACTTACTACTTCAGTTGTCGCCGCGATGTAGAGCAACAGGTGCTCTCCGGGCTCAGGGGCTACCATGACGGTAGGGTCGTCAGGAGTCGCTTCAACTCCTGGAAAGCCTCTTCTGCTTCGTCAGTACAGGCAAAAGGGCCTGACTTGCGTAGGAGCTTAAAGAAAGGGAGTGCCCGCTCTGCTAGCCTCGGTATAAACCGACTCAGCGCGGCTAGACATCCCGTGAGTTTCTGGACATCCTTGACGCGGGCAGGGGGCCGCATCAAGTCGATGGCCTTGATCTTCTCTGGGTTGGCCTCAATCCCTCGGTGCGAGACCAGGAACCCTAGGAGCTTCCCAGAGGACACGCCGAACACACATTTATCTGGGTTCATCTTGGTGCGCGTAGACCGCAACTTGTCAAAGACTAAAGCTAGGTTATCTAGCAGGGACGGACCCTGCTTGACCTTGACAACTATGTCATCGACATACACCTCAACCAGGTCTCTTATTAACTCCCCAAAGGTTTTGTGCATTGCCCACACAAAGGTGGGGAGTGCATTCTTTAGGCCGTAAGGCATAGACACATAGCAATAAAGGCCATCTACTGTGATGAAGGAGGTGTGCTCCTCGTCCTCCCTAGACATGGGGATCTGATGGAAACCCGAGTAGGCGTCTAGGAAGCACAGCATATCACAGCCTGACGTTGAGTCTACTATTTGATCTATTCTAGGGAGAGGGAATGGATCTTTAGGACATGCCTTATTGAGACTGGTGTAGTCGATGCACATCCAGAGCTTCCCGCCAGCCTTCGGGACAACAACGGGGTTCGCCAACCATCGGGGGTGGTGGACTTCCCGTATGAAGCCAGCGTCCAGCAGCTTCTTGACTTCTTCACGGATGAAGTTTTGCCGCTCAATGGACTGCTTGCGGGGCTTCTGTTGAACCGGCCGGGCGTCGGGGAAGACTTTCAAGTGGTGCTCGATCACCTTCCTGGGGATCCCCGGCATCTGTGACGGATGCCATGCAAACACGTCGACGTTGTGCCGGAGGAAGGTGACGAGCGCGCCTTCCTATTTACTATCCAGGCCCCCGGCTACCCGGGTGGTCTGGGTAGCTTCGGCGCCGACTTGGACGACCTTTAAGGGGACGCCGCCCTCGTCGAGAGGTTGCATCTCGGGTACTGTGGTGGAAGCACGGTGACGTGCGTTCGGGCGGAGCTGGTCCGGCTCCGTATTGCCGGGGGTTGATGCCCCAGCTGTTGCGAGTGCTTGGAGCTTCTCCAGGGCCGACACTGCAGCAGTGCGGTCCCCATGAATCCTGAGAACACCTGTCGGTGTCGGCATCTTCAGGACAAGGTAGCCGTAATGGGCTACAGCCATGAACCGGTACAGGGCTGGCCTGCCGATTATGGCGTTGAAGGGGAGGTCTATCTCCGCTACGTCAAACAGAATGTACTCTGTTCGATAGCTGTCCGGAGCCCCGAAGGTCACCGGGAGACTAATGCTGCCGTAGGGGATAACCTGTCCCGGCCCTACCCCTGAGAACGGGCTCGACGGGGTGAGCTTGGCCATCGGGATTTGCAGCTTCTGGAAGGCTGCACGGCTGATGAGGTTCAGCCCAGCCCCTCCATCCAACAAAACGTGGTACATTCTCACGTTGGCGATGGTAGGGGCCACCAGGAGCGGTAGTTGGCCGGCCCCAGCCATGTTCCTGGGGCAGTCGGTGGCATCAAAGCTGATGGGGGTCCCCATCCACTTTAGGTGCGGTGCAGCACTTGGGAGTGGCGCCACCGACGCTACCGCTCGGCGCAGAGTCTTGACTGCGCTTCGGGACAAGGGGTCGGCGGACCCGCCGTATATGACGTAGAGCTTCTTCCGACGCTCATCGTCGCTGGAGCCGGAATCCTCGTGATTGCGTGCCGCCTTCACGACACGCGGAGGCTGCTGGATCTCATTTGGGTGGTCGATGTTGTCTGGAACATCCACCCCCTGCTCATCTTCCTTTGGACGGAAGGGCAGGGCATCAGCCCGCTGCCGCTTCTCCTTGCGGAAGCGCTCTGCGAGCCTTCGGATCTCCCGGCACTCGGCAGCAGTGTGGCGACAGCTGCCGTGCACGGGGCACATATTGTCTTTATCACCTTCTGGGATTGGTGATCTTCGCTGCTTCTTGTCGGGGTGCGGCCCCCGAGCCCCACCGAGCGTCACTGCAGTGACGACTGGGGCTGCGGTCGGTGACTCTATCTTGCTTCTGCCTCGGTTCTTGGCCTTCCTGCTGCCTCCACAGGGAGTAGGACTAGATCCGGGCAGTCCCCCCGACTCGGAGGATGGCAGCGAGTGCCAGTTCCGTCCTTCGGCTGCTCTGGCGCATTTGTCTGCCAAACTGAAGAGCTCTGAGACGTCGCGGACCTCCCTGGTCGCGAGCTTCTGGAGCATCTTCCTGTCCCGGACGCCTTGCCGGAACGCCACCACCACAGAAGCATTTTGAATGTGTGGGATGGTGTTCCGCACCTGGGAGAACCGCTGGATGAAAGAGCGCAGCGACTCCCCAGGTTGCTGCTGGACGGCGTGGAGGTCGAGCTCCGTGCCAGGCCGGGTGTAAGAGCTGCCGAAGTTGGCTACGCCGGTAAAGCTCTCCCCAGGAGGTGACGGAACCCTGGGGGAGGTTCATGAGCCAACACCGGGCTGAACCGGTCAAGGCGACAGGGAAGTAATTGGCCATGACGGCTTCATTCCCTCCTGTGGCAAGTACGGCGGTGGAGTAGATCTGGAGGAACTCCGCCGGGTTGACGCTGCCGTCGTACTTCTCGGGCAGGTGTGGCCGAAACTTGCGCGGCCACTTCGCAAAGCGAAGATGGGGCGCGAGGGCTGCACACCCTGCTTCTGTCACCGCAGGTTCTGGTGCCGCGAACGCTGGGTTCGCACTAGGCACAGTGTACCCCGGTACGGGCAAGGCTGCACCATAGGCCGGGGGCGCCATCTGCAGTACATATGACTGTGGCATATTCTGCACGGCGCAGGCCTGGGGCAGAGATCGCATGGCGAAGGTCTGCTCTTCAGGCTGGGTCGAGGCCGACGTCATGCTGTCATCAGCCTCTTGGTAGCGACGCCTTTCTCGGCGTTGCTCGAGGTATACCCGGGCATCTTGACGCGAGCGACACCGCTCCAGCTCTGTCCTCAGATCCATCGATTGAGGGCTGGCAGAGCTGGAGTCTGCCGTCTGTTCGTCAACCATCGGCGTGCGTATCAGCGACACGGCCGGTTGGTCAGAGTGTCATCTCCGCCGGAGTCGCGGGCTTGCGGCAGCGACGACAAGACGGTCTACCTCGAGAATCCACCGCTGGGTCGCTGCCTGAGGCGCGTCCCCAGCGGGCGGATTGTGCAGTAGCGCTCTTGCTGCAGCTAGCGCACCCCCTCCGGGTACGCCCGGCGCTACTGAAGATCTGACGCTGGTTGGAGCCTGCATTGCCGGGGTCGGCGCTGCCAGAGCCGGTTGCTGGCTCCCAGCTTGTACTGACACACTCCGTCCCGAGTGTGTTGGCTTGTACTCCCCCCTGGTCGCGGTTCGCCGCGGAGGCGGGGGAGGTGAGCTTGCCGCCGAAGGGAGCTTGGTCATCTTCGTCGGCGGAAACTCGTCGCGCTAGGGGAAAAGCCCCCTACCTGGCGCGCCAAATGTCGAAGTGTGCGATCGACACTTTCCCCGGGCCTGCACTGGGCAGCCCGCGGAGGTTCTTTTTTCGGCGGGGCTAGTCTTCTAGCGGAAAGATTGCGCAGATGGACGAGTTAGCGAGAGCTTGACATGGCAAGTTTTACGTGG
Source organism: Neostapfia colusana (assembly GCA_030760725.1). Classification (NCBI taxonomy): domain Eukaryota; kingdom Viridiplantae; phylum Streptophyta; class Magnoliopsida; order Poales; family Poaceae; genus Neostapfia; species Neostapfia colusana. The sequence continues at coordinate 17,912,589 of JASWHV010000003.1, forward strand.
TTCAGGCCGCCGGAGCGTAAAACCCTACGTCCACGGCGAGCTATGGGGCTCGCTGTATTGCTTGCTGCTCAAGGACGGAGGCCTGAGCTTGGGGGTGAGTTACAGCTTGAGAGTGTATGGCTAGCGTATGAGTTGCAAAGTGCGAACCCTTGCTACCGACGCCTACCCGAGCCTTTTATAGTCCAAGACTCGGGCGGCTTACAAGGGAAGCCGGGACCCGACAGGTGGTCCCGGGAAGATTGTCTATTATCTACCGTATCTGTAGTTACGCCGGTAGTTGCCTCTGGTCGAAGGCTTCTGAGTCTTCATCTTGCCGCCCTGCCCATGCCGCATGCTAGTCGTAGTGGTTGATGACGGCGCAGGCGGCATGGGATGTCTTGTCGCGGCGTTTATTAGCTGACAGGTTCTGACACCGCGCGCCAGTCTGTGATGCGACTGGGCGCAACGGCACCTGACAGACGTGTGCTCCGCGTTTCCGCGTCTTGGGAAGACGCGGGCCTTGAATACCTTGTACGGGCAAGGTGTGGGGCGCCTTTACGTCCGCCGCCTACCGCTCGGGGGCAGGCAGCACCGTTCTTCTGGCCACATGGCGGGTCCGGAGCCCTTCTCTGAGGCGAGAAGGGTCCGGCCTGCGGGGCACGTGGAGCCTCCGGACCTCTCCCCGCGGAGGAGGAGGTCCAGCCTCTGTATGCCATGTGGCGGGCCCGGAGCTCTCCTCTGCGGAGAGGGAGGTCCGGCCCCGCTGGACGCGTGGTGTCTTCGGACCTCTCTCCCGCGGAGGGGGAGGTCCGGCTTCTGTATGCCACGTGGTGGGCCCGGAGCTCTCCTCTGAGGAGAGGGAGGTCCGGCCCCACCGGACGCGTGGTGCCTTCGGAGCTCTCCCTGCGGAGAAGGGCGAGTACCTTAGGCATTTTACCCTGTGCGCGGGGGTACCCCATATCTCAGGTACCGACACGCGCGGTGTCAGAACCTGCCAGCCAATAAACACCGCAACAAGACATCCCATGCCGCCTGCGCCGTCATCAACCACTACGACTAGCATGCGGCATGGGCAGGGCGGTGTCGAAGTGTTCGGTCGACACTTCCCCCGGGCCTGCACTTGGCAGCCCGCGGAGGTTCTTTTTTCGGTGGGGCTAGTCCCTTGCAGAGAGCTTGCGCGGATGGACGAGTTAGTAAGAGATTGACACGGTGAGTTTTACGTGGTTCAGGCCGCCGGAGCGTAAAACCCTACGTCCACGGCGAGCTATGGAGCTCGCTGTATTGCTTGCTGCTCAGGGCCGAAGTCCTGAGCTTGGGGATGAGTTACAGCTTGGGAGTGAATGACTAGCGTATGAGTTGCAGAGTGCGAACCCAGGGTGCAAATGGCTAAAGAGTGAACCCTTGCTACCGTCGCCTACCCGAGTCTTTTATAGTCCATGACTCGGGTGGCTTACAAGGGGGGCCCGGGACCCGACAGGTGGTCCCGAGGAGATTTTCTGCAGACTATCGTATCCGCAGTTATGCCGGTAGTTGTCTCTGGTGAAGGCTTCTGAGTCCTCGTCTTGCTGCCCTGCCCATGCCGCACGCTAGTCATAGTGGTTGATGACGGCGGAGGCGGCACGGGATGTCTTGTCGCTGCGTTTATTGGCTGGCAGGTTCTGACACCGTGCGCCAGTCTGTGATGCGACTGGGCGCAACGGCGCCTGACAGAGGCGTGCTCCACGTCTCCGCGTCTTGGGAAGGCGCGGGCCTTGAATACCTTGTACGGGCAAGGTATGGGGCGTCTTTATGCCCGCTGCCTACCGCTCGGGGGCAGGCAGCGCTGTCTGCTGGACACGTGGCGGGCCCGGAGCTCTCCTCTGAGGAGGGGGAGGTCCGGCCCCGCAGGACACGTGGAGTCTTCGGACCTCTCCCCCGCGGAGGGGGGAGGTCCGGCTTCTGTTGGCCACGTGGCGGGTCCGGAGCTCTCCTCTGAGGAGCGGGAGATCCGGCCCCGCGGGACATGTGGCACCTTCGGAGCTCTCCCCATGGAGGGGGGAGGTCTCGCTGCTGTAGGCCACGTGGCGAGCCCGGAGCTCTCCTCCGAGGGGAGGGAGGTCCGGCCCCACTGGACACGTGACGCCTCCGGAGCTTTCCCTGTGGAGAAGGGTGAGATCCTTAGGCATTTTCCCCTGTGCGCGGGGGTACCCCATATCGCGGGTACCGACAGTGGCCCCCGGGCTCACCTCGGTGGATGTAACGAGCCCGAGGTGAGGCCTTCTCCTACCCACACACTTTCTTGTCTTGAGTACTCCCTGTGCTGGCAGGGTCTTGACGGCTTCGGAGTTCAGCCTCTTAGGAGAGGGTGAAGCCTGGCATCGGAGCTCGGCCCGGCTGTTGGGGCGGAGGTCCGGAAGTCATCGGAGCTCGGGTCCACGAAGGGCGTGAGGTCCGGCATCAGGGCTCGCCTCTGTAAGGAGGGCGAGGGCTGGCATCGGAACTCGGCCCAGCTGTGGGGGCGGAGGTCAGGAAGTCATCGGAACTCAGGCCAGCGAAAGGCGTGAGGTCCGGCATCAGCGCTCGCCTCTGAAAGAAGGGCGAGGGCTGGCCTCGGAGCTCGGCCTGGCTGTGGAGGCGGAGTCCGGAAGTCATCGGAGCTCAGGCCAGCGAAGGGCGTGAGGTCCGGCATCAGCGCTCGCCTCTGAAAGGAGGGCGAGGGCTGGCCTCGAAGCTCGGCCCAGCTATGGGGGCGGAGTCCGGAAGTCATCGGAGCTCAGGACAACGAAGGGCGTGAGGTCCGGTATCAGCGCTCGCCTCTGAAAGGAGGGCGAGGGCTGGCCTCGGAGCTCGGCCCAGCTGTGGGGGCGGAGTCCGGAAGTCAACGGAGCTCAGGCCAACGAAGGGTGTGAGGTCCGGTATCAGCGCTCGCCTCTGAAAGGAGGGCGAGGGCTGGCCTCGGAGCTCAGCCTGGCTATGGAGGCGGAGTCCGGCAGTCGTCGGAGCTCAGGCCAACGAAGGGCGTGAGGTCCGGCATCAGCGCTCGCCTCTGAAAGGAGGGCGAGGGCTGGCATCGGAGCTCGGCCCAGCTGTGGGGGCGGAGGTCCGGAACTGCTCAGCAGTCCCCCCTTTCCTGTCCCTTAGTCTCATTTGGCTTACTGTCCCAGGCCGGAATACGGGGCTTGGGTAATCCAGTGCACTTGGTCCCGGAGGTCTGGCCCCAGCCCCAGTCAGGGTGTAACCATCCGCCCCCCTGGTACTCAGACCGCAGCGCCGGGGGGCAGAGTGCGCATGCTTTGGGTGCAAGACTGGGCAAAGCAAGGCTCCTGATCCCCCGGTGTAGCGTAGGTCTTTTCTCGGAGGAGACCAACTGGTGGTACAGTACCCTTACAGGGGGAGATCCAAAAGGCCACCAGGCCTCTGGCAGGTACCCCAAGCACTACCGCCTTCGGCAGGACGGCAAATATCGACTATGCATGAGAGCAGGAAAGAGGAACCGAGTGTACAATGGACGCACACTGTCTAGAGCGTGGGGAGGTGCTCATATAAATTAATGTGTAATTTATATAAACACCTAAGTAAGCATGGTGAACTTACTGGGGTGGCGTCGGAGCGCCTGTCTTCACGCAGAGCGGGTCATGCGTGGCTTCGTCGTATGCCGGACACGGGGGGACCCCCATGGCGATCTCAGGGGGAAGCACGGCTTCGGCCCCGCATACCATGTGGAAGGGTAGTTCCCGTGACCCGGCCCTGGGAAGTCAGGCTGGCCCTCGACATGGAGGAGCCGGTATCCCCCGACGGCTTTGGGTGCGCGTCTGCACCGGTTGTGTGGGTCTGCTTGGCGTGGACCTGGCACGCATTGCATCCCTAACCGGTTTGACGGCGTCCAGGTGGCTCTCGGTCAGTAGGAGCCATGCCGGGTGGCTTAACCGACCAGCGTGCGGGACGATGAGCGTTCCCAGCACTCGCCTCCTTGGACTACTGCGAGCTATTCGCAGCCTTCCTCCTGGGTTATGCACCACAATAGGATGTCGTGGCGCCACGCCAGTAAAGATACCAGCGCGTAGCACTTAGCCATCCACACCACCCGTTCAGCGAATGCACGTTCATCAGGAAGGATGTCCTTCAAGGAGCCCCGGACCTCCGTGGTCCATGCATCGGGACTACTTGAGCTTCTGGATCTTGAGCCCTGTGTTGCACGGAGTCCCAGTGACGCTTACGATCCTTTGGCGGCATCCATGGCTGCCGGGACTGCCTAGCTTTGAGGCACTGGTTCAGCCCCCTTCGCCCGGCTCGGCGGGCCGGGCTGTGGACCGCAGCAACGTCCTCTCGAAGACTCCTTCGGGCGCAGGGGCTCCGATGGAGGCCTTCGTTGAGAGGTCGTCAGCCGCGGCCTTGCCAGCGCGCGGTACATGGCGCAGGTCCAAGGCGAGGAAGTCTTTCTCCAACATCCGCACGTGGAGCAGATAAGCAGCTAGCTGTGGGTCATTGCAGGGGCATTCACCCTTAACTTGCTTGATAACTAGCTGGGAGTCACCCTGCGCCAACAACTGGCGAGCGCCCATAGACAGGACTGTCTTTTAGGCCAAAGATGAGTGCTTCATACTCTGCCAAGTTGTTGGTTGCCTTGGAATTGAGACGCACCATGTACCCAGACTGCTCCCCCGATGGCATGAGAAGCAGTACGCCGGCACTGGCCCCCTGCTTTCGTGAGGAGCCGTCGAAGAAGAGCGTCCAGTGAGGCCCGGTGAAGACCGGAGCTCGGTACATTGGTTCACCGTCTTCGCAGCCCCCTGGGTCAGCCTTCGTTGGCGTCCACTCAGCCACAAAGTCAGCCAGTGCTTGGCTCTTGGCTGTCTGACGTGGTCTGGAGCTCAGCTTGAACTCCGCCGTCTTCGGGCTGTCTTCCGGCTTCGGAAGCTGGCAGTGAGTGCCAATTCCGCCCTTTGGCTGCTCTGGGGCACTTGTCCGCCTGGCTGAAGAGCTCAGAGGCATCGCAGACCTCTCTGGTCGCAAGCTTCTCAAGCATCTTCTCGTCCCGGACACCCTGCCGGAATACTACCACCACAGAAGCACTTTGAATATGCGGAATGGTGTTGCGTACCTGGGAGAACTGCTGGATGAAGTTGCGCAGCGACTCCCCAGGTTGTTGCTCGATGGCGTGGAGGTCAGGCTCCGTACCGGGACGGGTGTAGGAGCTGCCGAAGTTGGCGATAAACTGCCGGCAGAGCTCTTCCCAGGAAGTTATGGAACCCTGAGGGAGGTTCATTAGCCAAGACCGGGCTGGGCTTGTCAAGGCGACAGGGAAGTAGTTTGGTCATGACGGCCTCATCCCCTCCTGCGGCAAGTACGGCGGTGGAGTGGATCTGGAGGAACCCCGCCGGGTTTACGCTGCCGTCGTACTTCTCGGGCAGGTGCGGCCGAAACTTGCGCGGCCACCTCGTGAAGCAGAGGTGGGGCTCCAGGGCCGTACATCCTGCCCCTGTTGCTGCAGGCATTGGTGCCACGAACGCTTGGTTCGCCGCTGGCACAGTGTACCCCGGTAAGGGCAAGGCTGCGCCATAGACCGGGGGCGCCGTTTGCAGGACATATGGCTGTGGCATATGCTGCGTGGCGTATGTCTGGGGCAGAGTTCGCGTGGCGAAAGTCTGCGCCTCAGGCAGGGTTGAGGCAGTCGTCATGCTGACGCCGGCCTCTTGGCTGCGACGCCTTTCTCATCGCCGCTCGAGAAACACTCGGGCGTCTTGGCCCAGGTGGCATCGTTCCAGCTCAGTCCTCAGGTCCGTTGACGGAAGCCTGGTGGAGCTGGAATCTGCCGTCTGTCTGTCAACCGTCGGCGTGCGCGTCAGCGACACAGCCGGTTGGCCGGAGCGTCGTCCCCGCCGAAGTCAAGGGTTTGCGGCGGCGACGACGAGATGGTCTACTTCGCGAATCCACTGCTGGGTCGCTGCCTGAGGCGCGTCCCCAGCAGGCGGATTGTTCAGTAGCACTCTTGCTGCGGCTAGCGCACCCCCGCCGGGTACGCCCAGCGCTACTGAAGACCTGACGCTGGTTGGAGCCTGCATTGCCGGGGTCGGCGCTGCCAGAGCCGGCTGCTGGCTCCCAGTGCAGGTATTGGTGCCGCGAACGCTTGGTTCGCCGCTGGCACAGTGTACCCCGGTATGGGCAAGGCTGCTCCCTAGACCGGGGATGCCGTTTGCGGGGCATATGGTTGTGGCATATGATGCGCGGTGTATGCCTGGGGCAGAGCTCGCGTGGCGAAGATCTGCCCCTCAGGCTGGGTCGAGGCCGACGTCATGCTGACGCCAGCCTCTTGGTTGCGACACCTTTCTCGACGTCGCTCGAAGAATACTCGGGCATCTTGGCCCAAGTGGCATCGCTCCGGCTCTGCCCTCAGGTCCGTCGACGGAAACCTGGTGGAGCTGGGGTCCGCCGTCTGCCCGTCAACCGTTGGCGTGCGCGTCAGCGACACAGCCGGTTGACCGGAGCGTCGTCCCTGCCGAAGTCGAGGGTTCGCGGCGGCGACGACGAGGCGGTCCACTTCACGGGCCCTCTGCTGGGTCGCTGAATGGGGCGCATCCCCAGCAGGTGGGTTGCGCAGTAGTGCTCTTGCTGCAGCTAGCGCACCCCCATGGTGCACGCTCAGCGCTGCAGAAGATCTCACACTGGTCGGAGCCTCCATTGCCGGAGTCGGCGTTGCCGGAGTCGGCTGCTGGCTACCAGCTTGTGCCGACACACTCCGTCCTGAGTGCGTCGACATGTACTCCCCGCTGGACACGGTTCGCCGTGAACGTGGGGGAGGAGAGTTTGCCGTTGAAGGAAGCTTGGTCATCTTCGTCGGCGGAAACTCGTCGCGCAAGGGGAAAAGCCCCCTACCTGGCGCGCCAAATGTCGAAGTGTTCGGTCGACACTTCCCCCGGGCCTGCAATTGACAGCCCGCAGAGGTTCTTTTTTCGGTGGGGCTAGTCCCTTGCGGAGAGCTTGCGCGGATGGACGAGTTAGTAAGAGCTTGACACGGTGAGTTTTACGTGGTTCAGGCCGCCGGAGCGTAAAACCCTACGTCCACGGCGAGCTATGGAGCTCGCTGTATTGCTTGCTGCTCAGGGCCGAAGTCCTGAGCTTGGGGGTGAGTTACAGCTTGGGAGTGAACCCTTGCTACCGTCGCCTACCCGAGTCTTTTATAGTCCAAGACTCGGGTGGCTTACAAGGGGGGCCCGGGACCCGACAGGTGGTCCCGAGGAGATTTCCTGCAGACTATCGTATCCGCAGTTATGCCGGTAGTTGTCTCTAGCGAAGGCTTCTGAGTCCTCGTCTTGCTGCCCTGCCCATGCCGCACGCTAGTCGTAGTGGTTGATGACGGCGGAGGCGGCACGGGATGTCTTGTCGCTGCGTTTATTGGCTGGCAGGTTCTGACACCGTGCGCCAGTCTGTGATGCGACTGGGCGCAACGGCGCCTTACAGAGGCGTGCTCCACGTCTCCGCGTCTTGGGAAGGCGCGGGCCTTGAATACCTTGTACGGGCAAGGTATGGGGCGTGTTTACGCCCGCTGCCTACCGCTCGGGGGCAGGCAGCGCTGTCTGCTGGACACGTGGCGGGCCCGGAGCTCTCCTCTGAGGAGGGGGAGGTCCGGCCCTGCAGGACACGTGGAGCCTTCGGACCTCTCCCCCGCGGAGGGGGGAGGTCCGGCTTCTGTCGGCCATGTGGCGGGTCCGGAGCTCTCCTCTGAGGAGGGGGAGATCCGGCCCCGCGGGACATGTGGCACCTTCGGAGCTCTCCCCATGGAGGGGGGAGGTCTCGCTGCTGTAGGCCACGTGGCGAGCCCGGAGCTCTCCTCCGAGGGGAGGGAGGTCCGGCCCCACTGGACACGTGACGCCTCCGGAGCTTTCCCTGTGGAGAAGGGTGAGATCCTTAGAAATTTTCCCCTGTGCGCGGGGGTACCCCATATCGCGGTTACCGACAGGCGGCAAGATGAAGACTCAGAAGCCTTCGACCAGAGACAACTACCGGCATAACTGCAGATACGGTAGATGATAGACAATCTTCCCGGGACCACCTGTCGGGTCCCGGCCACCCTTGTAAGCTGCCCGAGTCTTGGACTATAAAAGGCTCGGGTAGGCGACGATAGCAAGGGTTCGCACTTTGCAACTCATACGCTAGCCATACACTCCCAAGCTGTAACTCACCCCCAAGCTCAGGACTCCGGCCCTGAGCAGCAAGCAATACAGCGAGCTCCATAGCTCGCCGTGGACGTAGGGTTTTACGCTCCGGCGGCCTGAACCACGTAAAACTCACCGTGTCAAGCTCTTACTAACTCGTCCATCCGCGCAAGCTCTCCGCAAGGGACTAGCCCCACCGAAAAAAGAACCTCCGCGGGCTGCCCAGTGCAGGCCCAGGGGAAGTGTCGACCGAACACTTCGACACGCACGCTTGTCGGTAAAGCCTTTCGGCATGGCTTCTACTAGCCGGCAGCACTCCAGGATGCCGTCAAGCTGGTCGAGAGTTGCGAGGCGTGCCTGTTCCACGCCAAGCAGATCCATACACCGGCTTGGGCGGCACAGATGATCCAGCCCGCATGGCCATTTGCCATACGGGGGCTGGACGTCCTGGGCCTGGGACCATTCCCCAGAACCGAGGATGGGGACCCACTCCCGAACCTCCGGAACACAGAACACCCCTGTAAGTTCTACCCCTAGAGCAACAATAGGACAGACTCTTCTTTTTATAATAAATTCCATAAAGTCCAGGAACAGTGCTCGGTGCAGCTAAGCCTCAGGGGACGGTCCAGGACTACGTTCAGCTTCGACTGGTTCCGACCCCAAGCACGTAGAGTCTTGCTTCCCCTGAGGCGGGCCGTGGCCTCCATACTCAGCCTGCCTTCCCCCTATGAAAATTTATACGAAAAGAAACATGTCCTACGTTGCTCTTCTTTGGTGCTCATTTAATTTACTTATAAAATTTTTATAATTGCACTGCTAGCGCGTGCTCACCATGCGCTCAGCTCCCTCTCCTCATTCTCATCTTTAGTTGGCATTTGCTGCCCTACCAAAGGCAGTTGCGTCGGAGGTACCGGCCGATAGCCAGGGGGCCCGAGCCCCCGGCACTTCGCGCACGGTAGTTCCTAAGTGTCGAAGTGTGCGATCGACACTTCCCCCGGGCCTGCACTGGGCAGCCCGCGGAGGTTCTTTTTTTGGAGGGGCTAGTTCCTAGCGGAGAGCTTGCGCGAATGGACGAGTTGGTGAGAGCTTGACACGAGAAGTTTTACGTGGTTCAGGCCGCCGGAGCGTAAAACCCTACGTCCACGGGGAGCTATGGAGCTCGCTGTATTGCTTGCTGCTCAGGGCCGGGGGCCTGAGCTTGGGGGTGAGATACAGCTTGAGAGTGTATGGCTAGCGTATGAGTTGCAGAATGCGAACCCTTGCTATCGATGCCTACCCGAGCCTTTTATAGTCCAAGGCTCGGGCGGCTTACAAGGGAAGCCGGGACCCGACAGGTGGTCCCGGGAAGATTGTCTATTATCTACCGTATCTGTAGTTATGCCGGTGGTTGCCTCCGGTCGAAGGCTTCTGAGTCCTCTTTTGCCGCCCTGCCCATGCTGTGCGCTAGTCGTAGTGGTTGATGTCGGCGCAGGCGGCATGGGATGTCTTGTCGCGGCGTTTATTACCTGTCAGGTTCTGACACCACGCGACAGTCTGATGCGACTGGACGCAACGGCACGTGACAGGCGCGTGCTCCGCGTTTCCGCGTCTTGGGAAGACGCGGGCCTTGAATTCCTTCTACGGGCAAGGTGAGGGGCGCCTTTACACCCGCTGCCTACCGCCCGGGGGCGGGCAGCACCGTTCCTCCAGCCACGCGGCAGGTCCGGAGCTCTTCTCTGAGGAGAGGGAGGTCCGGCCCCGCTGGACGCGTGGCGTCTTCGGACCTCTCTCCCGCGGAGGGGGAGGTCCGGCTTCTGTATGCCACGTGGTGGGCCCGGAGCTTACCTCTGAGGAGAGGGAGGTCCGGCCTCGCTGGACGCGTGGCGTCTTCGGACCTCTCTCCCGCGGAGGGGGAGGTCCGGCTTCTGTATGCCACATGGCGGGCCCGGAGCTCTCCTCTGAGGAGAGGGAGGTCCGGCCCCGCCAGATGCGTGGCGCCTTCGGAGCTCTCCCTGCGGAGAAGGGTGAGCACCTTAGGCATTTTACCCTGTGCGCGGGGGTACCCCATATCTCAGATACCGACAGTGGCCCCCGGGCCCATCTCGGGGGAGATAGCGAGCCCGAGGTGGGACCTCCGTCTCTTCCGATCCGCGCACTTTCTCTAAGTCCCGACTTGACCGCTGCCGGAGCACGAACGGCCGCGGGGTCGTGAGAGCGTGCGCCCACTTGATGATTGCTCTTACTGCAGGGACGGGAGCCCCGGCCATGTTGAGCACGCAGGGCTTTCGGAGCTCTTCCACCGCGGGGGGAGGTCCGGCTTCCGTCTGCCACGTGGCGAGCCTGGAGCCCCCCTCAAGGAAGGGGAGAGTCCGGGGCCTGCTGGACTCGTGGGACCCCTGGGTCCCGCCCCCTCTAGCCCTTGGTCGAAGTAGTTGGTAGCTCCTTTCCCCCTACTTCACGCAGTCCCCGTTGCCGTAACCTGGAAGTCATGCACACAGGTAGGGGAGACGTAATTCTCCTTGGGGGCTCCCCCTCCCTTGTTTTACAGTCTTATTTGACTTACAGCCCCCAACCATACGCTTGATGCTTGGCGGTTTGTAGAGAGGGGGAGCTGAGCACACGGCAGCCATGTACTGCAAGGGTGATAAAAAAAAACTCAATTCACAATTCAAATGAGTACAAGGAAAGAGCAAAGTAGGGCAGACTTCTTTTCACACAACCTTCCATAGGAGGAAGGCAGGCTAAACATGGAGGCCACGACCCACCCCATTAAGAGGGGAAGCAAGACTCTACGCGCTTGGAGTCGGAACCAGGCAAAGCTGAACGTAGTCCTGGACCGTCCCCTGGGGTTTAGCTGCTCCGAGCGCTGCTCCTGGACTCTATGGGGTTCATTGCGAAAAGAAAGTACTGACCTGTTTTTTCTCTTAGGGGTAGAACTTACGGAGGTGTTCTATGTTCCAAGGATTCGGGAGCAGGTCCCCATCCTCGGTGGAAAGGCGCACACACCCGGGGCGGCATACTTTCGTGACTCGGAAGGGGCCTTCCCAACTAGGGGAGAGTTTGTGGGCCCCTTCGCGAGAAAGTATGTGCCGCAACACCAGGTCACCTTCCTGCAGCTCCCGGGCACGCACAGACCTCTGGTGGTAGCGCCGAAGCGCCTGTCGGTACCGCGCGTTACGGAGTGCCGCATGTAATCGGACCTCGTCGACGAGGTCGATTTCTCCACGCCGGAGGTTGTCCTGCGTGGCTTCGTCGTAAGCCCGGACACGGTGAGACTTCATGGTGATTTCTGGAGGAAGTACAGCTTTGGCCCCGTACACCATGAAGAAGGGTGTCTCCCCGGTGGCCCGGCTCTGGGATGTCCGGTTAGCCTATAGCGTGCTCGGAAGTTCATCTACCCAATTGGCACCATGTTTTTTCAGGCTGGCGAAGGTACGAGTCTTGAGGCCCCGGAGAATCTCCGCATTGGCCCTCTCGACTTGCCCATTGCTCTTCGGGTGAGCGACCGAGGCATAGCATACCTGAATGCCAAGGTCCTCGCAGTAGTCTTGAAATGCTGCGCTGGTGAACTGGGTCCCATTGTCAGTGATGATCCTGTTTGGGACCCCGAACCGGCAGACAATGGATCTGATGAATTTTACTTCTGATTGTTTATTAATGGTGACAACTGGTGTAGCTTCCGGCCACTTGGTGAACTTGTCGATGGCGACATAGAGGTACCGGAACCCCCCGACGGTTCTGGGGAATGGCCCCAGGATGTCCAGCCCCCACACGGCAAACGGCCACGAGGGCGGGATCATCTGTACCGCCTGAGCCGGTGTATGGATCTGCTTGGCGTGGAACTGGCACGCCTTGCAGCTCTCGACCAGCTTGACGGCATCCTGGAGTGCTGTCGGCCAGTAGAAGCCATGCCGGAAGGCTTTACCGACAAGCGTGCGTGAGGAAGAATGACTTCCACATTCGCCTCCATGGATCTCAGCGAGCAAGTCGCAGCCTTCCCCCTGGGTTATACACCGCAATAGGATGTGGTTGGCGCCACGCCGGTAGAGATCCCCCTCTACCAGCGCTTACCTCTTAGCCATACGCACAATCCGTTCAGCGGTTGCATGTTCATCAGGGAGGATATTGTCCTTCAAGTAGTCCCGGATCTCCGTGATCCATGCATCGGGTCTGACTTGAGCTTCTGGATCTTGAGTGCTGGGTTGCACGGAGTCCCCAGTGACGCTTACAATCCTTGGCGGCGCCCACGGTTGTAGGGCCACCGGGACCGCCAGCTTCGAGGTGCTGGTCAAGCCCCCTTCGCCCGGCTCGGCGGGCCGGGCTGTGGGCCGCAGCAAAGTCCTCTCAAAGACTCCTTCGGGCGCAGGGGCTCCGGTGGAAGCCTTCGTTGAAAGGTCGTCGGCTGAGGTATTACCGGCGCGCGGTACGTGGTGCAGGTCCAAGGCGAGGAATTCTTTCTCCAACATCCGCACGTGAAGCAGATATGCAGCTAGCTGGGGGTCATTGCAGGAGCATTCGCCCTTGACTTGCTTGATGACCAGCTGGGAGTCGCCCTGTGCCAACAACTGGCGAGCGCCTAAAGACAGGGCTGTCTGCAGGCCAAAGATGAGTGCTTCATACTCCGCCATATTGTTGGTTGCCTTGAAATTGAAACGCACCATATACCCAAACTGTTCCCCCGATGGCATGAGGAGCAGTACGCCGGCACCGGCCCCCTGCTTTCGCGAGGAGCCGTCGAAGAAGAGTGTCCAGTGGGGTTCGGTGAAGACCGGAGCTTGGTGCTCCGGTTCTCCGCCCCCATGGCCCCCTGGGTCAGCCTCCGTTGGTGTCCACTCCGCCACAAAGTCAGCCAGTGCTTGGCTCTTGACTGCATGGCGTGGGAGGAAGTCCAGCTCAAACTCCGCTAGCTCCGCCGCCCATTTAGCAACGTTGCCCGTCGCATGGGGGCTGTGAAGAATTGTCTTCAGTGGATACAAGGTGACTACCGAGACCCGGTGGGCCTGGAAGTAATGGCGGAGCTTCCTGGAGGCAACGAGCACCGCATACAGCAGCTTGTGGACTTCCAGGTACCTTGTCTTGGCATCATGAAGTACTTCGCTGACGTAGTAGACAGGCCTCTGCACGGTTCGAACCCTCTTTCTCAGGTCTGGGAGGTCCTCGTCCATTGGCCCTCTGGAGGTGGGCGGACCCACGGGGGCCTCCGGGAGCTGGGACCCGGAGGCCCTTAAGCTATCTTGATTGTTCGGGAGCCCCGGGGGGTCTTGGGGGAGCTCTGGGAGGTCCCATTTGGCCCCCAGGGAGTCCCACGGGGCCCCCGGGGGTTTATCTTGGAGGTCTAGGAGACTGCCCAGGACCTCCGGGAGGCCGACCTGGACCTCCGGGAGGTTGCCTTGGAGGCCCGGGAGACCGTCTTGGTCTTGCGGGGCCTCCTGGCGTCTGTCTTCTGCTACCGGAGCAGGTTGTGAAGATGAGGGGTCCGGCCGCTCTGCGACGAGGACCATACTCACTACTTCAGTTGTCGCCGCGATGTAGAGCAACAGGTGCTCTCCGGGCTCAGGGGCTACCATGACTGGTAGGTTCGTCAGGAGTCGCTTCAACTCCTGGAAAGCCTCTTCCGCTTCGTCAGTCCAGGCAAAGGGGCCCGACTCGCGCAGGAGCTTAAAGAAAGGGAGTGCCCGCTCTGCTAGCCTTGGTATAAACCGACTCAGCGCGGCTAGGCATCCTGTGAGTTTCTGGACATCTTTGACGCGGGCAGGGGGCCGCATCAAGTCGATGGCCTTGATCTTCTCTGGGTTGGCCTCAATCCACCGGTGCGAGACCAGGAACCCTAAGAGCTTCCCAGAGGACACGCCGAACACACATTTATCTGGGTTCAGCTTGGTGCGTGTAGAGCGCAACTTGTCAAAGACTAGGGCTAGGTTATCTAGCAGGGACGGACCCTGCTTGACCTTGACAACTATGTCATCGACATACACCTCAACCAGGTCTCTTATTAACTCCCCAAAGGTTTTGTGCATTGCCCGCACAAAGGTGGGGAGTGCATTCTTTAGGCCGTAAGGCATAGACACATAGCAATAAAGGCCGTCCACTGTGATGAAGGAGGTGTGCTCCTCGTCCTCCCTAGACATGGGGATCTGATGGAAACCCGAATAGGCGTCTAGGAAGCACAGCATATCACAGCCCGACGTTGAGTCTACTATTTGGTCTATTCTAGGGAGATGGAATGGATCTTTAGGACATGCCTTATTGAGACTGGTGTAGTCGATGCACATCCGGAGCTTCCCGCCGGCCTTCGGGACAACGACGGGGTTCGCCAACCATCGTGGGTGGTGGACCTCCCGTATGAAGCCAGCGTCCAGCAGCTTCTTGACTTCCTCACGGATGAAGTTCTGCCGCTCAATGGACTGCTTGCGGGGCTTCTGTTGAACCGGCCGGGCGTCGGGGAAGACTTTCAAGTGGTGCTCGATCACCTTCCTGGGGATCCCCGACATCTGTGACGGCTGCCATGCAAACACGTCGACGTTGTGCCGGAGGAAGGTGACGTGCGCGCCTTCCTATTTACTATCCAGGCCCCCGGCTACCCGGGTGGTCTGGGTAGCTTCGGCGCCGACTTGGACGACCTTTAAGGGGACGCCGCCCTCGTCGAGAGGTTGCACCCGGGGTGCTGTGGTGGAAGCACGGTGACGTGCACACGGGCGGAGCTGGTCTGATTCCGTATTGCCGGGGGCTGAGGCCCCAGCTGTCGCGAGTGCTTGGAGCTTCTCCAGGGCCGACACTGCAGCAGTGCGGTCCCCACGAATCCTGAGAACACCTGTCGGCGTTGGCATCTTCAGGACAAGGTAGCCGTAATGGGCTACAGCCATGAACCGGTACAGGGCTGGCCTGCCGATTATGGCGTTGAAGGGGAGGTCTATCTCCGCTACGTCGAACCGGATGTACTCTGTTCGATAGCTGTCCGGGGCCCCGAAGGTCACCGGGAGACTAATGCTGCCGTAGGGGATAACCTGTCCCGGCCCTACCCCTGAGAACGGACTCGACGGGGTGAGCTTGGCCATCGGGATCTGCAGCTTCTGGAAAGCTGCACGGCTGATGAGGTTCAGCCCAGCCCCTCCATCCACCAAAACATGGTACATTCTCACGTTGGCGATGGTAGGGGCCACCAGGAGCGGCAGCTGGCCGGCCCCAGCCATGTTCCTGGGGCAGTCGGTGGCATCAAAGCTGATGGGGGTCCCCATCCACTTTAGGTGCGGTGCAGCACTTGGGAGTGGCGCCACCGACGCTACCGCTCGGCGCAGAGTCTTGACTGCGCTTCGGGACGAGGGGTTGGCGGACCCGCCGTATATGACGTAGAGCTTCTTCCGACGCTCATCGCCGCTGGAGTCGGAATCCTCGTGATTGCGTGCCGCCTTCACGACACACGGAGGCTCCCGGATCTCCTCTGGGTGGTCGATGTTATCTGGAACATCCACCCTCTGCTCACCTTCCTTTGGACGGAAGGGCAGGTCATCAGCCCGCTGCCGCTTCTCCTTGCGGAAACGCTCTGCGAGCCTTCGGATCTCCCGGCACTCGGCAGCAGTGTGGCGACAGCTGCCGTGCACGGGGCACATACTGTCTTTATCACCTTCTGGGATTGGTGATCTTTGCTGCTTCTTGTCGGGGCGCGGCCCCCGAGCCCCACCGAGCGTCGCTGCAGTGACGACTGGGACTGCGGTCGGTGACTCTATCTTGCTTCTGCCTCGGCCCTTGGCCTTCCTGCTGCTTCCACAGGGAGTAGGACTGGATCCGGGCAGTCCCCCTGACTCGGAGGATGGCAGCGAGTGCCAGTTCCGTCCTTCGGCAGCTCTGGCGCATTTGTCCGCCAAGCTGAAGAGCTCTGAGACGTCGCGGACCTCCCTGGTCGCGAGCTTCTCGAGCATCTTCTTGTCCCGGACGCATTGCCGGAACGCCACCACCACAGAAGCATTTTGAATGTGTGGGATGGTGTTCCGCACCTGGGAGAACCGCTGGATGAAAGAGCGCAGCGACTCCCCAGGCTGCTGCTGGACGGCGTGGAGGTCGAGCTCCGTGCCAGGCCGGGTGTAGGAGCTGCCAAAGTTGGCTACGAACTGTCGGCAAAGCTCTCCCCAGGAGGTGACGGAACCTTGGGGGAGGTTCATGAGCCAAGACCGGGCTGGACCGGTCAAGGCGACAGGGAAGTAATTGGCCATGACGGCTTCATTCCCTCCTGCAGCAAGTACGGCGGTGGAGTAGATCTGGAGAAACTCCGCCGGGTTGACGCTGCCGTCGTACTTCTCGGGCAGGTGTGGCCGAAACTTGCGCGGCCACTTCGCAAAGCGAAGATGGGGCGCGAGGGCTGCACATCCTGCTTCCGTCACCGCAGGTTCTGGTGCCGCGAACGCTGAGTTCGCACCAGGCACAGTGTACCCCGGTACGGGCAAAGCTGCACCGTAGGTCGGGGGCGCCATCTGCAGTACATATGACTGTGGCATATTCTGCACAGCGCAGGCCTGGGGCAGAGGTTGCATGGCGAAGGTCTGCCCTTAAGGCTGGGTCGAGGCCGACGTCATGCTGTCGTCAGCTCCTTGGTAGCGACGCCTTTCTCGGTGTTGCTCGAGGTATACCCGGGCATCTTGACCCGAGCGACACCGCTCCAGCTCTGTCCTCAGATCCGTCGATTGAGGGCTGGCAGAGCTGGAATCTGCCGTCTGTTCATCAGCCATCGGCGTGTGTATCAGCGACACGGCCGGCTGGTTGGAGTGTCGTCTCCGCCGGAGTCGTGGGCTTGCGGCAGCGACGACAAGACGGTCTACCTCGAGAATCCACCGCTGGGTCGCTGCCTGAGGCGTGTCTCCAGCGGGCGGATTGTGCAGTAGCGCTCTTGCTGCAGCTAGCGCGCCCCTTCCGGGTACGCCCGGCGCTACTGGAGATATGACGCTGGTTGGAGCCTGCATTGCTGGGGTCGGCGCTGCCAGAGCCGGTTGCTGGCTCCCAGCTTGTACTGACACACTCCGTCCTGAGTGTGTTGGCTTGTACTCCCCCCTATCCGCGGCTTGCCGCGGAGGCGGGGGAGGTGAGCTTGCCGCCGAAGGGAGCTTGGTCATCTTCGTTGGCTGAAACTCGTCGCGCTAGGGGAAAAGCCCCCTTCCTGGCGCGCCAAATGTCGAAGTGTGCGATCGACACTTCCCCCGGGCCTGCACTGGGCAGCCCGCGGAGGTTCTTTTTTTGGAGGGGCTAGTTCCTAGCGGAGAGCTTGCGCGAATGGACGAGTTGGTGAGAGCTTGACACGGGAAGTTTTACGTGGTTCAGTCCGCCGGAGCGTAAAACCCTACGTCCACGGCGAGCTATGGAGCTCGCTGTATTGCTTGCTGCTCAGGGCCGGGGGCCTGAGCTTGGGGGTGAGTTACAGCTTGAGAGTGTATGGCTAGCGTATGAGTTGCAGAATGCGAACCCTTGCTATCGACGCCTACCCGAGCCTTTTATAGTCCAAGGCTCGGGCGGCTTACAAGGGAAGCCGGGACCCAACAGGTGGTCCCGGGAAGATTGTCTATTATCTACCGTATCTGTAGTTATGCCGGTGGTTGCCTCCGGTCGAAGGCTTCTGAGTCCTCTTTTGCCGCCCTGCCCATGCCGTGCGCTAGTCGTAGTGGTTGATGTCGGCGCAGGCGGCATGGGATGTCTTGTCGCGGCGTTTATTACCTGTCAGGTTCTGACACCGCGCGCCAGTCTGTGATGCGACTGGACGCAACGGCACCTGACAGGCGCGTGCTCCGTGTTTCCGCGTCTTGGGAAGACGCGGGCCTTGAATTCCTTGTACGGGCAAGGTGAGGGGCGCCTTTACGCCCGCTGCCTACCGCCCGGGGGCGGGCAGCACCGTTCCTCCAGCCACGTGGCAGGTCCGGCGCTCTTCTCTGAGGAGAGGGAGGTCCGGCCCTGCTGGACGCGTGGCGTCTTCGGACCTCTCTCCCGCGGAGGGGGAGGTCCGGCTTCTGTATGCCACGTGGCGGGCCCGGAGCTTACCTCTGAGGAGAGGGAGGTCCGGCCTCGCTGGACGCGTGGCGTCTTCGGACCTCTCTCCCGCGGAGGGGGAGGTCCGGCTTCTGTATGCCACGTGGCGGGCCCGGAGCTCTCCTCTGAGGAGAGGGAGGTCCGGCCCCGCCAGACGCGTGGCGCCTTCGGAGCTCTCCCTGCGGAGAAGGGCGAGCACCTTAGGCATTTTACCCTGTGCGCGGGGTACCCCATATCTCATGTACCGACACTAAGCACCGTATAGGTGCACGGGGACCGTAAGTCAAATAAGACTATGAGATAGAGGGGGTGGGAGCCCCCAAGGAGAATTACGTTTCCCTTACTTGTGTGCAGGACCTCTCGGCCTTAGCTCCCCGCAGGAGTATGGTAGGCACATCCATCCAATGGAGCGCACCTACCAGGGGGCCGCTACGGGATCGCGCAAGACCGAAACCCCAAGGTAAGATCAAAGAACTAGACCTCACAGGGGCAAGGCCCGAAGGTCCCACGTGTCCAGCGGGGCCAGACCTTCCACCTCCTTGAGGGGGAGCTCCGGGCCCGCCGCGTGGTCTACAGAAGCCGGACCTCCCCCCTCCACGGGGAGAGGTCCGAGGACTCCACGTGCCACGCATGCCCGGACCTCCCCTCAGACGGGAGCTCCGGGCCCGCCACGTGGCCAACAGGCCCGGACCCCCCCCCCCCCCCCGATCTCGTGAGACGGGTCCTGGAGACCTCCGGGACCCTTAGTATACAGTGAGGACCCGGAGAAGGTGTCTATGCAGAGCTTCGAGATTGGTCAAGGCCTCCGAGTACCTTGCGGAGCTAAGGACTCGGCCAGGAAAAGCCAGGAAGAAGACTAGGACATGCAGACACAGAAGGAAACAGGAGTCTGTTCATACAAAGGCTCCACGAGCTGGGCTACAGACTCAACAAAAATAAAAAAGGAAGTACAGGGCCTTTTGCCACGGGGGCAGATGCCTAAGAGTCCCCGGACTCCCGATGGAACCTAGAGGCCACGAGGGCAGCCAAGTCCTCGACCTCGGCCCTGGCAGCTTCCTCCCGATCGACGACGGGTCCTTGACGGACTGGCCCCAAAGAAAAGGAAGGGTCTCGGCTCAGGAAGCACGATAGAACGTGCATAGCAACCTCCTTCGCAAGGCCCCGACCTTCCGCTTCAAGCTCGTCGGCAATCACTGCTTCGAGCCGACCCAGCTTGTTGCCGATGGACTCAAGTGCCAGGATCGCCTCGGACATCGGCCGCGCCGGAGCCTCCACCTGCACAGGGCTGAAACCAAGAGGAGCCAAGGCGGACCCCGCCTAGGCAATAAAGCCCCAGACTGCCTGGGCCTCGGCAGACCGCAAGGACTGGAGCTTCTCTACCTCTTGGCGAGCCGCCAGCTCGCGATCCATCGCCGCCTGGCGCTCCTGGGAGACCTGCTCCTCCCTCGCGGTAACAGCCAACTCACGGAGCTCCAGCTCCTCGGACCGAGCCCTTAGCTCCTCCACTTTGGCCCTCAGCCGGGCGGTGGTCTTCTCCTCCTCGGCCGCGGCAGCACGTTCCCGATCGGCGACGGCGCACTCTCGACGGGCTACCTGCAGCTGCAACTCCTCCGCGGCGGCGGAACGCTCCTTGGCTTTGGCTTCAACGTGGGCCAGAGCCTCGCGGTAGGTGGCACGAACCCGCCGGGCCTCTGACTCCAAGCGGCTAATGGCCTTCTTCTGAGTGCCAAGCAGAGCACTCATGGCCTCAAGCCTTGACTGCCTCGAGTCAAGGTCCGCCTTAGCCTCCTGGGCCCGCTGCTGCCAGCTGAGAGGGCGTTCCCTCTCGCCGGCCAGTGCCCCCCGCTCCAGCTCAAAGGCGGATTGGAGCTGCCGGGCGCTGGTCTGAACATGCTCCAGGGCGTCCCACACGGGCGCCGGAGCAGGGGGTACAGGAGTCACGCCACTGGACCCCCCTGTCGAGTCTAAGATCGGCGGAGGCGCCGGCGCCTCGGCAACCAGGGTGGGGCGCTGTCCTACGGAGGCCAGGGGGCCAGCAGGCGCACCTACAGCGGCCCTCCCAGTCTCAGGACCGGACTTCTGGACTCGTGAAGGAGGGCGGATAGGAGCAGAAGCGGCCACCGCGGAGAGTGAACTCGCCGGCGCAGAGGGAGCCCCCGTCGATTTAGGGACCGAGGGAGCCACCACGGTCCCCAGGAGCTGAGGCGTGGAGCCTCCGTCGGTTGAAGGCGGCTGGGTAAGAGGCCCGCCCCCGGCAGCTGGTCGGTCCCTGCAAGAAGAGAAAGCCCTCAGGCTAAGAGAGGAGACAAGAGCTCTGCTCCTACAAGCCAGAGAGAGCAACACTTACTGGGCGGCATGAGCACTCCAACGGGCTTGCAGCACTGGCCTCTGGGCTGTAGCTGATCCGCCGGGACCAGCGGCTGGAACGGTCGCGGAACGTGACGCCTGGACCCCTGGCACGCTTGCCGGCGTCGCCCCACCAGCATCCGTCCTGGAAACCCCTCCGCTTGAGGAAGGATGGCGAGGTACTTGGGCTGACTCGGACGGCCGCTGTTTGGAGAGAGACCCACCGGGAAGGGACACCCGGGGCCTCTTCGGGTCGCCACCTGATGGACCAGCACCCCCGGGAGATGGGAGCAAAGTAGCTCCGGGACCCTAATTCGGCGCAGACGGCGCCCTCGGAGGAGATCGGGCGCGTTTCTTCTCCGGATGCCCGGGGGCCGGCTCCTTTCCCTTCCCTTTGTCGGCGGCTTGAGTTCAGTCGGCTCTGGGGGAGGGTTTGACAGCAGAAGATGCCTCATGCCCTGACCCGGAGTGCTCGGCTCCTGGAATGGTGATACCCTGGAAGGCATCCCCGACCTGCCGGACGGCGATCCCGATGTCGTCAAGGTTCGGCATCTTCCGCAGGAGCTCTGACCTCCTCTGTGGCTCCAAGAAGAGGGGGGTGGCAGAGGGCGGAAGGGTGGGGTCGCCACTGGGAATATAGTCACTGCTCACCTTGCCCACCATCTCGTTTAGCTCCTCGTCGGAAGGGTCAGAGCCGGGGCCCCTCTCCAGCCTGCTACAGTCCTGCTCGCCGGTGTAGTACCATGCTGGGCGGCTACGCTGCTGCAGGGGTGCAATACGGCGCGACATAAAGTCCATCAGCACCATCAGAGACGTCAGCCCCTCGTTGGCCAAGAACCGGATCCGCTCCAAGACCGGGGAGTACTCCTGCTCCAGCTCAGGGATCTCATCCCAGAAGCGACGGTCGGTGGTTGGGCTGGTGGTTGGGAGTTGTAGGCGATCGTGCTCATCGGTCTGCACTACCACCCAGCTCTCCCTCCAGTTTTCCCACCTTGATGCGCTGAAGGGCAAGAGGTAACCAGAGACCTTGGGGTCCTTGCAGCGATGCTGGAAGTAGTATGCCCCCATCTGAGTCTTCGAGCCGCGCCCAGTCGTCCGCAACACAAAGAAGTAGCGGAAGAGCGTCACGGAAGCGTGCACCCCCACGAACATCTCGCAGAAGTGGACAAAAACAGCAGCCATTGCGAAAGAGTTGGGGGAAAGATGGTGGAGCTGGAGACCATATGTCTCCAGCAGGGTGACAAAGAAGGAAGAAATCGGCGGAACAAACCCCGCCAGAGCATAAGCAGTGAAGAAGACTATCTCCCCCTTTTCCAGGACCAGGGAGAGAGATCCTCGGCGAAGCCGGTGTTTTTGTTCTTCTGAGCGCCAGCCCAGCAGCCTGCGCACTGGCCCAAGCTCGGAAGAACGAACGAGGCACGTCGGGAGCAAGTTGGAAGCCATGGCGAAAGAGGGCACAAGGGCAGGAAAGCCGGGGCACAAGAGTTCAAGGGAAGTACGAGCGCTAGGAAATGCGAAGGGAAGCCGCGATGCGGGTGAGATCCCCTTTTAAAACTTTCCAGGGATGGTTCGAGGTGATTCGAAAACCTCCGAGAACATTGCATTGGCGACCGTGTTGGCTCCGAGACCGGGCACCGATGACAGGTGGACCCAAGCCGCCCAGCTGAAGTGGTGGGTCGAGGAGTCAGACGCCCCAGAAGACAAGCCGGCAAGGCGCTTCGGCAGTTCCGGGAGAAAGCGCCGCAACGTGCGGAAGTGGCAGTCTTGGGAACCGCTGCAGTAAAAGCAACCATCAAGTGGGCGCACGCTGCCACGATCCCGCGGCCGTTCATGCTCCGGCAGCGGTCAATTCGGGACTTAGAGAAAGTGCGCGGATCGGAAGAGACGGAGGTCCCACCTCGGGCTCGCTATCTCCCCCGAGATGGGCCCGGGGGCCACTGTCGGTACCCACGATATGGGTTACCCCCGCGCACAGGGGAAAATGCATAAGGAACTCGCCCTTCTCCACAGGGAGAGCTCCGAAGGCGCCACGCGTCCGGCGGGGCTGGACCTCCCTCTCCTCAGAGGAGAGCTCCGGGCCTGCCACGTGGCATATAGAAGCCGGACCTCCCCCTCCGCGGGAGAGAGGTCTGAAGGTGCCACGTATCCGGCGGGGCCGGACCTCCCTCTCCTCAGAGAAGAGCTCCGGGCTCGCCACGTGGCCAACAGAAGCTGAACCTCCCCCTCCGCGGGGAGAGGTCCGAAGGCTCCACGTGTCCTGCGGAGTCGGACCCCCCTCTCCTCTGAGTAGGGCTCCGGGCCCGCCACGTGGCCAGCAGAACGGCGCTGCCTGCCCCCGAGCGATAGGCAGCGGGCGTAAAGACGCCCCATACCTTGCCCGTACAAGGTATTCAAGGCCCACGTCTTCCCAAGACGCGGAGACGCGGGGCACGCCTCTGTCAGGTGCCGTTGCGCCCAGTCGCATCACAGACTGGCGTGCAGTGTCAGAGCCTGCCAGCCAATAAACACAGCGACAAGACATCCCATGCCGCCCCCGCCGTCATCATCCACTACGACTAGCATGCGGCATGGGCAGGGCTGCAAGACGAAGACTCAGAAGCCTTCGCCAGAGACAACTACCGGCATAACTGCAGATACAGTAGATGATAGACAATCTCCCCGGGACCACCTGTCGGGTCCCGGGCCCCCTTGTAAGCCACCCGAGTCTTGGACTATAAAAGGCTCGGGTAGGCGACGATAGCAGGGGTTCGCATCTCTGCAACTCATACGCTAGCCATTCACACCCAAGCTGTAACTCACCCCCAAGCTCAGGACTCCGGTTCTGAGCAGCAAGCAATACAGCAAGCTCCATAGCTCGCCGTGGACGTAGGGTTTTACGCTCCGGCGGCCTGAACCACGTAAAACTCACCGTGTCAAGCTCTTACTAACTCGTCCATCCGTGCAAGCTCCCCACAAGGGACTAGCCCCACCGAAAAAAGAACCTCCGCGGGCTGCCCAGTGCAGGCCCGGGGGAAGTGTCGACCGAACACTTCGACAGCCGCCCTTGTAGCCGCTAGGTTCCGGCGTGAGCCGGGAGGACCCTAGGACTTGTTTCTCCCTTTTTATCGAGTCTGTAGTCCAGCTCATGGAGCCTCACATAAATAGACTCTCTTGAATGTTTGTGTCTATGATGCCTCTTCTCTCCTTCTTGGCTTTGCCTGACTGAGTCCTTAGCTCCGCAAGGTACTCAGAGGCCTTCACTAATCTCGGAGCTCTGCACAGACACCTTCCCCGGGTCCTAACTGTATTAGGGGCCCCCGGGGGTCTCCGGATCTCGCCCTATGGGGAGGTCCAGATCTGCCGGCCACGTGGCGGGTCCGGAGCCCCTCCTGAGGAGGCGGGAGCTCTGACCCTGCTGGACACGTGAGGCTTTCGTAGCCCCCCCCTCCGCTGAGGGGGAGGTCCGGTTTCCGCCTGCCAGGTGACGAGTCCGGAGCCCCCCTCAGGGGAGGCGGGAGCTCCGGGCCCGCTGGACACGTGGGGCCTTTGGGCCTCGCCCCTGCTGAAGGGGCGGGGCCCGGTTCTTCCAGTCCTATGCCGGAGTAGTTGGTAGCTCCTTTCCCCCCGCTTCGTGCAGTCCCCATTGCTGTAACCTGGAGGTCCTGCACACAGGCAGAGGAAACGTAATTCTCCTCGGGGAATCCTCCCCTCCCGTCTCTTAGTCTTATTCGGCTTAAGATCCTGATCCGTTATACGGGGCTTGGGCAATTCTGTGCGCGAGGCGCCGGAGCTCTGGCTCCCTCCGAGGTCCGGGTACGGCCGTCCGATCCCTAGTACCGGGCCGTGCGCCGGGGAAGCAGAGTGCACGTGCTTTGGGTTCATGACCAGGCAAAGTGGTTGTACTCCCCTGTACCTCCGGAGGGCAGGATGCGCACGCTTTGGGCTCGGAGCCGGCTAAGCGGGATACGCACCCTAGACCCCACATGCACAACGCAGGCCTTTCCTAGAGGTGACCAACTGGCACCGCAACACCTGACTGGGGGAGGCCCGAGAGACTCACTTGGCCATCGGCAGGTGCCTCAAGCACAACCGCCCTCGGTAGGATAGCGAATGCTGACTATGGATGAGCGCGGGAGAGAGGGAGCTAGATGTACGATGAACATACATAGATACTGCGATCATAAAAATTAATACGTAATTTAAATGAGCACATGAGAGAGAACTAAGTAGAACAAGTTTCTGATGCCCATAGGTGGAAGTCTGGCTGTACATGGAGGCAATGACCCGCCTCGTCTACAAGGAAGCAAGACTCTACGCGCTTAGGGTCGGAACCAGGCTAAGCTGGACGTAGTACTGGACCGTCCCTTGAGACTTAGCTGCCCCAAGCGCTGTTCCTAGACTCTATGGGATTTATTACAGAAGGGAATGACCCTGTTCTACTAATGCTCGGGGGATAGGACTTACAGTGTTGCTCCATGCCAAGGGTTATGGGAACGGATCCCACACTCGGTTGAAAGGCATGTGTACCTGGGGCGGCAGCTTTCGTGATTCGGAAGGGACCTTCCCGGCTGGGGGAGAGTTTATAGGTCCTTCTCGGGAAAGTGCGTGCCGTGACACCAGGTTGCCTTTCTGCAGGTCCCTGACGCGCTTGGTTCTTTGGCAGTAGTGCTAGAGCAGCAGCCAAGACCGTGCGTTGTGGGGTGTTACCTGCAGCCGAGCCTCGTCGACGAGGTTGTCATCTTCACGCTGGATCTGGTCCTGCGCGGCTTCTCCTGGGCGCCCCCAGGGAGTTCTCCCCTTCTGGCTAAGGCCTTCAAGGGGTAGGTGGATCCGGGCTCGTCTTGGAAGACCCAAGGCGTCTTCCCCTTCTGGCAAGGCCTTCAAGGGGTTGACAGACCTTGGGCGGCCCTCGGGAGGTATGACCGAGGCACGGAGGCGTGCTCTCGGGTGGGGCTGGCCCGATCTTGCACCATTGTGATTGGCGCTTGGGCTGCTGCGACTGCTTGGAGCTTCTCCAAGGTTGACGCCGCAGCAGTGCAGCCTCCACTGACCTGGGACGGCAGCCACAGCCGGCTACCGCCCCGGCCCGTCACCATCGGAGCTGGAGTCCTCACCGTTATGCACTGTCTTTATGACACGCTGAGGCTCCTGAAACCCCACCTGGTGGCCGGCGCTGACTGGAGCGTTGACTTTCTGCTTGCCATCCCTCTGAGGGTGGAGCGGTGCTTCAGCTCTCTGCTGCCTTCCTTTGCGGAAGCGCTCTGCGAGCCTCTGGATAACCCAGCACTCAGCAGCAGTATGGTTGCCGGCGCCATGCACGGGGCATAGCCCGCCCTGGTCACTATCTGGGGCTGGTGACTGCCGCTGCCTTTTGTCGGGGCGTGGCCCCCGAGCTCCACTAGTCATCGCTGCTGCAGCGAGGGGAGCCGCGGACGATGACTTCATCTTGCCACTCCCCCGGTTCTTGGCCTTCTTGCCACCTCCATAGGCAGCAGCGCCGGACCCGGGCTGTCCTCCTGACTCGGAGGTCGGCAGAGAGTGCCAGTTCCGCCCTTCAGCTGCTCTGGCGCATTTGTCCGGCAGGCTGAATAGCTCAGAGACGTCGCGGACCTCTCTGGTCGCGAGCTTCTCAAGCATTTTCTCATCCCGGACACCCTGCCGGAACGCCACCACCACAGAAGCACTTTGAATATGCGGGATGGTGTTGCGTACCTGGGAGAACCGCTGGATTAAAAAACGCAGCGACTCCCCAGGTTGTTGCTTGATGGCGTGGAGGTCAAGCTCCGTGCCGGGACTGGTGTAGGAGCTGCCGAAGTTGGCGATGAACTGCCGGCAGAGCTCTCCCCAGGAAGTTATGGAACCCTGAGGGAGATTCATAAGCCAAGACCGGGCTGGGCCGGTCAAGGCGACGGGGAAGTAGTTGGCCATGACAGCCTCATCCCCACCTGCTACAAGTACGGCGGTGGAGTATATCTGAAGGAACTCCGCCGGGTTAACGCTGCCGTCGTACTTTTCGGGCAGGTGCGGCCGAAACTTGCGCAACCACCTCGCGAAGCGAAGGTGGGGTGCAAGGGCCGCACATCCTGCTCCTGTTGCCGCAGGTATGGGTGCCGCAAAAGCTTGGTTCGCACCTGGCACAGTGTACCCCGGTATGGGCAAGGCTGCTCCATAGACTGGGGACGCCGTCTGCAGGGCATATGGTTGTGCCATATGCTGCGCGGCGTACGCCTGGGGCAGAGCTCGCGTGGCGAAGATCTGCCCTTCAGGCTGGGTCGAGGCCGGCGTCATGCTGTCGCCAGCCTCTCGGTAGCGACGCCTTTCTCGGTGTCGCTCGAGGTACACCCGGGCATCCTGGTCCAAGTGGCACCGTTCCAGCTCCTTTCTCAGGTCCGTGGACGGGAGCCTGGAGGAGCTGGAATCCGCCGTCTGCCCGTCAACCGTTGGCGTGCACGTCAGCGACACAGCCGGTTGGCCGGGGCGTCGCCCTCGCCGAAACCGAGGGTTTGCGGCGGCGACGACGAGGCGGTCCACCTCGCGGACCCACTGCTGGGTCGCTGAGTGGGGCGCATCCCCAGCAGGTGGGTTGCGCAGTAGCGCTCTTGCTGCAGCTAGCGCACCCCCATGGTGTACGCTCAGCGCTGCAGAAGATCTCACGCTGGTCAGAGCCTGCATTGCCGGAGTCGGTGTTGCCGGAGTCGGCTGCTGGCTACCAGCTTGTGCCGACACACTCCGTCCTGAGTGTGTCGACATGTACTCCCCGCTGGTCACGGTTCGCCGTGAACGCGGGGGAAGGGAGTTTGCCGCTGAAGGAAGCTTGGTCATCTTCATGGGCGGAAACTCGTCGCGCAATGGAAAAGCCCCCCTACCTGGCGCGCCAAATGTCGAAGTGTTCTGTCGAAGTGTTCAGTCGACACTTCCCCCGGGCCTGCACTGGGCAGCCCGCTGAGGTTCTTTTTTCGGTGGGGCTAGTTCCTAGCGGAGAGCTTGCGCAGATGGACGAGTTAGTAGAGCTTGACACGGCGAGTTTTACGTGGTTCAGGCCGTCGGAGCATAAAACCCTACGTCCACGGCGAGCTATGGAGCTTGCTGTATTGCTTGCTGCTCAGGGCCGGAGTCCTGAGCTTGGGAGTGAGTTACAGCTTGAGAGTGTAAGGCCAGCGTATGAGTTGCAGAGTGCGAACCCTTGCTATCGTCGCCTACCCGAGCCTTTTATAGTCCAAGACTCGGGCGGCTTACAAGGGGAGCCGGGACCCGACAGGTGGTCCCAGGAAGATTGTCTATTATCTACCGTATCTGTAGCTATGCCGGTAGTTGTCTCTGGTCGAAGGCTTCTGAGTCTTCATCTTGCCGCCCTGCCCATGCCGCATGCTAGTCGTAGTGGTTGATGACGGCGCAGGCGGCATGGGATGTCTTGTCGCGGTGTTTATTAGCTGGCAGGTTCTGACACCGCGCGCCAGTCTGTGATGCGACTGGGCGCAACGGCACCTGACAGAGGCGTGCTCCGCGTCTCCGTGTCTTGGGAAGACGTGGGCCTTGAATACCTTGTACGGGCAAGGTAAGGGGCGTCTTTACGCCCGCTGCCTATCGCTCAGGGACAGGCAGCGCCGTTCTGCTGCCCCGTGGCGGGCCCGGAGCCCTTCTCAGAGGAGAGGAGGGCCCAGTCCGTGGGGCATGTGGAGCCTCCGGACCTTTCCCCTCGGAGGGGGAGGTTCGGCTTCTGTTGGCCACGCGGCGAGTCCGGAGCTCCTCTCTGAGGAGAGGGAGGTCCGGCCTCTCCGGACATGCGGCACCTTCGGACCTCTCTCCCGCGGAGGGGGAGGTCCGGCTTCTGTATGCCACGTGGTGGGCCCGGAGTTCTCCTCTGAGGAGAGGGAGGTCCGGCCCCGCTGGACGAGTGGCGCCTTCGGAGCTCTCCCTGCGGAGAAGGGCGAGATCCTTAGGCATTTTCCCCTGTGCGCGGGGGTACCCCATATCGAGGGTACCGACAGTGGCCCCCGGGCCCATCTCGGGGGAGATAGCGAGCCCGAGGTGGGACCTTCGTCTCTTCTGATCCGCGCACTTTCTTGTCTTGAGTACTCCCTATGCTGGCAGGGTATTGACGGCTTCGGTGTCCAGCCTCTTAGGAGAGGGTGAAGCCTGGCATCGGAGCTCGGCCCGGCTGTGGGGGCGGAGGTCCGGAAGTCATCGGAGCTCAGGCCAGCGAAGGGCGTGAGGTCCGGCATCAGCGCTCGCCTCTGAAAGGAGGGCGAGAGCTGGCCTTGGAGCTCGGTCTGGCTGTGGAGGCGGAGTCCGGAAGTCATCGGAGCTCAGGCCAGCGAAGGGCGTGAGGTCCGGCATCAGCGCTCGCCTCTGAAAGGAGGGCGAGGGCTGGCCTCGGAGCTCGGCCCAGCTATGGGGGCGGAGTCCGGAAGTCATTGGAGCTCAGGCCAGCGAAGGGCGTGAGGTCCGGCATCAGCGCTCGCCAATGAAAGGAGGGCGAGGGCTGGCCTCGGAGCTCGGCCCAGCTGTGGGGGCGGAGGTCCGGAACTGTTCAGTGGTCCCCCCTTTCCTATCCCTTAGTCTCATTTGGCTTACTGTCCCAGGCCGGAATACGGGGCTTGGGTAATCCAGTGCACTTGGTCCCGGAGGTCTGGCCCCAGCCCCAGTCAGGGTGTAACCGCCCGGCCCCCTGGTACTCAGACCATAGCGCCGGGAGGCAGAGTGCGCATGCTTTGGGTGCAAGACCGGGCAAAGCAAGGCTCCTGACCCCCCGTTCTAGTGTAGGTCTTTTCTCGGAGGAGACCAACTGGCGGTGAAGTACCCTTATAGGGGGAGATCCAAAAGGCCACCGGGCCTCTGGCAGGTACCCCAAGCAGTACCACCTTCGGCAGGACGGCAAATATCGACTATGCATGAGAGCCGGAAAGAGGAGCCGAGTGTACAATGGATGCACACTGTCTAGAGCGTGGGGAGGTGTTCATATAAATTAATGCGTAATTTAAATAAACACCTAAGTAAGCATGGTGAACTTACTGGGTAGCGTCGGAGCACCTGTCTTCATGCAGAGCGAGTCATGCGTGGCTTCGTCGTACGCCGGATACGGGGGGACCCCCATGGCTATATCAGGGGGAAGCATAGCTTCGGCCCTGCATACCATGTGGAAGGGTAGTTCCCGTGACCCGGCCCTGGGAAGTCCGGCTGGCCCTCGACATGGAGGAGCCGGTATCCCCCGACGGCTCTGGGTGCACGTCTGCACCGGTTGTGTGGGTCTGCTTGGCGTGGATCTGGCACGCATTGCATCCCTAACCGGTTTGACGGCGTCCAGGTGGCTCTCGGTCAGTAGGAGCCATGCCGGGTGGCTTAACCGACCAACGTGCGGGACGATGAGCGTTCCCAGCACTCGCCTCCTTGGACTACTGCGAGCTAATCGCAGCCTTCCTCCTGGGTTATGCACCGCAATAGGATGTCGTGGCGCCACGCCAGTAAAGATACCAGCGCGTAGCACTTAGCCATCTGCACCACCCGTTCAGCGGATGCACGTTCATCAGGAAGGATGTCCTTCAAGGGGTCCCGGACCTCCGTGGTCCATGCATCGGGACTACTTGAGCTTCTGGATCTTGAGCGCTGGGTTGCACGGAGTCCCCAGTGACTCTTACGATCCTTTGGCGGCATCCAGGGCCGCCGGGACTGCCTAGCTTCGAGGCACTGGTTCAGCCCCCTTTGCCCGGCTCGGCGGGCCGGGCTGTGGACCGCAGCAACGTCCTCTCGAAGACTCCTTCATGCGCAGGGGCTCCGATGGAGGCTTTCGTTGAGAGGTCATCAGCTGCGGCCGTGCAAGCGCGCGGTACATGGCGCAGGTCCAAGGCGAGGAATTCTTTCTCCAACATCCGCACGTGAAGCAGATAAGCAGCTAGCTGTGGGTCATTGCAGGGGCATTCACCCTTAACTTGCTTGATAACTAGCTGGGAGTCGCCCTGCGCCAACAACTGGCGAGCGCCCAGAGACAGGACTGTCTTTTAGGCCAAAGATGAGTGCTTCATACTCTGCCAAGTTGTTGGTTGCCTTGGAATTGAGACGCACCATGTACCCAGACTGCTCCCCCGATGGCATGAGAAGCAGTACGCCGGCACCGGACCCTGCTTTCACAAGGAGCCGTCGAAGAAGAGCGTCCAGTGAGGCCCGGTGAAGACCGGAGCTCGGTACTTTGGTTCACCGTCTTCGCGGCCCCCTGGGTCAGCCTTCATTGGCGTCCACTCAGCCACGAAGCCAGCCAGTGCTTGGCTCTCGGCTGTCTGATGTGGTCGGGAGCTCAGCTTGAACTCCGCCGTCTTCGGGCTGTCTTCCGGCTTCGGAAGCTGGCAGTGAGTGCCAGCTCCGCCCTCCGGCTGCTCTGGTGCACTTGTCCGCCAGGCTGAAGGGCTCGGAGGCATCGCAGACCGCTCTGGTTGCAAGCCTCCCAAGCATCTTCTTGTCCTGGACACTGTCGAAGTGCCGCCACCACAGAAGCACTTTGAA
This sequence comes from Neostapfia colusana, assembly GCA_030760725.1. Taxonomy (NCBI): domain Eukaryota; kingdom Viridiplantae; phylum Streptophyta; class Magnoliopsida; order Poales; family Poaceae; genus Neostapfia; species Neostapfia colusana. The sequence goes on from JASWHV010000003.1 coordinate 17,943,503, forward strand.
TATGCGGAATGGTGTTGCGTACCTGGGAGAACCGCTGGATGAAGGAGCGCAGCGACTCCCCAGGTTGTTGCTTGATGGCTTGGAGGTCAAGCTCCGTGCCGGGACGGGTGTAGGAGCTGCCGAAGTTGGCGATGAACTGCCGGTAGAGCTCTCCCCAGGAAGTTATGGAACCCTGAGGGAGGTTCATTAGCCAAGACCGGGCTGGGCCGGTCAAGGCGACGGGGAAGTAGCTTGGCCATGACGGCCTCATCCCCTCATGCGGCAAGTACGGCGGTGGAGTAGATCTGGAGGAACCCCGCCGGGTTGACGCTGCCGTCGTACTTCTCGGGCAGGTGCGGCCGAAACTTGCGCGGCCACCTCGTGAAGTGGAGGTGGGGCTCCAGGGCTGTACATCCTGCCCCTGTTGCTGCAGGTGTTGGTGCCACGAACGCTTGGTTCGCCGCTGGCACAGTGTACCCCGGTATGGGCAAGGCTGCGCCATAGACCGGGGGCGCCGTTTGCAGGACATATGGCTGTGGCATATGATGCGTGGCGTATGTCTGGGGCAGAGTTCGCGTGGCGAAAGTCTGCGCCTCAGGCAGGGTTGAGGCAGTCGTCATGCTGACGCCGGCCTCTTGGCTGCGACGCCTTTCTCGTCGCCGCTCAAGGAACATTCGGGCGTCTTGGCCCAGGTGGCATCGTTCCAGTTCAGTCCTCAGGTTCGTCGACGGAAGCCTGGTGGAGCTGGAATCCGCCGTCTGTCTGTCAACCGTTGGCGTGCGCGTCAGCGACACAGCCGGTTGGCCGGAGCGTCGTCCCCGCCGAAGTCAAGGGTTTGCGGCGGCGATGACAAGACGGTCTACCTCGCGAATCCACTGCTGGGTCGCTGCCTGAGGCGCGTCCCCAGCAGGCGGATTGTGCAGTAGCGCTCTTGTTGCGGCTAGCGCACCCCCGCCGGGTACGCCCAGCGCTACTGAAGACCTGACGCTGGTTGGAGCCTGCATTGCCGGGGTCGGCGCTGCCAGAGCCGGTTGCTGGCTCCCAGTGCAGGTACTGGTGCCGCGAACGCTTGGTTGCGCCTGGCACAGTGTACCCCCGTATGGGCAAGGTTGCGCCATAGGCCGGGGACGCTGCTTGCAGAGCACATGGTTGTGACTTATGCTGTGCGGCGTACGCCTGGGGCAGAGCTTGCGTAGCGAAGGTCTGCCCTCCAGGCTGGGTCGAGGCCGACGTCATGTTGTCGCCAGCCTCTTGAGTGCGACGCCTTTCTCGACGTCGCTCGAGGAACACTCGGGCATCTTGGCCAAAGTGGCACCGCTCCAGCTCTGTCCTCAGGTCCGTCGACGGAAGTTTGGTGGAGCTGGAACCCGCCGTCTGCCCGTCAACCGTTGACGTGCGCATCAGCGACACAGCCGGTTGGCCGGAGCGTCGTCCCCGCCAAAGTCAATGGTTTGCGGCGGCGACGACAAGACGGTCTACCTCGCGAATCCACTGCTGGGTCGCTGCCTGAGGCGCGTCCCCAGCAGGCGGATTGTGCAGTAGCGCCCTTGCTGCTGCTAGCACACCCCCACCGGGTACGCCCGGCGCTACTGAAGGCCTGACGCTGGTTGGAGCCAGCATTGCCGGGGTCGGTGCTGCCAGAGCCGGCTGCTGGCTCCCAGCTTGCCCTGACATACTCCGTCCTGAGTGTGTCATCATGTACTCTCCCCTGGTCACGGTTTGCCGTGGATGCAGGGGGGGAGAGTTTGCCGCTGAAGGAAGCTTGGTCATCTTCGTCGGTGGAAACTCGTCGCGCTAGGAGAAAAGCCCCTACCTGGCGCGCCAAATGTCGAAGTGTTCAGTCGACACTTCCCCCGGGCCTGCACTGGGCAGCCCGCGAAGGTTCTTTTTTCGGTGGGGCTAGTTCCTAGCGGAGAGCTTGCGCAGATGGACGAGTTAGTAGAGCTTGACACGGCGAGTTTTACGTGGTTCAGGCCGCCGGAGCGTAAAACCCTACGTCCACGGCGAGCTATGGAGCTCGCTGTATTGCTTGCTGCTCAGGGCCGGAGTCCTGAGCTTGGCAGTGAGTTACAGCTTGAGAGTGTAAGGCCAGCATATGAGTTGCAGAGTGCGAACACTTGCTATCGTCGCCTACCCGAGCCTTTTATAGTCCAAGACTCGGGCGGCTTACAAGGGGAGCCGGGACCCGACAGGTGGTCCCAGGAAGATTGTCTATTATCTACCGTATCTGTAGTTATGCCGGTAGTTGTTTCTGGTCGAAGACTTCTGAGTCTTCATCTTGCCGCCCTGCCCATGCCGCATGCTAGTCGTAGTGGTTGATGATGGCGCAGGCGGCATGGGATGTCTTGTCGCGGTGTTTATTAGCTGGCAGGTTCTGACACCGCGCGCCAGTCTGTGATGCGACTGGGTGCAACGGCACCTGACAGAGGCGTGCTCCGCGTCTCCGCGTCTTTGGAAGACGCGGGCCTTGAATACCTTGTACGGGCAAGGTATGGGGCATCTTTACGCCCGCTGCCTATCGCTCAGGGGCAGGCAGCGCCGTTCTGCTGCCACGTGGCGGGCCCGGAGCCCTTCTCAGAGGAGAGGAGGGCCCGGTCCACGGGGCATGTGGAGCCTCTGGACCTCTCCCCGCGGAGGGGGAGGTTCGGCTTCTGTTGGCCACGCAGCGAGCCCGGAGCTCCTCTCTGAGGAGTGGGAGGTCCGGCCTCTCCGGACACGCGGCACCTTTGGACCTCTCTCCCGCGGAGGGGGAGGTCCGGCTTCTGTATGCCACGTGGTGGGCCCAGAGTTCTCCTCTGAGGAGAGGGAGGTCCGGCCCCGCTGGACGCGTGGCGCCTTCGGAGCTCTCCCTGCGGAGAAGGGCGAGATCCTTAGGCATTTTCCCCTGTGCGCGGGGGTACCCCCTATCGAGGGTACCGACATGTTCGGTCGACACTTCCCCTGGGCCTGCACTGGGCAGCCCGCGGAGGTTCTTTTTTCGGTGGGGCTAGTCACTTGCGGAGAGCTTGAGCGTATGGACGAGTTAGTAAGAGCTTGACACGGCGATTTTTACGTGGTTCAGGCCGCCGGAGCGTAAAACCCTACGTCCACGGCGAGCTAGGGAGCTCGCTGTATTGCTTGCTGCTCAGAACCGGAGTCCTGAGCTTGGGGATGACTGATGTCTAGCGTATGAGTTGCGAGAGTGCGAACCCTTGCTAACGTTGCCTACCCGAGCCTTTTATATTATAGTCCAAGACTCGGGTGGCTTACAAGGGGGGCCCAGGACCCAACAGGTGGTCCCGGGGAGATTGACCGTTATCTACCGTATCTGCAGTTATGCCGGTAGTTGTCTCTTGCGAAGGCTTCTGAGTCTTCGTCTTGCAGCCCTGCCCATGCCGCATGCTAGTCGTAGTGGTTGATGACGGCGGGGGCGGCATGGGATGTCTTGTCGCTGCGTTTATTGGCTGGCAGGCTCTGACACGGCACGCCAGTCTGTGATGCGACTGGGCGCAACGGCACCTGACAGAGGCGTGCTCCGCGTCTCCGCGTCTTGGGAAGGCGCGGGCCTTGAATGCCTTGTACGGGCAAGGTATGGGGCGTCTTTACGCCCGCTGCCTACCGCTCGGGGGTAGGCAGCACTCTTCTGCTGGACACGTGGCGGGCCCGGAGCCCTCCTCAGAGGAGAGGGGGACCGGCCCCGGATGACACGTGGAGCCTTCGGACCTCTCCCCGCGGAGGGGGAGGTCCAGCTTCTGTCGGCCACGTGGCGGGCCCGGAGCTCCCCTCTGAGGAGAGGGAGGTCTGGTCCCGCTGGACACATGGCGCCTTCGGACCTCTCCCCCGCGGAGGGGGGAGGTCCGGCTTCTGCAGTCCACGTGGCGAGCCCGGAGCTCTCCTCTGAGGAGAGGGAGGTCCGGCCCCGCCGGACGCGTGGCGCCTCCGGAGCTCTCCCTGCGGAGAAGGGCGAGTTCCTTAGGCATTTTCCCCTGTGCGCGGGGGTACCCCATATCGCGGGTACCGACAACTTCCCCCGTCAGAGGTTCTTTTTAGGAGGAGCTAGACGCTTGCGGAGAGCTTCAGCATTAGGGACGAGTGAGGGAGAAGCTTGACACGGCGAGTTTTACGTGGTTCGGGCCGCCGGAGCGTAAAACCCTACGTCCACGGTGAGCAGAGGTGCTCTCTGTATTGCTTGCTGCTCAGAACCGGAGTCCTGAGCTTGAGGGTGAGTGATGTCTAGGGCGCGAGTTCTCAGAGTTTGAACCCCTGCTAACGTTACCTACCCGAGCCTTTTATAGTCTAAGGCTCGAGTGGCTTACAAGGGGGGCCTGGGACCCGACAGGTGGTCCCGGGGAGATTGTCTGCCGACTATCGTATCTGCAGTTATGTCGGTAGTTGTATCTGGCGAAGGCTTCCGCGTCTTCGTTCTGCCGCCCTGCCCATGCCGCAAGCTAGTCGTAGTGGTCAATGATGGCAGAGGCGGCAGGGGACATCTTGTTGTAGTGTTTATTGGCGGGCAGGCTCTGACACGGCGCACCAGTCCGTGATGTGGCTGGGCACAACGGCACCTGACAGAGGCATGCTCCACGTCTTGGGAAGGCGCAGGCCTTGAATACCTTGTACGGGCAAGGTATGGCGCGTCTTTACGCCCGCCGCCTACCGCGCGGGGGCTGGCAGCGTTGTCCTGCTGGCCACGTGGCGGGCTCGGAGCTCTCCTCTGAGGAGAGGGAGGTCCGGCCCCACGGGACACGTGGAGCCTTCGGAGCTCTCCCCGGGGAGGGGGGGGAGGTCCGGCTTCTGCCAACAACATGGCGGGCCCAGAGCTCTCCTCTGAGGAGAGGGAGGTCCGGCCGCGCGGGACACGTGGCGCCTTCAGACCTCTCCCCGCGGAGGGGGGGAGGTCTAGCTGCTGCTGGCCACGTGGCGGGTCCGGAGCTCTCCTCTGAGGAGAGGGAGGTCCAGCCCCCCTGGACACGTGGCGCCTTCGGAGCTCTCCCTGCAGAGAAGGGCGAGGTCCTTAGGCATTTTCCCCTGTGCGCGAGGGTACCCCATATCGAGGGTACCGATGGTGTTGCTCTTTCTGGCTTGTAGGAGTAGCGTTCCCTTCTCCTCTCTTAGCCTGAGAGCTTTCTTTTGCCTGCAGGGACTCACCGGCTGCCGGGGGCGAGCCTATTCCCCGGCCATCTCCAGTTGGCGGAGGCTCTGCACCGCAGCATCCGGGAACTGCGGTGGTTCCGACGGCCCCCAAGTCGGCGGGGGCTTCTTCTATGCCGGCGGGTTCGCCCTCTGCGGTGGCTGCGGCAGCACCTATTCGTCCTCCTTCGCCAGCCCGGAAGTCCGGTGCTGAGGCTGGAGGGGCTGCTGTAGGCGCAGATGCTGACTCCCTGGCTCCCCCGGGTCAGCGTCTTGCCTCAGTTGCCGAGGCACCAGCACCTTTGCCGGTCGTGGACGCGACAAGGGAGGTCAGGGGCACGACTCCTGCCCCTGCCGCCCCGCTGGGGCGTGCTCAGGCTGGCGCCCGACAGATCCAGGCCGCCTTTGAGCGGGAGCGGGGGCGCTGGCTAGAGAGAGGGAGCGCCTTCTTAGCTGGGAGTATCTCCTGCAGCAGCGGACCAAGGAGGCTAAGGCAGAGCTCGACTCGAGGCAGGCGAGGCTTGACGCCATGGGTGCTCTGCTCGATGCTCAGAAGAAAGCCGTCGGCCGCCTGGACTCAGAGACCCGGCGGCTCCGCGCTACCTTCCGCGAAGCTCAGGCCAAGGCCAAAGCCAAGGCCAAAGTGAGCTCTGCTGCCATGGAAGAGTTGCGGCTGCAGGTAGTTCGCCGAGAGTGCGCCGTCGCCGATCGGGAACGTGCCGTGGCGGCCGAGGAGGAGAAGGTCGCCGCATGGCTGAAGGCCAGAGAGGGTGAGCTGAGGGCTCGGACCGAGGAGCTGCAGCTCCGCGAGTCGGCTGCTGCCACGAGGGAGGAGCAATCCTCCCGGGAGCGCCAGGCGGCGCTGGATCACGAGCTGGCAGCCCGCCAATAGGTAGAGAAGCTCCAGGCTTCATGGTCTGTCGAGGCCCAGGCGGTCTGGAGCTTTGTTACCGAGGTGGGGTCCGCCTTGGTTCCTCTTGGTTTCAGCCCGGTGCGGACGGGGGCCCCAGCGCAGGAGGTGTCTGGGGCACTCCCGGCGCTTGACTCCATCGGCACCAAGCTGGGCCGGCTCGAAGTGGTGATCGCCGATGAGCTTGAGGTGGAGGGACGAGGCCTGGCGAAGGAGGTCACTATGCATGTGCTGGCGTGCTTCCGGAGCCAAGACCCTTCCTTCTCTCTGGAGCCAGTCCGTCTAGGGCCCGCCGTCGAGCGGGAGGAACCTGCCAGGGCCAAGGTCGGGGACATGGCCGCCCTTGTGGCCTCTAGGTTCCAACGGGAGTCCGGGGACTCTTAGGCAGCCGCCACCGTGGCCAAAAGGCCCTGTATCTTTTTCCCTTTTTTCTTTACTTTTGTTGAGTCTGTAGTCCAGCTCATGGAGCCTTTAATGAATAGACTCTTGTCTTCTGCGTCTGTGTGCTTTAGTCTTCTTCATGGCTTGGCCTGACCAAGCCCTTAGCTCTGCAAGATACTCAGAGGCCTTCACCAATCTTGAAGCCCTGCACAGACAATGTCGAAGTGTTCGGTCGACACTTCCCCCGGGCCTGCACTGAGCAGCCCGCGGAGGTTCTTTTTTCGGTGGGGCTAGTCCCTTGCGGAGAGCTTGAGCGTATGGACGAGTTAGTAAGAGCTTGACACGGTGAGTTCTACGTGGTTCGGGCCGCCGGAGCGTAAAACCCTACGTCCACGGCGAGCTATGGGGCTCGCTGTATTGCTTGCTGCTCAGAACCGGAGTCCTGAGCTTGAGGATGAGTTACAGCTTGGGGGTGAATGACTAGCGTATGAGTTGCGGAAGTGCGAACCCTTGCTATCGCCGCCTACCCGAGTCTTTTATAGTCCAAGACTCGGATGGCTTACAAGGGGGGCCCGGGACCCGACAGGTGGTCCCGGGGAGGTTGTCTGTCAGCTACCGTATCTGCAGTTATGCCGGTAGTTGTCTCTGGCGAAGGCTTCTGAGTCTTCGTCTTGCAGCCCTGCCCATGCCGCATGCTAGTCGTAGTGGATGATGACGGCGGGGGTGGCATGGGATGTCTTGTCGCTGCGTTTATTGGCTGGCAGGCTCTGACACCGCGCGCCAGTCTGTGATGCGACTGGGCGCAACGGCGCCTGACAGAGGCGTGCTCTGTGTTTCCGCGTCTTGGGAAGACGCGGGCCTTGAATACCTTGTACGGGCAAGGTATGGGGCGCCTTTACGCCCGCTGTCTATCGCTCGGGGGCAGGCAGCGCCGTTCTTCTGGCCACGTGGTGGACCTGGAGCCCTCCTCAGATGAGAGGGGGGGTCCGGCCCCGTGGGACACGTGGAGCCTTCGGACCTCTCCCCGCGGAGGGGGAGGTTCAGCTTCTGTCGGCCATGTGGCGGGCCCGGAGCTCCTTTCCGAGGAGAGGGAGGTCCGGCCCCGTCGGATACGTGGCACCTTCGGACCTCTCTCCCGCGGAGGGGGAGGTCCGGCTTCTGTATGCCATGTGGCGGGCCCGGAGCTCTCCTCTGAGGAGAGGGAGGTCCGGCCCCGCCGGACGCATGGCGCCTTCGGAGCTCTCCCTGCTGAGAAGGGCAAGTTCCTTAGGCATTTTCCCCTGTGCGCGGGGGTACCCCATATCGCGGGTACCGACAGTGGCCCCCGGGCCCATCTCGGGGGAGATAGCGAGCTCGAGGTGGGACCTCCGTCTCTTCTGATCCGCGCACTTTCTCTAAGTCCCGCATTGACCGCTGCCGGAGCACGAACGGCCACGGGATCGTGGGAGCGTGCGCCCACTTGATGGTTGCTTTTACTGCGGCAGTTCTCAAGACTGCCACTTCTGCACGTTGCGGCGCTTTCTTCGGGAACCGCCGAAGAGCCTTGTCGGCTTGTCTTCTTAGGAGACTGAGTCCTTGACCCACCGCTTCAGTTGGGCGGCTTGGGTCCACCTGTCATCGGTGCTGGGTCTCGGAGCCGAAGCGGTTGCCGATGCGGCGTATTCGAAGAGTTTCAAATTGCTTTGACTCGTACCTGGAAGGTGTGAAAAGAAACCGCCACGTGGGTGCGCTCCCCTTATAAGGCTTCCAGCTCTTGCACCTCCCTCGAGTCTCTGCGGTCTTGTCTTCTTCCATGGCTTTTAACCCGCTTTTTTTTTGGGGGGGGGGGGGGGGGGGGGGGGGAAATCGCTCTCGATTTCCTCCAGCGACGGCGTCTGCACCAAGTCTGGGACCCAGGGAACCTGCCTGCCTTGCCTCTGGAGGTGGCGCCTCCAAGGGGTCTCAGGTTTGTTCTCCCGACGGGGCCCTTCCTCGGTGATGGCAGGCAGAAAGCTCCCTGGCGTTGCGTCCCTTCTCAGATGGTGGAGTCTTCAAAGAAACCGCTGAAGCACCATGGAGAATTCCAGGCGGCAGAGTCTCCGAGAAGACCGCTGAAGCTGCGGAGGGGGCCTCGGGAGCACCCTTGATGACACCAGCTTTTGCTCCGGTGATGAGGGAACTTCAGGAGAAGCAAACCGCCGATGCACCAAGGAGAATTCCAGGCGGCAGAGTCTCCAAGAAGACCGCTGAAACTGCGGAGGGGGCCTCAGGAGCACCCTTGATGACACCGGCTTTTGTGCTGGTGATGAGGGAGGCGATTCCTGCGCTCGGGTCATGGAGCGGGAGAACGCCGCCAGGGCTGAAGCCTGGTGACGCGGCCGTTCTTGCAACTTCTAGACACTGGTCGTGTTAGGGGAACCTTGGGGCTTGTTTCTTTCTTTTTCATCGAGTTTGTAGCCCAGCTCATGGAGCCATGAATACATGAACTCTTATGACCCTTCGTGCCTGCGATGTTTTCCGTCTTCTTCTTGGTTTTGCCTGGCCGAGCCCTTAGCTCCGCAAGGTGCTCAGAGGCCTTCACCAATCTCGACGTTCTGCTCCGGCACCTTTCCCGGGTCCTTATTATATTAAGGGCCCCGGAGGTCCTCGGGGCCCGCCTCATGAGGATGGGGAGGCCCGGATCAGCCGGCCACGTGGCGGACCCGGAGCTCTCCTCTTAGGAGAGGGAGGTCCGGACCTACGGTACACGTGGGGCCTTCGGGCCCCTCCCCTCAGAGGGGGGGTCCGGTCCCGCTGGACCCGTGGATCCTTCGGTCTTGCCTTGGAGTTCCGGTCTTGCGTAATCCCGTAGTGGCCCCCTGGCAGGGACGTCCCATTGGTCAGGCGCTCCTACCACATTCCTGTAGGGATTTGAGGCCGAGAGGTCCTGCACACAAGTAGGGAAAACGTAATTCTCCTTGGGGGCTCCCCCTCCCTTATCTCATAGTCTTATTTTACTTACGGTCCCTAACCATACGCACGGTGCTCGGGGACCGTAGTGCACGAAGTGCCGGGGGCTCGGGGCCCCTTCGGCTATCGGCAGGTACCTCCGGCGCAACCGCCTCTGGTAGGGCAGCAAATGCCGACTAGTGGTGAGAATGAGAAGAGGGAGCTGAGCACATGGCAGCCATGCACCGCAGGGGTAGTCATAAAAAACTTAGTACACAATTTAAATGAGTACGAGGAAAGAGCAAAGTAGAACAGGTTTCTTTTCATATAACTTTCCACAGGAGGAAGGCAGGCTAAACATGGAGGCCACGACCCGCCCCATTAAGAAGGGAAGCAAGACTCTACGCGCTTGGAGTCGGAACCAGGCAAAGCTGAACGTAGTCCTGTACCGTCCCCTGGGGCTTAGTTGCTCCGAGCGCTGTTCCTGGACTCTATGGAGTTTATTACGAAAAGAAAGGACTGTCCTATCTTTGTTCTAGGGGTAGAACTTACGGAGGTGTTCTATGTTCCAAGGATTTGGGAGCAGGTCCCCATCCTCGGTGGACAGGCACACACACCCAGGGCGGCATACTTTCGCGACTCGGAAAGGGCCTTCCCAACTAGGGGAGAGTTTGTGGGTCGCTTCGTGAGAAAGTATGCGCCGCAGCACCAGGTCACCTTCCTGCAGCTCCCAGGCACGCACAGATCTCTGGTGGTAGCGACGAAGCGCTTGTCTGTACCGTGCGTTACGGAGTGCTGCATGCAATCGGATCTCGTCGATGAGGTCAATTTCTCCACGCCGGAGGTTGTCCTGCGCAGCTTCGTCGTAAACCCGGACACGGTGAGACTTCATGGTGATTTCTAGGGGAAGTACGGCTTCAGCCCCATACACCATGAAGAAGGGTGTCTCTCCGGTGGCCCGGCTCTGGGATGTCCGGTTAGCCCATAGTGTGCTCGGAAGCTCATCTACCCAATTGGCACTGTCGAAGTGTGCGATCGACACTTCCCCCGGGCCTGCACTGGGCAGCCCGCGGAGGTTCTTTTTTCGGAGGGGCTAGTTCCTAGCGGAGAGCTTGCGCAGATGGACGAGTTAGTGAGAGCTTGACACGGGGAGTTTTACGTGGTTCAGGCCGCCGGAGCGTAAAACCCTACGTCCACGGCGAGCTATGGAGCTCGCTGTATTGCTTGCTGCTCAGGGCCGGGGGCCTGAGCTTGGGGGTGAGTTACAGCTTGAGAGTGCATGGCTAGCGTATGAGTTGCAGAATGCAAACCCTTGCTATCGCCGCCTACCCGAGCCTTTTATAGTTCAAGGCTCGGGCGGCTTACAAGGGAAGCCGGGACCCGACAGGTGGTCCCGGGAAGATTGTCTATTATCTACCGTATCTGTAGTTATGCCGGTGGTTGCCTCCGGTCGAAGGCTTCTGAGTCTTCCTTTTGCCGCCCTGCCCATGCCGTGCGCTAGTCGTAGTGGTTGATGACGGCGCAGGCGGCATGGGGTGTCTTGTCGCGGCGTTTATTACCTGTCAGTTTCTGACACCGCGCGCCAGTCTGTGATGCAACTGGACGCAACGGCACCTGACAGGCGCGTGCTCCGTGTTTCCGCGTCTTGGGAAGACGCGGGCCTTGAATACCTTGTACGGGCAAGGTGAGGGGCGCCTTTATGCCCGCTGCCTACCGCCCGGGGGCAGGCAGCACCGTTCTTCTAGCCACGTGCCGGGTCCGGAGCTCTTCTCTGAGGAGAGGGAGGTCCGGCCCCGCTGGACGCGTGGCGCCTTCGGACCTTTCTCCCACGGTGGGGGAGGTCCCGCTTCTGCATGCCACGTGGCGGGCCCGGAGCTCACCTCTGAGGAGAGGGAGGTCCGGCCCCGCTAGACGCGTGGCGTCTTCGGGCCTTTCTCCCGCGGAGGGGAGGTCCGGCTTCTCTATGCCACATGGCGGGCCCGGAGCTCTCTTCTGAGGAGAGGGAGGTCCGGCCCCGCCAGACGCGTGGCGCCTTCGGAGCTCTCCCTGCGGAGAAGGGCGAGCACCTTAGACATTTTACCCTGTGCGCGGGGTACCCCATATCTCAGGTACCGACAGTGGCCCCCGGGCCCATCTCGGGGGAGATAGCGAGCCCGAGGTGGGACCTCCGTCTCTTCCGATCCGCGCACTTTCTCTAAGTCCCGAATTGGCCGCTTCCGAAGCACGAACGGCCGCGGGGTCGTGAGAGCGTGCGCTCACTTGATGACTGCTTTCACCGTGGAGACGGGAGCCCTGGCCATGTTGAACGCGCAGGGCTTTCGGAGCTCTTTCACCGCGGGGGTAGGTCCGACTTTCGCCTGCCACGTGGCGAGCCCGGAGCCCCTCTCAAGGAAGGAGAGAGTTCTGGACCTGCTGGACACGTGGGGCCCCTGGGTCCCGCCCCCTCTAGCCCCGGGTCGAAGTAGTTGTTAGCTCATTTCCCCCTACTTCACACAGTCCCCGTTGCCACAACCTGGAAGTCCTACACACAGGTAGAGGAAACGTAATTCTCCTTGGGCCCCCCCTCCCTTGTCTCATAGTCTTATTTGACTTACAGCCCCCAACCATATGCTTGATGCTTGGGGACTTGTAGAGAGGGGGAGCTGAGCACATGGCAACCATGTACTGTAAGGGTGATAAAAAATAACTCAATTCACAATTCAAATGAGTACAAGGAAAGAGCAAAGTAGGGCAGACTTCTTTTCGTATAACCTTCCATAGGAGGAAGGCAGGCTAAACATGGAGGCCACGACCCACCCCATTAAGAGGGGAAGCAAGACTCTACGCGCTTGGAGTCGGAACCAGGCAAAGCTGAATGTAGTCCTGGACCGTCCCCTGGGGTTTAGCTGCTCCGAGCGCTGCTCCTGGACTCTATGGGGTTCATTACAAAAAGAAAGTACTGACCTATTTTTGCTCTTAGGGGTAGAACTTACGGAGGTGTTCTATGTTCCAAGGATTCGGGAGCAGGTCCCCATCCTCGGTGGAAAGGCGCACACACCCGGGGCGGCATACTTTCGTGACTCGGAAGGGGCCTTCCCAACTAGGGGAGAGTTTGTGGGTCCCTTCGCGAGAAAGTATGCGCCGCAACACCAGGTCACCTTCCTGCAGCTCCCGGGCACACACAGACCTCTGGTGGTAGCGCCGAAGCGCCTGTCTGTACCGCGCGTTACAGAGTGCCGCATGTAATCGGACCTCATCGACGAGGTCGATTTCTCCACGCCGGAGGTTGTCCTGCGTGGCTTCGTCGTAAGCCCGGACACGGTGAGACTTCATGGTGACTTCTGGAGGAAGTACAGCTTCGGCCCCGTACACCATGAAGAAGGGTGTCTCCCCGGTGGCCCGGCTCTGGGATGTCCGGTTAGCCCATAGCGTGCTCGGAAGTTCATCTACCCAATTGGCACCATGTTTCTTCAGGCTGGCGAAGGTACGAGTCTTGAGGCCCCGGAGAATCTCCGCATTGGCCCTCTCGACTTGCCCATTGCTCTTCGGGTGTGCGACAGAGGCATAGCATACCTGAATGCCAAGGTCCTCGCAGTAGTCTTGGAACGCTGCGCTGGTGAACTGGGTCCCATTGTCAGTGATGATCCTGTTTGGGACCCCGAACCGGCAGACAATGGATCTGATGAATTTTACTGCTGATTGTTTATTAATGGTGACAACTGGTGTAGCTTCCGGCCACTTGGTGAACTTGTCGATGGCGACATAGAGGTACCGGAACCCCCCGACGGTTCTAGGGAATGGTCCCAGGATGTCCAGCCCCCACACGGCAAACGGCCACGGGGGCGGGATCATCTGTACCGCCTGAGCCGGTGTATGGATCTGCTTGGCGTGGAACTGGCACGCCTTGCAGCTCTCGACCAGCTTGACGGCATCCTGGAGTGCTGTCGGCCAGTAGAAGCCATGCCGGAAGGCTTTACCGACAAGCGTGCGTGAGGAAGAATGACTTCCACATTCGCCTCCATAGATCTCAGCGAGCAAGTCGCAGCCTTCCCCCTGGGTTATACACGGCAATAGGATGTGGTTGGCGCCACGCCGGTAGAGATCCCCCTCTACCAGCGCGTACCTCTTAGCCATACGCACAATCCGTTCAGCGGTTGCATGTTTGTCGGTACCTGAGATATGGGGTACCCCCGCGCACAGGGTAAAATGCCTGAGGTGCTCGCCCTTCTCCGCAGGGAGAGCTCTGAAGGCGCCACGCGTCTGGCGGGGCCGGACCTCCCTCTCCTCAGAGGAGAGCTCCGGGCCCGCCACGTGGCATGCAGAAGCCGGACCTCCCCCTCCGCGGGAGAGAGGTCCGAAGACGCCACGCGTCCAGCGAGGCCGGACCTCCCTCCCCTCAGAGGTGAGCTCCGGGCCTGCCACATGGCATGCAGAAGCCGGACCTCCCCCTCCGCGGGAGAGAGGTCCGAAGGCGCCACGCGTCCAGCAGGGCCGGACCTCCCTCTCCTCAGAGAAGAGCTCCGGACCCGCCACGTGGCTGGAAGAACGGTGCTGCCTGCCCCCGGGCGGTAGGCAGCGGGAGTAAAGGCGCCCCTCACCTTGCCCGTACAAGGAATTCAAGGCCCGCGTCTTCCCAAGACGCGGAAACGCGGAGCACGCGCCTGTCAGGTGCCGTTGCGTTCAGTCGCATCACAGACTGGCGCGCAGTGTCAGAACCTGACAGGTAATAAACGCCACGACAAGACATCCCATGCCGCCTGCGCCGTCATCAACCACTACGACTGGCGCACGGCATGGGCAGGGCGGCAAAAGGAAGACTCAGAAGCCTTCGACCGGAGGCGACCACCGGCATAACTACAGATACGGTAGATAATAGACAATCTTCCCGGGACCACCTGTCGGGTCCCGGCTTCCCTTGTAAGCCGCCCGAGCCTTGGACTATAAAAGGCTCGGGTAGGCGTCGATAGCAAGGGTTCGCATTCTGCAACTCATACGCTAGCCATACACTCTCAAGCTGTAACTCACCCCCAAGCTCAGGCCCCCGGCCCTGAGCAGCAAGCAATACAGCGAGCTCCATAGCTCGCCGTGGACGTAGGGTTTTACGCTCCGGCGGCCTGAACCACGTAAAACTTCCCGTGTCAAGCTCTCACTAACTCGTCCATCCGCGCAAGCTCTCCGCTAGGAACTAGCCCCTCCGAAAAAAGAACCTCCGCGGGCTGCCCAGTGCAGGCCCGGGGGAAGTGTCGATCGCACACTTCGACATTTGGCGCGCCAGGTAGGGGGCTTTTCCCCTAGCGCGACGAGTTTCCACCAACGAAGATGACCAAGCTCCCTTCAGCGGCAAGCTCTCCCCCTCCGCATTCACGGCGAACCGTGACCAGCGGAGAGTACATGTCGACGCACTCAGGACGGAGTGTGTCAGCACAAGCGGGTAGCCAGCAGCCGACTCCGGCAACGCCGACTCCGGCTATGCAGGCCCCGACCAGCGTGAGGTCTTCTGCAGCGCTGAGCATACACCATGGAGGTGCGCTAGCTGCAGCAAGGGCGCTGCTGCGCAACCCACCTGCAGGGGATGCGCCCCATTCAGCAACCCAGCAATGGGTCCGTGAGGTGGACCGCCTCGTAGTCGCCACCGCGAACCCTCGGTTTCGGCGAGGGCGGCGCCCAGGGCAACCAGCTGTGTCGCTGACGCGCACACCCACGGTTGACGGGCTAACGGCGGATTCCAGCTCCTCCAGGCTCCTGTCGACGGACCTGCGAAGGGAACTGGAGTGGTGCCACTTGGGGCAGGACGCCCGAGTGTACCTCGAGCGACGTCGAGAAAGGCGTCACAACCATGAAGCAGGCGACAGCATGTCATCGGCCTCGACACAACCGGAAGGGCAGGCCTTCGCCATGCGAGCCCCGCCTCAGGCATATGCTGCGCAACATATGCCACCACCATATGCGCCGCAAGTAGCGGCCCCGGCCTATGGTGCAGCCTTGCCCATGCCGGGATACGTGGTGCCAGGTGTGAACCACCTGCTCGCAGCATCAGTACCTACAGCAGCAGGTGCAGGATGTGCGGCCCTTGCGCCCCACCTTCGCTTCGCAAGGTGGCCGCGCAAGTTTCGCCCACACTTGCCCGAGAAGTACGACGGAAGCGTCAACCCGGTGGAGTTCCTCCAGATCTACTCCACCGCCGTACTTGCTGCAGGAGGCGATGAGGCTGTCATGGCCAACTACTTTCCCGTCGCCTTGACTGGCCCAGCCCGGTCCTGGCTCATGAATCTACCCCAGGGGTCCATAACCTCCTGGGGTGAGCTCTGCCGGCAGTTCGTCGCCAACTTCGGCAGCTCCTACACCCGTCCCGGCACGGAGCTCGATCTCCACGCCGTCAAGCAACAACCTGGGGAGTCTCTGCGCTCTTTCATCCAGCGGTTCTCTCAGGTGCGCAACACCATCCCACATATCCAAAGCGCCTCTGTGGTGGTGGCGTTCCGACAGGGTGTCCGAGACGAGAAAATGCTCGAGAAGCTCGCGACTAGAGAGGTCCGCGACGTCTCGGAGCTCTTTAGCCTGGCGGATAAGTGCGCCAGGGCAGCCGAAGGGAGGAACTGGCACGCACTACCGACCTCCGAGTCAGGAGGGCAGCCCGGGTCCGGTGCTGCTGCCTATGAGGGTGGCAAGAAGACCAAGAACCGGGGGAGTGGAAAGATGAAGCCACCATTCACGGCCCCCGTCGCCGCAGCTGCGACAACCAGCGGAGCTCGGGGGCCGCGCCCCGACAAGAGGCAGCGGCAATCACCGGCCCCAGACAGTGGCCAGGGCGGGCTATGCCCCGTGCATGGCACCTGCAACCATACAGCTGCCGAGTGCTGGGAGATCCAGAGGCTCACAGAGCGCTTCCGTAATGGAAGACAGCAGAGGGCCGAAGCACCGCCCTACCCTCAGAGGGATGGCAAACAGAAGGCCGATGCCCCAGTCACCGCTGCCCACCAAGTGGGGTACCAGGAGCCTCAGCGTGTCATAAAGACAGTGCATGACGGTGAGGACTCCAGTTCTGACGGTGACGGGCCAAGGTGTTAGCCAGCTGCGGCACGCCTCCGTGCCTCGAACATACCTCTCGGGGGCCGCCTAGGGTCCGTCAACCCCTTGAAGGTCTTGCCAGAAGGGGGAGACGCCTTAGGTCATCCAAGGCGAGCCTGGGTCCACCTACCCCTTGAAGGCCTTAGCCAGAAGGGGAGAACTCCCCGGGGGCCCCGGAGAGAAGCCACGCAGGACCTGATCCAGCATGAAGACAACAACTTCGACAAGACTCGGCTTGCAGGGAACACCCCACAACGCACGGTCTCGGCTAATGCTCTGAGCACTACCGCCAAAGAACCAGACGCGACGGGGGCCCGCAAGAAGGCAGCCTGGTGAAGCGGCATGCTATATTCCAAGAAGGACCCATAAGCTCTCCCCCAGCAGGGAAGGTCCCTTCCGAATCATGAAAGCTGCCGCCCCAGGTACACATGCCTTTCAACCGAGAGTGGGATCCATTCCCAAAAATCCTTACCGTGGAGCAACACTGTAAGTCCTACTTACTGAGCATCGGTAGAACAGGGTTATTCACTTCTGTAATAGACCCCATAGAACTTAGGAACAGAGCTTGGGGTAGCTAAGTCTCAAGGGACGGTACAGGACTACGTCCAGTTTAGCCTGGTTCCGACCCTAAGCGCGTAGAGTCTTGCTTCCCTTGTAGACGAGGCGGAACATTGCGCCCACGAACAGCCAGAATTCCACCTATGGGTGCGAATACAGAGACCTGTTCTACTTAGCTCCTTCTCATGCGCTCATTTAAATTATGCATTAATTTTTATGATCGCACTATCTCTGTATGTTCATCATACGTATAGCTCCCCCTCTCCTGCGCTCACCCATAGTCGGCATTTGCTATCCTCCCGAAGGCGGCTGCGCTTGAGGCACCTGCCGATGGCCGAGTGAGTCTGTCGGGCCTCCCCCAGTCAGGTGTTGCGGTGTCAGTTGGTCACCTCCAGGAAAGGCCAGCGTTGTGCATGGGGGGTCCAGGGTGCGTATCCAGCTTAGCCGGCCCAGAGCCCAAAGCATGCGCATCCTGCTCCCCGGAGGTCCAGGGGAGTACGTCCGCTTTGCCTGGTCATGAACCCAAAGCGCGTGCACTCTGCTTCCCCAGCGCATGGCCCGGTACTAGGGATCGGACGGCCGTACCCGGACCTCGGAGGGAGCCGGAGCTCCGGCGCCTCGTGCACAGAATTGCCCAAGCCCCGTATAGCGGGCCAGGACCATAAGACGGATAAGACTAGGAGACAGGAGGGGAGGACCCCCCGAGGAGAATTACGTTTCCTCTACCTGTGTGCAGGACCTTCAGGTTACGGCAACAGGGACTGCATGAAGCGGGGGGAAAGGACTACCAGCTACACCGGCCTGGGAATGGAAGGACCGGGACCTGCCCCCCCAGAGGGGCAGGGCCCGGGGGCCCCGCGTGTCCAGCAGGCCCGGAACTCCTTCCTTGAGGGCTCCGGGCTCGCCACGTGGCAGGCAGGAACCGGACCTCCCCCTCTCAGCGGGAGGGCTCCGAAAGCCCTACGTGTCCAACATGACCGGAGCTCCCGTCTCTTAAGGAGGAGCTCCGGACCCACCACGTGGCCGGCAGATTTGGGCCCCCCCCCATAGGGCGAGGTTCGGAGACCTCCGGGGGCCCCTAACACAGTTAGGACCCGGGGGGGTGTCTGAGCGAAGCTCCGAGATTGGAAATGACCTCTGAGTACCTTGCGGAGCTAAGGACTCAGCCAGGCAAAGCCAAGAAGGGGGGAAAAGCATCACAGACACAAGTATCCAAGAGAGTCAATTTAAGCAAGGCTCATTGAGCTGGACTACAGACTCGATAAAAAAGGGAAAAGCAAGTCCTAAGGACCACCCGGCTCTCGCCGGAACCTTGCTGCTACAAGGGCGGCCACATCCTCGACTTCAGCCCTGGCAGCTTCCTCCCGCTCCGCGGCTGGGCCCTCTCTTGCTGGCTCCTGTGAGAAGGAGGGGTCGCGGCTCTTGAAGCATGCCAGCACATGCGAGGCGACCTCTAAAGCTAAGCCGCGGCCCTCGGCTTCAAGCTCGCTGGCGACCACCGAGTCGAGTCTGTCCAGCTTGGCGCCGATCGACTCCAATGCAGGGATCACCTCTGCCACCTACAATGCGGGAGTTGCGGCCCTCACCGGACTGAAACCAAGAGGGATCAGGGCGGACCCTGCCCGATCCACGAAGCTTGAGACCGCAAGGGCCTCGGAGGACCTTAGGGCTGAGAGTTCCTCCACCTCGCGGCGGGCCGCCCGCAGAGCCTCCAGGTTCCTCTCGGAGAATTCCTTCTCCTGGGCCGCCAGGGAACTCTTCCGAAGGCGGAGGGTCTCGGCTAGCCGCTCCAACTCAGCGGCCCTGAAGCCGGCAGTCAACTCGCGGTCCAAGACCGCCCGGCGATCATGGGAGACCTGTTCATCACTCAAGTCGAGGTCTGCCTTCAGAATCTCCAGTTCCTCCATCCGAGCTCGGAGGTCATCCTCGCCCGCAGCCAGCTGCGCGGCGACCCTCTCTGCCTCAGCTGCCACGGAACGCTCCCGCTCCTCAACGGCGAGTTCGCGGCGCTCCAACCGCTGCCGTATTTCCACAGCAGCTGAGAGGCTCTCTTCAGCCCGGGCGTGAGCCTCCAGGGCCTCCCTGTTGATCCGCCGCGACTGGGTGTCCATGCGGTCAACAGCCCGCTTCATCCGGTCGACGAGCGTTTCCTGGAAGTCGAGCAACTCCCGCCTGGAGTCGAGCTCACTCTTAACCTTCGTGGTCCTCTCCCGCAAAAGGTTCCCCAAGGTGAGGAGGCGGTCCCGTTCAACCGTATACTCCTCCCGCTCGCGCCCTAGTGCAGCCAAGACCTGCCGGACGCTCGACTCGGCGAGCGCGAAGGCGTCCGCCAGAGGCAATGGAGCAACAGAAGCTGGGGCAGTCCCTCCGACCTCCTCCATTACCTCGTCCTCGGGAAGAGCCGGCGCGCCAGCCGCCGAGACGACACACCGGAACAGGAGAAGTCCACGCTGGCCTGGCGGCCGCAGCAGTCGCCCCTGGCTCCGAGCGCATCGGCACAGATTCCCCGCAAGACGGGGAAGACCGGGAAGCGCGGACACTCCAGCGGGCTCTGAACCCCGACTTCTGAGCCGGGGTAGGATTTCCAGAGCCTGCTACCGTCTCCGATGACCGCTCCCTTGGACTGGCGGAACAGGGGGTGCCGCAGAGGCTTCCCCTAGCACATCAGCCCGGGGCCTCTTTGAGTCGCCACCGGAGGGGGTGTCAGGCACCCCAGAATCCCGACTTGGCACCGGCGCCGTTGCTGGAGGAGATCGGGCGCGTTTCTTCTCTAGCAGCGGGTTGGAAGCCATGGCAAGGGAGAGCTCAAAGGCAAGAAAGCAAAAGCGCAAAGAGTCCAAGAAGAAGCACAGAGAAGTGCGAAGGGAAGCTACAACATGGGTGAGACCCCCTCTAAAAAGCTTCCCGGTGCAGTTCCAAGCGATTCGGAACTCTTCGAATACACCGCACCCGCAACCGCTTCGGTTCCTAGACCGAGTGCCGATGACGGGTGGGCCCAAGCCGCTTAGCTAAAGTGGTGGGGTCATGGAGTCAGTCTCCTAAGAAGATGAGCCGGCAAGGCCCTTCGGCGGTTCCCGAAGAAAGCGCCGCAACGTGCAGAAGTGGCAGCCTTGGGAACCACCACAGTAAAAGCAATCATCAAGTGGGCGCACGCTCTCACGACCCCACGGCCGTTCGTGCTCCAGCAGCGGTCAAGTCGGGACTTAGAGAAAGTGCGCGGATCGGAAGAGACGGAGGTCCCACCTCGGGCTCGCTATCTCCCCCGAGATGGGCCCGGGGGCCACTGTCGGTACCTGAGATATGGGGTATCCCCGCGCACAGGGTAAAATGACTGAGGTGCTCGCCCTTCTCCGCAGGGAGAGCTCCGAAGGCGCCACGCGTCTGGCGGGGCCGGACCTCCCTCTCCTCAGAGGAGAGCTCCAGGCCCACCACGTGGCATGCAGAAGCCGGACCTCCCCCTCCGCGGCAGAGAGGTCCGAAGATGCCACGCGTCCAGCGAGGCCGGACCTCCCTCCCCTCAGAGGTGAGCTCCGGGCCCACCACGTGGCATGCAGAAGCTGGACCTCCCCCTCCGCGGGAGAGAGGTCCGAAGGCGCCACGCGTCCAGCGGGGCCGGACCTTCCTCTCCTCAGAGAAGAGCTCTGGACCCGCCACGTGGCTGGAAGAACGGTGCTGCCTGCCCCCGGGCGGTAGGCAGCGGGCGTAAAGGCGCCCCTCACCTTGCCCGTACAAGGAATTCAAGGCCCGCGTCTTCACAAGACGCGGAAACGCGGAGCACGCGCCTGTCAGGTGCCGTTGCGTCCAGTCGCATCACAGACTGGCGCGCGGTGTCAGAACCTGACAGGTAATAAACGCCGCGACAAGACATCCCATGCCGCCTGCGCCGTCATCAACCACTACGACTGGCGCACGGCATGGGCAGGGCGGCAAAAGGAAGACTCAGAAGCCTTCGACCGGAGGCGACCACCGGCATAACTACAGATACGGTAGATAATAGACAATCTTCCCGGGACCACCTGTCGGGTCCCGGCTTCCCTTGTAAGCCGCCCGAGCCTTGGACTATAAAAGGCTCGGGTAGGCGTCGATAGCAAGGGTTCGCATTCTGCAACTCATACGCTAGCCATACACTCTCAAGCTGTAACTCACCCCCAAGCTCAGGCCCCCGGCCCTGAGCAGCATGCAATACAGCGAGCTCCATAGCTCGCCATGGACGTAGGGTTTTACGCTCCGGCGGCCTGAACCACGTAAAACTTCCCGTGTCAAGCTCTCACTAACTCGTCCATCCGCGCAAGCTCTCCGCTAGGAACTAGCCCCTCCGAAAAAAGAACCTCCGCGGGCTGCCCAGTGCAGGCCCGGGGGAAGTGTCGATCGCACACTTCGACAATGTTCATCAGGGAGGATATTGTCCTTCAAGTAGTCCCGGATCTCCGTGATCCATGCATCGGGTCTGACTTGAGCTTCTGGATCTTGAGCGCTCGGTTGCACGGAGTCCCCAGTGACGCTTACGATCCTTGGCGGCGCCCACGGTTGTAGGGCCACCGGGACCGCCAGCTTCGAGGTGCTGGTCAAGCCCCCTTCGCCCGGCTCGGCGGGCCGGGCTGTGGGCCGCAGCAACGTCCTCTCGAAGACTCCTTCGGGCGCAGGGGCTCCGGTGGAAGCCTTCGTTGAAAAGTCATCGGCTGCGGTATTACCGGCGCGCGGTACGTGGTGCAGGTCCAAGGCGAAGAATTCTTTCTCCAACATCTGCACGTGAAGCAGATATGCAGCTAGCTGGGGGTCATTGCAGGAGCATTCGCCCTTGACTTGCTTGATGACCAGCTGGGAGTCGCCCTGTGCCAACAACTGGCGAGCGCCTAAAGACAGGGCTGTCTGCAGGCCAAAGATGAGTGCTTCATACTCCGCCATGTTGTTGGTTGCCTTGAAATTGAGATGCACCATATACCCAAACTGTTCCCCCGATGGCATGAGGAGCAGTACGCCGGCACCGGCTCCCTGCTTTTGCGAGGAGCCGTCGAAGAAGAGTGTCCAGTGGGGTTCGGTGAAGACCGGAGCTTGGTGCTCCGGTTCTCCGCCCCCATGGCCCCCTGGGTCAGCCTCCGTTGGTGTCCACTCCGCCACAAAGTCAGCCAGTGCTTGGCTCTTGACTGCATGGCGTGGGAGGAAGTCCAGCTCAAACTCCGCCAGCTCCGCCGCCCATTTAGCAACGTTGCCAGTTGCATGGGGGCTGTGAAGAATTGTCTTCAGTGGATACGAGGTGACTACCGAGACCTGGTGGGCCTGGAAGTAATGGCGGAGCTTTCTGGAGGCAACGAGCACCGCATACAGCAGCTTGTGGACTTCCAGGTACCTTGTCTTGGCATCATGAAGTACTTCGCTGATGTAGTAGACAGGCCTCTGTATGGTTCGAACCCTCTTTCTCAGGTCTGGGAGGTCCTCGTCCATTGGCCCACTGGAGGTGGGCGGACCCACGGGGGCCTCCGGGAGCTGGGACCCGGAGGCCCTTAAGCTATCTTGATTGTCCGGGAGCTCCGAGGGGTCTTGGGGGACCTCTGGGAGGTCCCATTTGGCCCCCGGGGGGTCCCGCGGGGCCCCCGGGGGTTTATCTTGGAGGTCCGGGAGACTGCCCAGGACCTCCGGGAGGCCAACCTGGACCTCCGGGAGGTTGCCTTGGAGGCCCGGGAGACCGTCTTGGTCCTGCGGGGCCTCCTGGTGTCTGTCTTCTGCTACCGGAGCAGGTTGTGAAGATGAGGGGTCCGGCCGCTCTGCGACGAGGACCATACTCACTACTTCAGTTGTCGCCGCGATGTAGAGCAACAGGTGCTCTCCGGGCTCTGGGGCTACCATGATTGGTAGGGTCGTCAGGAGTCGCTTCAACTCCTGGAAAGCCTCTTCCGCTTCGTCAGTCTAGGCAAAGGGGCCTGACTTGTGCAGGAGCTTAAAGAAGGGGAGTGCCCGCTCTGCTAGCCTCGGTATAAACCGACTCAGCGCGGCTAGACATCCTGTGAGTTTCTGGACATCCTTGACGCGGGCAGGGGGCCGCATCAAGTCAATGGCCTTGATCTTCTCTGGGTTGGCCTCAATCCCCCGGTGCGAGACCAGGAACCCTAAGAGCTTCCCAGAGGACACGCCGAACACACATTTATCTGGGTTCAGCTTGGTGTGCGTAGAGCGCAACTTGTCAAAGACTAAGGCTAGGTTATCTAGCAGGGACGGACCCTGCTTGACCTTGACAACTATGTCATCGACATACAACTCAACCAGGTCTCTTATTAACTCCCCAAAGGTTTTGTGCATTGCCCGCACAAAGGTGGGGAGTGCATTCTTTAGGCCGTAAGGCATAGACACATAGCAATAAAGGCCGTCTACTGTGATGAAGGAGGTATGCTCCTCGTCCTCCCTAGACATGGGGATCTGATGGAAACCCGAGTAGGCGTCTAGGAAGCACAGCATATCACAGCCTGACGTTGAGTCTACTATTTACTATCCAGGCCCCCGGCTACCCGGGTGGTCTGGGTAGCTTTGGCGCCGACTTGGACGACCTTTAAGGGGACGCCGCCCTCGTCGAGAGGTTGCACCCGGGGTGCTATGGTGAAAGCACGGTGACGTGCGCACGGGCGGAGCTGGTCCGGTTCCGTATTGCCGGGGGCTGAGGCCCCAGCTGTTGCGAGTGCTTGGAGCTTCTCCAGGGCCGACACTGCAGCAGTGCGGTCCCCACGAATCCTGAGAACACCTGTCGGTGTTGGCATCTTCAGGACAAGGTAGCCGTAATGGGCTACAGCCATGAACCGGTACAGGGCTGGCCTGCCGATTATGGCGTTGAAGGGGAGGTCTATCTCCGCTACGTCGAACAGAATGTACTCTGTTCGATAGCTGTCCGGAGCCCCGAAGGTCACCGGGAGACTAATGTTGCCGTAGGGGATAACCTGTCCCGGCCCTACCCCTGAGAACGGACTCGACGGGGTGAGCTTGGCCATCGGGATTTGCAGCTTCTGGAAAGCTGCACGGCTGATGAGGTTCAGCCCAGCCCCTCCATCCACCAAAACGTGGTACATTCTCACGTTGGCGATGGTAGGGGCCACCAGGAGCGGTAGTTGGCCGGCCCCAGCCATGTTCCTGGGGCAGTCGGTGGCATCAAAGCTGATGGGGGTCCCCATCCACTTTAAGTGCGGTGCAGCACTTGGGAGTGGCGCCACCGACGCTACCGCTCGGCGCAGAGTCTTGACTGCGCTTCGGGACGAGGGGTCGGCGGACCCGCCGTATATGACGTAGAGCTTCTTCCGACGCTCATCGCCGCTGGAGCCGGAATCCTCGTGATTGCGTGCCGCCTTCACGACACGCGGAGGCTCCTGGATCTCCTCTGGGTGGTCGGTGTTGTCTGGAACATCCACCCTCTGCTCATCTTCCTTTGGACGGAAGGGCAGGTCATCAGCCCGCTGCCGCTTCTCCTTGCGGAAGCGCTCTGTGAGCCTTCGGATCTCCCGGCACTCGGCAGCAGTGTGGCGACAGCTGCCGTGCACGGGGCACATATTGTCTTTATCACCTTCTGGGATTGGTGATCTTCGCTGCTTCTTGTCGGGGCGCGGCCCCCGAGCCCCACCGAGTGTCGCTGCAGTGACGACTGGGGCTGCGGTCGGTGACTCTATCTTGCTTCTGCCTCGGTTCTTGGCCTTCCTGCTGCCTCCACAGGGAGTAGGACTGGATCCGGGCAGTCCCCCTGACTCGGAGGATGGCAGTGAGTGCCAGTTCCGTCCTTCGGCAGCTCTGGCGCATTTGTCTGCCAAGCTGAAGAGCTCTGAGACGTCGCGGACCTCCCTGGTCGCGAGCTTCTCGAGCATCTTCCTGTCCCGGACGCCTTGCCGGGACGCCACCACCACAGAAGCATTTTGAATGTGTGGGATGGTGTTCCGCACCTGGGAGAACCGCTGGATGAAAGAGCGCAGCGACTCCCCAGGTTGCTGCTGGACGGCGTGGAGGTCGAGCTCCGTGCCAGGCCGGGTGTAGGAGCTGCCGAAGTTGGCTACGAATTGTCGGCAAAGCTCTCCCCAGGAGGTGACGGAACCTTGGGGGAGGTTCATGAGCCAAGACCGGGCTGGACCGGTCAAGGCGACAGGGAAATAATTGGCCATGACGGCTTCATTCCCTCCTGCGGCAAGTACGGCGGTGGAGTAGATCTGGAGGAACTCCGCCGGGTTGACGCTGCCGTCGTACTTCTCGGGCAGGTGTGGCCGAAACTTGCGCGGTCACTTCGCAAAGCGAAGATGGGGCGCGAGGGCTGCACACCCTGCTTCTGTCACCGCAGGTTCTGGTGCCGCGAACGCTGAGTTCGCACCAGGCACAGTGTACCCCGGTACGGGCAAAGCTGCACCATAGGCCGGGGGCGCCATCTGCAGTACATATGACTGTGGCATATTCTGCACGGCGCAGGCCTGGGGCAGAGATCGCATAGCAAAGGTCTGCTCCTCAGGCTGGGTCGAGGCCGACGTCATGCTGTCATCAGCTTCTTGGTAGCGACGCCTTTCTCGGCGTTGCTCAAGGTATACCCGGGCATCTTGACCCGAGTGACCCCGCTCCAGCTCTGTCCTCAGATCCATCGATTGAGGGCTGGCAGAGCTGGAATCTGCCGTCTATTCATCAACCATCGGCGTGCGTATCAGCGACACGGCCGGCTGGTCAGAGTGTCGTCTCCGCTGGAGTCGCGGGCTTGCGGCAGCGACGACAAGACGGTCTACCTCGAGAATCCACCGCTGGGTCGCTGCCTGAGGCGCGTCTCCAGCGGGCGGATTGTGCAGTAGCGCTCTTGCTGCAGCTAGCGCACCCCTTCCGGGTACGCCCGGCGCTACCGGAGATATGACGCTGGTTGGAGCCTGCATTGCCGGGGTCGGCGCTGCCAGAGCCGGTTGCTGGCTCCCAGCTTGTACTGACACACTCCGTCCTGAGTGTGTTGGCTTGTACTCCCCCCTAGCCACGGCTCGCCGCGGAGGCGGGGGAGGTGAGTTTGCCGCCGAAGGGAGCTTGGTCATCTTCGTCGGCAGAAACTCATCGCGCTAGGGGAAAAGCCCCCTACCTGGCGCGCCAAATGTCGAAGTGTGCGATCGACACTTCCCCCGGGCCTGCACTGTGCAGCCCGCGGAGGTTCTTTTTTCGGAGGGGCTAGTTCCTAGCGGAGAGCTTGCGCAGATGGACGAGTTAGTGAGAGCTTGACACGGGAAGTTTTACGTGGTTCAGGCCGCCGGAGCGTAAAACCCTACGTCACCGGCGAGCTATGGAGCTCGCTGTATTGCTTGCTGCTCAGGGCCGGGGGCCTGAGCTTGGGGGTGAGTTACAGCTTGAGAGTGCATGGCTAGCGTATGAGTTGCAGAATGCGAACCCTTGCTATCGACGCCTACCCGAGCCTTTTATAGTTCAAGGCTCGGGCAGCTTACAAGGGAAGCCGGGACCCGACAGGTGGTCCCGGGAAGATTGTCTATTATCTACCGTATCTGTAGTTATGCCGGTGGTTGCCTCCGGTCGAAGGCTTCTGAGTCTTCCTTTTGCCGCCCTGCCCATGCCGTGCGCTAGTCGTAGTGGTTGATGACGGCGCAGGCGGCATGGGGTGTCTTGTCGTGACGTTTATTACCTGTCAGGTTCTGACACCGCGCGCCAGTCTGTGATGCGACTGGACGCAACGGCACCTGACAGGCGCGTGCTCCGCGTTTCCGCGTCTTGGGAAGACGCGGGCCTTGAATACCTTTACGGGCAAGGTGAGGGGTGCCTTTACGCCCGCTGCCTACCGCCCGGGGGCAGGCAGCACCGTTCTTCTAGCCACGTGGCGGGTCAGGAGCTCTTCTCTGAGGAGAGGGAGGTCCGGTCCCGCTGGACGCGTGGCGCCTTCGGACCTTTCTCCCGCGGAGGGGGAGGTCCCGCTTCTGCATGCCACGTGGCGGGCCCGGAGCTCACCTCTGAGGAGAGGGAGGTCCGGCCCCGCTAGACGCGTGGCGTCTTCGGGCCTTTCTCCCGCGGAGGGGAGGTCCGGCTTCTGTATGCCACATGGCGGGCCCGGAGCTCTCTTCTGAGGAGAGGGAGGTCCGGCCCCGCCAGACGCGTGGCGCCTTCGGAGCTCTCCCTGCGGAGAAGGGCGAGCACCTTAGATATTTTACCCTGTGCGCGGGGGTACCCCATATCTCAGGTACCGACAGGCACCGTGTTTCTTCAGACTGGCGTAGGTGCGAGTCTTAAGACCCCGGAGAATCTCCGCGTTGGCCCTCTCGACTTACCCATTGCTCTTTGGATGGGCGACAGAGGCATAGCACACCTGAATGCCGAGGTCTTCGCAGTAGTCTTGGAAGGCTGCGCTGGTGAACTGGGTCCCGTTGTCGGTGATGATTCTGTTCGCGACCCCGAACCGGCAGACAATAGACTTGATGAACTTTACTGCGGATTGCTTGTTGATGGTGACAACTGGTGTGGCTTCCGGCCACTTGGTGAACTTGTCGATGGTGACATAGAGGTACCGGAATCCCCCGACGGTTCTGGGAAACGGTCCCAAGATGTCCAGCCCCCATACGGCAAATGGCCACGAGGGCGGAATCATCTGTACCGCCTGAGCCGGTGTATGGATCTGCTTGGCGTGGAACTGGCACGCCTTGCAGCTCTCGACCAGCTTGACGGCATCCTGGAGTGCTGTCGGCCAGTAGAAGCCATGCCGGAAGGCTTTACCGACAAGCGTGCGTGAGGAAGAGTGACTTCCACATTTGCCTCCATGGATCTCAGCGAGCAAGTCGCAGCCTTCCCCCTGGGTTATGCACCACAATAGGATGTGGTTGGCGCCACTCCGGTAGAGATCCCCCTCTACCAGCGCGTATCTCTTAGCCATACGCACAATCCGTTCAGCAGTTGCATGTTCATCAGGGAGGATGTTGTCCTTCAAGTAGTCCCGGACCTCCGTGATCCATGCATCGGGTCTGACTTGAGCTTCTGGATCTTGAGCACTGGATTGCACGGAGTCCCCAGTGACGCTTACGATCCTTGGCGGCATCCATGGCTGTAGGGCCGCCGGGACTGCCAGCTTCGAGGTGCTGTTCAAGCCCCCTTCGCCCGGCTCGGCGGGCCGTGCTGTGGGCCACAGCAACGTCCTCTCGAAAACTCCTTAGGGCGCGGGGGCTCCGGTGGAAGCCTTCGTTGAAAGGTTGTCAGCTGCGGCATTGCCAGCGCGGTGTACGTGGCGCAGGTCCAAGGCGAGGAATTGTTTCTCCAACATCTGCATGTGAAGCAGATACGCAGCTAGCTGTGGGTCATTGCAGGAGCATTCGCCCTTGACTTGTTTGATGACCAGCTGGGAGTCGCCCTGTGTCAACAACTGGCGAGCGCCTAAAGACAGGGCTGTCTGCAGGCCAAAGATGAGTGCTTCATACTCTGCCATGTTGTTGGTTGCCTTGAAATTGAGACGCACCATGTACCCAAACTGTTCCCCCGATGGCATGAGGAGCAGTACGCCAGCACCGGCCCCCTTCTTTCGCGAGGAGCCGTCGAAGAAAAGTGTCCAGTGGGGCTCGGTGAAGACCGGAGCTTGGTGCTCTGGTTCACCGTCTTCGTCGCCCCCTGGGTCAGTCTTCGTTGGTGTCCACTCTGCCACAAAGTCAGCCAGTGCTTGGCTTTTGACTGTGTTGGTACCTGCGATATGGGGTACTCTCGCGCACAGGGGAAAATGCCTAAGGAACTCGCCCTTCTCCGCAGGGAGAGCTCTGAAGGCGCCACGCGTCCGGCGGGGCCGGACCTCCCTCTCCTCAGAGGAGAGCTCCGGGCCCGCCACGTGGCGTACAGAGGCCGGACCTCCTCCTCCACGGGAGAGAGGTCCGAAGGTGCCACGTATCCGGCGGGGCCGGACCTCCCTCTCCTCAGGGAGGAGCTCCGGGCCCGCCACGTGTCCGACAGAAGCCGAAACTCCCCCTCCACGGGGAGAGGTCCGAAGGCTCCACGTGCCCCACGGGGCCGGACCCTCCTCTCCTCTGAGAAGGGCTCCGAGCCCGCCACGTGGCCAGCAGAACGGCGCTGCCTGCCCCCGAGCGATAGGCAGCGGGCGTAAAGACGCCCCATACCTTGCCCGTACAAGGTATTCAAGGCCCGCGTCTTCCCAAGACGCGGAGACACGGAGCACGCCTCTGTCAGGTGTCGTTACGCCCAGTCGCATCACAGACTGGCGCGCGGTGTCAGAGCCTGCCAGCCAATAAACGCAGCGACAAGACTTCCCATGTTGCCCCCGCCGTCATCATCCACTACGACTAGCATGCGGCATGGGCAGGGCTGCAAGACGAAGACTCAGAAGCATTTGCCAGAGACAACTACCGGCATAACTGCAGATACGGTAGATGATAGACAATCTCCCCGGGACCACCTGTCGGGTCCCGGGCCCCCTTGTAAGCCACCCGAGTCTTGGACCATAAAAGGCTCGGATAGGCGACGATAGCAAGGGTTCGCACCTCTGCAACTCATACGCTAGCCATTCACACCCAAGCTGTAACTCACCCCCAAGCTCAGGACTCCGGTTCTGAGCAGCAAGCAATACAGCGAGCTCCATAGCTCGCCGTGGACGTACGGTTTTACGCTCCGGCGGCCTGAACCACGTAAAACTCACTGTGTCAAGCTCTCACTAACTCGTCCATCCGCGCAAGCTCTCCGCAAGGGACTAGCCCCACCGAAAAAAGAACCTCCGCGGGCTGCCCAGTTCAGGCCCGGGGGAAGTGTCGACCGAACACTTCGACATTTGGCGCGCCAGGTAGGGGGCTTTTCCCCTTGCGCGACGAGTTTCCGTCGACGAAGATGACCAAGCTCCCTTCAGCGGCAAACTCACCTCCCCCACCTCCGCGGCGAACCGTGACCAGGGGGGAGTACATGTCAACACACTCGGGACGGAGTGTGTCGGTACAAGCTGGGAGCCAGCAACCGGCTCTGGCAGCGCTGACCCCGGCAATGCAGGCTCCAACCAGCGTCAGGTCTTCAGTAGCGCTGGGCGTACCCGGTGAGGGTGCGCTAGCTGCAGCAAGAGTGCTACTGCATAATCCGCCTGCTGGGGACGCGCCTCAGGCAGCGACCCAGCAGTGGATTCGCGAGGTAGACCGTCTCGTCGTCGCCGCCGCAAACCCTCGACTTCGGCGGGGACGACACTCTGGCCAACCGGCCGTGTCGCTGATGAGCACGCCAATGGTTGACGAAAAGACGGCAGATTCCGGCTCTACCAGGCTCCAATCGACGGATCTGAAGACAGAGCTGGAGCGGTGTCGCTTGGGTCAAGATGCCCGGGTATACCTCGAGCAACGCCGAGAAAGGCGTCGCTACCAAGAGGCTGACGACAGCATGACGTCGGCCTCGACCCAGCCTGAAGAGCAGACCATCGCCACGCGATCTCTGCCCCAGGCCTGCGCCATGCAGAATATGCCACAGTCATATGTCCTGCAGATGGCGCCCCCGGCCTATGGTGCAGCCTTGCCCGTACCGGGGTACACTGTGCCCAGGGCGAACCGAGCGTTCGTGGCACCAGAACCTGCGGCGACAGAAGCAGGGTGTGCGGCCCTTGCGCCCCACCTTCGCTTCACGAAGTGGCCGCACAAGTTTCGGCCGCACCTGCCCGAGAAGTACGACGGCAGCGTCAACCCGGCGGAGTTCCTCCAGATCTACTCCACCGCCGTACTTGCCGAAGGAGGGAATGAGGCCGTCATGGCCAATTACTTCCCTGTCGCCTTGACCGGTCCAGCCCGGTCTTGGCTCATGAACCTCCCCCAGGGTTCCGTAACTTCCTGGGGAGAGCTTTGCCGGCAGTTCATCGCCAACTTCGGCAGTTCCTACACTCGGCCTGGCACGGAGCTCGACCTCCACGCCATCCAGCAACAACCTTAGGAGTCGCTGCGCTCTTTCATCCAGCGGTTCTCCCAGGTGCAGAACACCATCCCACACATTTAAAATGCTTCTGTGGTGGTGGCGTTCCGGCAAGGCGTCCGGGACAAGAAGATGCTCGAGAAGCTCGCGACCAGGGAGGTCCGCGATGTCTCAGAGCTCTTCAGCCTGGCAGACAAGTGCGTCAGGGCAGCCGAAGGGCGAAACTGGCACTCACTGCCGTCCTCCGAGTCAGGAGGACAGCCCGGATCTGGTCCTACTCCCTGTGGAGGCAGCAGGAAGG
This sequence comes from Neostapfia colusana, assembly GCA_030760725.1. NCBI lineage: Eukaryota > Viridiplantae > Streptophyta > Magnoliopsida > Poales > Poaceae > Neostapfia > Neostapfia colusana. The sequence continues at coordinate 17,974,543 of JASWHV010000003.1, forward strand.
CCAAGAACCGAGGCAGAGGCAAGATAGAATCACCGACCGCAGCTCCAGTCGTCACTGCAGCGACGCTCAGTGGGGCTCGGGGGCCGCGCCCCAACAAGAGGCAGCGAAGATCACCAATCCCAGAAGGTGATCAAGACAATATGTGCCCCGTGCACGGCAGCTGTCGCCACACTACTGCCGAGTGTCGGGAGATCTGAAAGCTCGCAGAGCGCTTCCGCAAAGGGAAGCAGCAGCGGGCTGATGCCCCACCCTTCCGTCCAGAGGAGGGCAAACAGAGGGTGGATGTCCCAGACAGCATCGACCACCCAGAGGAGATCCAGGAGCCTCAGCGCGCCGTGAAGGCGGCACGCAATCATGAGGACTCCAGCTCCAGCGACGATGAGCGTCGAAAGAAGCTCTACGTCATATACGGCGGGTCCGCCGACCCCTCGTCCCGAAGCACAGTCAAGACTCTGCGCCGAGCGGTAGCGTCGGTGGCGCCACTCCCAAGTGCCGCACCGCACCTTAAGTGGATGGGGACCCCCATCAGCTTTGACGCCACCGACTGCCCCAGGAACATGGCTGGGGCCGGCCAACTACCGCTCTTTGTAGCTCCTACCATCGCCAACGTGAGAATGTACCACGTTTTGGTAGATGGTGGAGCTGGGCTGAACCTCATCAGCCGTGCAGCTTTCCAGAAGCTGCAGATCCCGATGGCCAAGCTCACCCCGTCGAGCCCGTTCTCAGGGGTAGGGCCTGGACAGGTCATTCCCTACGGCAACATTAGCCTCCCGGTGACCTTCGGGGCTCCGGACAGCTATCGGACAGAGTACATTCTGTTCGACGTAGCGGAGATAGACCTCCCCTTCAACGCCATAATCGGCAGGCCAGCCCTGTACCAGTTCATGGCAGTAGCCCACTACGGCTACCTCGTCCTTAAGATGCCAACACCGACGGGCGTCCTCAGGATTCGTGGACACCGCACTGCTGCAGTGTCGGCCTTAGAGAAACTCCAAGCGCTCGCAACAGCTGGGGCATCAGCCCCCGGCAGTGCAGAGCCGGACCAGCTCCGCCCGAGCGCATGCCACCGTGCCTCCGCCACAGCACCCCGGGTGCAACCTCTCGACGAGGGCGGCGTCCCCTTAAAGGTCGTCCAAGTCGGCGCTGAAGCCACCCAGACTATCCGGGTAGCCGGGGTTCTGGATAGCAAATAGGAAGGCGCGCTCGTCACCTTCCTCCGGCACAACGTCGACGTGTTTGCATGGCAGCCGTCACAGATGCCGGGGATCCCCAGGGAGGTGATCGAGCACCACTTAAAAGTCTTCCCCGACGCCCGGCCGGTTCAACAGAAGCCCCGCAAGCAGTCCATCGAGCGGCAAAACTTCATTCGTGAAGAAGTCAAGAAGCTGCTGGACGCTGGCTTCATACGGGAGGTCCACCACCCCCGGTGGTTGGCGAACCCCGTCGTTGTCCCGAAGGCCGGCGGGAAGCTCCGGATGTGCATTGACTACACCAGTCTCAATAAGGCATGTCCCAAAGATCCATCCCCTCTCCCTAGAATAGATCAAATAGTAGACTCAACATCAGGCTGTGATATGCTGTGCTTCCTAGATGCCTACTCGGGTTTCCATCAGATCCCCATGTCTAGGGAGGATGAGGAGCACACCTCCTTCATCACAGTAGACGGCCTTTATTGTTATGTGTCTATGCCTTACGGCCTAAAGAATGCACTCCCCACCTTTGTGCGAGCAATGCACAAAACCTTTGGGGAGTTAATAAGAGACCTAGTTGAGGTGTACGTCGATGACATAGTGTCGGTACCCTCGATATGGGGTACCCCCGCACACAGGGGAAAATGCCTAAGGATCTCGCCCTTCTCCGCAGGGAGAGCTCCGAAGGCGCCATGCGTCCAGCGGGGCCGGACCTCCCTCTCCTCAAAGGAGAGCTCCGGGGCCACCACATGGCATACAGAAGCCGGACCTCCCCCTCCGCGGGAGAGAGGTCCGAAGGCGCCGCGTGTCCAGCGGGGCCGGACCTCCCTCTTCTCAGAGGAGAGCTCTGGGCCCGCCATGTGGCCAACAGAAGCCGAGCCTCTCCCTCCACGGGGAGAGGTCCGGAGGCTCCACGTGCCCCGCGGGACTGACCCTTCTCTTCTCTGAGAAGGGCTCCGGGCCCGCCACGTGGCAGCAGAGCGACGCTGGCTGCCCCGAGCGATAGGCAGCGGGCGTAAATACGCCCCATACCTTGCCCGTACAAGGTATTCAAGGCCCGCATCTTCCCAAGACGCGGAGACGCGGAGCACGCTTCTGTCAGGTGCCGTTGCGTCCAGTCGCATCACAGACTGGCGCGCGGTGTCAGAACCTGTCAGCCAATAAACACCGCGACAAGACATCCCATGCCGCCTGCGCCGTCATCAATCACTACGACTAGCATGCGGCATGGGCAGGGCGGCAAGATGAAGACTCAGAAGCCTTCGACCAGAGACAACTACTGGCATAACTGCAGATACGGTAGATAATAGACAATCTTCCCGGGACCACCTGTCGGGTCCCGGCTCCCCTTGTAAGCCGCCCAGGTCTTGGACTATAAAAGGCTTGGGTAGGCGTCGATAGCAAGGGTTCGCACTTTGCAACTCATACGCTAGCCATACACTCTCAAACTGTAACTCACCCCCAAGCTCAGGCCTCCGGTCCTGAGGAGCAAGCAATACAGCGAGCTCCATAGCTCGCCGTGGACATAGAGTTTTACGCTCCGGCGGCCTGAACCACGTAAAACTCGCCGTGTCAAGCTCTTACTAACTCGTCCATCTGCGCAAGCTCTCCGTTAGAGACTAGCCCCACCGAAAAAAGAACCTCCGCAGGCTGCCCAGTGCAGGCCTGGGGGAAGTGTCGACTGAACACTTCGACATTTGGCGCGCCAGGTAGGGGGCTTTTCCCCTAGCGCGACGAGTTTCTGCCGGCGAAGATGACCAAGCTTCCTTCAGCGGCAAACTCTCCTCCTCCGCGTTCACGACGAACCGTGACCACTGGGGAGTACATGTCGACACACTCAGGATGGAGTGTGTCGGCACAAGCTGGTAGCCAGCAGCCGACTCCGGCTATGCAGGCCCCGACCAGTGTGAGATCTTCTGCAGCACTGAGCGTACACCATGGAGGTGCGCTAGCTGCAGCAAGAGCGCTGCTGCGCAACCCACCTGCGGGGGATGCGCCCCATTCAGCGACCCAGCAATGGGTCCGCGAGGTGGACCACCTCGTCGTCGCCGCCGTGAACCCTCGGTTTCGGCGAGGACGGCGCCCAGGACAACCGGCTGTGTTGCTGACGCGCACACCCACGGTTGACGGGCTAACGGCGGATTCCAGCTCCTTCAGGCTCCTGTCGACGGACCTGCGAAGGGAACTGGGACGGTGCCACTTGGGCCAGGACGCCCGGGTGTACCTCGAGCGACGCCGAGAAAGGCGTCGCAACCATAAGGCTGGCGACAGCATGTCGTCGGCCTCGACACAACCTGAAGGGCAGGTCTTCGCCACGCGAGCCCTGCCTCAGGCATATGCTGCGCAGCATATGCCACAACTATATGCGCCGCAAGCAGCGGCCCCGGTCTATGGTGCAGCCTTGCCCATGCCGGGATACGCGGTGCCAAGTGCGAACCAAGCGTTCGCAGCGCCAGTACCTGCAGCAGCAGGTGCAGGATGTGCGGCCCTTGCACCCCACCTTCGCTTCGCGAGGTGGCCGCGCAAGTTCCGGCCGCACCTGCCCGAAAAGTACGACGGTAGCGTCAACCCGGCGGAGTTCCTCCAGATCTACTCCACCGCCATACTTGCCGCAGGAGGGGACGAGGCTGTCATGGCCAACTACTTCCCCGTCGCCTTGACCGGCCCAGCTCGGTCTTGGCTCATGAATCTACCTCAGGTGTCCATAACCTCTTGGGGAGAGCTCTGCCGGCAATTCGTCGCCAACTTCGGCAGCTCATACACCCGTCCCGGCACGGATCTCGACCTCCACGCCATCCAACAACAACCAGGGGAGTCGCTGCGCTCGTTCATCCAGCGGTTCTCCCAGGTGCGGAACACCATCCTACACATCCAGAACGCTTCTGTGGTGGTGGCGTTCCGGCAAGGTGTTCAGGACAGGAAGATGCTCGAGAAGCTCGCGACCAGGGAGGTCCGCGATGTCTCAGAACTCTTCAGCCTGGCGGACAAGTGTGCCAGAGCAGCCGAAGGGCGGAACTGGCACTCTCTGCCCGCCCCCAAGCCAGGGGGTCAGCCGGGATCCGGCGACGCTTCGTACGGAAGCGGCAGGAAGATCTAGAGCGGAGGCGGAAGCAAGATAAAGCCATCAGCCGCGGTCCCCGTTGCCACAACGGCGGCGCCCAGTGGAGCTCAAGGGCCGCGCCCTGACAAGAGGCCGCGACAATCACCGGCCCCAGACGGGGGCCGGGATGAATTATGCCCTGTGCATGGCACCAGTTATCATACCGCTGCCGAATGCCGAGAAATCCAGAAGCTTGCGGAGCGCTTCCGGAAAGGGAAGCAGCCCCTAACTGATGCCCCACTCTACAGTCAAAGGGAGGGCAAGCAGAAGGTCGAGGCCCGAGACGGCATCGACCACCAGGTGGAGTTCCAGGAGCTTCAGCACGCCGTAAAGGCAGTGCGCAGTCATGGGAGCTCCAGCTCCAGTGATGACGAGCACCGGAAGATGCTCTATGTCATCTTTGGCGGGTCCGCTGACCCCCCGTCCCGAAAGCATGGCTAAGGCCTTGCGCCGAGCGGTAGCGTCGGTGGCTCCCCTCCCAGGTGCATCACCGCACCTCAGGTGGATGGGAACCCCCATCAGCTTCGATGGCACCGACTGCCCCAGGAACATGGCTGGGGCCGGCCAACTGCCGCTCGTGGTGGCCCCCGCCATCGCCAACGTGAAGGTGTACCATGTTTTGGTGGATGGCGGGGCTGGACTGAACCTCATCAGTCGCGCAGCCTTCCAGAAGCTGCAGATCCCGATGGCCAAGCTCGCCCCATCGAGCCCGTTCTCAGGGGTAGGGCAAGGACAGGTCGTTCCCTACGGCCACATCAGCCTCCCGGTGACCTTTGGGGCACCGGACAGCTACCAGACAGAGTATATTCTGTTCGACGTGGCCGAGATTGACCTCCCTTTCAACGCCATAATCGGCAGGTCAGCCCTGTACCGATTCATGGCGGTAGCCCACTACGGCTACCTTGTCTTGAAGATGCCTACACCAACAGGCGTCCTCAAGGTTTGTGGAGACCGTGCTGCCGCAGTATTAGCCTTGGAAAAGCTTCAGGCGCTTACAGCAACTAGAGTGCCAACCCTCGGCAGTGCAGAACCAAACCAGCTCCACCCAAGTGCACGCCACCGTGCCTCTACCACAGCACCCCGCGTGCAACCCCTCGATGAGGACGACGTCCCCACAAGGCTCGTCCGAATCAGCGCCGATGCCAACCAGACCACCCGGGTAGCCGGGGGCCTGGATAGAAAATAGGAAGGCGCGCTCGTTGCCCCTCTCCGGCACAATGTCGATGTGCTGCATGACAGCCGTCGCGGAGGCCAGAGATCCCTAGGGAGGTGATTGAGCACTATTTAAAGGTCTTTCCCGACGTCCAGCCAGTCCGACAGGACAGAAAGTCCACCACCCCCGGTGCTTGGCGAACCATGTTGTCGTCCCGAAGGCCGGCGAGAAGCTCCGAAAGCGCATCGACTACACCAGCCTCAATAAGGCATGCCCTAAAGACCTATTTTCTCTCCCTATGATAGACCAAATAGTGGACTCAATGCCAGGCTGTGATATGCTGTGCTTCCTAAATGCTTACTAGGGTTCCCACCAGACCCCTGTGTCTGGGGAAGTTGAAGGGCACCCTTTACCACAGTAGTCGCCCTGTACTGTTATGTCCCTATGCCTTATGACCTAAGGAATGCAGAAGTGAGTGTGGTCCTCACTGCAGAGTGGCTGGACCCCATACCACCGTAACCTGTTTCGCTGCCAAGAAACAAGTACCAAGAAACCCCGGAGGCCCAAACCGGACCTCGGATCCCCGACACAACCTCCCGGAGGACCAGCAGGACCTCCCGGAGGTGCCACGTGACCCCCCCCCCCCCCCGGAGGCCCAACAGGACCCCCCAGACGCCCAACGGGACCCCCCGGAGCTCCCGGGACATCAGCGGAGCTTCCCGGAAGGTCCAAGGCAGCCTGGGGACCTCCGAGTATCAAACAACCGGCGGTCTCCCCAGGCTGAAAGCTATCCTCCATAGCCCCCACGCGATGGTCAATGCAGCCAAATGGGCGGCGGAGCTACTGAAGTTTGACCTAGGCTCCCTTTCCCATCATGCAGACATCAGCCGAGCACTAGCTGACTTGTGGCTAAAGTAGACGCATGCTCAGGGGGCCACGAAGACGGTGAACCAGGACCCTGAGCCCTGGCCTTCACCAGGCCTTACTAAGTGCTGCTCGTCGATGGCTCCTTGCGAAAGCAGGGGGCCGGTGCTAGCGTACTGCTCCTCACGCCATCGGGGGGGGGCAGTCTGGGTATGTGGTGTGTTTCAATTCCAAGGCAGCCAACAACATAACAAAGTATGAAGTGCTCATCCTCCTTGCTAGTCGTTGGCTCAGGGCAACTCCCAGTCTGGTTATCAACCAAGATGGTGGAGACAGACCTCCTCGCCTTGGGCCTACACCACGTACCGCGCGCTAGCAAGGCCGCAGCTGACGACCTTTCAACGAAGACCCCCACCGGAGCCACTGTGCCTGAAGGGGGCCTCGAGAGGACGTTGCTGCGGCCCACAGCCCGGCCCGCCGAGCCGGGCAAAGGGGGCTAGACCAGCACCTCGAAGCTGGCGGTCCCGGCGGCCATGGACGCCGTCAAGCATCATAAGCGTCACTGGGGACTCCGTGCAACCCAGCGCTCAAGATCCAGATGCTCAAGTCAGACCCGATGCATGGATCACGGAGGTCCGGGACTACTTGAAAGACAATATCCTCCCTGATGAACGTGTATCCGCTGAACGGATTGTGCGTATGGCTAAGAGACACATGGCGGTAGAGGGGGATCTCTACCGACGTGGCGCCAACCACATCCTATTGCGGTACATAACCCAGGGGGAAGGCTGCGACTTGTTCGCTGAGATCCATGGAGGCGAATGTGGGAGTCACTCTTCCTCACGCACGCTTGTCGGTAAAGCCTTTCGGCATGGCTTCTACTAGCCGGCAACACTCCAGGATGCCGTCGAGCTGGTCGAGAGCTGCTAGGCGTGCCTGTTCCACGCCAAGCAGATCCATACACCGGCTTGGACGGTACAGATGATCCAGCCCACATAGCCATTTGCCATACTGGGGCTGGACATCCTGGGCCTGGGACCATTCCCCAGAACCGAGGACGGGGACCCGCTCCCGAACCTTCGGAACATGGAACACCGCTGTAAGTTCTACCCCTAGAGCAACAATAGGACAGACCCTTCTTTTTATAATAAATTCCATAAAAGTCCAAGAACAGGGTTTGGAGCAACTAAGCCTCAGGGGACGGTCCAGGACTACGTTCAGCTTCGCCTGGTTCCGACCCCAAGCGCGTAGAGTCTTGCTTCCCTTGAGGTGGGTCGTGGCCTACATATTCGGCCCGCCTTCCCCCATATGGAAATTTATATGAAAAGAAACCTGCCCTACGTTGCTCTTCTTTGGTACTCATTTAATTTACTTATTAAATTTTTATGATTACCCTACTAACGCGTGCTCACTATGCGTTCAACTCCCTCTTCTCATTCTCATCTTTAGTCGGAATTTGCTGCCCTGCCAAAGGCGGTTGCGAGGGAGGTACCGGCCGAAAGCCAGGGGGGCCCCAAGCCCCCGGCACTTCGCGCACGGTAGTTCCCAAGCACCATATAAATGGACGGGGACCGTAAGCCAGATAAGACTAAGAGATAGAGGGGGGAGCCCCCAAGGAGAATTACTTTTTTCCTTACTTGTGTGCAGGACCTCTCAGCCTCAGCTCCCCGCAGGAGTATGGTAGGCGTATCCATCCAATAGAACGCACCTACCAGGGGGCCGCTACGGGATCGCGCAAGGCCAAAAACCCCAAGGTAAGATCAAAGAGCTAGACCTCCCACCTCCTTAAGGGGAGCTCCGTGACCGCCGCGTGGTCTACAGAAGTCGGACCTCCCCCCTCTGCGGGGAGAGGCCCGAGGACTCCACGTGCCCTGCAAGCCCGGACCTCCCCTCAGGCGGGAGCTCCGGGCCCGCCACGTGACCAACAGGCCCGGACCCCCCTCTGATCTCGTGAGGTGGGTTCTGGAGACCTCCGGGGGCCCCTAACACGGTTAGAACCCGGGGAGGGTGTCTGTGCAAAGCTCCGAGATTGGAGATGGCCTCTGAGTACCTTGCGGAGCTAAGGACTCAGTCAGGCAAAGCCAAGAAGGAGAGAAAAAGCATCACAGACACAAGTATCCAAAAGAGTCAAATTAAGCGAGGCTCCATGAGCTGGACTACAGACTCGATAAAAAGGGAGAAACAAGTCCTAAGGACCTCCCGGCTCCCGCCGGAACCTTGCGGCTATAAGGGCGGCCACTCCTCGACTTCTGCCCTGGCAGCTTGCTCCCGCTCTGCGGCTGGGCCCTCTCTCGCTGGTTCTAGCGAAAAAGAGGGGTCGCGGCTCTTAAAGCATGCCAGCACATGTGAGGCGACCTCTAAGGCTAGGCCGCGCCCCTCGGCCCCAAGCTCGCTGGCGACCACCGAGTCTAGCCTGTCCAGCTTGGCGCCAATCGACTCCAGCGTGGGGATCACCTCCAACGCAGGGGCCGCGGTCCTCACCGGACTGAAGCCAAGAGGGATCAGGGCGGACCCCGCTCGATCCACGAAGCTCGAGACCGCAAGAGCCTCGGAGGACCGCAAGGCCGAAAGCTCCTCCACCTCGCGGCGGGCCGCCTGCAGAGCCTCCAGGTTCCTCTCGGAGAATTCCTTCTCCTTGGCCGCCAGGGAGCTCTCCCGAAGGTGGAGAGCCTTGGCGAGCCGCTCCAACTCAGCGGCCTTGAAGTCGGCGGTCAACTCCCGGTCCAAGACCGCCCGGCGATCACGGGAGACCTGTTCCTCCCTCAAGTAGAGGTCTGCCTTCAGGATCTCCAGCTCCTCGATCCGAGCTCGAAGGTCATCCTCGCCCACCGCCAGCTGCGCGGCGACCCTCTCCGCCTCAGCTGCCATGGAACGCTCCCGTTCCTCAACGGCGAGTTCACGGCGCTCCAACCGCTGCCGCATCTCCACAGCAGCAGAGAGGCTCTCTTCGGCCCGGGCGTGTGCCTCCAGAGCCTCCCTGTTGATCCGCCGCGATTGGGTGTCCATGCGGTCGACAGCCCGCTTCATCCGGTCGAGGTCTCCCGCCTGGAGTCGAGCTCGCTCTTAACCTTCGCGGTCCTCTCCCGCAAAAGGTTCCCCCAGGTGAGGAGGCGATCTCGTTCAACCGTATACTCCTCCCGCTCGCGACCTAGTGCAGCCAAGACCTGCCGAATGCTTGTCTCGGCAAGCGTGAAGGCATCCGCCAGGGGCAATGGAGCGACAGAAGCTGGGGCAGTCCCCCCGACCTCCTCCATTACCTCATCCTCAAGAGGAGTCGACACACCAGCAACCGAGACGAGACGCCGATCAGGAGAAGTTGGCTCCGAGGCTGTCGAAGTGTGCGGTCGACACTTCCCCCGGGCCTGCACTGGGCAGCCCACGGAGGTTCTTTTTTCGGTGGGGCTAGTCTCTAGCGGAGAGCTTGCACAGATGAACGAGTTAGTAAGAGCTTGACACGGCGAGTTTTACGTGGTTCAGGCTGCCGGAGCGTAAAACGCTACGTCCACGGCGAGCTATGGAGCTCGCTGTATTGCTTGCTGCTCAGGACCCGGAGGCCTGAGCTTGGGGGTGAGTTACAGGTTGAGAGTGTATGGCTAGCGTATGAGTTGCAAAGTGCGAACCCTTGCTATCGACGTCTACCCGAGCCTTTTATAGTCCAAGACTCGGGCGGCTTACAAGGGGAGCCGGGACCCGACAGGTGGTCCCGGGAAGATTGTCTATTATCTACCGTATCTGCAGTTATGCCGGTAGTTGTCTCTGGTCGAAGGCTTCTGAGTCTTCATCTTGCCGCCCTGCCCATGCCGCATGCTAGTCGTAGTGGTTGATGACGGCGCAGGCGGCAAGGGATGTCTTGTCGCGGTGTTTATTGGCTGGCAGGTTCTGACACCGCGCGCCAGTCTGTGATGCGACTGGGCGCAACGGCACCTGACAGAAGCGTGCTCCGCGTCTCCGCGTCTCGGGAAGACGCGGGCCTTGAATACCTTGTACGGGCAAGGTATGGGGCGTATTTACGCCCGCTGCCTATCGCTCGGGGCAGGCAGCGTCGCTCTGCTGCCACGTGGCGGGCCCGGAGCCCTTCTCAGAGAAGAGGAGGGTCAGCCCCGCGGGGCACATGGAGCCTCCGGACCTCTCCCCTCGGAGGGGGAGGCTCGGCTTCTGTTGGCCACGTGGCGGGCCCGGAGCTCTCCTCTGAGGAGAGGGAGGTCCGGCCCCGCCGGACGCGTGGCGCCTTCGGAGCTCTCCCTGCGGAGAAGGGCGAGTTCCTCAGGCATTTTACCCTGTGCGCGGGGGTACCCCATATCTCAGGTACCAACAGTGGCCCCCGGGCCCATCTTGGGGGAGATAGCGAACCCGAGGTGGGACCTCCGTCTCTTCCGATCCGCGCACTTCCTCTAAGTCCTGAATTGACCGCTGCCGGAGCACGAACGGCCACGGGATCGTGGGAGCGTGCGCTCACTTGATGGTTGCTTTTACTGCGGCGGTTCCCAAGACTGCTACTTCTGCATGTTGCGGCGCTTTCTTCGGGAACCGCTGAAGTGCCTTGCCGGCTCATCTTCTCAGGAGACTGACTCCTTGACCCACCGCTTCAGTTGGGCGGCTTGGGCCCACCCGTCATCAGCACTCGGCTTAGGAGCCGAAGCGGTTGCCGATGCAGTGTATCCGAAGAGTTCCGAATCGCTTGGAACTGCACCCGGGAAGTTTTTAGAGGGGGTCTTACCCACATTGCAGCTTCCCTTCGCACTTCTCTGTGTTTCTTCTCGGACTCTTGTGCTTTTGCTCTTGAGTTCTCTGTAGAAGCCCAAGAAAAGGGACTTGCAAAATTTTTATGCACCTCACAACACAACAGTTTTGTTGTTGGTAGATTGTGAAATATTGTGAAGAGCAAGTGGCCTCCATCAAAGGAGTGATTAGAAGGGAAAGTCTTCACTTTCACAAAGTAGGGTTTACACACATATGATCACACATGGGAGGGAAATTTCAAACTGTTGCATTCAACTTCAGGATTTCAGCAGCTAAAACAAGGAGTAAAGGGCATACTTGGATTCCTCAGGTTCAAATTAGTGGGGAGGCAAAGTCTCAATAATTTTTGCAAGGGTTTGCTACCCAATGGTCCCAAAAAGGAGCCAAATAGGCAAGAATACAAATATACATTTGAATTTGAGGGAAACTTGTCCAATCATGCAAATGTGGCTCAGTTTGAGACTGCAAACATTTGAATTACTCATTTGCCAAAAATTTGGAGATATTTTGGGGCAGAGGGGAGCTGTGGGCCCCACTGGTCAGTGAGAAGAGAGGGGAGAAGCTTACTGCCTAAGTTAATCGGTTCCACAGTTCACACTCGAGCGAGTTGCGTTCTCCCACCGGCTGCCACCGCACGGACAACCGACGACCGAAGCACCTCCCGAGCTGCTTCGAGTGTCGGTTCCCCCGCGCCTTCATCTCCCCTACGCCGCGCTCTGTCGGCCACAACAACCCTCCCAGGAGCCCTGTTATCTTTCCTCCCGAGCAAACAAGCCGCCGGCGCCGCGCCGGTTCGTCCCAATCCTAAGCCGGCATCGCGTCCCAACTGCTCAAGCGATCAACGCGAAAAAGGAGCGCCAGCGCGTGCACAAGAGTTTCCCCAGCTCAGCTCCAGCGTTCGGGGTTCCTGTCGGCCGTATTTCGAGTATCAGCACCGAAGCCGAGGTGCAACCGGTGGAAACCGACGTCGGGCTCCCGTGGGCAGCTCACACCAACCAGTTTCACGACTGAGCGAGAGCACCCCAAGGTGCGCCAACTCCCTGCGCTGCTCCTCTCCATTTCAGAGCAATCCGTGCGACGTAGCTTCGGAATTTCGAGTTTTTTTCCCTCGGACGAGGAAAACCTAACCGCGGGTAAGAACTGTGGAAATTAACGCTTAATTCTCGGTTAAAGTTATTCATTTTGCGCACACCAGAGCTAGAGAGGATAGGGAACCTTTTCCCTCCACAACCCTAGCTAGAAACGCCGTGATTACAGCTAATTTCGAGCTTTTCGGTCGGCGGCCATGGCGGGAACACGCGGACGCACGGTGACAACCGGTTTGCCGTCGTTTCCGAGCCAGGTTGAGGCCACGCCGAGATTTCCTGACCTCCACTGATGCTTTAGAGCGGATCCGCCGAGCTTTTGGCGGGCTAATGTGCTCGGGCGACTGTGCCGATCATCACCGAAGGCCGCGGCTCGTCGCCAGCCTACTTCCGGCCACCGGCAGCCCGAGCCAACCCCGTAGACTTGTTCCCCGACCCTGAAAACCCCCAGGCGGCGAGTCTCCGGCCGAAAGGTGGCCGGGAAGCCGGGTCCGGCGAGCTCCAGTACAGCACCGGCGAGGGGGAGGCGCGGGAGCGAGAGGAAGAAGAAGACCTGCCGGGCCCACGTGTCAGCAGCGGAAGATTAAAACTCAGGATCAGCTGTGGCGTGTGATCCCGTGTGGTGGCGCGGGAAAAGGTCTGTGGCCCCGTGTGGCGTGATTCCGGCGGTTGACACGTGTAGGGTGGACCCACAGACAGAGTTTGAACTTTTCCCGAATTAATTTGAATTCCAGAATTGGTTCAAACTTTGGAACTGCATAACTTTTGCTAGGAAGCTCCAAATTTAATGATTCAAATTGGGTTGGATTCATCTTGCCTAGCTCTGTCCAGATATACAACCCAATTTGTATGAAACCCATTAATTAATTCTGGAAAATTCTTTAAAGCTTTTCAGCAAAAGAATTTTAGAGGGAGTTTGGTTCATCCAAAAATCCCCAAATTTTGCCAGAATGTTCTTTAGGACATTAGTAAACCCCTGTAAAAGTTTCAGACCATTTGGAGTTGATTTGGTCAGAGCAATTCAAATTGGAAGGTGCTGTGTTCATTTGAATACAGAAACATTTTCAGAGAATTTCCAAAACTTGGAAATTCAGTTCTGGGCAATTCTTAACCCCAAAAATGTTAGGAAAATTCAGGCAAACTCTATGAGCTATAATTGAAATTGTAGTTCATTAAGTTGAGCATGAACAGGGGTATTACCTCAGAATAAATTCTTCCTTGCTGATTTGCCAAGAGAATTATTCTGAGCAAACCACTCCATGAAAAGTGCTAATGTTTGGTCCAGGGAGTTTTCTTGTGACAAGGAACTCACACAAAAATTCTCAGCTCCATTGGAGCTCTAGATCACCCCTGTCCTGTTTAACCAATTAAGGGATTAATATGGAAAAGGGGGAAAACCACTTAGCATTTAACCATGTGATTAAGTCCAAGCCAAACCACCAACACCAGTTCATCTTTAAATTCTTAAACAAAGTTCCAGGTGTTAGAGGCTGGTTATTAGAACTAATAGTAGAAGTCTTACTCTAAAACTCACATCTGCATCTAAATTAACATGTAGTATTTCATTAACGTGTAGCCGTTGAAGAAGAGACTCCGGAAGTGCTGGACTTCCTCCTTCCGGACGAAGAACTAACTCCTGATCAGCAGCAACAAGACAAGCCCCGGTTTGCATTAACCCTTTTATAAGTCTTACTTTGTTTACATGTGTCATATGAAGTATGTATGTGCATTAGGTATAGGATGAATGAAACCCCACTTGCATAACCAAAGGTTCCTAAAAGAGTGAGGGTAGTGTCAAGGACCTCGAGTAGACAGACTATGCTTAATGAGTCATAGGACTTCGGTACAAGTCGAGTAGTTGGAATCTACTCGCGAGATAGGCTTGGGACACACGGGTTCGGTTGAGTGATGTGAGATCACTTTAGTAATGAAAATGAGACTAGGCAGGGGCTAGGGCGCAGCAAGAGAGAGTCTTGTGTGCGCAGCCCTGCCCGTGTCGATTGAGGACCGATCCGTGTGCGGCCCTGCTGAACAAGTATTGAACGTACCGAAGGCATATCGGATATATGGGCCCCGATAAACCGATGTAGCCTAAACCTCCGGGCGTCGAGGCATAGCACACCGATTTATAGGTGTAGGTTGAGGGCAGCAAGGTGGAAATCTGCCAACGGGCATAGAGAGATGCTCCGTGTGGGGAACCTCCTGCTCGTTTCGGTGCGACCGGTTCGACGTTTGGGCTGTTGGGTGAAAGGTTGTCCCGTACGACATCGAGTGAGCGTGCTGTGCAGCTCCACGGGTGGGCGTACGTGACGTGCTCTTTGGGTTTCCCTGCAGGTGTATATCGAGTCGATTCGCCGTCCCTCGCGGTGACGAGTACCGCTTGTTCACTGCGTCGTAACGTAGACTAATGGATGAAATATGTTGATTCAATGATGCTGATTGATATAATTGTATTGCTACATGTGTGCCACCAAATACTGCTTACTAAATTTCAGATTTCATGAACTGTTAACTTGTTGCTAAAAGATGAACTAAGGATGAACTTGTAGGCGTGTCGTTTTGCTGAAATGTTACTAACCTATGCCTTGGTATACCTCATGTAGAGTTTCATGCTTAGGTGAGTCGGTTAAGCCTTGCTGAGCCTTCGTGCTCATGGTTGCTGCTTAAGTGTTTTTCAGGTGAGGAGCCACCCACGGACTCGGAGTACGAGTCAACCGGCGAGGGTTACCCTCCGTCGGGGACCACAGCTGAGTGGGAGCCGTACACGCCGCGCTGAGCTGAGACGTGCAGCTAGTGTGGGTTGCCCTAGGGCTGGACAACCGACTTTTGCTAAATAGGCGGGCGTGAGTTGTATAGTATAGTCTTCCGCTGTGTAATGGAACAATAATTGTAACTGAAGTTTGTACTTGTTTGTACAGTTTCAGCTGTTTTTCCCATGTAATATATTGTGTTCTTATGACGTGTGCTGTCGGGTGTCGCATCGCGCGGCACCACCCTCTGCGATACTGGATGAGCGGATTCCGGTCCGCCACAGCCTGGTATCAGAGCTGCAGTGGGGATAGCACAGTACTAAAGGACTGCATTATGGGAAAAACTTAGGTATACGGTGAGGATTCGGTAGTTGCCCAAGTAAGGACTATATTAGCATAGTTACTTAAAGTGGCAAAGACTAACTTATGTGTTATAATTCTGAATTTCAATTATGTAACGACGCACCTACGCTCTGGTAAGTATGCTAAGGAACGCCACCGAAAGTGGTTCAATTTCGGTTAGCTCTCCCTGACGAGGAACGTGGCTCAGGGATAGAGTCTCACAGCTTGGTGTGAGATGTCAATATGAATCTCTTGGACTCTTCATGTCCCTGAGTTCATATGAAACGCTGATCCCTAGCGTGCATTAGGCAAGTAAGCGGAGACCCCATCGCGTGGTCAGTAACGCGAGAGTGTGTTCGTCTGGAAATAGCCCAGGAGGACATACGCAGCGCTTGCCATCGGCGTGCCCTGCAGGGCAGTAGGTGGTATCTGTTGGGTTGATAACATTCCCAACCGTGACGACCCGTTCATGACATACTCGGGTTCCCCGTCGTGTGGTGTTGAAACACGATCACGTGCCTTGAGACGTGACTTAGCTCAAGGACGGCCGTATGACAATGATACGGGCGTTTGTATTTACTTTTAGATATGGAACTGCCTGAAATGAACAAACTTTGAGTGCACCATCATTGTGTGGTCTTCTGCAGGTACTAACCACGTATGTATCCGTGTAGAAAACGTGTGCGAGAGACCGTTTAGTGCCACACTCGAGACGTATATACCGGTATGATCCGGTTAGGATTTTCTTTTGTGAGGAACGTAGTACCGAGACATTATAGGCATATGCATGAGTATAATGATAACAAAGAATTAAAATTTATAGGTTCAACATTTAGGACCCTGGTTGGGTATAAGAATGGGATAGTGATGATTGTAGTTCCAAAAAGACTGAAAAACAGAGTGCCCTGTTTTGGGCAGCATGTTTGCTGATCTTCAACAGGGCGTAACTCACCGGTCTTTTAGCCCAGAGGGGGTGCTACATAGCTCTGGAAAGGTATTCAAGTACTCTACAACTTTGTTGTAGACTTCCAGAGCTGAAACTCGCCTTAAGATGGCTGAAATCCCAGAGGAATGTAAACTGTCCAGAACCAGGGCAGAGTAAAACATCCTCTGAACTGATCTGTTTTTCAAATATAACTTCCAGTAGAAAAATCTAAAATTGTCATATAATACATCCTTAGAAAGAGTAGAAGATGTGTGACATTTTTGCAATTCAAAGTTTCTGAAGTTTCAGCACAGAATTTAGTGGAAATCAGGGTTGAAAACAGTCACTTCCCAGGGAGGTGCTGTTAAAATTCTTCCAGAAATTCTGCTAACTTTGAATTAGCATAACTTTTTAATCAAAGCTGATCTGGGGGCAAATGAGTACTCGTTGGAAACATACTGAAGTTAACTTGAACTTTGGTATTCAACTTGAGTCATAAAAATAGCCAGAACCAGATCAAAACTTGGAATAGGTAGAAACTGGTCATTCTGACAGAATAATGACAGTTGAACTCATTGAAAAGGGTGTTGTACCCTAAGGGTGTTATGCGTGATGACAACGCGATAGTAATGTCTCGTAGTGACCAAACCTAGTTATGTTGAGCTTCCAAAGTGGAGGTTCATCAAGTTGGATTAAACTAGCTTGTGTTTGGTCTGGTAATGGTGTAGCTTGTGCAAAGTTATTACATTATCTGCTTACGAGATATATCGCATGTTCTGGTTGTCATAATGTTTTTACGCCCATTGTAATGGAACTGCATGCAAGTGTTGCGGGACTGATGTTATTGTCGTATGGTTGCAGATGGTTCGCACTAGGACCACGCACGAGGTAGGTGGCTCTAGCCAAGGGGGAGGCGATGACTCCCAGCCACCGGCCTACGACAGCACCCCGCAGCAGCAGCCACCACCGCCGCCTCCGCTTACTCTAGCGGATGTGATAGCGGCATTGGTGGGGGGTCGTGAGGAGCAGACCGACCTGCTTCGCACGATCGTGCAGAATACGTCCCAGGCGGGAGGACGTCAAGAGCGAGGGCCTCGTGAGCCCCGCGAAGTGTCGTACTCAGATTTCATGAGTACGCACCCTCCAGTGTTCACCGAAGCTGAAGAACCACTGGAGGCGGACAACTGGCTGCGGACTATCGAGTCCAAGTTCGGGCTGCTCCAGTGTACGGAGCGGCAGAAGACACTGTTCGCAGCACAGCAGCTCCACGGTGCCGCTGGTGCGTGGTGGGCGAATTATGTCGCCTCACGTCCGGCTGGCCATGCCGTGGAATGGCAAGAGTTCCGGGAGGCGTTCCGCGCCTATCACATTCCTCCCGGGATAATGAAGAGGAAGTTCCAAGAGTTTTTGGAACTGAAGCAGGGCGGGAGGAGTGCCCACGACTACTCCCGTGCCTTCAACCATCTGGCGCAGTATGCGTCAGACTACGTCTCCACGGAGGAGAAGAAGAGGGAGCACTTCTATCGGGGGTTGCACCCCGAAATGAAGACCCACCTCGTACAATGGAACCGCGGCACATTCAACGACCTAGTCAATGCCGCCATCATGCAAGAGGACGCTCAGCGGGAGTTAGCAGCTGAACAGAGGAAGCGCAGCGCTCCACCTAGCAGCGGTGGGAGTGGCGCTCCCCAGAAGTACCGTATGGTGTATCGGACACCATCCGGGCAGCAGTGGCAACCACCGGCGCGACCGCAACGGTTTGGGGGACGTCCCTTTCAGGCACCTCCGTTCCGTCCGCCGATGCCACCACCAAGACAGCAACAGCAGACGGTACCCCGGGCGTTTCCACCGCCACAACGCGCCCCGGGTTTCCGTCCACTGATTAGCGGGGGACCGCCCCGTTTCACCTGCTTCACGTGTGGCCAGGCGGGCCACTTCGCGAAGGACTGTCCCCAGGGGCAGCAGAGCAGCGGGCAAGCCCAGTTCCAGGGCGGTGCTCGAGGCCGACCTCCGGCGAAGAAGGTTGGTCAGCGGACTGGAGGCATCCGCAACCTCGACAATGAGGGCGCCCCAGAGGGAGATAACGTGCTGGCGGGTACGTTTACTCTCAACAATCAAGCCATCATCATATTATTCGATTCTGGTGCAACCCACAGCTTTATAAGTGCATCCTATGTGGCTAACCATCAATTGCAAGTCTTTCCAACCGACTGCACTTATATGATATGCTCACCGGGAGGGAAGATTTCAGCTAATATGATGATTCCAAAGGCACCTCTGTGTTTAGGTGGGAAACTATATCCCACCACCTTGATAATCCTTATGGGGCAGAAGATTGATGCAATCTTAGGGATGTCATGGCTACAATACCATGGCGCTGTCCTAGAGACTCGGACACGGACGGTTCACTTAAATTCTCCATTTCACCGTCCACATTCCATGGTATTAGACACGCCAGTCCGGGAAGTTTTAGCAATTAATAATGCTGAAGCTCTCAAGTTAGAAGACATCCCCGTAGTCCGGGAGTATCCTGATGTGTTCCCGGATGATCTTCCGGGCATGCCACCTGAGCGGGATGTCGAGTTCAAGATTGAACTTGCACCCGGGACTACACCCATAGCACGGAGACCACACAAAATGGCTCCAAATGAGCTGGCGGAACTGAAAGAACAACTCAATGATCTGTTGAGCAAGGGTTTCATTAGGCCGAGTTCCTCGCCTTGGGGATGCTCGGCGCTATTCGTGAAGAAGAAGGATGAGACCCTGAGGCTGTGTGTGGATTACCGGCCGTTCAACGCCGTCACCATCAAGAATAAGTACCCACTGCCCCGCATCGACATATTGTTTGATCAACTTGTGGGTGCCAGTGTGTTCTCCAAGATGGACCTTCGCTCTGGATATCACCAGATAAAAATCCGGGCGGAGGATATTCCGAAAACGGCATTCTCGACGAGATATGGACTATATGAATATCTCGTCATGTCATTTGGTCTCACAAATGCTCCAGCCCATTTCATGTATCTCATGAACTCGGTGTTCATGCCGGAACTGGACAAGTTCGTGGTGGTGTTCATCGACGATATCTTGGTTTACTCCAAGACAGAAGCCGAGCATGCCGAACACTTACGGATCGTTCTTCAACGATTGCGAGACCACAAGCTCTACGCCAAGTTCAGCAAATACGAATTTTGGATCAGCCAAGTGCCATTCTTGGGACATATTATCTCAGCTGAAGGCATTGCGGTTGATCCAAGTAAAATCGAGCAAGTGTTGAAATGGAAAGCTCCCACTTCAGTTCATGAAGTCAGAAGCTTCCTCGGGTTAGCGGGATACTACCGGAGGTTCATTCCGAGTTTCTCCAAGCTCGCTAAGCCGATGACAGAGTTGCTGAAGAAAGGGACAAAATATGTTTGGAACACCGCATGTGAAGGAGCGTTCCGAACATTGGTGAAGCATCTCACAACAGCCCCGGTGTTAGCTCAGCCGGATACAACAAAGCCCTTCGACGTGTATTGTGACGCGTCCGGTATTGGGCTTGGCTGCGTGTTGATGCAGGAAGGACGTGTGGTCGCTTATGGCTCACGCCAACTTCGGAACCATGAGCAGCACTACCCGACTCACGATCTTGAACTTGCTGCCGTGGTGTTGGCGCTGAAAATGTGGAGGCACTATCTCCTGGGGAACTTGGTGCATCTCTACACCGACCACAAGAGCTTGAAATACATTTTCACCCAGAAGGAGCTGAACATGAGGCAGAGGAGGTGGTTTGAACTGATCAAAGATTATGAGATTGAGATCCATTACCACACCGGCAAGGCGAATGTGGTTGCCGACGCGCTGAGTCGGAAATCGCATGTCCATCACCTCACCATTACACCGGTGGAGGAGGAAGAGCCAAGTTTATACTTGGTTCCTTATGGATCGCTGCACAACCTTGCCCTCATCCCTACTATTAGGGAGGACATCATTGCAGCTCAGAAAACGGATAAAGGCATGGCACATCTCCGGAGACGGATAGACAATGGAGAAATTAAATGTTTTCGGAAAGATGATGAGGGGACGCTATGGTTCAATGACCGCATAGTCGTACCCCGAGATATGGAGTTGAGGAAAAAGATCCTCGATGAAGCTCACTTGTCTAAATACTCCATTCATCCGGGCAGCAACAAAATGTACCAAGATTTAAAAAAGAAATTTTGGTGGACACGGATGAAGCGGGAGGTAGCTAAGTATGTATCCGAGTGCGATACGTGTAGACGAGTGAAAGCTGATCACATGAAGAAATCAGGGCTGCTGCAACCCCTGAAGATCCCGGCATGGAAATGGGAAGATGTGAGCATGGATTTCATTGTGGGATTACCCCTAACAGCAAACAAGCATGATTCCATATGGGTAATCGTTGATCGGTTAACCAAGACGGCTCACTTCATTCCGGTGAATACACGTTACAATGCCCGCAAATATGCGGAGCTATACATAGCGAAGATTCTATGCCTATACGGGGTACCCAAAACCATTGTCTCAGATCGAGGTGCATTATTTGTATCTCGTTTTTGGGAGCAGCTACACGCTGCATTGGGTACTAAGTTGATCAGGAGCTCCGCCTATCACCCTCAGACAGATGGCCAGACAGAGAGGGTGAACCAAGTTCTGGAAGACATGTTGAGAGCATGTGCCATCCACCATGGTAGGAATTGGGATGATCACCTACCATTAGCGGAATTCTCGTACAACAACGGCTATCAGGCGAGTATCAAAATGGCACCTTACGAAGCTCTCTACGGTCGTAAATGCCGCACCCCATTAAATTGGTGCGAGTCCGGTGAAAGGGTCACATTCGAAGTTGATGTGGTGAACGACGCCGAAGAGCGCGTTCGGACAATTCAAGCCAATTTGAAGGCTGCTCAATCCCGACAAAAGAGCTACGCTGATAAGAGGCGTAGGCTGTTGCACTTTGACGTTGGGGAACACGTGTACCTCCGCGTGTCTCCAATGAAGGGCGTGCACCGATTCGGTGTGAAGGGGAAGCTCGCGCCCCGTTTTATTGGACCCTACGCTATCACCGAGAAGTGTGGACCAGCGGCGTATCGATTGGAACTACCGGCATCTCTGGCTGGTGTCCATGATATTTTCCATGTTTCGCAACTGCGAAAATGCTTGAAGCCTACAGCTGCTGTTCCTACCGAAGACATCGGCGAGCTGAAACCGGATTTAACATATGATGAATATCCGGTGGGAATTCTTGATGAGAAAGCCAGAACCACACGCAGCAGAACGTTGTGGTTCTACAAAATACTCTGGAGCAACCACACCGCCGAGGAAGCGACGTGGGAGAGCGAGGAGTTCCTTCGCTCAAATTACCCGGAGTTCATGGCTTCTCAACACGGGTAAGTCCCTATTACATCGCTATCTCTTCTTTTATAATCTCGGGACGAGATTCTTTTAAGGGGGGAGGGATGTAGAAGCCCAAGAAAAGGGACTTGCAAAATTTTTATGCACCTCACAACACAACAGTTTTGTTGTGGGTAGATTGTGAAATATTGTGAAGAGCAAGTGGCCTCCATCAAAGGAGTGATTAGAAGGGAAAGTCTTCACTTTCACAAAGTAGGGTTTACACACATATGATCACACATGGGAGGGAAATTTCAAACTGTTGCATTCAACTTCAGGATTTCAGCAGCTAAAACAAGGAGTAAAGGGCATACTTGGATTCCTCAGGTTCAAATTAGTGGGGAGGCAAAGTCTCAATAATTTTTGCAAGGGTTTGCTACCCAATGGTCCCAAAAAGGAGCCAAATAGGCAAGAATACAAATATACATTTGAATTTGAGGGAAACTTGTCCAATCATGCAAATGTGGCTCAGTTTGAGACTGCAAACATTTGAATTACTCATTTGCCAAAAATTTGGAGATATTTTGGGGCAGAGGGGAGCTGTGGGCCCCACTGGTCAGTGAGAAGAGAGGGGAGAAGCTTACTGCCTAAGTTAATCGGTTCCACAGTTCACACTCGAGCGAGTTACGTTCTCCCACCGGCTGCCACCGCACGGACAACCGACGACCGAAGCACCTCCCGAGCTGCTTCGAGTGTCGGTTCCTGTAACACCCCAAATTTTGATTCAAAACCCAAAACCATGTTCAGAGGGGAATTTAAAAATTTTTGGACGTGTTGCATGTTTTGCAAAAATTCAAATTCAAACTGGAATTCAAATTATACTCAAAACAGAAAAGAAATGGAAAAAGAAAAAGGAAAACGGGAAAAAACTGGCCAGTGGGCCGAAACCCGCCAGCCGGCCCAGCTACTCCCGCGCCAGCCCGCCCCGCGCGCGCCGCGCTGCCTCTCACCGACGGGGGGGACCCACCTGTCATCCCCAACCTCGCTCGCGCCGACCCCGGATTTTTCCCCCCGAGCGCGCGCGATCTTAACCGATCGGGAAACCTGTCTCGCCGCCCGAATTCTGGTCCCAGCGGACTCCAACTCGATCACAACAGACCCACCGCCCTCCCCCGGCTATAAAAACCCCGATCCGATCAGTTTTTCCCACGCGATCGCCGATTTTCACTCCTGTGAGCACCGAGACTTCGCCGGTGAATTCTGGCCGATCTAAGCTCGGAAACTCTGATCTAACTCGCTGGTCTTGATCCACCGCCTCCGGGGAACTTTCCAGGTGCAGAAAACCCGAAGACTTACGGTGTAAACCCAGCGCCGACGACCTTCGCCGTGGTTTTGCCTCGGACCTCGCCGCCGATCACTTTCCAGGACCCCCGAGCTCGAGAAAACCCCCGAGGTGAGATCCCTGACCTCCCCTCTACCGATCTAGGCCATAAGATCCCAGTTCTAGGCAGAATTCTCGAGGATCCGAAACTTTCCGGCGAGATCGCCGCTTTCCGCCGACGTGCGCCGCCGGCAGCGCCGCCCGCGCTCGATCAGAGCGACGTGGCCGCTTGTGCGCCGTTTATTTTAAATCGCACGGTAGACTTTAAAACCCCGCATACCGGTTCGATGTTATAATCTCAGCCGTCGGTTTAAAATCGGACGGTCTACGTCAACCCCGCATTATAAAGACTGGAGTTCTTACGTGCTACCCCATGGGGTTCTCTAGAGTTGAGAGCTAGCCCCGGAAACTTCAGATCTAGCCCCTAGAACTCCAGAAAATCATGTAAATTCATTTAAAAACCAATTTTAGCCCCTGGACTTAATAGAAATTAGGAAAAACACCTCTGATAAGTGTAGCTAGACCCCTGGAAATTATGAAAATAATATTATAGACCCTGTAATGGGGTGAATTCATTATTTTAGCCCTGTTTAGTATTTATTTTAGAAAATTGAATATGTAACTAGTGTTTAAAAATTAAAAAGGGGGACAAACATAATTGTCAAAATTAATTAAAACTTTCTCAGTACTTAGAAAACTTTGGAGTGAGATAAAAGTATATTTTTGGGCTGAAATAAATCTGTTTCATCTATTATTCACATTTATTAGTATAGGGACACATTTTTAAGTAAAGAATAGTTATAGAAAAATAGGGAAAATAATTATGAAATGGTCTACATCAGAAACCAAGGTCAAAATATGATTTTAAATTATTTAGGACCAGAACCTATTCTGTTTAGGTGATGTGTATTACTAATTTAATAATAAAATACACAATTAGGCATAGGAATATAAATCTGAAAATATAGCAACTAGTAAATGATAAATGGAGTTTCTAAAATCCAAAGAGTTCAGTTTAGGGTTGATAGAAGTTGTAAAGGCACATATGAAGAAGAAAAATACTTTCCATACATACTTGGTTGTTTAATATAAGGAATTTATTTAAAACTGAAACACAACACATATAATGGTGAATGAATTTCATAAATGTGAATGTGTGGTTTGTATGAAGTGTAAGTGTGAACTATGTCTTATGGATTGTTGTTTTTCTTTTGCTATGTGTGATGGTATGAAGTAGAACCTGTTCAAGAACAAGTTATTCATTTCCAAGACCAGGAATACCCATTCCAAGAGCAGCAAGAAGGAGACAAGTGTCCTTGACCACTTTGATCCTATGCTAGGATGTGTAGCTAGAATTATTTGCATTGTCAATTGAAATATGAAACCCATGATAGGAAGTTTCCCTAGAATTACATTACCTTGTTTCCTTGTAGCTTGGGTTGGGACTTATTTTACCATGTCATTTATTATTATGCATATGCTTAGCCATGCTTAGAATGGGATATTTGGGACATGAGATCATCAGTTTATATTACCATACTCTTGAATGAGACATTGTGAGTTATGTAGAGGTAGGGATCAAGGCAAGTTGGATGTTTTGGTTGTATGCTGGGTGCACGAGACTTGGGTTTGTGTTTAGTACTTGCCTGGATCCTAAGGACCGGTTCATGGAGCATGTAACCCGGCTTTACAGTGTCAACCACATGCTGAGATGGGGCAGCTTAGCCAATTAATTAGGTGTATCCCCGGCGTAGTATGGGTGTGTTGGATGGTGCGGGGAATAGGTGTCAGCTGGACTACCATATGAACCGCAAGGCTCAAGAGGGGGCCACTGCAGCGGGGTTGGAGCCTCTTGTATGCTGTTAGGGGTGAAACCTCAGTGGGCCCACGCTCGTCGGGAATCCCTTTGTAAAGGCTTCGTAGTGATCTCCTGGCTGCACACCTGGGAAGTGTGAATGTGGATCGTAGCCACTGGCATAATGGAGGTTTCTTTTAGTCCACCCGGCAACGGGGGATGAAATCACTACTTGTGGGTACAGTGATACAAACTCTGCAGAGTCAAAACTGTCTTGACAGCCGTGCTCACGGTTAAGAGCGGCCTGGACTTATTCATGATTAGAGGAGTGAAGGTTTTTGGAAGTTGTGGATGTTAAGCGGGGAGCTTAACATTGGAAATGATGTTATGGTTATTGGATTATGATGATGGGATGGGAGATTGGGACCATTTCACCTGTGTAGTAATGTAGGTGCTTAATAAGCTAAGGTGATAGGTATTAATTGCGTAGTGCTTTAACCATGAGTTCAACCTCTCCTTGTTCTAGCCATGCATGATATAATTTTTCCACACTTGCTGAGTACCATTGGTACTCAACCTTGCATATTTGTTGGTTTATATTGCTGCTCAGGTCAAGATAATGAGGTGGTGTATAATGACCAAGATTTTGGACCCGAGGAAGGCTTTTAGGTTCATGAAGACCCCCGGGCAACGCCTGTGATGGAGCCCTAATGAATAATATTCCGCTGCTAGTTTATTTACTTGTGATGAAGCATTAGTGTCCATTGAGACATTTGCGATGTAAGACTTATTTATATTCGACACCTGGCATGTAATAAATGATGCTTCACTATTTGTCATCACATGTATGAGAAAATGATCCTGGCATACATGTGATATTCACTTGGTTGTTTCTTCGGAAAAACCGGGTGTGACAGAGGTGTATCAGAGCCAAGGTTGCCCGTAGGAACGTGGACCTAGGTAGAAACGGAAGTATTTAAGGGCCCTATTTTCTTAAAAACTATTTTCCAAGGTGTGGGTTGAAAAGTGTTATTAAAGGAGTCATTTTCTTCATCTTACCCCAACTTTCATTCAAAATAGGATTTTTGTTTGAGATTTTATCTAACCTAATTTTAAATTCTTTTGTTTTAGATGGTTCGCATGATTCGCACCGCTTGTAAGTCCACAGGAGGGAGAGTTCCCGTAGTTGCCCTTGCCGAAAGAGAGGAGAGTCGTCCAGTGACGTACCTTTCCTACGGATTGGCAGTAGGAGATTTGTTGCGCCGTCTTCGACGTATGCTCGAAGCCGTTGGCAATACGGGCAAGCTAATCATCCACTATAACTCCACCAGGACCATCCGTGAGAAGAGGGAAGAATGGAGTTCGGAGATGAGGATTATACACGAGAATCAGCTGCTTAAGATTCACCACTCTCCAGCTTGTCGAGCAACACAAGTTGACGCGGAGAAAGATGTCACCTGGGAGGCCATCACCTGCCAGAGTCACATCTATCGTCGCCACATGGACAAAACTGAGTACATGTATGTCCTCCAACGTGAGAGTGGTACCACGGAGTACAAGTACCCACCGGTGCAGCAAGGGACTTCCCATGAGCACATGGACTTGTGCTTAGAGGATGCTGCTATGCTCAGCACTCGACTACAGGAGTGTCAACAAGAGCTTCAGGATGTCCGAGACACCCTGAAGGAAACGGAGGCGTTGCTGCGAGCTTGTTTAAAGGCGAGAGAAAGAGGAGGTGGGAATGAACTGTGTGTCACCGTGAGTGATCCATGGACTCCTGACTCCCCGGATCGCCGAGCAATCAGGCGTCGTCGCACTTCTCCACCAGCAGCCTCCCCACCCAAAGCAGAGTCAGAAGGTAGCCGAAATGAGGAGGAAGATCCCGAGGAGCCAGCTCAAGAGGACGAGTAGTGTAGAGTCTTTCCCCTAGCTAGCAAGAGGTCGAGTAGTCGAGTCATTACGTAGTTAATGGTGTGATAATGCTTGGTGTGTGACGTGAGTTGTGGAAGCCATGAGCAATTGTCCACAGCCTCGTCTTCAGATTGTTTTGCTTTGGTGTGTGAACCCACAGGAAATAATAGTGCATTTATTTGGTGTGAGATATAAACCCTCGTAAAATTTTAACAAAGCCTCAACACCTTAAAGTACCAACAAATGAAAGTAGTAAGATGATACTAAATGGTATCAAATTAACATTTGTTGATCCTGCCAGATGGCCGGAAGAGGAAAAGGACGTGCTGCCAACCCCGCCAACAACAATGATGAGGCATGCAACCCTCATCTTTCTGGAGGCCAGGAAAGGGGTGGCCGCCGTGAAGAAGTTGATCCTCTCCACCAAATGCTGGAGAATCAAAATCAGCTCATCCAGAACTTGACTCAAGTGGTGGCCAACTTGCATCAAGTTCCACCTACACAAGCTGCACCACGCCAACCAAGGTTGAGTGAGTTTCTAGGAACTCAACCTCCAAAGTTTGCAAGTGCTGCTGAACCTCTGGAGGCAGATGATTGGCTGAAGACCATTGAAAGTAAGATGAGGATAATACAATGCCAAGGGTATGAGAGGGTGTTGTTTGCCTCTCATCAATTGCAGAGACCTGCTGCTGATTGGTGGACCGCCTACGTGGCCGCCCATCATGACCCTGAGAACATCACTTGGGAAGAGTTCAAGCGTAGCTTCCGCAATCACTACATCCCAAGAGGTGAACTCAAAAACAAGAGGAAAGAGTTTCTGGGACTGCAGCAGGGAACATGACGGTGAGGGAATACCTCACTAAATTTACTCAACTATTCCGTTATGCTCCACGAGACATAGAGACTGATGAGCAGAAACAAGATTGTTTCGTGGAAGGACTTACCGCAGAAATGCAGTGCGCAATGTCCTCCAATGAGTATGAAAGCTTTCAAAAGATGGTGGACAGAGCATTTGTGGTGGAAAGGAAGCTAAAGGCCTTGGAAAATGAGAATAAGAGAAAGGCTGGGTGGTCACATCAGGCCTCAGGGAGCAACACCCGCCCACGTATGATGCAGCAACCTACGGGGCAGACGAGCCGTGCTGCGGTACCCTATTCAGCACCAAGAGGGTACAACCCAAACTACAGGCCACCCGCAGCACCTGCACAGCCGCCACGTCAGTTTGTGCAGCAGCCTCGCCCCGCATATCCACCTCGACCAGCAGTGCAAGGACCCCCAAACCAACCCCAAGACAACAAGGGCCAAGCATCTAAGATTGGGGTGCAATGTTTCAGCTGTGGCGAAGTGGGGCACTACGCCCATAAATGCCCGAAGAAGAAGCCTGCGCCGCCACAACAGCAGAATGTAATGAGAGGACGGGTGAACCACGTCACTATGGAGGAAGCACAAGAGGCACCCGA
This sequence comes from Neostapfia colusana, assembly GCA_030760725.1. Classification (NCBI taxonomy): domain Eukaryota; kingdom Viridiplantae; phylum Streptophyta; class Magnoliopsida; order Poales; family Poaceae; genus Neostapfia; species Neostapfia colusana. Next base: position 18,002,570 of record JASWHV010000003.1, read on the forward strand.
CGTGGTAGTTGGTAAGTTTCCTGCCAATTTACACCTTGCAACTCTGCTGTTTGATTCTGGTGCCACCCACTCGTTCATTGCTAAAGGGTTTGTTAAGAAGCATGACTTAGCAACCACACAAATGAACCATATGCTAGCGGTAAACTCTCCAGGTGGAGAAATAAGGACAAGACAAGTGTGTCCCAAAGTGAACCTAGACATTAATGGGGTAGTATTTACGGCTAACCTCATAGTGATAGATTCACAAGGGATAGATATTATTTTGGATATGGATTGGTTGACCAAACATAAAGGAATCATCCATTGTTCGACTAGAACGGTGGAATTAACTCACCCCAGTGGTACCAGAGTAAATTTCATAACAATACACGAGCCTAGGAGGGACATCAAATTAAATCAAGTGGAGGTGAAAGTTGAGGAAATCAGGACCATCAAGGAATATCCAGATATTTTTCCGGAGGAATTGCCAGGTATGCCTCCCGACCGTGACGTGGAGTTCGCAATTGAGCTAGTACCGGGAACAGCCCCAATATACAAGAGACCTTATCGAATGGACTCCAAGCAGCTAGAAGAGCTCAAGGATCATTTGAGATAATTGACGGAGAAGGGGTATATTCGCCCTAGTTCCTCACCATGGGGAGCTCCGGTGATATTTGTGCCTAAGAAGGACGAAACCCAAAGGTTATGCGTGGATTACCGTGCCTTGAATGAGGTAACCATTAAGAACAAGTACCCATTACCCCGCATTGAAGACTTGTTTGATCAGTTGAGGGGAGCTTGTGTGTTCTCGAAAATTGATCTCAGGTCGGGATACCACCAACTCAAGATAAGGCAATCTGATATTCCCAAGACAGCTTTCGTATCTCGGTACGGACTGTATGAATACACTGTCATGCCTTTCGGGCTAACCAATGCCCTGGCATATTTCATGTACCTCATGAACAAGGTATTCATGGAATATCTGGACAAATTTGTGGTGGTTTTCATAGATGATATTCTCGTCTTCTCCAAAAATGAAGAAGAACATGAGAAACATCTAAGGTTGGTGTTACAGAGGCTGAGAGAACACCAACTATATGCCAAGTTGAGCAAGTGTGAGTTTTGGCTGAAGAGAGTTTCCTTTTTAGGACATATAATCTCGGAGGGAGGAATCTCCGTAGATCCCGCCAAAATCGAGGATATCCAGAAGTGGAAAACCCCTGAAAATGTCGGGGAAGTTCGAAGCTTTTTGGGATTGGCTGGATACTATCGACGGTTTATTGAGGGATTCTCCAAGATCTCGAGACCTCTCACCAAACTGTTGGAGAAGGGAATCACATTCACCTGGACGCCACAGTGCGAGACAAACTTTCAGGAGCTAAAGAAGAGATTGACAACAGTCCCAGTGCTGGTTATGCCAGATATGCAGAAGAATTTCACAGTGTACTGCGATGCCTCTGGAAATGGGTTGGGATGTGTTCTCATGCAAGAAGAACATGTCGTGGCTTATGCATCCCGGCAGCTTCGGAAGCACGAGAAGAACTATCCTACACATGACCTAGAACTAGCCGCAGTGGTACACGCGTTGAAAATTTGGCGGCACTATTTGATGGGGAAGAGGACAGAAATATATACGGATCATAAGAGTTTGAAGTACATATTCACACAGCCAGATCTCAACCTCAGACAAAGGAGATGGCTAGAGCTAATCAATGACTTTGATGTGGGCATCAACTATCATCCTGGGAAAGCAAACGTCGTGGCCGATGCTTTGAGTCGGAAAGTGCAGGTCAATAAGTTGAGCTTGAAGGACATGCCCGCAGAATTGAAGGACGAGGTTATAAGGCTCAATCTATGTCTAGTAAATAGTGGTGAGGCCATCGACATGGAAGTGGACTCCACACTCGAGCAAGACATACGCGAGGGCCAAAAGAATGATGAGAAGATACAAGAGATCAGACGGCTCATTAAGGAAAATAAAGCTCCTGGTTTTAGAGAGGATGAACAGGGAACGGTGTGGCACGGGAAAAGGATCTGTGTGCCAGAAGTAAAGGAGATCCGTGAATTAATTTTGAAGGAGGCTCACGATTCCGACTATTCCATTCATCCTAGGAGTACGAAGATGTACCAGGACCTCAAAAGCAGGTATTGGTGGTATGGCATGAAGCGAGATGTCGCGGAACATGTTGCCCTATGTGACACATGTCAGTTGGTGAAAGCAGAACATCAACGACCCGCGGGATTATTGCAACCACTCAAAGTACCTGAATGGAAGTGGGAAGAAATCAGCATGGATTTTGTCGTGGGATTGCCTAGGACCCAATCCGGGTATGATTCAATATGGGTCATTATTGATAGGCTAACCAAGGTAGCTCATTTCATCCCTGTGAAAGAAAGCTACAGCGGATCCAAATTGGCAGAATTGTACATGTCAAGAATTGTGTGTTACCATGGAGTGCCAAAGAAGATAGTGTCGGACCGAGGGACACAGTTCACCTCGAGGTTTTGGCAGAAGTTGCATGAAACCATTGGAACCCATCTGAATTTCAGCTCTGCCTATCATCCCCAAACTGACGGGCAGACGGAGAGAACCAATCAGATCGTTGAAGATATGTTAAGGGCATGTGCACTCAAAAACAATAGGAGTTGGGACAAGAACTTACCGTATGCGGAGTTTTCCTATAACAACAGCTATCAAGCTAGTATGAAAATGTCACCGTTTGAAGCTTTGTATGGAAGGAAGTGCAGAACTCCCCTATTTTGGAATCAAACAGGAGAAAGTAAAGTGTTTGGTCCAGAAGTGCTACAAGAAGCCGAGGCGAAGGTGAGGGAGATTCGCAACAACTTGAGGATAGCACAAACACGTCAGAAGAGTTATGCTGATGTACGAAGAAGAGAGCTCGTTTTCAACGTGGGAGACTATGTTTATCTCAAGGTGTCCCCTATCAGAGGGCTTCGTCGGTTCAAGGTGAAAGGGAAGTTGTCACCTCGATACATCGGACCCTTTCAGGTTTTGGAAAGGAAAAGCGAAGTGGCGTACCAACTAGAGTTACCGGTTCATCTACCAGACGTGCACGATGTATTCCATGTGTCACAACTCAAGAAATGTCTGAGGACGCCTGAAGAGGTGTTACCCATAAATGAAGTGGATGTAGCTGAAGATTTGTCTTATGCCGAGCAACCATACAAGATTTTGGAGACAATAGAACGCCTCACCAGAAATAAAAGAATCCGGATGTGCAAGGTGCAGTGGAAGCATCACTCAGAAGAGGAAGCCACCTGGGAACGGGAAGATGAACTTAAGGCACAATTTCCGGAATTGTTTTCTTAGAAACACCAATCTCGAGGACGAGATTTCTTTTAAGGGGGGTAGAGCTGTAACACCCCAAATTTTGATTCAAAACCTAAAACCATGTTCAGAGGGGAATTTAAAAATTTTTGGACGTGTTGCATGTTTTGCAAAAATTCAAATTCAAACTGGAATTCAAATTATACTCAAAACAGAAAAGAAATGGAAAAAGAAAAAGGAAAACGGGAAAAAACTGGCCAGTGGGCTGAAACCCGCCAGCCGGCCCAGCTACTCCCGCGCCAGCCCGCCCCGCGCGCGCCGCGCTGCCTCTCACCGACGGGGGGGACCCACCTGTCATCCCCAACCTCGCTCGCGCCGACCCCGGATTTTTCCCCCCGAGCGCGCGCGATCTTAACCGATCGGGAAACCTGTCTCGCCGCCCGAATTCTGGTCCCAGCGGACTCCAACTCGATCACAACAGACCCACCGCCCTCCCCCGGCTATAAAAACCCCCGATCCGATCAGTTTTTCCCACGCGATCGCCGATTTTCACTCCGGTGAGCACCGAGACTTCGCCGGTGAATTCTGGCCGATCTAAGCTCGGAAACTCTGATCTAACTCGCTGGTCTTGATCCACCGCCTCCGGGGAACTTTGCAGGTGCAGAAAACCCGAAGACTTACGGTGTAAACCCAGCGCCGACGAGCTTCGCCGTGGTTTTGCCTCGGACCTCGCCGCCGATCACTTTCCAGGACCCCCGAGCTCGAGAAAACCCCCGAGGTGAGATCCCTGACCTCCCCTCTACCGATCTAGGCCATAAGATCCCAGTTCTAGGCAGAATTCTCGAGGATCCGAAACTTTCCGGCGAGATCGCCGCTTTCCGCCGCCGTGCGCCGCCGGCAGCGCCGCCCGCGCTCGATCAGAGCGACGTGGCCGCTTGTGCGCCGTTTATTTTAAATCGCACGGTAGACTTTAAAACCCCGTGTACCGGTTCGATGTTATAATCTCAGCCGTCGGTTTAAAATCGGACGGTCCACGTCAACCACGCATTATAAAGACTGGAGTTCTTACGTGCTACCCCCTGGGGTTCTCTGGAATTGAGAGCTAGCCCCGGAAACTTCAGATCTAGCCCCTGGAACTCCAGAAAATCATGTAAATTCATTTAAAAACCAGTTTTAGCCCCTGGACTTAATAGAAATTAGGAAAAACACCTCTGATAAGTGTAGCTAGACCCCTGGAAATTATGAAAATAATATTATAGACCCTGTAATGGGGTGAATTCATTATTTTAGCCCTGTTTAGTATTTAATTTAGAAAATTGAATATGTAACTAGTGTTTAAAAATTAAAAAAGGGGACAAACATAATTGTCAAAATTAATTAAAAACTTTCTCAGTACTTAGAAAACTTTGGAGTGAGATAAAAGTATATTTTTGGGCTGAAATAAATCTGTTTCATCTATTATTCACATTTATTAGTATAGGGACACATTTTTAAGTAAAGAATAGTTATAGAAAAATAGGGAAAATAATTATGAAATGGTCTACATCAGAAACCAAGGTCAAAATATGATTTTAAATTATTTAGGACCAGAACCTATTCTGTTTAGGTGATGTGTATTACTAATTTAATAATAAAATACACAATTAGGCATAGGAATATAAATCTGAAAATATAGCAACTAGTAAATGATAAATGGAGTTTCTAAAATCCAAAGAGTTCAGTTTAGGGTTGATAGAAGTTGTAAAGGCACATATGGAGAAGAAAAATACTTTCCATACATACTTGGTAGTTTAATATAAGGAATTTATTTAAAACTGAAACACAACACATATAATGGTGAATGAATTTCATAAATGTGAATGTGTGGTTTGTATGAAGTGTAAGTGTGAACTATGTCTTATGGATTGTTGTTTTTCTTTTGCTATGTGTGATGGTATGAAGTAGAACCTGTTCAAGAACAAGTTATTCATTTCCAAGACCAGGAATACCCATTCCAAGAGCAGCAAGAAGGAGGCAAGTGTCCTTGACCACTTTGATCCTATGCTAGGATGTGTAGCTAGAATTATTTGCATTGTCAATTGAAATATGAAATCCATGATAGGAAGTTTCCCTAGAATTGCATTACCTTGTTTCCTTGTAGCTTGGGTTGGGACTTATTTTACCATGTCATTTATTATTATGCATATGCTTAGCCATGCTTAGAATGGGATATTTGGGACAGAGATCATCAGTTTATATTACCATACTCTTGAATGAGACATTGTGAGTTATGTAGAGGTAGGGATCAAGGCAAGTTGGATGTTTTCGTTGTATGCTGGGTGCACGAGACTTGGGTTTGTGTTTAGTACTTGCCTGGATCCTAAGGACCGGTTCATAGAGCATGTAACCCGGCTTTACAGTGCCAACCACATGCTGAGATGGGGCAGCTTAGCCAATTAATTAGCTGTATCCCGGCGTAGTATGGGTGTGTTGGATGGTGCGGGGAATAGGTGTCAGCTGGACTACCATATGAACCGCAAGGCTCAAGAGGGGGCCACTGCAGCGGGGTTGGAGCCTCTTGTATGCTGTTAGGGGTGAAACCTCAGTGGGCCCACGCTCGTCGGGAATCCCTTTGTAAAGGCTTCGTAGTGATCTCCTGGCTGCACACCTGGGAAGTGTGAATGTGGATCGTAGCCACTGGCATAATGGAGGTTTCTTTTAGTCCACCCAGCAACGGGGGATGAAATCACTACTTGTGGGTACAGTGGTACAAACTCTGGAGAGTCAAAACTGTCTTGACAGCCGTGCTCACGGTTAAGAGCGGCCTGGACTTATTCATGATTAGAGGAGTGAAGGTTTTTGGAAGTTGTGGATGTTAAGCGGGGAGCTTAACATTGGAAATGATGTTATGGTTATTGGATTATGATGATGGGATGGGAGATTGGGACCATTTCACCTGTGTAGTAATGTAGGTGCTTAATAAGCTAAGGTGATAGGTATTAATTGCGTAGTGCTTTAACCATGAGTTCAACCTCTCCTTGTTCTAGCCATGCATGATATAATTTTCCCACACTTGCTGAGTACCATTGGTACTCAACCTTGCATATTTGTTGGTTTATATTGCTGCTCAGGTCAAGATAATGAGGTGGTGTATAATGACCAAGATTTTGGACCCGAGGAAGGCTTTTAGGTTCATGAAGACCCCCGGGCAACGCCTGTGATGGAGCCCTAATGAATAATATTCCGCTGCTAGTTTATTTACTTGTGATGAAGCATTAGTGTCCATTGAGACATTTGCGATGTAAGACTTATTTATATTCGACACCTGGCTTGTAATAAATGATGCTTCACTATTTGTCATCACATGTATGAGAAAATGATCCTGGCATACATGTGGTATTCACTTGGTTGTTTCTTCAGAAAAACAGGGTGTGACAGTTCCCCCGCGCCTTCATCTCCCCTACGCCGCGCTCTGTCGGCCACAACAACCCTCCCACGAGCCCTGTTATCTTTCCTCCCGAGCAAACAAGCCGCCGGCGCCGCGCCGGTTCGTCCCAATCCTAAGCCGGCATCGCGTCCCAACTGCTCAAGCGATCAACGCGAAAAAGGAGCGCCAGCGCGTGCACAAGAGTTTCCCCAGCTCAGCTCCGGCGTTCGGGGTTCCTGTCGGCCGTATTTCGAGTATCAGCACCGAAGCCGAGGTGCAACCGGTGGAAACCGACGTCGGACTCCCGTGGGCAGCTCACACCAACCAGTTTCACGACTGAGCGAGAGCACCCCAAGGTGCGCCAACTCCCTGCGCTGCTCCTCTCCAAATTTCAGAGCAATCCGTGCGACGTAGCTTCAGAATTTCGAGTTTTTTTTTCCCTCGGACGAGGAAAACCTAACCGCGGGTAAGAACTGTGGAAATTAACGCTTAATTCTCGGTTAAAGTTATTCATTTTGCGCACACCAGAGCTAGAGAGGATAGGGAACCTTTTCCCTCCACAACCCTAGCTAGAAACGCCGTGGTTACAGCTAATTTCGAGCTCTTCGGTCGGCGGCCATGGCGGGAACACGCGGGCGCACGGTGACAACCGGTTTGCCGTCGTTTCCGAGCCAGGTTGAGGCCACGCCGAGATTTCCTGACCTCCACTGATGCTTTAGAGCGGATCCGCCGAGCTTTTGGCGGGCTAATGTGCTCGGGCGACGGTGCCGATCATCACCGAAGGCCGCGGCTCGTCGCCAGCCTACTTCCGGCCACCGGCAGCCCGAGCCAACCCCGTAGACTTGTTCCCCGACCCTGAAAACCCCCAGGCGGCGAGTCTCCGGCCGAAAGGTGGCCGGGAAGCCGGGTCCGGCGAGCTCCAGTACAGCGCCGGCGAGGGGGAGGCGCGGGAGCGAGAGGAAGAAGAAGACCCGCCGGGCCCACGTGTCAGCAGCGGAAGATTAAAACTCCGGATCAGCTGTGGCGTGTGATCCCATGTGGTGGCGCGGGAAAAGGTCTGTGGCCCCGTGTGGCGTGATTCCGGCGGTTGACACGTGTAGGGTGGACCCACAGACAGAGTTTGAACTTTTCCCGAATTAATTTGAATTCCAGAATTGGTTCAAACTTTGGAACTGCATAACTTTTGCTAGGAAGCTCAAAATTTAGTGATTAAAATTGGGTTGGATTCATCTTGCCTAGCTCTGTCCAGATATACAACCCAATTTGTATGAAACCCATTAATTAATTCTGGAAAATTCTTTAAAGCTTTTCAGCAAAAGAATTTTAGAGTGAGTTTGGTTCATCCAAAAATCCCCAAATTTTGCCAGAATGTTCTTTAGGACATTAGTAAACCCCTGTAAAAGTTTCAGACCATTTGGAGTTGATTTGGTCAGAGCAATTCAAATTGGAAGGTGCTGTGTTCATTTGAATACAGAAACATTTTCAGAGAATTTCCAAAACTTAGAAATTCAGTTCTGGGCAATTCTTAACCCCAAAAATGTTAGGAAAATTCAGGCAAACTCTATGAGATATAATTGAAATTGTAGTTCATTAAGTTGAGCATGAACAGGGGTATTACCTCAGAATAAATTCTTCCTTGCTGATTTGCCAAGAGAATTATTCTGAGCAAACCACTCCATGAAAAGTGCTAATGTTTGGTCCAGGGAGTTTTCTTGTGACAAGGAACTCACACAAAAATTCTCAGCTCCATTGGAGCTCTAGATCACCCCTGTCCTGTTTAACCAATTAAGGGATTAATATGGAAAAGGGGGAAAACCACTTAGCATTTAACCATGTGATTAAGTCCAAGCCAAACTACCAACACCAGTTCATCTTTAAATTTTTAAACAAAGTTCCAGGTGTTAGAGGCTGGTTATTAGAATTAATAGTAGAACTCTTACTCTAAAACTCACATCTGCATCTAAATTAACATGTAGTATTTCATTAACGTGTAGCCGTTGAAGAAGAGACTCCGGAAGTGCTGGACTTCCTCCTTCCGGACGAAGAACTAACTCCTGACCAGCAGCAACAAGGCAAGCCCCGGTTTGCATTAACCCTTTTATAAGTCTTACTTTGTTTACATGTGTCATATGAAGTATGTATGTGCATTAGGTATAGGATGAATGAAACCCCACTTGCATAACCAAAGGTTCCTAAAAGAGTGAGGGTAGTGTCAAGGACCTCGAGTAGACAGGCTATGCTTAATGAGTCATAGGACTTCGGTACAAGTCGAGTAGTTGGAATCTACTCGCGAGATAGGCTTGGGACACACGGGTTCGGTTGAGTGATGTGAGATCACTTTAGTAATGAAAATGAGACTAGGCAGGGGCTAGGGCGCAGCAAGAGAGAGTCTTGTGTGCGCAGCCCTGCCCGTGTCGATTGAGGACCGATCCGTGTGCGGCCCTGCTGAACAAGTATTGAACGTACCGAAGGCATATCGGATATATGGGCCCCGATAAACCGATGTAGCCTAAACCTCCGGGCGTCGAGGCATAGCACACCGATTTATAGGTGTAGGTTGAGGGCAGCAAGGTGGAAATCTGCCAACGGGCATAGAGAGATGCTCCGTGTGGGGAACCTCCTGCTCGTTTCGGTGCGACCGGTTCGACGTTTGGGCTGTTGGGTGAAAGGTTGTCCCGTACGACATCGAGTGAGCGTGCTGTGCAGCTCCACGGGTGGGCGTACGTGACGTGCTCTTTGGGTTTCCCTGCAGGTGTATATCGAGTCGATTCGCCGTCCCTCGCGGTGACGAGTACCGCTTGTTCACTGCGTCGTAACGTAGACTAATGGATGAAATATGTTGATTCAATGATGCTGATTGATATAATTGTATTGCTACATGTGTGCCACCAAATACTACTTACTAAATTTCAGATTTCATGAACTGTTAACTTGTTGCTAAAAGATGAACTAAGGATGAACTTGTAGGCGTGTCGTTTTGCTGAAATGTTACTAACCTATGCCTTGGTATACCTCATGTAGAGTTTCATGCTTAGGTGAGTCGGTTAAGCCTTGCTGAGTCTTCGTGCTCATGGTTGCTGCTTAAGTGTTTTTCAGGTGAGGAGCCACCCACGGACTCGGAGTACGAGTCAACCGGCGAGGGTTACCCTCCGTCGGGGACCACGGCTGAGTGGGAGCCGTACACGACGCGCTGAGCTGAGACGTGCAGCTAGTGTGGGTTGCCCTAGGGCTGGGCAACCGACTTTTGCTAAATAGGCGGGCGTGAGTTGTATAGTGTAGTCTTCCGCTGTGTAATGGAACAATAATTGTAACTGAAGTTTGTACTTGTTTGTACAGTTTCAGCTGTTTTTCCCATGTAATATATTGTGTTCGTATGACGTGTGCTGTCGGGTGTCGCATCGCGCGGTACCACCCTCTGCGATCCTGGATGAGCGGATTCCGGTCCGCCACATTCTCCCTTGCCATGGCTTCCAACCCGCCGTCAGAGAAGAAGTGCGCTCGATCTCCTCCAGCAGTGGCGTCTGTGCCAAGTCGGGATTCTGGGGTGCCTGACACTCCCTCCGGTGGCGACTCGAAGAGGCCCCGGGTTGATGCGCTGGGGGAAACTTCTGGGGCGTCCCCTGTTCCGCCAGTCCAAGCGACTACGGAGCGGCCGTCAGTGACGGTAGCGGGCTCTGGGAGTCCTACCCCGGCTCGGAAGTCAGGGTTCAGAGCCCGTTGGAGTGTCCGCGCTTCCCGGCCTTCCCTGACTTGCGGGGAATCTGTGCCGCTGCGCTCGGAGCCAGGGGCAACTGCCGCGGCCCCCAGGCCAGCGCGAACTTCTCCTGTTCCGGTGTGCCCGGACTCCGCGGTGGCGTCGTCTCTTCCTGCCGAGACGGCCACCGCGGCCCCCAAGCCAGCGCAGGTTGACCCTGCACTAGGCGGCCCGGCCTCTTCTCCAGCACCGCCTTCCCCGGCTCGCCCCTCTCCTCAGGTCAAGGAGCTAGAAGCTGAAGAGAGCCCGGCTGGCCTGGCTGCGAGAGCCTCGGAGCCAGCTTCTCCTGATCGGCGTCTCGTCTCAGTTGCTGGTGCGTCGGCTCTTCCTGAGGACGAGGTAATGGAGGAGGTCGGGGGCGCTACCCCGGCCTCTGTTGCTCCATTGCCTCTGCCGGATGCCTTCGCGCTTGCCGAGACGAACGTCCGGCAGGTCTTGGCTGCACTAGGGCGCGAGCGGGAGGAGTATACGGTTGAACGGGACCGCCTCCTCACCTGGGGGAACCTTTTGCGGGAGAGGACCGCGAAGGTTAAGAGTGAGCTCGACTCCAGGCGGGAGTTGCTTGACTTCAGGGAAGCGCTCCTCGACCGGATGAAGCGGGCTGTCGACCGCATGGACACCCAATCACGGCGGATCAACAGGGAGACCCTGGAGGCACACGCCCGGGCCGAAGAGAGCCTCTCTGCTGCTGTGGAGATACGGCAGCGGTTGGAGCGCCGTGAACTCGCCGTTGAGGAACGGGAGCATTGCACGGCAGCTGAGGCGGAGAGGGTCGCCGCGCAGCTGGCTGCGGGCGAGGATGACCTCCGAGCTCGGATGGAGGAGCTGGAGATCCTGAAGGCAGACCTCGACTTGAGGGAGGAACAGGTCTCCCGTGATCGCCGGGCGGTCTTGGACCGGGAGTTGACCGCCAACTTCAAGGCCGCTGAGTTGGAGCGGCTCGCCAAGACTCTCCACCTTCGGGAGAGCTCACTGGCGGCCAAGGAGAAGGAATTCTCCGAGAGGAACCTGGAGGCTCTGCAGGCGGCCCGCCGTGAGGTGGAGGAGCTTTCGGCCTTGCGGTCCTCTGAGGCTCTTGCGGTCTCGAGCTTCGTGGATCGAGCGGGGTCCGCCCTGATCCCTCTTGGTTTCAGTCCGGTGAGGTCCGCGGCCCCTGCATTGGAGGTGATCCCCGCGCTGGAGTCGATCGGCGCCAAGCTGGACAGGCTAGACTCGGTGGTCGCCAGCGAGCTTGAGGCCGAGGGGCGCAGCCTAGCCTTAGAGGTCGCCTCACATGTGCTGGCATGCTTTAAGAGCCGCGACCCCTCTTTTTCGCTAGAACCAGTGAGAGAGGGCCCAGCCGCAGAGCGGGAGCAAGCTGCCAGGGCAGAAGTCGAGGATGTGGCTGCCCTTATAGCCGCAAGGTTCTGGCGGGAGCCGGGAGGTCTTTAGGACTTGTTTCTCCCTTTTTATCAAGTCTGTAGTCCAGCTCATGGAGCCTCGCTTAATTTGACTCTTTTGGATATTTGTGTCTGTGATGCTTTTTCTCTCCTTCTTGGCTTTGCCTGACTGAGTCCTTAGCTCCGCAAGGTACTCAGAGGCCATCTCCAATCCTGGAGCTTTGCACAGACACCCTCCCCGGGCCCTAACCGTGTTAGGGGCCCCCGGGGGTCTCCAGATCTCGCCCTATGGGGAGCTCCAGATCTGCCTGCCACGTGGCGGGTCCGGAGCTCCTCCTTAAGAGGCGGGAGCTCCGGCCATGTTGGACACGTAGGGCTTTCGGAGCCCTCCCACCGAGGGGGGAGGTCCGGTTTCCGCCTGCCACGCGGCAAGCCCGGAGCCCTTCTCAAGGGAGGAGAGAGTTCCCAGCCCGCTGGACACGTGGGGCCCCCGGGTCCCGCCCCTGCTGGAGGGGCAGGTCCCGGTCCTTCCAGTCCTAGGCCGGAGTAGCTGGTAGCTCCTTTCCCCCTGCTTCATGCAGTCCCTGTTGCCGTAACCTGGAGGTCCTGCACACAGGCAGAGGAAACGTAATTCTCCTCGGGGGGTCCTCCCCTCCCGTCTCCTAGTCTTATCCGTCTTACGATCCTGATTCGCTATACGGGGCTTGGGCAATTCTGTGCACGAGGCGCCGGAGCTCCGGCTCCCTCCGAGGTCCGGGTACGGCCGTCCGATCCCTAGTACCGGACCATGCGCTGGGGGAAGCAGAGTGCACACGCTTTGGGTTCATGACCAGGCAAAGCGGTCGTAATCCCCTGCACCACCGGAGGGCAGGATGCGCATGCTTTGGGCTCTGGGCCGGCTAAGCTGGATACGCACCCTGGACCCCCCATGCACAACGCAGGCCTTTCCTGGAGGTAACCAACTGGCACCGCAACACCTGACTGGGGGAGGCCCGAGAGACTCACTCGGCCATCGGCAGGTGCCTCAAGCGCAGCCGCCTTTGGTAGGATAGCGAATGCCGACTATGGATGAGCGCAGGAGAGGGGGAGCTAGATGTACGATGAACATACAGAGATAGTGCGATCATAAAAATTAATGCATAATTTAAATGAGTGCATGAGAGAGAGCTAAGTAGAACAGGTTTCTGTATTCGTGCCCATAGGTGGAATTCTGGCTGTACATGGAGGCAATGTTCCGCCTTGTCTACAAGGGAAGCAAGACTCTACGCGCTTAGGGTCGGAACCAGGCTAAACTGGACGTAGTCCTGTACCGTCCCTTGAGACTTAGCTGCCCCAAGCTCTGTTCCTAAATTCTATGGGATCTATTACAGAAGGTGTCGAAGTGTGCGATCGACACTTCCCCCGGGCCTGCACTGGGCAGCCCGCGGAGGTTCTTTTTTCGGAGGGGCTAGTTCCTAGCGGAGAGCTTGCGCGGATGGACGAGTTAGTGAGAGCTTGACACGGGAAGTTTTACGTGGTTCAGGCCGCCGGAGCGTAAAACCCTACGTCCACGGCGAGCTATGGAGCTCGCTGTATTGCTTGCTGCTCAGGGCCGGGGGCCTGAGCTTGGGGGTGAGTTACAGCTTGAGAGTGTATGGCTAGCGTATGTGTCAAAGTGTGCGATCGACACTTCCCCCGGGCCTGCACTGGGTACCCCATATCTCAGGTACCGACAGTGGCCCCCGGGCCCATCTCGGGGGAGATAGCGAGCCCGAGGTGGGACCTCCGTCTCTTCCGATCTGCGCACTTTCTCTAAGTCCCGACTTGACCGCTGCTAGAGCACGAACGGCCGCGGGGTCGTGAGAGCGTGCGCCCACTTGATGATTGCTTTTACTGCGGTGGTTCCCAAGGCTGCCACTTCTGCACGTTGCGGCGCTTTCTTGGGAACCGCCGAAGGGCCTTGCCGGCTCATCTTCTCAGGAGACTGACTCCTTGACCCCACCGCTTTAGTTAAGCGGCTTGGGCCCAGCTTTCATTGGCGCCCAGTCTCAGAGCCGGCGAGGTCGCCGATGCGATGTTTCCGGAGGTTTTCGAATTACCTCGAACCATCCCTGGAAAGTTTTAAAAGGTGATCTCACCTGCATCGCGGCTTCCCTTCGCATTGCGCTCGTACTTCCCTTGAACTCTTGCGCCCCGGCTCTCCTGCCCTTGCGCCTTCTTTCGCTATGGCTTCCAACTTGCTTCCGTCGCGCCTCGTTCGCTCCTCCGAGCTCGGGCCAGTGCGCATGCTGCTGGGCTGGCGCTCGGAAGAGCAGAAGCATCGGCTCCGCCGAGGATCTCTCCCCCTGGTCCTGGGAAAGGGGGAGATGGTCTTCTTTACCGCTTATGCTCTGGCGGGGTTCGTTCCGCCGATTTCTTCCTTCTTCGTCACCCTGCTGGAGACATACGGTCTCCAACTCCACCATCTCTCCCCCAACTCCCTCGCAATGGCGGCCGTTTTTGTCCACTTCTGCGAGATGTTCGTGGGGGTGCACGCCTCCGTGACGCTCTTCCGCCACTTCTTTGTGCTGCGTACGACCGGACGCGGCTCAAAGACTCAGATGGGGGCGTATTACTTCCAGCATTGCTGCAAAGACCCCAAGGTCTCCGGATACCTTCTGCCCTTCAGCGCATCAAGGTGGGAGAACTGGAGGGAGAGCTGGGTGGTAGTGCAGACCGATGAGCACGATCGCCTACAACTCCCAACCGCCAGCCCAACCACCGATCGCCGCTTCTGGGAGGAGATCCCTGAGCTGGAGCAGGAGTACACTCCGGTCTTGGAGCGGATCCGGTTCTTGGCCAACGAGGGGCTGACATCTCTGATGGTGCTGATGGACTTTGTGTCACGCCGCATTGCTCCCTTGCAGCAACGCAGCCGCCCAGCGTGGTACTACACCGGTGAGCAGGACTGTACCAGGCTGGAGAGAGGCCCCGACTCTGTCCCTTCCGACGAGGAGCTGGAGGAGATGGTGAGCAAGGTGAGCGGTGACTATATTCCCAGCGGTGTCCCCGTCCTTCCGCCTTCTGCCACTCCCCTCTTCTTGGAGCCTCAGAGGAGGTCAGAGCTCCTGCGGAAGATGCCGAACCTTGATGATATCGGGATTGCCGTTTGTCAGGTCGGGGATGCCTTCCGGGGTATCACCATTCCAGGAACCGAGCACCCCGAATCAGGGCATGAGGCATCCACTGCTGCCAAACCTTCCCCCAGAGCTGACGGAACCCAAGCTGCCGATAAAGGGAAAGGTAAAGAGCCGGCCCCCGGGCATCTAGAGAAAAAACGCGCTCGGTCTCCTCCAAGGGTGCCGCCTGTGCCAATCCAGGGTGCCGGAGCTACCTTGCTTCCATCTCCTGGAGGTGCTGGTCCATCGGGTGGCGACCCGAAGAGGTCCCGAGTGTCCCTCCCCGGCGGGTCTTCCCTAGACAGCAGCCGTCCGAATCAGCCCAAGTATCTCGCCATCCTCCCTCGAGTGGCGGGGTTCCCAGGACGGATGTTGGTGGGGCGACGCCGGTGAGCGCGCTGGAGGTCCAGGCGTCCCATTCCGCGACCGTTCCTGCCGCTGGTCCTGGTAGTTCAGC
This sequence comes from Neostapfia colusana, assembly GCA_030760725.1. NCBI lineage: Eukaryota > Viridiplantae > Streptophyta > Magnoliopsida > Poales > Poaceae > Neostapfia > Neostapfia colusana. The sequence continues at coordinate 18,017,971 of JASWHV010000003.1, forward strand.
TACAGCCCAGAGGCCAGTGCAGCAAGCTCGCTGGAGCGCTCATGCCGCTCAGTAAGTGTTATTCTTTCTGACTTATAGGAGCAGAGCTCCTGCCTCTTCTCTTATTCTGAGGGCTTCTTCTTCTTTGCAGGGACCAACCGGCTGCCAAGGGCGGGCCTCTTACCCGGCCGCCTTCAACCAGCGGGGGGCTCCGCGCCTCGGCCCCTGGGGGCCGCGGCGGCCCCCATAGCTCCCAAATCAACGGGGGCAGTGGCCTCGGTGGCCGCATCTGCTCCTACCCGCCCTCCTTCACCAGCCCAGAAGCCAGGTCTTCAGACCGGGAGGGCCGCTGTAGGTGTGCCTGCTGGCCCCCTGGCCTGCTTAGGACAGCCCCCCCCCCCCCCCCCCCCCCCCCCCCCCCCCCCCGTAGCTGCCGTGGCGCCAGAGCTCCCGCCGGTCTTGGACTTGTCCGGGGGGTCCAGCGGCGCGACTCCTGCTCCCCCTGCTCCGGTGCCCGTGTGGGACGCCATGGAGCATGCCCAGACCAGCTCCCGGCAGCTCCAATCTGCCTTTGAGCAGGAGCGGAAGGCATTGGCCGGCGAGAGAGACCGCCTTCTCAGCTGGCAGCAGCGGGCCCGGGCGGACCTCGACTCAAGGCGGTCAAGGCTTGAGGCCATGAGTGCTCTGCTTGGCGCCCAGAAGAAGGCCATTAGCCGCTTGGAGCTAGAGGCCCAGCGGGTTCGTGCCACCTACCGCGAGGCTCTGGCCAAAGCTGAAGCCAAAGCCAAGGAGTGTTCCGCCGCCGCGGAGGAGTTGCAGCTGCAGGTAGCCCGTCGGGAGCATGCCGTCGCTGATCGGGAACGTGCTGCTGCGGACGAGGAGGAGAAGACCACCGCTCGGCTGAGGGTCAAGGTGGAGGAGCTACGGGCTCGGACTGAGGCGCTGGAGCTCCGTGAGTCGGCTGTCGCCGCGAGGGAGGAGCAGTCTTCCAAGGAGCTTCAGGCGGCGATGGATCGCGAGCTAGCGGCCCGCCAAGAGGTAGAGAGGCTCCAGTCCCTGCGGACTGCCGAGGCCCAGGTGGTCTGGAGCTTCATTGCTAAGGCGGGATCCGCCTTGGCTCCTCTTGGTTTTAGCCCTGTGCAGGTGGAGACCCCAGCACGGCCGGTGTCCGAAGCGGCCCCAGCCCTTGAGTCTCTCGGCGATGAGCTAGGTCGGCTCGAATCAGTGATCGCTGACGAGCTGGAAGCGGAAGGTCGGGGCCTTGCGAAGGAGGTTGCGATGCACGTTCTGTCATGCTTTGTTAGCCGAGACCCTTCCTTTTCCCTGGGGACGGTCCGTTTAGGACCCATCGCCGACCAGGAGGAAGCTGCCAGGGCCAAAGTCGAGGACTTAGCTGCCCTCGTGGCCTCTAGGTTTCATCGGGAGTCCGAAGACCCCTAGGCACCCGCCCTTGTGTCCACAAGGCCCTGTACTTCCTTTCTTTATTTTTGTTGAGTCTGTAGCCCAGCTCGTGGAGCCTTTGTATGGACAGACTCCTGTTTCTTTCTGTGTCTGCATGCCCTAGTCTTCTTGTTGGCCTTTCCTGACCGAGCCCTTAGCTCCGCAAGGGCTCGGAGGCCTTGACCAATCTCGAAGCTCTGCATAGACACCTTGTCCGGGTCCCCACTGTATACCAAGGGTTCCGGAGGTCTCCAGGACCCGCCTTACGAGATCGGAGGGGGGTCCGAGCCTGGAGCTCCTGCCTTGTCACACCCGGTTTTTCCGAAGAACAACCAAGTGAATATCACATGTATGCCAGGATCATTTTCTCATACATGTGATGACAAATAGTGAAGCATCATTTATTACAAGCCAGGTGTCGAATATAAATAAGTCTTACATCGCAAATGTCTCAATGGACACTAATGCTTCATCACAAGTAAATAATCTAGCAGCGGAATATTATTCTTTAGGGCTCCATCACAGGCGTTGCCCGGGGGTCTTCATGAACCTAAAATCCTTCCTCGGGTCCAAAGTCTTGGTCATTATACACCTCCTCATTATCTTGACCTGAGCAGCAATATAAACCAACAAATATGCAAGGTTGAGTACCAATGGTACTCAGCAAGTGTGGGAAAATTATATCATGCATGGCTAGAAAAAGGAGAGGTTGAACTCATGGTTAAAGCACTACGCAATTAATACCTATCACCTTAGCTTATTAAGCACCTTCATTACTACACAGGTGAAATGGTCCAAATCTCCCATCCCATCATCATAACCAAATAACCATAACATCATTTCCAATGTTAAGCTCCCCGCTTAACATCCACAACCTCCAAAAACCTTCACTCCTCTAATCATGAATAAGTCCAGGCCGCTCTTAACCGTGAGCACGGCTGTCAAGACAGTTTTGACTCTGCAGAGTTTGTACCACTGTACCCACAAGTAGTGATTTCATCCCCCGTTGCCGGGTGGACTAAAAGAACCTCCATTATGCCAGTGGCTACGATCCACATTCACACTTCCCAGGTGTGCGGCCAGGAGATCACTACGAAGCCTTTACAAAGGGATTCCCGACGAGCGTGGGCCCACTGAGGTTTCACCCCTAACAGCATACAAGAGGCTCCAACCCCGCTGCAGTGGCCCCCTCTTGAGCCTTGCGGTTCATATGGTAGTCCAGCTGACACCTACTCCCCGCACCATCCAACACACCCATACTACGCCGGGGATACACCTAATTAATTGGCCAAGCTGCCCCATCTCAGCATGTGGTTGGCACTGTAAAGCCGGGTTACATGCTCCATGAACCGGTCCTTAGGATCCAGGCAAGTACTAAACACAAACCCAAGTCTCGTGCACCCAGCACACAACCAAAACATCCAACTTGCCTTGATCCCTACCTCTACATAACTCACAATGTCTCATTCAAGAGTATGGTAATATAAACTGATGATCTCATATCCCAAATATCCCATTCTAAGCATGGCTAAGCATATGCATGTGTATAAATGACATGACAAAATAAATCCCAACCCAAGCTACAAGGAAACAAGGTAAAGCAATTCTAGGGAAACTTTCCTAGCATGGGTTTCATATTTCATTTGACAATGCAAATAATTCTATCTACACATCCTAGCATAGGATCAAAGTGGTCAAGGACACTTGCCTCCTTCTTGCTGCTCGTGAAATAGGTATTCCTGGTCTTGGAAATGAATCACTTGTTCTTGAACAGGTCCTACTTCATACCATCACACATAGCAAAAGAAAAACAATAATCCATAAGACATAGTTCACACTTACACTTCATACAAACCACACATTCACATTTATGAAATTCATTCACCATTATATGTGTTGTGTTTCAGTTTTAAATAAATTCCTTATATTAAACTACTACACCTTTTCACTACCAGGTATGTATGAAAAGTATTTTTCTTCTCCATATATGCCTTCAGAATTTCTACCAACCCTAAACTGAATTCTTTGGATTTTAGAAACTCCATTTATCATTTACTAGTTGCTATATTTTCAGATTTATATTCCTATGCATATTTGTGTATTTTATTATGAAACTAGTAATACACATCATCTAAACAGTATAGGTTTTGGTCCTAAAATAATTTAATAACATATTTTGACCTTGGCCTCTGATGTAAACTATTTCATAATTATTTTCCTCTTTTTTTTCTATAGCTATTCTTTACTTAAAAATGTGTCCTTATACTAAATAATGTGAATAATTAAATGAAACAGATTCATTTCAGCCCAAAATATATTTTTATCTCACTCCAAAGTTTTCTAAGTACTGAGAAAGTTTTTAATTAATTTTGACAATTATGTTTGTCCCCCTTTTTAATTTTTAAACACTAGTTACATATTCAATGTTTTAAATTAAATACTAAACAGGGCTAAAATAATGAATTCACCCCATTACAGGGTCTATAATATTATTTTCATAATTTCCAGGAGTCTAGCTACACTTATCAGAGGTGTTTTTCCTAATTTTTATTAAGTCCAGGGGCTAAAACTGATTTTTAAATGAATTTACATGATTTTCTGGAGTTCCAGGGGCTAGATCTGAAGTTTCCGGGGCTAGCTCTCAATTCCAGAGAACCCCAGGGGGTAGCACGTAAGAATTCCAGTCTTTATAATACGGGGTTGACGTGGACCATTCGATTTTAAACCGACGGCTGAGATTATAACATCGAACCGGTACGCGGGGATTTAAAGTCTACCGTGCGATTTAATAAACGGCGCACAAGCGGCCACGTCGCTCTGATCGAGCGCGGGCGGCGCTGCCGGCGGCGCACGGCGGCAGGAAGCGGTGATCTCGCCAGAAAGTTTCGGATCCTCGAGAATTCTGCCTAAAACTGTGATCTTATGGCATAGATCGGTAGAGGGGAGGTCGGGGATCTCACCTCGGGGGTTTTCTCGAGCTCGGGGGTCCTGGAAAGTGATCGACGGCGAGGTCCGAGGCAAAACCACGGCGAAGCTCGTCGGCGCTGGGTTTACACCGTAAGTCTTCGGGTTTTCTGCACCTGCAAAGTTCCCCGGAGGCGGTGGATCAAGACCAGCGAGTTAGATCAGAGTTTCCGGGCTTAGATCGGCCAGAATTCACCGGCGAAGTCTCGGTGCTAATCGGAGTAAAAATCGGCGATCGCGTGGGAAAAACCGATCGGGGCTGGGGTTTTTATAGCCGGGCGGTGGGTCTGTTGCGATCGAGTTTGAGTCGTTTGGGACCAGAATTCGGGCTGCGGGACGCGGAAATCCGGTCGGTTGCGATCGCGCGCGCGGGAGAGAGTCCGGGGTCGCGGGGTTAGGGATGACAGGCGGGTCTCACCCGTCTGTGAGAGACAGCGCGGCGCGACCGCGCGCGGGGGCGGGCTGGCGCGGGGAAACTGGGCCGGCTGGCGGGTTTCGGCCCACTGGCCGGTTTTTTCCCGTTTCTCTTTTTCTTTTTTCCATTTCTTTTCTGTTTTAAGTCTAATTTGAATTCCAGTTTGAATTTGAATTTTTGCAAAACATGCAACACGTCCAAAAATTTTTAAATTCCCCTCTGAACATGGTTTAGGGTTTTAAATCAAAATTTAGGGTGTTACATGCCTGGGAGGAGGTCCGGGCTCGCAAGGCACGTGGAGGTCCCGGGCCTCTCCCCGCAGAGGGAGGGGGGGAGGTCCGACTTCTGTAGACCACGTGGCGGTCCCGGAGCTCCCCTCGAAGAGGTGGGAGGTCCGGCCCTGCCGGACACGTGGGGCCTCCGGACCCTACCCCTGTGAGGGCTAGCCCTTTGATCTTACCTTAGGGTTTTTGGCCTACCGCGATCCCGTAGCGGCCCCCTGGTAGGTGCGTTCTATTGGGTGGATGCGCCTACCATACTCCTGCGGGGAGCTGAGGCTGAGAAACCCTGCACATAAGGAAAAAGTAATTCTCCTTGGTGGCCCCCCCTCTATTCCTTAGTCATATCTGCAGCAAATTCCCACTAAAGATGAAAATGAGAAGAGGGAGTTGAACGCATAGTGAGCACGCGTTAGTAGGGTAATCATAGGAATTTAATAAGTAAATTAAATGAGTACCAAAGAAGAGCAACGTAGGGTGGGCTTCTTTTCATATAAATTTCCATACGGGGAAAGGAGGGCCGCATATGTAGGCCACGACCCACCTCAAGGGAAGCAAGACTCTACGCGCTTGGGGTCGGAACCAGGCGAAGCTGAACGTAGTCCTGGACCGTCCCCTGAGGCTTAGTTGCTCTAAGCCCGGTTCACGGACTTTTATGGAAATTACTATGAAAAGAAGGGCCTGCCTGATTGTTGCTCTAGGGGTAGAACTTACAGCGGTGTTCCGTGTTCCGAAGGTTCGGGCGCGGGTCCCTGTCTTTGGTTCTGGGGAATGGTCCCAGGCCCGGGATGTCCAGCCCTAGTACGGCAAATGGCCATGCGGGCTGGATCACCCGTACCGTCCAAGCCGGTGTATGGATCTGCTTGGCATGGAACAGGCATGCCTAGCAGCTCTCGACCAGCTCGATGGCATCCTGGAGTGTTGCCGGCTAGTAGAAGCCAAGACGCGGAAACGCGGAGCACGCGCCTGTCAGGTGCCGTTGCGTCCAGTCGCATCACAGACTGGCGCGTGGTGTCAGAACCTGACAGGTAATAAACGCCGCGACAAGACATCCCATGCCGCCTGCGCCGTCATCAACCACCACGACTAGCGCACGGCATGGGCAGGGTGGCAAAAGGAAGACTCAGAAGCCTTCGACCGGAGGCAACCACCGGCATAACTACAGATACGATAGATAATAGACAATCTCCCTGGGACCACCTGTCGGGTCCCGGCTTCCCTTGTAAGCCGCCCGAGCCTTGGACTATAAAAGGCTCGGGTAGGCGACAATAGCAGGGGTTCGCATTCTGCAACTCATACGCTAGCCATACACTCTCAAGCTGTAACTCACCCCCAAGCTCAGGCCCCCGGCCCGGAGCAGCAAGCAATACAGCGAGCTCCATAGCTCGCCGTGGACGTAGGGTTTTACGCTCCGGCGGCCTGAACCACGTAAAACTTCCCGTGTCAAGCTCTCACTAACTCGTTCATTCGCGCAAGCTCTCCGCTAGGAACTAGCCCCTCCGAAAAAAGAACCTCCGCGGGCTGCCCAGTGCAGGCCCGGGGGAAGTGTCGATCGCACACTTCGACACACGTGGCGGGCCCGGAGCTCTCCTCTGAGGAGAGGGAGGTCCGGCCCCGCCAGACGCGTGGCGCCTTCGGAGCTCTCCCTGCGGAGAAGGGCGAGCACCTTAGGCATTTTACCCTGTGCGCGAAGGTACCCCATATCTCAGGTACCGACAGTGGCCCCCGGGCCCATCTCGGGGGAGATAATGAGCCCGAGGTGGGACCTCCGTCTCTTCCGATCCGCGCACTTTCTCTAAGTCCCGACTTGACCGCTGCCAGAGCACGAACAGCCGCGGGGTCGTGAGAGCGTGCGCCCACTTGATGATTGCTTTTACTGCGGTGGTTCCCAAGGCTGCCACTTCTGCACGTTGCGGCGCTTTCTTCGGGAACCGCCGAAGGGCCTTGCCGGCTCATCTTCTCACGAGACTGACTCCTTGACCCCACCGCTTTAGTTAAGCGGCTTGGGCCCAGCTTTCATTGGCGCCCAGTCTCGGAGCCGGCGAGGTCGCCGATGTGATGTTTCTGGAGGTTTTCGAATTACCTCGAACCATCCCTGGAAAGTTTTAAAAGGTGATCTCACCCGCATCGCGGCTTCCCTTCGCATTGCGCTCGTACTTCCCTTGAACTCTTGCGCCCCGGCTCTCCTGCTCTTGCGCCTTCTTTCGCTATGGCTTCCAACTTGCTTCCGACGCGCCTCGTTCGCTCCTCCGAGCTCGGGCCAGTGCGCAGGCTGCTGGGCTGGCGCTCGGAAGAGCAGAAGCATCGGCTCTGCCGAGGATCTCTCCCCCTGGTCCTGGGAAAGGGGGAGATGGTCTTCTTTACCGCTTATGCTCTGGCGGGGTTCGTTCCGCCGATTTCTTCCTTCTTCGTCACCCTGCTGGAGACATACGGTCTCCAACTCCACCATCTCTCCCCCAACTCCCTCGCAATGGCGGCAGTTTTTGTCCACTTCTGCGAGATGTTCGTGGGGGTGCACGCCTCCGTGACGCTCTTCCGCCACTTCTTTGTGCTGCGTACGACTGGACGCGGCTCAAAGACTCAGATGGGGGCGTATTACTTCCAGCATCGCTGCAAAGACCCCAAGGTCTCCGGATACCTTCTGCCCTTCAGCGCATCAAGGTGGGAGAACTGGAGGGAGAGCTGGGTGGTAGTGCAGACCGATGAGCACGATCGCCTACAACTCCCAACCGCCAGCCCAACCACCGATCGCCGCTTCTGGGAGGAGATCCCTGAGCTGGAGCAGGAGTACACTCCGGTCTTGGAGCGGATCCGGTTCTTGGCCAACGAGGGGCTGACATCTCTGATGGTGCTGATGGACTTTGTGTCACGCCGCATTGCTCCCTTGCAGCAACGCAGCCGCCCAGCGTGGTACTACACCGGTGAGCAGGACTGTACCGGGCTGGAGAGAGGCCCCGACTCTGTCCCTTCCGACGAGGAGCTGGAGGAGATGGTGAGCAAGGTGAGCGGTGACTATATTCCCAGCGGCGTCCCCGTCCTTCCGCCTTCTGCCACTCCCCTCTTCTTGGAGCCTCATAGGAGGTCAGAGCTCCTGCAGAAGATGCCGAACCTTGATGATATCGGGATTGCCGTTCGTCAGGTCGGGGATGCCTTCCGGGGCATCACCATTCCAGGAACCGAGCACCCCGAATCAGGGCATGAGGCATCCAATGCTGCCAAACCTTCCCCCAGAGCCGACGGAACCCAAGCCGCCGATAAAGGGAAAGGTAAAGAGCCGGCCCCCGGGCATCTAGAGAAAAAACGCGCTCGGTCTCCTCCAAGGGTGCCGCCTGTGCCAATCCAGGGTGCCGGAGCTACCTTGCTTCCATCTCCCGGAGGTGCTGGTCCATCGGGTGGCGACCCGAAGAGGTCCCGAGTGTCCCTCCCCGGCGGGTCTCTCCCTAGACAGCAGCCGTCCGAATCAGCCCAAGTATCTCGCCATCCTCCCTCGAGCGGCGGGGCTCCCAGGACGGATGTTGGTGGGGCGACGCCGGCGAGCGCGCCGGAGGTCCAGGCGTCCCATTCCGCGACCGTTCCAGCCGCTGGTCCTGGTAGTTCAGCTACAGCCCAGAGGGCAGTGCAGCAAGCTCGCTGGAGCGCTCATGCCGCTCAGTAAGTGTTATTCTTTCTGACTTATAGGAGTAGAGCTCCTGCCTCTTCTCTTATTCTGAGGGCTTCTTCTTCTTTGCAGGGACCGACCGGCTGCCAGGGGCGGGCCTCTTATCCGGCCGCCTTCAACCAGCGGGGGCTCCGCGCCTCGGCACTTGGGGGCCGCGGCGGCCCCCATAGCTCCCAAATCGACGGGGGCAGTGGCCTCAGTGGCCGCATCTGCTCTTACCCGCCCTCCTTCACCAGCCCAGAAGCCAGGTCTTGAGACCGGGAGGGCCGCTGTAGGTGTGCCTGCTGGCCCCCTGGCCTGCTTAGGACAGCGCCCCCCCGTAGCTGCCGAGGCGCCGGCGCTCCCGCCGGTCTTGGACTCATCCGGGGGGTCCAGCGGCGCGACTCCTGCTCCCCCTGCTCCGGTACCCGTGTGGGACGCCATGGAGCGTGCCCAGACCAGCTCCCGGCAGCTCCAATCTGCCTTTGAGCAGGAGCGGAAGGCATTGGCCGGCGAGAGGGACCGCCTTCTCAGCTGGCAGCAGCGGGCCCGGGCGGACCTCGACTCAAGGCAGTCAAGGCTTGAGGCCATGAGTGCTCTGTTGGCGCCCAGAAGAAGGCCATTAGCCGCTTGGAGCTAGAGGCCCAGCGGGTTCGTGACACCTACCGCGAGGCTCTGGCCAAAGCTGAAGCCAAAGCCAAGGAGTGTTCCGCCGCCGCGGAGGAGTTGCAGCTGCAGGTAGCCCGTCGGGAGCATGCCGTCGCTGATCGGGAACGCGCTGCTGCGGACGAGGAGGAGAAGACCACCGCTCGGCTGAGGGCCAAGGTGGAGGAGCTAAGGGCTCGGACTGAGGAGTTGGAGCTCCGTGAGTCGGCTGTTGCCGTGAGGGAGGAGCAGTCTTCCAAGGAGCTTCAGGCGCCGATGGATCGTGAGCTAGCGGCCCGTCAAGAGGTAGAGAGGCTCCAGTCCCTGCGGACTGCCGAGGCCCAGGCGGTCTGGCACTTCATTGCTAAGGCGGGATCCGCCTTGGCTCCTCTTGGTTTTAGCCCTGTGCAGGTGGAGACCCCAGCACGGCCGGTGTCCGAAGCGGCCCCAGCCCTTGAGTCTCTCGGCGATGAGCTAGGTCGGCTTGAATCAGTGATCGCCGACGAGCTGGAAGCGGAAGGTCGGGGCCTTGCGAAGGAGGTTGCGACGCACGTTCTGTCGTGCTTCGTTAGCCGAGACCCTTCCTTTTCCCTGGGGCCGGTCCGTTTAGGACCCATCGCCGACCAGGAGGAAGCTGCCAGGGCCGAAGTCGAGGACTTAGCTGCCCTCGTGGCCTCTAGGTTCCATCGGGAGTCCGGGGACCCCTAGGCACCCGCCCTCGTGTCTACAAGGCCCTGTACTTCCTTTCTTTATTTTTGTTGAGTCTGTAGCCCAGCTCGTGGAGCCTTTGTATGGACAGACTCCGTTTTCTTTCTTTTGTCTGCATGCCCTAGTCTTCTTCTTGGCCTTTCCCGACCGAGCCCTTAGCTCCGCAAGGGCTCGGAGGCCTTGACCAATCTCGAAGCTCTGCATGGACACCTTGTCCGGGTCCCCACTGTATACTAAGGGTTCCGGAGGTCTCCAGGACCCGCCTCACGAGATCGGAGGGGGGTCCGAGCCTGTTGGTCATGTGGCGGGCCCGGAACTCCTGCCTGGGAGGAGGTCCGGGCCCGCAGGGCACGTGGAGGTCCCGGGCCTCTCCCTGCAGACCACGCGGCGATCCCGGAGCTCCCCTCGAAGAGGTGGGAGGCCCGGCCCTGCCGGACACGTGGGGCCTTCGGACCCCACCCCTGCAAGGGCTAGCCCTTTGATCTTACCTTAGTGTTTTTGGCCTACCGCGATCCCGTAGCGGCCCCCTGGTAGGTGCATTCTATTGGGTGGATGCGCCTACCATTCTCCTGCGGGGAGCTGAGGCTGAGAAATCCTGCACATAAGGAAAAAGTAATTCTCCTTGGGGGTTCCCCCCTCTATTCCTTAGTCATATCTGCAGCAAATTCCGACTAAAGATGAAAATGAGAAGAGGGAATTGAACGCATAGTGAGCACGCGTTAGTAGGGTAATCATAGAAATTTAATAAGTAAATTAAATGAGTACCAAAGAAGAGCAACGTAGGGTGGGCTTCTTTTCATATAAATTTCCATACGGGGAAAGGAGGGCCGCATATGTAGGCCACGACCCACCTCAAGGGAAGCAAGACTCTACGCGCTTGGGGTCGGAACCAGGCGAAGCTGAACGTAGTCCTGGACCGTCCCCTGAGGCTTAGTTGCTCCAAGCCCGGTTCACGGACTTTTATGGAAATTACTATGAAAAGAAGGGCCTGCCTGATTGTTGCTCTAGGGGTAGAACTTACAGCGGTGTTCCGTGTTCCGAAGGTTCGGGAGCGGGTCCCTGTCTTCGGTTCTGGGGAATGGTCCCAGGCCCGAGATGTCCAGCCCTAGTACGGCAAATAGCCATACGGGCTGGATCATCCGTACCGTCCAAGCCGGTGTATGGATCTGCTTGGCATGGAACAGGCATGCCTAGCAGCTCTCGACCAGCTCGACGGCATCCTGGAGTGTTGCCGGCTAGTAGAAGCCATGCCGAAAGGCTTTACCGACAAGCGTGCGTGAGGAAGAATGACTCCCACATTCGCCTCCATGGATCTCAGCGAACAAGTCACAGCCTTCCCCCTGGGTTGTGCACCGCAATAGGATGTGGTTGGCGCCACGTCGGTAGAGATCCCCCTCTACCGCCATGTGTCTCTTAGCCATACGCGCAATCCGTTCAGCGGATACACGTTCATCAGGGAGGATATTGTCTTTCAAGTAGTCCCGGACCTCCGTGATCCATGCATCGGGTCTGACTTGAGCATCTGGATCTTGAGCGCTGGGTTGCACGGAGTCCCCAGTGACGCTTATGATCCTTGGCGGCGCTCATGGCCGCCGGGACCGCCAGCTTCGAGGTGCTGGTCTAGCCCCCTTCGCCCGGCTCGGCGGGCCGGGCTGTGGGTCGCGGCAACGTCCTCTCGAGGCCCCCTTCAGGCACAGTGGCTCCGGTGGCAGTGGGGGCCCTCGTTGAAAGGCCGTCAGCTGCGGCCTTGCTAGCGCGCGGTACGTGGTGCAGGTCCAAGGCGAGGGGGTTTGTCTCCGCCGTCTTGGTTGATAACCAGACTGGGGATTGCCCTGAGCCAACGACTAGCGAGAAGGATGAGCACTCCATACTCTGCTATGGTGTTGGCTGCCTTGGAATTGAGACGCGCCACATACCCAGACTGCTCCCTCGATGGCATGAGGAACAGTACGCTAGCATCGGCCCCCTGCTTTCGCGGGGAGCCGTGGGCGAACATCATTTGATGAGTCCTGATGAAGGTCAGGGCTCAGGGTCCTGTTTCATCGTCTTCATGGCCCCCTGAGCATGCGTCTACTTCAGCCACAAGTGAACTAATGCTCGGTTAATGTCTGTATGACGGGAAAGGGAACCTAGATCAAACTTCAGTAGCTCCGCCGCCCATTCGGCGGCATTGCCTGTCGCATGGAGCTGCGAGGGATAGCTTTTAGCCTGGGGAGATCGCCGGGTGCCCGGCACTCGGGGGTCCTCAGGCTGCTTTGGACCTCACGGGAAGCTCCGCTGTCGTCCTGGGGGCTCCGGGAGGTTGTGTCAGGGATCCGAGGTCTGGTCTTCTGGCGCTTGCTTCTTGGTAGAGGAACAGGTTACTGTGGTATGGGGTTAAAGCCATTGCGCGAAAACCAGAAATTCGCGGGACCCCTAGCTATGCCGAGTCGGCTTACGCCAGGATTAGTAGGTAGGGGGCGCCCTTCAACTACTTCAGACACAGGGGTCTGATGGGAGCCCTAGCAAGCATTTGGGAAGTGCAGCATATCACAGCCTGGTATCGAGTCTACTATTTGCTCTATCAGCCGAAGAGAAAATAGGTCTTTAGGACATGCCTTATTGAGACTGGTGTAGTGGATGCGCTTCCGGAGCTTCTCGCTGGCCCTCGGGATAATAACACGGTTTGCCAAGCGCCAAGAGCGGCGGACTCTCCGTCTCGTCGGACGGCTGGGCGTCGGGAAAGACCTTTAAGTAATGCTCCATCACCTCCCTGGGGATCTCTGGCCTCGGTGATGGCTGTCATGCAGCACATCGACCTCATGTCGGAGGGGGGCAACGAGTGCGCCTTCCTATATGCTACCCGGGCCCCCGGCTACCCGGGTGGTCTGGGTGGCATCGGTGCTGATTCGGATGAGCCTTGTGGGGACGTCTTCCTCATCAAGGGGCTGCACATGGGGTGCGGCGGTAGAGGCACGGTGGCGTGCACTTGGGTGGAGCTGGTTTGGTCCTGTACTGCCGAGGGCTGGCGCTCTAGTTGCTGTAAGCGCCCGAAGCCTTTCCAAGGCTAATACTGCGGCAACACGGTCTCCACAACTTTGGGGACGCCTGTTGGTGTAGGCATCTTCAAGACAAGGTAGCCGTAGTGGGCTATTGCCATGAATCGGTACAGGGCTGGCCTACCGATTGTGGCATTGAAGGGGAGGTCAGTCTCGGCCATGTCGACCAGAATGTACTCCGTCCGGTAGCTGTCCGGTGCCCCAAAGGTCACCGGGAGGCTGATGCGGCCGTAGGAAACGACCTGTCCCGGCCCTACCCCTGAGAACGGGCTTGATGGGGCGAGCTTGGCCATCGGGATCTGCAGCTTCTGGAAGGCTGCGTGACTGATGAGGTTCAGTCCAGCCCTACCATCAACCAAAACGTGGTACATCTTCACGTTGGCGACGGTAAGGGCCACCACGAGCGGTAGATGGCCGGCCCCAGCCATGTTCCTGGGGCGGTCGGTGTCATCAGAGCTGATGGGGGTTCCCATCCACCTGAGGTGCGGTACTGCACCTGGGAGGGGAGCCACCGACGCTACCGCTCGTCGCAAGGCCTTAGCCATGCTTCTGGTCAGGGGGGTCAGCAGACCCGCTGAAGATGTCACAGGGCATCTTCCAGTGCTCGTCGTCACTGGAGATGGAGCTTCCATGATTGCGTGCTGCCTTTGCGGCACGCCGGAGCTCCTGGAAATCCACCTGGCGGTCGTCGCCGTCTCGGGCCTCGACCTTCTGGTTGCCCTCCCTTACTATAGGATGGGGCATCAGCTAGGGGCTGCTTCCCCTTCCGGAATCACCCCGCGAGCTTCTGGATTTTCCGGCCTCTGGAGGAATTCCGCCGGGTTGATGCTGCCGTCGTACTTCTCAGGCGAGAGTGACCGAAACTTGCGCGGCCATTTTGTGAAGCGAAGGCGGGGCGCGGGGGCCGCACACCCCGCTTCTGTCGCCGCAGGTTCTGATGCCACGAATGCTTGGTTCGCGCTGAGCATCGCATGCTCCGGCGGCCATACACAGGACATACGACTGTGGCATATTGAGTAGCAGCGCTCTTCGCTGCAGCTAGCGCACCTTCACTAGGTACATCCAGCGCTACTGAAAACCTGACGCTGGTCGGAGCCGGCATTGCCGGGGTCGGCGCTGCCAGAGCCGGTTGCTGGCTCCCAGTGCAGGTATCGGCGCCGCGAACGCCTGGTCCTCCGCTGGCACAGTATGCCCCGGTATGGGCAAGGCCGCTCTATAGACCGGGGACGCCGTTTGCAGGGCATATGGTTGTGGCATATACTGCGCGATGTATGCCTGGGGCAGAGCCCGCGTAGCGAAGATCTGTCCTTCAGGCTGGGTCGAGGCCGACGTCAAGTCGGTCTACTTCGCGAATCCACTGCTGGGTCGCCGCCTGAGGCGCGTCCCCAGCAGGCAGATTGCGCAGTAGCACCCTTGCTGAGGCTAGCGCACCCCCACCGGGTACGCCCGGCGCTACTGAAGGCCTGACGCTGGATGGAGCCTGCATTGCCGGGGTCGGCGCTGCCAGAGCCGGTTGCTGGCTCCCAGCTTGCGCGGATGGACGAGTTAGTGAGAGCTTGACACGGGAAGTTTTACGTGGTTCAGGCCGCCGGAGCGTAAAACCCTACGTCCACGGCGAGCTATGGAGCTCGCTGTATTGCTTGCTGCTCAGGGCCGGGGGCCTGAGCTTGGGGGTGAGTTACAGCTTGAGAGTGTATGGCTAGCGTATGAGTTGCAGAATGCGAACCCCTGCTATCGACGCCTACCCGAGCCTTTTATAGTCCAAGGCTCGGGCGGCTTACAAGGGAAGCCGGGACCCGACAGGTGGTCCCGGGAAGATTGTCTATTATCTACCGTATCTGTAGTTACGCCGGTGGTTGCCTCTGGTCGAAGGCTTCTGAGTCTTCCTTTTGCCGCCCTGCCCATGCCGCGCACTAGTCATAGTGGTTGATGACGGCGCAGGCGGCATGGGATGTCTTGTCGCGGCGTTTATTACCTGGCAGGTTCTGACACCGCGCGCCAGTCTGTGATGCGACTGGACACAACGGCACCTGACAGGCGCGTGCTCCGCGTTTCCGCGTCTTGGGAAGACGCGGCCTTGAATACCTTGTACGGGCAAGGTGAGGGGCGCTGTCGAAGTGTGCGATCGACACTTCCCCCGGGCCTGCACTGGGCAGCCCGCGGAGGTTCTTTTTTCGGAGGGGCTAGTCCCTAGCGGAGAGCTTGCGCGGATGGACGAGTTAGTGAGAGCTTGACACGGGGAGTTTTACGTGGTTCAGGCCGCCGGAGCATAAAACCCTACGTCCACGGCGAGCTATGGAGCTCGCTGTATTGCTTGCTGCTCAGGGCCGGGGGCCTGAGCTTGGGGGTGAGTTACAGCTTGAGAGTGTATGGCTAGCGTATGAGTTGCAGAATGCGAACCCTTGCTATCGACGCCTACCCGAGCCTTTTATAGTCCAAGGATCGGGCGGCTTACAAGGGAAGCCGGGACCCGACAGGTGGTCCCGGGAAGATTGTCTATTATCTACCGTATCTGTAGTTACGCCGGTGGTTGCCTCTGGTCGAAGGCTTCTGAGTCTTCATTTTGTGGCCCTGCCCATGCCGCATGCTAGTCGTAGTGGTTGATGACGGCGCAGGCGGCATGGGATGTCTTGTCGCGGCGTTTATTGGCTGGCAGGTTCTGACACCGCGCGCCAGTCTGTGATGCGACTGGGCGCAACGGCAGCTGACAGACGCGTGCTCCGCGTATCCGCGTCTTGGGAAGACGCGGGCCTTGAATACCTTGTACGGGCAAGGTGTGGGGCGCCTTTATGCCCGCTGCCTACCGCTCGGGGGCAGGCAGCACCGTTCTTCTGGCCACGTGGCGGGTCCGGAGCCCTTCTCTGAGGCGAGAAGGGTCCGGCCTGCGGGGCACATGGAGCCTCCGGACCTCTCCCCGTGGAGGGGGAGGTCCAGCTTCTGTATGCCACGTGGCGGGCCCGGAGCTCTCCTCTGCGGAGAGGGAGGTCCGGCCCCGCTGGACGCGTGGCGTCTTTGGACCTCTCTCCCACGGAGGGGGAGGTCCGGCTTCTGTATGCCACGTGGCGGGCCCGGAGCTCTCCTCTGCGGAGAGGGAGGTCCGGCCCCGCTGGACGCGTGGCGTCTTCGGACCTCTCTCCCACGGAGGGGGAGGTCCGGCTTCTGTATGCCACGTGGCGGGCTCGGAGCTCTCCTCTGAGGAGAGGGAGGTCCGGCCCCGCCGGACGCGTGGCGCCTTCGGAGCTCTCCCTGCGGAGAAGGGCGAGTACCTTAGGCATTTTACCCTGTGCGCGGGGGTACCCCATATCGAGGGTACCGACAGTGGCCCCCGGGCCCATCTCGGGGGAGATAGCGAGCCCGAGGTGGGACCTTCGTCTCTTCTGATCCGCGCACTTTCTTGTCTTGAGTACTCCCTGTGCTGGCAGGGTCTTGACGGCTTCGATGTTCAGCCTCTTAGGAGAGGGTGAAGCCTGACATCGGAGCTCGGCCCGGCTGTGGGGGCGGAGGTCCGGAAGTCATCGGAGCTCAGGCCAGCGAAGGGCGTGAGGTCCGGCATCAGCACTCGCCTCTGATAGGAGGGCGAGGGCTGGCCTCGGAGCTCGGCCTGGCTGTGGAGGCGGAGTCCGGAAGTCATCGGAGCTCAGGCCAGTGAAGGGCGTGAGGTCCGGCATCAGCGCTTGCCTCTGAAAGGAGGGCGAGGGCTGGCCTCAGAGCTCGGCCCAGCTGTGGGGGCGGAGTCCGGAAGTCATCGGAGCTCAGGCCAGCGAAGGGCGTGAGGTCCAGCGTCAGCGGTCGCCTCTGAAAGGAGGGCGAGGGCTGGCCTCGGAGCTCGGCCCAGCTGTGGGGGCGGAGGTCCGGAACTGCTCAGTGGTCCCCCCTTTCCTATCCCTTAGTCTCATTTGGCTTATTGTCCCAGGACAGAATACGGGGCTTGGGTAATCCAGTGCACTTGGTCCCGGAGGTCTGGCCCCAGCCCCAGTCAGGGTGTAACCGCCCGGCCCCCTGGTACTCAGACCGTAGCGCCGGGAGGCAGAGTGCGCATGCTTTTGGTGCAAGACCGGGCAAAGCAAGGCTCCTGACCCCCCGTTCTAGCGTAGGTCTTTTCTCGGAGGAGACCAACTGGCGGTGCAGTACCCTTATAGAGGGAGATCCGAAAGGCCACCGGGCCTCTGGCAGGTACCCCAAGCACTACCGCCTTTGGCAGGACGGCAAATATCGACTATGCATGAGAGCAGGAAAGAGGAACCGAGTGTACAATGGACGCACACTGTCTAGAGCGTGGGGAGGTGTTCATATAAATTAATGCGTAATTTAAATAAACACCTAAGTAAGCATTGGAGCGCCTGTCTTCACGCAGAGCGGGTCATGCGTGGCTTCGTCATACGCCGGACACGGGGGGACCCCCATGGCTATATCAGGGGGAAGCATGGCTTCGGCCCTGCATACCATGTGGAAGGGTAGTTCCCGTGACCCGGCCCTGGGAAGTCCGGCTGGCCCTCGACATGGAGGAGCCGGTATCCCCCAACGGCTCTGAGTGCGCGTCTGCACCGGTTGTGTGGGTCTGCTTGGCGTGGACTTGGCACGCATTGCATCCCTAACCAGTTTGACGGCGTCCAGGTGGCTCTCGGTCAGTAGGAGCCATGCCGGGTGGCTTATCTGACCAACGCGCGGGACGATGAGCGTTCCCTGCACTCGCCTCCTTGGACTACTGCGAGCTAGTCGCAGCCTTCCTCCTGGGTTATGCACCGCAATAGAATGTCGAGGCGCCACGCCAGTAAAGATACCAGCGCGTAGCACTTAGCCGTCCGCACCACCCGTTCAGCGGATGCACGTTCATCAGGAAGGATGTCCTTCAAGGAGTCCCGGACCTCCGTGGTCCATGCATCGGGACTACTTGAGCTTCTGGATCTCGAGCGCTGGGTTGCACGGAGTCCTCAGCGACTCTTACGATCCTTTGGCGGCATCCAGGGCCGCCGGGACTGCCTAGCTTCGTGGCACTGGTTCAGCCCCCTTCGCTCGGCTCGGCGGGCCGGGCTGCGGACCGCAGCAACGTCCTCTCGAAGACTCCTTCATGCACGGGGGCTCCGATGGAGGTCTTCATTGAGAAGTTGTCAGCTGCGGCCGTGCCAGCGCGCGGTTCATGGCGCAGGTCCAAGGCGAGGAATTCTTTCTCCAACATCTGCACGTGAAGCAGATAAGCAGCTAGCTGTGGGTCATTGCAAGGGCATTCACCCTTAACTTGCTTGACAACTAGCTGGGAGTCGCCCTGTGCCAACAACTGGCGAGCGCCCAGAGACAGGACTGTCTTTTAGGCCAAAGACGAGTGCTTCATACTCCGCCAAGTTGTTGGTTGCCTTGGAATTGAAACGCACCATGTACCCAGACTGCTCCCCCGATGGCATGAGAAGCAGTACGCCGGCACCGGCCCCCTGCTTTTGCGAGGAGCCGTCGAAGAAGAGCGTCCAGTGAGGCCCGGTGAAGACCGGAGCTCGGTACTTTGGTTCACCGTCTTCGCGGCCCCCTGGGTCAGCCTTCGTTGGCGTCCACTCAGCCACGAAGTCAGCCAGTGCTTGGCTCTTGGCTGTCTGATGTGGTCGGGAGCTCAGCTTGAACTCCGCCGTCTTCAGGCTATCTTCCGGCTTCGGAAGCTGGCAGTGAGTGCCAGCTCCGCCCACCGGCTGCTCTGGCGCACTTGTCCGCCAGGCTGAAGTGCTCAGAGGCATCGCAGACCTCTTTGGTCGCAAGCTTCTCAAGCATCTTCTCGTCTCGGACACTGTCGAAGTGCCACCACCATAGAAGCACTTTGAATATGCGGGATGGTATTGCGTACCTGGGAGAACCGCTGGATGAAGGAGCGCAGCGACTCCCCAGGTTGTTACTTGATGGCTTGGAGGTCAAGCTCCGTGCCAGGACGGTTGTAGGAGCTGCCGAAGTTAGCGATTGTCGAAGTGTGCGATCGACACTTCCCCCGGGCCTGCACTGGGCAGCCCGCGGAGGTTCTTTTTTCGGAGGGGCTAGTTCCTAGCGGAGAGCTTGCGCGAATGGACGAGTTGGTGAGAGCTTGACACGGGAAGTTTTACGTGGTTCAGGCCGCCGGAGCGTAAAACCCTACGTCCACGGCGAGCTATGGAGCTCACTGTATTGCATGCTGCTCAGGGCCGGGGGCCTGAGCTTGGGGGTGAGTTACAGCTTGAGAGTGTATGGCTAGCGTATGAGTTGCAGAATGCGAACCCTTGCTATCGACGCATACCCGAGCCTTTTATAGTCCAAGGCTCGGGCGGCTTACAAGGGAAGCCGGGACCCGACAGGTGGTCCCAGGAAGATTGTCTATTATCTACCGTATCTGTAGTTACGCCGGTGGTTGCCTCTGGTCGAAGGCTTCTGAGTCTTCATTTTGCCGCCCTGCCCACGCCGCGCACTATTCATAGTGGTTGATGACGGCGCAGGCGGCATGGGATGTCTTGTCGCGGCGTTTATTACCTGGCAGGTTCTGACACCGCGCACCAGTCTGTGATGCGACTGGACGCAACGGCACCTGACAGGCGCGTGCTCCGCGTTTCTGCGTCTTGGGAAGACGCGGGCCTTGAATACCTTGTACGGGCAAGGTGAGGGGCGCCTTTACGCCCGCTGCCTACCGCCCGGGGGCAGGCAGCACCGTTCCTCCAGCCACGTGGCAGGTCCGGAGCTCTTCTCTGAGGAGAGGGAGGTCCGGCCCCGCTGGACGCGTGGCGCCTTCGGACCTCTCTCCCGCGGAGGGGGAGGTCCGGCTTCTGCATGCCACGCGGCGGGCCCGGAGCTCACCTCTGAGGAGAGGGAGGTCCGGCCTCGCAGGACGCGTGGCGTCTTCGGACCTCTCTCCCACGGAGGGGGAGGTCCGGCTTCTGTATGCCACGTGTCGGGCCCGGAGCTCTCCTCTGAGGAGAGGGAGGTCCGGCCCTGCCAGACGCGTGGCGCCTTCGGAGCTCTCCCTGCGGAGAAGGGCGAGCACCTTAGGCATTTTACCGTGTGCGCGGGGGTACCCCATATCTCAGGTACCGACAGTGGCCCCCGGGCCCATCTCGGGGGAGATAGCGAGCCCGAGGTGGGACCTCCGTCTCTTCCGATCCGCGCACTTTCTCTAAGTCCCGACTTGACCGCTGCTGGAGCACGAACGGCCGCGGGGTCGTGAGAGCGTGCGCCCACTTGATGATTGCTTTTACTGCGGTGGTTCCCAAGGCTGCCACTTCTGCACGTTGCGGCGCTTTCTTCGGGAACCGCCGAAGGGCCTTGCCGGCTCATCTTCTTTGGAGACTGACTCCTTGCCCCCACCGCTTCAGTTAAGCGGCTTGGGCCCACCCATCATCGGCACTCGGTCTAGGAACCGAAGCGGTTGCGGGTGCGGGGTATTCGAAGAGTTCCGAATCGCTTGGAACTGCACCGGGAAGCTTTTAGAGGGGGTCTCACCCACGTTGTAGCTTCCCTTCGCACTTCTCTGCGTTTCTTCTTGGACTCTTGCGCTTTTGCTTTCTTGCCTTTGAGCTCTCCCTTGCCATGGCTTCCAACCCGCTGCCAGAGAAGAAACGCGCCCGATCTCCTCCAGCAACGGCGCCGGTGCCAAGTCGGGATTCTGGGGTGCCTGACACTCCCTCCGGTGGCGACTTGAAGAGGCCCCGGGCTGATGTGCTAGGGGAAGCCTCTGTGGCGTCCCCTGTTCCGCCAGTCCAAGCGACTGCGGAGCGGTCGTCGGAGACGGTAGCGGGCTCTGGAAATCCTACCCCGGCTCGGAAGTCGGGGTTCAGAGCCCGCTGGAGTGTCCGCGTTTCCCGGCCTTCCCCGTCTTGCGGGGAATCTGTGCCGACGCGCTCGGAGCCAGGGGCGACCGCTGCGGCTGCCAGGCCAGCGCGGACTTCTCCTGTTCCGGTGTGCCCGGACTCCGCGGCGGCGCCGTCTCTTCCTGCCGAGACGGTTACCGCGGCCCCCGAGCCAGCACAGGTTGATCCTGAACTAGGCGGCCTGGCTTCTTCTCCAGCTCCGTCTTCCCCGGCTCGTCCCCCTCCTCAGGTCAAGGAGCCTGAAGCTGAAGAAAGTCTGGCTGGCCAGGCTGCTAGGGCCGCTGGGCCAGTTTCTCCTGATCGGCGTCTCGTCTCGGCGGCTGGCACGCCGGATTTTCCCGAGGACGAGGTAATGGAGGAGGTCGGAGGGACTGCCCCAGCTTCTGTTGCTCCATTGCCTCTGGCGGACGCCTTCACGCTCGCCGAGTCGAGCGTCCGGCAGGTCTTGGCTGCACTAGGGCGCGAGCGGGAGGAGTATACGGTTGAACGGGACCGCCTCCTCACCTGGGGGAACCTTTTGCGGGAGAGGACCGCGAAGGTTAAGAGCGAGCTCGACTCCAGACGGGAGTTGCTCGACTTCCGGGAAACGCTCGTCGACCGGATGAAGCGGGCTGTTGACCGCATGGACACCCAGTCGCGGCGGATCAACAGGGAGGCCCTGGAGGCTCACGCCTGGGCCGAAGAGAGCCTCTCAGCTGCTGTGGAAATACGGCAGCGGTTGGAGCGCCGCGAACTCGCCGTTGAGGAGCGGGAGCGTTCCGTGGCAGCTGAGGCAGAGAGGGTCGCCGCGCAGCCGAGTCTTGTCGAAGTTGTGGTCTTCACGCTGGATCAGGTCCTGCGTGGCTTCTCTCCGGGGCCCCCGGGGAGTTCTCCCCTTCTGGCTAAGGCCTTCAAGGGGTAGGTGGACCCGGGCTCGCCTTGGATGACCTAAGGCGTCTCCCCCTTCTGGCAAGGCCTTCAAGGGGTTGACGGACCCTAGGCGGCCCCCGAGAGGTATGTTCGAGGCACGGAGGCGTGCCGCAGCTGGCTAACACCTTGGCCCATCACCGTCAGAACTGGAGTCCTCACCGTCATGCACTGTCTTTATGACACGCTGAGGCTCCTGGAACCCCACTTGGTGGGCAGCGGTGACTGGGGCATCGGCCTTCTGTTTGCCATCCCTCTGAGGGTAGGGCGGTGCTTCAGCCCTCTGCTGTCTTCCATTACGGAAGCGCTCTGCGAGCCTCTGGATCTCCCAGCACTCGGCAGCTGTATGGTTGCAGGTGCCATGCACGGGGCATAGCCCGCCCTGGCCACTGTCTGGGGCCGGTGATTGCCGCTGCCTCTTGTCGGGGCGCGGCCCCCGAGCTCCGCTGGTTGTCGCAGCTGCAGCGACGGGGGCCGTGAATGGTGGCTTCATCTTTCCATTCCCCCGGTTCTTGGTCTTCTTGCCACCCCCATAGGCAGCAGCTCCGGACCCGGGCTGCCCTCCTGACTCGGAGGTCGGTAGTGCGTGCCAGTTCCGCCCTTCGGCTGCCCTGGCGCACTTATCCGCCAGGCTGAAGAGCTCCGAGACGTCGCGGACCTCTCTGGTCGCGAGCTTCTCGAGCATTTTCTCATCCCGGACACCCTGTTGGAACGCCACCACCACAGAGGCGCTTTGGATATGTGGGATGGTGTTGCGCACCTGAGAGAACCGCTGGATGAAAGAGCGCAGCGACTCCCCAGGTTGTTGCCTGACGGCGTGGAGATCAAGCTCCGTGCCAGGACGGGTGTAGGAGCTGCCGAAGTTGGCGACGAACTGCCGGCAGAGCTCACCCCAGGAGGTTATGGACCCCTGGGGTAGATTCATGAGCCAGGACCGGGCTGGGCCGGTCAAGGCGACGGGAAAGTAGTTGGCCATGACAGCCTCATCGCCTCCTGCAGCAAGTACGGCGGTGGAGTAGATCTGGAGGAACTCCGCCGGGTTGACGCTTCCGTCGTACTTCTCGGGCAAGTGCGGGCGAAACTTGCGCGGCCACCTTGCGAAGCGAAGGTGGGGCGCAAGGGCCGCACATCCTGCACCTGCTGCTGTAGGTACTGGTGCTGCGAGCAGGTGGTTCACACCTGGCAGCACGTATCCCGGCATGGGCAAGGCTGCACCATAGGCCGGGGCCGCTACTTGCGGCGCATATGGTGCTGGCATATGTTGCGCAGCATATGCCTGAGGCGGGGCTCGCATGGCGAAGGCTGTCACACCCGGTTTTTCCGAAGAAACAACCAAGTGAATATCACATGTATGCCAGGATCATTTTCTCATACATGTGATGACAAATAGTGAAGCATCATTTATTACAAGCCAGGTGTCGAATATAAATAAGTCTTACATCGCAAATGTCTCAATGGACACTAATGCTTCATCACAAGTAAATAAACTAGCAGCGTAATATTATTCTTTAGGGCTCCATCACAGGCGTTGCCCGGGGGTCTTCATGAACCTAAAAACCTTCTTCGGGTCCAAAGTCTTGGTTATTATACACCACCTCATTATCTTGACCTGAGCAGCAATATAAACCAACAAATATGCAAGGTTGAGTACTAATGGTACTCAGCAAGTGTGGGAAAATTATATCATGCATGGCTAGAACAAGGAGAGGTTGAACTCATGGTTAAAGCACTACGCAATTAATACCTATCACCTTAGCTTATTAAGCACCTACATTACTACACAGGTGAAATGGACTCAATCTCCCATCCCATCATCATAACCAAATAACCATAACATCATTTCCAATGTTAAGCTCCCCGCTTAACTTCCAAAACCATCAATCCTCTAATCATGAATAAGTCCAGGCCGCTCTTGACCGTGAGCACGGCTGTCAAGACAGTTTTGACTCTGCAGAGTTTGTACCACTGTACCCACATGTAGTGATTTCATCCCCCGTTGCCGGGTGGACTAAAAGAACCTCCATTATGCCAGTGGCTACGATCCACATTCACACTTCCCAGGTGTGTAGCCAGGAGATCACTACGAAGCCTTTACAAAGGGATTCCCGACGAGCGTGGGCCCACTGAGGTTTCACCCCTAACAGCATACAAGAGGCTCCAACCCCGCTGCAGTGGCCCCCTCTTGAGCCTTGCGGTTCATATGGTAGTCCAGCTGACACCCACCTCCCGCACCATCCAACACACCCATACTACGCCGGGGATACACCTAATTAATTGGCCAAGCTGCCCCATCTCAGCATGTGGTTGGCACTGTAAAGCCGGGTTACATGCTCCATGAACCGGTCCTTAGGATCCAGGCAAGTACTTAAACACAAACCCAAGTCTCATGCACCCAGCACACAGCCAAAACATCCAACTTGCCTTGATCCCTACCTCTACATAACTCACAATAGCTCATTCAAGAGTATGGTAAAATAAACTGATGATCTCATAAACCAAATATCCCATTCTAAGCATGGCTAAGCATATGCATGTGAATAAATGACATGACAAAAAAAATCCCAACCCAAGCTACAAGGAAACAGGGTAATGCAATTCTAGGGAAACTTTTCTAGCATGGGTTTCATATTTAACTTGACAATGCAAATAATTCTATCTACACATCCTAGCATAGGATCAAAGTGGTCAAGGACACTTGCCTCCTTCTTGCTGCTCTTGAAATTGGTAGTCCTGATCTTGGAAAGGAATAACTTGCTCTTGAACAGGTTCTACTTCATACCATCACACATAGCAAAAGAAAAACAACAACCATAAGAGAGAGTTCACACTTCTTACTTCATACAAACCAGACATTCATATTTATGAAATTCATTCACCATTATATGTGTTGTGGTTACTTTGTGTGTTGATCTGTGGCTTGCACACACTTTTATTTATATGTGTATGATTCCTACTTTGGTGTTCATATTTATACTTACATACTATATATATATATATGTGTGTGTGTGTTTCAGTTTTAAATAAATTCCTTATATTAAACTACTACACCTTTTCACTACCAAGTATGTATGAAAAGTATTTTTCTTCTCCATATGTGCCTTCAGAATTTCTACCAACCCTAAACTGAATTCTTTGTATTTTAGAAACTCCATTTATCATTTACTAGTTGCTATATTTTCAGATTTATATTCCTATGCATAATTGTGTATTTTATTATGAAATTAGTAATACACATCATCTAAACAGTATAAGTTCTGGTCCTAAATAATTTAATAACATATTTTGACCTTGGCCTCTGATGTAAACTATTTCATAATTATTTTCCCTATTTTTCTATAGCTATTCTTTACTTAAAAATGTGTCCCTATACTAATAAATGTGAATAATAAATGAAACAGATTCATTTCAGCCCAAAATATAGTTTTATCTCACTCCAAGGTTTTCTAAGTACTGAGAAAGTTTTTAATTAATTTTGACAATTATGTTTGTCCCACTTTTTAATTTTTAAACACTAGTTACATATTCAATTTCCTAAATTAAATACTAAATAGGGCTAAAATAATGAACTCACCCCATTACAGGGTCTATAATATTATTTTCATAATTTCCAGGGGTCTAGCTACACTTATCAGAGGTGTTTTTCCTAATTTTTATTAAGTCCAGGGGCTAAAACTGATTTTTAAATGAATTTACATGATTTTCTAGAGTTCCAGGGGCTAGATCTGAAGTTTCCGGGGCTAGCTCTTAATTCCAGAGAACCCCAGGGGGTAGCACGTAAGAATTCCAGTCTTTATAACGCGGGGCTGACGTGGACCGTCCGATTTTAAACCGACGGCTGAGATTATAACATCGAACCGGTACGCGGGGTTTTAAAGTCTACCGTGCGATTTAAAATAAACGGCGCACAAGCAGCCACGTCGCTCTGATCGAGCGCGGGCGGCGCTGCCGGCGGCGCACGGCGGCGGGAAGCGGCGATCTCGCCGGAAAGTTTCGGATCCTCGAGAATTCTGCCTAGAACTGTGATCTTATGGCATAGATCGGTAGAGGGGAGGTCAGGGATCTCACCTCGGGGGTTTTCTCGAGCTCGGGGGTCCTGGAAAGTGATCGGCGGCGAGGTCCGAGGCAAAACCACGGCGAAGCTCGTCGGCGCTGGGTTTACACCGTAAGTCTCCGAGTTTTCTGCACCTGCAAAGCTCCCCGGAGGCGGTGGATCAAGACCAGCGAGTTAGATCAGAGTTTCCGAGCTTAGATCGGCCAGAATTCACCGGCGAAGTCTCGGTGCTCACCGGAGTAAAAATCGGCGATCGCGTGGGAAAAACTGATCAGGGCTGGGGTTTTTATAGCCGGGGGAGGGCGGTGAGTCGGTTGTGATCGAGTTGGAGTCTTCTGGGACCAGAATTCGGGCTGAGGGACGCGGTTTCCGGGCGGTTAAGATCGCGCGCGCTCGGGGGGAAAAGTCCGGGGTCGCGGGGTTAGGGATGACAGGTGGGTCCCACCCGTCTGTGAGAGACAGCGCGGGCGCGCGGGGGCGGGCTGGCGCGGGGGAAACTGGGCCGGCTGGCGGGTTTCGGCCCACTGGCCGGTTTTTTTCCCGTTTCTCTTTTTCTTTTTCCATTTCTTTTCTGTTTTGAGTCTAATTTGAATTCCAGTTTGAATTTGAATTTTTGCAAAACATGCAACACGTCCAAAAAATTTTAAATTCCCCTCTGAACATGGTTTGGAGTTTTGAATCAAAATTTGGGGTGTTACAAAGGCCTGCCCTTCCGGTTGTGTCGAGGCCGATGACATGCTGTCGCCTGCCTCATGGTTGCGACGCCTCTCTCGACGTCGCTCGAGGTACACTCGGGCGTCCTGCCCCAAGTGGCACCGCTCCAGTTCCCTTCGCAGGTCCGTCGACAGCAGCCTGGAGGAGCTGGAATCCGCCGTTAGCCCGTCAACCGTGGGTGTGCGCGTCAGCGACACAGCTGGTTGCCCTGGGCGCCGCCCTCACCGAAACCGAGGGTTCGCGGCGGCGACGACGAGGCGGTCCACCTCACGGACCCATTACTGGGTTGCTGAATGGGGTGCATCCCCTGCAGGTGGGTTGCGCAGCAGCGCGCTTGCTGCAGCTAGCGCACCTCCATGGTGTACGCTCAACGCTGCAGAAGACCTTACGCTGGTCGGGGCCTGCATAGCCGGAGTTGGCGTTGCCGGAGTCGGCTGCTGGCTACCCGCTTGTGCCGACACACTCCGTCCTGAGTGCGTCGACATGTACTCTCCGCTGGTCACGGTTCGCCGTGAATGCGGAGGAGGAGAGCTTGCCGCTGAAGGGAGATTGGTCATCTTCGTTGGCGGAAACTCGTCGCGCTAGGGGAAAAGCCCCCTACCTGGCGCGCCAAATGTCGAAGTGTGCGATCGACACTTCCCCCGGGCCTGCACTGGGCAGCCCGCGGAGGTTCTTTTTTTGGAGGGGCTAGTTCCTAGCGGAGAGCTTGCGCGAATGGACGAGTTGGTGAGAGCTTGACATGGGAAGTTTTACGTGGTTCAGGCCGCCGGAGCGTAAAACCCTACGTCCACGGCGAGCTATGGAGCTCGCTGTATTGCATGCTGCTCAGGGCCGGGGGCCTGAGCTTGGGGGTGAGTTACAGCTTGAGAGTGTATGGCTAGCGTATGAGTTGCAGAATGCGAACCCTTGCTATCGACGCCTACCCGAGCCTTTTATAGTCCAAGGCTCGGGCGGCTTACAAGGGAAGCCGGGACCCGACAGGTGGTCCCGGGAAGATTGTCTATTATCTACCGTATCTGTAGTTACGCCGGTGGTTGCCTCTGGTCGAAGGCTTCTGAGTCTTCATTTTGCCGCCCTGCCCACGCCGCGCACTAGTCATAGTGGTTGATGACGGCGCAGGCGGCATGGGATGTCTTGTCGCGGCGTTTATTACCTGGCAGGTTCTGACACCGCGCGCCAGTCTGTGATGCGACTGGACACAACGGCACCTGACAGGCGCGTGCTCCGCGTTTCCTCGTCTTGGGAAGACACGGGCCTTGAATACCTTGTAAGGGCAAGGTGAGGGGCGCCTTTACGCCCGCTGCCTACCGCCCGGGGGCAGGCAGCACCGTTCCTCCAGCCACGTGGCAGGTCCGGAGCTCTTCTCTGAGGAGAGGGAGGTCCGGCCCCGCTGGACGCGTGGCGCCTTCGGACCTCTCTCCCGCGGAGGGGGAGGTCCGGCTTCTGCATGCCACGCGGCGGGCCCGGAGCTCACCTCTGAGGAGAGGGAGGTCCGGCCTTGCAGGACGCGTGGCGTCTTCGGACCTCTCTCCCACGGAGGGGGAGGTCCGGCTTCTGTATGCCACATGTCGGGCCCGGAGCTCTCCTCTGAGGAGAGGGAGGTCCGGCCCCGCCAGACGCGTGGCGCCTTCGGAGCTCTCCCTGCGGAGAAGGGCGAGCACCTTAGGCATTTTACCCTGTGCGCGGGGGTACCCCATATCTCAGGTACCGACAGCGATGAACTGCCGGCAGAGCTCTCCCCAGGAAGTTATGGAACCCCGAGGGAGGTTCATGAGCCAAGACTGGGTCGGGCCGGTCAAGGCGTCGGGGAAGTAGTTGGCCATGACGGCCTCATCCCCTCCTGCGGCAAGTACGGCGGTGGAGTAGACCTGAAGGAACTCCGCCGGGTTGACGCTGCTGTCAAACTTTTCGGGCAGGTGCGGCCAAAACCGGAGCCTAGTGTAGCTGGAATCTGCCGTGTGCTCACCAACCATTGGCGTGCGCATCAGCAACACAGCAGGTTGGCCGGAGCGTTGTCCCCGCCAAAGTTAAGGGTTTGTGGCGGTGACGACGAAACGGTCTACCTCGCGAATCCGCTGCTGGGTCGCTGCCTGAGGCACGTCCCCAGCAGGCGGATTGAGTGGCAGCGCTCTTGCTGCGGCTAGCGCACCCCCACCAGGTACGCCCAGCGCTACTGAAGACCTGACACTGGTCGGAGCCTGCATTGCCGGGGTCGGCGCTGCCAGAGCCGGTTGCTGGCTCCCAGTGCAGGTATTGGTGCCGCGAACGCTTGGTTCGCCGCTGGCACAGTGTGCCCCGGTATGGGCAAGGCTGCTCCATAGACCGGGGACGCCGTTTGTGGGGCATATGATTGTGGCATATGCTGCACGGCGTATGCCTGGGGCAGAGCTCGCGTGGCGAAGATCTGCCCTTCAGGCTGGGTCGAGGCCGATGTCATACTGTCGTCAGCCTCTTAGTTGCGACGCCTTTCTCGACGTCGCTCGAAGAACACTCGGGCATCTTGGCCCAAGTGGCATCGCTCCGGCTCTGCCCCCGGGTCCGTTGACGGAAGCCTGGTGGAGCTGGAGTCCACCGTCTGCTCGCCAACCATTGGCGTGCGCATCAGCGGCACGACCGGTTGGCCGGAGCGTCGTCCCCGCTGAAGTCGAGGGTTTGCGGCGGTGACGACGAGACGGTCTATCTCTCGAATCCACTGCTGGGTCGCTGCCTGAGACGCGTCCCCAGCAGGCAGATTGCGCAGTAGCGCCCTTGCTGCGGCTGGCGCACCCCCGCCGGGTACGCCCAGCGCTACTGAAGACCTGACACTAGTTGGAGCCTGCATTGCCGGGGTCGGCGCTGCCAGAGCCGGTTGCTGGCTCCCAGTGCAGGTACACAGTGTACCCCGGTATGGGCAAGGTTGCGCCATAGGCCGGGGACGCCGCTCGCAGAGCACATGGTTGTGGCTTATGCTGTGCGGCGTACGCCTGGGGCAGAGCTCACGTAGCGAAGGTCTGCCCTCCAGGCTGGGTCGAGGCCGACGTCATGTTGTCGCCAGCCTCTTGAGTGCGACGCCTTTCTCAACGTCGCTCGAGGAACACTCGGGCATCTTGGCCCAAGTGGCACCGTTCCAGCTCTGTCCTCAGGTCCGTCGACGGAAGCTTGGTGGAGCTGGAACCCGCCGTCTGCCCGTCAACCGTTGGCGTGCGCGTCAGCGACACAGCCGGTTGGTCGGAGCGTCGTCCCCGCCGAAGTCAATGGGTTGCGGCGGCGACAACAAGACGGTCTACCTCGCGAATCCACTGCTGGGTCGCTGCCTGAGGCGCGTCCCCAGCAGGCGGATTGTGCAGTAGCGCCCTTGCTTCGGCTAGCGCACCCCCACCGGGTACGCCCGGCGCTACTGAAGGCCCGACGCTAGATGGAGCCTGCATTGCAGGGGTCGGCGCTGCCAGAGCCGGTTGCTGGCTCCCAGCTTGCCCTGACACACTCCGTCCTGAGTGTGTCATCATGTACTCTCCCCTGGTCACGGTTCGCCATGAACACGGAGGGGGAGAGTTTGCCGCTGAAGAAAGCTTGGTCATCTTCGTCGGCGGAAACTCGTCGCGCTAGGAGAAAAGCCCCCTACCTGGCGTGCCAAATGTCGAAGTGTGCGATCGACACTTCCCCCGGGCCTGCACTGGGCAGCCCGCGGAGGTTCTTTTTTCGGAGGGGCTAGTCCCTAGCGGAGAGCTTCCGCGGATGGACGAGTTAGTGAGAGCTTGACACGGGGAGTTTTACGTGGTTCAGGCCGCCGGAGCGTAAAACCCTACGTCCACGGCGAGCTATGGAGCTCGCTGTATTGCTTGCTGCTCAGGGCCGGGGGCCTGAGCTTGGGGGTGAGTTACAGCTTGAGAGCGTATGGCTAGCGTATGAGTTGCAGAATGCGAACCCTTGCTATCGACGCCTACCCGAGCCTTTTATAGTCCAAGGCTCGGGCGGCTTACAAGGGAAGCCGGGACCCGACAGGTGGTCCCGGGAAGATTGTCTATTATCTACCGTATCTGTAGTTACGCCGGTGGTTGCCTCTGGTCGAAGGCTTCTGAGTCTTCATTTTGTGGCCCTGCCCATGCCGCATGCTAGTCGTAGTGGTTGATGACGGCGCAGGCGGCATGGGATGTCTTGTCGCGGCGTTTATTGGCTGGTAGGTTCTGACACCGCGCGCCAGTCTGTGATGCGACTGGGCGCAACGGCAGCTGACAGACGCGTGCTCCGCGTATCCGCGTCTTGGGAAGACGCGGGCCTTGAATACCTTGTACGGGCAAGGTGTGGGGCGCCTTTACGCCCGCTGCCTACCGCTCGGGGGCAGGCAGCACCGTTCTTCTGGCCACGAGGCGGGTCCGGAGCCCTTCTCTGAGACGAGAAGGGTCCGGCCTGCGGGGCACGTGGAGCCTCCGGACCTCTCCCCGCGGAGGGGGAGGTCCAGCTTCTGTATGCCACGTGGCGGGCCCGGAGCTCTCCTCTGCGGAGAGGGAGGTCCGGCCCCGCTGGACGCGTGGCATCTTCGGACCTCTCTCCCACGGAGGGGGAGGTCCGGCTTCTGTATGCCACGTGGCGGGCCCGGAGCTCTCCTCTGCAGAGAGGGAGGTCCGGCCCCGCTGGACGCGTGGCGTCTTCGGACCTCTCTCCCGCGGAGGGGGAGGTCCGGCTTCTGTATGCCACGTGGCGGGCTCGGAGCTCTCCTCTGAGGAGAGGGAGGTCCGGCCCCGCCGGACGCGTGGCGCCTTCGGAGCTCTCCCTGCGGAGAAGGGCGAGTACCTTAGGCATTTTACCCTGTGCGCGGGGGTACCCCATATCGAGGGTACCGACAGGCGCCTTTACGCCCTCTGCCTACCGCTCGGGGGCAGGCAGCACCATTCTTCCAGCCACGTGGCGGGTCCGGAGCTCTTCTCTGAGGAGAGGGAGGTCCGGCCTCGCTGGACGCGTGGCGCCTTCGGACCTCTCTCCCGCGGAGGGGGAGGTCCGGCTTCTGCACGCCACGTGGCGGGCCCGGAGCTCACCTCTGAGGAGAGGGAGGTCCGGCCCCGCTGGACGCGTGGCGTCTTCGGACCTCTCTCCCGCGGAGGGGGAGGTCCGGCTTCTGTATGCCACATGGCGGGCCCGGAGCTCTCCTCTGAGGAGAGGGACGTCCGGCCCCGCCAGACGAGTGGCGCCTTCGGAGCTCTCCCTGCGGAGAAGGGCGAGCACCTTAGGCATTTTACCCTGTGCGCGGAGGTACCCCATATCTCAGGTACCGACAGAAGGGAATAACCTTGTTCTACTGATGCTCAGGAAGTAGGACTTATAGTGTTGCTTCAAGGCAAGGATTTTTGGGAACGGATCCCACTCTCAGTTGAAGGGCATGTGCACCTGGGGCGGCAGCTTTCATGATTCGGAAGGGCCCTTCCCTGCTGGGGGAGAGCTTATGGGTCCTGCATGGAATAGAGCGTGCCGCTTCACCAGGTTGCCCTCCTGCAGGCCCCCGACGCGTTTGGTTCTTTGGCGGTAGTGCTTAGAGCATTAGCCGAGACCGTGCGTTGCGCGGTGTTCCCTGCAGCCGAGTCTTGTCGACGAGGTTGTTATCTTCGCGGCGGATCAGGTCCTGCGCGGCTTCTCCTAGGGGCCCCCGGGGAGTTCTCCCCTTCTGGCTAAGGCCTTCAAGGGGTAGGTGGGCCCGGGCTCGCCTTGGATGACCTGAGGCGTCTTCCCATTCTGGCAAGGCCTTCAAGGGGTTGACAGACCTTAGGCGGCCCCCGAGAGGTATGTTCGAGGCACGGAGGCGCGCCGCAGTTGGCTAACGCCGTGGCCTGTCACCGTCGGAACTGGAGTCCTCACCGTCATGCACTGTCTTTATGACACGCTGAGGCTCCTGGAACCCCACCTGGTGGGCAGCAGTGACTGGGGCATCGACCTTCTGTTTGCCATCCCTCTGAGGGTAGGGCGGCTGTCGGTACCTGAGATATGGGGTACCCCCGCGCACAGGGTAAAATGCCTAAGGAACTCGCCCTTCTCCGCAGGGAGAGCTCCGAAGGCGCCACGCGTCCGGCGGGGCCGGACCTCCCTCTGCTCAGAGGAGAGCTCCGGGCCCGCCACGTGGCATACAGAAGCCGGACCTCCCCCTCCGCGGGAGAGAGGCCCGAAGGCGCCGCGTGTCCAGCGGGGCCGGACCTCCCTCTCCTCAGATGAGAGCTCCGGGCCTGCCACGTGGCCAACAGAAGCCGGGCCTCCCCCACCGCGGGGAGAGGTCCGGAGGCTCCACGTGTCCCGCGGGGCTGACCCTCCTCTTCTCTGAGAAGGGCTCCGGGCCCGCCACGTGGCAGCAGAGCGACGCTGCCTGCCCCGAGCGATAGGCAGCGGGCGTAAATACGCCCCATACCTTGCCCGTACAAGGTATTCAAGGCCCGCGCCTTCCCAAGACGCGGAGACGCGGAGCACGCTCTGTCAGGTGCCGTTGCGCCCAGTCGCATCACAGACTGGCACGCGGTGTCAGAACCTGTCAGCCAATAAACACCGCGACAAGACATCCCATGCCGCCTGCGCCGTCATCAACCACTACGACTAGCATGCGGCATGGGCAGGGCGGCAAGATGAAGACTCAGAAGCCTTCGACCAGAGACAACTACCGGCATAACTGCAGATACGGTAGATAATAGACAATCTTCCCGGGACCACCTGTCGGGTCCCGGCATCCCTTGTAAGCCGCCCGAGTCTTGGACTATAAAAGGCTCGGGTAGGCGTCGATAGCAAGGGTTCGCACTTTGCAACTCATACGCTAGCCATTCTCTCTCAAGCTGTAACTCACCCCCAAGCTCAGGCCTCCGGCCCCGAGCAGCAAGCAATACAGCGAGCTCCATAGCTCGCCGTGGACGTAGGGTTTTACGCTCCGGCGGCCTGAACCATGTAAAACTCGCCGTGTCAAGCTCTTACTAACTCGTCCATCTGCGCAAGCTCTCCGCTAGGGACTAGCCCCTCCAAAAAAAGAACCTCCGCGGGCTGCCCAGTGCAGGCCCGGGGGAAGTGTCGACCGCACACTTCGACATTTGGCGCGCCAGGTAGGGGGCTTTTCTCCTAGCGCCACGAGTTTCCGCCGACGAAGATGACCAAGCTTCCTTCAGCGACAAACTCTCCCCCTCCGCGTTCACGGCGAACCGTGACCACTGGGGAGTACATGTCGACACACTCAGGACGGAGTGTGTCGGCACAAGCTGGTAGCCAGCAGCCGACTCCGGCAACGCCGACTCCGGCTATGCAGGCCCCGACCAGTGTGAGATCTTCTGCAGCGCTGAGCGTACACCATGGAGGTGCGCTAGCTGTAGCAAGAGCGCTGCTGCGCAACCCACCTGCGGGGGATGCACCCCATTCAGCGACCCAGCAATGGGTCCGCGAGGTGGACCGCCTCGTTGTCGCCGCCGCGAACCCTCGGTTTCGGCGACGACGGCGCCCAGGACAACCGGCTGTGTCGCTGACGCGCACACCCACGGTTGACGGGCTAACGGCGGATTCCAGCTCCTCCAGGCTCCTGTCGACGGACCTGCAAAGGGAACTGGAACGGTGCCACTTGGGCCAGGATGCCCGGGTGTATCTCGAGCGACGCTGAGAGAGGCGTCGCAACCATGAGGCAGGCGACAGCATGTCGTCGGCCTCGACACAACCAGAAGGGCAGGCCTTCGCCACGCGAGCCCTGCCTCAGGCATATGCTGCGCAGCATATGCCACAGCTATATGCGCCGCAAGTAGCGGCCCCGGTCTATGATGCAGCCATGCCCATGCCGGAATACGCGGTGCCAGGTGCGAACCAAGCGTTCGCAGCGACAGTACCTGCAGCAGCAGGTGCAGGATGTGCGGCCCTTGCACCCCACCTTCGCTTCGCAAGGTGGCCACGCAAGTTTCGCCCGCATCTGCCCGAGAAGTACGACGGTAGCGTCAACCCAGCGGAGTTCCTCCGGATCTACTCCACCGCCGTACTTGCCGCAGGAGGGGACGAGGCTGTCATGGCCAACTACTTCCCCGTCGCCTTGACCGGCCCAGCTCAGTCTTGGCTCATGAATCTACCTCAGGGGTCCATAACCTCCTGGGGAGAGCTCTGCCGGCAGTTCGTCGCCAACTTCGGCAGCTCCTACACCCGTCCCAGCACGGAGCTTGACCTCCACGCTGTCAAGCAACAACCTGGGGAGTCGCTGCGCTCTTTCATCCAGCGGTTCTCTCAGGTACGCAACACCATCCCGCATATCCAAAGTGCCTCTGTGGTGGTGGCGTTCCGACAGGGTGTCCGGGACGAGAAAATGCTTGAGAAGCTCGCGACCAGAGAGGTCCGCGACGTCTCGGAGCTCTTCAGCCTGGCGGACAAGTGCGCCAGAGCAGCTGAAGGGCGGAACTGGCACGCTCTGCCGACCTCCGAGTCAGGAGGACAGCCCGGGTTCGGTGCTGCTGCCTATGGGGGTGGCAAGAAGACCAAGAACCGGGGGGGGGGGGGGGGTGGCAAGATGAAGTCACCATTCACGGCCCCCGTCGCCGCAGCTGCGACGACCAGTGAAGCTCGGGGGCCACGCCCCGACAAAAGGCAGTGGCAATCACCGGCCCCAGACAGTGACCAAGGCGGGCTATGCCCCGTGCATGGCACCTGCAACCATACTGCTGCCGAGTGCTGGGAGATCCAGAGGCTCGCAGAGCGCTTCCGCAAAGGAAGACAGCAGAGGGCTGAAGCGCCGCCCTACCCTCAGAGGGATGGCAAACAGAAGGTCGATGCCCCAGTCACTGCTGCCCACCAGGTGGGGTTCCAGGAGCCTCAGCGTGTCATAAAGACAGTGCATGACGGTGAGGACTCCAGTTCCGACGGTGACAGGCCAGGGCGTTAGCCAACTGCGGTGCGCCTCCGTGCCTCGAACATACCTCTCGGGGACCGCCTAAGGTCTGTCAACCCCTTGAAGGCCTCGCCAGAAGGGGAAGACGCCTTAGGTCATCCAAGACGAGCCCGGGTCTACCTACCCCTTGAAGGCCTTAGCCAGAAGGGGAGAACTCCCCGGGGGCCCCCAGGAGAAGCCGCGCAGGACCTGATCCAGCGCGAAGATAACAACCTCGTCGACAAGACTCGGCTGCAGGAAACACCCTGCAACGCACGGTCTCGGCTAATGCTCTAAGCACTACCGCCAAAGAACCAAACGCGTCGGGGGCCTGCGGGAGGGCAACTTTGTGAAGCGGCACACTCTATTCCAAGAAGGACCCATAAGCTCTCCCCCAGCAGGGAAGGTCCCTTCCGAATCATGAAAGCTGCCGCCCCAAGTACACATGCCTTCCAACCGAGAGTGGGATCCGTTCCCAAAAATCCTTGCCATGGAGCAACACTGTAAGTCCTACTTCCTGAGCATCAGTAGAACAGGGTTATTCCCTTCTGTAGTAGATCCCATAGAATTTAGGAACAGCACTTGGGGCAGCTAAGTCTCAAGGGACGGTACAGGACTACGTCCAGTTTAGCCTGGTTCCGACCCTAAGCGCGTAGAGTCTGTCTTCCTTTGAAGACAAGGCGGAACATTGCCTCCCTGTACAGCCAGAATTCCACCTATGGGTACGAATACAGAGCCCCGTTCTACTTAGCTCTCTCTCATGCGCTCATTTAAATTATGCATTAATTTCTATGATCGCACTATCTCTGTATGTTCATCGTACATCTAGCTCCCCCTCTCCTGCGCTCATCCATAGTCGGCATTCGCTATCCTACCGAAGGCGGCTGCGCTTGAGGCACCTGCCGATGGCCGAGTGGGTCTCTCGGGCCTCCCCCAGTCAGGTGTTGCGGTGCCAGTTGGTTACCTCCAGGAAAGGCCTGCGTTGTGCATGGGGGGTCCAGGGTGCGTATCCAGCTTAGCCGGCCCAGAGGCCAAAGCATGCGCATCCTTCCCTCCGGAGGTCCAGGGGAGTACAACCGCTTTGTCTGATCATGAACCCAAAGCGCGTGCACTCTGCTTCCCCAGCGCATGGCCCGGTACTAGGGATTGGACGGCCGTACCCGGACCTCGGAGGGAGCCGGAGCTCCGGCGCCTCGTGCACAGAATTGCCCAAGCCCCGTATAGCGGATCAGGGTTGTAAGACAGATAAGACTAGGAGACGGGAGGGGAGGACCCCCCAAGGAGAATTATGTTTCCTCTGCCTGTGTGCAGGACCTCCAGGTTACAGCAACAGGGACTGCATGAAGTGGGGGGAAAGGAGCTACCAGCTACTCCGGCCTGGGACTGGAAGGACCGGGACCTGCCCCTCCAGCAGGGGCGGGACCCGGGGGCCCCACGTGTCCAGCGGGCCCGGAACTCTCTCCTCCCTTGAGGAGGGCTCCGGGCTCGGCACGTGGTGGGCGGAAGCCGGACCTCCCCCTCGGTGGGAGGGCTCCGAAAGCCCTACGTGTCCAACATGGCCGGAGCTCCCGCCTCTTAGGAAGGAGCTCCAGACCCGCCACGTGACAGGCAGATCTGGAGCTCCCCATAGGGCGAGATCCGGAGACCTCCGGGGGCCCCTAACACGGTTAGGACCCGGGGAGGGTGTCTGTGCAAAGCTCCGAGATTGGAAATGGCCTCTGAGTACCTTGCGGAGGTAAGGACTCAGCCAGGCAATGCCAAGAAGGAGAGAAAAAGCATCACAGACGCAAGTATCCAAAAGAGTCAAATTAAGCGAGGCTCCATGAGCTGGACTACAGACTCGATAAAAAGGGAGAAACAAGTCCTAAGGACCTCCCGGCTCCCGCCGGAACCTTGCGGCTATAAGGGCGGCCACATCCTCGACTTCTGCCCTGGCAGCTTGCTCCCGCTCTGCGGCTGGGCCCTCTCTCGCT
Organism: Neostapfia colusana; assembly: GCA_030760725.1. NCBI lineage: Eukaryota > Viridiplantae > Streptophyta > Magnoliopsida > Poales > Poaceae > Neostapfia > Neostapfia colusana. The sequence goes on from JASWHV010000003.1 coordinate 18,055,357, forward strand.
GGTTCTAGCGAAAAAGAGGGGTCGCGGCTCTTAAAGCATGCCAGCACATGTGAGGCGACCTCTAAAGCTAGGCCGCGCCCCTCAGCCTCAAGCTCGCTGGCGACCACCGAGTCTAGCCTGTCCAGCTTGGCGCCGATCAACTCCAGCGCGGGGATCACCTCCAACGCAGGGGCTGCGGTCCTCACCGGACTGAAGCCAAGAGGGATCAGGGCGGACCCTGCTCGATCCACGAAGCTCGAGACTGCAAGAGCCTCGGAGGACCGCAAGGCCGAAAGCTCCTCCACCTCGCGGCGGGCCGCCTGCAGAGCCTCCAGGTTCCTCTCGGAGAATTCCTTCTCCTTGGCCGCCAGGGAGCTCTCCCGAAGATGGAGAGTCTTGGCGAGCCGCTCCAACTCAGCGGCCTTGAAGTTGGTGGTCAACTCCCGGTACAAGACCACCCGGCGATCACGGGAGACCTGTTCCTCCCTCAAGTCGAGGTCAGCCTTCAGGATCTCCAGCTCCTCGATCCGAGCTCGAAGGTCATCCTCGCCCGCAGCCAGCTGCGCGGCGACCCTCTCCGCCTCAGCTGCCATGCAACGCTCCCGTTCCTCAACGGCGAGTTCACGGCGCTCCAACCGCTGCCGTATCTCCACAGCAGCAGAGAGGCTCTCCTCGGCCCGGGCGTGTGCCTCCAAGGTCTCCCTGTTGATCCGCCACGATTCGGTGTCCATGCGGTCGACAGCCCGCTTCATCCGGTCGAGGAGCGCTTCCCTGAAGTCGAGCAACTCCGGCCTGGAGTCGAGCTCACTCTTAACCTTCGCGGTCCTCTCCCGCAAAAGGTTCACCCAGATGAGGAGGTGGTCCCGTTCAACCGTATACTCCTCCCGCTCGCGCCCTAGTGCAGCCAAGACCTGCCAGACGCTTGACTCGGCAAGCGCGAAGGCGTCCGCCAGAGGCAATGGAGCAACAGAGGACGGGGCAGTCCCCCCGACCTCCTCCATTACCTCGTCCTCAGGAAGAGCCGACGCACCAGCAACCGAGACGAGACGCCGATCAGGAGAAGCTGGCTCCGAGGCTCTGGCAGCCAGGCCAGCCGGGCTCTCTCTTCAGCTTCTGGCTCCTTGACCTGAGGAGAGGGGCGAGCCGGGGAAGGCGGTGCTGAAGAAGAGGCCGGGCCGTCTAGTGCAGGGTCAGCCTGCGCTGGCTTGGGGGCCGCGGTGGCCGTCTCGGCAGGAATAGACGACACCGCCGCGGAGTCCGGGTACACCGGAAAAGGAGAAGTTCGCGCTGGCCTGGGGGCCGCGGCAGTTGCCCCTGGCTCCGAGCGCAGCGGCACAGATTCCCCGCAAGTCGGGGAAGGCCGGGAAGCGCGGACACTCCAGCGGGCTCTGAACCCCGACTTCCGAGCCGGCGTAGGACTTCCAGAGCCCGCTACCGTCACTGACGGCCGCTCTGCAGTCGCTTGGACTGGCGGAACAGGGGACGCCCCAGAAGCTTTCCCCAGCGCATCAACCCGGGGCCTCTTCGAGTCGCCACCGGAGGCAGTGTCAGGCACCCCAGAATCCCGACTTGGCACAGACGCCACTGCTAGAGGAGATCGAGCGCGCTTCTTCTCTGGCGGCGGGTTGGAAGCCATGGCAAGGGAGAACTCAAAGGCAAGAGAGCAAAAGCACAAGAGTCCAAGGTGAAACGCAGAGAACTGCGAAGGGAAGCAGCAATGTGGGTAAGACCCCCTCTAAAACACCTTCCCGGGTGCAATCCCAAGCGATTCGGAACTCTTCGAATACCCCGCACCGGCAACCGCTTCGGTTCCCAGACCGAGTGCCGATGACGGGTGGGCCCAAGCCGCCTAACTGAAGCGGTGGGGGCAAGGAGTCAGTCTCCTGAGAAGATGAGCCGGCAAGGCACTTCGGCGGTTCCCGAAGAAAGCGCCGCAACGTGCAGAAGTGGCAGTCTTGGGAACCGCCGCAGTAAAAGCAACCATCAAGTGAGCGCACGCTCCCACGATCCCGTGGCCGTTCGTGCTCCGGCAGCGGTCAATTCGGGACTTAGAGGAAGTGCGCGGATCGGAAGAGACGGATGTCCTACCTCGGGCTCGCTATCTCCCCCGAGATGGGCCCGGGGGCCACTGTCGGTACCTGAGATATGGGGTACCCCCGCGCACAGGGTAAACTGCCTAAGGAACTCGCCCTTCTCCGCAGGGAGAGCTCCGAAGGCGCCACGCGTCCGGCGGGGCCGGACCTCCCTCTCCTCAGAGGAGAGCTCCGGGCCCGCCACGTGGCATACAGAAGCCGGACCTCCCCCTCCGCGGGAGAGAGGCCCGAAGGCGCCGCGTGTCCAGCGGGGCCGGACCTCCCACTCCTCAGAGGAGAGCTCCGGGCCCGCCACGTGGCCAACAGAAGCCGGGCCTCCCCCACCGCGGGGAGAGGTCCGGAGGCTCCACGTGCGCCGCGGTGCTGACCCTCCTCTTCTCTGAGAAGGGCTCCGGGCCCGCCACGTGGCAGCAGAGCGACGCTGCCTGCCCCGAGCGATAGGCAGCGGGCGTAAATACGCCCCATACCTTGCCCGTACAAGGTATTCAAGGCCCGCGCCTTCCCAAGACGCAGAGACGCGGAGCGCGCTTCTGTCAGGTGCCGTTGCGCCCAGTCGCATCACAGACTGGCGCGCGGTGTCAGAACCTGTCAGCCAATAAACACCGCGACAAGACATCCCATGCCGCCTGCGCCGTCATCAACCACTACAACTAGCATGCGGCATGGGCAGGGCGGCAAGATGAAGACTCAGAAGCCTTCGACCAGAGACAACTACCGGCATAACTGCAGATACGGTAGATGTCGAAGTGTGCGATCGACACTTCCCCCGGGCCTGCACTGGGCAGCCCGCGGAGGTTCTTTTTTCGGAGGGGCTAGTTCCTAGCGGAGAGCTAGCGCGGATGGACGAGTTAGTGAGAGCTTGACACAGGAAGTTTTACGTGGTTCAGGCCGCCGGAGCGTAAAACCCTACGTCCACGGCGAGCTATGGAGCTCGCTGTATTGCTTGCTGCTCAGGGCCGGGGGCCTGAGCTTGGGGGTGAGTTACAGCTTGAGAGTGTATGGCTAGCGTATGAGTTGCAGAATGCGAACACCTGCTATCGACGCCAACCCGAGCCTTTTATAGTCCAAGGCTCGGGCGGCTTACAAGGGAAGCCGGGACCCGACAGGTGGTCCCGGGAAGATTGTCTATTATCTACCATATCTGTAGTTATGCCGGTGGTTGCCTCCGGTCGAAGGCTTCTGAGTCTTCCTTTTGCCGCCCTGCTCATGCCGTGCGCTAGTCGTAGTGGTTGATGACGGCGCAGGCGGCATGGGATGTCTTGTCGCGGCGTTTATTAACTGTCAGGTTCTGACACAGCGCGCCAGTCTGTGATGCGACTGGACGCAACGGCACCTGACAGGCGCGTGCTCCGCGTTTCCGCGTCTTGGGAAGACGCGGGCCTTGAATTCCTTGTACGGGCAAGGTGAGGGGCGCCTTTACGCCCGCTGCCTACCGCCCGGGGGCAGGCAGCACCGTTCCTCCAGCCACGTGGCAGGTCCGGAGCTCTTCTCTGAGGAGAGGGAGGTCCGGCCCCGCTGGACGCGTGGCGCCTTTGGACCTCTCTCCCGCGGAGGGGGAGGTCCGGCTCCTGCATGCCACGTGGCGGGCCCGGAGCTCACCTCTGAGGAGAGGGAGGTCCGGCCTCGCTGGTCGCGTGGCGTCTTCGGACCTCTCTCCCGCGGAGGGGGAGGTCCGGCTTCTGTATGCCACGTGGCGGGCCCGGAGCTCTCCTCTGAGGAGAGGGAGGTCCGGCCCCGCCAGACGCGTGGCGCCTTCGAAGCTCTCCCTGCGGAGAAGGGCGAGCACCTTAGGCATTTTACCCTGTGCGCGGGGGTACCCCATATCGAGGGTACCGACAGTGGCCCCCGGGCCCATCTCTGGGGAGATAGCGAGCCCGAGGTGGGACCTCCGTCTCTTCCGATCCGCGCACTTTCTCTAAGTCCCGACTTGACCGCTGCCGGAGCACGAACTGCCGCGGGGTCGTGAGAGCGTGCGCCCACTTGATAATTGCTTTTACTGCGGTGGTTCCCAAGGCTGCCACTTCTGCACGTTGCGGCGCTTTCTTCGGGAACCGCCGAAGGGCCTTGCCGGCTCATCTTCTCAGGAGACTGACTCCTTGCCCCCACCGCTCCAGCTAAGCGGCTTGGGCCCACCCATCACCGGCACTCGGTCTATGAACCGAAGCGGTTGCGGGTGAGGGGTATTCGAAGAGTTCCGAATCGCTTGGAACTGCACCGGGAAGCTTTTTAGAGGGGGTCTCACCCACGTTGTAGCTTCCCTTCGCACTTCTCTGCGTTTCTTCTTGGACTCTTGCACTTTTGCTTTCTTGCCTTTGAGCTCTCCCTTGCCATGGCTTCCAACCCGCTGCCAGAGAAGAAACGCGCCCGATCTCCTCCAGCAACGGTGCCGGTGCCAAGTCAGGATTCTGGGGTGCCTGACACCCCCTCCAGTGGCGACTCGAAGAGGCCCCGGGCTGATGTGCTAGGGGAAGCCTCTGCGGCGTCCCCTGTTCCGCCAGTCCAAGCGACTGCGGAGCGGTCGTCGGAGACGGTAGCGGGCTCTGGAAATCCTACCCCGGCTCGGAAGTCGGGGTTCAGAGCCTGCTGGAGTGTCCGCGCTTCCCGGTCTTCCCCGTCTTGTGGGGAATCTGTGCCGATGCGCTCGGAGCCAAGGGTGACTGCTGCGGCCGCCAGGCCAGCACGGACTTCTCCTGTTCCGGTGTGCCCGGACTCCGCGGCGGCGCCGTCTCTTCCTGCCGAGACGGTTACCGCGGCCCCCGAGCCAGCACAGGTTGATCCTGCACTAGGCGGCCTGGCTTCTTCTCCAGCTCCGTCTTCCCCGGCTCGTCCCCCTCCTCAGGTCAAGGAGCCTGAAGCTGAAGAAAGTCCAGCTGGCCCGGCTGCTAGGGCCGCTGGGCCAGTTTCTCCTGATCGGCGTCTCGTCTCGGCGGCTGGCACGCCGGCTCTTCCCGAGGACGAGGTAATGGAGGAGGTCGGAGGGACTGCCCCAGCTTCTGTTGCTCCATTGCCTCTGGCGGACGCCTTCGCACTCGCCGAGTCGAGCGTCCGGCAGGTCTTGGCTGCACTAGGGCGTGAGCGGGAGGAGTATACGGTTGAACGGGACCGCCTCCTCACCTGGGGGAACCTTTTGCGGGAGAGGACCGCGAAGGTTAAGAGCGAGCTCGACTCCAGGCGGGAGTTGCTCGACTTCCGGGAAACGCTCGTCGACCGGATGAAGCGGGCTGTTGACCGCATGGACACCCAGTCGCGGCGGATCAACAGGGAGGCCCTGGAGGCTCACGCCCGGGCCGAAGAGAGCCTCTCAGCTGCTGTGGAAATACGGCAGCGGTTGGAGCGCCGCGAACTCGCCGTTGAGGAGCGGGAGCGTTCCGTGGCAGCTGAGGCAGAGAGGGTCGCCGCGCAGCTGGCTGCGGGCGAGGATGACCTCCGAGCTCAGATGGAGGAACTGGAGATTCTGAAGGCAGACCTCGACTTGAGGGATGAACAGGTCTCCCATGATCGCTGGGCGGTCTTGGACCGCGAGTTGACTGCCGGCTTCAGGGCCGCTGAGTTGGAGCGGCTTGCCGAGACCCTCCGCCTTCGGGAGAGTTCCCTGGCGGCCCAGGAGAAGGAATTCTCCGAGAGGAACCTGGAGGCTCTGCGGGCGGCCCGCCGCGAGGTGGAGGAACTCTGAGCCCTACGGTCCTCCGAGGCCCTTGCGGTCTCAGGCTTCGTGGATCGGGCGGGGTCCGCCCTGATCCCTCTTGGTTTCAGTCCGGTGAGGGCCGCAACTCCCGCATTGCAGGTGGCAGAGGTGATCCCTGCATTGGAGTCGATCGGCGCCAAGCTGGACAGACTCGACTCGGTGGTCGCCAGCGAGCTTGAAGCCGAGGGCCGCGGCTTAGCTTTAGAGGTCGCCTCGCATGTGCTGGCATGCTTCAAGAGCCGCGACCCCTCTTTCTCACTGGAGCCAGCAAGAGAGGGCCCAGCCGCGGAGCGGGAGGAAGCTGCCAGGGCTGAAGTCGCGGATGTGGCCGCCCTTGTAGCAGCAAGGTTCCGGTGAGAGCCGGGTGGTCCTTAGGACTTGCTTTTCCCTTTTTTATCGAGTCTGTAGTCCAGCTCAAGGAGCCTTGCTTAAATTGACTCTCTTGGATACTTGTGTCTGTGATGCTTTTCCCTCCTTCTTGGCTTTGCCTGGCTGAGTCCTTAGCTCCGCAAGGTACTCAGAGGTCATTTCCAATCTCGGAGCTTCGCTCAGACACCCCCCCGGGTCCTAACTGTGTTAGGGGCCCCCGGAGGTCTCCGAACCTCGCCCTATGGGGGGGGCTCCAAATCTGCCGGCCACGTGGTGGGTCCGGAGCTCCTCCTTAAGAGACGGGAGCTCCGGTCATGTTGGACACGTAAGGCTTTCGGAGCCCTCCCGCTGAGGGGGGAGGTCCGGTTCCTGCCTGCCACGTGGCGAGCCCGGAGCCCTCAAGGAAGGAGTTCCGGGCCTGCTGGACACGCGGGGCCCCCGGGCCCTGCCCCTCTGGGGGGGCAGGTCCCGGTCCTTCCAGTCCCAGGCCGGTGTAGCTGGTAGCTCCTTTCCCCCCGCTTCATGCAGTCCCTGTTGCCGTAACCTGAAGGTCCTGTACACAGGTAGAGGAAACGTAATTCTCCTCGGGGGGTCCTCCCCTCCTGTCTCCTAGTCTTATCCGTCTTATGGTCCTGGCCCGCTATACGGGGCTTGGGCAATTCTGTGCACGAGGCGCCGGAGCTCCGGCTCCCTCCGAGGTCCGGGTACGGCCGTCCGATCCCTAGTACCGGGCCATGCGCTGGGGAAGCAGAGTGCACGCGCTTTGGGTTCATGACCAGGCAAAGCGGACGTACTCCCCTGGACCTCCGGGGAGCAGGATGCGCATGCTTTGGGCTCTGGGCCGGCTAAGCTGGATATGCACCCTGGACTCCCCATGCACAACGCTGGCCTTTCCTGGAGGTGACCAACTGACACCGCAACACCTGACTGGGGGAGGCCCGAGAGACTCACTCGGCCATCGGCAGGTGCCTCAAGCGCAGCCGCCTTCGGGAGGATAGCAAATGCCGACTATGGGTGAGCGCAGGAGAGAGGGAGCTAGACGTATGATGAACATACAGAGATAGTGCGATCATAAAAATTAATGCATAATTTAAATGAGCGCATGAGAAGGAGCTAAGTAGAACAGGTCTCTGTATTCGCGCCCATATGTGGAATTCTGGCTGTTCGTGGGGGCAATGTTCCGCCTCGTCTACAAGGGAAGCAAGACTCTACGCGCTTAGGGTCGGAACCAGGCTAAACTGGACGTAGTCCTGTACCGTCCCTTGAGACTTAGCTACCCCAAGCTCTGTTCCTAAGTTCTATGGGGTCTATTACAGAAGTGAATAACCCTGTTCTACCGATGCTCAGTAAGTAGGACTTACAGTGTTGCTCCATGGCAAGGATTTTTGGGAATGGATCCCACTCTCGGTTGAAAGGCATGCGTACCTGGGGCGGCAGCTTTCATGATTCGGAAGGGACCTTCCCTGCTGGGGGGAGCTTATGGGTCCTTCTTGGAATATAGCGTGCCGCTTCACCAGGCTGCCTTCTTGCGGGCCCCCGTCGCGCCTGGTTCTTTGGCGGTAGTGCTTAGAGCATTAGCCGAGACCGTGCATTGTGGGGTGTTCCCTGCAAGCCGAGTCTTGTCGAAGTTGTTGTCTTCACGCTGGATCAGATCCTGCGTGGCTTCTCTCCAGGGCCCCCGGGGAGTTCTCCCCTTCTGGCTAAGGCCTTCAAGGGGTAGGTGGACCCGGGCTCGCCTTGGATGACCTAAGGCGTCTCCCCCTTCTGTCAAGGCCTTCAAGGGGTTGACGGACCCTAGGCGGCCCCCGAGAGGTATGTTCGAGGCACGGAGGCGTGCCGCAGCTGGCTAACACCTTAGCCCGTCACCGTCAGAACTGGAGTCCTCACCGTCATGCACTGTCTTTATGACACGCTGAGGCTCCTGGAACCCCACTTGGTGGGCAGTGGTGACTGGGGCATCGGCCTTCTGTTTGCCATCCCTCTGAGGGTAGGGCGGTGCTTCAGCCCTCTGCTGTCTTCCATTACGGAAGCGCTCTGCGAGCCTCTGGATCTCCCAGCACTCGGCAGCTGTATGGTTGCAGGTGCCATGCACGGGGCATAGCCCGCCCTGCCCACTGTCTGCGGCCGGTGATTGCCGCTGCCTCTTGTCGGGGCGCGGCCCCCGAGCTCCGCTGGTTGTCGCAGCTGCGGCGACGGGGGCCGTGAATGGTGGCTTCCTCTTTCCACTCCCCCGGTTCTTGGTCTTCTTGCCACCCCCATAGGCAGCAGCTCCGGACCCGGGCTGCCCTCCTGACTCGGAGGTCGGTAGTGCGTGTCAGTTCCGCCCTTCGGCTGCCCTGGCGCACTTATCCGCCAGGCTGAAGAGCTCCGAGACGTCGCGGATCTCTCTGGTCACGAGCTTCTCGAGCATTTTCTCGTCCCGGACACCCTGTCGGAATGCCACCACCACAGAGGCGCTTTGGATATGTGGGATGGTGTTGCACACCTGAGAGAACCGCTGGATGAAAGAGCGCAGCGACTCCCCAGGTTGTTGCTTGACGGCGTGGAGATCGAGCTCCGTGACGGGACGGGTGTAGGAGCTGCCGAAGTTGGCGACGAACTGCCGGCAGAGCTCACCCCAGGAGGTTATGGACCCCTGGGGTAGATTCATGAGCCAGGACCGAGCTGGGCCGGTCAAGGCGACGGGGAAGTAGTTGGCCATGACAGCCTCATCGCCTCCTGCAGCAAGTACGGCGGTGGAGTAGATCTGGAGGAACTCCGCCGGGTTGTCGCTTCCGTCGTACTTCTCGGGCAAGTGCGGGCGAAACTTGCGCGGCCACCTTGCGAAGCGAAGGTGGGGCGCAAGGGCCGCACATCCTGCACCTGCTGCTATAGGTACTGGTGCTGCGAGCAGGTGGTTCACACCTGGCACCACGTATCCCGGCATGGGCAAGGCTGCACCATAGGCCGGGGCCGCTACTTGCGGCGCATATGGTGGTGGCATATGTTGCGCAGCATATGCCTGAGGCGGGGCTCGCATGGCGAAGGCCTGCCCTTCCGGTTGTGTCGAGGCCGATGACATGCTGTCGCCTGCCTCATGGTTGCGACGCCTTTCTCGACGTCGCTCGAGGTACACTCGGGCGTCCTGCCCCAAGTGGCACCGCTCCAGTTCCCTTCGCAGGTCCATCGACAGGAGCCTGGAGGAGCTGGAATCCGCCGTTAGCCCGTCAACCGTGGGTGTGCGCGTCAGCGACACAGCTGGTTGCCCTGGGCGCCGCCCTCGCCGAAACCGAGGGTTCGCGGCGGCGACGACGAGGCGGTCCACCTCACGGACCCATTGCTGGGTTGCTGGATGGGGCGCATCCCCTGCAGGTGGGTTGCGCAGCAGCGCCCTTGCTGCAGCTAGCGCGCCTTCATGGTGTACGCTCAGCGCTGCAGAAGACCTCACGCTGGTCGGGGCCTGCATAGCCGGAGTCGGCGTTGCCGGAGTCGGCTGCTGGCTACCCGCTTGTGCCGACACACTCCGTCCTGAGTGCGTCGACATGTACTCTCCGCTGGTCACGGTTCGCCGTGAATGCGGAGGGGGAGAGCTTGCCGCTGAAGGGAGCTTGGTCATCTTCGTTGGCAGAAACTCGTCGCGCTAGGGGAAAAGTCCCCTACCTGGCGCGCCAAATGTCGAATTGTGCGATCGACACTTCCCCCGGGCCTGCACTGGGCAGCCCACGGAGGTTCTTTTTTCGGAGGGGCTAATTCCTAGCGGAGAGCTTGCGTGGATGGACGAGTTAGTGAGAGCTTGACACAGGAAGTTTTACGTGGTTCAGGCCGCCGGAGCGTAAAACCCTACGTCCACGGCGAGCTATGGAGCTCGCTGTATTGCTTGCTGCTCAGGGCCGGGGGCCTGAGCTTGGGGGTGAGTTAGAGCTTGAGAGTGTATGGCTAGCGTATGAGTTGCAGAATGCAAACCCCTGCTATCGACGCCTACCCGAGCCTTTTATAGTCCAAGGCTCTGGCGGCTTACAAGGGAAGCCGGGACCCGACAGGTGGTCCCGGGAAGATTGTCTATTATCTATCGTATCTGTAGTTATGCCGGTGGTTGCCTCTGGTCGAAGGATTCTGAGTCTTCCTTTTGCCGCCCTGCCCATGCCGTGCGCTAGTCATAGTGGTTGATGACGGTGCAGGCGGCATGGGATGTCTTGTCGCAGCGTTTATTACCTGTCAGGTTCTGACACCGCGCGCCAGTCTGTGATGCGACTGGACGCAACGGCACCTGACAGGCGCGTGCTCCGCGTTTCCGCGTCTTGGGAAGACGCAGGCCTTGAATTCCTTGTACGGGCAAGGTGAGGGGCGCCTTTACGCCCGCTGCCTACCGCCCGGGGGCAGGCAGCACCGTTCCTCCAGCCACGTGGCAGGTCCTGAGCTCTTCTCTGAGGAGAGGGAGGTCCGGCCCCGCTGGACGCGTGGCGCCTTCGGACCTCTCTCCTGCGGAGGGGGAGGTCCGGCTCCTGCATGCCACGTGGCGGGCCCGGAGCTCACCTCTGAGGAGAGGGAGGTCCGGCCTCGCTGGACGCGTGGCGTCTTCGGACCTCTCTCCCGCGGAGGGGGAGGTCCGGCTTCTGTATGCCACGTGGCGGGCCCGGAGCTCTCCTCTGAGGAGAGGGAGGTCCGGCCCTGCCAGACGCGTGGCGCCTTCGGAGCTCTCCCTCCGGAGAAGGGCGAGCACCTTAGGCATTTTACCCGGTGCGCGGGGGTACCCCATATCTCAGGTACCGACAGTAGATAATAGACAATCTTCCCGGGACCACCTGTCGGGTCCCGGCATCCCTTGTAAGCCGCCCGAGTCTTGGACTATAAAAGGCTCGGGTAGGCGTCGATAGCAAGGGTTCGCACTTTGCAACTCATACGCTAGCCATTCTCTCTCAAGCTGTAACTCACCCCCAAGCTCAGGCCTCCGGCCCCGAGCAGCAAGCAATACAGCGAGCTCCATAGCTCGCCGTGGACGTAGGGTTTTATGCTCCGGCGGCCTGAACCACGTAAAACTCGCCGTGTCAAGCTCTTACTAACTCGTCCATCTGCGCAAGCTCTCCGCTAGGGACTAGCCCCTCCGAAAAAAGAACCTCCGCGGGCTGCCCAGTGCAGGCCCGGGGGAAGTGTCGACCGCACACTTCGACAGCGGCGCTTCAGCCCTCTGCTGTCTTCCTTTGCGGAAGCGCTCTGCGAGCCTCTGGATCTCCCAGCACTCGGCAGCAGTATGGTTGGCGGTGCCATGCACGGGGCATAGCCCGCCCTGGTCACTGTCTGGGGCCGGTGATTGCCTCTGCCTTTTGTCGGGGCGTGGCCCCCGAGCTCCACTGGTCGTCGCAGCTGCGGCGACGGGGGCCGTGAATGGTGACTTCATCTTGCCACTCCCCCGGTTCTTGGTCTTCTTGCCACCCCCATAGGCAGCAGCACCGGACCCGGGCTGTCCTCCTGACTCGGAGGTCGGCAGAGCGTGCCAGTTCCGCCCTTCAGCTGCTCTGGCACACTTGTCCGCCAGGCTGAAGAGCTCCGAGACGTCGCGGACCTCTCTGGTCGCGAGCTTCACAAGCATTTTCTCGTCCCGGACACCCTGTCGGAACGCCACCACCACAGAGGCACTTTGGATATGCGGGATGGTGTTGCGTACCTGAGAGAACCGCTGGATGAAAGAGCGCAGCGACTCCCCAGGTTGTTGCTTGACGGCGTGGAGGTAGTGCCGGGACGGGTGTAGGAGCTGCCGAAGTTGGCGACGAACTGCCGGCAGAGCTCTCCCCAGGAGGTTATGGACCCCTGAGGTAGATTCATGAGCCAAGACCGAGCTGGGCCGGTCAAGGTGACGGGAAAGTAGTTGGCCATGCCAGCCTCGTCCCCTCCTGCGGCAAGTACGGTGGTGGAGTAGATCTGGAGGAACTCCGCTGGGTTGACGCTGCCGTCGTACTTCTCGGGCAGGTGTGGGCGAAACTTGCGTGGCCATCTTGCGAAGCGAAGGTGGGGCGCAAGGGCCGCACATCCTGTACCTGCTGCTGCAGGTACTGGCGCTGCGAACGCTTGGTTCGCACTTGGCACCGCGTATCCCGGCATGGGCAAGGCTGCACCATAGACCGGGGCCGCTGCTTGCGGCGCATATAGTTGTGGCATATGCTGCACAGCGTATGCCTGAGGCAAGGCTCGCATGGCGAAGGCCTGCCCTTCTGGTTGTGTCGAGGCCGACGACATGCTGTCGCCAGCCTCATGGTTGCGACGCCTTTCTCGGCGTCGCTCGAGGTACACCCGGGCGTCCTGACCCAAGTGGCACCGTTCCAGTTCCCTTCGCAGGTCCGTCGACAGGAGCCTGGAGGAACTGGAATCCGCCGTTAGCCCGTCAACCGTGGGTGTGCGCGTCAGCGACACAGCCGGTTGTCCTGGGCGCCGTCCTCGCTGAAACCGAGGGTTCGCGGTGGCGACAACGAGGCGGTCCACCTCGCGGACCCATTGCTGGGTCGCTGAATGGGGCGCATCCCCCGCAGGTGGGTTGCGCAGCAGTGCTCTTGCTGCAGCTAGCGCACCTCCATGGTGTACGCTCAGCGCTGCAGAAGATCTCACACTGGTCGGGGCCTGCATAGCCGGAGTAGGCGTTGCCGTAGTCGGCTGCTGGCTACCCGCTTGTGCCGACACACTCCGTCCTGAGTGTGTCGACATGTACTCCCCAGTGGTCACGGTTCGCCGTGAACGCAGTGGGGGAGAGTTTGTCGCTGAAGGAAGCTTGGTCATCTTCATCGGCGGAAACTCGTCGCGCTAGGAGAAAAGCCCCCTTCCTGGCGCGCCAAATGTCGAAGTGTGCGGTCGACACTTCCCCCGGGCCTGCACTGGGCAGCCCGCGGAGGTTCTTTTTTCGGTGGGGCTAGTCTCTAGCGGAGAACTTGCGCAGATGGACGAGTTAGTAAGAGCTTGACACGGCGAGTTTTACGTGGTTCAGGCCGCCGGAGCGTAAAACCCTACGGCCACGGCGAGCTATGGAGCTCACTGTATTGCTTGCTGCTCAGTACCCGGAGGCCTGAGCTTGGGGGTGAGTTACAGCTTGAGAGTGTATGGCTAGCGTATGAGTTGCAAAGTGCGAACCCTTGCTATCGACGCCTACCCGAGCCTTTTATAGTCCAAGACTCGGGCGGCTTACAAGGGGAGCCGGGACCCGACAGGTGGTCCTGGGAAGATTGTCTATTATCTACCGTATCTGCAGTTATGCCGGTAGTTGTCTCTGGTCGAAGGCTTCTGAGTCTTCATCTTGCCGCCCTGCCCATGCCGCATGCTAGTCGTAGTGGTTGATGACGGCGCAGGCGGCATGGGATGTCTTGTCGCGGTGTTTATTGGCTGGCAGGTTCTGACACCGCGCGCCAGTCTGTGATGCGACTGGGCGCTCGGGGCAGGCAGCGTCGCTCTGCTGCCACGTGGCGGGCCCGGAGCCCTTCTCAGAGAAGAGGAGGGTCAGCCCCGCCGGGCACATGGAGCCTCCGGACCTCTCCCCGCGGAGGGGGAGGCTCGGCTTCTGTTGCCCACGTGGCAGGCCCGGAGCTCTCCTCTGAGGAGAGGGAGGTCCGGCCCCGCTGGACACACGGCACCTTCGGACCTCTCTCCCGCGGAGGGGGAGGTCCGGCTTCTGTATGCCACATGGCGGGCCCGGAGCTCTCCTCTGAGGAGAGGGAGGTCCGGCCCCGCCGGACGCGTGGCGCCTTCGGAGCTCTCCCTGCGGAGAAGGGCGAGTTCCTCAGGCATTTTACCCTGTGCGCGGGGGTACCCCATATCTCAGGTACCGACAGAGGCTCTGGCAGCCGGGCCAGCCGGGCTCTCTTCAGCTTCTGGCTCCTCGATCTGAGGAGAGGGGCGAGCCGGGAAAGGCGGTGCTGGAGAAAAGGCCGGGCCGCCTAGTGCAGGATCAACCTGCGCTGGCTTGGGGGCCGCGGTGGCCGTCTCGGCAGGAAGAGACGACGCCGCCACGGAGTCCGGGCACACCGGAACAGGAGAAGTTCGCGCTGGCCTAGGGGCCGCGGCAGTTGCCCCTGGCTCCGAGCGCAGCGGCACAGATTCCCCGCAAGTCGGGGAAGGCCGGGAAGCGCGGACACTCCAGAGGGCTCTGAACCCCGACTTCCGAGCCGGGGTAGGACTCCCAGAGCCCGCTACCGTCACTGACGGCCGCTCCGCAGTCGCTTGAACTGGCGGAACAGGGGACGCCCCAGAGGCTTCCCCCAGCGCATCAGCCCGGGGCCTCTTCGAGTCGCCACCGGAGGGAGTGTCAGGCACCCCAGAATCCCCACTTGGCACAGACGCCGCTGCTGGAGGAGATCGAGCGCGCTTCTTCTCTGGTGGCGGGTTGGAAGCCATGGCAAGGGAGAACTCAAGAGCAAAAGCACAAGAGTCCGAGAAGAAACGCAGAGAAGTGCAAAGGGAAGCTGCAATGTGGGTAAGACCCCCTATAAAAACTTCCCAGGTGCAATTCCAAGCGATTTGGAACTCTTTGGATACACTGCATCGGCAACTGCTTCGGCTCCTAAACCGAGTGCCGATGACGGGTGGGCCCATGCCGCCCAACTGAAGCGGTGGGTCAAGGAGTCAGTCTCCTGAGAAGATGAGCCGGCAAGGCACTTCGGCGGTTCCCGAAGAAAGCACCGCAACGTGCAGAAGTGGCAGTCTTGGGAACCGCCGCAGTAAAAGCAACCATCAATTGAGCGCACACTCCCACGATCCCGTGGTCGTTCGTGCTCCGGCAGCGGTCAATTCGGGACTTAGAGAAAGTACGCGGATCAGAAGAGACGGAGGTCCCACCTCGGGCTCGCTATCTCCCCCGAGATGGGCCCGGGGGCCACTGTCGGTACCTGGGATATGGGGTACCCCCGCGCACAGGGTAAAATGCCTAAGGAACTCGCCCTTCTCCGCAGGGAGAGCTCCGAAGGCGCCACGCGTCCGGCGGGGCCGGACCTCCCTCTCCTCAGAGGAGAGCTCCGGGCCCGCCACGTGGCATACAGAAGCCAGACCTCCCCCTCCGTGGGAGAGAGGTCCGAAGGCGCCGCGTGTCCAGCGGGGCCGGACCTCCCTCTCCTCAGAGGAGAGCTCCGGGCCCGCCACGTGGCCAACAGAAGCCGAGACTCTCCCTCCGTGGGGAGAGGTCCGGAGGCTCCACGTGCCCCGCGGGACTGACCCTTCTCTTCTCTGAGAAGGGCTCCGGGCCCGCCATGTGGCAGAAGCGCGACGCTGCCTGCCCCGAGCGGTAGGCAGCGGGCGTAAATACGCCCCATACCTTGCCCGTACAAGGTATTCAAGGCCCGCGTCTTCCCAAGACACGGAGACGCGGAGCACGCTTCTGTCAGGTGCCGTTGCGCCTAGTCGCATCACAGACTGGCGCGCTGTGTCAGAACCTGTCAGCCAATAAACACCGCGACAAGACATCCCATGCCGCCTGCGCCGTCATCAACCACTACGACTAGCATGCGGCATGGGCAGGGCGGCAAGATGAAGACTCAGAAGCCTTCGACCAGAGACAACTACCGGCATAACTGCAGATACGGTAGATAATAGACAATCTTCCCGTGACCACCTGTCGGGTCCCGGCTCCCCTTGTAAGCCGCCCAAGTCTTGGACTATAAAAGGCTCGGGTAGGCGTCGATAGCAAGGGTTCGCACTTTGCAACTCATACGCTAGCCATACACTCTCAAGCTGTAACTCACCCCCGAGCTCAGGCCTCCGGTCCTGAGCAGCAAGCAATACAGCGAGCTCCATAGTTCGCCATGGACGTAGGGTTTTACGCTCCGGCGGCCTGAACCACGTAAAACTCGCCGTGTCAAGCTCTTATTAACTCGTCCATCTGCGCAAGCTCTCCGCTAGAGACTAGCCCCACCGAAAAAAGAACCTCCGCAGGCTGCCCAGTGCAGGCCCGGGGGAAGTGTCGACTGAACACTTCGACACGGCCCCCTGCCCGCGTCAAGGATGTCCAGAAACTCACGGGATGTCTAGCCGCGCTGAGTCGGTTTATACCGAGGCTAGCAGAGCGGGCACTCCCTTTCTTTAAGCTCCTGCGCAAGTCAGGCCCTTTTGCCTGGACTGGCGAAGCAGAAGAGGCTTTCCAGGAGTTGAAGCGACTCCTGACGACCCTACCTATCATGGTAGCCCCTGAGCCCGGAGTGCACCTGCTGCTCTACATCGTGGCGACAACTGAAGTGGTGAGTATGGTCCTCGTCGCAGAGCGGCCGGACCCCTCATATTCACAACCTGCTCCGGTAGCAGAAGACAGACGCCAGGAGGCCCCGTAGGACCAAGGCAGTCTCCCGGACCTCCAAGGCAACCTCCCGGAGGTCCAAGTCGGCCTCCCAGAGGTCCAGGGCGGTCACCCGGACCCCCAAGATAAACCCCCGGGGGTCCTGCGGGACCCCCTGGGGGCCAAATAGGACCTCCCGGAGGTCCCTCAAGACCCCCCGGAGCTCCCGGATAACCAACATAGCTTACGGGCCTCCGGGTCCCAGCTCCCGGAGGCCCCCGTGGGTCCACTCACCTCCAGCAGGCCAGGGCCAATGGACGAGGACCTCCCAGACCTAAGAGAGAGGGTTCAAACCATCCAGAGGCCTGTCTACTACATCAGCGAAGTACTTCATGATGCCAAGACAAGGTACCTAGAAGTCCACAAGCTGCTGTATGCGGTGCTCGTGGCCTCCAGGAAGCTCCGCCATTACTTCCAGGCCCACCGGGTCTTGGTAGTCACCTCGTATCCGCTGAAGACAATTCTTCACAGCCCCCATGCGACTGGCAACGTTGCTAAATGAGCGGCGGAGCTGGCGGAGTTTGAGCTGGACTTCCTCCCACGCCATGCAGTCAAGAGCCAAGCACTGGCTGACTTTGTGGCAGAGTGGACACCAACGAAGACTGACCCAGGGGGCCATGAAGGCGGTGAACCAGAGCACCAAGCTCCGGTCTTCACCGAGCCCCACTGGACACTTTTCTTCGATGGCTCCTTGCTAAAGCAGGGGGCCGGTGCCGGCGTACTGCTCCTCATGCCATCGGGGGAACAGTTTGGATACATGGTGCGTCTCAATTTCAAGGCAACCAACAACATGGCAGAGTATGAAGCACTCATCTTTGGCCTGCAGACAGTCCTGTCTTTAGGCGCTTGCCAGTTGTTGGCACAGGGCGACTCCCAGCTGGTCATCAAACAAGTCAAGGGCGAATGCTCCTGCAATGACCCACAGCTAGCTGCGTATCTGCTTCACGTGCAGATGTTGGAGAAAGAATTCCTTGCCTTGGACCTGCACCACGTACCGCACACTGGCAATGCCGCAGCTGACAACCTTTCAACGAAGGCTTCCACCGGAGCCCCTGCGCCCAAAGGAGTTTTCGAGAGGACGTTGCTGCGGCCTACAGCCTGGCCCACCGAGCCGGGCGAAGGGGGCTTGACCAGCACCTCGAAGCTGGCGGTCCCGGCGGCCCTACAGCCATGGATGCTGCCAAGGATCGTAAGTGTCACTGGGGACTCCGTGCAACCCAGTGCTCAAGATCCAGAAGCTCAAGTCAGAGCCGATGCATTGATCACGGAGATCCGGGACTACTTGAAGGACAATATCCTCCCTGATGAACATGCAACCGCTGAGCGGATTGTGCGTATGGCTAAGAGATACGCGCTGGTAGAGGGGGATCTCTACCGGCGTGGCGCCAACCACATCCTATTGCGGTGCATAACCCAGGGGGAAGGCTGCGACTTGCTCGCTGAGATCCATGGAGGCGAATGTGGAAGTCACTCTTCCTCACGCACACTTGTCGGTAAAGCCTTCCGGCATGGCTTCTACTGGCCGACAGCACTCCAGGATGCCGTCAAGCTGGTCGAGAGCTGCAAGGCGTGCCAGTTTCACGCCAAGCAGATCCATACACCGGCTCAGGCGGTACAGATGATCCCGCCCTCGTGGCCATTTGCCGTATGGGGGCTGGACATCTTGGGACCATTTCCCAGAACCGTCGGGGGATTCCGGTACCTCTATGTCGCCATCGACAAGTTCACCAAGTGGCCAGAAGCTACACCAGTTGTCACCATCAACAAACAATCCGCAGTCAGATTCATCAAGTCTATTGTCTGCCGGTTCGGGGTCCCGAACAGAATCATCACCGACAACGGGACCCAGTTCACCAGCGCAGCCTTCCAAGACTACTGCGACGACCTCGGCATTCAGGTGTGCTATGCCTCTGTCGCCCACCCGAAGAGCAATGAGCAAGTTGAGAGGGCCAACGCGGAGATTCTCCGGGGCCTTAAGACTCGCACCTTCGCCAGTCTGAAGAAACGTGGTGCCAATTGGGTAGATGAGCTTCCGAGCACACTATGGGCTAACCGGACATCCCAGAGCCGGGCCACTGGAGAGACACCCTTCTTCATGGTGTATGGGGCCGAAGCTGTACTTCCCCCAGAAATCACCATGAAGTCTCACCGTGTCCGGGCTTACGACGAAGCCGTGCAGGACAACCTCCGGCGTGGAGAAATCGACCTCGTCGACGAGGTACGATTACACGCAGCACTCCGTAACGCGCGGTACAGACAAGCGCTTTGCCGCTACCACCAGAGATCTGTGCGTGCCCGGGAGCTGCAGGAAGGTGACCTGGTGCTGCGGCGCATACTTTCTTGCGAAGGGGCCCACAAACTCTCCCCTAGTTGGGAAGGTCCCTTCCGAGTCGTGAAAGTATGCCGCCTCGGGTGTGTGCGCCTTTCCACCGAGGATGGGGACCTGCTCCCAAACCCTTGGAACATAGAACACCTCCGTAAGTTCTACCCCTAGAGCAAAGATAGGACAGTACTTTCTTTTCGTAATAAACTCCATAGAGTCCAGGAACAGCGCTCGGAGCAGCTAAGCCCCAGGGGACGGTACAGGACTACGTTCAGCTTTGCCTTGTTCCGACTCCAAGCGCGTAGAGTCTTGCTTCCCCTCTTAATGGGGCGGGTCGTGGCCTCCATGTTTAGCCTGCCTTCCTCCTGTGGAAAGTTATACGAAAAGAAACCTGTTCTACTTTGCTCTTTTCTCTTACTCATTTAAATTGTGTACTAAGTTTTTTTATGACTACCCTTGCGGTGCATGGCTGCCATGTGCTCAGCTCCCCCTTCTCATTCTCACCACTAGTCGGCATTCGCTGCCCTACCAGAAGCGGTTGCATCGGAGGTACCTGCCGACAGTCGAGGGGGCCCTGAGCCCCCGAACGCTTCGCGCACTACAGTCCCCAAGCACCGAGCATATGGTTAGGGGCCATAAGTCGAATAAGACTATGAGATAAGGGAGGGGGAGCTCCCAAGGAGAATTATTTTTTCCCTACTTGTGTGCAGGACCTCTCGGCCTCGGATCCCTACAGGAATGTGGTAGGAGCACCTGACCAATGGGACGCCCCTGCCAGGGGGCCACTACGGAATCATGCGAGACCGGAACTCCAAGGCAAGACCGAAGGATCCACGGCTCCAGCGGGACCGGACCTTCCCCTCCTCTGAGGGGAAGGGCCCGGAGACCCCACGTGTACCGCGGGTCCGGACCTCCCTCTCCTCAGAGGAGAGCTCCGGACCCGCCACATGGCCGGCTGATCCGAGCCTCCCCATCCTTATGAGGCGGGGCCCGAGGACCTCCGGGGCCCTTAATATAATAAGGACCCAGGGAAGGTGCCGGAGCAGAACGTTGGGATTGGTGAAGGCCTCTGAGCACCTTGCGGAGCTAAGGGCTCGGTCAGGCAAAACAAAGAAGAAGGCGGAAAACATCGCAGGCACGAAGGGTCATAAGAGTTCATGTATTCATGGCTCCATGAGCTGGGCTACAAACTCGATGAAAAAGAAAGAAACAAGCCCCAAGGTCCCCCTGGCACGATCAGAGTCTAGAAGTTGCAAGAACGGCCGCATCACCAGGCTTCAGCCCTGGCGGCGCTCTCCCGCTCCATGACCCGAGCGCAGGAATCGCCCCCCTCATCACCAGCGCAAAAGCCGGTGTCATCAAGGGTGCTCCTGAGGCCCCCTCCGCAGCTTCAGCGGCCTTCTTGGAGACTCTGCTGCCTGGGATCCTCCTTGGTGCATTGACGGTTCCCTTCTCCTGAAGTTCCCTCATCACCGGCGCAAAAGCCGGTGCCATCAAGGGTGCTCCTGAGGCCCCCTCCGCAGCTTCAGCGGTCTTCTCGGAGACTCTGCCGCCTGGAATTCTCTGGCGCTTCAACGGTTTCTTTGAAGGCTCCACCATCTGAGAAGGGATGCAACGCCAGGGAGCTTTCTGCCTGTCGTCACCAAGGAAGGACCCCGTCGGGAGGACAAACCAGAGACCCCTTGGAGGCGCCACCGCCAGAGGCAAGGCAGGCAGGCTCCCTGAGTCCCAGACTTGGTGCAGACGCCGTCGCTGGAGGAAATCGAGAGCGATTCCTCCCCTGAAAGGCGGGTTAGGAGCCGTGGAAGAAGACAAGACCGCAGAGACTCGAGGGAGGCGCAAGGGCTGGAAGCCTTATAAGGGGAGCGTACCCACGTGGCGGTTTCTTTTCACACCTTCCAGGTACGAGTCAAAACAATTCGAGACCCTTCGAACACACCGCTTCGGCTCCGAGACCGAGCGCCGATGACAGGTGGACCCAAGCCGCCCAACTGAAGCGGTGGGCCAAGGAGTCAGTCTCCTGAGAAGATGAGCCGGCAAGGCACTTCGGCGGTTTCTGAAGAAAGCGCCGCAACGTGCAGAAGTGGCAGTCTTGGGAACCGCTGCAGTAAAAGCAACCATCAAGTGGGCGCACGCTCCCACGATCCCACGGCCGTTCATGCTCCGGCAGCGGTCAATGCGGGACTTGGAGAAAGTGCGCGGATCAGAAGAGATGGAGGTCCCACCTCAGGCTCGATATCTCCCCCAAGATGGGCCCGGGGGCCACTGTCGGTACCTGCGATATGGGGTACCCTCGCGCACAGGGGAAAATGCCTAAGGAACTCGCCCTTCTCCGCAGGGAGAGCTCCGAAGGCGCCACGCGTCCGGCGGGGCCGGACCTCCCTCTCCTCAGAGGAGAGCTCCGGGCCCGCCACGTGGCGTACAGAGGCCGGACCTCCCCCTCCGCGGGAGAGAGGTCCGAAGGTGCCACGTATCCGGCAGGGCCGGACCTCCCTCTCCTCAGGGAGGAGCTCCGAGCCCGCCACGTGGCCGACAGAAGCCGAACCTCCCCCTCCGCGGGGAGAGGTCCGAAGGCTCCACGTGCCCCACAGGGCCGGACCCTCCTCTCTTCTGAGAAGGGCTCCGAGCCCGCCACGTGGCCAGCAGAACGGCGCTGCCTGCCCCCGAGCGATAGGCAGCGGGCGTACAGACGCTCCATACCTCGCCCGTACAAGGTATTCAAGGCCCGCGTCTTTCCAAGACGCGGAGACACGGAGCACGCCTCTGTCAGGTGCCGTTGCACCCTGTTGCATCACAGACTGGCGCGCGGTGTCAGAGCCTGCCAGCCAATAAACGCAGCGATAAGACATCCCATGCCGCCCCCGCCGTCATCATCCACTACGACTAGCATGCGGCATGGGCAGGGCTGCAAGACGAAGACTCAGAAGTCTTCGCCAGAGACAACTACCAGCAAAACTGCAGATACGGTAGATGATAGACAATCTCCCCGGGACCACCTGTCGGGTCCCGGGCCCCCTTGTAAGCCACCCCAGTTTTGGACCATAAAAGGCTCGGGTAGGCGACGATAGCAAGGGTTCGCACCTCTGCAACTCATACGCTAGCCATTCACACCCAAGCTGTAACTCACCCCCAAGCTCAGGACTCCGGTTCTGAGCAGCAAGCAATACAGCAAGCTCCATAGCTCGCCGTGGACGTAGGGTTTTACGCTCCGGCGGCCTGAACCACGTAAAACTCACCGTGTCAAGCTCTCACTAACTCGTCCATCTGCGCAAGCTCTCTGCAAGGGATTAGCCCCACCAAAAAAAGAACCTCCGCGGGCTGCCCAGTGCAGGCCCGGGGGAAGTGTCGACCGAACACTTCGACAGACTGCATGGTGTGGAAGGAAGTCCAGCTCAAACTCCGCCAGCTCCGCCGCCCATTTAGCAACGTTGCCAGTCGCATGGGGGCTATGAAGAATTGTCTTCAGCGGATATGAGGTGTCGAAGTGTGCGATCGACACTTCCCCCGGGCCTGCACTGGGCAGCCCGCGGAGGTTCTTTTTTCGGAGGGGCTAGTCCCTAGCGGGGAGCTTGCGCGGATGGACGAGTTAGTGAGAGCTTGACACGGGGAGTTTTACGTGGTTCAGGCCACCGGAGCGTAAAACCCTACGTCCACGGCGATCTATGGAGCTCGCTGTATTGCTTGCTGCTCAGGGCCGGGGGCCTGAGCTTGGGGGTGAGTTACAGCTTGAGAGTGTATGGCTAGCGTATGAGTTGCAGAATGCGAACCCAGGGTGCGAATGGCTAGAGTGCGAACCCCTGCTAACGTCACCTACCCGAGCCTTTTATAGTCCAATACTCGGGTGGCTTACAAGGGGGGCCGGGACCCGACAGTTGGTCCCGGGGAGATTGACTGATATCTACCGTATCTGCAGTTATGCCGGTAGTTGTCTCTGCCGAAGGCTTCTGAGTCTTCGTCTTGTAGCTCTGCCCATGCCGCATGCTAGTCGTAGTGGATGATGACGGCGGGGGCGGCATGGGATGTCTTGTCGCTGCGTTTATTGGCTGGCAGCCTCTGACACTGCGCGCCAGTCTGTGATGCGACTGGGCGCAACGGCACCTGACAGAGGCGTGCTCCACGTCTCCGCGTCTTGGGAAGGCGCGGGCCTTGAATACCTTGTACGGGCAAGGTATGGGGCGTCTTTACGCCCGCTGCCTATCGCTCGGGGGCAGGCAGCGCCGTTCTGCTGGCCACGTGGCGGGCCCGGAGCCCTCCTCAGAAGAGAGGGGGGTCCGGCCCCGCAGGACACGTGGAGCCTTCGGACCTCTCCCCGGGGAGGGGGAGGTTCGGCTTCTGTTGGCCACGTGGCGAGCCCGGAGCTCCTCTCTGAGGAGAGGGAGGTCCGGCCTCTCCGGACACGCGGCACCTTCGGACCTCTCTCCCGCGGAGGGGGAGGTCTGGCTTCTGTATGCCACGTGGTGGGCCCGGAGCTCTCCTCTGAGGAGAGGGAGGTCCGGCCCCGCTGGACGCGTGGCACCTTCGGAGCTCTCCCTGCGGAGAAGGGCGAGATCCTTAGGCATTTTCCCCTGTGCGCGGGGTACCCCATATCGAGGGTACTGACAGTGGCCCCCGGGCCCATCTCGGGGGAGATAGCGAGCCCGAGGTGGGACCTTCGTCTCTTCTGATCCGCGCACTTTCTTGTCTTGAGTACTCCCTGTGCTGGCAGGGTCTTGACGGCTTCGGTGTTCAGCCTCTTAGGAGAGGGTGAAGCCTGGCATCGGAGCTCGGCCCGGCTGTGGGGGCGGAGGTCCGGAAGTCATCGGAGCTTAGGCCAGCGAAGGGCGTGAGGTCCGGCATCAGCCCTCACCTCTGAAAGGAGGGCGAGGGCTGGCATCGGAGCTCGGCCCAGCTGTGGGGGCGGAGTCCGGAAATCATCGGAGCTCAAGCCAGCGAAGGGCGTGAGGTCCGGCATCAGTGCTCGCCTCTGAAAGGAGGGCGAGGGCTGGCCTCGGAGCTCGGCCTGGCTGTGGAGATGGAGTCCGGCAGTCATCGGAGCTCAGGCCAACGAAGGGCGTGAGGTCCGGCATCAGCGCTCGCCTCTGAAAGGAGGGCGAGGCCTGGCATCGGAGCTCGGCCCAGCTGTGGGGGCGGAGGTCCGGAACTGCTCAGCGGCCCCCCCTTTCCTGTCCCTTAGTCTCATTTGGCTTACTGTCCCAGGCCGGAATACGGGGCCTGGGTAATCCAGTGCACTTGGTCCCGGAGGTCTGGCCCCAGCCCCAGTCAGGGTGTAACCGTCCGGCCCCCTGGTACTCAGACCGCAGCGCTGGGGGGCAGAGTGTGCATGCTTTGGGTGCAAGACTGGGCAAAGCAAGGCTCCTGACCCCCCGGTTTAGCATAGGTCTTTTCTCAGAGGAGACCAATTGGCGGTACAGTACCCTTACAGGGGGAGACCCAGAAGGCCACCGAGCCTCTGGCAGGTACCCCAAGCACTACCGCCTTCGGCAGGATGGCAAATATCGACTATGCATGAGAGCAGGAAAGAGGAACCGAGTGTATAATGGACGCACACTGTCTAGAGCGTGGGGAGGTGTTCATATAAATTAATGCGTAATAAATAAACACCTAAGTAAGCATGGTGAACTTACTGGGGTGGCGTCGGAGCGCCTGTCTTCACGCAGAGCGGGTCATGCGTGGCTTCGTCGTACGCCGGACACGGGGGGACCCTCCATGGCTATATCAGGGGGAAGCATGGCTTCGGCCCTGCATACCATGTGGAAGGGTAGTTCCCGTGACCCGGCCCTGGGAAGTCCGGCTGGCCCTCAACATGGAGGAGCCGGTATCCCCCGACGGCTCTGGGTGCGCGTCTGCACCGGTTGTGTGGGTCTGCTTGGCGTGGACTTGGCACGCATTGCATCCCTAACCAGTTTGACGGTGTCCAGGTGGCTCTCGGTCAGTAGGAGCCATGCCGGGTGGCTTATCTGACCAACGTGCGGGATGATGAGCGTTCCCAGCACTCGCCTCCTTGGACTACTGCGAGCTAGTCGCAGCCTTCCTCCTGGGTTATACACCGCAATAGGATGTCGTGGCGCCACGCCAGTAAAGATATCAGCGCGTAGCACTTAGCCACCGCACCACCCGTTCAGCGGATGCACGTTCATCAGGAAGGATGTCCTTCAAGGAGTCCCGGACCTCCGTGGTCCATGCATCGGGGCTACTTGAGCTTCTGGATCTCGAGCGCTGGGTTGCACGGAGTCCCCAGTGACTCTTACGATCCTTTGGCGGCATCCAGGGCCGCCGGGACTGCCTAACTTCATGGCACTGGTTCAGCCCCCTTCGCCCAGCTCGGCGGGCTGGGCTGTGGACCGCAGCAATGACCTCTCGAAGACTCCTTCGTGCGCGGGGGCTCCGATGGAGGTCTTCGTTGAGAGGTTGTCCGCTGCGGCCGTGCCAGCGCGCGGTACATGGCGTAGGTCCAAGGCGAGGAATTCTTTCTCCAACATCCACACGTGAAGCAGATAAGCAGCTAGCTGTGGGTCTTTGTAGGAGCATTCACCCTTAACTTGCTTGATAACTAGCTGGGAGTCGCCCTGTGCCAACAGCTGGCGAGCGCCCAAAGACAGGACTGTCTTTTAGGCCAAAGATGAATGCTTCATACTCTGCCAAGTTGTTGGTTGCCTTGGAATTGAGATGCACCATGTACCCAAACTGCTCCCCCGATGGCATGAGAAGCAGTACGCCGGCACCGGCCCCCTGCTTTCACAAGGAGCCGTCGAAGAAGAGCGTCCAGTGAGGCCCGGTGAAGACCGGAGCTCGGTACTTTGGTTCACCGTCTTCGCGGCCCCCTGGGTCAGCCTTCGTTGGCGTCCACTCAGCCACGAAGTCAGCCAGTGCTTGGCTCTTGGCTGTCTGACGTGGTTGGGAGCTCAGCTTGAACTCCGCCGTCTTCGGGCTGTCTTCCGGCTTCGGAAGCTGGCAGTGAGTGCCAGCTCCGCCCTCCGGCTGCTCTAGCGCACTTGTCCGCCAGGCTGAAGGGCTCGGAGGCATCGCAGACCTCTCTGATTGCAAGCCTCTCAAGCATCTTCTTGTCCTGGACACTGTCGAAGTGCCGCCACCAAAGAAGCACTTTGAATATGTGGAATGGTGTTGCGTACCTGGGAGAACCGCTGGATAAAGGAGCGCAGCGACTCCCTAGGTTGTTGCTTGATGGCTTGGAGGTCAAGCTCCATGCCGGGACGGGTGTAGGAGCTGCCGAAGTTGGCGATGAACTGCCGGCAGAGCTCTCCCAGGAAGTTATGGAACCCCGAGGGAGGTTCATTAGCCAAGACCGGGTCGGGCCGGTCAAGGCGACGGGGAAGTAGATTGGCCATGACGGCCTCATCCCCTCCTGCGGCAAGTACGGCGGTGGAGTAGATCTGGAGGAACCCCGCCCGCTGCCGTTGTACTTCTCGGGCAGGTGCGGCCGAAACTTGCGCGGCCACCTCCTGAAGCGGAGGTGGGGCTCCAGGGCCGTACATCCTGCTCCTGTCTATCTCGCGAATCCACTACTGGGTCGCTGCCTGAGGCGCGTCCCCAACAGGCGGATCGTGCGGTAGCGCTCTTGCTGCGGCTGGCGCACCCCCGCCGGGTACGTCCAGCGCAACTGAAGACCTAACACTGGTCGGAGCCTGCATTGCCGGGGTCGGCGCTGCCAGAGCCGGTTGCTGGCTCCCAGTGCAGGTATTGGTGCCGCGAACGCTTGGTTGCGCCTGACACAGTGTACCCCGGTATGGGCAAGGTTGCGCCATAGGCCGGGGAAGCCGCTTGCAGAGCACATGGTTGTGGCTTATGCTGCGCGGCGTACGCCTAGGGCAGAGCCCGCGTGGTGAAGGTCCGCCCTTCAGGCAGGGTCGAGGCCGACGTCATGTTGTCGCCAGCCTCTTGAGTGCGACGACTTTCTTGACGTCGCTCGAGGTACACCTGGGTATCCTGGCCCAAGTGACACCGTTCCAGCTCTGTCCTCAGATCCATCGACTGGGGCCTGGTAGAGCTGGAATCTGCCGTCTGCTCGTCAACCATTGGTGTGCGCATCAGCAGCACAGCCGGTTGGCCGGAGCGTCGTCCCCGCTGAAGTCAAGGGTTTGCGGCGGCGACGACGAGACAGTCTACCTCGCGAATCCACTGCTGGGTCGCTGCCTGAGGCGCGTCCCCAGCAGGTGGATTGTGCAGTAGCGCTCTTGCTGCAGCTAGCGCCCCCACCGGGTACGTCCAGCGCTACTGAAGACCTGACACTGGTCGGAGCCTGCATTGCCGGGGTCGGCGCTGCCAGAGCCGGTTGCTGGCTCCCAGTGCAGGTATTGGTGCCACGAACGCTTGGTTCGCGCCTGACACAGTGTACCCCTGTATGGGCAAGGCTGCGCCATAGGCCGGGGGCGCCGTTTGCAGGACATATGACTGTGGCATATTCTGCGCAGTGTACGCCTGGGGCAGAGCTCGCGTGGCGAAGATCTGCCCTTCAGGCTGGGTTGAGGCCGACGTCATGCTGTCGCCAGCCTCTTGGATGCGACGCCTTTCTCGACGTCGCTCGGGGAACACTCAGGCATCTTGGCCCAAGCGGCTTCGCTCCAGCTCTGCCCTCAGATCCATCGACGGAAGCCTGGTGGAGCTGGAGTCCGCCGTCTGCCCGTCAACCGTTGGCGCGCGCATCAGCGACACAGCCGGTTGGCCGGAGCGTCGTCCCCGTCGAAGTCGAGGGTTTGCGGCGGTGACGACGAGACGGTCCACCTCACGAATCCACGGCTGGGTCGCCGCCTGAGGCGCGTCCCCAGCAGGCGGATTGTGAAGTAGCGCCCTTGCTGCTGCTAGCGCACCCCCACCGGGTACGCCCGGCGCTACTGAAGGCCTGATGCTGGTTGGAGCCTGCATTGCCGGGGTCGGCGCTGCCAGAGCCGGTTGCTGGCTCCCAGCTTGTACCGACACACTCCGTCCCGAGTGTGTCGACATATACTCCCCCCTGGTCGCGGTTTGCCGCTGAGGCGAGGGGGGAGAGTTCACCGCTGAAGGAAGCTTGGTCATTGTCGAAGGCGGAAACTCATCGCGCTAGGGGAAAAGCCCCCTTCCTGGCGCGCCAAATGTCGAAGTGTGCGATCGACACTTCCCCCGGGCCTGCACTGGGCAGCCCGCGGAGGTTCTTTTTTCGGAGGGGCTAGTCCCTAGCGGGGAGCTTGCGCGGATGGACGAGTTAGTGAGAGCTTGACACGGGGAGTTTTACGTGGTTCAGGCCGCCGGAGCGTAAAACCCTACGTCCACGGCGAGCTATGGAGCTCGCTGTATTGCTTGCTGCTCAGGGCCGGGGGCCTGAGCTTGGGGGTGAGTTACAGCTTGAGAGTGTATGGCTAGCGTATGAGTTGCAGAATGCGAACCCAGGGTGCGAATGGCTAGAGTGCGAACCCCTGCTAACGTCACCTACCCGAGCCTTTTATAGTCCAATACTCGGGTGGCTTACAAGGGGGGCCGGGACCCGACAGTTGGTCCCGTGGAGATTGACTGATATCTACCGTATCTGCAGTTATGCCGGTAGTTGTCTCTGCCGAAGGCTTCTGAGTCTTTGTCTTGTAGCTCTGCCCATGCCGCATGCTAGTCGTAGTGGATGATGACGGCGGGGGCGGCATGGGATGTCTTGTCGCTGCATTTATTGGCTGGCAGCCTCTGACACTGCGCGCCAGTCTGTGATGCGACTGGGCGCAACGGCACCTGATAGAGGCGTGCTCCGCGTCTCCGCGTCTTGGGAAGGCGCGGGCCTTGAATACCTTGTACGGGCAAGGTATGGGGCGTCTTTACGCCCGCTGCCTATCGCTCGGGGGCAGGCAGCGCCGTTCTGCTGGCCACGTGGCAGGCCCGGAGCCCTCCTCAGAAGAGAGGGGGGTCCGGCCCCGCAGGACACGTGGAGCCTTCGGACCTCTCCCCGGGGAGGGGGAGGTTCGGCTTCTGTTGGCCACGTGGCGAGCCCGGAGCTCCTCTCTGAGGAGAGGGAGGTCCGGCCTCTCCGGACACGCGGCACCTTCGGACCTCTCTCCCGCGGAGGGGGAGGTCCGGCTTCTGTATGCCACGTGGTGGGCCCGGAGCTCTCCTCTGAGGAGAGGGAGGTCCGGCCCCGCTGGACGCGTGGCGCCTTCGGAGCTCTCCCTGCGGAGAAGGGCGAGATCCTTAGGCATTTTCCCCTGTGCGCGGGGGTACCCCATATCGAGGGTACTGACACGAGGTGACTACCGAGACCCGGTGGGCCTGGAAGTAATGACGGAGCTTTCTGGCAGCCACGAGCACCGCATACAGCAGCTTGTGGACTTCTAGGTACCTTGTCTTGGCATCATGAAGTACTTCGCTGATGTAGTAGACAGGCCTCTGGATGGTTCGAACCCTCTCTCTTAGGCCTGGGAGGTCTTCGTCCATTGGCCCTGGCCTGCTGGAGGTGAGTGGACCCACGGGGGCCTCCGGGAGCTGGGACCCGGAGGCCCTTAAGCTATCTTGGTTATCTGGGAGCTCCGGGGGGTCTTGAGGGACCTCCGGGAGGTCCCATTTGGCTCCCGGGGGTTTATCTTGGGGGTCCGGGAGACCGTCCTGGACCTCCGGGAGGCTGACCTGGACCTCCGGGAGGCTGACCTGGACCTCCGGGAGGTTGCCTTGGAGGTCCGGGAGACCGTCTTGGTCCTGCGGGGCCTCCTGGCGTCTGTCTTCTGCTACCGGAGCAGTTTGTGAAGATGAGAGGTCCGGCCGCTCTGCGACGAGGACCATACTCACCACTTCAGTTGTCGCCGCGATGTAGAGCAGCAGGTGCTCTCCGGGCTCAGGGGCTTCCATGATAAGTAGGGTCGTCAGGAGTCGCTTCAACTCCTGGAAAGCCTCTTCTGCTTCGTCAGTCCAGGCAAATGAGCCTGACTTATGCAGGAGCTTAAAGAAAGGGAGTGCCCGCTCTGCTAGCCTCGGTATAAATCGACTCAGCGCGGCTAGGCATCTCGTGAGTTTCTGGACATCCTTGAGGCGGGCAGGGGGCCGCATCAAGTCGATGGCCTTGATCTTCTCTGGGTTGGCCTCAATCCCTCGGTGCGAGACCAGGAATCCTAAGAGCTTCCCAGAGGACACACCGAACACACATTTGTCGGGGTTCAGCTTGGTGCGCGTAGAGCGCAACTTGTCAAAAACTAAGGCTAGGTTATCTAACAAAGATGAACCCTGCTTGATCTTGACAACTATGTCATCGACGTATACCTCAACTAGGTCTCTTATTAACTCCCCAAAGGTTTTGTGCATTGCTCGCACAAAGGTGGGGAGTGCATTCTTTAGGCCGTAAGGCATAGACACATAACAATAAAGGCCATCTACTGTGATGAAGGAGGTGTGCTCCTCATCCTCCCTAGACATGGGGATCTGATGGAAACCCGAGTAGGCGTCTAGGAAGCACAACATATCACAGCCTGATGTTGAGTCTACTATTTGATCTATTCTAGGGGGAGGGAATGGATCTTTGGGACATGCCTTATTGAGACTGGTGTAGTCGATGCACATCCGGAGCTTCCCACCGGCCTTCGGGACAACGACGGGGTTCGCCAACCACCGGGGGTGGTGGACCTCCCGTATGAAGCCAGCGTCCAGCAGCTTCTTGACTTCTTCACGAATGAAGTTTTGCCGCTCGATGGACTGCTTGCGGGGCTTCTGTTGAACCGGCTGGGCATCGGGGAAGACTTTTAAGTGGTGCTCGATCACCTCCCTGGGGATCCACGGCATCTGTGACGGCTGCCATGCAAACACGTCAACGTTGTGCCGGAGGAAGGTGACGAGCGCACCTTCCTATTTGCTATCCAGGCCCCCGGCTACCCGGGTGGTCTGGGTGGCTTCGGCGCCGACTTGGACGATGTCGAAGTGTTCGGTCGACACTTCCCCCGGGCCTGCACTGGGCAGCCCGCGGAGGTTCTTTTTTCGGTGGGGCTAGTCCCTTGCGGAGAGCTTGCGCGGATGGACGAGTTAGTAAGAGCTTGACGCGGTGAGTTTTACGTGGTTCAGGCCGCCGGAGCGTAAAACCCTACGTCCACGGCGAGCTATGGATCTCGCTGTATTGCTTGCTGCTCAGGGCCGAAGTCCTGAGCTTGGGGGTGAGTTATGGCTTGGGAGTGTATGGCTAGCGTATGAGTTGCAAAGTGCGAACCCTTGCTATCGTCGCCTACCCGAGCCTTTTATAGTCCAAGACTTGGGCAGCTTACAAGGGGGGCCGGGACCCGACAGGTGGTCCCAGGAAGATTGTCTATTATCTACCGTATCTGCAGTTACGCCGGTAGTTGTCTCTGGTCGAAGGCTTCTGAGTCTTCATCTTGCCGCCCTGCCCATGCCGCATGCTAGTCGTAGTGGATGATGACGGCGCAGGCGGCATGGGATGTCTTGTCGCGGTGTTTATTGGCTGGCAGGTTCTGACACCACGCGCCAGTCTGTGATGCGACTGGGCGCAACGGCACCTGACAGAGGCGTGCTCCGCGTCTCCGCGTCTTGGGAAGGCGCGGGCCTTGAATACCTTGTACGGGCAAGGTATGGGGCGTCTTTGCGCCCACTGCCTATCTCTCGGGGGCAGGCAGCACCGTTCTTCTGTCCACGTGGCGGGCCCGGAGCCCTTCTCTGAGGAGGGGGAGGTCCGGCCCCGCCGGACGCGTGGCGCCTTCGGACCTCTCTCCCGCGGAGGGGGAGGTCCGGCTTCTGTATGCCACGTGGCGGGCCCAGAGCTCTCCTCTGAGGAGAGGGAGGTCCGGCCCTGCCGGACGCGTGGCGCCTTCGGACCTCTCTCCCGCGGAGGGGGAGGTCTCGCTTCTGTATGCCACGTGGCGGGCCCGGAGCTCTCCTCTGAGGAGAGGGAGGTCCGGCCTCGCCGGTCGCGTGGCGCCTTCGGAGCTCTCCCTGCGGAGAAGGGCGAGTTCCTTAGGCATTTTCCCCTGTGCGCGGGGGTACCCCATATCTCAGGTACCGACAGTGGCCCCCAGGCCCATCTAGGGGGAGATAGCGAGCCCGAGGTGGGACCTCCGTCTCTTACGATCCGCGCACTTTCTCTAAGTCCCAAATTGACCGCTGCCGGAGCACGAACGGCCGCGGGATCGTGGGAGCGTGCGCTCACTTGATGGTTGCTTTTACTGCGGTGGTTCCCAAGACTGCCACTTCTGCAAGTTGCGGCGCTTTCTTCGGGAACCGCCGAAGTGTCTTGCCGGCTCATCTTCTCAGGAGACTGACTCCTTGACCCACCGCTTCAGTTGGGTGGCTTGGGTCCACCCGTCATCGGCACTGGGTCTAGGAGCCGAAGCGGTTGCCGATGCGATGTATTCGAAGAGTTCCGAATCGCTTGGAATTGCACCCGGGAATTTTTTAGAGGGGATCTTACCCACATTGCGGCTTCCCTTCGCACTTCTCTGCGTTTCTTCTCGGACTCTTGTGCTTTTGCTCTCTTGCCCTTGAGTTCTCCCTCGCCATGGCCTCCAACCCGCCACCATAGAAGAAGCGCGCTCGATCTCCTCCAGCGGCGGCGTCTGTGCCAAGTCGGGAATCTGGGGTGCCTGGCACTCCCTCCGGTGGCGACTCGAAGAGGCCCCGGGCTGACGCATTGAGGGAAGCTTCTGGGGCGTCCTCTGTTCCGCCAGTTCAAGCAACTGCGGAGCGGCCGTCAGTGACGGTAGCGGGCTCTGGGAGTCCTACCCCGGCACGGAAGTCGGGGTTCAGAGCCCGCTGGAGTGTCCGCGCTTCCCGGGCATCCCCGACTTGCGGGGAGTCTGTGCCGTTGCGCTCGGAGCCAGGGACAACTGCCGCGGCCCTCAGGCCAGCGCGAACTTCTCCTGTTCTGGTGTGCCCGGACTCCGCGGCGGCGTCGTCTCTTCCTGCCGAGACGGCCACCACGGCCCCCAAGCCAGCGCAGGTCGACCCTGCACCAGGCGGCCCGGCCTTTACTCCAGCGCCGCCTTCCCCGGCTCGCCCCTCTCCACAGGTCAAGGAGCCAGAAGCTGAAGAGAGCCCGGCAGGTCTGGCTGCCAGAGCCTCGGAGCCAGCCTCTCCTGACCGGTGTCTCGTGTCGGTTGCTGGTGCGTCGACTCCTCTTGAGGACGAGGTAATGGAGGAGGTCGGGGGGACTGCCCCGGCCTCTGTTGCTCCATTGCCCATGGCAGATGCCTTCGCGCTTGCCGAGACGAGCGTCCGGCAGGTCTTGGCTGCACTAGGTCGCGAGCGGGAGGAGTATACGGTTGAACGGGATCGCCTCCTCACCTGGGGGAACCTTTTGCGGGAGAGGACCACGAAGGTTAAGAGCGAGCTCGACTCCAGGCGGGAGTTGCTCGACTTCAGGGAAGTGCTCCTCGACCGGCTGAAGCGGGCTGTCGACCGCATGGACGCCGAATCGCGGCAGATCAACAGGGAGGCCCTGGAGGCACACGCCCGGGCCGAGGAGAGCCTCTCCGCCGCTGTGGAGATACGGCAGCAGTTGGAGCGCCGTTAACTCGCCGTTGAGGAACGGGAGCGTTCCACGGCAGCTGAGGCGGAGAGGGTCGCCGCGCAGCTGGCGGCGGGCGAGGATGACCTTCGAGCTCGGATCGAGGAGTTGGAGATTCTGAAGGCAGACCTCGACTTGAGGGAGCAACAGGTCTCCCGTGAACGCCGGGCGGTTTTGGACCGGGAGTTGGCCGCCGACTTCAAGGCTGCTGAGTTGGAGCGGCTCGCCAAGTCTCTCCATCTTCGGGAGAGCTCCCTGGCGGCCAAGGAGAAGGAATTCTCCGAGAGGAACCTGGAGGCCCTGCAGGCGGCCCGTCGCGAGTTGGAGGAACTCTCGGCCTTGCGGTCCTCCGAAGCTCTTGCGGTCTCGAGCTTCGTGGATCGAGTAGGGTCCGCCCTGATCCCTCTTGGCTTCAGTCCGGTGAGGGCCGCAGCTCCTGCGTTGAAGGTGGCGGAGGTGATCCCCGCGCTGGAGTCGATCGGCGCCAAGCTGGACAGGCTAGACTCGGTGGTCGCCAGCGAGCTTGAGGCCGAGGGACGTGGCCTAGCCTTAGAGGTTGCCTCACATGTGCTGGCATGCTTCAAGAGCCGCGACCCCTCTTTCTCGCTAGAACCAGCGAGAGAGGGCCCAGCCGCGGAGCGGGAGGAAGCTGCCAGGGCTGAAATCGAGGATGTGGCCGCCCTTGTAGCCGCAAGGTTCTGGCGGGAGCCGGAAGGTCCTTAGGACTTGTTTCTCCCTTTTTATCGAGTCTGTAGTCCAGCTCATGGAGCCTCGCTTAGTTTGACTCTTTTAGATATTTGTGTCTGTGATGCTTTTTCTCTCCTTCTTGGCTTTGCCTGACTGAGTCCTTAGCTCCGCAAGGTACTCAGAGGCCATCTCCAATCTCGGAGCTCTGCATAGACACCTTCACCGGGTCCTAACCGTGTTAGGGGCCCCCGGGGGTCTCCGGATCTCGCCCTATGGGAAGCTCCAAATCTGCCTGCCACGTGGCGAGTCCGGAGCCCCTCCTTAGGAGGCGGGAGCTCCGGCCATGCTGGACACATAGGGCTTTCGGAGCCCTCCCACCGGGGGGGGGGGGGGGGGGGAGGTCCGGTTTCCGCCTGCCACGTGGCGAGCCCGGAGCCCTCCTCAGGGGAGGCGAGAGCTCCGGGCCCGCTGGACATGTGGGGCCCTCGGGCCCCGCCCCTGCTGAAGGGGCAGGACCCGGTCCTTCCAGTCCTAGGCCGGAGTAGTTGATAGCTCCTTTCCCCCCGCTTCATGCAGTCCCTGTTGCCGTAACCTAGAGGTCCTGCACACAGGCAGAGGAAACGTAATTCTCCTCGGGGGGTCCTCCCCTCCCGTCTCCTAGTCTTATTCGTCTTATGATCCTGATCCGTTATACGGGGCTTGGGCAATTCTGTGCTCGAGGCGCCGGAGCTCCGGCTCCCTCCGAGGTCCGGGTACGGTCGTCCGATCCCTAGTACCGGGCCATGCGCTGGGGAAGCAGAGTGCACGTGCTTTGGGTTCATGACCAGGCAAAGCGGTTGTACTCCCCTGTACCTCCGGGGGGCAGGATGCGCATGCTTTGGGCTCATGGCCTGCTAAGCTGGATACGCACCCTGGACCCCCATGCACAACGCAGGCCTTTCCTAGAGGTGACCAACTGGCACCGCAACACCTGACTGGGGGAGGCCCGAGAGACTCACTCGGCCATCGGCAGGTGCCTCAAGCGCAGCCGCCTTCGGTAGGATAGCGAATGCCGACTATGGATGAGCGCAGGAGAGGGGGAACTAGATGTACGATGAACATACATAGTGTCGAAGTGTTCAGTCGACACTTCCCCCGGGCCTGCACTGGGCAGCCCGCGGAGGTTCTTTTTTCGGTGGGGCTAGTCTCTAGCGGAGAGCTTGCGCAGATGGACGAGTTAGTAAGAGCTTGACACGGCGAGTTTTACGTGGTTCAGGTCGCCGGAGCGTAAAACCCTACGTCCACGGCGAGCTATGGAGCTCGCTGTATTTCTTGCTGCTAGGGGGCGGAGGCCTGAGCCTGGGGGTGAGTTACAGCTTGAGAGTGTATGGCTAGCGTATGAGTTGCAAAGTGCGAACCCTTACTATCGACGCCTACCCGAGCCTTTTATAGTCCAAGACTCGGGCGGCTTACAAGGGGAGCTGGGACCCGACAAGTGGTCCCGGGAAGATTGTCTATTATCTACCGTATCTGCAGTTATGCCGGTAGTTGTCTCTGGCGAAGGCTTCCGAGTCTTCATTTTGCCGTCCTGCCCATGCCGCATGCTAGTCGTAGTGGTTGATGACGGCGCAGGCGGCATGGGATGTCTTGTCGTGGTGTTTATTAGCTGGTAGGTTCTGACACCGCGCGCCAGTCTGTGATGCGACTGGGCGCAACGGCACCTGACAGACGCGTGCTCCGCGTCTCCGCGTCTCGGGAAGACGCGGGCCTTGAATACCTTGTACGGGCAAGGTATTGGGTGTCATTACGCCCGCTGCCTACCGCTCTGGGCAGGCAGCGCCGTTCTGCTGCCACGTGGCAGGCCCGGAGCCCTTCTCAGAGGAGAGGAGGGTCAGCTCCGCGGGGCACGTGGAGCCTCCGGACCTCTCCCCGCGGAGGGAGAGGCTCGGCTTCTGTTGGCCACGTGGCGGGCCCGGAGCTCTCCTCTGAGGAGAGGGAGGTCCGGCCCCGCTGGACACGCGGCGCCTTCGGACCTCTCTCCCGCGGAGGGGGAGGTCCGGCTTCTGTATGCCACGTGGCGGGCCAGAGCTCTCCTCTGAGGAGAGGGAGGTCCGGCCCCGCCGTACGCGTGGCGCCTTCGGAGCTCTCCCTGCGGAGAAGGGCGAGTTCCTTAGGCATTTTACCCTGTGCGCGGGGGTACCCCATATCTCAGGTACCGACAGTGGCCCCCTGGCCCATCTCGGGGGAGGTAGCGAGCCCAAGGTGGGACCTCTGTCTCTTTCAACCCGCGCACTTTCTCTAAGTCCCGAATTGACCGCTGCCGGAGCACGAACGGGTGCGGGATCGTGGGAGCGTGCGCTCACTTGATGGTTGCTTTTACTGCGGCGGTTCCCAAGACTGCCACTTCTGCACGTTGCGGCACTTTCTTCGGGAACCGCCGAAGTGCCTTGCCAGCTCACCTTCTCAGGAGACTGACTCCTTGCCCCCACCGCTTCAGTTAGGCGGCTTGGGCCCACCCGTGCGGCACTCGGTCTAGGAACCGAAGCGGTTGCCGATGCAGGGTATTCGAAGAGTTCCGAATCGCTTGGAATTGCACCCGGGAAGTTTTTAGAGGGGGTCTTACCCACATTGCAGCTTCCCTTTGCACTTCTCTGCGTTTCTTCTCGGACTCTTGTGCTTTTGCTCTCTTGCCCTTGAGTTCTCCCTCGCCATGGCTTCCCACCCGCCACCCGAGAAGAAGCGCGCTCGATCTCCTCCAGCAGCGGCGTCTATGCCAAGTCGGGATTCTGGGGTGCCTGACACTCCCTCCGGTGGCGACTCGAAGAGGCCCCGGGCTGATGCGCTGGGGGGAGCTTCTGGGGCGTCTCCTGTTCCGCCAGTTCAAGCGACTGTGGAGCGGCCGTCAGTGACGGTAGCGGGCTCTGGGAGTCCTACCCCGGCTCAGAAGTCGGGGTTCAGAGCCCGCTGGAGTGTCCGCGCTTCCCGGCCATCCCCGACTTGTGGGGAATCTGTGCCGCTGCGCTCGGAGCCAGGGTCAACTGACGCGGCCCCTAGGCCAGCGCGAACTTCTCCTGTTCCGGTGTGCCCAGACTCCGCGGCTGCGTCGTCTCTTCCTGTCGAGACTGCCACCGCGGCCCCCAAGCCAGCGCAGGTCGACCCTGCACTAGGCGGCCCGGCCTTTTCTCCAGCACCGCCTTCCCCGGCTCGCCCTTCTCCTCAGATCAAGGAGCCAGAAGCTGAAGAGAGCCCGGCTGGCCCGGCTGCCGGAGCCTCGGAGCCAATTTCTCCTGATCGGCGTCTCGTCTCGGTTGCTGGTGCGTCGACTCCTCTTGAGGATGAGGTAATGGAGGAGGTCGGGGGACTGCCCCGGCCTCTGTTGCTCCATTGCCCCTGGCGGATGCCTTCGCGCTTGCCGAGATGAGCATTCGGCAGGTCTTGGCTGCTCTAGGTCGCGAGCGGGAGGAGTATACGGTTGAACGGGATCGCCTCCTCACCTGGGGCAACCTTTTGCGGGAGAGGACCGCGAAGGTTAAGAGCGAGCTCGACTCCAGGCGGGAGTTGCTTGACTTCAGGGAAGTGCTCCTCGACCGGATGAAGCGGGCTGTCAACCGCATGGACACCCAATCGCGGCGGATCAACAGGGAGGCTCCGGAGGCACACGCCTGGGCCGAAGAGAGCCTCTCTGCTGCTGTGGAGATACGGCAGCGGTTGGAGCGCCGTGAACTCGCCGTTGAGGAACGGGAGCGTTCCATGGCAGCTGAGGCGGAGAGGGTCGCCGCGCAGCTGGCGGCGGGCGAGGATGACCTTCGAGCTCGGATCGAGGAGCTGGAGATCCTGAAGGCAGACCTCGACTTGAGGGAGGAACAGGTCTCCCGTGATCGCCGGGCGGTCTTGGACCGGGAGTTGACCGCCAAGTTCAAGGCCGCTGAGTTGGAGAGGCTCACCAAGACTCTCCACCTTCGGGAGAGCTCCCTGGCAGCCAAGGAGAAGGAATTCTCCGAGAGGAACCTGGAGGCTCTGCAGGCAGCCCGCCGCGAGGTGGAGGAGCTTTCGGCCTTGCGGTCCTCCGAGGCTCTTGCGGTCTCGAGCTTCGTGGATCGAGCGGGGTCCGCCCTGATCCCTCTTGGCTTCAGTCCGGTGAGGGCCGCGGCCCCTGCGTTGGAGGTGATCCCCGCGCTGGAGTCGATCGGCGCCAAGCTGGACAGGCAAGACTCGGTGGTCGCCAGCGAGCTTGAGGCCGAGGGGCGTGGCCTAGCCTTAGAGGTCGCCTCACATGTGCTGGCATGCTTTAAAAGCCGCGACCCCTCTTTTTCGCTAGAACCAGCGAGAGAGGGCCCAGCCGCAGAGCGGGAGCAAGCTGCCAGGGCAGAAGTCGAGGATGTGACCGCCCTTGTAGCCGCAAGGTTCCGGCAGGAGCCGGGAGGTCCTTAGGACTTGTTTCTCCCTTTTTATCGAGTCTGTAGTCCAGCTCATGGAGCCTCGCTTAGTTCGACTCTTTTAGATATCTGTGTCTGTGATGCTTTTTCTCTCCTTGGCTTTGCCTGACTGAGTCCTTAGCTCCGCAAGGTACTCAGAGGCCATCTCCAATCTCGGAGCTCCGCATAGACACCTTCCCCGGGTCCTAACCGTGTTAGGGGCCCCCGGGGGTCTCCGGATCTCGCCCCATGGGGAGCCCCAAGTCTGCCCGCCACGTGGCGGGTCCGGAGCCCCTCCTTAAGAGGCTGGAGCGCCGGCCATGCTGGACACGTAGGGCTTTCGGAGCCCTCCCACCGGGGGGGTGAGGCCCGGTTTCCGCCCGCCACGTGGCGAGCCCGGAGCCCTCCTCAAGGGAGGTGAGAGTTCCGAGCCTGCTGGACACGTGGGGCCTTCGAGCCTCGCCCCTGTGAGGTCTAGCTCTTTGATCTTACCTTGGGGTTTTTGGCCTTGCGCGATCCCATAGCGGCCCCCTGGTAGGTGCGTTCTATTGGATGGATGCGCCTACCATACTCCTGCGGGGAGCTGAGGCTGAGAGGTCCTGCACACAAGTAAGGAAAAAGTAATTCTCCTTGGGGGCTCCCCCCCTCTATCTCTTAGTCTTATCTGGCTTACGGTCCCCGTCCACTTATATGGTGCTTGGGAACTACCGTGCACGAAGTGCCGGGGGCTTGGGGCCCCCCTGTCTTTCGGCCGGTACCTCCCGCGCAACCGCCTTTGGCAGGGCAGCAAATTCCGACTAAAGATGAGAATGAGAAGAGGGAGTTGAACGCATAGTGAGCATGCGCTAGTAGGGTAATCATAAAAATTTAATAAGTAAATTAAATGAGTACCAAAGAAGAGCAACGTAGGGCAGGTTTCTTTTCATATAAATTTCCATATGGGGGAAGGCGGGCCGAATATGTAGGCCACGACCCACCTCAAGGGAAGCAAGACTCTACGCGCTTGGGGTCGGAACCAGGCGAAGCTGAACGTAGTCCTGGACCGTCCCCTGAGGCTTAGTTGCTCCAAGCCCTGTTCTTGGACTTTTATGGAAATTATTATAAAAAGAAGGGTCTGTCCTATTGCTGCTCTAGGGGTAGAACTTACAGCGGTGTTCCGTGTTCCGAAGGTTCGGGAGCGGGTCCCCGTCCTCGGTTCTGGGGAATGGTCCCAGGCCCGGGATGTCCAGCCCCAGTATGGCAAATGGCCATGTGGGCTGGATCATCTGTACCGTCCAAGCCGGTGTATGGATCTGCTTGGCGTGGAACAGGCACGCCTAGCAGCTCTAGACCAGCTCGATGGCATCCTGGAGTGCTGCTGGCTAGTAGAAGCCATGCCGAAAGGCTTTACCGACAAGCGTGCGTGAGGAAGAGTGACTCCCACATTCGCCTCCATGGATCTCAGCGAACAAGTCGCAGCCTTCCCCCTGGGTTATGCACCGCAATAGGATGTGGTTGGCGCCACGTCGGTAGAGATCCCCCTCTACCGCCATGTGTCTCTTAGCCATACGCACAATCCGTTCAGCGTATACACGTTCATCAGGGAGGATATTGTCTTTCAAGTAGTCCCGGACCTCCGTGATCCATGCATCGGGTCTGACTTGAGCATCTGGATCTTGAGCGCTGGGTTGCACGGAGTCCCCAGTGACGCTTGTGATCCTTGGCGACGTCCATTGCCGCCGGGACCGCCAGCTTCGAGGTGCTGGTCTAGCACCCTTCGTCCGGCTCGGCGGGCCGGGCTGTGGGCCACGGCAACATCCTCTCAGAGCCCCCTTTGGGCACAGTGGCTCCGGTGGGGGTCTTCGTTGAAAGGTCGTCAGCTGCGGCCTTGCTAGCGCGCGGTACGTGGTGCTGGTCCAAGGCGAGGAGGTCTGTCTCCACCATCTTGGTCGATAACCAGACTGGGAGTTGCCCTGAGCCAACGACTAGCAAGAAGGATGAGCTCTTCATACTTTGCTATGTTGCTGGCTGCCTTGGAATTGAAAAGCACCACATACCCAGACTGCTCCCCCGATGGCGTGAGGAACAGTACGCTAGCATCGGCCCCCTGCTTTCGCAAGGAGCCGTCGATGAACATCATTCGGTAAGGCCTGGTGAAGGTCAGGGCTCAGGGTCCTGTTTCACCGTCTTCGTGGCCCCCTGAGCGTGCGTCTACTTCAGCCACAAGTCAACTAGTGCTCGGTTAATGTCTGCATGACGGGAAAGGGAGCCTAGGTCAAACTTCAGTAGCTCCGCCGTCCATTCGGTGGCATTGTCCGTCGCGTGGGGGCTGTGGAGGATAGCTTTTAGCCTGGGGAGACCGCCGGGTGCTCGATACTCGGAGGTCCCCAGGCTGCTTTGGACCTTCCGGGAAGCTCCGGGGGGTCCTGCTGGGCCTCCGGGGAGGGGTCCCATTGCACCTCCGGGAGGTCCTGCTGGTCCTCCGGGAGGTTGTGTCGGGGATCCGAGGTCCGGTTTGGGCCTCCGGGGTTTTTTGGTGCTTGCTTCTTGGTAGCGAAACAGGTTACGGTGGTATGGGGTCAAAGCCATTGGCGCGAAGACCAGAAATTCGCGAGACCCCTAGCTACGCCGAGTCGGTTTATGCCGGGGTTAGCAGGTAAAGGGTGCCCTTCAACTACTCCAGACACAGGGGTCTGATGGGAGCCCTAGCAAGCATTTGGGAAGTGCAGCATATCACAGCTTGGCATCGAGTCTACTATTTGGTCTACCATAGGGAGAGAAAATAGGTCTTTAGGGCATGCCTTATTGAGGCTGGTGTAGTGGATGTGCTTCCGGAGCTTCTCGCTGGCCTTCGGGATAACAACACGGTTTGCCAAGCGCCGGGAGCGGCGGACTCTCCGTCTTGTCGGACGGCTGGACGTCGGGAAAGACTTTTAAGTAGTGCTCAATCACCTCCCTAGGGATCTCTGGCCTCGGCGACGGCTGTCATGCAGCACATCGATATTGTGCCGGAGGGGGGCAACGAGCGCGCCTTCCTATTTGCTATCCAGGCCCCCGGCTACCCGGGTGGTCTGGGTGGCATCGGCGCTGATTCGGACGAGCCTTGTGGGGACGTCGTCCTCATCGAGGGGTTGCACGTGGGGTGCTGAGGTAGAGGCACGGTGGCGTGCACTTGGGTGGAGCTGGTTTGGTTCTGCGCTGCCGAGGGTTGGCGCTCTAGTCGCTGTAAGCGCCTGAAGCTTTTCCAAGGCTAACACTGCGGCAGCACGGTCTCCACAAACCTTGAGGACGCCTGTTGGTGTAGGCATCTTCAAGACAAGGTAGCCGTAGTGGGCTACTGCCATG
Source organism: Neostapfia colusana (assembly GCA_030760725.1). NCBI lineage: Eukaryota > Viridiplantae > Streptophyta > Magnoliopsida > Poales > Poaceae > Neostapfia > Neostapfia colusana. The sequence goes on from JASWHV010000003.1 coordinate 18,096,948, forward strand.
AATCGGTACAGGGCTGGCCTGCCGATTATGGCGTTGAAGGGGAGGTCAATCTCGGCCACGTCGAACAGAACATACTCTGTCCGGTAGCTGTCCGGTGCCCCAAAGGTCACCGGGAGGCTGATGTGGCCGTAGGGAACGACCTGTCCCGGTCCCACCCCTGAGAACGGGCTCGATGGGGCGAGCTTGGCCATCGGGATCTGCAGCTTCTGGAAGGCTGCGCGACTGATGAGGTTCAGCCCAGCCCCGCCATCCACCAAAACGTGGTACATCTTCATGTTGGCGATGGTGGGGGCCACCACGAGCGGCAGTTGGCCGGCCCCAGCCATGTTCCTGGGGCAGTCGGTGTCATCGAAGCTGATGGGGGTTCCTATCCACCTGAGGTGCGGTGCTGCACCTGGGAGGGGAGCCACCGACGCTACCGCTCGACGCAAGGTCTTAGCCGTGCTCCGGGACGGGGGGTCAGCATACCCACCGAAGATGACATAGAGCATCTTCCGGTGCTCGTCATCACTGGAGCTGGAGCTCCCATGACTGCGCACTGCCTTTACGGCGTGCTGAAGCTCCTGGAACTCCACCTGGCGGTCGACGCCGTCTCGGGCCTCGACCTTCTGCTTGCCGCCCCTTTGATCGTTGGGTGGGGCATCAGTTAGAGGCTGCTTCCCTTTCCGGAAGCGCTCCGCGAGCTTCTGGATTTCCCGGCATTCGGTAGCGGTATAATAACTGGTGCCATGCACAGGGCATAATTCATCCTGGCACCCGTCTGGGGCCGGTGATTGTCGCGGCCTCTTGTCAGGGCGCGGCCCCCGAGCTCCACTGGGCGCCGCCGTTGCGGCAACAGGGACCGCGGCTGATGATTTTATGCTACTTCCGTACGAAGCGCCGCCGGATCCCCGCTGACCCCCTGGCTTGGGGGCCGGCAGAGAGTGCCAGTTCCGCCCTTCGGCTGCTCTGGCACACTTGTCCGCCAGGTTGAAGAGTTCTGAGGCGTCGCAGACCTCCCTGGTCGCGAGCTTCTCGAGCATCTTCCTGTCCCGAACGCCTTGCCGGAACGCCACCACCACAGAAGCGTTCTGAATATGCAGGATGGTGTTGCGTACCTGGGAGAACCGCTGGATGAAAGAGCGCAGCGACTCCCCAGGCTGTTGCTTGACGGCGTGGAGGTCAAGCTCCGTGCCGGGACGGGTGTAGGAGCTGCCGAAGTTGGCGACGAATTGCCGGCAGAGCTCTCCCCAGGAGGTTATGGACCCCTGAGGTAGATTCATGAGCCAAGACCGAGCTGGGCCGGTCAAGGCGACAGGGAAGTAGTTGGCCATGACAGCCTCGTCCCCTCCTGCGGCAAGTACGGCGGTGGAGTAGATCTGGAGGAACTCTGCCAGGTTGACGCTACCGTCGTACTTTTCGGGCAGGTGCGGCCGGAACTTGCGCGGCCACCTCGCGAAGCGAAGGTGGGGTGCAAGGGCCGCACATCCTGCACCTGCTGCTGCAGGTACTGGCGCTGTGAACGATTGGCTCGCACTTGGCACCGCGTATCCCAGCGTGGGCAAGGCTGCACCATAGACCGGGGCCACTGCTTGCGGCGCATATGGTTGTGGCATATGCTGCGCAGCATATGCCTGAGGCAGGGCTCGCGTGGCGAAGACCTGCCCTTCAGGTTGTGTCGTGGCCGACGACATGCTGTCGCCAGCCTCATGGTTGTGACGCCTTTCTCGGTGTCGCTCGAGGTACACCCGGGCGTACTGGCCCAAGTGGCACCGTTCCAGTTCCCTTCACAGGTCCGTCGACAGGAGCCTGGAGGAGCTGGAATCCGCCGTTAGCCCGTCAACCGTGGGTGTGCGCGTCAGCGACACAGCCGGTAGTCCTGGGCGCCGTCCTCGCCGAAACCGAGGGTTCGCGGCGGCGACGACGAGGCGGTCCACCTCGCGGACCCATTGCTGGGTCGCTGAATGGGGCGCATCCCCCGCAGGTGGGTTGCGCAGCAGCGCTCTTGCTGCAGCTAGCGCACCTCCATGGTGTATGCTCAGCGCTGCAGAAGATCTCACACTGGTCGGGGCCTGCATAGCCGGAGTCGGCGTTGCCGGAGTCGGCTGCTGGCTACCAGCTTGTGCCGACACACTCCGTCCTGAGTGTGTTGACATGTACTCCCCAGTGGTCACGGTTCGCCGTGAACGCGGAGGGGGAGAGTCTGCCGCTGAAGGAAGCTTGGTCATCTTCGTCAGCGGAAACTCGTCGCGCTAGGAGAAAAGCCCCCTACCTGGCATGCCAAATGTCGAAGTGTTCAGTCGACACTTCTCCCGGGCCTGCACTGGGCAGCCCGCGGAGGTTCTTTTTTCGGTGGGGCTAGTCTCTAGCGGAGAGCTTGCGCAGATGGACGAGTTAGTAAGAGCTTGACACGGCGAGTTTTACGTGGTTCAGGCCGCCGGAGCGTAAAACCCTACGTCCACGGTGAGCTATGGAGCTCGCTGTATTTCTTGCTGCTCGGGGCCGGAGGCCTGAGCTTGGGGGTGAGTTACAGCTTGAGAGTGTATGGCTAGCGTATGAGTTGCAAAGTGCGAACCCTTGCTATCGATGCCTACCCGAGCCTTTTATAGTCCAAGACTCGGGCGGCTTACAAGGGGAGCCGGGACCCGACAGGTGGTCCCGGGAAGATTGTCTATTATCTACCGTATCTGCAGTTATGCCGGTAGTTGTCTCTGGCGAAGGCTTCCGAGTCTTCATTTTGCCGTCCTGCCCATGCCGCATGCTAGTCGTAGTGGTTGATGACGGCGCAGGCGGCATGGGATGTCTTGTCGCGGTGTTTATTGGCTGGCAGGTTCTGACACCGCGCGCCAGTCTGTGATGCGACTGGGCGCAACGGCACCTGACAGACGCGTGCTCCGTGTCTCCGCGTCTCGGGAAGACGCGGGCCTTGAATACCTTGTACGGGCAAGGTATTGGGTGTCTTTACGCCCGCTGCCTACCGCTCGGGGCAGGCAGCGCCGTTCTCCTGCCACGTGGCGGGCCCGGAGCCCTTCTCAGAGGAGAGGAGGGTCAGCTCCGCTGGGCACGTGGAGCCTCCGGACCTCTCCCCGCGGAGGGAGAGGCTCGGCTTCTGTTGGCCACGTGGCGGGCCCGGAGCTCTCCTCTGAGGAGAGGGAGGTCCGGCCCCGCTGGACACGCGGCGCCTTCGGACCTCTCTCCCGCGGAGGGGGAGGTCCGGCTTCTGTATGCCATGTGGCGGGCCCGGAGCTCTCCTCTGAGGAGAGGGAGGTCCGGCCCCGCCGGACGCGTGGCGCCTTCGGAGCTCTCCCTGCGGAGAAGGGCGAGTTCCTTAGGCATTTTACCCTGTGCGCGGGGGTACCCCATATCTCAGGTACCGACACATAGGTAGTGCGATCATAAAAATTAATGCATAATTTAAATAAGCGCATGAGAGAGAGCTAAGTAGAACAGGTTTCTGTATTCATGCCCATAGGTGGAATTCTGGCTGTACATGGAGGCAATATTCCGCCTTGTCTGCAAGGGAAGCAAGACTCTACGCGCTTAGGGTCGAAACCAGGCGAAACTGGACGTAGTCCTGTACAGTCCCTTGAGACTCAGCTGCCCCAAGCTCTGTTCCTAAATTCTATGGGATCCATTACAGAAGAGAATAACCCTTTTCTACTGATGCTCGGGAAGTAGGACTTACAGTGTTGCTTCATGGCAAGGATTTTTGGGAACGGATCCCACACTCGGTTGAAAGGCATGTGTAACTGGGGCAGCAGCTTTCATGATTCGGAAGGGACCTTCCCTGCTGGGGGAGAGCTTATGGGTCCTTCTTGGAATAGAGCGTGCCGCGACACCAGGTTGCCCTCCTGCAGGTCCCCGATGCGTTCGGTTCTTTGGCGGTAGTGCTTAGAGCATCAGCCGAGACCGCGCGTTGTGGGGTGTTACCTGCAGCCAAGTCTCGTCGACGAGGTTGTCATCTTCGCGCTGGATCAGGTCCTGCGCGGCTTCTCCTGGGGGCCCCCGGGGAGTTCTCCCCTTGTGGCTAAGGCCTTCAAGGGGTAGGTGGACCCGGGCTCGTCTTGGATGACCAAAAGCGTCTTCCCCTTCTGGCAAGGCCTTCAAGGGGTTGACAGATCCTGGGCGGCCCCCGGGAGGTATGTCCGAGGCACGGAGGCGTGCCGCAGTTGGCTACTGCCCTGGCCCATCACCGTCGGAGCTGGAGTCCTCGCCGTTATGCACTGTCTTTATGACACGCTGAGGCTCCTGGAACCCCACCTGATGGGCGGCGGTGACTGGGGCATCGACCTTCTGTTTGCCATCCCTCTGAGGGTAGGGCGGTGCTTCAGCTCTCTGCTGTCTTCCTTTGCGGAAGCGCTCTGCGAGCCTCTGGATATCCCAGCACTCGGCAGCAGTATGGTTGCCGGCGCCATGCATGGGGCATAGCCCGCCCTGGTCACTATCTGGGGCCGGTGACTGCCGCTGCCTTTTGTCGGGGCGTGGCCCCCGAGCTCCACTAGCCGTCGCTGCTGCGGCGACGGGAGCCGTGAACGATGACTTCATCTTGCCACTCCCCCGGTTCTTGGCCTTCTTGCCACCCCCATAGGCAGCAGCGCCGGACCCGGGTTGTCCACCTGGCTCGGAGGTTGGCAGAGAGTGCCAGTTCCGCCCTTCAGCTGCTCTGGCGCATTTGTCCGCCAGGCTGAAGAGCTCAGAGACGTCGCGGACCTCTCTGGTCGCGAGCTTCTCAAGCATTTTCTCGTCCTGGACACCCTGTCGGAACGCCACCACCACAGAAGCACTTTGGATATGCGGGATGGTGTTGCGTACCTGGGAGAACCGCTGGATGAAAGAGCGCAGCGACTCCCCAGGTTGTTGCTTGACGGTGTGGAGGTCAAGCTCCGTGCCGGGACGGGTGTAGGAGCTGCCGAAGTTGGCGACGAACTGCCGGCAGAGCTCTCCCCAGGAAGATATGGACCCCTGAGGTAGATTCATGAGCCAAGACCGAGCTGGGCCGGTCAAGGCGACGGGGAAGTAGTTGGCCATGACAGCCTCATCCCCCCCTGCGGCGAGTACGGCGGTGGAGTAGATCTGGAGGAACTCCGCCGGGTTGATGCTACCGTCGTACTTCTCAGGCAGGTGCGGGCGAAACTTGCGTGGCCACCTCGCGAAGCGAAGGTGGGGTGCAAGAGCTGCACATCCTGCTCCTGCTGCCGCAGGTATTGGCACTGCGAACGCTTGGTTCACACTTGGCACCGTGTATCCCGGCATGGGCAAGGCTGCACCATAGACCGGGGGCGCTGCTTGCGGCGCATACGGTTGTGGCATATGCTGCGCGGCATATGCCTGAGGCAGGACTCGCGTGGCGAAGACCTGCCCTCCAGGTTGCGTCGAGGCCGATGACATGCTGTCGCCAGCCTCATGGTTGCGACGCCTTTCTCGACGTCGCTCGAGGTACACCCGGGCATCCTGGCCCAAGTGGCACCGTTCCAGCTCCCTTCTCAGGTCCGTAGACGGGAGCCTGGAGGAGCTGGAATCCGCCGTTTGCCCGTCAACCGTGGGCGTGCGCATCAGCGACACAGCCGGTTGCCCGGGGCGCCGTCCTCGCCGAAACCGAGGGTTCACGGCGGCGATGACGAGGCGGTCCACCTCGCGGACCCATTGCTGGGTCGCTGAATGGGGCGCATCCCCAGAAGGTGGGTTGCGCAGCAGTGCTCTTGCTGCCGCTAGCGCACCCCCATGGTGTACGCTCAGCGCTGCAGAAGATCTCACACTGGTCGGAGCCTGCATCACCGGGGTCGGCGTTGCCGGAGTCGGCTGTTGGCTACCAGCTTGTGCCGACACACTCCGTCCTGAGTGTGTCGACATGTACTCCCCGCTGGTCACGGTTCGCCATGAACACGGGGGAGGAGAGTTTGCCGCTGAAGGAAGCTTGGTCATCTTCGTCGGCGGAAACTCGTCGCGCTAGGAGAAAAGTCCCCTACCTGGCGCGCCAAATGTCGAAGTGTTCGGTCGACACTTCCCCCGGGCCTGCACTGGGCAGCCCGCGGAGGTTCTTTTTTCGGTGGGGCTAGTCCCTTGCGGAGAGCTTGCGCGGATGGACGAGTTAGTAAGAGCTTGACGCGGTGAGTTTTACGTGGTTCAGGCCGCCGGAGCGTAAAACCCTACGTCCACGGCGAGCTATGGAGCTCGCTGTATTGCTTGCTACTCAGGGCCGGAGTCCTGAGCTTGGGGGTGAGTTACAGCTTGGGAGTGTATGGCTAGCGTATGAGTTGCAAAGTGCGAACCCTAGCTATCGTCACCTACCCGAGCCTTTTATAGTCCAAGACTCGGGCAGCTTACAAGGGGGGCCGGGACTCGACAGGTGGTCCCGGGAAGATTGTCTATTATCTACCGTATCTGCAGTTACGCCGGTAGTTGTCTCTGGTCGAAGGCTTCTGAGTATTCATCTTGCCGCCCTGCCCATGCCGCATGCTAGTCGTAGTGGATGATGACGGCGCAGGCGGCATGGGATGTCTTGTCACGGTGTTTATTGGCTGGCAGATTCTGACACCGCGTGCCAGTCTGTGATGCGACTGGGCGCAACGGCACCTGACAGAGGCATGCTCCGTGTCTCCGCGTCTTGGGAAGGTGCGGGCCTTGAATACCTTGTACGGGCAAGGTATGGGGCGTCTTTACGCCCGCTGCGTATCTCTCGGGGGCAGGAAGCGGCGTTCTTCTGGCCACGTGGCGGGCCCGGAGCCCTTCTCTGAGGAGGGGGAGGTCCAGCCCCGCCGGACGCGTGGCGCCTTCGGACCTCTCTCCCACGGAGGGGGAGGTCCGGCTTCTGTATGCCATGTGGCGGGCCCGGAGCTCTCCTCTGAGGAGAGGGAGGTCCGGCCCCGCCGGACGCGTGGCGCCTTCGGACCTCTCTCCCGCGGAGTGGGAGGTCCGGCTTCTGTATGCCACGTGGCGGGCCCGGAGCTCTCCTCTGAGGAGAGGGAGGTCCGGCCCCGCCGGTCGCGTGGCGCCTTCGGAGCTCTCCTTGCGGAGAAGGGCGAGTTCCTTAGGCATTTTCCCCTGTGCGCGGGGGTACCCCATATCTCAGGTACCGACAGACGACCTTTAAGGGGACGCCACCCTCGTCGAGAGGTTGCACCCGGGGTGCTGTGGCGGAGGCACGGTGGAGTGCACTCGGGCGGAGCTGGTCTGGCTCTGCACTGGCGGGGGCTGATGCCCCAGCTGTTGCGAGCGCTTGGAGTTTCTCTAAGGCCGACACTGCAGCAGTGCGGTCTCCACGAATCCTGAGGACGCCCGTCGGTGTAGGCATCTTCAGGACGAGGTAGCTGTAGTGGGCTACTGCCATGAATCGATACAGGGCTGGCCTGCCGATTATGGTGTTGAAGGGGAGGTCTATCTCCGCTACGTCGAACAGAATGTACTCTGTCCGATAGCTGTCCGGAGCTCCGAAGGTCACCGGGAGGCTAATGTTGCCGTAGGGAACGACCTGTCCCGGCCCTACCCCTGAGAACGGGCTCGACGGGGTGAGCTTGGCCATCAGGATCTGCAGCTTCTGGAAAGCTGCACGGCTGATGAGGTTCAGCCCAGCTCCACCATCTACCAAAACGTGGTACATCCTCACATTGGCGATGGTCGGAGCTACCAGGAGCGGTAGTTGGCCGGCCCCAGCCATGTTCCTGGGGCAGTCGGTGGCGTCAAAGCTGATAGGGGTCCCCATCCACTTGAGATGCGGTGCGGCACTTGGGAGTGGAGCCACCGACGCTACCGCTCGGCGCAGAGTCTTGACTGCGCTTCAGGACGAGGGGTCGGCGGACCTGCCGTATATGACGTAGAGCTTCTTTCGATGCTCATCGTCGCTGGAGCTGGAGTCCTCATGGTTGCGTGCCGCCTTCACGGCACGCTGAGGCTCCTGGAACTCCTCTGGGTGGTCGATGCTGTCTGGGACATCGACCCTCTGCTTGCCCTCCTTTGGACAGAAGGGTGGGGCATCAGTCCGCTGCTGCTTCCCTTTGCGGAAGCGCTCTGCGAGCTTTCGGATCTCCCCGCACTCGGCAGTAGTGTGGCGACAGCTGCCGTGCACGGGGCATATATTGTCTTGATCATCTTCTGGGATTGGTGATCTTCGCTGCCTCTTGTCGGGGCGCGGCCCCCGAGCCCCACTGAGCGTCGCTGCAGTGACGACTGGAGCTGCGGTCGGTGATTCTATCTTGCCTCTGCCTCGGTTCTTGGCCTTCTTGCTGCCTCCATAGGGAGTAGGACCAGATCCGGGCTGTCCTCCTGACTCGGAGGACGGCAGTGAGTGCCAGTTTTGCCCTTCGGCTGCCCTGGCACACTTGTCTGCCAGGCTGAAGAGCTCGGAGACATCGCGGACCTCTCTGGTCGCGAGCTTCTCGAGCATCTTCTTGTCCCGGACGCCTTGCCGGAACGCCACCACCACAGAAGCATTTTGAATGTGTGGGATGGTGTTCCGCACCTGGGAGAACCGCGGGATAAAGGAGCGCAGCGACTCCCCCGGTTGTTGCTGGATGGCGTGGAGGTCGAGCTCCGTGCCAGGCCGGGTGTAGGAACTGCCGAAGTTGGCGATGAACTGCCGGCAGAGCTCTCCACAGGAAGTTATGGAACCCTGGGGGAGGTTCATGAGCCAAGACCGGGCTGGACCGGTCAAGGCGACAGGGAAGTAATTGGCCATGACGGCTTCACTCCCTCCTGTGGCAAGTATGGCGGTGGAGTAGATCTGGAGGAACTCCGCCGGGTTGACGTTGCCGTCGTACTTCTCGGGCAGGTGCGGCCAAAACTTGCGCGGCCACTTCGCGAAGCGAAGGTGGGGCGCGAGGGCCGCACATCCTGCTTCTGTTGCCGCTGGTTCTGGTGCCGTGAACGCTCGGTTCGCACCGGGCGCAGTGTACCCCGGTATGGGTAAGGCTGCGCCATAGGCCGGGGGCGCCATCTGCAGGACATAAGACTGTGGCATATTCTGCACGGCGTAGGCCTGGGGCAGAGATCGCATGGTGAAAGTCTGCTCTTCAGGCTGGGTCGAGGCCGACGTCATGCTGCCGCCAGCCTCTTGGTTGCGACGCCTTTCTCGGCGTTGCTCGAGGTATACCCAGGCATCTTGACCCAAGTGACACCGCTCCAGCTCTGTCCTCAGATCCGTCGACTGGAGTCTGGTGGAGCTGGAATCTGCCGTCTGCTCGTCAACCATTGGCGTGCGCATCAGCGACACGGCCGGTTGGCCAGAGCGTCGTCCCCGCCGAAGTCGAGGGTTTGCGGCGGCGACGACGAGATGGTCTACCTCGCGAATCCACTGCTGGGTCGCTGCCTGAGGCGCGTCCCCAGCAGGCGGATTGTGCAGTAGCGCTCTTGCTGCAGCTAGCGCACCCCCACCGGGTACGCCCAGCGCTACTGAAGACCTGACGCTGGTTGGAGCCTGCATTGCCGGGGTCGGCGCTGCCAGAGCGGTTGCTGGCTCCCAGCTTGTACCGACACACTCCGTCCCGAGTGTGTTGACATGTACTCCCCCCTGGTCGCGGTTCGCCGCGGAGGCGGGGGAGGAGAGTTTGCCGCTGAAGGAAGCTTGGTCATCTTCGTTGGCGGAAACTCATCGCGCAAGTGGAAAAGTCCCCTTCCTGGCACGCCAAATGTCGAAGTGTTCGGTCGACACTTCCCCCGGGCCTGCACTAAGCAGCCCGCGGAGGTTCTTTTTTCGGTGGGGCTAGTCCCTTGCGGAGAGCTTGAGCGTATGGACGAGTTAGTAAGAGCTTGACACGGCGAGTTTTACGTGGTTCAGGCCGCCAGAGCGTAAAACCCTACGTCCACGGCGAGCTATGGGGCTCGCTGTATTGCTTGCTGCTCAGAACCGGAGTCCTGAGCTTGAGGATGAGTTACAGCTTGGGGGTGAATGGCTAGCGTATGAGTTGCGGAAGTGCAAACCCTTGCTATCGTCGCCTACCCGAGTCTTTTATAGTCCAAGACTCGGATGGCTTACAAGGGGGGCCCGGGACCCGACAGGTGGTCCCGGGGAGATTGTCTGTCATCTACCGTATCTGCAGTTATGCCGGTAGTTGTCTCTGGCGAAGGCTTCTGAGTCTTCGTCTTGCAGCCCTGCCCATGCCGCATGCTAGTCGTAGTGGATAATGACGGCGGGGGCGGCATGGGATGTCTTGTCGCTGCGTTTATTGGCTGGCAGGCTCTGACACCGCGCGCCAGTCTGTGATGCGACTGGGTGCAACGGCGCCTGACAGAGGCGTGCTCCGCGTTTCCGTGTCTTGGGAAGACGCGGGCCTTGAATACCTTGTACGGGCAAGGTATGGGGCGCCTTTACGCCCGCTGCCTATCGCTCGGGGGTAGGCAGCGCCGTTCTGCTGGCCACGTGGCGGACCCGGAGCCCTCCTCAGAGGAGAGGGGGGGTCCGGCCCCGCGGGACACGTGGAGCCTTCGGACCTCTCCCCGCGGAGGGGGAGGTTCGGCTTCTGTCGGCCACGTGGCGGGCCCGGAGCTCCTTTCCGAGGAGAGGGAGGTCCGGCCCCGCCGGATACGTGGCACCTTCGGACCTCTCTCCCGCGGAGGGGGAGGTCCGGCTTCTGTATGCCACATGGCGGGCTCGGAGCTCTCCTCTGAGGAGAGGGAGGTCCGGCCCCGCCGGACGCGTGGCGCCTTCGGAGCTCTCCCTGCGGAGAAGGGCGAGTTCCTTAGGCATTTTCCCCTGTGCGCGGTGGTACCCCATATCGCGTGTACCGACAGACACCTTCCCCGGGTCCTTATTGTGTTAAGGGCCCCGGAGGTCTCCGGAACTCGCCCCCTGAGAACGGGGAGGTCCGGGTCTGCCGACCACGTGGCGGGCCTGGGGCTCCTCCTGAGGAGAGGGGAGCTCCGGCCCCGCTGGACACGTGGGGCCTTCGGGGCTCACCCCTGCGGAGGGGGCGAGATCCGTATCCTTCAGTCTTGCATTGGAGTTCCGGTCTTGCACGGTCCCGTAGTGACCCCCTGGTAGGTGTGGCCAATTATTTGGGCGCTCCTACCATACCCCTGCGGGGAGCTAAGGCCGGGAGGTCCTGCACACAAGTAAGGGAAACGTAATTCTCCTTGGGGCTCCCCCTTCCCTATCTCATAGTCTTATTTGACTTACGGTCCTGATCCGGTGTACGGTGCTTGGAAACTACAGTGCGCGAAGTGCCGGGAGCTCGGGGCCCCCTGGCCATCGGCAGGTATCTCAAACGCGACCGCCTTCGGTAGGATAGCAAATGCCGACTAGAGGTGAGAATGGGAAAAGAGAGCTGAGTGCATGGTGAGCATACACAGGAAGTGCGGTCATAAAAATTAATACGTGATTTAAATGAGCACAAGGGAAGAGCAAAGTAGGACAGGTTTCTTTTCATATAAATTTCCATAGGAGGAAGGCAGGCTAAACATGGAGGCAGCGACCCGCCCCATTAAGAAGGGAAGCAAGACTCTACGCACTTAGGGTCGGAACCAGGCCAAGCTGAACGTAGTCCTAGACCGTCCTCTGAGACTTAGCTGCTCCGAGCGCTGTTCCTGGACTCTATGGAATCTATTACAAAAAGAAGAGACTGTCCTATTATTGCTCTAGGGGTAGAACTTACGGAGGTGTTCTATGTTCCAAGGGTTCGGGAGTGGGTCCCCATCCTTGGTGAAAAGGCGTACGCACCCGGGGCGGCATACTTTTGTGACTCGGAAGGGACCTTCCCATCCGGGGGAGAGTTTGTCGGTCCCTTCGCGAGAAAGTATGCGCTGCAACACCAGGTCACCTTCCTGCAACTCCCGGACATGCACAGACCTTTGGTGGTAGCGCCGGAGCGCTTGTCGGTACCGTGCGTTGCGGAGTGCTGCATGTAATCAAGCCTCGTCGACAAGGTCGATGTCTTCACGCCGGAGGTTGTCCTGCGCGGCTTCGTCGTAAGCTCGGACACGGAGGGACCCCATGGTGATCTCTGGGGGAAGCACAGCCTCGGCCCCGTATACCATGAAGAAGGGTGTCTCTCCAGTGGCCCGGCTCTGGGATGTCCGGTTAGCCCATAGTGTGCTCGGAAGCTCGTCCACCCACTTGGCGCCATGTTTCTTCAAGCCGGCATAGGTGCGGGTCTTGAGGCCCCGAAGAATCTCGGCGTTGGCCCTCTCAACTTGTCCATTGCTCTTTGGATGAGCAACGGAGGCATATCACACCTGAATGCCGAGGTCTTCGCAGTATTCTTGGAACGCTGCGCTGGTGAACTGGGTCCCGTCGTCGGTGATGATTCTGTTCGGGACTCCGAACCGGCAGACGATCGACTTGATGAACTTTACTGCGGATTGCTCGTTGATGGTGACGACGGGTGTGGCTTCCGGCCACTTGGTGAACTTGTCGATGGCGACGTAGAGGTACCGGAATCCCCCGACGGCTCTGGGGAATGGTCCCAGGATGTCCAACCCCCATACGGCGAACGGCCATGAGGGTGGGATCATCTGAACCGCCTGAGCCAGTGTATGGATCTGCTTGGCGTGGAACTGACACGCCTTGCAGCTCTCGACCAGCTTGACGGCATCCTGGAGTGTTGTCGGCCAGTAGAAGCCATGCCAGAAGGCTTTACCGACAAGCGTGCGTGAGGAAGGGTGACTCCCACATTCGCCTCCATGGATCTCAGCGAGCAAGTCGCAGCCTTCCCCCTGGGTTATACACCGCAATAGGACGTAGTTGGCGCCACGCCGGTAGAGATCCCCTTCTACCAGCGCGTACCTCTTAGCCATGCGCACGATCCGTTCAGCGGACACACGTTCATTAGGGAGGATGTTGTCTTTCAAGTAGTCCCGGATCTCGGTGATCCATGCATCGGGTCTGACTTGAGCTTCTGGATCTTGAGCGCTGGGTTGCACGGAGTCCCCAGTGACGCTTACGATCCTTGGCGGCGTCCATGGCTGCAGGGCCGCCGGGACCGCCAGCTTCGAGGTGCTGGTCCAGCCCCCTTCGCCCGGCTCAGCAGGCCGGGCTGTGGGCCACAGCAACGTCCCCTCGAAGACTCCTTCGGGCACAGGGGCTCCGGTGGAGGCCTTCGTTGAGAGGTCGTCAGCTGCGGCATTGCCAGCACGCGGTACATGGCGCAGGTCCAAGGCGAGGAAGTCTTTCTCCAACATCTGCACATGGAGCAGATAAGCAGCTAGCTGTGGGTCATTGCAGGAGCATTCACCCTTAACTTGTTTGATGACTAGCTGGGAGTCGCCCTGTGCCAACAACTGGCGAGCGCCCAGAGACAGGGCTGTCTTTAGGCCAAAGATGAGTGCTTCATACTCTGCCATGTTGTTGGTTGCCTTGAAGTTGAGACGCACCATGTACCCAAACTGCTCCCCCAATGGCATGAGAAGCAGTACGCCGGCACCGGCCCCCTGCTTTTGCGAGGAGACTTCGAAGAAGAGCGTCCAGTGAGGCCCGGTGAAGACCGGAGCTCGGTGCTTCGGTTCACCGTCTTCGTGGCCCCCTGGGTCAGCCTTCGTTGGCGTCCACTCAGCCACGAAGCCAGCCAGTGCTTGGCTCTTGACTGCATGGCGAGGAAGGAAGTCCAACTCAAACTCCGCCAGTTCCGCTGCCCATTTAGTGACATTGCCGGTCGCGTGAGGGCTGCGAAGGATCGCCTTCAGCAGATAGGAGGTGACCACCGAGATCCGGTGGGCTTGAAAGTAGTGGCGGAGCTTCCTGGATGCCACGAGCACTACATACAGCAGCTTGTGGACCTCCAGATACCTTGTCTTGGCATCGTGGAGGACTTCGCTGATGTAGTAGACAGGCCTCTGGATGGTCCGGACCCTCCCTCCCGGGCCAGAGATGTCTTCATCCATTGGCTCAGGCCTACCGGAGATGGGTGGGTCCAGGGGGGCTTCCGGGAGCTGGGACTCAAAGGCTCCTAAGCCGCCTTGGACCTCCGGGAGATCCCGCTGGTTTTCCGGGAGCTCCGGGAGGTCCCGTTGTGGTAAACCCAATGGGTACGGGGGACGCCCTATCTTTCGATGAGAGATGTTGGTAATGAACGAATTTGGTGGAGGCCGACGTTGGCTGCCCGACTACCACAACCAGAATGGTGTGGCGCCTTGAGCGACAGTTACACCGTCTCCTGGTAACTACGATTTGGGTGGAGGTCGACGTTGTGCTACCCGACTACAACAACCACAAGGATGCTGCGCCTTAGCGATAGTTACACCGGCTCCTGTTGTTGCTGTACTTGCCGTGCCAAGAACAGCCTTGAACCTGCAAGCAATCGAAGAACAAGCAAGAACAAGATAACAAGCAAACACTCACGGGTGTGAAAAAGTTGGGGTTCTGATTCAAGTAATCGGAAGGTCTCGTCGACACTTGCGTTACAAGGAAGTAGCAATGGCTAAACTTACAGAAAACAAAACCCGCCCTGTCAAGGAGCTCTTGGACTACTTAAATAGGGGAGGGAAGAGGGAAATTCGTCCAGCAACAAAGGTAGGACGTGATCTCCCTTATTCCCTTCCTTTTTCTGTGATAGACTACCATTTAATAGGGAAAGAAAGAGGGAAACCCATCCAGCAGCAAGGCAGGATATGATTTCCTCTATTTCTTTCCTTATTATAGCACATCTATCTTTAAATGGGGGAAGAAAGAGGGAATTTCGTCCAGCAGCAAAGTTGGATGAGATTTCCCTTATTCCTTTCCTTATTTGTCTAAATCTCTCTTTATTACATGGCCCCAGCCTCAAGATTTCCCCTCGGGTGGAGCAGCCTTTATTGCATTAATCCCTCCATCCCTCCTAGCTGGATCAATTCCCAAGCACCTGATAATTAAGTTGACGTGCACGAGCGCGTGTCATTGGACCTTGATTAGCTGAGAGTGGTGAATGGGCTGGTGTTGTGGTTGTATCAACGGTAGCGATGTCCGCATCATCCTCCCCTTCTTGCAATTGAGTCGTCCTCGACTCAAATGTGTCTTCCTCGCCCATATATGGTTTCAAATCTGCAATATTAAAAGAGGAAGTAACCCTAAAATGTGCAGGCAACTCAATTTCATATGTATTATCATTAATTTTTTGAAACACTTTGAAGGGTCCAGCAGCTCTAGGTAGTAATTTAGATTTTCTCAAATCAGGAAATCTATCCTTTCTCAAATGCACCCAAACCAAATCACCAGGTTCAAAAGTAACATGCTTCCTACCCTTGCTACCAGCTTGTTGATACTTAGCGTTCATGCTCTCAATGTTTGATTTAGTTTGCTCATGCATTTTCAGAATTAATTCAGCACGGCGAGAAGCATCAAAATTCAATTTCTCTGAAGGTGGCAGAGCCAAAAGATCAATGGGAGCACGAGGAATAAAACCATATACAATCTGAAAAGAGCACAATTTAGTAGTAGAATGCAGCGAACGATTGTAAGCAAATTCAATATGAGGTAAACATTCTTCCCATAATTTGATGTTATGTTTCAGAACAGCCCTTAGCATGGTAGATAAACTACGGTTCACTACTTCGGTCTGTCCATCAGTTTGAGGGTGACAAGTGGTAGAAAAGAGTAATTTTGTCCCCAACTTAGCCCATAAGGTTTTCCAAAAATGACTAAGAAATTTGGCATCTCTATCTGAAACAATAGTGTTTGGAACCCCATGCAAACGAACAACTTCTCGAAAGAACAAATCAGTAATATGGGCAGCATCATCAGTTTTGTGGCATGGTATGAAATGTGCCATTTTAGAAAATCTGTCAACAACAACAAAAATACTATCCCTTCCCTTCTTTGTTCTAGGCAACCCTAAAACAAAATCCATAGAAACATCCTCCCATGGAGCACTAGGAACAGGAAGAGGCATATATAAACCATGTGGATTAAGACGGGACTTAGCTTTTTGACAGGTGGTGCAATGAGCAACAAACCGCTCCACATCTCTCCTCATCTTTGGCCAAAAGAAATGGCTTGCTAAGATGTCTTCCGTCTTCTTGACACCAAAGTGTCCCATCAATCCTCCACCATGTGCTTCCTGCAATAGTAAGATACGCACAGAACCAGCTGGAATGCACAATTTGTTAGTTCGAAACACAAAACCATTAGTGAGAACAAACTTGTTCCATATTTTTCCTTCTTTACATTGCAGCAGCACATCTTTGAAATCAGCATCAAAAGCATATTGTTCTTTAATTGTTTCCAAGACAAAAATCTTAAAATCAAGTTGGGACAACATATTGTAACGGCGAGATAAGGCATCCGCAATGACATTATCTTTTCATTTCTTGTGTTTGATGACATAAGGAAAGGACTCAATGAATTCTACCCACTCAGCATGCCTACGGTTCAAATTAGTTTGGTTCTTAATATGCTTCAAAGATTCATGATCAGAATGTATAACAAATTCTTTAGGCCATAATAATGTTGCCATGTTTCTAAAGTTCATACTAGTGCATATAATTCTTTATTATAAGTGGAGTAGTTCAGACTAGGCCCATTCAGTTTCTCGCTAAAATAAGCAATAGGTTTCCCCTCTTGCAACAAGACACCTCCCAATCCAATACCACTAGCATCACATTCCAATTCAAAAGTCTTACTGAAATCTGGTAATTGGAGAAGGGGTGTATGAGTTAACCTATTCTTCAAAGATGTAAATGCAGCCTCTTGCGCCTTGCCCCATGTGAATGGGGCACCCTTCTTTTGTAAGCTCATGCAGTGGGCCTGCTATGGTGCTGAAGTCTTTCACAAAACGACGATAAAATCCAGCAAGTCCGAGAAAGCTTCGTACTTGTGTGACCGTGGTAGGAGTCGGCCAGCTGTGTATCGCCTCCACCTTGGCTTGATCAACTTCAATTTCCTGTGGTGTCACAACATAGCCAAGAAAAGAAACTCGATCCATGCAAAAGGTGCACTTGTCAATGTTACCAAATAAGCGTGCATCACGTAAAGCATTGAAAACAGCACGGAGATGATCAAGATGAACTTCGAGAGATGCGCTATAGATCAAGATGTCATCGAAATATACTACCACAAATCTTCCAATGAAAGCACGTAAAACCTCATTCATTAATCTCATGAAAGTGCTAGGTGCATTCGTGAGACCAAAAGGCATGACTAACCACTCATACAAACCAAACGTTGTTTTCCATTCATCACCTAGCTTCATGCGAATTTGATGGTATCCACTACGCAAATCAATTTTAGAGAAAATCATCGAGCCACTAAGTTCATCAAGCATATCATATAATCTAGGAATACGATGACGATATCTAATGGTAATGTTATTAATTGCTCGACAATCTACACACATGCGCCATGATCAATCTTTCTTTAGGACCAAAAGGACAGGAACGGAGCAAGGACTAAGGGACTCACGCACATAACCTTTGTCGAGTAATTCCTGTACTTGCTGCTGAATCTCCTTAGTCTCCTCCGGATTGGTCCTGTATGGTGCTCGGTTGGGCAAAGAAGCCCCAGGGATGAGGTCAATCTGATGCTCAATCCCTCTCAATGGTGGCAGCCCGGCTGGTACCTCTTGTGGAAACACATCAGCGTATTCCTGCAAAAGCTTAGTGATAGAAGGAGGCAAATCACATGGTGTGTCGTGAAGTGAGAACAAAGTTTCTTTGCAAACAAACACATAGCAGATTGCAGTATCACTTTTTAATTCAAACAAATCAGATTTGGAAGCAAAAAAAAACAAGCGCTCTTTAATTTTATTTCATTCTTCTTCATATGAGCAGATTTGGAATTGTCAGTCTTAGGCTGTACCGATTTCTTCACGACATCTGAATTTTCATTTTCAGCAGATTTCTTATTTTTCTCTTTGCAAGCTCTAGCATTGTCATCCTTCAAAATAGCATCAGGGGACATCGGGTGCAAAACAAGTTTCTTCTCATGATGCATGAAAGAGTATTGATTTAATTTACCATGATGTAATGTATCTTTATCAAATTGCCAAGGTCGACCAAATAGCATAGAACAAGCTTGCATAGGTATCACATCACAATCAATGTAATCATGGTAGGAACCAATTGCAAATTCGACACAAACCAGACGTGTTACCTTAAGCTTACCACTGTCGTTGAACCATTGGATGTAGTAGGGATGTGGATGTGGAAGTGTTGTCATCCCAAGCTTTTCTACCATGGTAGCACTTGCTAAATTGTTGCAGCTCCCTCCATCAATAATAATGCGGCACGATCGTTCCAAAACTACACACTTAGTTTGGAATAGATTGTGTCGCTGGTTCTGTTCAGCTTTGATCATTTGGGCACTCAAGACACGCCTCACAACAAGACTCTCATAGTGGGCAGCATGATCAGCCCCAATGTGCTCTTCATCATCATTCTTCTTTCCTGCTTCTTGTGCAGCAAGTATGACGTATGTTTCATTATCTAAATCACTAGTGGATGAGTACTCACCATTTTCTCGTACAACCAGCACACGCTTGCTTGGGCAGTCCCTTCGTAGGTGCCCAAAACCCTTGCACTGGAGGCATTGAATGTCTTTTATTCTCCCGGTAGAAGCAATGGAAGAAAAAGTGTTGGCTGCAACTTGGGTGGATCCTTTTGTTGTCTCGATTGCACACGAAGGTGCTGATTTTGATGTAGTCCTGGGCAACCCATTGGAATCATCGTCTGGAGAATCATGCTTAGTACCAGCAGCACTTGAGCGGAACTGCCATGAGGTAGTTCGACCTGCAGAAATGTTAGTTCTTGTACGTCGTCCCTGCACTTCTCTTTCAGCCTTACAAGCAAGATGGAATAATCGAGTGACGTTAGTGTATTCTTTATAAGCCAATATGTCCTGAATTTCTCTTGTTAAACCATCCATAAACCTAGCCATTGCAGCCTCTTCATTTTCAACTAGGCCACAACGCATCATGCCTATTTGAAGTTCTTGATAGTATTCCTCAACAGATTTGTTGCCTTGTCTAAGTTGTTGTAATTTATGCAACAGGTCACGAGCATGATAGGAAGGAACAAAACGACGACGCATGATTCGTTTCAAAGCATTCCAAGTTTGTGGTACGGTAGCTGGATTTTTAGTTTGATATTCATGTCACCAAACGGAAGCAAAGTCAGTGAATTCACTAGTGGCAGCTCTAACCTTTTTATCATCAGGGAAATCATGGCATGCAAATTTTTGATCTACTTACAATTCCCAAGACAGATATACATCCGAATCATATTTACCATCAAAAGGTGGTATGTAGAATTTAATGCTGCGTAGGGAATCGTCATTGTCACGTACCTCGCGTCGTTTTGCTCGACCACCCATACCACGATGGTCGCGACGTGGCTGCCGTCGATACCTGAAAGGTCCGTCATCAAGCTCGGTATCCGCCGAATACTCCGCCTCGTCATATCTTGCAGCACTGCCAACGGAGTCGTGGCTGTCATCAACACGTCTTTGCCTCTCTTCGCGTCCAACCTGTTCCATCCTCTCAATCGCTCAATGATTGCTGCAAGAGAAGTGTTAATAGCCCCAGCAGTGCTTTCTAATGTGGTCAGTTTGGTGTTGGTGCAAATCTGCGTCGACTCTAATTGACCAATGCGTTCATTGGTGACTTGAATATCCTCATTGAGAGCATCTGTGTGTAGCTTTACTTGGCGTTCGAAATGCTAAATGATGCCCCTCGTACGTGGTTGTCGGTACCCTCAATACCGGGTACCCTCGCGCACAGGGTAAAACTTCCTAGTAACCTCGCTCCCTCTGCAGGGGCGAGGTTTGAAGGCGCCACGTGTCCAGCGGGGCCGGAGCTCCCCTCCCCACGGAGGATAGCTCAGGGCCTGCCGCGTGGCCCAGGAGGCCGGACCTCGCCCCTCCGCAAGGGCGAGCTCCGAAGGCACCACGTGTCCGGCAGGGCAGGGGCTCTCCTCTCCTCAAAGGATAGCTTCGAGCCTGCCACGTGGCCCGGAAGACCGGACTTCGCCCTCTCCGCGGGGGTGAGCTCCGAAGGCTCCACGTGTCCAGCGGAGCCGGAGCTCCCCCCCTCCTCAGAGGAGAGCTCCGGGTCCGACACGTGGCCAGCAGAACAGTGCTGCCGACCGGCGCGGTAGGCAGCGAGAGTAAAGGCGCGCCATGCCTTTACCGTACAAAGCATTCAAGACCCGCGCCTTCCCGAGACGAAGAGACGCAGCGCACGCCTGTCAGGAGGCGCTGTGACCAGTCACAGTCAGGACAGGCGTACAGTGTCTGAAGCTGCAGGCTATTGAAGGCAGCGACAAGACCAGACAAGACATGCCCTGCCGCCCCTGCCATCGCCAACGACTACACGCTACACTTACCCTGCGGCATGGGTAGGGTGGCAGGAAGAGGACTTCGACGCCAGCGCCAAGACATAATAGCTGGTAGGAAATTACCCCGGAGCCACCTGTCGGGTCCCGGGCCCACCTTGTAAGCTGCTCGAGCCTTGGACTATAAAAGGCTCGGGTAGGCAACGTTAGCAAGGGTTCGTACTCTAGCCATTCGCACCCCTGGGTTCGCACTCCAGCAACTCATACGCTAGACATCAGTCATCCCCAAGCTCAGGACTCCGGTTCTGAGCAACGAGCAATACAGCGAGCACCTCAGCTCACCGTGGACGTAGGGTTTTACGCTCCGGCGGCCCGAACCACGTAAAATCCGCCGTGTCAAGCTCTTACTAACTTGTCCATACGCTCAAGCTCTCCGCAAGCGACTAGCCCCTCCGAAAAAGAACCTCCGCGGGCTGCCCAGTGCAGGCCCGGGGGAAGTGTCGACCGCACACTTCGACATTTGGTGCGCCAGGTAGGGGGCTTTTCCCTTGCACGACGAGTTTCTGCCGACGAGGATGACCAAGCTTCCTTCAGCGGCAAGCTCTCCTCCCCCGCGTTCACGACGGACCGTGACTAGCGGGGAGTACGTGTCGACATACTCAGGACAGAGTGTGTCGGCACAAGCAGGAAGCCAGCAGCCGACTCCGGCAACGCCGACTCCGGCAATACAGGTGTCGGTACCTGAGATATGGGGTACCCCCGCGCACAGGGTAAAATGCCTAAGGTACTCACCCTTCTCCGCAGGGAGAGCTCCGAAGGCGCCACGCGTCCGGCGGGGCCGGACCTCCCTCTCCTCAGAGGAGAGGTCCGAAGACGCCACGCGTCCAGCGGGGCCGGGCCTCCCTCTCCGCAGAGGAGAGCTCCGGGCCCGCCACGTGGCATGCAGAGGTTGGACCTCCCCCTCCGCGGGGAGAGGTCCGGAGGCTCCACGTGCCCAGCAGGCTGGACCCTTCTCGCCTCAGAGAAGGGCTCCGGACCTGCCACGTGGCCAGAAGAACGGTGCTGCCTGCCCCCGAGCGGTAGGCAGCGGGCGTAAAGGCGCCCCACACCTTGCCCGTACAAGGTATTCAAGGCCCGCGTCTTGCCAAGACACGGAAACGCGGAGCACACGTCTGTCAGGTGCCGTTGCGCCCAATCGCATCACAGACTGGCGCACGGTGTCAGAACCTGCCAGCCAATAAACGCCGCGACAAGACATCCCATGCCGCCTGCGCCGTCATCAACCACTACGACTAGCACGCGGCATGGGCAGGGCGGCAAGATGAAAACTCAGAAGCCTTCGACCAGAGGCAACCACCGGCGTAACTACAGATACGGTAGATAATAGACAATCTTCCCGGGACCACCTGTCGGGTCCCGGCTCCCCTTGTAAGCCGCCCGAGTCTTGGACTATAAAAGGCTCGGGCAGGCGTCGATAGCAAGGGTTCGCACTTTGCAACTCATACGCTAGTCATACACTCTCAAGCTGTAACTCACCCTCAAGCTCAGGCCTCCGGCCCTGAGCAGCAAGCAATACAGCGAGCTCCGTAGCTCGCCGTGGACGTAGGGTTTTACGCTCCGGCGGCCTGAACCACGTAAAACTCGCCGTGTAAAGCTCTCGCTAACTCGTCCATCTGCGCAAGCTTTCCGCTAGGAGACTAGCCCCGCCGAAAAAAAGAACCTCCGTGGGCTGCCCAGTGCAGGCCCGGGGGAAGTGTCGATCGCACACTTCGACATTTGGCGCGCCAGGTAGGGGGCTTTTCCCCTAGCTCGACGAGTTTCCGCCGACGAAGATGACCAAGCTTCCTTCAACGGCAAACTCTCCCCCTCCGCGTTCACGGCGGACCGTGACCACTGGGGAGTACATGTCGACACACTCAGGACGGAGTGTGTCGGCACAAGCGGGCAGCCAGCAGCCGACTCCGGCAACGCCGACTCCGGCTATGCAGGCCCCGACCAGCGTGAGGTCTTCTGCAGCGCTGAGCGTACACCATGGAGGTGCGCTAGCTGCAGCAAGAGCGCTGCTGCGCAACCCGCCTGCGGGGGATGCGCCCCATTCAGCGACCCAGCAATGGGTCCACGAGGTGGACCGCCTCGTCGTCGCCGCCGCGAACCCTCGGTTTCGGCGAGGACGACGCCCAGGTCAACCGGCTGTGTCGCTGACGCGCACACCCACAGTTGACGGGCTAACGGCGGATTCCAGCTCCTCCAGGCTCCTGTCGACGGACCTGCGAAGGGAACTGGAACGGTGCCACTTGGGGCAGGACGCCCGGGTGTACCTCGAGCGACGCCGAGAAAGGCGTCGCAACCAGGAGGCAGGCGACAGCATGTCGTCGGCCTCGACACAACCAGAAGGGCAGGTCTTCGCCATGCGAGCCCCGCCACAGGCATATGCTGCGCAGCATATGCCACAACCATATGCGCCGCAAGTAGCGGCCCCAGTCTATGGTGCAGCCATGCCCATGCCGGGATATGCGGTGCCAGGAGCGAACCAAGCGTTCGCAGCGCCTATACCTGCGGCTGCAGGTGCAGGATGTGCGGCCCTTGCACCCCACCTTCGCTTCACAAGGTGGCCACGCAAGTTCCACCCGCACCTGCCCGAGAAGTACGACGGCAGCGTCAACCCAGCGGAGTTCCTCCAGATCTACTCCACCGCCGTACTTGCCGCAGGAGGGGACGAGGCTGTCATGGCCAACTACTTCCCCGTCGCCTTGACCGGCCCAGCCCGGTCTTGGCTCATGAATCTACCTCAGGGGTCCATAACTTCCTGGGGTGAGCTCTGCCGGCAGTTCGTCGCCAACTTCGGCAGCTCCTACACCCGTCCCGGCACGGAGCTCGACCTCCACGCCGTCAAACAACAACCTGGGGAGTCGCTGCGCTCTTTCATCCAGCGGTTCTCTCAGGTGCGCAACACCATCCCACATATCCAAAGCGCCTCTGTGGTGGTGGCGTTCCGACAGGGTGTCCGGGACGAGAAAATGCTCGAGAATCTCGCGACCAGAGAGGTCCGCGACGTCTCGGAGCTCTTCAGCCTGGCGGACAAGTGCGCCAGAGCAGCTGAAGGGCGGAACTGGCACGCACTGCCGACCTCCGAGTCAGGAGGGCAGCCCGGGTCCGGTGCTGCTGCCTATGGGGGTGGCAAGAAGACCAAGAACCAGGGGGGTGGCAAGAAGATGTCACCATTCACGGCCCCCGTCGCCGCAGCTGTGACGACCAGTGGAGCTCGGGGGCCACGCCCTGACAAAAGGCAGCGGCAGTCACCGGCCCCAGACAGTGACCAAGGCGGGCTATGCCCCGTGCATGGCACCTGCAACCATACTGCTGCCGAGTGCTGGGAGATCCAGAGGCTCGCAGAGCGCTGCCGCAAAGGAAGACAGCAGAGGGCCGAAGCACCGCCCTACCCTCAGAGGGATGGCAAACAGGAGGTCGGCGCCCCAGTCACCGCTGCCCACCAGGTGGGGTTCCAGGAGCCTCAGCGTGTCATAAAGACAGTGCATGGCGGTGAGGACTCCAGTTCCGACGGTGACGGGCCTGGGCGTTAGCCAACTACAGCACGCCTCCGTGCCTCGAACATACCTCTCGGGAGCCGCCTAAGGTCCGTCAACCCCTTGAAGGCCTTGCCAGAAGGGGAAGACGCCTTAGGTCATCCAAGGTGAGCCCGGGTCCACCTACCCCTTGAAGGCCTTAGCCAGAAGGGGAGAACTCCCCGGGGGCCCCCGAGAGAAGCCGCGCAGGGCCTGATCCAGCGTGAAGACAACAACCTCGACAAGACTCGGCTTGCAGGGAACACCCCACAACGCACGGTCTCGGCTAATGCTCTAAGCACTACCGCCAAAGAACCAAACGCGACGGGGGCCCGCAAGAGGGCAACCTGGTGAAGCGGCACGCTATATTCCAAGAAGGACCCATAAGCTCTCCCCCAGCAGGGAAGGTCCCTTCCGAATCATGAAAGCTGCCGCCCCAGGTACACATGCCTTTCAACCGAGAGTGGGATCCATTCCCAAAAAATCCTTGCCATGAAGCAACACTATAAGTCATACTTACTGAGCATCGGTAGAACAGGGTTATTCACTTCTGTAATAAACCCCATAGAATTTAGGAACAGAGCTTGGGGTAGCTAAGTCTCAAGGGACGGTACAGGACTACGTCCAGTTTAGCCTGGTTCCGACCCTAAGCGCGTAGAGTCTTGCTTCCCTTGTAGACGAGGCGGAACATTGCCCCCATGTACAGCCAGAATTCCACCTATGGGTACGAATACAGAGACCTGTTCTACTTAGCTCTCTCTCATGCGCTCATTTAAATTATGCATTAATTTTTATGATCGCACTATCTCTGTATGTTCATCATACATCTAGCTCCCCCTCTCCTGCGCTCATCCATAGTCGGCATTTGCTATCCTACCGAAGGCGGCTGCGCTTGAGGCACCTGCCGATGGCTGAGTGAGTCTCTCGGGCCTCCCCCAGTCAGGTGTTGCGCTGCCAGTTGGTCACCTCTAGGAAAGGCCAGCGTTGTGCATGGGGGGTCCAGGGTGCGTATCCAGCTTAGCCGGCCCAGAGCCCAAAGCATGCGCATCCTGCCCTCCGGAGGTCCAGGGGAGTACGTCCGCTTTGCCTGGTCATGAACCCAAAGCGCGTGCACTCTGCTTCCCCAGCGCATGGCCCGGTACTAGGGATCGGACGGCCGTACCCGGACCTCGGAGGGAGCCGGAGCTCCGGCGCCTCGTGCACAGAATTGCCCAAGCCCCGTATAGCGGGTCAGGACCATAAGACGAATAAGACTAAGAGACAGGAGGGGAGGACCCCCCGAGGAGAATTACGTTTCCTCTACCTGTGTGCAGGACCTCCAGGTTATGGCAACAGGGACTGCATGAAGCGGGGGGAAAGGAGCTACCAGCTACTCTGGCCTGGGACTGGAAGGACCGGGACCTGCCCCTCCAGCAGGGGCGGGGCTCAGGGGCCCCACGTGTCCAGCGGGTACGGAACTCTCTCCTTCCTTGAGGAGGGCTCCGGGCTCGCCACGTGGCAGGCAGGAACCGGACCTCCCCCCCTCAGTGGGAGGGCTCCGAAAGCCCTACGTGTCCGACATGGCCGGAGCTCCCGTCTCTTGAGGAGGAGCTCCGGACCCGCCACGTGGCAGGCAGATTTGGAGCCCCCCATAGGGCGAGGTTCGGAGACCTCCGGGGGCCCCTAACACGGTTAGGACCCGGGGAGGGTGTCTGCGCGAAGCTCCGAGATTGGAAATGGCCTCTGAGTACCTTGCGGAGCTAAGGACTCAGCCAGGCAAAGCCAAGAAGGAGAGAAAAAGCATCACAGACACAAGTATCCAAGAGAGTCAAATTAAACGAGGCTCCATGAACTGGACTACAGACTCGATAAAAAAGGGAGAAACAAGTCCTAAGGACATCCCGGCTCTCGCCGGAACCTTGCGGCTACAAGGGCGGCCACATTCTCAACTTCAGCCCTGGCAGCTTCCTCCCGCTCCGCGGCTGGGCCCTCTCTCGCTGGCTCTAGCGAAAAATAGGGGTCGCGGCTCTTGAAGCATGCCAGCACATGCGAAGCGACCTCTAAAGCTAAGCTGCGGCCCTCGGCCTCAAGCTCGCTGGCGACCACCGAGTCGAGTCTGTCCAGCTTGGCGCTGATCGACTCCAACGCAGGGATCACCTCTGCCACCTTCAGTGCAGGAGGCGCCGCCCTCACCGGACTGAAGCCAAGAGGAATCAGGGCGGACCCCGCTCGATCCACCAAGCATGAGACCGCAAGAGCCTCGGAGGATCGCAAGGCTGAGAGCTCCTCCACCTCGCGGCGGGCCGCCTGCAGAGCCTCCAGGTTCCTCTCGGAGAATTCCTTCTCCTTGGCCGCCAGGGAACTCTCCCGAAGGTGGAGAGTCTTGGCTAGCCGCTACAACTCAGCGGCCTTGAAGCCGGCGGTCAACTCCCGGTCCAAGACCGCCCGGCGATCATGGGAGACCTGTTCCTCCCTCAAGTCAAGGTCTGCCTTCAGAATCTCCAGCTCCTCCATCCGAGCTCGGAGGTCATCCTCGCCCGCGGCCAGCTGCGCGGCGACCCTCTCTGCCTCAGCTGCCACAGAACGCTCCCGCTCCTCAACGGTGAGTTCGCGGCGCTCCAACCGCTGCCGTATTTCCACAGCAGCAGAGAGGCTCTCTTCGGCCCGGGCGTGTGCCTCCAGGGCCTCCCTGTTGATCCGCCGCGACTGGGTGTCCATGCGGTCAACAGCCCGCTTCATCCGGTCGACCAGCGCTTCCCTGAAGTCGAGCAACTCCCGCCTGGAGTCGAGCTCGCTCTTAACCTTCGCGGTCCTCTCCCGCAAAAGGTTCCCCCAGATGAGGAGGCGGTCCCGTTCAACCGTATACTCCTCCCGCTCGCGCCCTAGCGCAGCCAAGACCTGCCGGACGCTCGACTCGGCAAGCGCGAAGGCGTCCACCAGAGGCAATGGAGCAACAGAGGCTGGGGCAGTCCCTCCGACCTCCTCCATTACCTCGTCCTCAGGAAGAGCCGACGCACCAGCAGCCGAGACGAGACGCCGATCAGGAGAAGATGGCTCCGCGGCTCTGGCAGCCAGGCCAGCCGGGCTCTTTTCAGCTTCCGGCTCCTTGACCTGAGGAGAGGGACGAGCCGGGGAAGGCGGTGCTGGAGAAGAAGCCAGACTGCCTAGTGCAGGATCAACCTGTGCTGGCTCGGGGGCCGCGGTTGCCGTCTCGGCAGGAAGAGACGACGACGCCGCAGAGTCCGGGCACACCGGAACAGGAGAAGTTCACGCTGGCCTGGGGGCCGCGGCAGCTGCCCCTGGCTCCGGACGCTGCGGCACAGATTCCCCGCAAGACGGGGAAGGCCGGGAAGCGCGGACACTCCAGCGAGCTCTGAACCCCGACTTCTGAGCCGGGGTAGGACTTCCAGAGCCCACAACCGTCACCGACGACCGCTCCGCAGTCGCTTGGACTGGCGGAACAGGGGACGCCCCAGAGGCTTCCCCCAGCGCATCAACCCGGGGCCTCTTTGAGTCGCCACCGGAGGGAGTGTCAGGCACCCCAGAATCCCGACTTGGCGCCGACGCTGTTGCTGGAAGAGATCGAGCGCGTTTCTTCTCTGGCAGCGGGTTGGAAGCCATGGCAAGGGAGAACTCGAAAGCACAAGAGTCCGAGAAACTGCAATGGGGGTAAGACCTCCTCTAAAAAGCTTCCCGGTGCAATTCCAAGCGATTCGGAACTCTTCGAGTATCCCGCACCGGCAACCGCTTCGGTTCCTAGACCAAATGCCGATGACGGGTGGGCCCAAGCCGCTTAACTAAAGCGGTGGGGTCCAGGAGTCAGTCTCCTGAGAAGATGAGCCGGCAAGGCGCTTCGGCGGTTCCCGAAGAAAGCGCCGCAACATGCAGAAGTGGCAGCCTTGGGAACCGCCGCAGTAAAAGCAATCATCAAGTGAGCGCACGCTCTCACGACCCCGCAGCCGTTCGTGCTCCGGCAGCGGTCAATTCGGGACTTAGAGAAAGTGCGCGGATCGGAAGAGACGGAGGTCCCACCTCGGGCTCGCTATCTCCCCCGAGATGGGCCCGGGGGCCACTGTCGGTACCTGAGATATGGGGTACCCCCGCGCACAGGGTAAAATGCCTAAGGTACTCACCCTTCTCCGCAGGGAGAGCTCCGAAGGCGCCACGCGTCCGGTGGGGCCGGACCTCCCTCTCCTCAGAGGAGAGCTCCGGGCCCGCCACGTGGCATACAGAAGCCGGACCTCCCCCTCCGCGGGAGAGAGGTCCGAAGACGCCACGCGTCCAGCGGGGCCGGGCCTCCCTCTCCGCAGAGGAGAGCTCCGGGCCCGCCACGTGGCATGCAGAGGTTGGACCTCCCCCTCCGCGGGGAGAGGTCCGGAGGCTCCACGTGCCCCGCAGGCCGGACCCTTCTCGCCTCGGAGAAGGGCTCCGGACCCGCCACGTGGCCAGAAGAACGGTGCTGCCTGCCCCCGAGCGGGCGTAAAGGCGCCCCACACCTTGCCCGTACAAGGTATTCAAGGCCCGCGTCTTCCCAAGACGCGGAAACGCGGAGCACGCATCTGTCAGGTGCCGTTGCGCCCAGTCGCATCACAGACTGGCGCGTGGTGTCAGAACCTGCCAGCCAATAAACGCCGCGACAAGACATCCCATGCCGCCTGCGCCGTCATCAACCACTACGACTAGCACGCGGCATGGGCAGGGCGGCAAGATGAAGACTCAGAAGCCTTCGACCAGAGGCAACCACCGGCGTAACTACAGATACGGTAGATAATAGACAATCTTCCCGGGACCACCTGTCGGGTCCCGGCTCCCCTTGTAAGCCGCCCGAGTCTTGGACTATAAAAGGCTCGGGCAGGCGTCGATAGCAAGGGTTCGCACTTTGCATCTCATACGCTAGCCATACACTCTCAAGCTGTAACTCACCCCCAAGCTCAGGCCTCCGGCCCTGAGCAGCAAGCAATACAGCAAGCTCCGTAGCTCGCCGTGGACGTAGGGTTTTACGCTCTGGCGGCCTGAACCACGTAAAACTCGCCATGTCAAGCTCTCGCTAACTCGTCCATCCGCGCAAGCTTTCCGCTAGGAGACTAGCCCCGCCGAAAAAAAGAACCTCCGCGGGCTGCCCAGTGCAGGCCCGGGGGAAGTGTCGATCGCACACTTCGACAACAGGCGCCAGCTAGCGTGAGATCTTCTGCAGCGCTGAGCGTTCCCCACGGGGGTGCGCTGGCTGCAGCGAGAGCGCTAATGCGCAATTCACCTGCTGGGGACGTGCCCCATTCAGCGACCCAGCAGTGGATTCGCGAAGTAGACCGTCTCGTCGTCGCCGCCGCAAACCCTTGACTTCAGCGGGGACGACGCTCCGGCCAACCGGCTGTGTCACTGACGCGCACGCTGACGGTTAACGGACAGACGGCGGATTCCAGCTCCACCAGGCTTCTGTCGACGGACCTGAGGACTGAGCTGGAACGATGCCACCTGGGCCAAGACGCCCGAGTGTTCCTCGAGCGGCGACGAGAAAGGCGTCGCAGCCAAGAGGTTGGCGTCAGCATGACGACTGCCTCAACCCTGCCTGAGGCGCAGACTTTCGCCACGCGAACTCTGCCCCAGGCATACGCCATGCAGCATATGCCACATCCATATGTCCTTCAAACGGTGCCCCCGGTCTATGGCGCAGCCTTGCCCATACCGGGGTACACTGTGCCAGCGGCGAACCAAGCGTTCGCGGCACCAACGCCTGCAACAACAGGGGCAGGATGTGTGGCCCTGGCGCCCCACCTCCGCTTCGCGAGGTGGCCGCGCAAGTTTCGGCCGCACCTGCCTGAGAAGTACGATGGCAGCGTCAACCCGGCGGAGTTCCTCCAGATCTACTCCATCGCCGTACTTGCCGCAGGAGGGGATGAGGCCGTCATGGCCAACTACTTCCCCGTCGCCTTGAGCGGCCCAGCCCGGTCTTGGCTCATGAACCTCCCCCAGGGTTCCATAACTTCCTGGGGAGAGCTCTGCCGGCAGTTCATCGCCAACTTCGGCAGTTCCTACACCCGTCCTGGCACGGAGCTTGACCTCCACGCCATCAGCGCTCCTTCATCCAGCGGTTCTCCCAGGTACGCAACACCACCCCCCACATCCCGAATGCATCCGTAGTGGTCGCATTCCGACAAGGTGTGAGGGACAAAAAGATGCTCGAGAAGTTGGCCACCAGGGAGGTGCAACACATCTCGGGGCTCTTCAGCCTGGTGAACAAGTGCGCCGGGGCAGAAGACGGGCGTCATTGGCACTCACTGCCAGCTTCCGAAGCCGGAAGACAGCCCGAAGACGGCGGAGTTCAAGCTGAGCTCCCGACCACGTCAGACAGCCAAGAGCCAAGCATTGGCTGACTTCGTGGCTGAGTGGACGCCAATGAAGGCTGACTCAGGGGGTCGCGAAGACGGTGAACCAAAGTACCGAGCTCCGGTGTTCACCGGGCCTCACTGGACGCTCTTCTTCGACGGCTCCTCGCGAAAGCAGGGGGCCGGTGCCGGCGTACTGCTTCTCATGCCATCGGGGGAGCAGTCTGGGTACATGGTGTGTCTCAATTCCAAGGCAACCAACAACTTGGCAGAGTATGAAGCACTCATCTTTGGCCTAAAAGACAGTCCTGTCTCTGGGCGCTCGCCAGTTGTTGGCGCAGGGCGACTCCCAGCTGGTTATCAAGCAAGTTAAGGGTGAATGCCCCTGCAATGACCCACAGCTAGCTGCTTATCTGCTCCACGTGCGGATGTTGGAGAAATACTTCCTCGCCTTGGACCTGCGCCATGTACCGCGCGCTGGCAAGGCCGCAGCTGACGACCTCTCAACGAAGGCCTCCATCAGAGCCCCTGCGCCCGAAGGAGTCTTCGAGAGGACGTTGCTGCGGTCCACAGCCCAGCCCGCCGAGCCGGGCGAAGGGGGCTGAACCAGTGCCTCGAAGCTAGGCAGTTGTCACACCCGGTTTTTCCGAAGAAACAACCAAGTGAATATCACATGTATGCCAGGATCATTTTCTCATACATGTGATGACAAATAGTGAAGCATCATTTATTACAAGCCAGGTGTCGAATATAAATAAGTCTTACATCGCAAATGTCTCAATGGACACTAATGCTTCATCACAAGTAAATAAACTAGCAGTGGAATATTATTCATTAGGGCTCCATCACAGGCGTTGCCCGGGGGTCTTCATGAACCTAAAAGCCTTCCTCGGGTCCAAAATCTTGGTCATTATACACCACCTCATTATCTTGACCTGAGCAGCAATATAAACCAACAAATATGCAAGGTTGAGTACCAATGGTACTCAGCAAGTGTGGGAAAATTATATCATGCATGGCTAGAACAAGGAGAGGTTGAACTCATGGTTAAAGCACTACGCAATTAATACCTATCACCTTAGCTTATTAAGCACCTACATTACTACACAGGTGAAATGGTCCCAATCTCCCATCCCATCATCATAATCCAATAACCATAACATCATTTCCAATGTTAAGCTCCCCGCTTAACATCCACAACTTCCAAAAACCTTCACTCCTCTAATCATGAATAAGTCCAGGCCGCTCTTAACCGTGAGCACGGCTGTCAAGACAGTTTTGACTCTGCAGAGTTTGTATCACTGTACCCACAAGTAGTGATTTCATCCCCCGTTGCCGGGTGGACTAAAAAAAACCTCCATTATGCCAGTGGCTACGATCCACATTCACACTTCCCAGGTGTGCAGCCAGGAGATCACTACGAAGCCTTTACAAAGGGATTCCCGACGAGCGTGGGTCCACTGAGGTTTCACCCCTAACAGCATACAAGAGGCTCCAACCCCGCTGCAGTGGCCCCCTCTTGAGCCTTGCGGTTCATATGGTAGTCCAGCTGACACCTATTCCCCGCACCATCCAACACACCCATACTACGCCGGGGATACACCTAATTAATTGGCTAAGCTGCCCCATCTCAGCATGTGGTTGGCACTGTAAAGCCGGGTTACATGCTCCATGAACCGGTCCTTAGGATCCAGGCAAGTACTAAACACAAACCCAAGTCTCGTGCACCCAGCACACAACCAAAACATCCAACTTGCCTTGATCCCTACCTCTACATAACTCACAATGTCTCATTCAAGAGTATGGTAATATAAACTGATGATCTCATGTCCCAAATATCCCATTCTAAGCATGGCTAAGCATATGCATAATAATAAATGACATGGTAAAATAAGTCCCAACCCAAGCTACAAGGAAACAAGGTAATGCAATTCTAGGGAAACTTCCTATCGTGGGTTTCATATTTCAATTGACAATGCAAATAATTCTAGCTACACATCCTAGCATAGGATCAAAGTGGTCAAGGACACTTGCCTCCTTCTTGCTGCTCTTGGAATGGGTATTCCTGGTCTTGGAAATGAATAACTTGTTCTTGAACAGGTTCTACTTCATACCATCACACATAGCAAAAGAAAAACAACAATCCATAAGACATAGTTCACACTTACACTTCATACAAACCACACATTCACATTTATGAAATTCATTCACCATTATATGTGTTGTGTTTCAGTTTTAAATAAATTCCTTATATTAAACTACCAAGTATGTATGGAAAGTATTTTTCTTCTCCATATGTGCCTTTACAACTTCTATCAACCCTAAACTGAACTCTTTGGATTTTAGAAACTCCATTTATCATTTACTAGTTGCTATATTTTCAGATTTATATTCCTATGCCTAATTGTGTATTTTATTATTAAATTAGTAATACACATCACCTAAACAGAATAGGTTCTGGTCCTAAATAATTTAAAATCATATTTTGACCTTGGTTTCTGATGTAGACCATTTCATAATTATTTTCCCTATTTTTCTATAACTATTCTTTACTTAAAAATGTGTCCCTATACTAATAAATGTGAATAATAGATGAAACAGATTTATTTCAGCCCAAAAATATACTTTTATCTCACTCCAAAGTTTTCTAAGTACTGAGAAAGTTTTTAATTAATTTTGACAATTATGTTTGTCCCCCTTTTTAATTTTTAAACACTAGTTACATATTTAATTTTCTAAATTAAATACTAAACAGGGCTAAAATAATGAATTCACCCCATTACAGGGTCTATAATATTATTTTCATAATTTCCAGGGGTCTAGATACACTTATCAGAGGTGTTTTTCCTAATTTTTATTAAGTCCAGGGGCTAAAACTGGTTTTTAAATGAATTTACATGATTTTCTGGAGTTACAGGGGCTAGATCTGAAGTTTCCGGGGCTAGCTCTCAATTCCAGAGAACCCCAGGGGGTAGCACGTAACAACTCCAGTCTTTATAATGCGGGGTTGACGTGGACCGTCCGATTTTAAACCGACGGCTGAGATTATAACATCGAACCGGTACGCGGGGTTTTAAAGTCTACCGTGCGATTTAAAATAAACGGCGCACAAGCGGCCACGTCGCTCTGATCGAGCGCGTGCGGCGCTGCCGGCGGCGCACGGCGGCGGGAAGCGGCGATCTCGCCGAAAAGTTTCGGATCCTCGAGAATTCTACCTAGAACTGGGATCTTATGGCCTAGATCGGTAGAGGGGAGGTCAGTGATCTCACCTCGGGGGTTTTCTCGAGCTCGGGGGTCCTGGAAAGTGATCGGCGGCGAGGTCCGAGGCAAAACCACGGCGAAGCTCGTCGGCGCTGGGTTTACACCGTAAGTCTTCGGGTTTTCTGCACCTGCAAAGTTCCCCGGAGGCGGTGGATCAAGACCAGCGAGTTAGATCAGAGTTTCCGAGCTTAGATCGGCCAGAATTCACCGGCGAAGTCTCGGTGCTCACCGGAGTGAAAATCGGCGATCGCGTGGGAAAAACTGATCGGATCGGGGGTTTTTATAGCCGGGGGAGGGCGGTGGGTCTGTTGTGATCGAGTTGGAGTCCGCTGGGACCAGAATTCGGGCGGCGAGACAGGTTTCCTGATCGGTTAAGATCGCGCGCGCTCGGGGGGAAAAATCCGGGGTCGGCGCGAGCGAGGTCGGGGATGACAGGTGGGTCCCCCCCGTCGGTGAGAGGCAGCGTGGCGCGCGCGGGGCGGGCTGGCGCGGGAATAGCTGGGCCGGCTGGCGGGTTTCGGCCCACTGGCCAGTTTTTTCCCGTTTTCTTTTTTCTTTTTCCATTTCTTTTCTGTTTTGAGTATAATTTGAATTCCAGTTTGAATTTGAATTTTTGCAAAACATGCAACACGTCCAAAAATTTTTAAATTCCCCTCTGAACATGGTTTTGGGTTTTGAATCAAAATTTGGGGTGTTACAGCTCTACCCCCCTTAAAAGAAATCTCGTCCTCGAGATTGGTGTTTCTAAGAAAACAATTCCGGAAATTGTGCCTTAAGTTCATCTTCCCGTTCTCAGGTGGCTTCCTCTTCTGAGTGATGCTTCCACTGCACCTTGCACATCCGGATTCTTTTATTTCTGGTGAGGCGTTTCATTGTCTCCAAAATCTTGTATGGTTGCTCGGCATAAGACAAATCTTCAGCTACATCCACTTCATTCATGGGTAACACCTCTTCAGGCGTCCTCAGACATTTCTTGAGTTGTGACACATGGAATACATCGTGCACGTCTGATAGATGAACCGGTAACTCTAGTTGGTACGCCACTTCGCCTTTCCTTTCCAAAACCTGAAAGGGTCCGATGTATCGAGGTGACAACTTCCCTTTCACCTTGAACCGACGAAGCCCTCTGATAGGGGACACCTTGAGATAAACATAGTCTCCCACGTTGAAAACGAGCTCTCTTCTTCGTACATCAGCATAACTCTTCTGACGTGTTTGTGCTATCCTCAAATTGTTGCGAATCTCCCTCACCTTCGCCTCGGCTTCTTGTAGCACTTCTGGACTAAACACTTTACTTTCTCCTGTTTGGTTCCAAAATAGGGGAGTTCTGCACTTCCTTCCATACAAAGCTTCAAACGGTGACATTTTCATACTAGCTTGATAGCTGTTGTTATAGGAAAACTCCGCATACGGTAAGTTCTTGTCCCAACTCCTATTGTTTTTTAGTGCACATGCCCTTAACATATCTTCAAGGATCTGATTGGTTCTCTCCGTCTGCCCGTCAGTTTGGGGATGATAGGCAGAGTTGAAATTCAGATGGGTTCCCATGGTTTCATGCAACTTCTGCCAAAACCTCGAGGTGAACTGTGTCCCTCAGTCCGACACTATCTTCTTTGGCACTCCATGGTAACACACAATCCTTGACATGTACAATTCTGCCAATTTGGATCCGCTGTAGCTTTCTTTCACAGGGATGAAATGAGCTACCTTGGTTAGCCTATCAATAATGACCCATATTGAATCATACCCGGATTGGGTCCTAGGCAACCCCACGACAAAATCCATGCTGATTTCTTCCCACTTCCATTCAGGTACTTTGAGTGGTTGCAATAATCCCGCGGGTCGTTGATGTTCTGCTTTCACCAACTGACATGTGTCACATAGGGCAACATGTTCCGCGACATCTCGCTTCATGCCATACCACCAATACCTGCTCTTGAGATCCTGATACATCTTCGTACTCCCAGGATGAATGGAATAGTCGGAATCGTGAGCCTCCTTCAAAATTAATTCACGGATCTCTTTTACTTCTGGCACACAGATCCTTTTCCCGTGCCACACCGTTCCCTGTTCATCCTCTCTAAAACCAGGAGCTTTATTTTCCTTAATGAGCCGTCTGATCTCTTGTATCTTCTCATCATTCTTTTGGCCCTCGCGTATGTCTTGCTCGAGTGTGGAGTCCACTTCCATGGCGATGGCCTCACCACTATTTACTAGACATAGATTGAGCCTTATAACCTCGTCCTTCAATTCTGCGGGCATGTCCTTCAAGATCAACTTATTGACCTGCACTTTCCGACTCAAAGCATCGGCCACGACGTTTGCTTTCCCGGGATGATAGTTGATGCCCACATCAAAGTCATTGATTAGCTCTAGCCATCTCCTTTGTCTGAGGCTGAGATCTGGCTGTGTGAATATGTACTTCAAACTCTTATGATCCGTATATATTTCTGTCCTCTTCCCCATCAAATAGTGCCGCCAAATTTTCAACGCGTGTACCACTGCGGCTAGTTCTAGGTCATGTGTAGGATAGTTCTTCTCGTGCTTCCGAAGCTGCCGGGATGCATAAGCCACGACATGTCCTTCTTGCATGAGAACACATCCCAACCCATTTCCAGAGGCATCGCAGTACACTGTGAAATTCTTCTGCATATCTGGCATAACCAGCACTGGGACTGTTGTCAATCTCTTCTTTAGCTCCTGAAAGCTTGTCTCGCACTGTGGCGTCCAGGTGAATGTGATTCCCTTCTCCAACAGTTTGGTGAGAGGTCTCGAGATCTTGGAGAATCCCTCAATAAACCATCGATAGTATTCAGCCAATCTCAAAAAGCTTCGAACTTCCCCGACATTTTCAGTGGTTTTCCACTTCTGGATATCCTCGATTTTGGCGGGATCTACGGAGATTCCTCCCTCCGAGATTATATGTCCTAAAAAGGGAACTCTCTTCAGCCAAAACTCACACTTGCTCAACTTGGCATATAGTTGGTGTTCTCTCAACCTCTGTAACACCAACCTTAGATGTTTCTCATGTTCTTCTTCATCTTTGGAGAAGATGAGAATATCATCTATGAAAACCACCACAAATTTGTCCAGATATTCCATGAATACCTTATTCATGAGGTACATGAAATATGCCGGGGCATTGGTTAGCCCAAAAGGCATGACAGTGTATTCATACAGTCCGTACCGAGATACGAAAGCTGTCTTCGGAATATCAGATTGCCTTATCTTGAGTTGGTGGTATCCCGACCTGAGATCAATTTTCGAGAACACACAAGCTCCCCTCAACTGATCAAACAAGTCTTCAATGCGAGGCAATGGGTACTTGTTTTTGATGGTTACCTCATTCAAGGCACGGTAATCGACGCATAACCTTTGGGTTCCGTCTTTCTTAGGCACAAATATCACCGGAGCTCCCCATGGTGAGGAACTAGGGCGAACATACCCCTTCTCCGTCAATTCTCTCAAATGATCCTTGAGCTCTTCTAGCTGCTTGGAGTCCATTCGATAAGGTCTCTTGTATATCGGGGCTGTCCCCGGTACTAGTTCAATTGCGAACTCCACGTCACGGTCGGGAGGCATACCTGGCAATTCCTCCGGAAAAACATCTGGATATTCCTTGATGGTCCTGATTTCCTCAACTTTCACCTCCACTTGATTTAATTTGATGTCCCTCCTAGGCTCGTGTATTGTTATGAACTTTACTCTGGTACCACTGGGGTGAGTTAATTCCACCGTTCTGGTCGAACAATAGATGATTCCTTTATGTTTGGTCAACCAATCCATACCCAAAATAATATCTATCCCTTGTGAATCTATCACTATGAGGTTAGCCGTAAATACTACCCCATTAATGTCTAGGTTCACTTTGGGACACACTTGTCTTGTCCTTATTTCTCCACCTGGAGAGTTTACCGCTAGCATATGGTTCATTTGTGTGGTTGCTAAGTCATGCTTCTTAACAAACCCTTTAGCAATGAACGAGTGGGTAGCACCAGAATCAAACAGCAGAGTTGCAAGGTGTAAATTGGCAGGAAACTTACCAACTACCACGTTGGGTGCCTCTTGTGCTTCCTCCATAGTGACGTGGTTCACCCGTCCTCTCACTACATTCTGCTGTTGTGGCGGCGCAGGCTTCTTCTTTGGGCATTTATGGGCGTAGTGCCCCACTTCACCACAGCTGAAACATTGCACCCCAATCTTAGATGCTTGGCCCTTGTTGTCTTGGGGTTGGTTTGGGGGTCCTTGCACTGCTGGTCGAGGTGGATATGCGGGGCGAGGCTGCTGCACAAACTGACGTGGCGGCTGTGCTGGTGCTGCGGGTGGCCTGTAGTTTGGGTTGTACCCTCTTGGTGCTGAATAGGGTACCGCAGCACGGCTCGTCTGCCCCGTAGGTTGCTGCATCATACGTGGGCGGGTGTTGCTCCCTGAGGCCTGATGTGGCCACCCGGCCTTCCTCTTATTCTCATTTTCCAGGGCCTTTAGCTTCCTTTCTATCACAAATGCTCTGTCCACCATCTTTTGGAAGCTTTCATACTCATTGGAGGACATTGCACACTGCATCTCTGCGGTAAGTCCTTCCACGAAACAATCTTGTTTCTGCTCATCAGTCTCTATGTCTCGTGGAGCATAACGGGATAGTTGAGTAAATTTAGTGAGGTATTCCCTCACCGTCATGTTTCCCTGCTGCAGTCCCAAAAACTCTTTCCTCTTGTTTTTGAGCTCACCTCTTGGGATATAGTGGTTGCGGAAGCTACGCTTGAACTCTTCCCAAGTGATGTTCTCAGGGTCATGATGGGCGGCCACGTAGGCGGTCCACCAATCAGCAGCAGGTCCCTGCAATTGATGAGAGGCAAACAGCACCCTCTCATACCCTTGGCATTGTATGATCCTCATCTTGCTTTCAATAGTCTTCAGCCAATCATCTGCCTCCAGAGGTTCAGCAGCACTTGCAAACTTTGGAGGTTGAGTTCCTAGAAACTCACTCAACCTTGGTTGGCGTGGTGCCGCTTGTGGAGGTGGAACTTGATGCAAGTTGGCCACCACTTGAGTCAAGTTCTGGATAAGCTGATTTTGATTCTCCAGCATTTGGTGGAGAGGGTCAACTTCTTCACGGCGACCACCCCTTTCCTGGCCTCCAGAAAGATGAGGGTTGCATGCCTCATCATTGTTGTTGGCGGGGTTGGCAGCACGTCCTTTTCCTCTTCCGGCCATCTGGCAGAATCAACGAATGTTAATTTTGATACCGTTTAGTATCATCTTACTACTTTCATTTGTTGGTACTTTAAGGTGTTGAGGCTTTGTTAAAATTTTACGAGGGTTTATATCTCACACCAAATAAATGCACTATTATTTCTTGTGGGTTCACACACCAAAGCAAAACAATCTGAAGACGAGGCTGTGGACAATTGCTCATGGCTTCCACAACTCACGTCACACACCAACCATTATCACACCATTAACTACGTCACGACTCGACTACTCGACCTCTTGCTAGCTAGGGGAAAGACTCTACACTACTCGTCCTCTTGAGCTGGCTCCTCAGGATCTTCCTCCTCATTTCGGCTACCTTCTGACTCTGCTTTGGGTGGGGAGGCTGCTGGTGGAGAAGTGCGACGACGCCTGATTGCTCGGCGATCCGGGGAGTTAGGAGTCCATGGATCACTAACGGTGACACACAGTTCATTCCCATCTCCTCTTTCTCTCGCCTTTAAGCAAGCTCGCAGCAATGCCTCCGTTTCCTTCAGGGTGTCTCGGACATCCTGAAGCTCTTGTTGACACTCCTGCAGTCGAGTGCTGAGCATAGCAGCATCCTCCAAGCACAAGTCCATGTGCTCATGGGAAGTCCCTTGCTGCACCGGTGGGTACTTGTATTTCGTGGTACCACTCTCACGTTGGAGGACATACATGTACTCAGTTTTGTCCAAGTGGCGACGATAGATGTGACTCTGGCAGGTGATGGCCTCCCAGGTGACATCTTTCTCCGCGTCAACTTGTGTTGCTCGACAAGCTGGAGAGTGGTGAATCTTAAGCAGCTGATTCTCGTGTATAATCCTCATCTCCGAACTCCATTCTTCCCTCTTCTCACGGATGGTCCTGGTGGAGTTATAGTGGATGATTAGCTTGCCCGTATTGCCGGCGGCTTCGAGCATACGCCGAAGACGGCGCAACAAATCTCCTACTGCCAATCCATAGGAAAGGTACGTCACTGGACGACTCTCCTCTCTTTCGGCAAGGGCAACTACGGGAACTCTCCCTCCTGTGGACTTACGAGCGGTGCGAATCATGCGAACCATCTAAAACAAAAGAATTTAAAATTAGGTTAGATAAATTCTCAAACAAAAATCCTATTTTGAATGAAAATTGGGGTAAGATGAAGAAAATGACTCCTTTAATAACACTTTTCCACCCACACCTTGGAAAATAGTTTTTAAGAAAATAAGGCCCTTAAATATGTCCATTTCTACCTAGGTCCACGTTCCTACGGGCAACCTTGGCTCTGATACCACCTCTGTCACACCCGGTTTTTCCGAAGAAACAACCAAGTGAATATCACATGTATGCCAGGATCATTTTCTCATACATGTGATGACAAATAGTGAAGCATCATTTATTACACGCCAGGTGTCGAATATAAATAAGCTTACATCGCAAATGTCTCAATGGACACTAATGCTTCATCACAAGTAAATAAACTAGCAGCGGAATATCATTCATTAGGGCTCCATCACAGGCGTTGCCCAGGGGTCTTCATGAACCTAAAAGCCTTCCTCGGGTCCAAAATCTTGGTCATTATACACCACCTCATTATCTTGACCTGAGCAGCAATATAAACCAACAAATATGCAAGGTTGAGTACCAATGGTACTCAGCAAGTGTGGGAAAATTATATCATGTATGGCTAGAACAAGGAGAGGTTGAACTCATGGTTAAAGCACTACGCAATTAATACCTATCACCTTAGCTTATTAAGCACCTACATTACTACACAGGTGAAATGGTCCCAATCTCCCATCCCATCATCATAATTCAATAACCATAACATCATTTCCAATGTTAAGCTCCCCGCTTAACATCCACAACTTCCAAAAACCTTCACTCCTCTAATCATGAATAAGTCCAGGCCGCTCTTAACCGTGAGCACGGCTGTCAAGACAGTTTTGACTCTGCAGAGTTTGTACCACTGTACCCACAAGTAGTGATTTCATCCCCCGTTGCCGGGTGGACTAAAAAAACCTCCATTATGCCAGTGGCTACGATCCACATTCACACTTCCCAGGTGTGCAGCCAGGAGATCACTACGAAGCCTTTACAAAGGGATTCCCGACGAGCGTGGGCCCACTGAGGTTTCACCCCTAACAGCATACAAGAGGCTCCAACCCCGCTGCAGTGGCCCCCTCTTCAGCCTTGCGGTTCATATGGTAGTCCAGCTGACACCTATTCCCCGCACCATCCAACACACCCATACTACGCCGGGGATACACCTAATTAATTGGCTAAGCTGCCCCATCTCAGCATGTGGTTGGCACTGTAAAGCCGGGTTACATGCTCCATGAACCGGTCCTTAGGATCCAGGCAAGTACTAAACACAAACCCAAGTCTCGTGCACCCAGCACACAACCAAAACATCCAACTTGCCTTGATCCCTACCTCTACATAACTCACAATGTCTCATTCATGAGTATGGTAATATAAACTGATGATCTCATGTCCCAAATATCCCATTCTAAGCATGGCTAAGCATATGCATAATAATAAATGACATGGTAAAATAAGTCCCAACCCAAACTACAAGGAAACAAGGTAATGCAATTCTAGGGAAACTTCCTATCATGGGTTTCATATTTCAATTGACAATGCAAATAATTCTAGCTACACATCCAAGCATAGGATCAAAGTGGTCAAGGACACTTGCCTCCTTCTTGCTGCTCTTGGAATGGGTATTCCTGGTCTTGGAAATGAATAACTTGTTCTTGAACAGGTTCTACTTCATACCATCACACATAGCAAAAGAAAAACAACAATCCATAAGACATAGTTCACACTTACACTTCATACAAACCACACATTCACATTTATGAAATTCATTCACCATTATATGTGTTGTGTTTCAGTTTTAAATAAATTCCTTATATTAAACTACCAAGTATGTATGGAAAGTATTTTTCTTCTCCATATGTGCCTTTACAACTTCTATCAACCCTAAACTGAACTCTTTGGATTTTAGAAACTCCATTTATCATTTACTAGTTGCTATATTTTCAGATTTATATTCCTATGCCTAATTGTGTATTTTATTATTAAATTAGTAATACACATCACCTAAACAGAATAGGTTCTGGTCCTAAATAATTTAAAATCATATTTTGACCTTGGTTTCTGATGTAGACCATTTCATAATTATTTTCCCTATTTTTCTATAACTATTCTTTACTTAAAAATGTGTCCCTATACTAATAAATGTGAATAATAGATGAAACAAATTTATTTCAGCCCAAAAATATACTTTTATCTCACTCCAAAGTTTTCTAAGTACTGAGAAAGTTTTTAATTAATTTTGACAATTATGTTTGTCCCCCTTTTTAATTTTTAAACACTAGTTACATATTTAATTTTCTAAATTAAATACTAAACAGGGCTAAAATAATGAATTCACCCCATTACAGGGTCTATAATATTATTTTCATAATTTCCAGGGGTCTAGATACACTTATCAGAGGTGTTTTTCCTAATTTTTATTAAGTCCAGGGGCTAAAACTGGTTTTTAAATGAATTTACATGATTTTCTGGAGTTACAGGGGCTAGATCTGAAGTTTCCGGGGCTAGCTCTCAATTCCAGAGAACCCCAGGGGGTAGCACGTAAGAACTCCAGTCTTTATAATGTGGGGTTGACGTGGACCGTCCGATTTTAAACCGACGGCTGAGATTATAACATCGAACCGGTACGCGGGGTTTTAAAGTCTACCGGGCGATTTAAAATAAACGGCGCACAAGCGGCCACGTCGCTCTGATCGAGCGCGGGCGGCGCTGCCGGCGGCGCACGGCGGCGGGAAGCGGCGATCTCGCCGGAAAGTTTCGGATCCTCGAGAATTCTGCCTAGAACTGGGATCTTATGGCCTAGATCGGTAGAGGGGAGGTCAGGGATCTCACCTCGGGGGT
This sequence comes from Neostapfia colusana, assembly GCA_030760725.1. Classification (NCBI taxonomy): domain Eukaryota; kingdom Viridiplantae; phylum Streptophyta; class Magnoliopsida; order Poales; family Poaceae; genus Neostapfia; species Neostapfia colusana. The sequence goes on from JASWHV010000003.1 coordinate 18,139,375, forward strand.
TTTCTCGAGCTCGGGGGTCCTGGAAAGTGATCGACGGCGAGGTCCGAGGCAAAACCACGGCGAAGCTCGTCGGCGCTGGGTTTACACCGTAAGTCTTCGGGTTTTCTGCACCTGCAAAGTTCCCCGGAGGCGGTGGATCAAGACCAGCGAGTTAGATCAGAGTTTCCGAGCTTAGATCGGCCAGAATTCACCGGCGAAGTCTCGGTGCTCACCGGAGTGAAAATCGGCGATCGCGTGGGAAAAACTGATCGGATCGGGGGTTTTTATAGCCGGGGGAGGGCGGTGGGTCTGTTGTGATCGAGTTGGAGTCCGCTGGGACCAGAATTCGGGCGGCGAGACAGGTTTCCCGATCGGTTAAGATCGCGCGCGCTCGGGGGGAAAAATCCGGGGTCGGCGCGAGCGAGGTCGGGGATGACAGGTGGGTCCCCCCCGTCGGTGAGAGGCAGCGCGGCGCGCGCGGGGCGGGCTGGCGCGGGAGTAGCTGGGCCGGCTGGCGGGTTTCGGCCCACTGGCCAGTTTTTTCCCGTTTTCCTTTTTCTTTTTCCATTTCTTTTCTGTTTTGAGTATAATTTGAATTCCAGTTTGAATTTGAATTTTTGCAAAACATGCAACACGTCCAAAAATTTTTAAATTCCCCTCTGAACATGGTTTTGGGTTTTGAATCAAAATTTGGGGTGTTACAGCAGTCCCGGCGGCCCTGCAGCCATGGATGCCGCCAAAGGATCGTAAGCGTCACTGGGGACTCCGTGCAACCCAGCGCTCAAGATCCAGAAGCTCAAGTAGTCCCGATGCATGGACCACGGAGGTCCGGGACTCCTTGAAGGACATCCTTCCTGATGAACGTGCATTCGCTGAACGGGTGGTGCGGATGGCTAAGTGCTACGCGCTGGTATCTTTACTGGCGTGGCGCCACGACATCTTATTGCGGTGCATAACCCAGGAGGAAGGCTGTGACTAGCTAGCAGTAGTCCATGGAGGCGAGTGCTGGGAACGCACATCGTCCCGCACGCTGGTCGGTGAAGCCACCCGGCATGGCTCCTACTGACCGAGAGCCACCTGGACGCCGTCAAACCGGTTAGGGATGCAATGGTGCCAGGTCCACGCCAAGCAGACCCACACAACCGGTGCAGACGCGCACCCAGAGCCGTCGGGGGATACCGGCTCGCCCATGTCGAGGGCCAGCCGGACTTCCCAGGGCCGGGTCACGGGAACTACCCTTCCACATGGTATGCGGGGCCGAAGCTATGCCTCCCCCTGAGATCGCCATGGGGGTCCCCCCGTGTCCGGCGTACGACGAAGCCACACATGACCCGCTCTGCGTGAAGACAGGCACTCCGACGCTACCCCAGTAAGTTCACCATGCTTACTTAGGTGTTTATTTAAATTACGTATTAATTTATATGATCACCTTCCCACGCTCTAGATAGTGTACATCCACTGTACACTCGGTTCCTCTTTCCTGCGCTCATGCATAGTCGATATTTGCCATCCTGCCGAAGGAGGTAGTGCTTGGGGTACCTGCCAGAGGCCCGGGGGCCTTTCGGACCTCCCCCTGTAAGGGTACTGTACCGCCAGTTGGTCTCCTCCGAGAAAAGACGTACGCTAGACCGGGGGTCAGGAGCCTTGCTTTGCCCGGTCCTGCACCGAAAGCATGCGCACTCTGCCCCCCAGCGCTACGGTCTGAGTACCAGGGGGCAGGACGGTTACACCCTGAATGGGGCTGGGGGCCAGACCTCTGGGACCAAGTGCACTGGATTACCCAAGCCCCGTATTCTGGCCCGGGACAGTAGGCAAAATGAGACTAAAGGACAGGAAAGGGAGGACTTCTGAGCAGTACCGGACTCCGCCCCCCACAGCTGGGCCAAGCTCCGAGGCCAGCCCTCGGGCTCCTTTCAGAGGTGAGCGCTGATGCCGGACCTCATGCCCTTCGCTGGCCTGAGCTCCAACGACTTCCGGACCTCTGCCCCCAACAGTTGGGCCGAGCTCCGAGGCCAGCCCTCGCCCTCCTTTCAGAGGTGAGCGCTGATGCCGGACCTCACGCCCTTCGCTGGCCTGAGCTCCGATGACTTCCGGACCTCCACCACCACAGCTGGGCCGAGCTCCGAGGCCAGCCCTCGCCCTCCTTTCAGAGGCGAGCGCTGATGCCGGACCTCACGCCCTTCGCTGGCCTGAGCTTCGATGACCTCCGGACCTCACGCCCTTCGTTGGCCTGAGCTCCGATGACTTCTGGACCTCCGCCCCCACAGCTGGGCCGAGCTCCGAGGCCAGCCCTCGCCCTCGTTTCAGAGGTGAGCACTGATGCCGGACTTCACGCCTTCGCTGGCCTGAGCTCCGATGACCTCCGGACCTCACACCCTTTGCTGGCCTGAGCTCCGATGACTTCTGGACCTCCGCCCCCGCAGCTGGGCCGAGCTCCGAGGCCAGCCCTCGCCCTCCTTTCAGAGGTGAGCGCTGATGCCGGACCTCACGCCCTTCGCTGGCCTGAGCTCCGATGACTTCCGGACCTCCGCCCCCACAGCTGGGCCGAGCTCCGACGCCAGCCCTCGCCCTCCTTTCAGAGGCGAGCGCTGATGCCGGACTTCACGCCTTCACTGGCCTGAGCTCCGATGACCTCCGGACCTCACGCCCTTCGCTGGCCTGAGCTCCGATGAATTCCGGACCTCCGCCCCCGCAGCTGGGCCGAGCTCCGAGGCCAGCCCTTGCCCTCCTTTCAGAGGCGAGCGCTGATGCCGGACCTCACGCCCTTCGCTGGCCTGAGCTCCGATGACTTCCGGACATCCGCCCCCACAGCTGGGCCGAGCTCCGACGCCAGCCCTCGCCCTCCTTTCAGAGGCGAGCCCTGATGCCGGACCTCACGCCCTTCGTGGGCCTGAGCTCCGATGACTTTTCGGACCACCCCTCTTCTCAGAGGTGAGCTCCGAAGCCGGACCTCCCCCTTTCACAAGGGCTGAGCTCCGATGCCAGGCTTCACCCTCTCCTCAGAGGCTGAACTCTGAAGCCGTCAAGACCCTGCCAGCACAGGGAGTACTCAAGACAAGAAAGTGCGCGGGTAGGAGAAGGCCTCACCTCGGGCTCGATACCTCCTCCGAGGTGAGCCCGGGGGCCGCTGTCGGTACCCTCAATACCGGGTACCCCCACGCACAGGGTAAAACTTCCTAGGGACCTCGCTCCCTCTGCAGGGGCGAGGTTTGAAGGCGCCACGTGTCCAGCGGGGCCGGAGCTCCCATCCCCACGGAGGATAGCTCCGGGCCTGCCGCGTGGCCCAGGAGGCCGGACCTCGCCCCTCCGCAAGGGCGAGCTCCGAAGGCACCACGTGTCCGGCAGGGCCGGGGCTCTCCTCTCCTTAAAGGATAGCTCTGAGCCTGCCACGTGGCCCGGAAGACCGGACTTCGCCCTCTCCGCGGGGGTGAGCTCCGAAGGCTCCACGTGTCCAGCGGAGCCAGAGCTCCCCCCCTCCTCAGAGGAGAGCTCCGGGTCCGACACGTGGCCAGCAGAACAGTGCTGCCGACCAGCGTGGTAGGCAGCGGGAGTAAAGGCGCGCCATGCATTTACCGTACAAAGCATTCAAGACCCGCGCCTTCCCGAGACGAAGAGGCGCAGCGCACGCCTGTCAGGAGGCGCTGTGACCAGTCACAGTCAGGACAGGCGTACAGTGTCTGAAGCTGCAGGCCATTGAAGGCAGCGACAAGACCAGACAAGACATGCCCTGCCGCCCCTGCCATCGCCAACGACTACACGCTACACTTAGCCTGCGGCATGGGTAGGGCGGCAGGACGAGGACTTTGACGCCAGCGCCAAGACATAATAGCTGGTAGAAAATCACCCCGGGGCCACCTGTCGGGTCCCGGGCCCACCTTGTAAGCCGCTCGAGCCTTGGACTATAAAAGGCTTGGGTAGGCAACGTTAGCAAGGGTTCGTACTCTAGCCATTCGCACCCCTGGGTTCGCACTCCAGCAACTCATACGCTAGACATCAGTCATTCCCAAGCTCAGGACTCCGGTTCTGAGCAACGAGCAATACAGCGAGCACCTCAGCTCACCGTGGACGTAGGGTTTTACGCTCCGGTGGCCCGAACCACGTAAAACCCGCCGTGTCAAGCTCTTACTAACTCGTCCATACGCTCAAGCTCTCCGCAAGCGACTAGCCCCTCCGAAAAAGAACCTCCGCGGGCTGCCCAGTGCAGGCCCGGGGGAAGTGTCGACCGCACACTTCGACAGTGGTGAATGTGGATATGTCTCATTCGCATCAGCTGACATGGTTAGTAAAGAAAGGAAATACAACAGCAAGCAGATTAATCCTAACAGTTGCTAAGAGGTGGTAGGACAACACAATTCCTCACTAGCAAGAAATCAAGGTCTTACAAGTTCTTACCATGCGATGCAGGAGGCGCCGGCAATCAGCAAGAACAACAACAAACGGTGGCTGCCAGCACAACCTTATGGTGTCGTACACAATTTTGTGGAGCTGTAGGTGGCTGCTAGACACAATTTGTGCAAAGGAACAGCTAGTACCACATTAGTCACAACAAGTTGAATAAACGTTGCACGATGGTATTGTGCTGGTCCTAGCTCAAACCTTACTAGAGACGTGATCCGTAACTCCACGTGACGTTGGATTACTATGGTAGGGAAGTTCGAACAGCCCGATCCATTGTGTTTCAACAATGTTGAAAACAGCAAGTTGAACTTCGAAACATGAAACAAATGTTACACAAATTGTCTCTCTTTTTTTTTGTACTTAGAAACTTTTTTTTGGTGATTGTAATCAGTGCGACTTTTCTTTTTGCACGTGCCTTTTTCTTGCTGATCCGTGCAGCTTTTCTTTTGCACTTGCCTTTTTTCTCAACTTTGGGTAGATAATGGAAATGGACTGAGAACAAAGTGGCACGAACTCAAAACTCTAGCGGTGAAAAACTTAGGACCAGCAACTTGACACAAAAAGGCAACCGTGAATTCAACAAGTCGAGAGCTAAGTAGCCAAGCAAAAGGCTCAAAGTGTTTTTAGGATTTTTTTTTAGCGAACTTTTGTAGGCAAAAGTGGACTGTAGGTAAATGAAGAACAAGGAGAAGGAAATCTCTCACCGAGCAACCTGAAATCTGATATCACTTGATAAACCCAACGGGTACGGGGGACGTCCTATCTTTCGATGAGAGATGTTGGTAATGAACGAATTTGGTGGAGGCCGACGTTGGCTGCCCGACTACCACAACCAGAATGGTGTGGCGCTTTGAGCGACAGTTACACCGTCTCCTGGTAACTACGATTTGGGTGGAGGTCGACGTTGTGCTACCCGACTACAACAACCACAAGGATGCTGCGCCTTAGTGATAGTTACACCGGCTCCTGTTGTTGCTGTACTTGCCGTGCCAAGAACAGCCTTGAACCTGCAAGCAATCGAAGAACAAGCAAGAACAAGATAACAAGCAAACACTCACGGGTGTGAAAAAGTTGGGGTTCTGATTCAAGTAATCGGAAGGTCTCGTCGACACTTGCGTTACAAGGAAGTAGCAATGGCTAAACTTACAGAAAACAAAATCCGCCCTGTCAAGGAGCTCTTGGACTACTTAAATAGGGGAGGGAAGAGGGAAATTCGTCCAGCAACAAAGGTAGGACGTGATCTCCCTTATTCCCTTCCTTTTTCTGTGATAAACTACCATTTAATAGGGAAAGAAAGAGGGAAACCCATCCAGCAGCAAGGCAGGATATGATTTCCTCTATTTCTTTCCTTATTATAGCACATCTATCTTTAAATGCGGGAAGAAAGAGGGAATTTCGTCCAGCAGCAAAGTTGGACGAGATTTCCCTTATTCCTTTCCTTATTTGTCTAAATCTCTCTTTATTACATGGCCCCAGCCTCAAGATTTCCCCTCGGGTGGAGCAGCCTTTATTGCACTAATCCCTCCAACCCTCCTAGCTGGATCAATTCCCAAGCACCTGATAATTAAGTTGACGTGCACAAGCGCGTGTCATTGGACCTTGATTAGCTGAGAGTGGTGAATGGGCTGGTGTTGTGGTTGTATCAACGGTAGCGATGTCCGCATCACGTTGGACCTCCGGGAGGTCCCGTTGGACCTCCGGAGGTTGTCGTGGAGGTCCGGGAGTCCATCTTGGACTCCGGGAGGTTGTCTTGGAGGTCCGGGAGGCTGTCTTGGACCTCCAGGGTCTCCTGGTGCTTGTCTTCTGCTACCGGAGCAGGCTGTGGTGACGAGAGGTCCGGCCGCTCTTTGACGAGGACCATGCTCACCACTTCAGTTGTTGCCATGATGTAGAGCAACAAATGCTCTTCGGGCTCGGGGGCTACTATGATGGATAGGGTCGTCAGGAGTTGTTTCAACTCTTGGAAAGCTTCTTCTGCTTCGTCGGTCCAAGCAAATGGACCGGATTTGTGCAGGAGCTTAAAGAAGGGGAGCGCTCGCCCTGCTAGCCTCGGTATAAACCGACTCAGCTCAGCTAGGCATCCCGTGAGTTTCTGGACTTCTTTGATGCAGGCGGCAGGCCGCATCAGGTCGATGGCCTTGATCTTCTCTGGGTTGGCCTCAATTCCTCGGTGTGAGACCAGAAATCCTAAGAGCTTTCCAGAGGATACGCCGAACACACACTTGTCGGGGTTCAGCTTGGTGCGCGTGGAGCGCGGTTTGTCAAAGACTAAGGTCAGGTTATCTAACAAGGATGAACTCTGCCTGACCTTGACAACGATGTCATCGACATACACCTCAACTAAGTCTCTTATTAACTCTCCAAAGGTTTTGTGCATTGCACGTACAAAGGTGGGAAGAGCATTCTTTAGGCCATAAGGCATAGAGACATAACAATACAGACCGTCTACTGTGATGAAGGAGGTGTGCTCTTCATCTTCTCTAGACATTGGGATCTGATGGAAACCCGAGTAGGCGTCTAGGAAGCACAGCATATCACAGCCTGATGTCGAGTCTACTATTTGATCTATTCTAGGGAGAGGGAATAGATCTTTGGGACATGCCTTATTGAGACTGGTGTAGTCGATGCACATTCGGAGCTTCCCGCCGGCCTTCGGGACAACGACGGGGTTCGCCAACCACCGGGGGTGGTGGACTTCCCGTATGAAGCCAGCGTCCAGCAGCTTCTTGATTTCTTCTCGGATGAAGTTTTGCCGCTCGATGGACTGCTTGCGAGGCTTCTGTTGGACTGGCCTGGCGTCGGGGAAGACCTTCAAGTGGTGCTCGATCACCTCCCTAGGGATCTCCGGCATCTGTGACGGCTGCCATGCAAACACGTCGATGTTTTGCCAGAGGAAGGTGACGAGCGCGCTTTCCTATTTGCTATCCAGGCCCCCGGCTACCTGGGTGGTCTGGGCAGCATCGGCGCCAACTTGGACGACCTTCAGGGGGACGTCGCCCTCGTCGAGGGGTTGCACATGGGGTGCTGCGGTAGAGGCACAGTGGCGTGCACTCGGATGGAGCCGGTCCGGTTCTGAACTGCCTGCAGGAGCTGGTGCTCGAGCTGTTGCAAGTGCCTGGAGCTTTTCCAAGGCTGACACTGCAGCAGTGCGGTCTCCACGAATCCTGAGGACGCCTATTGGTGTAGGCATCTTCAAGACGAGGTAGCCGTAGTGGGCTACTGCCATGAATCGGTACAGGGCTGGCCTGCCGATTATGGCGTTGAATGGGAGGTCGATTTCCGCCACGTCGTACAGAATGTACTCTGTCCGATAGCTGTCCGGTGCCCCAAAGGTCACCGGAAGGCTGATGTTGCCGTAGGGAACGATTTGTCCTGGCCCTACCCCTGAGAATGGGCTCGATGGGGTGAGCTTGGCCATCGGGATCTGCAGCTTCTAGAAAGCTGCGCGGCTGATGAGGTTCAGCCCAGCCCCGCCATCCACCAGAACGTGGTACATCCTCACGTTGGCGATGGTGGGCGCTACCAAGAGCGGTAGTTGGGTGGCCCCAGCCATGTTCCTGGGGCAGTCGGTGGCATCGAAGCTGATGGGAGTCCCCATCCACTTGAGGTGCGGCGCGGCACTTGGGAGAGGAGCCACCGACGCTACCGCTCGGTGCAGAGTCTTAACCGCGCTTCGGGACGAGGGGTCAGCGGACCCGCCGTAGATGACGTAGAGCATCTTCCGGCACTCGTCATCACTGCAGCTCGAGTCCTCATGGTTGCGCACCGCCTTCACGGCGCGCTGAGGCTCCTGGAACTCGACTTGGTGGTCGGCGTTGTCTGGGGCATCGACCTTCTGCTTGCCCTCCCTTTGACGGAAGGGTGGGGCATCAGTTCGCAGCTGCTTCCCTTTGCGGAAGCGCTCCACGAGCTTCTGGATCTCCCGGCATTCGGCAGCAGTTTGGTAACTGGTGCCGTGCACGGGGCATAGCTCGCCTTGGTCACCATCTGGAGCTGGTGACTGTCGCTGCCTTTTGTCAGGGCGTGGCCCCCGAGCTCCACTGGGTGCTGCTGCTGCAGCAACGGGAGCCGCGGCCAGTGGCTTAATCTTGCCACCGCCCCAGTTCTTGATCTTCTTGCCGCTTCCATAGGAAGCAGCGCCAGATCCGGGCTGTCCTCCTGACTCGGAGGCTGGCAGAGAGTGCCAGTTCCGCCCTTCTGCTGCTCTGGCGCACTTGTCTGCCAGGCTGAAGAGCTCTGAGACGTCGCGAACCTCTCTGGTCACGAGCTTCTCAAGCATCTTCTTGTCCCGTACACCCTGCCGGAACGCCACCACCACAGAAGCATTTTGGATATGTGGGATGGTGTTCCGTACCTGAGAGAACCGCTGGATGAAGGAGCGCAGCGTCTCTCCAGGTTGTTGCTGGACGGCGTGGAGGTCGAGCTCCGTGCCAGGCCGGGTGTAGGAGCTGCCGAAGTTAGCAGTGAACTGCCGGCAGAGCTCTCCCCAAGAGGTTATCGAGCCCTGGGGGAGGTTCATGAGCCAGGACCGGGCTGGGCCGGTCAAGGCGACGGGGAAGTAGTTGGCCATGACGGCCTCGTCCCCTCCTGCAGCAAGGATGGCGGTGGAGTAGAACTGGAGGAACTCCGCCGGGTTGACACTGCCGTCGTATTTCTCGGGCAGGTGCGGCCGAAACTTGCGCGGCCACCTCGCGAAGCGAAGGTGTGGCACCAGGGCCACACATCCTGCTCCTGTTGCTGCAGGCGTTGGTGCCGCGAACGCTTGGTTCGCTGTTGGCACTGTGTACCCTGGTATGTGCAAGGCTGTGCCACAGAGCGGGGGCACCGTTTGCAGGGCATATGCTGCATGGCGTATGCCTGGGGCAGAGATCGCGTGGCGAACGTCTGCGCCTCAGGCTGGGTTGAGGCAGTCAACATGCTGTCGCCAGCCTCCTGGTTGCGACGCCTTTCTCGTCGTCGCTCAATGAACACTCGGGCATCTTTGCCCAAGTGGCATCGTTCCAGCTCCGTCCTCAGGTCCGTCGATGGGAGCCTGGTGGAGCGGGAATTTGCCGTCTGCCCGTCAACCGTTGGCGTGCGCGTCAGCGACACAGCCGGTTGGCCGGGGCGTCGTCCCCGCTGAAGCCGAGGGTTTGCGGCGGCGACGACGAGACGGTCTACCTCGCGAATCCACTGCTGGGTCACTGACTGAGGCGCGTCCCCAGCAGGTGGATTGCTCAGTAGCGCTCTTGCTGCAGCTAGCGCGCCCCCGTGGGGGACACTCAGCGCTGCAGAGGATCTCACGCTCGCTGGAGCCTGCGTTGCCGGAGTCGGCGCTGCCGTAGTCGGCTGCTGGCTTCCAGCTTGCGCCGACACACTCCGTCCAGAGTGTGTCGAGACGTAGTCCCTGCTAGTCACTGTCCGTTGTGAACGCGGGGGAGGAGAGCTTGCTGCTGAAGAAAGCTTCGTCATATTTGCCGGCAGAAGCTCGTCGCGCAAGAGAAAAGCCCCCTTCCTGGCGCGCCAAATGTCGAAGTGTGTAGCCGACACTTCCCCCGGACCTGCTCTGGGCAGCCCGCGGAGGTTCTTTTTCGGAGGGGCTAGTCACTCGCGGAGAGCTTCAGCGTTAGGGACGATTGAGGGAGAAGCTCGACACGGGGAGTTTTACGTGGTTCAGGCCGCCGGAGCGTAAAACTCTACGTCCACGGTGAGCAGAGATGCTCGTTGTATTCCTTGCTGCTCAGAACTGGAGTCCTGAGCTTGAGGGTGTGAGATGGCTAGAGTGCGAGTCAACAGAGTTCGAACCCTTGCTAACGTTGCCTACCCGAGCCTTTTATAGTCCAAGGCTCGAGCGGCTTACAAGGTGGGCCCGAGACCCGACAGGTGGTCCCGGAGAGATTTCCTGCCATCTACCGTATCTGCAGTTATGCCGGTAGTTGTCTCTGGCGAAGGCTTCCGAGTCTTCGTTCTGCCGCCCTGCCCGTGCGGCAAGCTAGTCGTAGTGGTTGATGATGGCAGGGGCGGCACGGGATGTCTTGTCGCTGTGTTTATTGGCGGGCAGGCTCTGACACGGCGCGCCAGTCTGTGATGCGACTGGGCGCAACGGCACTTGACAGAGGCGTGCTCCGCGTCTCCGCGTGGGAAGGCGCGGGCCTTGAATACCTTGTACGGGCAAGGCATGGCGCATCTTTACTCCTGCTGCCTACCGCGCGGGGGTAGGCAGCGTTGCTCTGCTGGCCATGTGGCAGGCCCGGAGCTCTCCTCTGAGGAGAGGGAGGTCCGGCCCCGCGGGACACGTGGAGCCTTCGGAGCTCTCCCCACGGAGGGGGGAGGTCCGGCTGCTGCTGGCCACGTGGCGGGCCCGGAGCTCTCCTCTGAGGAGAGAGAGGTCCGGCCCCGCGGGACGCGTGGAGCCTTCAGAGCTCTCCCCGCGGAGGGGGGAGGTCCAGCTCAGTTGGCCACGTGACGGGTCCGGAGCTCTCCTCTGAGGAGAGGGAGGTCCGGCCCCACTGGACACGTGGCGTCTTCGAAGCTCTCCCTGCGGAGAAGGGCGAGGTCCTTAGGCATTTTACCCTGTGCGTGGGGGTACCCCATATCGAGGGTACCGACAAGGCCGTCTACTGTGATGAAGGAAATGTGCTCTTCATCTTCTCTAGACATAGGGATCTGATGAAAACCCCAGTAGGCGTCTAGGAAGCATAGCATATCACAGCCTGATGTCGAGTCTACTATTTGATCTATTCTAGGGAGTGGGGATGGATCTTTGGGACATGCCTTATTGAGACTGGTGTAGTCGATGCACATCCGGAGCTTCCCGCCGGCCTTCGGGACGACGATGGGGTTCGCCAACCACCGGGGGTGGTGGACTTCCCGTATGAAGCCAGCGTCCAGCAGCTTCTTGATTTCTTCTCGAATGAAGTTCTGCCGCTTGATGGACTGCTTGCGAGGCTTCTGTTGGACTAGTCGGGCATCGGGGAAGATCTTCAGATGGTGCTCGATCACCTCCCTAGGGATCCCCGGCATCTGCGACGGCTGCCATGCAAACACGTCGACGTTGTGCCGGAGGAAGGTGATGAGCGTGCCTTCCTATTTGCTGTCCAGGCCCCAGGCTACCCGGGTGGTCTGGGCAGCATCAGCGCTGTCGAAGTGTGTGGTCCACACTTCCCCCGGACCTGCTCTGGGCAGCCCGCAGAGGGTTTTTTTCGGAGGGGCTAGTCGCTTGCGGAGAGCTTCAGCGTTAGGGACGAGTGAGGGAGAAGCTTGACACAGCGAGTTTTACGTGGTTCAGGCCGCCGGAGCATAAAACCCTACGTCCACGGTGAGCAGAGGTGCTCGCTATATTGCTTGTTGCTCAGAACCGGAGTCCTGAGCTTGAGGGTGAGAGATGTCTAGCGTGCGAGTTCTCTGAGTTCGAACCCTTGCTAACGTTGCCTACCCGAGCCTTTATAGTCCAACTCTCGTGTGGCTTAGAAGGGGGGCCCGGGACCCGACAGGTGGTCCCGGGGAGATTGCCTGCCGACTGTTGTATCTGCAGTTATGTCGGTAGTTGTCTCTGGTGAAGGCTTCCGAGTCTTCGTTCTGCCGCCCTGCCCATGCCGCAAGCTAGTCGTACTGGTTGATGACGGCAGGGGCGGTAGGGGATGTCTTGTCGCTGTGTTTATTGGCGGGCAGGCTCTGACACGGCGCGCCAGTCTGCGACGTGACTGGGCGCAACGGCACCTGACAGAGGCGTGCTCCGCGTCTCCGTGTCTTGGGAAGGCGCGGGCCTTGAATACCATGTACGGGCATGGTATGGCGCGTCTTTACGCCCGCCGCCTACCGCACGGGGGCAGGCAGCGTTGTCCTGCTGGCCACGTGGCGGGCCCGGAGCTCTCCTCTGAAGAGAGGGAGGTCCGGCCCCGCGGGACACGTGGAGCCTTCGGAGCTCTCCCCACGGAGGGGGGAGGTCCGGCTTCTGCCGGCCACGTGGCGGGCCCGGAGCTCTCCTCTGAGGAGACGGAGGTCCGGCCCCGCGGGACACATGGCGCCTTCGGAGCTCTCCCCGCGGAGGGGGGAGGTCCGGCTGCTGCTGGCCACGTGGCGGGTCCGGAGCTCTCCTCTGAGGAGAGGGAGGTCCGGCCCCGCTGGACACGTGGCGCCTTCGGAGCTCTCCCTGCGGAGAAGGGGGAGATCCTTAGGTATTTTCCCCTGTGCGCGGGGGTACCCCATATCGAGGGTACCGACAGTGGCCCCCGGGCCCATCTCGGGGGAGATAGCGAGCCCGAGGTGGGGCCTCCGTCTCTTCTGTTCCGTGCACTTTCTCTAAGTCCCGTGTTGACCGTTGCCGGAGAACGAACAGTCGCGGGATCGTGGGAGCGTGCGCCCACTTGATGGTTGCTTTTACTGCGGCGGTTCCCAAGGCTGCCACTTCTGCATGTTGCGGCGCTCTTTTCGGGAACCGCGGAAGCACCTTGTCGTCTCGTCTCCTTGGGAAACTGACTTCTTGGGCCACTGCTTCAGCTGGACGACTTGGGTCCACTTGTCATCGGCGCTCGGCCTTGGAGCCGAAGCGGTTGCCCAAGCGGCGTATTCGAAGAGCTTCGAATCGCTTTGAATCAAAACCTGGGAAGTGCGAAGGGAAGCCGCAACGTGGGTAGGCTCCCCTTATAAGACTTCCCAGCGCTTGCACCTTCCTTGTGTCCCTGCGGCCTTGTCTTCTGCCATGGCTTCCCACCCGACTTCGGAGGAGGAGCGCGCTCGATCTCCTCCGGCGGCGGCGTCTGCACCGAGTCAGGGATCTAGGGAGCCTGCGCGCCCTGCTTCTGGAGATGGCGCCCCATCCGGTGGCGATCCCAAGAGGTCTCGGGTTCATCATCCCGACGGGACTCTTCTTGAGCGACGACAGGCTGAAGGTTCCCAGGCATTGCGTCCTCCCTCCTCAGGCGGTGGAGTCTCCGAGGAAACTGTTGATGCGTCGAGGAAGGCTTCAAGCTGTGGAGTCTCCTAGGAGACTGCTGACGCGTCGAGGAGGGCTTCAGGCGGTGGAGTCTCCAAGGAAACTGCTGAAGCATCGGAGGGGAGCCACCGACGCTACCGCTCGGTGCAGAGTCTTAACCGCGCTTCGGGACGAGGGGTCAGCGGACCCGCCGTAGATGACGTAGAGCATCTTCCGGCGCTCGTCATCACTGCAGCTCGAGTCCTCATGGTTGCGCACCGCCTTCACGGCGCGCTGAGGCTCCTGGAACTCGACTTGGTGGTCGGCGTTGTCTGGGGCGTCGACCTTCTACTTGCCCTCCCTTTGACGGAAGGGTGGGGCATCAGTTCGCAGCTGCTTCCCTTTGCGGAAGCGCTCCACGAGCTTCTGGATCTCCCGGCATTCGGCAGCAGTTTGGTAACTGGTGCCGTGCACGGGGCATAGCTCGCCTTGGTCACCATCTGGAGCTGGTGACTGTCGCTGCCTTTTGTCAGGGCGTGGCCCCCGAGCTCCACTGGGTGCTGCTGCTGCAGCAACGGGAGCCGCGGCCAGTGGCTTAATCTTGCCACCGCCCCAGTTCTTGATCTTCTTGCCGCTTCCATAGGAAGCAGCGCCAGATCCGGGCTGTCCTCCTGACTCGGAGGCTGGCAGAGAGTGCCAGTTCCGCCCTTCTGCTGCTCTGGCGCACTTGTCTGCCAGGCTGAAGAGCTCTGAGACGTCGCGAACCTCTCTGGTCACGAGCTTCTCAAGCATCTTCTTGTCCCGTACACCCTGCCGGAACGCCACCACCACAGAAGCATTTTGGATATGCGGGATGGTGTTCCGTACCTGAGAGAACCGCTGGATGAAGGAGCGCAGCGTCTCTCCAGGTTGTTGCTGGACGGCGTGGAGGTCGAGCTCCGTGCCAGGCCGGGTGTAGGAGCTGCCGAAGTTAGCAGTGAACTGCCGGCAGAGCTCTCCCCAAGAGGTTATCGAGCCCTGGGGGAGGTTCATGAGCCAGGACCGGGCTGGGCCGGTCAAGGCGACGGGGAAGTAGTTGGCCATGACGGCCTCATCCCCTCCTGCAGCAAGGATGGCAGTGGAGTAGATCTGGAGGAACTCCGCCGGGTTGACACTGCCGTCGTATTTCTCGGGCAGGTGCGGCCGAAACTTGCGCGGCCACCTCGCGAAGCGAAGGTGTGGCACCAGGGCCACACATCCTGCTCCTGTTGCTGCAGGCGTTGGTGCCGCGGACGCTTGGTTCGCTGTTGGCACTGTGTACCCTGGTATGGGCAAGGCTGTGCCACAGAGCGGGGGCACCGTTTGCAGGGCATATGGCTGGGGCATATGCTGCATGGCGTATGCCTGGGGCAGAGATCGCGTGGCGAACGTCTGCGCCTCAGGCTGGGTTGAGGCAGTCAACATGCTGTCGCCAGCCTCCTGGTTGCGACGCCTTTCTCGTCGTCGCTCAATGAACACTCGGGCATCTTTGCCCAAGTGGCATCGTTCCAGCTCCGTCCTCAGGTCCGTCGATGGGAGCCTGGTGGAGCGGGAATTTGCCGTCTGCCCATCAACCGTTGGCGTGCGCGTCAGCGACACAGCCGGTTGGCCGGGGCGTCGTCCCCGCCGAAGCCGAGGGTTTGCGGCGGCGACGACGAGACGGTCTACCTCGTGAATCCACTGCTGGGTCGCTGACTGAGGCGCGTCCCCAGCAGGTGGATTGCTCAGTAGCGCTCTTGCTGCAGCTAGCGCGCCCCCGTGGGGGACACTCAGCGCTGCAGAGGATCTCACGCTCGCTGGAGCCTGCGTTGCCGGAGTCGGCGCTGCCGGAGTCGGCTGCTGGCTTCCAGCTTGCGCCGACACACTCCGTCCAGAGTGTGTCGAGACGTAGTCCCTGCTAGTCACTGTCCGTTGTGAACGCGGGGGAGGAGAGCTTGCTGCTGAAGAAAGCTTCGTCATATTTGCCGGTAGAAGCTCGTCGCGCAAGAGAAAAGCCCCCTTCCTGGCGCGCCAAATGTCGAAGTGTGTAGCCGACACTTCCCCCGGACCTGCTCTGGGCAGCCCGCGGAGGTTCTTTTTCGGAGGGGCTAGTCACTCGCGGAGAGCTTCAGCGTTAGGGACGATTGAGGGAGAAGCTCGACACGGGGAGTTTTACGTGGTTCAGGCTGCCGGAGCGTAAAACTCTACGTCCACGGTGAGCAGAGATGCTCGTTGTATTCCTTGCTGCTCAGAACCGGAGTCCTGAGCTTGAGGGTGTGAGATGGCTAGAGTGCGAGTCAACAGAGTTCGAACCCTTGCTAACGTTGCCTACCCGAGCCTTTTATAGTCCAAGGCTCGAGCGGCTTACAAGGTGGGCCCGAGACCCGACAGGTGGTCTCAGAGAGATTTCCTGCCATCTACCGTATCTGCAGTTATGCCGGTAGTTGTCTCTGGCGAAGGCTTCCGAGTCTTCGTTCTGCCGCCCTGCCCGTGCGGCAAGCTAGTCGTAGTGGTTGATGATGGCAGGGGCGGCACGGGATGTCTTGTCGCTGTGTTTATTGGCGGGCAGGCTCTGACACGGCGCGCCAGTCTGTGATGCGACTGGGCGCAACGGCACTTGACAGAGGCGTGCTCCGCGTCTCCGCGTGGGAAGGCGCGGGCCTTGAATACCTTGTACGGGCAAGGCATGGCGCATCTTTACTCCTGCTGCCTACCGCGCGGGGGTAGGCAGCGTTGCTCTGCTGGCCATGTGGCAGGCCCGGAGCTCTCCTCTGAGGAGAGGGAGGTCCGGCCCCGCGGGACACGTGGAGCCTTCGGAGCTCTCCCCACGGAGGGGGGAGGTCCGGCTGCTGCTGGCCACGTGGCGGGCCCGGAGCTCTCCTCTGAGGAGAGAGAGGTCCGGCCCTGCGGGACGCGTGGAGCCTTCAGAGCTCTCCCCGCGAAGGGGGGAGGTCCAGCTCAGTTGGCCACGTGACGGGTCCGGAGCTCTTCTCTGAGGAGAGGGAGGTCCGGCCCCACTGGACACGTGGCGTCTTCGAAGCTCTCCCTGCGGAGAAGGGCGAGGTCCTTAGGCATTTTACCCTGTGCGTGGGGGTACCCCATATCGAGGGTACCGACAAGGCCGTCTACTGTGATGAAGGAAATGTGCTCTTCATCTTCTCTAGACATAGGGATCTGATGAAAACCCAAGTAGGCGTCTAGGAAGCATAGCATATCACAGCCTGATGTCGAGTCTACTATTTGATCTATTCTAGGGAGTGGGGATGGATCTTTGGGACATGCCTTATTGAGACTGGTGTAGTCGATGCACATCCGGAGCTTCCCGCCGGCCTTCGGGACGACGATGGGGTTCGCCAACCACCGGGGGTGGTGGACTTCCCGTATGAAGCCAGCGTCCAGCAGCTTCTTGATTTCTTCTCGAATGAAGTTCTGCCGCTTGATGGACTGCTTGCGAGGCTTCTGTTGGACTAGTCGGGCATCGGGGAAGATCTTCAGATGGTGCTCGATCACCTCCCTAGGGATCCCCGGCATCTGCGACGGCTGCCATGCAAACACGTCGACGTTGTGCCGGAGGAAGGTGATGAGCGCGCCTTCCTATTTGCTGTCCAGGCCCCAGGCTACCCGGGTGGTCTGGGCAGCATCAGCGCTGTCGAAGTGTGTGGTCCACACTTCCCCCGGACCTGCTCTGGGCAGCACGCAGAGGTTTTTTTTCGGAGGGGCTAGTCGCTTGCGGGGAGCTTCAGCGTTAGGGACGAGTGAGGGAGAAGCTTGACACGGCAAGTTTTACGTGGTTCAGGCCGCCGGAGCATAAAACCCTACGTCCACGGTGAGCAGAGGTGCTCGCTATATTGCTTGTTGCTCAGAACCGGAGTCCTGAGCTTGAGGGTGAGAGATGTCTAGCGTGCGAGTTCTCTGAGTTCGAACCCTTGCTAACGTTGCCTACCCGAGCCTTTATAGTCCAACGCTCGTGTGGCTTACAAGGGGGGCCCGGGACCCGACAGGTGGTCCCGGGGAGATTGCCTGCCGACTGTTGTATCTGCAGTTATGTCGGTAGTTGTCTCTGGTGAAGGCTTCCGAGTCTTCGTTCTGCCGCCCTGCCCATGCCGCAAGCTAGTCGTAGTGGTTGATGACGGCAGGGGCGGTAGGGGATGTCTTGTCGCTGTGTTTATTGGCGGGCAGGCTCTGACACGGCGCGCCAGTCTGCGACGTGACTGGGCGCAACGGCACCTGACAGAGGCGTGTTCCGCGTCTCCGTGTCTTGGGAAGGCGCGGGCCTTGAATACCATGTACGGGCATGGTATGGCGCGTCTTTACGCCCGCCGCCTACCGCGCGGGGGCAGGCAGCGTTGTCCTGCTGGCCACGTGGCGGGCCCGGAGCTCTCCTCTGAGGAGAGGGAGGTCCGGCCCCGCGGGACACGTGGAGCCTTCGGAGCTCTCCCCACGGAGGGGGGAGGTCCGGCTTCTGCCGGCCACGTGGCGGGCCCGGAGCTCTCCTCTGAGGAGACGGAGGTCCGGCCCCGCGGGACACATGGCGCCTTCAGAGCTCTCCCCGCGGAGGGGGGAGGTCCGGCTGCTGCTGGCCACGTGGCGGGTCCGGAGCTCTCCTCTGAGGAGAGGGAGGTCCGGCCCCGCTGGACACGTGGCGCCTTCGGAGCTCTCCCTGCGGAGAAGGGGGAGATCCTTAGGTATTTTCCCCTGTGCGCGGGGGTACCCCATATCGAGGGTACCGACAGTGGCCCCCGGGCCCATCTCGGGGGAGATAGCGAGCCCGAGGTGGGGCCTCCGTCTCTTCTGTTCCGCGCACTTTCTCTAAGTCCCGTGTTGACCGTTGCCGGAGAACGAACAGTCGCGGGATCGTGGGAGCGTGCGCCCACTTGATGGTTGCTTTTACTGCGGCGGTTCCCAAGGCTGCCACTTCTGCATGTTGCGGCGCTCTTTTCGGGAACCGTGGAAGCACCTTGTCGTCTCGTCTCCTTGGGAAACTGACTTCTTGGGCCACTGCTTCAGCTGGACGACTTGGGTCCACTTGTCATCGGCGCTCGGCCTTGGAGCCGAAGCGGTTGCCCAAGCGGCGTATTCGAAGAGCTTCGAATCGCTTTGAATCAAAACCTGGGAAGTGCGAAGGGAAGCCGCAACGTGGGTAGGCTCCCCTTATAAGACTTCCCAGCGCTTGCACCTTCCTTGTGTCCCTGCGGCCTTGTCTTCTGCCATGGCTTCCCACCCGACTTCGGAGGAGGAGCGCGCTCGATCTCCTCCGGCGGCGGCGTCTGCACCGAGTCAGGGATCTAGGGAGCCTGCGCGCCCTGCTTCTGGAGATGGCGCCCCATCCGGTGGCGATCCCAAGAGGTCTCGGGTTCATCATCCCGACGGGACTCTTCTTGAGCGACGACAGGCTGAAGGTTCCCAGGCATTGCGTCCTCCCTCCTCAGGCGGTGGAGTCTCCGAGGAAACTGTTGATGCGTCGAGGAAGGCTTCAAGCTGTGGAGTCTCCTAGGAGACTGCTGACGCGTCGAGGAGGGCTTCAGGCGGTGGAGTCTCCAAGGAAACTGCTGAAGCATCGGAGGGGGCTTCAGAAGCATCCCCTGCTCCGTCAGTTCGAGCGGCTGCGGGGCAGCCGTCGGCGGCGATGGTGGGCCCTAGCGGCCCTTGATGACAGCGACCCTTGCGCTGGTGGTGGCCAAGGTGATCCCCGCGCTCGAGTCGCATAGCGGGAGGACGCCGCCCGGGCTGAAGTCGGGGGCGCGGCCGCTCTTGTAGCTTCTAGGTTCCGGATGTGCCAGGGGAACCCTAGGACTTGTATCACTCTTCTTTTTTTATCGAGTCTGTAGTCCAGCTCATGGAGCCATGAATAAATAGACTCTTGTGACCTTTTGTGCCTGTTATTGTCTTCTTCTTGGTTTCGCCTGGCTGAGCCATTTGTTCGAGGTGTTGGCGGGTTTAGAAACCACGGTCGACGGTGTCGAACCTCAACCGAGGCCGCGGCACGTCGCCAAGCTATTTCCGGTCACCCCCAGCCCGACCTGTCACCCCCGACATATTCCTCGACGTCGACAAACGCCTGGCGGCGAGTTTCAGACCATGGGAGGTCTGGCAGCGGCGAGCCGGCGAGCCCCGAGTCTGCCCCGGCGAGGTCGGCGACGCGGGCGCGAAAGAACGGCGGGAGGAGGACGAAGCCGGCTGGCCCACGTGTCAGCGGGTGAAGAATTTAAATCGAGATCGGGTGTGGCCAGGGATCGGCTGTGCTGGCGCGCAAATACCCTGTCAGCTCCGGTGTGCCGGACACCTCCGCGCTCGACACGTGTGGTATCCCCGGTGTGCCGGACACCTCCGCGCTCGACACGTGTCCCCACGGGCCCCGAGAGTTTAAACTTTTCCCTCGATTTTCAGAATTCTTCCAAACTTCAAATCCTCATAACTTTGGCTAGAAAGCTCCAAATCGAGTGAACCAAATTTTGTTGGATTTAGCTCTCTGAGCACTTTCTAGCAATACCAAATTCAGCTCATGAAAGTGAATAGTTTTCTAGAATTAAATCTCTAAATTTAAACTGTTGGGAATTTTATCTGGAGAACTACTTTATGAAAAATTCTGAAATTTGGCTGAGAGGTTCATTGGAAAATCCCTGAATACCAGTAAAAATTTTCAGACTCATCCAAGTTTATTTAGTTACCCTAATCGGGTGATTAAGAGAACTGCCCTGAGAAAATAGAAAAATGTACAGAAACATTTTTCAGATTTTCTCAAATCTTAATTAGGGCATAACTTTCTGTAGAATTCTTCAAATGACATGAAACCAATTCCATTAGAACCATCTTAAAGTCTAGTTTCCAGAAAGTAAAGGTTAGAGCCATGAAAACCCCTGGAATTATTCAGAGGCTCGAATATTGACCAAATGGGCTTTTATTTGTACAAGGTCTAAATGAACTTTGTTTCAAATGAAACTTGGTCAAGACTCTGGTTAGGACCCTACCAAGCCACAATAAAAAATTCAGAACCAAAGGGGAGGGATAGCTAGAGTTATTAGTAAATAAGTATCCAAGTTTACACATTGCATTTAAATTTACATGTAGTATTCTATTCAACGTATAGCCATTGAAGAAGAGACCCCGGAAGTGCTGGAGTTCCTTCTTCCGGACGAAGAACTAACTACTGATCAGCAGCAACAAGGCAAGCCCCGGTTTGCATTAACCTTTTATAAGTCTTACTTTGTTTACATGTGTCATATGAAGTATGTATGTGCATTAGGTATAGGATGAATGAAACCCCACTTGCATAACCAAAGGTTCCTAAAAGAGTGAGGGTAGTGTCAAGGACCTCGAGTAGACAGGCTATGCTTAATGAGTCATTGGACTTTGGTACAAGTCGAGTAGTTGGAATCTACTCGCGAGATAGGTTTGGGACACACGGGTTCGGTTGAGTGATGTGAGATCACTTTAGTAAGGAAAATGAGACTAGGCAGGGGCTAGGGCGCAGCAAGAAGAAGTTTTGTGTGCTCAGCCCTGCCCGTGTCGATTGAAGACCGATCCGTGTGCGGCCCTGCTGAACAAGTATTGAACGTACCGAAGGCATATCGGATATATGGGCCCCGATAAACCGATGTAGCCTAAACCTCCGGGCGTCAAGGCATAACGCACCGATTTATAGGTGTAGGCTGAGGGCAGCAAGGTGGAAATCTGCCAACGGGCATAGAGAGATGCTCCGTGTGGGGAATCTCCTGCTCGTTTCGGTGCGACCGGTTCGACGTTTGGGCTGTTGGGTGAAAGGTTGTCCCCTACGACATCGAGTGAGCGTGCTGTGCAGCTCCACGGGTGGGCGTACGTGACGTGCTCTTTGGGTTTCCCTGCAGGTGTATATCGAGTCGATTCGCCGTCCCTCGCGGTGACGAGTACCGCTTGTTCACTGCGTCGTAACATAGACTAATGTATGAAATGTTATGATTCAATTTTGCTGTTATGATATAATTGTATTGCTACATGTGTGCCAACAAATATTGCTTACTAAATTTCAGATTTCCAAACTGTCAACTTGTTGCTAAAAGATGAACTAAGGATGAACTTGTAGGCGTGTCCATTTGCTGCAACATTACTACCCTATGCCATTGTACCCCTCATGTAGAGTTCCATGCTTAGGTGAGACGGTTAAGCCTTGTTGAGCCATCGTGCTCACGGTTGCTGCTTAAGTGTTTTTCAGGTGAGGAGCCACCCACGGACTCAGAGTACGAGTCCACCGGCGAGGGTTACCCTCCGTCGGGGACCACGGCTGAGTGGGAGCCGTACACGCCGCGCTGAGCTGAGGAGTGCAGCTAGTGTGGGTTGCCCTAGGGCTGGGAACCACTTTTGCTAGATAGGCGGGCGTGAGTTGTATAAAAGAAACTTCCGCTGTGTAATAAAGACCCTAGTTTGTAACTGAGAAGTGTACTACTTTGTACATTCAGTTTGTTTTCCCGTGTAATATAATGTGTTCTTATGACGTGTGCTGTCGGGTGTCGCATCGCGCGGCACCACCCTCTGCGATCCTGGATGAGCGGATTCCGGTCCGCGACAGCCTGGTATCAGAGCTGCAGTGGGGATAGCACAGTACTTAAGGACTGCATTATGGGTAAAACTTAGGTATACGGTGAGGATCCGGTAGTTGCCCAAGTAAGGACTATACTAGCATAGTTAATTAAAGTGGCAAAGACTAACTTATGTGTTATAATTCTGAATTTCAATTATGTAACGATGCACCTACGCTCTGGTAAGTATGGTAAGGAACGCCACCGAAAGCGGTTCAATTTCGGTTAGCTCTCCCTGACGAGGAACGTGGTTCAGGGATGGGTCTCACAGCTTGGTGTGAGACGTCAATATGAAACTCTTGGACTCTTCATGTTCCTGAGTTCATATGAAACGCTGATCCCTAGCGTGCATTAGGCAAGTAAGTGGAGACCCCATCGCGTGGTCAGTAACGCGAGAGTGTGTTCGTCTGGAATTAACCCAGGAGGACATATGCAACGCTTGCCATCGGCGTGCCCTGCAGGGCAGTAGGTGGTATCTGTTGGGTTGATAACATTCCCAACCGTGACGACCCGTTCATGACATACTCGGGTTCCCCGTCGTGTGGTGTTGAAACACGATCACGTTCCTTGAGACGTGACCTAACTCATGGACGGCCGTATGGAAATGATACGGGCGTTTGTATTTAATTTCAAAATATGGTACTGCCTGAAATGAATAACCAGTGAGTGCACCATTATTGTGTGGTCTTTTGCAGGTACTAACCACGTATGTATCCGTGTAGAAAACGTGTGCGAGAGACCGTTTAGTGCCACACTTGAGACGTATATGCCGGTATGATCCGGTTAGGATTTTCTTTTGTGAGGAACGTAGTACCGAGTTATTGTAGGCATATGCATGAAAATAATGATAACGAGGAATTAAAATCTATAGGTTCAACATTTAGGACCCTGGTTGGGTATAAGAATGGGATAGTGATGATTGTAGTTCCAAAAAGACTGAAAAACAGAGTGCTCTGTTTTGGACAGCAAGTTTGCTGATCTTCAACAGGGCATAACTCACAGGTTCTTTAGCCCAGAGAGGTGTGCTATATAGTTCTGGAAAGTTATTGAAGTACTCTACAACTTTGTTGTAGACTTCCAGAGCTGAAACTCACCTTAAGATGGCTGAAATCCCAGAGGAATGTAAACTGTCCAGAACCAGGGCAGAGTAAAACATCCTCTGAACTGATCTGTTTTTCAAACATAACTCCCAGTAGAAAAATCAAAAAAAATTATCCTATGATACATCCTTAGAAAGAGTAGAAGATGTGTGACATCTTTGCAATTCAAAGTTTCTGATATTTCAGCACAGATTTCAGGGGGAACTCGAATTGAGAACGGCAACTTCCAATGGAGGTGCTGTTAAAATTTTTCCAGAAATTCTGCTGACTTTGAATTGGCATAACTTTTTAACCAAAGCTGATCTGGGGGCAAATGAGTACTCTTTGGAAAGATACCGAAGTTGACTTTAACTTTGGTATGCAACTTGAGTCATAAAAATGCCCAGGACCAGATCAAAACTTGGAATAGGTAGAAACTGGTCATTCTGACAGAAGAATGACAGTTGAACTCATTGAAAAGGGTGTTGTACCCTAAGGGTGGTATACCTGAGGACAACGCGATAATAATGCCTCGTAGAGACCAAACCCAGTTATGGTGAGCTTCCAAAGTGGAGGTTCATCAAGTTGGATTAAACTAGCTTGTGTTTGGTCTGGTAATGGTGTAGCTTGTGCAAAGTTATTACATTATCTACTTACGAGATGTATCGCATGAATTATTGTCATTATGTTTTACGCCCATTTTTATTGGACTGCATGCAAAATGTTGCGGGACTGAGGATTATTGTCGTGTAGTTGCAGATGGTTCGTACTAGGACCACGCACGAGGTTGGTGGCTCTAGCCAAGGTGGAGGCGATGACTCCCAGCCACCGGCCTACGACAGCACCCCGCAGCAGCAACCACCACCGCCGCCTCCGCTTACTCTAGCGGATGTGATAGCGGCATTGGTGGGAGGTCGTGAGGAGCAGACCGACCTGCTCCGCATGATCGTGCAGAATACGTCCCAGGCGGGGGGACGTCAAGACAGAGGGCCTCGTGAGCCCCGGGAAGTGTCGTACTCGGATTTCATGAGTACGCACCCTCCAGTGTTCACCGAAGCCGAGGAACCACTGGAGGCGGACAACTGGCTGCGTACTATCGAGTCCAAGTTCGGGCTGCTCCCATGCATGGAGCGGCAGAAGACTCTGTTCGCAGCGCAGCAACTCTACGGTGCCGCTGGTGCGTGGTGGGCGAATTATGTCGCCTCACGTCCGGCTGGCCATGCCGTGGAATGGAAAGAGTTCCGGGAGGCGTTCCGCCTACCACATCCCTCCCGGAATAATGAAGAGGAAGTTCCAAAAATTCTTGGAGCTGAAGCAGGGCGGGAGGAGTGCCCATGACTACTCCCGTGCCTTCAACCATCTGGCGCAATATGCGTCAGACTATATCTCTACGGAGGAGAAGAAGAGGGAGCATTTCTATCGGGGGTTACACCCCGAAATGAAGACGCACCTCGTTCAGTGGAATCGCGGCACTTTCAATGACCTAGTCAATGCCGCGATTATGCAAGAGGATGCTCAGTGGGAGTTGGCAGATGAGCAGAGGAAGCGCAGCGCTCCACCTAGCAGCGGTGGTGGCGCGCCCCAGAAGTACCGTATGGTGTATCGGACACCATCCGGGCAGCAGTGGCATCCACCGGCGCGACCTCAACGGTTCGGGAGACGTCCTTTCCAGTCACCCTCGTTCCGTCAGCCGATGCCGCCACCAAGACAGCAACAGCAACAGCAGCAGCAGACGGTACCCCGGGCGTTTCCACCGCCACAACGCGCCCCGGGATTCCGTCCACCGATCAGTGGGGACCGCCCCGTTTCACCTGCTTCACGTGTGGCCAGGCGGGCCACTTCGCGAAGGACTGTCCCCAGGGGCAGCAGAGCAGCGGGCAAGCCCAGCTCCAGGGCGGTGCTCGAGGCCGACCTCCGGTGAAGAAGGTTGGTCAGCGGACTGGAGGCGTCCGCAACCTCGACAATGAGGACGCCCCAGAAGGAGACAACGTGCTGGCGGGTACGTTCACTCTCAACAATCAAGCCATCATCATACTTTTTGATTCTGGTGCAACCCATAACTTCATAAGTGCATCATATATGGTTAAGCATCAGCTGGAAGCCTTTCCAACCGAGTGTTCTTATATGATCTGCTCACCGGGAGGAAAGATTTAAGCAACGATGATGGTTCCGAAAGCACCACTGTGCTTAGGTGGGAAGATATATCCCACCACTATGATTATCCTTGAGGGGCAGAAGATTGATGCAATCTTGGGAATGTCATGGCTAAGTTACCATGGCGCTGTCCTGGAAACCCTATCACGGACGGTTCACCTCAACTCCCCATTACACCGTCCGCAGTCCCTCCTATTAGATAATCCAGTCCGGGAGGTTTCAGAAATCAACAATACTGAAGCTCCCAAGTTAGAAGACATCCCCGTAGTCCGGGAGTATCCCGACGTGTTCCCGGATGATCTTCCGGACATGCCACCTAAGCAGGATGTCGAGTTCAAGATCGAGCTCGCACCCGGGACTACGCCCATATCACGGAGACCATACAAGATGGCTCCAAATGAGCTGGCGGAACTGAAAGAACAGCTCAATGATCTGTTGAGCAAGGGTTTCATTAGGCCGAGTTCCTCACCTTGGGGATGCTCGGCGTTGTTCGTGAAGAAGGATGAAACCCTGAGGCTGTGTGTGGATTACCGGCCGCTCAATGCCGTCACCATCAAGAATAAGTACCCACTGCCCTGCATCGACATATTGTTTGATCAACTTGTGGGTGCAAGTGTGTTTTCGAAGATGGACCTTCGTTCTGGATATCATCAGATAAAGATCCGGGCGGAGGATATCCCGAAGACGGCTTTTTTGACGAGATACGGCTTATATGAATATCTCGTCATGTCTTTTGGTCTCACAAATGCTCCAGCCCATTTCATGTATCTCATGAACTCGGTGTTCATGCCGGAGCTGGACAAGTTCGTGGTAGTGTTCATCGATGATATCTTGGTTTACTCCAAGACAGAAGCTGAACATGCCGAACACTTGCGAATCGTTCTTCAATGATTGCGAGACCACAAGCTCTACGCCAATTTCAGCAAGTGCGAGTTTTGGATCAGCCAAGTGCCATTCTTGGGACATATCATCTCAGCTGAAAGCATTGCGGTTGACCAAGCAAAATAGAGCAAGTGCTGAAATGGAAAGCTCCCACTTCAGTTCATGAAGTCAGAAGCTTCCTCGGGTTGGCGGGATACTATCGGAGATTCATTCCAAGTTTCTCCAAGCTCGCTAAGCCGATGACAGAGTTGCTGAAGAAAGGGACGAAATATGTTTGGAACACGGCGTGTGAAGGAGCGTTCCGAGCATTGGTGAAGCATCTCACCACAGCCCCGGTCTTAGCTCAGCCGGATACAACAAAGCCCTTCGACGTGTATTGTGACGCGTCCGGTATTGGGTTTGGCTGCGTGTTGATGCAGGAAGGACGTGTGGTCGCATATAGCTCACGCCAACTTCGGAACCATGAGCAGCATTATCCCACTCATGACCTTGAGCTTGCTGCAGTGGTTTTGGCGCTGAAAATGTGGAGGCACTATCTCCTGGGGAACTTGGTGCATCTCTACACCGACCACAAGAGCTTGAAATACATTTTTCACCCAGAAGGAGCTGAATATGAGGCAAAGGAGGTGGTTAGAATTAACCAAGGACTATGAAATTGAGATTCACTACCACCCCGGCAAGGCGAATATGGTTGCCGACGCGCTGAGTCGGAAATCACATGTCCATCACCTCACCATTACACCGGTGGAGGAGGAAGAGCCAAGTTTATACTTGGTTCCTTATGGATCGCTGTACAACCTTGCCTTCATCCCTACTATTAGGGAGGACATCATTGTAGCTCAGAAGACGGATAAAGGCATGGCACATCTCCGGAGACGGATAGACAATGGAGAGATCAAGTGTTTCCGGAAGGATGATGAGGGGACGCTATGGTTTAATGACCGCATAGTCGTACCCCGAGATATGGAGTTGAGGAAAAAGATCCTCGATGAAGCTCACTTGTCTAAATACTCCATTCATCCGGGCAGCAACAAAATGTACCAAGATTTGAAAAAGAAATTTTGGTGGACACGGATGAAGCGGGAGGTAGCTAAGTACGTATCCGAGTGCGATACGTGTAGACGAGTGAAAGCTGATCACATGAGGAAATCAGGGCTGTTGCAACCCCTGAAGATCCTGGCATGGAAATGGGAAGATGTAAGCATGGATTTCATTGTGGGATTACCCCTAACAGCCAACAAGCATGATTCCATATGGGTAATCGTTGATCGGTTAACCAAGACGGCTCACTTCATTCCGGTGAATACACGTTACAATGCCGGCAAATATGCGGAGCTATACATAGCGAAGATTCTATGCCTATACGGAGTACCCAAGACCATTGTCTCAGATCGAGGTGCATTATTTGTATCTCGCTTTTGGGAGCAGCTACATGCTGCATTGGGTACTAAGTTGATTCGGAGCTCCGCTTATCACCCTCAGACAGATGGGCAAACAGAGAGGGTAAACCAAGTATTAGAAAACATGTTGAGAGCATGTGCCATCCACCATGGTAGGAACTGGGATGATCACCTACCATTGGCGGAATTCTCGTACAACAACGGTTATCTGGCGAGTATCAAGATGGCACCCTACGAAGCTCTCTACGGTCGTAAATGCCGCACCCCATTAAATTGGTGCGAGTCCGGTGAAAGGGTCACATTCGGGGTTGATGTGGTGAACGACGCCGAAGAGCGCGTTTGGACAATTCAAGCCAATTTGAAGGCCGCTCAATCCCGACAGAAGAGCTACGCTGATAAGAGGCGTAGACCGTTGCATTTTGACGTTGGGGAACACGTGTACCTCCGCGTGTCTCCGATGAAGGGCGTGAACCGGTTCGGTGTGAAGGGGAAGCTCGCTCCCCAATTTTTTGGACCCTACGCTATCACCGAAAAGTGTGGACCAGCAGCATATAGATTGGAGCTACCGGCATCCCTGGCTGGTGTCCATGATGTTTTCCATGTTTCGTAACTGCGGAAATGTTTGAAGCATACAGCTGCTGTTCCTACCGAAGACATCAGCGAGCTGAAACCGGATTTAACATATGATGAGTATCCGGTGGAAATTCTTGATGAGAAAGCCCGAACCACACGTAACAGAACGTGGTGGTTCTACAAGATCCTTTGGAGTAACCATACCGTGGAAGAAGCGACGTGGGAGAGCGAGGAATTCCTTCGCTCAAATTACCCGGAGTTCATGGCTTCTCAACACGGGTAAGTCCCTACTACATCGCTATCTCTTCTTTTGTAATCTCAGGACAAGATTCTTTTAAGGGGGGAGGAATGTAAGGGCCTCAGTTTTGGCACACATTTGAAGTGTTCATCACCACACCACACACCTCATTTGAGGAAAGATGATGAACACAAATGAAGAGCATGTAACCACCATCAACATGCTCATTAGAGAACAAACTCACATATTACAAAAGTGGTATTTCCCACATGTGATATAGGTGGGCTGGACTTATGAAAACTCCTACACATTGCTAAGGATGTCCATGCCAAGTTTCACCCAAATTAAAAACCCTTTTGAGGTCATTTTGGGTATAAATAGAAAGAGGTCAGTTGAAACCACATTCAAATTCAAACTGTCTTTGTCCCATGAATTTAAAACTGGGAGGCATATTCTTATTCAGCACATTTTTGTGAGCTCACACACCAATTTTTCACTCCATTTGGAGTTGATCTTGACATGAGCTAAGTGGGACGAATTCAAACTTTATTTGAATTCAAAACTGAACTTATGCTGAAATTCACTCAAACCGAACCCAATTTGAATTCTATTCAATTCAAATGGCTTAGGGTGAATAATTTGAATCACCAGGGGTATTATGGGGCTCACTGTTTACAACAGTGATTAGGAGTAAATTTCAGAGGTTAAAACCCCGGGTGGGACCCACATGTCATAGAGGGAAGAAGGAGAAACTTGCACCCAAAGTCAGAGTCTCGGTGGGAAATTCCGCCGAGCAGCTGTCGGCTGTGCCACCGAGCAGTTACCGGCGCCACCAGCTGCTTCCCTCTCCGCACGTTGGTGCCCAGGGCGGCTGGCTCGCGCCCCCACGCGACCGGCACCACCTCAGCCGAGCAGGAGTCGGCCGGCTTTATCTTCTCGCGGGCAAACCCGAGCAGCGGCATTGTTTCTCGCCACAGCTATCTGCTCAATCGGGAAAACCAGCAAAACCATCTCCTCCTTTGTCCCTGAGCTGCTAGACAGCCACCTGAGCTCGCACTCCACCTCTCCAACGCCAGGAACCTCGAGCTCCGACCTCCTTTGCCCAAAGACGATCGCCACCGCGGCGACCTAGCCTCAGCCGAGAGTCAGGCGCCCGTCGGCAGCGTTCCACAGGCGTTTTCACGGTCCAGCGAGAGAGGCAACAGGAGCGCGCGACCACCGTGCTGCTCTCCTCCAAGTTTGGAAGCCAACCGTGAAGAATCCGCAGAGAATTTCCAGTTTTTGCTCCGGCGACCGTAAACCGAGCTTCCGGTACGGTTTCTTTAAATTGTCGCTCTATGATCTTTCGGAGGTCATCAAATCTTGCACATAGACGCTGGACTAGCCGGCGGTCAAGTTCTTTTCTGCATCCGTAGCGTGAAACTGTCTAGGAGTGACGAATTTCGAGCTCGATCGAGGGCGGTCATGGCGGACACGATCGGTCACACGGTGCCGACCGACTTGCCGCCATCCCTGAACCCTTTTGACACCTTGTCGAGCTTCCTAGAGGTACACTGATGCTGTAGGGCCATTTGTTCGAGGTGTTGGCAGGTTTAGAAACCACGGTCGACGGTGTCGAACCTCAACCGAGGTCGCGGCACGTCGCCGAGCTATTTCCGTTCACCCCCAGCCCGACCTGTCACCCCCGACGTGTTCCTCGACGTCGACAAACCCCTGGCGGCGAGTTTCAGACCATGGGAGGTCCGGCAGCGGCGAGCCCCGAGTCTGCCCCGGCGAGGTCGGCGGCGCGGGCGCGAGAGAACGGCGGGAGGAAGACGAAGCCGGCTGGCCCACGTGTCAGCGGCTGAAGAATTTAAATCGGGATCGGGTGTGGCCAGGGATCGGCTGTGCTGGCGCGCAAATACCCTGTGAGCTCCGGTGTGCCGGACACCTCCGCGCTCGACACGTGTCCCCACGGGCCCCGAGAGTTTAAACTTTTCCCCCGATTTTCAGAATTCTTCCAAACTTCAAATCCTCACAACTTTGGCTAGAAAGCTCCAAATCGAGTGAACCAAATTTTGTTGGATTTAGCTCTCTTAGCACTTTCCAGCAATACCAAATTCAGCTCATAAAAGTGAATAGTTTTCCAGAATTAAATCCCTAAAGTTTAAACTGTTGGGAATTTTATCTGGAGAACTACTTTATGAAAAATTCTGAAATTTGGCTGAGAGGTTCATTGGAAAATCCCTGAATACCAGTAGAAATTTTCAGACTCATCCAAGTTCATTTAGTTACCCTAATCGGGTGATTAAGAGAACTGCCCTGAGAAAATAGAAAAATGTACAGAAACATTTTTCAGATTTTCTCAAATCTTAATTAGGGCATAACTTTCTGTAGAATTCTTCAAATGACATGAAACCAATTCCATTAGAACCATCTTAAAGTCTAGTTTCCAGAAAGTAAAGGTTAGAGCCATGAAAACCCCTGGAATTATTCAGAGGCTCGAATATTGACCAAATGGGCTTTTATTTGTATAAGGTCCAAATGAACTTTGTTTCAAATGAAACTTGGTCAAGACTCTGGTTAGGACCCTACCAAGCCACAATAAAAATTTCAGAACCAAAGGGGAGGGATAGCTAGAGTTATTAGTAAATAAGTATCCAAGTTTACACATTGCATTTAAATTTACATGTAGTATTGTATTCAACGTATAGCCATTGAAGAAGAGACCCCGGAAGTGCTGGATTTCCTTCTTCCGGACGAAGAACTAACTACTGACCAACAGCAACAAAGCAAGCCCCGGTTTGCATTAACCTTTTATAAGTCTTACTTTGTTTACATGTGTCATATGAAGTATGTATGTGCATTAGGTATAGGATGAATGAAGAAACCCCACTTGCATAACCAAAGGTTCCTAAAAGAGTGAGGGTAGTGTCAAGGACCTCGTGTAGACAGGCTATGCTTAATGAGTCATAGGACTTCGGTACAAGTCGAGTAGTTGGAATCTACTCGCGAAATAGGCTTGGGACACACGGGTTCGGTTGAGTGATGTGAGATCACTTTAATAAGGAAAATGAGACTAGGCAGGGGCTAGGGCGAAGCAAGAAGAAGTCTTGTGTGCGCAGCCCTGCCCGTGTCGATTGAGGACCGATCCGTGTGCGGCCCTGCTGAACAAGTATTGAACGTACCGAAGGCATATCGGATATATGGGCCCCGATAAACCGATGTAGCCTAAACCTCCAGGCGTCGAGGCATAACGCACCGATTTATAGGTGTAGGCCGAGGGCAGCAAGGTGGAAATCTGCCAACGGGCATAGAGAGATGCTCCGTGTGGGGAACCTCCTGCTCGTTTCGGTGCGACCGGTTCGACGTTTGGGCTGTTGGGTGAAAGGTTGTCCCGTACGACATCGAGTGAGCATGCTGTGCAGCTCCACGGGTGGGCGTACGTGACGTGCTCTTTGGGTTTCCCTGCAGGTGTATATCGAGTCGATTCGCCGTCCCTCGCGGTGACGAGTACCGCTTGTTCACTGCGTCGTAACGTAGACTAATGTATGAAATGTTATGATTCAATTTTGCTGTTATGATATAATTGTATTGCTACATGTGTGCCAACAAATATTGCTTACTAAATTTCAGATTTCTGAACTGTCAACTTGTTGCTAAAAGATGAACTAAGGATGAACTTGTAGGCGTGTCCATTTGCTGCAATATTACTACCCTATGTCATTGTACCCCTCATGTAGAGTTCCATGCTTAGGTGAGACGGTTAAGCCTTGTTGAGCCATCGTACTCACGGTTGCTGCTTAAGTGTTTTTCAGGTGAGGAGCCACCCATGGACTCGGAGTACGAGTCCACCGGCGAGGGTTACCCTCCGTCGGGGACCACGGCTGAGTGGGAGCCGTACACGCCGCGCTGAGCTGAGGAGTGCAGCTAGTGTGGGTTGCCCTAGGGCTGGGCAACCACTTTTGCTAGATAGGCGGGCGTGAGTTGTATAAAAGAAACTTCCGCTGTGTAATAAAGACCCTAGTTTGTAACTGAGAAGTGTACTACTTTGTACATTCAGTTTGTTTTTCCCGTGTAATATAATGTGTTCTTATGACGTGTGCTGTCGGGTGTCGCATCGCGTGGCACCACCCTCTGCGATCCTGGATGAGCGGATTCCGGTCCGCGACAGCGGGGTCCGGATCTCTCGGTCTTGCGCGGTCCCGTAGCGGCCCCCTGGTAGGTGTGGCCAATTGCTCGGGTACTCCTACCATACTCCTGCGGGGGGCCAAGGCCGAAGGGTCCTGCACACAAATAAGGGAAACGTAATTCTCCTTGGGGCTCCCCCTTCCTGATCTCATAGACTTATTTGGCTTACGATCCTGATCTGGTGCATGGTGCTTGGGAACTTTAGCGCGCGACGTGCCGGGGGCTCGGGGCCCCCTGGCCATCGGCAGGTACCTCAAACGCGACCGTCTCAGGCAGGATAGCAAATGCCGACTAGAAGTGAGAATGGGAAAAGGGGACTGAGTGTATGGTGAACATACCCAGGAAGTGCAGTCATAAAAACTAATACGTAATTTGAATGAGCACAAGGAAAGAGGAAAGTCGGACAGGTTCTTTCCCTATAAATTTCCATAGGAGTAAGGCAGGCTAAACATGGAGGCAGCGATCCGCCCCATTAAAAAGGGAAGCAAGACTCTACGCGCTTAGGGTCGGAACCAGGCCAAGCTGAACGTAGTCCTGGACCGTCCCCTGAGACTTAGCTGCTCCGAGCACTGTTCCTGGACTCTATGGGATCAATTAAAAAGAAGAGAATGTCCTACTATTGCCCTAAGGGTAGAACTTACAGAGATGTTCGATGTTCCAGGGGTTCGGGAGCGGATCCCCATCCTCGGTGGAAAGGCGTACGCACCTGAGGCGGCACACTTTCATGACTCGGTAGGGGCCTTCCCAGCTGGGGGAGAGTTTGTGGGTCCCTTCACGAGAAAGTATGCGCCGCAACACCAGGTCGCCTTCCTGCAGCTCCCGGACACGCACAGACCTTTGGTGATAGCGTCAGAGCGCTTGTCTGTTTCATGCATTGCGGAGTGCTGCATGTAATCGGACCTCGTCGATGAGGTCGAGGTCTTCACGCCGGAGGTTGTCCTGCGCGGCTTCGTCGTAAGCTCGGACACGGTGAGACTTCATGGTGATCTCCGGGGGAAGCACAGCCTCGGCTCCGTACACCATGAAGAAGGGTGTCTCTCCAGTGGCCCGGCTCTGGGATGTCCGGTTAGCCCATAGTATGCTTGGAAGCTCGTCCACCCACTTGGCGCCATGTTTCTTCAAACCATCATAGGTGCGCGTCTTGAGGCCCCGAAGAATCTCTGCGTTGGCCCTCTCAACCTGTCCGTTGCTCTTTGGGTGAGCAACGGAGGCATAGCACACCTGGATACCGAGGTGTTCGCAGTATTCTTGGAACGCTGCGCTGGTGAACTGGGTCCCGTTGTCGGTGATGATTCTGTTCGGGACCCCAAACCGGCAGACGATCGACTTAATGAATTTTACTGCGGACTGCCTGTTGATGGTGACGACGGGTGTGGCTTCCGGCCACTTGGTGAACTTGTCGACGGCTACGTAGAGGTACCGGAATCCCCCGACGGCTCTGGGGAATGGTCCCAGGATGTCCTACCCCCATACGGCGAATGGCCATGAGGGCGGGATCATCTGTACCACCTGAGCCGGTGTATGGATCTTCTTGGCGTGGAACTGGCACGCCTTGCAGCTCTCGACCAGCTTGACGGCATCCTGGAGTGCTGTCGGCCAGTAGAAGCCATGCCGGAAGGCTTTACCGACGAGCGTGCGTGTGGAAGAGTGACTCCCACATTCGCCTCCATGGATCTCAGCGAGCAAGTCGCAGCCTTCCTCCTGGGTTATGCACCACAATAGGACGTGGTTGGCGCCACGCCGGTAGAGATCCCCTTCTACCAGCGCGTATCTCTTAGCCATGCGCGCGATCCGTTCAGCGGATACACGTTCATCAGGGAGGATGTTATCTTTCAAGTAGTCCCGGATCTCCGTGATCCATGCATCGGGTCTGACTTGAGCTTCTGGATCTCGAGCGCTGGGTTGCACGGAGTCCCCAGTGATGCTTACGATCCTTGGCGGCGTCCATGGCTGCAGGGCCGCCGGGACCGCCAGCTTCGAGGTGCTGGTCCAGCCCCCTTCGCCCGGCTCGGCGGGCCGGGCTGTGGGCCGCAGCAACGTCCTCTCGAAGACTCCTTCGGGCACAGGGGCTCCGGTGGAGGCCTTTGTTGAGAGGTCGTCAGCTGCGGCATTGCCAGCGCGCGATATATGGCGCAGGTCCAAGGCGAGGAAGTCTTTCTCCAATATCTGCACATGGAGCAGATAAGCAGCTAGCTGTGGGTCATTGCAGGAGCATTCACCCTTAACTTGCTTGATAACCAGCTGGGAGTCGCCCTGTGCCAACAACTGGCGAGCGCCCAGAGACAGGACTGTCTGTAGGCCAAAGATGAGTGCTTCATACTCTGCCATGTTGTTGGTTGCCTTGAAATTGAGACGCACCATGTACCCAAACTGCTCCCCCGATGGCATGAGAAGCAGTACGCCGGCACCGGCTCCCTGCTTTCGTGAGGAGCCGTCGAAGAAGAGCGTCCAGTGAGGCCCGGTGAAGACCGGAACTCGGTGCTTTGGTTCAACGTCTTCATGGCCCCCTGGGTCAGCCTTCATTGGCGTCCACTCAGCCACGAAGTCAGCCAGCGCTTGGCTCTTGACTGCATGGTGAGGAAGGAAGTCCAGCTCAAACTCCGCCAGCTCCGCTGCCCATTTAGTGATATTGCCAGTCGCATGGGGGCTGTGAAAGATCGCCTTCAGCGGATAGGAGGTGACCACCGAGACCCGGTGGGCCTGAAAGTAGTGGCGGAGCTTCCTGGATGCCACAAGCACTGCATACAGCAGCTTATGGACCTCCAGGTATCTTGTCTTGGCATCATGGAGGACTTCGCTGATGTAGTAGACAGGCCTCTGGATGGTCCGGACCCTCTCTCTCAGGTCAGAGAGGTCTTCATCTATTGGCTGAGGCCTGCCGGAGGTGGGTGGGTCCAGGGGGGCTTCTAGGAGTTGGGACTCTAAGGCTCCTAAGCCGCCTTGGCCTTCCGGGAGGTCCCGCTGGTTTTCCGAGAGCTCCAGGAGGTCCCGTTGGATCTCCGGGAGGTCCCGTTGGACCTCCAGGAGGTTGTCTTGGAGGTCCGGGGGTCCGCCCTGGACCTCCGGGAGGTTGTCTTGGAGGTCCGGGGGTCCGCCCTGGACCTCCGGGAGGTTGTCATGGAGGTCCGGGAGGCTGTCTTGGACCTCCGGGGTTTCCTGGTGTCTGTCTCCTGCTACTGGAGCAGGCTGTGATGACGAGAGGTCCGGCCGCTCTGCGACGAGGACCATACTCACCACTTCAGTTGTCGCCGCGATGTAGAGCAACAAATGCTCTTCGGGCTCGGGGGCTACCATGATAGGTAGGGTCGTCAGGAGTTGCTTCAACTCCTGGAAAGCTTCTTCTTCTTCGTCAGTCCAGGCAAATGGACCGGATTTGCGCAGGAGCTTAAAGAAGGGGAGCGCTCGCTCTGCTAGCCTCGGTATAAACCGACTCAGCGCGGCTAGGCATCCCGTGAGTTTTTGGACTTCTTTGATGCGGGCGGGAGGCCGCATCAAGTCGATGGCCCTGATCTTCTCTGGGTTGGCCTCAATTCCTCGGTGTGAGACCAGGAATCCTAAGAGTTTTCCAGAGGATACGCCGAACACACATTTGTCGGGGTTCAGCTTGGTGCGCGTGGAGCGCAATTTGTCAAAGACTAAGGCTAGGTTATCTAACAAGGATGAACTCTGCCTGCCCTTGACAACGATGTCATCGACATACACCTCAACTAAGTCTCTTATTAACTCTCCAAATGTTTTGTGCATTGCACGTACAAAGATGGGGAGAGCATTCTTTAGGCCATAAGGCATAGAGACATAACAATACAGGTCGTCTACTGTGATGAAGGAGGTGTGCTCTTCATCTTCTCTAGACATAGGGATCTGATGGAAACCCGAGTAGGCGTCTAGGAAGCACAACATATCGCAGCCTGATGTCGAGTCTACTATTTGATCTATTCTAGGGAGAGGGAATGGATCTTTGGGACATGCCTTATTGAGACTGGTATAGTCGATGCACATCTGGAGCTTCCCACCGGCCTTCGGGACAACGACGGGGTTCGTCAACCACCGGGGGTGGTGGACTTCCCGTATAAAGCCAGCATCCAGCAGCTTCTTGATCTCTTCTCAGATGAAGTTCTGCCGCTCGATGGACTGTTTGCGAGGCTTCTGTTGGACTGGCTGGGCGTCGGGGAAGATCTTCAAGTGGTGCTCAATCACCTCCCTAGGGATCCCCGACATCTGCGATGGCTGCCATGCAAACACGTCGACGTTGTGCCGGAGGAAGGTGATGAGCGCGCCTTCCTATTTGCTATCCAGGGCCCCGGCTACCCGGGTGGTCTGGGCAGCATCGGCACCGACTTGGACGACCTTCAGGGGGACGTCGCCCTCGTCGAGGGGTTGCACACGGGGTGCAGCGGCAGAGGCACGGTGGCGTGCACTCGGGTGGAGCCGGTCTGGTTCCGCACTGCCAGGGGCTGGTGCTCGAGCTGTCGCAAGTGCCTGGAGCTTTTTCAAGGCCGACACTGCAGCAGTGCGGTCTCCACGAATCCTGAGGATGCCTGTTGGTGTAGGCATCTTCAAGACAAGGTAGCCGTAGTGGGCTGCTGCCATGAACTGGTACAGGGCTGGCCTGTCGATTATGGTGTTGAAGGGGAGGTCGATCTCCGCTATGTCGAACAGAATGTACTCTGTCCGATAGCTGTCCGATGCCCCAAAGGTCACCGGAAGGCTGATGTTGCCGTAGGGGACGACTTGTCCCGGCCCTACCCCTGAGAACGGGCTCGACGGGGTGAGCTTGGCCATCGGGATTTGCAGCTTCTGGAAAGCTGCGCGGCTGATGAGGTTCAGCCCAGCTCCGCCATCTACCAAAACGTGGTACATCCTCACGTTGGCGATGGTGGGCGCTACCAATTGCGGTAGTTGGCCGGCCCCAGCCATGTTCCTGGGGCAGTCGGTGGTATCGAATCTGATGGCGGTTCCCATCCACTTGAGGTGCGGCGTGGCACCTGGGAGTGGAACCACCGACGCTACCGCTCGGTGCAGAGTCTTAACTGCGCTTCGGGACGAGGGGTCAGCGGACCCGCCTTAGATGACGTAGAGCCTCTTTCGACGCTCGCCATCGCTGGAGCTGGAGTCCTCATGGTTGCGCACCGCCTTCACGGCGCGCTGAGGCTCTTGAAACTCCACTTGGTGGTCGACGTTGTCTGGGGCGTCGGCCTTCTGCTTACCCTCCCTTTGACGGAAGGGTGGGGCGTCGGTTCGCAGCTGCTTCCCTTTGCGGAAGCGCTCCGCGAGCTTCTGAATCTCCCGGCACTCGGCAGCAGTATGGCGACTGCTGCCGTGCACGGGGCATAGCTCGCCTTGGTCACCCTCTGGAGCTGGTGACTGTCGCTGCCTTTTGTCGGGGCGTGGCCCCCGAACTCCACTGGGCGCTGCTGCTGCGGCAACGGGATCCGCGGCCGGTGACTTCATCTTGCCACCGCCCCGGTTCTTGGTCTTCTTGCTGCCTCCATAAGAAGCAGCGCCAGATCCGGGCTGTCCTCCTGACTCAGAGGCTGGCGGTGAGTGCCAGTTCCGCCCTTCTGCTGCCCTGGCGCACTTGTCCGCCAGGCTAAAGAGCTCTGAAACATCGCGAACCTCTCTGGTCGCGAGCTTCTCGAGCATCTTCTTGTCCCGTACACCCTGCCGGAACGCCACCACCACAGAAGCGTTTTAGATATGCGGGATGGTGTTCCGCACCTGGGAGAACCGCTGGATGAAGGAGCGCAGCGTCTCTCCAGGTTGTTGCTGGATGGCGTGGAGGTCGAGCTCCGTGCCAGGCCGGGTGTAGGAGCTGCCGAAGTTAGCAGTGAACTGACGACAGAGCTCTCCCCAGGAGGTTATGGAACCCTGAGGGAGGTTAATGAGCCAAGACGGGGCTGGGCCGGTCAAGGCGACGGGGAAGTTGTCAGTACCCGCGATATGGGGTACCCTCGCGCATAGGGGAAAATGCCTGAGGATCTCGCCCTTCTCCGTGGGGGAGAGGTCCGAAGGCGCCACGTGTCCAGCGAGGCCGGACCTCCCTCTTCTCAGAGGAGAGCTCCAGGCCCGCCACGTGGTCGACAGAAGCCGGACCTCCCCCTCCGCGGGAAGAGGTCCGAAGGCTCCACGTGTCCTCCGGGGCCGGACCTCCCTCTCCTCAGAGGAGAGCTCCGGGTCCGCCACGTGTCCAGCAGAACAGCGCTGCCTGCCCCCAAGCGGTAGGCAGCGGGCGTAAAGACGCCCCATACCTTGCTCGTACAAGGTATTCAAGGTCCGCGCCTTCCCAAGACGCGGAGACGCGGAGCACGCCTCTGTCAGGTGCCGTTGTGCCCAGTCGCATCACAGACTGGCGCGCGGGGTCAGAACCTGCAGCCAATAAACACAGCGACAAGACATCCCCTGCCGCCTCCGCCGTCATCAACCACTACGACTAGCATGCGGCATGGGCAGGGCGGCAAGACGAAGACTCAGAAGCCTTCACCAGAGACAACTACCGACATAACTGCAGATACGATAGTCGACAGGCAATCTCCCCGGGACCACCTGTCGGGTCCCGGCCCCCCCTTGTAAGCCACACGAGCCTTAAACTATAAAAGGCTCGGGTAGGCGATGTTAGCAAGGGTTCGCACTCCAGCAACTCTCACACTAGGCATAACTCATCCTCAAGCTCAGGACTCCGGTTCTGAGCATCAAGCAATACAGCGAGCACCTCAGCTCACCGTGGACGTAGGGTTTTACGCTCCGGCGGCCCGAACCACGTAAAACTCGCCGTGTCAAGCTCCTCCCTAACTCGTCCCTATGCTTAAGCTCTCCGCAAGTGACTATCCCCTCCAAAAAAGAACCTCCGTGGGCTGCCCTGGGCAGGTCCGGGGGAAGTGTCGACCACACACTTCGACATTTGGCGCGCCAGGTAGGGGGCTTTTCCCTTGCGCGACGAGCTTCTGCCGGCGAAGACGACCAAGCTTCCTTCAGCGGCAAGCTCTCCTCCCCCGCATTCACGGCGAACCATGACCAGCGGGAAATAGGTGTCGACGCACTCAGGACGGAGTGTGTCGGCGCAAGCTGGAAGCCAGCAGCCGACTCCGGCAACGCCGACTCCGGCAATGCAGGCTCCAACCAGTGTGAGATCTTCTGCAGCGCTCAGCGTATCCCACGGGGAAGCGCTAGCTGCAGCAAGAGGGCTACTGCGCAACCCACCTGCTGGGGACGCACCCCATTCAGCGACCCAGCAATGGATTCGCGAGGTAGACTGTCTCGTCGTCGCCGCCACAAACCCTCGGCTTCGGCGGGGACGACGCTCCGGCCAACCGGCTGTGTCGCTGACGCTTACGCCAACGGTTGACGGACAGACGGCGGATTCCAGCTCCACCAGGCTTCCGTCGCCGGACCTGAGAACAGAGCTGGAACGGTGTCACTTGGGTCAAGATGCCCGAGTGTTCCTTGAGCGACGACGAGAAAGGCGTCGCAACCAAGAGGCTGGCGACAGTATGACGTCAGCCTCAACCCTGCCTGAGGCGCAGACCTTCGCCACGCGATCTCTGCCCCAGGCCTACGCCACGCAGCATATGCCACAGTCATTTGCCCTGCAAACGGCGCCCCCGGTCCATGGCGCAACCTTGCCCATACCAGGGTACACTGTGCCAGCGGCGAACCAAGTGTTCGCGGCACCAACGCCTGCGGCAACAGGAGCAGGATGTGCGGCCCTGGCGCCTCACCTTCGCTTCACGAGGTGGCCGCGCAAGTTTCGGCCGCACCTGCCCGAAAAGTGATGCGGACATCGCTACCGTTGATACAACCACAACACCAGCCCATTCACCACTCTCAGCTAATCAATGTCCAATGACACGCGCTCGTGCACGTCAACTTAATTATCAGGTGAATTCATTCCTGGCTGTTCAAAGTAATTATCCTTCAAATGGGGACCTATTAAAGCCTTGTGATGACCTTGTTATTATTAGGTGCTTGGGAATTAATCCAGCTAGGAGGGATGGAGGGATTAATGCAATAAAGGCTGCTCCACCCGAGGGGAAATCTTGAGGCTGGGGCCATGTAATAAAGAGAGATTTAGACAAATAAGGAAAGGAATAAGGGAAATCTCGTCCAACTTTGCTGCTGGACGAAATTCCCTCTTTCTTCCCCATTTAAAGATAGATGTGCTATAATAAGGAAAGAAATAGGGGAAATCATATCCTGCCTTGCTGCTGGATGGGTTTCCCTCTTTCTTTCCCTATTAAATGGTAGCCTATCACAGAAAAAGGAAGGGAATAAGGGAGATCACGTCCTACCTTTGTTGCTGGACGAATTTCCCTCTTCCCTCCCCTATTTAAGTAGTCCAAGAGCTCCTTGACAGGGCGGGTTTTGTTTTCTGTAAGTTTAGCCATTGCTACTTCCTTGTAATGCAAGTGTCGACGAGACCTTCCGATTACTTGAATCAGAACCCCAACTTTTTCACACCCGTGAGTGTTTGCTTGTTATCTTGTTCTTGCTTGTTCTTCGATTGCTTGCAGGTTCAAGGCTGTTCTTGGCACGGCAAGTACAGCAACAACAGGAGCCGGTATAACTATCGCTAAGGCGCAGCATCCTTGTGGTTGTTGTAGTCGGGTAGCACAACGTCGACCTCCACCCAAATCGTAGTTACCAGGAGACGGTGTAACTGTCGCTCAAGGCGCCACACCATTCTGGTTGTGGTAGTCGGGCAGCCAACGTCGGCCTCCACCAAATTCATTCATTACCAACATCTCTCATCGAAAGGTAGGGCGTCCCCCGTACCCGTGGGGTTCATCAAAAAGTACGACGGCAGCGTCAACCCGGCGGAGTTCCTCCAGATCTACTCCACCGCCATACTTGCCGCAGGAGGGGATGAGGCCGTCATGGCCAACTACTTCACCGTCACCTTGACCAGCCCAGCCCGGTCTTGGCTCATGAACCTTCCCCAGGGTTCCATAACTTCCTGGGGAGAGCTCTGCCGGCAGTTCATCGCCAACTTCGGCAGCTCCTACACCTGTCCGGCACGGAGCTTGACCTCCACGCCATCAAGCAACAACCTGGGGAATCACTGCGCTCCTTCATCCAGCGGTTCTCCCAGGTGCGGAACACCATCCCACACATCCAAAACGCTTCTGTGGTGGTGGCGTTCCGGCAGGGTGTCCGGGACGAGAAGATGCTTGAGAAACTCGCGATCAGAGAGGTCCGTGATGTCTCCGAGCTCTTCAGCCTGGCGGATAAGTGCGCCAGAGCAGCCGAAGGGCGGAACTGGCACTCACTGCCAGCCTCCGAGTCAGGAGGGCAGCCCGGGTCCGGCGCTGCTTCCTATGGAGGTGGCAAGAAGGCCAAGAACCGGGAGAGTGGCAAGATGAAGTCATCGACCGCGGCTCCCGTTGCCGCAGCAGCGGCACCCAGTGGAGCTCGGGGGCCACGCCCCGACAAAAGGCAGCGGCAGTCGCCAGCCCCAGATGGTGACCAGGGCGAGCTATGCCCCGTGCATGGCACCAGCAATCATACTGCTGCCGAGCGCTGGGATATCCAGAGGCTCGCAGAGCGCTTCCGCAAAGGGAGGCAGCAGAGAGCTGGGGCCCCGCCCCTCCCTCAGAGGGAGGGCAAGCAGAAGGGTGACGCCTCAGTCAGCGTCGGCCACAAGG
The DNA here is from genome assembly GCA_030760725.1 of Neostapfia colusana. Classification (NCBI taxonomy): domain Eukaryota; kingdom Viridiplantae; phylum Streptophyta; class Magnoliopsida; order Poales; family Poaceae; genus Neostapfia; species Neostapfia colusana. The sequence goes on from JASWHV010000003.1 coordinate 18,181,328, forward strand.
TGGGGTTTCAGGAGCCTCAGCGCGTCATAAAGACGGTGCACAACGGTGAGGACTCCAGCTCCGATGGCGACGGGCCCGGGCGGTAGCTGACTGTGGCTACCCCGAAAAGCTAGTGGAGGCTGCACTGCTGCGGCGTCAATCTTGGAGAAGCTCCAAGTAGTCGCAGCAGCCCAAGCACCAATCCCTACGGTGCAGGACCGGGCCAGCCCCACCCGAGAGCACACCTCTGTGCCTCGGCCGTACCTCCGGGGGGCCGCCCAGGGTCTGTCGACACTCTTAAAGGCCTTAGCCAGAAGGAGAAAGACGCCTTGGGTCTCCCAAGAAGAGTCCGGGTTCTCCTACCCCTTGAAGGCCTTAGCGAGAAGGGGAGGGTACCCCGGGGCGCCCAGGAGAAGCCGCGCAGGACCTGATCCAGCGTGAAGATGACAACCTCGTCGACGAGGCTCGGCTGCAGGTGACACCCCACAACGCACGGTCTCAGCTGGTGCTCTAGCACTACCGCCAAAGGACCAAACGCGTCAGGGACCTGCAGGAAGGCAACCTGGTGCCGCGGCACGCACTTTCCCGCGAAGGACCTATAAACTCTCCCCCGGCCGGGAAGGTTCCTTCCGAGTCACGAAAGTTGCCGTCTCAGGTACACATGCCTTTCAACCGAGTAGGGGATCCGTTCCTACCGGCTTGTTGATACTTAGCGTTCATGCTCTCAATGTTTGATTTAGTTTGCTCATGCATTTTAAGAATTAATTCAGCACGGCGAGAAGCATCAAAATTCAATTTCTCTGAAGGTGGCAGAGCCAAAAGATCAATGGGAGCACGAGGAATAAAACCATATACAATCTGAAAAGGGCACAATTTAGTAGTAGAATGCAGCGAACGATTGTAAGCAAATTCAATATGAGGCAAACATTCTTCCCATAATTTGATGTTATGCTTCAAAACAGCCCTTAGCATGGTAGATAAACTACGGTTCACTACTTCGGTCTGTCCATCAGTTTGAGGGTGACAAGTGGTAGAAAAGAGTAATTTTGTCCCCAACTTAGCCCATAAGGTTTTCCAAAAATGACTAAGAAATTTGGCATCTCTATCTGAAACAATAGTGTTTGGAACCCCATGCAAACGAACAACTTCTCGAAAGAACAAATCAGCAATATGGGTAGCATCATCAGTTTTGTGGCATGGTATGAAATGTGCCATTATAGAAAATCTGTCGACAACAACAAAAATACTATCTCCCCCCTTCTTTGTTCTAGGCAATACTAAAACAAAATCCATAGAAACATCCTCCCATGGAGCACTAGGAACAGGAAGAGGCATGTATAAACCATGTGAATTAAGACGGGACTTAGCTTTTTGACAGGTGGTGCAACGAGCAACAAACCGCTCCACATCTCTCCTCATCTTTGGCCAAAAGAAATGGCTTGCTAAGATGTCTTCCGTCTTCTTGACACCAAAGTGTCCCATCAATCCTCCACCATGTGCTTCCTGCCATAGTAAGATACGCACAGAACCAGCTGGAATGCACAATTTGTTAGTTCGAAACACAAAACCATTGTTGAGAACAAACTTGTTCCATGTTTCTCCTTCTTTATATTGCAGCAGCACATTTTTGAAATCAGCATCAAAAGCATATTGTTCTTTAATTGTTTCCAAGCCAAAAATCTTAAAATCAAGTTGGGACAACATATTGTAACGGCGAGATAAGACATCCGCAATGACATTATCTTTTCCTTTCTTGTGTTTGATGACATAAGGAAAGGACTCAATGAATTCTACCCACTTGGCATGCCAACGGTTCAGATTAGTTTGGTTCTTAATGTGCTTCAAAGATTCATGATCAGAATGTATAACAAATTCTTTAGGCCATAAATAATGTTGCCATGTTTCCAAAGTTCGTACTAGTGCATATAATTCTTTATCATAAGTGGAATAGTTCAGACTAGGCCCATTCAGTTTCTCGCTAAAATAAGCAATAGGTTTCCCCTCTTGCAACAAGACACCTCCCAATCCAATACCACTAGCATCACATTCCAATTCAAAAGTCTTACTGAAATCTGGTAATTGGAGAAGGGGTGTATGAGTTAACCTATTCTTCAAAGTTGCAAATGCAGCCTCTTGCGCCTTGCCCCATGTGAATGGGGCACCCTTCTTTGTAAGCTCATGCAGTGGGCCTGCTATGGTGCTGAAGTCTTTCACAAAACGATGATAGAATATAGAGTCCGAGAAAGCTTCGTACTTGTGTGACCGTGGTAGGAGTCGGCCAGCTGTGTATCGCCTCCACCTTGGCTTGATCAACTTTAATTCCCTGTGGTGTCACAACATAGCCAAGAAAAGAAACTCGATCCGTGTAAAAGGTGCACTTGTCAATGTTATCAAATAAGCGTGCATCACGTAAAGCATTGAAAACAGCACGGAGATGATCAAGATGAACTTCGAGAGATGCGCTATAGATCAAGATCTCATCGAAATATACTACCAAAAATCTTCCAATGAAAGCAAGTAAAACCTCATTCATTAATCTCATGAAAGTGCTAGGTGCATTCTTGAGACCAAAAGGCATGACTAACCACTCATAGAAACCAAACTTTGTTTTAAACGCTATTTTCCATTCATCACCTAGCTTCATGCGAATTTGATGGTATCCACTACGTAAATCAATTTTAGAGAAAATCATCGAGCCACTAAGTTCATCAAGCATATCATCTAACCTAGGAATAGGATGACGATATCTAATGGTAATATTATTAATTGCTCGACAATCTACACACATGCGCCATGATCCATCTTTCTTTGGGACCAAAAGGACAGGAACGGAGCAAGGACTAAGGGACTCACGTACATAACCTTTGTCGAGTAATTCCTGTACCTGCCGCTGAATCTCCTTAGTCTCCTCCGGATTGGTCCTGTATGGTGCTCGGTTGGGCAAAGAAGCCCCAGGGATGAGGTCAATCTGATGCTCAATCCCTCTCAATGGTGGCAGCCCGGCTGGTACCTCTTGTGGAAACACATCAGCGTATTCCTGCAAAAGCTTAGTGATAGAAGGAGGCAAAGCACATGATGTGTCGTGAAGTGAGAACAAAGCTTCTTTGCAAACAAACACATAGAAGCTTGCAGTATCACTTTTTAATTCAAACAAATCAGATTTGGAAGCAAAAAAACAAGCGCTCGTTAATTTTATTTCATTCTTCTTCATATGAGCAGATTTGGAATTGTCAGTCTTAGGCTGTACCGATTTCTTCACGACATCTGAATTTTCATTTTCAGCAGATTTCTTATTTTTTTCTTTGCAAGCTCTAGCAATGTCATCCTTCAAAATAGCATCAGGGGACATCAGGTGCAAAACAAGTTTCTTCTCATGATGCATGAAAGAGTATTGATTTGATTTACCATGATGTAATGTATCTTTATCAAATTGCCAAGGTCGACCAAATAGCATAGAACAAGCTTGCATAGATACCACATCACAATCAATGTAATCATGGTAGGAACCAATTGCAAATTCGACACGAACCAGACGTGTTACCTTAAACTTACCACTGTCGTTGAACCATTGGATGTAGTAGGGATGTGGATGTGGAAATGTTGTCGTCCCAAGATTTTCTACCATGGTAGCACTTGCTAAATTATTGCAGCTTCCTCCATCAATAATAATGCGACACGATCGTTCCAAAACTACACACTTAGTTTGGAATAGATTGTGTCGCTGGTTCTGTTCAGCTTTGATCATTTGGGCACTCAAGACACGCCTCACAACAAGACTCTCATAGTGGGCAGCATGATCAGCCCCAATGTGCTCTTCATCATCATTCTTCTTTCCTGCTGCTTGTGCAGCAAGCATGGCATATGTTTCATTATCTAAATCACTAGCGGATGAGTACTCACCATTTTCTCGTACAACCAGCACACGCTTGGTTGGGCAGTCCCTTGGTAGGTGCCCAAAACCATTGCACTGGAGGCATTGAATGTCTTTTGTTCTCCCGGTAGAAGCAATGGAAAAAGAAGTGTTGGCTGCAACTTGGGTGGATCCTTTTGTTGTCTCGATTGCACGCGAAGGTGCTGATTTTGATGTAGTCCTGGGCAACCCATTGGAAGCATCGTCTGGAGAATCATGCTTAGTACCAGCAGTACTTGAGCGGAACTGCCATGAGGTAGTTCGACCTGCAGAAATGTTAGTTCTTGTACGTCGTCCCTGCACTTCTCTTTCAGCCTTACAAGCAAGATGGAATAATTGAGTGACGTTAGTGTATTCCTTATAAGCCAATATGTCCTGAATTTCTCTTGTTAAACCACCCCTAAACCTAGCCATTGCAGCCTCTTCATTTTCAACTAGGCCACAACGCATCATGCCTATTTGAAGTTCTTGATAGTATTCCTCAACAGATTTATTGCCTTGCCTAAGTTGTTGTAATTTATGCAACAGGTCACGAGCATGATAGGAAGGAACAAAATGACGACGCATGATTCATTTCAAAGCATTCCAAGTTTGTGGTACGGTAGCTGGATTTTTAGTTTGATATTCATGCCACCAAACAGAAGCAAAGTCAGTGAATTCACTAGTGGCAGCTCTAACCTTTTTATCATCAGGGAAATCATGGCATGCAAATTTTTGATCTACTGACAATTCCCAAGACAGATATGCATCCGGATCATATTTACCATCAAAAGGTGGTATGGAGAATTTAATGCTGCGTAGGGAATTGTCATTGTCACGTACCTCGCGTCGTTGAGCTCGACCACCCATACCACGATGGTCGCGACGTGGCTGCCGTCGATATCTGAAAGGTCCATCATCAAGCTCGGTATCCGCTGAATACTCCGCCTCGTAGCACTGCCAACGGAGTCGTGGCTGTCATCAACACATCTTTGCCTCTCTTCGCGTCCAACCTGCTCCATCCTCTCCAATCGCTCAATGATTGCTGCAAGAGAAGTGTTAATAGCCCCAGCAGAGCTTTCTAATGTGGTCAGTTTGGTGTTGGTGCAAATCTGTGTCGACTCTAATTGACCAATGCGTTCATTGGTGACTTGAATATCCTCATTGAGAGCATCTGTGTGTAGCTTTACTTGGCGTTCGAAATGCTGAATGATGCCCCTCGTACGTGGTGAATGTGGAGATGTCCCATTCGCATCAGCTGACATGGTTAGTAAAGAAACAAAATACAACAGCAAGCAGATTAATCCAAACAGTTGCTAAGAGGTGGTAGGACAGCACAATTCCTCACTAGCAAGAAATCAGGGTCTTACAAGTTCTTACCATGCGATGCAGGAGGCGCCGGCAATCAGCAAGAACAACAACAAACGGTGGCTGCCAGCACAACCTTATGGTGTCGTAGACAATTTTGTGGAGCTGTAGGTGGCTGCTAGACACAATTTGTGCAAAGGAACAGCTAGTACCACATTAGTCACAACAAGTTGAATAAACGTTCCACGATGGTATTGTGCTGGTCCTAGCTCAAACCTTACTAGAGACGTGAGCCGTAACTCCACGTGATGTTGGATTACTATGGTAGGGAAGTTCAAACAGCCCGATCCGTTGTGTTTCAACAACGTTGAAAACAGCAAGTTGAACTTCGAAACATGAAACAAATGTTACACAAATTGTCTCTCTTTTTTTTGTACTTAGAAACTTTTTTTTGTGATTGTAATCAGTGCGGCTTTTCTTTTTGCACGTTCCTTTTTCTTGCTGATCCGTGCAGGTTTTCTTTTGCACATGCCTTTTTTTCTCAACTTTGGGTAGATAATGGAAATGGACTGAGAACAAAGTGGCACAAACTCAAAACTCTAGCGGTGAAAAATTTAGGACCAGCAACTTGACACAAAAAGGCAACCGTGAATTCAACAAGTCGAGAGCTAAGTAGTCAAGCAAAAGGCTCAAAGTGTTTTTAGGATTTTTTTAGAGCGAACTTTTGTAGGCAAAAGTGGACTGTAGGTAAATGAATAACAAGGAGAAGGAAATCTCTCACCGACCAACCTGAAATCTGATACCACTTGATGAACCCAACGGGTACGGGGGACGCCCTATCTTTCGATGAGAGATGTTGGTAATGAACGAATTTGGTGGAGGCCGACGTTGGCTGCCCGACTACCACAACCAGAATGGTGTGGCGCCTTGAGCGACAGTTACACCGTCTCCTAGTAACTACGATTTGGGTGGAGGTCGACGTTGTGCTACCCGACTACAACAACTACAAGGATGCTGCACCTTAGCGATAGTTACACCGGCTCCTGTTGTTGCTGTACTTGCCGTGCCAAGAACAGCCTTGAACCTGCAAGCAATCGAAGAAAAAGCAAGAACAAGATAACAAGCAAACACTCACGGGTGTGAAAAAGTTGGGGTTCTGATTCAAGTAATCGGAAGGTCTCGTTCACACTTGCGTTACAAGAAAGTAGCAATGACTAAACTTACAGAAAACAAAAACCCGCCCTGTTAAGAAGCTCTTGGACTACTTAAATAGGGGAGGGAAGAGGGAAATTCGTCCAGCAACAAAGGTAGGACGTGATCTCCCTTATTCCCTTCCTTTTTCTGTGATAGACTACCATTTAATAGGGAAAGAAAGAGGGAAATCCATCCAGCAGCAAGGCAGGATATGATTTCCCCTATTTCTTTCCTTATTATAGCACATCTATCTTTAAATGGGGGAAGAAAGAGGGAATTTTGTCCAGCAGCAAAGTTGGACGAGATTTCCCTTATTCCTTTCCTTATTTGTCCAAATCTCTTTTTATTACATGGCCCCAGCCTCAAGATTTCTCCTCGGGTGGAGCAGCCTTTATTGCCTTAATCCCTCCATCCCTCCTAGCTGGATAATTCCCAAGCACCTAATAATAACAAGGTCATCACAAGGCTTTAATAGGTCCCTATTTGAAGGATAATTATTTTGAACAGCCAGGAATGGATTCACCTGATAATTAAGTTGACGTGCACGAGCGCGTGTCATTGGACCTTGATTAGCTGAGAGTGGTGAATGGGCTGGTGTTGTGGTTGTATCAACGGTAGCGATGTCCGCATCAGGAAATCATGGCATGCAAATTTTTTATCTACTGACAATTCTCAAGACAGATATGCATCCGGATCATATTTACCATCAAAAGGTGGTATGGAGAATTTAATGCTGCGTAGGGAATCGTCATTGTCACGTACCTCGCGTCGTTGAGCTCGACCACCCATACCACGATGGTCGCGACGTGGCTGCCGTCGATACCTGAAAGGTCCATCATTAAGCTCGGTATCCGCTGAATACTCCGCCTCGTCATATCTTGCAGCACTGCCAACGGAGTCGTGGCTGTCATCAACACGTCTTTGCCTCTCTTCGCGTCCAACCTGTTTCATCCTCTCCAACCGCTCAATGATTGCTGCAAGAGAAGTGTTAATAGCCCTAGCAGTGCTTTCTAATGTGGTCAGTTTGGTGTTGGTGCAAATCTGCGTCGACTCTAATTGACCAATGCGTTCATTGGTGAGTTGAATATCCTCATTGAGAGCATCTGTGTGTAGCTTTACTTGGCGTTCGAAATGCTGAATGATGCCCCTCGTACGTGGTGAATGTGGATATGTCTCATTCGCATCAGCTGACATGGTTAGTAAAGAAAGGAAATACAACAGCAAGCAGATTAATTCTAACAGTTGCTAAGAGGTGGTAGGACAGCACAATTCCTCACTAGCAAGAAATCAAGGTCTTACAAGTTCTTACCATGCGATGCAGGAGGCGCCGGCAATCAGCAAGAACAACAACAAACGGTGGCTGCCAGCACAACCTTATGGTGTCGTAGACAATTTTGTGGAGCTGTAGGTGGCTGCCAGACACAATTTGTGCAAAGGAACAGCTAGTACCACATTAGTCACAACAAGTTGAATAAACGTTCCACGATGGTATTGTGCTGGTCCTAGCTCAAACCTTACTAGAGACGTGAGCCGTAACTCCACGTGACGTTGGATTACTATGGTAGGGAAGTTTGAACAGCCCGATCCGTTGTGTTTCAACAACGTTGAAAACAGCAAGTTGAACTTCGAAACATGAAACAAATGTTACACAAATTGTCTCTCTTTTTTTTGTACTTAGAAACTTTTTTTGTGATTGTAATCAGTACGGCTTTTCTTTTTGCACGTGCCTTTTTCTTGCTGATCCGTGCAACTTTTCTTTTGCACTTGCCTTTTTTTTCTCAACTTTGGGTAGATAATGGAAATGGACTGAGAACAAAGTGGCATAAACTCAAAACTCTAGCGGTGAAAAACTTAGGACCAACAACTTGACACAAAAAGACAACCGTGAATTCAACAAGTCGAGAGCTAAGTAGCCAAGTAAAAGGCTCAAAGTGTTTTTAGGATTTTTTTTAGAGCGAACTTTTGTAGGCAAAAGTGGACTGTAGGTAAATGAAGAACAAGGAGAAGGAAATCTCTCACCGAGCAACCTGAAATCTGATACAACTTGATAAACCCAACGGGTACGGGGGACGCCTATCTTTCGATGAGAGATGTTGGTAATGAACGAATTTGGTGGAGGCCGACGTTGGCTGCCCGACTACCACAACCAGAATGGTGTGGCGCCTTGATCGACAGTTACACCTGTCTCCTGGTAACTACGATTTGGGTGGAGGTCGACGTTGTGCTACCCGACTACAACAACCACAAGGATGCTGCGCCTTAGCGATAGTTACACCGGCTTCTGTTGTTGGTGTACTTGCCGTGCCAAGAACAGCCTTGAACCTGCAAGCAATCGAAGAACAAGCAAGAACAAGATAAAAAGCAAACACTCACGGGTGTGAAAAAGTTGGGGTTCTGATTCAAGTAATCGGAAGGTCTCGTCGACACTTGCGTTACAAGGAAGTAGCAATGGCTAAATTTACAGAAAATAAAACCCGCCCTGTCAAGAAGCTCTTGGACTACTTAAATAGGGGAGGGAAGAGGAAAATTCGTCCAGCAACAAAGGTAGGACGTGATCTCCCTTATTACCTTCCTTTTTCTGTGATAGACTACCATTTAATAGGGAAAGAAAGAGGGAAACCCATCCAGCAGCAAGGCAGGATATGATTTCCTCTATTTCTTTCCTAATTATAGCACATCTATCTTTAAATGGGGGAAGAAAGAGGGAATTTCGTCCAGCAGCAAAGTTGGACGAGATTCCCCTTATTTCTTTCCTTATTTGTCTAAATCTCTCTTTATTACATGGCCCCAGCCTCAAGATTTCCCCTCGGATGGAGCAGCCTTTATTGCATTAATCCCTCCATCCCTCCTAGCTGGATCAATTCCCAAGCACCTAATAATAACAAGGTCATCACAAGGCTTTAATAGGTCCCTATTTGAAGAATAATTAGTTTGAACAGCCAGGAATGAATTCACCTGATAATTAAGTTGACGTGCACGAGCGCGTGTCATTGGACCTTGATTAGCTGAGAGTGGTGAATGGGCTGGTGTTGTGGTTGTATCAACGGTAGCGATGTCCGCATCAGGTGGACTCGTACTCCGAGTCCGTGGGTGGCTCCTCACCTGAAAAACACTTAAGCAGCAACTGTGAGCACGATGGCTCAACAAGGATTAACCGACTCACCTAAGCATGAAACTCTACATGAGGTGTACAATGACATAGGATAGCAATGTTGCAGCAAATGGACACGCCTACAAGTTCATCCTTAGTTCATCTTTTAGCAATAAGTTAACAGTTCATGAAGCTAAAATTTAGTAAGCAATATTTGGTGGCACACATGTAGCAATACAATTATCTCATGACAGCAATATTGAATCACAGCATTCCATAAATTATCTACGTTACGACGCAGTGAACAAGCGGTACTCGTCACCGCGAGGGACGGCGAATCGACTCGATATACACCTGCAGGGAAACCCAAAGAGCACGTCACGTATGCCCACCCGTGGAGCTGCACAGCACGCTCACTCGATGTCGTACGGGACAACCTTTCACTCAACAGCCCAAACTTCGAACCGGTCGCACCGAAATGAGCAGGAGGTTCCCAACACAGAGCATCTCTCTATGCCCGTTGGCAGATTTCCACCTTGCTGCCCTCAGCCTACACCTATAAATCGGTGCGTTATGCCTCGACGCCCGGAGGTTTAGGCTAATCGGTTTATCGGGGCCCATATATCCGATATGCCTTCGGTACGTTCAATACTTGTTCAGCAGGGCCGCACACGGATCGGTCCTCAATTGACACGGACAGGGCTGCGCACACAAGACTTCCTCTTGCTGCGCCCTAGCCCCTGTCTAGTCTCATTTTCATTACTAAAGTGATCTCACATCACTCGAACCAATCCTGTGTGTCCCAATCCTAACTCGCGAGTAGATTCCAACTACTCGACTTGTGCCGAAGCCCTATGAATCTTTAAGCATAGCCTGTCTACTCGGGGTCTTAGACACTACCCTCGCTTTTTTAGGGACCTTTGGTTATGCAAGGGGGGTTTCATTCATCCTATACCTAATGCACATTCATACATCACCCTAATTATGTGAACAAAGCAAAACTTGATAAAAGAGTTAATGCAAACCGGGGCTTTCCTTGTTGCTGCTGGTCAGTAGTTAGCTCTTCTTCCGGAAGGAGGAAGTCCAGCACTTCCGGAGTCTCTTCTTCAGTGACTACACGTTTAATGAAATACGACATGTAAATTTAAATGCAATTGTGTAAGCTTGAATACTTAACTACTAATAACTCTAGCTAGCCCTCCCCTTTGGTTCTGAAATTTTTATTGTGGCTTGGTAGGGTCCTAACCAGAGTCTTGACCAAGTTTCATTTGAAACAAAGTTCATCTGAACCTTGTAAAAAAAAGCCCATTTGGTCAATATTTGAGCCTCTGAATAATTCCAGGGGTTTTCATGGCTCCAACCATTACTTTCTGGAAACTAGACTTTAAGATGGCTCTAATGGAATTAGTTTGTCATTTGAAGAATTCTACTGAAAGTTATGACCTAATTAAGATTGGAGAAAATCTGAAAAATGTTTCTGTACATTTTTCTATTTTCTCAGGCAGTTCTCTTAATCACCCCATTAGGGTAACTACATTAACTTGGATGAGTCTGAAAATTTTACTGGGATTCAGGGATTTTCCAATGAACCTCTCAGCCAAATTTCAGAATTTTTCATAAAGTAGTTCTCCAGATATAATTCCCAACAGTTTAAACTTTAGAGATTTAATTCTGGAAAACTATTCACTTTCATGAGCTGAATTTGGTATTGCTGGAAAGTACTCAGAATTCTGAGTTCAGCAAAATTTGGTTCATCGAATTTGGAGTTTCCTAGCCAAAGTTCTATTCATTTGAAGTTTAAACTAAAACTGGAAATTCGAATAAAATTTAAACTCTGCGGGTGGGGTCCCCCGGCTACGTGTCAGCGTCCCAGCTAACCCACACCGGAGTCCGCAGAATCACCCGCGCAGCCGCACGGGATCCCGGTGCTGCAGCAAATCCCGAGTGCTCTCAGCAGAGACTGACACGCGCTCCCGCGGCTCCCCGCCGCCCACCTTGCAGGAATACTCGCCGCCGGGCGTTCTGCTGCCCGACCTCCGACGAAACTCGCCGCCTATGCCTATCTCAGCATGGGAAGCACGGTGGTGCCCTCACCGGAGCTTGACAACGCCCGGAACAGGGCTCCCGACGGCAACAGCGGCCGGGAGCTCACCGGCGACGTCGAACTCGGCATCCCCTACACCATTTTTGATGCGGTTTGCTCGGGGAGCTCCGCTGACACCCGCTGATCACGGATATGGGCACCGATCTCTGTGAAAACAGCTGCAACTACGACCTCACCGGTGAACTAGACCGGAAATTGGCGCCGATGCAAAAAGCTCAAAGAACATCGCCCATACTCGATGAAACTCGATGATTTCTGATCTCAGAGACGCGTGGGCGAGTCTAGATCATGTCTTTAGCTCGGACTAAGGAGTGGTGGCTTACTTGCTACGAATTTCTGGATTTCGCATGGTTCGGTTCTAAACACCCCGACGCGCTAATCCCCCAAATACTTTGCCGATCCGCGAGAGAGAGGGCGAGGTCAGTACGGTGGTGATCAGTACCTCGAGGCGGTTCTTTCTTGTGTTGCTCGTCGGGCCCGAGAGTGCCTGTGCTAGCTGGGCACCGGTGATCAGTGAGGTTGGCCGGGCGGAAGGCTTCGATCGTGCGAGGAGGAAAAAGGAAGTGCGAGGTCTGCACGTGGTTGCGGTAACTCGATCCCGACGTCGCCTCTGTGCCCTTAGCCGCTCCCCCGAGCAGGAGGTGGCACCGATTGAGTCGGTCGGCCGCCGGGCGATCATGCTGGCGCGCGCGCACGGCTGGGGCCGAGGAAAACAAATGCACCCGAGGAAACTTCAGTCTGAAGTCTGCTGACATGTGGGCCTCCCCTCTTATTCTTTTGTTTTTTTCCAATTTTCTGAATTCTGTTGTGCCAAAATATCCTCAGCTACTCACAATTTAATGTGAGGCTTAGTCACCAAGTCTTGGTTTAAATTTGAATTCTCAAATTTAAACTGTGTTAGGCTAAATTTGATGCATGTTTAAAATGAAATTCAAATTCAGTTTTGAATTCTTGCAAATTTAGATCTTGACAAGATGAACTCCAATGAGGATGAAAATTGGTGGGCTTACTCAGAAAAATGTACTGAGTTTGAATATGAAGCTAACTTTTAAATTTGGGTGATGAAAGTTACTGCAATTTGAATTTATATTCAAATTGGCCTCCTTTTCAAATACCTCCAAAAGTGCCTCAAAAAGTGTTGGATTTACATGAAACTTGGACTGAACCTTCCCAAGACTTTTTAAGTTCTAGGGGTGAGCTCAACCTCTCATGTTCATGTGTGTAACACCCCAAATTTTTAGTCAAAACCCAAATTTGGATTCAAAACCCTAAACCATGTTCAGAGGGGAATTTAGAAATTTTTGGACGTGTTGCATGTTTTGCAAAAATTGAAATTCAAACTGGAATTCAAATTATACCCAAAACAGAAAAGAAATGGAAAAAGAAAAAAAGGAAATCAGGAAAAAACTGGCCAGTGGGCCGAAACAGCCAGCCGGCCCAGCAAACCCCGCGCCAGCCCGTCCCCGCGCGCGCCGCGCTGCCCCTCGCTGACGGGTGGGACCCACATGTCATCCCTAACCCCGCGACCCCGGACTCTCTCCCGCGCGCGCGATCGCAACCGATCGGGAAATCGTGTCCCGCAGCCGAATTCCGGTCCCAGCGGACTCCAACTCGATCACAACAGACCCACCGCCCTCCCCCGGCTATAAAAACCACCGATCCGATCAGTTTTCCTCACGCGATCGCCGATTTTCACTCCGGTGAGCACCGAGACTTCGCCGGTGAATTCTGGCCGATCTAAGCTCGGAAACTCTGATCTAACTCGCTAGTTTTGATCCACCGCCTCCGGGGAACTTTGCAGGTGCAGAAAACCCGAAGACTTACAGTGTAAACTCAGCGCCGACGAGCTTCGCCGTGGTTTTGCCTCGGACCTCGCCGCCGAGCACTTTCCAGGACCCCCGAGCTCGAGAAAACCCCCGAGGTGAGATCCCTGACCTCCCCTCTACCGATCTAGGCCATAAGATCACAGTTCTAGGCAGAAATCTCGAGGATCCGAAAGTTTCCGGCGAGATCGCCGCTTCCCGCCGCCGTGCGCCGCCGGCAGCGCCGCCCGCGCTCGATCAGAGCGACGTGGCCGCTTGTGTGCCGTTTATTTTAAATCGCACGGTAGACTTTAAATCCCCGCGTACCGGTTCGATGTTATAATCTCAGCCGTCGGTTTAAAATCGGACGGTCCACGTCGACCCCGCGTTATAAAGGCTGGAATTCTTACGTGCTACCCCCTGGGGTTCTCTGGAATTGAGAGCTAGCCCCGGAAACTTCAGATCTAGCCCCTGGAACTCCAGAAAATCATGTAAATCCATTTAAAAATCAGTTTTAACCCCTGGACTTAATAGAAATTAGGAAAAACACCTCTGATAAGTGTAGATAGACCCCTGGAAATTATGAAAATAATATTATAGACCCTGTAATGGGATGAATTCATTATTTTAGCCTTGTTTAGTATTTAATTTAGAAAATTGAATATGTAACTAGTGTTTAAAAATTAAAAAGGGGACAAACATAATTGTCAAAATTAATTAAAAACTTTCTCAGTACTTAGAAAACTTTGGAGTGAGATAAAAATATATTTTTGGGCTGAAATAAATCTGTTTTATCTATTATTCACATTTATTAGTATAGGGACACATTTTTAAGTAAAGAATAGTTAAAGAAAAATAGGGAAAATAATTATGAAATAGTATACATCATAAGCCATGGTCAAAATATGATTTTAAAATTGTTTAGGACCAGAACCTAATCTGTTTAGGTGATGTGTATTACTAATTTAATAATAAAATACACAATTATGCATAGGAATATAAATCTGAAAATATAGCAACTAGTAAATGATAAATGGAGTTTATAAAATACAAAGAATTCAGTTTAGGGTTGATAGAAATTGTGAAGGCACATTGTATGCAAGTATAAATGTGGACACCAAAAATAGGAATCATATATATAAATGGTTAAAAGTGCATGCAAGCCACAACTTAACACACATAAAGTAACCACAACACATATAATGGTAAAGAACTTTTATAAATATGAATGTGTGGTTTGTATGAAGTGTAAGTGTGAATTATGTCTTATGGATTGTTGTTTTTCTTTTGCTATGTGTGATGGTATGAAGTAGAACCTGTTCAAGAGCAAGTTATTCATTTCCAAGATCAGGACTACCAATTTCAAGAGCAGCAAGAAGGAGGCAAGTGTCCTTGACCACTTTGATCCTATGCTAGGATGTGTAGATAGAATTATTTGCATTGTCAAGATAATTATGAAACCCATGCTAGGAAGTTTCCCTAGAATTGCATTACCCTGTTTCCTTGTAGCTTGGGTTGGGATTTATTTTGTCATGTCATTTATTTACATGCATATGCTTAGCCATGCTTAGAATGGGATGTTTGGGATATGAGATCATTAGTTTATATTACCATACGCTTAAATGAGACATTGTGAATTATGTAGAGGTAGGGATCAAGGCAAGTTGGATGTTTTGGTTGTGTGCTGGGTGCACGAGACTTGGGTTTGTGTTTAGTACTTGCCTGGATCCTAAGGACCGGTTCATGGAGCATGTAACCCGGCTTTACAGTGCCAACCACATGCTGAGATGGGGCAGCTTGGCCAATTAATTAGGTGTATCCCCGGCGTAGTATGGGTGTGTTGGATGGTGCGGGGAGTAGGTGTCAGCTGGACAACCATATGAACCGCAAGGCTCAAGAGGGGGCCACTGCAGCGGGGTTGGAGCCTCTTGTATGCTGTTAGGGGTGAAACCTCAGTGGGCCCATGCTCGTCGGGAATCCCTTTGTAAAGGCTTTGTAGTGATCTCCTGGCTGCACACCTGGGAAGTGTGAATGTGGAACGTAGCCACTGGCATAATGGAGGTTCTTTTAGTCCACCCGACAACGGGGGATGAAATCACCACTTGTGGGTACAGTGGTACAAACTCTGCAGAGTCAAAACTGTCTTGACAGCCGTGCTCACGGTTAAGAGCGGCCTGGACTTATTCATGATTAGAGGAATGATGGTTTTGGAAGTTAAGCGGGGAGCTTAACATTGGAAATGATGTTATGGTTATTTGGTTATGATGATGGGATGGGAGATTGGGACCATTTCACCTGTGTAGTAATGTAGGTGCTTAATAAGCTAAGGTGATAGGTATTAATTGCGTAGTGCTTTAACCATGAGTTCAACCTTTCCTTGTTCTAGCCATGCATGATATAATTTCCCCACACTTGCTGAGTACCATTGGTACTCAACCTTGCATATTTGTTGGTTTATATTGCTGCTCAGGTCAAGATAATGAGGTGGTGTATAATGACCAAGATTTTGGACCCGAGGAAGGTTTTTAGGTTCATGAAGACCCCCGGGCAACGCCTGTGATGGAGCCCTAAAGAATAATATTCCGCTGCTAGTTTATTTCCTTGTGATGAACTTATTATTGTCCATCGAGACATTTACTATGTAAGACTTACTTATATTTGACACCTGGCTTGTAATAAATGATGCTTCACTATTTGTCATCACATGTATGAGAAAATGATCCTGGCATACATGTGATATTCACTCGGTTGTTCTTCGGAAAAACCGGGTGTGACAGAGGTGGTATCAGAGCTAAGGTTGCCCGTAGGAACGTGGACCTAGGTAGAAATGGACGTATTTAAGGACCCTATTTTCCTAAAAACTATTTTCCAAGGTGTGGGTGGAAAAGTGTTATTAAAGGAGTCATTTTCTTCATCTTACCCCAACTTTCATTCAAAACAGGATTTTTGTTTGAGAATTTATCTAACTTAATTTTAAATTCTTTTGTTTTAGATGGTTCGCATGATTCGCACCGCTCGTAAGTCCACAGGAGGGAGAGTTCCCGTCGTTGCCCTTGCCGAAAGAGAGGAGAGTCGTCCAGTGACGTACCTTTCCTACGGATTGGCAGTAGGAGATTTGTTGCGCCGTCTTCGACGTATGCTCGAAGCCGCAGGCAATACGGGCAAGCTCATCATCCACTATAACTCCACCAGGACCATCCGTGAGAAGAGGGAAGAATGGAGTTCGGAGATGAGGATTATACACGAGAATCAACTGCTTAAGATTCACCACTCTCCAGCTTGTCGAGCAACACAAGTTGACGCGGAGAGAGATGTCACCTGGGAGGCCATCACCTGCCAGAGTCACATCTATCGTCGTCACTTGGACAAAACTGAGTACATGTATGTCCTCCAACGTGAGAGTGGTACCACGGAGTACAAGTACCCACCGGTGCAGCAAGGGACTTCCCATGAGCACATGGACTTGTGCTTGGAGGATGCTGCTATGCTCAGCACTCGACTGCAGGAGTGTCAACAAGAGCTTCAGGATGTCCGAGACACCCTGAAGGAAACGGAGGCGTTGCTGCGAGCTTGTTTAAAGGCGAGAGAAAGAGGAGATGGGAATGAACTGTGTGTCACCGTGAGTGATCCATGGACTCCTGACTCCCCGGATCGCCGAGCGATCAGGCGTTGTCGCACTTCTCCACCAGCAGCCTCCCCACCCAAAGCAGAGTCAGTAGGTAGCCGAAATGAGGAGGAGGATCCTGAGGAGCCAGCTCAAGAGGACGAGTAGTGTAGAATCTTTCCCTTAGCTAGCAAGAGGTCGAGTAGTCGAGTCGTTACGTAGTTAATGGTGTGATGATGCTTGGTGTGTGACGTGAGTTGTGGAAGCCATGGGCAATTGTCCACAGCCTCGTCTTCAGATTGTTTTGCTTTGGTGTGTGAACCCCCCAGGAAATAATAGTGCATTTATTTGGTGTGAGATATAAACCCTCGTAAAGTTTTAACAAAGCCTCAACACCTTAAAGTACCAACAAATGAAAGTAGTAAGATGATACTAAATGGTATCAAATTAACATTTGTTGATTCTGCCAGATGGCCGGAAGAGGAAAGGGACGTGCTGCCAACCCCGCCAACAACAATGATGAGGCATGCAACCCTCATCTTTCTGAAGGCCAGGACCGGGGTGGTCGCCGCGAAGAAGTTGATCCTCTCCACCAAATGCTGGAGAATCAAAATCAGCTCATCCAGAACTTGACTCAAGTGGTGGCCAACTTGCATCAAGTTCCACCTCCACAAGCTGCACCACGCCAACCAAGGTTGAGTGAGTTTCTAGGAACTCAACCTCCAAAGTTTGCAAGTGCTGCTGAACCTCTGGAGGCAGATGATTGGTTGAAGACCATTGAAAGTAAGATGAGGATAATACAATGCCAAGGGTATGAGAGGGTGCTGTTTGCCTCTCATCAATTGCATGGACCTGCTGCTGATTGGTGGACCGCCTACGTGGCCGCCCATCATGACCCTGAGAACATCACTTGGGAAGAGTTCAAGCGTAGCTTCCGCAACCACTACATCCCAAGAGGTGAACTCAAAAACAAGAGGAAAGAGTTTCTGGGACTGCAGCAGGGAAACATGACGGTGAGGGAATACCTCACTAAATTTACTCAACTATCCCGTTATGCTCCACGAGACATAGAGACTGATGAGCAGAAACAAGATTGTTTCGTGGAAGGACTTACCGTAGAGATGCAGTGTGCAATGTCCTCAAATGAGTATGAAAGCTTCCAAAAGATGGTGGACAGAGCATTTGTGGTAGAAAGGAAGCTAAAAGCCCTGGAAAATGAGAATAAGAGGAAGGCGGGGTGGTCACATCAGGCCTCAGGGAGCAACACTCGCCCACGTATGATGCAGCAACCTACGGGGCAGATGAGCCGTGCTGCGGTACCCTATTCAGCACCAAGAGGGTACAACCCAAACTACAGGCCTCCCGCAGCATCTGCACAGCCGCCACGTCAGTTTGTGCAGCAGCCTCGCCCTGCATATCCACCTCGACCAGCAGTGCAAGGACCCCAAAACCCACCCCAAGACAACAAGGGTCAAGCATCTAAGGTTGGGGTGCAATGTTTCAACTGTGGTGAAGTGGGGCACTACGCCCATAAATGCCCGAAGAAGAAGCCTGCGCCGCCACAACAGCAGAATGTAGTGAGAGGACGGGTGAACCACGTCACCCTGGAGGAAGCACAAGAGGCACCCGACGTGGTAGTTGGTAAGTTTCCTGCCAATTTACACCTTGCAACTCTGCTGTTTGATTCTGGTGCTACCCACTCGTTCATTGCTCAAGGGTTTGTTAAGAAGCATGACCTAGCAACCACACAAATGAACCATATGTTAGCAGTAAACTCTCCAGGTGGAGAAATAAGGACAAGACAAGTGTGTCCCAAAGTGAGCCTAGACATTAATGGGGTAGTATTTACTGCTAACCTCATAGTGATAGATTCACAAGGGATAGATATTATTTTGGGTATGGATTGGTTGACCAAACATAAAGGAATCATCCATTGTTCGAACCGAACGGTGGAACTAACTCACCCTAGTGGTACCAAGGTAAAGTTCATAACGATACACGAGCCTAGGAGGGACATTAAATTAAATCAATTGGAGGTGAAAGTTGAGGAAATCGGGACTATCAGGGAATATCCAGATGTTTTTCCGGAGGAATTGCCAGGAATGCCTCCCGACCGTGACGTGGAATTCGCAATTGAGCTAGTACCGGGAACAGCCCCGATATACAAGAGACCTTATCGAATGGACTCCAAGCAGCTAGAAGAGCTCAAGGATCATTTGAGAGAACTGACGGAGAAGGGGTATATTCGCCCTAGTTCCTCACCATGGGGAGCTCCGGTGATATTTGTGCCTAAGAAAGACGGAACCCAAAGGTTATGCTTGGATTACCGTGCCTTGAATGAGGTAACCGTCAAGAACAAATACCCATTGCCCCGCATTGAAGACTTGTTCGATCAGTTGAGGGGAGCTTGTGTGTTCTCAAAAATTGATCTCAGGTCGGGGTACCACCAACTCAAGATAAGGCAATCAGATATTCCCAAGACAGCTTTCGTATCTCAGTACGGACTGTATGAATACACCGTCATGCCTTTTGGGCTAACCAATGCCCCGGCATATTTCATGTACCTCATGAATAAGGTATTCATGGAATATCTGGACAAATTTGTGGTGGTTTTCATAGATGATATTCTCGTCTTCTCCAAAGATGAAGAAGAACATGAGAAACATCTAAGGTTGGTGTTACAGAGGTTGAGAGAACACCAACTGTATGCCAAGTTGAGCAAGTGTGAGTTTTGGCTGAAGAGAGTTCCCTTTTTAGGACATATCATCTCGGAGGGAGTAATCTCCGTAGATCCCGCCAAAATCGAGGATATCCAGAAGTGGAAAACCCCTGAAAATGTCGGGGAAGTTCGAAGCTTTTTGGGATTGGCTGGATACTATCGACGGTTTATTGAGAGATTCTCCAAGATCTCGAGACCTCTCACCAAACTGTTGGAAAAGGGAATCACATTCACCTGGACGCCACAGTGCGATACAAGCTTTCAGGAGCTAAAGAAGAGATTGACAACAGCCCCAGTGTTGGTTATGCCAGATATGCAGAAGAATTTCACAGTGTACTGCGATGCCTCTGGAAATGGGTTGGGATGTGTTCTAATGCAAGAAGGACATGTCGTGGCATATGCATCCCGACAGCTTCGGAAGCACGAGAAGAAATATCCTACACATGATCTAGAACTAGCCGCAGTGGTACACGCGTTGAAAATTTGGCGGCACTATTTGATGGGGAAGAGGACAGAGATATATACGGATCATAAGAGTTTGAAGTACATATTCACACAGCCAGATCTCAACCTCCAACAAAGGAGATGGTTAGAGCTAATTAATGACTTTGATGTGGGCATCAACTATCATCCTGGGAAAGCAAACGTCGTGGCCGATGCTTTGAGTCGGAAAGTGCAGGTCAATAAGTTGAGTTTGAAGGACATGCCTGCAGAATTGAAGGACGAGGTTATAAGACTCAATCTATGTCTAGTAAATAGTGGTGAAGCCATCGCCATGGAAGTGGACTCCACACTCGAGCGAGACATACGCGAGGGCCAAAAGAATGATGAGAAGATACAAGAGATCAGACAGCTCATTAAGGAAAATAAAGCTCCTGGTTTTAGAGAGGATGAACAGGGAACGGTGTGGCACGGGAAAAGGATCTGTGTGCCAGAAGTAAAGGAGATCCGTAAATTGATTTTAAAGGAGGCTCATGATTCCGACTATTCCATTCATCCTGGGAGTACGAAGATGTACCAGGACCTCAAAGGCAGGTATTGGTGGTATGGCATGAAGCGAGATGTCGCGGAACATGTTGCCCTATGTGACACATGTCAGTTGGTGAAAGCAGAACATCAACGACCCGCGGGATTATTGCAACCACTCAAAGTGCCTGAATGGAAGTGGGAAGAAATCAGCATGGATTTTATCGTGGGATTGCCTAGGACCCAATCCGGGTATGATTCAATATGGGTCATTATTGATAGGCTAACCAAGGTAGCTCATTTCATCCCTGTGAAAGAAAGCTACAGTGGATCTAAATTGGCAGAATTGTACATGTCAAGGATCGTGTGTTACCATGGAGTGCCAAAGAAGATAGTGTCGGACCGAGGGACACAGTTCACCTCGAGGTTTTGGCAGAAGTTGCATGAAACCATGGGAACCCATCTGAATTTTAGCTCTGCTTATCATCCCCAAACTGACGGGCAGACGGAGAGAACCAATCAGATCCTTGAAGATATGTTAAGGGCATGTGCACTCAAAAACAATAGGAGTTGGGACAAGAACTTACCGTATGCAGAGTTTTCCTATAACAACAGCTATCAAGCTAGTATGAAGATGTCACCGTTTGAAGCTTTGTATGGAAGGAAGTGCAGAACTCCCCTATTTTGGAACCAAACAGGAGAAAGTAAAGTGTTTGGTCCAGAAGTGCTACAAGAAGCCGAGGCGAAGGTGAGGGAGATTCGCAACAATTTGAGGATAGCACAAACACGCCAAAAGAGCTATGCCGATGTACAAAGAAGAGAGCTCGTTTTCAACGTGGGAGACTATGTTTATCTCAAGGTGTCCCCTATCAGAAGACTTCGTCGGTTCAAGGTGAAAGGGAAGTTGTCACCTCGATACATCGGACCCTTCCAGGTTTTGGAAAAGAAAGGCGAAGTGGCGTACCAACTAGAGCTACCGGTTCATCTATCGGATGTACACGATGTATTCCATGTGTCACAACTCAAGAAATGCCTGAGGACGCCTGAAGAGGTGTTACCCATAAATGAAGTGGATATAGCTGAAGATTTGTCTTATGCCGAGCAACCATACAAGATTTTGGAGACAATGGAACGCCTCACCAGAAACAAGAGAATCCGGATGTGCAAGGTGCAGTGGAAGCATCACTCAGAAGAGGAAGCTACCTGGGAACGGGAAGATGAGCTCAAGGCGCAATTTCCGGAATTGTTTTCTTAGAAACACCAATCTCGAGGACGAGATTTCTTTTAAGGGGGGTAGAGCTGTAACACCCCAAATTTTTAGTCAAAACCCAAATTTGGATTCAAAACCCTAAACCATGTTCAAAGGGGAATTTAGAAATTTTTGGACGTGTTGCATGTTTTGCAAAAAATTCAAATTCAAACTGGAATTCAAATTATACCCAAAACAGAAAAGAAATGGAAAGAGAAAAAAAGGAAATCGGGAAAAAACTGGCCAGTGGGCCGAAACAGCCAGCCGGCCCAGCAAACCCCGCGCCAGCCCGTCCCCGCGCGCGCCGCGCTGCCCCTCGCTGACGGGTGGGACCCACATGTCATCCCTAACCCCGCGACCCCGGACTCTCTCCCGCGCGCGCGATCGCAACCGATCGGGAAATCGTGTCCCGCAGCCGAATTCCGGTCCCAGCGGACTCCAACTCGATCACAACAGACCCACCGCCCTCCCCCGGCTATAAAAACCACCGATCCGATCAGTTTTCCTCACGCGATCGCCGATTTTCACTCCGGTGAGCACCGAGACTTCGCCGGTGAATTCTGGCCGATCTA
This sequence comes from Neostapfia colusana, assembly GCA_030760725.1. Lineage (NCBI taxonomy): Eukaryota > Viridiplantae > Streptophyta > Magnoliopsida > Poales > Poaceae > Neostapfia > Neostapfia colusana. The sequence goes on from JASWHV010000003.1 coordinate 18,203,805, forward strand.
AGCTCGGAAACTCTGATCTAACTCGCTAGTTTTGATCCACCGCCTCCGGGGAACTTTGCAGGTGCAGAAAACCCGAAGACTTACAGTGTAAACTCAGCACCGATGAGCTTCGCCGTGGTTTTGCCTCGGACCTCGCCGCCGAGCACTTTCCAGGACCCCCGAGCTCGAGAAAACCCCCGAGGTGAGATCCCTGACCTCCCCTCTACCGATCTAGGCCATAAGATCACAGTTCTAGGCAGAAATCTCGAGGATCCGAAAGTTTCCGGCGAGATCGCCGCTTCCCGCCGCCGTGCGCCGCCGGCAGCGCCGCCCGCGCTCGATCAGAGCGACGTGGCCGCTTGTGTGCCGTTTATTTTAAATCGCACGGTAGACTTTAAATCCCCGCGTACCGGTTCGATGTTATAATCTCAGCCGTCGGTTTAAAATCGGACGGTCCACGTCGACCCCGCGTTATAAAGGCTGGAATTCTTACGTGCTACCCCCTGGGGTTCTCTGGAATTGAGAGCTAGCCCCGGAAACTTCAGATCTAGCCCCTGGAACTCCAGAAAATCATGTAAATCCATTTAAAAATCAGTTTTAACCCCTGGACTTAATAGAAATTAGGAAAAACACCTCTGATAAGTGTAGATAGACCCCTGGAAATTATGAAAATAATATTATAGACCCTGTAATGGGATGAATTCATTATTTTAGCCTTGTTTAGTATTTAATTTAGAAAATTGAATATGTAACTAGTGTTTAAAAATTAAAAAGGGGACAAACATAATTGTCAAAATTAATTAAAAACTTTCTCAGTACTTAGAAAACTTTGGAGTGAGATAAAAATATATTTTTGGGCTGAAATAAATCTGTTTTATCTATTATTCACATTTATTAGTATAGGGACACATTTTTAAGTAAAGAATAGTTAAAGAAAAATAGGGAAAATAATTATGAAATAGTATACATCATAAGCCATGGTCAAAATATGATTTTAAAATTGTTTAGGACCAGAACCTAATCTGTTTAGGTGATGTGTATTACTAATTTAATAATAAAATACACAATTATGCATAGGAATATAAATCTGAAAATATAGCAAGTAGTAAATGATAAATGGAGTTTCTAAAATACAAAGAATTCAGTTTAGGGTTGATAGAAATTGTGAAGGCACATTGTATGCAAGTATAAATGTGGACACCAAAAATAGGAATCATATATATACATGGTTAAAAGTGCATGCAAGCCACAACTTAACACACATAAAGTAACCACAACACATATAATGGTAAACAACTTTTATAAATATGAATGTGTGGTTTGTATGAAGTGTAAGTGTGAATTATGTCTTATGGATTGTTGTTTTTCTTTTGCTATGTGTGATGGTATGAAGTAGAACCTGTTCAAGAGCAAGTTATTCATTTCCAAGATCAGGACTACCAATTTCAAGAGCAGCAAGAAGGAGGCAAGTGTCCTTGACCACTTTGATCCTATGCTAGGATGTGTAGATAGAATTATTTGCATTGTCAAGATAATTATGAAACCCATGCTAGGAAGTTTCCCTAGAATTGCATTACCCTGTTTCCTTGTAGCTTGGGTTGGGATTTATTTTGTCATGTCATTTATTTACATGCATATGCTTAGCCATGCTTAGAATGGGATGTTTGGGATATGAGATCATCAGTTTATATTACCATACGCTTAAATGAGACATTGTGAATTATGTATAGGTAGGGATCAAGGCAAGTTGGATGTTTTGGTTGTGTGCTGGGTGCACGAGACTTGGGTTTGTGTTTAGTACTTGCCTGGATCCTAAGGACCGGTTCATGGAGCATGTAACCCGGCTTTACAGTGCCAACCACATGCTGAGATGGGGAAGCTTGGCCAATTAATTAGGTGTATCCCCGGCGTAGTATGGGTGTGTTGGATGGTGCGGGGAGTAGGTGTCAGCTGGACAACCATATGAACCGCAAGGCTCAAGAGGGGGCCACTGCAGCGGGGTTGGAGCCTCTTGTATGCTGTTAGGGGTGAAACCTCAGTGGGCCCACGCTCGTCGGGAATCCCTTTGTAAAGGCTTTGTAGTGATCTCCTGGCTGCACACCTGGGAAGTGTGAATGTGGAACGTAGCCACTGGCATAATGGAGGTTCTTTTAGTCCACCCGACAACGGGGGATGAAATCACTACTTGTGGGTACAGTGGTACAAACTCTGCAGAGTCAAAACTGTCTTGACAGCCGTGCTCACGGTTAAGAGCGGCCTGGACTTATTCATGATTAGAGGAATGATGGTTTTGGAAGTTAAGCGGGGAGCTTAACATTGGAAATGATGTTATGGTTATTTGGTTATGATGATGGGATGGGAGATTGGGACCATTTCACCTGTGTAGTAATGTAGGTGCTTAATAAGCTAAGGTGATAGGTATTAATTGCGTAGTGCTTTAACCATGAGTTCAACCTTTCCTTGTTCTAGCCATGCATGATATAATTTTCCCACACTTGCTGAGTACCATTGGTACTCAACCTTGCATATTTGTTGGTTTATATTGCTGCTCAGGTCAAGATAATGAGGTGGTGTATAATGACCAAGATTTTGGACCCGAGGAAGGTTTTTAGGTTCATGAAGACCCCCGGGCAACGCCTGTGATGGAGCCCTAAAGAATAATATTCCGCTGCTAGTTTATTTCCTTGTGATGAACTTATTATTGTCCATCAAGACATTTACTATGTAAGACTTACTTATATTCGACACCTGGCTTGTAATAAATGATGCTTCACTATTTGTCATCACATGTATGAGAAAATGATCCTGGCATACATGTGATATTCACTCGGTTGTTCTTCGGAAAAACCGGGTGTGACAATGTGTAAAAATCCTACTTTGTGAAAGTGAAGTCTTTCCCCTCTAATTACTCTTTTGATGGAGGTTACTTGCTCTTCACCATTTTTCACAAAATATCCACAACAAAAGTGTGGTGTTTTAAAGTGAGGAAAAATTTTAGCAAGTCCCTTTTCTTGGGCTTTTACAAGAGCCCTCTTCACACAAGTTTAAACAATTGTTTGAAAACTTGGAACCCAATAGGGGTCTAAAACCAAGATGGGAAGTTCCCATATGAGTGAGAAAGCTAAAGTCAGATTTGGAACAAATTTGTTCAACTCAAAATTCAAATGAGAGCAACACAATGGATTTCAAAACTGTGGCGCTAAAGATCTCATTTGCAACAGCCAAACTGAAAATCAGATTTTATATTTGAATTCCTTAGGTCCAAATTAGTGGGTATGCAAAGTTTCATGATTTGTTGAATTGTTTTGCAACTCATTTCCAAAATGGACTTTAAATTGCAAAGAATTCAAATACCCATTTGAATTTGGATGAAGCTTGTCCAATTATTCAAATGCACCTCAGATTTGAACTCCCACAATTTTAATTCACCATTTGCAAATTTTGGGAGATATTTTAGAGGATAAGAGGGAGCTGTGGTGGGGCCCACATGTCATTGAGCTGAAAGGTGTGCCTTAACCCCTAAGCAATTCTCTGTTCTTCTCATCCACGGGGGTTCTGTACCCAGGCGCCACCGAGATCGATCGGCCACCTCCTGCTCCCCTCCTCCGGTTGCTGGCGTCCTATGAATGGTTCTTGTGTTTTCAACGTGATCCACTCCCTCAATGTGAGCAAACCCACAGCAGACGAAGCCTTCTCACGCTCTCAGCCGAAAACAGAAACCGGCGTCGTCTCTTCTCTGCCCTGCAGCACCGATCAACATACAGCCACGGTGGCAACCAGCTGAACCGCCCAGGAGATGCGCCGGCGAGTCCTCTACGTCCACAACACGTTTCCAGCACTTCTCCGGTTTTCCTCCGGTCACTGCCATGCAGTTTTCCTCCACAACTCGGACTGAAGCCGCCATGGGAAGTGCTACTCATCTTTCAGCCGCTCCAACGCCTCTCCCGCATGTCCAACACCTCTCTAAGGTGCGCCAAGGTGTGTAGATCATGCTACTGCAGTCCCCTTGCCCTTCCCCGTCGCTGTCTTGCTGGACTTTGAGTTTTGGCGCCGGTACACATGAAGAACAGCCCCAAATCAAAACTGTAAATTCGTCCAACGTGGTTGATCATCGGTTCTACAATTCAATCCACAGAAACTAGTGATCCTAGCGCCCTCCCACGCCAAAGCACACATCAAACCGTCCACCACACGCCCCGGGCGACGAGAAATCGCCGGTGGCGGCAAAAACAGGTCGGTCCTCCGGTGAACCCTAATTTCCGGCCGTTTGCTGCAAGATTTAGCATATGTTCCATGCTCCCCGATCACTGGTGATGCTTTAGGGCAAGGTAGCTCGCCGGGGGGAGCTTCGGACACGCCAGAACGCGTTGATTCCGAGCTCCCGAGCCGCCCCACCGGTGCCGACCTGTTTCCGGACGTTTTCATGCGCGGAAACCTTGCCCAGCAGCTGCGCCATGTTCCTAGGAGCATGTAGGGCGAAACCGGAGCTAATTTGGTGGAGAAATGAGGGAGAACGAGCCATGCCACGATCTGTGCTGGTGTGCATGCGCGTCTCTGGCGGGAGGTTGAAGAAGGACCTGACGAGTGGGCCCCCTGTTAAGTCTCTGTGTAGGTTTTAAACAGAGAGCTATCACAGTTTGAAAAATTCATAACTTTGTGTAGACAACTCCAAAAAGGGTGAGACCAATTTTGTTTGAATCCTTAGGAGGAGTACTTCACACAGAAATAAATTGCATGCTATGAAAATTCCCAGGAATTTCTGTATAATTGTTTTTAGTAAATCCTTTAAGGATTTATTACAGGAGCAATTCTTAATGAAATATTCCCAAATTTGGGCAGCGAGTCCTTTTCATAGTGCCTGACCCCCAGTAAAAATCGTAGGATTTTTGGAGCTTATTTAGAGGGCTTAATCAGTAGGTTATCTCAGGATTAAATAAATTAGCTAAAAATCATAGAATTGATTTCCAGAAAAATGGTTCAACCTTCATACCTCCATAACTTTCTGTAGGGATGTCCAAAATTTGTGAAACAAATTTTGTTGGATTTCTCTCAGTCAATACTTTGCAGAAATGCAAAGAAATTGATCTGAAGATCTCTGGATATTTCTCCAAGATTCATCAAAGTTAAATCTTTGGGAATTGAGTCCAGAATATCTCTGTTATGGAATTTCTTCAAATTTGGCCAGGAAGTTCCTCATGATATTACTGATCTCCAGTAAAAATTGAGCTTCATTGGAGTTCATTTGCTAGGCTAAATTACCTGCCAAAATTCAGCCTTCATTTGGAAATTCAAATTTTGAACAGAAGCTTTTTCAGAACTCCTGTCCAACTTCAAAAATTCATATCTCCCTGTTGGTAGATCCAAAAATCAGAAGCGGTGGACCGGGTTGTCAGCCCCCAGGCAGAGAACCCGGTGGTTCCTGACAAGATGTTGCGTCGTGCGCTGCGACGTGCAGTAGTGACAGCCTTGTGAACCGCCGCAGGAAAAGCAACCATCAAGAAGGGCTCACACCCCCACGATCCCGCGACTGTTTGCACTCCAGCAACGGTCAAAGCGGGTCTTCGAGAAGGTGCGCGAAGTAGAAGAGACGGGGGCCCCACCTCGGGCTCGTTATCTCCCCCGAGATGGGCCTGGGACCACTGTCGATACCCTCAATATGGGGTACCCCCGCGCACAAGGAAAATCGCCTAAGGACTTTGCCTCTTCCGCAGGGGCAAGCTCCGAAAGCCCTACGTGTCCTGCGGGGCCGGACCTCCCTCTCCTCAGAGGAGAGCTCTGGGCCCGCCACGTGGCCGGCAGAGCCGGACCACCCTTCTCCGCAGGGAGAGCTCCGAAGGCTCCACGTGTCCAGAGGGCCGGACCTCCCTCTTCTCAAAAGAGAGCTCCGGGCCCGCCACGTGGCCAGCAGAGCCGGACCTCCCTTCTCCGCATGGAGAGCTCCGAAGGCTCCTCGTGTCCAGCGGGGCCGGACCTCCCTCTCCTCAGAGGAGAGCTCCGGACCCGCCACATGGCCAGCAGAGCCGGACCTCCACCCTCCGCGGGAGAGCTCCGAAGGCTCCACGTGTCCAGCAGGGCCGGACCTCCCTCTCCTCAAAGGAGAGCTCCGGGCCTGCCACGTGGCCAGCAGAGCCGGACCTCCCCCCTCCGTGGGGAGAGCTCCGAAGGCTCCACGTATCCAGCGGGTCCGGACCTCCCTCTCCTCAGAGGAGAGCTCCGGGCCGGCCACGTGGCCAGCAGAACAGCACTACCTGCCCCCGCGCGGTAGGTGGCAAGAGTAAAGACGCGCCATACCTTGGCTGTACAAGGTATTCAAGACCCGCGCCTTCCCAAGACGCGGAGACGTGGAGCACGCCGCTGTCAGGTGCCGTTGTGCCCAGTCACATTGCAGTGAAGACTGGCACGCCGCGTCAGAGGCTGTACACCATAAACACAGCGACAAGACATCCCCTGCCGCCCCTGCCGTCATCAATCACTACGCCTAGCTTGTGGCGTGGGCAGGGCGGCAAGACGAATACTCAGAAGCCCTCGCCAGAGACAACTACCAGCGTAACTGCAGGATACGGTAGATGGCAGGCAATCTCCCCAGGACCACCTGTCGGGTCCCGAGCCCACCTTGTAAGCCGCCTGAGCCTTGGACTATAAAAGGCTCTGGTAGGCAACGTTACAGGGTGTTCGCACTCACACGAGTTAGCACCCTGATTCAGCATTCTAGCACTCAGCTCATCCTCAAGCTCAGAACTCCGGTTCTGAACACCAAGCAATACAACGAGCACCTCTTCTCACCGTGGACGTAGGGTTTTACGCTCCGGTGGTCTGAACCACGTAAAAAACCCCTGTGTTCATCTGTTTCCTTCGTTCAACTACGCTTAAGCTCTCCGCGGGGGACTAGCCCCTCCGAAAAAGAACCTCCACGGGCTGCCCAGTGCAGTCCCGGGGGAAGTGTCGACAGCTACACTTCGACAGTGTGCCCAATGCATTGGTCACACCTACCAGGGGGCCACTACGGGGACTGCACAAGGGAAGGCCGGAGCACCCGGTGGTACTGAAGTCTCAAGGCTTCTCAAGACCGGAGCTCCAGATTCCAGCTCAACAACAAGGACCCAAGGGAGGTGTCTGCGCTAAGACGCTTCGAGATCAGTGGAGACCTCCCGAGGCCCTTACGGAGCTAAGGGCTCGGGCAGGGCAAGCCAAGAAAAGAAAGCAAGAAGCACAGGCGCACAAGACAACAAGTCTGTTCATTCAAAAGCTCCACGAGCTGGTCCACAGACAGAAAATAAAAAATACAAAGGCCCTCCAGCTAAAAGGGCGAGCACCTAGGAGTCCCCAGCCTCCCGCTAGAACCTAGACGCGACAAGGGCGACGACGTCTCCGACTCTGACCCTGACGACCTCCTTCTGCTTGGCGACGGGGCCCTGCACCACCGGCTCCAGAGAGACGGAGGAGTCCCAGCTCTGGAAGCACGTCAGCACGTGCGCGGCAACCTCCTTCGCCAAGCCCCTCCCCTCGACCTCGAGCTCGTCGGCAATCACGGCCTCCAGCCTCTCCAGCTTGGCGCCGATGGACTCAAGTGCCGGGAGCGCCTGGATCACCTCTTGCGCCGGTGCGGCTGAAGCCAAGAGGCACTAGAGCAGACTCCGTCTGGCAGACGAAGTTCCAGACTCCTCGGGCCTCGACGGTCCGCGAAGCTCAGAGCTGCTCCACCTCCTGGCAAGCCATCAGCAGGGCGCTAGGTCCTTCCTTGGCGAACCTCCTCTCCTTGGCCTCCAGAGTGTTCTCCCGGAGCTGGAGGTTCCGGGTAAACTGCTACAACTCCGATACCCGGAAGTCAGCAGCAAGCTCCCTGTTCAGCACCACCTGCCGGCCCTTGGCGACCTGCTCCTCCCTTTCGGCCAAGGCAACCTTCCGGAGTTCCAGCTCTCCGGCCCTGGCCTTCAAGTCGCCTTCGCCCGCCTCCAACTGCTTGGCGACCTCCTTCTCCTTGGTCGCCACGGCGCGCTCCCGCTCTGCGACGGCACACTCGCGTCGCACTAGCTGCAGCCGCATCTCCTCGTTGGCGTCGGAACGGGCCCGAACACTGTCATGGCCTCACGAGCCTCCTGCATGATCCTCCTGGTCTCGGTGTCCAGGCGGTCGACGGCTTTCCTCTGCACATCGAGGAGCGCCTCCTCAGCGTCGAGCCTCGCCCTCTTAGCGTCGAGCTCCTTCTCGACCTCCCGGGTCCGCAGCTTCAAGAGCTGCCCCCGGCCCCAGAGGCGGTCCCTCTCATCCGCCAAGATCTCCCACTCGCGCTCGAGCACAGCCTGAACCTGCCGTACGCTGGTCTGGGCCAGCTCCATAGCGTCTGACAGGGACAGTGGAGCAGCAGAAGCCCACATCAAAGTCATTGATTAGCTCTAACCATCTCCTTTGTCTGAGGTTGAGATCTGGCTGTGTGAATATGTACTTCAAACTCTTATGATCCGTATATATCTCTGTCCTCTTCCCCATCAAATAGTGCCGCCAAATTTTCAACGCGTGTACCACTGCAGCTAGTTCTAGGTCATGTGTAGGATAGTTCTTCTCGTGCTTCCGAAGCTGCCGGGATGCATAAGCCACGACATGTCCTTCTTGCATGAGAACACATCCCAACCCATTTCCAGAGGCATCGCAGTACACTGTGAAATTCTTCTGCATATCTGACATAACCAGCACTGGGGCTGTTGTCAATCTCTTCTTTAACTCCTGAAAGCTCGTCTCGCACTGTGGCGTCCAGGTGAATGTGATTCCCTTCTCCAACAGTTTGGTGAGAGGTCTCGAGATCTTGGAGAATCCCTCAATAAACCGTCGATAGTATCCAGCCAATCCCAAAAAGCTTCGAACTTCCCCGACATTTTCAGGGGTTTTCCACTTCTGGATATCTTCGATTTTGGCGGGATCTACGGAGATTCCTCCCTCCGAGATTATATGTCCTAAAAAAGTAACTCTCTTCAGCCAAAACTCACACTTGCTCAACTTGGCATATAGTTGGTGTTCTCTCAGCCTCTGTAACACCAACCTTAGATGTTTCTCATGTTCTTCTTCATTTTTGGAGAAGACGAGAATATCATCTATGAAAACCACCACAAATTTGTCCAGATATTCCATGAATACCTTGTTCACGAGGTACATGAAATATGCCGGGGCATTGGTTAGCCCGAAAGGCATGACAGTGTATTCATACAGTCTGTACCGAGATACGAAAGCTGTCTTGGGAATATCAGATTGCCTTATCTTGAGTTGGTGGTATCCCGACCTGAGATCAATTTTCGAGAACACACAAGCTCCCCTCAACTGATCAAACAAGTCTTCAATGCGGGGTAATGGGTACTTGTTCTTGATGGTTACCTCATTCAAGGCACGGTAATCCACGCATAACCTTTGGGTTCCGTCTTTCTTGGGCACAAATATCACCGGAGCTCCCCATGGTGAGGAACTAGGGCGAATATACCCCTTCTCCGTCAATTCTCTCAAATGGTCCTTGAGCTCTTCTAGCTGCTTGGAGTCCATTCGATAAGGTCTCTTGTATATCGGGGCTGTTCCCGGTACTAGCTCAATTGCGAATTCCACATCACGGTCGGGAGGCATACCTGGCAATTCCTCCGGAAAAACATCTGGATATTCCCTGATAGTCCTGATTTCCTCAACTTTCACCCCCACTTGATTTAATTTGATGTCCCTCCTAGGCTCGTGTATCGTTATGAACTTTACTCTTGTGCCATTGGGGTGAGTTAGTTCCACCGTTCTGGTTGAACAATGGATGATTCCTTTATGTTTGGTCAACCAATCCATACCCAAAATAATATCTATCCTTTGTGAATCTATCACTATGAGGTTAGCCGTAAATACTATCCCATTAATGTCTAGGCTCACTTTGGGACACACCTGTCTTGTCCTTATTTCTCCACCTGGAGAGTTTACCGCTAGCATATGGTTCATTTGGGTGGTTGCTAGGTCATGCTTCTTAACAAACCCTTGAGCAATGAACGAGTGGGTAGCACCAGAATCAAACAGCAGAGTTGCAAGGTGTAAATTGGCAGGAAACTTACCAACTACCACGTCGGGTGCCTCTTGTGCTTCCTCCATAGTGACGTGGTTCACCCGTCCTCTCACTACATTCTGCTGTGGTGGCGGCGCAGGCTTCTTCTTTGGGCATTTATGGGCTTAGTGCCCCACTTCACCACAGCTAAAACATTGCACCCCAACCTTAGGTGCTTGGCCTTTGTTGTCTTGGGGTTGGTTCGGGGGTCCTTGCACTGCTGGTCGAGGTGGATATGCGGGGCGAGGCTGCTGCACAAACTGACGTGGCGGCTGTGCAGGTGCTGCGGGTGGCCTGTAGTTTGGGTTGTACCCTCTTGGTGCTGAATAGGGTACCGCAGCACGGCTCGTCTGCCCCGTAGTTTGCTGCATCATACGTGGGCGGGTGTTGCTCCCTGAGGCCTGATGTGACCACCCCGCCTTCCTCTTATTCTCATTTTCCAGGGCCTTTAGCTTCCTTTCCACCACAAATGCTCTGTCCACCATCTTTTGAAAGCTTTCATACTCATTGGAGGACATTGCACACTGCATCTCTGCGGTAAGTCCTTCCACGAAACAATCTTGTTTCTGCTCATCAGTCTCTATGTCTCGTGGAGCATAACGGGATAGTTGAGTAAATTTAGTGAGGTATTCCCTCACCGTCATGTTTCCCTGCTGCAGTCCCAAAAACTCCTTCCTCTTGTTTTTGAGTTCACCTCTTGGGATGTAATGGTTGCGAAAGCTACGCTTGAACTCTTCCCAAGTGATGTTCTCAGGGTCATGATGGGCGGCCACGTAGGCGGTCCACCAATCAGCAGCAGGTCCCTGCAATTGATGAGAGGCAAACAGCACCCTCTCATACCCTTGGCATTGTATAATCCTCATCTTACTTTCAATGGTCTTCAGCCAATCATCTGCCTCCAGAGGTTCAGCAGCACTTGCAAACCTTGGAGGTTGAGTTCCTAGAAACCCACTCAACCTTGGTTGGCGTGGTGCAGCTTGTGGAGGTGGAACTTGATGCAAGTTGGCCACCACTTGAGTCAAGTTCTGGATAAGCTGATTTTGATTCTCCAGCATTTGGTGGAGAGGGTCAACTTCTTCACGGCGACCACCCCTGTCCTGGCCTCCAGAAAGATGAGGGTTGCATGCCTCATCGTTGTTGTTGGCGGGGTTGGCAGCACGTCCTTTTCCTCTTCCGGCCATCTGGCAGAATCAACCAATGTCAATTTGAAATCATTTAGCATCATCTTACTACTTTCATTTGTTTGTACTTTGAAGTGTTGAGGCTTTGTTAAAATTTTACGAGGGTTTATATCTCACACCAAATGAATGCACTATTATTTCCTGTGGGTTCACACACCAAAGCAAAACAATCTGAAGACGAGGCTGTGGACAATTGCTCATGGCTTCCACAACTCACGTCACACACCAAGCATCATCACACCATTAACTACGTAACGACTCGACTACTCGACCTCTTGCTAGCTAGGGGAAAGACTCTACACTACTCGTCCTCTTGAGCTGGCTCCTCGGAATCTTCCTCCTCATTTCGGCTACCTTCTGACTCTGCTTTGGGTGGGGAGGCTGCTGGCGGAGAAGTGCGACGACGCCTGATTACTCGGCGATCCGGGGAGTCAGGAGTCCATGTATCATTCACGGTGACACACAGTTCATTCCCATCTCCTCTTTCTCTCGCCTTTAAGCAAGCTTGCAGCAACGCCTCCGTGTCCTTCAGGGTGTCTCGGACATCCTGAAGCTCTTGTTGACACTCCTGCAGTCGAGTGCTGAGCATAGCAGCATCCTCCAAGCACAAGTCCATGTGCTCATGGGAAGTCCCTTGCTGCACCGGTGGGTACTTGTACTCCGTCGTACCACTCTCACGTTGGAGGACATACATGTATTCAGTTTTGTCCAAGTGACGACGATAGATGTGACTCTGGCAGGTGATGGCCTCCCAGGTGACATCTTTCTCCGCGTCAACTTGTGTTGCTCGACAAGCTGGAGAGTGGTGAATCTTAAGCAGCTGATTCTCGTGTATAATCCTCATCTCCGAACTCCATTCTTCCCTCTTCTCACGGATGGTCCTGGTGGAGTTATAGTGGATGATCAGCTTGCCCGTATTGCCGGCGGCTTCGAGCATACGTCAAAGACGGCGCAACAAATCTCCTACTGCCAATCCGTAGGAAAGGTACGTCACTGGACGACTCTCCTCTCTTTCGGCAAGGGCAACTACGGGAACTCTCCCTCCTGTGGACTTACGAGCGGTGCGAATCATGCGAACCATCTAAAACAAAAGAATTTAAAATTAGGTTAGATAAATTCTCAAACAAAAATCCTATTTTGAATGAAAGTTGGGGTAAGATGAAGAAAATGACTCCTTTAACAACACTTTTCCACCCACTCCTTGAAAATAGTTTTTAAGAAAATAGGGCCCTTAAATACGTCCATTTCTACCTAGGTCCACGTTCCTACGGGCAACCTTGGCTCTGATACCACCTCTGTCACACCCGGTTTTTCCGAAGAAACAACCAAGTGAATATCACATGTATGCCAGGATCATTTTCTCATACATGTGATGACAAATAGTGAAGCATCATTTATTACAAGCCAGGTGTTGAATATAAATAAGTCTTACATCGCAAATGTCTCAATGGACACTAATGCTTCATCACAAGTAAATAAACTAGCAGCGGAATATTATTCTTTAGGGCTCCATCACAGGCGTTGCCCGGGGGTCTTCATGAACCTAAAATCCTTCCTCGGGTCCAAAATCTTGGTCATTATACACCACCTCATTATCTTGACCTGAGCAGCAATATAAACCAACAAATATGCAAGGTTGAGTACCAATGGTACTCAGCAAGTGTGGGAAAATTATATCATGCATGGCTAGAACAAGGAGAGGTTGAACTCATGGTTAAAGCACTACGCAATTAATACCTATCACCTTAGCTTATTAAGCACCTACATTACTACACAGGTGAAATGGTCCCAATCTCCCATCCCATCATCATAATCCAATAACCATAACATCATTTCCAATGTTAAGCTCCCCGCTTAACATCCACAACTTCCAAAAACCTTCACTCCTCTAATCATAAATAAGTCCAGGCCGCTCTTAACCGTGAGCACGGCTGTCAAGACAGTTTTGACTCTGCAGAGTTTGTACCACTGTACCCACAAGTAGTGATTTCATCCCCCGTTGCCGGGTGGACTAAAAGAACCTCCATTATGCCAGTGGCTACGATCCACATTCACACTTCCCAGGTGTGCGGCCAGGAGATCACTACGAAGCCTTTACAAAGGGATTCCCGACGAGCGTGGGCCCACTGAGGTTTCACCCCTAACAGCATACAAGAGGCTCCAACCCCGCTGCAGTGGCCCCCTCTTGAGCCTTGCGGTTCATATGGTAGTCCAGCTTACACCTACTCCCCGCACCATCCAACACACCCATACTACGCCGGGGATACACCTAATTAATTGGCCAAGCTGCCCCATCTCAGCATGTGGTTGGCACTGTAAAGCCGGGTTACATGCTCCATGAACCGGTCCTTAGGATCCAGGCAAGTACTAAACATAAACCCAAGTCTCGTGCACCCAGCACACAACCAAAACATCCAACTTTGTCACACCCGGTTTTTCCGAAGAATAACCGAGTGAATATCACATGTATGCCAGGATCATTTTCTCATACATGTGATGACAAATAGTGAAGCATCATTTATTACAAGCCAGGTGTCGAATATAAGTAAGTCTTACATAGTAAATGTCTCGATGGACAATAATAAGTTCATCACAAGGAAATAAACTAGCAGCGGAATATTATTCTTTAGGGCTCCATCACAGGCGTTGCCCGGGGGTCTTCATGAACCTAAAAACCTTCCTCGGGTCCAAAATCTTGGTCATTATACACCACCTCATTATCTTGACCTGAGCAGCAATATAAACCAACAAATATGCAAGGTTGAGTACCAATGGTACTCAGCAAGTGTGGGAAAATTATATCATGCATGGCTAGAACAAGGAAAGGTTGAACTCATGGTTAAAGCACTACGCAATTAATACCTATCACCTTAGCTTATTAAGCACCTACATTACTACACAGGTGAAATGGTCCCAATCTCCCATCCCATCATCATAACCAAATAACCATAACATCATTTCCAATGTTAAGCTCCCCGCTTAACTTCCAAAACCATCATTCCTCTAATCATGAATAAGTCCAGGCCGCTCTTAACCGTGAGCACGGCTGTCAAGACAGTTTTGACTCTGCAGAGTTTGTACCACTGTACCCACAAGTAGTGATTTCATCCCCCGTTGTCGGGTGGACTAAAAGAACCTCCATTATGCCAGTGGCTACGTTCCACATTCACACTTCCCAGGTGTGCGGCCAAGAGATCACTACAAAGCCTTTACAAAGGGATTCCCGACGAGCGTGGGCCCACTGAGGTTTCACCCCTAACAGCATACAAGAGGCTCCAACCCCGCTGCAGTGGCCCCCTCTTGAGCCTTGCGGTTCATATGGTAGTCCAGCTGACACCTATTCCCCGCACCATCCAACACACCCATACTACGCCGGGGATACACCTAATTAATTGGCTAAGCTGCCCCATCTCAGCATGTGGTTGGCACTGTAAAGCCGGGTTACATGCTCCATGAACCGGTCCATAGGATCCAGGCAAGTACAATACACAAACCTAAGTCTCGTGCACCCAGCACACAACCAAAACATCCAACTTGCCTTGATCCCTACCTCTACATAACTCACAATGTCTCATTCAAGAATATGGTAATATAAACTGATGATCTCATGTCCCAAATAACCCATTCTAAGCATGGCTAAGCATATGCATGGAAATAAATGACATGGTAAAATAAATCCCAACCCAAGCTTCAAGGAAACAAGGTAATGCAATTCTAGGGAAACTTTCCTAGCATGGGTTTCATATTTCATTTGACAATGCAAATAATTCTATCTACACATCCTAGCATAGGATCAAAGTGGTCAAGGACACTTGCCTCCTTCTTGCTGCTCTTGAAATTGGTAGTCCTGATCTTGGAAATGAATAACTTGTTCTTGAACAGGTTCTACTTCATACCATCACACATAGCAAAAGAAAAACAACAATCATAAGACATAGTTCACACTTACACTTCATACAAACCACACATTCATATTTATAAAAGTTCTTTACCATTATATGTGTTGTGGTTACTTTATGTGTGTTAAGTTGTGGCTTGCATGCACTTTTAACCATGTATATATATGATTCCTATTTTTGATGTCCACATTTATACTTGCATACAATGTGCCTTCACAATTTTCTATCAACCCTAAACTGAATTCTTTGTATTTTAGAAACTCCATTTATCATTTACTAGTTTCTATATGTTCAGATTTATATTCCTATGCATAATTGTATATTTTATTATTAAATTAGTAATACACATCACCTAAACAGATTAGGTTTTGGTCCTAAATAATTTAAAATCATATTTTGACCATGGCTTATGTTGTATACTATTTCATAATTATTTTTCCCCTATTTTTCTATAACTATTCTTTACTTTAAAAATGTGTCCCTAATCTAAATAATGTGATTAATGAAACAGATTCATATCAGCCCAAAAATATATTTTTATCTCACTCCAAAGTTTTCTAAGTACTGAGAAAGTTTTTAATTAATTTTGACAATTATGTTTGTCCCACTTTTTAATTTTTAAACACTAGTTACATATTCAATTTTCTAATTTAAATACTAAACAGGGTTAAAAAGTAATCTCACCCATCACAGGGTCTATAATATTATTTTCATAATTTCCAGGGGTCTAGCTACACTTAACCGAGGTGTTTTTCTTAATTTCTATTAAGTCCAGGGCCTAAAACTGATTTTTAAATGAATTTACATGATTTTCTGAAGTTCCAGGGGCTAGATCTGAAGTTTCCGGGGCTAGCTCTCAATTCCAGAGAACCCCAGGGGGTAGCACGTAAGAACTCCAGCCTTTATAGCGCGGGGTCGACGTGGACCGTCCGATTTTAAACCGACGGCTGAGATTATAACATCGAACCGGTACGCGGGGATTTAAAGTCTACCGTGCGATTTAAAATAAACGGCACACAAGCGGCCACGTCGCTCTGATCGAGCGCGGGCGGCGCTGCCGGCGGCGCACGGCGGCGGGAAGCGGCGATCTCGCCGGAAACTTTTGGATCCTCGAGAATTCTGCCTAGAACTGTGATCTTATGGCCTAGATCGGTAGAGGGGAGGTCAGGGATCTCACCTCGGGGGTTTTCTCGAGCTCGGGGGTCCTGGAAAGTGCTCGGCGGCAAGGTCCGAGGCAAAACCACGGTGAAGCTCATCGGCGCTGAGTTTACACCGTAAGTCTTCGGGTTTTCTGCACCTGCAAAGTTCCCCGGAGGCGGTGGATCAAAACTAGCGAGTTAGATCAGAGTTTCCGAGCTTAGATCGGCCAGAATTCACCGGCGAAGTCTCGGTGCTCACCGGAGTGAAAATCGGCGATCGCGTGAGGAAAACTGATCGGATCGGTGCTTTTTATAGCCGGGGGAGGGCGGTGGGTCTGTTGTGATCGAGTTGGAGTCCGCTGGGACCGGAATTCGGCTGCGGGAACGAGTTTCCAATCGGTTAAGATCGAGCGCGCGCGCGGGGAAAGAAGTCCGGGGTCGCGGGGCTCGGGTTAGGGATGACAGGTGGGTCCCACCCGTCAGCGAGGGGCAGCGCGGCGCGCGCGGGGGCGGGCTGGCGCGGGGGTTTGCTGGGCCGGCTGGGGTTTCGGCCCACTGGCCAGTTTTTTTCCGGTTTTCCTTTTTCTTTTTCATTTTCTTTTCTGTTTTGAGTATAATTTGAATTCCAGTTTGAATTTGAATTTTTGCAAAACATGCAACACGTCCAAAAATTTCTAAATTTCCCTCTGAACATGGTTTATGGTTCTAAATCAAAATTTGAGTCTTGACTAATAATTTTGGGGTGTTACAGCTCTACCCCCCTTAAAAGAAATCTCGTCCTCGAGATTGGTGTTTCTAAGAAAATAATTCCGGAAACTGTGCCTTAAGCTCATCTTCCCGTTCCCAGGTAGCTTCTTCTTCTGAGTGATGCTTCCACTGCACCTTGCACATCCGGATTCTCTTGTTTCTGGTGAGGCGTTCCATCGTCTCCAAAATCTTGTATGGTTGTTCGGCATAGGACAAATCCTCAGCTACATGCACTTCATTCATGGGTAACACCTCCTCAGGCGTCCTCAGACATTTCTTGAGTTGTGACACATGGAATACATCGTGCACATCCGATAGATGAACCGGTAACTCTAGTTGGTACGCCACTTCGCCTTTTCTTTCCAAAACTTGAAAGGGTCCGATGTATCGAGGTGACAACTTCCCTTTCACCTTGAACCGACGAAGTCCTCTGATAGGGGACACCTTGAGATAAACATAGTCTCCCACGTTGAAAACGAGTTCTCTTCTTCGTACATCAGCATAACTCTTCTGGCGTGTTTGTGCTATCCTCAAATTGTTGCGAATCTCCCTCACCTTCGCCTCGGCTTCTTGTAGCACTTCTGGACCAAACACTTTACTTTCTCCTGTTTGGTTCCAAAATAGAGGAGTTCTACACTTCCTTCCATACAAAGCTTCAAATGTTGACATCTTCATACTGGCTTGATAGCTGTTGTTATAGGAAAACTCCGCATACGGTAAGTTCTTGTCCCAGCTTCTATTGTTTTTGAGCGCACATGCCCTTAACATATCTTCAAGGATCTGATTGGTTCTCTCCGTCTGCCCGTCAGTTTGGGGATGATAGGCAGAGCTGAAGTTCAGATGGGTTCCCATGGTTTCATGCAACTTTTGCCAAAACCTCGAGGTGAACTGTGTCCCTCGGTCCGACACTATCTTCTTTGGCACTCCATGGTAACACACAATCCTTGACATGTACAATTCTGCCAATTTGGATCCGCTGTAGCTTTCTTTCACAGGAATGAAATGAGCTACCTTGGTTAGCCTATCAATAATGACCCATATTGAATCATACCCAGACTGGGTCCTAGGCAATCCCACAATAAAATCCATGCTGATTTCTTCCCATTTCCATTCAGGCACTTTGAGTGGTTGCAATAATCCCGCGGGTCGTTGATGTTCTGCTTTCACCAACTGACATGTGTCACATAGGGCAACATGTTCCGCGACATCTCGCTTCATGCCATACCACCAATACCTGCCTTTGAGGTCCTGGTACATCTTCGTACTCCCAGGATGAATGGAATAGTCGGAATCATGAGCCTCCTTTAAAATCAATTTACGGATCTCCTTTACTTCTGGCACACAGATCCTTTTCCCGTGCCACACCGTTCCCTGTTCATCCTCTCTAAAACCAGGAGCTTTATTTTCCTTAATGAGCTGTCTGATCTCTTGTATCTTCTCATCATTCTTTTGGCCCTCGCGTATGTCTCGCTCGAGTGTGGAGTCCACTTCCATGGCGATGGCTTCACCACTATTTACTAGACATAGATTGAGTCTTATAACCTCGTCCTTCAATTCTGCAGGCATGTCCTTCAAACTCAACTTATTGACCTGCACTTTCCGACTCAAAGCATCGTCCACGACGTTTGCTTTCCCAGGATGATAGTTGATGCCCACATCAAAGTCATTAATTAGCTCTAACCATCTCCTTTGTCGGAGGTTGAGATCTGGCTGTGTGAATATGTACTTCAAACTCTTATGATCCGTATATATCTCTGTCCTCTTCCCCATCAAATAGTGCCACCAAATTTTCAACGCGTGTACCACTGCGGCTAGTTCTAGATCATGTGTAGGATAGTTCTTCTCGTGCTTCCGAAGCTGTCGGGATGCATATGCCACGACATGTCCTTCTTGCATTAGAACACATCCCAACCCATTTCCAGAGGCATCGCAGTACACTGTGAAATTCTTCTGCATATCTGGCATAACCAACACTGGGGCTGTTGTCAATCTCTTCTTTAGCTCCTGAAAGCTTGTATCGCACTGTGGCGTCCAGGTGAATGTGATTCCCTTTTCCAACAGTTTGGTGAGAGGTCTCGAGATCTTGGAGAATCCCTCAATAAACCGTCGATAGTATCCAGCCAATCCCAAAAAGCTTCGAACTTCCCCGACATTTTCAGGGGTTTTCCACTTCTGGATATCCTCGATTTTGGCGGGATCTACGGAGATTCCTCCCTCCGAGATGATATGTCCTAAAAAGGGAACTCTCTTCAGCCAAAACTCACACTTGCTCAACTTGGCATACAGTTGGTGTTCTCTCAACCTCTGTAACACCAACCTTAGATGTTTCTCATGTTCTTCTTCATCTTTGGAGAAGACGAGAATATCATCTATGAAAACCACCACAAGTTTGTCCAGATATTCCATGAATACCTTATTCATGAGGTACATGAAATATGCCGGGGCATTGGTTAGCCCAAAAGGCATGACGGTGTATTCATACAGTCCGTACCGAGATACGAAAGCTGTCTTGGGAATATCTGATTGCCTTATCTTGAGTTGGTGGTACCCCGACCTGAGATCAATTTTTGAGAACACACAAGCTCCCCTCAACTGATCGAACAAGTCTTCAATGCGGGGCAATGGGTATTTGTTCTTGACGGTTACCTCATTCAAGGCACGGTAATCCACGCATAACCTTTGGGTTCCGTCTTTCTTAGGCACAAATATCACCGGAGCTCCCCATGGTGAGGAACTAGGGCGAATATACCCCTTCTCCGTCAGTTCTCTCAAATGATCCTTGAGCTCTTCTAGCTGCTTGGAGTCCATTCGATAAGGTCTCTTGTATATCGGGGCTGTTCCCGGTACTAGCTCAATTGCGAATTCCACGTCACGGTCGGGAGGCATTCCTGGCAATTCCTCCGGAAAAACATCTGGATATTCCCTGATAGTCCTGATTTCCTCAACTTTCACCTCCACTTGATTTAATTTAATGTCCCTCCTAGGCTCGTGTATCGTTATGAACTTTACCTTGGTACCACTGGGGTGAGTTAGTTCCACCGTTCGGTTCGAACAATGGATGATTCCTTTATGTTTGGTCAACCAATCCATACCCAAAATAATATCTATCCCTTGTGAATCTATCACTATGAGGTTAGCAGTAAATACTACCCCATTAATGTCTAGGCTCACTTTGGGACACACTTGTCTTGTCCTTATTTCTCCACCTGGAGAGTTTACTGCTAACATATGGTTCATTTGTGTGGTTGCTAGGTCATGCTTCTTAACAAACCCTTGAGCAATGAACGAGTGGGTAGCACCAGAATCAAACAGCAGAGTTGCAAGGTGTAAATTGGCAGGAAACTTACCAACTACCACGTCGGGTGCCTCTTGTGCTTCCTCCAGGGTGACGTGGTTCACCCGTCCTCTCACTACATTCTGCTGTTGTGGCGGCGCAGGCTTCTTCTTCGGGCATTTATGGGCGTAGTGCCCCACTTCACCACAGTTGAAACATTGCACCCCAACCTTAGATGCTTGACCCTTGTTGTCTTGGGGTGGGTTTTGGGGTCCTTGCATTGCTGGTCGAGATGGATATGCAGGGCGAGGCTGCTGCACAAACTGACGTGGCGGCTGTGCAGATGTTGCGGGAGGCCTGTAGTTTGGGTTGTACCCTCTTGGTGCTGAATAGGGTACCGCAGCACGGCTCATCTGCCCCGTAGGTTGCTGCATCATACGTGGGCGAGTGTTGCTCCCTGAGGCCTGATGTGACCACCCCGCCTTCCTATTATTCTCATTTTCCAGGGCTTTTAGCTTCCTTTCTACCACAAATGCTCTGTCCACCATCTTTTGGAAGCTTTCATACTCATTTGAGGACATTGCACACTGCATCTCTACGGTAAGTCCTTCCACGAAACAATCTTGTTTCTGCTCATCAGTCTCTATGTCTCGTGGAGCATAACGGGATAGTTGAGTAAATTTAGTGAGGTATTCCCTCACCGTCATGTTTCCCTGCTGCAGTCCCAGAAACTCTTTCCTCTTGTTTTTGAGTTCACCTCTTGGGATGTAGTGGTTGCGGAAGCTACGCTTGAACTCTTCCCAAGTGATGTTCTCAGGGTCATGATGGGCGGCCACGTAGGCGGTCCACCAATCAGCAGCAGGTCCATGCAATTGATGAGAGGCAAACAGCACCCTCTCATACCCTTGGCATTGTATTATCCTCATCTTACTTTCAATGGTCTTCAGCCAATCATCTGCCTCCAGAGGTTCAGCAGCACTTGCAAACTTTGGAGGTTGAGTTCCTAGAAACTCACTCAACCTTGGTTGGCGTGGTGCAGCTTGTGGAGGTGGAACTTGATGCAAGTTGGCCACCACTTGAGTCAAGTTCTGGATGAGCTGATTTTGATTCTCCAGCATTTGGTGGAGAGGATCAACTTCTTCGCGGCGACCACCCCGGTCCTGGCCTTCAGAAAGATGAGGGTTGCATGCCTCATCATTGTTGTTGGCGGGGTTGGCAGTACGTCCCTTTCCTCTTCCGGCCATCTGGCAGAATCAACAAATGTTAATTTGATACCATTTAGTATCATCTTACTACTTTCATTTGTTGGTACTTTAAGGTGTTGAGGCTTTGTTAAAACTTTACGAGGGTTTATATCTCACACCAAATAAATGCACTATTATTTCCTGGGGGGTTCACACACCAAAGCAAAACAATCTGAAGACGAGGCTGTGGACAATTGCCCATGGCTTCCACAACTCACGTCACACACCAAGCATCATCACACCATTAACTACGTAACGACTCGACTACTCGACCTCTTGCTAGCTAAGGGAAAGATTCTACACTACTCGTCCTCTTGAGCTGGCTCCTCAGGATCCTCCTCCTCATTTCGGCTACCTTCTGACTCTGCTTTGGGTGGGGAGGCTGCTGGTGGAGAAGTGCGACGACGCCTGATCGCTCGGCGATCCGGGGAGTCAGGAGTCAATGGATCACTCATGGTGACACACAGTTCATTCCCATCTCCTCTTTCTCTCGCCTTTAAACAAGCTCGCAGCAACGCCTCCGTTTCCTTCAGGGTGTCTCGGACATCCTGAAGCTCTTGTTGACACTCCTGCAGTCGAGTGCTGAGCATAGCAGCATCCTCCAAGCACAAGTCCATGTGCTCATGGGAAGTCCCTTGCTGCACCGGTGGGTACTTGTACTCCGTGGTACCACTCTCACGTTGGAGGACATACATGTACTCAGTTTTGTCCAAGTGACGACGATAGATGTGACTCTGGCAGGTGATGGCCTCCCAGGTGACATCTCTCTCCGCGTCAACTTGTGTTGCTCGACAAGCTGGAGAGTGGTGAATCTTAAGCAGTTGATTCTCGTGTATAATCCTCATCTCCGAACTCCATTCTTCCCTCTTCTCACAGATGGTCCTGGTGGAGTTATAGTGGATGATGAGCTTGCCCGTATTGCCTGCGGCTTCGAGCATACGTCGAAGACGGCGCAACAAATCTCCTACTGCCAATCCGTAGGAAAGGTACGTCACTGGACGACTCTCCTCTCTTTCGGCAAGGGCAACGACGGGAACTCTCCCTCCTGTGGACTTACGAGCGGTCCGAATCATGCGAACCATCTAAAACAAAAGAATTTAAAATTAAGTTAGATAAATTCTCAAACAAAAATCCTGTTTTGAATGAAAGTTGGGGTAAGATGAAGAAAATGACTCCTTTAATAACACTTTTCCACCCACACCTTGGAAAATAGTTTTTAGGAAAATAGGGTCCTTAAATACGTCCATTTCTACCTAGGTCCACGTTCCTACGGGCAACCTTAGCTCTGATACCACCTCTGTCACACCCGGTTTTTCCGAAGAACAACCGAGTGAATATCACATGTATGCCAGGATCATTTTCTCATACATGTGATGACAAATAGTGAAGCATCATTTATTACAAGCCAGGTGTCGAATATAAGTAAGTCTTACATAGTAAATGTCTCGATGGACAATAATAAGTTCATCACAAGGAAATAAACTAGCAGCGGAATATTATTCTTTAGGGCTCCATCACAGGCGTTGCCCGGGGGTCTTCATGAACCTAAAAACCTTCCTCGGGTCCAAAATCTTGGTCATTATACACCACCTCATTATCTTGACCTGAGCAGCAATATAAACCAACAAATATGCAAGGTTGAGTACCAATGGTACTCAGCAAGTGTGGGAAAATTATATCATGCATGGCTAGAACAAGGAAAGGTTGAACTCATGGTTAAAGCACTACGCAATTAATACCTATCACCTTAGCTTATTAAGCACCTACATTACTACACAGGTGAAATGGTCCCAATCTCCCATCCCATCATCATAACCAAATAACCATAACATCATTTCCAATGTTAAGCTCCCCGCTTAACTTCCAAAACCATCATTCCTCTAATCATGAATAAGTCCAGGCCGCTCTTAACCGTGAGCACGGCTGTCAAGACAGTTTTGACTCTGCAGAGTTTGTACCACTGTACCCACAAGTAGTGATTTCATCCCCCGTTGTCGGGTGGACTAAAAGAACCTCCATTATGCCAGTGGCTACGTTCCACATTCACACTTCCCAGGTGTGCGGCCAAGAGATCACTACAAAGCCTTTACAAAGGGATTCCCGACGAGCGTGGGCCCACTGAGGTTTCACCCCTAACAGCATACAAGAGGCTCCAACCCCGCTGCAGTGGCCCCCTCTTGAGCCTTGCGGTTCATATGGTAGTCCAGCTGACACCTATTTCCCGCACCATCCAACACACCCATACTACGCCGGGGATACACCTAATTAATTGGCTAAGCTGCCCCATCTCAGCATGTGGTTGGCACTGTAAAGCCGGGTTACATGCTCCATGAACCGGTCCTTAGGATCCAGGCAAGTACAATACACAAACCCAAGTCTCGTGCACCCAGCACACAACCAAAACATCCAACTTGCCTTGATCCCTACCTCTACATAACTCACAATGTCTCATTCAAGAATATGGTAATATAAACTGATGATCTCATGTCCCAAATAACCCATTCTAAGCATGGCTAAGCATATGCATGGAAATAAATGACATGGTAAAATAAATCCCAACCCAAGCTTCAAGGAAACAAGGTAATGCAATTCTAGGGAAACTTTCCTAGCATGGGTTTCATATTTCATTTGACAATGCAAATAATTCTATCTACACATCCTAGCATAGGATCAAAGTGGTCAAGGACACTTGCCTCCTTCTTGCTGCTCTTGAAATTGGTAGTCCTGATCTTGGAAATGAATAACTTGTTCTTGAACAGGTTCTACTTCATACCATCACACATAGCAAAAGAAAAACAACAATCATAAGACATAGTTCACACTTACACTTCATACAAACCACACATTCATATTTATAAAAGTTCTTTACCATTATATGTGTTGTGGTTACTTTATGTGTGTTAAGTTGTGGCTTGCATGCACTTTTAACCATGTATATATATGATTCCTATTTTTGGTGTCCACATTTATACTTGCATACAATGTGCCTTCACAATTTTCTATCAACCCTAAACTGAATTCTTTGTATTTTAGAAACTCCATTTATCATTTACTAGTTTCTATATGTTCAGATTTATATTCCTATGCATAATTGTATATTTTATTATTAAATTAGTAATACACATCACCTAAACAGATTAGGTTTTGGTCCTAAATAATTTAAAATCATATTTTGACCATGGCTTATGTTGTATACTATTTCATAATTATTTTTCCCCTATTTTTCTATAACTATTCTTTACTTTAAAAATGTGTCCCTAATCTAAATAATGTGATTAATGAAACAGATTCATATCAGCCCAAAAATATATTTTTATCTCACTCCAAAGTTTTCTAAGTACTGAGAAAGTTTTTAATTAATTTTGACAATTATGTTTGTCCCACTTTTTAATTTTTAAACACTAGTTACATATTCAATTTTCTAATTTAAATACTAAACAGGGTTAAAAAGTAATCTCACCCATCACAGGGTCTATAATATTATTTTCATAATTTCCAGGGGTCTAGCTACACTTAACCGAGGTGTTTTTCTTAATTTCTATTAAGTCCAGGGCCTAAAACTGATTTTTAAATGAATTTACATGATTTTCTGAAGTTCCAGGGGCTAGATCTAAAGTTTCCGGGGCTAGCTCTCAATTCCAGAGAACCCCAGGGGGTAGCACGTAAGAACTCCAACCTTTATAACGCGGGGTCGACGTGGACCGTCCGATTTTATACCGACGGCTGAGATTATAACATCGAACCGGTACGCGGGGATTTAAAGTCTACCGTGTGATTTAAAATAAACGGCACACAAGCGGCCACGTCGCTCTGATCGAGCGCGGGCGGCGCTGCCGGCGGCGCACGGCGGCGGGAAGCGGCGATCTCGCCGGAAACTTTCGGATCCTCGAGAATTCTTCCTAGAACTGTGATCTTATGGCCTAGATCGGTAGAGGGGAGGTCAGGGATCTCACCTCGGGGGTTTTCTCGAGCTCGGGGGTCCTGGAAAGTGCTCGGCGGCGAGGTCCGAGGCAAAACCACGGCGAAGCTCGTCGGCGCTGAGTTTACACCGTAAGTCTTCGGGTTTTCTGCACCTGCAAAGTTCCCCGGAGGCGGTGGATCAAAACTAGCGAGTTAGATCAGAGTTTCCGAGCTTAGATCGGCCAGAATTCACCGGCGAAGTCTCGGTGCTCACCGGAGTGAAAATCGGCGATCGCGTGAGGAAAACTGATCGGATCGGTGGTTTTTATAGCCGGGGGAGGGCGGTGGGTCTGTTGTGATCGAGTTGGAGTCCGCTGGGACCGGAATTCGGCTGCGGGAACGAGTTTCCAATCGGTTAAGATCGAGCGCGCGCGGGGAAAGAAGTCCGGGGTCGCGGGGCTCGGGTTAGGGATGACAGGTGGGTCCCACCCGTCAGCGAGGGGCAGCGCGGCGCGCGCGGGGGCGGGCTGGCGTGGGGGTTTGCTGGGCCGGCTGGGGTTTCGGCCCCCTGGCCAGTTTTTTTCCGGTTTTCCTTTTTCTTTTTCATTTTCTTTTCTGTTTTGAGTATAATTTGAATTCCAGTTTGAATTTGAGTTTTTGCAAAACATGCAACACGTCCAAAAATTTCTAAATTTCCCTCTGAACATGGTTTATGGTTCTAAATCAAAATTTGAGTCTTGACTAAAAATTTTGGGGTGTTACAAACTTGCCTTGATCCCTACCTCTACATAACTCACAATGTCTCATTCAAGAGTATGGTATAATAAACTGATGATCTCATTTCCCAAATACCCATTCTAAGCATGGCTAAGCAAATGCATGCAAATAAATGACATGACAAAATAAATCCCAATCCAAGCTACAAGGAAACAAGGTAATGCAATTCTAGGGAAACTTTCCTAGCATGGGTTTCATATTTCATTTGACAATGCAAATAATTCTATCTACACATCCTAACATAGGGTCAAAGTGGTCAAGGACACTTGCCTCCTTCTTGCTGCTCTTGAAATGGATATTCCTGGTCTTGGAAATGAATAACTTGTTCTTGAACAGGTTCTACTTCATACCATCACACATAGCAAAAGAAAAACAACAATCCATAAGACATAGTTCACACTTACACTTCATACAAACCACACATTCACATTTATGAAATTCATTTACCATTATATGTGTTGTGTTTCAGTTTTAAATAAATTCCTCATATTAAATTACTACACCTTTTCACTACCAGGTGTGTATGAAAAGTATTTTTCTTCTCCATATGTGCCTTCAGAATTTCTACCAACCCTAAACTGAATTCTTTGGATTTTAGAAACTCCATATATCATTTACTAGTTGCTATATTTTCAGATTTATATTCCTATGCATAATAGTGTATTTTATTATGAAATTAGTAATACACATCATCTAAACAGTATAGGTTCTGTTCCTAAATAATTCAATAACATATTTTTAACCTTGGCTTCTGATGTAGACTATTTCATAATTATTTTCCCTATTTTTCTATAACTATTCTTTACTTAAAAATGTGTCCCTATACTATTAAATGTGAATAATAGATGAAACAGATTCATTTCAGCCCAAAAATTTATTTTTATCTCACTCCAAAGTTTTCTAAGTACTGAGAAAGTTTTTAATTAATTTTGACAATTATGTTTGTCCCACTTTTTAATTTTTAAACACTAGTTACATATTCAATTTTCTAAATTAACTACTAAACAGGGTTAAAATAATGAACTCACCCCCTTACAGGGTCTATAATATTATTTTCATAATTTCCAGGGGTCTAGCTACACTTATCAGAGGTGTTTTTCCTAATTTCTATTAAGTCCAGGGGCTAAAACTGATTTTTAAATGAATTTACATGATTTTCTGGAGTTCCAGGGGCTAGATCTGAAGTTTCCGGGGCTAGCTCTCAATTCCAGAGAACCCCAGGGGGTAGCACGTAAGAATTCTAGTCTTTATAACGCGGGGCTGACGTGGACCGTCCGATTTTAAACCGACGGCTGAGATTATAACATCGAACCGGTACGCGGGGATTTAAAGTCTACCGTGCGATTTAAAATAAACGGCGCACAAGCGGCCACGTCGCTCTGATCGAGCGCGGGCGGCGCTGCCGGCGGCGCACGGCGGCGGGAAGCGGCGATCTCGCCGGAAAGTTTCGGATCCGCGAGAATTCTGCCTAGAACTGTGATCTTATGGCATAGATCGGTAGAGGGGAGGTCAGGGATCTCACCTCGGGGGTTTTCTCGAGCTCAGGGGTCCTGGAAAGTGATCGGCGGCGAGGTCCGAGGCAAAACCACGGCGAAGCTCGTCGGCGCTGTGTTTACACCGTAACACTCCGAGTTTTCTGCACCTGCAAAGTTCCCCGGAGGCGGTGGATCAAGACCAGCGAGTTAGATCAGAGTTTCCGAGCTTAGATCGGCCAGAATTCACCGGCGAAGTCTCGGTGCTCACCGGAGTGAAAATCGGCGATCGCGTGGGAAAAACCGATCGGGGCTGGGGTTTTTATAGCCGGGGGAGGGCGGTGGGTCTGTTGCGATCGAGTTTGAGTCGTTTGGGACCAGAATTCGGGCTGTGGGACGCGGAAATCCGGTCGGTTGCGATCGCGCGCGCGGGAGAGAGTCCGGGGTCGCGGGGGCTCAGGGTTAGGGATGACAGGTGGGTCCCACCCATCTGTGAGAGGCAGCGCGGCGCGCGCGGGGGCGGGCTGGCGCGGGGAAGCTGGGCCGGCTGGCGGGTTTCGGCCCACTGGCCGGTTTTTTCCCGTTTTCTCTTTTTCTTTTTCCATTTCTTTTCTGTTTTGAGTTTAATTTGAATTCCAGTTTGAATTTGAATTTTTGCAAAACATGCAACACGTCCAAAAATTTTTAAATTCCCCTCTGAACATGGTTTAGAGTTTTGAATCAAAATTTGGGGTGTTACAATTTCCCCTCTCCTCAGAGGTGAGCTCCGAGCCCGCCACGTGGCCAGAAGAGCCGCGCTGCCCGCCCCGGCTCGGTGGGCAGCAGGAGTAAAGGTGCCCCATGCCTTTACCGTACAAGACATTTAAGACCCGCATCTTCCCAAGGCGCAGAGACGCGGAGCACGCCCCTGTCAGGAGGCGCAGTGCCCAGTCGCATCACAATGAAGACAGGCACGCCGTGTCAGAGGCTGTACACAAATAAACATAGCGACAAGACATGTCATGCCGACCCTGCCATCATCAACCGCTACGCATAGCTTGCGGCACGGGCAGGGCATGGCAGGAGGACGACTAGGAAGCTACCGCCAGACAGCTACCAGCATTCATTGTAAGATATGGTAGATGGCAGGAAATCACCCCGGGGCCACCTGTCGGGCTGCGGGGCCCCCCTTGTAAGCCACCCGAGTCTTGGACTATAAAAGACTCGGGTAGGCAATGTTACAAGGGGTTCGAGCATTTTAGGTTCAAACTCTAGTAGGTTCGGATCCCTTGGCATTCGACCTCAGTTAGACATCTTGGGCAACTCAGCTCATCTCCAAGCTTAGAACTCTGGTTCTAAGCGCCAAGCAATACACAGAGTAACACTGCTCCCGTGGATGTAGGGTTTTACGCTCCGGCGGCCCGGACCACATAAAAATATTTGTGTCAATCCACCATCATCTCCTTCACATACAACGCGAGACCCTCCGAGAGGACTAGCCCCTCCAGAAAAGAACCTCTACGGGCTGCCCTGAAGCAGGCCCGGGGGAAGTGTCGATCGCAGACGCTTCGACAGGGGCAATGGAGGAAATGCCATATTGGTGGGTGTCTACGTTGACGACTTGGTGATCACCGGCACCAAGGATGCGGAGGTGGCAGCGTTCAAGGAAGCGATGAAAGCCACCTTCCAGATGAGTGACCTGGGATCTCTCTCCTTCTACCTGGGGACCGAGGTGCACCAGCCGACTCTGGGATCATGCTTCGATAGACTATCTATGCCAAGCGCATTGTTGAGCTGGCTGGGCTCACAGACTGCAACCCAGCTCTCACTCCCATGGAGGAGAGACTGAAGCTGAGTTGCAACAGCACGACGGAGGAGGTGGACGCCATGCAGTATCGGCGTTTTGTTGGGAGCCTTCGCTACCTCGCCCACACACGACCGGACTTGGCATTCTCTATCGGCTACGTCAGTCGGTTCATGCAGCGACCGACGACGGAGCACCAGCAGGCTGTGAAGAGGATCATCCACTACGTTGCAGGGACTCTCGACCACGGCCTCTACTACCCGAGGTGCCCTGGGGCGGCACACCTTGTCGGGTACAGCGACAACGACCACGCCGGCGACATCGACACTAGCAAGAGCACGAGCAGGATTCTTTTATTCCTCGGCAAGTGCCTCATTAGCTGGCAGTCGGTCAAGCAGCAGGTGGTGGCCCTGTCCAGCTGCGAGGCCGAGTACATAGCGGCCTCTACCGCTTCGACTCAGGCGCTCTGGCTAGTTCGCCTTCTTGGTGATCTCCTCGGCAAAGACACCGGAGCGCTGGAACTCAGGGTGGACACGTCTTTCATGAACAGAGCAAGCACATCTGGGTGAGGTACCACTTTCTCGGAGGCTGCTTGGAGGAAGGGAGCATCAAAGCATGCTACATCAACACCAAGGACCAGCTTGCAGACCTGCTCACCAAGCCCCTTGGGAGGATCAAGTTCCTTGAGCTTTTCTCCAGGATCGGGATGGTCCAACTCTCCCACAAGACAACACACAAGACTTAGGGGGAGAATGCTGGAATAAGTCTTGCACTCTTGGTCTGTGTGGCCCCTAGTTAAGACAACATCTCAGACCTTATTAGGACAACATATTAGTCCTTTGGTAGGACAACATCTTAGTCCTTGTTAGGACAACATCTTAGACCAAGAGGACAGCATATCAGTCCTTGTTAGGATAGCATATTAGTCTTTTGGTAGTACAGTATCTTAGACCAAGAGAACAACATCTCAGTCCTTGTTAGGGCAACATATCAGTCCTTTGGTAGGACAGCATCTTAGACTAGCATCTAGATATATGATTGGCTGCCTCAGCTATAAATATGTAACTCTAACCCCTACGTTGGGTATGACATTATGTGGAATGAAACAAGAAAAATTTCCCAACTCTTTGTGTCATCCTCTCAATGAGAGTAATACTTCAGATACTAACACAAAACTTGTTATCTATCAGGTGTTTCAGTCTTTTTGAGTAAGGTTCAAATACAAAGCATACACTAGTCGCTTTTGTTGCAATATTAGAACAAATACATACACTTTTAGCTACAGAACTACTGAGGTATGTAAACAGCTACACCCTTTCTCGAATAGTAGCATACTTTTTTCCTGGTTTTGGATTCAAAACTTGTTCTCTACCAGGTGTTTCAAACTTTTCAAGTTACTGATCATTTGCATGCAAGTAGATATAACGAAGATTTTTTTATCAAATGAGCTAAGAATGCGCAACCAGTCATACAAGATATCTTAATAAGTTTGTTCATATGTATTATTCTTTTCTTAAATTTAAGTGGATTATCCAAATTAAAATTAAGAACGGCCATGTGAAGGGCGAGCCTGATGCAGTGCCGCAGTGGTCTTGGATTCGAATCAGCCTCCTTGCAAAATAAGCAAGGGGAGGCTTCCTAGAAATTCCCTTCAATGTGTGGGAGCTTTTAGCACCAGGTACACCATGGTCAGCATAATAATAAAGTTCATGTAAATTAGTTTGTAGCTTTGATCATTCAGGCACAGCACACAAGACTTTCCAATGTAAAACAAGAATCTAATCAATAATTTATTTTCTCTACATAAGTATGTCAATGTCATTCAATAAAAGCATAGATATTAAGATTGGTCATTGATGTTGGGAGTCTACAGCTTACACTTTGAACTTGAAGCTGTTAGAAATATTATCCAAAGAATGGTGTTTTAATCTATCAAAAAATATTATAAAGTGAATGGTGCTTTAAGGCCCTGGGCCTAAGTCAAAAAGAGAAGTGGTGGGATCCATCTGTTCTTTGCAATCGATAAAATGAAGGTAAAGAGGTGGCAAGAAATAGTAAAATGCTTGAATCAAGCGCTGAGTAGATCGAACATTGAAACAAGGAATCATGTTAGCCTGAAAAGCCATCTTAAATTAACCTTGACTACCTTATAGCAAAAATGTAATTCTCATGCCTTGCAGTTACAATTTACTAAGAGATACTATTGGATACTACCTTCAGTAACTACCAACTATAACAAACAGTCGGTGATACAAGCTATTTATAATTGTAATTTACCAAGAGAAGATACAGATAGTCAGCTCCCCAGACCCCACATGTGTGGGAGACTTCGGCACTGGGTACGTCATTTTTTAATATACAGATAGTCAGCTATTACCTTTAACTACCAAATATAACATGCAGTTGGTAACTGTCAAGCGTTTGAGGCAGAAAAAGAGCCCCCAGAACACTTGATTCAAAAAATATAGGGTGGTAACAACACCTTCGTATCATCTGGACAGAAAATATACATCTCTGCTTTTCATCAATCACAGAGAATCAGAAGCTGAGCAAAAGTACCACATCCACATTGGCGAACAAATATAAACAAAATACAATTAGTAGATCCTTTAAGCACACTGCGCAACCTTCTTGGTGCCTGTATCAGCATAATGTCAACTTAGCACTTGTAAATGTTTAACAGAGAAAAGGAGGTATCAGTAAGGAGTGATGGTACAGACCAGATGCCAGCACTTGCTTAATGGAGATGCAGAAACTTCAATCTCGTCTATGTCGGGTAGAGGGGGTGATCCGAAGCAAAACACTTTTATTTTTAGGTCATCCCTATCAGTTGATCGCAAGTAAGACCCCCTGGTTATGTTTTCATCCTTCCAGACATCCTTTAAGAAAAATAGGATCGGCTTCTTGCACAGAGACTTCTGAGAATCCCTGATATCAAAATCAAATTCATTTCTCTGACTCATCCTATTGTAAGCAACGTAAGTCCGTTCCGATCGTTCCAATTCACGAGGTAGAACAACATTGGGGTATGCTTCAACAACATATCCCAATGAGATGGCATATGTAATTTTTTCTCTTTGGTCATAACAAATTGAATGCTGCAAGAAGCTCATGGGTTCAATCTTCATAGCTTTTATAAATAGCTCCAAACTTGTAACACCCTCAATTTCATATTCATGCATTGCATATAGAAAAACATTATAAAAGAAATAGAAATGGGAAGAAGCATACAAATGAGAGAAAGATAGCTGAAAAGAGACAACTTCAATTCACCGAGGAGCGCTGCCAACACTTCCCGCGGCCTGCTGGCCACGTGGCGCCTTCGGAGCTCATCCCTGCGGAGGGGGTGAGGTCCGGCACTGCTGGCCACGTGGCAGGCTCAGTGCTCGCCTCATGAGAAGGGGCGAGGTCCGATCCCGCTGGACACGTGTTGCCTTCGGAGCTAGTCTCTGTGGAAGAAGCGAGGCTCAACCCGCGGGACACGTGTCGACTTCGGAACTCACCCCTGCGGAAGGGATGAGGTCCGCCCCACGGGACACATGGCAGGATCAGAGCTCGCCTCCGAGAGGTCTGATCCCGCGGGACATGTGTCACCCTCGGAGCTCGCCTCCGGGAGGACCGACACTGCTGGACGCGTGTCACCCTCGGAGCTCGCCTCCGGGAGGTCCGACACTGCTGGACACGTGTCGTCCTCGGAGCTCACCTCCAAGGAGAAGGGAGGTCCGACACTGTTGGACACGTGTCGCTCTCGGAGCTCGCCTCCGAGAGGTCCGCCCCGCTGGACACGTGTCGACCTCAGAGCTCGTCTCTAAGGAGAAAGGAGGTCCGGCGCTACTGGACACGTGGCATCCTCGGAGCCCCACCTCCGAGGAGAGGGGAGGTCCGGCACTGACACGTGGCGCCCCCAGAGCTCGCCTCTGTAGAAAGGGGAGGTCCGACCCGCTAGACACGTGGCGTACGCGGAGCTCGCCTCTGAGGAGAGGGGAGGTCCCTGATATACACGCGCCTAGGCAGCACGTGTAACAAGTTGTTGTGGCCCGATCTTCTCGTAGGATCTGCGAACTTGATAAATTGTCGCTGCGTGACCTGGTGAAGAGGCAGCGCACCGCGAGACTGTCCATGCGACGAACTACCGAGACAATCACCCTTCCACGTGTCGATGAAACAGCCCATGTAATCACGCCCTATAGACGTAAAGGCACGAACTGGGTGAACCGCAGTTTGGCGTTCTACAACTCCCTCAGGAATAAAAAAAACAAATATTGCAAGCCTTTCAAGACTCATGCATAAACAAAACTCCACGAGTTTGTGTATTCTGAATTCAAATAAAAATAAGGTGTCATTTTCATTGTCTAGTACAAGATATATATAGAGATAGGAGCGTTCAGCTTTGAGTAAATGGCTGCATGCGCATGCTCTAGTGGATTTCGTGGCTGGTTCGCGCGTCTTTTCAGCTTCTGACAGCAGTTACTAAAAGAGCATAACTCCTTATTAATACATCCAAATAATAAACCGTTTGATGAGTTGTAAAGTAGACTTGAAGACGCTTCCATCCACTTATAGAACACCGTCTAACTCCTTATATTCTGTCTGCAGTGATGCTTGAAATTTGTACCATGTGTCAGTCATCTAACTTCTGGTTGCATTCCCATGCTAAGGCTTCTCGGTTCAGATGTCCAGAGGTTTGAATCCATCTTGATCCCATGCTGGTTCATACACTTCATCATTCCTAAGGACATTGAAACAAGAACTCAAAAGCATAGACTCATTCAACATAGACTGATTATTAAACATAAGGTTAGCGTTCACGTGAGAATGAATTTCTTTCTGCAATTGTTTAGCTCTACTCCTTGTAATTGGACCAGCTATATCAAGTGGATTTTCATTTGAAGATGAGTGAATGCTAGGCATGACCTCATTAGCCTCCCCCTCTTGAGAAGAAGTCGTCCTCGACTCAGGCTCACCAATAAATGGAAGCAAGTCTTTGACATTGAATGTTATACTCACATTGGAATATTCAGGTGGCAGCTCGATTTTGTAAATATTATCATTTATCTTTTGGAGAACCTTGAACGGACCATCACCCCGAGGAGATAACTTACTCTTACGCTGTTGGGGAAGTTCCTTTCGTAGATGCAACCATACAAGATCTCCTGGCTGAAATGTAACCTTCTTCTTACCTTTGTTTGCTTGCTTTGCATATTGTGCTGATTTTTTCTCAATATTCTTTCTTGTCTCCGCATGTAACCGCTTGATAAAGTCTGATCTTTTTGTGGCATCCAAGTTAACTTGTATCTGTAATGGTAAAGGCAAAAGATCCATCGGAGTATGCGTTTAAACCCATAAACTATTTCAAATGGACAAGAGTTTGTTGTGGAATTGATGCGGACATCGCTACCGTTGATACAACCACAACACCAGCCCATTCACCACTCTCAGCTAATCAAGGTCCAATGACACGCGCTCGTGCACGTCAACTTAATTATCAGGTGCTTGGGAATTGATCCAGCTAGGAGGGATGGAGTGATTAATGCAATAAAGGCTGCTCCACCCGAGGGGAAATCTTGAGGCTGGGGCCATGTAATAAAGAGAGATTTAGACAAATAAGGAAAGGAATAAGGGAAATCTCGTCCAACTTTGCTGCTGGACGAAATTCCCTCTTTCTTCCCCCATTTAAAGATAGATGTGCTATAATAAGGAAAGAAATAGAGGAAATCATATCCTGCCTTGCTGCTGGATGGGTTTCCCTCTTTCTTTCCCTATTAAATGGTAGTCTATCACAGAAAAAGGAAGGGAATAAGGGAGATCACGTCCTACCTTTGTTGCTGGACGAATTTCCCTCTTCCCTCCCCTATTTAAGTAGTCCAAGAGCTCCTTGACAGGGCGGGTTTTGTTTTCTGTAAGTTTAGCCATTGCTACTTCCTTGTAACGCAAGTGTCGACGAGACCTTCCGATTACTTGAATCAGAACCCCAACTTTTTCACACCCGTGAGTGTTTGCTTGTTATCTTGTTCTTGCTTGTTCTTCGATTGCTTGCAGGTTCAAGGCTGTTCTTGGCACGGCAAGTACAGCAACAACAGGAGCCGGTGTATCTATCGCTAAGGCGCAGCATCCTTGTGGTTGTTGTAGTCGGGTAGCACAACGTCGACCTCCACCCAAATCGTAGTTACCAGGAGACGGTGTAACTGTCACTCAAGGCGCCACACCATTCTGGTTGTGGTAGTCGGGCAACCAACGTCGGCCTCCACCAAATTCGTTCATTACCAACATCTCTCATCGAAAGATAGGGCGTCCCCCGTACCCGTTGGGTTCATCAAGTGGTATCAGATTTCAGGTTGCTCGGTGAGAGATTTCCTTCTCCTTGTTCTTCATTTACCTACAGTCCACTTTTGCCTACAAAAGTTCGCTCTAAAAAAAATCCTAAAAACACTTTGAGCCTTTTGCTTGGCTACTTAGCTCTCGACTTGTTGAATTCACGGTTGCCTTTTTGTGTCAAGTTGCTGGTCCTAAATTTTTCACCGCTAGAGTTTTGAGTTCGTGCCACTTTGTTCTCAGTCCATTTCCATTATCTACCCAAAGTTGAGAAAAAAAAGGCAAGTGCAAAAGAAAAGTTGCACGGATCAGCAAGAAAAAGGCACGTGCAAAAAGAAAAGCCGCACTGATTACAATCACAAAAAAAAGTTTCTAAGTACAAAAAAAGAGAGACAATTTGTGTAACATTTGTTTCATGTTTCGAAGTTCAACTTGCTGTTTTCAACGTTGTTGAAACACAATGGATCGGGCTGTTCCAACTTCCCTACCATAGTAATCCAACGTCACGTGGAGTTACGGCTCACGTCTCTAGTAAGGTTTGAGCTAGGACCAGCACAATACCATCGTGGAACGTTTATTCAACTTGTTGTGACTAATGTGGTACTAGCTGTTCCTTTCCATAAATTGTGTCTAGCAGCCACCTACAGCTCCACAAAATTGCCTACGACACCATAAGGTTGTGCTGGCAGCCACCGTTTGTTGTTGTTCTTGCTGATTGCCGGCGCCTCCTGCATCGCATGGTAAGAACTTGTAAGACCTTGATTTCTTGCTAGTGAGGAATTGTGCTGTCCTACCACCTCTTAGCAACTGTTAGGATTAATCTGCTTGCTGTTGTATTTCTTTTCTTTACTAACCATGTCAGCTGATGCGAATGAGACATCTCCACATTCACCACGTATGAGGGGCATCATTCAGCATTTCGAACGCCAAGTAAAGCTACACACAGATGCTCTCAATGAGGATATTCAAGTCACCAATGAATGCATTGGTCAATTAGAGTCGACGCTGATTTGCACCAACACCAAACTGACCATATTAGAAAGCACTGCTGGGGCTATTAACACTTCTCTTGCAGCAATCATTGAGCGATTGGAGAGGATGGAACAGGTTGGACACGAAGAGAGGCAAAGACGTGTTGATGACAGCCACGACTCCGTTGGCAGTGCTGCAAGATATGACGAGGCGGAGTATTCGGCGGATACCGAGCTTGATGATGGACCTTTCAGGTATCGACAGCAGCCACGTCACGACCATCGTGGTATGGGTGGTCGAGCTCAACGACGCGAGGTACATGACAATGACGATTCACTACGCAGCATTAAATTCTCCATACCACCTTTTGATGGTAAATATGATCCGGATGCATATCTGTCTTGGGAATTGTCAGTAGATCAAAAATTTGCATGCCATGATTTCCCTGATGATAAAAAGGTTAGAGCTGCCACTAGTGAATTCACTGACTTTGCTTCTGTTTGGTGGCATGAACATCAAACTAAAAATCCAGCTACCGTACCACAAACTTGGAATGCTTTGAAACGAATCATGCGTCGTCGTTTTGTTCCTTCCTATCATGCTCGTGACCTGTTGCATAAATTACAACAACTTAGCCAAGGCAACAAATCTGTTGAGAAATACTATCAAGAACTTCAAATAGGCATGATGCGTTGTGGCCTAGTTGAAAATGAAGAGGCTGCAATGGCTAGGTTTATGGGTGGTTTAACAAGAGAAATTCAGGACATATTGGCTTATAAGGAATACACTAACGTCACTCGATTATTCCATCTTGCTTGTAAGACTGAAAGAGAAGTGCAGGGACGACGTACAAGAACTAACATTTCTGCAGGTCGAACTACCTCATGGCAGTTCCGCTTAAGTGCTGCTGGTACTAAGCATGATTCTCCAGACGATGCTTCCAATGGGTTGCCCAGGACTACATCAAAATCAGCACCTTCGCGTGCAATCGAGACAACAAAAGGATCCACCAAAGTTGCAGGCAACACTTCTTCTTCCATTGCTTCTACCGGGAGAACAAAAGACATTCAATGCCTCCAGTGCAAGGGTTTTGGGCACCTACGAAGGGACTGCCCAAGCAAACGTGTGCTGATTGTACGAGAAAATGGTGAGTACTCATCCGCTAGTGATTTAGATAATGAAACATATGCCATGCTTGCTGCACAAGAAGCAGGAAAGAAGAATGATGATGAAGAGCACATTGGGGCTGATCATGCTGCCCACTATGAGAGTCTTGTTGTGAGGCGTGTCTTGAGTGCCCAAATGATCAAAGCTGAACAGAACCAGCGACACAATCTATTCCAAACTAAGTGTGTAGTTTTGGAACGATCGTGTCGCATTATTATTGATGGAGGAAGCTGCAACAATTTAGCAAGTGCTACCATGGTAGAAAAGCTTGGGATGACAACACTTCCACATCCACATCCCTACTACATCCAATGGTTCAACGACAGTGGTAAGCTTAAGGTAACACGTCTGGTTCGTGTCGAATTTGCAATTGGTTCCTACCCTGATTACATTGATTGTGATGTGGTACCTATGCAAGCTTGTTCTATGCTATTTGGTCGACCTTGGAAATTTGATAAAGATACATTACACCATGGTAAATCAAATCAATACTCTTTCATGCATCATGAGAAGAAACTTGTTTTGCACCCGATGTCCTCTGATGCTATTTTGAAGGATGACATTGCTAGAGCTTGCAAAGAGAAAAATAAGAAATCTGCTGAAAATGAAAATTCAGATGTCGTGAAGAAATCGGTACAGCCTAACACTGACAATTCCAAATCTGCTCATATGAAGAAGAATGAAATAAAATTAAAGAGCGCTTGTTTTTTGCTTCCAAATCTGATTTGTTTGAATTAAAAAGTGATACTGCAATCTACTATGTGTTTGTTTGCAAAGAAGCTTTGTTCTCACTTCACGACACACCATGTGCTTTGCCTCCTTCTATCACTAAGCTTTTGCAGGAATACGCTGATGTGTTTCCACAAGAGGTACCAGCCGGGCTGCCACCATTGAGAGGGATTGAGCATCAGATTGACCTCATCCCTGGGGCTTCTTTGCCCAACCGATCACCATACAGGACCAATCCGGAGGAGACTAAGGAGATTCAGCGGCAAGTACAGGAATTACTCGACAAAGGTTATGTGCGTGAGTCCCTTAGTCCTTGCTCCGTTCCTGTCCTTTTGGTCCCAAAGAAAGATGGATCATGGCGCATATGTGTAGATTGTTGAGCAATTAATAACATTACCATTAGATATCGTCATCCTATTCCTAGGTTAGATGATATGCTTGATGAACTTAGTGGCTCGATGATTTTCTCTAAAATTGATTTGCGTAGTGGATACCATCAAATTCGCATGAAGCTAGGTGATGAATAGAAAACAGCGTTTAAAACAAAGTTTGGTTTGTATGAGTGGTTAGTCATGCCTTTTGGTCTCACGAATGCACCTAGCACTTTCATGAGATTAATGAATGAGGTTTTACGTGCTTTCATTGGAAGATTTGTGGTAGTATATTTCGATGACATCTTGATCTATAGCGCATCTCTCGAAGTTCATCTTGATCATCTCCGTGCTGTTTTCAATGCTTTACGTGACGCATGCTTATTTGGTAACATTGACAAGTGCACCTTTTGCACGGATCGAGTTTCTTTTCTTGGCTATGTTGTGACACCACAGGGAATTGAAGTTGATCAAGCCAAGGTGGAGGCGATACACAGCTGTCCGACTCCTACCACGGTCACACAAGTACGAAGCTTTCTCGGACTTGTTGGATTCTATCGTCGTTTTGTGAAAGACTTCAGCACCATAGCAGGCCCACTGCATGAGCTTACAAAGAAGGGTGCCTGTCGAAGTGTGCGATCGACACTTCCCCCGGGCCTGCACTGGGCAGCCCGTGGAGGTTCTTTTTTCGGCGGGGCTAGTCTCCTAGCGGAAAGCTTGCGCGGATGGACGAGTTAGCGAGAGCTTGACACAGCAAGTTTTACGTGGTTCAGGCCGCCGGAGCGTAAAACCCTACGTCCACGGCGAGCTACGGAGCTCGCTGTATTGCTTGCTGCTCAGGGCCGGAGGCCTGAGCTTGGGGGTGAGTTACAGCTTGAGAGTGTATGGCTAGCGTATGAGTTGCAAAGTGCGAACCCTTGCTATCGACGCCTGCCCGAGCCTTTTATAGTCCAAGACTCGGGCGGCTTACAAGGGGAGCCGGGACCCGACAGGTGGTCCCGGGAAGATTGTCTATTATCTACCGTATCTGTAGTTACGCCGGTGGTTGCCTCTGGTCGAAGGCTTCTGAGTCTTCATCTTGCCGCCCTGCCCATGCCGCGTGCTAGTCGTAGTGGTTGATGACGGCGCAGGCGGCATGGGATGTCTTGTCGTGGCGTTTATTGGCTGGCAGGTTCTGACACCGCGCGCCAGTCTGTGATGCGACTGGGCGCAACGGCACCTGACAGACGCGTGCTCCGCGTTTCCGCGTCTTGGGAAGACGCGGGCCTTGAATACCTTGTACGGGCAAGGTGTGGGGCGCCTTTACGCCCGCTGCCTACCGCTCGGGGGCAGGCAGCACCGTTCTTCTGGCCACGTGGCGGGTCCGGAGCCCTTCTCTGAGGCGAGAAGGGTCCGGCCTGCGGGGCACGTGGAGCCTCCGGACCTCTCCCCGCGGAGGGGGAGGTCCAACCTCTGTATGCCACGTGACGGGCCCGGAGCTCTCCTCTGCGGAGAGGGAGGCCCGGCCCCGCTGGACGCGTGGCGTCTTCGGACCTCTCTCCCGTGGAGGGGGAGGTCCGGCTTCTGTATGCCACGTGGCGGGCCCGGAGCTCTCCTCTGAGGAGAGGGAGGTCCGGCCCCGCCGGACACGTGGCGCCTTCGGAGCTCTCCCTGCGGAGAAGGGTGAGTACCTTAGGCATTTTACCCTGTGCGCGGGGGTACCCCATATCTCAGGTACCGACAGTGGCCCCCGGGCCCATCTCGGGGGAGATAGCGAGCCCAGGTGGGACCTTCGTCTCTTCCGATCCGCGCACTTTCTCTAAGTCCCGAATCGGCCGCTGCCGGAGCACGAACGGCCGCGGGGTCGTGAGAGCGTGCGCTCACTTGATGAATGCTTTTACTGCGGCGGTTCCCAAGGCTACCACTTCTGCACGTTGCGGCGCTTTCTTCGGGAACCGCCGAAGTGCCTTGCCGGCTCATCTTCTCAGGAGACTGACTCCTGGACCCCACCGCTTTAGTTAAGCGGCTTGGGCCCACCTGTCATCGGCATTCGGTCTAGGAACCGAAGCGGTTGCCGGTGCGGGATACTCGAAGAGTTCCGAATCGCTTGGAATTGCACCGGGAAGCTTTTTAGAGGGGGTCTTACCCCCATTGTAGCTTCCCTTCGCACTTCTCAGCATTTCTTCTCGGACTCTTGTGCTTTCGAGTTCTCCCTTGCCATGGCTTCCAACCCACTGCCAGAGAAGAAACGAGCTCGATCTCCTCCAGCAACGGCGTCGGCGCCAAGTCGGGATTCTGGGGTGCCTGACACTCCCTCCGGTGGCG
Organism: Neostapfia colusana; assembly: GCA_030760725.1. Taxonomy (NCBI): domain Eukaryota; kingdom Viridiplantae; phylum Streptophyta; class Magnoliopsida; order Poales; family Poaceae; genus Neostapfia; species Neostapfia colusana. The sequence continues at coordinate 18,245,109 of JASWHV010000003.1, forward strand.
ACTCGAAGAGGCCTCGGGTTGATGCGCTGGGGGAAGCCTCTGGGGCGTCCCCTGTTCCGCCAGTCCAAGCGACTGCGGAGCGGTCGTCGGCGACGGTTGCGGGCTCTGGAAGTCCTACCCTGGCTCGGAAGTCGGGGTTCAGAGCTCGCTTGAGTGTCCGTTCTTCCCGGCCTTCCCCGTCTTGCGGGGAATCTATGCCGCAGCGTCCGGAGCCAGGGGCAGCTGCCGCGGCCCCCAGGCCAGCGCGAACTTCTCCTGTTCCCGTGTGCCCGGACTCCACGGCGGCGTCGTCTCTTCCTGCCGAGACGGCAACCGCGGCCCCCGAGCCAGCACAGGTTGATCCTGCACTAGGCAGTCTGGCTTCTTCTCCAGCACCGCCTTCCCTGGCTCGTCCCTCTCCTCAGGTCAAGGAGCCGGAAGCTGAAAAGATCCCGGCTGGCCTGGCTGCCAGAGCCGCGGAGCCAGCTTCTCCTGATCGGCGTCTCGTCTCGGCTGCTGGTGCGTCGGCTCTTCCTGAGGACGAGGTAATGGAGGAGGTCGGAGGGACTGCCCCAGCCTCTGTTGCTCCATTGCCTCAGGCGGACGCCTTCGCGCTTGCCTAGTCGAGCGTCCGGCAGGTCTTGGCTGCGCTAGGGCGCGAGCGGGAGGAGTATACGGTTGAACGGGACCGCCTCCTCATCTGGGGGAACCTTTTGCGGGAGAGGACCAAGAAGGTTAAGAGCGAGCTCGACTCCAGGAGGGAGTTGCTCGACTTCAGGGAAGCGCTCGTCGACCGGATGAAGCGGGCTGTTGACCGCATGGACACCCAGTCGCGGCGGATCAACAGGGAGGCCCTGGAGGCACACGCCCGGGCCGAAGAGAGCCTCTCTGCTGCTGTGGAAATACGGCAGCGGTTGGAGCGCCGCGAACTCGCCGTTGAGGAGCGGGAGCGTTCCGTGGCAGCTGAGGCAGAGAGGGTCGCCGCGCAGCTGGCCGCGGGCGAGGATGACCTCCGAACTCGGATGGAGGAGTTGGAGATTCTGAAGGCAGACCTTGACTTGAGGGAGGAACAGGTCTCCCATGATCGCCGGGCGGTCTTGGACCGGGAGTTGACCGCCGGCTTCAAGGCCGCTGAGTTGGAGCGGCTAGCCAAGACTCTCCACCTTCGGGAGAGTTCCCTGGCGGCCAAGGAGAAGGAATTCTCCGAGAGGAACCTGGAGGCTCTGCAGGCAGCCTGCCTCGAGGTGGAGGAGCTCTCAGCCTTGCGATCCTCCGAGGCTCTTGCGGTCTCAAGCTTCGTGGATCGAGCGGGGTCCGCCCTGATTCCTCTTGGCTTCAGTCCGGTGAGGGCGGCGCCTCCCGCACTGAAGGTGGCAGAGGTGATCCCTGCATTGGAGTCGATCAGCGCCAAGCTGGACAGACTCGACTCGGTGGTCGCCAGCGAGCTTGAGGCCGAGGGCCGCAGCTTAGCTTTAGAGGTCGCTTCGCATGTGCTGGCATGCTTCAAGAGCCGCGACCCCTCTTTTTCGCTAGAGCCAGCGAGAGAGGGCCCAGCCGCGGAGCGGGAGGAAGCTGCCAGGGCTGAAGTTGAGGATGTGGCCGCCCTTGTAGCCGCAAGGTTCCGGCGAGAGCCGGGAGGTCCTTAGGACTTGTTTCTCTCTTTTTTATCGAGTCTATAGTCCAGCTCATGGAGCCTTGTTTAATTTGACTCTCTTGGATACTTGTGTCTGTGATGCTTTTTCTCTCCTTCTTGGCTTTGCCTGGCTGAGTCCTTAGCTCCGCAAGGTACTCAGAGGCCATTTCCAATCTCGGAGCTTCACGCAGACACCCTCCCCGGGTCCTAACTGTGTTAGGGCCCCCCGGAGGTCTCCGAACCTCGCCCTATTGGGGGCTCCAAATCTGCCTGCCACGTGGCGGGTCCGGAGCTCCTCCTCAAGAGACGGGAGCTCCGGCCATGTTGGACACGTAGGGCTTTCGGAGCCCTCCCACTGAGGGGGGGAGGTCCGGTTCCTGCCTGCCACGTGGCGAGCCCGGAGCCCTCCTCAAGGAAGGAGAGAGTTCCGGACCCGCTGGACACGTGGGCCCCCCGAGCCCCGCCCCTGCTGGAGGGGCAGGTCCCGGTCCTTCCAGTCCCAGGCCGGAGTAGCTGGTAGCTCCTTTCCCCCCGCTTCATGCAGTCCCTGTTGCCATAACCTGGAGGTCCTGCACACAGGTAGAGGAAACGTAATTCTCCTCGGGGGGTCCTCCCCTCCTGTCTCTTAGTCTTATTCGTCTTATGGTCCTGACCCGCTATACGGGGCTTGGGCAATTCTGTGCACGAGGCGCCGGAGCTCCGGCTCCCTCCGAGGTCCGGGTATGGCCGTCCGATCCCTAGTACCGGGCCATGCGCTGGGGAAGCAGAGTGCACACGCTTTGGGTTCATGACCAGGCAAAGCGGACGTACTCCCCTGGACCTCCGGAGGGCAGGATGCGCATGCTTTGGGCTCTAGGCCGGCTAAGCTGGATACGCACCCTGGACCCCCCATGCACAACGCTGGCCTTTCCTGGAGGTGACCAACTGGCACCGCAACACCTGACTGGGGGAGGCCCGAGAGACTCACTCGGCCATCGGCAGGTGCCTCAAGCGCAGCCGCCTTCGGTAGGATAGCAAATGCCGACTATGGATGAGCGCAGGAGAGGGGGAGCTAGATGTACGATGAACATACAGAGATAGTGCGATCATAAAAATTAATGCATAATTTAAATGAGCGCATGAGAGAGAGCTAAGTAGAACAGGTCTCTGTATTCGTACCCATAGGTGGAATTCTGCCTGTACATGGGGGCAATGTTCCGCCTCGTCTACAAGGGAAGCAAGACTCTACGCGCTTAGGGTCGGAACCAGGCTAAACTGGACGTAGTCCTGTACCGTCCCTTGAGACTTAGCTACCCCAAGCTCTGTTCCTAAATTCTATGGGGTCTATTACAGAAGTGAATAACCCTGTTCTACCGATGCTCAGTAAGTAGGACTTACAGTGTTGCTTCATGGCAAGGATTTTTTGGGAATGGATCCCACTCTCGGTTGAAAGGCATGTGTACCTGGGGCGGCAGCTTTCATGATTCGGAAGGGACCTTCCCTGCTGGGGGAGAGCTTATGGGTCCTTCTTGGAATATAGCGTGCCGCTTCACCAGGTTGCCCTCTTGCGGGCCCCCGTCGCGTTTGGTTCTTTGGCGGTAGTGCTTAGAGCATTAGCCGAGACCGTGCATTGTGGGGTGTTCCCTGCAAGCCGAGTCTTGTCGAGGTTGTTATCTTCACGCTGGATCAGGCCCTGCGCGGCTTCCCTCGGGGGCCCCCGGGGAGTTCTCCCCTTCTGGCTAAGGCCTTCAAGGGGTAGGTGGACCCGGGCTCACCTTGGATGACCTAAGGCGTCTTCCCCTTCTGGCAAGGCCTTCAAGGGGTTGACGGACCTTAGGCGGCTCCCGAGAGGTATGTTCGAGGCACGGAGGCGTGCTGTAGTTGGCTAACGCCCAGGCCCGTCACCGTCGGAACTGGAGTCCTCACCGCCATGCACTGTCTTTATGACACGCTGAGGCTCCTGTTTGCCATCCCTCTGAGGGTAGGGCGGTGCTTCGGCCCTCTGCTGTCTTCCTTTGCGGAAGCGCTCTGCAAGCCTCTGGATCTCCCAGCACTCGGCAGCAGTATGGTTGCAGGTGCCATGCACGGGGCATAGCCCGCCTTGGTCACTGTCTGGGGCCGGTGACTGCCGCTGCCTTTTGTCAGGGCGTGGCCCCCGAGCTCCACTGGTCGTCGCAGCTGCGGCGACGGGGGCCGTGAATGGTGACTTCATCTTGCCACCCCCCGGTTCTTGGTCTTCTTGCCACCCCCATAGGCAGCAGCACCGGACCCGGGCTGCCCTCCTGACTCGGAGGTCGGCAGTGCGTGCCAGTTCCGCCCTTCAGCTGCTCTGGCGCACTTGTCCGCCAGGCTGAAGAGCTCCGAGACGTCGCGGACCTCTCTGGTCGCGAGCTTCTCGAGCATTTTCTCGTCCCGGACACCCTGTCGGAACGCCACCACCACAGAGGCGCTTTGGATATGTGGGATGGTGTTGCGCACCTGAGAGAACCGCTGGATGAAAGAGCGCAGCGACTCCCCAGGTTGTTGTTTGACGGTGTGGAGGTCGAGCTCCGTGCCGGGACGGGTGTAGGAGCTGCCGAAGTTGGCGACGAACTGCCGGCAGAGCTCACCCCAGGAGGTTATGGACCCCTGAGGTAGATTCATGAGCCAAGACCGGGCTGGGCCGGTCAAGGCGACGGGGAAGTAGTTGGCCATGACAGCCTCGTCCCCTCCTGCGGCAAGTACGGCGGTGGAGTAGATCTGGAGGAACTCCGCTGGGTTGACGCTGCCGTCGTACTTCTCGGGCAGGTGCGGGCGGAACTTGCGTGGCCACCTTGCGAAGCGAAGGTGGGGTGTAAGGGCCGCACATCCTGCACCTGCAGCCGCAGGTATAGGCGCTGCGAACGCTTGGTTCGCTCCTGGCACCGCATATCCCGGCATGGGCATGGCTGCACCATAGACTGGGGCCGCTACTTGCGGCGCATATGGTTGTGGCATATGCTGCGCAGCATATGCCTGTGGCGGGGCTCGCATGGCGAAGACCTGCCCTTCTGGTTGTGTCGAGGCCGACGACATGCTGTCGCCTGCCTCCTTGTTGCGACGCCTTTCTCGGCGTCGCTCGAGGTACACCCGGGGGTCCTGCCCCAAGTGGCACCGTTCCAGTTCCCTTCGCAGGTCCGTCGACAGGAGCCTGGAGGAGCTGGAATCCGCCGTTAGCCCGTCAACCGTGGGTGTGCGCATCAGCGACACAACCGGTTGCCCTGGGCGTCGTCCTCGCCGAAACTTTGGGTTCGCAGCGGCGACGACGAGGCGGTCCACCTCGCAGACCCATTGCTGGGTCGCTGAATGGGGCGCATCCCCCGCAGGCGGGTTGCGCAGCAGCGCTCTTGCTGCAGCTAGCGCACCTCCATGGTGTACGCTCAGCGCTGCAGAAGACCTCACGCTGGTCGGGGCCAGCATAGCCGGAGTCGGCGTTGCCGGAGTCGGCTGCTGGCTGCCCGCTTGTGCCGACACACTCCGTCCTGAGTGTGTCGACATGTACTCCCCAGTGGTCACGGTCCGCCGTGAACGCGGAGGGGGGAGTTTGCCGTTGAAGGAAGCTTGGTCATCTTCGTCGGCGGAAACTCGTCGCGATAGGGGAAAAGCCCCCTACCTGGCGCGCCAAATGTCGAAGTGTGCGATCGACACTTCCCCCGGGCCTGCACTGGGCAGCCTGCGGAGGTTCTTTTTTCGGCGGGGCTAGTCTCCTAGCGGAAAGCTTGCGCGGATGGACGAGTTAGCGAGAGCTTGACACGGCGAGTTTTACGTGGTTCAGGCCGCCGGAGCGTAAAACCCTACGTCCATGGCGAGCTATGGAGCTCGCTGTATTGCTTGCTGCTCAGGGCCGGAGGCCTGAGCTTGGGGGTGAGTTACAGCTTGAGAGTGTACGGCTAGCGTATGAGTTACAAAGTGCGAACCCTTGCTATCGACGCCTGCCCGAGCCTTTTATAGTCCAAGACTCGGGCGGCTTACAAGGGGAGCCGGGACCCGACAGGTGGTCCCGGGAAGATTGTCTATTATCTACCGTATCTGTAGATACGCCGGTGGTTGCCTCTGGTCGAAGGCTTCTGAGTCTTCATCTTGCCACCCTTCCCATGCCGCGTGCTAGTCGTAGTGGTTGATGACGGCGCAGGCGGCATGGGATGTCTTGTCACGGCGTTTATTGGCTGGCAGGTTCTGACACCGCGCGCCAGTCTGTGATGCGACTGGGCGCAACGGCACCTGACAGACGCGTGCTCCGCGTTTCCGCGTCTTGGGAAGACGCGGGCCTTGAATACCTTGTACGGGCAAGGTGTGGGGCGCCTTTACGCCCGCTGCCTACCGCTCGGGGGCAGGCAGCACCGTTCTTCTGGCCACGTGGCGGGTCCGGAGCCCTTCTCTGAGGCGAGAAGGGTCCGGCCTGCGGGGCACGTGGAGCCTCCGGACCTCTCCCCGCGGAGGGGGAGGTCCAACCTCTGTATGCCACGTGGCGGGCCCGGAGCTCTCCTCTGCGGAGAGGGAGGCCCGGCCCCGCTGGACGCGTGGCGTCTTCGGACCTCTCTCCCGCGGAGGGGGAGGTCCGGCTTCTGTATGCCACGTGGCGGGCCCGGAGCTCTCCTCTGAGGAGAGGGAGGTCCGGCCCCGCCGGACGCGTGGCGTCTTCGGAGCTCTCCCTGCGGAGAAGGGTGAGTACCTTAGTCATTTTACCCTGTGCGCGGGGGTACCCCATATCTCAGGTACCGACAGTGCCCCATTCACATGGGGCAAGGCGCAAGAGGCTGCATTTGCAACTTTGAAGAATAGGTTAACTCATACACCCCTTCTCCAATTACCAGATTTCAGTAAGACTTTTGAATTGGAATGTGATGCTAGTGGTATTGGATTGGGAGGTGTCTTGTTGCAAGAGGGGAAACATATTGCTTATTTTAGCGAGAAATGGGCCTAGTCTGAACTATTCCACTTATGATAAAGAATTATATGCACTAGTACGAACTTTAGAAACATGGCAACATTATTTATGGCCTAAAGAATTTGTTATACATTCTGATCATGAATCTTTGAAGCACATTAAGAACCAAACTAATCTGAACCGTAGGCATGCCAAGTGGGTAGAATTTATTGAGTCCTTTCCTTATGTCATCAAACACAAGAAAGGAAAAGATAATGTCATTGCGGATGCCTTATCTCGCCGTTACAATATGTTGTCCCAACTTGATTTTAAGATTTTTGGCTTGGAAACAATTAAAGAACAATATGCTTTTGATGCTGATTTCAAAGATGTGCTGCTGCAATGTAAAGAAGGAAAAACATGGAACAAGTTTGTTCTCACTAATGGTTTTGTGTTTCGAACTAACAAATTGTGCATTCCAGCTGGTTCTGTGCGTATCTTACTATTGCAGGAAGCACATGGTGGAGGATTGATGGGACACTTTGGTGTCAAGAAGACGGAATACATCTTAGCAAGCCATTTCTTTTGGCCAAAGATGAGGAGAGATGTGGAGCGGTTTGTTGCTCGTTGCACCACCTGTCAAAAAGCTAAGTCCCGTCTTAATCCACATGGTTTATACATGCCTCTTCCTGTTCCTAGTGCTCCATGGGAGGATGTTTCTATGGATTTTATTTTAGGATTGCCTAGAACAAAGAAGGGGAGGGATAGTATTTTTGTCGTTGTCGACAGATTTTCTAAAATGGCACATTTCATACCATGTCACAAAACTGATGATGCTACCCATATTGCTGATTTGTTCTTTCGAGAAGTTGTTCGTTTGCATGGGGTTCCAAACACTATTGTTTCATATAGAGATGCCAAATGTCTTAGTCATTTTTGGAAAACCTTATGGGCTAAGTTGGGGACAAAATTACTCTTTTCTACCACTTGTCACCCTCAAACTGATGGACAGACCGAAGTAGTGAACCGTAGTTTATCTACCATGCTAAGGGCTGTTCTGAAACATAACATCAAATTATGGGAAGAATGTTTGCCTCATATTAAATTTGCTTACAATCGTTCACTGCATTCTACTACTAAATTGTGCCTTTTCAGATTGTATATGGTTTTATTCCTCGTGCTCCCATTGATCTTTTGGTTCTGCCACCTTTAGAGAAATTGAATTTTGATGCTTCTCGCCGTGCTGAATTAATTATTAAAATGCATGAGCAAACTAAATCAAACATTGAGAGCATGAACGCTAAGTATCAACAAGCCGGTAGCAAGGGTAGGAAGCATGTTACTTTTGAACCTGGTGATTTGGTTTGGGTGCATTTGAGAAAGGATACATTTCCTGATTTGAGAAAATCTAAATTACTACCTAGAGCTGCGGACCCTTCAAAGTGCTTCAAAAAATTAATGATAATGCATATGAAATTGAGTTGCCTGCACATTTTGGGGTTACTTCCTCTTTTAATATTGCAGATTTGAAACCATATATGGGCGAGGAAGACACATTTGAGTCGAGGACGACTCAATTGCAAGAAGGGGAGGATGATGCAGACATCGCTACCATTGATACAACCACAAGACCAGCCCATTCACCACTCTCAGCTAATCAAGGTCCAATGACACGCGCTCGTGCACGTCAACTTAATTATCAGGTGCTTGGGAATTGATCCAGCTAGGAGGGATGGAGGGACTAATGCAATAAAGGCTGCTCCACCCGAGGGGAAATCTCGAGGCTGGGGCCATGTAATAAAGAGAGATTTAGATAAATAAGGAAAGAAATAAGGGAAATCTCGTCCAACTTTGCTGCTGGATGAAATTCCCTCTTTCTTCCCCCATTTAAAGATAGATGTGCTATAATAAAAAAAGAAATAGAGGAAATCATATCCTGTCTTGCTGCTGGATGGGTTTCGCTCTTTCTTTCCCTATTAAATGGTAGTCTATCATAGAAAAAGGAAGGAAATAAGGGAGATCACGTCCTACCTTTGTTGCTGGATGAATTTCCCTCTTCCCTCCCCTATTTAAGTAGTCCAAGAGCTCCTTGACAGGGCGGGTTTTGTTTTCTGTAAGTTTAGCCATTGCTACTTCCTTTTAACACAAGTGTCGATGAGACCTTCCGATTACTTGAATCAGAACCCCAACTTTTTCACACCCGTGAGTGTTTGCTTGTTATCTTGTTCTTGCTTGTTCTTCGATTGCTTGCAGGTTCAAGGCTGTTCTTGGCACGGCAAGTACAGCAACAACAGGAGTCGGTGTAACTATCGCTAAGGCGCAGCATCCTTGTGGTTGTTGTAGTCGGGTAGCACAACGTCGACCTCCACCCAAATCGTAGTTACCAGGAGACGGTGTAACTGTCGCTCAAGGCGCCACACCATTCTGGTTGTGGTAGTCGGGCAGCCAACGTCGGCCTCTACCAAATTCGTTCATTACCAACATCTCTCATCGAAAGATAGGGCGTCCCCCGTACCCGTTGGGTTCATCAGGAATGGACTGCCCTGTTATAAGCAAATTCAACATGTGGAAGGCAGTCTTCCCAGAGCTTCAAATTCTTTTTCAACACAGCATGCAACATGGTTGATAAGGTACGGTTGACAACTTCAGTTTGGCCATCCGTTTGTGTATGACAAGTGGTTGAAAATAACAACTTTGTGCCAAGCTTAGCTCACAATGTCTTCCAAAAGTAGCTGAGAAATTTAGTATCCCGGTCTGAAACAATAGTCTTTGAACTCCATGTAAACGAACAATCTCCCTGAAAAACAAATCAGCAACGTGTGAAGCATCATCGCTCTTATGACAGGGGATAAAATATGCCATTTTAGAAAAGCGATCTACAAAAACAAAAATAGAATCCCTCCCTTTCTGAGACCGAGATAACCCCAGAACAAAGTCCATATATATATCTTCCCAAGGTACATGTGGAATAGGTAATGGAGTATATAAACCATAGGGATTGAGGCCGGACTTAGCTTTCAAGCAAACAATGCAGCACCCAGCGTGCCGCTGGACATCACGTCGCATATGTGGCCAAAAGAAATGATCAGAGAGCATGTCCAATGTCTTTTTGACACCAAAATGACCAGCTAGTCCACCTGCATGTGCTTCCTGCAAAAGAACTTGACAAATCGAGCAAGCTGAGATGCATATTTTGTTAGTCCGAAACAAGAAGCCATCATGTGTATAATATTTATCCCAACCTTTTCCATCAATGCAACGAGAGAAAGGTTCTTTAAAATCAGCATCAGCAGCATAAAGTGTTTTAATAGATTTCAAACCAAGCACTTTTGTATCTAGTTGTGTAATCAACGCACATCTTCTAGATAAGGCATCGGCAACAATGTTATCTTTACGCTTATGTTTGACAACATAGGGAAACATTTCAATGAACTCAATCTATTTAGCATGTCGACGGTTTAGCTTGCCTTGACTTTTAAGATATTTCAAAGCTTCATGATCAGAATGAATTACAAATTCTTTAGGTAACAAGTAATGTTGCCAAACTTTCAAAACGCGAACTAACGCATAAAGCTCCTTGTCATAAACTGAGTAATTCAGATGTGAACCATTTAGCTTTTCAGAAAAGTAGGCAACAGGTTTACCTTCTTGCAGTAGTACACCTCCTATGCCAATACCACTTGCATCACATTCGATCTCAAATGTCTTACCAAAATCAGGAAGTTGCAGCAGCGGTGCTTCACAAAGCTTTGTTTTCAGCGTTTGAAATGTTTGGTCTTCGTCATATCCCCATTTGAATAGAAAATCCTTCTTTGTGAGATTGTTAAGTGGTGCAGCGAGAGTGCTGAAATCTTTGATAAAACACCTATAGAAACTTGCAAGACCATGAAAGCTTCGAACTTGGCTCACATTTACCGGTGTAGGCCAATCCTTTATTGCTTTAACCTTCTCTTCATCAACCTGAATATCATTTGCAGAAACAACAAAGCCAAGAAAAACGACACGGTCTGTGCAAAAGGTGCACTTAGCAATGTTGCCATACAATTTCTCTCCCCTCAAAACAGCAAATACTTGACGGATATGATCAAGATGTTCATCAAATGATTTGCTATAGATCAGAATATCATCAAAATAAACAACTACAAACTTGACAATGAAAGCTCATAAAACATGATTCATTAAGCGCATAAAAGTGAAGGAGCGCATTTGTCAAGCCAAATGGCATCACAAGCCATTCATAGAGACCAAATTTAGTTTTAAACGTTGTTTTCCATTCATCACCAAGTTTCATGCGGATTGATGTTAACCACTACGCAAATCTATCTTGTTGAAAATGATAGAACCACTTAATTCATCTAACATGTCATCAAGTCGTGGAATGGGATGGTGATATCGAACAGTTATAGCATTGATAGTACGACAATCAACACACATGCGCCAAGAGCCATCTTTTTTTGGGACTAAAAGAACTGGAACGCACATGGTGATAAGGATTCACGAACATACCTTTTGTCCAAAAGCTCTTTTACCTGTCACTGAGTTTCCTTTGTTTCTTCAGGATTGGTGCGGTAGGTTGGACGATTTGGAAGCGAAGCACCTGGTACCAAATCAATTTAATGCTCAATTCCACGGAGTGGAGGAAGTCCAGCTGGTATCTCATCGGGAAAAACATCTTCGAAGTCCTATAAGAGATCAAGAACAACACTAGGCAGCGATGAAGGTAAATCTTGAGTTGAAAGTAGGACCTCCTTGTGCAAGAGCACAAAGAATGGGGCTGTGGTGTCTCTCACTTCTCTCAAATCACTCTTGCTCACAAAGAGACAGTGTGGCATGGCTGTTTAGGATTGGCATGAGGCTTTATGTGGCTGGATGGGTTAGAACTCTCTCCCTTACTTGGGTTGAGGGTCTCGCTCAATTTTCTTTTGTCTGATTCCTCTCTTTTTTTGCGAGCCATATCTGAAGTATGTATCTCCTCTGGAGATAATGGAACAAGAACCACCTTCTTGTCATTGTGAATGAAAGTGTATTTGTTAGACCGTCCAAAATGCACTGAGTCCACATCAAATTGCCAGGGCCGACCAAGCAGCAAATGGCATGCTTGCATGGGGACAATATCACAATCCACCTCTCCATGATAACCAGCAATGGAAAATGACAAACGAATCATGGCTGAAACCTTAACTGTCCCGAAATTATTTAGCCATTGCATATGGTACGGATGTGGATGGCGACGTGGCTGCAAACCAAGCTTCTCAACTAGCAAAGCACTAACAATATTATTGCAGCTCCCACCATCTATGATGAAACAGCACACTTGGCCTTGCACTTTGCATCGGGACTGAAATAAATTATAGCGTTGTCCTTGTTCAGCTGTAATGAACTGAGTGGAAAGAACTCTCCTAACCACCAAAGAAGGAGATGGTGTATTCATTATAGAAGGCTCGAAAGCAAGAAAATCAGCAAGCAACTCATCAAAATCAGCACTAGTAATCTCATCAGAAGATGGAAAAATAACATCTTGTAACATTTCATTGGGAATAAAAGTTGGAATAGGTTGAATCGCTAAACAATTCAGACCTAGCTCAAATGTACCATCCTCTGCTGAATACTCACAAGTGTCAAGATTAAAATCTGCAAATACATTGGTAAACTCGTCCTCCTCTTCACTTTGTGATTCATAAGAACCATCAGCAAGGGCAATAATAGTACGACGATTGGGACATTCAGCTTGTTTATGGCCATGACCACCACACTTAAAACACTCAATCTTGCTTGTCTTGCGTTGGGTGGCTGCAGTAGAAGAAGTGGGCTGATTTGAACTCACAGCTTTACCTTTCGCATCCAATTGTTTGGAAGAAGGTGGAATGAATCTATTTGTTCCACGCGATAAGGATTTGGGCGTTGGAGCTCCTTGCTGTTGGAATTGAGGAATGGCATTCACTTGCTGTCGGGAATGACACCATGAAGCATTGTATTTGTAACAAGTAGCAACTTGCCGTTCAGCCCTCTTTGCAAAATGAACCAACTTAGTGAGACAAGTGTAATTTGTCATATCCAATTTATCAGCAATGGATTTATTGAGGCCAACCATAAACCGGGCCATTGTGGATTTCTCATCTTCAGTTATCCCTGTACGAAGTAAACACATTTCCAATTCTTGAAAATATTCATCAACAGTACGAGTACCTTGCACAAGACGTTTCAGCTTCAAATGTAGGTTACGAGAATAATATACAGGAACAAAACAATGTCACATTTCCCTCTTCATGTCTTCCCAAGTTATAAGAACATGCCCAACTCTTTGATATTCAGTACGGATCTGATTCCACCAAGTTATGGCTTAGCCTTTAAAATCAATGGCTGTAAGCTTTGCCTTCTTTTCAGCAGGATATTCATACAAATCAAATAGTTGCTCCACTTTGGTTTCCCATTCAAAGTAATCATCAGCATTCTCCTTGCCGCTGAATGGAGGAATGGACACTTTAACCTTGCCCAAACCATCATCATTATGACGTCGTTCATGATGACGTCGACGGTGATCACCATAACGACCACGACCCCCAAAATAGCCAAAGTTGTCACCATCATGATCATCATATGCACCACGGTGACCATAAGGATCACCTCCATGTTCAGCACTATAATTTGAAAATGTTTCAGCATCAAAATCAGGAGGATGCCCAACAGGAACACGTCGTGCACGACCAAAACCAGCAGCAAATCCTTGGCCACGACTACCACCACCGCCATCGGCATGTTGATCATCATCCTCAATGTGTTCATCATCATGAGGTGGATGCTCCCCGTGTTGCTGCTGTAGTGATCGTTGAAGCGCTTGCATCCCCTGCATCAGTTGTTGCATTTGTGCATGCATTTCCTGAATTTCTTGACCAGAAACAGTGTGAGAAGGGGAATCTTCATTTCCTGCCATGTTAGTAACAAAGGAAGAAAGTAATAGGACAAAATATATGTGGAATCACTCCCTCACCACTGACAAAACAAGTTCTTTCTCTCCCTGAAAAGAGCAAGAACCGGGCTGCAATTTGTAGTGGAAGAGTGATTGTAACAGCGACGACAGTACAACAATTCACGGTGCGTTTTAAGTGGAGCTTGGTGGGGTAATATGTAAGTGGAATGCGCTGAAAAATGTAGTGATGCAAAACCGAATAATAATTCAAAAAATACAAGTCTAAGTTGCTGAATATAAAGGAAAAGATGCACAAAGATGTAGAAACAAGATGTAGGAAGTGGATAGATGAACACCAAATGCATCAATCGAAACTTATTGTTGTCGAAACCCCTTTGGATGTGCTGAACACAATTCTCTTTTATTTCTTCTTTCCTCTTTTTTTTTGAGCAAGAACCCGTTGTTTCAGTCTTTCTTTGGACCCATATACATCTTTTCTTTTAACCTTTGTGACAAGTGCATCACAACTTTCAACTAAAGGGGCGCATAAGGATCAACTAAGATGGATGGTGCAACACAAAAACAAGAAACTCGGGTGGGGAGTTTGTGGCGGGTAGAAAACAAGGGTGGGATGGGTGAGTATATGCAGCAAGCGATTTGATGATTAGAACAAAGATAACAACTAGAGCGATGTGGAAAAAAATCAGCAACTAGACAAATCTTAAAGGATTAAAACTCGATAAAGCAAACTACAAAATCAGTAGCACGTATGAATTTGGGCTGTAGGTTTTCTTTTTGGCTATTAGTGGACAGTAGGTATATAAAAATCTATCCTATCAAAAGCAAGAATAATCCTACTGAGGAAACGGTGGCTGTGATACCAGATGATATACACGCGGCTAGGCAGCACGTGTAACAAGTTGTTGTGGCCCGATCTTCTCGTAGGATCTACGAACTTGATAAATTGTCGCTGCGTGACTTGGTGAAGAGGCAGCGCACCGCGAGACTGTCCACGCGATGAACTACCGAGACAATCACCCTTCCACGTATCGACGAAACAACCCACGCAATCACGCCCTATAGACGTAAAGGCACGAACTGGGTGAACCGCAGGTGTTCTACAACTCCCTCAGGAATCAAAAGAACAAATATTGCAAGCCTCTCAAGACTCACGCATAAACAAAACTCCACGAGTTTGTGTATTCTGAATTCAAATAAAAATAAGGTGTCCTTTTCATTGTCTACAAGATATATATAGAGATAGGGGCGTTCAGCTTTGAGTAAATGGCTGCATGCGCATGCTCTAGTGAATTTCGTGGCTGGTTTGCGCGTCTTTTCAGCTTCTGGCAGCAGTTACTAAAATGAGCATAACTCCTTGTTAAGACATCCAAATAATGAACCGTTTGATGAGTTATAAAGTAGACTTGAAGACACTTCCATCCACTTATAGAACACCGTCTAACTCCTTGTATTCTGTCCACAGTGATGCTTGGAATTCGTACCATGTGTCAGTCATCTAGCTTCTGGTTGCATTCCCATGCTAAGGTGATGAATCACCATTTTATTCAGGCACACCATAGGCTTCTCGGTTCAGATATCCAGAGGTTTGAATCCATCTTGATCCCATGCTGGTTTGTACACTTCATCATTCCTAAGGACATTGAAACAAGAACTCAAAAGCATAGGCTCATTCAACATAGACTGATTATTAAACATAAGGTTAGCGTTCACCTAAGAATGAATTTCCTTCTGCAATTGTTTAGCTCTACTCCTTGTAATTGGACCAGCTATATCAAGTGGATTTTCATTTGAAGATGAGTGAATGCTAGGCATGACCTCATTAGTCCCGCCCGCCAGACACGCGGCGCACGCGGAGCTTGCCTCTGAGGGAGAGGGAGGTCCCGTCCGCCAGACACGCGGCGCAACCGGAGCTCGCCCCTGAGGAAAAGGGAGGCCCGAACCCCGCTGGACACGTGGCGCCTCCGGAGCTCACCCCGCGGAGGTGACGAGATCCTTAAGCGGTTTTTCCTTTGTGCGCGAGTACTCGGTACTGAGGAAACCAACACGATTTCTTCCATGCTGCAACTGCACTAAATCAATTGGAGATAAGTTGTTAAGATCCAAAACAAATTGAATAGGACTATTATTTGAATTCCAATCGGAGTAGGACTCTTCTTTTATCCCTTATAAATAGAACCCAAAACCCTTGGCCGCAATCACGTACCTATTTTCCACCTCCCGATTCGATGACTTGGAGGTCCTAGCTTCCAACTCGCCGAGTTCCACCCCTTGCCGGAGTTCAGTCGCCGGTGAGCACCCTGACGAGCCGTCACGCTCGCCATTGCCGGAAGAGAGCCGACGATCTGTCCTGCTGCCATTGCTAGGAGGAAGGCCGAGGTAGGTCTTCGTTACCTCCTTACGACATCATCGCGGTTTTCTTAACATCTGTTTCTCTTCGAACAGAAGCTTTTCCGTGTGGACAGATCACGTCTTGATCAGTTTTTTACGGTGGTATTTGTAAAAGACCAAGAAAAGGGACTTGCAAAAACTTTTCTTCACCTCACAACACCACAGTTTTTATTGTGGATATCTTAGGAAATATTATGAAGAGCAAGTAACCTCCATCAAAAGAGTGATTAGAGGTGAAAGCCTTCATTTTCACAAAATGGAATTTGTACACATGAACATGAGAGGTTGAGCTCACCCCTAGAACTTAAAAAGTCTTGGGAGGGTTCAAGCCAAGTTTCATGCAAATCCAACACTTTTTGAGGTAGTTGAAAAGAAGGCCAAATTGAAGGTAAATTCAAATTGCAGCAACTTTCATTACTCAAATTCAAAAGTTAGCTTCATATTCAAACTCAACACATTTTTCTGAGTTAGCCCACCAATTTTCATCCCTATTGGAGTTCATCTTGTCGGGAGCTAAATTTGCAATAATTCAAAACTGAATTTGAATTTCAGTTTAAACATGAAGCAAATTTAACCCAACAAAGTTTAAATTTGAGAACTCAAATTCAAACCAATACTTGGGGGCTAAGTCTCCCATTCAATGTTCAGTAGCTGGGATATTTACAAAAGAAAGGGGAAGAAAGAATTAGAGGGGAGAAGAGGGCCCACTGGTCAGCCACCCCGGGGGAGCAAACCGACTCGGGCACGCGGTCGAACACCCTACGGCCGACAGCGCACAGGGTCCGCCACAGCCTAGTATCAGAGCTGCATTGGGGATAGCACAGTACTTAAGAACTGTATTACGGGAAAACTTAGGTATACGGTGAGGATTCGGTAGCTGTCCAAGTAAGGATTATATTAGCCTAGTTACTTAAAGTGGCAAAGACTAACCTATATGTTATAATTCTGAATTTTAATTATGTAACGATGCACCTACGCTCTGGTAAGTATGGTAAGGAACGCCACCGAAAGCGGTTCAGTTTCGGTTAGCTCTCCCTGACGAGGAACGTGGTTCAGAGATAGAGTCTCACAGCTTGGTGTGAGACGTCAATATGAAACTCTTGGACTCTTCATGTTCCTGAGTTCATATGAAACGCTGATCCCTAGCGTGGATTAGGCAAGTAAGTGGAGACCCCATCGCGTGGTCAGTAACGCGAGAGTGTGTTCGTCTAGAAATAGCCCAGGAGGACATACGCAGCGCTCTTGCCATCGGCGTGCCCTACAGGGCAGTAGGTGGTATCTGTTGGGTTGATAACATTCCCAACCGTGACAACCCGTTCATGACCTACTCGGGTTCCCCGTCGTGTGGTGTTGAAACACGATCACGTACCTTGAGACGTGACTTAACTCAAGGACGGCCGTATGACAATGATACGGGCGTTTGTATTTACTTTCAAATATGGAACTGCCTGAAATGAACAACCTTTGAGTGCACCATTATTGTGTGGTCTTATGCAGGTACTAACCACATATGTATCCGTGTAGTAAACGTGTGCGAGAGACCGTTTAGTGCCACACTTGCGACGTATATGCCGGTAGAATCCGGTTAGGATTTTCTTTTATGAGGAACGTAGTACCGAGATATTGTAGGCATATGCATGAAAATAATGATAACAAGGAATTAAAATCACTAGGATCAACATCTAGGACTTTGTTTGGGTAGAAAAGTTGATAATTGATGAGTGTAGTGATGAACCCAACGGGTACGGGGGACACCCTATCTTTCGATGAGAGATGTTGGTAATGAACGAATTTGGTGGAGGCCGACGTTGGCTGCCCGACTACCACAACCAGAATGGTGTGGCGCCTTAAGCGACAGTTACACCGTCTCCTGGTAACTACGATTTGGGTGGAGGTCGACGTTGTGCTACCCGACTACAACAACCACAAGGATGCTGCGCCTTAGCGATAGTTACACCGGCTCCTGTTGTTGCTGTACTTGCCGTGCCAAGAACAGCCTTGAACCTGCAAGCAATCGAAGAACAAGCAAGAACAAGATAACAAGCAAACACTCACGGGTGTGAAAAAGTTGGGTTCTGATTCAAGTAATCGGAAGGTCTCATCGACACTTGCGTTACAAGGAAGTAGCAATGGCTAAACTTACAGAAAACAAAACCCGCCCTGTCAAGGAGCTCTTGGACTACTTAAATAGGGGAGGGAAAAGGGAAATTCGTCCAGCAACAAAGGTAGGACGTGATTTCCCTTATTCCCTTCCTTTTTCTGTGATAGACTACCATTTAATAGGGAAAGAAAGAGGGAAACCCATCCAGCAGCAAGGCAGGATATGATTTCCTCTATTTCTTTCCTTATTATAGCACATCTATCTTTAAATGGGGGAAGAAAGAGGGAATTTTGTCCAGCAGCAAAGTTGGACGAGATTTCCCTTATTCCTTTCCTTATTTGTCTAAATCTCTCTTTATTACATGGCCCCAGCCTCAAGATTTCCCCTCGGGTGGAGCAGGCTTTATTGCATTAATCCCTCCATCACTCCTAGCTGGATCAATTCCCAAGCACCTGATAATTAAGTTGACGTGCACGAGCGCGTGTCATTGGACCTTGATTAGCTGAGAGTGGTGAATGGGCTGGTGTTGTGGTTGTATCAACGGTAGCGATGTCCGCATCATCCTCCCCTTCTTGCAATTGAGTCGTCCTCGACTCAAATGTGTCTTCCTCGCCCATATATGGTTTCAAATCTGCAATATGAAAAGAGGAAGTAACCCCAAAATGTGCAGGCAACTCAATTTCATATGCATTATCATTAATTTTTCGAAGCACTTTGAAGGGTCCAGCAGCTCTAGGTAGTAATTTAGATTTTCTCAAATCAGGAAATCTATCCTTTCTCAAATGCACCCAAACCAAATCACCAGGTTCAAAAGTAACATGCTTCCTACCCTTGCTACCGGCTTGTTGATACTTAGCGTTCATGCTCTCAATGTTTGATTTAGTTTGCTCATGCATTTTAAGAATTAATTCAGCACGGCGAGAAACATCAAAATTCAATTTCTCTGAAGGTGGCAGAGCCAAAAGATCAATGGGAGCACGAGGAATAAAACCATATACAATCTGAAAAGGGCACAATTTAGTAGTAGAATGCAGCGAACGATTGTAAGCAAATTCAATATGAGGCAAACATTCTTCCCATAATTTGATGTTATGTTTCAGAACAGCACTTAGCATGGTAGATAAACTACGGTTCACTACTTCGGTCTGTCCATCAGTTTGAGGGTGACAAGTGGTAGAAAAGAGTAATTTTGTCCCCAACTTAGCCCATAAGGTTTTCCAAAATGACTAAGAAATTTGGCATCTCTATCTGAAACAATAGTGTTTAGAACCCCATGCAAACGAACAACTTCTCGAAAGAACAAATCAGCAATATGGGTAGCATCATCAGTTTTGTGGCATGGTATAAAATGTGCCATTTTAGAAAATCTGTCGACAACAACAAAAATACTATCCCTCCCCTTCTTTGTTCTAGGCAATCCTAAAATAAAATCCATAGAAACATCCTCCCATGGAGCACTAGGAACAGGAAGAGGCATGTATAAACCATGTGGATTAAGACGGGACTTAGCTTTTCGACAGGTGGTGCAACGAGCAACAAACCGCTCCACATCTCTCCTCATCTTTGGCCAAAAGAAATGGCTTGCTAAGATGTCTTCCGTCTTCTTGACACCAAAGTGTCCCGTCAATCCTCCACCATGTGCTTCCTGCAATAGTAAGATACGCACAGAACCAGCTGGAATGCACAATTTGTTAGTTCGAAACACAAAACCATTAGTGAGAACAAACTTGTTCCATGTTTTTCCTTCTTTACATTGCAGCAGCACATCTTTGAAATCAGCATCAAAAGCATATTGTTCTTTAATTGTTTCCAAGCCAAAAATCTTAAAATCAAGTTGGGACAACATATTGTAACGGCGAGATAAGGCATCCGCAATGACATTATCTTTTCCTTTCTTGTGTTTGATGACATAAGGAAAGGACTCAATGAATTCTACCCACTTGGCATGCCTACGGTTCAGATTAGTTTGGTTCTTAATGTGCTTCAAAGATTCATGATCAGAATGTATAACAAATTCTTTAGGCCATAAATAATGTTGCCATGTTTCTAAAGTTCATACTAGTGCATATAATTCTTTATCATAAGTGGAATAGTTCAGACTAGGCCCATTCAGTTTCTCGCTAAAATAAGCAATATGTTTCCCCTCTTGCAACAAGACACCTCCCAATCCAATACCACTAGCATCACATTCCAATTCAAAAGTCTTACTGAAATCTGGTAACTGGAGAAGGGATGTTTGAGTTAACCTATTCTTCAAAGTTGCAAATGCAGCCTCTTGCGCCTTGCCCCATGTGAATGGGGCACCCTTCTTTGTAAGCTCATGCAGTGGGCCTGCTATGGTGCTGAAGTCTTTCACAAAACGACGATAGAATCCAGCAAGTCCGAGAAAGCTTCGTACTTGTGTGACCGTGGTAGGAGTCGGCCAGCTGTGTATCGCCTCCACCTTGGCTTGATCAACTTCAATTCCCTGTGGTGTCACAACATACCTAAGAAAAGAAACTCGATCCGTGCAAAAGGTGCACTTGTCAATGTTACCAAATAAGCGTGCGTCACGTAAAGCATTGAAAACAGCACGGAGATGATCAAGATGAACTTCGAGAGATGCGCTATAGATCAAGATGTCATCGAAATATACTACCATAAATCTTCCAATGAAAGCACGTAAAACCTCATTCATTAATCTCATGAAAGTGCTAGGTGCATTCGTGAGACCAAAAGGCATGACTAACCACTCATACAAACCAAACTTTGTTTTAAACGCTGTTTTCCATTCATCACCTAGCTTCATGCGAATTTGATGGTATCCACTACGCAAATCAATTTTAGAGAAAATCATCGAGCCACTAAGTTCATCAAGCATATCATCTAATCTAGGAATAGGATGACGATATCTAATGGTAATATTATTAATTGCTCAACAATCTTGATACTCGCCTGATAGCCGTTGTTGTACGAGAATTCTGTCAATGGTAGGTGATCATCCCAGTTCCTACCATGGTGGATGGCACATGCTCTCAACATGTCTTCTAATACTTGGTTCACCTTTCTGTTTGTCCATCTGTCTGAGGGTGATAGGCGGAACTCCTGATCAACTTAGTACCCAATGCAGCGTGTAGCTGCTCCCAAAAGCGAGATACAAATAATGCACCTCGATCTGAGACGATGGTCTTGGGTACCCCGTACAAACACAGAATCTTTGCTATGTATAGCTCCGCATATTTGCCGGCATTGTAACGTGTATTCACCGGAATGAAGTGAGCCGTCTTGGTCAACCGATCAATGATTACCCAAATGGAATCATGTTTGTTGGCAGTTAGGGGTAATCCCACAATTGAATCCATGCTCACATCTTCCCATTTTCATGCCAGGATCTTCAGGGGTTGCAACAGCCCTGACTTCCTCATATGATCCGCCTTCACTCGTCTACACGTATCACACTCGGATACGTACTTCGCTACCTCCCGCTTCATCCGTGTCCACCAAAATTTCTTCTTCAAATCCTGGTACATTTTGTTGCTGCCCGGATGAATGGAGTACTTAGACAAGTGAGCTTCATCGAGAATCTTTCTCCTCAGTTCCATGTCCCGGGGTACGACTATGCGGTCATTGAACCATAGCGTCTCCTCATCATCCTTCCGGAAACATTTGATCTCCCCGTTGTCTATCCGTCTCCAGAGATGTGCCATGCCTTTATCAGTCTTCTGAGCTACAATGATGTCCTCCCTAATAGTAGGGATGAGGGCAAGGTTGTACAGCGATCCATAAGGAACCAAGTATAAACTCAGCTCTTCCTCCTCCACCGGTGTAATGGTGAGGTGATGGACATGTGATTTCCGACTCAGCGCGTCGGCAACCACATTCGCCTTGCCAGGGTGGTAATGGATCTCAATCTCATAATCTTTGATCAGTTCTAACCACCTCCTTTGCCTCATGTCAGCTCCTTCTGGGTGAAAATGTATTTCAAGCTCTTGTGGTCGGTGTAGAGATACACCAGATTCCCCAGGAGATAGTACCTCCACATTTTTAGCACCAGAACCACTGCAGCAAGCTCAAGATCATGAGTCGGATAGTGCTGCTCATGGTTCCGAAGTTGGCGCGAGCCATAGGCGACCACACGTCCTTCCTGCATCAACACGCAGCCAAGCCTAATACCGGACGCGTCACAATACACGTCGAAGGGCTTTGTTGTATCCGGTTGAGCTAAGACCGGGGTTGTGGTGAGATGCTTGACCAATGTTTGGAATGCTCCTTCACACGCCGTGTTCCAAACATATTTCGTCCCTTTTTTCAGCAATTCTGTCATCGGCTTAGCGAGCTTGGAGAATCTTGGAATGAATCTCCGATAGTATCTCGCTAACCCGAGGAAGCTTCTGACTTCATGGACTGAAGTGTGAGCTTTCCATTTCAGTACTTGCTCTATTTTGCTTTGGTCAACCGCAATGCCTTCTGCTGATATGATATGTCCCAAGAATGGCACTTGGCTGATCCAAAACTCGCATTTACTGAACTTGGCGTAGAGCTTGTGGTCTCGCAATCGTTGAAGAACGATCCGCAAGTGTTCAGCATGTTCGGCTTCTGTCTTAGAGTAAACCAAGATATCATCGATAAACACTACCACGAACTTGTCCAGCTCCGGCATGAACACTGAGTTCATGAGATACATGAAATGGGCTGGAGCATTTGTGAGACCAAAGGACATGACGAGATATTCATATAATCCGTATCTCGTCGAAAAGGCCGTCTTCGGAATATCCTCCGCCCGGATCTTTATCTGGTGATATCCAGAGCGAAGGTCCCATCTTTGAGAACACACTTGCACCCATAAGTTGATCAAACAATATGTCGATGCGGGGCAGTGGGTACTTATTCTTGATGGTGACGGCGTTGAGCGGCCGGTAGTCCACACACAGCCTCAGGGTTTCATCCTTCTTCTTTACAAACAACGCCGAGCATCCCCGAGGCGAGGAACTCGGCCTAATGAAACCCTTGCTCAACAGATCATTGAGCTGTTCTTTTAGTTCAGCCAGCTCATTGGGAGCCATTTTGTATGGTCTCCGAGATATGGGCGTAGTCCCGGGTGCAAGTTCAATCTTGAACTCGACATCCCGCTCAGGTGGCATGCCCGGAAGATCATCCGGGAACACGTCGGGGTACTCCCGGACTACGGGGATGTCCTCTAATTTGAGAGCTTCAGTATTGTTGATTGCTGAAACCTCCCGGACTGGATTATCTAATAGGAGGGACTGCGGATGGTGTAATGGGGAGTTGAGGTGAACCGTCCGTACTAGAGTTTCCCGGACAGCGCCATGGTAGCTTAGCCATGACATTCCCAAGATTGCGTCAATCTTCTGCCCCTCAAGGATAATCATAGTGGTGGGATATATCCTCCCACCTAAGCACAGTGGTGCTTTTCGAACCATCATCGTTGCTGAAATCTTTCCTTCCAGTGAGCAGATCATATAAGAACACTCGGTTGGAAAAGCTTCCAGCTGATGCTTAACCACATATCATGCACTTATGAAGTTGTGGGTTGCACCAGAATCAAAAAGTATGATGATGGCTTGATTGTTGAGAGTAAACGTACCCGCCAGCATGTTGTCTCTCTCTGGGGCGTCCTCATTGTCGAGGTTGCGGACGCCACCAGTCCGTTGACCCACCTTCTTCACTGGAGGTCGGGCTCGAGCACCGCCCTGGAACTGGGCTTGCCCGCTGCTCTGCTGCCCCTGAGGACAGTCCTTCGCGAAGTGGCCCGCCTGGCCACACGTGAAGCAGGTGAAACGGGGCGGTCCCCCGCTGATCTGTGGACGGAAACCCGGGGCGCGTTGTGGTGGTGGAAACGCCCGGGGTGCCGTCTGCTGCTGCTGCTGCTGTCTTGGTGGTGGCATCGGCGGACGGAACGGAGGTGACTGGAAAGGACGTCCCCCGAACCGTTGAGGTCATGCCGGTGGGTACCACTGCTGCCCAGATGGTGTCCGATACACCATACGGTACTTCTGAGGCGCGCCACCACCACTGCTAGGTGGAGCGCTGCGCTTCCTCTGCTCAGCTGCGAACTCCCGCTGAGCGTCTTCTTGCATAATCGCGGCATTGACTAAGTCGTTGAAGGTGCCGCGATTCCACTGAACAAGGTGCGTCTTCATTTTGGGGTGTAACCCCCGATAGAAGTGTTCCCGCTTCTTCTCCTCAGTGGAGATATAGTCTGACGCGTATTGCGCCAGATGGTTGAAGGCACGGGAGTAGTCATGGGCACTCCTCCCGCCCTGCTTCAGTTCCAAAAATTCTTGGAACTTCCTCTTCATGATCCCGGGAGGGATATGATAGGCGCGGAACGCCTCCCGGAACTTCCCCATTCCACGATATGGCCAGCCAGACGTGAGGCGACATAATTCGCCCACCACGCACCAGCGGCACCGTGGAGTTGCTGCGCTGCGAACAGAGTCTTCTGCCGCTCCGTACATTGGAGCAGCCCGAACTTGGACTCGATGGTCCGCAGCCAGTTGTCAGCCTCCAGTGGTTCTTCGGCTTCAGTGAACACTGGAGGGTGCGTACTCATGAAATCCGAGTACGACACTTCCCGGGGCTCACGAGACCCTCTATCTTGACGTCCCCCTGCCTGGGACGTATTCTGCACGATCGTGCGGAGCAGGTCGGTCTGCTCCTCACGACCACCCACCAGTGCCGCTATCACATCCGCTAGAGTAAGCGGAGGCGGCGGTGGTGGCTGCTGCTGCGGGGTGCTGTCGTAGGCCGGTGGCTGGGAGTCATCGCCTCCCCCTTGGCTAGAGCCACCAACCTCGTGCGTGGTCCTAGTGCGAACCATTTGCAACCATATGACAATAAACATCAGTCCCGCAACATATTGCATGCAGTCCAATAAAATAGGCATAAAAACATAATGACAATAAAACATGCGATACATCTCGTATTTAGATAATGTAATAACTTTGCACAAGCTACACCATTACCAGACCAAACACAAGCTAATTTAATCCAACTTGATGAACCTCCTCTTTGGAAGCTCACCATAACTAGGTTTGGTCACTACGAGACATTACTATCGCGTTGTCATCACGTATACCACCCTTAGGGTACAACACCCTCTCCAATGAGTTCAACTGTCACTCCTCTGTTAGAATGATCAGTTTCTACCTATTCCAAGTTTTGATTTGGTTCTGGGCATTTTCATGACTCAAGTTGAACACCAAAGTTAAAGTTAACTTCAGTATCTTTCCAACGAGTACTCATTTGCTCACAGATCAGCTTTGGTTAAAAAGTTATGGTAATTCAAAGTCAGCAAAATTTCTGGAAGAATTTTAACAGCACCTCCCTTGGAAAGTTGCTGTTTCAACTCCGGTTTCCACTGAAATCTGTGCTGAAATTTCAGAAACTTTGAATTGCAAAGATGTAACACATATTCTACCCTTTCTAAGGATGTATCATATGAAATTTTTTTATTTTGCTACTGGGAGTTATCATTGAAAAACAGAACAGTCCAGAGAATGTTTCACTCTGTCCTGGTTCTGGACAGTTTACATTTCTCTGGGAATTAAGCCATCTTAAGGTGTGTTTCAGCTCTGGAAGTCTACAACAAAGTTGTAGAGTACTGAAATACCTTACCAGAACTATACACCACACCTCCCTGGGCTAAAAGATGTAACACCCCAAATTTTGATTTAAAACCCTAAACCATGTTCAGAGGGGAATTTAAAAATTTTTGGACGTGTTGCATGTTTTGCAAAAATTCAAATTCAAACTGGAATTCAAATTAGACTTAAAACAGAAAAGAAATGGAAAAAGAAAAAGAGAAACGGGAAAAAACCGGCCAGTGGGCCGAAACCCGCCAGCCGGCCCAGTTTCCCCGCGCCAGCCCGCCCCCGCGCGCGCCGTGCTGTCTCTCACAGACGGGTGGGACCCGCCTGTCATCCCTAACCCCGCGACCCCGGACTCTCTCCCGCGCGCGCGATCGCAACCGACCGGATTTCCGCGTCCCGCAGCCCGAATTCTGGTCCCAAACGACTCAAACTCGATCGCAACAGACCACTGCCCTCCCCCGGCTATAAAAACCCCAGCCCCGATCAGTTTTTTCCACGCGATCGCCGATTTTTACTCCGGTGAGCACCGAGACTTCGCCGGTGAATTCTGGCCGATCTAAGCCCGGAAACTCTGATCTAACTCGCTGGTCTTGATCCACCGCCTCCGGGGAACTTTGCAGGTGCAGAAAACCCGAAGACTTACGGTGTAAACCCAGGGCCGACGAGCTTCGCCGTGGTTTTTCCTCGGACCTCGCCGCCGATCACTTTCCAGGACCCCCGAGCTCGAGAAAACCCCCGAGGTGAGATCCCCGACCTCCCCTCTACCGATCTATGCCATAAGATCACAGTTTTAGGCAGAATTCTCGAGGATCCGAAACTTTCTGGCGAGATCGCCGCTTCCCGCCGCCGTGCGCCGCCGGCAGCGCCGCCCGCGCTCGATCAGAGCGACGTGGCCGCTTGTGCGCCGTTTATTTTACATCGCACGGTAGACTTTAAATCCCCGCGTACCGGTTCGATGTTATAATCTCAGCCGTCGGTTTAAAATCGAACGGTCCACGTCAACCCCGCATTATAAAGACTGGAATTCTTACGTGCTACCCCCTGGGGTTCTCTGGAATTGAGAGCTAGCCCCGGAAACTTCAGATCTAGCCCCTGGAACTCCAGAAAATCATGTAAATTCATTTAAAAATCAGTTTTAGCCCCTGGACTTAATAAAAATTAGGAAAAAGACCTCTGATAAGTGTAGCTAGACCCCTGGAAATTATGAAAATAATATTATAGACCCTGTAATGGGGTGAATTCATTATTTTAGCCCTGTTTAGTATTTAATTTAAAACATTGAATATGTAACTAGTGTTTAAAAATTAAAAAGGGGGACAAACATAATTGTCAAAATTAATTAAAAACTTTCTCAGTACTTAGAAAACTTTGGAGTGAGATAAAAATATATTTTGGGCTGAAATGAATCTGTTTCATTTAATTATTCACATTATTTAGTATAAGGACACATTTTTAAGTAAACAATAGCTATAGAAAAAAAAGGGGAAAATAATTATGAAATAGTTTACATCAGAGGCCAAGGTCAAAATATGTTATTAAATTATTTAGGACCAAAACCTATACTGTTTAGATGATGTGTATTACTAGTTTCATAATAAAATACACAAATATGCATAGGAATATAAATCTGAAAATATAGCAACTAGTAAATGATAAATGGAGTTTCTAAAATCCAAAGAATTCAGTTTAGGGTTGGTAGAAATTCTAAAGGCATATATGGAGAAGAAAAATACTTTTCATACATACCTGGTAGTGAAAAGGTGTAGTAGTTTAATATAAGGAATTTAAAAAACTGAAACACAACACATATAATGGTGAATGAATTTCATAAATGTGAATGTGTGGTTTGTATGAAGTGTAAGTGTGAACTATGTCTTATGGATTGTTGTTTTTCTTTTGCTATGTGTGATGGTATGAAGTAGAACCTGTTCAAGAACAAGTGATTCATTTCCAAGACCAGGAATACCCATTTCACGAGCAGCAAGAAGGAGGCAAGTGTCCTTGACCACTTTGATCCTATGCTAGGATGTGTAGATAGAATTATTTGCATTGTCAAATGAAATATGAAACCCATGCTAGGAAAGTTTCCCTAGAATTGCTTTACCTTGTTTCCTTGTAGTTTGGGTTGGGATTTATTTTGTCATGTCATTTATACACATGCATATGCTTAGCCATGCTTAGAATGGGATATTTGGGATATGAGATCATCAGTTTATATTACCATACTCTTGAATGAGACATTGTGAGTTATGTAGAGGTAGGGATCAAGGCAAGTTGGATGTTTTGGTTGTGTGCTGGGTGCACGAGACTTTGGTTTGTGTTTAGTACTTGCCTGGATCCTAAGGACCGGTTCATGGAGCATGTAACCCGGCTTTACAGTGCCAACCACATGCTGAGATGGGGCAGCTTGGCCAATTAATTAGGTGTATCCCCGGCGTAGTATGGGTGTGTTGGATGGTGCGGGGAGTAGGTGTCAGCTGGACTACCATATGAACCGCAAGGCTCAAGAGGGGGCCACTGCAGCGGGGTTGGAGCCTCTTATATGCTGTTAGGGGTGAAACCTCAGTGGGCCCACGCTCGTCGGGAATCCCTTTGTAAAGGCTTCGTAGTGATCTCCTGGCCGCACACCTGGGAAGTGTGAATGTGGATCGTAGCCACTGGCATAATGGAGGTTCTTTTAGTCCACCCGGCAACGGGGGATGAAATCACTACTTGTGGGTAATTGGTACAAACTCTGCAGAGTCAAAACTGTCTTGACAGCCGTGCTCACGGTTAAGAGCGGCCTGGACTTATTCATGATTAGAGGAGTGAAGGTTTTTGGAGGTTGTGGATGTTAAGCGGGGAGCTTAACATTGGAAATGATGTTATGGTTATTTGGTTATGATGATGGGATGGGAGATTGGGACCATTTCACCTGTGTAGTAATGAAGGTGCTTAATAAGCTAAGGTGATAGGTATTAATTGCGTAGTGCTTTAACCATGAGTTCAACCTCTCCTTGTTCTAGCCATGCATGATATAATTTTCCCACACTTGCTGAGTACCATTGGTACTCAACCTTGCATATTTGTTGGTTTATATTGCTGCTCAGGTCAAGATAATGAGGAGGTGTATAATGACCAAGACTTTGGACCCGAGGAAGGATTTTAGGTTCATGAAGACCCCCGGGCAACGCCTGTGATGGAGCCCTAAATAATAATATTCCGCTGCTAGTTTATTTACTTGCGATGAAGCATTTGTGTCCATTGAGACATTTGCGATGTAAGACTTATTTATATTCGACACCTGGCTTGTAATAAATGATGCTTCACTATTTGTCATCACATGTATGAGAAAATGATCCTGGCATACATGTGATATTCACTTGGTTGTTTCCTTCGGAAAAACCGGGTGTGACAAAAGACCGGTGAGTTATGCCCTGTTGAAGATCAGCACACTTGTTGCCCAAAACAGAGCACTCTGTTTTTCAGTCTTTTGGAACTACACTCATCAATTATCAACTTTTCCACCCCACCAGAGCCCTAGATGTTGATCCTAGTGGTTTTAATTCCTTGTTATCATTATTTTCATGCATATGCCTACAATATCTCGGTACTACGTTCCTCATAAAAGAAAATCCTAACTGGATTATACCGGCATATACGGTTCAAATGTGGCACTAAACGGTCTCTCGCACACGTTTACTACACGGATACATACGTGGTTAGTACCTGCAGAAGACCACACAATAGTGATGCACTCAAAAGTTGTTTTCACTTCAGTCAGTTCCATATTTGAAATTAAATACAAACGCCCGTATCATTGTCATACGGCCGTCCTTGAGTTAGGTCACGTCTTAAGGTACGTGGTCATGTTTCAACACCACACGACAGGGAACCCGAGTATGTCATGAACGGGTCATCACGGTTGGGAATGTTATCAACCCAACAGATACCACCTACTGCCCTGCAGGGCACGCCGATGGCAAGCGCTGCGTATGTCCTCTTGGGCTATTTCCAGACGAACACACTCTCACGTTACTGACCACGCGATGGGGTCTCCACTTACTTGCCTAATGCACGCTAGGGATCAACGTTTCATATGAACTCAGGAACATGAAGAGTCCAAGAGTTTTATATTGATGTCTCCCACCAAGCTGTGAGATCAATCCCTGAACCACATTCCTCGTCAGGGAGAGCTAACTGAAATTGAACCGCTTTCGGTGGTGTTCCTTACCATTTTTATCAGAGCATAGGTGCGTCGTTACATAATTAAGATTCAGAATTATAACACATAGGTTAGTCTTTGCCACTTTAAGTAACTAGGCTAATATAGTCCTTACTTGGGCAAACTACCGGATTCTCACCGTAGACCTAAGTTTTCCCATAATACAGTTCTTAAGTACTGTGCTATCCCCAATACAGCTCTGATACCAGGCTGTCACGGACCGGAATCCGCTCATCCAGGATCACAGAGGGTGGTGCCGCGCGATGCGTCACCCGACAGCACACGTCATAAGGACATATTATATTACATGGGAAACAAGCTGAATGTACAAAGTAGTATAATACTCAGTTACAAACTATTGTCTTTATTACACAGCGGAAGTCTATTATTCTACAACTCACGCCCGCCTATCTAGCAAAAGTTGGTTGCCCAGCCCTAGGGCAACCCACACTAGCTGCACGTCTCAGCTCAGCGTGGCGTGTACGGCTCTCACTCAGCCGTAGTCCCCGACGGAGGGTAACCCTCGCCAGTGGATTCGTACTCCGAGTCCGTGGGTGGCTCCTCACCTGAAAAACACTTAAGCAGCAACCGTGAGCACGATGGCTCAACAATGTGAGGCGGACATCGCTACCGTTGATACAACCACAACACCAGCCCATTCACCACTCTCAGCTAATCAAGGTCCAATGACAAGCGCTCGTGCACGTCAACTTAATTATCAGGTGAATTCATTCCTGGCTGTTCAAAGTAATTATCCTTCAAATGGGGACCTATTAAAGCCTTGTGATGACCTTGTTATTATTAGGTGCTTGGGAATTGATCCAGCTAGGAGTGATGGAGGGATTAATGCAATAAAGGCTGCTCCACCCGAGGGGAAATCTAGAGGCTGGGGCCATGTAATAAAGAGAGATTTAGACAAATAAGAAAAGGAATAAGGGAAATCTCGTACAACTTTGCTGCTGGACGAAATTCCCTCTTTCTTCCCCCATTTAAAGATAGATGTGATATAATAAGGAAAGAAATAGAGGAAATCATATCCTCCCTTGCTGCGGGATGGGTTTCCCTCTTTCTTTCCATATTAAATGGTAGTCTATCACAGAAAAAGGAAGGGAATAAGGGAGATCACGTTCTACCTTTGTTGCTGGACGAATTTCCCTCTTCCCTCCCCTATTTAAGTAGTCCAAGAGCTCCTTGACAGGGCGGGTTTTGTTTTCTGTAAGTTTAGCCATTGCTACTTCCTTGTAACGCAAGTGTCGACGTGACCTTCCGATTACTTGAATCAGAACCCTAACTTTTTCACACCCGTGAGTGTTTGCTTGTTATCTTGTTCTTGCTTGTTCTTCGATTGCTTGCAGGTTCAAGGATGTTCTTGGCACGGCAAGTACAGCAACAACAGAAGCCGGTGTAACTATCGCTAAGCCGCAGCGTCCTTGTGGTTGTTGTAGTCGGATAGCACAACGTCGACCTCCACCCAAATCGTAGTTATCAGGAGACGGTGTAACTGTCACTCAAGGCGCCACACCATTCTGGTTGTGGTAGTCGGGCAGCCAACGTCGGCCTCCACCAAATTCGTTCATTACCAACATCTCTCATTGAAAGATAGGGCGTCCCCCGTACCCGTTGGGTTCATCAAGTGGTATCAGATTTCAGGTTGCTCGGTGAGAGATTTCCTTCTCCTTGTTCTTCATTTACCTACAGTCCTCTTTTGCCTACAAAAGTTCGCTCTAAAAAAAATCCTAAAAACACTTTGAGCCTTTTGTTTGGCTACTTAGCTCTTGACTTGTTAAATTCACGGTTGCCCTTTTGTGTCAAGTTGCTGGTCCTAAGTTTTTCACCGCTAGAGTTTTGAGTTCGTGCCACTTTGTTCTCAGTCCATTTCCATTATCTACCCAAAGTTGAGAAAAAAGGCAAGTGTAAAAGAAAAGTTGCACGGATCAGCAAGAAAAAGGCACGTGCAAAAAGAAAAGCCGCACTGATTACAATCACAAAAAAAGTTTCTAAGTACAAAAAAAGAGAGACAATTTGTGTAACATTTGTTTCATGTTTCGAAGTTCAACTTGCTGTTTTCAACGTTATTGAAACACAACGGATCGGGCTGTTCGAACTTCCCTACCATAGTAATCCAACGTCACGTGGAGTTACGGCTCACGTCTCTAGTAATGTTTGAGCTAGGACCAGCACAATACCATCGTGGAACGTTTATTCAACTTGTTGTGACTAATGTGGTACTAGCTGTTCCTTTGCACAAATTGTGTCTAGCATCCACCTACAGCTCCACAAAATTGTGTACGACACCATAAGGTTGTGCTGGCAGCCACCGTTTGTTGTTGTTCTTGCTGATTGCCGGCGCCTCCTGCATCGCATGGTAAGAACTTGTAACACCTTGATTTCTTGCTAGTGAGGAATTGTGCTGTCCTACCATCTCTTACCAACTGTTAGGATTAATCTGCTTGCTGTTGTATTTCCTTTCTTTACTAACCATGTCAGCTGATGCGAATGATACATATCCACATTTACCACGTACGAGGGGCATCATTCAGCATTTCGAACGCCAAGTAAAGCTACACGCAGATGCTCTCAATGAGGATATTCATGTCACCAATGAACGCATTGGTCAATTAGAGTCGACGCAGATTTGCATCAACACCGAACTGACCATATTAGAAAGCACTGCTGGGGCTATTAACACTTCTCTTGCAGCAATCATTGAGCGATTGGAGAGGATGGAACAGGTTGGACGCGAAGAGAGGCAAAGACGTGTTGATGACAGCCACGACTCCGTTGGCAGTGCTGGAAGATATGACGAGGTGGAGTATTCGGCGGATACCGAGCTTGATGATGGACCTTTCAGGTATCGGCGGCAGCCACGTCGCGACCATCGTGGTATGGGTGGTCGAGCTCAACGACGCGAGGTACGTGACAATGACGATTCCCTACGCAGCATTAAATTCTCCATACCACCTTTTGATGGTAAATATGATCCGGATGCATATCTGTCTTGGGAATTATCAGTAGATCAAAAATTTGCATGCCATGATTTCCCTGATGATAAAAAGGTTAGAGCTGTCACTAGTGAATTCACTGACTTTGCTTCTGTTTGGTGGCATGAATATCAAACTAAAAATCCAGCTACCGTACCACAAACATGGAATGCTTTGAAACGAATCATGCGTCGTCGTTTTGTTCCTTCCTATCATGCTCGTGACCTGTTGCATAAATTACAACAACTTAGGCAAGGCAACAAATCTGTTGAGGAATACTATCAAGAACTTCAAATAGGCATGATACGTTGTGGCCTAGTTGAAAATGAAGAGTCTGCAATGGCTAGGTTTATGGGTGGTTTAACAAGAGAAATTCAGGACATATTGGCTTATAAGGAATACACTAACGTCACTCGATTATTCCATCTTGCTTGTAAGGCTGAAAGAGAAGTGCAGGGACGACGTACAAGAACTAACATTTCTGCAGGTCGAACTACCTCATGACAGTTCCGCTCAAGTGCTGCTAGTACTAAGCATGATTCTCCAGACGATGCTTCCAATGGGTTGTCCAGGACTACATCAAAATCAGCACCTTCGCGTGCAATCAAGACAACAAAAGGATCCACCCAAGTTGCAGCCAACACTTCTTCTTCCATTGCTTCTACCGGGAGAACAAAAGACATTCAATGCCTTCAGTGCAAGGGTTTTGGGCACCTACGAAGGGACTGCCCAAGCAAGCGTGTGCTGGTTGTACGAGAAAATGGTGAGTACTCATCCGCTAGTGGTTTAGATAATGAAACATATGCCATGCTTGCTGCACAAGAAGCAGGAAAGAAGAATGATGATGAAGAGCACATTGGGGCTGATCATGCTGCCCACTATGAGAGTCTTGTTGTGAGGCGTGTCTTGAGTGCCCAAATGATCAAAGCTGAACAGAACCAGCGACACGATCTATTCCAAACTAAGTGTGTAGTTTTGGAACGATCGTGTCGCATTATTATTGATGGAGGAAGCTGCAACAATTTAGCAAGTGCTACCATGGTAGAAAAGCTTGGGATGACAACACTTCCACATCCACATCACTACTAAATCCAATGGTTCAACGACAGTGGTAAGCTTAAGGTAACACGTCTGGTTCGTGTCGAATTTGCAATTGGTTCCTACCATGATTACATTGATTGTGATGTGGTACCTATGCAAGCTTGTTCTATGCTATTTGGTCGACCTTGATAATTTGATAAAGATACATTACATCATGGTAAATCAAATCAATACTCTTTCATGCATCATGAGAAGAAACTTATTTTGCACCCGATGTCCCCTGATGCTATTTTGAAGGATGACATTGCTAGAACTTGCAAAGAGAAAAATAAGAAATCTGCTGAAAATGAAAATTCAGATGTCGTGAAGAAATCGGTACAGCCTAAGACTGACAATTCCAAATCTGCTCATATGAAGAAGAATGAAATAAAATTAAAGAGCGCTTGTTTTTTTGCTTCCAAATCTGATTTGTTTGAATTAAAAAGTGATACTGCAATCTGCTATTTGTTTGTTTGCAAA
Source organism: Neostapfia colusana (assembly GCA_030760725.1). NCBI lineage: Eukaryota > Viridiplantae > Streptophyta > Magnoliopsida > Poales > Poaceae > Neostapfia > Neostapfia colusana. The sequence continues at coordinate 18,279,339 of JASWHV010000003.1, forward strand.
GAAGCTTTTTTCTCACTTCACGACACACCATGTGCTTTGCCTCCTTCTATCACTAAGTTTTTGCAGGAATACGCTGATGTGTTTCCACAAGAGGTACCAGCCGGGCTGCCACCATTGAGAGGGATTGAGCATCAGATTGACCTCATCCCTGGAGCTTCTTTGCCCAACCGAGCACCATACAGGACCAATCCGGAGGAGACTAAGGAGATTCAGCGGCAAGTACAGGAATTACTCGACAAAGGTTATGTGCGTGAGTCCCTTAGTCCTTGCTCCGTTCCTGTCCTTTTGGTCCCAAAGAAAGATGGATCATGGCGCATGTGTGTAGATTGTCGAGCAATTAATAACATTACCATTAGATATCGTCATCCTATTCCTAGGTTAGATGATATGCTTGATGAACTTAGTGGCTCGATGATTTTCTCTAAAATTGATTTGCGTAGTGGATACTATCGAAGTGTTCGGTCGACACTTCCCCCGGGCCTGCACTGGGCAGCCCGCGGAGGTTCTTTTTTTCGGTGGGGCTAGTCCCTTGCGGAGAGCTTGCGCGGATGGACAAGTTAGTAAGAGCTTCACACGGTGAGTTTTACGTGGTTCAGGCCATCGGAGCGTAAAACCCTACGTCTACGGCGAGCTATGGAGCTCGCTGTATTGCTTGCTGCTCAGGGCCGGAGTCCTGAGCTTGGGGGTGAGTTACACCTTGGGAGTGAATGGCTAGCGTATGAGTTGCAGAAATGCGAACCCCTGCTATCATCGCCTACCCGAGCCTTTTATAGTCCAAGACTCGGGTAGCTTACAAGGGGGGCCGGGACCCGAAAGGTGGTCCCGGGAAGATTGTCTATCATCTACCGTATCTGCAGTTATGCCGGTAGTTGTCTCTGGCGAAGGCTTCTGAGTCTTCGTCTTGCAGCCCTACCCATGCCGCATGCTAGTCGTAGTGGATGATGACGGCAGGGGCGGCATGGGGTGTCTTGTCGCTGCGTTTATTGGCTGGCAGGCTCTGACACTGCGCGCTAGTCTGTGATGCGACTGGGCGCAACGGCACCTGACAGAGGCGTGCTCCACGTCTCCGCGTCTTGGGAAGACGCGGGACTTGAATACCTTGTACGGGCAAGGTATGGGGCGTCTTTATGCCCGCTGCCTATCGCTCGGGGGCAGGCAGCGCCGTTCTGCTGGCCACGTGGCGGGCCCGGAGCCCTCCTCAGAGGAGAGAGGGGTCCGGCTCCGCAGGACACGTGGAGCCTTCGGACCTCTCCCCGCGGAGGGGGAGGTCCGGCTTCTGGTCGCCACGTGGCGGGCCCGGAGCTCTTCTCTGAGGAGGGGGAGGTCCGGCCCCGCCGGATGCGTGGCGCCTTCGGACCTCTCTCCCACGGAGGGGGAGGTCCGGCTTCTGTATGCCACGTGGCGGGCCCGGAGCTCTCCTCTGAGGAGAGGGAGGTCCGGCCCTGCCGGACGCGTGGCGCCTTTGGAGCTCTCTCTGCGGAGAAGGGCGAGTTCCTTAGACATTTTCCCCTGTGCACGGGGGTACCCCATATCGCAGGTACCAACAGTGGCCCCCGGGCCCATCTTGGGGGAGATAGCGAGCCCGAGGTGGGACCTCCGTCTCTTCCGATCCGCGCACTTTCTCTAAGTCCCGAATCGACCGCTGCCGGAGCACGAACGGCCGCGGGATCGTGGGAGCGTGCGCCCACTTGATGGTTGCTTTTACTGCGGCGGTTCTCAAGACTGTCACTTCTGCACGTTGCGGCGCTTTCTTCGGGAATCACCGAAGTGCCTTGCCGGCTCATCTTCTCAGGAGACTGACTCCTTGATCCACTGCTTCAGTTGGGCGGCTTGGGTCCACCTGTCATTGGCACTCGGTCTAGGGACTGAAGCGGTTGCCGATGCGGTGTATTCGAAGAGTTCCGAATCGCTTGGAATTGCACCCGGGAAGTTTTTAGAGGGGATCTTACCCACATTGCGGCTTCCCTTCGCACTTCTCTGCGCTTCTTCTTGGACTCTTGCGCCTTTGCCCTCTTGCCCTTGAGTCCTTCCTCGTCATGGCCTCCAACCCGCCACCAGAGAAGAAGCGCGCTCGATCTCCTCCAACGGCGGCGTCCGTGCCAAGTCGGGAACCTGTGGCGTCTGTACCTCCTGTTTCTGGAGATGGGACTCCCTCCGTTGGTGACCCAAAGCGGCTTCGGGCTGATGCGCTGGGGGAAGCCTCTAGGGCGTCCCCTGCTCCGCCAGTTCAAGCAACTGCGGAGCGGCCGTCAGTGACGGCGGCGGGCTCTGGGAGTCCTACCCCGGCTCGGAAGTCGGGGTTCAGAGCCCGCTGGAGTGTCTGCGCTTCTCGGCCATCCCCGACTGGCGGGGAGTCTGCGCCGCTACGCTCGGAACCCGGGACAGCCGCCGCGGCCCCCAAGCCAACGCGAGCTTCTCCTGTCCCGGTGTGCCCGGACTCCGCGGCGGCGCCATCTCTTCCTGCCGAGACAGCCGCTGTGGCCCCCAGTCCAGTGCAGGTCGACCCGCACCAGGCGGCCCGGCCTTTATTCCAGCGCCATCTTCCCCGGCTCGCCCCTCTCCACAGGTCAAGGAGCCAGAAGCTAAAGAGAGCCCGGCAGGTCCGGCTGCCAGGGCCCCGGCGCCAGCTTCTCCTGACCGGCGTCTCGTCTCGGTTGCTGGTGCGTCGACTCCTCTTGAGGACGAGGTGATGGAGGAGGTCGGGGGAACTGCCCCAGCCTCCGTTGCTCCATTGCCCCTGGCGGATGCCTTCGCGCTTGCCGAGACGAGTGTCTGGCAGGTCTTGGCTGCACTAGGTCGCGAGCGGGGGGAGTATACAGTTGAACGGGATCGCCTCCTCACCTGGGGGGACCTTTTGCGGGAGAGGACCGCGAAGGTTAAGAGCGAGCTCGACTCTAGGCAGGAGTTGCTCGACTTCAGGGAAGTGCTCCTCGACCGGCTGAACCGGGCTGTCAACCGCATGGATGCCGAATCGCGGCGGATCAACAGGGAGGCCCTGGAGGCACACGCCCGGGCCGAGGAGAGCCTCTCTGCTGCTGAGGAGATACGGCAGCGGTTGGAGCGCCGTAAGCTCGCCGTTGAGGAACGGGAGCGTTCCGCAGTAGCCGAGGCGGAAAGGGTCGCCGCGCAGCAGGCGGCGGGCGAGGATGACCTTTGAGCTCGGATCGAGGAGCTAGAGATTCTGAAGGCGGACCTCGACTTGAAAGAGGAACAGGTCTCCCGTGAACGCCGGGCGGTCTTGGACCGGGAGTTGGCCGCCGACTTCAAGGCTGCTGAGTTGGAGCGGCTCGCCAAGACTCTCCATCATCGGGAGAGCTCCCTGGCGGCCAAGGAGAAGGAATTCTTCGAGAGGAACCTGGAGGCCCTGCAGGCAGCCCGCCGCGAGGTGGAGGAGCTCTCGGCCTTGCGGTCCTCCGAGGCTCTTGCGGTCTCGAGCTTCGTGGATCGAGCGGGGTCCGCCCTGATCCCTCTTGGATTCAGTCCGGTGAGGGCCGCGGCTCCTGCGTTGAAGGTGGCGGAGGTGATCCCCACGCTGGAGTCGATCGGCGCCAAGCTAGACAGGCTAGACTCGGTGGTCGCCAGTGAGCTTGAGGCCGAGGGACGCGGCCTAGCCCTAGAGGTCGCCTCACATGTGCTGGCATGTTTTAGGAGCCGCGACCCCTCTTTCTCGCTAGAACCAGCGAGAGAGGGCCCAGCCGCGGAGCGGGAGGAAGCTGCCAGGGCTGAAGTCGAGGATGTGGCCGCCCTTGTAGCCGCAAGGTTTCGGCGGGAGCCGTGAGGTCCTTAGGACTTGTTTCTCCCTTTTTATCGAGTCTGTAGTCCAGCTCATGGAGCCTCGCATAGTTTGACTCTTTTAGATATTTGTGTCTGTGAAGCTTTTTCTCCCCTTTTTGGCTTTGCCTGGCTGAGTCCTTAGCTCCGCAAGGTACTCAGAGGCCTTCTCCAATCTCGGAGCTCTGCACAGACACCTTCCCCGGGCTCTAACGGTGTTAGGGGCCCCCAGGGGTCTCCGGATCTCGCCCTATGGGGAGCTCCAAATCTGCCTGCCACGTGGCGGGTCCGGAGCCCCTCCTTAGGAGGCGGGAGCTCCGGCCCTGCTGGACACGTAGGGCTTTCGGAGCCCTCCCACCGGAGGGGAGGTCCGGTTTCCGCCTGCCACGTGGCGAGCCCGGAGCCCCCCTCATGGGAGGCGGGAGCTCCGGGCCTGCTGGACACGTGGGGCCTTCGGGCCTCGCCCCTGCTGAAGGGGCGGGGCCCGGTCCTTCCAGTCCTGGGCCGGTGCAGTTGATAGCTCCTTTCCCCCCGCTTCATGCAGTCCCCGTTGCCATAACCTGGAGGTCCTGCACACAGGCAGAGGAAACGTAATTCTCCTCGGGGGGAGGACCCCTCCCGTCTCCTAGTCTTATTCGTCTTACGATCCTGATCCGTTATACGGGGCTTGGGCAATTCTGTGCTTGAGGCGCCGGAGCTCCGGCTCCCTCCGAGGTCTGGGTACGGTCGTCCGATCCCTAGTACCGGGCCATGCGCTGGGGAAGCAGAGTGCACATGCTTTGGGTTCATGACCAGGCAAAACGGTTGTACTCCCCTGTACCTCCGGAGGGCAGGATGCGCATGCTTTGGGCTCATGGCCTGCTAAGCTGGATACGCACCCTGGACCCCCCATGCACAACGCAGGCCTTTCCTGGAGGTGACCAACTGGCACCGCAACACCTGACTGGGGGAGGCCCGAGAGACTCACTCGGCCATCGGCAGGTGCCTCAAGCGCGGCCGCCCTCGGTAGGATAGCGAGTGCTGACTATGGATGAGCGCGGGAGAGGGGAAGCTAGATGTACGATGAACATACGTAGATAGTGCGATCATAAAAATTAATGCATAATTTAAATGAGCGCATGAGAGAGAGCTAAGTAGAACAGGTTTCTGTGTTCATGCCCATAGGTGGAATTCTGGCTGTACATGGAGGCAATGTTCCACCTCGTCTACAAGGGAAGCAAGACTCTACGCGCTTAGGGTCGGAACCAGGCTAAACTGGACGTAGTCCTGTACCGTTCCTTGAGACTTAGCTGCCCCAAGCTCTGTTCCTAAATCCTATGGGATTCATTACAGAAGGGAATGACACTGTTCTACTGATGCTCGGGAAGTAGGACTTACAGTGTTGCTCCATGCCAAGGGTTTTGGGAACGGATCCCACACTCGGTTGAAAGGCATGTGTACCTGAGGCGGCAGCTTTCATGATTCGGAAGGGACCTTCCCTGCTGGGGGAGAGCTTATGGGTCCTTATTGTGAAAGAGCATGCCGCGACACCACCCTTCTGCAGGTCCCTGATGCGTTCGGTTCTTTGGCGGTAGTGCTTAGAGCATCAGCCGAGACCGCGCGTTGTTGGGTGTTTCCTGCAGCCGAGTCTCGTCGACGAGGTTGTCATCTTCACGCTGGATCAGGTCCTGCGCGGCTTCTCCCGGGCGCCCCCGGGGAGTTCTCCCCTTCTGGCTAAGGCCTTCAAGGGGTAGGTGGACCTGGGCTCGTCTTAGAAGACCTAAGGCGTCTTCCCCTTCTGGCAAGGTCTTCAAGGGGTTGACTGACCTTGGGCGGCCCCCGGGAGGTATGACCGAGGCACGGAGGCGTGCTCTCGGGTGAGGCTGGCCCGTCCTTGCGCCATTGTCGTCGGTGCTTGGGCTGCTGCGACTACTTGGGGCTTCTCCAAGGTTGACTCCGCAGCATTGCAGCCTCCACTGACCTGGGACGGCAGCCACAGCCGGCTACCGCCCCGGCCCGTCACTATCGGAGCTGGAGTCCTCACTGTTATGCACTGTCTTTATGACACGCTGAGACTCCTGAAACCCCACCTGGTGGGCGGTGCTGACTGGAGCGTCGACCTTCTGCTTGCCATCCCTCTGAGGGTAGGGCGGTACTTCAGCTCTCTGCTGTCTTCCTTTGCGGAAGCGCTCTGTGAGCCTCTGGATATCCCAGCACTCGGCAGCAGTATGGTTGCCGGCACCATGCACGGGGCATAGCCTGCCCTGGTCGCCATCCGGGGCCGGTGACTGCCGCTGCCTTTTGTCGGGGCGTGGCCCCCGAGCTCCACTAGTCGTTGCTGCTGCGGCGACGGGGGCCGCGAATGATGACTTCATCTTGCCACTCTCCCGGTTCTTGGCCTTCTTGCCATCTCCATAGGCAGCAGCGCCGGACCCGGGCTGTCCCCCTGACTCGGGAGTTGGCAGAGAGTGCCAGTTCCGCCCTTCAGCTGCTCTGGCGCATTTGTCCGCCAGGCTGAAGAGCTCAGAGACGTCACGGACCTCTCTGGTCGCGAGCTTCTCGAGCATTTTCTCGTCCCGGACACCCTGCCGGAACGCCACCACCACAGAGGCACTCTGAATGTGCGGGATGGTGTTGCGTACTTGGTAGAACCGCTGGATGAAAGAGCGCAGCGACTCCCCAGGTTGCTGCTTGACGGCGTGGAGGTCAAGATCCGTGCCGGGACGGTTGTAGGAGCTGCCGAAGTTGGCGACGAACTGCCGGCAGAGCTCTTCCCAGGAGGTTATGGACCCCTGAGGGAGATTCATGAGCCAAGACCGAGCTGGGCCGGTCAGGGCGACGGGGAAGTAGTTGGCCATGACAGCCTCATCCCCTCCTGCGGCAAGTACGGCGGTGGAGTAGATCTGGAGGAACTCCGCCGGGTTGACGCTACCGTTGTACTTCTCGGGCAGGTGCGGCCGGAACTTGCGCGGCCACCTCGCGAAGCGAAGGTGGGGTGCAAGGGCTGCACATCCTGCACCTGCTGCTACAGGTGTTGGCGCTGCGAACGCTTGGTTCGCACTTGGCACCGTGTACCCCGGCATGGGCATGGCTGCTCCATAGACCGGGGGCACCGCTTGCTGCGCATATGGTTGTGGCATATGCTGCGCGGCGTATGCCTGAGGCAGGGCTCGCGTAGCGAAGATCTGCCCTCCAGGTGGCGTTGAGGCCGACGTCATGCTGTCGCCAGCCTCTTGGTTGCGACGCCTTTCTCGACGTCGCTCGAGGTACACCCGGGCATCCTGGCCCAAGTGGCACCGTTTCAGCTCCCTTCTCAGGTCCGTCGACGGGAGCCTGGAGGAGCTGGAATCCGCTGTTTGCCCGTCAACCGTGGGCGTGCGCGTCAGCGACACAGCCGGTTGACCGGGGCGTCGCCCTCGCGCGAAACCGAGGGTTCGCGGCGGCGACGACGAGGCGGTCCACCTCGTGGACCCACTGTTGGGTCGCAGAATGGGGCGCATCCCCAGCAGGTGGGTTGCGCAGCAATGCTCTTGCTGCAGCTAGCGCACCCCCATGGTGTACGCTCAGCGCTGCAGAAGATCTCACACTGGTCGGAGTCTGCATCGCCGGAGTCGGCGTTGCCGGAGTCGGCTGCTGGCTACCAGCTTGTGCCGACACACTCCGTACTGAGAGTGTATCGACATGTACTCCCCACTGGTCACGGTTCGCCGTGAACGCGGAGGGGGAGAGTTTGCCGCTGAAGGAAACTTGATCATCTTTGTCGGCGGAAACTCGTCACGCAAGGGGAAAAGCCCCCCACCTGGCACGCCAAATGTCGAAGTGTTCGGTCGACACTTCCCCCGGGCCTACACTGGGCAGCCCGCGGAGGTTCTTTTTTCGGTGGGGCTAGTCCCTTGTGGAGAGCTTGTGTGGATGGACGAGTTAGTAAGAGCTTGACGCGGTGAGTTTTACGTGGTTCAGGCCGCCGGAGCGTAAAACCCTACGTCCACGGCGAGCTATGGAGCTCGCTGTATTGCTTGCTGCTCAGGGCCGGAGTCCTGAGCTTGGGAGTGAATGGCTAGCGTATGAGTTGCAGAAATGCGAACCCCTGCTATCGTCGCCTACCCGAGCCTTTTATAGTCCAAGATCGGGTGGCTTACAAGGGGGGCCGGGACCCGACAGGTGGTCTCGGGAAGATTGTCTATCATCTACCGTATCTGCAGTTATGCCGGTAGTTGTCTCTGGTGAAGGCTTCTGAGTCTTCGTCTTGCAGCCCTACCCATGCCGCATGCTAGTCGTAGTGGATGATGACGGCGGGGGCGGCATGGGGTGTCTTGTCGCTGCGTTTATTGGCTGGCAGGCTCTGACAGTGCGCGCCAGTCTGTGATGCGACTGGGCACAACGGCACCTGACAGAGGCGTGCTCCGTGTCTCCGCGTCTTGGGAAGACGCGGGCCTTGAATACCTTGTACGGGCAAGGTATGGGGCTGTCACACCCGGTTTTTCCGAAGAAACAACCAAGTGAATATCACATGTATGCCAGGATCATTTTCTCATACATGTGATGACAAATAGTGAAGCATCATTTATTACAAGCCAGGTGTCGAATATAAATAAGTATTACATCGCAAATGTCTCAATGAACACTAATGCTTCATCACAAGTAAATAAACTAGCAGCGGAATATTATTCTTTTAGGGCTCCATCACAGGCGTTGCCCGGGGGTCTTCATGAACCTAAAAGCCTTCCTCGGGTCCAAAATCTTGGTCATTATACACCACCTCATTATCTTGACCTGAGCAGCAATATAAACCAACAAATATGCAAGGTTGAGTACCAATGGTACTCAGCAAGTGTGGGAAAATTTATATCATGCATGGCTAGAACAAGGAAAGGTTGAACTTCTGGTTAAAGCACTACGCAATTAATACCTATCACCTTAGCTTATTAAGCACCTACATTACTACACAGGTAAAATGGTCCCAATCTCCCATCCCATCATTGTAATCCAATAATCATAACATCATTACCAATGTTAAGCTCCCCGCTTAACTTCCAAAACCATCAATCCTCTAATCATGAATAAGTCCAGGCCGCTCTTAACCGTGAGCACGGCTGTCAAGACAGTTTTAACTCTGCAGAGTTTGTACCACTGTACCCACAAGTAGTGATTTCATCCCCCGTTGCCGGGTGGACTAAAAGAACCTCCATTATGCCAGTGGCTACGATCCACATTCACACTTCCTAGGTGTGCAGCCAGGAGATCACTACGAAGCCTTTACAAAGGGATTCCCGACGAGCGTGGGCCCACTGAGGTTTCACCCCTAACAGCATACAAGAGGCTCCAACCCCGCTGCAGTGGCCCCCTCTTGAGCCTTGCGGTTCATATGGTAGTCCAGCTGACACCTACTCCCCGCGCCATCCAACACACCCATACTACGCCGGGGATACACCTAATTAATTGGCCAAGCTGCCCCATCTCAGCATGTGGTTGGCACTGTAAAGCCGGGTTACATGCTCCATGAACCGGTCCTTAGGATCCAGGCAAGTACTAAACACAAACCCAAGTCTCGTGCACCCAGCACACAACCAAAACATCCAACTTGCCTTGATCCCTACCTCTACATAACTCACAATGTCTCATTCAAGAGTATGGTAATATAAACTGATGATCTCATATCCCAAATATCCCATTCTAAGCATGGCTAAGCATATGCATGTAAATAAATGACATGACAAAATAAATCCCAACCCAAGCTACAAGGAAACAAGGTAATGCAATTCTAGGGAAACTTTCCTAGCATGGGTTTCATATTTCATTTGACAATGCAAATAATTCTATCTACATATCCTAGCATAGGATCAAAGTGGTCAAGGACACTTGCCTCCTTCTTGCTGCTCTTGAAATTGGTAGTCCTGGTCTTGGAAATGAATAACTTATTCTTGAACAGGTTCTACTTCATACCATCACACATAGCAAAAGAAAAACAACAATCCATAAGACATAGTTCACACCTCTACTTCATACAAACAACACATTCATATTTATGAAATTCATTCACCATTAATGTGTTGTGTTTCAGTTTTAAATAAATTCCTTACATTAAACTACCAAGTATGTATGGAAAGTATTTTTCTTCTCCATATGTGCCTTTACAACTTCTATCAACCCTAAACTGAACTCTTTGGATTTTAGAAACTACATTTATCATGTACTAGTTGCTATATTTTCAGATTTATATTCCTATGCATAATTGTGTATTTTATTATTAAATTAGTAATACACATCACCTAAACAGAACAGGTTCTGGTCCTAAATAATTTAAGATCATATTTTGACCTTGGCTTCTGATGTAGACCATTTCATAATTATTTTCCTTATTTTTCTATAACTATTCTTTACTTAAAAATGTGTCCCTACACTAATAAATGTGAATAATAGATGAAACAGATTTATTTCAACCCAAAAATATATTTTTATCTTACTCCAAAGTTTTCTAAGTACTGAGAAAGTTTTTAATTAATTTTGACAATTATGTTTGTCCTCCTTTTTAATTTTTAAACACTAGTTACATATTCAATTTCCTAAATTACATACTAAACAAGGCTAAAATAATGAATTCACCCCATTACAGGGTCTATAATATTATTTTCATAATTTCCAGGGGTCTAGCTACACTTATCAGAGGTGTTTTTCCTAATTTCTATTAAGTCCAGGGGCTAAAACTGTTTTTTAAATGCATTTACATGATTTTCTGGAGTTCCAGGGGCTAGATCTGAAGTTTCCGGGGCTAGCTCTCAATTCCAGAGAACCCCAGGGGGTAGCACGTAAGACTTCCAGTCTTTATAACGCGGGGCTGACGTGGACCGTCCGATTTTAAACCGACGGCTGAGATTATAACATCGAACCGGTACGCGGGGTTTTAAAGTCTACCGTGCGATTTAAAATAAACGGCGCACAAGCGGCGCACGGCGGCGGGAAGCGGCGATCTCGCCGGAAAGTTTCGGATCCTCGAGAATTCTGCCTAGAACTGTGATCTGATGGCATAGATCGGTAGAGGGGAGGTCAGGGATCTCACCTCGGGGGTTTTCTCGAGCTCGGGGGTCCTGGAAAGTGATCGGCGGCGAGGTCCGAGGCAAAACCACGGCGAAGCTCGTCGGCGCTACGTTTACACCGTAACTCTCCGAGTTTTCTGCACCTGCAAAGTTCCCCGGAGGCGGTGGATCAAGACCAGCGAGTTAGATCAAAGTTTCCGAGCTTAGATCGGCCAGAATTCACCGGCGAAGTCTCGGTGCTCACCGGAGTGAAAATCGGCGATCGCGTGAGAAAAACTGATCGGAGCTGGGGTTTTTATAGCCGGGGGAGGGCGGTGGGTCTGTTGTGATCGAGTTGGAATCCTCTGGGACCAGAATTCGGGCGGCGGGACGCGGTTTCCGGTCGGTTGCGATCGCGCGCGCTCGGGGGAAAAGTCCGGGGTCGCGGGGGCTCAGGGTTAGGGATGACATGTGGGTCCCACCCGTCGGTGAGAGGCAGCGCGGCGCGCGCGGGGGCGGGCTGGCGCGGGGAAAGCTGGGCCGGCTGGCGGGTTTCGGCCCACTGGCCGGTTTTTTTCCCGTTTCTCTTTTTCTTTTTCCATTTCTTTTCTGTTTTGAGTATAATTTGAATTCCAGTTTGAATTTGAATTTTTGCAAAACATGCAACACGTCCAAAAATTTCTAAATTCCCCTCTGAACATGGTTTAAAGTTTTGAATCAAAATTTGGGGTGTTACAGCTCTACCCCCCTTAAAAGAAATCTCGTCCTCGAGATTGGTGTTTCTAAGAAAACAATTCCGGAAATTGTGCCTTGAGCTCATCTTCCCTTTCCCAGGTAGCTTCCTCTTCTGAGTGATGCTTCCACTGCACCTTGCACATCCGGATTCTCTTGTTTCTGGTGAGGCGTTCCATTGTCTCCAAAATCTTGTATGGTTGCTCGGCATAAGACAAATCTTCAGCTACATCCACTTCATTCATGGGTAACACCTCTTCAGGCGTCCTCAGACATTTCTTGAGTTGTGACACATGGAATACATCGTGTACATCTGATAGATGAACCGGTAACTCTAGTTGGTACGCCACTTCGCCTTTTCTTTCCAAAACTTGAAAGGGTCCGATGTATCGAGGTGACAACTTCCCTTTCACCTTGAACCGACGAAGTCCTCTGATAGGGGACACCTTGAGATAAACATAGTCTCCCACGTTGAAAACGAGTTCTCTTCTTCGTACATCAGCATAACTCTTCTGGCGTGTTTGTGCTATCCTCAAGTTGTTGCGAATCTCCCTCACCTTCGCTTCGGCTTCTTGCAGCACTTCTGGACCAAACACTTTGCTTTCTCCTGTTTGGTTCCAAAATAGGGGAGTTCTGCACTTCCTTCCATACAAAGCTTCAAACGGTGACATCTTCATACTAGCTTGATAACTGTTGTTATAGGAAAACTCCGCATACGGTAGGTTCTTGTCCCAACTCCTATTGTTTTTGAGTGCACATGCCCTTAACATATCTTCAAGGATTTGATTGGTTCTCTCCGTCTGCCCGTCAGTTTGGGGATGATAGGCAGAGCTGAAATTCAGATGGGTTCCCATGGTTTCATGCAACTTTTGCCAAAACCTCGAGGTGAACTGTGTCCCTCGATCCGACACAATCTTCTTTGGCACTCCATGGTAACACACAATCCTTGACATGTACAATTCTGCCAATTTGGATCCGCTGTAGCTTTCTTTCACGGGGATGAAATGAGCTACCTTGGTTAGCCGATCAATAATGACCCATATTGAATCGTACCCGGATTGGGTCCTAGGCAATCCCACGACAAAATCCATGCTGATTTCTTCCCATTTCCATTCAGGCACTTTGAGTGGTTGCAATAATCCCGCGGGTCGTTGATGTTCTGCTTTCACCAACTGACACGTGTCACATAGGGCAACATGTTCCGCGACATCTCGCTTCATGCCATACCACCAATACCTGCTCTTAAGATCCTGGTACATCTTCGTACTCCCAGGATGAATGGAATAGTCGGAATCGTGAGCCTCCTTCAAAATTAACTCGCGGATCTCCTTTACTTCTGGCACACAGATTCTTTTCCCGTGCCACACCGTTCCTTGTTCATCCTCTCTAAAACCAGGAGCTTTATTTTCCTTGATAAGCTGTCTGATCTCTTGTATCTTCTCATCATTCTTTTGGCCCTCTCGTATGTCTCGCTCGAGTGTGGAGTCCACTTCCATGGCGATGGCTTCACCACTATTTACTAGACATAGATTTAGCCTTATAACTTCGTCCTTCAATTCTGCGGGCATTTCTTTCAAGCTCAACTTATTGACCTGCACTTTCCGACTCAAAGCATCGGCCACGACGTTTGCTTTCCCAGGATGATAGTTGATGCCCACATCAAAGTCATTGATTAGCTCTAACCATCTCCTTTGTCTGAGGTTGAGATCTGGCTGTGTGAATATGTACTTCAAACTCTTATGATCCGTATATATCTCTGTCCTCTTCCCCATCAAATAGTGCCGCCAAATTTTCAACGCGTGTACCACTGCAGCTAGTTCTAGGTCATGTGTAGGATAGTTCTTCTCGTGCTTCCGAAGCTGCCGGGATGCATATGCCACGACATGTCCTTCTTGCATGAGAACACATCCCAACCCATTTCCAGAGGCATCGCAGTACACTGTGAAATTCTTCTGCATATCTGGCATAACCAACACTGGGGCTGTTGTCAATCTCTTCTTTAGCTCCTGAAAGCTCGTCTCACACGGTGGCGTCCAGGTGAATGTGATTCCCTTCTCCAACAGTTTGGTGAGAGGTCTCGAGATCTTGGAGAATCCCTCAATAAACCGTCGATAGTATCCAGCCAATCCCAAAAAGCTTCGAACTTCCCCGACATTTTCAGGGGTCTTCCACTTCTGGATATCCTCGATTTTGGCGGGATCTACGGAGATTCCTCCCTCCGAGATTATATGTCCTAAAAAGGGAACTCTCTTCAGCCAAAACTCACACTTGCTCAATTTGGCATATAGTTGGTGTTCTCTCAGCCTCTGTAACACCAACCTTAGATGTTTCTCATGTTCTTCTTCATTTTTGGAGAAGACGAGAATATCATCTATAAAAACTACCACAAATTTGTCCAGATATTCCATGAATACCTTGTTCATGAGGTACATGAAATATGCCGGGGCTTGGTTAGCCCAAAAGGCATGACAGTGTATTCATACAGTCCGTACCGAGATACTAAAGCTGTCTTGGGAATATCTGATTGCCTTATCTTGAGTTGGTGGTACCCCGACCTGAGATCAATTTTCGAGAACACACAAGCTCCCCTCAACTGATCAAACAAGTCTTCAATGCGGGGTAATGGGTACTTGTTTTTGATGGTTACCTCGTTCAAAGCACGGTAATCCACGCATAACCTTTGGGTTCCGTCCTTCTTGGGCACAAATATCACCGGAGCTCCCCATGGTGAGGAACTAGGGCGAATACACCCCTTCTCCGTCAATTCTCTCAAATGATCCTTGAGCTCTTCTAGCTGCTTGGAGTCCATCCGATAAGGTCTCTTGTATATCGGGGCTGTTCCCGGTACTAGCTCAATTGCGAATTCCACGTCACGGTCGGAAGGCATACCTGGCAATTCCTCCGGAAAAACATCTGGATATTCCCTGATAGTCCTGATTTCCTCAACTTTCACCTCCACTTGATTTAATTTAATGTCCCTCCTAGGCTCGTGTATGGTTATGAACTTTACTCGGGTGCCACTGGGGTGAGTTAGTTCCACCGTTCTGGTCGAACAATGGATGATTCCTTCATGTTTGGTCAACCAATCCATACCCAAAATAATATCTATCCCTTGTGAATCTATCACTATGAGGTTAGCAGTAAATACTACCCCATTAATGTCTAGGCTCACTTTGGGACACACTTGTCTTGTCCTTATTTCTCCACCTGGAGAGTTTACGGCTAGCATATGGTTCATTTATGTGGTTGCTAGGTCATACTTCTTAACAAACCCTTGAGCAATGAACGAGTGGGTAGCACCAGAATCAAACAGCAGAGTTGCAAGGTGTAAATTGGCAGGAAACTTACCAACTACCACGTCGGGTGCCTCTTGTGCTTCCTCCATAGTGACGTGGTTCACCCGTCCTCTCACTACATTCTGCTGTTGTGGCGGCGCAGGCTTCTTCTTTGGGCATTTATGGGCGTAGTGCCCCACTTCACCACAGCTGAAACATTGCACCCCAATCTTAGATGCTTGGCCTTTGTTGTCTTGGGGTTGGTTTGGGGGTCCTTGCACTGCTGATCGAGGTGGATATGCGGGGCGAGGCTGCTGCACAAACTGACGTTGCGGCTGTGCTGGTGCCGCGGTGGGCCTGTAGTTTGGGTTGTACCCTCTTGGTGCTGAATAGGGTACCGCAGCACGGCTTGTCTGCCCCGTAGGTTGTTGCATCATACGTGGGCGGGTGTTGCTCCCTGAGGCCTGATGTGACCACCCCACCTTCCTCTTATTCTCATTTTCCAAGGCCTTTAACTTCCTTCCCATCACAAATGCTCTGTCCACCATCTTTTGAAAGCTTTCATACTCATTGGAGGACATTGCACACTGCATCTCGGCGGTAAGTCCTTCCACGAAACAATCTTGTTTCTGCTCATCAGTCTCTATGTCCCGTGGGGCATAACGGGATAGTTGAGTAAATTTAGTGAGGTATTCCCTCACAGTCATGTTTCCCTGCTGCAGTCCCAAAAACTCCTTTCTCTTGTTTTTGAGTTCACCTCTTGGGATGTAGTGGTTGCGGAAGCTACGCTTGAACTCTTCCCAAGTGATGTTTTCAGGGTCATGATGGGCGGCCACGTAGGCGGTCCACCAATCAGCAGCAGGTCCATGCAATTGATGAGAGGCAAACAGCACCCTCTCATACCCTTGGCATTGTATTATCCTCATCTTACTTTCAATGGTCTTCAGCCAATCATCTGCCTCCAGAGGTTCAGCAGCACTTGCAAACTTTGGAGGTTGAGTTCCTAGAAACTCACTCAACCTTGGTTGGCGTGGTGCAGCTTGTGGAGGTGGAACTTGATGCAAGTTAGCCACCACTTGAGTCAAGTTCTGGATAAGCTGATTTTGATTCTCCAGCATTTGGTGGAGAGGATCAACTTCTTCACGGCGACCACCCCTGTCCTGGCCTCCAGAAAGATGAGGGTTGCATGCCTCATCATTGTTGTTGGCGGGGTTGGCAGCACGTCCTTTTCCTCTTCCGGCCATCTGGCAGAATCAACCAAGGTCAATTTGAAATCCTTTAATATCATCTTACTACTTTCATTAGTTTGCACTTTGAAGTGTTGAGGCTTTGTTATACTTTTACGGGGATTCATATCTCACACCAAATAAATGCACTATTATTTCCTATGGGTTCACACACCAAAGCAAAACGATCTGAAGACGAGGCTGTGGACAATCGCTTATGGCTTCCACAACTCACGTCACACACCAAGCATTATCACACCATTAACTATGTAACGACTCGACTACTCGACCTCTTGCTATCTAGGGAAAAGACTCTACACTACTCGTCCTCTTGAGCTGGCTCCTCGGGATCTTCCTCCTCATTTCGGCTACCTTCTGACTCTGCTTTGGGTGGGGAGGCTGCTGGTGGAGAAGTGCGACGACGCCTGATTGCTCGGCGATCCGGGGAGTCAGGTGTCCATGGATCACTTACGGTGACACACAGTTCATTCCCATCTCCTCTTTCTCTCGCCTTTAAACAAGCTCGCAGCAACGCCTCCGTATCCTTCAGGGTGTCTCGGACATCCTGAAGCTCTTGTTGACACTCCTGCAGTCGAGTGCTGAGCATAGCAGCATCCTCCAAGCACAAGTCCATGTGCTCATGGGAAGTCCCTTGCTGCACCGGTGGGTACTTGTACTCCGTGGTACCACTCTCACGTTGGAGGACATACATGTACTCAGTTTTGTCCAAGTGGCGACGATAGATGTGACTCTGGCAGGTGATGGCCTCCCAAGTGACATCTTTCTCCGCGTCAACTTGTGTTGCTCGACAAGCTGGAGAGTGGTGAATCTTAAGCAGCTGATTCTTGTGTATAATCCTCATCTCCGAACTCCATTCTTCCCTCTTCTCCCGGATGGTCCTTGTGGAATTATAGTGGATGATGAGCTTGCCCGTATTGCCGGCGGCTTCGAGCATACGTCGAAGACGGCGCAACAAATCTCCTACTGCCAATCCGTAGGAAAGGTACGTCACTGGACGACTCTCCTCTCTTTCGGCAAGGGCAACTACGGGAACTCTCCCTCCTGTGGACTTACGAGCGGTGCGAATCATGCGAACCATCTAAAACAAAAGAATTTAAAATTAGGTTAGATAAAATCTCAAACAAAAATCCTATTTTTGAATGAAAGTTGGGGTAAGATGAAGAAAATGACTCCTTTATTAACACTTTTCAACCCACACCTTGGAAAATAGTTTTTAAGAAAATAGGGCCCTTAAATACGTCCATTTCTACCTAGGTCCACGTTCCTACGGGCAACCTTGGCTCTGATACCACCTCTGTCACACCCGGTTTTTCCGAAGAAACAACCAAGTGAATATCACATGTATGCCAGGATCATTTTCTCATACATGTGATGACAAATAGTGAAGCATCATTTATTACAAGCCAGGTGTCGAATATAAATAAGTATTACATCGCAAATGTCTCAATGAACACTAATGCTTCATCACAAGTAAATAAACTAGCAGCGGAATATTATTCTTTTAGGGTTCCATCACAGGCGTTGCCCGGGGGTCTTCATGAACCTAAAAGCCTTCCTCGGGTCCAAAATCTTGGTCATTATACACCACCTCATTATCTTGACCTGAGCAGCAATATAAACCAACAAATATGCAAGGTTGAGTACCAATGGTACTCAGCAAGTGTGGGAAAATTTATATCATGCATGGCTAGAACAAGGAAAGGTTGAACTTCTGGTTAAAGCACTACGCAATTAATACCTATCACCTTAGCTTATTAAGCACCTACATTACTACACAGGTAAAATGGTCCCAATCTCCCATCCCATCATTGTAATCCAATAATCATAACATCATTACCAATGTTAAGCTCCCCGCTTAACTTCCAAAACCATCAATCCTCTAATCATGAATAAGTCCAGGCCGCTCTTAACCGTGAGCACGGCTGTCAAGACAGTTTTAACTCTGCAGAGTTTGTACCACTGTACCCACAAGTAGTGATTTCATCCCCCGTTGCCGGGTGGACTAAAAGAACCTCCATTATGCCAGTGGCTACGATCCACATTCACACTTCCCAGGTGTGCAGCCAGGAGATCACTACGAAGCCTTTACAAAGGGATTCCCGACGAGCGTGGGCCCACTGAGGTTTCACCCCTAACAGCATACAAGAGGCTCCAACCCCGCTGCAGTGGCCCCCTCTTGAGCCTTGCGGTTCATATGGTAGTCCAGCTGACACCTACTCCCTACGCCATCCAACACACCCATACTACGCCGGGGATACACCTAATTAATTGGCCAAGTTTCCCCATCTCAGCATGTGGTTGGCACTGTAAAGCCGGGTTACATGCTCCATGAACCGGTCCTTAGGATCCAGGCAAGTACTAAACACAAACCCAAGTCTCGTGCACCCAGCACACAACCAAAACATCCAAGTTGCCTTGATCCCTACCTCTAATAACTCACAATGTCTCATTCAAGAGTATGGTAATATAAACTGATGATCTCATATCCCAAATATCCCATTCTAAGCATGGCTAAGCATATGCATGTAAATAAATGACACGACAAAATAAATCCCAACCCAAGCTACAAGGAAACAAGGTAATGCAATTCTAGGGAAACTTTCCTAGCATGGGTTTCATATTTCATTTGACAATGCAAATAATTCTATCTACATATCCTAGCATAGGATCAAAGTGGTCAAGGACACTTGCCTCCTTCTTGCTGCTCTTGAAATTGGTAGTCCTGGTCTTGGAAATGAATAACTTGTTCTTGAACAGGTTCTACTTCATACCATCACACATAGCAAAAGAAAAACAACAATCCATAAGACATAGTTCACACCTCTACTTCATACAAACCACACATTCATATTTATGAAATTCATTCACCATTATATGTGTTGTGTTTCAGTTTTAAATAAATTCCTTACATTAAACTACCAAGTATGTATGGAAAGTATTTTTCTTCTCCATATGTGCCTTTACAACTTCTATCAACCCTAAACTGAATTCTTTGGATTTTAGAAACTCCATTTATCATGTACTAGTTGCTATATTTTCAGATTTATATTCCTATGCATAATTGTGTATTTTATTATTAAATTAGTAATACACATCACCTAAACAGAACAGGTTCTGGTCCTAAATAATTTAAGATCATATTTTGACCTTGGCTTCTGATGTAGACCATTTCATAATTATTTTCCTTATTTTTCTATAACTATTCTTTACTTAAAAATGTGTCCCTACACTAATAAATGTGAATAATAGATGAAACAGATTTATTTCAACCCAAAAATATATTTTTATCTTACTCCAAAGTTTTCTAAGTACTGAGAAAGTTTTTAATTAATTTTGACAATTATGTTTGTCCTCCTTTTTAATTTTTAAACACTAGTTACATATTCAATTTCCTAAATTACATACTAAACAAGGCTAAAATAATGAATTCACCCCATTACAGGGTCTATAATATTATTTTCATAATTTCCAGGGGTCTAGCTACACTTATCAGAGGTGTTTTTCCTAATTTCTATTAAGTCCAGGGGCTAAAACTGTTTTTTAAATGCATTTACATGATTTTCTGGAGTTCCAGGGGCTAGATCTGAAGTTTCCGGGGCTAGCTCTCAATTCCAGAGAACCCCAGGGGGTAGCACGTAAGACTTCCAGTCTTTATAACGCGGGGCTGACGTGGACCGTCCGATTTTAAACCGACGGCTGAGATTATAGCATCGAACCGGTACGCGGGGTTTTAAAGTCTACCGTGCGATTTAAAATAAACGGCGCACAAGCGGCCACGTCGCTCTGATCGAGCGCGGGCGGCGCTGCCGGCGGCGCACGGCGGCGGGAAGCGGCGATCTCGCCGGAAAGTTTCGGATCCTCGAGAATTCTGCCTAGAACTGTGATCTGATGGCATAGATCGGTAGAGGGGAGGTCAGGGATCTCACCTCGGGGGTTTTCTCGAGCTCGGGGGTCCTGGAAAGTGATCGGCGGCGAGGTCCGAGGCAAAACCACGGCGAAGCTCGTCGGCGCTACGTTTACACCGTAACTCTCCGAGTTTTCTGCACCTGCAAAGTTCCCCGGAGGCGGTGGATCAAGACCAGCGAGTTAGATCAAAGTTTCCGAGCTTAGATCGGCCAGAATTCACCGGCGAAGTCTCGGTGCTCACCGGAGTGAAAATCGGCGATCGCGTGAGAAAAACTGATCGGAGCTGGGGTTTTTATAGCCGGGGGAGGGCGGTGGGTCTGTTGTGATCGAGTTGGAATCCTCTGGGACCAGAATTCGGGCGGCGGGACGCGGTTTCCGGTCGGTTGCGATCGCGCGCGCTCGGGGGAAAAGTCCGGGGTCGCGGGGGCTCAGGGTTAGGGATGACATGTGGGTCCCACCCGTCGGTGAGAGGCAGCGCGGCACACGCGGGGGCGGGCTGGCGCAGGGAAAGCTGGGCTGGCTGGCGGGTTTCGGCCCACTGGCCGGTTTTTTTCCTGTTTCTCTTTTTCTTTTTCCATTTCTTTTCTGTTTTGAGTATAATTTGAATTCCAGTTTGAATTTGAATTTTTGCAAAACATGCAACACGTCCAAAAATTTCTAAATTCCCCTCTGAACATGGTTTAAAGTTTTAAATCAAAATTTGGGGTGTTACAGGGGCGTCTTTACGCCCGCTGCCTATCGCTCGGGGGCAGGCAGCGCCGTTCTGCTGGCCACGTGGCGGGCCCGGAGACCTCCTCAGAGGAGAGAGGGGTCCGGCTCCGCAGGACACGTGGAGCCTTCGGACCTCTCCCCGCGGAGGGGGAGGTCCGGCTTCTGGTCGCCACGTGGCGGGCCCGGAGCTCTTCCCTGAGGAGGGAGAGGTCCGGCCCCGCCGGATGCGTGGCGCCTTCGGACCTCTCTCCCGCGGAGGGGGAGGTCCGGCTTCTGTATGGCACGTGGCGGGCCCGGAGCTCTCCTCTGAGGAGAGGGAGGTCCGGCCCCGCCGGACGCGTGGCGCCTTCGGAGCTCTCCCTGCGGAGAAGGGCGAGTTCCTTAGGCATTTTCCCCTGTGCGCGGGGGTACTCCATATCGCAGGTACCGACTGATACCATCAAATTTGCATGAATCTAGGTGATGAATGGAAAACAGCGTTTAAAACAAAGTTTGGTTTGTATGAGTGGTTAGTCATGCCTTTTGGTCTCACGAATGCACCTAGCACTTTCATGAGATTAATGAATGAGGTTTTACGTGCTTTCATTGGAAGATTTGTGGTAGTATATTTCGATGACATCTTGATCTATAGCATCTCTCGAAGTTCATCTTGATCATCTCCGTGCTGTTTTCAATGCTTTACGTGACGCACGCTTATTTGGTAACATTGACAAGTGCACCTTTTGCACGGATCGAGTTTCTTTTCTTGGCTATGTTGTGACACCACAGGGAATTGAAGTTGATCAAGCCAAGGTGGAGGCGATACACAGCTGGCCGACTCCTACCACGGTCACACAAGTACGAAGCTTTCTCGGACTTGCTGGATTCTATCGTCGTTTTGTGAAATACTTCAGCACCATAGCAGGCCCACTGCATGAGCTTACAAAGAAGGGTGCCCCATTCACATGGGGCAAGGCGCAAGAGGCTGCATTTGCAACTTTGAAGAATAGGTTAACTCATACACCCCTTCTCCAATTACCAGATTTCAGTAAGACTTTTGAATTGGAATATGATGCTAGTGGTATTGGATTGGGAGGTGTCTTGTTGCAAGAGGGGAAACCTATTGCTTATTTTAGTGAGAAACTAGATGGGACTAGTCTGAACTATTCCACTTATGATAAAGAATTATATGCACTAGTACGAACTTTGGAAACATGGCAACATTATTTATGGTCTAAAGAATTTTTTATACATTCTGATCATGAATCTTTGAAGCACATTAAGAACCAAACTAATCTGAACCGTAGGCATACCAAGTGGGTAGAATTCATTGAGTCCTTTCCTTATGTCATCAAACACAATAAAGGAAAAGATAACGTCATTGCGGATGCCTTATCTCGCCGTTACAATATGTTGTCCCAACTTGATTTTAAGATTTTTGGCTTGGAAACAATTAAAGAACAATATGCTTTTGATGCTGATTTCAAACATGTGCTGCTGCAATGTAAAGAAGGAAAAACATGGAACAAGTTTGTTCTCACTAACGGTTTTGTGTTTCGAACTAATAAATTGTGCATTCCAGCTGGTTCTGTGCGTATCTTACTATTGCAGGAAGCACATGGTGGAGGATTGATGGGACACTTTGGTGTCAAGAAGATGGAGGACATCTTAGCAAGCCATTTCTTTTGGCCAAAGATGAGGAGAGATGTGGAGCGGTTTGTTGCTCGTTGCACCACCTGTCAAAAAGCTAAGTCCGTCTTAATCCACATGGTTTATACATGCATCTTCCTGTTCCTAGTGCTCCATGGGAGGATGTTCTATGGATTTTGTTTTAGGATTGCCTAGAACAAAGAAGGGGAGGGATAGTATTTTTGTTGTTGTCGACAGATTTTCTAAAATGGCACATTTCATACCATGCAACAAAACTGATGATGCTACCCATATTGCTGATTTGTTCTTTCGAGAAGTTGTTCGTTTGCATGGGGTTCCAGACACTATTGTTTCAGATAGAGATGCCAAATTTTTAGTCATTTTTGGAAAACCTTATGGGCTAAGTTGGGGACAAAATTACTCTTTTCTACCACTTGTCACCCTCAAACTGATGGACAGACCGAAGTAGTGAACCGTAGTTTATCTACCATGCTAAGGGCTGTTCTGAAACATAACATCAAATTATGGTAAGAATGTTTGCCTCATATTGAATTTGCTTACAATCGTTCGCTGCATTCTACTACTAAATTGTGCCCTTTTCAGATTGTATATGGTTTTATTCCTCGTGCTCCCATTGATCTTTTGGCTCTGCCACCTTCAGAGAAATTGAATTTTGATGCTTCTCGCCGTGCTGAATTAATTCTGAAAATGCATGAGCAAACTAAATCAAACATTGAGAGCATGAACGCTAAGTATCAACAAGCCGGTAGCAAGGGTAGGAAGCATGTTACTTTTGAACCTCGTGATTTGGTTTGGGTGCATTTGAGAAAGGATAGATTTCCTGATTTGAGAAAATCTAAATTACTACCTAGAGCTGCTGGACCCTTCAAAGTGCTTCGAAAAATTAATGATAATACATATGAAATTGAGTTGCCTGCACATTTTGGGGTTACTTCCCCTTTTAATATTGCAGATTTGAAACCATATATGGGCGAGGAAGACACATTTGAGTCGAGGACGACTCAATTGCAAGAAGGGGAGGATGATGCGGATATCGCTACCGTTGATACAACCACAACACCAGCCCATTCACCACTCTCAGCTAATCAAGGTCCAATGACACGCGCTCGTGCACGTCAACTTAATTATCAGGTGAATTCATTCCTGGCTGTTCAAAGTAATTATCCTTCAAATGAGGACCTATTAAAGCCTTGTGATGACCTTGTTATTATTAGGTGCTTGGGAATTGATCCAGTTAGGAGTGATGGAGGGATTAATGCAATAAAGGCTGCTCCACCCGAGGGGAAATCTTGAGGCTGGGGCCATGTAATAAAGAGAGATTTAGACAAATAAGGAAAGGAATAAGGGAAATCTCGTCCAACTTTGCTGCTGGATGAAATTCCCTCTTTCTTCCCCCATTTAAAGATAGATGTGCTATAATAAGGAAAGAAATAGAGGAAATCATATCCTGCCTTGCTGCTGGATGGGTTTCCCTCTTTCTTTCCCTATTAAATGGTAGTCTATCACAGAAAAAGGAAGGGAATAAGGGAGATCACGTCCTACCTTTGTTGCTGGACGAATTTCCCTCTTCCCTCCCCTATTTAAGTAGTCCAAGAGCTCCTTAACAGGGCGGGTTTTATTTTCTATAAGTTTAGCCATTGCTACTTCCTTGTAACGCAAGTGTCGACGAGACCTTCCGATTACTTGAATCAGAACCCCAACTTTTTCACACCCGTGAGTGTTTGCTTGTTATCTTGTTCTTGCTTGTTCTTCGATTGCTTGCAGGTTCAAGGCTGTTCTTGGCACGGCAAGTACAGCAACAACAGGAGCCGGTGTAACTATCGCTAAGGCGCAGCATCTTGTTGTAGTCGGGTAGCACAACGTTGACCTCCACCCAAATCGTAGTTACCAGGAGACGGTGTAACTGTCGTTCAAGGCGCCACACCATTCTGGTTGTGGTAGTCGGGCAGCCAACGTCGGCCTCCACCAAATTCGTTCATTACCAACATCTCTCATTGAAAGATAGGGCGTCCCCCGTACCCGTTGGGTTCATCACAAGGCTTAACCGACTCACCTAAGCATGAAACTCTACATGAGGTGTACAATGACATAGGATAGCAATGTTGCAGCAAATGGACACGCCTACAAGTTCATCCTTAGTTCATCTTTTAGCAACAAGTTAACAGTTCATGAAGCTGAAATTTAGTAAGCAATATTTGGTTGCACACATGTAGCAATACAATTATCTCATGACAGCAATATTGAATCACAGCATTCCATAAATTATCTACGTTACGACGCAGTGAACAAGCGGTACTCGTCACCGCGAGGGACGGCGAATCAACTCGATATACACCTGCAGGGAAACCCAAAGAGCACGTCACGTACGCCCACCCGTGGAGCTGCACAGCACGCTCACTCAATGTCGTACGGACAACCTTTCACCCAACAGCCCAAACTTCGAACCGGTCGCACCAAAACGAGCAGGAGGTTCCCCACACGGAGCATCTCTCTATGCCCGTTGACAAATTTCCACCTTGCTGCCCTCAGCCTACACCTATAAATCGGTGCGTTATGCCTCGACGCCCGGAGGTTTAGGCTACATCGGTTTATCGGGGCCCATATATCCGATATGCCTTCGGTACGTTCAATACTTGTTCAGCAGGGCCGCACACGGATCGGTACTCAATTGACACGGACAGGGCTGCGCACACAAGACTTTCTCTTGCTGCGCCCTAGCCCCAGCCTAGTCTCATTTTCATTACTAAAGTGATCTCACATCACTCGAACCAATCCTGTGTGTCCCAATCCTAACTCGCGAGTAGATTCCAACTACTCGACTTGTGCCGAAGCCCTATGAATCTTTAAGCATAGCCTGTCTACTCGGGGTCTTAGACACTACCCTCGCTTTTTAGGAACCTTTGGTTATGCAAGGGGGGTTTCATTCATCCTATACCTAATGCACATTCATACATCACCCTAATTATGTGAACAAAGCAAAACTTGATAAAAGAGTTAATGCGAACCGGGGCTTGCCTTGTTGCTGCTGGTCAGTAGTTAGCTCTTCTTCCGGAAGGAGGAAGTCCAGCACTTCCGGAGTCTCTTCTTCAGTGACTACACGTTTAATAAAATACGACATGTAAATTTAAATGCAATTGTGTAAGCTTGAATACTTAACTACTAATAACTCTAGCTAGCCCTCCCCTTTGGTTCTGAAATTTTTATTGTGGCTTGGTAGGGTCCTAACCAGAGTCTTGACCAAGTTTTATTTGAAACAAAGTTCATCTGAACCTTGTACAAATAAAAGCCCATTTGGTCAATATTTGAGCCTCTGAATAATTTCAGGGGTTTTCATGGCTCCAACTATTACTTTCTGGAAACTAGACTTTAAGATGGCTCTAATGGAATTAGTTTCATGTCATTTGAAGAATTCTACTGAAAGTTATGACCTAATTAAGATTGGAGAAAATCTGAAAAATGTTTCTGTACATTTTTCTATTTTCTCAGGGCAGTTCTCTTAATCACCCCATTAGGGTAACTACATTAACTTGGATGAGTCTGAAAATTTTACTTGGATTCAGGGATTTTCCAATGAACCTCTCAGCCAAATTTCAGAATTTTCCATAAAGTAGTTCTCCAGATATAATTCCCAACAGTTTAAACTTTAGGGATTTAATTCTGGAAACTATTGACTTTCATGAGCTGAATTTGGTATTGCTGGAAAGTACTCAGAATTGAGTTCAGCAAAATTTGGTTCATCGAATTTGGAGTTTCCTAGCCAAAGTTCTATTCATTTGAAGTTTGAACTAAAACTGGAAATTCGAATAAAATTTAAACTCTGCGGGTGGGGTCCCTCGGCTACGTGTCAGCCTCCCAGCTAACCCACACCGGAGTCCGCAGAATCACCCCGCGCAGCCGCACGGGATCCCGGTGCCGCAGCAAATCCCGAGTGCTCTCAGCAGAGACTGACACGCGGGGCCCGCAAGGCTTCTTCAACCTCGCGCTCCCGTGGCTCCCCGCCGCCCACCTCGCTGGAATACTCGCCGCCGGGCGTTCTGCTGCCCGAGCTCCGACGAAACTCGCCGCCTATGCCTATTTCGGCATGGGGAGCACGGTGGTGCCCTCACCGGAGCTTGACAACGCCCGGAACAGGGCTCCGACGGCAACAGCGGCCGGGAGCTCACCGGCGACGTCGAACTCGGCGTCCGCTACACATTTTTTGATGCGGTTTGCTCGGGGAGCTCCGCTGACACCCGCTGATCACGGATATGGGCACCGATCTCTGTGAAAACAGCTGCAACTACGATCTCACCGGTGACCTAGATCGGAAATCGGCGCCGATGCAAAAAGCTCAAAGAACATCGCCCATACTCGATGAAACTCGATGATTTCTGATCTCAGAGACGCGTGGGCGAGTCTAGATCATGTCTTTAGCTCGGACTAAGGAGTGGTGGCTTACTTGCTACGAATTTCCGGATTTCGCATGGTTCGGTTCTAAACACCCAGACGCGCTAATCCCCCAAATACTTTGCCGATCCGCGAGAGAGAGGGCGAGGTCAGTACGGTGGTGATCAGTACCTCGAGGCGGTTCTTTCTTGTGTTGCTCGTCGGGCCCGAGAGTGCCTGTGCTAGCCGGGCACCGGTGATCAGTGAGGTTGGCCGGGCGGAAGGCTTCGATCGTGCGAGGAGGAAAAAGGAAGTGCGAGGTCTGCACGTGGTTGCGGTAACTCGATCCCGGCGTCGCCTCTGTGCCCTTAGCCGCTCCCCCGAGCAGGAGGTGGCACCGATTGAGTCGGTCGGCCGCCGGGCGACCGTGCTGGCGCGCGCGCACGGCTTCGGCCGAGGAAAAAAAATGCACCCGAGGAAACTTTAGTCTGAAGTCTGCTGACATGTGGGCCTCCCCTCTTATTCTTTTGTTTTTTTTTTCCAATTTTCTGAATTCTGTTGTGCCAAAATATCCTCAGCTACTCACAATTTAATGTGAGGCTTAGTCACCAAGTCTTGGTTTAAATTTGAATTCTCAAATTTAAACTGTGTTTGGCTAAATTTGATGCATGTTTAAACTGAAATTCAAATTCAGTTTTGAATTCTTGCAAATTTAGCTCTTAACAAGATGAACTCCAATGAGGATGAAAATTGGTGGGCTTACTCAGAAAAATGTGCTGAGTTTGAATATGAAGCTAACTTTTGAATTTGGGTGATGAAAGTTGCTGCAATTTGAATTTACATTTAAATTGGCCTCCTTTTCAAATACCTCCAAAAGTGCCTCAAAAAGTGTTGGATTTACATGAAACTTGGACTGAACCTTCCCAAGACTTTTTAAGTTCTAGGGGTGAGCTCAACCTCTCATGTTCATGTGTAAAAATCCTACTTTGTGAAAGTGAAGGCTTTCCTCTCTAATTACTCTTTTGATGGAGGTTACTTGCTCTTCACCATTTTTCACAAAATATCCACAACAAAAGTGTGGTGTTTTGAAGTGAGGAAAAATTTTATCAAGTCCCTTTTCCTGGGCTTTTACAAGAGCCCTCTTCACACAAGTTCAAACAATTGTTTGAAAACTTGAAACCCAATAGGGGTCTAAAACTAAGATGGGAAGTTCCCATATGAGTGAGAAAGCTAAAGTCAGATTTGGAACAAATTTGTTCAACTCAAAATTCAAATGAGAGCAACACAATGGATTTCAAAACTGTGGCGCTAAAGATCTCATTTGCAGCAGCCAAACTGAAAATCAGATTTCATATTTGAATTCCTTAGGTCCAAATTAGTGGGTATGCAAAGTTTCATGATTTGTTGAATTATTTTGCAACTCATTTCCAAAATGGACTTTAAATTGCAAAGAATTCAAATACCCATTTGAATTTGGATTAAGTTTGTCCAATTATTCAAATGCACCTCAGATTTGAACTCCCACAATTTTAATTCACCATTTGCAAATTTTGGGAGATATTTTAGAGGATAAGAGGGAGCTGTGGTGGGGCCCACATGTCATTGAGATGAAAGGTGTGCCTTAACCCCTAAGCAATTCTCTGTTCTTCTCATTCACGGGGGTTCTGTACCCAGGCGCCACCGAGATCGATCGGCCACCTCCTGCTCCCCTCCTCCGGTTGCTGGCGTCCTGTGAATGGCTCTTGTGTTTTCAACGTGATCCACTCCCTCAATACGAGCAAACCCACAGCAGACGAAGCCTTCTCACGCTCTCAGCCGAAAACAGAAACCGGCGTCGTCTCTTCTCTGCCCTGCAGCGCCGATCAACATACAGCCATGGTGGCAACCAGCTGAACCGCCCAGGAGATGCGCCGGCGAGTCCTCTACGTCCACAACACGTTTCCAGCACTTCTCTGGTTTTCCTCCGGTCACTGCCATGCAGTTTTCCTCCACAACTCGGACTGAAGCCGCCATGGGAAGTGCTACTCATCTTTCAGCCGCTCCAACGCCTCTCCCGCATGTCCAGCACCTCTCTAAGGTGCGCCAAGGTGTGTAGATCATGCTACTGCAGTCCCCTTGCCCTTCCCCGTCGCTGTCTCGCTGGACTTTGAGTTTTGGCGCCGGTACACATGAAGAACAGCCACAAACCAAAACTGTAAATTCGTCCAACGTGGTTGATCATCGGTTCTACAATTCAAGCCACAGAAACTAGTGATCCTAGCGCCCTCCCACGCCAAAGCACGCATCAAACCGTCCACCACACGCCCCGGGCGACGAGAAATCGCCGGCAGCGGCAAAAACAGGTCGGTCCTCCGGTGAACCCTAATTTCCGGCCGTTTGCTGCAAGGTTTAGCATATGTTCCATGCTCCCCGATCACTGGTGATGCTTTAGGGCAAGTAGCTCGCCGGGGGGAGCTTCGGACACGCCAGAACGCGTTGATTCCGAGCTCCCGAGCCGCCCCACCGGTGCCGACCTGTTTCCGGACGTTTTCATGCACGGAAACCTTGCCCAGCAGCTGTGCCATGTTCCCAGGAGCATGTAGGGCGAAACCGGAGCTAATTTGGTGGAGAAATGAGGGAGAATGAGCCATGCCACGATCTGTGCTGGTGTGCACGCGCGTCTCTGGCGGGAGGTTGAAGAAGGACCTGACGAGTGGGCCCCCTGTTAAGTCTCTGTGTAGGTTTTAAACAGAGAGCTATCACAGTTTGAAAAATTCATAACTTTGTGTAGATAACTCCAAAAAGGGTGAGACCAATTTTGTTTGAATCCTTAGGAGGAGTACTTCACACAGAAATAAATTGCATGCTATGAAAATGCCCAGGAATTTCTGTAGAATTGTTTTTAGTAAATCCTTTAGGGATTTATTACAGGAGCAATTCTTAATGAAATATTCCCAAATTTGGGCAGCGAGTCCTTTTCATAGTGCCTGACCCCCAGTAAAAATTGTAGGATTTTTGGAGCTTATTTAGAGGGCTTAATCAGTAGGTTATCTCCTGATTAAATAAATTAGCTAAAAATCATAGAATTGATTTCCAGAAAAATGGTTCAACCTTCATACCTCCATAACTTTCTGTAGGGATGTCCAAAATTTGTGAAACAAATTTTGTTGGATTTCTCTCAGTCAATACTTTGCAGAAATGCAAAGAAATTGATCTGAAGATCTCTGGATATTTCTCCAAGATTCATCAAAGTTAAATCTTTGGGAATTGAGTCCAGAATATCTCTGTTATGGAATTTCTTCAAATTTAGCCAGGAAGTTCCTCATGATATTACTGATCTCCAGTAAAAATTTGAGCTTCATTGGAGTTCATTTGCTAGGCTAAATTACCTGCCAAAATTCAGCCTTCATTTGGAAATTCAAATTTTGAACAGAAGCTTTTTCAGAACTCCTGTCCAACTTCAAAAATTCATATCTCCCTGTTGGTAGCTCCAAAAATCAGAAGCGGTGGACCGGGTTGTCAGCCCCCAGGCAGAGAACCCGGCAGTTCCTGACAAGACGTTGCGTCGTGCGCTGCGACGTGCAGTAGTGACAGCCTTGGGAACCGCCACAGGAAAAGCAACCATCAAGAAGGGCTCACACCCCCACGATCCCGCGACTATTCGCACTCCAGCAATGGTCAAAGCGGGTCTTCGAGAAGGTGCGCGAAGTAGAAGAGACGGGGGCCCCACCTTGGGCTCGTTATCTCCCCCGAGATGGGCCTGGGGCCACTGTCGGTACCCTCAATATGGGGTACCCCCGCGCACAAGGAAAATTGCCTAAGGACTTTGCCCCTTCCACAGGGGCAAGCTCCGAAAGCCCTACGTGTCCTGCGGGGCCGGACCTCCCTCTCCTCAGAGGAGGGCTCTGGGCCCGCCACATGGCCGGCAGAGCCGGACCACCCTTCTCCGCAGGGAGAGCTCCGAAGGCTCCACGTGTCCAGAGGGCCGGACCTCCCTCTTCTCAAAGGAGAGCTCCGGGCCCACCACGTGGCCAGCAGAGTCGGACCTCCCTTCTCCGCATGGAGAGCTCCGAAGGCTCCACGTGTCCAGCGGAGCCGGACCTCCCTCTCCTTAGAGGAGAGCTCCGGACCCGCCACATGGCCAGCAGAGCCGGACCTCCACCCTCCGCGGGGAGAGCTACGAAGGCTCCACGTGTCCAGCAGGGCCGGACCTCCCTCTCCTCAAAGGAGAGCTCCTGGCCTGCCACGTGGCCAGCAGAGCCGGACCTCCCCCCTCTGTGAGGAGAGCTCCGAAGTCTCCACGTATCCAGCGGGTCCGGACCTCCCTCTCCTCAGAGGAGAGCTCCGGGCCCGCCACGTGGCCAGCAGAACAGCACTACCTGCCCCCGCGCAGTAGGTGGCAAGAGTAAAGACGCGCCATACCTTGTCCGTACAAGGTATTCAAGACCCGCGCCTTCCCAAGACGCGGAGACGTGGAGCACGCCGCTGTCAGGTGCCGTTGTGCCCAGTCACATCGCAGTGAAGACTGGCACGCCGCGTCAGAGGCTGTACACCAATAAACACAGCGACAAGACATCCCCTGCCGCCCCTGCCGTCATCAATCACTACGCCTAGCTTGTGGCGTGGGCAGGGCGGCAAGACGAAGACTCAGAAGCCCTCGCCAGAGACAACTACCAGCGTAACTGCAGGATACGGTAGATGGCAGGCAATCTCCCCAGGACCACCTGTCGGGTCCCGGGCCCACCTTGTAAGCTGTCGAGCCTTGGACTATAAAAGGCTCTGGTAGGCAACGTTACAGGGTGTTCGCACTCACGCGAGTTAGCACCCTGATTCAGCATTCTAGCACTCAGCTCATCCTCAAGCTCAGAACTCCGGTTCTGAACACCAAGCAATACAACGAGCACCTCTTCTCACCGTGGACGTAGGGTTTTACGCTCCGGTGGCCTGAACCACGTAAAAAACCCCTGTGTTCATCTGTTTCCTTCATTCAACTACGCTTAAGCTCTCCGCGGGAGACTAGCCCCTCCGAAAAAGAACCTCCACGGGCTGCCCAGTGCAGTCCCGGGGGAAGTGTCGACAGCTACACTTTGACAGTGTGCCCAATGCATTGGTCACACCTACCAGGGGGCCACTACGAGGACTGCACAAGGGAAGGCCGGAGCACCCGGTGGTACTGAAGTCTCAAGGCTTCTCAAGACCGGAGCTCCAGATTCTAGCTCAACAACAAGGACCCAAGGGAGGTGTCAGCGCTAAGACGCTTCGAGATCAGTGGAGACCTCCCGAGGCCCTTACGGAGCTAAGGGCTCGGGCAGGGCAAGCCAAGAAAAGAAAGCAAGAAGCACAGGCGCACAAGACAACAAGTCTGTTCATTCAAAAGCTCCACGAGCTGGTCCACAGACAGAAAATAAAAAATACAAAGGCCCTCCAGCTAAAAGGGTGAGCGCCTAGGAGTCCCCGGCCTCCCGCTAGAACCTAGACGCGACAAGGGCGACGACGTCTCCGACTCCGGCCCTGACGACCTCCTCCCGCTTGGCGACGGGGCCCTGCACCACCGGCTCCAGAGAGACGGAGGAGTCCCAGCTCTGGAAGCACGTCAGCACGTGCGCGGCAACCTCCTTCGCCAAGCCCCTCCCCTCGACCTCGAGCTCGTCAGCAATCACGGCCTCCAGCCTCTCCAGCTTGGCGCCGATGGACTCAAGTGCCGGGAGCACCTGGATCACCTCTTGCGCCGGTGCCTCCGTCCTCACGGGGCTGAAGCCAAGAGGCACTAGAGCAGACTCCGCCTGGCAGACGAAGTTCCAGACTCCTCGGGCCTCGACGGTCCGCGAAGCTCAGAGCTGCTCCACCTCCTGGCAAGCCGTCAGCAGGGCGCTAGGTCCTTCCTTGGTGAACCTCCTCTCCGTGGCTGCCAGAGTGTTCTCCCAGAGCTGGAGGTCCCGGGTAAACTGCTACAACTCCGATACCCGGAAGTCAACAGCAAGCTCCCTGTTCAGCACCACCTGCCGGCCCTTGGCGACCTGCTCCTCCCTTTCGGCCAAGGCAGCCTTCCGGAGTTCCAGCTCTCCGGCCCTGGCCTTCAAGTCGCCTTCGCCCGCCTCCAACTGCTTGGCGACATCCTTCTCCTTGCTCACCACGGCGCGCTCCCGCTCCGCGACGGCACACTCGCGTCGCACCAGCTGCAGCCGCATCTCCTTGTTGGCGTCGGAACGGGCCTGAACACTGTCATAGGCCTCACGAGCCTCCTGCATGATCCTCCTGGTGTCGGTGTCCAGGCGGTCAACGGCTTTCCTCTGCACATTGAGGAGCGCCTCCTCAGCGTCGAGCCTCGCCCTCTTAGCGTCGAGCTCCTTCTCGACCTCCCGGGTCCGCAGCTTCAAGAGCCGCCCCCGGCCCCAGAGGCGGTCCCTCTCATCCGCCAAGATCTCCCACTCGCGCTCGAGCACAGCCTGGACCTGCCGGACGCTGGTCTGGGCCAGCTCCATAGCGTCTGACAGGGACAGTGGAGCAGCAGAAGCCGAAGCTGAGCCGTGAACCTCATCCATGGTGTCGTCATCCGACGGAGGAAACGCCGACACCGCAACCTCCGGGAGAGCCACGATGATGCGCCGATCAAGAGAAGACGGTGCAGAGGCAGGGCAGGTCCCGATGTGCTCCTGCTCATCACCCGCCTGAGGACCCACATCAGCTCCTCCTGCACCAGCATCCGAAGGCTGGTCGCCGTCGGCCTGCTCCGCTGGGTCTTCATCAGCAGCCAGCTCCCGAGCTGGCGAAGGAGGAGGAGCAGACACCGCCGTCATCGCAGAGGCCGGTCCCACCGGACCAGAAGGAGAAGATGCCTGGGCTTGCACGGGGGCCAGTGAAGCTGCCGTGGCGTCCGGACGCTGCGGCACAGGGCTCCTACCAGCCGAAGTTGGCCGGGAACAGACGCGTCCCCAACAGCCGACGAGTCCCTACAAGCACAAAGAACACTCAAGACAAGAAAAGAAGAATTAAAGTACACAAATACTAAGATCCGGTAAGTATAAGTTAACGAGGAACACGAACATTCCATCGGGCATGGAGCCCTGGCTTCCGAGCCGGGGCAGGGCCGCCGGAGCCTGCCGTCGCCGCCGGGGCCTGCAACGAAGGCACCTGGACTGGCGGAACAGGGGGTGCACCCACAGCCCCCCTGGGAGATGGAGCAGCAGAGCTCCCGCCAGCAGCACCTCTGGCGCCGCTTGCCGTACCACCCCTGAAGCACCTGAAGGCCGGGGTGCCTGCGCCCCCGGCTGAGTTCCGGACACTGCGGCACCGGCGTCCCTCCTCGGAGCTCCACCTGTGGAAGGAGGCTGGGACGCCCGGGGCTCCTCCGACCGCCGATGTCCAAGAGGAGTTCCGTCAGCACGGAAGACCCGAGGCCTCTTTGGGTCGCTGCCTGACGAGCCGACGCCTCCTGATAAAGAGCACGGGGGCACTCCGGTCCCCTGACTCGGCGCGAACGACGCCCTTGGTGGAGATCGAGAGCACTTCCTCTTCAGCGAACTGGAGGCCGGCGCCTTGCCCTTGCCCTTGTCGACAGTCCGAGCTCTGTCGCCCCTCGGCGCGGGTTGGGCATCGGCCGACGCCTCGCGCTGCTCTCTGGAGTGGTCAACCTCGAAGATCGAGATCCCTCGAGAAGCATCACCGACTTGGCGCACGGCGATACCGATATTGTCCATGGTCGGCATCTCCCGCAGCAGCTTCGACCTCCACGTTGGCTCCATGAAGAGAGGGAGGCATGAAGCAGGAACTGTTAGGGAGCGGTCATCGAGGAAGTCACTGCTTACCCTCGTCACCATCTCCCTCAGCATTTTGACGGACAGGTCAGAGCCTAAGCCCGTCCCCAGCCTCGTGCAGTCGTGCATACCAGTGTAGTACCACGCCGGGCGATCGTGCTGCTGCAGCGGCGCAAGGAGGCGCGACAGGAAGTCCGCCAGCACCATCAGGGACGTCAGCCCCTGCTCCGCCAGGAACTGGATCAGCTCCAGGACTGGCGCGTACTCCGGCTCCAGCTCCGGGCTCTCCTCCCAGAAGCGGCGCCCGGTGGATGGATCCTCAGTCGGCAACTGGAGTCGATCGTGCTCATCGGTCTTCACAATCACCCAGTCATCTCTCCAGCCTTCCCACCTCGAGGCACTGATGGGAAGAAGGTACTTGGAGACCTTCGGATCCTTATATCGGTGCTGGAAGTAGTAGGATCCCAGCTGATTCTTTGAGCCGTGCCCAGTCGTCCGCAGCAAGAAGAAGTGATGGAAGAGCGTCACTGAAGCGCGCACCCCCACGAACATCTCACAGAAGTGCACAAAGACAGCAGCCAAAGCAAAGGAGTTCAGGGAGAGGTGGTGAAGCTGAAGACCGTAAGTCTCCAGCAAAGTCACGAAGAAGGAAGAAATCGGCGGGTACAAACCCGGCCAAGGCGTAGGCGATGATGAGGACTGTCTCCCCTCTCTCCAGACACAGGGGAAGAGATCCCCACCGAAGACAACGCCTCTGCTCTTCCGAGTTCCATCCCAGGAGCCTGCGCACTGACCCATGGTCCTTCGTCCGGGCGATGCGCGGCGAAGGCAGGCTGGAAGCCATCGAAGACGAAGAGGTAAGAACTCGGAAGGCAGAGAAGGCTTGGGTGCACGGAAGAACCCGAAAGGCTCAGGCGTAGGGAAATGTGTGAAGGGAAGCCTGCGCTGCAGGAGGGGCACCCTTTAAACTTCCCAGAAGCAATTCAAAACGCTTCGTATGCGCCGCTCGGGGCAGACGCCCCAGGCCCAAGCCCCAGCGACAATGACAAGAGGGCCCAAGCCGTCCTGCAGAAGTGGTGGACCAAGAAGTCAGTCCCCCAAGCAGACAACCCGGTTGTTCCTAACAAGGTGCTGCGCGTGCAGTAGTGGCAGCCTTGGGAACCGCCGCAGTTAAAGCAGCAATCAAGCAGGGCTCACGCCCTCACGACCGGTCGTGCTCTTGCAACGGTCAAAAGGAGTCTCCGAGAAGGTGCGCGGGGTAGAAGAGGTGAAGGCCCCACCTCGGGATCGTCATCTCCCCCGAGATGGGCCCCGGGGCCACTGTCGGTACCCTCAATATCGGGTACCCCCGTGCATAGGACAAAACCGCCTAAGGACCTCACCCCTTCCGCAGGGGTGAGCTCCGAGGGCACCACGTCTCCAGCGGGGCCGGAGCTCCCCCTCTCCTCAGAGCAGAGCTCCGAGCCATCCACGTGGTCGGCAGAGCCGGACCTCCCCCCTCCGCGGGGGTGAGCTCCGAAGGCGCCACATGTCCAGCAGGGCCGGAGCTCCCCCTCTCCTCAGAGGAGAGCTCCGGGCCTATCACGTGGCTAGCAGAGCCGGACCTCCTCCCTGCGTGGGGGTGAGCTGTGGCGGACCGGAATCCGCTCATCCAGGATCGCAGAGGGTGGTGCCGCGCGATGCGACACCCGACAGCACACGTCATAAGAACACAATATATTACATGGGAAAAACAGCTGAAACTGTACAAACAAGTACAAACTTCCGTTACAATTATTGTTCTATTACCCAGCGGAAGACTACACTATACAACTCACGCCTGCCTATTTAGCAAAAGTCGGTTGCCCAGCTCTAGGGCAACCCACACTAGCTGCACGTCTCAGCTCAGCGCGGCGTGTACGGCTCCCACTCAGCCGTGGTCCCCGACGGAGGGTAACCCTCGCCGGTGGACTCGTACTCCGAGTCCGTGGGTGGCTCCTCACCTGAAAAACACTTAAGCAGCAACCGTGAGCACGAAGGCTCAGCAAGGCTTAACCGACTCACCTATGCATGAAACTCTACATGAGGTATACCAAGACATAGGTTAGTAACATTTCAGCAAAACGACACGCCTACAAGTTCATCCTTAGTTCATCTTTTAGCAACAAGTTAACAGTTCATGAAATCTGAAATTTAGTAAGCAGTATTTGGTGGCACACATGTTGCAATACAATTATATCAATCAGCATCATTGAATCAACATATTTCATCCATTAGTCTACGTTACGACGCAGTGAACAAGCAGTACTCGTCACCGCGAGGGACGGCGAATCGACTCGATATACACCTGCAGGGAAAACCCAAAGAGCACGTCACGTACGCCCACCCGTGGAGCTGCACAGCACGCTCACTCGATGTCGTACGGGACAACCTTTCACCCAACAGCCCAAACGTCGAACCGGTCGCACCGAAACGAGCAGGAGGTTCCCCACACGGAGCATCTCTCTATGCCCGTTGGCAGATTTCCACCTTGCTGCCCTCAACCTACACCTATAAATCGGTGTGCTATGCCTCGACGCCCGGAGGTTTAGGCTACATCGGTTTATCGGGGCCCATATATCCGATATGCCTTCGGTACGTTCAATACTTGTTCAGCAGGGCCGCACACGGATCGGTCCTCAATCGACACGGGCAGGGCTGCGCACACAAGACTCTCTCTTGCTGTGCCCTAGCCCCTGCCTAGTCTCATTTTCATTACTAAGTGATCTCACATCACTCAACCGAACCCGTGTGTCCCAATGCCTATCTCTCGAGTAGATTCCAACTACTCGACTTGTACCGAACTCCTATGACTCATTAAGCATAGCCTGTCTACTCGAGGTCCTTAACACTACCCTCACTCTTTTAGGAACCTTTGGTTATGCAAGTGGGGTTTCATTCATCCTATACCTAATGCACATACATACTTCATATGACACATGTAAACAAAGTAAAGCTTTTAAAAAAGGTTGATGCAAACCGGGGCTTGCCTTGTTGCTGCTGGTCAGGAGTTAGTTCTTCGTCCGGAAGAAGGAAGTCCAGCACTTCCGGAGTCTCCTCTTCAACGGCTACACGTTAATGAAATACTACATGTTAATTTAGATGCAAATGTGAGTTTTCGAGTAAGACTTCTACTATTAGTTCTAATAACCAGCCTCTAACACCTGGAACTTTGTTTAAGAATTTAAAGATGACTGGTGTTGGTGGTTTGACTTGGACTTAACCACATGGTTAAATGCTAAGTGGTTTTCCCCCCTTTTCCACATTAATCCCTTAATTGGTTAAACAGGACAGGGGTGATCTAGAGCTCCAATGGAGCTGAGAAGTTTTGTGTGAATTCCTTGTCACAAGAAAATTCTCTGGACCAAACACTAGCACTTTTCATGGAGTGGTTTGCTCAGAATAATTCCCTTGGCAAATCAGCAAGGAAGAATTTATTCTGAGGTAATACCCCTGTTCATGCTCAACTTAATGAACTACAATTTCAATTATAGCTCATAGAGTTTGCCTGAATTTTCCTAACATTTTTGGGGTTAAGAATTGCCCAGAACTGAATTTCCAAGTTTTGGAAATTCTCTGAAAATGTTTCTGTATTCAAATGAACACAGCACCTTTCAATTTGAATTGCTCTGACCAAATCAACTCCAAATGGTCTGAAACTTTGACAGGGGTTTACTAATGTCCTAAAGAACATTCTGGCAAGATTTGGGGATTTTTGGATGAACCAAACTCCCTCTAAAATTCTTTTGCTGAAAAGCTTTAAAGAATTTTCCAGAATTAATTAATGGGTTTCATACAAATTGGGTTGTGTATTTGGACAGAACTAGGCAAGAGGAAACCAACCCAATTTGAATCACTGAATTTGGAGCTTCCTAGCAAAAGTTATGCAGTTCCAAAGTTTGAACCAATTCTGGAATTCAAATTAATTCGGGAAAAGTTCAAACCCTGCCTGTGGGTCCACCCTACACGTGTCAACCGTCGGAATCACGCCACACGGGGCCACAGCCCTTTTCCCGCGCCACCACACGGGATCACACGCCACAGCTGATCCGGAGTTTTAAATCTTCAGCTGCTGACACGTGGGCCCGGCGGGTCTTCTTCTTCCTCTCGCTCCTGCGCCTCCCCCTCGCCGGCGCTGTACTGGAGCTTGCCGGACCCAGCTTCCCGGCCACCTCTCGGCCGGAGACTCGCCGCCTGGGGGTTTTCAGGGTCGGGGAACAAGTCTATGGGGTTGGCTCGGGCTGCCGGTGGCCGGAAGTAGGGTGGCGACGAGCCGCGGCCTTCGGTGATGATCGGCACCGCCGCCCGAGCACATTAGCCCGCCAAAAGCTCGGCGGATCCGCTCTAAAGCATCAGTGGAGGTTAGGAAATCTCGGCGTGGCTTCAACCTGGCTCGGAAACGACGGCAACCCGGTTGTCACCGTGCGCCCGCGTGTTCCCGCCATGGCCGCCGACCGAAAAGCTTGAAATTAGCTGTAACCACGGTGTTTCTAGCTAGGGTTGTGGAGGGAAAAGGTTCCCTATCCTCTCTAGTTCTGGTGTGCGCAAAATGAACAACTTTAACCGAGAATTAAGCGTAAATTTCCACAGCTCTTACCCGCGGTCCGGTTTTCCTCGTCCGAGGGGAAAACTATAAATTCCGAAGCTACGTCGCACGGATTGCTCTGGAATTTGGAGAGGAGCAGCGCAGGGAGTTGGCGCACCTTGGGGTGCTCTTGCTCAGTCGTGAAACTGGTTGGTGTGAGCTGCCCACGGGAGCCCGACGTCGGCTTCCACCGGTTGCACCTCGGCTTCGGTACTGATACTCGAAATACGGCCGACAGGAACCCCGAACGCCGGAGCTGAGCTGAGGGAACTCTTGTGCACGCGCTGGCGCTCCTTTTTCGTGTTGATCGCTTGAGCAGTCGGGATGCGATGCCGGTTTAGGATCGGGACGAACAGGCGCGGCGCCGGCGGCTTGCTTGCTCGGGAGGAAAAAGAACAGGGCTCGTGGGAGGGCTGTGGCCGACTGAGCACGGCGTAGGGGAGATAAGGGCGCGGGGGAACCGATGCTTGAAGCAGCTCGCGAGGTGCTTCGGTCGTCGGTCGACCGTGCGGTGGCAGCCGGTGGGAGAGCGCAACTCGCTCGAGTGTGAACTGTGGAACCGAGTGACTTAGGCAGTAAGCTTCTCCCCTCTTTTCTCACTGACCAGTGGGGCCCACAGCTCCCCTCTGCCCCAAAATATCTCCAAATTTTTGGCAAATGAATAATTCAAAAGTTTGAAGTCTCAAACTGAGCCACATTTGCATGTTTGGCCAAATTCCATGCAAATTCAAATATTCATTTGAATTATTTGCACATTTGATTTCCTTTGGAAAAATGGGCAGCAAGACTTTTCAAAAATTAATGAAACTTTGCCTCCCCACTAATTTGGACCTAAGGAATCCAAATATGCCACTTGATCCTTGTGTTAGCTGCTGCAAACAATAGTTTAGACACAACAGTTTTGAATTCCTCATTGTGTGATCATATGTGTATAAACCCTACTTTGTGAAAGTGAAGACTCTCCCCTCTAATCACTCTTTTGATGGAGGTTACATGCTTTTCACAACATTTCCTAAGGTGTCCACAATGAAAATTGTGGTGTTGTGAGATGAAGAAAAGTTTTTACAAGTCCCTTTTCTTGGGCTTTTACATCCCTCCCCCCTTAAAAGAATCTCGTCCCGAGATTATAAAAGAAGAGATAGCGATGTAATAGGGACTTACCCGTATTGAGAAGCCAAGAACTCCGGGTAATTTGAGCGAAGGAACTCCTCGCTCTCCCACGTCGCTTCCTCGGCGGTGTGGTTACTCCAGAGTATTTTGTAGAACCACAACGTTCTGCTACGTGTGGTCCTGGCTTTCTCCTCAAGAATTCCCACCGGATATTCCTCATATGTTAAATCCGGTTTAACCTCGCCGATGTCTTCGGTAGGAACAGCAGCTGTATGCTTCAAGCATTTTCGCAGTTGCGAAACATGGAAAATATCATGGACACCAGCCAGAGATGCCGGTAGTTCCAATCGATACGCTGCTGGTCCACACTTCTCGGTGATAGCGTAGGGTCCAATGAAACGGGGAGCGAGCTTCCCCTTCACACCGAACCGGTGCACGCCCTTCATTGGAGATACGCGGAGGTACACGTGTTCCCCAACGTCAAAGTGCAACGGCCTACGCCTCTTATCAGCGTAGCTCTTCTGTCGGGATTGAGCGGCCTTCAAATTGGCTTGAATTGTCCGAACGCGCTCCTCGGCGTCGTTCACCACATCAACCCCGAATGTGACTCTTTCACCGGACTCGCACCAATTTAATGGGGTGCGGCATTTACGACCGTAGAGAGCTTCATAGGGTGCCATCTTGATACTCGCCTGATAACCGTTGTTGTACGAGAATTCCGCCAATGGCAGGTGATCATCCCAGTTCCTACCATGGTGGATGGCACATGCTCTCAACATGTCTTCCAGGACTTGATTCACCCTTTCTGTCTGACCATCTGTTTGAGGGTGATAGGCGGAGCTCCTGATCAACTTAGTACCCAATGCAGCGTGTAGCTGCTCCCAAAAGCGAGATACAAATAATGCACCTCGATCTGAGACAATGGTCTTGGGTACCCCGTATAGGCATAAAATCTTCGCTATGTATAGCTCCGCATATTTGCCGGCATTGTAACGTGTATTCACCGGAATAAAGTGAGCCGTCTTGGTTAACCGATCAACGATTACCCATATGGAATCATGCTTGTTGGCGGTTAGGGGTAATCCCACAATAAAATCCATGCTCACATCTTCCCATTTCCATGCCGGGATCTTCAGGGGTTGCAGCAGCCCTGATTTCTTCATGTGATCAGTTTTCACTCGTCTACACGTATCACACTCGGATACGTACTTAGCTACCTCCCGCTTCATCCGTGTCCACCAAAATTTCTTTTTCAAATCTTGGTACATTTTGTTGCTGCCCGGATGAATGGAGTATTTGGACAAGTGAGCTTCATCGAGGATCTTTTTCCTCAACTCCATGTCTCGGGGTACGACTATGCGGTCATTGAACCACAGCGTCCCCTCACCATCTTTCCGGAAACATTTAATTTCTCCATTGTCTATCCGTCTCCGGAGATGTGCCATGCCTTTATCCGTTTTCTGAGCTGCAATGATGTCCTCTCTAATAGTAGGGATGAGGGCAAGGTTGTACAGCGATCCATAAGGAACCAAGTATAAACTTGGCTCTTCCTCCTCCACCGGTGTAATGGTGAGGTGATGGACATGTGATTTCCGACTCAGCGCGTCGGCAACCACATTCGCTTTGCCAGGGTGGTAATGGATCTCAATCTCATAATCTTTGATCAGTTCTAACCACCTCCTCTGCCTCATGTTTAGCTCCTTCTGGGTGAAAATGTATTTCAAGCTCTTGTGGTCGGTGTAGAGATGCACCAAGTTCCCCAGGAGATAGTGCCTCCACATCTTTAGCGCCAACACCACGGCAGCAAGTTCAAGATCGTGAGTCGGGTAGTGCTGCTCATGGTTCCGAAGTTGGCGTGAGCCATAAGCGACCACACGTCCTTCCTGCATCAACACGCAGCCAAGCCCAATACGGGACGCGTCACAATACACGTCGAAGGGCTTTGTTGTATCCGGTTGAGCTAAGACCGGGGCTGTTGTGAGATGCTTCACCAATGTTCGGAACGCTCCTTCACACGCCGTGTTCCAAACATATTTCTTCCCTTTTTTCAGCAACTCTGTCATCGGCTTAGCGAGCTTGGAGAAACTCGGAATGAATCTCCGATAGTACCCCGCTAACCCGAGGAAGCTTCTGTCTTCATGGACTGAAGTGGGAGCTTTCCATTTCAACACTTGCTCTATTTTGCTTGGGTCAACCGCGATGCCTTCAGCTGAGATGATATGTCCCAAGAACGGCGCTTGGCTGATCCAAAATTTGCATTTGCTGAACTTGGCATAGAGTTTGTGGTCTCGCAATCGTTGAAGAACGATCCGCAAGTGTTCGGCATGTTCAGCTTCGGTCTTGGAGTAAACCAAGATGTCGTCGATGAACACTACCACGAACTTGTCCAGCTCCGGCATGAACACCGAGTTCATGAGATACATGAAATGGGCTGGAGCATTTGTGAGACAAAAGGACATGACGAGATATTCGTATAAGCCGTATCTCGTCGAGAACGCCGTCTTCGGGATATCCTCCGCCCGGATCTTGATCTGATGATATCCAGAGCGAAGGTCCATCTTTGAGAATACACTTGCCCCCACCAGTTGATCAAACAAGATGTCAATACGGGGCAGTGGGTACTTATTCTTGATGGTGACGGCGTTGAGCGGCCGGTAATCCACACACAGCCTCAGGGTCTCATCCTTTTTCTTCACGAATAGCGCCGAGCATCCCCAAGGCGAGGAACTCGGCCTAATGAAACCCTTGCTCAACAGATCATTGAGCTGTTCTTTCAGTTCCGCCAGCTCATTTGGAGCCATCTTGTATGGTCTCCGTGATATGGGCGTAGTCCCGGGTGCGAGCTCAATCTTGAACTCGACATCCCGCTCAGGTGGCATGCCCGGAAGATCGTCCGGGAACACGTCAGGATACTCCCGGACTACGGGGATGTCTTCTAACTTGAGAACTTCAGCATTATTAATTGCTAAAACTTCCCGGACTGGTGTGTCTAACACCATGGAACGCGGACGGTGAAATGGAGAATTTAAGTGAACCGTCCGTGTCCGAGTCTCTAGGACAGCGCCATGGTATTGCAGCCATGACATCCCTAAGATTGCATCAATCTTTTGTCCCATAAGGATTATCAAGGTGGTGGGATATAGTTTCCCACCTAAGCACAGAGGTGCCTTTGGAATCATCATATTAGCTGAAATCTTCCCTCCCGGTGAGCAGATCATATAAGTGCAGTCGGTTGGGAAGACTTGCAATTGATGTTTAGCCACATAGGATGCACTTATAAAGCTGTGGGTTGCACCAGAATCAAATAATATGACGATGGCTTGATTGTTGAGAGTAAACGTACCCGCCAGCACGTTGTCTCCCTCGGGGGCGTCCTCATTGTCGAGGTTGCGGACGCCTCCAGTCCGCTGACCAACCTTCTTCGCCGGAGGTCGGCCTCGAGCACCGCCCTGGAACTGGGCTTGCCCGCTGCTCTGCTGCCCCTGGGGACAGTCCTTCGCAAAGTGGCCCGCCTGGCCACACGTGAAGCAGGTGAAACGGGGCGGTCCCCCGCTGATCGGTGGACGGAAACCCGGGGCGCGTTGTGGCGGTGGAAACGCCCGGTGTACCGTCTGCTGTTGCTGTCTTGGTGGTGGCATCGGCGGACGGAACGGAGGTGCCTGAAAGGGACGTCCCCCGAACCGTTGCGGTCGCGCCGGTGGTTGCCACTGCTGCCCGGATGGTGTCCGATACACCATACGGTACTTCTGGGGAGCGCCACTCCCACCGCTGCTAGGTGGAGCGCTACACTTCCTCTGCTCAGCTGCTAACTCCCGCTGAGCATCCTCTTGCATGATGGCGGCATTGACTAGGTCGTTGAATGTGCCGCGGTTCCATTGTACGAGTGGGTCTTCATTTCGGGATGTAACCCCCGATAGAAGTGCTCCCTCTTCTTCTCCTCCGTGGAGATGTAGTCTGACGCATACTGCGCCAGATGGTTGAAGGCACGGGAGTAGTCATGGGCACTCCTCCCGCCCTGCTTCAGTTCCAAAAATTCTTGGAACTTCCTCTTCATTATTCCGGGAGGGATGTGATAGGCGCGGAACGCCTCCCGGAACTCTTGCCATTCCACGGCATGGCCAGCCGGACGTGAGGCGACATAATTCGCCCACCACGCACCAGCGGCACCGTGGAGCTGCTGCGCTGCGAACAGTGTCTTCTGCCGCTCCGTACACGGGAGCAGCCCGAACTTGGACTCGATAGTCCGCAGCCAGTTGTCCGCCTCCAGTGGTTCTTCAGCTTCGGTGAACACTGGAGGGTGCGTACTCATGAAATCCGAGTACGACACTTCGCGGGGCTCACGAGGCCCTCGCTCTTGACGTCCTCCCGCCTGGGACGTATTCTGCACGATCGTGCGGAGCAGGTCGGTCTGCTCCTCACGACCTCCCACCAATGCCGCTATCACATCCGCTAGAGTAAGCGGAGGCGGCAGT
The DNA here is from genome assembly GCA_030760725.1 of Neostapfia colusana. NCBI lineage: Eukaryota > Viridiplantae > Streptophyta > Magnoliopsida > Poales > Poaceae > Neostapfia > Neostapfia colusana. Next base: position 18,323,906 of record JASWHV010000003.1, read on the forward strand.
GGTGGCTGCTGCTGCGGGGTGCTGTCGTAGGCCGGCGGCTGGGAGTCATCGCCTCCACCTTGGCTAGAGCCACCAACCTCGTGCGTGGTCCTAGTACGAACCATCTGCAACCATACGACATTAAACATCAGTCCCGCAACATTTTGCATGCAGTCCAATAGAACTGGGCGTAAAAACATTATGACAACCAAAACATGCAAAATATCTCGTAAGTAGATAATGTAATAACTTTGCACAAGCTACCCCATTACCAGACCAAACACAAGTTAGCTTAATCCAACTTGATGAACCCCCTCTTTGGAAGCTCACCATAACTGGGTTTGGTCTCTACGAGACATTATTATTGCGTTGTCATCACGTATAACACCCTTAGGGTACAACACCCTTTTCAATGAGTTCAACCGTCATTCTTCTGTCAGAATGACCCATTGCTACCTTTTCCAAGTTTTGATCTGGTTCTGGGCATTTTCATGACTCAAGTTGAATACCAAAGTTAAAGTTAACTTCAGTATCTTTCCAACAAGTACTCATTTGCCCCCAGATTAGCTTTGATTAACAAGTTATGCTAATTCAAAGTTAGCAGAATTTCTGGAAGAATTTTAACAGCACCTCCCTTGGAGGTGGCTGTTTTCAACCCTGATTTCCACTAAATTCTGTGCTGAAACTTCAGAAACTTTGAATTGCAAAGATGTCACACATCTTCTACTCTTTCTAAGGGTGTATTATATGAAAATTTTAGATTTTTCTACTGGGAGTTTATCCTTGAAAAACAGAACAGTCCAGAGAATGTTTTAACACTGTCCTAGTTCTGGACAGTTACATGTCTCTGGGATTTAAGCCATCTTAAGGTGAGTTTCAGCTCTGGAAGTCTACAACAAAGTTGTAGAATACTTAAATACCTTTCCAGAACTATATGGCACACCTCTCTCGGCTAAAGACCTGTGAGTTATGCCCTGTTGAAGATCAGCAACTTGCTGTCCCAAAACAGAGCACTCTGTTTTTCAGTCTTTTTGGGAACTACACTCCATCACTATCCCACTCTTATACCCAACCAGGGTCCTAAATGTGGAACCTATAGATTTTAATTCCTTGTTCTCAATATTTTCATGCATATGCCTACAATACCTCGGTACTACGTTCCTCACCAAAGAAAATCCTAACCGGATCATACCGGCATATACGTCTCAAGTGTGGCACTAAACGGTCCCTCGCACACGTTCTCTACACGGATACATACGTGGTTAGTACCTGCAGAAGACCACACAATGATGGTGCACTCAAAGTTTGTTCATTTCAGGCAGTTCCATATTTAAAAGTAAATACAAACGGCCGTATCATTGTCATACGGCCGTCCTTGAGCTAAGTCACGTCTCAAGGCACGTGATCGTGTTTCAACACCACACGACGGGGAACCCGAGTATGTCATGAACGGGTCGTCACGGTTGGGAATGTTATCAACCCAACAGATACCACCTACTGCCCTGCAGGGCACGCCGATGGCAAGCGCTGCGTATGTCCTCCTGGGCTATTTCCAGACGAACACACTCTCGCGTTACCGACCACGCGATGGGGTCTCCACTTACTTGCCTAATGCACGCTAGGGATCAGCGTTTCATATGAACTCAGGGGCATGAAGAGTCCAAGAGATTCATATTAACGTCTCACACCAAGCTGTGAGATCAATCCCTGAACCACGTTCCTCGTCAGGGAGAGCTAACCGAAATTGAACCGCTTTCGGTGGCGTTCCTTACCATACTTACCAGAGCGTAGGTGCGTCGTTACATAATTGAAATTCAGAATTTAACACATAAGTTAGTCTTTGCCACTTTAAGTAACTATGCTAATATAGTCCTTACTTGGGCAACTACCGATTCCTCACCGTAACCTATGTTTTCCCATAATGCAGTCCTTTAGTACTGTGCTATCCCCACTGCAGCTCTGATACCAGGCTGTGGCGGACCGGAATCCGCTCATCCAGGATCGCAGAGGGTGGTGCCGCGCGATGCGACACCCGACAGCACACGTCATAAGAACACAATATATTACATGGGAAAAACAGCTGAAACTGTACAAACAAGTACAAACTTCCGTTACAATTATTGTTCTATTACCCAGCGGAAGACTACACTATACAACTCACGCCTTCCTATTTAGCAAAAGTCGGTTGCCCAGCCCTAGGGCAACCCACACTAGCTGCACGTCTCAGCTCAGCGCGGCGTGTACGGCTCCCACTCAGCCGTGGTCCCCGACGGAGGGTAACCCTCGCCAGTGGACTCGTACTCCGAGTCCGTGGGTGGCTCCTCACCTGAAGAACACTTAAGCAGCAACCGTGAGCACGAAGGCTCAGCAAGGCTTAACCGACTCACCTAAGCATGAAACTCTACATGAGGTATACCAAGACATAGGTTAGTAACATTTCAGCAAAACGACACGCCTACAAGTTCATCCTTAGTTCATCTTTTAGCAACAAGTTAACAGTTCATGAAATCAGAAATTTAGTAAGCAGTATTTGGTGGCACACATGTAGCAATACAATTATATCAATCAGCATCATTGAATCAACATATTTCATCCATTAGTCTACGTTACGACGCAGTGAACAAGCAGTACTCGTCACCGCGAGGGACGGCGAATCGACTCGATATACACCTGCAGGGAAAACCCAAAGAGCACGTCACGTACGCCCACCCGTGGAGCTGCACAGCACGCTCACTCGATGTCGTACGGGACAACCTTTCACCCAACAGCCCAAACGTCGAACCGGTCGCACCGAAACGAGCAGGAGGTTCCCCACACGGAGCATCTCTCTATGCCCGTTGGCAGATTTCCACCTTGCTGCCCTCAACCTACACCTATAAATCGGTGTGCTATGCCTCGACGCCCGGAGGTTTAGGCTACATCGGTTTATCGGGGCCCATATATCCGATATGCCTTCGGTACGTTCAATACTTGTTCAGCAGGGCCGCACACGGATCGGTCCTCAATCGACACGGGCAGGGCTGCGCACACAAGACTCTCTCTTGCTGCGCCCTAGCCCCTGCCTAGTCTCATTTTCATTACTAAGTGATCTCACATCACTCAACCGAACCCGTGTGTCCCAATGCCTATCTCGCGAGTAGATTCCAACTACTCGACTTGTACCGAACTCCTATGACTCATTAAGCATAGCCTGTCTACTCGAGGTCCTTAACACTACCCTCACTCTTTTAGGAACCTTTGGTTATGCAAGTGGGGTTTCATTCATCCTATACCTAATGCACATACATACTTCATATGCACATGTAAACAAAGTAAAGCTTTTAAAAAAGGTTAATGCAAACCGGGGCTTGCCTTGTTGCTGCTGGTCAGGAGTTAGTTCTTCGTCCGGAAGAAGGAAGTCCAGCACTTCCGGAGTCTCCTCTTCAACGGCTACACGTTAATGAAATACTACATGTTAATTTAGATGCAAATGTGAGTTTTCGAGTAAGACTTCTACTATTAGTTCTAATAACCAGCCTCTAACACCTGGAACTTTGTTTAAGAATTTAAAGATGACTGGTGTTGGTGGTTTGACTTGGACTTAACCACATGGTTAAATGCTAAGTGGTTTTCCCCCCTTTTCCACATTAATCCCTTAATTGGTTAAACAGGACAGGGGTGATCTAGAGCTCCAATGGAGCTGAGAATTTTTGTGTGAATTCCTTGTCACAAGAAAATTCTCTGGACCAAACACTAGCACTTTTCATGGAGTGGTTTGCTCAGAATAATTCCCTTGGCAAATCAGCAAGGAAGAATTTATTCTGAGGTAATACCCCTGTTCATGCTCAACTTAATGAACTACAATTTCAATTATAGCTCATAGAGTTTGCCTGAATTTTCCTAACATTTTTGGGGTTAAGAATTGCCCAGAACTGAATTTCCAAGTTTTGGAAATTCTCTGAAAATGTTTCTGTATTCAAATGAACACAGCACCTTTCAATTTGAATTGCTCTGACCAAATCAACTCCAAATGGTCTGAAACTTTTACAGGGGTTTACTAATGTCCTAAAGAACATTCTGGCAAGATTTGGGGATTTTTGGATGAACCAAACTCCCTCTAAAATTCTTTTGCTGAAAAGCTTTAAAGAATTTTCCAGAATTAATTAATGGGTTTCATACAAATTGGGTTGTGTATTTCGACAGAACTAGGCAAGAGGAAACCAACCCAATTTGAATCACTGAATTTGGAGCTTCCTAGCAAAAGTTATGCAGTTCCAAAGTTTGAACCAATTCTGGAATTCAAATTAATTCGGGAAAAGTTCAAACCCTGCCCGTGTCAACCGTCGGAATCACGCCACACGGGGCCACAGCCCTTTTCCCGCGCCACCACACGGGATCACACGCCACAGCTGATCCGGAGTTTTAAATCTTCAGCTGCTGACACGTGGGCCCGGCGGGTCTTCTTCTTCCTCTCGCTCCCGCGCCTCCCCCTCGCCGGCGCTGTACTGGAGCTCGCCGGACCCAGCTTCCCAGCCACCTCTCGGCCGGAGACTCGCCGCCTGGGGGTTTTCAGGGTCGGGGAACAAGTCTATGGGGTTGGCTCGGGCTGCCGGTGGCCGGAAGTAGGCTGGCGACGAGCCGCGGCCTTCGGTGATGATCGGCACCGCCGCCCGAGCACATTAGCCCGCCAAAAGCTCGGCGGATCCGCTCTAAAGCATCAGTGGAGGTTAGGAAATCTCGGCGTGGCTTCAACCTGGCTCGGAAACGACGGCAACCCGGTTGTCACCGTGCGCCCGCGTGTTCCCGCCATGGCCGCCGACCGAAAAGCTTGAAATTAGCTGTAACCACGGCGTTTCTAGCTAGGGTTGTGGAGGGAAAAGGTTCCCTATCCTCTCTAGTTCTGGTGTGCGCAAAATGAACAACTTTAACCGAGAATTAAGCGTAAATTTCCACAGCTCTTACCCGTGGTCCGGTTTTCCTCGTCCGAGGGGAAAACTTGAAATTCCGAAGCTACGTCGCACGGATTGCTCTGGAATTTGGAGAGGAGCAGCGCAGGGAGTTGGCGCACCTTGGGGTGCTCTTGCTCAGTCGTGAAACTGGTTGGTGTGAGCTGCCCACGGGAGCCCGACGTCGGCTTCCACCGGTTGCACCTCGGCTTCGGTGCTGATACTCGAAATACGGCCGACAGGAACCCCGAACGCTGGAGCTGAGCTGAGGGAACTCTTGTGCACGCGCTGGCGCTCCTTTTTCGTGTTGATCGCTTGAGCAGTCGGGATGCGATGCCGGTTTAGGATCGGGACGAACAGGCGCGGCGCCGGCGGCTTGCTTGCTCGGGAGGAAAAAGAACAGGGCTCGTGGGAGGGCTGTGGCCGACTGAGCACGGCGTAGGGGAGATAAGGGCGCGGGGGAACCGATGCTTGAAGCAGCTCGCGAGGTGCTTCGGTCGTCGGTCGACCGTGCGGTGGCAGCCGGTGGGAGAGCGCAACTCGCTCGAGTGTGAACTGTGGAACCGAGTGACTTAGGCAGTAAGCTTCTCCCCTCTTTTCTCACTGACCAGTGGGGCCCACAGCTCCCCTCTGCCCCAAAATATCTCCAAATTTTTGGCAAATGAATAATTCAAAAGTTTGAAGTCTCAAACTGAGCCACATTTGCATGTTTGGCCAAATTCCATGCAAATTCAAATATTCATTTGAATTCTTTGCACATTTGATTTCCTTTGGAAAAATGGGCAGCAAGACTTTTCAAAAATTAATGAAACTTTGCCTCCCCACTAATTTGGACCTAAGGAATCCAAATATGCCACTTGATCCTTGTGTTAGCTGCTGCAAACAATAGTTTGGACACAACAGTTTTGAATTCCTCATTGTGTGATCATATGTGTATAAACCCTACTTTGTGAAAGTGAAGACTCTCCCCTCTAATCACTCTTTTGATGGAGGTTACATGCTTTTCACAACATTTCCTAAGGTGTCCACAATGAAAATTGTGGTGTTGTGAGATGAAGAAAAGTTTTTACAAGTCCCTTTGAGCTCTGAAGGCGCCACGTGTCCCGCGGGGCCGGAACTCCCCCTCTCCTCAGAGGAAAGCTCCGGGCTCGCCACGTGGCCGGCAGAGCCAGACCTCCCCCCCTCCGCAGGGGTGAGCTTCGAAGGCGCCACGTGTCCAGCGGGGCCGGATTTCCCCTCTCCTCAGAGGTGAGCTCCGAGCCCGCCACGTGGCCAGAAGAGCCGCGCTGCCCGCCCCGGCTCGGTGGGCAGCAGGAGTAAAGGTGCCCCATGCCTTTACCGTACAATACATTTAAGACCCGCGCCTTCCCAAGACGCAGAGACGCGGAGCACGCCCCTGTCAGGAGGCGCAGTGCCCAGTCGCATCACAATGAAGATAGGCACGCCGTGTCAGAGGCTGTACACAAACAAACATAGCGACAAGACATGCCCTGCCGACCCTGCCATCATCAACCGCTACGCATAGCTTGCGGCACGGGCAGGGCATGGCAGGAGGATGACTAGGAAGCTACTGCCAGAGACAGCTACTAGCATTCATTGTAAGATATGGTAGATGGCAGGAAATCACCCCGGGGCCACCTGTCGGGCTGCGGGGCCCCCCTTGTAAGCCACCCGAGTCTTGGACTATAAAAGACTCGGGTAGGCAACGTTACAAGGGGTTCGAGCATTTTAGGTTCGAACTCTAGTAGGTTCGGATCCCTTGGCATTCGACCTTAGTTAGACATCTAGGGCAACTCAGCTCATCTCCAAGCTTAGAACTCCGGTTCTAAGCGCCAAGCAATACACAGAGTAACACTGCTCCCGTGGATGTAGGGTTTTACGCTCCGGCGGCCCGGACCACATAAAAATATTTGTGTCAATCCACCATCATCTCCTTCACATACAACGCGAGACCCTCCGAGAGGACTAGCCCCTCCAGAAAAGAACCTCTGCGGGCTGTCCTGAAGCAGGCCCGGGGGAAGTGTCGATCGCAGACGCTTCGACAGGGGCAATGGAGGAAATGCCCTATTGGTGGGTGTCTACGTCGACGACTTGGTGATCACCGGCACCAAGGATGCGGAGGTGGCAGCGTTCAAGGAAGCGATGAAAAGCCACCTTCCAGATGAGTGACCTGGGATCTCTCTCCTTCTACCTGGGGATCGAGGTGCACCAGCCGACTCTGGGATCATGCTTCGATAGACTGTCTATGCCAAGGCATTGTTGAGCTGGCTGGGCTCACAGACTGCAACCTAGCTCTCACTCCCATGGAGGAGAGACTGAAGCTGAGTTGCAACAGCACGACGGAGGAGGTGGACGCCACGCAGTATCGGCGTTTTGTGGGGAGCCTTCGCTACCTCGCCCACACACGACCGGACTTGACATTCTCTATCGGCTACGTCAGTCGGTTCATGCAGCGACCGATGACGGAGCACCAGCAGGCTGTGAAGAGGATCATCCATTACGTTGCAGGGACTCTCGACCACGGCCTCTACTACCCAAGGTGCCCTGGGGCGGCACACCTTGTCGGGTACAGCGACAGCGACCACGCCGGCGACATCGACACTAGCAAGAGCACGAGCAGGATTATCTTATTCCTCGGCAAGTGCCTCGTTAGCTGGCAGTCGGTCAAGCAGCAGGTGGTGGCCCTGTCCAGCTGCGAGGCCGAGTACATAGCGGCCTCTACCGCTTCGACTCAGGCGCTCTGGCTAGTTCGCCTTCTTGGTGATCTCCTCGGCAAAGACACCGGAGCGCTGGAACTCAGGGTGGACACGTCTTTCATGAACAGAGCAAGCACATCCGGGTGAGGTACCACTTTTCGGAGGCTGCTTGGAGGAAGGGAGCATCAAAGCGTGCTACATCAACACCAAGGACCAGCTTGCAGACCTGCTCACCAAGCCCCTTGGGAGGATCAAGTTCCTTGAGCTTTTCTCCAGGATCGGGATGGTCCAACTCTCCCACAAGACAACACACAGGGGGAGAATGATGGAATAAGTCTTGCACTCTTGGTCTGTGTGGCCCCTAGTTAAGACAACATCTCAAACCTTATTAGGACAACATATTAGTCCTTTGGTAGGACAACATCTTAGTCCTTGTTAGGACAACATCTTAGACCAAGAGGACAGCATATCAGTCCTTGTTAGGATAGCATATTAGTCTTTTGGTAGGATAGTATCTTAGACCAAGAGAACAACATCTCAGTCCTTGTTAGGGCAACATATCAGTCCTTTGGTAGGACAGCATCTTAGACTAGCATCTAGGTATATGATTGGCTGCCTCAGCTATAAATATGTAACTCTAACCCCTACGTTGGGTATGACATTATGTGGAATGAAACAAGAAAAATTTCCCAACTCTTAGTGTCATCCTCTCAATGAGAGTAATACTTCAGATACTAACACAAAACTTGTTATCTATCAGGTGTTTCAGTCTTTTTGAGTAAGGTTCAAATACAAAGCATACACTAGTCGCTTTTGTTGCAATATTAGAACAAATACATACACTTTTAGCTACAGAACTACTGAGGTATGTAAACAGCTACACCCTTTCTCGAATAGTAGCATACTTTGTTCCTGGTTTTGGATTCAAAACATGTTCTCTAACAGGTGTTTCAAACTTTTCGAGTTACTGATCATTTGCATGCAAGTAGATATAACGAAGATTTTTTTTATCAAATGAGCTAAGAATGCGCAACCAGTCATACAAGATATCTTAATAAGTTTGTTCATATGTATTATTCTTTTCTTAAATTTAAGTGGATTATCCAAATTAAAATTAAGAACGGCCATGTGAAGGGCGAGCCTGATGCAGTGCCGCAGTGGTCCTGGATTCAAATCAGCCTCCTTGCAAAATAAGCAAGGGGAGGCTTCCTAGAAATTCCCTTCAATGTGTGGGAGCTTTTAGCACCAGGTACACCATGGTCAGCATAATAATAAAGTTCATGTAAATTAGTTTGTAGCTTTGATCATTCAGGCACAGCACACAAGACTTTCCAATGTAAAACAAGAATCTAATCAATAATTTATTTTCTCTACATAAGTATGTCAATGTCATTCAATAAAAGCATAGATATTAAGATTGGTCATTGATGTTGGGAGTCTACAGCTTACACCTTGAACTTGAAGCTGTTAGGAATATTATCCAAATGAATGGTGTTTTAATCTATCAAGAAATATTATAAAGTGAATGGTGCTTTAAGGCCCTGGGCCTAAGTCAAAAAGAGAAGTGGTGGGATCCATCTGTTCTTTGCAATCGATAAAAATGAAGGTAAAGAGGTGGCAAGAAATAGTAAAATGCTTGAATCAAGCGCTGAGTAGATCGAACATTGAAACAAGGAATCATGTTAGCCTGAAAAGCCATCTTAAATTAACCTTGACTGCCTTATAGCAAAAATGTAATTCTCATGCCTTGCAGTTACAATTTACTAAGAGATACTATTGGATACTACCTTCAGTAACTACCAACTATAACAAACAGTCGGTGATACAAGCTATTTATAATTGTAATTTACTAAGAGAAGATACAGATAGTCAGCTCCCCAGACCCCACATGTGTGGGAGCCTTCGGCACTGGGTACGTCCTTTTTTAATATACAGATAGTCAGCTACTACCTTTAACTACCAAATATAACATGCAGTTGGTAACTGTCAAGCGTTTGAGGCAGAAAAAGAGCCCCCAGAACACTTGATTCAAAAAATGTAGGGTGGTAACAACACCTTCGTATCATCTGGACAGAAAATATACATCTCTGCTTTTCATCAATCACAGAGAATCAGAAGCTGAGCAAAAGTACCACATCCACATTGGCGAACAAATATAAACAAAATACAATTAGTAGATCCTTTAAGCACACTGCGCAACCTTCTTGGTGCCTGTATCAGCATAATGTCAACTTAGCACTTGTAAATGTTTAACAGAGAAAAGGAGGTATCAGTAAGGAGTGATGGTACAGACCAGATGCCAGCACTTGCTTAATGGAGATGCAGAAACTTCAATCTCGTCTATGTCGGGTAGAGGGGGTGATCCGAAGCAAAACACTTTTATTTTTAGGTCATCCCTATCAGTTGATCGCAAGTAAGACCCCCTGGTTATGTTTTCATCCTTCCAGACATCCTTTAAGAAAAATAGGATCGGCTTCTTGCACAGAGACTTCTGAGAATCCCTGATATCAAAATCAAATTCATTTCTCTGACTCATCCTATTGTAAGCAACGTAAGTCCGTTCCGATCGTTCCAATTCACGAGGTAGAACAACATTGGGGTATGCTTCAACAACATATCCCAATGAGATGGCATATGTAATTTTTTCTCTTTGGTCATAACAAATTGAATGCTGCAAGAAGCTCATGGGTTCAATCTTCATAGCTTTTATAAATAGCTCCAAACTTGTAACACCCTCAATTTCATATTCATGCATTGCATATAGGAAAACATTATAAAAGAAATAGAAATGGGAAGAATCATACAAATGAGAGAAAGATAGCTGAAAAGAGACAACTTCAATTCACCGAGGAGCGCTGCCAACACTTCCCGCGGCCTGCTGACCACGTGGCGCCTTCGGAGCTCATCCCTGCGGAGGGGGTGAGGTCCGGCACTGCTGGCCACGTGGCAGGCTCAGTGCTCGCCTCATGAGAAGGGGCGAGGTCCGATCCCGCTGGACACGTGTTGCCTTCAGAGCTAGTCTCTGTGGAAGAAGCGAGGCTCAACCCGCGGGACACGTGTCGACTTCGGAACTCACCCCTGCGGAAGGGATGAGGTCCGCCCCACGGGACACATGACAGGCTCAGAGCTCGCCTCCGAGAGGTCTGATCCCGCGGGACACGTGTCACCCTCGGAGCTCGCCTCCGTGTAACACCCCAAAATTTTGATTCAAAACACTAAACCATGTTCAGAGGGGAATTTAAAAATTTTTGGACGTGTTGCATGTTTTGCAAAAATTCAAATTCAAACTGGAATTCAAATTATACTTAAAACAGAAAAGAAATGGAAAAAGAAAAAGAGAAACGGTAAAAAAACCGGCCAGTGGGCCGAAACCCGCCAGCCGGCCCAGCTTCCCCGCGCCAGCCCGCCCCCGCGCGTGCCGCGCTGCCTCTCACAGACGGGTGGGACCCGCCTGTCATCCCTAACCCCGCGACCCCGGACTTTTCCCCGAGCGCGCGCGATCCTAACCGATCGGAAAACCCGTCCCGCAGCCCGAATTCCGGTCCCAGAGGACTCCAACTCGATCACAACAGACCCACCGCCCTCCCCCGGCTATAAAAACCCCAGCCCCGATCAGTTTTTCCCACGCGATCGCCGATTTTCACTCCTGTGAGCACCGAGACTTCGCCGGTGAATTCTGGCCGATCTAAGCTCGGAAACTCTGATCTAACTCGCTGGTCTCGATCCACCGCCTCCGGGGAACTTTGCAGGTGCAGAAAACTCGGAGAGTTACGGTGTAAACGCAGCGCCGACGAGCTTCGCCGTGGTTTTGCCTCGGACCTCGCCGCCGATCACTTTCCAGGACCCCCGAGCTCGAGAAAACCCCCGAGGTGAGATCCCTGACCTCCCCTCTACCGATCTAGGCCATAAGATCCCAGTTCTAGGCAGAATTCTCGAGGATCCGAAACTTTCCGGCGAGATCGCCGCTTCCCGCCGCCGTGCGCCGCCGGCAGCGCCGCCCGCGCTCGATCAGAGCAACGTGGCCGCTTGTGCGCCGTTTATTTTAAATCGCACGGTAGACTTTAAAACCCCGCGTACTCAACCTTGCATATTTGTTGGTTTATATTGCTGCTCAGGTCAAGATAATGAAGTGGTGTTTAATGATCAAGACTTTGGACCCGAAGAAGGATTCTAGGTTCATGGAGTCCCCCGGGCAACGCCTGTGACGGAGCCCACGAGAATAATAATTCCGCTGCTAGTTTATTTACTTGTGATGAACTTATTATTGCCCATCGAGACATTTGCTATGTAAGACTTATTTATATTTGACACCTGGCTTGTAATAAATGATGCTTCACTATTTGTCATCACATGTATGAGAAAATGATCCTGGCATACATGTGATATTCACTCGGTTGTTCTTCGGATAAACCGGGTGTGACAGAGGTGGTATCGTCCACCAATCAGCAGCAGGTCCCTGCAACTGATGAGAGGCAAACAGCACCCTCTCATACCCTTTGCATTGTATTATCCTCATCTTACTTTCAATGGTCTTCAGCCAATCATCTGCCTCCAGAGGTTCAGCAGCACTTGCAAACTTTGGAGGTTGAGTTCCTAGAAACTCACTCAACCTTGGTTGGCGTGGTGCAGCTTGTGGAGGTGGAACTTGATGCAAGTTGGCCACCACTTGAGTCAAGTTCTGGATGAGTTGATTTTGATTCTCCAGCATTTGGTGGAGAGGATCAACTTCTTCACGGCGACCACCCCGGTCCTGGCCTCCAGAAAGATGAGGGTTGCATGCCTCATCATTGTTGTTGGCGGGGTTGGCAGCACGTCCTTTTCCTCTTCCAGCCATCTGGCAGAATCAACAAATGTTAATTTGATCCCAATTAGTATCGTCTTACTACTTTCATTTGTTGGTACTTTGAGGTGTTGAGGCTTTGTTAAAATTTTACGAGGGTTTATATCTCACACCAAATAAATGCACTATTATTTCTTGTGGGTTCACACACCAAAGCAAAACAATCAGAAGACGAGGCTGTGGACAATTGCTCATGGCTTCCACAACTCACGTCACACACCAAGCATTATCACACCATTAACTACGTAACGACTCGACTACTCGACCTCTTGCTAGCTAGGGGAAAGACTCTACACTACTCGTCCTCTTGAGCTGGCTCCTCGGGATCTTCCTCCTCATTTCGGCTACCTTCTGACTCTGCTTTGGGTGGGGAGGCTGCTGGTGGAGAAGTGCGACGACGCCTGATCGCTCGGCGATCCGGGGAGTCAGGAGTCCATGGATCACTCACGGTGACACACAGTTCATTCCCATCTCCTCTTTCTCTCGCCTTTAAGCAAGCTCGCAGCAACGCCTCCGTTTCCTTCAGGGTGTCTCGGACATCCTGAAGCTCTTGTTGATACTCCTGCAGTCGAGTGCTGAGCATAGCAGCATCCTCCAAGCACAAGTCCATGTGCTCATGGGAAGTCCCTTGCTGCACCGGTGGGTACTTGTACTCCGTGGTACCACTCTCACGTTGGAGGACATACATGTACTCAGTTTTGTCCAAGTGGCGACGATAGATGTGACTCTGGCAGGTGATGGCCTCCCAGGTGACATCTCTCTCCGCGTCAACTTGTGTTGCTCGACAAGCTGGAGAGTGGTGAATCTTAAGCAGCTGATTCTCGTGTATAATCCTCATCTCCGAACTCCATTCTTCCCTCTTCTCATGGATGGTCCTGGTGGAGTTGTAGTGGATGATTAGCTTGCCCGTATTGCCGGCGGCTTCGAGCATACGTCGAAGACGGCGCAACAAATCTCCAACTGCCAATCAGTAGGAAAGGTACGTCACTGGACGACTCTCCTCTCTTTCGGCAAGGGCAACTACGGGAACTCTCCCTCCCGTGGACTTGCGAGCAGTGCGTATCATGCGAACCATCTAAAACAAAAAGAATTTAAAAATTAGGTTAGATAAACTTTTTAAACAAAAATCCCATTTTGAAGGAAAATTTGGGGTAAGATGAAGAAAATGACTCCTTAAATAACACTCTTTAACCCACACCTTGGAAAATAGTTTTTAAGAAAATAGGGCCCTTAAATACGTCCATTTCTACCTAGGTCCACGTTCCTACGGGCAACCTTGGCTCTGATACCACCTCTGTCACACCCGGTTTTTCCGAAGAACAACCAAGTGAATATCACATGTATGCCAGGATCATTTTCTCATACATGTGATGACAAATAGTGAAGCATCATTTATTACAAGCCAGGTGTCGAATATAAATAAGTCTTACATCGTAAATGTCTCAATGGACAATAATACGTTCATCACAAGTAAATAAACTAGCAGCGGAATATTATTCTTTAGGGCTCCATCACAGGCGTTGCCCGGGGGTCTTCATGAACCTAAAAACCTTCCTCGGGTCCAAAATCTTGGTCATTATACACCACCTCATTATCTTGACCTGAGCAGCAATATAAACCAACAAATATGCAAGGTTGAGTACCAATGGTACTCAGCAAGTGTGGGAAAATTATATCATGCATGGCTAGAACAAGGATAGGTTGAACTCATGGTTAAAGCATTACGCAATTAATACCTATCACCTTAGCTTATTAAGCACCTACATTACTACACAGGTGAAATGGTCCCAATCTCCCATCCCATCATCATAAACCAATAACCATAATCATCATTTCAAATGTTAAGCTCCCCGCTTAACTTCCAAAACCATCAATCCTCTAATCATGAATAAGTCCAGGCCGCTCTTAACAGTGAGCACGGCTGTCAAGACAGTTTTAACTCTGCAGAGTTTGTACCACTGTACCCACAAGTAGTGATTTCATCCCCCGTTGCCGGGTGGACTAAAAGAACATCCATTATGCCAGTGGCTACGTTCCACATTTACACTTCCCAGGTGTGCAGCCAGGAGATCACTACAAAGCCTTTACAAAGGGATTCCCGACAAGCGTGGGCCCACTGAGGTTTCACCCCTAACAGCATACAAGAGGCTCCAACCCCGCTGCAGTGGCCCCCTCTTGAGCCTTGCGGTTCATATGGTAGTCCAGCTGACACCTACTCCCCGCACCATCCAACACACCCATACTACGCCGGGGATACACCTAATTAATTGGCCAAGCTGCCCCATCTCAGCATGTGGTTGGCACTGTAAAGCCGGGTTACATGCTCCATGAACCGGTCCTTAGGATCCAGGCAAGTACTAAACACAAACCCAAGTCTCGTGCACCCAGCACACAACCAAAACATCCAACTTGCCTTGATCCCTACCTCTACATAACTCACAATGTCTCATTCAAGAGTATGGTAATATAAACTGATGATCTCATGTCCCAAATATCCCATTCTAAGCATGGCTAAGCATATGCATGTAAATAAATGACATGACAAAATAAATCCCAACCCAAGCTACAAGGAAACAAGGTAATGCAATTCTAGGGAAACTTTCCTAGCATGGGTTTCATATTTCATTTGACAATGCAAATAATTCTATCTACACATCCTAGCATAGGATCAAAGTGGTCAAGGACACTTGCCTCCTTCTTGCTGCTCTTGAAATGGGTAGTCCTAATCTTGGAAATGAACAACTTGTTCTTGAACAGGTTCTACTTCATACCATCACACATAGCAAAAGAAAAACAACAATCATAAGACATAGTTCACACCTCTACTTCATACAAACCACACATTCATATTTATGAAATTCATTCACCATTATATGTGTTGTGTTTCAGTTTTTAAATAAATTCCTTACATTAAACTACCAAGTATGTATGGAAAGTATTTTTCTTCTCCATATGTGCTTTCACAACTTCTATCAACCCTAAACTGAACTCTTTGGATTTTAGAAACTCCATTTATCATTTACTAGTTGCTATATTTTCAGATTTATATTCCTATGCATAATTGTGTATTTTATTATTAAATTAGTAATACACATCACCTAAACAGAATAGGTTCTGGTCCTAAATAATTTAAAATCATATTTTGACCTTGGCTTCTGATGTAGACCCTTTCATAATTATTTTCCCTATTTTTCTATAACTATTCTTTACTTAAAATGTGTCCCTATATTAATAAATGTGAATAATAGATGAAACAGATTTATTTCAGCCCAAAAATATATTTTTATCTCACTCCAAAGTTTTCTAAGTACTGAGAAAGTTTTTAATTAATTTTGACAATTATGTTTGTCCTCCTTTTTAATTTTTAAACACTAGTTACATATTCAATTTTCTAAATTAATTACTAAACAGGGTTAAAATAATGAACTCACCCCATTACAGGGTCTATAATATTATTTTCATAATTTCCAGGGGTCTAGCTACACTTATCAGAGGTGTTTTTCCTAAATTTTATTAAGTCCAGGGGGTAAAACTGATTTTTAAATGAATTTACATGATTTTCTGGAGTTCCAGGGGCTAGATCTGAAGTTTCCGGGGCTAGCTCTCAATTCCAGAGAACCCCAGGGGGTAGCACGTAAGAATTCCTGTCTTTATAACGCGGGGCTGACGTGGACCGTCCGATTTTAAACCGACGGCTGAGATTATAACATCGAACCGGTACGCGGGGATTTAAAGTCTACCGTGCGATTTAAAATAAACGGCGCACAAGCGGCCACGTCGCTCTGATCGAGCGCGGGGCAGCGCTGCCGGCGGCGCACGGCGGCGGGAAACGGCGATCTCGCCGGAAAGTTTCGGATCCTCGAGAATTCTGCCTAGAACTGTGATCTTATGGCCTAGATCGGTAGAGGGGAGGTCAGGGATCTCACCTCGGGGGTTTTCTCGAGCTCGGGGGTCCTGGAAAGTGATCGGCGGCGAGGTCCGAGGCAAAACCACGGCGAAGCTCGTCGGCGCTGCGTTTACACCGTAACTCTCCGAGTTTTCTGCACCTGCAAAGTTCCCCGGAGGCGGTGGATCAAGACCAGCGAGTTAGATCAAAGTTTCCGAGCTTAGATCGGCCAGAATTCACCGGCGAAGTCTCGGTGCCGCCTACGTGGCCGCCCATCATGACCCTGAGAACATCACTTGGGAAGAGTTCAAGCGTAGCTTCCGCAACCATTACATCCCAAGAGGTGAACTCAAAAACAAGAGGAAGGAATTTTTGGGACTGCAGCAGGGAAACATGACTGTGAGGGAGTACCTCACTAAATTTACTCAACTATCCCGTTATGCTCCAGGAGACATAGAGACTGATGAGCAGAAACAAGATTGTTTCGTGGAAGGACTTACCGCAGAGATGCAGTGTGCAATGTCCTCCAATGAGTATGAAAGCTTCCAAAAGATGGGGGACAAAGCATTTGTGGTAGAAAGGAAGCTAAAGGCCCTGGAAAATGAGAATAAGAGGAAGGCCGGGTGGTCACATCAAGCCTCAGGGAGCAACACCCGCCCACGTATGATGCAGCAACCCACGGGGCAGATGAGTCGTGCTGCGGTACCCTATTCAGCACCAAGAGGGTACAACCCAAACTACAGGCCACCCGCAGCACCAGCACAGCCGCCACGTCAGTTTGTGCAGCAGCCTCGCCCCGCATATCCACCTCGACCAGCAGTGCAAGGACCCCCAAACCAACCCCAAGACAACAAGGGCCAAGCACCTAAGATTGGGGTGCAATGTTTCAGCTGTGGTGAAGTGGGGCACTACGCCCATAAATGCCCAAAGAAGAAGCCTGCGCCGTTATAATCTCAGCCGTCGGTTTAAAATCGGACGGTCCACGTCAGCCCCGCGTTATAAAGACTGGAATTCTTACGTGCTACCCCCTGGGGTTCTCTGGAATTGAGAGCTAGCCCCGGAAACTTCAGATCTAGCCCCTGGAACTCCAGAAAATCATGTAAATTCATTTAAAAATCAGTTTTAGCCCCTGGACTTAACAGAAATTAGGAAAAACACCTCTGATAAGTGTAGCTAGACCCCTGGAAATTATGAAAATAATATTATAGACCCTGTAAGGGGGTGAGTTCATTATTTTAACCCTGTTTAGTAGTTAATTTAGAAAATTGAATATGTAACTAGTGTTTAAAAATTAAAAAGTGGGACAAACATAATTGTCAAAATTAATTAAAAACTTTCTCAGTACTTAGAAAACTTTGGAGTGAGATAAAAATATATTTTTGGGCTGAAATGAATCTGTTTCATCTATTATTCACATTTAATAGTATAGGGACACATTTTTAAGTAAAGAATAGTTATAGAAAAATAGGGAAAATAATTATGAAATAGTCTACATCAGAAGCCAAGGTTAAAAATATGTTATTGAATTATTTAGGAACAGAACCTATACTGTTTAGATGATGTGTATTACTAATTTCATAATAAAATACACTATTATGCATAGGAATATAAATCTGAAAATATAGCAACTAGTAAATGATATATGGAGTTTCTAAAATCCAAAGAATTCAGTTTAGGGTTGGTAGAAATTCTGAAGGCACATATGGAGAAGAAAAATACTTTTCATACACACCTGGTAGTGAAAAGGTGTAGTAATTTAATATGAGGAATTTATTTAAAACTGAAACACAACACATATAATGGTAAATGAATTTCATAAATGTGAATGTGTGGTTTGTATGAAGTGTAAGTGTGAACTATGTCTTATGGATTGTTGTTTTTCTTTTGCTATGTGTGATGGTATGAAGTAGAACCTGTTCAAGAACAAGTTATTCATTTCCAAGACCAGGAATATCCATTTCAAGAGCAGCAAGAAGGAGGCAAGTGTCCTTGACCACTTTGATCCTATGTTAGGATGTGTAGATAGAATTATTTGCATTGTCAAATGAAATATGAAACCCATGCTAGGAAAGTTTCCCTAGAATTGCATTACCTTGTTTTCTTGTAGCTTGGGTTGGGATTTATTTTGTCATGTCATTTATTTGCATGCATTTGCTTAGCCATGCTTAGAATGTGATATTTGGGAAATGAGATCATCAGTTTATTATACCATACTCTTGAATGAGACATTGTGAGTTATGTAGAGGTAGGGATCAATGCAAGTTGGATGTTTTGGTTGTGTGCTGGGTGCACGAGACTTGGATTTGTGTTTAGTACTTGCCTGGATCCTAAGGACCGGTTCATGGAGCATGTAACCCGGCTTTACAGTGCCAACCACATGCTGAGATGGGGCAGCTTGGCCAATTAATTAGGTGTATCCCCGGCGTAGTATGGGTGTGTTGGATGGTGCGGGGAGTAGGTGTCAGCTGGACAACCATATGAACCGCAAGGCTCAAGAAGGGGCCACTGCAGCGGGGTTGGAGCCTCTTGTATGCTGTTAGGGGTGAAACTTCAGTGGGCCCACGCTCGTCGGGAATCCCTTTGTAAAGGCTTCGTAGTGATCTCCTGGCTGCACACCTGGGAAGTGTGAATGTGGATCGTAGCCACTGGCATAATGGAGGTTCTTTTAGTCCACCCGGCAACGGGGGATGAAATCACTACTTGTGGGTACAGTGGTACAAACTCTGCAGAGTCAAAACTGTCTTCACAGCCGTGCTCACGGTTAAGAGCGGCCTGGACTTATTCATGATTAGAGGATTGATGGTTTTGGAAGTTAAGCGGGGAGCTTAACATTGGAAATGATGTTATGGTTATTGGGTTATGATAATGGGTTGGGAGATTGGGACCATTTCACCTGTGTAGTAATGTAGGTGCTCAATAAGCTAAGGTGATAGGTATTAATTGCGTAGTGCTTTAACCATGAGTTCAACCTCTCCTTGTTCTAGCCATGCATGATATAATTTTCCCACACTTGCTGAGTACCATTGGTACTCAACCTTGCATATTTGTTGGTTTATATTGCTGCTCAGGTCAAGATAATGAGGTGGTGTATAATGACCAAGATTTTGGACCCGAGGAAGGTTTTTAGGTTCATGAAGACCCCCGGGCAACGCCTGTGATGGAGCCCTAAAGAATAATATTCCGCTGCTAGTTTATTTACTTGTGATGAAGCATTAGTGTCCACTGAGACATTTGCGATGTAAGACTTATTTATATTCGACACCTGGCTTGTAATAAATGATGCTTCACTATTTGTCATCACATGTATGAGAAAATGATCCTGGCATACATGTGATATTCACTTGGTTGTTTCTTCGGAAAAACCGGGTGTGACAGAGGTGGTATCAGAGCCAAGGTTGCCCGTAGGAACGTGGACCTAGGTAGAAATGGACGTATTTAAGGGCCCTATTTTCTTAAAAACTATTTTCCAAGGTGTGGGTTGAAAAGTGTTATTTAAGGAGTCATTTTCTTCATCTTACCCCAAATTTTCTTCCAAAATGGGATTTTTGTTTAAAAGTTTATCTAACCTAATTTCTAAACTCCTTTTGTTTTAGATGGTTCGCATGATTCGCACCGCTCGCAAGTCCACGGGAGGGAGAGTTCCCGTAGTTGCCCTTGCCGAAAGAGAGGAGAGTCGTCCAGTGACGTACCTTTTCTACGGATTGGCAGTAGGAGACTTGTTGCGCCGTCTTCGACGTATGCTCGAAGCCGCAGGCAATACGGGCAAGCTAATCATCCACTATAACTCCACCAGGACCATCCGTGAGAAGAGGGAAGAATGGAGTTCAGAGATGAGGATTATACACGAGAATCAGCTGCTTAAGATTCACCACTCCCCAGCTTGTCGAGCAACACAAGTTGACGCAGAGAAAGATGTCACCTGGGAGGCCATCACCTGCCAGAGTCACATCTATCGTCGCCACTTGGACAAAACTGAGTACATGTATGTCCTCCAACGTGAGAGTGGTACCACGGAGTACAAGTACCCACCGGTGCAGCAAGGGACTTCCCATGAGCACATGGACTTGTGCTTGGAGGATGCTGCTATGCTCAGCACTCGACTGCAGGAGTGTCAACAAGAGCTTCAGGATGTCCGAGACACCCTGAAGGAAACGGGGGCGTTGCTGCGAGCTTGCTTAAAGGCGAGAGAAAGAGGAGATGGGAATGAACTGTGTGTCACCGTGAGTGATACATGGACTCCTGACTCCCCGGATCGCCGAGCAATCAGGCGTCGTCGCACTTCTCCACCAGCAGCCTCCCCACCCAAAGCAGAGTCAGAAGGTAGCCGAAATGAGGAGGAAGATCCCGAGGAGCCAGCTCAAGAGGACGAGTAGTGTAGAGTCTTTCCCGTAGCTAGCAAGAGGTCGAGTAGTCGAGTCGTGACATAGTTAATGGTGTGATAATGCTTGGTGTGTGACGTGAGTTGTGGAAGCCATGAGCAATTGTCCACAGCCTCGTCTTCAGATTGTTTTGCTTTGGTGTGTGAACCCACAGAAAATAATAGTGCATTTATTTGGTGTGAGATATGTGTCCCCGTAAAAGTATAACAAAGCCTCAACACTTCAAAGTGCAAACTAATGAAAGTAGTAAGATGATACTAAATGATTTCAACTTGACATTGGTTGATTCTGCCAGATGGCCGGAAGAGGAAAAGTACGTGCTGCCAACCCCGCCAACAACAACGATGAGGCATGCAACCCTCATCTTTCTGGAGGCCAGGACCAGGGTGGTCGCCGTGAAGAAGTTGATCCTCTCCACCAAATGCTGGAGAATCAAAATCAACTCATCCAGAACTTGACTCAAGTGGTGGCCAACTTGCATCAAGTTCCACCTCCACAAGCTGCACCACGCCAACCAAGGTTGAGTGAGTTTCTAGGAACTCAACCTCCAAAGTTTGCAAGTGCTGCTGAACCGCTGGAGGCAGATGATTGGCTGAAGACCATTGAAAGTAAGATGAGGATTATACAATGCCAAGGGTATGAGAGGGTGCTGTTTGCCTCTCATCAATTGCATGGACCTGCTGCTGATTGGTGGACCGCCTACGTGGCCGCCCATCATGACCCTGAGAACATCACTTGGGAAGAGTTCAAGCGTAGCTTCCGCAACCATTACATCCCAAGAGGTGAACTCAAAAACAAGAGGAAGGAATTTTTGGAACTGCAGCAGGGAAACATGACTGTGAGGGAATACCTCACTAAATTTACTCAACTATCCCGTTATGCTCCACGAGACATAGAGACTGATGAGCAGAAACAAGATTGTTTCGTGGAAGGACTTACCGCAGAGATGCAGTGTGCAATGTCCTCCAATGAGTATGAAAGCTTTCAAGAGATGGTGGACAGAGCGTTTGTGGTGGAAAGGAAGCTAAAGGCACTGGAAAATGAGAATAAGAGGAAGGCGGGGTGGTCACATCAGGCCTCAGGGAGCAACACCCGCCCACGTATGATGCAGCAACCTACGGGGCAGACAAACCGTGCTGCGATACCCTATTCAGCACCAAGAGGGTACAACCCAAACTACAGGCCTCCCGCAGCACCAGCACAGCCGCCACGTCAGTTTGTGCAGCAGCCTCGCCCCGCATATCCACCTCGACCAGCAGTACAAGGACCCCCAAACCAACCCCAAGACAACAAAGGCCAGGCATCTAAGATTGGGGTGCAATGCTTCAGCTGTGGTGAAGTGGGGCACTACGCCCATAAGTGTCCAAAGAAGAAGCCCACGCAGCCACAACAGCAGAATGTAGTGAGAGGACGGGTGAACCACGTCACTATGGAGGAAGCACAAGAGGCACCCGACGTGGTAGTTGGTAAGTTTCCTGCCAATTTACACCTTGCAACTCTGCTGTTTGATTCTGGTGCTACCCACTCGTTCATTGCTCAAGGGTTTGTTAAGAAGTATGACCTAGCAACCACACAAATGAACCATATGCTAGCCGTAAACTCTCCAGGTGGAGAAATAAGGACAAGACAAGTGTGTCCCAAAGTGAGCCTAGACATTAATGGGGTAGTATTTACTGCTAACCTCATAGTGATAGATTCACAAGGGATAGATATTATTTTGGGTATGGATTGGTTGACCAAACATAAAGGAATCATCCATTGTTCGACCAGAACGGTGGAATTAACTCACCCCAGTGGTACCAGAGTAAAGTTCATAACAATACACGAGCCTAGGAGGGACATTAAATTAAATCAAGTGGAGGTGAAAGTTGAGGAAATCAGGACCATCAGGGATTATCCAGATGTTTTTCCGGAGGAGTTGCCAGGTATGCCTCCCGACCGTGACGTGGAATTCGCAATTGAGCTAGTACCGGGGACAGCCCCGATATACAAGAGACCTTATCGAATGGACTCCAAGCAGCTAGAAGAGCTCAAGGATCATTTGAGAGAATTGACGGAGAAGGGGTATATTCGCCCTAGTTCCTCACCATGAGGAGCTCCGGTAATATTTGTGCCCAAGAAAGACGGAACCCAAAGGTTATGCGTGGATTACCGTGCCTTGAATGAGGTAACCATCAAGAACAAGTACCCATTGCCTCGCATTGAAGACTTGTTTGATCAGTTGAGGGGAGCTTGTGTGTTCTCGAAAATTGATCTCAGGTCGGGATACCACCAACTCAAGATAAGGCAATCTGATATTCCCAAGACAGCTTTCGTATCTCGGTACGGACTGTATGAATACACTGTCATGCCTTTCGGGCTAACCAATGCCCCGGCATATTTCATGTACCTCATGAACAAGGTATTCATGGAATATTTGGACAAATTTGTGGTGGTTTTCATAGATGATATTCTCGTCTTCTCCAAAGATGAAGAAGAACATGAGAAACATCTAAGGTTGGTGTTGCAGAGGTTGAGAGAACACCAACTATATGCCAAGTTGAGCAAGTGTGAGTTTTGGCTGAAGAGAGTTCCCTTTTTAGGACATATAATCTCGGAGGGAGGAATCTCCGTAGATCCCGCCAAAATCGAGGATATCCAGAAGTGGAAGACCCCTGAAAATGTCGGGGAAGTTCGAAGCTTTTTGGGATTGGCTGGATACTATCGACGGTTTATTGAGGGATTCTCCAAGATCTCGAGACCTCTCACCAAACTGTTGGAAAAGGGAATCACATTCACCTGGACGCCACAGTGCGATACGAGCTTTCAGGAGCTAAAGAAGAGATTGACAACAGCCCCAGTGCTGGTTATGCCAGATATGCAGAAGAATTTCACAGTGTACTGCGATGCCTCTGGAAATGGGTTGGGATGTGTTCTCATGCAAGAAGGACATGTCGTGGCTTATGCATCCCGGCAGCTTCGGAAGCACGAGAAGAACTATCCTACACATGACCTAGAACTAGCTGCAGTGGTACACGCGTTGAAAATTTGGCAGCACTATTTGATGGGGAAGAGGACAGAGATATATACGGAACATAAGAGTTTGAAGTACATATTCACACAGCCAGATCTCAACCTCAGACAAAGGAGATGGTTAGAGCTAATCAATGACTTTGATGTGGGCATCAACTATCATTCCGGGAAAGCAAACGTCGTGGCCGATGCTTTGAGTCGGAAAGTGCAGGTCAATAAGTTGAGTTTGAATGACATGCCTGCAGAATTGAAGGACGAGGTTATAAGACTCAATCTATGTCTAGTAAATAGTGGTGAAGCCATCGCCATGGAAGTGGACTCCACACTCGAGCGAGACATACGCGAGAGTCAAAAGAATGATGAGAAGATACAAGAGATCAGACAGCTCATAAAGGAAAATAAAGCTCCTGGTTTTAGAGAGGATGAACAAGGAACGGTGTGACACGGGAAAAGGATCTGTGTGCCAGAAGTAAAAGAGATCCGTGAATTAATTTTGAAGGAGGCTCACGATTCCGACTATTCCATTCATCCTGGGAGTACGAAGATGTACCAGGACCTCAAAAGCAGGTATTGGTGGTATGGCATGAAGCGAGATGTCGCGGAACATGTTGCCCTATGTGACACATGTCAGTTGGTGAAAGCCGAACATCAACGACCCGCGGGATTATTGCAACCACTCAAAGTGCCTGAATGAAAATGGGAAGAAATCGGCATGGATTTTGTCGTGGGATTGCCTAGGACCCAATCCGGGTATGATTCAATATGGGTCATTATTGATAGGCTAACCAAGGTAGCTCATTTCATTCCTGTGAAAGAAAGCTACAGCGGATCCAAATTGGCAGAATTGTACATGTCAAGGATTGTGTGTTACCATGGAGTGCCAAAGAAGATAGTGTCGGACCGAGGGACACAGTTCACCTCGAGGTTTTGGCAGAAGTTGCATGAAACCATGGGAACCCATCTGAACTTTAGTTCTGCCTATCATCCCCAAACTGACGGGCAGACGGAGAGAACTAATCAGATCCTTGAAGATATGTTAAGGGCATGTGCACTCAAAAACAATAGGAGTTGGGACAAGAACTTATCGTATGCGGAGTTTTCCTATAACAACAGCTATCAAGCTAGTATGAAGATGTCACCGTTTGAAGCTTTGTATGGAAGAAAGTGCAGAACTCCCCTATTTTGGAACCAAACAGGAGAAAGTAAAGTGTTTGGTTCAGAAGTGCTACAAGAAGCCGAGGCAAAGGTGAGGGAGATTCGCAACAACTTGAGGATAGCACAAACACGCCAAAAGAGCTATGCCGATGTACGAAGAAGAGAGCTCGTTTTCAACGTGGGAGATTATGTTTATCTCAAGGTGTCCCCTATCAGAGGGCTTCGTCGGTTCAAGGTGAAAGGGAAGTTGTCACCTCGATACATCGGACCCTTTCAAGTTTTGGAAAGAAAAGGCGAAGTGGCGTATCAACTAGAGTTACCGGTCCATCTATCGGACGTGCACGATGTATTTCATGTGTCACAACTCAAGAAATGCCTGAGGACGCCTGAAGAGGTGTTACCCATGGATGAAGTGGATGTAGCTGAAGATTTGTCTTATGCCGAGCAACCATACAAGATTTTGGAGACAATGGAACGCCTCACCAGAAATAAAAGAATCCGGATGTGCAAGGTGCAGTGGAAGCATCACTCAGAAGAGGAAGCCACCTGGGAACGGGAAGATGAGCTCAAGGCACAATTTCCGGAATTGTTTTCTTAGAAACACCAATCTCGAGGACGAGATTTCTTTTAAGGGGGGTAGAGCTGTAACACCCCAAAATTTTGATTCAAAACACTAAACCATGTTCAGAGGGGAATTTAAAAATTTTTGGACGTGTTGCATGTTTTGCAAAAATTCAAATTCAAACTGGAATTCAAATTATACTCAAAACAGAAAAGAAATGGAAAAAGAAAAAGAGAAACGGGAAAAAAACCGGCCAGTGGGCCGAAACCCGCCAGCCGGCCCAGCTTCCCCGCGCCAGCCCGCCCCCGCGCGCGCCGTGCTGCCTCTCACAGACGGGTGGGACCCGCCTGTCATCCCTAACCCCGCGACCCCGGACTTTTCCCCGAGCGCGCGCGATCTTAACCGATCGGAAAACCCGTCCCGCAGCCCGAATTCCGGTCCGAGAGGACTCCAACTCGATCACAACAGACCCACCACCCTCCCCCGGCTATAAAAACCCCAGCCCCGATCAGTTTTTCCCACGCGATCGCCGATTTTCACTCCGGTGAGCACCGAGACTTCGCCGGTGAATTCTGGCCGATCTAAGCTCGGAAACTCTGATCTAACTCGCTGGTCTTGATCCACCGCCTCCGGGGAACTTTGCAGGTGCAGAAAACTCGGAGAGTTACGGTGTAAACGCAGCGCCGACGAGCTTCGCCGTGGTTTTGCCTCGGACCTCGCCGCCGATCACTTTCCAGGACCCCCGAGCTCGAGAAAACCCCCGAGGTGAGATCCCTGACCTCCCCTCTACCGATCTAGGCCATAAGATCCCAGTTCTAGGCAGAATTCTCGAGGATCCGAAACTTTCCGGCGAGATCGCCGCTTCCCGCCGCCGTGCGTCGCCGGCAGCGCCGCCCGCGCTCGATCAGAGCAACGTGGCCGCTTGTGCGCCGTTTATTTTAAATCGCACGGTAGACTTTAAAACCCCGCGTACCGGTTCGATGTTATAATCTCAGCCGTCGGTTTAAAATCAGATGGTCCACGTCAGCCCCGCGTTATAAAGACTGGAATTCTTACGTGCTACCCCCTGGGGTTCTCTGGAATTGAGAGCTAGCCCCGGAAACTTCAGATCTAGCCCCTGGAACTCCAGAAAATCATGTAAATTCATTTAAAAATCAGTTTTAGCCCCTGGACTTAACAGAAATTAGGAAAAACACCTCTGATAAGTGTAGCTAGACCCCTAGAAATTATGAAAATAATATTATAGACCCTGTAAGGGGGTGAGTTCATTATTTTAACCCTGTTTAGTAGTTAATTTAGAAAATTGAATATGTAACTAGTGTTTAAAAATTAAAAAGTGGGACAAACATAATTGTCAAAATTAATTAAAAACTTTCTCAGTACTTAGAAAACTTTGGAGTGAGATAAAAATATATTTTTGGGCTGAAATGAATCTGTTTCATCTATTATTCACATTTAATAGTATAGGGACACATTTTTAAGTAAAGAATAGTTATAGAAAAATAGGGAAAATAATTATGAAATAGTCTACATCAGAAGCCAAGGTTAAAAATATGTTATTGAATTATTTAGGAACAGAACCTATACTATTTAGATGATGTGTATTACTAATTTCATAATAAAATACACTATTATGCATAGGAATATAAATCTGAAAATATAGCAACTAGTAAATGATATATGGAGTTTCTAAAATCCAAAGAATTCAGTTTAGGGTTGGTAGAAATTCTGAAGGCACATATGGAGAAGAAAAATACTTTTCATACACACCTGGTAGTGAAAAGGTGTAGTAATTTAATATGAGGAATTTATTTAAAATTGAAACACAACACATATAATGGTAAATGAATTTCATAAATGTGAATGTGTGGTTTGTATGAAGTGTAAGTGTGAACTATGTCTTATGGATTGTTATTTTTCTTTTGCTATGTGTGATGGTATGAAGTAGAACCTGTTCAAGAACAAGTTATTCATTTCCAAGACCAGGAATATCCATTTCAAGAGCAGCAAGAAGGAGGCAAGTGTCCTTGACCACTTTGATCCTATGTTAGGATGTGTAGATAGAATTATTTGCATTGTCAAATGAAATATGAAACCCATGCTAGGAAAGTTTCCCTAGAATTGCATTACCTTGTTTCCTTGTAGCTTGGGTTGGGATTTATTTTGTCATGTCATTTATTTGCATGCATTTGCTTAGCCATGCTTAGAATGGGATATTTGGGAAATGAGATCATCAGTTTATTATACCATACTCTTGAATGAGACACTGTGAGTTATGTAGAGGTAGGGATCAAGGCAAGTTGGATGTTTTGGTTGTGTGCTGGGTGCACGAGACTTGGGTTTGTGTTTAGTACTTGCCTGGATCCTAAGGACCGGTTCATGGAGCATGTAACCCGGCTTTACAGTGCCAACCACATGCTGAGATGGGGCAGCTTGGCCAATTAATTAGGTGTATCCCCGGCGTAGTATGGGTGTGTTGGATGGTGCGGGGAGTAGGTGTCAGCTGGACTACCATATGAACCGCAAGGCTCAAGAGGGGGCCACTGCAGCGGGGTTGGAGCCTCTTGTATGCTGTTAGGGGTGAAACCTCAGTGGGCCCACGCTCGTCGGGAATCCCTTTGTAAAGGCTTCGTAGTGATCTCCTGGCTGCACACCTGGGAAGTGTGAATGTGGATCGTAGCCACTGGCATAATGGAGGTTCTTTTAGTCCACCCGGCAACGGGGGATGAAATCACTACTTGTGGGTACAGTGGTACAAACTCTGCAGAGTCAAAACTGTCTTGACAGCCGTGCTCACGGTTAAGAGCGGCCTGGACTTATTCATGATTAGAGGATTGATGGTTTTGGAAGTTAAGTGGGGAGCTTAACATTGGAAATGATGTTATGGTTATTGGGTTATGATAATGGGTTGGGAGATTGGGACCATTTCACCTGTGTAGTAATGTAGATGCTCAATAAGCTAAGGTGATAGGTATTAATTGCGTAGTGCTTTAACCATGAGTTCAACATCTCCTTGTTCTAGCCATGCATGATATAATTTTCCCACACTTGTTGAGTACCATTGGTACTCAACCTTGCATATTTGTTGGTTTATATTGCTGCTCAGGTCAAGATAATGAGGTGGTGTATAATGACCAAGATTTTGGACCCGAGGAAGGTTTTTAGGTTCATGAAGACCCCCGGGCAACGCTTGTGATGGAGCCCTAAAGAATAATATTCCGCTGCTAGTTTATTTACTTGTGATGAAGCATTAGTGTCCATTGAGACATTTGCGATGTAAGACTTATTTATATTCGACACCTGGCTTGTAATAAATGATGCTTCACTATTTGTCATCACATGTATGAGAAAATGATCCTGGCATACATGTGATATTCACTTGGTTGTTTCTTCGGAAAAACCGGGTGTGACACTCCGGGAGGACCGACACTGCTGGACGCGTGTCACCCTCGGAGCTCGCCTCCGGGAGGTCCGACACTGCTGGACACGTGTCATCCTCGGAGCTCACCTCCGAGGAGAAGGGAGGTCCGACACTGTTGGACACGTGTCGCTCTCGGAGCTCGCCTCCGAGAGGTCCGCCCCGCTGGACACGTGTCGACCTCAGAGCTCGTCTCTAAGGAGAAAGGAGGTCCGGCGCTACTGGACACGTGGCATTCTCGGAGCCCCACCTCCGAGGAGAGGGGAGGTCCGGCACTGACACGTGGCGCCCCCAGAGCTCGCCTCTGTAGAAAGGGGAGGTCCGACCCGCTAGACACGTGGCGTACGCGGAGCTCGCCTCTGAGGAGAGGGGAGGTCCCTGATATACACGCGCCTAGGCAGCACGTGTAACAAGTTGTTGTGGCCCAATCTTCTCGTAGGATCTGCGAACTTGATAAATTGTCGCTGCGTGACCTGGTGAAGAGGCAGCGCACCGCGAGACTGTCCACGCGACGAACTACCGAGACAATCACCCTTCCACGTATCGACGAAACAGCCCATGTAATCACGCCCTATAGACGTAAAGGCACGAACTAGGTGAACTGCAGTTTGGCATTCTACAACTCCCTCAGGAATAAAAAAACAAATATTGCAAGCCTCTCAAGACTCATGCATAAACAAAACTCCACGAGTTTGTGTATTCTGAATTCAAATAAAAATAAGGTGTCATTTTCATTGTCTAGTACAAGATATATATATAGAGATAGGAGCATTCAACTTTGAGTAAATGGCTGCATGCGCATGCTCTAGTGGATTTCATGGCTGGTTCACGCGTCTTTTCAGCTTCTGACAGCAGTTACTAAAAGAGCATAACTCCTTATTAAGACATCCAAATAATGAACCGTTTGATGAGTTGTAAAGTAGACTTGAAGACCCTTCCATCCACTTATAGAACACCGTCTAACTCCTTGTATTCTGTCTGCAGTGATGCTTGAAATTCATACCATGTGTCAGTCATCTAACTTCTGGTTGCATTCCCATGCTAAGGCTTCTCGGTTCAGATGTCCAGAGGTTTGAATCCATCTTGATCCCATGCTGGTTCATACACTTCATCATTCCTAAGGACATTGAAACAAGAACTCAAAAGCATAGACTCATTCAACCTAGACTGATTATTAAACATAAGGTTAGCGTTCACGTGAGAATAAATTTCTTTCTGCAATTGTTTTGCTCTACTCCTTGTAATTGGACCAGCTATATCAAGTGGATTTTCATTTGAAGATGAGTGAATGCTAGGCATGACCTCATTAGCCTCCCCCTCTTGAGAAGGAGTCGTCCTCGACTCAGGCTCACTAATAAGTGAAAGCAAGTCTTTGACATTGAATGTTGTACTCACATTGGAATATTCAGGTGGCAGCTCGATTTTGTAAATATTATCATTTATCTTTTGGAGAACCTTGAACGGACCATCACCCCGAGGAGATAACTTACTCTTACGCTGTTGGGGAAGTTCCTTTCGTAGATGCAACCATACAAGATCTCCTGGCTGAAATGTAACCTTCTTCTTACCTTTGTTTGCTTGCTTTACATATTGTGCTGATTTCTTCTCAATATTCTTTCTTGTCTCCGCATGTAACCGCTTGATAAAGTCTGATCTTTTTGTGGCATCCAAGTTAACTTGTATCTGTAATGGTAAAGGCAAAAGATCCATGGGAGTATGTGGTTTAAACCCATAAACTATTTCAAATGGACAAGAGTTTGTTGTGGAATTGATGCGGATAATTTGTGTAACATTTGTTTCATGTTTCGAAGTTCAACTTGCTGTTTTCAACGTTATTGAAACACAATGGATCGGACTGTTCGAACCTCCCTACCATAGTAATCCAACGTCACGTGGAGTTACGGCTCACATCTCTAGTAAGGTTTGAGCTAGGACCAGCACAATACCATCGTGGAACGTTTATTCAACTTGTTGTGACTAATGTGGTACTAGCTGTTCCTTTGCACAAATTGTGTCTAGCAGCCACCTACAGCTCCACAAAATTATCTACGACACCATAAGGTTGTGCTGGCAGCCACCGTTTGTTGTTGTTCTTGCTGATTGTCGGCGCCTCCTGCATCGCATGGTAAGAACTTGTAAGACCTTGATTTCTTGCTAGTGAGGAATTGTGCTGTCCTACCATCTCTTAGCAACTGTTAGGATTAATCTGCTTGCTGTTGTATTTCCTTTCTTTACTAACCATGTCAGCTGATGCGAATGAGACATCTCCACATTCACCACGTACGAGGGGCATCATTCAGCATTTCGAACGCCAAGTAAAGCTACACACGGATGCTCTCAATGAGGATATTCAAGTCACCAATGAACGCATTGGTCAATTAGAGTCGACGCAGATTTGCACCAACACAAAACTGACCACATTAGAAAGCACTGTTGTGGCTATTAACACTTCTCTTGCAGCAATCATTGAGCGATTGGAGAGGATGGAACAGGTTGGACGCGAAGAGAGGCAAAGACGTGTTGATGACAGCCACGACTCCGTAGGCAGTGCTGCAAGATATGACGAGGCGGAGTATTCGGCGGATACCGAGCTTGATGATGGACCTTTCAGGTATCGACGGCAGCCACGTCGCGACCATCGTGGTATGGGTGGTCGAGCTCAACGACGCGAGGTACATGACAATGACGATTCACTGCGCAGCATTAAATTCTCCATACCACCTTTTGATGGTAAATATGATCCGGATGCATATCTGTCTTGGGAATTGTCAGTAGATCAAAAATTTGCATGCCATGATTTCCCTGATGATAAAAAGGTTAGAGCTGCCACTAGTGAATTCACTGACTTTGCTTCTGTTTGGTGGCATGAATATCAAACTAAAAATCCAGCTACCGTACCACAAACTTGGAATGCTTTGAAACGAATCATGCGTCGTCGTTTTGTTCCTTCCTATCATGCTCGTGACCTGTTGCATAAATTACAACAACTTAGGCAAGGCAACAAATCTGTTGAGGAATACTATCAAGAACTTCAAATAGGCATGATGCGTTGTGGCCTAGTTGAAAATGAAGAGGCTGCAATGGCTAGGTTTATGGGTGGTTTAACAAGAGAAATTCAGGACATATTGGCTTATAAGGAATACACTAACGTCACTCGATTATTCCATCTTGCTTGTAAGGCTGAAAGAGAAGTGCAGGGACGACGTACAAGAACTAACATTTCTGCAGGTCGAACTACCTCATGGCAGTTCCGCTCAAGTGCTGCTGGTACTAAGCATGATTCTCCAGACGATGCTTCCAATGGGTTGCCCAGGACTACATCAAAATCAGCACCTTCGCGTGCAATCGAGACAACAAAAGGATCCACCAAAGTTGCAGCCAACACTTCTTCTTCCATTGCTTCTACCGGGAGAACGAAAGACATTCAATGCCTCCAGTGCAAGGGTTTTGGGCACCTACGAAGGGACTGCCCAAGCAAGCGTGTGCTGGTTGTACGAGAAAATAGTGAGTACTCATCCGCTAGTGATTTAGATAATGAAACATATGCCATGCTTGCTGCACAAGAAGCAGGAAAGAAGAATGATGATGAAGAGCACATTGGGGCTGATCATGCTGCCCACTATGAGTCTTGTTGTGAGGCGTGTCTTGAGTGCCCAAATGATCAAAGCTGAACAGAACCAGCGACACAATCTATTCCAAACTAAGTGTGTAGTTTTGGAACGATCGTGTCGCATTATTTTTGATGGAGAAAGCTGCAACAATTTAGCAAGTGCTACCATGGTAGAAAAGCTTGGGATGACAACACTTCCACATCCACATCACTACTACATCCAATGGTTCAACGACAGTGGTAAGCTTAAGGTAACACGTCTGGTTCGTGTCGAATTTGCAATTGGTTCCTACCATGATTACATTGATTGTGATGTGACCTATGCAAACTTGTTCTATGCTATTTGGTCGACCTTGGCAATTTGATAAAGATACATTACATCATGGTAAATCAAATCAATACTCTTTCATGCATCATGAGAAGAAACTTGTTTTGCACCCGATGTCCCCTGATGCTATTTTGAAGGATGACATTGCTAGAGCTTGCAAAGAGAAAAATAAGAAATCTGCTGAAAATGAAAATTCAGATGTCGTGAAGAAATCGGTACAGCTAAGACTGACAATTCCAAATCTGCTCATATGAAGAAGAATGAAATAAAATTAAAGAGCGCTTGTTTTTTTGCTTCCAAATCTAATTTGTTTGAATTAAAAAGTGATACTGCAATCTGCTATGTGTTTGTTTGCAAAGAAGCTTTGTTCTCACTTCACGACACACCATGTGCTTTGCCTCCTTCTGTCACTAAGCTTTTGCAGGAATACGCTGATGTGTTTCCACAAGAGGTACCAGCCGGGCTGCCACCATTGAGAGGGATTGAGCATCAGATTGACCTCATTGTATTGCTACATGTTTGCCACCAAATATTGCTTACTAAATTTCAGCTTCCTGAACAGTTAACTTGTTGCTAAAAGCTGAACTAAGAATGAACTTGTAGGCGAGTCCGTTTGTTGCAATATGACTACCCCATGTCATTGTACACCTCATGTAGAGTTTCATGTTTAGGTGAGTCGGTTAAGCCTTGCTGAGCCTTCGTGCTCACGGTTGCTGCTTAAGTGTTTTTCAGGTGAGGAGCCACCCATGGACTTGGAGTATGAGTCCACCGGCGAGGGTTACCCTCCGTCGGGGACCACGGCTGAGTGGGAGCCGTACACGCCGCGCTTAGCTGAGGAGTGCAGCTAGTGTGGGTTGCCCTAGGGCTGGGCAACCGACTTTTGCTAGGTAGGCGGACGTGAGTTGTAGAATAGTAGACTTCCGCTGTGTAATAAAGAACAATAGTTTGTAACTGAGTATGGTACCTTTTTGTACAGTTCAGTTTGTTTTTCCCATGTAATATATTGTGTTCTTATGACGTGTGCTGTCGGGTGTCGCATCGCGCGGCACCACCCTCTGCGATCCTGGATGAGCGGATTCCGGTCCGCCACAGTATTGATCTAGATCTTGAGTCAAGATCATCACCACGTCCACCGTTGAAGCGTCTGCGGTCGACACTTCCCCCGGGCCTGCTCTGGGCAGCCCACGGAAGTTCTTTTTCGGAGGGGCTAGTCCTCCTGCGTGGGTCTCGCTGGACTGGACGAAGAAGGAGATGGACACAAGGATTTTTTACGTGGTTCGGGCCGCCGGAGCGTAAAACACTACGTCCACGGTGAGCAAGGTGCTCGTTGTATTACTTGAGGCTTAGAACAGGAGTTCTAAGCTTGGAGATGAAGTGTGTATGTCTACTGAGTGCTAGAGAGCTGAACTTGCTGGAGTCCGAACCCCTTGCTACGCTGCCTACCCGAGCCTTTTATAGTCCAAGGCTCGGGCGTCTTACAAAGGGGGGCCCCATGTGACACCCTCATATTTTGATTTCTGCATATATTCATGTTTCATAAACATTTTATAAGATTGAAACCAAGAAAGAGTCAAAAAGTTAGCAAAAGGGGGCAAATTCCAGTTTACAGAAAGCGCCGAAGACAACTCCCGCCGCTAAATTGGCTACGTGGCAGACTCGGGGCTCATCCCCACAAAAGGGGGAGGGGTCTGACCCGGTGGGACACGTGTTGCCCTCGGAGCTAGCCTCTGCATAGGAGCGAGGCCAGTCCCAAAGGACACGTGTCGACTGCGGAGCTAGTCACCATGGAAAAGAGAGGACCAGCCATGCGGGACACGTGTCGATCTCAGAGCTCACCTCCGGGAGGTCCGACACTACTGGACACGTGTCACCTCCGGAGCTCACCTCTGGGAGGTCCGTCACTATTGGACACGTGTCGACCTCGGAGCTCGCCTCCGAGGAGAAAGGAAGTCTGGAGCAGCTAAGACACGTGTCAGCGGAGTTTATCTCTGGGAGGTCCGTCACTGTTGGACACGTGTCAATCTCGGAGCTCGTCTCTGAGAAGAAAGGAAGTCTGGCGCTGTTAGGACACGTGGCACACCCGGAGCCACCGAAGAGAGGGGAGGTCCGGCACTGGCACGTGGCGTTCGCGGATGTCGAAGTGTGTAGCCGATACTTCCCCCGGGCCTGCTCTGGGCAGCCCGCGGAGGTTCTTTTTCGGAGGGGCTAGTCAGTCACGGAGAGCTTACGCGTTAGGGACGATTGAAGGGGAAGCTTGACACAGAGATTTTTACGTGGTTCCGGCTGCCGGAGCGTAAAACCCTACGTCCACGGTGAGCAGAGATGCTCGTTGTATTGCTTGGTGCTCAGGAGCGAACCCCCAGCTTAAGGATGAGTTGGGTGCTCGGATGCCGGAGCGTAAGTGCGCAAAGAGTCGAACCCTTGCTAACGTTGCCTACCCGAGCCTTTTATAGTCCAAGGCTCGGGTGGCTTACAAGGTGGGCCCGGGACCCAACAGGTGGTCATGGGGAGATTGCCTGCCATCTACCATATCTGCAGTTACGCCGGTAGTTATCTCTGGTGAGGGCTTCCGAGTCTTCGATCTGCCGCCCTGCCCATGCCACCAGCTAGTCGTAGTGGTTTATGATGGCAGGGGCGGCACGGGATGTCTTATCGCTGTGTTTATTGGCGTACAGCCTCTGACGCGGCGCGCCAGTCTTCACTACGTTGTGATTGGGCGCAACGGCACCTGACAAAGGCATGCTCCGCGTCTCCGCGCCTTGGGAAGGCGCGGGTCTTAAATACATTGTACGGGTAAGGTATGACGCGTCTTTACTCTTGCTGCCTACCGCGCGGGGGTGGGCAGCGCGGCTCTGCTGGCCACGTGGCGGGCCCGGAGCTCTCCTCTGAAGAGAGGGAGGTCCGGCCCTGCTGGACACGTGGAGCCTTCAGAGCTCTCCCCGCGGAGGGGGGAGGTCCGACTCAGTTGGCCACGTGGCGGGCCCGGAGCTTACATCTGAGGAGAAGGATGTCCGGCCCTGCTGGACACGTGGCACCTTCGGAGCTCTCCCTGCGGAGAAGTAGAGGTCCTTAGGCAGTTTCCCCTGTGTGCCGGGGTACCCCATATTGAGGGTACCAACAGTGGCTCCTGGGCCCATCTCGGGGGAGATAACAAGCCCGAGGTGGGGCCCCCGTCTCTTCTACTCCGCGCACCTTCTCGAAGACCCGCATTGACCGTTGTCGGGGCACTATCAGTAGCGGGATTGTGGGAGCGTGTGCCCCACTTGATGGCTGCTTTTACTGCGGCGGTTCCCAAGGCTGCCACTTCCATACGTCGCAGAGCCTTTTCGGGAACCGCCGAAGCGTCCTGCCGGCTCATATTCTTGAGAGACTGACTTCTTGGCCCACCGCTTCAGCTGGACGGCTTGGGTCCACTTGTCATCGACGCTCGGTCTTGGAGCTGAAGCGGTTGTCCAAGCAGCGTATTCGAAGAGTTTCGAATTGCTTTGAATCGCGCCTGGGAAGTTTAAAAGGGGATTTCACCCGCATTGCGGCTTCCCTGCGCTTGCATCTTCCTTGTTTCCTTGAGCTCTTGCGCCCTTGTCTTCCCTGTTCTTGAGCTTCCATATGCCATGGCTTCCAACTTGCCTCCGGAGAAGAAGCGCGCCCGGTTTCCTCCGGCGGCGGCGTTTGCGCCAAGTCAGGGAACCAGGGTACCCGCACGTCCTTCGCCTGGAGACATCAGCTCGTCTGGTGGCGACTCCAAGAGGTCTCGGTCTTCCCATTCCGGTGAGACCCCACTCGAGCGGCGACGGCCCGAAGGTCCCCGGGCGTCACGTCCTCCTTCCTCAAGAGGTGGAGCTTCGAGGGGGAGCACTGGTGCGGCGATGCCCAGGGGCGAGTCTAGAGCTAAGGCGCCCTGGGCCTCGGGAGCTGGATCAGCGCCTAGGGGGGCTTCAGAAGCATCCCCTGCTCCGCCGGTCCAGGTGACTACGGGGCAGCCCTCGGCGGCGACGACGGGCTCTAGTGGACCTACCCCGGCTCGGAAGTCGGGGTTCAGAGCCCGTTGGAGCGCTCGTGTCCCTCGGTAAGTGTCGCCCCTACCGGGTTCCAGAGACTGCATTCTTTTCTTCTTTCCTTAACCCGGGAGACTCCCACGTTTGCAGGGACTCATCAAGTACCAGTAACGCTTCCGTTTCCCGGCCATCCCCGACCGACGGGGGATCTGCGCCACAGCGCTCAGAAGCTGAAGCGGCTCCGGCGGCCCCCAAGGAGGCGCAGGCTCCCCCTGCGCCGGCCGGTCCGGCTCCTGCGGCAGCGGCGACAACTCCCGCTCATCCCCCTTCGCCAGCTCGGGAGCCGGCTGTTGCTGAAGGTTTGGTGGGACCGGCTGGCGGTGTCCCGCCTTCTGTTGTCGAAGCGGGAGAGGCTGCCACGGGCCTTACAGCGGGCAGTGAACCGGAGTGCGCCGGGAGCAGCCCCGCTCCAGTGCCGGCTTTTCCTGATCAGCGCCTCATCCCGGTTGCCGAAGCGTCAGCTCCTCCTGATGATGACGTGATGGAGGAGGTCGGGGGCGCGGCTTCGGCCTCTGCCGCCCCGCTGCCCCTGGCGGACGCTTTTGAGCTCGGCCAGACGAGCGTCCGGCAGGTCCTGTGGCTGCACTCGGCCATGAACAGGAGGAGCAGGCAGGAGAGAGGGATCGCCTCCTCAGCTGGGGGCGCCTCTTGAAGGAGCGGACCGTGGAGGTCAGGGCGGAACTTGATTCGAGGCGGACGTCGCTCGATGTCATGGAGGCGCTCCTTGGCTGTCAGAAGAAGGTCGTCGACCGCCTGGACTCCGAGACTCGGCGGCTCCACCAGGAGACCCACGAGGCACATGCCCGGGTCGAGGCGAACTTCTCTGCTTTGGAGGAGGTGCGGCTGAAGCTGGCGCGCCGCGAGTGCATCGTCGCAGACCGGGAGCAGGCTGTGGCAGCTGAGGCGAGGAAGGTCACCGTGCGGCTGACGGCTGGCGAGGGCGACCTGAGGGCCCGAGCTAAGGAGCTGGAGACCTGGAAGGCAGATCTGGCTGCGAGGGAGGAGCAAGTCTCCCGGGAGTGCCAGGCAGTCCTGGATCCGGAGCTGGCTGCCGACTTCCGGGCTTCGGAGCTGGAGCGGCTTGCCCAGAGTCTCCAGCTCCGGAAAGACTCTCTGGCGGCCAAGGAGAAGGAATTCTCCGAGGAGGGTCGTGACGCCTTGTTGGCAGCCCGCCACGAGATGGAGGAGCTCCAGGCCTCGCGGTCCGCCGATGCCCGAGCGATTTGGAGCTTTGTCGACAAGGCAGGGTCCGCCCTGGTCCCCCTTGGTTTCAGCCCGGTGAGGGCAGTGGCTCCGGCGCAGAAGATGGCCGAGGTGATCCCTGCGCTCGAGTCTATTGGTGCCAAGCTGGACAGGCTTGAAGCGGTGGTCGCCGGTGAGCTCGAGGCGGAGGGACGGGGCCTGGCGATGGAGGTTGCTACGTATGTACTGGCGTGCTTCCGGAGCCGCGACCCCCCTCTCTCTAGAGCCAGTGAGGCAGGGCCCCGCCACGGAGCGGGAGGAATCTGCCAGGGCTGAAGTCGGGGACGTGGCCGCCCTTGTTGCCTCTAGGTTCCGGCGTGAGCCAGGGGAATCCTAGGGCTTGTACCTTTTCTTTTTCTTTTTGTTGAGTCTGTAGTCCAGCTCATGGAGCCTTGAATGAATAGACCCTTTGTTTTTCCTGTCCGCGCTTATCTTCTTCTTGGATTGGCCTGGCCGAGTCCTTAGCTCCGCAAGGACTTCGGAGGTCTTCACAATCTTGAAGTCTTGCACAGACACCTTCCTAGGGTCCTTATTGTGCTAAGGGCCCAAGGGGTCTTCGGAGCTCGCCCCGTGAGGACGTGGGGAGGCCCGGATCTGCTGACCACGTGGTGGGCCCGGAGCTCCTCTGAGAAGAGGGTGGCCCGGCCCCGCGGGACACGTGGAGCCTTTGGAGCCCGCCCCATCGGAGGAAGCAGGGTCTGGCTCTGCCGGCCACGCGGCGAGCCCGGGGCTATCCTCTGAGGAGAGGAGAGCTCCGGTCTCGCTGGCACACGTGGGGCCTTCGGGGCTCGCCCCTGCGGAAGGGGCGAGACCCAGATCCTCCGGTCTTACGCTGGAGTAGTCGATAGCTCCGGCCCTTCCCTGCGCGGTCCTCGTAGCTAAAACCTGAATGTCCTGCACACAGGTAGAGGAAGTGTAATTCTCCTTGAGGGCTTTCCCTTCCCCGTCTCCTAGTCTTATTTGGCTTACGGTCCTGGTCCGGTATACGGGGCTTGGGCAATTCTGTGCGCGAGGCACCGAGGGTCCGGCTTCCTCCGAGGTCAGGGTACGACCGTCCGGCCCCTAGTACCGGACCTAATGCCGGGGAGGCAGAGTGTACAGGCTTTCAGTACGGAACCAGGCATAGCGGTTGTACTCCCCTGGACCTCCGAAGGACAGGGCACGCACGCTTTGGGTCGGAACCAGGCAAAGCAGGCTACGCACCCTGGACCCCCCATGCACAGCGTAGGCCTTTCCTGGAGGTGACCAACTGGCACCGCAACACCTGACTAGGGGAGGCCCGAAAGGCCCCCTGGCCATCGGCAGGTGCCTCAAGCGCAACCGCCTTCGGTAGGATAGCAAATGCTGACTATGGATGAGAGCGGAAAAGGGGAGCTAAATGTACGGTGAGCATACATGGAAAATGCGGTCATAGAAATTAATGCTTAATTCAAATGAGCACATAAGTAGGAGCGTGGTAGAATAGGTTTCTGTGTAAATGCCCATAGGAGGAAGGCAGGCTGAACATGGAGGCAACGACCCGCCCTATTAAGAAGGGAAGCAAGACTCTACGCGCTTGGGGTCGGAACCAGGCCAAGCTGAACGTAGTCCTGGACCGTCCCCTGAGGCTTAGCTGCTTCGAGCGTTGTTCCTGGAGCCTATGGGATCTATTACAGAAAAGAAAAGGCTTGTTCTACTAATACTCTGGGGATAGAACTTACTGTGATGTTCCACGTTCCAAGGGTTCGGGAGCGGATCCCATCCTTGGTGGAGAGGCGTATGTACCTGGGGCGGCAACTTTCGTGACTCGGAAGGGACCTTCCCAGCTGGGGGAGAGTTTATAGATCCTTCGAGAGAAAGTGTGCGCCGCGGCACCAGGTCGCCTTCTTGTAGCTCCCAGACGCACTTGGTTATTTGGCGGTAGCGCCGGAGCACCAGCCGGGACCGTGCGTTGTGGAGTGTTGCTTGAGATCGTGCCTCGTTGACGAGGTCGATACCTTCACGCCAGAGCTGGTCCTGCGCGGCTTCTTCCGGGAGCCCCGGGGTACCTTCCTCTATTAGAACCAAGCCGACAAGAGGCAGGTGAACCCGGACTCTTCTTGGGGGGCCCAGGATGTCTTTCTCCATTAGCTCAGGCCGACAGGAGGTAGGCGGACCCGGACCCTTCTTGGAGGACCCAGGATGTCTTCTTCTATTGGCTCAGGCCGACAGGAGGTTGACGGACCCTGGGCCGCCCCCGGGAGGTGAGGCCGAGGCACGGAGGCGTGCGCTCGGGTGGAGCTGGCCTGGTTCTGCACCGCCGGGGGCTGGTGCTTGGGCTGCAGCAATTGCTCGGAGCTTTTCCAAGGCTGATACTGCAGCAGTGCAGTCTCCACAGATCTTTGGGGCAGTCGTAGTGGGCTACCGCCATGACTCGTCGTTGCTGGAGCTGGATTCCTCATAGTTGTGTACCGCCTTCACGACGCGTTGTGGCTCCTGGAACTCCACTTGGTGGTCGACGTTGTCTTGGGTGTCGACCTTCTGCTTACTCTCTCTTTGACGGAAAGGAGGGGCGTCAGCACGTGGTTGCTTCCCCTTGCGGAAGCACTCCACGAGCTTCTGAATCTCCCGGCACTCAGCAGCTGTATGGCTGCTAGTGTTGTGCACGGGGCACGGCTCGCCTTGGTCACCATCTGGAACTGGTGACTGTCGCTGCCTCTTGTCAGGGCGTGGCCCCCGAGCTCCACTGTGTGCTACTGCTGCAGCAACGGGAGCTGCGGCCGGTGGTCTCATCTTGCCACCGCCCCGGTTCTTGATCTTCTTGCTGCTTCCATGGTAAGCAGCGCCAGATCCGGGCTGTCCTCCTGATTCGGAGGCTTGCTGTGAGTGCCATTTCCACCCTTCTGCTGACCTGGCGCATTTGTCCGCCAGGCTGAAGAGCTCTGAGACGTCGCAACCTCTCTGGTCGCGAGCTTCTCGAGCATCTTCTTGTCTCGTACACCCTGCCGGAACACCACCACCACAGAAGCATTTTGGATATGCGGGATGGTGTTCCGTACCTGGGAGAACCGCTGGATGAAGGAGCGCAGCGTCTCTCCTGACTGTTGTTGGATGGTGTGGAGGTCGAGCTCTGTGCGAGACCGGGTGCAGGAGCTGCCGAAGTTTGCAGTGAACAGCCGGCAGAGCTCTCCCCAGGAGGTTATGGTACCCTGGGGGAGATTCATGAGCCAAGACTGGGCTGGGCCGGTCAAGGCGACGGGGAAGTAGTTGTCCATGACGGCCTCGTCCCCTCCTGCAGCAAGGATGGCGGTGGAGTAGATCTGGAGGAACTCCGTCGGGTTGACGCTGCCATCGTACTTCTCGGGCAGGTGCGGCCGGAACTTGTGCGGCCACTTCGCAAAGCAAAGGTGTGGCGCCAGGGCCGCACATCCTGCTCCTGTTGCTGCAGGTGTTGGTGCCACGAACGCTTGGTTCGCGGCCGGGACTGTATACCCCGGTACGGGCAAGGCTGCGCCATAGACCGGGGGCACCATTTGCAGGGCATATGGCTGGAGCATATGCTGCGTGGCGTATGCCTGGGGCAGAGATCGTGTGGCGAACGTCTGCGGCTCAGGCTGGGTTGAGGCGGTTGACATGCTGTCGCCGGCCTCTTGGTTGCGACGCCTTTCTCGTCGTCGCTCGATGACCACTCGGGCATCCTTGCCCAAGTGGCGTCGTTCTAGCTCCGACCTCAGGTCTGCCGATGGGAGCCTGGTGGAGCGAGAGTCTGCCGTCTGCCCATCAACCGTTGGCGTGCGCATCAGCGATACAGCCGGTTGACTGGGGCGTTGTCCCCGCCGAAGTTGAGGGTTGGCGGCGGCGACGACGAGACGGTCTACGTCACGAATCCACTGCTGGGTCGCTGACTGAGGCACGTCACCAGCAGGTGGATTGTGCAGTAGCGCTCTTGCTGTAGCTAGTGCACTCCCGTGGGAGACACTCAACGCTGCAGTGGATCTTGGGCTTGCTGGAGTTGGTGCTGCCGGAGTCGGCTGCTGGCATCCAGCTTGCACCGACACACTCTGTCCTCA
This sequence comes from Neostapfia colusana, assembly GCA_030760725.1. Classification (NCBI taxonomy): domain Eukaryota; kingdom Viridiplantae; phylum Streptophyta; class Magnoliopsida; order Poales; family Poaceae; genus Neostapfia; species Neostapfia colusana. The sequence continues at coordinate 18,366,021 of JASWHV010000003.1, forward strand.
GTGTGTCGAGACGTAGTCCCCACTGGTCACCGTTCGTCGTGAACGTGGGCGGGGAGAGCTTACCGCTGAAGGAAGCTTCGTCATCTTCGTCGGTGAAAGCTCATCGCGCAAGGGAAAAGCCCCCTACCTGGTGAACCAAATGTCGAAGTGTGTAGCCGACACTTACCCCGGGCCTGCTCTGGGCAGCCCACGGAGGTTCTTTTTCGGAGGGGCTAGTCACTCACGGAGAACTTACGCGTTAGGGACGATTGAAGGGGAAGCTTGACACAGGGATTTTTACGTGGTTCAGGCTGCCGGAGCGTAAAACCCTACGTCCACGGTGAGCAGAGATGCTCGTTGTATTGCTTGGTGCTCAGGAGCGAACCCCGAGCTTGAGGATGAGTTGGGTGCTCGGATGCCGGAGCGTAAGTGTGCAAAGAGTCGAACCCCTTCTAACGTTGCCTACCCGAGCCTTTTATAGTCCAAGGCTCGGGTGGCTTACAAGGTGGGCCCAGGACCCGACAGGTGGTCCCGGGGAGATTGCCTGCCATCTACCGTATCTGCAATTACGCCGGTAGTTGTCTCCGGCGAGGGCTTCCGAGTCTTCGTTCTGCCGCCCTGCCCATGCCGCCATCTAGTTGTAGTGGTTGATGATGGCAGGGGTGGCAGGGGATGTCTTGTCGCTATGTTTATTAGCGTACAGCCGCTGACGCGGCGCGCCAGTCTTCACTGCGATGTGATTGGACGCAACGGCACCTGACAGAGGCGTGCTCCGCGTCTCCGCGCCTTGGGATGGCGCGGGTCCTAAATACCTTGTACGGGCAAGGTATGGCGCGTCTTTACTCTTGCTGCCTACCGCATGGGAGCGGGCAGCGCGGCTCTGCTGGCCACGTGGCGGGCCTGGAGCTCTCCTCTGAGGAGAGGGAGGTCCGGCCCCGCTGGACACGTGGAGCCTTCGGAGCTCTCCCCGCGGAGGGGGGAGGTCCGGCTCAGTTGGCCACGTGGCGGGCCCGGAGCTTACCTCTGAGGAGAGGGATGTCCGACCCCGCTGGACACGTGGCACCTTCGGAGCTCTCCCTGCGGAGAAGGGCGAGGTCCTTAGGAAGTTTCCCCTGTGCGTGGGGATACCCCATATTGAGGGTACCAACAGCGGAGCTCGCCTCTGTGAGGGGAGGTACCGACCCACCAGACACGTGGCGCACGTGGAGCTCACCTCCAAAGAAGAGGGAGGTCTCGCCCGCTTGACACGCGGCACAACCGGAGCTCACCTCTTCGGAAAGGGGGAGACCAGGCTCCCGATGGACACGTGGAGCTTTCAGAGCTTATCACCGCGGAGGTAACGAGTTCTGGAGCGGTTTTTGCTTCTGTACGCGTGGGAATACCGGTACGAGAGGAAACCGACACAATTTCCACAATGTTACCGCACCGAAGCAATCTAGGATAAGTTGTTAAGATCTAAAAACTGTTTGAATGGGACTCTTATTCAAAGTCTAATCAGATTAGAACTCTTCTCTTCCCGATTATAAATAGAACCCAGAACCTTTGGCCGAAACCACGAACTTCTTTTTCCACCTCCTGAGCCGACAACTTAGAGCCATAGCCCCAGCTCGCCGAGTAAAACCTTCGCCGGAGTTCGGTCGAGAGAGATCACTGGAAGAGGACCCCAATGATCTGTCTTGCTAGGAGAAGGACCCCGAGACCAAGAAGAACGTAAGGCAGGTCTCCAATACCACCTTACGACATCATCTCATTTTCTTTGCTTCTGTTCTTTGATTTCCTTTCGAACAGAAGCTTTTTCGTGGACAGATCACTTGTTGATCGTTTTGATCTAAAGTCAAGATCATCGCCGCGTCCACAATTGATCTCTACAACTCTGTTCATTGTAAAACCCATGCAAGCCATACAAGAACGCGTACAAACTAAACCGCATCATAGAATTAACATGCATATGCATCATCGCATCTAGTTAAAGTTTATGCATGATATTAATTGTTGTGAATCTTGTATGTGTGTGATTGTGTATAGAAGGACAAGCTCAGAGAGCTACCTACGACGGACTACAACAATAAGATTTTGAGCAACCAGAACAGCCAGAACAAGGCAAGTGCTCCTTGACCATATTGATCTCATATTTGGAAAACTGTTTTGTTTACAAAAAGGTGTGTGTGCTTGAGTCAAACATATTGAGAAACCCTTTTATAGGAGTTTACTAGTTTTGGTTAAACCACCCTTGTCGCCAGGGAAGTTTATGAGTCAGGTATGGTTTTTTTGCTTTTATGCTTCGCTGAGTCCATGGAATTGGGAAGTGAGATAGATGTGTCTAGCTAACTGCACTCGTAATGATAATGAGAAACTGATGTTGATAATGGACATGGATCGGAGGGAGATCTAGGCAAGCCGGGTTTGTGAATGTGGTAGCATGAGATGGTGACTTACTTGCCGTAGATGTAAGAACCGGTTCATGCGAGCACATGCCAGGATAACAGTGCCACCATAAGGCTAAGTATGGGTGCAGCTTAGCTGACTAATTAAGTAAGTTGCTAGATTATTATGGACCGTGGAAGGTGCGGGGAATGAGAGTCAAGTGAGTATTGTCCTAGGAACTGCATGGCACAAGACAGGGCCCGTGGGTGGGAGAATTGGAGATTCTAGCCTGCCGGTGAAACCTTAGTGAGTCCATACATCTAGTAGCCCCTTTGTAAAGGCTATTTTATGATCTCTTGGCCATACACCGACGGTTGTGTACTGGTATAATGGAGGTTCTGCAGTCGCCGACGGGTGACGAAATCACAAACTTGTGGGTAAAGAGATGCAAACTCTGCAGAGTCTAAAACTATCATGATAGCCGAGCTTACGGTCACGAGCGCCTGGCCAACTTCCATAATTAGTTGGATGGTTATTTTGGGATGGTTTTGGAAGGTTTTGGTTATGGTTTGATTTTGGTTTGGTTTTTGGGACTGTTGAGTCCGGGTAATAAGATTTGGTTGCATGACTGTTGAGTCATGGCAACGAGATTGGTCTCGATGTGAGACGAAATTGTTTATGAGATAAAATGGTAGCGAATACAAGATGGTATTCGTGAGCAAGAATGAAGTTGATTAATGTCTGGTTGGGACATAGAAAGTGATGAACATAATAGAGGTATGATTGGTGTTTTAATACATATTGGGATTATGTTCACTTAAAGTTAAATTGCTGTTTCATCGTGGTTTTGATAAATAACTTTGCTTTCTGCAATTGAGCCTTTTTATACCTACCTTGTTATGAGCTACATATTATATTTTCCCGCACTTGCTGAGTACATCATCATACTCAAACTTGCATTATTATTTCATCATCAGCAACAGGAGAAGATTACTATGAAGACCAGGTGGAGCATTAGGCGTGTAATCTGTCCTCAACCTTGCCTGTGAGGATGGAGCAGAGATGGAGCTGCTGCTGCTTAGATTGCTTCCGCATAAGTTAGAAGACTTCCGCTGTTAGCATAAGTCCAAGACTCATGAAACATTGTAATAAACTCTGTTATTCGTGGTTATATATATATTCTGAAATTCAGCTTGTGGATGAGGTGTATATGTGTGATGAACATCCTAATCACACATATGCATCAGTTCTCGGTTCCGTGGTTTTTCACAGAATTTAGGGCGTCACAGATTGGTATCAGAGCCACGGGTTGACGGTAGGTTACACGCTTAGATAGAAGTCACAAGTTGGTACCAGGCACAGATTGGTATCAACCTGCCACGGGTTGATCGTAGATCACAAAACCAGAATAATCATAGATTGGTAGCTGAGCCACGCTGACCATAGGATGCAAACCTAGGATGCATAGATTGGCATTGGAGCTATCTTAACATAGGATACAAGCCTAGGAGAAGCCATAGTTGGATCACGGATTGGCATCACCCTAAGTCATATGGGACCCCCATTGAATAAAGCCTTGAATAGGAGTTGGGTGAGCCCTTGTGATGATTGTCGTGATTGTGTGCTTGGTGTGAGTTGTGGGACGTCTCAAGCGTTGTCCGCATCCACACATAAGTAGAAAGGAGGTGTGAGATGCCTTGGCACTTATGCACATCCTCATATGGGCTAATACATATAGTCCAATCCACCTTGATGCACATAGTTAGGGGGATCCATCTAATCTTCTAACCTCTATTTTATTTCGTTCTCTCTCACAGATGGTGAGAGGAAACGCCAGCCGCCAAGCAAGGAACATCCGTGGCAATCAAGAGGATGGCCACGATGAAGTTCTGTTAACCCCGGAGCTGGTGAGAACAACCTGGAATGGTTGATGGCCATGCAGAATCAACTTATGCAAACCATGATCCAAACTTTGGGTTAGTTGCAGGCTAACAACAACAATCCCGTTCCGGAACCACTGCCACCCCCACCGCCACCACCACCGCCGGCTCATAACAGACTGGGAGAGTTCATGAGGACTCGACCACCCACCTTTGCTCAAGCAAACGACCCCATGGAGGCTGACGACTGGTTGAAATCTATAGAGAAGAAGCTTGCCATAGTGCAGTGCAATGACCGAGAGAAGGTTCTTTTCGTGTTGCATCAACTCATGGGAGCTGCCGCTAACTGGTGGGATGCCCTATGCAATGCTCATGTTGACCCGGAGACGATCACTCGGACTGAGTTCAAGGAGAGTTTCCGCTCTCATTACATCCCTGCTGGTGTAATGATGCTCAAGAGACAGGAGTTCAAAGGTCTCCGCCAAGGACAGAGAAGCGTGAATGAGTATCTCAACAAGTTCACGCAACTGTCCCGGTACGCCCCCGAAGATGTCAACTCGGACTAAAGGAAGCAGTACCTGTTCATGAGAGGGTTGAATAATGAGATCCAGGTTCAGCTCCTCAACAATGACTATGCGAGCTTCCAGAAGCTGGTTGACAAGGCTATAGTGGTTGAAAGCAAGATCCAATAGATCGAGCGAGAGTGCAAGAGGAAGATGTCATACCAGCCCCGAGGGAGCAACGTAAGACCTCGTTACATGCCCCCATCTATACCACAGTATGGATCGACCGCTCCTGCATACCGCCCTAGTCAGTCACCACAGCAACGACCCGTTGCACAAGCACCTCGTGTGCCCTTGCCTCCTGTGCCCCGACCCAACATGGGAGCTCTTGTTCAAAACCCCCGCCCCAACGTAACTGCTGTCGTGGGCAACAGAGCATGCTTTGCATCCGGGGAAACAGGACACTTCGCGAGCCAGTGCCCAAGGAGAGGTCCTGGACAGCAAGGCAACGTGACCAAGCAGAACCCGCGACCGAACGGAGGAGACAATCAAGGAAACCGTGGACAGCAGTACTACCCTCGCGGCAACGTGAACCATGTCTATGCTGAGGAAGCACAACAGGCTGAGGACGTCGTAATTGGTATGTTCCTTGGCAATTCCAACTCAGCCACCATTTTATTTGATTCTGGAGCATCACATTCCTTCATATCGTCCAAGTATGTTGCCAAGCATAATCTACCCATATCACACTTAAAATGTGATATGTTAGTTAATTCTCCCGGTGGAGAGATGAGGACTAATATAGTATGTCCGAAAGTAAGTCTTAAAATAAGGGGGTTGACTTCCTTGCCAATCTCATTGTCTTGGATTCCCAAGGGATTGACATAATACTCGGGATGGATTGGTTAAGCAAGCATAACGGAGTAATCCAATGTGCTGAGAGGAGCATGCAGTTGACAAACGAGCATGATATTCGTATCGAGTTTAAGTCAGTCCAACAAACAACCAGTAAGGCAAGTTTGAACCACATCGAAGGAGCAACGTTGGACATCATTCCAGTGGTTTAGGAATTCTCGGACGTGTTTCTAGAAGAGATTCCGGGTATGCCACCTGACCGGGACATTGAGTTTGCCATTGATTTGGTATTCGGAACTGCACCCATAGCAAAGAGACCCTATAGGATGCCCACCAATGAACTAGTGGAACTCAAGAAGCAAATTCAGAAGCAGTTAGAGAAGGGTTTTATATGTTCAAGCTCGTCACCATGGGGAGCCTCCGTGCTCTTCGTAGACAAGAAGGATGGGACCCAAAGGATATGTGCATGGACTATAGGTCTCTCAACAAGGTGACAATCAAGAACAAATATCCTCTGCCCCGTATAGAAGACCTATTCGACCAAATGAAAGGAGTCCGAGTATTCTCCAAGATTGATCTTCGGCGAGATACTTCCAGCTGAAGATTAAGCCCTCCGATATACCCAAGACTGCCTTTCAAACACGGTATAGTTCGTATGAATATACCGTCATGTCTTTTGGGTTAACAAATGCACCCGCATACTTCATGTACCTTATGAACAAGGTTTTCATGGAGTACTTGGATAAGTTTGTCGTGGTTTTCATCGATGACATTATGGTGTATTCAAAAAGTGAGGAGGAGCATGAAGAATATTTGAGATTGACCTTGCAGAAAAAGTGAGGAACAAGTGTCAATTTTGGCTAAAGGAGATATCGTTCCTAGGCCACGTTATCTCCGAGGAAGGAGTAACGGTTGATCCCGGAAAAGTGGGTGATGTTCTGAAGTGGAACCAACCGCAAAACATGAGATATATTCGGAGTTCTCTTGGAATGGATGGATACTACTGAAGGTTCATCAAGGACTTCTCTAAGATAGCAAAGCCTATGACGGAATTGCTAACAAAGGGAAAAGCTTCCAATGGACATCAGCGTGCCAAGAGAGCTTCGAGGAACTCAAGAAAAGGCTAACCACAGCGCCGGTTTTGGTATTGCCGGACGTAAGCAAGAGATTTGACATATATTGTGATGCATCGAGACAAGGGCTCGGATGTATGCTCATGCACGAAGGACAAGTGGTAGCCTATGCCTCACGATAATTAAAGAAGCACGAGCTTAATTATCCTACACATGACTTGGAGCTAGCAACAGTAGTGCATGCATTGAAAATTTGGAGACATTATATCCTTGGTCATCGATGTGAGATCTATACGGATCATAAAAGCCTCAAGTACATATTTACATAAACGGACTTAAATTTGAGGCAACATCGATGGTTGGAATTCATCAAGGATTACGATGTTGGAATCAACTACCACCCTGGAAGGGCCAATGTAGTAGCTGATGCATTGAGCTGGAAGGGAGCATGTCACCAACTCACGGTTCGGGAGCTACCACCCGAGCTACGTAAGGAGTTCGAACGGTTACACCTCGGATTCTTGAACAAGATGGAAGTGATGGAACTCCACTCTTCATTGGAGCGAGAGATAAGAGATGGCCAAGCAATGGATGAGGAGATGAAGGAGATCAAGAAAAGGATCCAACAAGGGATAGAGAAGGATTTCAAGAAAGATGAGAAGGGTACGCTTTGGCTAGAAAAAAAGATTTGTGTGCCTAACGTGAAGCACATCCGCGACATGATATTAAAAGAGGCACATGATTCACCATATTTCATACATCCCGGAAGTACCAAAATGTACAAGGACCTGAAGACTTGTTATTGGTGGGATGGTATGAAAAGGGACATAGCCCAATATGTTGCCCTATGCGACACATGCCAACGGGTGAAGACCGAACATCAAACACCCGCTCGATTGTTGCAACCCTTGAAGGTACCCGAGTGGAAGTGGGAGGACATCAGTATGGATTTCACCGTCGGATTGCCACGTACTCAGTCGGGTTATGACTCCATCTAGATTATTGTGGACCGATTGACGAAAACAGCCCATTTTCTTCCTGTAAGGGCCAAGTACAACGTTGCACAATTAGCCGAGTTGTACATGGAGCAGATCGTGTGCCGTCATGTAGTCCTGAGGAGGATAGTCTCAGATCGAGGTTCTCAGTTTACCTCTAGATTTTGGAGGAAACTGCAGAAAGTATGGATACACGACTGGATTTTAGCTCCGCCTATCACCCACAAACCGATGGACAAACCGAAAGGACAAACCAAATTTTGGAGGACATGTTGTGATGCGGACATCGCTACCGTTGATACAACCACAACACCAGCCCATTCACCACTCTCAGATAATCAAGGTCCAATGAAACCCGCTCGTGCACGTCAACTTAATTATCAGGTGCTTGGGAATTGATCCAGCTAGGAGGGATGGAGGGACTAATGCAATAAAGGCTGCTCCACCCGAGGGGAAATCTTGAGGCTGGAGCCATGTAATAAAGAGAGATTTAGACAAATAAGGAAAGGAATAAGGGAAATCTCGTCCAACTTTGCTGCTGGACGAAATTCCCTCTTTCTTCCCCCATTTAAAGATAGATGTGCTATAATAGGGAAAGAAAGAGGGAAACCCATCCAGCAACAAGGCAGAATATGATTTCCTATCTTTAAATGGGGGAAGAAAGAGGGAATTTTGTCCAGCAGCAAAGTTGGACGAGATTTCCCTTATTCCTTTCCTTATTTGTCTAAATCTCTCTTTATTACATGGCCCCAGCCTCAAGATTTCCCCTCGGGTGGAGCAGCCTTTATTGCATTAATCCCTCCATCCCTCCTAGCTGGATCAATTCCCAAGCACCTGATAATTAAGTTGACGTGCACGAGCGCGTGTCATTGGACCTTGATTAGCTGAGAGTGGTGAATGGGCTGGTGTTGTGGTTGTATCAACAGTAGCGATGTCCGCGTCATCCTCCCGTTCTCGCAATTGAGTCGTCCTCGACTCAAATGTGTCTTCCTCGCCCATGTATGGTTTCAAATCTGCAATATTAAAAGAGGAAGTAACCCCAAAATGTGCAGGCAACTCAATTTCATATGCATTATCATTAATTTTTCGAAGCACTTTGAAGGGTCCAGCAGCTCTAGGTAGTAATTTAGATTTTCTCAAATCAGGAAATCTATCCTTTCTCAAATGCACCCAAACCAAATCACCAGGTTCAAAATTAATATGCTTCCTACCCTTGCTACCGGCTTGTTGATACTTAGCGTTCATGCCCTCAATGTTTGCTTTAGTTTGCTCATGCATTTTAATAATAAATTCAGCACGGCGAGAAGCATCAAAATTCAATTTCTTTGAAGGTGGCAGAGCCAAAAGATCAATGGGAGCACGAGGAATAAAACCATATACAATCTGAAAAGGGCACAATTTAGTAGTAGAATGCAGCGAACGATTGTAAGCAAATTCAATATGAGGCAAACATTCTTCCCATAATTTGATGTTATGTTTCAGAACAGCCCTAAGCATGGTAGATAAACTACGGTTCACTACTTTGGTTTGTCCATCAGTTTGAGGGTGACAAGTGGTAGAAAAGAGTAATTTTGTCCCCAACTTAGCCCATAAGGTTTTTCAAAAATAACTAAGAAATTTGGCATCTCTATCTGAAACAATAGTGTTTGGAACCCCATGCAAACGAACAACTTCTCGAAAGAACAAATCAGCAATATGGGCAGCATCATCAGTTTTATGGCATGGTATGAAATGTGCCATTTTAGAAAATCTGTCGACAACAACAAAAATACTATCCCTCCCCTTCTTTGTTCTAGGCAATTCTAAAACAAAATCCATAGAAACATCCTCCCACGGAGCACTAGGAACAGGAAGAGGCATGTATAAACCATGTGGATTAAGACGGGACTTAGCTATTTGACAGGTGGTGCAACGAGCAATAAACCGCTCCACATCTCTCCTCATCTTTGGCCAAAAGAAATGGCTTGCTAAGATGTCTTCCGTCTTCTTGACACCAAAGTGTCCCATCAATCCTCCACCATGTGCTTCCTGCAATAGTAAGATACGCACAGAACCAGCTGGAATGCATAATTTGTTAGTTCGAAACACAAAACCATTAGTGAGAACAAACTTGTTCCATATTTTTCCTTCTTTACATTGCAGCAGCACATCTTTGAAATCAGCATCAAAAGCATATTGTTCTTTAATTGTTTCCAAGCCAAAAATCTTAAAATCAAGTTGTGACAACATATTGTAACGGCGAGATAAGGCATCCGCAATGACATTATATTTTCCTTTCTTGTGTTTGATGACATAAGGAAAGGACTCAATGAATTCTACCCACTTGGCATGCCTACGGTTCAGATTAGTTTGGTTCTTAATGTGCTTCAAAGATTTATGATCAGAATGTATAATAAATTCTTTAGGCCATAAATAATGTTGCCATGTTTCCAAAGTTCGTACTAGTGCATGTAATTCTTTATCATAAGTGGAATAGTTCAGACTAGGCCCATTCAGTTTCTCGCTAAAATAAGCAATAGGTTTCCCCTCTTGCAACAAGACACCTCCCAATCTAATACCACTAGCATCACATTCCAATTCAAAAGTCTTACTGAAATCTGGTAATTGGAGAAGGGGTGTATGAGTTAACCTATTCTTTAAAGTTGCAAATGCAGCCTCTTGCGCCTTGCCCCATGTGAATGGGGCACCCTTCTTTGTAAGCTCATGCAGTGGGCCTGCTATGGTGCTGAAATCTTTCACAAAACGACGATAGAATCCAGCAAGTCCGAGAAAGCTACGTACTTGTGTGACCATGGTAGGAGTCGGCCAGCTGTGTATCGCCTCCACCTTGGCTTGATCAACTTTAATTTCCTGTGGTGTCACAACATAGCCAAGAAAAGAAACTCGATCCGTGCAAAAGGTGCACTTGTCAATGTTACCAAATAAGCGTGCATCACGTAAAGCATTGAAAACAGCACGGAGATGATCAAGATGAACTTCGAGAGATGCGCTATAGATCAAGATGTCATCGAAATATACTACCACAAATCTTCCAATGAAAGCACGTAAAACCTCATTCATTAATCTTATGAAAGTGCTAGGTGCATTCGTGAGACCAAAAGGCATGACTAACCACTCATACAAACCAAACTTTGTTTTAAACGCTGTTTTCCATTCATCACCTAGCTTCATGCGAATTTGATAGTATCCACTACGCAAATCAATTTTAGAGAAAATCATCGAGCCACTAAGTTCATCAAGCATATCATCTAACCTAGGAATAGGATGACGATATCTAATGGTAATGTTATTAATTGCTCGACAATCTACACACATGCGCCATGATCCATCTTTCTTTGGGACCAAAAGGATAGGAACGGAGCAAGGAGTAAGGGACTCACGCACATAACCTTTGTCGAGTAATTCCTGTACTTGCCACTGAATCTCCTTAGTCTCCTCCGGATTGGTCCTGTATGGTGCTCGGTTGGACAAAGAAGCCCCAGGGATGAGGTCAATCTGATGCTCAATCCCTCGCAATGGTGGCAGCCTGGCTGGTACCTCTTGTGGAAACACATCAGCGTATTCCTGCAAAAGCTTAGTGATAGAAGGAGGCAAAGCACATGGTGTGTCGTGAAGTGAGAATAAATCTTCTTTGCAAACAAACACATAGCAGATTGCAGTATCACTTTTTAGTTCAAACAAATCAGATTTGGAAGCAAAAAAACAAGCGCTCTTTAATTTTATTTCATTCTTCTTCATATGAGCAGATTTGGAATTGTCAGTCTTAGGCTGTACCGATTTCTTCACGACATCTGAATTTTCATTTTTAGCAGATTTCTTATTTTTCTCTTTGCAAGCTCTAGCAATGTCATCCTTCAAAATAGTATCAGGGGACATCGGGTGCAAAACAAGTTTCTTCTCATGATGCATGAAAGAGTATTGATTTGATTTACCATGATGTAATGTATCTTTATCAAATTGCCAAGGTCAACCAAATAGCATAGAACAAGCTTGCATAGGTACCACATCACAATCAATGTAATCATGGTAGGAACCAATTGCAAATTCGATACGAACCAGACGTGTTACCTTAAGCTTACCACTGTCGTTGAACCATTGGATGTAGTAGGGATGTGGATGTGGAAGTGTTGTCATCCCAATCTTTTCTACCATGGTAGCACTTGCTAAATTGTTGCAGCTTCCTCCATCTATAATAATGCGACACTCAGAGGAGAGCTCTGGGCCCGCCACGTGGCCAGCAGAGCCGGACCTCCCCCCTCCGCAGGGATGATCTCCGAAGGCTCCACGTGTCCAGCGGGGCCGGACCTTCCCTCTCCTCAAAGGAGAGCTCCGGGCCCGCCACATGGCTAGCAGAGCCGCGCTACCTGTCCCGGCGCGATAGGAAGCGGAAGTAAAGACCCGCACCTTCCGAAGGCGCGGCATTGAAGACCCGCGCCTTCCCAAGATGCGGAGACGCGGAGCACGCCCCTGCCAGGAGGCATTGCGCCCAGTCACATCACAGTGAAGACAGACACGCAATGTCAGAAGCTGTACACCAATAAGCACAGCGACAAGACATCCCATGCCGCCCCTGCCATCATCAACCACTACGCCTAGCTTGCGACGTGGGCAGGGCGGCAGGACGAAGACTCAGAAACCCTCGCCAGAGACAACTACCGGCATTACTGCAAGATATGGTAGATGGCAGGCAATCTCCCCGGGACCACTTGTCGGTTCCTGGGGTGTGACGCTCTCAATTCTGTGGAAAACCAAGGAACCGAGAACTGATGCATATGTGTGCCCAGAATGTTCATCACACATATACACCTCATCCATAAACTGAATTTTAGAATATATATATAACCAAGAATAACAGGGTTTATTACAATGTTTCATGAGTCTTGGAATCATGCTAACAGCGGAAGTCTTAATCTAACAGTGGAAGTCTTCTAACTAATGCGGAAGCAATCTAAACAGCAGTAGCAGCAGCTCCATCTCTGCTCCATCCCCACGTGTCAAGCGGCCGAGACCTCCCTCTTCTTCGGAGGTGAGCTCTGGTGCGCCACATGTCTGATGGGTCAGGAACTAAGTGTGTAGTTTTAAAACGATCGTGTCGCATTATTATTGATGGAGGAAGCTGCAACAATTTAGCAAGTGCTACCATGGTATCACTTTTTAGTTCAAACAAATCAGATTTGGAAGCAAAAAAAACAAGCGCTCTTTAATTTTATTTCATTCTTCTTCATATGAGCAGATTTGGAATTGTCAGTCTTAGGCTGTACCGATTTCTTCACGACATCTGAATTTTCATTTTTAGCAAATTTCTTATTTTTCTCTTTGCAAGCTCTAGCAATGTCATCCTTCAAAATAGCATCAGGGGACATCGGGTGCAAAACAAGTTTCTTCTCATGATGCATGAAAGAGTATTGATTTGATTTACCATGATGCAACATATCTTTATCAAATTGCCAAGGTCGACCAAATAGCATAGAACAAGATTGCATAGGTACCACATCACAATCAATGTAATCATGGTAGGAACCAATTGCAAATTCGACACGAACCAGACGTGTTACCTTAAGCTTACCACTGTCGTTGAACCATTGGATGTAGTAGGATGTGGATGTGGAAGTGTTGTCATCCCAAGCTTTTCTACCATGGTAGCACTTGCTAAATTGTTGCAGCTTCCTCCATCAATAATAATGCGACACTCAGAGGAGAGCTCCGGGCCCGCCACGTGGCCAGCAGAGCCGGACCTCCCCCCTCCGCAGGGGTGATCTCCGAAGGCTCCACGTGTCCAGCGGGGCCGGACCTTCCCTCTCCTTGAAGGAGAGCTCCGGGCCCGCCACATGGCTAGCAGAGCCGCGCTACCTGCCCCGGCGCGATAGGAAGCGGAAGTAAAGACCCGCACCTTCCGAAGGCGCGGCATTGAAGACCCGCGCCTTCCCAAGATGCGGAGACGCGGAGCACGCCACTGCCAGGAGGCATTGCGCCTAGTCACATCACAGTGAAGACAGACACGCAATGTCAGAAGCTGTACACCAATAAGCACAGCGACAAGACATCCCATGCCGCCCATGCCATCATCAACCACTACGCCTAGCTTGCGGCGTGGGCAGGGCGGCAGGACGGAGACTCAGAAACCCTCGCCAGAGACAACTACCGGCATTACTGCGAGATATGGTAGATGGCAGGCAATCTCCCCAGGACCACTTGTCGGGTCCTGGGGTGTGACGCTCTCAATTCTGTGGAAAACCAAGGAACCGAGAACTGATGCATATGTGTGCCCAGAATGTTCATCACACATATACACCTCATGCACAAACTGAATTTCAGAATATATATATAACCAAGAATAACAGGGTTTATTACAATGTTTCATGAGTCTTGGAATCATGCTAACAGCGGAAGTCTTAATCTAACAGCGGAAGTCTTCTAACTAATGCGGAAGCAATCTAAGCAGCAGTAGCAACAGCTCCATCTCTGCTCCATCCCCACGTGTCAAGCGGCCGAGACCTCCCTCTTCTTCGGAGGTGAGCTCCGCGTGCGCCACGTGTCTGATGGGTCAGGAACTAAGTGTGTAGTTTTGGAACGATCGTGTCGCATTATTATTGATGGAGGAAACTGCAACAATTTAGCAAGTGCTACCATGGTAGAAAAGCTTGGGATGACAACACTTCCACATCCACATCCCTACTACATCCAATGGTTCAACGACAGTGGTAAGATTAAGGTAACGCGTCTGGTTCGTGTCGAAGTTGCAATTGGTTCCTACCATGATTACATTGATTGTGATATGGTACCTATGCAAGCTTGTTCTATGCTATTTGGTCGACCTTGGCAATTTGATAAAGATACATTACATCATGGTAAATCAAATCAATACTCTTTCATGCATCATGAGAAGAAACTTGTTTTGCACCCGATGTCCTCTGATGCTATTTTGAAGGATGACATTGCTAGAGCTTGCAAAGAGAAAAATAAGAAATCTGCTGAAAATGAAAATTCAGATGTCGTGAAGAAATCGGTACAGCCTAAGACTGACAATTTCAAATCTGCTCATATGAAGAAGAATGAAATAAAATTAAAGAGCGCTTGTTTTATTGCTTCCAAATCTGATTTGTTTGAATTAAAAAGTGATACTGCAATCTGCTATGTGTTTGTTTGCAAAGAAGCTTTGTTCTCACTTCGCGACACACCATGTACTTTGCCTCCTTCTATCACTAAGCTTTTGCAGTAATACGCTGATGTGTTTCCACAAGAGGTACCAGCCGGGCTGCCACCATTGAGAGGGATTGAGCATCAGATTGACCTCATCCCTGGGGCTTCTTTGCCCAACCGAGCACCATACAGGACCAATCCGGAGGAGACTAAGGAGATTCAGCGGCAAGTACAGCAATTACTCGACCAAGATTATGTGCGTGAGTCCCTTAGTTCATGCTCCGTTCCTGTCCTTTTGGTCCCAAAGAAAGATGGATCATGATGCATGTGTGTAGATTGTCGAGCAATTAATAACATTACCATTAGATATCGTCATTCTATTCCTAGGTTAGATGATATGCTTGATGAACTTAGTGGCTCGATGATTTTCTCTAAAATTGATTTGCGTAGTGGATACCATCAAATTCGCATGAAGCTAGGTGATGAATGGAAAACAGCGTTTAAAATAAAGTTTGGTTTGTATGAGTGATTAGTCATGCCTTTTGGTCTCACGAATGCACCTAGCACTTTCATGAGATTAATGAATGAGGTTTTACGTGCTTTTATTGGAAGATTTGTGGTAGTATATTTCGATGACATCTTGATCTATAGCGCATCTCTCGAAGTTCATCTTGATCATCTCCGTGCTGTTTTCAATGCTTTACGTGATGCACGCTTATTTGGTAACATTGACAAGTGCACCTTTTGCATGGATCGAGTTTCTTTTCTTGGCTATGTTGTGACACCACAGGGAATTGAAGTTGATCAAGCCAAGGTGGAGGCGATACACAACTGGCCGACTCCTACCACGGTCACACAAGTACGAAGCTTTCTCGGACTTGCTGGATTCTATCGTCGTTTTGTGAAAGACTTCAGCACCATAGCAGGCCCACTGCATGAGCTTACAAAGAAGGGTGCCCCATTCACATGGGGCAAGGCGCAAGAGGCTGCATTTGCAACTTTGAAGAATAGGTTAACTCATACACCCCTTCTCCAATTACCAGATTTCAGTAAGGCTTTTGAATTGGAATATGATGCTAGTGGTATTGGATTGGGAGGTGTCTTGTTGCAAGAGGGGGAACCTATTGCTTATTTTAGCGAGAAACTGGATGGGCCTAGTCTGAACTATTCCACTTATGATAAAGAATTATATGCACTAGTACGGACTTTAGAAACATGGCAACATTATTTATGGCCTAAAGAATTTGTTATACATTCTGATCATGAATCTTTGAAGCACATTAAGAACCAAACTAATCTGAACCGTAGGCATGCCAAGTGGGTAGAATTTATTGAGTCCTTTCCTTATGTCATCAAACACAAGAAAGGAAAAGATAATGTCATTGCGGATGCCTTATCTCGCCGTTACAATATGTTGTCCCAACTTGATTTTAAGATTTTTTGCTTGGAAACAATTAAAGAACAATATGCTTTTGATGCTGATTTCAGAGATGTGCTGCTGCAATGTAAAGAAGGAAAAACATGGAACAAGTTTGTTCTCACTAATGATTTTGTGTTTCGAACTAACAAATTGTGCATTCCAGCTGGTTCTGTGCATATCTTACTATTGCAAGAAGCACATGGTGGAGGATTGATGGGACACTTTGGTGTCAAGAAGACGGAAGACATCTTAGCAAGCCATTTCTTTTGGCCAAAGATGAGGAGAGATGTGGAGCGGTTTGTTGCTCGTTACACCACCTGTCAAAAAGCTAAGTCCGTCTTAATCCACATGGTTTATACATGCCTCTTCCTGTTCCTAGTGCTCCATGGGAGGATGTTTCTATGGATTTTGTTTTAGAATTGCCTAGAACAAAGAAGGGGAGGGATAGTATTTTTGTTGTTGTCGACAGATTTTCTAAAATGGCACATTTCATACCATGCCACAAAACTGATGATGCTACCCATATTGCTGATTTGTTCTTTCGATAAGTTGTTCGTTTGCATGGGGTTCCAAACACTATTGTTTCAGATAGAGATGCCAAATTTCTTAGTCATTTTTGGAAAACCTTATGGGCTAAGTTGGGGACAAAATTACTCTTTTCTACCACTTGTCACCCTCAAACTGATGGACAGACCGAAGTAGTGAACTGTAGTTTATCTACCATGCTAAGTGCTGTTCTGAAACATAACATCAATTATGGGAAGAATGTTTGTTTCATATTGAATTTGCTTACAATCGTTCGCTGCATTCTACTACTAAATTGTGCCCTTTTCAGATTGTATATGGTTTTATTCCTCGTGCTCCCATTGATCTTTTGGCTCTGCCACGTTCAGAGAAATTGAATTTTGATGCTTCTCGCTGTGCTGAATTAATTCTTAAAATGCATGAGCAAACTAAATCAAACATTGAGAGCATGAACGCTAAATATCAACAAGCCGGTAGTAAGGGTAGGAAGCATGTTACTTTTGAACCTGGTGATTTGGTTTGGGTGCATTTGAGAAAGGATAGATTTCCTGATTTGAGAAAATCTAAATTACTACCTAGAGCTGCTGGACCCTTCAAAGTGTTTCGAAAAATTAATGATAATGCAAATGAAATTGAGTTGCCTGCACATTTTGGGGTTACTTCCTCTTTTAATATTGCAGATTTGAAACCATATATGGGCGAGGAAGACACATTTGAGTCGAGGACGACTCAATTGCAAGAAGGGGAGTATGATGCGGACATCGCTACCGTTGATACAACCACAACACCAGCCCATTCACCACTCTCAGCTAATCAAGGTCCAATGACACGCGCTCGTGCACGTCAACTTAATTATCAGGTGAATTCATTCCTGGCTGTTCAAAGTAATTATCCTTCAAATGGGGACCTATTAAAGCCTAGTGATGACCTTGTTATTATTAGGTGCTTGGGAATTGATCCAGCTAGGAGTGACGGAGGGATTAGCAATAAAGGCTGCTCCACCCGAGGGGAAATCTTGAGGCTGGGGCCATGTAATAAAGAGAGATTTAGACAAATAAGGAAAGGAATAAGGGAAATCTCGTCCAACTTTGCTGTTGGATGAAATTCCCTCTTTCTTCCCTCATTTAAAGATAGATGTGCTATAATAAGGAAAAAAATAGAGGAAATCATATCCTGCCTTGCTGCTAGATTGGTTTCCTTCTTTCTTTCCCTATTAAATGGTAGTCTATCACAGAAAAAGGAAGGGAATAAGGGAGATCACATCCTACCTTTGTTGCTGGACGAATTTCCCTCTTCCCTCCCCTATTTAAGTAGTCCAAGAGCTCCTTGACAGGGCGGGTTTTGTTTTCTGTAAGTTTAGCCATTGCTACTTCCTTGTAACGCAAGTGTCGACGAGACCTTCTGATTACTTGAATCAGAACCCCAACTTTTTCACACCCGTGAGTGTTTGCTTGTTATCTTATTCTTGCTTGTTCTTCGTATGCTTGCAGGTTCACGGCTGTTCTTGGCACGGCAAGTACAGCAACAACAGGAGCCGGTGTAACTATCGCTAAGGCGCAGCATCTTGTTGTAGTCGGGTAGCACAACGTCGACCTCCACCCAAATCGTAGTTACCAGGAGACGGTGTAACTGTCGCTCAAGGCGCCACACCATTCTGGTTGTGGTAGTCGGGCAGCCAACGTCGGCCTCCACCAAATTCGTTCATTACCAACATCTCTCATCGAAAGATAGGGCGTCCCCCGTACCCGTTGGGTTCATCACAAGGCTTAACCGACTCACCTAAGCATGAAACTCTACATGAGGTGTACAATGACATAGGATAGCAATGTTGCAGCAAATGGACACGCCTACAAGTTCATCCTTAGTTCATCTTTTAGCAACAAGTTAACAGTTCATGAAGCTGAAATTTAGTAAGCAATATTTGGTGGCACACATGTAGCAATACAATTATCTCATGACAGCAATATTGAATCACAGCATTCCATAAATTATCTACGTTACGACGCAGTGAACAAGCGGTACTCGTCACCGCGAGGGACGGCGAATCAACTCGATATACACTTGCAGGGAAACCCAAAGAGCACATCACGTACGCCCACCCGTGGAGCTGCACAGCACGCTCACTCGATGTCGTACGGGACAACCTTTCACCCAACAGCACAAACTTCGAACCAGTCGCACCAAAACGAGCAGGAGGTTCCCCACACGGAGCATCTCTCTATGCCCGTTGGCAGATTTCCACCTTGCTTCCCTCAGCCTACACCTATAAATCGGTGCGTTATGCCTCGACGCCCGGAGGTTTAGGCTACATCGGTTTATCGGGGCCCATATATCCGATATGCCTTCGGTACTGTCGGTACCCGCGATATGGGGTACCCCCGCGCACAGGGGAAAATGCCTAAGGAACTCGCCCTTCTCCGCAGGGAGAGCTCCGAAGGCGCCACGCGTCCGGCGGGGCCGGACCTCCCTCTCCTCAGAGGAGAGCTCCGGGCTCGCCACGTGGCATATAGGAGCCGGACCTCCCCCTCCGCGGGAGAGAGGTCCGAAGGTGCCACGTATCCGGCGGGGCCGGACCTCCCTCTGCTCAGAGAGGAGCTCCGGGCCCGCCACGTGGCCGACAGAAGCCGAACCTCCCCCTCCGCGGGGAGAGGTCCGAAGGCTCCACGTGTCCCGTGGGGCCGGACCCCTCCTCTCCTCTGAGGAGGGCTCCGGGCCCGCCACGTGGCCAGCAGAACGGCGCTGCCTGCCCCCGAGCGATAGGCAGCGGGCGTAAAGACGCCCCATACCTTGCCCGTACAAGGTATTCAAGGCCCGCGTCTTCCCAAGATGCGGAGACGCGGAGCACGCCTCTGTCAGGTGCCGTTGCACCCAATCGCATCACAGGCTGGCGCGCGGTGTCAGAGCCTGCCAGCCAATAAACGCAGCGACATGACATCCCATGCCGCCCCGCTGTCATCATCCACTACGACTAGCATGCGGCATGGGCAGGGCTGCAAGACGAAGACTCAGAAGCCTTCGCCAGAGACAACTACTGGCATAACTGCAGATACGGTAGATCACAGTCAATCTCCCCGGGACCACCTGTCGGGTCCCGGGCCCCCCTTGTAAGCCACCCGAGTCTTGGACTATAAAAGACTCGGGTAGGCGACGTTAGCAAGGATTCGCACTCCCGCAACTCATACGCTAGCCATTCACCCCCAAGCTGTAACTCATCCTCAAGCTCAGGACTCCGGTTCTGAGCAGCAAGCAATACAGCGAGCTCCATAGCTCGCCGTGGACGTAGGGTTTTACGCTCCGGCGGCCTGAACCACGTAAAACTCACCGTGTCAAGCTCTTACTAACTCGTCCGTACACTCAATCTCTCCGCAAGGGACTAGCCCCACCGAAAAAAGAACCTCCGCGGGCTGCCCAGTGCAGGCCCGGGGGAAGTGTCGACCAAACACTTCGACATTTGGCGCGCCAGGTAGGGGCTTTTCCCCTTGCGTGACGAGTTTCCGCCGACGAAGATGACCAAGCTTCCTTCAGCGGCAAACTCTCCCCCCGCGTCCGCGGCGATCCGCGACCAGGGGGAGTACATGTCGACACACTCAGGACGGAGTGTGTCAGAACAAGCTGGGAGCCAGCAACTGGCTCTGGCAGCGCCGACCCCGGCAATGCAGGCTCCAACCAGCGTCAGGTCTTCAGTAGCGCTGGGCGTACCCAGTGGGGGTGCGCTAGCCGCAGCAAGAGCGCTATTGTACAATCCGCCTGCTGGGGACGCGCCTCAGGCAGCGACCCAGCAGTGGATTCGTGAGGTAGACCGTCTCGTTGTCGCCGCGGCAAACCCTCGACTTCGGCGGGGACGATGCTCCAGTCAACCGGCAGTGTCGCTGACGCGCACGCCCACGGTCGACGGGCAGACGGCGGACTCCAGCTCCACCAGGCCTCCGACGACGGACCTGAGGGCAGAGCTGGAGCGATGCCACTTGGGTCAAGATGCTCGAGTGTTCCTCGAGCGACGTCGAGAGAGGCGTCGCATCCAAGAGACTGGCGACAACATGATGTCGGCCTCAACCCAGCCTGAAGGGCAGATCTTCGCCACGCGAGCTCTGCCCCAGGCGTACGCCGCACAGCATATGCCGCAACCATATGCCCTGCAAATGGCGTCCCCGGTCTATGGTGCAGCCTTGCCCATACCGGGGTACACAGTGCCAAGTGCGAATCAAGCGTTCGCGGCACCGATACCTGCGGAAACAGGAGCAGGATGTGCGGCTCTTGCACCCCACCTTCGCTTCGTGAAGTGGCCGTGCAAGTTTCGGCCGCACCTGCCCGAAAAGTATGACGGCAGTGTCAACCCGACGGAGTTCCTCCAGATCTACTCCACCGCCGTACTCGCCGCAGGAGGGGATGAGGCTGTCATGGCCAACTATTTCCCCGTCGCCTTGACCGGTCCAGCCCGGTCTTGGCTCATGAACCTACCCCAGGATTCCATAACCTCCTGGGGAGAGCTCTGCCGGCAGTTCGTCGCCAACAACCAGGGGAATCGCTGCGCTCCTTCATCCAGCGGTTCTCCCAGGTGCGGAACACCATCCCACACATCCAGAACGCTTCTGTGATAGTGGCGTTCCGACAAGGCATTCGGGACAAGAAGATGCTCGAGAAGCTCGCGACTAGGGAGGTCCGCAATGTCTCAGAACTCTTCAGCCTGGCGGACAAGTGTGCCAGAGCAGCCGAAGGGCGGAGCTGGCACTCACTACCAGCCTCCGAGCCAGGGGGTCAGCCGGGATCTGGCGCCGCTTCATATGGAAGCGGCAGGAAGATCAAGAACAGAGGCGGAAGCAAGATAAAGCCGTCAGCCGCGGCCCCCGTTGTCACAACAGCGGTGCCCAGTGGAGCTCGGGGGCCGTGCCCCGACAAGAGGCCGCGACAGTCACCGGCCCTAGACGGGGGCCAGGATGAGTTATGCCCCGTGCATGGCACCAGTTATCATACCGCTGCAGAGTGCCGGGAAATCCAGAAGCTCGCGGAGCGCTTCCGGAAAGGGAAGCAGCCCCTAACTGGTGCCCCACCCTACCGTCAAAGGGAGGGCAAGCAGAAGGTCGAAGCCCTAGACGGCGCCGACCGCCAGGTGGAGTTCCAGGAGCTTCAGCGCGCCGTGAAGGCAGTGCGCAATCATGAGAGCTCCAGCTCCAGTGATGACGAGCACCGGAAGATGCTCTATGTCATCTTCGGCGGGTCCGCTGACCCCCCGTCCCGAAGCGTGGCTAAGGCCTTGCGCCGAGCGGTAGCATCGGTGGCTCCCCTCCCGAGTGCAGCATCGCACCTCAGGTGGATGGGAACCCCCATCAGCTTCGATGCCACCGACTGCCCCAGGAACATGGCTGGGGCCGGCCAACTACCGCTCGTGGTGGCCCCCACCATCGCCAACGTGAAGATGTACCACGTTTTGGTGGATGGCGGGGCTGGACTGAACCTCATCAGTCGCGCAGCCTTCCAGAAGCTGCAGATCCCGATGGCCAAGCTCACCCCATCGAGCCCGTTCTCAGGGGTAGGGCCGGGACAGGTCGTTCCCTACGGCCACGTCAGCCTCCCGGTGACCTTTGGGGCACCAGACAGCTATCGGACAGAGTGCATTCTGTTCGACGTGGCCGAGACCGACCTCCCGTTCAACGCCATAATTGGCAGGCCAGACCTGTACCGATTCATGGCAGTAGCCCACTACGGCTACCTTGTCTTGAAGATGCCTACACCAACAGGCATCCTCAAGGTTTGTGGAGACCGTGCTGCAGCAGTGTTAGCCTTGGAAAAGCTCCAGGCGCTTACAGCAGCTGGAGCACCAACCCCGGGCAGTGCAGAACCAAACCGGCTCCACCCAAGTGCACGCCACCGTGCCTCTACCACAGCACCCCATGTGCAACCCCTCGACGAGGACGATGTCCCCTTGAGGCTCGTCTGAATCAGTGCCGATGCCACCCAGACCACCCGGGTAGCCGAGGGCCTGGATAGCAGATAGGAGGGCGCGCTCGTTACCTCCCTCCGGCATAATGCCGATGTGCTGCATGACAGCCGTCGCGGATGCCAGAGATCCCTAGGGAGGTGATTGGGCACTATCTAAAGGTCTCCCCCAACGCCTGGCCAGTCCGACAGGAGCCCCTGAAGCAGCCCACCGAGCAGTAAAAAGCTTCATTCGGGAAGAAACCAAGAAAGCTGCTGGGCGCTGGCTCCATACGGAAAGTCCGCCACCCCGGTGCTTGGCGAACCCCGTTGATTGTCCCGAAGGCCGGCGGGAAGCTCCGGAAGTGCATCGACTACACCAGTCTCAATAAGGCATGTCCTAAAGATCTATTTTCTCTCCCTATGATAGATCAAATAGTAGGCTCGACGTCAAGCTGCGATATACCGTGCTTCCTAGATGCTTGCTCGGGTTTCCACCAGACCCCTATGTCTAGAGAAGTTGAAGAGCACACCCCTTTCACCACAGTAGTCGGCCTGTACTGTTATGCCTCTATGCCTTATGGCCTATGGAACGCTCTCCCTACCTTCGTACGTGCAATGCACAAGACCTTAGGAGAGCTAATGAGAGACTCAGTTGAGGTGTGTGTCGAAGACATTGTTGTTAAGATAAGGCAGGGTTCGTCCCTACTAGATAACCTGGCCTTAGTCTTCGTCCGTCCGACAAATGTGAGCTCGGTGTACCCTCTGGAAAACCCTTAGAATTCCTGGCCTCACGCCAAGGAACTGAGGCTAACCCAGAGAGGGTCAAAGCCGTTGGCTCGAAGTCCAGAAATTTGCGGGATGCCTAGCTGCGCTGAGTCGGTTTATACCGAGGTTAGCAAAGCGAACGCTCCACTTCTCTAAGCTCCTACACAAATCCGGCCCATTCGCTTGGACCGACGAAGCGGAGGAAGCTCCCCTGGAGCTGAACCAGCTCCTGATGACCATACCCGTAATAGTAGTCCCCGAGCCCGAAGAGCATCTGCTGCTCCACATCACGGCGACGGCTGCAGAGGTGAGTATGGTCCTCACCGCAGAGCGGCCGGACCCCATACCACCACAACCTGCTTCGCTATCGAGAAACAAGTGCCAGGAAACCCCGGAGGTCCGAGACGACCCCCTGGGTCTCTGAAGCAACCCCCCGGAGGTCCAAAACGGACCCTGGATCCCCGGCACAACCTCCCGGAGGACCAGCAGGACCTCCCGGAGGTGCAAAGGGACCCCCCCGGAGGCCCAACAGAACCTCCCGGACGTCCAACGGGACTCCCCGGAGCTCCCGGGAAATCAGTGGGACCTCCCGGAGGTCCAAGACAGCCTGGGGGACCTCCGAGTATCAGCCCCCGGCGGCCTCCCCAGGCTGAAAGCTATCCTCCACAGCCCCCACGCGATGGACAATGCCGCCAAATGGGTGGCGGAGCTACTGGAGTTTGAGCTAGGCTTTCTTCCTCGTCACGCAGGCAACAGCCAAGCACTAGCTGACTTCGTGGCTGAAGTAAACGCCAACGCAGGCTGACTCAGGGGGCCATGGAGATGGTGAACCAGGACCCTGAGCCCTAGCCTTCACCGGGCCTTACTGGATGCTCTTCTTCGACGGCTCCTTGCGAAAGCAGGGGGCCGGTGCTAGCGTACTGTTCCTCATGCCATCGGGGGAGCAGTCTGGGTATGTGGTGCGTCTCAATTCCAAGGCAACCAACAATATGGCAGAGTATGAAGCACTCATCCTTCGCCTAAAGACAGCCCTGTCTCTAGGCGCTCGCCAGTCGTTGGCACAGGGCGACTCCCAGCTGGTTATCAAACAAGATGGTGGAGACAGACTTCCTCGCCTTGGACGTGCACCACGTACCACGCGCTAGCAAGGCCGCAGCTGACGACCTCTCAACGAAGACCCCCACCGGAGCCCCTGTGCCCGAAGGGGGCTTCGAGAGGACTTTGCCATGGCCCACAGCTCGGCCCGCCGAGCCGGGCGAAGGGGGCTAGAACAACACCTCGAAGCTGGCGGTCCCGGCGGCCATGGACGCCGCCAAGGATCGTAAGCGTCACTGGAGACTCAGTGCAACCCAGCGCTCAAGATTCAGATGCTCAAGTCAGACCCGATGCATGGATCACAGAGGTCCGGGACTACTTGAAAGACAATATCCTCCCTGATGAACGTGTATCCGCTGAACGGATCGTGCGTATGGCTAAGAGACACATGGCGGTAGAGGGGGATCTCTACCGACGCGGCGCCAACCACATCCTATTGCGGTGCATAACCCAGGGGGAAGGCTGCGACTTGCTCGCTGAGATCCATGGAGGCGAAGGTGGGTGTTGAAGTGTTCAGTCGACACTTCCCCCGGGCCTGCACTGGGCAGCCCGCGGAGGTTCTTTTTTCGGCGGGGTTAGTTCCTAGCGGAGAGCTTGCGCAGATGGACGAGTTAGTAAGAGCTTGACACGGCGAGTTTTACATGGTTCAGGCCGCCGGAGCGTAAAACCCTACGTCCACGGCGAGCTATGGAGCTCGCTGTATTGCTTGCTGCTCAGGGCCGGAGTCCTGAGCTTGGGAGTGAGTTACAGCTTGAGAGTGTAAGGCTAGCGTATAAGTTGCAGAGTGCGAACCCCTTCTATCGTCGCCTACCCGAGCCTTTTATAGTCCAAGACTCGGGCGGCTTACAAGGGGAGCCAGGACCCGACAGGTGGTCCCGGGAAGATTGTCTATTATCTACCGTATCTGCAGTTATGCCGGTAGTTGTCTCTGGTCGAAGGCTTCTGAGTCTTCATCTTGCCGCCCTGCCCATGCCGCATGCTAGTCGTAGTGGTTGATGACGGCGCAGGCGGCATGGGATGTCTTGTCGCGGTGTTTATTAGCTGGCAGGTTCTGACACCACGCGCCAGTCTGTGATGTGACTGGGTGCAATAGCACCTGACAGAGGCGTGCTCCGCGTCTCCGCGTCTTGGGAAGACGCGGGCCTTGAATACCTTGTACGGGCAAGGTATGGGGCGTCTTTACGCCCGCTGCCTTTCTCTCGGGGGCAGGCAACACCGTTCTTCTCGCCACGTGGCGGGCCCGGAGCCCTTCTCTGAGGAGAGGAGGGTCCGGCCTGTGGGGCACTGGAGCCTCCGGACCTCTCCCCGCGGAGGGGGAGGCTCGGCTTCTGTCGGCCACGTGGCGGGCCCGGAGCCCTCCTCTGAGGAGAGGGAGGTCCGGCCCTGCTGGACGCGTGGCGCCTCCGGACCTCTCTCCCGCGGAGGGGGAGGTCCGGCTTCTGTATGCCACGTGGCGGGCCCGGAGCTCTTCTCTGAGGAGAGGGAGGTCCGGCCCCGCAGGACGCGTGGCACCTTCGGAGCTCTCGCTGCAGAGAAGGGTGAGTTCCTTAGGCATTTCTTCCTGTGCGCGGGGGTACCCCATATCTCAGGTACCGACAGTGGCCCCCGGGACCATCTCGGGGGAGATAGCGAGCCCGAGGTGGGACCTCCGTCTCTTCCAATCCGCGCACTTTCTCTAAGTCCCGAATTGACCGCTGCCGGAGCACGAACGGCTGCGGGATCGTGGGAGCGTGCGCTCTCTTGATGGTTGCTTTTACTGCGGCGGTTCCCAAGACTACCACTTCTGCACGTTGCGGCTCTTTCTTCGGGAACCGCCGAAGTGCCTTGCCGGCTTGTCTTCTGGGGTGTCTGACTCCTTGACCCACCGCTTCAGTTGGGCGGCTTGGGTCCACCTTTCATCGGCGCCAGGTCTTGGAGCCAACGAGGTCGCCGATGCGATGTTTCCGGAGGTTTTTGAATTACCTCGAACCATCCCTGGAAAGTTTTAAAAGGGGATCTCACCCGCATCGCGGCTTCCCTTCGCATTGCGCTCGTACTTCCCTTGAACTCTTGCGCCCCGGCTTTCTTGCCCTTGCGCCCTCTTTCGCCATGGCTTCCAACTTGCTCCCGACGCGCCTCGTTCGTTCTTCCAAGCTCGGGCCAGTGCGCAGGCTGCTGGGCTGGCGCTCAGAAGAGCAGAAACATCGGCTTCGCCGAGGATCTCTCCCCCTGGTCCTGGAAAAGGGGGAGATAGTCTTCTTCACCGCTTATGCTCTGGCGGGGTTCGTTCCGCCAATTTCTTCCTTCTTTGTCACCCTGCTGGAGACATATGGTCTCCAGCTCCACCATCTTTCCCCCAACTCCTTCGCTATGGCTGCTGTTTTTGTCCACTTCTGTGAGATGTTCGTGGGGGTGCACGCCTCCGTGACGCTCTTCCGCCACTTCTTTGTGCTGCGGACGACTGGGCGCGGCTCAAAGACTCAGATGGGGGCATACTACTTCCAGCATCGCTGCAAGGACCCCAAGGTCTCCGGATACCTTCTGCCCTTCAGCGCATCAAGGTGGGAAAACTGGAGGGAGAGCTGGGTGGTAGTGCAGACCGACGAGCACGATCGCCTACAACTCCCAACCGCCAGCCCAACCACCGATCGCCGCTTCTGGGAGGAGATCCCTGAGCTGGAGCAGGAGTACTCCCCGGTCTTGGAGCGGATCCGGTTCTTGGCCAACGAGGGGCTGACGTCTCTAATGGTGCTGATGGACTTTATATCACGCCGTATTGCACCCTTGCAGCAGCGTAGCCGCCCAGCGTGGTACTACACCGGCGAGCAGGACTGTACCAGGCTGGAGAGGGGCCCCGGCTCTGACCCTTCCAACGAGGAGCTGAACGAGATGGTGAGCAAGGTGAGCGGTGACTACATTCCCCGTGGCGACCCCGCCCTTCCGCCCTCTGCTACCCCCTCTTCTTGGAGCCTCAGAGGAGGTCAGAGCTCCTGCGGAAGATGCCGAACCTTGACAACATCGGGATCGCCGTCCGGCAGGTCGGGGATGCCTTCCGGGGTATCACCATTCCAGGAACCGAGCACTCCAGGTCAAGGCATGAGGCATCCGCTGCTGTCAAACCCTCCCCCAGAGCCCACGGAACCCAAGCCGCCGACAAAGGGAAAGGAAAGGAACCGGCCCCCGGGCATCTAGAGAAGAAACGCGCCCGGTCTCCTCCGAGGGCGCCACCTGTGCCGAGTCAGGGTGCCGGAGCTACTTTGCTCCCATCTCTCGGGGGTGCTGGTCCATCGGGTGGCGACCCGAAGAGGCCCCGAGTGTCCCTCCTCGGCGGGTCTCTCCCCAGACAGCGGCCGTCCGAATCAGCCCAAGTACCTCGCCATCCTTCCTCAAGCGGAGGGGCTCCCAGGACGGATATTGGTGGGGCGACGCCGGCGAATGTGCCGGGGATCCAGGCGTCCCATTCCGCGACCGTTCCAGCCGCTGGTCCCGGCGATTCAGCTATAGCCCAGAGGCCAGTGCTGCAAGCCCGTTGGAGCGCTCATGCCGCCCAGTAAGTGTTGCTCTTTCTGGCTTATAGGAGCAGAGCTCTTGTCTCTTCTCTTATTCTGAGGGCTTCCTCCTCTTGCAGGGACCGACCAGCTGCCGGGGGCGGCTCTCTTATCCGGCCCCCTTCAACCGACGGAAGCTCCGCGCCTCAGCATCTGGGGACCGTGGTGGCTCCCATGGCCCCCAAATCGATGGGGGCACCCTCTGCACCAGCGGGTTCATTCTCCGCGGTGGCCGCATCTGCTCCTACCCGCCCTCCTTCACCAGTCCAGAAGTCCAGTCTTGAGACCGGGAGGGCTGCTGTAGGTGCGCCTGCTGGCCCCCTGGCCTCCTTAGGACAGCGCCCCACCCTGGCTGTTGAGGCGCCGGCGCCTCCGCCGGTCTTAGACTCGTCAGGGGGGTCCAGCGGCGCAACACCTGTCCCCCCTGCTCCGGCGCCCGTGTGGGATGCCCTGGGGCGTGTCCAGACCAGCGCCCGGCAGCTCCAATCTGCCTTTGAGCAGGAGCGGAGGGCATTGGCCGGCGAGAGGGAACGCCTTCTCAGCTGGCAGCAGCGGGCCCGGGAGGCTAAGGCGGACCTTGACTTGAGGCAGTCAAAGCTTGAGGCCATGAGTGCTCTGCTTGGCACTCAGAAGAAGGCCATTAGCCGCTTGGAGTCAGAGGCCCAGCGGGTTCGTGCCACCTACCGCGATGCTCTGGCCCAAGCTGAAGCCAAAGCCAAGGAGTGTTCCGCCGCCGCGGAGGAGTTGCAGCTGCAGGTAGCCCGTCGAGAGCGCGCCGTCGCTGATCGGAAACGTGCCGCTGCGGCCGAGGAGGAAAAGACCACCGCCCGGCTGAGGGCCAAGGTCGAGGAGCTAAGGGCTCGGTCCGAGGAGCTGGAGCTCCGTGAGTCGGCTGTCGCCGCGAGGGAGGAGCAGTTCTCCAAGGAGCGCCAGGCGGCGACGGATCACGAGCTGGCGGCTCGCCAAGAGGTAGAGAAGCTCCAGTCCTTGCGGACTGCCGAGGCCCAGGCAGTCTAGTGCTTCATTGCCAAGGTGGGGTCCGCCTTGGCTCCTCTTGGTTTCAGCTCTGTGCAGGTGGAGGCTCCGGCGTGGCCGATGTCCGAAGCGATCCTGGCCCTTGAGTCTATCGGTGACGAGCTAGGTCGGCTCGAATCAGTGATCGCCGACGAGCTGGAAGCGGAAGGTCGGGGCCTTGCGAAGGAGGTTGCTATGCACGTTCTGTCATGCTTCCTTAGCCGAGACCCTTCCTTTTCTCTGGGGCCGGTTCGTCTAGGACCCGTCGTCGATCGGGAGGAAGCTGCCAGGGCCGAAGTCGAGGACTTAGCTGCCCTCGTGGCCTCTAGGTTTCATCGGGAGTCCGGGGACTCTTAGGCATCTGCCCCCATGGCCACAAGGCCCTGTATTCCTTTTTTATTTTTGTTGAGTCTGTAGCCCAGCTCGTGGAGCCTTCGTATGGACAAACTCCTGTTTCTTTTTGTGTCTGCATGTCCTAGTCTTCTTCTTGGCTTTTCCTGGCCGAGTCCTTAGCTCCGCAAGGACTCGGAGGCCTTGACCAATCTCGAAGCTCTGCATAGACACCTTCTCCAGGTCCTCACTGTATACTAAGGGTTCCGGAGGTCTCCAGGACCCGCCCCACGAGATCGGAGGAGGGTCCGGGCCTGTTGGTCACGTGGCGGGCCCGGAGCTCCCGCCTGAGGGGAGGTCCGGGCTTGTGGGGCACGTGGAGTCCTTGGGCCTCTCCCCGTAGAGGGGGGGGGAGGTCCGACTTCTGTAGACCACACGGCGGGCCCGGAGCTCCCCTCAAGGAGGTGGAAGGTCTGGCCCTGCTGGACAAGTGGGACCTTCGGGCCTCGCCCCTGTGAGGTCTAGTTCTTTGAACTTACCTTGGGGTTTCGGTCTTGCGCGATCCCGTAGCGGCCCCCTGGTAGGTGCGTTCCATTGGATGGATGTGCCTACCATACTCCTGCGGGGAGCTGAGGCCGAGAGGTCCTGCACACAAGTAAGGAAAACGTAATTCTCCTTGGGGGCTCCCCCCCTCTATATCTTAGTCTTATCTGGCTTACGGTCCCCGTCCACTTATACGGTGCTTGGGAACTACCGTGCGCGAAGTGCCGGGGGCTTGGGCCCCCCCTGGCTCTCGGCCGGTACCTCCCACGCAACCGCCTTTGGCAGGGCAGCAAATGCCGACTAAAGATGAGAATGAGAAGAGGGAGTTGAACGCATGGTGAGCACGTGCTAGCAGGGTAATCATAAAAATTTAATAAGTAAATTAAATAAGTACCAAAGAAGAGCAACGCAGGACAGGTTTCTTTTCATATAAATTTCCATAGGGGGAAGGCGGGCCGAATATGTAGGCCACGACCCGCCTCAAGGGAAGCAAGACTCTACGCGCTTGGGGTCGGAACCAGGCGAAGCTGAACGTAGTCCTGGACCGTCCCTTGAGGCTTAGCTGCTCCAAGCACTGTTCCTGGACTTTTATGGAATTTATTATAAAAAGAAGGGTCTGTCCTATTGTTGCCCTAGGGGTAGAACTTACAGTGGCGTTCTGTGTTTCGAAGGTTCGGGAGCGGGTCCCCATCTTCGGTTCTGGGGAATGGTCCCAGGCCCAGGATGTCCAGCCCTAGTATGGCAAATGGCCATGTGGGCTGGATCATCTGTACCGTCCAAGCCGGTGTATGGATCTGCTTGGCGTGGAACAGGCACGCCTGGCAGCTCTCGACCAGCTCGACGGCATCCTGGAGTGTTGCCGGCTAGTAGAAGCCATGCCGAAAGGCTTTATCGACAAGCGTGCGTGAGGAAGAGTGACTCCCACATTCGCCTCCATGGATATCAGCGAACAAGTCGCAGCCTTCCCCCTGGGTTATGCACCGCAATAGGATGTGGTTGGCGCCACGTCGGTAGAGATCCCCCTCTAACGCCATGTGTCTCTTAGCCATACGCACAATCTGTTCAGCGGATACACGTTCATCAGGGAGGATATTGTCTTTCAAGTAGTCCTGGACCTCCGTGATCCATGCATCGGGTCTGACTTGAGCATCTGGATCTTGAGCGCTGGGTTGCACGGAGTCCCCAGTGACGCTTATGATCCTTGGCGGCGTCCATGGCCGCCGGGACCGCCAGCTTCGAGGTGCTGGTCTAGCCCCCTTCGCCCGGCTCGGCGGGCCGGACTGTGGGCCGTGGCAACGTCCTCTCGAAGCCCCCTTCAGGCACAGTGGCTCCGGTGGGGGTCTTCGTTGAAAGGTCGTCAGCTGCGGCCTTGCTAGCGCTCGGTACGTGGTGCAGGTCCAAGGCGAGGAGGTCTGTCTCCACCATCTTGGTTGATAACCAGACTGGGAGTTGCCCTGAGCCAACGACTAGCAAGGAGGATGAGTACTTCATACTTTGCTATGTTGTTGGCTGCCTTGGAATTGAAACGCACCACATACCCAGACTGCCCCCCCGATGGCGTGAGGAACAGTACACTAGCACCGGCCCCTTGCTTTCGCAAGGAGCCGTCGACGAGCAGCACTTAGTAAGGCCTGGTGAAGGCCAGGGCTCAGGGTCCTGGTTCACCGTCTTCGTGGCCCCCTGAGCATGCGTCTACTTCAGCCACAAGTCAGCTAGTGCTCGGCTGATGTCTGCATGACGGGAAAGGGAGCCTAGGTCAAACTTCAGTAGCTCCGCCTCCCATTTGGTGGCATTGTCCGTCGCGTGGGGGCTGTGGAGGATAGCTTTCAGCCTGGGGAGACCGCCGGGTGCTTGATACTCGGAGGTCCCCAGGCTGCCTTGGACCTTCCGGGAAGCTCCGCTGATGTCCCGGGAGCTCCGGGGGGTCCCGTTGGGCGTCCAGGAGGTCCTGTTGGGCCTCCGGGGGGGGGGGGGGGGTCCCGTTGCACCTTCGGGAGGTCCCTCTGGTCCTCCGGGAGGTTGTGTCGGGGATCCGAGGTCCGGTTTGGGCCTCCGGGGTTTCTTGGTACTTGTTTCTTGGCAGCGAAACAGGTTACGGTGGTATGGGGTACAGCCACTCTGCGGTGAGGACCACACTCACTTCTGCAGCCATCGCCGTGATGTAGAGCAGGAGATGCTCTTCGGGCTCGGGGGCTCCTATTACGTGCGGGGCCGGATTTACATAGGGGCTTTAGAGAAGCTTTGCTTTGCTAACCCCGGCATACACCGACTCGGCGCAGCTAGGGATCCCGCGAATTTCTGGTCTTCGCGCCAATGGCTTTGACCCTCTCTGGGTTAGCCTCAGCTCCTCGGCGTGAGGCCAGGTATTCTAAGGGTTTTCCAGAGGGTATACTAAGCTAACATTTGTCGGACGGACGAAGACTAAGGCCAGGTTATCTAGTAGGGACGAACCCTGTCTGATCTTGACAATTAATGCCTTCGACACACACCCCAACTGAGTCTCCCATTAGCTCTCCTAAGGTCTTGTGCATTGCACGTACGAAGGTAGGGAGAGCATTCCTTAGGTCATAAGGCATACGGGCATAACAGTACAGGGCGACTACTGTGGTAAAGGGTGCCCTTCAACTTCCCCAGACACAGGGGTCTGGTGGGAACCCTAGTAAGCATTTAGGAAGCACAGCATATCACAGCCTGCCATCGAGTCTACTATTTGGTCTATCATAGGGAGAGAAAATAGGTCTTTAGGGCATGCCTTATTGAGGCTGGTGTAGTCGATGCGCTTCCGGAGCTTCTCGCCGGCCTTCGGGACGACAACATGGTTCGCCAAGCACCGGGGGTGGCGGACTTTCCGTCCTGTCGGACTGGCTGGACGTCGGGAAAGACCTTTAAATAGTGCTCAATCACCTCCCTAGGGATCTCTGGCCTCCGCGACGGATGTCATGCAGCACATCGACATTGTGCCGGAGGGGGGCAACGAGCGCGCCTTCCTATTTGCTATCCAGGCCCCCGGCTACCCGGGTGGTCTGGGTGGCATTGGCGCTGATTCAGACGAGCCTTGTGGGGACGTCGTCCTCATCGAGGGGTTGCACGCGGGGTGCTGTGGTAGAGGCACGGTGGCGTGCACTTGGGTGGAGCTGGTTTGGTTCTGCACTGCCGAGGGTTGGCGCTCTAGTTGCTGTAAGCACCTGAAGCTTTTCCAAGGCTAACACTGCAGCAGCACGGTCTCCACAAACCTTGAGGACGCCTGTTGGTATAGACATCTTCAAGACAAGGTAGCCGTAGTGGGCTACTGCCATGAATCGGTACAGGGCTGGCCTGCCGATTATGGCGTTGAAAGGGAGGTCAATCTCGGCCACGTCGAACAGAATATACTCTGTCCGGTAGCTGTCCGGTGCCCCAAAGGTCACCGGTAGGCTGATGTGGCCGTAGGGAACGACCTGTCCCGGCCCTACCCCTGAGAACGGGCTCGATGGGGCGAGCTTGGCCATCGGGATCTGCAGCTTCTGGAAGGCTGCGCGACTGATGAGGTTCAGTCCAGCCCCGCCATCCACCAAAACGTGGTACATCTTCACGTTGGCGTTGGTGGGGGCCACCACGAGCGGCAGTTGGCCGGCCCCAGCCATGTTCCTGGGGCAGTCGGTGCCATCGAAGCTGATGGGGGTTCCCATCCACCTGAGGTGCGGTGCTGCACCTGGGAGGGGAGCCACCGACGCTACCGCTCGGCGCAAGGCCTTAGCCATGCTTTGGGACGGGGGGTCAGCGGACCCGCCGAAGATGACATGGAGCATCTTCCGGTGCTCGTCATCACTGGAGCTGGAGCTCCCATGATTGCGCACTGCCTTTACAGCGTGCTGAAGCTCCTGGAACTCCACCTGGCGGTCGACGCCGTCTCGGGCCTCGACCTTCTGCTTGCCCTCCCTTTGACTGTAGGGTGGGGCATCGGTTAGGGGCTGCTTCCCTTTCCGGAAGCGCTCCATGAGCTTCTGGATTTCTCGGCATTCGGCAGCGGTATGATAACTGGTGCCATGCACAGGGCATAATTCATCCCGGCCCCCGTCTGGGGCTGGTGATTGTCGCGGCCTCTTGTCAGGGCGCGGCCCCCGAGCTCCACTGGGCGCCGCCGTTGTGGTAACAGGGACCGCGGCTGAAGGCTTTATCTTGCTTCCGCCTCCGCTCTTGATCTTCCTGCCGCTTCCGTACGAAGCGTCGCCGGATCCCGGCTGACCCCCTGGCTTGGGGGCCGGCAGAGAGTGCCAGTTCCGCCCTTCGGCTGCTCTGGCACACTTGTCCACCAGGCTGAAGAGTTCTGAGACATCGCGGACCTCCCTGGTCGCGAGCTTCTCGAGCATCTTCCTGTCCCGAACGCCTTGCCGGAACGCCACCACCACAGAAGCGTTCTGGATGTGTGGGATGGTGTTCCGCACCTGGGAGAACCGCTGGATGAACGAGCGCAGCGACTCCTCTGGTTGTTGTTGGATGGCGTGGAGGCCGAGCTTCGTGCCGGGACGGGTGTATGAGCTGCCAAAGTTGGCGACGAACTGCCGGCAGAGCTCTCCCCAGGAAGTTATGGACCCCTGAGGTAGATTCATGAGCCAAGACCGAGCTGAGCCGGTCAAGGCGACGGGGAAGTAGTTGGCCATGACAGCCTCATCCCCTCCTGTGGCAAGTACGGCGGTGGAGTAGATCTGTAGGAACTCCGCCGGGTTGACGCTACCGTCGTACTTCTCGGGCAGGTGCGGCCGGAACTTGCGCGGCCACGTCACGAAGCGAAGGTGGGGTGCAAGGGCCGCACATCCTGCACCTGCTGCTGCAGGTATTGGCGCTGCAAACGCTTGGTTCGCACTTGGCACCGCGTATCCTGGCATGGACAAGGCTGCACCATAGACCGGGGGCGCTGCTTGCGGCGCATATGGTTGCAGCATATGCTGCGCGGCATATGCCTGAGGCAGGGCTCGCGTGGCGAAGACCTGCCCTTCAGGTTGTGTCGAGGCCGACGACATGCTGTCGCCAGCCTCATGGTTGCGACGCCTTTCTCGGCGTCGCTCGAGGTACACCCGGGCGTCCTGGCCCAAGTGGCACCGTTCCAGCTCCCTTCTCAGGTCCGTCGACAGGAGCCTGGAGGAGCTGGAGTCCGCCGTTAGCCCGTCAACCGTGGGCGTGCGCGTCAGCGACACAGCCGGTTGTCCTGGGTGCCGTCCTCGCCGAAACCGAGGGTTCGCGGCGGCGACGACGAGGCGGTCCACCTCGTGGACCCATTGCTGGGTCGCTGAATGGGGCGCATCCCCCGCGGCTGGGTTGCGCAGCAGTGCTCTTGCTGCAGCTAGCGCACCCCCATGGTGTACGCTCAGCGCTGCAGAAGATCTCACACTGGTCTGAGCCTGCATCGCCGGAGTCGGCGTTGCCGGAGTCGGCTGCTGACTACCAGCTTGTGCCGACACACTCCGTCCTGAGTGTGTTGACATGTACTCTCCGCTGGTCACGGTTCACCGTGAACGCGGAGGAGGAGAGTTTGCCGCTGAGGGAAGCTTGGTCATCTTCGTCGGCGGAAACTCGTCGCGCTAAGGGAAAAGCCCCCTACATGGCGCGCCAAATGTCGAAGTGTTCAGTCGACACTTCCCCCGGGCCTGCACTGGGCAGCCCGCGGAGGTTCTTTTTTCGGTGGGGCTAGTTCCTAGCGGAGAGCTTGCGCAGATGGACGAGTTAGTAAGAGCTTGACACGGCGAGTTTTACGTGGTTCAGGCCGCCGGAGCGTAAAACCCTACGTCCACGGCGAGCTATGGAGCTCGCTGTATTGCTTGCTGCTCAGGGCCAGAGTCCTGAGCTTGGGAGTGAGTTACAGCTTGAGAGTGTAAGGCTAGCGTATGAGTTGCAGAGTGCGAACCCCTGCTATCGTCGCCTACCTGAGCCTTTTATAGTCCAAGACTCGGGCGGCTTACAAGAGGAGCCGGGATCCGACAGGTGGTCCCTGGAAGATTGTCTATTATCTACCGTATCTGCAGTTATGCTGGTAGTTGTCTCTGGTCGAAGGCTTCTGAGTCTTCATCTTGCCGCCCTGCCCATGCCGCATGCTAGTCGTAGTGGTTGATGACGGCGCAGGCGGCATGGGATGTCTTGTCGTGGTGTTTATTAGCTGGCAGGTTCTGACACCGCGCGCCAGTCTGTGATGTGACTGGGCGCAACGGCACCTGACAGAGGCGTGCTCCGCGTCTCCGCGTCTTGGGAAGATGCGGGCCTTGAATACCTTGTACGGGCAAGGTATGGGGCGTCTTTACGCCCGCTGCCTTTCTCTCGGGGGCAGGCAACACCGTTCTTCTGGCCATGTGGCGGGCCCGGAGCCCTTCTCTGAGGAGAGGAGGGTCCGGCCTGCAGGGCAAGTGGAGCCTCCGGACCTCTCCCCGCGGAGGGGGAGGCTCGGCTTCTGTCGGCCACGTGGCGGGCCCGGAGCCCTCCTCTGAGGAAAGGGAGGTCCGGCCCCGCTAGACGCGTGGCGCCTCCGGACCTCTCTCCCGCGGAGGGGGAGGTCCGGCTTCTGTATGCCACGTGGCGGGCCCTGAGCTCTCCTCTGAGGAGAGGGAGGTCCGGCCCCGCCGGACGCGTGGCGCCTTCGGAGCTCTCCCTGCGGAGAAGGGTGAGTTCCTCAGGCATTTCTTCCTGTGCGCGGGGGTACCCCATATCTCAGGTACCGACAGTGGGAGTCACTCTTCCTCACGCACGCTTGTCGGTAAAGCCTTTCGGCATGGCTTCTACTAGCCGGCAGCACTCTAGGATGCCGTCAAGCTGGTCGAGAGCTGCAGGCGTGCCTGTTCCACGCCAAGCAGATCCATACACCGGCTTGGACGGTACAGATGATCCAACCCACATGGCCATTTGCCATACGGGGGCTGGACATCCTGGGCCTGGGATCATTCCCCAGAACCGAGGATGGGGACCCGCTTCCGAACCTTCGGAACACATAACACCTCTGTAAGTTCTACCCCTAGAGCAACAATAGGACAGACTCTTCTTTTTATAATAAATTCCATAAAGTCTAGGAACAGTGCTCGGTGCAGCTAAGCCTCAGGGGACGGTCCAGGACTACGTTCAGCTTCGCCTGGTTCCGACCCCAAGCGCGTAGAGTCTTTCTTTCCTTGAGGCGGGTCGTGGCCTCCATACTCAGCCTGCCTTCCTCCTATGGAAATTTATATGAAAAGAAATCTGTCCTACGTTGCTCTTCTTTGGTGCTCATTTAATTTACTTATTAAATTTTTATGATTGCACTGCTAGCGCGTGATCACCATGCGTTCAGCTCCCTCTTCTCATTCTCATCTTTAGTCGGCATTTGCTGCCCTACCAAAGGCAGTTGCGTCGGAGGTACCGGCCGATAGCCAGGGGGGCCCCGAGCCCCCGGCACTTCGCGCACGGTAGTTCCCAAGCACCGTATAGGTGGACAGGGACCGTAAGCCAAATAAGACTATGAGATAGAGGGGGGGGAGCCCCAAAGGAGAATTACGTTTCCCTTACTTGTGTGCAGGACCTCTCGGCCTCAGCTCCCTGCAGGAGTATGGTAGGCACATCCATCCAATGGAGCGCACCTACCAGGGGGCCGCTACGGGATCGCACAAGACCGAAACCCCAAGGTAAGATCAAAGAACTAGACCTCACAGGGGCGAGGCCCAAAGGTCCCACGTGTCCAGCGGGGCCAGACCTTCCACCTCCTTGAGGGGGAGTTCCGGGCCCGCCGCGTGGTCTACAGAAGCCAGACCTCCCCCTCCGCGGGAGAGAGGTCCGAAGGTGCCACGTATCCGGTGGGGCCGGACCTCCCTCTGCTCAGAGAGGAGCTCCGGGCCCGCCACGTGGCCGACAGAAGCCGAACCTCCCCCTCCGTGGGGAGAGGTCCGAAGGCTCCACGTGTCCCGCGGGGCCGGATCCCTCCTCTCCTCTGAGGAGGGCTCTGGGCCCGCCACGTGGCCAGCAGAACGGTGCTGCCTGCCCCCGAGCGACAGGCAGCGGGCGTAAAGACGCCCATACCTTGCCCGTACAAGGTATTCAAGGCCCGCGTCTTCCCAAGACGCGGAGACGCGGAGCACGCCTCTGTCAGGTGCCGTTGTGCCCAGTCGCATCACAGGCTGGCGCGCGGTGTCAGAGCCTGCCAGCCAATAAACGCAGCGACATGACATCCCATGCCGCCCCGCCGTCATCATCCACTACGACTAGCATGCGGCATGGGCAGGGCTGCAAGACGAAGACTCAGAAGCCTTCGCCAGAGATAACTACCGGCATAACTGCAGATACGGTAGATCACAGTCAATCTCCCCGGGACCACCTGTCGGGTCCCGGGCCCCCCTTGTAAGCCACCCGAGTCTTGGACTATAAAAGACTCGGGTAGGCGACGTTAGCAAGGGTTCGCACTCCCGCAACTCATACGCTAGCCATTCACCCCCAAGCTGTAACTCATCCTCAAGCTCAGGACTCCGGTTCTGAGCAGCAAGCAATACAGCGAGCTTCATAGCTCGCCGTGGATGTAGGGTACGCTCCGGCGGCCTGAACCACGTAAAACTCGCCGTGTCAAGATCTTACTAACTCGTCCGTACGCTCAAGCTCTCCGCAAGGGACTAGCCCCACCGAAAAAAGAACCTCCGCGGGCTGCCCAGTGCAGGCCCGGGGGAAGTGTCGACCGAACACTTCGACAGGTACATTCAATACTTGTTCAGCAGGGCCGCACACGGATCGATCCTCAATTGACACGGACAGGGCTGCGCACACAAGACTTCCTCTTGCTGCGCCATAGCTCCTGCCTAGTCTCATTTTCATTACTAAAGTGATCTCACATCACTCGAACCAATCCTGTGTGTCCCAATCCTAACTCGCGAGTAGATTCCAACTACTCGACTTGTGCCGAAGCCCTATGAATCTTTAAGCATAGTCTGTCTACTCGGGGTCTTAGACACTACCCTCGCTTTTTTAGGAACCTTTGGTTATGCAAGGGGGGTTCCATTCATCCTATACCTAATGCACATTCATACATCACCCTAATTATGTGAACAAAGCAAAACTTGATAAAAGAGTTAATGCAAACCGGGGCTTGCCTTGTTGCTGCTGGTCAGTAGTTAGCTCTTCTTCCGGAAGGAGGAAGTCCAGCACTTCCGGAGTCTCTTCTTCAGTGACTACACGTTTAATGAAATACGACATGTAAATTTAAATGCAATTATGTAAGCTTGAATACTTAACTACTAATAACTCTAGCTAGTCCTCCCCTTTGGTTCTGAAATTTTTATTGTGGCTTGGTAGGGTCCTAACCAGAGTCTTGACCAAGTTTCATTTGAAACAAAGTTCAACTGAACCTTGTACAAATAAAAGCCCATTTGGTCAATGTCGGTACCTGAGATATGGGGTACCCCCGCGCACAGGGGAAAAAGCCTAAGGAACTCGCCCTTCTCCGCAGGGAGAGCTCCGAAGGCTCCACGCGTCCGGCGGGGCCGGACCTCCCTCTCCTCAGAGGAGAGCTCCGGGCCCACCATGTGGCATACAGAAGCCGGACCTCCCCCTCCGCGGGAGAGAGGTCCGAAGGCGCCACGCGTCCAGCGGGGCCGGACCTCCCTCTCCTCAGAGGAGGGCTCCGGGCCCGCCATGTGGTCGACAGAAGCCGAGTCTCCCCCTCCGTGGGGAGAGGTCCGGAGGCTCTACATGCCCCGCGGACCGGGCCCTCCTCTCCTCTGAGAAGGGCTCCGGGCCCGCCACGTGGCAGCAAAACGGCGCTGCCTGCCCCTGAGCGATAGGCAGCGGGCGTAAAGACGCCACATACCTTGCCCGTACAAGGTATTCAAGGCCCGCGTCTTCCCAAGACGCGGAGCACGCCTCTGTCAGGTGCCGTTGCGCCCAGTCGCATCACAGACTGGCGCGCGGTGTCAGAACCTGCCAGCTAATAAACACCGCGACAAGACATCCCATGCCGCCTGCGCCGTCATCAACCACTACGACTAGCATGCGGCATGGGCAGGGCGGCAAGAGGAAGACTCAGAAGCCTGCGACCAGAGACAACTACCGGCATAACTGCAGATACGGTAGATAATAGACAATCTTCCCGGGACCACCTGTCGGGTCCCGGCTCCCCTTGTAAGCCGCCCGAGTCTTGGACTATAAAAGGCTCGGGTAGGCGACGATAGCAAGGGTTCGCACTCTGCAACTCATACGCTAGCCTTACACTCTCAAGCTGTAACTCACTCCCAAGCTCAGGACTCCGGCCCTGAGCAGCAAGCAATACAGCGAGCTCCATAGCTCGCCGTGGACGTAGGGTTTTACGCTCCGGAGGCCTGAACCACGTAAAACTCGCCGTGTCAAGCTCTTACTAACTCGTTCATCTGCGCAAGCTCTCCGCTAGGAACTAGCCCCACCGAAAAAAGAACCTCCGCGGGCTGCCCAGTGCAGGCCCGGGGGAAGTGTCGACTGAACACTTCGACAGTCAATATTTGAGCCTCTGAATAATTCCAGGGGTTTTCATGGCTCCAACCATTACTTTCTGGAAACTAGACTTTAAGATGGCTCTAATGGAATTAGTTTCATGTCATTTGAAGAATTCTACTGAAAGTTATGACCTAATTAAGATTGGAGAAAATCTGAAAAATGTTTCTGTACATTTTTCTATTTTCTCAGGGCACTTCTCTTAATCACCTCATTAGGGTAACTATATTAACTTGGATGAGTCTGAAAATTTTACTGGGATTAGGGATTTTCCAATGAACATCTCAGCCAAATTTCAGAATTTTTCATAAAGTAGTTCTCCAGATATAATTCCCAACAGTTTAAACTTTAGTGATTTAATTCTGGAAAACTATTCACTTTGATGAGCTGAATTTGGTATTGCTGGAAAGTACTCAGAATTCTGAGTTCAGCAAAATTTGGTTCATCAAATTTGGAGTTTCCTAGCGAAAGTTCTATTCATTTGAAGTTTGAACTAAAACTGGAAATTCGAATAAAATTTAAACTCTGCGGGTGGGGTCCCCCGGCTACGTGTCAGCCTCCCAGCTAACCCACACCGGAGTCCACAGAATCACCCGCGCAGCCGCACGGGATCCCGGTGCCGCAGCAAATCCCGAGTGCTCTCAGCAGAGACTGACACGTGTGGCCCGCAAGGCTTCTTCAACCTCGCGCTCCCGCGGCTCCCCGCCGCCCACCTGTCACACCCGGTTTTTCCGAAGAACAACCAAGTGATATCACATGTATGCCAGGATCATTTTCTCATACATGTGATGACAAATAGTGAAGCATCATTTATTACAAGCCAGGTGTCGAATATAAATCAGTCTTACATAGCAAATGTCTCGATGGACAATAATAAGTTCATCACAAGTAAATAAACTAGCAGCGGAATATTATTCTTGAGGGCTCCGTCACAGGCGTTGCCCGGGGGTCTCCATGAAACTAGAAACCTTCTTCGGGTCCAAAGTCTTGGTCATTATACACCACCTCATTATCTTGACCTGAGCAGCAATATAAACCAACAAATATGCAAGGTTGAGTACCGATGGTACTCAGCAAGTGTGGGAAAGTTATGTCATGCATGGCTAGAGCAAGGAGAGGTTGAACTCATGGTT
This sequence comes from Neostapfia colusana, assembly GCA_030760725.1. Lineage (NCBI taxonomy): Eukaryota > Viridiplantae > Streptophyta > Magnoliopsida > Poales > Poaceae > Neostapfia > Neostapfia colusana. The sequence continues at coordinate 18,407,515 of JASWHV010000003.1, forward strand.
AAAGTACTACGCAATTAATATCTATCACCTTAGCTTATTAAGCACCTAAATTACTACACAGGTGAAATGGTCCCAATCTCCCATCCCATCATCATAATCAAATAAGCATAACATTATCTTCAATGTTAAGCTCCCCGCTTAACATCCTTAACTTCCAAAACCATCACTCCCCTAATCATGAATAAGTCCAAGCCGCTCTTGACCGTGAGCACGGCTGTCATGACAGTTTTGACTCTGCAGAGTTTGAACCACTGTACCCACATGTAGTGATTTCATCCCCCGTTGCCGGGTGGACTAAAAGAACCTCCATTATGCCAGTGGCTACGAACCACATTCACACTTCCCAGGTGTGTAGCCAGGAGATCACTACGAAGCCTTTACAAAGGGATTCCCGACGAGCGTGGGCCCACTGAGGTTTCACCCCTAACAGCATACATGAGGCTCCAACCCCGCTGCAGTGGCCCCCTCTTGAGCCTTGCGGTTCATATGGTAGTCCAGCTGACACTTATTCCCCGCACCATCCAACACACCCATACTACACCGGGGATACACCTAATTAATTGGCCAAGCTGTCCCATCTCAGCATGTGGTTGGCACGGTAAAGGCAGGTTACATGCTCCATGAACCGGTCCTTAGGATCCAGGCAAGTACTAAACACAAACCCGAGTCTCGTGCACCCAGCACACAACCAAAACATCCAACTTGCCTTGATCCCTACCTCTACATAACTCACAATATCTCATTCAAGAGTATGGTAAAATAAATTAATGATCTCATATCCCAAATATCCCATTCTAAGCATGGCTAAGCATATGCATAATAATAAATGACATGACAAAATAAATCCCAACCCAAGCTACAAGGAAACAAGGTAATGCAATTCTAGGGAAACTTCCTAGCATGGGTTTCATATTTCATTGGACAATACAAATAATTCTATCTACACATCCTAGCATAGGATCAAAGTGGTCAAGGATACTTGCCTCCTTCCTGCTGCTCTTGGAATGGGTAGTCCTGATCTTGGAAAGGAATAACTTGCTCTTGAGCAGGTTCTACATCATACCATCACACATAGCAAAAGAAACACAACAATCCATAAGACATAGTTCACACTTTCACTTCATACAAACCACACATTCATATTTATGAAAGTCATTCACCATTATATGTGTTGTGGTTACTCTATGTGTGTTGATTTATGGCTTACATATACTTTTAATCATGTGTATATGATTCCTACTTTTGCATTCACATTTATGCTTACATACTATATATATATGAGTTTCCATTTTAAATAAATTCCTTATATTTAATTACTACACCTTTTAGCTACCAAGTATGCATGAAAGATATTTTCCTACTCCATATGTGTCTTCAGAATTTCTACCAACCCTAAACTGAATTCTTTGGATTTTAGAAACTTCATTTATCATTTACTAGTTGCTATATTTTCATATTTATTTTCTATACCTAAATGTGAACTTTATTATGAAAATAATAAGACACATCATCTAAACAGAATAAGTTCTGATCTAATATATTTTTTGACCTTTTCCTCTAATGTAAACTATTTTACATTTATTTTCCCTATTTTCAGAACTATTCTTTACTTAAAAATGTGTTCCTATAGCTAATAAATGTGAATAATAAATTAAAAAGATTCATTTCAGCCCAAAATCCATTTTTATCTCACTCCAAAGTTTTCTAAGTACTGAGAAAGTTTTTAATTTAATTTTGACAATATGTTTGTCCCACTTTTTAAATTTTTAAATACTAGCCACATATTCAATTTCCTAAATTTAATATCAAACAGGGTTAAAAAGGTAAACTCACCCCACTACAGGGTCTATAATATTATTTTAACAATTTTCAGTTGTCTAGCTACACATAACAGGGGAGTTTTTCCTAATTTCTATTAAGTCCAGGGGCTAAAACTGATTTTTAAATGAATTTACATGATTTTCTGAAGTTCCAGGGGCTAGATCAGAAGTTTCTGGGGCTAGCTCTTATTTCCCAAGAACCCCAGGGGGTAGCACGTAAGAATTCCAGTCTTTATAACGCGGGGCTGACGTGGACCGTCCGATTTAAAACAGACGGCTGAGATTATAACGTCGAACCGGTACGCGGGGATTTAAACTCTACCGTGCGATTTAAAATAAACGGCGCACAAGCGGCCACGTCGCTCTGATCGAGCGCGGGCGGCGCTGCCGGCGGCGCACGGCGGCGGGAAGCCAGATGTAAAAGCCCAAGAAAAGGGACTTGCAAAAACTTTTTCTTCACCTCACAACACCACAGTTTTTATTGTGGACACCATAGGAAATGTTGTGAAGAGCAAGTAACCTCCATCCAAAGAATGATTAGAGGGGAAAGCCTTCACTTTCATAATGTAGGGTTTCTACGAATGAGCATGAGAGGTTGAGCTCACCCCTAGGATTTAAAAAGTCTTGGGAAGATTCAGTCCAAAGCTCATGCAAATTCAACAATTTTTGAGGCACTTTTGGGTTATTTCAAAAAGAGGCCAATTTGAATGTAAATTCAAATTGCAGCAACTTTCATCACCCAAATTCAAAAGTTAGCTCCATATCTATACTCAGCACATTTTTCTGAGTAAACCCACCAAATTTCATCTCCATTGGAGCTCATCTTGTCAAGAGCTAAATTTGCAAGGATTCAAAACTGAATTTGAATTTCAGTTTAAATATGAAGCAAATTTAACCAAACAAAGTTTGAATTTGAGAATTCAAATTCAAACAAAGACTTGGTGACTAAGTCTCACATTAAATTGTGAGTAGCTGAGAATATTTTGGCACAACAGAATTCAGAAAATTGGAAAAAACAAAAGAGTTAGAGGGGAGGCCCACTGGTCAGTAGACTTAGCACCGAAGTCTCTTCAGCCGACTCCTCGACCGAGCGCGCTCGCCAGCTGCAGCCAGCGGCGGCGACCGACCACCTCGGCCGGCCAGCTCCTGCTTCGGCAGAGGAGGTGGCACAGCAGGTGTCGCGCTCTCCCCTGGCCTCAGGAGCCTATAAAAGGCCCGAGACCGCCGGCGAGTTACTGATTCTCGCGAAGTTCTGTAACCAGCAGCCTAGTCGCCCGAGCTCCGATCGTGTGCCACCCCAGCTGTGATCATCTTCCGGCTTCGACCTCCATAGGAAAGTGGAGCGCTAGATCGTCCTCAAGACCACCGCGCAAACCGTTCCAAGGTTCGACCTCTGTGCGCGGAAAATTTCTCAGTTTAGGGCGAGTAGCTCCTTTCGGGACCCGATTAGGTTTAGCAGAAATTTGGGAAGCATAGTGGGTGGGAGGCCGAACGGAGCTGTGAGAGAGCATCTAGAGGTTCTGGCGACCCTTCTCGTTCGAAAACCGGAAGGAAATCACCGCTGGAACCCTAAGTTCACCGTAGGACAGTAGGGCGGAGGAGGGGGTCGCCGGTGAGGTCTGGGTTGCCGGCCGTTTAGGGCCCAATAGAGCTCATGCCGAGTTTCCCGAGGTTTCCCTGAGTGTGGCGACGCGATTAGCGCACGAAGAAAACGGTCAGAAGGGCGGGAACACATTGCCGAGGTAGCACAGAGGCATAGGGCTCGTCGCCGGCGAGCTATGGCGGTTAGCCGGCGGCGACATGGTGTCCAGCGGGTTCAGCACCCGAGATTACGTGGGGGCGGCGAGTTTCGTCGGCTCCGGTGAGCTAGATCGCCGGGAACGCTGACCTCGCCGGAGCTCCGGCAGCTCGGGGCGGCGACGTCGGGAGGTAGACGAAGGGCGCGGCCCCACCTGTCAGCCCCTGTGTTAATCGCGCGCGAGCGCGCGCGGTTAGTTCAATTTAAATGGGCGGGCCCCGCTGTCAGCCTCTGGTTTAGCGCGGGAGGGGATTTTTCTGTAGGAAAATAATTCAGGGATTAGCTCAAACTTTAGAAATCCATAACCTTGGCTAGGAAGCTCCAAATTTAGTGATTCAAATTGGGTTGGATTCATCTTGCCTAGCTATATCCAGGAATACAACCCAATTTGTATGAAACCCATTAATTAATTCTGGAAAATTCTTTAAAGTTTCTGAGCAAAAGAATTTTAGAGGGAGTTTGGTCCATCCAAAAATCCCCAAATTTTGCCAGGATGTTCTTTAGGACATTAGTAAACCCCTGTAAAAGTTTCAGACCATTTGGAGTTGATTTGGTCAGAGCAATTCAAATTTGAAGGTGCTGTGTTCATTTGAATGCAGAAACATTTTCAGAGAATTTCCAAAACTTGGAAATTCAATTCTGGGCAAACCCTGACTCCAAAAATGCTAGGAAAATTCATGCACACTCTATGAGCTATAATATAAATTGTAGTTCATTAAGTTGAGCATGAACAGGGGTATTACCTCAGAATTAATTCTTCCTTGCTGATTTGCCAAGAGAATTATTCTGAGCAAACCACTCCATGAAAAGTGCTAATGTTTGGTCCAGAGAGTTTTCTTGTGACAAGGAACTCACACAAAAATTCTCAGCTCCATTGGAGCTCTAGATCACCCCTGTCCTGTTTAACCACTTAAGGGATTAATGTGGAAAAGGGGGGAAAACCACTTAGCATTTAACCATGTGATTAAGTCCAAGCCAAACCACCAACACCAGTTCATATTTAAATTCTTAAACAAAGTTCCAGATATTAGAGGCTGGTTATTAGAACCAATAGTATAAGTCTTACTCTAAACTCACTTTTGCATATAAATTAACATGTAGTATTTCATTAACGTGTAGCCGTTGAAGAAGAGACTCCGGAAGTGCTGGACTTCCTCCTTCCGGACGAAGAACTAACTCCTGACCAGCAGCAACAAGGCAAGCCCCGGTTTGCATTAACCCTTTTTAAAAAAGTTTTACTTTGTATACATGTGTCATATGAAGTATGTATGTGCATTAGGTATCGGATGAATGAAACCCCACTTGCATAACCAAAGTTTCCTAAAAGAGTGAGGGTAGTGTCAAGGACCTCGAGTAGACAGGCTATGCTTAATGAGTCATAGGACTTCGGTACAAGTCGAGTAGTTGGAATCTACTCGCGAGATAGGCTGGGGACACACGGGTTCGGTTGAGTGATGTGAGATCACTTTAGTAATGAAAATGAGACTAGGCAGGGGCTAGGGCGCAGCAAGAGAGAGTCTTGTGTGCGCAGCCCTGTCCGTGTCGATTGAGGACCGATCCGTGTGCGGCCCTGCTGAACAAGTATTGAACGTACCGAAGGCATATCGGATATATGGGCCCCGATAAACCGATGTAGCCTAAACCTCCGGGCGTCGAGGCATAGCACACCGATTTATAGGTGTAGGTTGAGGGCAGCAAGGTGGAAATCTGCCAACGGGCATAGAGAGATGCTCCGTGTGGAGAACCTCCTGCTCGTTTCGGTGCGACCGGTTCGACGTTTGGGCTGTTGGGTGAAAGGTTGTCCCGTACGACATCGAGTGAGCGTGCTGTGCAGCTCCACGGGTGGGCGTACGTGACGTGCTCTTTGGGTTTTCCCTGCAGGTGTATATCGAGTCGATTCGCCGTCCCTCGCGGTGACGAGTGCTGCTTGTTCACTGCGTCGTAACGTAGACTAATGGATGAAATATGTTGATTCAATGATGCTGATTGATATAATTGTATTGCTACATGTGTGCCACCAAATACTGCTTACTAAATTTCAGATTTCATGAACTGTTAACTTGTTGCTAAAAGATGAACTAAGGATGAACTTGTAGGCGTGTCGTTTTGCTGAAATGCTACCAACCTATGTCTTGGTATACCTCATGTAGAGTTTCATGCTTAGGTTAGTCGGTTAAGCCTTGCTGAGCCTTCGTGCTCACGGTTGCTGCTTAAGTGTTTTTCAGGTGAGGAGCCACCCACGGACTCGGAGTACGAGTCCACCGGCGAGGGTTACCCTCCGTCGGGGACCACGGCTGAGTGGGAGCCGTACACGCCGCGCTGAGCTGAGACGTGCAGCTAGTGTGGGTTGCCCTAGGGCTGGGCAACCGACTTTTGCTAAATAGGCGGGCGTGAGTTGTATAGTGTAGTCTTCCGCTGTGTAATAGAACAATAGTTGTAACTGAAGTTTGTACCTGTTTGTACAGTTTCAGCTGTTTTTCCCATGTAATATATTGCGTTCTTATGACGTGTGCTGTCGGGTGTCGCATCGCGCGGCACCACCCTCTGCGATCCTGGATGAGCGGATTCCGGTCCGCCACAGCCTGGTATCAGAGCTGCAGTGGGGATAGCACAGTACTTAAGGACTGCATTATGGGAAAAAAAAACTTAGGTATACGGTGAGGAATCGGTAGTTGCCCAAGTAAGGACTATATTAGCCTAGTTACTTAAAGTGGCAAAGACTAACTTATGTGTTATAATTCTGAATTTCAATTATGTAACGACGCACCTACGCTCTGGTAAGTATGGTAAGGAACGCCACCGAAAGCGGTTCAATTTCGGTTAGCTCTCCCTGACGAGGAACGAGGTTCAGGGATTGATCTCACAGCTTGGAGTGAGACGTTAATATGAACCTTTTGGACTCTTCATGTCCCTGAGTTCATATGAAACGCTGATCCCTAGCGTGCATTAGGCAAGTAAGTGGAGACCCCATCGCGTGGTCAGTAACGCGAAAGTATGTTCGTCTGGAAATAGCCCAGGAGGACATACGCAGCGCTTGCCATCGGCGTGCCCTGCAGGGCAGTAGGTGGTATCTGTTGGGTTGATAACATTCCCAACCGTGACGACCCGTTCATGGCATACTCGGGTTCCCCATCGTGTGGTGTTGAAACACGATCACGTGCCTTGAGACGTGACTTAGCTCAAGGACGGCCGTATGACAATGATACGGGCGTTTGTATTTACTTTCAAATATGGAACTGCCTGAAATGAATAACCATTGAGTGCACCATTATTGTGTGGTTTTCTGCAGGTACTAACCACGTATGTATCCGTGTAGAAAACGTGTGCGAGAGACCGTTTAGTGCCACACTTGAGACGTATATACCGGTATGAACCGGTTAGGATTTTCTTTTGTAAGGAACGTAGTACCGAGGCATTGTAGGCATATGCATGAGTATAATGATGACAAAGAATTAAAATCTATAGGTTCAACAGTTAGGACCCTGGTTGGGTATAAGAATGGGATGGTGATGAGTGTAGTTCCAAAAGAGACTGAAAAACAGAGTGCCCTGTTTTGGGCAGCATGTTTGCTGATCTTCAACAGGGCATAACTCACAGGTCTTTTAGCCCAGGGAGGTGTGCTATATAGTTCTGGGAAGGTATTCAAGTACTCTACAACTTTGTTGTAGACTTCCAGAGCTGAAACTCGCCTTAAGATGGCTAAAATCCCAGAGGAATGTAAACTATTCAGAATCAGGGCAGAGTAAAACATCCTCTGAACTGATCTGTTTTTCAAATATAACTCCCAGTAGAAAAATCTAAAATTGTCATATAATCCATCCTTAGAAAGAGTAGAAGATGTTTGACATCTTTGCAATTCAAAGTTTCTGAAGTTTCAGCACAGAATTTAGTGGAAATCAGGATTGGAAACAGCCACTTCCAAGGGAGGTGCTGTTAAAATTCTTCCAGAAATTCTGCTAACTTTGAATTAACATAACTTTTTAATCAAAGCTGATCTGGGGGCAAATGAGTACTCGTTGGAAAGATACTGAAATTAACTTTAACTTTGGTATTCAACTTGAGTCATGAAAATGCCCATAACCGGATCAAAACTTGGAATAGGTAGAAACTGGTCATTCTGACAGAAGAATGACAGTTGAACTTATTGAAGGGTGTTGTACCCTAAGGGTGTTATACGTGATAACAACGCAATAATAATGTCTCGTAGAGACCAAACCCAGTTATGGTGAGCTTCCAAAGAGGGGGTTCATCAAGTTGGATTAAACTAACTTGTGTTTGGTCTGGTAATGGGGTAGCTTGTGCAAAGTTATTACATTATCTACTTACGAGATATTTTGCATGTTTGGTTGTCATGATGTTTTTACGCCTAGTTCTATTGGACTGCATGCAAAATGTTGCGGGACTGATGTTTAATGTCGTAGGGTTGCAGATGGTTCGTACTAGGACCACGCACGAGGTTGGTGGCTCTAGCCAAGGTGGAGGCGATGACTCCCAGCCACCGGCCTACGACAGCACCCCGCAGCAGCAGCCACCACCGCCGCCTCCGCTTACTCTAGCGGATGTGATAGCGGCATTGGTGGGAGGTCGTGAGGAGCAGACCGACCTGCTCCGCACGATCGTGCAGAATACGTCCCAGGCGGGAGGACGCCAAGAGCGAGGGCCTCGTGAGCCCCGCGAAGTGTCGTACTCGGATTTCATGAGTACGCACCCTCCAGTGTTCACCGAAGCTGAAGAACCACTGGAGGCGGACAACTGGCTGCGGACTATCGAGTCCAAGTTCGGGCTGCTCCAGTGTACGGAGCGGCAGAAGACGCTGTTCGCAGCACAGCAGCTCCACGGTGCCGCTGGTGCGTGGTGGGCGAATTATGTCGCCTCACGTCCGGCTGGTCATGCCGTGGAATGGCAAGAGTTCCGGGAGGCGTTCCGCGCCTATCACATTCCTCCTGGGATCATGAAGAGAAAGTTCCAAGAATTTTTGGAACTGAAGCAGGGCGGGAGGAGTGCCCACGACTACTCCCGTGCCTTCAACCATCTGGCGCAGTATGCGTCAGACTACATCTCCACGGAGGAGAAGAAGAGGGAGCACTTCTATCGGGGGTTACATCCCGAAATGAAGACCCACCTCGTACAATGGAACCGCGGCACATTCAACGATCTAGTCAATGCCGCCATCATGCAAGAGGACGCTCAGCGGGAGTTATCAGCTGAGCAGAGGAAGCGTAGCGCTCCACCTAGCAGCGGTGGGAGTGGCGCTCCCCAGAAGTACCGTATGGTGTATCGGACACCATCCGGGCAGCAGTGGCAACCACCGGCGCGACCGCAACGGTTCGGGGGACGTCCCTTTCAGGCACCTCCGTTCCGTCCGCCGATGCCACCACCAAGACAACAGCAGCAGCAGACGGTACCCCGGGCGTTTCCACCGCCACAACGCGCCCCAGGTTTTCGTCCACCGATCAGCGGGGGACCGCCCCGTTTCACCTGCTTCACGTGTGGCCAAGCGGGCCACTTTGCGAAGGACTGTCCCCAGGGGCAGCAGAGCAGCGGGCAAGCCCAACTCCAGGGCGGTGCTCGAGGCCGACCTCCGGTGAAGAAGGTTAGTCAGCGGACTGGAGGCGTCCGCAACCTCGACAATGAGGACGCCCCAGAAGGAGACAACGTGCTGGCGGGTACGTTTACTCTCAACCATCAAGCCATAGTCATATTATTTGATTCGGGTGCAACCCACAGCTTTATAAGTGCATCCTATGTGGCTAAACATCAATTGCAAGTCTTCCCAACCGACTGCACTTATATGATCTGCTCACCGGGAGGGAAGATTTCAGCTAATATGATGATTCCAAAGGCACCTTTGTGCTTAGGTGGGAAACTATATCCCACCACCTTGATAATCCTTATGGGACAAAAGATTGATGCAATCTTAGGGATGTCATGGCTGCAATACCATGGCGCTGTCCTAGAGACTCGGACACGGACGGTTCACTTAAATTCTCCATTTCACCGTCCGCATTCCATGGTGTTAGACACGCCAGTCCGGGAAGTTTTAGCAATTAATAATGCTGAAGTTCTCAAGTTAGAAGACATCCCCGTAGTCCGGGAGTATCCCGATGTGTTCCCGGATGATCTTCCGGGCATGCCACCTGAGCGGGATGTCGAGTTCAAGATTGAACTTGCACCCGGGACTACGCCCATATCACGGAGACCATACAAGATGGCTCCAAATGAGCTGGCGGAACTGAAAGAACAGCTCAATGATCTGTTGAGCAAGGGTTTCATTAGGCCGAGTTCCTCGCCTTGGGGATGCTCGGCGCTATTCGTGAAGAAAAAGGATGAGACCCTGAGGCTGTGTGTGGATTACCGGCCGCTCAACGCCGTCACCATCAAGAATAAGTACCCACTGCCCCGTATTGACATCTTGTTTGATCAACTTGTGGGGGCAAGTGTATTCTCAAAGATGGACCTTCGCTCTGGATATCACCAAATCAAGATCCGGGCGGAGGATATCCCGAAGACGGCGTTCTCGACGAGATACGGCTTATACGAATATCTCGTCATGTCCTTTGGTCTCACAAATGCTCCAGCCCATTTCATGTATCTCATGAACTCGGTGTTCATGCCGGAGCTGGACAAGTTCGTGGTAGTGTTCATCGACGACATCTTGGTTTACTCCAAGACCGAAGCTGAACATGCTGAACACTTGCGGATCGTTCTTCAACGATTGCGAGACCACAAACTCTATGCTAAGTTCAGCAAATGCGAATTTTGGATCAGCCAAGTGCCATTCTTGGGACATATCATCTCAGCTGAAGGCATTGCGGTTGACCCAAGTAAAATCGAGCAAGTGTTGAAATGGAAAGCTCCCACTTCAGTTCATGAAGTCAGAAGCTTCCTCGGGTTAGCGGGATACTACCGGAGATTCATTCCAAGTTTCTCCAAGCTCGCTAAGCCGATGACAGAGTTGCTGAAGAAAGGGACAAAATATGTTTGGAACACGGCGTGTGAAGGAGCGTTCCGAACACTGGTGAAGCATCTCACAACAGCCCCGGTATTAGCTCAGCCGGATACAACAAAGCCCTTCGACGTGTATTGTGACGCGTCCGGTATTGGACTCGGCTGCGTGTTGATGCAGGAAGGACGTGTGGTCGCTTATGGCTCACGCCAACTTCGGAACCATGAGCAGCACTACCCGACTCACGATCTTGAACTTGCTGCCGTGGTGTTGGCGCTGAAGATGTGGAGGCACTATCTCCTGGGGAACTTGGTGCATCTCTACACCGACCACAAGAGCTTGAAATACATTTTCACCCAGAAGGAGCTGAACATGAGGCAGAGGAGGTGGTTAGAACTGATCAAAGATTATGAGATTGAGATCCATTACCACCCCGGCAAGGCGAATGTGGTTGCCGACGCGCTGAGTCGGAAATCGCATGTCCATCACCTCACCATTACACCGGTGGAGGAGGAAGAGCCAAGTTTATACTTGGTTCCTTATGGATCGCTGTACAACCTTGCCCTCATCCCTACTATTAGGGAGGACATCATTGCAGCTCAGAAAACGGATAAAGGCATGGCACATCTCCGGAGACGGATAGACAATGGAGAGATTAAATGTTTCCGGAAAGATGATGAGGGGACGCTGTGGTTCAATGACCGCATAGTCGTACCCCGAGATATGAAGTTGAGGAAAAAGATCCTCGATGAAGCTCACTTGTCCAAATACTCCATTCATCCGGGCAGCAACAAAATGTACCAAGATTTGAAAAAGAAATTTTGGTGGACACGGATGAAGCGGGAGGTGGCTAAGTACGTATCCGAGTGCGATACGTGTAGACGAGTGAAAGCTGATCACATGAAGAAATCAGGGCTGTTGCAACCCCTGAAGATCCCGGCATGGAAGTGGGAAGATGTGAGCATGGATTTCATTGTAGGATTACCTCTAACAGCCAACAAGCATGATTCCATATGGGTAATCGTTGATCGGTTAACCAAGACGGCTCACTTCATTCCGGTGAATACACGTTACAATGCCGGCAAATATGCGGAGCTATACATAGCGAAGATTCTATGCCTATACGGGGTACCCAAGACCATTGTCTCAGATCGAGGTGCATTATTTGTATCTCGCTTTTGGGAGCAGCTACACGCTGCATTGGGTACTAAGTTGATCAGGAGCTCCGCTTATCACCCTCAAACAGATGGTCAGACTGAGAGGGTGAATCAAGTCCTGGAAGACATGTTGAGAGCGTGTGCCATCCACCATGGTAGGAACTGGGATGATCACCTACCATTGGCGGAATTCTCGTACAACAACGGTTATCAGGCGAGTATCAAGATGGCACCCTATGAAGCTCTCTACGGTCGTAAATGCCGCACCCCATTAAATTGGTGCGAGTCCGGTGAAAGGGTCACATTCGGGGTTGATGTGGTGAACGACGCCGAGGAGCGCGTTCGGACAATTCAAGCCAATTTGAAGGCCGCTCAATCCCGACAAAAGAGCTACGCTGACAAGAGGCGTAGGCCGTTGCACTTTGACGTTGGGGAACACGTGTACCTCCGCGTGTCTCCAATGAAGGGCGTGCACCGATTCGGTGTGAAGGGGAAGCTCGCTCCCCGTTTCATTGGACCCTACGCTATCACCGAGAAGTGTGGACCAGCAGCGTATCGATTGGAGCTACCGGCATCTCTGGCTGGTGTCCATGATATTTTCCATGTTTCGCAACTGCGAAAATGCTTGAAGCATACAACTGCTGTTCCTACCGAAGACATCGGCGAGCTGAAGCCGGATTTAACATATGATGAATATCCGGTGGGAATTCTTGATGAGAAAGCCAGGACCACGCGTAGCAGAACGTTGTGGTTCTACAAAATACTCTGGAGTAACCACACCGCCGAGGAAGCGACGTGGGAGAGCGAGGAGTTCCTTCGCTCAAATTACCCGGAGTTTATGGCTTCTCAACACGGGTAAGTCCCTATTATATCGCTATCTCTTCTTTTATAATCTCGGGACGAGATTCTTTTAAGGGGGGAGGGATGTAAAAGCCCAAGAAAAGGGACTTGCAAAAACTTTTTCTTCACCTCACAACACCACAGTTTTTATTGTGGACACCATAGGAAATGTTGTGAAGAGCAAGTAACCTCCATCCAAAGAATGATTAGAGGGGAAAGCCTTCACTTTCATAATGTAGGGTTTCTACGAATGAGCATGAGAGGTTGAGCTCACCCCTAGGATTTAAAAAGTCTTGGGAAGATTCAGTCCAAAGCTCATGCAAATTCAACAATTTTTGAGGCACTTTTGGGTTATTTCAAAAAGAGGCCAATTTGAATGTAAATTCAAATTGCAGCAACTTTCATCACCCAAATTCAAAAGTTAGCTCCATATCTATACTCAGCACATTTTTCTGAGTAAACCCACCAAATTTCATCTCCATTGGAGCTCATCTTGTCAAGAGCTAAATTTGCAAGGATTCAAAACTGAATTTGAATTTCAGTTTAAATATGAAGCAAATTTAACCAAACAAAGTTTGAATTTGAGAATTCAAATTCAAACAAAGACTTGGTGACTAAGTCTCACATTAAATTGTGAGTAGCTGAGAATATTTTGGCACAACAGAATTCAGAAAATTGGAAAAAACAAAAGAGTTAGAGGGGAGGCCCACTGGTCAGTAGACTTAGCACCGAAGTCTCTTCAGCCGACTCCTCGACCGAGCGCGCTCGCCAGCTGCAGCCAGCGGCGGCGACCGACCACCTCGGCCGGCCAGCTCCTGCTTCGGCAGAGGAGGTGGCACAGCAGGTGTCGCGCTCTCCCCTGGCCTCAGGAGCCTATAAAAGGCCCGAGACCGCCGGCGAGTTACTGATTCTCGCGAAGTTCTGTAACCAGCAGCCTAGTCGCCCGAGCTCCGATCGTGTGCCACCCCAGCTGTGATCATCTTCCGGCTTCGACCTCCATAGGAAAGTGGAGCGCTAGATCGTCCTCAAGACCACCGCGCAAACCGTTCCAAGGTTCGACCTCTGTGCGCGGAAAATTTCTCAGTTTAGGGCGAGTAGCTCCTTTCGGGACCCGATTAGGTTTAGCAGAAATTTGGGAAGCATAGTGGGTGGGAGGCCGAACGGAGCTGTGAGAGAGCATCTAGAGGTTCTGGCGACCCTTCTCGTTCGAAAACCGGAAGGAAATCACCGCTGGAACCCTAAGTTCACCGTAGGACAGTAGGGCGGAGGAGGGGGTCGCCGGTGAGGTCTGGGTTGCCGGCCGTTTAGGGCCCAATAGAGCTCATGCCGAGTTTCCCGAGGTTTCCCTGAGTGTGGCGACGCGATTAGCGCACGAAGAAAACGGTCAGAAGGGCGGGAACACATTGCCGAGGTAGCACAGAGGCATAGGGCTCGTCGCCGGCGAGCTATGGCGGTTAGCCGGCGGCGACATGGTGTCCAGCGGGTTCAGCACCCGAGATTACGTGGGGGCGGCGAGTTTCGTCGGCTCCGGTGAGCTAGATCGCCGGGAACGCTGACCTCGCCGGAGCTCCGGCAGCTCGGGGCGGCGACGTCGGGAGGTAGACGAAGGGCGCGGCCCCACCTGTCAGCCCCTGTGTTAATCGCGCGCGAGCGCGCGCGGTTAGTTCAATTTAAATGGGCGGGCCCCGCTGTCAGCCTCTGGTTTAGCGCGGGAGGGGATTTTTCTGTAGGAAAATAATTCAGGGATTAGCTCAAACTTTAGAAATCCATAACCTTGGCTAGGAAGCTCCAAATTTAGTGATTCAAATTGGGTTGGATTCATCTTGCCTAGCTATATCCAGGAATACAACCCAATTTGTATGAAACCCATTAATTAATTCTGGAAAATTCTTTAAAGTTTCTGAGCAAAAGAATTTTAGAGGGAGTTTGGTCCATCCAAAAATCCCCAAATTTTGCCAGGATGTTCTTTAGGACATTAGTAAACCCCTGTAAAAGTTTCAGACCATTTGGAGTTGATTTGGTCAGAGCAATTCAAATTTGAAGGTGCTGTGTTCATTTGAATGCAGAAACATTTTCAGAGAATTTCCAAAACTTGGAAATTCAATTCTGGGCAAACCCTGACTCCAAAAATGCTAGGAAAATTCATGCACACTCTATGAGCTATAATATAAATTGTAGTTCATTAAGTTGAGCATGAACAGGGGTATTACCTCAGAATTAATTCTTCCTTGCTGATTTGCCAAGAGAATTATTCTGAGCAAACCACTCCATGAAAAGTGCTAATGTTTGGTCCAGAGAGTTTTCTTGTGACAAGGAACTCACACAAAAATTCTCAGCTCCATTGGAGCTCTAGATCACCCCTGTCCTGTTTAACCACTTAAGGGATTAATGTGGAAAAGGGGGGAAAACCACTTAGCATTTAACCATGTGATTAAGTCCAAGCCAAACCACCAACACCAGTTCATATTTAAATTCTTAAACAAAGTTCCAGATATTAGAGGCTGGTTATTAGAACCAATAGTATAAGTCTTACTCTAAACTCACTTTTGCATATAAATTAACATGTAGTATTTCATTAACGTGTAGCCGTTGAAGAAGAGACTCCGGAAGTGCTGGACTTCCTCCTTCCGGACGAAGAACTAACTCCTGACCAGCAGCAACAAGGCAAGCCCCGGTTTGCATTAACCCTTTTTAAAAAAGTTTTACTTTGTATACATGTGTCATATGAAGTATGTATGTGCATTAGGTATCGGATGAATGAAACCCCACTTGCATAACCAAAGTTTCCTAAAAGAGTGAGGGTAGTGTCAAGGACCTCGAGTAGACAGGCTATGCTTAATGAGTCATAGGACTTCGGTACAAGTCGAGTAGTTGGAATCTACTCGCGAGATAGGCTGGGGACACACGGGTTCGGTTGAGTGATGTGAGATCACTTTAGTAATGAAAATGAGACTAGGCAGGGGCTAGGGCGCAGCAAGAGAGAGTCTTGTGTGCGCAGCCCTGTCCGTGTCGATTGAGGACCGATCCGTGTGCGGCCCTGCTGAACAAGTATTGAACGTACCGAAGGCATATCGGATATATGGGCCCCGATAAACCGATGTAGCCTAAACCTCCGGGCGTCGAGGCATAGCACACCGATTTATAGGTGTAGGTTGAGGGCAGCAAGGTGGAAATCTGCCAACGGGCATAGAGAGATGCTCCGTGTGGAGAACCTCCTGCTCGTTTCGGTGCGACCGGTTCGACGTTTGGGCTGTTGGGTGAAAGGTTGTCCCGTACGACATCGAGTGAGCGTGCTGTGCAGCTCCACGGGTGGGCGTACGTGACGTGCTCTTTGGGTTTTCCCTGCAGGTGTATATCGAGTCGATTCGCCGTCCCTCGCGGTGACGAGTGCTGCTTGTTCACTGCGTCGTAACGTAGACTAATGGATGAAATATGTTGATTCAATGATGCTGATTGATATAATTGTATTGCTACATGTGTGCCACCAAATACTGCTTACTAAATTTCAGATTTCATGAACTGTTAACTTGTTGCTAAAAGATGAACTAAGGATGAACTTGTAGGCGTGTCGTTTTGCTGAAATGCTACCAACCTATGTCTTGGTATACCTCATGTAGAGTTTCATGCTTAGGTTAGTCGGTTAAGCCTTGCTGAGCCTTCGTGCTCACGGTTGCTGCTTAAGTGTTTTTCAGGTGAGGAGCCACCCACGGACTCGGAGTACGAGTCCACCGGCGAGGGTTACCCTCCGTCGGGGACCACGGCTGAGTGGGAGCCGTACACGCCGCGCTGAGCTGAGACGTGCAGCTAGTGTGGGTTGCCCTAGGGCTGGGCAACCGACTTTTGCTAAATAGGCGGGCGTGAGTTGTATAGTGTAGTCTTCCGCTGTGTAATAGAACAATAGTTGTAACTGAAGTTTGTACCTGTTTGTACAGTTTCAGCTGTTTTTCCCATGTAATATATTGCGTTCTTATGACGTGTGCTGTCGGGTGTCGCATCGCGCGGCACCACCCTCTGCGATCCTGGATGAGCGGATTCCGGTCCGCCACACCAGCGAGTTAGATCGGAATTTCCGAGCTTAGATCGGCCAGAATTCGCCGGAGAAGGCTCGGTTTCTCATCGGAGTAAAATCGGCGGATCACGTGGGAAAAACAGAACGAGGTCGGGGTTTTTATAGACGGGGGAGGGCGGCGGGGTGGTTGTCACACCCGGTTTTTCCGAAGAAACAACCAAGTGAATATCACATGTATGCCAGGATCATTTTCTCATACATGTGATGACAAATAGTGAAGCATCATTTATTACAAGCCAGGTGTCGAATATAAATAAGTCTTACATCGCAAATGTCTCAATGGACACTAATGCTTCATCACAAGTAAATAAACTAGCAGCGGAATATTATTCTTTAGGGCTCCATCACAGGCGTTGCCCGGGGGTCTTCATGAACCTAAAATCCTTCCTCGGGTCCAAAATCTTGGTCATTATACACCACCTCATTATCTTGACCTGAGCAGCAATATAAACCAACAAATATGCAAGGTTGAGTACCAATGGTACTCAGCAAGTGTGGGAAAATTATATCATGCATGGCTAGAACAAGGAGAGGTTGAACTCATGGTTAAAGCACTACGCAATTAATACCTATCACCTTAGCTTATTAAGCACCTACATTACTACACAGGTGAAATGGTCCCAATCTCCCATCCCATCATCATAATCCAATAACCATAACATCATTTCCAATGTTAAGCTCCCCGCTTAACATCCACAACTTCCAGAAACCTTCACTCCTCTAATCATGAATAAGTCCAGGCCGCTCTTAACCGTGAGCACGGCTGTTAAGACAGTTTTGACTCTGCAGAGTTTGTACCACTGTACCCACAAGTAGTGATTTCATCCCCCGTTGCCGGGTGGACTAAAAGAACCTCCATTATGCCAGTGGTTACGATCCACATTCACACTTCCTAGGTGTGCAGCCAGGAGATCACTACGAAGCCTTTACAAAGAGATTCCCGACGAGCGTGGGCCCACTGAGGTTTCACCCCTAACAGCATACAAGAGGCTCCAACCCCGCTGCAGTGGCCCCCTCTTGAGCCTTGCGGTTCATATGGTAGTCCAGCTGACACCTACTCCCCGCACCATCCAACACACCCATACTACGCCGGGGATACACCTAATTAATTGGCCAAGCTGCCCCATCTCAGCATGTGGTTGGCACTGTAAAGCCGGGTTACATGCTCCATGAACCGGTCCTTAGGATCCAGGCAAGTACTAAACACAAACCCAAGTCTCGTGCACCCAGCACACAACCAAAACATCCAACTTGCCTTGATCCCTACCTCTACATAACTCACAATGTCTCATTCAAGAGTATGGTATAATAAACTGATGATCTCATTTCCCAAATATCCCATTCTAAGCATGGCTAAGCAAATGCATGCAAATAAATGACATGACAAAATAAATCCCAACCCAAGCTACAAGGAAACAAGGTAATGCAATTCTAGGGAAACTTTCCTAGCATGGGTTTCATATTTCATTTGACAATGCAAATAATTCTATCTACACATCCTAACATAGGATCAAAGTGGTCAAGGACACTTGCCTCCTTCTTGCTGCTCTTGAAATTGGTAGTCCTGATCTTGGAAAGGGTTAACTTGCTCTTGAACAGGTTCTACTTCATACCATCACACATAGCAAAAGAAAAACAACAATCATAAGACATAGTTCACACTTCTACTTCATACAAACCACACATTCATATTTATGAAATTCATTCACCAATATATGTGTGGTGGTTACTTTATGTGTGTTGAGTTGTGGCTTGCATGCACTTTTAACCATGTGTATATGATTCCTACTTTTGTGTCCACCTTTATACTTACATACTATTTATATGGGTTTCCAATAAATTTCTTATATTCAACTACTTCACCTTTTTACTACCAAGTGTGTATGAAAAGTATTATTCTTCCCCATATGTGCCTTCATAATTTCTACCAACCCTAAACTGAATTCTTTATATTTTAGAAACTCCATTTTATCATTTACTAGTTGCTTTATTTTCAGTTTTATATTCCTATGCATAATTGTGTATTTTATTATGAAATTAATAATACACATCATCTAAACAGTATAGGTTCTGGTCCTAAATGATTTAATAACATATTTTGACCTTGGCTTCTGATGTAGACTATTTCATAATTATTTTCCCTATTTTTCTATAACTATTCTTTACTTAAAAATGTGTCCCTATACTAATAAATGTGAATAATAGATGAAACAGATTCATTTCAGCCCAAAAATATATTTTTATCTCACTCCAAAGTTTTCTAAGTACTGAGAAAGTTTTTAATTAATTTTGACAATTATGTTTGTTCCCCTTTTTAATTTTCAAACACTAGTTACATATTCAATTTTCTAAATTAAATACTAAACAGGGCTAAAATAATGAATTGACCCCATTACAGGGTCTATAATATTATTTTCATAATTTCCAGGGGTCTAGCTACACTTTTCAGAGGTGTTTTTCCTAATTTCTATTAAGTCCAGGGGCTAAAACTGATTTTTAAATGAATTTACATGATTTTCTGGAGTTCCAGGGGCTAGATCTGAAGTTCCCGGGGCTAGCTCTCAATTCCAGAGAACCCCAGGGGGTAGCACGTAAGAATTCCAGTCTTTATAACGCGGGGATGACGTGGACCATCCGATTTTAAACCGACGGCTGAGATTATAACATCGAACCGGTACGCGGGGATTTAAAGTCTACCGTACGATTTAAAATAAACGGCGCACAAGCGGCCACGTTGCTCTGATCGAGCGCGGGCGGCGCTGCCGGCGGCGCACGGCGGCGGGAAGCGGCGATCTCGCCGGAAAGTTTCGGATCCGCGAGAATTCTGCCTAGAACTGTGATCTTATGGCATAGATCGGTAGAGGGGAGGTCAGGGATCTCACCTCGGGGGTTTTCTCGAGTTCGGGGGTCCTGGAAAGTGATCGGCGGCGAGGTCCGAGGCAAAACCACGGCGAAGCTCGTCGGCGCTGTGTTTACACCGTAACACTCCGAGTTTTCTGCACCTGCAAAGTTCCCCGGAGGCGGTGGATCAAGACCAGCGAGTTAGATCAGAGTTTCCGAGCTTAGATCGGCCAGAATTCACCGGCGAAGTCTCGGTGCTCACCGGAGTGAAAATCGGCGATCGCGTGGGAAAAACCGATCGGGGCTGGGGTTTTTATAGCCGGGGGAGGGCGGTGGGTCTGTTGCGATCGAGTTTGAGTCGTTTGGGACCAGAATTCGGGCTGTGGGACACGGAAATCCGGTCGGTTGCGATCGCGCGCGCGGGAGAGAGTCCGGGGTCGCGGGGGCTCAGGGTTAGGGATGACAGGTGGGTCCCACCCGTCTGTGAGAGGCAGCGCGGCACGCGCGGGGGCGGGCTGGCGCGGGGAAGCTGGGCCGGCTGGCGGGTTTCGGCCCACTGGCCGGTTTTTTCCCGTTTTCTCTTTTTCTTTTTCCATTTCTTTTCTGTTTTGAGTTTAATTTGAATTCCAGTTTGAATTTGAATTTTTGCAAAACATGCAACACGTCCAAAAATTTTTAAATTCCCCTCTGAACATGGTTTAGAGTTTTGAATCAAAATTTGGGGTGTTACAGCTCTACCCCCCTTAAAAGAAATCTCGTCCTCGAGATTGGTGTTTCTAAGAAAACAATTCCGGAAATTGTGCCTTGAGCTCATCTTCCCGTTCCCAGGTTGCTTCCTCTTCTGAGTGATGCTTCCACTGCACCTTGCACATCCGGATTCTTTTATTTATGGTGAGGCGTTCCATTGTCTCCAAAATCTTGTAGGGTTGTTCGGCATAAGACAAATCTTCAGCTACATCCACTTCATTCATGGGTAACACCTCCTCAGGCGTCCTCAGACATTTCTTGAGTTGTGACACATGGAATACATCGTGTACATCCGATAGATGAACCGGTAACTCTAGTTGGTACGCCACTTCGCCTTTTCTTTCCAAAACTTGAAAGGGTCCGATGTATCGAGGTGACAACTTCCCTTTCACCTTGAACCGACGAAGTCCTCTGATAGGGGACACCTTGAGATAAACATAGTCTCCCACGTTGAAAACGAGTTCTCTTCTTCGTACATCAGCATAGCTCTTTTGGCGTGTTTGTGCTATCCTCAAATTGTTGCGAATCTCCCTCACCTTCGCCTCGGCTTCTTGTAGCACTTCTGGACCAAACACTTTACTTTCTCCCGTTTGGTTCCAAAATAGGGGAGTTCTGCACTTCCTTCCATACAAAGCTTCAAACGGTGACATCTTCATACAAGCTTGATAGCTGTTGTTATAGGAAAACTCCGCATACGGTAGGTTCTTGTCCCAACTCCTATTGTTTTTGAGTGCACATGCCCTTAACATATCTTCAAGGATCTGATTGGTTCTCTCCGTCTGCCCGTCAGTTTGGGGATGATAGGCAGAACTGAAGTTCAGATGGGTTCCCATGGTTTCATGCAACTTCTGCCAAAACCTCGAGGTGAACTGTGTCCCTTGGTCCGACACTATCTTCTTTGGCACTCCATGGTAACACACAATCCTTGACATGTACAATTCTGCCAATTTGGATCCGCTGTAGCTTTCTTTCACAGGGATGAAATGAGCTACCTTGGTTAGCCTATCAACAATGACCCATATTGAATCATACCCGGATTGGGTCCTAGGCAATCCCCGACAAAATCCATGCTGATTTCTTCCCACTTCCATTCAGGCACTTTGAGTGGTTGCAACAATCCCGCGGGTCGTTGATGTTCGGCTTTCACCAACTGACATGTGTCACATAGGGCAACATGTTCCGCAACATCTCGCTTCATGCCATACCACCAATACCTGCTTTTGAGGTCCTGGTACATCTTCGTACTCCCAGGATGAATGGAATAGTCGGAATCGTGAGCCTCCTTCAAAATTAATTCACAGATCTCTTTTACTTCTGGCACACAGATCCTTTTCCCGTGCCACACCGTTCCTTGTTCATCCTCTCTAAAACCAGGAGCTTTATTTTCCTTGATAAGCTGTCTGATCTCTTGTATCTTCTCATCATTCTTTTGGCCCTCGCGTATGTCTCGCTCGAGTGTGGAGTCCACTTCCATGGCGATGGCTTCACCACTATTTACTAGACATAGATTGAGTCTTATAACCTCGTCTTTCAATTCTGCAGGCGTGTCCTTCAAACTCAACTTATTGACCTGCACTTTCCGACTCAAAGCATCGGCCACGACGTTTGCTTTCCCGGGATGATAGTGGATGCCTATATCAAAGTCATTGATTAACTCTAACCATCTCCTTTGTCTGAGGTTGAGATCTGGCTGTGTGAATATGTACTTCAAACTCTTATGATCCGTATATATCTCTGTCCTTTTCCCCATCAAATAGTGCCGCCAAATTTTCAACGCGTGTACCACTGCAGCTAGTTCTAGGTCATGTGTAGGATAGCTCTTCTCGTGCTTCCGAAGCTGCCGGGATGCATATGCCACGACATGTCCTTCTTGCATGAGAACACATCCCAACCCATTTCCAGAGGCATCGCAGTACACTGTGAAATTCTTCTGCATATCTGGCATAACCAATACTGGGGCTGTTGTCAATCTTTTCTTTAGCTCCTGAAAGCTCGTGTCACACTGTGGCGTCCAGGTGAATGTGATTCCCTTTTCCAACAGTTTGGTGAGAGGTCTCGAGATCTTAGAGAATCCCTCAATAAACCGTCGATAGTATCCAGCCAATCCCAAAAAGCTTCGAACTTCCCCGACATTTTCAGGGGTCTTCCACTTCTGGATATCCTCGATTTTGGCGGGATCTACGGAGATTCCTCCCTCTGAGATTATATGTCCTAAAAAAGGGAACTCTCTTCAGCCAAAACTCACACTTGCTCAACTTGGCATATAGTTGGTGTTCTCTCAGCCTCTGTAACACCAACCTTAGATGTTTCTCATGTTCTTCTTCATCTTTGGAGAAGACGAGAATATCATCTATGAAAACCACCACAAATTTGTCCAGATATTCCATGAATACCTTGTTCATTAGGTACATGAAATATGCCGGGGCATTGGTTAGCCCGAAAGGCATGACAGTGTATTCATACAGTCCGTACCGAGATACGAAAGCTGTCTTGGGAATATCAGATTGCCTTATCTTGAGTTGGTGGTATCCCGACCTGAGATCAATTTTCGAGAACACACAAGCTCCCCTCAACTGATCAAACAAGTCTTCAATGCGGGGTAATGGGTACTTGTTCTTGATGGTTACCTCATTCAAGGCACGGTAATCCACGCATAACCTTTGGGTTCCGTCTTTCTTGGGCACAAATATCACCGGAGCTCCCCATGGTGAGGAACTAGGGCGAATATACCCCTTCTCCGTCAATTCTCTCAAATGATCCTTGAGCTCTTCTAGCTGCTTGGAGTCCATTCGATAAGGTCTCTTGTATATCGGGGCTGTTCCCGGTACTAGCTCAATTGCGAATTCCACGTCACGGTCGGGAGGCATACCTGGCAACTCCTCCGGAAAAACATCTGGATATTCCCTGATGGTCCTGATTTCCTCAACTTTCACCTCCACTTGATTTAATTTAATGTCCCTCCTAGGCTCGTGTATTGTTATGAACTTTACTCTGGTACCACTGGGGTGAGTTAATTCCACCGTTCTGGTCGAACAATGGATGATTCCTTTATGTTTGGTCAACCAATCCATACCCAAAATAATATCTATCCCTTGTGAATCTATCACTATGAGGTTAGCAGTAAATACTACCCCATTAATGTCTAGGCTCACTTTGGGACACACTTGTCTTGTCCTTATTTCTCCACCTGGAGAGTTTACGGCTAGCATATGGTTCATTTGTGTGGTTGCTAGATCATACTTCTTAACAAACCCTTGAGCAATGAACGAGTGGGTAGCACCAGAATCAAACAGCAGAGTTGCAAGGTGTAAATTGGCAGGAAACTTACCAACTACCACGTCGGGTGCCTCTTGTGCTTCCTCCATAGTGACGTGGTTCACCCGTCCTCTCACTACATTATGCTGTTGTGGCGGCGCAGGCTTCTTCTTTGGGCATTTATGGGCGTAGTGCCCCACTTCACCACAGCTGAAACATTGCACCCCAATCTTAGATGCCTGGCCTTTGTTGTCTTGGGGTTGGTTTGGGGGTCCTTGCACTGCTGGTCGAGGTGGATATGCGGGGCGAGGCTGCTGCACAAACTGACGTGGCGGCTGTGCTGGTGCTGCGGGTGGCCTGTAGTTTGAGTTGTACCCTCTTGGTGCTGAATAGGGTACCGCAGCACGGCTCGTCTGCCCCGTAGGTTGCTGCATCATACGTGGGCGGGTGTTGCTCCCTGAGGCCTGATGTGACCATCCCGCCTTCCTCTTATTCTCATTTTCCAGGGCCTTTAACTTCCTTTCCACCACAAACGCTCTGTCCACCATCTTTTGAAAACCTTCATACTCATTGGAGGACATGGCACACTGCATCTGTGCGGTAAGTCCTTCCACGAAACAATTTTGTTTCTGCTCATCAGTCTCTATGTCTCGTGGAGCATAACGGGATAGTTGAGTAAATTTAGTGAGGTATTCCCTCACCGTCATGTTTCCCTGCTGCAGTCCCAGAAACTCTTTCCTCTTGTTTTTGAGTTCACCTCTTGGGATGTAGTGGTTGCGGAAGCTACGCTTGAACTCTTCCCAAGTGATGTTCTAAGGGTCATGATGGGCGGCCACGTAAGCGGTCCACCAATCAGCAGCAGGTCCCTGCAATTGATGAGAGGCAAACAGCACCCTCTCATACCCTTGGCATTGTATAATCCTCATCTTACTTTCAATGGTCTTCAGCCAATCATCTGCCTCCAGAGGTTCAGCAGCACTTGCAAACCTTGGAGGTTGAGTTCCTAGAAACTCACTCAACCTTGGTTGGCGTGGTGCAGCTTGTGGAGGTGGAACTTGATGCAAGTTGGCCACCACTTGAGTCAAGTTCTGGATAAGCTGATTTTGATTCTCCAGCATTTGGTGGAGAGGGTCAACTTCTTCACGGCGACCACCCCTGTCCTGGCCTCCAGAAAGATGAGGGTTGCATGCCTCATCGTTGTTGTTGGCGGGGTTGGCAGCACGTCCTTTTCCTCTTCCGGCCATCTGGCAGAATCAACCAATGTCAATTTGAAATCATTTAGCATCATCTTACTACTTTCATTTGTTTGTACTTTGAAGTGTTGAGGCTTTGTTAAAATTTTACGAGGGTTTATATCTCACACCAAATGAATGCACTATTATTTCCTGTGGGTTCACACACCAAAGCAAAACAATCTGAAGACGAGGCTGTGGACAATTGCTCATGGCTTCCACAACTCACGTCACACACCAAGCATCATCACACCATTAACTACGTAACGACTCGACTACTCGACCTCTTGCTAGCTAGGGGAAAGACTCTACACTACTCGTCCTCTTGAGCTGGCTCCTCGGAATCTTCCTCCTCATTTCGGCTACCTTCTGACTCTGCTTTGGGTGGGGAGGCTGCTGGCGGAGAAGTGCGACGACGCCTGATTGCTCGGCGATCCGGGGAGTCAGGAGTCCATGTATCATTCACGGTGACACACAGTTCATTCCCATCTCCTCTTTCTCTCGCCTTTAAGCAAGCTCGCAGCAACGCCTCCGTTTCCTTCAGGGTGTCTCGGACATCCTGAAGCTCTTGTTGACACTCCTGCAGTCGAGTGCTGAGCATAGCAGCATCCTCCAAGCACAAGTCCATGTGCTCATGAGAAGTCCCTTGCTGCACCGGTGGGTACTTGTACTCCGTGGTACCACTCTCACGTTGGAGGACATACATGTACTCAGTTTTGTCCAAGTGGCGACGATAGATGTGACTCTGGCAGGTGATGGCCTCCCAGGTGACATCTTTCTCCGCGTCAACTTGTGTTGCTCGACAAGCTGGAGAGTGGTGAATCTTAAGCAGCTGATTCTCGTGTATAATCCTCATCTCCGAACTCCATTCTTCTCTCTTCCCACGGATGGTCCTGGTGGAGTTATAGTGGATGATTAGCTTGCCCGTATTGCCGGCGGCTTCGAGCATACGTCGAAGACGGCGCAACAAATCTCCTACTGCCAATCCGTAGGAAAGGTACGTCACGGGACGACTCTCCTCTTTTTCGGCAAGGGCAACTACGGGAACTCTCCCTCCTGTGGACTTACGAGCAGTGCGAATCATGCGAACCATCTAAAACAAAAGAATTTAAAATTAGGTTAGATAAATTCTCAAACAAAAATCCTATTTTGAATGAAAGTTGGGGTAAGATGAAGAAAATGACTCCTTTAATAACACTTTTCCACCCACACTTTGGAAAATAGTTTTTTAAGAAAATAGGGCCCTTAAATACGTCCACTTCTACCTAGGTCCACGTTCCTACGGGCAACCTTGGCTCTGATACCACCTCTGTCACACCCGGTTTTTCCGAAGAAACAACCAAGTGAATATCACATGTATGCCAGGATCATTTTCTCATACATGTGATGACAAATAGTGAAGCATCATTTATTACAAGCCAGGTGTCGAATATAAATAAGTCTTACATCGCAAATGTCTCAATGGACACTAATGCTTCATCACAAGTAAATAAACTAGCAGCGGAATATTATTCTTTAGGGCTCCATCACAGGCGTTGCCCGGGGGTCTTCATGAACCTAAAATCCTTCCTCGGGTCCAAAATCTTGGTCATTATACACCACCTCATTATCTTGACCTGAGCAGCAATATAAACCAACAAATATGCAAGGTTGAGTACCAATGGTACTCAGCAAGTGTGGGAAAATTATATCATGCATGGCTAGAACAAGGAGAGGTTGAACTCATGGTTAAAGCACTACGCAATTAATACCTATCACCTTAGCTTATTAAGCACCTACATTACTACACAGGTGAAATGGTCCCAATCTCCCATCCCATCATCATAATCCAATAACCATAACATCATTTCCAATGTTAAGCTCCCCGCTTAACATCCACAACTTCCAAAAACCTTCACTCCTCTAATCATGAATAAGTCCAGGCCGCTCTTAACCGTGAGCACGGCTGTCAAGACAGTTTTGACTCTGCAGAGTTTGTACCACTGTACCCACAAGTAGTGATTTCATCCCCCGTTGCCGGGTGGACTAAAAGAACCTCCATTATGCCAGTGGCTACGATCCACATTCACACTTCCCAGGTGTGCAGCCAGGAGATCACTACGAAGCCTTTACAAAGAGATTCCCGACGAGCGTGGGCCCACTGAGGTTTCACCCCTAACAACATACAAGAGGCTCCAACCCCGCTGCAGTGGCCCCCTCTTGAGCCTTGCGGTTCATATGGTAGTCCAGCTGACACCTACTCCCCGCACCATCCAACACACCCATACTACGCCGGGGATACACCTAATTAATTGGCCAAGCTGCCCCATCTCAGCATGTGGTTGGCACTGTAAAGCCGGGTTACATGCTCCATGAACCGGTCCTTAGGATCCAGGCAAGTACTAAACACAAACCCAAGTCTCGTGCACCCAGCACACAACCAAAACATCCAACTTGCCTTGATCCCTACCTCTACATAACTCACTATGTCTCATTCAAGAGTATGGTATAATAAACTGATGATCTCATTTCCCAAATATCCCATTCTAAGCATGGCTAAGCAAATGCATGCAAATAAATGACATGACAAAATAAATCCCAACCCAAGCTACAAGGAAACAAGGTAATGCAATTCTAGGGAAACTTTCCTAGCATGGGTTTCATATTTCATTTGACAATGCAAATAATTCTATCTACACATCCTAACATAGGATCAAAGTGGTCAAGGACACTTGCCTCCTTCTTGCTGCTCTTGAAATTGGTAGTCCTGATCTTGGAAAGGGTTAACTTGCTCTTGAACAGGTTCTACTTCATACCATCACACATTGCAAAAGAAAAACAACAATCATAAGACATAGTTCACACTTCTACTTCATACAAACCACACATTCATATTTATGAAATTCATTCACCAATATATGTGTGGTGGTTACTTTATGTGTGTTGAGTTGTGGCTTGCATGCACTTTTAACCATGTGTATATGATTCCTACTTTTGTGTCCACCTTTATACTTACATACTATTTATATGGGTTTCCAATAAATTTCTTATATTCAACTACTTCACCTTTTTACTACCAAGTGTGTATGAAAAGTATTATTCTTCCCCATATGTGCCTTCATAATTTCTACCAACCCTAAACTGAATTCTTTGTATTTTAGAAACTCCATTTTATCTTTTACTAGTTGCTTTATTTTCAGTTTTATATTCCTATGCATAATTGTGTATTTTATTATGAAATTAATAATACACATCATCTAAACAGTATAGGTTCTGGTCCTAAATGATTTAATAACATATTTTAACCTTGGCTTCTGATGTAGACTATTTCATAATTATTTTCCCTATTTTCTATAACTATTCTTTACTTAAAAATGTGTCCCTATACTAATAAATGTGAATAATAGATGAAACAGATTCATTTCAGCCCAAAAATATATTTTTATCTCACTCCAAAGTTTTCTAAGTACTGAGAAAGTTTTTAATTAATTTTGACAATTATGTTTGTTCCCCCATTTTAATTTTCAAACACTAGTTACATATTCAATTTTCTAAATTAAATACTAAACAGGGCTAAAATAATGAATTCACCCTATTACAGGGTCTATAATATTATTTTCATAATTTCCAGGGGTCTAGCTACACTTTTCAGAGGTGTTTTTCCTAATTTCTATTAAGTCCAGGGGCTAAAACTGATTTTTAAATGAATTTACATGATTTTCTGGAGTTCCAGGGGCTAGATCTGAAGTTTCCGGGGCTAGCTCTCAATTCCAGAGAACCCCAGGGGGTAGCACGTAAGAATTCCAGTCTTTATAACGCGGGGATGATGTGGACCGTCCGATTTTAAACCGACGGCTGAGATTATAACATCGAACCGGTACGCGGGGATTTAAAGTCTACCGTACGATTTAAAATAAACGGCGCACAAGCGGCCACGTTGCTCTGATCGAGCGCGGGCGGCGCTGCCGGCGGCGCACGGCGGCGGGAAGCGGCGATCTCGCCGGAAAGTTTCGGATCCGCGAGAATTCTGCCTAGAACTGTGATCTTATGGCATAGATCGGTAGAGGGGAGGTCAGGGATCTCACCTCGGGGGTTTTCTCGAGCTCGGGGGTCCTGGAAAGTGATCGGCGGCGAGGTCCGAGGCAAAACCACGGCGAAGCTCGTCGGCGCTGTGTTTACACCGTAACACTCCGAGTTTTCTGCACCTGCAAAGTTCCCCGGAGGCGGTGGATCAAGACCAGCGAGTTAGATCAGAGTTTCCGAGCTTAGATCGGCCAGAATTCACCGGCGAAGTCTCGGTGCTCACCGGAGTGAAAATCGGCGATCGCGTGGGAAAAACCGATCGGGGCTGGGGTTTTTATAGCCGGGGGAGGGCGGTGGGTCTGTTGCGATCGAGTTTGAGTCGTTTGGGACCAGAATTCGGGCTGTGGGACGCGGAAATCCGGTCGGTTGCGATCGCGCGCGCGGGAGAGAGTCCGGGGTCGCGGGGGCTCAGGGTTAGGGATGACAGGTGGGTCCCACCCGTCTGTGAGAGGCAGCGCGGCGCGCGCGGGGGCGGGCTGGCGCGGGGAAGCTGGGCTGGCTGGCGGGTTTCGGCCCACTGGCCGGTTTTTTCCCGTTTTCTCTTTTTCTTTTTCCATTTCTTTTCTGTTTTGAGTTTAATTTGAATTCCAGTTTGAATTTGAATTTTTGCAAAACATGCAACACGTCCAAAAATTTTTAAATTCCCCTCTGAACATGGTTTAGAGTTTTGAATCAAAATTTGGGGTGTTACAGTGGTTTAGATTGAGTTTGCGTTGCCCCGATCGAAATTCGGCTGGGATTCTCAGAAATCCAGGTTGGTTTGGATTCGGGGTGAGAGAGTCCCGGCGCGGCGCGAGGTAGAAGAAGGGCTGGCGGGCCCCGCCTGTCAGTGGGAGGAAGGGGCGCGCGCGGCTGTGGGCTGGCGCGGGGCTGGTTGGGTGGGCCGGCTGGTGGGTTTCGGCCCACTGGCCGGTTTTTTTTTCTGTTTTCCTTTTTCTTTTTCTATTTCTTTTCTGTTTTGAGTTTAATTTGAATTCCAGTTTGAATTTGAATTTTTGCAAAACATGCAACACGTCCAAAAATTTTTAAATTCCCCTCTTAACATGATTTAGGGTCTTAACAAGATTTTTGGGGTGTTACAGCTCTATCCCCCTTAAAAGAAATCTCGTCCTCGAGATTGGTGGTTCTAAGAAAACAATTCCGGAAATTGTGCCTTGAGCTCATCTTCCCGCTCCCAGGTGGCTTCCTCTTCTGAGTGATGCTTCCACTGCACCTTGCACATCCAGATTCTTTTATTTCTGGTGAGGCGTTTCATTGTCTCCAAAATCTTCTATGGTTGCTCGGCATAAGACAAGTCCTCAGCGACGTTCACTTAATTCATGGGTAACACCTCTTCAGGCGTCCTTAGGCATTTCTTGAGTTGTGACACATAGAATACATCGTGCACATCCGATAGACGAGACGGTAACTCTAGTTGATACGCCACTTCACCTTTCCTTTCCAGAACTTGAAAGGGTCCAATGTATCGAGGTGACAACTTCCCTTTCACCTTGAACCGACGAAGTCCTCTGATAGGGGACACCTTGAGATAGACATAGTCTCCCACGTTGAAAACGAGCTCTCTTCTTCGTACATCGGCATAACTCTTTTGGCGTGTCTGTGCTATCCTCAAATTGTTGCGAATTTCCCTCACCTTCGCCTCGGCTTCTTGTAGTACTTCTGGACCAAACACTTTACTTTCCCCCGTTTGGTTCCAAAATAGGGGAGTTCTGCACTTCCTCCCGTACAAGGCTTCAAACGGTGACATCTTCATACTAGCTTGATAGCTGTTGTTATAGGAAAACTCCGCATATGGTAAGTTCTTGTCCCAACTCCGATTGTTTTTGAGTGCACACGCCCTCAGCATATCTTCAAGGATCTGATTGGTTCTTTCCGTCTGCCCATCAGTTTGGGGATGATAGGCAGAGCTGAAATTCAGATGGGTTCCCATGGTTTCATGCAACTTCTGCCAGAACCTTGAGGTGAACTGTGTCCCTCGATCCAACACTATCTTCTTCGGCACTCCATGGTAACACACGATCTTTGACATGTACAACTCCCCCATTTGGATCCACTGTAGCTTTCCTTCACGGGGATGAAGTGAGCTACCTTGGTTAGCCTATCAATGATGACCCATATCGAATCATATCCTGATTGGGTCCTAGGCAATCCCACGATGAAATCCATGCTGATTTCTTCCCATTTCCATTCAGGCACTTTGAGTGATTGCAATAATCCCACGGGTCGTTGATGTTTTGCTTTCACCAACTGACATGTGTCACATAGGGTAACATGTTCTACGACATCTCGCTTCATGCCATACCACCAATACCTGCTCTTGAGGTCCTGGTGGAGTTATAGTGGATGATTAGCTTGCCCGTATTGCCGGCGGCTTCGAGCATACGTCGAAGACGGCGCAACAAGCCTCCTACTGCCAGTCCGTAGGAAAGGTACGTCACTGGACGGCTCTCCTCTCTTTGGGCAAGGGCAACTACGGGAACTCTCCCTCGTGTGGACTTGCGAGCGGTGCGAATCATGCAAACCATCTAAAACAAAAAGCATTTAAACTTAGGTTAGATAAACTTTTTAAACAAAAATCCTATTTTGAATGAAAATTGGGGTAAGATGAAGAAAGTGACTCATTAAATAACACTTTTCAACACACACCTTGTAAAAATAGTTTTTAAGAAAATAAGGCCCTTAAATACATCCATTTCTACCTAGGTCCACGTTCCTACGGGCAACCTTGGCTCTGATACCACTTCTGTCACACCCGGTTTTTCCGAAGAACAACCAAGTGAATATCACATGTATGCCAGGATCATTTTCTCATACATGTGATGACAAATAGTGAAGCATCATTTATTACAAGCCAGGTGTCGAATATAAATCAGTCTTACATAGTAAATATCTCGATGGACAATAATAAGTTCATCACAAGTAAATAAACTAGCAGCGGAATATTATTCTTGAGGGCTCCGTCACAGACGTTGCCCGGGGGTCTCCATGAACCTAGGAACCTTCTTCGGGTCCAAAGTCTTGGTCATTATACACCACCTCATTATCTTGACCTGAGCAGCAATATAAACCAACAAATATGCAAGGTTGAGTACCGATGGTACTCAGCAAGTGTGAGAAAGTTATGTCATGCATGGCTAGAGCAAGGAGAGGTTGAACTCATGGTTAAAGCACTACGCAATTAATATCTATCATCTTAGCTTATTAAGCACCTACATTACTACACAGGTGAAATGGTCCCAATCTCCCATCCCATCATCATAATCAAATAACCATAACATCATCTTCAATGTTAAGCTCCCCGCTTAACATCCTTAACTTCCAAAACCATCACTCCCCTAATCATTAATAAGTCCAAGCCGCTCTTGACCGTGAGCACGGCTGTCATGACAGTTTTGACTCTGCAGAGTTTGTACCACTGTACTCACATGTAGTGATTTCATCCCCCGTTGCCAGGTGGACTAAAAGAACCTCCATTATGCCAGTGGCTACGAACCACATTAACACTTCCCAGGTGTGTAGCCAGGAGATCACTACGAAGCCTTTACAAAGGGATTCCCGACGAGCGTGGGCCCACTGAGGTTTCACCCCTAACAGCATACAAGAGGCTCCAACCCCGCTGCAGTGACCCCCTCTTGAGCCTTGCGGTTCATATGGTAGTCCAGCTGACACCTATTCCCCGCACCATCCAACACACCCATACTACGCCGGGGATACACCTAATTAATTGGCCAAGCTGCCCCATCTCAGCATGTGGTTGGCACGGTAAAGGCAGGTTACATGCTCCATGAACCGGTCCTTAGGATCCAGGCAAGTACTAAACACAAACCCGAGTCTCGTGCACCCAGCACACAACCAAAACATCCAACTTGCCTTGATCCCTACCTCTACATAACTCACAATATCTCATTCAAGAGTATGGTAAAATAAACTGATGATCTCATATCCCAAATATCCCATTCTAAGCACGGCTAAGCATATGCATAATAATAAATGACATGACAAAATAAATCCCAACCCAAGCTACAAGGAAACAAGGTAATGCAATTCTAGGGAAACTTCCTAGCATGGGTTTCATATTTTATTGGACAATACAAATAATTCTATCTACACAACCTAGCATAGGATCAAAGTGGTCAAGGACACTTGCCTCCTTCATGCTGCTCTTGGAATGGGTAGTCCTGATCTTGAAAAGGAATAACTTGCTCTTGAGCAGGTTCTACATCATACCATCACACATAGCAAAAGAAACACAACAATCCATAAGACATAGTTCACACTTTCACTTCATACAAACCACACATTCATATTTATGAAAGTCATTCACCATTATATGTGTTGTGGTTACTCTATGTGTGTTGATTTGTGGCTTACATATACTTTTAATCATGTGTATATGATTCCTACTTTTGCATTCACATTTATGCTTACATACTATATATATATGAATTTCCATTTTAAATAAATTCCTTATATTTAATTACTACACCTTTTAGCTACCAAGTATGCATGAAAGGTATTTTCCTACTCCATATGTGTCTTCAGAATTTCTACCAACCCTAAACTGAATTCTTTGGATTTTAGAAACTTCATTTATCATTTACTAGTTGCTATATTTTCAGATTTATTTTCTATGCCTAAATGTGAACTTTATTATGAAAATAATAAGACACATCATCTAAACAGAATAGGTTCTGATCTAATATATTTTTTGACCTTTTCCTCTAATGTAAACTATTTTACATTTATTTTCCCTATTTTCAGAACTATTATTTACTTAAAAATGTGTTCCTATAGCTAATAAATGTGAATAATAAATTAAAAAGATTCATTTCAGCCCAAAATCCATTTTTATCTCACTCCAAAGTTTTCTAAGTACTGAGAAAGTTTTTAATTTAATTTTGACAATATGTTTGTCCCACTTTTTAAATTTTTAAATACTAGCCACATATTCAATTTCCTAAATTTAATATCAAACAGGGTTAAAAAGGTAAACTCACTCCACTACAGGGTCTATAATATTATTTTAACAATTTTCAGGGGTCTAGCTACACATAACAGAGGAGTTTTTCCTAATTTTTATTAAGTCCAGGGGCTAAAACTGATTTTTAAATGAATTTACATGATTTTCTGAAGTTCCAGGGTCTAGATCAGAAGTTTCCGGGGCTAGCTCTTATTTCTCGAGAACACCAGGGGGTAGCACGTAAGAATTCCAGTCTTTATAACGCGGGGCTGACGTGGACCGTCCGATTTAAAACAGACGGCTGAGATTATAACATCGAACCGGTACGCGGGGATTTAAACTCTACCGTGCGATTTAAAATAAACGGCGCACAAGCGACCACGTCGTTCTGATCGAGCGCGGGCGGCACTGCCGGCGGCGGGAAACGGCGATCTCGCCGGAGACTTTCGGATCTTCGAGAATTCTTCCTATAACTGTGATCTTATGGCATAGATCGGTGGAGGAGAGGTCGGGGATCTCACCTCGGGGGTTTCCTTGAGCTCGGAGGTCCTGGAAGGCGGTCGACGACGAGGTCCGAATTGAAACCACGGCGAGGCTCATCGGCGCTGTGTTTGAACCGCAAGTCACCGAGTTTTCTGCACCTGCAGGGTTCCCCGGAGGCGGTGGATCAAGACCAGCGAGTTAGATCGGAATTTCCGAGCTTGGATCGGCCAGAATTCGCCGGAGAAGGCTCGGTTTCTCACCGGAGTAAAATCGGCGGATCGCGTGGGAAAAACAGAACGAGGTCGGGATTTTTATAGACGGGGGAGGGCGGCGGGGTGGTTTAGATCGGGTTTGCGTTGCCCCTGATCGAAATTCGGCTGGGATTCTCAGAAATCCGGGTTGGTTTGGATTCGGGGTGAGAGAGTCCCGGCGCGGCGCGAGGTAGAAGAAGGGCTGGCGGGCCCCGCCTGTCAGTGGGAGGAAGGGGCGCGCGCGGCTGTGGGCTGGCGCGGGGCTGGTTGGGTGGGCCGGCTGGTGGGTTTCGGCCCACTGGCCGGTTTTTTTTTCTGTTTTCCTTTTTCTTTTTCTATTTCTTTTCTGTTTTGAGTTTAATTTGAATTCCAGTTTGAATTTGAATTTTTGCAAAACATGCAACACGTCCAAAAATTTTTAAATTCCCCTCTTAACATGATTTAGGGTCCTAACAAGATTTTTGGGGTGTTACACCACCTCGCCGGAATACTCGCCACCGGGCGTTCTGCTGCTCGACCTCCGACGAAACTCGCCGCCTATGCCTATCTCGGCATGGGGAGCACGGTGGTGCCCCCACCGGAGCTTGACAACGCCCGGAACAGGGCTCCCGACGGCAACAGCGGCCGGGAGCTCACCGGCGACGTTGAACTCGGCGTCCCCTACACCTTTTTTGATGCGGTTTGCTCGGGGAGCTCCGCTGACACCCGCTGATCACGGATATGGGCACCGATCTCTGTGAAAACAGCTGCAACTACGACCTCACCGGTGACCTAGACCGGAAATCAGCGCCGATGCAAAAAGCTCAAAGAACATCGCCCATACTCGATGAAACTCGATGATTTCTGATCTCAGAGACGCGTGGGCGAGTCTAGATCATGTCTTTAGCTCGGACTAAGGAGTGGTGGCTTACTTGCTACGAATTTCCGTATTTCGCATGGTTCAGTTCTAAACACCCCGACGCGCTAATCCCCCAAATACTTTGCCGATCCGCGAGAGAGAGGGCGAGGTCAGTACGGTGGTGATCAGTACCTCGAGGCGGTTCTTTCTTGTGTTGCTCGTCGGGCCCGAGAGTGCCTGTGCTAGCCGGGCACCGGTGATCAGTGAGGTTGGCCGGGCGGAAGGCTTCGATCGTGCGAGGAGGAAAAAGGAAGTGTGAGGTCTGCACGTGGTCGCGGTAACTCGATCCTGGCGTCGCCTCTCTGCCCTTAGCCGCTCCCCCGAGCAGGAGGTGGCACCGATTGAGTCGGTCGGCCGCCGGGCGATCGTGCTGGCGCGCGCGCACGGCTTCGGCCGAGGAAAAAAAATGCACCCGAGGAAACTTCAGTCTGAAGTCTGCTGACATGTGGGCCTCCCCTCTTATTCTTTTGTTTTTTTTTCCAATTTTCTGAATTCTGTTGTGCCAAAATATCCTCAGCTACTCACAATTTAATGTGAGGCTTAGTCACCAAGTCTTGGTTTAAATTTGAATTCTCAAATTTGAACTGTGTTTGGCTAAATTTGATGCATGTTTAAACTGAAATTCAAATTCAGTTTTGAATTCTTGCAAATTTAGCTCTTGACAAGATGAACTCCAATGAGGATGAAAATTGGTGGGCTTACTCAGAAAAATGTGCTGAGTTCGAATATGAAGCTAACTTTTGAATTTGGGTGATGAAAGTTGCTGCAATTTGAATTTACATTCAAATTGGCCTTCTTTTCAAATACCTCCAAAAGTGCCTCAAAAAGTGTTGGATTTACATGAAACTTGGACTGAACCTTCCCAAGACTGTTTAAGTTCTAGGGGTGAGCTCAACCTCTCATGTTCATGTGTAAAAATCCTACTATGTGAAAGTGAAGGCTTTCCCCTCTAATTACTCTTTTGATGGAGGTTCCTTGCTCTTCACCATTTTTCACAAAATATCCACAACAAAAGTGTGGTGTTTTGAAGTGAGGAAAAATTTTAGCAAGTCCCTTTTCTTGGGCTTTTACAAGAGCCCTCTTCACACAAGTTCAAACAATTGTTTGAAAACTTGGAACCCGATAGGGGTCTAAAACCAAGATGGGAAGTTCCCATATGAGTGAGAAAGCTAAAGTTAGATTTGGAACAAATTTGTTCAACTCAAAATTCAAATGAGAGCAACACAATGGATTTCAAAACTGTGGCGCTAAAGATCTCATTTGCAGCAGCCAAACTGAAAATCAGATTTCATATTTGAATTCCTTAGGTCCAAATTAGTGGGTATGCAAAGTTTCATGATTTGTTGAATTGTTTTGCAACTCATTTCCAAAATGGACTTTAAATGCAAAGAATTCAAATACCCATTTGAATTTGGATGAAGCTTATCCAATTATTCAAATGCACCTCAGATTTGAACTCCCACAATTTTAATTCACCATTTGCAAATTTTGGGAGATATTTTAGAGGATAAGAGGGAGCTGTGGTGGGGCCCACATGTCATTGAGCTGAAAGGTGTGCCTTAACCCCTAAGCAATTCTCTGTTCTTCTCATCCACGGGGGTTCTGTACCCAGGCGCCACTGAGATCGATCGGCCACCTCCTGCTCCCCTCCTCCGGTTGCTGGCGTCCTGTGAATGGCTCTTGTATTTTCAACGTGATCCACTCCCTCAATACGAGCAAACCCACAGCAGACGAAGCCTTCTCACACTCTCAGCCGAAAACAGAAACCGGCGTCGTCTCTTCTCTGCCCTGCAGCGCCGATCAACATACAGCCACGGTGGCAACCAGCTGAACCGCCCAGGAGATGCGCCGGCGAGTCCTCTACGTCCACAACACGTTTCCTGCACTTCTCTGGTTTTCCTCCGGTCACTGCCATGCAGTTTTCCTCCACAACTCGGACTGAAGCCGCCATGGGAAGTGCTACTCATCTTTCAGCCGCTCCAACGCCTCTCCCGCATGTTCAGCACCTCTCTAAGGTGTGCCAAGGTGTGTAGATCATGCTACTGCAGTCCCCTTGCCCTTCCCCGTTGCTGTCTCGCTGGACTTTGAGTTTTGGCGCCGGTACACATGAAGAACAGCCCCAAACCAAAACTGTAAATTCGTCCAACGTGGTTGATCATCGGTTCTACAATTCAACCCACAGAAACTAGTGATCCTAGCGCCCTCCCACACCAAAGCACGCATCAAACCGTCCACCACACGCCCCGGGCGACGAGAAATCACCGGCGGCGGCAAAAACAGGTCGGTCCTCCGGTGAACCCTAATTTCCGGCCGTTTGCTGCAAGGTTTAGCATATGTTCCATGCTCCCCGATCACTGGTGATGCTTTAGGGCAAGGTAGCTCGCCGGGGGGAGCTTCGGACACGCCAGAACGCGTTGATTCCGAGCTCCCGAGCCGCCCCACCGGTGCCGACCTGTTTCCGGACGTTTTCATGTGCGGAAACCTTGCCCAGCAGCTGCGCCATGTTCCCAGGAGCATGTAGGGCGAAACCGGAGCTAATTTGGTGGAGAAATGAGGGAGAACAAGCCATGCCACGATCTGTGCTGGTGTGCACGCGCGTCTCTGGCGGGAGGTTGAAGAAGGACCTGACGAGTGGGCCCCCTGTTAAGTCTCTGTGTAGGTTTTAAACAGAGAGCTATCACAGTTTGAAAAATTCATAACTTTGTGTAGACAACTCCAAAAAGGGTGAGACCAATTTTGTTTGAATCCTTAGGAGGAGTACTTCACACAGAAATAAATTGCATGCTATGAAAATGCCCAGGAATTTCTGTAGAATTGTTTTTAGTAAATCCTTTAGGGATTTATTACAGGAGCAATTCTAAATAAAATATTCCCAAATTTGGGCAGCGAGTCCTTTTCATAGTGCCTGACCCCCAGTAAAAATTGTAGGATTTTTGGAGCTTATTTAGAGGGCTTAATCAGTAGGTTATCTCAGGATTAAATAAATTAGCTAAAAATCATAGAATTGATTTCCAGAAAAATGGTTCAACCTTCATACCTCCATAACTTTCTGTAGGGATGTCCAAAATTTGTGAAACAAATTTTGTTGGATTTCTCTCAGTCAATACTTTGCAGAAATGCAAAGAAATTGATCTGAAGATCTCTGGATATTTCTCCAAGATTCATCAAAGTTAAATCTTTGGGAATTGAGTCCAGAATATCTCTGTTATGGAATTTCTTCAAATTTGGCCAGGAAGTTCCTCATGATATTACTGATTTCCAGTAAAAATTGAGCTTCATTGGAGTTCATTTGCTAGGCTAAATTACCTGCCAAAATTCAGCCTTCATTTGGAAATTCAAATTTTGAACAGAAGCTTTTTCAGAACTCCTGTCCAACTTCAAAAATTCATATCTCCCTGTTGGTAGCTCCAAAAATCAGAAGCGGTGGACCGGGTTGTCAGCCCCCAGGCAGAGAACCCGGCGGTTCCTAACAATACGTTGCGTCGTGCGCTGCGACGTGCAGTAGTGACAGCCTTGGGAACCGCCGCAGGAAAAACAACCATCAAGAAGGGCTCACACCCCCACGATCCCGTGACTGTTCGCACTCCAGCAACGGTCAAAGCGGGTCTTCGAGAAGGTGCGCGAAGTAGAAGAGACAGGAGCCCCACCTCGGGCTAGTTATCTCCCCCGAGATGGGCCTGGGGCCACTGTCGGTACCCTCAATATGGGGTACCCCCGCGCACAAGGAAAATTGCCTAAGGACTTTGCTCCTTCCGCAGGGGCAAGCTCCGAAAGCCCTACGTGTCCTGCGGGGCCGGACCTCCCTCTCCTCAGAGGAGGGCTCCGGGCCCGTCACGTGGCCGGCAGAGCCGTACCACCCTTCTCCGCAGGGAGAGCTCCGAAGGCTCCACGTGTCCAGAGGGCCGGACCTCCGTCTTCTCAAAGGAGAGCTCCGGGCCCGCCACGTGGCCAGCAGAGCCGGACCTCCCTTCTCCGCACGGAGAGCTTCGAAGGCTCCACGTGTCCAGCGGGGCCGGACCTCCCTCTCCTCAGAGGAGAGCTCCGGACCCGCCACATGGCCAGCAGAGCCGGACCTCCACCCTCCGCCAGGAGAGCTCTGAAGGCTCCACGTGTCCAGCAGGGCCGGACCTCCCTCTCCTCAAAGGAGAGCTCCGGGCCTGCCACGTGGCCAGCAGAGCCGGACCTCCCCCCTCCGTGGGAAGAGCTCCTAAGGCTCCACGTATCCAGCGGGTCCGGACCTCCCTCTCCTCAGAGGAGAGCTCCGGGCCCGCCACGTGGCCAGCAGAACAGCACTACCTGCCCCCGCGCGGTAGGTGGCAAGAGTAAAGATGCGCCATACCTTGTCCATACAAGGTATTCAAGACCCGCGCCTTCCCAAGACGCGGAGACGTGGAGCACGCCGCTGTCAGATGCCGTTGTGCCCAGTCACATCGCAGTGAAGACTGGCACGCCGCGTCAGAGGCTGTACACCAATAAACACAGCGACAAGACATCCCCTGCCTCCCCTGCCGTCATCAATCACTACGCCTAGCTTGTGGCATGGGCAGGGCGGCAAGACGAAGACTCAGAAGCCCTCGCCAGAGACAACTACCAGCGTAACTGCAGGATACGGTAGATGGCAGGCAATCTCCCCAGGACCACCTGTCGGGTCCCGGGCCCACCTTGTAAGCCGCCCGAGCCTTGGACTATAAAAGGCTCTGGTAGGCAACGTTACAGGGTGTTCGCACTCACGCGAGTTAGCACCCTGATTCAGCATTCTAGCACTCAGCTCATCCTCAAGCTCAGAACTCCGGTTCTGAACACCAAGCAATACAACGAGCACCTCTTCTCGCCGTGGACGTAGGGTTTTACGCTCCGATGGCCTGAACTACGTAAAAAACCCCTGTGTTCATCTGTTTCCTTCGTTCAACTACGCTTAAGCTCTCCGCGGGGGACTAGCCCCTCCGAAAAAGAACCTCCACGGGCTGCCCAGTGCGGTCCCGGGGGAAGTGTCGACAGCTACACTTCGACAGTGTGCCCAATGCATTGGTCACACCTACCAGGGGGCCACTACGGGGACTGCACAAGGGAAGGCCGGAGCACCCGGTGGTACTGAAGTCTCAAGGCTTCTCAAGACCGGAGCTCCAGATTCCAGCTCAACAACAAGGACCCAAGGGAGGTGTCTGCGCTAAGACGCTTCGAGATCAGTGGAGACCTCCCGAGGCCCTTACGGAGCTAAGGGCTCGGGCAGGGCAAGCCAAGAAAAGAAAGCAAGAAGCACAGGCGCACAAGACAACAAGTCTGTTCATTCAAAAGCTCCACGAGCTGGTCCACAGACAGAAAATAAAAAATATAAAGGCCCTCCAGCTAAAAGGGCGAGCGCCTAGGAGTCCCCGGCCTCCCGCTAGAACCTAGACGCGACAAGGGCGACGACGTCTCCGACTCCGGCCCTGACGACCTCCTCCCGCTTGGCGACAGGGCCCTGCACCACCGGCTCCAGAGAGACGGAGGAGTCCCAGCTCTAGAAGCACGTCAGCACGTGCGCGGCAACCTCCATCGCCAAGCCCCTCCCCTTGACCTCGAGCTCGTCGGCAATCACGGCCTCCAGCCTCTCCAGCTTGGCGCCGATGGACTCATGTCCCAGCTTCATACGGGAGGTCCACCACCCCCAGTGGTTGGCGAACCCCGTCGTTGTCCCGAAGGCTGGCGGGAAGCTCCGGATGTGCATCGACTACACCAGTCTCAATAAGGCATGTCCCGAAGATCCATTCCCTCTCCCTAGAATAGATCAAATAGTAGACTCAATGTCAGGCTGTGATATGCTGTGCTTCCTAGACGCCTACTCGGGTTTCCATCAGATCCCCATGTCTAGGGAGGACGAGGAGCACACCTCCTTCATCACAGTAGACAGCCTTTATTGCTATGTGTCTATGCCTTACGGCCTAAAGAATGCACTCCCCACCTTTGTGCGGGCTATGCACAAAACTTTTGGGGAGTTAATAAGAGACCTAGTTGAGGTGTACGTCGATGACATAGTTGTCAAGGTCAAGTAGGGTTCATCTTTGCTAGATAACCTAGCCTTAGTCTTTGACAAGTTGAGCGCACCAAGCTGAACCCAGATAAATGTGTGTTCGGCGTGTCCTCTGGGAAGCTCTTAGGGTTCCTGGTCTCGCACCGAGGGATTGAGGCCAACCCAGAGAAGATCAAGGCCATCGACTTGATGCGGCCCCCTGCCCGCATCAAGGATGTTCAGAGACTCACGGGATGTCTAGCCGCGCTGAGTCGGTTTATACCGAGGCTAGCAGAGCGGGCACTCCCTTTAAGCTCCTGCGCAAGTCAGCCCCTTTTGCCTGGACTGACGAAGCAGAAGAGGCTTTCCAGGAGTTGAAGCGACTCCTGACGACCCTACCTATCATGGTAGCCCCTGAGCCCGGGGAGCACCTGCTGCTCTACATTGCGGCGACAACAGAAGTGGTGAGTATGGTCCTCGTCGCAGAGCGGCCAGACCCCTCACCTTCGCAACCTGCTCCGGTAGCAGAAGAGAGACGCCAGAAGGCCCCGCAGGGCCAAGGCGGTCTCCCGGACCCCCCGGAGGTCCAGGTTGACCTCCCGGAGGTCCAGGGCGGTCTCCCGGACCCCCAAGATAAATCCCCGGGGGCCAATTGGGACCTCCCGGAGGTCCCTCAAGACCCCCCGGAGCTCCCGGATAATCAAGATAGTTTAAGGGCCTCCGGGTCCCAGTTCCCAGAGGCCCCCGTTGGTCCACTCACCTCCAACGGGCCAGGGCCAATGGACGAGGACCTCCCAAGCCAGAGAGAGAGGGTTCGAACCATACAGAGGCCTGTCTACTACATCAGCGAAGTACTTCATGATGCCAAGACAAGGTACCTAGAAGTCCACAAGCTGCTGTATGCGGTGCTCGTGGCCTCCAGGAAGCTCCGCCATTACTTCCAGGCCCACCGGGTCTCGGTAGTCACCTCGTATCCGCTGAAGACAATTCTTCACAGCCCCCATGCGACTGGCAACGTTGCTAAATGGGCGGCAGAGCTGGCGGAGTTTGAGCTGGACTTCCTCCCACGCCATGCAGTCAAGAGCCAAGCACTGGCTGACTTTGTGGCGGAGTGGACACCAACGAAGACTGACCCAGGGGGCCATGAAGGCGGTGAGCCAGAGCACCAAGCTCCGGTCTTCACCGAACCCCACTGGACACTTTTCTTCGACGGCTCCTCGCGAAAGCAGGGGGCCGGTGCCGGCGTACTGCTCCTCATGCCATCGGGGGAACAGTTTGGGTATATGGTGCGTCTAAATTTCAAGGCAACCAACAACATGACGGAGTATGAAGCACTCATCTTTGGCCTGCAGACAGCCCTGTCTTTAGGCGCTCGCCAGTTGTTGGCACAGGGCGACTCCCAACTGGTCATCAAGCAAGTCAAGGGCGAATGCTCCTGCAATGACCCGCAGCTAGCTGCGTATCTGCTTCACGTGCAGATGTTGGAGAAAGAATTCCTCGCCTTGGACCTGCATCACGTACCGCGCGCTGGTAATGCCGCAGCTGACAACCTTTCAACGAAGGCTTCCACCGGAGCCCCCGCACCCGAAGGAGTTTTCGAGAGGACGTTGGTACGGCCTACAGCCCGGCCCGCCGAGCCGGGCGAAGGGGGCTTGACCAGCACCTCGAAGCTGGCGGTCCCGGCAGCCCTACAGCCATGGATGCCGCCAAGGATCGTAAGCGTCACTGGGGACTCCGTGCAACCCACGCTCAAGATCCAGAAGCTCAAGTCAGACCCGATGCATGGATCACGGAGATCCGGGACTACTTGAAGGACAATATCCTCCCTGATGAACATGCAACCGCTGAACGGATTGTGCGTATGGCTAAGAGGTACGTGCTGGTAGAGGGGGATCTCTACCGGCGTGGCGCCAACCACATCCTATTGCGGTGCATAACCCAGGGGGAAGGCTGCGACTTGCTCGCTGAGATCCATGGAGGCGAATGTGGAAGTCACTCTTCCTCACACACGCTTGTCGGTAAAGCCTTCCGGCATGGCTTCTACTGGCCGACAGCACTCTAGGATGCCGTCAAGCTGGTCGAGAGCTGCAAGGCGTGCCAGTTCCACGCCAAGCAGATCCATACACTGGCTCAGGCGGTACAGATGATCCCGCCCTCGTGGCCATTTGCCGTATGGGGGCTGGACATCCTGGGACCATTTCCCAGAACCGTCGGGGGATTCCGGTACCTCTATATCGCCATCAACAAGTTCACCAAGTGGCTGGAAGCTACACCAGTTGTCACCATCAACAAACAATCCGCAGTAAAGTTCATCAAGTCTATTGTCTGCCGGTTCGGGGTCCCGAACAGAATCATCACCGACAACGGGACCCAGTTCACCAGCGCAGCATTTCAAGACTACTGCGAGGGACTTGGTATTCAGGTGTGCTATGCCTCTGTCGCCCACCCAAGGAGCAATGGGCAAGTTGAGAGGGCCAACGCGGAGATTCTCCGGGGCCTTAAGACTCGCACCTTCGCCAGCCTGAAGAAACATGGTGCCAATTGGGTGAGTGAGCTTCCGAGCACACTATGGGCTAACCGGACATCCCAGAGCCGGGCCACCGGGGAGACACCCTTCTTCATGGTGTATGGGGCCGAAGCTGTACTTCCCCCAGAAATCACCATGAAGTCTCAC
Source organism: Neostapfia colusana (assembly GCA_030760725.1). Taxonomy (NCBI): domain Eukaryota; kingdom Viridiplantae; phylum Streptophyta; class Magnoliopsida; order Poales; family Poaceae; genus Neostapfia; species Neostapfia colusana. Next base: position 18,451,537 of record JASWHV010000003.1, read on the forward strand.
CGTGTCCGGGCTTACGACGAAGCCGCGCAGGACAATCTCCGGCGTGGAGAAATCGACCTCGTCGACGAGGTCCGATTACATGCAGCACTCCGTAACGCGCGGTACAGACAAGCGCTTCGGCGCTACCACCAGAGGTTTGTGCGTGCCCGGGAGCTGCAGGAAGGTGACCTGGTGTTGCGGCGCATACTTTCTCGCGAAGGGGCCCACAAACTCTCCCCTAGTTGGGAAGGCCCCTTCCGAGTCGCGAAAGTATGCCGCCCCGGGTGTGTGCGCCTTTCCACCGAGGATGGGGACCTGCTCCCGAACCCTTGGAACATAGAACACCTCCATAAGTTCTACCCCTAGAGCAAAAATAGGACAGTACTTTCTTTTCGTAATAAACTCCATAGAGTCCAGGAGCAGTGCTCGGAGCAGCTAAGCCCCAGGGGACGGTTCAGGACTACGTTCAGCTTTACCTGGTTCCGACTCCAAGCGCGTAGAGTCTTGCTTCCCCTCTTAATGGGGCGGGTCGTGGCCTCCATGTTTAGTGTCACACCCGGTTTTTCCGAAGAAACAACCAAGTGAATATCACATGTATGCCAGGATCATTTTCTCATACATGTGATGACAAATAGTGAAGCATCATTTATTACAAGCCAGGTGTCGAATATGAATAAGTCTTACATCGCAAATGTCTCAATGGACACTAATGCTTCATCACAAGTAAATAAACTAGCAGCGGAATATTATCTTTTAGGGCTCCATCACAGGCGTTGCCCGGGGGTCTTCATGAAACTAAAAACCTTCTTCGGGTCCAAAGTCTTGGTTATTATACACCACCTCATTATCTTGACCTGAGCAGCAATATAAACCAACAAATATGCACGGTTGAGTACCAATGGTACTCAGCAAGTGTGGGAAAATTATATCATGCATGGCTAGAACAAGGAGAGGTTGAACTCATGGTTAAAGCACTACGCAATTAATACCTATCACCTTAGCTTATTAAGCACCTACATTACTACACAGGTGAAATGGACTCAATCTCCCATCCCATCATCATAACCAAATAACCATAACATCATTTCCAATGTTAAGCTCCCCGCTTAACTTCCAAAACCATCAATCCTCTAATCATGAATAAGTCCAGGCCGCTCTTGACCGTGAGCACGGCTGTCAAGACAGTTTTGACTCTGCAGAGTTTGTACCACTGTACCCACATGTAGTGATTTCATCCCCCGTTGCCGGGTGGACTAAAAGAACCTCCATTATGCCAGTGGCTACGATCCACATTCACACTTCCCAGGTGTGTAGCCAGGAGATCACTACGAAGCCTTTACAAAGGGATTCCCGACGAGCGTGGGCCCACTGAGGTTTCACCCCTAACAGCATACAAGAGGCTCCAACCCCGTTGCAGTGGCCCCCTCTTGAGCCTTGCAGTTCATATGGTAGTCCAGCTGACACCCACTTCCCGCACCATCCAACACACCCATACTACGCCGGGGATACACCTAATTAATTGGCCAAGCTGCCCCATCTCAGCATGTGGTTGGCACTGTAAAGCCGGGTTACATGCTCCATGAACCGGTCCTTAGGATCCAGGCAAGTACTTAAACACAAACCCAAGTCTCGTGCACCCAGCACACAGCCAAAACATCCAACTTGCCTTGATCCCTACCTCTACATAACTCACAATAGCTCATTCAAGAGTATGGTAAAATAAACTGATGATCTCATATCCCAAATATCCCATTCTAAGCATGGCTAAGCATATGCATGTGAATAAATGACATGACAAAAAAAATCCCAACCCAAGCTACAAGGAAACAGGGTAATGCAATTCTAGGGAAACTTTCCTAGCATGGGTTTCATATTTAACTTGACAATGCAAATAATTCTATCTACACATCCTAGCATAGGATCAAAGTGGTCAAGGACACTTGCCTCCTTCTTGCTGCTCTTGAAATTGGTAGTCCTGATCTTGGAAAGGAATAACTTGCTCTTGAACAGGTTCTACTTCATACCATCACACATAGCAAAAGAAAAACAACAACCATAAGACAGAGTTCACACTTCTTACTTCATACAAACCACACATTCATATTTATGAAATTCATTCACCATTATATGTGTTGTGGTTACTTTGTGTGTTGATCTGTGGCACACACTTTTATTTATATGTGTATGATTCCTACTTTGGTGTTCATATTTATACTTACATACTATATATATATATATATATATATATATATATATGTGTTTCAGTTTTAAATAAATTCCTTATATTAAACTACTACACCTTTTCACTACCAAGTATGTATGAAAAGTATTTTTCTTCTCCATATGTGCCTTCAGAATTTCTACCAACCCTAAACTGAATTCTTTGTATTTTAGAAACTCTATTTATCATTTACTAGTTGCTATATTTTCAGATTTATATTCCTATGCATAATTGTGTATTTTATTATGAAATTAGTAATACACATCATCTAAACAGTATAGGTTCTGGTCCTAAATAATTTAATAACATATTTTGACCTTGGCCTCTGATGTAAACTATTTCATAATTATTTTCCCTATTTTTCTATAGCTATTCTTTACTTAAAAATGTGTCCCTATACTAATAAATGTGAATAATAAATGAAACAGATTCATTTCAGCCAAAAATATAGTTTTATCTCACTCCAAGGTTTTCTAAGTACTGAGAAAGTTTTTAATTAATTTTGACAATTATGTTTGTCCCACTTTTTAATTTTTAAACACTAGTTACATATTCAATTTCCTAAATTAAATACTAAACAGGGCTAAAATAATAAACTCACCCCATTACAGGGTCTATAATATTATTTTCATAATTTCCAGGGGTCTAGCTACACTTATCAGAGGTGTTTTTCCTAATTTTTATTAAGTCCAGGGGCTAAAACTGATTTTTAAATGAATTTACATGATTTTCTGGAGTTCCAGGGGCTAGATCTAAAGTTTCCGGGGCTAGCTCTTAATTCCAGAGAACCCCAGGGGGTAGCACGTAAGAATTCCAGTATTTATAACGCGGGGCTGACGTGGACCGTCCGATTTTAAACCGACGGCTGAGATTATAACATCGAACCGGTATGCGGGGTTTTAAAGTCTACCGTGCGATTTAAAATAAACGGCGCACAAGCGGCCACGTCGCTCTGATCGAGCGCGGGCGGCGCTGCCAGCGGCACACGGCGGCGGGAAGCGGCGATCTCGCCGGAAAGTTTCGGATCCTCGAGAATTCTGCCTAGAACTATGATATTATGGCATAGATCGGTAGAGGGGAGGTCAGGGATCTCACCTCGGGGGTTTTCTCGAGCTCGGGGGTCCTGGAAAGTGATCGGCGGCGAGGTCCGAGGCAAAACCACGGCGAAGCTCGTCGGCGCTGGGTTTACACCGTAAGTCTCCGAGTTTTCTGCACCTGCAAAGCTCCCCGGAGGCGGTGGATCAAGACCAGCGAGTTAGATCAGAGTTTCCGAGCTTAGATCGGCCAGAATTCACCGACGAAGTCTCGGTGCTCACCGGAGTAAAAATCGGCGATCGCGTGGGAAAAACTGGTCGGGGCTGGGGTTTTTATAGCCGGGGGAGGGCGGTGAGTCGGTTGTGATCGAGTTGGAGTCTTCTGGGACCAGAATTCGGGCTGAGGGACGCGGTTTCCGGGCTGTTAAGATCGCGCGCGCTCGGGGGGAAAAGTCCGGGGTCGCGGGGTTAGGGATGACAGGTGGGTCCCACCCGTCTGTGAGAGACAGCGCGGGCACGCGGGGGCGGGCTGGCGCGGGGGAAACTGGGCCGGCTGGCGGGTTTCGGCCCACTGGCCGGTTTTTTTCCCGTTTCTCTTTTTCTTTTTCCATTTCTTTTCTGTTTTGAGTCTAATTTGAATTCCAGTTTGAATTTGAATTTTTGCAAAACATGCAACACGTCCAAAAAATTTTAAATTCCCCTCTGAACATGGTTTGGAGTTTTGAATCAAAATTTGGGGTGTTACAGCTCTACCCCCCTTAAAAGAAATCTCGTCCTCGAGATTGGTGTTTCTAAGAAAACAATTCCGGAAATTGTGTCTTGAGCTCATCTTCCCGTTCCCAGGTGGCTTCCTCTTCAGAGTGATGCTTCCACTGCACCTTGCACATCCGGATTCTTTTATTTCTGGTGAGGCGTTCCATTGTCTCCAAAATCTTGTATGGTTGCTCGACATAAGACAAATCTTCAGCTACATCCACTTCATTCATGGGTAACACCTCCTCAGGCGTCCTCAGGCATTTCTTGAGTTGTGACACATGGAATACATCGTGCACGTCCGATAGATGAACCGGTAACTCTAGTTGATACGCCACCTCGCCTTTCCTTTCCAAAACCTGAAAGGGTCCGATGTATCGAGGTGACAACTTCCCTTTCACCTTGAACCGACGAAGTCCTCTGATAGGGGACACCTTGAGATAACATAGTCTCCCACGTTGAAAACGAGCTCTCTTCTTCGTACATCGGCATAGCTCTTTTGGCGTGTTTGTGCTATCCTCAAATTGTTGCGAATCTCCCTCACCTTTGCCTCGGCTTCTTGTAGCACTTCTGGACCAAACACTTTACTTTCTCCTGTTTGGTTCCAAAATAGGGGAGTTCTGCACTTCCTTCCATACAAAGCTTCAAACGGTGACATTTTCATACTAGCTTAATAGCTGTTGTTATAGGAAAACTCCGCATACGGTAAGTTCTTGTCCCAACTCCTATTGTTTTTGAGTGCACATGCTCTTAACATATCTTCAAGGATCTGATTGGTTCTCTCCGTCTGCCCGTCAGTTTGGGGATGATAGGCAGAGCTGAAGTTCAGATGGGTTCCCATGGTTTCATGCAACTTCTGCCAAAACCTAGAGGTGAACTGTGTCCCTCGGTCCGACACTATCTTCTTTGGCACTCCATGGTAACACACAATCCTTGACATGTACAATTCTGCCAATTTGGATCCGCTGTAGCTTTCTTTCACAGGGATGAAATGAGCTACCTTGGTTAGCCTATCAATAATGACCCATATTGAATCATACCCGGATTGGGTCCTAGGCAACCCCACGACAAAATCCATGCTGATTTCTTCCCACTTCCATTCAGGCACTTTGAGTGGTTGCAATAATCCCGCGGGTCGTTGATGTTCTGCTTTCACCAACTGACATGTGTCACATAGGGCAACATGTTCCGCGACATCTCGCTTCATGCCATACCACCAATACCTGCTTTTGAGGTCCTGGTACATCTTCGTACTCCCAGGATGAATGGAATAGTCAGAGTCATGAGCCTCCTTTAAAATCAATTCATGGATCTCCTTTACTTCTGGCACACAGATTCTTTTCCCGTGCCACACCGTTCCTTGTTCATCCTCTCTAAAACCAGGAGCTTTATTTTCCTTGATAAGCTGTCTGATCTCTTGTATCTTCTCATCATTCTTTTGCCCCTCGCGTATGTCTCGCTCGAGTGTGGAGTCCACTTCCATGGCGATGGCTTCACCACTATTTACTAGACATAGATTGAGCCTTATAACCTCGTCCTTCAATTCTGCGGGCATGTCTTTCAAGCTCAACTTATTGACCTGCACTTTTCGACTCAAAGCATCGGCCACGACGTTTGCTTTCCCGGGATGATAGTTGATGCCCACATCAAAGTCATTGATTAGCTCTAACCATCTCCTTTGTCTGAGGTTGAGATCTGGTTGTGTGAATATGTACTTCAAACTCTTATGATCCGTATATATCTCTGTCCTCTTCCCCATCAAATAGTGCCGCCAAATTTTCAACGCGTGTACCACTGCGGCTAGTTCAAGGTCATGTGTAGGATAGTTGTTCTCGTGCTTCCGAAGCTGCCGGGATGCATAAGCCACGACATGTCCTTCTTGCATGAGAACACATCCCAACCCATTTCCAGAGGCATCGCAGTACACTGTGAAATTCTTCTGCATATCTGGCATAACCAACACTGGGGCTGTTGTCAATCTCTTCTTTAGCTCTTGAAAGCTCGTCTCGCACTGTGGCGTCCAGGTGAATGTGATTCCCTTCTCCAACAGTTTGGTGAGAGGTCTCGAGATCTTGGAGAATCCCTCAATAAACCGTCGATAGTATCCAGCCAATCCCAAAAAGCTTCGAACTTCCCCGACATTTTCAGGGGTTTTCCACTTCTGGATATCTTCGATTTTGGCGGGATCTACGGAGATTCCTCCCTCCGAGATTATATGTCCTAAAAAGGGAACTCTCTTCAGCCAAAACTCACACTTGCTCAACTTGGCATATAGTTGGTGTTCTCTCAGCCTCTGTAACACCAACCTTAGATGTTTCTCATGTTCTTCTTCATCTTTGGAGAAGACGAGAATATCATCTATGAAAACCACCACAAATTTGTCCAGATATTCCATGAATACCTTGTTCATGAGGTACATGAAATATGCCGGGGCATTGGTTAGCCCAAAAGGCATGACAGTGTATTCATACAGTCCGTGCCGAGATACGAAAGCTGTCTTGGGAATATCAGATTGCCTTATCTTGAGTTGGTGGTACCCCGACCTGAGATCAATTTTTGAGAACACACAAGCTCCCCTCAACTGATCAAACAAGTCTTCAATGCGGGGTAATGGGTACTTGTTCTTGATGGTTACCTCATTCAATGCACGGTAATCCACGCATAACCTTTGGGTTCCGTCTTTCTTAGGCACAAATATCACCGGAGCTCCCCATGGTGAGGAACTAGGGCGAATATACCCCTTCTCCGTCAATTCTCTCAAATGATCCTTGAGCTCTTCTAGCTGCTTGGAGTCCATTCGATAAGGTCTCTTGTATATCGGGGCTGTTCCCGGTACTAGCTCAATTGCGAATTCCACGTCACGGTCGGGAGGCATACCTCGCAATTCCTCCGGAAAAACATCTGGATATTCCCTGATAGCCCTTATTTCCTCAACTTTCACCTCCACTTGATTTAATTTAATGTCCCTCCTAGGCTCGTGTATCGTTATGAACTTTACTCTTGTTCCATTGGGGTGAGTTAGTTCCACCGTTCTGGTCGAACAATGGATGATTCCTTTATGTTTGGTCAACCAATCCATACCCAAAATAATATCTATCCCTTGTGAATCTATCACTATGAGGTTAGCCGTAAATACTACCCCATTAATGTCTAGGCTCACTTTGGGACACACTTGTCTTGTCCTTATTTCTCCACCTAGAGAGTTTACCGCTAGCATATGGTTCATTTATGTGGTTGCTAAGTCATGCTTCTTAACAAACCCTTGAGCAATGAACGAGTGGGTAGCACCAGAATCAAACAGCAGAGTTGCAAGGTGTAAATTGGCAGGAAACTTACCAACTACCATGTCGGGTGCCTCTTGTGCTTCCTCCATAGTGACGTGGTTCACCCGTCCTCTCATTACATTCTGCTGTTGTGGCGGCGCAGGCTTCTTCTTCGGGCATTTATGGGCGTAGTGCCCCAGTTCACCACAGCTGAAACATTGCACCCCAATCTTAGATGCTTGGCCCTTGTTGTCTTGGGGTTGGTTTGGGGGTCCTTGTACTGCTGGTCGAGGTGGATATGCGGGGCGAGGCTGCTGCACAAACTGACGTGGCTGCTGTGCTGGTGCTGCGGGAGGCCTGTAGTTTGGGTTGTACCCTCTTGGTGCTGAATAGGGTACCGCAGCACGGTTCGTCTGCCCCGTAGGTTGCTGCATCATACGTGGGCGGGTGTTGCTCCCTGAGGCCTGATGTGACCACCCCGCCTTCCTCTTATTTCCATTTTCCAGGGCCTTTAGCTTCCTTTCCACCACAAACGCTCTGTCCACCATCTTTTGAAAACTTTCATACTCATTGGAGGACATGGCACACTGCATCTCTGCGGTAAGTCCTTCCACGAAACAATCTTGTTTCTGCTCATCAGTCTCTATGTCTCGTGGAGCATAACGGGATAGTTGAGTAAATTTAGTGAGGTATTCCCTCACCGTCATGTTTCCCTGCTGCAGTCCCAGAAACTCTTTCCTCTTGTTTTTGAGTTCACCTCTTGGGATGTAGTGGTTGCGGAAGCTACGCTTGAACTCTTCCCAAGTGATGTTCTCAGGGTCATGATGGGCGGCCACGTAGGCGGTCCACCAATCAGCAGCAGGTCCATGCAATTGATGAGAGGCAAACAGCACCCTCTCATACCCTTGGCATTGGATTATCCTCATCTTATTTTCAATGGTCTTCAGCCAATCATCTGCCTCCAGAGGTTCAGCAGCACTTGCAAACTTTGGAGGTTGAGTTCCTAGAAACTCACTCAACCTTGGTTGGCGTGGTGCAGCTTGTGGAGGTAGAACTTGATGCAAGTTGGCCACCACTTGAGTCAAGTTCTGGATAAGCTGATTTTGATTCTCCAGCATTTGGTGGAGAGGGTCAACTTCTTCACGGCGACCACCCCTGTCCTGGCCTCCAGAAAGATGAGGGTTGCATGCCTCATCATTGTTGTTGGCGGGGTTGGCAGCACGTCCTTTTCCTCTTCCGGCCATCTGGCAGAATCAACAAATGTTAATTTGATACCATTTAGTATCATCTTACTACTTTCATTTGTTGGTACTTTGGGGTGTTGAGGCTTTGTTAAAATTTTACGAGGGTTCATATCTCACACCAAATAAATGCACTATTATTTCCTGTGGGTTCACACACCAAAGCAAAACAATCTGAAGACGAGGCTGTGGACAATTGCTCATAGCTTCCACAACTCACGTCACACACCAAGCATCATCACACCATTAACTACGTAACGACTCGACTACTCGACCTCTTGCTAGCTAGGGGAAAGACTCTACACTACTCGTCCTCTTGAGCTGGCTCCTCGGGATCTTCCTCCTCATTTCGGCTACCTTCTGACTCTGCTTTGGGTGGGGAGGCTGCTGGTGGAGAAGTGCGACGACGCCTGATCGCTCGGCGATCCGGGGAGTCAGGAGTCCATGTATCACTCACGGTGACACACAGTTCATTCCCATCTCCTCTTTCTCTCGCCTTTAAGCAGGCTCGCAGCAACGCCTCCGTTTCCTTCAGGGTGTCTCAGACATCCTGAAGCTCTTGTTGACACTCCTGCAGCCGAGTGCTGAGCATAGCAGCATCCTCCAAGCACAAGTCCATGTGCTCATGGGAAGTCCCTTGCTGCACCGGTGGGTACTTGTACTCCGTGGTACCACTCTCACATTGGAGGACATACATGTACTCAGTTTTGTCCAAGTGGCGATGATAGATGTGACTCTGGCAGGTGATGGCCTCCCAGGTGACATCTTTCTCCGCGTCAACTTGTGTTGCTCGACAAGCTGGAGAGTGGTGAATCTTAAGCAGTTGATTCTCGTGTATAATCCTCATCTCCGAACTCCATTCTTCCCTCTTCTCACGGATGGTCCTGGTGGAGTTATAGTGGATGATTAGCTTGCCCGTATTGCCGGCGGCTTCGAGCATACGTCGAAGACGGCGCAACAAATCTCCTACTGCCAATCCGTAGGAAAGGTACGTCACTGGACGACTCTCCTCTCTTTCGGCAAGGGCAACTACGGGAACTCTCCATCCTGTGGACTTACGAGCAGTGCGAATCATGCGAACCATCTAAAACAAAAGAATTTTAAAATTAGGTTAGATAAATTCTCAAATAAAGATCCTATTTTGAATGAAAGTTGGGGTAAGATGAAGAAAATGACTCCTTTAATAACACTTTTGCACCCACACCTTGGAAAGTAGTTTTTAAGAAAATAGGGCCCTTAAATACGTCCATTTCTACCTAGGTCCACGTTTCTACGGGCAACCTTGGCTCTGATACCACCTCTGTCACACCCGGTTTTTCCGAAGAAACAACCAAGTGAATATCACATGTATGCCAGGATCATTTTCTCATACATGTGATGACAAATAGTGAAGCATCATTTATTACAAGCCAGGTGTCGAATATGAATAAGTCTTACATCGCAAATGTCTCAATGGACACTAATGCTTCATCACAAGTAAATAAACTAGCAGCAGAATATTATCTTTTAGGGCTCCATCACAGGCGTTGCCCGGGGGTCTTCATGAACCTAAAAACCTTCTTCGGGTCCAAACTCTTGGTTATTATACACCACCTCATTATCTTGACCTGAGCAGCAATATAAACCAACAAATATGCAAGGTTGAGTACCAATGGTACTCAGCAAGTGTGGGAAAATTATATCATGCATGGCTAGAACAAGGAGAGGTTGAACTCATGGTTAAAGCACTACGCAATTAATACCTATCACCTTAGCTTATTAAGCACCTACATTACTACACAGGTGAAATATACTCAATCTCCCATCCCATCATCATAACCAAATAACCATAACATCATTTCCAATGTTAAGCTCCCCGTTTAACTTCCAAAACCATCAATCCTCTAATCATGAATAAGTCCAGGCCGCTCTTGACCGTAAGCACGGCTGTCAAGACAGTTTTGACTCTGCAGAGTTTGTACCACTGTACCCACATGTAGTGATTTCATCCCCCGTTGCCGGGTGGACTAAAAGAACCTCCATTATGCCAGTGGCTACGATCCACATTCACACTTCCCAGGTGTGTAGCCAGGAGATCACTATGAAGCCTTTACAAAGGGATTCCCGACGAGCGTGGGCCCACTGAGGTTTCACCCCTAACAGCATACAAGAGGCTCCAACCCCGCTGCAGTGGCCCCCTCTTGAGCCTTGCGGTTCATATGGTAGTCCAGCTGACACCCACTTCCCGCACCATCCAACACACCCATACTACGCCGGGGATACACCTAATTAATTGGCCAAGCTGCCCCATCTCAGCATGTGGTTGGCACTGTAAAGCCGGGTTACATGCTCCATGAACCGGTCCTTAGGATCCAGGCAAGTACTTAAACACAAACCCAAGTCTCGTGCACCCAGCACACAGCCAAAACATCCAACTTGCCTTGATCCCTACCTCTACATAACTCACAATAGCTCATTCAAGAGTATGGTAAAATAAACTGATGATCTCATATCCCAAATATCCCATTCTAAGCATGGCTAAGCATATGCATGTGAATAAATGACATGACAAAAAAAATCCCAACCCAAGCTACAAGAAAACAGGGTAATGCAATTCTAGGGAAACTTTCCTAGCATGGGTTTCATATTTAACTTGACAATGCAAATAATTCTATCTACACATCCTACCATAGGATCAAAGTGGTCAAGGACACTTGCCTCCTTCTTGCTGCTCTTGAAATTGGTAGTCCTGATCTTGGAAAGGAATAACTTGCTCTTGAACAGGTTCTACTTCATACCATCACACATAGCAAAAGAAAAACAACAACCATAAGACAGAGTTCACACTTCTTACTTCATACAAACCACACATTCATATTTATGAAATTCATTCACCATTATATGTGTTGTGGTTACTTTGTGTGTTGATCTGTGGCTTGCACACACTTTTATTTATATGTGTATGATTCCTACTTTGGTGTTCATATTTATACTTACATACTATATATATATATATATATATATGTGTGTGTGTGTGTGTTTCAGTTTTAAATAAATTCCTTATATTAAACTACTACACCTTTTCACTACCAAGTATGTATGAAAAGTATTTTTCTTCTCCATATGTGCCTTCAGAATTTCTACCAACCCTAAACTGAATTCTTTGTATTTTAGAAACTCCATTTATCATTTACTAGTTGCTATATTTTCAGATTTATATTCCTATGCATAATTGTGTATTTTATTATGAAATTAGTAATACACATCATCTAAACAGTATAGGTTCTGGTCCTAAATAATTTAATAACATATTTTGACCTTGGCCTCTGATGTAAACTATTTCATAATTATTTTCCCTATTTTTCTATAGCTATTCTTTACTTAAAAATGTGTCCCTATACTAATAAATGTGAATAATAAATGAAACAGATTTATTTCAGCCTAAAATATAGTTTTATCTCACTCCAAGGTTTTCTAAGTACTGAGAAAGTTTTTAATTAATTTTGACAATTATGTTTGTCCCACTTTTTAATTTTTAAACACTAGTTACATATTCAATTTCCTAAATTAAATACTAAACAGGGCTAAAATAATGAACTCACCCCATTACAGGGTCTATAATATTATTTTCATAATTTCCAGGGGTCTAGCTACACTTATCAGAGGTGTTTTTCCTAATTTTTATTAAGTCCAGGGGCTAAAACTGATTTTTAAATGAATTTACATGATTTTCTGGAGTTCCAGGGGCTAGATCTGAAGTTTCCGGGGCTAGCTCTTAATTCCAGAGAACCCCAGGGGGTAGCACGTAAGAATTCCAGTCTTTATAACGCGGGGCTGACGTGGACCGTCCGATTTTAAACCGACGGCTGAGATTATAACATCGAACCGGTACGCGGGGTTTTAAAGTCTACCGTGCGATTTAAAATAAACGGCGCACAAGCGGCCACGTCGCTCTGATCGAGCGAGGGCGGCGCTGCCGGCGGCGCACGGCGGCGGGAAGCGGCGATCTCGCAGGAAAGTTTCGGATCCTCGAGAATTCTGCCTAGAACTGTGATCTTATGGCATAGATCGGTAGAGGGGAGGTCAGGGATCTCACCTCGGGGGTTTTCTCGAGCTCGGGGGTCCTGGAAAGTGATCAGCGGCGAGGTCCGAGGCAAAACCACGGCGAAGCTCGTCGGCGCTGGGTTTACACCGTAAGTCTCCGAGTTTTCTGCACCTGCAAAGCTCCCCGGAGGCGGTGGATCAAGACCAGCGAGTTAGATCAGAGTTTCCGAGCTTAGATCGGCCAGAATTCACCGGCGAAGTCTCGATGCTCACCGGAGTAAAAATCGGCGATCGCGTGGGAAAAACTGATCGGGGCTGGGGTTTTTATAGCCGGGGGAGGGCGGTGAGTCGGTTGTGATCGAGTTGGAGTCTTCTGGGACCAGAATTCGGGCTCAGGGACGCGGTTTCCGGGCGGTTAAGATCGCGCGCGCTCGGGGGGAAAAGTCCGGGGTCGCGGGGTTAGGGATGACAGGTGGGTCCCACCCGTCTGTGAGAGACAGCGCGGGCGCGCGGGGGCGGGCTGGCGCGGGGGAAACTGGGCCGGCTGGCGGGTTTCGGCCCACTGGCCGGTTTTTTTCCCGTTTCTCTTTTTCTTTTTCCATTTCTTTTCTGTTTTGAGTCTAATTTGAATTCCAGTTTGAATTTGAATTTTTGCAAAACATGCAACACGTCCAAAAATTTTTAAATTCCCCTCTGAACATGGTTTGGAGTTTTGAATCAAAATTTGGGGTGTTACATTTAGCCTACCTTCCTCCTATGGAAAGTTGTGCGAAAAGAAATCTGCTCTACTTTGCTCTTTCCTCGTACTCATTTAAATTGTGTATTAAGTTTTTTAACCACCCTTGGAGTGCATGGTTGCCATGTGCTCAGCTCCCCCTCTCTACAGTCCTCAAGCACCAAGCATATGGTTGGGGGCTATAAGTCAAATAAGGCTATGAGATAGGGGAGGGGGAGCCCCCAAGGAGAATTACGTTTCCTCTACCTGTGTGCAGGGCCTCCAGGCTATGGCAACAGGGACTACATAAAGCGGGGGGAAAGGAGCTATCAGCAGCACCGGCCTAGGACTGGAAGGACCGGGCCCCGCCCCTTCAGCAGGGGCGAGGCCCGAAGGCCCCACGTGTCCAGCGGGTCCGGAGCTCCCGCCTCCCCTGAGGAGGGCTCCGGGCTCGCCACGTGGCAGGCGGAAACCGGACCTCCCCCCTCGGTGGGAGGGCTCCGAAAGCCCTACGTGTCCAACATGGCTGGAGCTCCCGCCTCTTAAGGAGGGGGTCCGGACCCGCCACGTGGCAGGCAGATTTGGAGCTCCCCAAAGGGCGAGATCCGGAGACCCCCGGGGGCCCCTAACACGGTTAGGACCCGGGGAGGGTGTCTATGCAGAGCTCCGAGATTGGAGATGGCCTCTGAGTACCTTGCGGAGCTAAGGACTCAGTGAGGCAAAGCCGAGAAGGAGCATCACAGACACAAATATCTTAAAGAGTCAAACTATGCGAGGCTCCATGAGCTGGACTACAGACTCGATAAAAAGAAGGAAACAAGCCCCAAAGGTCTCCTGACACGACCAGAATCCAGAAGTTGCAAGAACGGCCGCATCACCAGGCTTCAGCCCTGGCGGAACTCTCTCGCTCTATGACCCGAGCGCAGGAATCGCCTCCCTCATCACCGGCGCAAAAGCCGGTGACACCAAGGGAGCTCCTGAGGCCCCCTCCGCAGTATTCAGCGGTCTTCCTGAAGACTCTGCCGTCTGGGATCCTCCATGGTGCATCGGCGGCTTCCTTCTCCTGAAGTTCCCTCATCATCGGCGCAAAAGCCGGTGTCGTCAAGGGTGCCCCTGGAGCCTCCTTCCCTCATCACCTGCGCAAAAGCTGGTGTCATCAAGGGTGCTCCTGAGCACCCCCCCTCCGCAGCTTCAGCGGTCTTCTCGAAGACTCTACCGCCTGGGATTCTCCTTGGTGCTTCAGCGGTTTCTTTGAAGACTCCACCACCTGGGAAGGGACGCAACGCCAAGGAGCTTTCTGCCTGCCGTCACCAAGGAAGGGCTCCGTCGGGAGGACAAACCAGAGACCCCTTGGTGGTGCCACCCTCAGAGGCAGGGCAGGCAGGCTCCCTGAGTCCCAGGCTTGGTGCAGACGCCATCGCTGGAGGGAACCGAGAGCGATTCTCCCCCCATAAGGCGGGTTAAGAGCCATGGAAGAAGACAAGACTGCAGAGACTCGAGGGAGGCGCAGGGGCTGGAAGCCTTATAAGGGGAGCGTACCCACATGGGGGTTTCATTTCACACCTCCCCGGGTGCAATTCCAAGCGATTCGGGACTCTTCGGCTCCTAAACCGAGTGTCGATGACAGGTGGACCCAAGCCGCCCAACTGAAGCGCTGGGTCAAGGAGTCAGTCTCCTAAGAAGATGAGCCGGCAAGGCACTTCGGCGGTTCGCGAAGAAAGCGCCGCAGCGTGCAGAAGTGGCAGTCTTGGGAACCACCGCAGTAAAAGCAACCATCAAGTGAGCGCACGCTCCCACGATCCTGCGGCCGTTCGTGCTCCGGCAGCGGTCAATTCGGGACTTAGAGAAAGTGTGCGGATCGGAAGAGACAGAGGTCCCACCTCGGGCTCGCTATCTCCCCCGAGATGGGCCCGGGGGCCACTGTCGGTACCTGAGATATGGGGTACCCCCTCGCACAGTGGAAAATGCCTAAGGGACTCGCCCTTCTCCGCAGGGAGAGCTCCGAAGGCGCCACGCGTCCGGCGGGGCCGGACCTCCCTCTCCTCAGAGGAGGGCTCCGGGCCCACCATGTGGCATACAGAAGCCGGACCTCCCCCTCCGCGGGAGAGAGGTCCGAAGGCGCCACGCGTCCAGCGGGGCCGGACCTCCCTCTCCTCAGAGGAGAGCTCCGGGCCCGCCACGTGGCCAACAGAAGCCGAGCCTCCCCCTCCGCGGGGAGAGGTCCGGAGGCTCCACGTGCCCCACAGGCCGGACCCTCCTCTCCTCTGAGAAGGGCTCCGGGCCCGCCACGTGGCCAGGAGAACGGTGCTGCCTGCCCCCGAGAGATAGGCAGCGGGCGTAAAGACGCCCCATACCTTGCCCGTACAAGGTATTCAAGGCCCTTGTATTCCCAAGACGCGGAAACGCGGAGCACGCCTCTGTCAGGTGCCATTGCGCCCAGTCACATCACAGACTGGCGCGCGGTGTCAGAACCTGCCAGCCAATAAACACCACGACAAGACATCCCATGCCGCCTGCGCCGTCATCAACCCCTACGACTAGCATGCGGCATGGGCAGGGCGGCAAGATGAAGACTCATAAGCCTTCGACTAGAGACAACTACCAGCATAACTGCAGATACGGTAGATAATAGACAATCTTCCCGGGACCACCTGTCGGGTCCCGGCTCCCCTTGTAAGCCGCTCGAGTCTTGGACTATAAAAGGCTCGGGTAGGCGATGATAGCAAGGGTTCGCACTCTGCAACTTATACGCTAGCTATACACTCTCAAGCTGTAACTCACCCCCAAGCTCAGGACTCCGGCCCTGAGCAGCAAGCAATACAGCGAGCTCCATAGCTCGCCGTGGACGTAGGGTTTTACGCTCCGGCGGCCTGAACCACAGATGAAAGCTGGTTGCATACGACATCCGTGGTGGTTGTTGTAGGCAACATCGAGTACGGGCCTACGTGATGGGTTATTGTGGTAACCCTACAGGTGTAAATCGATTAAAATCACCATCCCTCGTGGTCAGTGAGTACCACTTGTTTACTGTACTGTGACGTAGAAAGAACATGCTAATGTCATGTTAAAAGATTGCTAGTTGAAAGCTTTATATTGTTTGTTAATGAAATACTTTAGTTTAGAGCCAATTAAATTTCTTTTCAACCTTAGGCAAAGCACATAAGAGAAATACGTTTTTGTTTGATTGCGGTTTTCTTATGTGTCTTGGCACAAGGTTTTCCACTAACTTGCACCTAAAATTCGAAAGGAAGAGTCAACTAATTAGGCGTGTCTTTTGCAACATACTTTCCTATTATAATTGCAAACCCAACATGTAGAGTTTCATGTGTAGGTAAGACGGGTCAGTCTTGCTGAGCCATCATTCTCACTGCTTATGTTTGAAGCATTTGCAGGGTACTATAAGGAGGAGGCTCCCGAGGAGGGGACGGACCCCCAAGAACTACCGACGAGTGGGAGCCGTGCATGCTGCCGTGTTAGTGTGTGTGTGTGTGTGTGCTAGTGAGAACATGTTCATGGGCTGAACGTGAACTCTTTTGCTTAGTCTACGCCTGCAAGTGTAGACTTAACGTTATTTTGATGTAACTATTTCGCTTCCGCTTTTTATCTTTTATGCGTGTTATCCGGTGCTGTGCAACGTAACACCCCTCAGTCAGATCCTGGTTTGTCGGCACCGTCGGGTCCCACAGTGTGGTATCAGAGCTTCGTTGTGGTTTAACACACTTAAAAAGGTTAAATTTTCAAAAACTCGGAGAGGAACGAGTTATTAGCCCATATAAGGATGTTATTAGGGTATAGAAAGTGACAACACTAACCTATTTGCTATGTCAGAAAATCATGCATCTCGGGACTTCATATGTCTTGGAGGTGCATGTAAGCGCTGTCCACCAGTGTGCACAAGCTTAAGGGTGGAGCCTCACGGGTGGCAGGTAACCCCGCCAGTTTTAGTATCCTCTACGACTCTTCATATCGTTTGGGGTATTCGAGCAACGCCCTTCCTGGCGTGCTACGGGCAAGTAGGGGAGATCCCGTCACGTGGTTAGTAATGTGAACACGTAGCTCAAAGCGTGTTTGGCTTGAGAACACCCGTGCGAGTGACGACAGACGGGTGTCTGAAACTGTATTGGGACCGGATTAAGTGTGCAGCTGAACCTGACGATTGTATGAGTTTATTTGACAGGGCCAGGGACCAATCACGGGGCCGTGTAACTCGCCCGGGAATCGCATTGGGTGGTGTCGTGCGATGCGGCACCCAAAAATACGTATTACATAAATAAAATGCAGAAGCTTACAAATGTTCTTTATAAATAATTTACATCAAATAACTACAACGGAAAACTAATTATTCTCACGTTTCATATCTACTGAGCACTCGAGAAGATGTCCAGCCCACGGACTCTTCTCACTAGCAACACGAAGTCATACAGCAGCGGCTGGGTTCTCCATATGTAAAACGACTCGGAAGTCTCCGAGTCTCACCGGACAACCTTCTCATAAGCACGGAAGTTAACCTGCAAAACCACTCATATAGCAACCGTGAGCACATAGACTCAGCAAGACTGGCCCATCTCACCTATACATGTAACTCTACATGCTAGAATTTTAATGTGTAATAGGAAAGTAAGTTGCAAAGGACACGCCAATTTAGTTGGCTCTTACTTTCAAGTTTTTAGCAGCAAGTGTGTGGAGAAACTCGTGCTAAGTCACATAAGAGAGCCGCAATCAAACAAGAAACACATTTCTCTCATGTGATTTGCCCAAGGTTGAAAAGAACTTTAATTAGCTCTAAACAACAAAAATTTATTAACAACCAAAGTAAAGCCTTCAAACAGCAATGTTTTAACATGGAACTAGCCTGTTCTTTCTAAGTTACGGTACAGTGAACAAGTGGTACTCACTGACCGCGAGGGACGGCGACTATAATCGATTTACACCTGCAGGGTTACCCGAATAACCCGTCATGTACGCCCGTACTCGATGTTGCCTACAGCAACAACCACGAACGTCATACGCAACCACCTTTCATCCGTCAGCCAAATGTTGAACCGTTCCTATCATTTCAAGCAAGAGGTCTCTGCACGCGCATCCGCAGTGCTGCCAGCCAATTTACACCTCAAGCTCTCAACCTACTCTCTGGACGACAAACAATGCCTCAACAAATAGCTACCCCAATTACATCGGTTTTCCTGTTCCCATATATCCGGTAGGTCTTTGGTACTGTTCTAGCTTGTTCAACAGACCCGCACATGGCTCGGTCCTCAATCGACACAAGCGGAGCTATGGCACCCAGGCCCCAAAGTCCTGCTGCCCTTACTCTCCGCTCGGTCTCATTTTTCTTGCCATGTGTTCTATTTGCTATCACTAACCCAGTAGTGTGCCTCTAGCCTATTCTCGCGAGCAGTTCCAACTGCTCGACTTGTACCGAATCCTACACTATCTTAGCATTGTAGTAGCTAATCGAGATTTAAAAACCTAAACCCGAAACCAGGGTTTTCTTGGCTATGTATTTGGATTTTCAAACAAGACTCTAATGCATAAACAAAGTGGATACTCAAAGTAAGTTCTCAAAACAGTAAAGTTTATAAAACGGCTAATGAAAACCGGAGCTTGCCTGTTTTGTAGGGTAGTAGTATATAATAGAAGTTAGTGAACTTCGATCCCTTGATCCCTCTGAACTTGCTTAACTGATCCACACGTCAAGGGATGACTCCGTCGAAGTCCTTCGTCGTGAGCACTATCGACATAAATCTGCATGATCTTTTATAATGCAATTTAAATACTTAAGAGATTTAAACTTCTTAAGAATAGGGCTGTGTGGAGGTGTTAGGATGATGTTGTTGCCTCTGTTGTGCAAAGAAATCAAAGGAACTAAATCTGCCTTAGATGTTTCATTACATCCCTAGCTAAGTTCCTAATGAACATATAAGTTGCTAAAATGATTTGGGTAGAACTACAGATCCTGATATCCAATAACATCAAATTTTTTACAGGAAGTCATACACTACACAGGGAATTAGCTTGCCAAATTGCAGCTGAAGTGGACGGAAATTATATCTCCTGTAATTCCCACACTAACCGCCATGTTTGTCTTACATACAATAGATTGGAGAACAAGAACAGGAAGATCCAAGGCTCAACATGAGCTAAAAAATTGCATTTGAGTTCCTAGTCACATGAAAGTGTTCTGGACCAAAAATTAACACTTTTCATTAAGTGGTTTATTCAGAACAATTGCCTAAGCAATTAAGCAAAAAGAAATTATTTCTGAAGTAACTCACATGTTCATGTCAAACTGAGCGAACTATTGTCACATCCGGTTTTTCCGAAAAATGACCGAGTGGCTCCCACATGTATGTCAGGATCATTTTCTCATACATATGACGATAAATAGTGAAGCATCATTATATTACAAGCCAAGTGTTCGAATATAAATAAGTCTTACATAACATAACGTCTCGAGGGACGATAATATGTTTATAACATGTAAATAAAACAGCAGCGGAAGATAAGTCTTGTGGGCTCCGTCACAGGCGTTGCCCGGGTGACTCCGTGAACCTAGAATCCTTCTTCGGGTCCGAAGTCTTGGTCGTTGTACACCACGTCATTCCCCTGGCCTGAGCAGCAATTTAAACCAACAGAAAAGCAAGCTTCAGTACCGTTGGTACTCAGCAAGTGTGCGAAAGTTATGTCATGCATGGCTAGAGCAAGGAGAGGTTGAACTCATGGTTAAAGCACTACGCAATATTAACCTATCACCTTAGCTTATTAGGCACCTACATTACTACATAGGTGAAATGGTCCCAATCCCTTAACCCATCATCAATATCAAGTAACCATAACATCATTTCCAATGTTAAGCTCCCCGCTTAACATCCTCATCTTCCCACTTCATCATCCTCTAATCATGAATAAGAGCCGCTCTTGACCGTGAGCACGGCTGTCATGATAGTTTTGACTCTGCAGAGTTTGCACCACTGTACCCATATGTAGTGATTTCATCCCCCGTTGCCGGGTGGACTAGAAAACCTCCATTTTGTCAGTGGCCGCGAATCACATTCACACTCCGAGATGTGTAGCCAGGAGATCACTACGAGGCCTTTACAAAGAGATTCCCGATGAGTGTGGGCCCACTGAGATTTCACTCCTAACAGCATCCAAGAGGCTCCAACCCCGCTGCAGTGGCCTCCTCTTGAGTCTTGCGGTTCATATGGTAGTCCAGCTGACACCTATTTCCCGCACCATCCAAACACCCATACTACACCGGGGACGCACCTAATTAATTGGCCAAGCTGCCCCATCTCAGCATGTGGTTGGCACGGTAAAGCCATGTTACATGCTCCATGAACCGGTCCTTAGGATCCAGGCAAGTACTATACACAAACCCGAGTCTCGTGCACGCAGCACCAACCAAAGCATCCAACTTGTCTAGATAACTACCTCTACGTAATTCATAATATCTTATTCAAGGGTAAAGTAAACAAGTTGATGATCTCATATCTCATTTATCCCATTCTAAGCATGCTAAGCATGAGTAGTGTAAATGAATGACATAATAACATAACTCCCAACCTAGGCTACAAGTAAGCAAGATAATGAAAATATAGGGAAACTTACTAGCATGGGTATCACATTCCAAATTGACAATGTAATTTAATTCTAACTACACATCCTAGTATAGGATCAAAGTGGTCAAGTACACCTGCCTTCTTCCTGCTGCTCCAGGAATGGAAAGTCTTGATCTTGAAAGGTACGAACCTGCTCTAGGGCTGGTTCTAATCACATTCCAAATTGACAATGCAATTTAATTCTAACTACACATCCTAGTATAGTATCAAAGTGGTCAAGGACACTCACCTTCTTCCTGCTGCTCCGGGAATGGAAAGTCTTGATCTTGAAAGGTAATAACCTGCTCTGGGGCTGGTTCTAATCATGCCATCATACACATAACAAAAGAAAGCACATTCCATAAGCAATAGTCCACATTTCTACTCATGCAACCCACACATACATACATATGAAAGTCATACACCTATTTAAGCTTTGTGTTGACCCTAGATATGTTGATTCTAGGCATACATGCACTTTTAAACATGTATATTATTTCTAACTTTAATATTCAGATTTCTAAGTGCACACTATACATGAATTTCCAATTTGAACAAATTTTCTATATTAGATAATACCCTTCTTAGCCACAAAAGTTACATGAAAGATAATTTTCCACTCCAAATGGATTTTCAGACCTTCTACACTATTCTTAACTTGAAGTTTTAAGTGTGGGGACCTCACTTGACATTTTCTAATTATGTATACCTATTTTCCTATATTTTCAGATTTATTTTCCATACTTAAAAGTGAACTTTAATACTAAAATAGCAAGACACGTCATCTAAACAGAATATAATTTGATCTAAAATGTCCAACAAAATATCTTTTGACTTCCTCTCTGATGGGATTAATTTATATTTGTTTTTATCTATTTTTCAGAATTATTTCTAGCCTAAGAATGAATTTCCAGCAATAATAAAAGCAAATATCCCTTATTCAGATTTCATTTCAGCCTAAAATCAGTCCTCAATTTATTCTAACCCTTTTCCAGGTGCAAAAGAGATTTGAATTATCATTACATAATAGTTTGAACCACTTATTTGAATTTAGATCCTATTCACATATTCAAATTCCTGAAACTTATAATCCTCAGGGGCTGATGTGCAAATCCAGACTGCAGTGGGGCCCCATTTCTCATTTTCTAAATTTTCAGGGGTTCAAGTGTGTAAAACAGGGAGGTTTTCCTAATTTTTATTAAGTTCAGGGGCTAAAACTGATTTTTAAATGCATTTACATGAATTCCCGAGGGTCTAGGGGCTAGATCAGAAGTTTCTGGGGGCTAGATCCTTTTTCCTCAGAACCCCGGGGGGTAGCCCGCAAGATTCCCGGACTTTATAACGCGGGGCTGATGCGGGCCATTGGATTTTAATTGGAGGGCTGAGATTAGATCGCGAAGCGGTACGGGTTAAGTCTATTCGGGACCACACGATTTAAAACGGATGGGCCACAGAGGGCCACGTCGCCCTGGCCGGAGCCAGCCCGCGCTCACGGCGGCGCGCGGTGGCGGGGGGCGGCGATCTCGCCGGCGCAGCCTCGGTTTTTACCGCTATGCGCTAGAACTCGCATCTTTTTGCACGGATCGGCTGAGGAGGGGTAGGGGAAGCTCACCTAGGGATTTTCTTGGGCCTGGAAGGGTTGGAATCGGCTCTGCGACGGCGGCGGAGCTCCTCGGTGCTCGATAGAGAAGCGGTTTGGGTCAGCGATCCTTCGAGTTCTCCGGTCGTGAGGCTTCTCTGTGGTTAGCAGAGGGTGCACCGAGGGTCAGAAAGGGTCGGGTCATGGAAATTCGGTGACTTCAGAGATGACCGGCGGCTAGACCTCACCGGAGCTCGACGACATCGTTTGCCTTGGCAGCAAATCGTTCCGGAGTGGGCGTCACCGGCTAGTGTTCGAGGCTGCGATGAAGTAGAACCGGTTAGATGGACCAGAACGGCGTTGTGTCGAGGGGAATTCGAAGGTTGGGCGGCGGTGCTCACCGGCGGCGGAAGTTGGCGAGCGAGGTGGCGAGCAGAGGGGGTTTGCGGGGGTTTAAATCGGCCTGGAGTCCCGGGGTGGGTACGTGCGCGCGGAACTAGCGTTCGTGGGGGCGGATCAGTCGGTTGCGAGCGTGGAATTCGGCCGGCGGCGTGCGATCGGGCGCGGGAAATGCGTGACGGTTGGGGGGAGCGGGGGAAGGTGATGCCACACGGGACCCGCACGGCAGAGAGAGGAGAGGGGGAGAAATGGGTCGCGGGTGGCTGTCACACCCGATTTCTCCGAAGAACAACCGAGTGAATATCACATGTATGCCAGGATCATTTTCTCGTACATGTGATGACAAATAGTGAAGCATCATTTATTACAAGCCAGATGTCGAATATAAATAAGTCTTACATAGCATATATCTCGATGGACGATAATAAGTTCATAACAAGTAAGTAAAATAGCAGCGGAATATTATTCTCGTGGGCTCCGTCACAGGCGTTGCCCGGGGGACTCCATGAACCTAGAATCCTTCTTCGGGTCTGAAGTCTTGATCGTTAAACACTACCTCATCCCCTTGACCTGAGCAGCAATTTAAACCAACAAATATGCAAGGTTGAGTACCGTTGGTACTCAGCAAGTGTGGGAAAGATTATGTCATGCATGGCTAGAGCAAGGAGAGGTTGAACTCATGGTTAAAGCACTACGCAATTAATACATATCACCTTAGCTTATTAAGCACCTACATTACTACATAGGTGAAATAGTTCCAATCTCCCAACCCATCATCATAATCAAATAACCATAACCTCAAATTCCAATGTTAAGCTCACTGCTTAACATCCTCAACTTCCAAAGCCATCAATCCTCTAATCATGAATAAGTCCAAGCCGCTCTTGACCGTGAGCACGGCTGTCATGATAGTTTTGACTCTGCAGAGTTTGCACCACTGTACCCACAGGTAGTGATTTCATCCCCCGTTGCCGGGTGGACTAAAAGAACCTCCATTATGCCAGTGGCCACGAACCACATTCACACTTCCCAGGTGTGTAGCCAGGAGATCACTACGAAGCCTTTACAAAGAGATTCCCGACGAGCGTGGGCCCACCTGAGGTTTCACCCCTAACAGCATACAAGAGGCTCCAACCCCGCTGCAGTGGCCCCCTCTTGAGCCTTGCGGTTCATATGGTAGTCCAACTGACACCTACTCCCCGCACCATCCAACACACCCATACTACGCCGGGGATACTCCTAATTAATTGGCCAAGCTCCCCCATCTCAGCATGTGGTTGGCACGGTAAAGCCAGTTTACATGCTCCATGAACCGGTCCTTAGAATCCAAGCAAGTACTAAACACAAACCCGAGTCTCCTGCACCCAGCACCAACCAAATCATCCAACTTGCCTTGATCCCTACCTCTACATAACTCATAACATCTCATTCAAGAGTATGGTAAATAAACTGATGATCTCATATTTTAATTATCCCATTCAAAGCATAGCTAAGCACAAGTAATATGAGTGAATGACATAATAAAACAAATCCCAACCCAAGCTACAAGGAAACAAGATAATGCAATTCTAGGGAAACATCCTAGCATGGGTTTCATATTTCAATTGACAATGCAAATAATTCTATCTACACATCCTAGCATAGGATCAAAGTGGTCAAGGACACTTGCCTTCTTTCTGCTGCTCTGGGAATGGATAGTCCTGATCTTGAAAGGGAAGAACTTGCTCTGGGGTAGGTTCTACTCATGCCAACACACATAGCAAAAGAAAACAACAATCCATAAGACATAGTTCACACTTTCACTCCACACATACATACATATGATAATCATTCACATTTCTATGTGTTGTGTTTACTCTACATGTGTTGATTTTTGATCTACATGCACTTTTAAACATATGTATATGATTTCTAACTTTTGTATTCAGATTTTCTGTTTGCACACTATATTTGAATTTCCAATTTAAACAACTTCTTTAATACACTCTTTAACTACCAAGTTTGCATGAAAGGTAACTTCCTACTTCAAATGGGTTTTCAGATCTTCTACCAATCCTAAACTGAAGTCTTTGGATTTGGAGAATTCATTTATCATTTTCTAGTCATGCACACCTATTTTCCTATATTTTCCAGATTTATTTTCTATGACTAAAAGTAAATTTCAATATTAAATAGTAGGGCATATCATCTAAACAGATTAGGTTCTGATCTAAAATATTAAATAATATATTTTGGAACTTCTCCTCTGATGTGAACTAATTTAAATTTATTTTACCAATTTTCAGAATTATTTCCTAGCCTAAAAATATGTCCCTATAACTAATTAAATATGAACAATCAATTAAACAGATTCATTTCAGCTTAAAATCTACTTTTAACTCATTCTAAATTTTTCCAAGTGCTAGGAGAGTTTAAATTTGAATTTACAATGTGTTTGTCTCACCTTTTAAATTTTAATCATAATCATATATTCAAATTCCTAAATTTAATATCATATAGGGTTAAAAAGGTAAACTCACCCCACTACAGGGTCTATTATATTATTTCATAAATTTCCAGGGGTCTAACTACACATAACAGATGTGTTTTCCTAATTTTTATTAAGTCTAGGGGCTAAAACTGATTTTTAATTGAATTTACATGAATTTCTGAAGTTCCAGGGGCTAGATCAGAAGTTTCCGGGGCTAGCTCGTATTTTCCGAGATCCCCAGGGGGTAGCGCGTAACAATCCCGACCTTTATAATGCGGGGCTGATGTGGACCGTCCGATTTAAAGTGGACGGCTCAGATTAGATCATCGAACCGGTACGCACGGGTTTTAATTCTACCGTGCGATTTAAAATAGGCGGCGCATAAGCGGCCACGTCGCTCTGACCGTGCGCGGGCGGCGCTGCCCGGCGGCGCGCGGCGGTGGGAGGCGGCGATCTCGCCGGAGAACTTCGGAACTTCGTCTATACCTCCTAAAACTGGGATTTCATGGCATAGATCGGTAGAGGGGAGGTCGGGGATCTCACCTCGGGGTTTTTCTTGATCTTGGAGGTCCTGGAAGGCGGTCGGCGACGAGGTCCGAGATGGAATCGCTGCGGTGCTCGTCGGAGCTGTGGCTAGAGCGCAAACCACCGAGTCTTCTGCATCTGCGTGATTCCCCGGAGGCAGTGGAACACGATCGGCGTGTTAGATCGGAAAATCCGAGCAGAGATCGAGAGAAAACGGTGATCGGAGCTTCGGTTCTCACCGGGAGGAAAAATAGCCGATTGTGGGGGAAAAACGGGACGATGCCGGCGTTTATATAGACGGGGGAGGGCGGCGTGTCAGTTGTGATCGAGTTTGAGTTGTCTGGGACCAGAATTCGGCTGTGGTCGCTGGTTTCCGGGGGTAGTTTTGATTCGGGAGAGAGAGGAGTCCCGGGATTGGCCGAGCGCGCGCGCGAGGAGGAAGACGACGGCGGGCCCCGCGTGTCAGTGAGAGGGAAAAGGGGCGCGTGGCTGCGGGCTGGCGCGGGGGGGGGTATGGTGGGCCGGCTGGTGGGTTTCGGCCCACTGGCCGGGGTTTTGTTTTTTTCTTTTTCTTTTTCTTTTCTGTTTTGAGTTGAATTTAAATTCCAATTTGAATTTGAATTTCTGCACCACATGCAATACGTCCAAAAATTTTTTAAATTCCCCTCTTAACAGGTTTTGGGGTGTTACAGCTCTACCCCCCTAAAAAAATCTCGTCCTCGGGATTGGTGGTTCTAGGAAAACAATTCCAGAAACTGTGCCTTAAGCTCGTCTTCTCGCTCCCATGTGGCTCTTCCGAGTGATGCTTCTACTGCACCTTGCACATCCGATTTTTTTTTTCTTGTGAGACGTTCCATTGTCTCCAAAATCTTGAATGGTTGCTCGGCATAAGACAGATCCTCAGCTACGTCAACCTCATTCATGGGTAACATCTCTTCCGGTGTCCTCAGACATTTCTTGAGCTGTGACACATGGAATACGTCATGCACATGTGATAGGCGAGCCAGCAGTTCTAGTTGATATGCTACTTCATCTTTCCTCTCCAGAACTTGAAAGGGTCCGATGTATCGAGGTGATAACTTCCCTTTCACCTTGAACTGACGAAGTCCTCGGATAGGGGACACCTTGAGGTAGACATAGTCCCCCACGTTGAAAACGAGCTCTCTTCTTCGTACATCGGCATAGCTCTTTTGTCGTGTCTGTGCTATTCTCAAGTTGTTGCGGATTTCCCTCACTTTCGCCTCGGCTTCTTGTAGTACCTCGGACCCAAGCACTTTACTTTCCCCCGTTTGGTTCCAAAATAGGGGAGTTCTGCACTTCCTCCCATACAAAGCCTCAAATGGTGACATCTTCATACTAGCCTGATAGCTGTTGTTATAGGAGAACTCCACATACGGTAAGTTCTTATCCCAACTCCTATTGTTTTTTAGCGCACACGCTCTCAGCATATCTTCAAGGATCTGATTGGTTCTTTCCGTCTGCCCGTCAGTCTGGGGGTGATAGGCAGAACTAAAATTCAGATGGGTTCCCATGGTTTCATGCAGCTTCTGCCAGAACCTTGAGGTGAACTGTGTCCCTCGATCTGACACTATCTTCTTTGGCACTCTATGGTAACACACGATCCTTGACATGTACAACTCCGCCAATTTGGATCCGCTGTAGCTTTCTTTCACGGGAATGAAATGAGCTACCTTGGTTAGCCTGTTGATGATGACCCATATCGAATCATATCCTGATTGGGTTCTAGGCAATCCCACTATGAAATCCATACCAATTTCTTCCCATTTCCATTCAGGCACTTTGAGTGGTTGCAATAATCCCGCGGGTCGTTGATGTTCTGCTTTCACCAACTGACATGTGTCACATAGGGCAACATGTTCCGTGACATCTCGCTTCATGCCATACCACCAATACCTGCTCTTGAGGTCATGGTACATCTTCGTACTCCCAGGATGAATGGAATAGTCGGAATCATGAGCCTCCTTCAAAATCAATTCACGGATCTCCTTCACTTCAGGCACATAGATTCTTTTCCCGTGCCACACCGTACCTTGTTCATCCTCTCTGAAACCAGGGGCTTTATTATCCTTGATGAGTTCTCTGATTTCTTGTATCTTCTCATCATACTTTTGACCATCGTGTATGTCTTGCTCTAATGTGGAGTCCACTTCCATGGCGATGGCTTCACCACTATTCACGAGGCATAGATTGAGTCTTATAACATCGTCCTTCAATTCTGCAGTCATATCCTTCAAGCTCAACCTATTGACCTGCACTTTCCGACTTAAAGCATCTGCCACGACGTTCGCTTTCCCAGGATGATAGTGGATGCCCACATCAAAGTCGTTGATTAGCTCTAACCATCTCCTTTATCTGAGGTTGAGATCTGGCTGTGTGAAAATATACTTTAAGCTCTTATGATCCGTATATATCCCTCTCCTCTTCCCCATCAAGTAGTGCCGCCAAATTTTCAACGCGTGTACCACTGCGGCTAGTTCTAGGTCATGTGTAGGATAGTTCTTCTCGTGTTTGCGGAGCTGCCGGGATGCATAAGCCACGACATGCCCTTCTTGCATGAGAACGCATCCCAACCCGTTTCCAGAGGCATCGCAGTACACTGAAAAGTTCTTCTGCATATCTGGCATAACTAGCACTGGGGTTGTTGTCAATCTTTTCTTCAGTTCCTGGAAACTCGTCTCGCACTGCGGCGTCCATGTGAAAGTGATTCCTTTCTCCAACAGTTTGGTGAGGGGTCTCGAGATCTTGGAGAAACTCTCAATAAACCGTCTATAATACCCAGCCAATCCTAAGAAGCCTCGAACTTCCCCGATATTCTCAGGGGTCTTCCACTTCTGTACATCCTCGATCTTGGCGGGGTCTACGGAGATTCCTCCCTCCGAGATTATATGTCCTAAGAAGGGAACTCTCTTCAACCAAAATTCACACTTGCTCAGCTTGGCATATAGTTGGTGTTCTCTCAGTTTTTGCAACACCAACCTTAAATGCCTCTCATGTTCTTCTTCATCTTTAGAAAAGACGAGAATGTCATCAATGAAAACCATCACAAATTTGTCCAGATATTCCATAAATACCTTGTTCATGAGATACATGAAGTACGCCGGGGCATTAGTTAGCCCGAAAGGCATGACGGTGTATTCATACAGTCCGTACCGAGATACGAAAGCTGTCTTTGGAATATCAGTTTGCCTTATCTTAAGTTGGTGGTATCCTGACCTGAGATCAATTTTTGAGAACACACAAGCTCCCCTCAACTGATCAAACAAGTCTTCAATGCGGGGTAATGAGTACTTGTTCTTGATGGTTACCTCATTCAACGCACGGTAGTCCACGCATAGCCTTTGGGTCCCATCCTTCTTGGGCACAAATATCACTGGAGCTCCCCATGGTGAGGAACTAGGTCAAATGTACCCCTTCCCTGTCAGTTCTCTTAAATGATCCTTGAGTTCTCCCAGCTGCTTGGAGTCCATCCGATAAGGTCTCTTGTATATCGGAGCTGTTCCAGGCACTAGCTCAATCGCGAATTCCACTTCACGATCGGGAGGCATACCTGGCGACTCCTCCGGAAAAACGTTTGGATATTCACTGATAATCCTGATCTCCTCCATTTTCACTTCAACTTGATTTAATTTAATGTCCCTCCTAGGCTCTTGTTTTGTTATGAACTTTACTTTTGTGCCACTAGGGTGAGTTAGTTCCACCGTTCTGGTCAAACAATGGATGATTCCCTTATGTTTGGTCAACCAATCCATGCCCAAAATAATATCTATCCCTTGTGAATCTATCACTATGAGGTTGGCAGTAAATACTACCCCATTAATGTCTAGATTCACCTTGGGACACACTTGTCTTGTCCTTATTTCTCCACCTGGAGAGTTTACTGCTAGCATATGGTTCATTTGTGTTGTTGCTAGATCACGCTTTTTAACAAACCCTTGGGCAATGAACGAGTGGGTAACACCAGAATCGAACAACAGGGTTGCAATATGTAAATTGGCAGGAAACTTACCAACTACCACGTCGGGTGCCTCTTGCGCTTCCTTCATGGTCACGTGGTTCACCTGTCCTCGCATCACATCCTGCTATTGCGGCTGCACGGGCTTCTTCTTTGGGCACTTATGGGCGTAGTGCCCCACTTCACCACAGTTAAAGCATTGCACCCCAACCTTAGGTGTCTGGCCTTTGTTGTCTTGGGGTTGGTTTGGGGGTCCTTGTACTGCTGGTCGAGATTGATATGTGGGGCGAGGCTGCTATACAAACTGATGTTGTGGCTGTGTTGGTGCTGACGGAGGCCTGAAGTTCGGGTTGTACCCTCTTGGTGCGGAGTAGGGTACCGCAGCACGGCTCGTCTGCCCTGCGGGTTGCTGCATCAGACGTCGGCGGGTGTTGCTACCCAAGGCTTGGTGTGACCATCCCACCTTCCTCTTGTTTTCATTTTCCAAGGCCTTCAGCTTCCTTTCCACAACAAATGCTCTGTCCACCATCTTTTAGAAACTTTCATACTCGTTGGAGGACATTGCACACTGCATTTCCGCTGTAAGTCCTTCCACAAAGCAGTCCTGTTTCTGCTCATCAGTCTCTATGTCCCGTGGGGCATAAAGGGATAGTTGGGTGAATTTAGTGAGGTATTCCCTCACAGTCATGTTTTCTTGCTGCAGCCCCAAGAACTCAACTTGTCAATGTTACCAAATAAGCGTGCATCACGTAAAGCATTGAAAACAGCACGGAGATGATCAAGATGAACTTCGAGAGATGCGCTATAGATCAAGATGCCATCGAAATATACTACCACAAATCTTCCAATGAAAGCACGTAAAACCTCATTCATTAATCTCATGAAAGTGCTAGGTGCATTCGTGAGACCAAAAGGCATGACTAACCACTCATACAAACCAAACTTTGTTTTAAACGCTGTTTTCCATTCATCATCTAGCTTCATGCGAGTTTGATGGTATCCACTACGCAAATCAATTTTAGAGAAAATCATCGAGCCACTAAGTTCATCAAGCATATCATCTAACCTAGGAATAGGATGACGATATCTAATGGTAATGTTATTAATTGCTCGACAATCTACACACATGCGCCATGATCCATCTTTCTTTGGGACCAAAAGGACAGGAACGGAGCAAGGACTAAGGGACTCACGCACATAACCTTTGTCGAGCAATTCCTGTACTTGCCGCTGAATCTCCTTAGTCTCCTCCGGATTGGTCCTGTATGGTGCTCGGTTGGGCAAAGAAGCCCCAGGGATGAGGTCAATCTGATGCTCAATCCCTCTCAATGGTGGCAGCCTGGCTGGTACCTCTTGTGAAAACACATCAACGTATTCCTGCAAAAGCTTAGTGATAGAAGGAGGCAAAGCACATGGTGTGTCGTGAAGTGAGAACAAAGCTTCTTTGCAAACAAACACATAGCAGATTGCAGTATCACTTTTTAATTCAAACAAATCAGATTTGGAAGCAAAAAACAAGCGCTCGTTAATTTTATTTCATTCTTCTTCATATGAGCAGATTTGGAATTGTCAGTCTTAGACTGTACCGATTTCTTCAAGACATCTGAATTTTCATTTTCAGCAGATTTCTTATTTTTCTCTTTGCAAGCTCTAGCAATGTCATCCTTCAAAATAGCATCAGGGGACATCGGGTGTAAAACAAGTTTCTTCTCATGATACATGAAAGAGTATTGATTTGATTTACCATGATATAATGTATCTTTATCAAATTGCCAAGGTCGACCAAATAGCATAGAACAAGCTTGCATAGGTACCACATCACAATCAATGTAATCGTGGTAGGAACCAATTACAAATTTGACACGAACCAGACGTGTTACCTTAAGCTTACTACTGTCGTTGAACCATTGGATGTGGATGTGGATGTGGAAGTGTTGTCATCCCAAGCTTTTCTACCATGGTAGCACTTGCTAAATTGTTGCAGCTTCCTCCATCAATAATAATGCGACATGATCGTTCCAAAACTACACACTTAGTTTGGAATAGATTTTGTCGCTGGTTCTGTTCAGCTTTGATCATTTGGGCACTTAAGACACGCCTCACAACAAGACTCTCATAGTGGGTAGCATGATCAGCCCCAATGTGCTCTTCATCATCATTCTTCTTTCCTGTTTCTTGTGCAGCAAGCATGGCATATGTTTCATTATCTAAATCACTAGCGGATGAGTACTCACCATTTTCTCGTACAACCAGCACACGCTTGCTTGGGCAGTCCCTTCGTAGGTGCCCAAAACCCTTGCACTGGAGGCATTGAATGTCTTTTGTTCTCCCGGTAGAAGCAATGGAAGAAGAAGTGTTGGCTGCAACTTGGGTGGATCCTTTTGTTGTCTCGATTGCACGCGAAAGTACTAATTTTGATGTAGTCCTGGGCAACCCATTGGAAGCATCGTCTGGAGAATCATGCTTAGTACCAGCAGCACTTGAGCGGAACTGTCATGAGGTAGTTCGACCTGCAGAAATGTTAGTTCTTGTACGTCATCCCTGCACTTCTCTTTCAGCCTTACAAGCAAGATGGAATAATCGAGTGACGTTAGTGTATTCCTTATAAGCCAATATGTCCTGAATTTCTCTTGTTAAACCACCCATAAACCTAGCCATTGCAGCCTCTTCATTTTCAACTAGGCCACAACGCATCATGCCTATTTGAAGTTCTTGATAGTATTCCTCAACAGATTTGTTGCCTTGCCTAAGTTGTTGTAATTTATGCAACAGGTCACGAGCATGATAGGAAGGAACAAAACGACGACGCATGATTCGTTTCAAAGCATTCCAAGTTTGTGGTACGGTAGCTGGATTTTTAGTTTGATATTCATGCCACCAAACAGAAACAAAGTCAGTGAATTCACTAGTGGCAGCTCTAACCTTTTTATCATCAGAGAAATCATGGCATGCAAATTTTTGATCTACTGACAATTTCAAGACAGATATGCATCCGGATCATATTTACCATCAAAAGGTGGTATGGAGAATTTAATGCTGCGTAGGGAATCGTCATTGTCACGTACCTCGCATCGTTGAGCTCGACCACCCATACCACGATTGTCGCGACGTGGCTGCCGTCGATACCTGAAAGGTCCATCATCAAGCTCGGTATCCGCCGAATACTCCGCCTCGTCATATCTTGCAGCACTGCCAACGAAGTCGTGGCTGTCATCAACACGTCTTTGCCTCTCTTCGCGTCCAACCTGTTCCATCCTCTCCAATCGCTCAATGATTGCTGCAAGAGAAGTGTTAATAGCCCCAACAGTGCTTTCTAATGTGGTCAGTTTGGTGTTGGTGCAAATCTGCATCGACTCTAATTGACCAATGCGTTCAATGGTGACTTGAATATCCTCATTGAGAGCATCTGTGTGTAGCTTTACTTGGCGTTCGAAATGCTGAATGATGCCCCTCGTACGTGGTGAATGTGGAGATGTCCCATTCGCATCAGCTGACATGGTTAGTAAAGAAAGGAAATACAACAGCAAGCAGATTAATCCTAACAGTTGCTAAGAGGTGGTAGGACAACACGATTCCTCACTAGCAAGAAATCAAGGTCTTACAAGTTCTTACCATGCGATGCAGGAGGCGCCGGCAATCAGCAAGAACAACAACAAACGGTGGCTGCCAGCACAACCTTATGGTGTCGTAGACAATTTTGTGGAGCTGTAGGTGGCTGCTAGACACAATTTGTGCAAAGGAACAACTAGTACCACATTAGTCACAACAAGTTGAATAAACGTTCCACGATGGTATTGTGCTGGTCCTAGCTCAAACCTTACTAGAGACGTGAGCCGTAACTCCACGTGACGTTGGATTACTATGGTAGGGAAGTTCGAACAGCCCGATCCATTGTGTTTCAACAACATTGAAAACAGCAAGTTGAACTTCGAAACATGAAACAAATGTTACATAAATTGTCTCTCTTTTTTTGTACTTAGAAACTTTTTTTTATGATTGTAATCAGTGCGGCTTTTCTTTTTGCACGTGCCTTTTTCTTGCTGATCCGTGCAGCTTTTCTTTTGCACTTGCCTTTTTTCTCAACTTTGGGTAGATAATGGAAATGGACTGAGAACAAAGTGGCACGAACTCAAAACTCTAGCGGTGAAAAACATAGGACCAGCAACTTGACACAAAAAGGCAACCGTGAATTCAACAAGTCGAGAGCTAAGTAGCCAAGCAAAAGGCTCAAAGTGTTTTTAGGTTTTTGTTTTTAGAGCGAACTTTTGTAGGCAAAAGTGGACTGTAGGTAAATGAAGAACAAGGAGAAGGAAATCTCTCACCGAGCAACCTAAAATCTGATACCACTTGATGAACCCAACGGGTACGGGGGACACTCTATCTTTCAATGAGAGATGTTGGTAATGAACGAATTTGGTGGAGGCCGACGTTGGCTGCCCGACTACCACAACCAGAATGGTGTGGCGCCTTGAGCGACAGTTACACCGTCTCCTAGTAACTACGATTTGGGTGGAGGTCGACGTTGTGCTACCCGACTACAACAACCACAAGGATGATGCGCCTTAGCGATAGTTACACCGGCTCCTGTTGTTGCTGTACTTGCCGTGCCAAGAATAGCCTTGAACCTGCAAGCAATCGAAGAACAAGCAAAACCAGATAACAAGCAAACACTCACGGGTGTGAAAAAGTTGGGGTTCTGATTCAAGTAATGGGAAGGTCTCATCAACACTTGCGTTACAAGGAAGTAGCAATGGCTAAACTTACAGAAAACAAAACCCGCCCTGTCAAGTAGCTCTTGGACTACTTAAATAGGGAGGGAAGAGGGAAATTCATCCAGCAATAAAGGTAGGACGTGATCTCCCTTATTCCCTTCCTTTTTCTGTGATAGACTACCATTTAATAGGGAAAGAAAGAGGGAAACCCATCCAGCAGCAAGGCAGGATATGATTTCCTCTATTTCTTTCCTTATTATAGCACATCTATCTTTAAATGGGGGAAGAAAGAGGGAATTTCGTCCAGCAGCAAAGTTGGACGAGATTTCCCTTATTCCTTTCCTTATTTGTCTAAATCTCTCTTTATTACATGGCCCCAGCCTCAAAATTTCTCCTCGGGTGGAGCAGCCTTTATTACATTAATCCCTCCATCCCTCCTAGCTGGATCAATTCCCAAGCACCTAATAATAACAAGGTCATCACAAGGCTTTAATAGGTCCCCATTTGAAGGATAATTATTTTGAACAGCCAGGAATGAATTCACCTGATAATTAAGTTGACGTGCACGAGCGCGTGTCATTGGACCTTGATTAGCTGAGAGTGGTGAATGGGCTGGTGCTGTGGTTGTATCAACGGTAGCGATGTCCGCATCACCAAGTGGCACCGTTCCAGCTCTGTCCTCAGGTCCGTCGACTGAAGCCTGGTGGAGCTGGAATCCGCCGTCTGTCTGTCAACCGTTGGCGTCCGTGTCAGCGACACAGCCGGTTGGCCGGAGCGTCGTCCATGCCAAAGTCGAGGGTTTGCGGCAGCGACGACGAGGCGGTCTACCTCGCGAATCCACTGCTGGGTCGCTGCCTGAGGCACGTCCCCAGCAGGCGGATTACGTAGTAGCGCTCTTGCTGCAGCTAGCACGCCCCCGTGGGGAACGCTCAGCGCTGCAGAAGATCTCACGCTAGCTGGAGCCTGCATTGCCGGAGTCGGCTGCCAGCTTGCGCCGACACACTCCATCCTGAGTGTGTCGACACGTATTCCCCGCTAGTAACGGTCCATCGTGAATGCGGGGGAGGAGAGCTTGCCGCTGATGGTAGCTTCGTCATCTTCGTCGGCAGAAACTCGTCGCGCAAGGGAAAAGCTTCCTACCTGGCGCGACAAATGTCGAAGTGTGTGGTCGACACTTCTCCCGGACCTGCTCTGGGCAGCCCGCGGAGGTTCTTTTTCGAAGGGGCTAGTCACTTGCGGAGAGCTTGAGCGTAGGGACGAGTTAGGGAGGAGCTTGACACGGCGAGTTTTACGAGGTTCGGGCCGCCGGAGCGTAAAACCCTACGTCCACGGTGAGCTGAGGAGCTCGCTGTATTGCTTGTTGCTCAGAACCGGAGTCCTGAGCTTGAGGATGAGTTACGCCTAGGGTATGAGTTGCTGGAGTGCGAACCCTTGCTAACATCGCCTACCCGAGCCTTTTATAGTCCAAGGCTCGTGTGGCTTATAAGGGGGGCCCGGAACCCGACAGGTGGTCCCGGGGAGATTGCCTGCCGACTATCGTATCCGCAGTTATGTCTAGTTGTCTCTGACGAAGGCTTCTGAGTCTTCGTCTTGCCGCCCTGCCCATGCCGCATGCTAGTCGTAGTAGTTGTCTCTGGCGAAGGCTTCTGAGTCTTCGTCTTGCCGCCCTGCCCATGCCGCATGCTAGTCGTAGTGGTTGATGACGGCGGAGGCGGCAGGGGATGTCTTGTCGCTGTGTTTATTGGATGGCAGGTTCTGACACCGCGCGCCAGTCTGTGATGCGACTGGGCGCAACGGCACCTGACAGAGGCGTGCTCCGCGTCTCCGCATCTTGGGAAGACGCGGGCCCTGAATACCTTGTACGGGCAAGGTATGGGGCGTCTTTACGCCCGCTGCCTACCACTCGGGGGCAGGCAGTGCTCTTCTGCTGGACACGTGGCGGGCCTGGAGCCCTCCTCAGAGGAGAGGGGGTCCGACCCCACAGAACACGTGGAGCCTTCGGACCTCTCCCCGCGGAGGGGGAGGTTCGGCTTCTGTCGGCCACGTGGCGGGCCCGGAGCTCTTCTCTGAGGAGAGGGAGGTCCGGCCCCACTGGACACGTGGCGCCTTCGGACCTCTCCCCCACGGAGGGGGGAGGTCCAGCTTCTGCAGGCCATGTGGCGAGCCCGGAGCTCTCCTCTGAGGAGAGGGAGGTCAAGCCCCGCTGGACGCGTGGCGCCCTCGGAGCTCTCCCTGAGGAGAAGGGCGAGTTCCTTAGGCATTGTCCAGCTTCTGCAGGCCACGTACAAGGTATTCAAGGCCCGCGTCTTCCCAAGACGCGGAAACGCAGAGCACGCGTCTGTCAGGTGCCGTTGCGCCCAGTCGCATCACAGACTGGCGCGCGGTGTCAGGACCTGCCAGCTAATAAACGCCGCGACAAGACTTCCCATGCCGCCTGCGCCGTCATCAACCACTACGACTAGCATGCGGCATGGGCAGGGCGGCAAGATGAAGACTCAGAAGCCTTAGACCAGAGGCAACCACCGGCGTAACTACAGATACGGTAGATAATAGACAATCTTCCTGGGACCACCTGTCGGGTCCCGGCTCCCCTTGTAAGCCGCCCGAGTCTTGGACTATAAAAGGCTCGGGCAGGCGTCGATAGCAGGGGTTCGCACTTTGCAACTCATACGCTAGCCATACACTCTCAAGCTGTAACTCACCCCCAAGCTCAGGCCTCAGGCCCTGAGCAGCAAGCAATACAGCGAGCTCCATAGCTCGCCGTGGACGTAGGGTTTTACGCTCCGGCGGCCTGAACCACGTAAAACTCGCCGTGTCAAGCTCTCGCTAACTCGTCCATCCGCGCAAGCTTTCCGCTAGGAGACTAGCCCCGCCGAAAAAAGAACCTCCGCGGGCTGCCCAGTGCAGGCCCGGGGGAAGTGTCGATCGCACACTTTGACAAATGCGTAATTTAAATGAGCACATGAGAGAGAGCGAGGTAGAACAGGTTTCTGTGTAAATGCCCATAGGAGGAAAGCATGCTGTACATATAGGCCACGACCCACCCCATTAAGAACGGAAACAAGACTCTACACGCTTGGGGTCGGAACCAGGCCAAGCTGGACGTAGTCCTGGACCGTCCCCTGAGACTTAGCTGCTCCGAGCACTGTTCCTAGACTCTATGGGATTTATTACAGAAGGGTATGGCCCTGTTTTACTAATGCTCAGGAGGTAGAACTTACAGTGTTGTTCCATGCTAAGGGTTCGGGAACGGATCCCATCCTTGGTTGAAAGGCATGTGTACCTGGGACGGTAACTTTCGTGACTCGGAAGGGACCTTCCCAGCTGGGGGAGCGTTTATAGGTCCTTCGCGGGAAAGTGTATGCCGCAGAACCAGGTTGCCTTCTTGCAGGTCCCTGACGCGCTTGGTCCTTTGGCGGTAGTGCTAGAGCACTAGCCCAGGCCGTGCGTTATGGGGCGTCACCTGCAGTCGGGCCTCGTCGACGAGGTCGTTATCTTCACGCTGGAGCGGGTCCTGCGCGGCTTCTCCCGGGAGCCCCGGGGTACCTTCCCCTTCTGGCTAAGGCCGTCAAGAGGTAGGAGGACCCAGACTCTTCTTGGAAGACCCAAGGCGTCTTTCCCCTTCTGGCTAAGGCCGTCAAGAGGTTGACAGACCCTGGCGGCCCCCAGGAGATAAGGCCGAGGCACAGAGACGTGCACTCGGGTGAGGTCGTTATCTTCATGCTGGAGCGGGTCCTGCGCGGCTTCTCCCGGGAGCCCCGGGGTACCCTCCCCTTCTGGCTAAGGCCGTCAAGAGGTAGGAGGACCCGGACTCTTCTTGGGAGACCCAAGGCATCTTTCCCCTTCTGGCTAAGGCCGTCAAGAGGTTGACAGACCCTGGGCGGCCCCCAGGAGGTAAGGCCGAGGCACAAAGACGTGCATTCGGGTGGAGCTGGCCCGGTTCTGCACTGTCGGGGCTGGTGCTTTGGGCTGCTGCAACTACTTGGAGCTTCTCCAAGGTTGATATCGCAGCAGTGCAGTCTCCACTGAATTTTTCGGGGCAGCCTGTAGTTGGCTACTGCTCCGGGTCGTCATCACCGGAGCTGGAGTCCTCACCGTTGTGCACCATCTTTATGACGCGCTGAGGCTCCTGAAACCCCACCTGGTGGCCGACGCTGACTGAGGCGTCGACCTTCTGCTTGCCCTCCCTTTGACGGAAGGGCGGGGCATCAGCTCATAGCTACCTCCCTTTGCGGAAGCGCTCCGCGAGCCTCTGGATGTCCCAGCACTCGGCAGCAGTATGATGGCTGGTGCCATGCACGGGGCTTTGCTCGCCTTGGTCACCATCTGGAGCTGGTGACCGTCGCTGCCTTTTGTCGGGTCGTGGCCCCCGAGCTCCACTGGGTGCCGCTGCTGCGGCAATGGGAGCCGCGGCCGGTGGCTTCATCTTGCCACCGCCTCGGTTCTTGATCTTCTTGCTGCCTCAATAAGAAGCAGCGCCAGATCCGGGTTGTCCTCCTGACTTGGAGGCTGGCAGGGAGTGCCAGTTCCGCCCTTCTGCTGCCCTGGCGCATTTGTCCACCAGGCTGAAGAGCTCTGAGACGTCGCGAACCTCTCTGGTCGTGAGCTTCTCAAGCATCTTCTTGTCCCCCACACCCTGCTGGAACGCCACCACCACAGAAGCATTTTGGATATGTGGAATGGTGTTCCGTACCTGGGAGAACCGCTGGATGAAGGAGCGCAGCGTCTCTCCAGGCTGTTGCTGGATGGCGTGGAGGTCGAGCTCCGTGCCAGGCCGGGTGTAGGAGCTGCCGAAGTTGGCGGTGAACTGCCGGCAGAGATCTCCCCAGGAGAACCCTGGGGGAGGTTCATGAGCCAAGACCGGGCTGGGCCGGTCAAGGCGACGGGGAAGTAGTTGGCCATGATGGCCTCGTCCCCTCCTGCAGCAAGGACGGCGGTGGAGTAGATCTGGAGGAACTCCGCCGGGTTGACGCTGCCGTCGTACTTCTCGGGCAGGTGCGGCCGAAACTTGCGCGGCCACCTCGCGAAGCGAAGGTGGGGCGCCAGGGCCGCACATCCTGCTCCTGTTGCCACAGGCGTTGGTGCCGCGAACGCTTGGTTCGCTGCTGGCACAGTGTACCCCGGTATGGGCAAGGCTGCCCCATAGACCGGGGACGCCGTTTGCAGGGCATATGGCTGTGGCATATGCTGCGTGGCGTATGCCTGGGGCAGAGATCACGTGGCGAAAGTCTGCGCCTCAGGCAGGGTTGAGGCAGACGTCATGCTGTCGCCGGCCTCTTGGTTGCGACGCCTTTCTCGTCGTCGCTCGAGGAACACTCGGGCATCTTGGCCCAAGTGGCATCGTTCTAGCTCTGTCCTCAGGTCCGTCGATGGGAGCCTGGTGGAGCTGGAATCTGCCGTCTGCCCGTCAACCGTTGGCGTGCACGTCAGCGACACAGCCGGTTGGCCGGAACGTCGTCCTCGCCGAAGTCGAGGGTTTGCGGCGGCGACGACGAGACGGTCTACCTCGCGAATCCACTGCTGGGTCGCTGACCGAGGCGCGTCCCCAGCAGGCGGATTGCGCAGTAGCGCTCTTGCTGCAGCTAGTGCGCCCCCGTGGGGGACGCCCAGCGCTGCGGAGGATCTCACGCTTGCTGGAGCCTGCGTTGCCAGAATCGGCGCTGCCGGAGTCGGCTTCTGGCTTCCAGCTTGCGCCGACACACTCTGTCCAGAGCGTGTCGAGACGTAGTCCCCGCTAGTCACGGTTCGTCGTGAACGCGGGGGAGGAGAGCTTGCCGCTGAAGGAAGCTTGGTCATCTTCGCCGGCAAAAGCTCGTCGCGCAAGGGAAAAGCCCCCTACCTGGCGCGCCAAATGTCGAAGTGTGTGGTCGACACTTCCCCCGGACCTGCTTTGGGCAGCCCGCGGAGGTTTTTTTTCGGAGGGGCTAGATGCTTGCAGAGAGCTTCAGTGTTAGGGACGAGTTAGGGAGAAGCTTGACACGGCGAGTTTTACGTGGTTCAGGCCGCCGGAGCGTAAAACCCTACGTCTACAGTGAGCAGAGGTGCTCGCTGTATTGCTTGCTGCTCAGAACCGGAGTCCTGAGCTTGAGGGTGAGTGAAGTCTAGAGTGAAAGTTCACAGAGTTCAAACCCTTGCTAACGTTGCCTACCCGAGACTTTTATAGTCCAAGGCTTGAGTGGCTTACAAGGGGGGCCCGGGACCCGACAGGTGGTCCCGAGGAGATTGTCTGCCGACTACCGTATCTGCAGTTATGCCGGTAGTTGTCTCTGGCGAAGGCTTCTGAGTCTTCGTTCTGCCGCCCTGTCCATGCCGCAAGCTAGTCGTAGTGATTGATAATGGCAGGGGCGGCAGGGGATGTCTTGTCGCTGTGTTTATTGGCGGTCATGCTCTGACACGGCGCGCCAGTCTGCGATGTGACTGGGCGCAACGGCATCTGACAGAGGCGTGCTCCGCGTCTCCGCGCCTTGTGAAGGCGCGGGCCTTGAATACCTCGTACGGGCAAGGTATGGTGCGTCTTTACGCCCGCTGCCTACCGCGCGGGGGCAGGCAGCGTTGTCCTGCTGGCCACGTGGCGGGCCAGGAGCTCTCCTCTGAGGAGAGGGAGGTCCGGCCCTGCGGGACACGTGGAGTCCTCGGAGCTCTCCGCGCGGAGGGGGGAGGTCCGGCTTCTGCTGGCCACGTGGCAGGCCCGGAGGTCTCCTCTGATAAGAGGGAGGTCCGGCCCCGCGGGACACGTGGAGCCTTTGGAGCTCCCCCCACGGAGGGGGCGTCCGGCTTCTGCTGGCCACGTGGCGAGTCCGGAGCTCTCCTCTGAGGAGAGGGAGGTCCGGCCCCACTGGACACGTGGCGCCTTCGGAGCTCTCCCTGCAGAGAAGGGTGAGGTCCTTAGGCATTTCCCCCTGTGCGCGAGGGTACCCCATGTCGAGGGTACCGATAGCTCGGTAGGCAATGTTAGCAAGGGTTCGAACTCTGTTGACTCGCATTCTAGACATCACTCACCCTCAAGCTCAGGACTCCGGTTCTGAGCAGCAAGCAATACAGTGAGCATCTCTGCTCACCGTGGACGTAGGGTTTTACGCTCCGGCGGCCTGAACCACGTAAAACTCCCCGTGTCAAGCTTGTCCCTCAATCGTCCCTAACGCTGAAGCTCTCCACGAGTGACTAGCCCCTCCGAAAAAGAACCTCCGCGGGCTGCCCAGAGCAGGTCGGGGGGGAGTGTCGGCTACACACTTCGACATACCCAAACTGCTCCCCCGATGGCATGAGAAGCAGTACGCCAGCACCAGCCCCCTGCTTTCGCGAGGAGCCGTCGAAGAAGAGCGTCCAGTGAGGCCCGGTGAAGACAGGAGCTCGGGGCTTTGGTTCACCGTTGTTGAAGTGTGTGGTCGACACTTCCCCCGGACCTGCTCTGGGCAGCCCGCGGAGGTTCTTTTTCGGAGGGGCTAGACACTTGCGGAGAGCTTTAGCGTTAGGGACGAGTGAGGGAGAAGCTTGACACGGCGAGTTTTACGTGGTTCGGGCCGCCGGAGCGTAAAACCCTACGTCCATGGTGAGCAGAGGTGCTCGCTGTATTGCTTGCTGCTCAGAACCGGAGTCCTGAGCTTGAGGGTGAGTGATGTCTAGGGTGCGAGTTCACAGAGTTTGAACCCTTGCTAACGTTGCCTACCCGAGCCTTTTATAGTCCAAGGCTCGTGTGGCTTACAAGGGGGGTACGGGACCCGACAGGTGGTCCCGGGGAGATTGCCTGCCGACTATCGTATCTGCTGTTATGTCGGTAGTTGTCTCTGGCGAAGGCTTCCGAGTCTTTGTTCTGCCGCCCTGCCCATGCCGCAAGCTAGTCGAAGTGGTTGATGATGGCAGAGGCGGCAGGGGATGTCTTGTTGCTGTGTTTATTGGCGGGCAGGCTCTGATACGACGCGCCAGTCTGCGATGTGACTGGGCGCAATGGCACCTGACAGAGGCGTGCTCCGCGTCTCCGCGTCTTGGGAAGGCGCGGGCCTTGAATACCTTCTACGGGTAAGGTATGGCGCGTCTTTACGCCCTCTGCCTACCGCGCAGGGGCAGGCAGCGTTGTCCTGCTGGCCACATGGTGGGCCCGGAGCTCTCCTCTGAGGAGAGGGAAGTCCGGCCCCATGGGACACGTGGAGCCTTCGGAGCTCTCCCCGTGGAGGGGGGAGGTCCGGCTTCTGCCGGCCATGTGGCGGGCCCGGAGCTCTCCTCTGAGGATAGGGAGGTCCGGCCCCGTGGGACACGTGGCGCCTTCGGAGCTCTCCCCGCGGAGGGGAGAGGTCCGGCTGCTGCTGGCCACGTGGCGGGTCCGGAGCTCTCCTCTGAGGAGAGGGAGGTCCGTCCCTGCTGGACACGTGGCGCCTTCGGATCTCTCCCTGCGGAGAAGGGCGAGCGGAGAAGGGCGAGATCCTTAGGCATTTTCCCTTGTGCGCGGGGGTACCCCATATCGAGGGTACCGACAGTGGCCTCCGGGCCCATCTCGGCGGAGATAGCGAGCCCGAGGTGGGGCCTCCGTCTCTTCTGTTCCGCGCACTTTCTCTAAGTCCCGCATTGACCGTTGCCGGAGAGCGAACAGTCACGGGATCGCGGGAGCATGCGCCCACTTGATGGTTGCTTTTACTGTGGCGGTTCCCAAGGCTGCCACTTCTGCACATTGCGGCGCTTTTTTCGGGAACCGCCGAAGCGCCTTGCCGGCTCGTCTCCTTGGGAGACTGACTTCTTGGCCCACCGCTTCAGCTGGACGACTTGGGTCCACTTGTCATCGGCGCTCGGTCTTGGAGCCAAAGCGGTTGCCCATGCGGCGTATTCGAAGAGTTTCGAATCACTTTTGTCGGTACCCACGATATGTGGTACCCCCGCGCACAGGGGAAAATGCCTAAGGATCTCGCCCTTCTCTGCAGGGAGAGCTCCGAAGGTGCCACGTGTCCAGCGGGGCCGGACCTCCCTCTCCTCAGAGGAGAGCTCCGGGCCCACCAGGTGGCCAGCGGCAGCCGGACCTCCCCCCTCCGTGGGGAGAGCTCCGAAGGCGCCACGTGTCCCGCGGGACCGGACCTCCCCCTCCACAGAGGAGAGCTCCGGGCCCGCCACGTGGCCGACAGAAGCCGGACCTCCCCCCTCCGCGGGGAGAGGTCCGAGGGCTCCACGTGTCCCGCGGGGCCGGACCT
Organism: Neostapfia colusana; assembly: GCA_030760725.1. Classification (NCBI taxonomy): domain Eukaryota; kingdom Viridiplantae; phylum Streptophyta; class Magnoliopsida; order Poales; family Poaceae; genus Neostapfia; species Neostapfia colusana. The sequence goes on from JASWHV010000003.1 coordinate 18,495,198, forward strand.
CCCTCTCCTCAGAGGAGAGCTCCGGGCCCGCCACGTGTCCAGCAGGACAGCGCTGCCTGCCCCCGCGCGGTAGGCAGCAGGCGTAAAGACGCACCATACCTTGCCCGTACAAGGTATTCAAGGCCCGCGCCTTCCCAAGACGCGGAGACGCGGAGCACGCCTCTGTCAGGTGCCGTTGCGCCCAGTCGCATCACAGACTGGCGCGCAGTGTCAGAACCTGTCAGCCAATAAACACAGCGGCAAGACATCCCCTGCCGCCCCCGCCGTCATCAACCACTACGACTAGCATGCGGCATGGGCAGGGCGGCAGAACGAAGACTCGGAAGCCTTCGCCAGAGACAACTACCGACATAACTGCGGATACGATAGTCGGCAGGAAATCTCCCCGGGACCACCTGTCGGGTCCCGGGCCCCCCTTGTAAGCCACGCGAGCCTTGGACTATAAAAGGCTCGGGTAGGCGACGTTAGCAAGGGTTCACACTCCAGCAACTCGCACCCTAGACATAACTCACCCTCAAGCTCAGGACTCCGGTTCTGAGCAACAAGCAATACAGCGAGCACCTCTGCTCACCGTGGACGTAGGGTTTTACGCTCCGGCGGCCCGAACCACGTAAAACTCATCGTGTCAATCTTCTCACTCATTCGTCCCTTACGCTGAAGCTCTCCACAAGCGACTAGCCCCTCCGAAAAAGAACCTCCGTGGGGTCCCCAGAGCAGGTCCGGGGGAAGTGTCGACCACACACTTCGACATTTGGCGTGCCAGGTAGGGGGCTTTTCCCTCGCGTGACGAGTTTCTGCCGACGAAGATGACGAAGCTTCCTTCAGCGGCAAGCTCTCCTCCCCCGCGTTCACGACGGACCGTGACTAGCGGGGAATACGTGTCGACACACTCAGGACGGAGTGTGTCAGCGCAAGCTGGAAGCCAGCAGCCGACTCTGGCAACGCCGACTCCGGCAATGCAGGCTCCAGCTAGCGTGAGATCTTCTGCAGCGCTGAGCGTTCCCCACGGGGGTGCGCTAGCTGCAGCAAGAGCGCTACTGCACAATCCACCTGCTGGGGACTCGCCTCAGGCCGAGCGACCCGGCAGTGGATTCGCGAAGTAGACCGACTTGTCGTCGCCGCCGCAAACCCTCGACTTCGGCGGGGACGACGCCCTGGCCAACCGGCTGTGTCGCTGATGCGCACGCCAACGGTTGATGAGCAGACGGCGGACTCCAGCTCCACCCGACCCCTATCGACGGACCTGATGACAGAGCTGGAACGATGCCACTTGGGCCAAGATGCCCGAGTGTTCCTCGAGCGACGACGAGAAAGGCGTCGCAACCAAGAGGCCGACGACAGCATGACGTCAGCCTCGACCCTGCCAGAGGCGCAGACCTTCGCCACGCGATCTCTGCCCCAGGCATACGCCATGCAGCATATGCCACAGCCATATGCCCTGCAAACAGCGCCCCCGGTCTATGGTGCAGCCTTGCCCATACCGGGGTACACAGTGCCTGCAGCGAACCAAGCGTTTGCGGCACCAACGCCTGCAGCAACAGGAGCAGGATGCGCGGCCCTGGCGCCCCACCTTCGCTTCGCGAGGTGGCCGCGCAAGTTTTGGCCGCACCTGCCCGAGAAGTACGACGGCAGCGTCAACCCGGCGGAGTTCCTCCAGATCTACTCCACCGCCGTACTTGCCGCAGGAGGGGATGAGGCCGTCATGGCCAACTACTTCCCCGTCGCCTTGACCGGCCCAGCCCGGACTTGGCTCATGAACCTCCCCCAGGGTTTGATAACTTCCTGGGGAGAGCTCTGCCGGCAGTTCACCGCCAACTTCGGCAGTTCCTACACCCGGCCTGGCACGGAGCTCGACCTCCATGCCATCCAGCAACAACCTGGAGAATCGCTGCGCTCTTTCATCTAACGGTTCTCCCAGGTACGGAACACCATCCCACATATCCAAAATGCTTCTGTGGTGGTAGCGTTCCGACAAGGCGTTCGGGACAAGAAGATGCTCGAGAAGCTCGCGACCATAGAGATCCGCAACGTCTCAGAGCTCTTCAGCCTGGCGGACAAGTGCGCCAGAGCAGCAGAAGGGCGGAACTGGCACTCCCTGCCAGCCTCTGAGTCAGGAGGGCAGCCAGGATCTGGAGCCGCTTCCTATGGAAGCGGCAGGAAGATAAAGAACCGGGGCGGTGGCAAGATGAAACCGCCGGCCGCGGCTCCCGTTGCCGCAGCAGCGGCACCCAGTGGAGCTTGGGGGCCGCGCCCCGACAAAAGGCCGCGACAGTCACCAGCTCCAGATGGTGGCCAAGGCGAGCTATGCCCCGTGCACGACATCAGTTACCATACTGCTGCCGAGTGCCGGGAGATCCAGAAGCTCGCGGAGCGCTTCCAGAAGGGGAAGCAGCTTCGAACTGATGCCCCACCCTACCGTCAAAGGGAGGGCAAGAAGAAGGTCGACGCCCCAGAGTACGTCGATCACCAGGTGGAGTTCCAGGAGCCTCAGCGCGCCGTGAAGGCGGTGCGCAATCATGAGGGCTCCAGCTCCAGTGATGACGAGCGCCGGAAGAAGCTCTACGTCATCTACGGTGGGTCTGCTGACCCCTCGTCCCGAAGTGCGGTTAAGACCCTGCGCCGAGCGGTAGCGTCGGTGGCTCCCCTCCCGAGTGTCGCGCCGCATCTCAGGTGGATGGGAACCCCCATCAGCTTCGATGCCACCGACTGCCCCAGGAACATGGCTGGGGCCGGCCAACTACCGCTCTTGGTGGCTCCCACCATCGCCAACGTGAGGATGTACCACATTTGGTGGATGGCGGGGCTGGACTGAACCTCATCAGTCGCGCAGCTTTCTAGAAGCTGCAGATCCCGATGGTCAAGCTCACCCCATCGAGCCCGTTCTCAGGGGTAGGGCCGGGACAGGTCGTTCCCTACGGCAACATCAGCCTCCCGGTGACCTTTGGGGCACCGGACAGCTATCGGACAGAGTATATTCTGTTCGACGTGGCGGAGATCGACCTCCCCTTCAACGCCATAATTGGCAGGCCAGCCCTGTACCGATTCATGGCAGTAGCCCACTACGGCTACCTCGTCTTGAAGATGCCTACACCAACATTTGTCCTCAGGATTCGTGGAGACCGCACTGCCACAGTGTCAGCCTTGGAAAAGCTCCAAGCGCTTGCAACAGCTAGAGCATCAGCCCCTGGCAGTGCAGAACCAGACCGGCTCCACCCGAGTGCACGCCACCGTGCCTCTACCGCAGCACCCCGTGTGCAACCCCTCGACGAGGGCGACGTCCTCTTGAAGCTCGTCCAAATCAGCGTCGATGCCACCCAGACCACCCGGGTAGCCGGGGGCCTGGATAGCAAATAGGAAGGCGCGCTCGTCACCTTCCTCCGGCACAACGTCGACGTGTTTGCATGGCAGCCGTCGCAGATGCCGGGGATCCCTAGGGAGGTGATCGAGCACCACTTAAAGGTCTTCCCCGACGCCCGGCCTGTCCAACAGAAGCCCCGCAAGCAGTCCATCGAGCGGCAAAACTTCATCCGTGAAGAAATCAAGAAGCTGCTGGACGCTGGCTTCATACGGGAAGTCCACCACCCCCGGTGGTTGGCAAACCCTGTTGTTGTCCCGAAGGCCGGTGGGAAGCTCCGGATGTGCATCGACTACACCAGTCTCAATAAGGCATGTCCCAAAGATCCATTCCCTCTCCCTAGAATAGATCAAATAGTAGACTCGACATCAGGCTGCGATATGCTGTGCTTGCTTCCTAGACGCCTACTCGGGTTTCCATCAGATCCCTATGTCTAGAGAAGATGAAGAGCACACCTCCTTCATCATAGTAGACGGTCTGTACTGTTATGTCTCTATGCCTTATGGCCTAAAGAACGCTCTCCCCACCTTTGTACGTGCAATGCACAAAACCTTCGGGGAGTTGATAAGAGACTTAGTTGAGGTGTATGTCGATGACATCGTTGTTAAGGTCAGGCAGAGTTCATCCCTACTAGATAACCTGGCCTTAGTCTTCGACAAACTGCGCTCTACGCGCACCAAGCTGAACCCCGACAAGTGTGTGTTCGGCGTATCCTCTGGAAAACTTTTAGAATTCCTGGTCTCACACCGAGGAATTGAGGCTAACCCAGAGAAGATCAAGGCCATCGACTTGATGCGGCCCCCCGACCGCATCAAAGAAGTTCAGAAAATCACGGGATGCCTAGCCGCGCTGAGTCGGTTTATACCGAGGTTAGCAGAGCGAGCGCTCCCCTTCTTTAAGCTCCTGCGCGAATCCGGCCCATTTGCTTGGACCGACGAAGCAGAAGAAGCTTTCCAGGAGTTGAAGCAACTCCTGACGACCCTACCCATAATGGTAGCCCCCGAGCCTGAAGAGCATCTGTTGCTCTACATCGCGGTGACAGCTGAAGTGGTGAGTATGGTCCTCGTTGCAGAGCGGCCGGACCTCTCGTCGTCACAGCCTGCTCCGGTAGCAGGAGACAGGCGCCAGGAAACCCCGGAGGTCCAAGATGACCCCCCGGATCTCCAAGACAACCCCCCGGAGGTCCAAGACGGACCCCCAGACCTCCATGATAATCTCCCGGAGGACCAGCGGGACCTCCCGCAGGGGCAACGGGACCCCCCGGAGGTTCAACATAACCCCCCGGAAGTCCAATGGGACCTCCCGGAGCTCCCGGAAAATCAGCGGGACCTCCCGGAGGTCCAAGGCGGCTTGGGAGCCTTCGAGTATCAGCTCCCGGCAGCCTCCCTAGACCCACCCACCTCCCGTGGGCCTGAGCCCATGGATGAAGATATCTCTGGCCTGGGAGGTAGGGTCCGGACCATCCAGAGGCCTGTCTACTACATCAGCGAGGTCCTCCATGACGCGAAGACAAGGTACCTGGAGGTCCATAAGCTGCTGTATGCAGTGCTCGTGGCGTCCAGGAAGCTCCGCCACTACTTCCAAGCCCACCGGGTCTCGGTGGTCACCTCCTATCCGCTGAAGGCTATCCTTCACAGCCCCCACGCGATTGGCAATGTCGCTAAATGGGCAGCGGAGCTGGCGGAGTTTGAGCTGGACTTCCTTCCTCGTCATGCAGTCAAGAGCCAAACACTGGCTGACTTCGTGGCTGAGTGGACGCCAACGAAGGCTGACCCAGGGGGCCACGAAGACGGTGAACCAGAGCACCAAGCTCCGGCCTTCACCGGGCCTCACTGGACGCTCTTCTTCGATGGCTCCTCGCGAAAGCAGGGGGCCGGTGCCGGCGTACTGCTTCTCATGCCATCGGGAGAACAGTTTGGGTATATAGTGCGTCTCAATTTCAAAGCAACCAACAACATGGCAGAGTATGAAGCACTCATCTTTGGCCTAAAGACAGCCCTGTCTCTGGGCACTCGCCAGTTGTTGGCACAGGGCGACTCCCAGCTAGTTATCAAGCAAGTTAAGGGTGAATGCTCCTGCAATGACCCACAGCTAGCTGCTTACCTGCTCCACGTGCAGATGTTGGAGAAAGACTTCCTCGCCTTGGACCTGCGCCACGTACCGCGCGCTGGCAATGCCGCAGCTGACGACCTCTCAACGAAGGCCTCCACCGGAGCCCCTGTGCCCGAAGGAGTCTTCGAGAGGACGTTGCTGCGGCCCACAGCCCGGCCCGCCGAGCCGGGCGAATGGGGCTGGACCGGCACCTCGAAGCTGGCGGTCCCGGCGGCCCTGCAGCCATGGACGCCGCCAAGGATCGTAAGCATCACTGGGGACTCCGTGCAACCCAGCGCTCAAGATCCAGACGCTCAAGTCAGACCCGATGCATGGATCACGGAGATCCAGGACTACTTGAAAGACAACATCCTCCCTGATGAACGTGTATCCGCCGAACGGATCGTGCACATGGCTAAGAGATACGCGTTGGTAGAAGGGGATCTCTACCAACGTGGCGCCAACCACGTACTATTGCGGTGCATAACCCAGGGGGAAGGCTGCGACTTGCTCGCTGAGATCCATGGAGGCGAATGTGGGAGTCACTCTTCCTCACGCACGCTTGTTGGTAAAGCCTTCCGGCATGGCTTCTACTGGCCGACAGCACTCCAGGATGCTGTCAAGCTGGTCGAGAGCTTCAAGGCGTGCCAGTTCCACGCCAAGCAGATCCATACACCGGCTCAGGCGGTACAGATGATCCCGCCCTCATGGCCATTTGCCGTATGGGGGTTGGACATCCTGGGACCATTTCCCAGAGCCGTCGGGGGATTCCGGTACCTCTATGTCGCCATCGACAAGTTCACCAAGTGGCCGGAAGCCACAACAGTCGCCACCATCAATAAGCAATCCGCAGTAAAGTTCATCAAGTCGATTGTCTGCCGGTTCGGGGTCCCGAACAGAATCATCACCGACAACGGGACCCAGTTCACCAGCGCAGCGTTCCAAGGCTACTGCAAAGACCTCGGCATTCAGGTGTGCTATGCCTCTGTTGCTCACCCAAAGATCAATGGGCAAGTCGAGAGGGCCAACGCCGAGATTCTTCGGGGCCTCAAGACTCGCACCTATGCTAGCCTGAAGAAACATTGTGCCAATTGGGTGGATGAGCTTCCGAGCACACTATGGGCTTACCGGACATCCCAGAGCCGGGACACCGGAGAGACACCCTTCCTCATGGTGTATGGGGCCGAATGTGTGCTTCCCCCAGAGATCACCATGAAGTCTCACCGTGTCCGAGCTTACGACGAAGCCGCGCAGGACAACCTCCGGCATGGAGAAATCAACCTCGTCGACGAGGTCCGATTGCATGCAGCACTCCGTAACGCATGGTACAGACAAGCGCTCTGCCGCTACCACCAGAGGTCTGTGCGTACCCGGGAGCTGCAGGAAGGTGACCTGGTGCTGCGGCACATACTTTCTCGCGAAGGGACTCACAAACTATCCCCTAGTTGGGAAGGTCCCTTCCGAGTCACAAAAGTGTGCCGTCCCGGGTGCGTACGCCTTTCCACCGAGGATGGGGACCCACTCCCGAACCCTTGGAACATAGAACACCTTCGTAAGTTCTACCCCTAGAGCAATAATAGGAAAGTCTCTTCTTTTTATAATAGATTCCATAGAGTCCAGGAGCAGCGCTCGGAGCAGCTAAGCCTCAGGGGACGGTCCAGGACTACGTTCAGCTTTGCCTGGTTCCGACCCCAAGCGCGTAGAGTCTTGCTTCCCTTCTTAATGGGGCGGGTCGTGGCCTCCATGTTTATCCTGCCTTCCTCCTATGGAAATTTATATGAAAAGAAACCTGTCCTACTTTGCTCTTCTCTGGTGCTCATTTAAATTACATATTAAATTTTTATGACTGCACTTCCGGTGTATGCTCACCATGCGCTCAGCTCCCTCTTCTCATTCTCACCTCTAGTTGGCATTTGCTGCCCTACCAAAGGCGGTTGCGTTGGAGGTACCTGCCGATGGCCAGGGGGCCCCGAGCTCCTGGCACTTTGCGCACTGTAGTCCCCAAGCACCGTATAAGTGGATGGGGACCGTAAGCCAAATAAGACTATGAGATAGAGGAGGGGGAGCCCCAAGGAGAATTACATTTCCCTTACTTGTGTGCAGGACCTCTCGGCCTCAGCTCCCCGCAGGAGTATGGTAGGTGCACCTAACCAATGGGACACACCTACCAGGGGGCCGCTACGGGATCGTGCAAGACCGGAACTCTAAGGTAAGACCGAAGAATCCGGACCTCGCCACCTCCGCAGGGGCGAGACCCGAAGGTCCCACGTGTCCAGCGGGGCCGGAACTCCCTCTCCTCAGGGGGAGCTCCGGGCCCGCCACGTGGCCGACAGAAGCCCGACCTCCCCCCCCTCCGCGGAGAGAGGTCCGAAGGCTCCACATGTCCCGTGGGGCCGGACCTCCCTCTCCTCAGAGGAGAGATCCGGGCCCGCCACGTGGCTAGAAGGCCCGGACCTCCCCATTCTCATGGGGCGGGTCCTGGAGACATCCGGGGCCCTTAATACAGTAAGGACCCGGGGAAGGTGTCTGTGCAGAGCTTCAAGATTGGTCAAGGCCTCTGAGTACCTTGCGGAGCTAAGGGCTCGGCCAGGTAAAACCAAGAAGAAGACTAAAGCACGCAGACGCAGAAGATAACAAGAGTCTATTCATACAAGGCTCCATGAGCTGGGCTACAGACTCAACAAAAATAAAAAAGGAGGTACAGGGCCTTGTGGCCACGGGGGCAGATGCCTAAGAGTCTCCGGACTCCCGTTGGAACCTAGAGGCCACAAGGGCGGCCACGTCCTCGACCTCGGCCCTGGCAGCTTCCTCCCGCTCGGCAACAGGCTCTAGACGGACTGGCTCCAGAGAGAAGGAAGGGTCTTGGCTCCGGAAGCACGCCAGTACGTGCGTAGCGACCTCCTTCACCAGGCCCCGTCCCTCCACCTCAAGCTCGTCGGCGATCACTGCTTCGAGCTGGCCCAGCTTGCCGCCGATGGACTCAAGTGCCGGGATTGCCTCGGACATCTCCTGTGCTGGAGCCTCCATCCGCACTGGGCTGAAACCAAGAGGAACCAAGGCGGACCCCGCCTCGGCAATAAAGCCTCATACTGCCTGGGCCTCGGTAGACCGTGAAGACTGGAGCTTCTCTACCTCTTGGCGAGCCGCCAGCTCGCGATCCAACGCCGCCTGGCGCTCCCAGGAGAATTGCTCCTCCCTCGCAGCAGCAGCCGACTCGCGGAGCTCCAGCTCCTCGGCCCGAGCCCTCAGCTCGCCCTCTTTGGCCTTCAGCCGTGCGACAATCTTCTCCTCCTTGGCCGCTGCAGCATGTTCCCAATCGGCGACGGCGCACTTTCGACGAGCTACCTGCAGCCGCAACTCCTCCGCGGCGGCAGAGCGTGCCTCGGCCTTGGCTTCAACCTGGGCCAGGGCCTCGCAGTAGGAAGCGTGGAGCCGCCGGGTCTCTGAGTCCAGGCGGCTGATGGCTTTCTTCTGAGTGTCAAGCAGAGCACTCATGGCCTCAAGTCTCGACTGCCTCGAGTCAAGCTCCGCCTTAGCCTCCTGGGTCCGCTGCTGCAGGAGGTGCTCCCAGCTAAGAAGGCGTTCCGTCTCTCCGGCCAGCGCTCCCCGCTCCCGCTCAAAGGCAGCCTGGAACTGTCGGGCGCTGGTCTGGACACGCCCCAGGCCATCCCACATGGGCGCCGGGACAGAGGGGACAGGAGTTGTGCCCCTGACCTCCCCTGTCGCGTCTAAGACCGGCGGAGGTGCTGGTGCCTCAGCAACCGGAGCAAGACGCTGTCCTGAGGGAGCCAAGGAGCCAGCAACTGCACCTACAGCGGCCCTTCCAGCCTCAGCACCGGACTTCCGGGCTGGTGAAGGAGGGCGGACAGGTGCGGCCGCAGCCACCGCGGAGGGCGAAGTCCCCGGAACAAAAGAAGCCCCCGCCGACTTGGGGGCCATTGGAACCACCGCGGTTCCCAGATGTTGTGGCGCGGAGCCTCCGCCAATTGGAGATGGCCGGGTAAGAGGCCCGCCCCCGTCAGCCGGTCGGTCCCTGCAGGAAAAGAAAGCTCTCAGGCTAAGAGAGGGGACGAGAACGCTACTCCTACAAGCTAGAAGGAGCAACACTTACTGGGCGACATGAGCGCTCCAACGGGCTTGTAGCCCCGGCCTCTGGGCCGCAGTTGAACCGCCAGGACCTGCGGCTGGAACGGTCGTGGGCTGTGGCGTCTGGACCCCCGGCACACTCCCCGGCATCGCCCCACCAGCGTCCATCCTAGAAGCCCCTCCGCCTGAGGAAGGATGGCGGGACGCTTGGGGTTCTTCGGACTGCCGCTGTCCGGGAAGAGACCCGCTGGAGTGGGACACCCGGGGCCTCTTCGGGTCACCACTCGATGGACCAGCGCCCCCGGGAGATGGGTGCAAGGGTGCTCCGGCTCCCTGACACGGCGCAGGCGGCGCCCTCGGAGGAGACCGGGCGCGCTTCTTCTCTGGATGCCCGGGGGCCGGCTCCTTCCCCTTCCCCTTGTCGGCGGCTTGAGTTCCGCTGGCTCTTGAAACAGGTTGGGCAGCCACAGACGCCTCGTGCCCCGATCCGGAGCGCTCGGTTCCCGGGATCGAGATGCCCCGGAAGGTATCCCCAACCTGTTGGACGGCGATCCCGATGTTTTCGAGGTTCGGCATCTTCCGCAGTCACTCGGACCTCCTCTGCGGCTCTAAGAAGAGGGGAGTGGCAGAGGACGGGAGCGCGGGGTCCCCACTGGGGATGAAGTCGCCGCTCACCTTGCCCACCATCTCGTACAGCTCCACATCGGAAGGATCAGAGCCGGGACCCCTCTCCAACCTGGTACAGTCCTACTCACCAGTGTAGCACCATGCAGGGCGACTGCGCTGCTGCAAGGGTGCAATACGGCGCGACATGAAATCCATCAGCACCATCAGGGACGTTAGCCCCTCGTTGGCCAAGAACCGGATCCGCTCCAAGACCGGTGCGTACTCCTGCTCCAACTCTGGGACCTCCTCCCAGAAGCGACGCTCGGTGGTTGGACCAGCGGTCGGGAGCTGCAGGCGATCGTGCTCGTCGGTCTGCACGACCACCCAGCTCTCCCTCTAGTTTTCCCACCTCGACGCACTGAAAGGTAGAAGATACCCAGAGACCTTTGGGTCCTTGCAGCGATGCTGGAAATAGTACGCTCCCATCTGGGTCTTCGAGCCGCGCCTGGTCGTCCGCAACACGAAGAAGTAGCGAAAGAGCGTCACCGAAGCGTGCACCCCCACAAACATCTCACAGAAATGGACGAAGACAGCGGCCATTGCGAAGAAGTTGGGAGAGAGGTGGTGGAGCTGGAGACCATACGTCTCCAGCAATGTGACGAAGAAGGAGGAAATTGGCGGGACGAACCCCGCCAGGGCATAGGCAGTAAAGAAGATCATCTCCCCCTTTTCAAGGAGCAGGGGGAGAGATCCCCGGCGGAGCCGGTGTTTCTGTTCCTCCGTCTGCCAGCCCAGCAGCCTGCGCACTGGCCCAAGCTCAGCGGAACGAACGAGACGCGTCGGGAGCAGGTTGGAAGCCATGGCGGGGTAGAGCTCAAGGACAGGAAGACAAAGGCGCAAGAGTTCAAGGAAAGAGCGAGCGCTAGGAAGTGCGAAGGGAAGCCGCGATGCGGGTAAGATCCCCTTTTAAAACATTCCAGGAACGATTCAAAGTGATTCGAAACTCTTCGAATACACCGCATGGGCAACCGCATCGGCTCCAAGTCCGAGCGCCGATGACAGGTGGACCCAAGCCGTCCAGCTGAAGCGGTGGGTCAAGGAGTCAGTCTCCCAAGAAGACGAGCCGGCATGGCGCTTCGGCGATTTCTGAAGAAAGCTCCGAAACATGCAGAAGTGGCAGCCTTGGGGACCGCCGCAGTAAAAGCAACCATCAAGTGGCGCACGCTCCCACGATCCCGCGACTGTTCGTGCTCTGGCAGCGGTCAATGCGGGACTTAGAGAAAGTGCGCGGAGCAGGAGAGACGGAGGCCCTACCTCGAGCTCGCTATCTCCCCCGAGATGGGCCAGGGGGCCACTGTCGGTACCCACGATATGGGGTACCCCCGCGCACAGGGGAAAATGCCTAAGGATCTCGCCCTTCTCCGCAGGGAGAGCTCCGAAGGCGCCACGTGTCCAGCGGGGCCGGACCTCCCTCTCCTCAGAGGAGAGCTCCGGGCCCGCCACGTGGCCAGCAGCAGCCGGACCTCCCCCCTCCGTGGGGAGAGCTCCAAAGGCGCCACGTGTCCCGCGGGACCGGACCTCCCCTCCACAGAGGAGAGCTCCGGGCCCACCACTTGGCCGACAGAAGCCGGACCTCCCCCCTCCGCGAGGAGAGGTCCGAGGGCTCCACGTGTCCCGTGGGGCCGGACCTCCCTCTCCTCAGAGGAGAGCTCCGGGCCCGCCACGTGTCCAGCAGGACAGCGCTGCCTGCCCCCGCGCGGTAGGCAGCAGGCGTAAAGACGCACCATACCTTCCCCGTACAAGATATTCAAGGCCCGCGCCTTCCCAAGACGCGGAGACGCGGAGCACACCTCTGTCAGGTGCCGTTGCACCCAGTCGCATCGCAGACTGGCGCGCAGTGTCAGAACCTGCCAGCCAATAAACACAGCGACAAGACATCCCCTGCCGCCTCCGCCGTCATCAACCACTACGACTAGCATGCGGCATGGGCAGGGCGGTAGAACGAAGACTCGGAAGCCTTCGCCAGAGACAACTACCGACATAACTGCGGATACGATAGTTGGCAGGAAATCTCCCCGGGACCACTTGTCGGGTTCCGGGCCCCCCTTGTAAGCCACGCGAGTCTTGGACTATAAAAGGCTCGGGTAGGCAACGTTAGCAAGGGTTCGCACTCCAACAACTCGCACCCTAGACATAACTCACCCTCAAGCTCAGGACTCTGGTTCTGAGCAGCAAGCAATACAGCGAGCACCTCTGCTCACCGTGGACGTAGGGTTTTACGCTCCGGCGGCCCGAACCACATAAAACTCGCCGTGTCAAGCTTCTCCCTCACTTGTCCCTTACGCTGAAGCTCTCCGCAAGCGACTAGCCCCTCCAAAAAAGAACCTCCGCAGGCTGCCCAGAGCAGGTCGGGGGGAAGTGTCAACCACACACTTCGACAGCTTTGAATCGCACCTGGGAAGTTTTAAAAGGGGATCTTACTCGCATCACAGCTTCCCTTCGCACTTCCCAGCGCTTGCACTTTCCTCGAACTCTTGCGCCTTTGTCTTCCCTGTCCTTGAGCTCTCCCTGCCATGGCTTCCAACCTGCTCCCGTCGCGTCTCGTTCGTTCGGCCGAGGCTGGGCCAGTGCGCCGGCTGTTGGGCTGGCACACGGAGAGCAGAAACGCCGGCTCCGCCGGGGGTCTCTCCCCCTGCTCCTGGAAAAGGGGGAGATGGTCTTCTTCACTGCCTACGCCATGGCGGGGTTTGTCCCGCCAATTTCTTCCTTCTTCGTCACATTGCTGGAGACGTATGGCCTCCAGCTCCACCACCTTTCCCCCAACTCCTTCGCGATGGCCGCCGTCTTCGTCCATTTCTGCGAGATGTTTGTGGGGGTGCATGCTTCAGTGACGCTCTTCCGCTACTTCTTCGTGTTGCGGACGACCGGGCACGGCTCGAAGACCCAGATGGGGGCGTACTATTTCCAGCATCGCTGCAAGGACCCAAAGGTCTCTGGGTACCTTCTACCTTTCAGTGCGTCAAGGTGGGAAAACTGGAGCGAGAACTGGGTGATCGTGCAGACCGACGAGCACGATCGCCTGCAGCTCCCAACTGCTGGCCCAACCACCGAGCGTCGCTTCTAGGAGGAGGCCCCAGAGCTGGAGCAGGAGTACGCACCGGTCTTGGAACGGATCCGGTTCTTGGCCAACGAGGGGCTAACGTCCCTGATGGTGCTAATGGATTTCTTGTCGCGCCGTATTGCGCCCTTGCAGCAGCGCAACCACCCGGCGTGGTACTACACTGGTGAGCAGGACTGCACCAGGTTGGAGAGAGGTCTCGGCTCCGATCCTTCCGACGAGGAGCTGTACGAGATGGTGGGCAAGGTGAGCGGCGACTACGTCCCCAGTGGCGACCCCACCTTCCCGGCCTCTGTCAGTCCCCTCTTCTTAGAACCGCAGAGGAGGTCAGAGTTACTGCGGAAGATGCCGAACCTCGATGACATCGGGATCGCCGTTCGTCAGGTTTGGGATACCCTCCGGGGCATCTCGATCCCTGGCACCGAGTGCTCCGGATCGGAGCATGAGGCATCTGTCGCCGCCCAACCCGCCGCGAGGGCCGGCGGAACTCAAGCCGCCGACAAGGGGAAAGGGAAGGAGCCGGCCCCCGGGCAGCCAGAGAAGAAACATGCCCGGTCTCCTCCGAGGGCATCGCTTGCACCGAGTCAGAGGGCCGGGGCACCCTTGCGTCCATCTCCCGGAGGCGCTGGTCCATCGAGTGGCGACCCAAAGAGACCCCGGGTGTTGCACTCCGGCGGGTCTCTTCCCGGACAGCGACAGTCCGAGGAACCCCAAGCGTCCCGCCACCCTTCCTCAGGCGGAGGGGGTTCTAGGAAGGACGCCGGTGGGGCAACGCCGGGGAGTGTGCCAAGGGCCCAGACGCCACAGCCCGTGAACGTTCCGGCCGCAGGTCCTGGCGGTTCTACCCCGGTCCAGAGGTCGGGGCTACAAGCCCGCTGGAGTGCTCACGTTGCCCAGTAAGTGTTGCTCTTTCTGACTTGTAGGAGTAGCGTTCCCTTCTCCTCTCTTAGCTTGAGAGCTTTCTTTGCCTGCAGTGGCTCACCGGCTGCCGGGGGCGAGCCTGTTCCCCGGCCATCTCCAGTTGGCGGAGGCTCCGCGCTGCAGCATCTGGGAACTACGGTGGTTCCAACGGCCCCCAAGTCAGCGGGGGCTTCTTCTGCGGTGGCTGTGGCAGCATCTGTTCGCCCTCCTTCACCAGCCCGGAAGTCCGGTGCTGAGGCTGGAAAGGCCGCTGTAGGTGCAGTTACTGGCTCCCCTGCTCCCTCAAGTCAGCATCTTGCTTCGGTTGCTGAGGCACCAGCACCTCCGCTGGTCGTAGGCGCGACAGGGGAGGTCAGGGGCATGACTCCTGTCCCCGCTGTCCTGGTGCCCATGTGGGATGCCCTAGGGCGTGTTCAGACTGGCGCCCGGCAGTTCCAGGCCGCCTTTGAGCGGGAGCGGGGGGCGCTGACTGGAGAGATGGAACGCCTTCTTAGTTGGGAGCACCTCCTGCAGCAGTGGACCCAGGAGGCTAAGGCGGAGCTTGACTCGAGGCAGTCGAGACTTGAGGCCATGGGTGCTCTGCTCGACGCTCAGAAGAAAGCCGTCAGCCGCCTGGACTCAGAGACCCGGCGGCTCCGCGCTTCCTACCGCGAAGCCCTGGCCCAGGTCGAAGCCAAGGCCGAGGCGTGCTCTGCTGCCGCGGAGGAGTTGCGGCTGCAGGTAGTTCGTCGAGAGTGCGCCGTCGCCGATCGGGAACGTGCTGTGGCGGCCGAGGAGGAGAAGATCGCCGCACGGCTGAAGGCCAAAGAGGGCGAGCTGAGGGCTCGGGCCGAGGAGCTGGAGCTCCACGAGTCGGCTGCCGCTGCGAGGGAGGAGAAATCCTCCCGGGAGCGCCAGGCAGCGCTGGATCGCGAGCTGGCGGCTCGCCAAGAGGTAGAGAAGCTCCAGACTTCGCTGTCTGCCGAGGCCCAGGCGGTCTGGGGCTTTATTACCGAGGCGGGGTCCGCCTTGGTTCCTCTTGGTTTCAGCCTGGTGCGGACGGAGGCTCCAGCGCAGGAGGTGTCCGAGGCGATCCCGGCGCTTGAGTCCATCGGCGGCAAGCTGGGCCGGCTCGAAGCGGTGATTGCCGACGAGCTTGAGGTGGAGGGACGGGGCCTGGCGAAGGAGGTCGCAACGCATGTGCTGGCGTGCTTCCGGAGCCAAGACCCTTCCTTCTCTCCGGAGTCAGTCCGTCTAGGGCCTGCCGCCGAGCGGGAGGAAGCTGCCAGGGCCGAGGTTGAGGACGTGGCCGCCCTTGTGGCCTCTAGGTTCCAACGGGAGTCCGGGGACTCTTAGGCATCCGCCCCCGTGGCTAAAAGGCCCTGTACCTTCTTCTTCTTCTTTTTTATTTTTGTTGAGTCTGTAGCCCAGCTCATGGAGCCTTGAGTGAATAGACTCTTGTTATCTTCTGCGTCTGTGTGCTTTAGTCTTCTTCTTGGTTTTGCCTGGCCGAGCCCTTAGCTACGCAAGGTACTCAGAGGCCTTCTCCAATCTCGAAGCTCTGCACAGACATCTTCCACAGGTCCTTACTGTATTAAGGGCCCCGGAGGTCTCCAGGACCTGCTAGCCACGTGGCGGACCCGGAGCTCCTTTCTGAGAAGAGGGAGGTCCGGCCCCGCGGAACACGTGGAGCCTTCGGAGCTCTCCCCCCGGGGGGGGGGGGGGGGGGGGGGGGGGAAGGTCCGGTTTCTGCCGGCCACGCGGCGGGCCCGGAGCACCCCCTTGAGGAGAGGGAGGTCCGGCCCCGCTGGACACGTGGGGCCTTCAGGGCTTGCCCCTGCGGAGGTGGCGAGGTCCGGGTCCATCGGTCTTACCTTGGAGTTCCGGTCTTGCGCAATCCCGTAGTGGCCCCCTGGTAGGTGTGGCCCATTGGTTGGGTGCTCCTACCATACTCTTGCGGGGAGCTGAGGCCGAGAGGTCTTGCACACAAGTAAGGAAAACGTAATTCTCCTTGGGGCTCCCCCTTCCCTATCTCATAGTCTTATTTGGCTTACGGTCCCCATCCATTTGTACGGTGCTTGGGGACTACCGTGCACGAAGAGCCGGGAGCTCGGGGCCCCCTGGCCGTCGGCAGATACCTCCAACGCAACCGCCTTCGGTAGGGCAGCAAATGCCGACTAGAGGTGAGAATGAGAAAAGGGAGCTGAGCGCATGGTGAGCATACACCGGAAGTGCGGTCATAAAAATTTAATACGTAATTTAAATGAGCACAAGGGAAGAGCAAAGTAGGACAGGTTTCTTTTCATATAAATTTCCATAGGAGGAGGGCAGGCTAAACATGGAGGCAACGACCCATCCCATTAAAAAGAGAAGCAAGACTCTACGCGCTTAGTGTCGGAACCAGGCCAAGCTGAACGTAGTCTTGGACCGTCCCCTGAGACTTAGCGGCTCCGAGCGCTGTTCCTGGACTCTATGGAATCTATAACAAAAGAAAGAGGCTGTCCTACTATTGCCCTAGGGGTAGAACTTACGGAGGTGTTCTATGTTCCAAGGGTGCGGGAGCAGATCCCCATCCTCAGTGGAAAGGCGTACGCACCCGGGACGGCACACTTTTGTGACTCGGAAAGGACCTTCCCAGCTAGGGGAGAGTTTGTGGGTCCCTTCGCGAGAAAGTATGCGCCGCAACACCAGGTCGCCTTCCTGCAGCTCCCGGACACGCACAGACCTCTGGTGGTAGCGCCGGAGCGCTTGTCTGTACCGTGCGTTGCGGAGTGCTGCATGCAATCGGGCCTCGTCGATGAGGTCGATGTCACCACGCCGGAGGTTGTCCTGCGCGGCTTCGTCATAAGCCCGGACACGGTGATACTTCATGGTGATCTCTGGGGGAAGCACAGCTTCGGCTTCGTATACCACGAAGAAGGGTGTCTCTCCGGTGGCCCGGCTCTGGGATGTCCGGTGAGCCCATAGTGTGCTCGGAAGCTCATCCACCCAATTGGCACCATGTTTCTTCAAGCTGGCATAGGTGCGAGTCTTGAGGCCCCAAAGAATCTCGGTGTTGGCCCTCTCGACTTGCCCATTGCTCTTTGGGTGAGCAACAGAGGCATAGCATACCTGGATGCCGAGGTCTTCGCAGTAGTCTTGGAAGGCTGCGCTGGTGAACTGGGTCCCGTTGTCGGTGATGATTCTGTTTGGGACCCCGAACCGGCAGACAATCGACTTGATGAACTTTACTGCGGAGTGCTTGTTGATGGTGACGACTGGTGTGGCTTCCAGCCACTTGGTGAACTTGTCGATGGCGACGTAGAGGTACCGGAATCCGCCGACGGCTCTGGGGAATGGTCCCAGGATGTCCAACCCCCATACGGCAAACGGCCATGAGGGCGGGATCATCTGTATCGCCTGAGCCGGTGTGTGGATCTGCTTGGCGTGGAACTGGCACGCCTTGCAGCTCTCGACCAGCTTGACGGCATCCTGGAGTGCTGTCGGCCAGTAGAAGCCATGCCGGAAGGCTTTACCGACAAGCGTGCATTAGGAAGAGTGACTCCCACATTCGCCTCCATGGATCTCAGCGAGCAAGTCACAGCCTTCCCCCTGAGTTATGCACCGCAATAGGACGTGGTTGGCGCCACGCCGGTAGAGATCCCCTTCTACCAGCGCGTATCTCTTAGCCATGCGCACGATCCGTTCAGAGGATACATGTTTGTCGAAATGTGTGGTCGACACTTCCCCCGGATCTGCTCTGGGCAGCCCGCGGAGGTTCTTTTTCAGAGGGGCTAGTCGCTTGCGGAGAGCTTAAGCGTAAGAGGTGAGTTTTACGTGGTTCGGGCCGCCGGATCGTAAAACCCTACGTCCACGGTGAGCAGAGGTGCTCGCTGTATTGCTTGTTGCTCAGAACCGGAGTCCTGAGCTTGAGGATGAGTTATGCCTAGGGTGTGAGTTGCTGGAGTGCGAACCCCCGCTAACGTTGCATACCCGAGCCTTTTATAGTCCAAGGCTCGAGCGGCTTACAAGGGGGACCCGGGACCCGACAGGTAGTCCCGAGGAGATTTTCTGCTGACTATCATATCCGCAGTTATGTTGGTTGTTGTCTCTGGCGAAGGCTTCCGAGTCTTCGTTCTGCCGCCCTGCCCATGCCGCAAGCTAGTCGTAGTGGTTGATGACGGCAGGGGCGGCAGGGGATGTCTTGTCGCTGTGTTTATTGGCTGGCAGGTTCTGACACAGTGCGCCAGTCTGCAATGCGACTGGACACAACGGTACCTGACAGAGGCGTGCTCCGTGTCTCCACATCTTGGGAAGGCGCGGGCCTTGAATACCTTGTACGGTAAAGGCATGGCGCGCCTTTACTCCTCCTGCCTACCGCGCCGGGCGGCAGCACTGCTCTGCTGGCCACGTGTCGGACCCGGGGCTCTCCTCTGAGGAGAGGGGGAGCTTCGGCTCTACTGGACACGTGGAGCCTTCGGAGCTCACCCCCGCGGAGGGGGGCGAGGTCCGGTCTTCCAGGCCACGTGGCAGGCCCAGAGCTATCCTTTGAGGAGAGGAGAACCCCGGCCCTGCCGGACACGTGGCGCCTTCGGAGCTCGCCCCTGCAGAGGGGGCGAGGTCCGACCTCCTGGGCCATGTGGCAGGCTCGGAGCTATCCTCCGTGGGGAGGGGAGCTCCGGCCCCGCTGGACAAGTGGCGCCTTCAAACCTTGCCCCTGCAGAGGGAGCGAGGACCTTAGGAAGTTTTACTCTGTGCGTGGGGGTACCCGGTATTGAGGGTATCGACAGTGGCCCCCGGGCTCACCTCGGGGGAGGTAATGAGCCCGAGGTGGGGCCTTCTCCTATCTGCGAACTTTCTTGTCTTGAGTACTCCCTATGCTGGCAGGGTCTTGATGGCTTCGGAGTTCAGCCTCTGAGGAGAGGGTGAAGCCTGGCATCGGAGCTCTGCCCTTGTGAAAGGGGGAGGTCCGGCTTCGGAGCTCGCCTCTGAGAAGAGGGTGAAGCCTGGCATTGGAGCTCGGCCCAGCTGTGGGGGCAGAGGTCCGGAAGTCATCGGAGCTCAAGCCAGCGAAGGGCGTGAGGTCCGGAGGTCATCGGAGCCCAGGCCAGCGAAGGGCGGGAGGTCCGGCATCAGCGTTCGCCTCTGAAAGGTGGGCGAGGGCTGGCCTCGGAGCTCGGCCCAGCTGCGGGGGCGGAGGTCCATGTAAAGGTCCCAAAATTTTGAATACAAAGAAACACTTGTTTGCAAAAATTGGTTTCATGTGTATGAAATTTGGGACTTGTTAAAACTTTTCCCCACATGTGATAACACACATGAGGGTTTTCTTCACACAAGTTCAAATGTTTATTTGAAAACTTGGAACCCAAAAGGGGTCTGAAACAAAGATGGGAAGTCCCATAGGTGTGAGAAAACAAAACTCAGATTTGGAACAATTGTTCAAACTCAAAAATTCAAATGAGAGCAACACTAGGAATTTCCAAACTGTTGTGCTACTGTTGAAGTGTTCGGTCGACACTTCCCCTGGGCCTGCACTGGGCAGCAAGCGGAGGTTCTTTTTTTTGTGGGGCTAGTCCCTTGCGGGGAGCTTGCGCGGATGGACGAGTTAGTAAGAGCTTGACACGGTGAGTTTTACGTGGTTCAGGCCGCCGGAGCGTAAAACCCTACGTCCACGGCGAGCTATGAAGCTCGCTGTATTGCTTGCTGCTCAGAACCGGAGTCCTGAGCTTGGGGGTGAGTTACAGCTTGGGCGTGAATGGCTAGCGTATGAGTTGCAGAAATGCGAACCCTTGCTATCGTCGCCTACCCGAGCCTTTTATAGTCCAAGACTCGGGTGGCTTACAAGGGGGGCCGGGACCCGACAGGTGGTCCCGGGAAGATTGTCTATCATATACCGTATCTGCAGTTATGCCGGTAGTTATCTCTGGCGAAGGCTTCTGAGTCTTCGTCTTGCAGCCCTGCCCATGCCGCATGCAAGTCGTAGTGGATGATGACGGCGGGGGCGGCATGGGATGCCTTGTCGCTGCGTTTATTGGCTGGCAGGCTCTGACACTGCACGCCAGTCTGTGATGCGACTGGGCGCAACGGCACCTGACAGAGGCGTGCTCTACGTCTCCGCGTCTTGGGAAGACGCGGGCCTTGAATACCTTGTACGGGCAAGGTATGGGGCGTCTTTACGCCCGCTGCCTATCGCTCGAGGGCAGGCAGCGCCGTTCTGCTGGCCATGTGGCGGGCCCGGAGCCCTTCTCAGAGGAGAGGAGGGTCCGGCCCGCGGGGCACGTGGAGCCTCCGAACCTCTCCCCGCGGAGGGGGAGGTTCGGCTTCTGTCGGCCACGTGGCGAGCCCGGAGCTCCTTTCTGAGGAGAGGGAGGTCCGGCCCCGCCGGATACGTGGCACCTTCGGACCCCTCGCCCGCGGAGGGGGAGGTCCGGCTTCTGTATGCCACGTGGCAGGCCCGGAGCTCTCCTCTGAGGAGAGGGAGGTCCGGCCCTGCCGGACGCGTGGCGCCTTCGGAGCTCTCCCTGCGGAGAAGGGCAAGTTTCTTAGGCATTTTCCCCTGTGCGCGGGGGTACCCCATATCGCAGGTACCGACAGTGGCCCCCGGGCCCATCTCGGGGGAGATAGCGAGCCCGAGGTGGGACCTCCATCTCTTCTGATCCGCGCACTTTCTCTAAGTCCCGCATTGACCGCTGCCGGAGCAAGAACGGTCGCAGGATCGTGGGAGCGTGCGCCCACTTGATGGTTGCTTTTACTGCGGTGGTTCCCAAGACCGCCTCTTCTGCATGATGCGGCGCTTTCTTCGGGAACCGCCGAAGTGCCTTGCCGGCTTGTCTTCTTAGGAGACTGACTCCTTGACCCACCGCTCCAGTTGGGCGGCTTGGGTCCACCTGTCATAGGCGTTCGGTCTAGGAGCCGAAGCGGTTGCCGATGCGGTGTATTCGAAGAGTTCCGAATCGCTTGGGATTACACCCGGGAAGGTTTTTAGAGGGGATCTTACCCGCATTGCGGTTTCCCTTCGCACCTCCCAGCGTTTCTTCTCGGACTCTTGTGCTTTTGCTCTCTTGCCCTTGAGTCCTCCCTCGCCATGGCCTCCAACCCGCCACCAGAGAAGAAGCGCACTCGATCTCCTCCAGCGGCGGCGTCTGTGCCAATTCGGGAATCTGGGGTGCCTGGCACTCCTTCCGGTGGTGATTCGAAGAGGCCCCGGGCCGATGCGTTGAGGGGAGCTTCTGGGGCGTCCCCTGCTCCGCCAGTTCAGGCGACTGCAGAGCGGCCGTCAGTGACGGCAGCGGGCTCTGGGAGTCCTACCCCGGCTCGGAAGTCGGGGTTCAGAGCCCGCTGGAGTGTCCGCGCTTCTCGGCCATCCCCGACTGGCGAGGAGTCTGCGCCGTTGCGCTCGGAACCCGGGACAGCTGCCGCGGCCCCCAAGCCAGCGCGAGCTTTTCCTGTTCCAGTGTGTCCGGACTCCGCGGCGGCGCCATCTCTTCCCGCCGAGACAGCTGCCGTGGCCCCCAGTCCAGTGCAGGTCGACCCCGCACCAGGCGGCCCGGCCTTTATTCCAGCGCCATCTTCCCCGGCTCGCCCCTCTCCACAGGTCAAGGAGCCAGAAGCTAAAGAGAGCCCGGCAGGTCCGGCTGCCAGAGCTCCGGCGCCAGCTACTCTTGACCGGCGTCTCGTCTCGGTTGCTGGTGCGTCGACTCCTCTTGAGGACGAGGTGATGGAGGAGGTCGGGGGAACTGCCCCGGCCTCTGTTGCTCCATTGCCCCTGGCGGATGCCTTCACGCTTGCCGAGACGAGCGTCCAGCAGGTCTTGGCTGCACTAGGTCGCGAGCGGGAGGAGTATACAGTTGAACGGGATCGCCTCCTCACCTGGGGGAACCTTTTGCAGGAGAGGACCGCGAAGGTTAAGAGCGAGCTGGACTCAAGGCAGGAGTTGCTCGACTTCAGGGAAGTGCTCCTCGACCGGCTGAAGCGGGCTGTCAACCGCATGGATGCCGAATCGCGGCGGATCAACAGGGAGGCCCTGGAGGCACACGCCCGGGCCGAGGAGAGCCTCTCTGCTGCTGAGGAGATATGGCAGCGGTTGGAGCGCCGTAAGCTCGCCGTTGAGGAACAGGAGCGCTCCGCAGCAGCCGAGGCGGAAAGGGTCGCCGCGCAGCTGGCGGCGGGCGAGGATGACCTTCGAGCTCGGATCGAGGAGCTAGAGATTCTGAAGGCGGACCTCGACTTGAGGGAGGAACAGGTCTCCCGCGAACGCCGGGCGGTCTTAGATCGGGAGTTGGCCGCCGACTTCAAGGCTGCTGAGTTGGAGCGGCTCGCCAAAACTCTCCACCTTCGGGAGAGCTCCCTGGCGGCCAAGGAGAAGGAATTCTCTGATAGGAACCTAGAGGCCTTGCAGGCAGCCCACCGCGAGGTGGAAGAGCTCTCGGCCTTGTGGTCCTCCGAGGCTCATGCGTTCTCAAGCTTCATTGATCGAGCGGGGTCCGCCCTGATCCCTCTCGGCTTCAGTCCGGTGAGGGCAGCGGCTCCTGCGTTGAAGGTGGCGGAGGTGATCCCCGCGCTGGAGTCGATCGGTGCCAAGCTGGACAGGCTAGACTCGGTGGTCGCCAGCGAGCTCGAGGCTGAGGGACGCGGCCTAGCCTTAGAGGTCGTGTCACATGTTCTGGCATGCTTCAAGAGCTGCGACCCCTCTTTCTCCCTGGAACCAGCGAGAGAGGGCCCAGCCGCGGAGCGGGAGGAAGCTGCCAGGGCTGAAGTCGAGGATGTGGCCGCCCTTGTAGCCGCTAGGTTCCGGCGTGAGCCGGGAGGTCCTTAGGACTTGTTTCTCCCTCTTTATCGAGTCTGTAGTTCATCTCATGGAGCCTCACATAATTTGACTCTTTTAGATATTTGTGTCTGCGATGCCTTTTCTCTCCTTCTTGGCTTTACCTGACCGAGTCCTTAGCTCCGCAAGGTACTCAGAGGCCTTTTCCAATCTCAGAGCTCTGCACAGACACCTTCCCCGGGTCCTAACTGCGTTAGGGGCCCCCGGGGGTCTCCGGATCTCGCCCTATGGGGGGGCTCCAAATCTGCCTGCCACGTGGCAGGTCCGGAGCCCCTCCTTAGGAGGCGGGGGCTCTGGCCTTGCCGGACACGTAGGGCTTTCGGAGCTCTCCCACCGGGGGGGAGGTCCGGTTTCCGCCTGCCACGTGGCGAGTCCAGAGCCCTCCTCATGGGAGGCGGGAGCTCCGGGCCCGCTGGACACGCGGGGCCTTGGGGCCTTGCCCCTGCTGAAGGGGCGGGGCCCAGTCCTTCCAGTCCTAGGCCGGTGCAGTTGATAGCTCCTTCCCCCCCCCCCCCCCCCCCCCCCCGCTTCATGCAGTCCCCGCTGCCATAACCTGGAGGTCCTGCACACAGGCAGAGGAAACGTAATTCTCCTCGGGGGGTCCTCCCCTCCCGTCTCCTAGTCTTATTCGTCTTACGATCCTGATCCGTTATACGGGGCTTGGGCAATTCTGTGCTCGAGGCGCCGGAGCTCCGGCTCCCTCCGAGGTCCGGGTACGGTCGTCCGATCCCTAGTACCGGGCCATGCGCTGGGGAAGCAGAGTGCACATGCTTTGGGTTCATGACCAGGCAAAGCGGTTGTACTCCCCTGTACCTCCGGAGGGCAGGATGCGCATGCTTTGGGCTCATGGCCTGTTAAGCAGGATACGCACCCTGGACCCCCCATGCACAACGCAGGCCTTTTGTCACACCCGGTTTTTTCCGAAGAACAACCAAGTGAATATCACATGTATGCCAGGATCATTTTCTCATACATGTGATGACAAATAGTGAAGCATCATTTATTACAAGCCAGGTGTCGAATATAAATAAGTCTTACATAGTAAATGTCTCGATGGACAATAATAAGTTCATCACAAGTAAATAAACTAGCAGCGGAATATTATTCTTTTAGGGCTCCATCACAGGCGTTGCCCGAGGATCTTCATGAACCTAAAAAAACCTTCCTCGGGTCCAAAATCTTGGTCATTATACACCACCTCATTATCTTGACCTGAGCAGCAATATAAACCAACAAATATGCAAGGTTGAGTACCAATGGTACTCAGCAAGTGTGGGAAAATCATATCATGCATGGCTAGAACAAGGAGAGGTTGAACTCATGGTTAAAGCACTACGCAATTAATACCTATCACCTTAGCTTATTAAGCACCTACATTACTACACAGGTGAAATGGTCCCAATCTCCCAACCCATTATCATAATCCAATAACCATAACATCATTTCCAATGTTAAGCTCCCCGCTTAACTTCCAAAACCATCAATCCTCTAATCATGAATAAGTCCAGGCCGCTCTTGACCGTGAGCACGGCTGTCAAGACAGTTTTGACTCTGTAGAGTTTGTACCACTGTACCCACAAGTAGTGATTTCATCCCCCGTTGCCGGGTGGACTAAAAGAACCTCCATTATGCCAGTGGCTACGATCCACATTCACACTTCCCAGGTGTGCGGCCAGGAGATCACTACGAAGCCTTTACAAAGGGATTCCCGACGAGCGTGGGCCCACTGAGGTTTCACCCCTAACAGCATACAAGAGGCTCCAACCCCGCTGCAGTGGCCCCCTCTTGAGCCTTGCGGTTCATATGGTAGTCCAGCTGACACCTATTCCCCGCACCATCCAACACACCCATACTACGCCGGGGATACACCTAATTAATTGGCCAAGCTGCCCCATCTCAGCATGTGGTTGGCACTGTAAAGCCGGGTTACATGCTCCATGAACCGGTCCTTAGGATCCAGGCAAGTACTAAACACAAACCCAAGTCTCGTGCACCCAGCACACAACCAAAACATCCAACTTGCCTTGATCCCTACCTCTACATAACTCACAATGTCTCATTCAAGAGTATGGTAATATAAACTGATGATCTCATATCCCAAATATCCCATTCTAAGCATGGCTAAGCATATGCATGTGTATAAATGACATGACAAAATAAATCCCAACCCAAGCTTCAAGGAAACAAGGTAATGCAATTCTAGGGAAACTTCCTAGCATGGGTTTCATATTTAACTTGACAATGCAAATAATTCTATCTACACATCCTAGCATAGGATCAAAGTGGTCAAGGACACTTGCCTCCTTCTTGCTGCTCTTGAAATGGGTAGTCCTGATCTTGAAAAGGGATAACTTGCTCTTGAACAGGTTCTACTTCATACCATCACACATAGCA
The DNA here is from genome assembly GCA_030760725.1 of Neostapfia colusana. NCBI lineage: Eukaryota > Viridiplantae > Streptophyta > Magnoliopsida > Poales > Poaceae > Neostapfia > Neostapfia colusana. The sequence continues at coordinate 18,520,551 of JASWHV010000003.1, forward strand.
AAAGAAAAACAACAATCATAAGACATAGTCCACACTTCTTACTTCATACAAACCACACGTTCACATTTATAAAAGTTCTTTACCATTATATGTGTTGTGGTTACTTTATGTGTGTTGAGTTATGGCTTGCATGCACTTTTAACCATGTGTATATGATTCCTACTTTGGTGTTCATATTTATACTTACATACTATATATATGTATATATATGTGTGTTTCAGTTTTAAATAAATTCCTTATATTAAACTACTACACCTTTTCACTACCAAGTATGTATGAAAAGTATTTTTCTTCTCCATATGTGCCTTCAGAATTTCTACCAACCCTAAACTGAATTCTTTGGATTTTAGAAACTCCATTTATCATTTGCTAGTTGCTATATTTTCAGATTTATTCTCCTATGCATAAATGTGTATTTTATTATGAAATTAGTAATACACATCATCTAAACAGAATAGGTTCTGGTCCTAAATAATTTAATAACATATTTTGACCTTTGCCTCTGATGTAAACTATTTTATAATTATTTTACCTATTTTCTATAACTATTCTTTACTTAAAAATGTGTCCCTAAATGTGAATAATAAATTAAACAGATTCAATTCTGTCCAAAATATGTTTTTATCTCACTCCAAAATTTTCTAAACACTGAGAAAGTCTTTAACTTAATTTTGACAATATGTTTGTCCCACTTTTTAATTTTTAAACACTAGTTACATATCCAATTTTCTAAATTAAATACTAAACAGGGTTAAAAAGTAAACTCACCCCATTACAGGGTCTATAATATTATTTTCAGAATTTCCAGGGGTCTAGCTACACTTATCAGAGGTGTTTTTCCTAATTTTTATTAAGTCCAGGGGCTAAAACTGATTTTTAAATGAATTTACATGATTTTCTGGAGTTCTAGGGGCTAGATCTGAAGTTTCCGGGGCTAGCTCTCAATTCCAGAGAACCCCAGGGGGTAGCACGTAAGAATTCCAGTCTTTATAACGCGGGGCTGACGTGGACCGTCCGATTTTAAACCGACGGCTGAGATTATAACATCGAACCGGTACGCGGGGATTTAAAGTCTACCGTGCGATTTAAAATAAACGGCGCACAAGCGGCCACGTCGCTCTGATCGAGCGCGGGCGGCGCTGCCGGCGGCGCACGGCGGCGGAAAGCGGCGATCTCGTCGGAAAGTTTCGGATCCTCGAGAATTCTGCATAGAACTGTGATCTTATGGCCTAGATCGGTAGAGGAGAGGTCAGGAATCTCACCTCGGGGGTTTTCTCGAGCTCGGGGGTCCTGGAAAGTGATCGGCGGCGAGGTCCGAGGCAAAACCACGGCGAAGCTCGTCGGCGCTGGGTTTACACTGTAAGTCTTCGGGTTTTCTGCACCTGCAAAGTTCCCCGGAGGCGGTGGATCAAGACCAGCGAGTTAAATCAGAGTTTCTGGGCTTAGATCGGCCAGAATTCACCGGCGAAGTCTCGGTGCTCACCGGAGTAAAAATCGGCGATCGCGTGAGAAAAACCGATCGGGGCTGGGGTTTTTATAGCCGGGGGAGGGCGGTGGGTCTGTTGCGATCGAGTTTGAGTCGTTTGGGACCAGAATTCGGGCTGCGGGACGCGGAAATCCGGTCGGTTGCGATCGCGCGCGTGGGAGAGAGTCCGGGGTCGCGGGGTTAGGGATGACAGGCGGGTCCCACCTGTCTGTGAGAGACAGCGCGGCGCGCGCGGGGGCGGGCTGGCGCGGGAAAGCTGGGCCGGCTGGCGGGTTTCGGCCCACTGGCCGGTTTTTTTCCCGTTTCTCTTTTTCTTTTTCCATTTCTTTTCTGTTTTGAGTCTAATTTGAATTCCAGTTTGAATTTGAATTTTTGCAAAACATGCAACACGTCCAAAAATTTTTAAATTCCCCTCTGAGCATGGTTTAGAGTTTTGAATTCAAAATTTGGGGTGTTACAGCTCTACCCCCCTTAAAAGAAATCTCGTCCTCGAGATTGGTGTTTCTAAGAAAACAATTCCGGAAATTGTGCCTTGAGCTCATCTTCCCGTTCCCAGGTAGCTTCCTCTTCTGAGTGATGCTTCCACTGCACCTTGCACATCCGGATTCTTTTATTTCTGGTTAGGCGTTCCATTGTCTCCAAAATCTTGTAGGGTTGCTCGGCATAAGACAAATCTTCAGCTACATCCACTTCATTCATGGGTAACACCTCTTCAGGCGTCCTCAGACATTTCTTGAGTTGTGACACATTGAATACATCGTGCACATCCGATAGATGAACCGGTAACTCTAGTTGGTACGCCACTTCGCCTTTCCTTTCCAAAACTTGAAAGGGTCCGATGTATCGAGGTGACAACTTCCCTTTCACCTTGAACCGACGAAGCCCTCTGATAGGGGACACCTTGAGATAAACATAGTCTCCCACGTTGAAAACGAGTTCTCTTCTTCGTACATCAGCATAACTCTTATGGCGTGTTTGTGCTATCCTCAAGTTGTTGCGAATCTCCCTCACCTTCGGTTCAGCTTCTTGTAGCACTTCTGGACCAAACACTTTACTTTCTCCTGTTTGGTTCCAAAATAGGAGAGTTCTGCACTTCCTTCCATACAAAGCTTCAAACGGTGACATCTTCATACTAGCTTGATAGCTGTTGTTATAGGAAAACTCCGCATACGGTAAGTTCTTGTCCCAACTCCTATTGTTTTTGAGTGCACATGCCCTTAACATATCTTCAAGGATCTGATTGGTTCTCTCCGTCTGCCCGTCAGTTTGGGGATGATAGGCAGAACTAAAGTTCAGATGGGTTCCCATGGTTTCATGCAACTTTTGCCAAAACCTCGAGGTGAACTGTGTCCCTCGGTCCGACACTATCTTCTTTGGCACTCCATGGTAACACACAATCCTTGACATGTACAATTCTGCCAATTTGGATCCGCTGTAGCTTTCTTTCACAGGGATGAAATGAGCTACCTTGGTTAGCCGATCAATAATGACCCATATTGAATCATACCCGGATTGGGTCCTAGGCAATCCCACGACAAAATCCATGCTGATTTCTTCCCACTTCCATTCAGGTACTTTGAGTGGTTGCAATAATCCCGCGGGTCGTTGATGTTCTGCTTTCACCAACTGACATGTGTCACATAGGGCAACATGTTCCGCGACATCTCGCTTCATGCCATACCACCAATACCTGCTCTTGAGGTCCTGGTACATCTTCGTACTCCCAGGATGAATGGAATAGTCAGAATCGTGAGCCTCCTTCAAAATTAATTCACGGATCTCTTTTACTTCTGGCACACAGATCCTTTTCCCGTGCCACACCGTTCCTTGTTCATCCTCTCTAAAACCAGGAGCTTTATTTTCCTTGATGAGCTGTCTGATCTCTTGTATCTTCCCATCATTCTTTTGGCCCTCGCGTATGTCTTGCTCGAGTGTGGAGTCCACTTCCATGGCGATGGCTTCACCACTAGACATAGATTTAGTCTTATAACCTCGTCCTTCAATTCTGCAGGCATGTCCTTCAAACTCAACTTATCGACCTGCACTTTCCGACTCAAAGCATCGGCCACGACGTTTGCTTTTCCGGGATGATAGTTGATGCCCACATCAAAGTCATTGATTAGCTCTAGCCATCTCCTTTGTCTGAGGTTGAGATCTGGCTGTGTGAATATGTACTTCAAACTCTTATGATCCGTATATATTTCTGTCCTCTTCCCCATCAAATAGTGCCGCCAAATTTTCAACGCGTGTACCACTGCAGCTAGTTCTAGATCATGTGTAGGATAGTTCTTCTCGTGCTTCCGAAGCTGCCGGGATGCATAAGCCACGACATGTCCTTCTTGCATGAGAACACATCCCAACCCATTTCCAGAGGCATCGCAGTACACTGTGAAATTCTTCTGCATATCTGGCATAACCAGCACTGGGGTTGTTGTCAATCTCTTCTTTAGCTCCTGAAAGCTCGTCTCGCACTGTGGCGTCCAGGTGAATGTTATTCCCTTCTCCAACAGTTTGGTGAGAGGTCTCGAGATCTTGGAGAATCCCTCAATAAACCGTCGATAGTATCCAGCCAATCCCAAAAAGCTTCGAACTTCCCCGACATTTTCAGGGGTTTTCCACTTCTAGATATCCTCGATTTTGGCGAGATCTACGGAGATTCCTCCCTCCGAGATTATATGTCCTAAAAAAGGAAACTCTCTTCAGCCAAAACTCACACTTGCTCAACTTGGCATATAGTTGGTGTTCTCTCAGCCTCTGTAACACCAACCTTAGATGTTTCTCATGTTCTTCTTCATTTTTGGAGAAGACGAGAATATCTTCTATGAAAACCACCACAAATTTGTCCAGATATTCCATGAATACCTTGTTCATGAGATACATGAAATATGCCGGGGCATTGGTTAGCCCAAAAGGCATGACAGTGTATTCATACAGTCCGTACCGAGATACGAAAGTTGTCTTGGGAATATCTGATTGCCTTATCTTGAGTTGGTGGTACCCCGACCTGAGATCAATTTTCGAGAATACACAAGCTCCCCTTAACTGATCAAACAAGTCTTCAATGCGGGGTAATGGGTACTTGTTTTTGATGGTTACCTCATTCAAGGCACGGTAATCCACGCATAACCTTTGGGTTCCGTCTTTCTTAGGCACAAATATCACCGGAGCTCCCCATGGTGAGGAACTAGGGCGAATATACTCCTTCTCCGTCAATTCTCTCAAATGATCCTTGAGCTCTTCTAGCTGCTTGGAGTCCATTCGATAAGGTCTCTTGTATATCGGGGCTGTTCCCGGTACTAGCTCAATCGCGAATTCCACATCACGGTCGGGAGGCATACCTGGCAACTCCTCCGGAAAAACATCCGTATATTCCCTGATAGTCCTGATTTCCTCAACTTTCACCTCCACTTGATTTAATTTGATGTCCCTCCTAGGCTCGTGTATCGTTATGAACTTTACTCTTGTGCCATTGGGGTGAGTTAGTTCCACCGTTCTGGTCGAACAATGGATGATTCCTTTATGTTTGGTCAACCAATCCATACCCAAAATAATATCTATCCCTTGTGAATCTATCACTATGAGGTTAGCCGTAAATACTACCCCATTAATGTCTAGGCTCACTTTGGGACACACTTGTCTTGTCCTTATTTCTCCACCTGGAGAGTTTACCGCTAGCATATGGTTCATTTGTGTGGTTGCTAGGTCATGCTTCTTAACAAACCCTTGAGCAATGAACGAGTGGGTAGCACCAGAATCAAACAGCAGAGTTGCAAGGTGTAAATTGGCAGGAAACTTACCAACTACCACGTCGGGTGCCTCTTGTGCTTCCTCCATAGTGACGTGGTTCACCCGTCCTCTCATTACATTCTGCTGTTGTGGCGGCGCAGGCTTCTTCTTCGGGCATTTATGGGCGTAGTGCCCCACTTCACCACAGCTGAAACATTGCACCCCAATCTTAGTTGTCTAGCCTTTGTTGTCTTGGGGTTGGTTTGGGGGTCCTTGCACTGCTGGTCGAGGTGGATATGCGGGGCGAGGCTGCTGCACAAACTGACGTGGCGGCTGTGCTGGTGCTGCGGGAGGCCTGTAGTTTGGGTTGTACCCTCTTGGTGCTGAATAAGGTACCGCAGCACGGCTCGTCTGCCCCGTAGGTTGCTGCATCATACGTGGGCGGGTGTTGCTCCCTGAGGCCTGATGTGACCACCCCGCCTTCCTCTTATTCTCATTTTCCAGGGCCTTTAGCTTCCTTTCCACCACAAATGCTCTGTCCACCATCTTTTGAAAGCTTTCATACTCATTGGAGGACATTGCACACTGCATCTCTGCGGTAAGTCCTTCCACGAAACAATCTTGTTTCTGCTCATCAGTCTCTATGTCTCGTGGAGCATAACGGGATAGTTGAGTAAGTTTAGTGAGGTATTCCCTCACCGTCATGTTTCCCTGCTGCAGTCCCAAAAAATCCTTCCTCTTGTTTTTGAGTTCACCTCTTGGGATGTAGTGGTTGCGGAAGCTACGCTTGAACTCTTCCCAAGTGATGTTCTCAGGGTCATGATGGGCGGCCACGTAGGCGGTCCACCAATCAGCAGCAGGTCCATGCAATTGATGAGAGGCAAACAGCACCCTCTCATACCCTTGGCATTGTATTATCCTCATCTTACTTTCAATGGTCTTCAGCCAATCATCTGCCTCCAGAGGTTCAGCAGCACTTGCAAACTTTGGAGGTTGAGTTCCTAGAAACTCACTCAACCTTGGTTGGCGTGGTGCAGCTTGTGGAGGTGGAACTTGATGCAAGTTGGCCACCACTTGAGTCAAGTTCTGGATGAGTTGATTTTGATTCTCCAGCATTTGGTGGAGAGGATCAACTTCTTCACGGCGACCACCCCTGTCCTGGCCTCTAGAAAGATGAGGGTTGCATGCCTCATCATTGTTGTTGGCGGGGTTGGCAGCACGTCCTTTTCCTCTTCCGGCCATCTGGCAGAATCAACAAATGTTAATTTGATATCATTTAGTATCATCTTACTACTTTCATTTGTTGGTGCTTTGAAGTGTTGAGGCTTTGTTATGCTTTTACGAGGGTTCATATCTCACACCAAATAAATGCTCTATTATTTCCTGTGGGTTCACCCACCAAAGCAAAACAATCTGAAGACGAGGCTGTGGACAATTGCTCATGGCTTCCACAACTCACGTCACACACCAAGCATTATCACACCATTAACTACGTAATAACTCGACTACTCGACCTCTTGCTAGCTAGGGGAAAGACTCTACACTACTCGTCCTCTTGAGCTGGCTCCTCGGGATCTTCCTCCTCATTTCGGCTACCTTCTGACTCTGCTTTGGGTGGGGAGGCTGCTGGTGGAGAAGTGCGACGACGCCTGATTGCTCGGCGATCCGGGGAGTCAGGAGTCCATGTATCATTCACGGTGACACACAGTTCATTCCCATCTCCTCTTTCTCTCGCCTTTAAGCAAGCTCGCAGCAACGCCTCCGTTTCCTTCAGGGTGTCTCGGACATCCTGAAGCTCTTGTTGACACTCCTGCAGTCGAGTGCTGAGCATAGCAGCATCCTTCAAGCACAAGTCCATGTGCTCATGGGAAGTCCTTGCTGCACCGGTGGGTACTTGTACTCCGTGGTACCACTCTCACGTTGGAGGACATACATGTACTCAGTTTTGTCCAAGTGGCGACGATAGATGTGACTCTGGCAGGTGATGGCCTCCCAGGTGACATCTTTCTCCGCGTCAACTTGTGTTGCTCGACAAGCTGGAGAATGGTGAATCTTAAGCAGCTGATTCTCGTGTATAATCCTCATCTCCGAACTCCATTCTTCCCTCTTCTCACGGATGGTCCTGGTGGAGTTATAGTGGATGATTAGCTTGCCCGTATTGCCGGCGGCTTCGAGCATACGCCGAAGACGGCGCAACAAATCTCCTACTGCCAATCCATAGGAAAGGTACGTCACTGGTCGACTCTCCTCTCTTTCGGCAAGGGCAACTACGGGAACTCTCCCTCCTGTGGACTTACGAGCGGTGCGAATCATGCGAACCATCTAAAACAAAAGTATTTAAAATTAGGTTAGATAAATTCTCAAATAAAAATCCTATTTTGAATGAAAGTTGGGGTAAGATGAAGAAAATGACTCCTTTAATAACACTTTTCCACCCACACCTTGGAAAATAGTTTTTAAGAAAATAGGGCCCTTAACTACGTCCATTTCTACCTAGGTCCACGTTCCTACGGGCAACCTTGGCTCTGATACCACCTCTGTCACACCCGGTTTTTTTCCGAAGAACAACCAAGTGAATATCACATGTATGCCAGGATCATTTTCTCATACATGTGATGACAAATAGTGAAGCATCATTTATTACAAGCCAGGTGTCGAATATAAATAAGTCTTACATAGTAAATGTCTCGATGGACAATAATAAGTTCATCACAAGTAAATAAACTAGCAGCGGAATATTATTCTTTTAGGGCTCCATCACAGGCGTTGCCCGAGGATCTTCATGAACCTAAAAAAACCTTCCTCGGGTCCAAAATCTTGGTCATTATACACCACCTCATTATCTTGACCTGAGCAGCAATATAAACCAACAAATATGCAAGGTTGAGTACCAATGGTACTCAGCAAGTGTGGGAAAATCATATCATGCATGGCTAGAACAAGGAGAGGTTGAACTCATGGTTAAAGCACTACGCAATTAATACCTATCACCTTAGCTTATTAAGCACCTACATTACTACACAGGTGAAATGGTCCCAATCTCCCAACCCATTATCATAATCCAATAACCATAACATCATTTCCAATGTTAAGCTCCCCGCTTAACTTCCAAAACCATCAATCCTCTAATCATGAATAAGTCCAGGCCGCTCTTGACCGTGAGCATGGCTGTCAAGACAGTTTTGACTCTGCAGAGTTTGTACCACTGTACCCACAAGTAGTGATTTCATCCCCCGTTGCCGGGTGGACTAAAAGAACCTCCATTATGCCAGTGGCTACGATCCACATTCACACTTCCCAGGTGTGCGGCCAGGAGATCACTACGAAGCCTTTACAAAGGGATTCCCGACGAGCGTGGGCCCACTGAGGTTTCACCCCTAACAGCATACAAGAGGCTCCAACCCCGCTGCAGTGGCCCCCTCTTGAGCCTTGCGGTTCATATGGTAGTCCAGCTGACACCTATTCCCCGCACCATCCAACACACCCATACTACGCCGGGGATACACCTAATTAATTGGCCAAGCTGCCCCATCTCAGCATGTGGTTGGCACTGTAAAGCCGGGTTACATGCTCCATGAACCGGTCCTTAGGATCCAGGCAAGTACTAAACACAAACCCAAGTCTCGTGCACCCAGCACACAACCAAAACATCCAACTTGCCTTGATCCCTACCTCTACATAACTCACAATGTCTCATTCAAGAGTATGGTAATATAAACTGATGATCTCATATCCCAAATATCCCATTCTAAGCATGGCTAAGCATATGCATGTGTATAAATGACATGACAAAGTAAATCCCAACCCAAGCTTCAAGGAAACAAGGTAATGCAATTCTAGGGAAACTTCCTAGCATGGGTTTCATATTTAACTTGACAATGCAAATAATTCTATCTACACATCCTAGCATAGGATCAAAGTGGTCAAGGACACTTGCCTCCTTCTTGCTGCTCTTGAAATGGGTAGTCCTGATCTTGAAAAGGGATAACTTGCTCTTGAACAGGTTCTACTTCATACCATCACACATAGCAAAAGAAAAACAACAATCATAAGACATAGTCCACACTTCTTACTTCATACAAACCACACGTTCACATTTATAAAAGTTCTTTACCATTATATGTGTTGTGGTTACTTTATGTGTGTTGAGTTATGGCTTGCATGCACTTTTAACCATGTGTATATGATTCCTACTTTGGTGTTCATATTTATACTTACATACTATATATATGTATATATATGTGTGTTTCAGTTTTAAATAAATTCCTTATATTAAACTACTACACCTTTTCACTACCAAGTATGTATGAAAAGTATTTTTCTTCTCCATATGTGCCTTCAGAATTTCTACCAACCCTAAACTGAATTCTTTGGATTTTAGAAACTCCATTTATCATTTGCTAGTTGCTATATTTTCAGATTTATTCTCCTATGCATAAATGTGTATTTTATTATGAAATTAGTAATACACATCATCTAAACAGAATAGGTTCTGGTCCTAAATAATTTAATAACATATTTTGACCTTTGCCTCTGATGTAAACTATTTTATAATTATTTTACCTATTTTCTATAACTATTCTTTACTTAAAAATGTGTCCCTAAATGTGAATAATAAATTAAACAGATTCAATTCTGTCCAAAATATGTTTTTATCTCACTCCAAAATTTTCTAAACACTGAGAAAGTCTTTAACTTAATTTTGACAATATGTTTGTCCCACTTTTTAATTTTTAAACACTAGTTACATATCCAATTTTCTAAATTAAATACTAAACAGGGTTAAAAAGTAAACTCACCCCATTACAGGGTCTATAATATTATTTTCAGAATTTCCAGGGGTCTAGCTACACTTATCAGAGGTGTTTTTCCTAATTTTTATTAAGTCCAGGGGCTAAAACTGATTTTTAAATGAATTTACATGATTTTCTGGAGTTCTAGGGGCTAGATCTGAAGTTTCCGGGGCTAGCTCTCAATTCCAGAGAACCCCAGGGGGTAGCACGTAAGAATTCCAGTCTTTATAACGCGGGGCTGACGTGGACCGTCCGATTTTAAACCGACGGCTGAGATTATAACATCGAACCGGTACGCGGGGATTTAAAGTCTACCGTGCGATTTAAAATAAACGGCGCACAAGCGGCCATGTCGCTCTGATCGAGCGCGGGCGGCGCTGCCGGCGTCGCACGGCGGCGGAAAGCGGCGATCTCGTCGGAAAGTTTCGGATCCTCGAGAATTCTGCCTAGAACTGTGATCTTATGGCCTAGATCGGTAGAGGAGAGGTCAGGGATCTCACCTCGGGGGTTTTCTCGAGCTCGGGGGTCCTGGAAAGTGATCGGCGGCGAGGTCCGAGGCAAAACCACGGCGAAGCTCGTCGGCGCTGGGTTTACACTGTAAGTCTTTGGGTTTTCTGCACCTGCAAAGTTCCCCGGAGGCGGTGGATCAAGACCAGCGAGTTAGATCAGAGTTTCCGGGATTAGATCGGCCAGAATTCACCGGCGAAGTCTCGGTGCTCACCGGAGTAAAAATCGGCGATCGCGTGAGAAAAACCGATCGGGGCTGGGGTTTTTATAGCCGGGGAAGGGCGGTGGGTCTGTTGCGATCGAGTTTGAGTCGTTTGGGACCAGAATTCGGGCTGCGGGACGCGGAAATCCGGTCGGTTGCGATCGCGCGCGCGGGAGAGAGTCCGGGGTCGCGGGGTTAGGGATGACAGGCGGGTCCCACCTGTCTGTGAGAGACAGCGCGGCGCGCGCGGGGCCGGGCTGGCGCGGGGAAGCTGGGCCGGCTGGCGGGTTTCGGCCCACTGGCCGGTTTTTTTCCCTTTTCTCTTTTTCTTTTTCCATTTCTTTTCTGTTTTGAGTCTAGTTTGAATTTGAATTTTTGCAAAACATGCAACACGTCCAAAAATTTTTAAATTTCCCTCTGAGCATGGTTTAGAGTTTTGAATTCAAAATTTGGGGTGTTACACCTTTCCTAGAGGTGACCAACTGGCACCACAACACCTGACTGGGGGAGGCCCGAGAGACTCACTCGGCCATCGGCAGGTGCCTCAAGCGCGGCCGCCCTCGGTAGGATAGCAAATGCTGACTATGGATGAGCGCAGGAGAGGGGGAGCTGGATGTACGATGAACATACGTAGATAGTGCGATCATAAAAATTAATGCATAATTTAAATGAGCATGAGAGAGAGCTAAGTAGAACAGGTTTCTGTGTTCATGCCCATAGGTGGAATTCTGGCTGTACATGGAGGCAATGTTCTGCCTCGTCTATAAGGGAAGCAAGACTCTACGCGCTTAGGGTCAGAACCAGGATAAACTGGACGTAGTCCTGTACCGTCCCTTAAGACTTAGCTGCCCCAAGCTCTGTTCCTAAATTCTATGGGATTCATTACAGAAGGGAATGACCCTGTTCTACTGATGCTCGGGGAGTAGGACTTATAGTGTTGCTCCACGCCAAGGATTTTGGGAACGGATCCCACACTCGATTGAAAGGCATGTGTTCCTGGGGCGGCAGCTTTCATGATTCGGAAGGGACCTTCCCTGCTGGGGGAGAGCTTATGGGTCCTTCTCGGGAAAGAGCGTGCCGCGACACCAGGTTGCCCTTCTGCAGGTCCCTGATGCGTTTGGTTCTTTGGCGGTAGTGCTTAGAGCATCAGCCGAGACCGCGCGTTGTGGGGTGTTACCTGCAGCCGAGTCTCGTCGACGAGGTTATCATCTTCACGCTGGATCAGGTCCTGCGCGGCTTCTCCTGGGCGCCCCTGGGGAGTTCTCCCCTTCTGGCTAAGGCCTTCAAGGGGTAGGTGGACCCGGGCTCGTCTTGGAAGACCTAAGGCGTCTTCCCCTTCTGGCAAGGCCTTCAAGGGGTTGACTGACCTTGGGCAGCCCCCGGGAGGTATGACCAAGGCACGGAGGCGTGCTCTCGGGTGAGGCTGGCCCGTCCTTGCACCATTGTCGTCGGTGCTTGGGCTGCTGCGACTACTTGGGGCTTCTCCAAGGTTGACGCCACAGCAGTGCAGCCTCCACTGACCTGGGACGGCAGCCACAGCCGGCTACCGCCCTGGCCCGTCACCATCGGAGCTGGAGTCCTCACCGTTATGCACTGTCTTTATGACACGCTGAGGCTCCTGAAACCCCACCTGGTGAGCGGCGCTGACTGGAGCGTCGACTTTCTGCTTGCCATCCCTCTGAGGGTAGGGCAGTCCTTCAGCTCTCTGCTGTCTTCCTTTGCGGAAGCGCTCTGCAAGCCTCTGGATATCCCAGCACTCGGCAGCAGTATGGTTGCCGGCACCATGCACGGGGCATAGCCCGCCCTGGTCACCATCCGGGGCCGGTGACTGCCACTGCCTTTTGTCGGGGCGCGGCCCCCGAGCTCCACTAGACGTCGCTGCTGCGGCGACGGGGGCCGCGAACGAAGACTTCATCTTGCCGCTCCCCCGGTTCTTGGCCTTCATGCCACCTCCATAGGCAGCAGCGCCGGACCCGGGCTGTCCCCCTGACTTGGGAGTTGGCAGAGAGTGCCAGTTCCGCCCTTCAGCTGCTTTGGCGCATTTGTCCGCCAGGCTGAAGAGCTCAGAGACGTCGCGGACCTCTCTGGTCGTGAGCTTCTCAAGTATTTTCTCGTCCCGGACACCCTGCCGGAACGCCACCACCACAGAAGCACTCTGAATGTGCGGGATTGTGTAGCGTACTTGGGAGAACCGCTGGATGAAAGAGCGCAGCGACTCCCCAGGTTGCTGCTTGACGGCATGGAGGTCAAGCTCCGTGCCGGGACGGGTGTAGGAGCTGCCGAAGTTGTCGACGAACTGCCGGCAGAGCTCTCCCCAGGAGGTTATGGACCCCTGAGGGAGATTCATGAGCCAAGGCCGAGCTGGGCCGGTCAAGGCGACGGGGAAGTAGTTGGCCATGACAGCCTCATCCCCTCCTGTGGCAAGTACGGCGGTGGAGTAGATCTGGAGGAACTCCGCCGGGTTGACGCTACCGTCGTACTTCTCGGGCAGGTGCGGCCGGAACTTGCGCGGCCACCTCGCGAAGCGAAGGTGGGGTGCAAGGGCCGCACATCCTGCACCTGCTGCTGCAGGTATTGGCGCTGCGAACGCTTGGTTCGCACTTGGCACCGTGTACCCCGGCATGGGCATGGCTGCTCCATAGACCGGGCGCCGCTTGTGGTGCATATGGTTGTGGCATATGCTGCACGGCGTATGCCTGAGGCAGGACCCGCGTAGCGAAGATCTGCCCTCCCGGCGACGTTGAGGCCGACGTCATGCTGTCGCCAGCCTCTTGGTTGTGACGCCTTTCTCGACGTCGCTCGAGGTACACCCGGGCATCCTGGCCCAAGTGGCACCGTTCCAGCTCCCTTCTCAGGTCTATCGACGGGAGTCTGGAGGAGCTGGAATCCGCCGTTTGCCCGTCAACCGTGGGCGTGCGCGTCAGCGACACAGCCGGTTGACCGGGGCGTCGCCCTCGCCGAAACCGAGGGTTCGCGGTGGCGACGACGAGGCGGTCCACCTCGCGGACCCACTGTTGGGTCGTAAAATGGGGCGCATCCCCAGCAGGTGGGTTGCACAGCAGTGCTCTTGCTGCAGCTAGCGCACCCCCATGGTGTACGCTCAGCGCTGCAGAAGATCTCACACTGGTCGGAGCCTGCATCGCCGGAGTCGGCGTTGCCGGAGTCGGCTGCTGGCTACCAGCTTGTGCCGACACACTCCATCCTGAGTGTGTCGACATGTACTCCCCACTGGTCACGGTTCGCCGTGAAGGCGGAGGAGGTGAGTTTGCCGCTGAAGGAAGATTGGTCATCTTCGTCGGCGGAAACTCGTCGCGCAAGGGGAAAAGCCCCCTACCTGGCGCGCCAAATGTCGAAGTGTTCGGTCGACACTTCCCCCGGGCCTGCACTGGGCAGCCCGCGGAGGTTCTTTTTTCGGTGGGGCTAGTCCCTTGCGGGGAGCTTGCGCGGATGGACGAGTTAGTAAGAGCTTGACACGGTGAGTTTTACATGGTTCAGGCTGCCGGAGCGTAAAACCCTACGTCCACGGCGAGCTATGGAGCTCGCTGTATTGCTTGCTGCTCAGAACCGGAGTCCTGAGCTTGGGGGTGAGTTACAGCTTGGGCGTGAATGGCTAGCGTATGAGTTGCAGAAATGCGAACCCTTGCTATCGTCGCCTACCCGAGCCTTTTATAGTCCAAGACTCGGGTGGCTTACAAGGGGGGCCGGGACCCGACAGGTGGTCCCGGGAAGATTGTCTATCATCTACCGTATCTGCAGTTATGCCGGTAGTTATCTCTAGCGAAGGCTTCTGAGTCTTCGTCTTGCAGCCCTGCCCATGCCACATGCAAGTCGTAGTGGATGATGAAGGCGGGGGCGGCATGGGATGTCTTGTCGCTGCGTTTATTGGCTGGCAGGCTCTGACACTACGCGCCAGTCTGTGATGCGACTGTGCGCAACGGCACCTGACAGAGGCGTGCTCTGCGTCTCCGCGTCTTGGGAAGACGCGGGCCTTGAATACCTTGTACGGGCAAGGTATGGGGCATCTTTATGCCCGCTGCCTATCGCTCGGGGACAGGCAGCGCCGTTCTGCTGGCCACGTGGTGGGCCCGGAGCCCTTCTCAGAGGAGAGGAGGGTCCGGCCCGCGGGGCACGTGGAGCCTCCGGACCTCTTCCCACGGAGGGGGAGGTTCGGCTTCTATTGGCCACGTGGCGGGCCCGGAGCTCCATTCTGAGGAGAGGGAGGTCCGGCCCCGCCGGATACGTGGCACCTTCGGACCCCTCGCCCGCGGAGGGGGAGGTCCGGCTTCTGTATGCCACGTGGCGGGCCCGGAGCTCTCCTGTGAGGAGAGGGAGGTCCGGCCCCGCCGGACGCGTGGCGCCTTCGGAGCTCTCCCTGCGGAGAAGTGCAAGTTTCTTAGACATTTTCCCCTGTGTGCGGGGTACCCCATATCACAGGTACCGACAGCTACAAATCTCATTTGCAACAGCCAAAATAAAAATCAGATTTCATATTTGAATTCCTTGGGTCCAAATTAGGGGGTGTGCAAAGTTTCATGAATTATGGAAATGATTTGCAACCCATTTTCCAAAATGGACTTTAAATGACAAAGAATTCAAACACTCATTTGAATTTGGATGAAACTTGCCCAATTATCCAAATGCATACCAGATTTAAATTCCCACAATTGAATTCCATCAATATTCAAATTGGGGAGATATTTTAGAGGGGATAAGGAGGACTGACATGTGGGACCCACATGTCATTGGGAGCACTGAAATTGCAAAAGATCTGAAGTCCACAGTCTCTGTTTGATCTCCTCCCACGCGAAGCCGCCTTCCCTCCGCTCGACACCGAGCTCGGCCGACGCCTCCACCTCCTGCTGGGTTCTTCGTGCTGGAGAGCTGCTGGACGTCGGTGGCTACCGCCTCTCCCGCCTCTTAACCGAAGCCACGGTGCTGTTCTTCTCTCTCTCGCACCGGAAGACAGAAAACACAGCCGCCCTGCTTCGATCGATCGGGAGCTCGGGAAATTCTAGTGAGCAGCGCGTCTGAGCAGCAAAACAACACCACCAACGTCCCCACGACCTCCTCGAGCCATCACCCAGTGTGTTCGTGCCCTCTACACCGAGAACCTTGAGTTTCTGTGGCGGCCGAACACCCCGGCGGCGACGTGCTCCCGTGGACAGCCTCCTCCAGAAAGTTTCACGACCAAGCGAGGCCACTTTTGGACGCGCAGGAGCTCCGTGCAGCTTCCACCCGACGCACAGAGCCTGCCTTGGCCTCTCGACGGCGAATTTTGAAGATCCTCTCCGGACGGTGAAAACCAACCTTCCGGTATGATTCTGTAAAATTCCCGATCAATTGTTGTTTAGACACCACGAGACTTCGCACACACCGGCTAGACATGTAGGCGCACCAGTTCTCTTTTGAAACCTCGCATGAAACACCCTGTGCACGGTGCAATTTCAAGCTTTCCGAAGGCGGCTATGGCGGGAAGATGCGGGTGCACGGTGAATCCTAAGTTAGAGCCATCCCCGAGCCATTTCCTTTCCACGTCGATGATCCATAGCGTCCGCTGGTGCTCTAGAGCTTGGAAACCGAAGCCTAGAAGGCTTAGGGCGTCGGGGCGACGTCGCCGGACTTAGTCCAAACCGTTGCACCATCGCGGGCTAGTTTGGGGGCCCTGCCAGCTCAAGAAAACCCCATCAGCGTGTTCCTCACGTTGAGTTAGGGGCTGGCGGCGAGTTTCATCGACAGAGGTGGCCGGACGACTGATTCCAGAGCTTCTCCGGCAAGCCCGGCGGCGGGGTCGCGCGGGAGCGGGAGGTTGAAGACGACCTCGCCGGTCCTGCCTGTCAGCGGCTCAGGGGAGCGGGCTGGATATTCTGTGGCGCGGGATCGTTTGCAACAGCGCGGGAAATGACGCTGTGACCCCGTGTGGCGTGCTCCCGGTGACTGACACGTGCCCCGTGGCCCCACAGTCAGTTTAAACATTTCCCGGATTTATTCAAATCCCAGATTTTTCCCCAAACTTTAGAAGAGCATAACTTTTGCTAGGAACCTCCAAATTTAGTGATTCAAATTGGGTTAGATTCAGATTGACAGACTCTATCCAAATATGCAACGCAATTTGTATGAAAGTCTTTATTTAATTCTGGAAAATTCTTTAAAGCTTGTCAGCAAAAGAATTTTAGAGGGAGTTTGGTTTATCCAAAAATTCTCAAATTTTGTCAGAATATTCTTTAGGGTGTTATTAGACTCCTGTAAAAGTTTCAGCTCATTTGGAGTTGAATTGATCAGGGTAATTCAGATTGTAAGTTCCTGTATTCAAATGAATACAGAAACATTTTCAGAGAATTTCCAAAAACTTGTAAATTCAGTTCTGGGAAATTCTTAGCTCCAAAAATCCTAGGAAAATTCATGTAGACTCTATGAACTATAATTGAAATTGTGGTTCACTGAGTTTGACATGAACATGGGTGTTACCTCAGAATTAATTCATCTTTGACTAAACCGTTAGAGAATTATTCTAAATAAACCACTCCATGAAATGTGCTAAATTATGGTCCAGAGGACTTTCTTGTGACAAGGAACTCACATGAAAATTCTCAGCTCCATTAGAGCTCTGGATCACCACTGTCATGTGTGATCTCTTAAGATGATCAACACTTAAGTGGGAAGAAGCACTCAATACTTGATCTTCGTGTTTAAGCCCAACCCAAACCACTAGCACCAGTGTCATTTTAAATTATTAAACAAAGTTCCAGTTTTAAAATGGTCATTAGATCTTATGAGCAAAAGCTTTTCAATTAAATACATATGCATGATCATATCGTGTAGCATATACGTGAAGAAGGTGAGAAGGACTTGAAGTGGAGATCAAGGAGGGAGGAAAACAAGTGATCAAGCTCCAAGTGATCATCACTAACTGGTTGTAACAGTAGTCACCTGCAAAACAGGCAAGCCCCGGTTTGCATTTGAACCGTTTTATAAAGCGTTTCATTTGTAGAGATCATAGCTTTGCATCGTTGATTGCATTACGTCTAGATGATATTGAAAACCCCACTTGCATGACCAGAAACACCTAATAGAGAAAGGGTAGAATAGCAACTCCTCGAGGGAATTTGGCTACGCTAATGTTAGTAGGAAAGGTCCGGTAGAAGACGAGTAGTTGGAATCTACTCGCGAGTTTAGGGCTGGGGTACTTGGGACGGGTCCAATTTAGGGAAGATGAGGAAAGTTCACCCATAAGAAATGGAGACCGGGCAGGGAGGTTTAGATGCAGCAGGTTGCAGGCCGTGCGTGCATAGCCATGCCTTTGTCGGTTAAGGCCCGCCCGTGCTTGGCCCTGTTGGACAAGTTTGAGTTGTGTACCGGGCGCATACTGGCTATATGGGACCCAGGAAACCGATGTACCTTGGGAGATCCATAGTGGAACTTTTCCAACTGCCTTAGGCTTTCGGCGTCAGGGTAGCAGGAGGTACCTCGCTCAAGAACATACCACAGCGGGTATGTACCTTGAGGGAGCTTGCGTACTCGGGGCAGTTGGACTGCGTCCAATGTGGAAGATCTTGGGAAAGGTGGCCGCGTACAACGTCAGTCGAGGTTGCTGCCGGCAACTCGGAGTACGGGTGTACGTGTCGTGTAGTCCGGGCGTGTACTGATTCGAATCACCGTCGCTCGCGGTCATATGAGCATACTTGCCCACTGCGTTTTGACGTAGTAAGAACTGAACTGGTTATTCTTTTGAACTTGATAAGGCTGTGCTATAACTTGTATTGCGACCATGATTAAATTAGAGATAGGCTCATTAAACTTTACTTTCACTTTGTGCAAGGAGCATCGCAACAAAGCGTTTCTTGTTTGATTGTGGAGTTGCGATGCTTTTCGGCTCAAGGTCTGCACAATGAGGCTTAAAATCTGAAAGTTAAGGATCCACTTTAGGCGAGTCCTTTATGCAAATCTAGCCGACCCAATTGTAACCGTCGTGCATGTAGAGTTTCTTGTTTAGGAGAGACGGGTCAGACTTGCTGAGCCTATGTGCTCATGCTTGCTATATAAGTGGTTTTGCAGGTTAACAACGATGCTGAAAAGAAGGTTGTCCGGTGAGACTCGGGGACTTACGAGTCAGGTAACACATGGAGAACCCAGCCGCTGCTGCTTGTCTTCGTGTTGCTAGCGAGAGGAGTCCGCGGGCTGGACTTCATCTCGAGTGCTTTTAGTTATTCGACGTGAGTTGATATAGACTTCCGCTGTAGTTACTTGATGTAAAGTATTTACAAAGGAAAAACTTGTAAGCTTCCGCTATTGTTTTATGTAATACATTGTTCCTCATATGTGTGCTGTTGGGTGCCGCACAACACGGCACCACCCAATGCGATTCCCGGGCGAGTGGCCTGTCTCGGTTGACGGGTCCGCCTCAGTCCGGAAGTTATCGGAGCTCAGGCCAGCGAAGGGCGAGAGGTCCAGAGGTCATCGGAGCTCAGGCCAGCAAAGGGCGTGAGGTCCGACATCAGCGCTCGCCTCTGAAAGGAGGGCGAGGGATGGCCTCGGAGCTCGGCCCAGCTACGGGGGCGGAGGTCCGGATGTCATCGGAGCTCAGGCCAGTGAAGGGCGTGAGGTCCGGCATCAGCACTCGCCTCTGAAAGGAGGGCGAGGGCTGGCCTCGGAGCTCGGCCCAGCTGCGGGGGCGGAGGTCTGGAAGTCATCGGAGCTCAGGCCAGCGAAGGGCGTGAGGTCCGGAGGTCATCGGAGGTCAGGCCAGCGAAGGGCGTGAGGTCCGATATCAGCGCTCGCCTCTGAAAGGAGGGCGAGGGCTGGCCTCGGAGCTCGGCCCAGCTGCGGGGGGTGGAGGTCCGGAAGTCATCGGAGCTCAGACCAGCGAAGGGCGTGAGGTCCGGCATCAGCACTCGCCTCTAAAAGGAGGGCGAGGGCTGGCCTCGGAGCTCGGCCCAGCTGCGGGAGCAGAGGTCCGAAAGTCATCGGAGCTCAGGCCAGCGAAGAGCGTGAGGTCCGGCATCAGCGCTCGCCTCTGAAAGAAGGGCGAGGGCTGGCCTCGGAGCTCGGCCCAGCTGCGGGGGGCGGAGGTCCGGAAGTCATCGGAGCTCAGGCCAGCGAAGGGCGTGAGGTCCAGCATCAGCACTCGCCTCTGAAAGGAGGGCGAGGGCTGGCCTCGGAGCTCGGCCCAGCTGCGGGGGCGGAGGTCCGGAAGTCATCGGAGCTCAGGCCAGCGAAGGGCGTGAGGTCCGGAGGTCATCGGAGCTCAGGCCAGCGAAGGGCGTCAGGTCCGGCATCAGCGCTCGCCTCTGAAAGGAGGGCGAGGGCTGGCCTCGGAGCTCGGCCCAGCTGCGGGGGGCGGAGGTCCGGAAGTCATCGGAGCTCAGGCCAGCGAAGGGCGTGAGGTCCGTCATCAGCACTCGCCTCTGAAAGGAGGGCGAGGGCTGGCCTTGCAGCTCGGCCCAGCTGCGGGGGCGAAGGTCCGGAAGTCATCGGAGCTCAGGCCAGCGAAGGGCATGAGGTCCGGCATCAGCGCTCGCCTCTGAAACGAGGGCGAGGGCTGGCCTCGGAGCTCGGCCCAGCTGCAGGGGGCGGAGGTCCGGAAGTCATCGGAGCTCAGGCCAGCGAAGGGCGTGAGGTCCGGAGGTCATCGGAGCTCAGAGGTCCTCCCTTTCCTGTCACTTAGTCTCATTTGGCTTACTGTCCCGGGCCAGAATACGGGGCTTGGGTAATCCAGTGCACTTGGTCCCGGAGGTCTGGCCCCCAGCCCCAGTCAGGGTGTAACTGTCCGGCCCCCTAGTACTCAGACCGTAGCGCTGGGGGGCAGAGTGCACATCGTTTGGATGCAGGACCGGGCAAAGCAAGGCTCCTGACCCCCCGGTCTAGCGTAGGTCTTTTCTTGGAGGAGACCAACTGGCGGTACAGCACCCTTACAGGGGGAGGTCCAAAAGGCCCCCGGGCCTCTGGCAGGTACCCCAAGCACTACCGCCTTTGGCAGGACGGCAAATATCGACTATGCATGAGAGCAGGAAAGAGGAACCGAGTGTACAATGGATGCACACTGTCTAGAGCGTGGGGAGGTGATCATATAAATTAATGAGTGATTTAAATAAACACCTAAGTAAGCATGGTGAACTTACTGGGGTAGCGTCGGAGCGCCATGCCCTCACGCAGAGCGGGTCATGCGTGGCTTCGTCATACGCTCGGACACGGGGGGACCCCCATGGCGATCTCAGGGGGAAGCATGACTTCGGCCCCGCATACCATGTAGAAGGGTAGTTCCCGTGACCCGGCCCTGGGAAGTCCGGCTGGCCCTCGACATAGAGGAGCCGGTATCCCCCGACGGCTTTGGGTGCGCGTCTGCACCGGTTGTGTGGGTCTGCTTGGCGTGGACCTGGCACGCATTGCATCTCCTAACCGGTTTGACGGCATCCAGGTGGCTCTCGGTCAGTAGGAGCCATGCCGGGTGGCTTAACCGACCAGCGTGCGGGACGATGAGCGTTCCCAGCACTCGCCTCTGTGGACTACTGTGAGCTAGTCGCAGCCTTCCTCCTGGGTTATGTACCGCAATAGGATGCTGTGGCGCCACGCCAGTAAAAATACCAGCGCGTAGCACATAGCCATCCGCACAATCCGTTCAGCGAATGCACGTTCATCAGGAAGGATGTCCTTCAAGGAGTCCCGGACCTCCGTGGTCCATGCATCGGGAGTACTTGAGCTTCTGGATCTTGAGCGCTGGGTTGCACGGAGTCCCCAGTGACGCTTACGATCCTTTAGCGGCATCCATGGCTGCAGGGCTGCCGGGACCGCCAGCTTCGAGGTGCTGGTCCAGCCCCCTTCGCCCGGCTCGGCAGGCCGGGCTGTGGGCCGCCGCAACGTCCTCTCGAAGACTCCTTCGGGCACAGGGGCTCCGGTGGAGGCCTTCGTTGAGAGGTCGTCAGCTGCGGGCTTGCCAGCGCGCGGTACATGGCGCAGGTCCAAGGCGAGGAAGTCTTTCTCCAACATCCGCACGTGGAGCAGATAAGCAGCTAGCTGTGTGTCATTGCAGGGGCATTCACCCTTAACTTGCTTGATAACTAGCTGGGAGTCGCCCTGCGCCAACAACTGGCGAGCGCCCGGAGACAGGACTGTCTTTTAGGCCAAAGATGAGTGCTTCATACTCTGCCAAGTTGTTGGTTGCCTTGGAATTGAGATGCACCATGTACCCAGACTGCTCCCCCGATGGCATGAGAAGCAGTACGCCGTCACCGGCCCCCTGCTTTCGCGAGGAGCGGTCAAAGAAGAGCGTCCAGTGAGGCCCGGTGAAGACCGGAGATCGGTGCTTTGGTTCACCGTCTTTGCGGCCCCCTGGGTCAGCCTTCGTTGGCTTCCACTCAGCCACGAAATCAGCCAGTGCTTGGCTCTTGACTGTCTGACGTGGTCGGGAGCTCAGCTTGAACTCCGCCGTCTTCGGGCTGTCTTCTGGCTTCAGAGGCTGGCAGTGAGTGCTAATGACGCCCGTCTTCTGCTCCGGCGCACTTGTCCGCCAGGCTGAAGAGCCCCGAGATGTCTTGCACCTCCTTGGTGGCCAACTTCTCGAGCATCTTCTTGTCCCTCACACCTTGTCGGAATGCGACCACCGCTGATGCATTCGGGATGTGGGGGATGGTGTTGCGTACCTGGGAGAACCGCTGGATGAAGGAGTGCAGTGATTCCCCAGGTTGTTGTTTGATGGCGTGGAGGTCAAGCTCCGTGCCTGGACGAGTGTAGGAACTGCCGGCAGAGCTCTCCCCAGGAAGTTATGGAACCCTGGGGGAGGTTCATGAGCCAAGACCAGGCTGGGCCGGTCAAGGCGACGGGGAAGTAGTTGGCCATGACGGCCTCATCCCCTCCTGCAGTAAGGACGGCGGTGGAGTAGATCTGGAGGAACTCCGCCGGGTTGACGCTGCCATCGTACTTCTCGGGCAGGTGCGGCCGAAACTTGCGCGGTCACCTCGCGAAGCGAAGGTGGGGCGCCAGGGCCGCACATCCTGCCCCTGTTGCTGCAGGTGTTGGTGCTGCGAACGCTTGGTTCGCTGCTGGCACAGTGTACCCCGGTATGGGCAAGGCTGCGCCATAGACCGGGGGCGCCGTTTGCAGGGCATATTGCTATGGCATATGCTGCGTGGCGTATGCCTGGGGCAGAGTTCGCGTGGAGAAAGTCTGCGCCTCAGGCAGGGTTGAGGCAGTCGTCATGCTGACGCCGGCCTCTTGGCTGCGACGCCTTTCTCGTCGTCGCTCGAGGAACACTCGGGCGTCTTGGCCCAAGTGGCATCATTCCAGCTCAGTCCTTAGATCCGTCGACGGAAGCCTGGTGGAGCTGGAACCCGCCGTCTGTCCGTCAACTGTCGGCGTGCGCGTCAGCGACACAGCCGGTTGGCCGGAGCGTCGTCCCCGCCGAAGTCGAGGGTTTGCAGCGGCGACGACGAGACGGTCTACCTCGCGAATCCACTGCTGGGTCGCTGAATGGGGCGCGTCCCCAGCAGGTGGGTTGTGCAGTAGCGCTCTTGCTGTAGCCAGCGCACCCCCGTGGGGAACGCTCAGCGCTGCAGAAGATCTCACGCTAGTCGGAGCCTGCATTGCCGGAGTCGGCTGCTGGCTTCCTGCTTGCGCCGACACACTCCGTCCTTAGTGTGTCGACACGTATTCCCCGCTAGTCACGGTCCGTCGTGAACGCGGGGGAGGAGAGCTTGCCGCTGAAGGAAGCTTCGTCATCTTCGTCGGCAAAAACTCGTCGCGCAAGGGAAAAGCCCCCTTCCTTGCGCGCCAAATGTCAAAGTGTGTGGTCGACACTTCCCCCGGACCTGCTCTGGGCAGCCCGCGGAGGTTCTTTTTCGGAGGGGCTAGTCGCTTGCAGAGAGCTTAAGCGTAAGGGACGAGTGAGGGAGGAGCTTGACATGGCAAGTTTTACGTGGTTCGGGCCGCCGGAGCGTAAAACCCTACGTCCACGGTGAGCAGAGGTGCTCGCTGTATTGCTTGTTGCTCAGAACCGGAGTCCTGAGCTTGAGGATGAGTTATGCCTAGGGTGTGAGTTGCTGGAGTGCGAACCCCCGCTAACGTTGCCTACCCGAGCCTTTTATAGTCCAAGGCTCGAGCGGCTTACAAGGGGGACCCGGGACCCGACAGGTGGTCCCGGGGAGATTTTCTGCCGACTATCGTATCCGTAGTTATGTTGGTTGTTGTCTCTGGTGAAGGCTTCCGAGTCTTTGTTCTGCCGCCCTGCCCATGCCGCAAGCTAGTCATAGTGGTTGATGACGGCAGGGGCGGTAGGGGATGTCTTATCGCTGTGTTTATTGGCTGGCAGGTTCTGACACGGTGCGCCAGTCTGCGATGCGACTGGACGCAACGGCACCTAACAGAGGCATGCTCCGCGTCTTGGGAAGGCGCGGGCCTTGAATACCTTGTACGGTAAAGGCATGGCGCGCCTTTACTCCTGCTGCCTACCGCGCCGGGCGGCAGCACTGCTCTGCTGGCCACGTGTCGGACCCGGGGCTCTCCTCTGAGAAGAGGGGGAGCTTCGGCTCTACTGGACACGTGGAGCCTTCGGAGCTCACCCCCACGGAGGGGGGCGAGGTCCGGTCTTCCGGGCCACGTGGCAGGCCCAGAGCTATCCTTTGAGGAGAGGAGAGCCCCGGCCCTGCCCGACACGTGGCGCCTTCGGAGCTCGCCCCTGCAGAGGGGGCGAGGTCCGACCTCCTGGGCCACGTGGCAGGCTCGGAGCTATCCTCCGTGGGGAGGGGAGCTCCGGCCCCGCTGGACACGTGGCGCCTTCAAACCTCGCCACTGCAGAGGGGCGAGGTCCTTAGGAAGTTTTACTCTGTGCGCGCGGGTACCCGGTATTGAGGGTACCGACAACGTTCATCAGGGAGGATGTTTCTTTCAAGTAATCCCGGATCTCCGTGATCCATGCATCGGGTCTGACTTGAGCTTCTGGATCTTGAGCGCTGGGTTGCACGGAGTCCCCAGTGACGCTTACGATCCTTGGTGGCGTCCATGGCTGTAGGGCCGCCGGGACCGCCAGCTTCGAGGTGCTGGTCCAGCCCCTTTCGCCCGGCTCGGCAGGCCGGGCTGTGGGCCGCAGCAACGTCCTCTCGAAGACTCGTTCAGGCACAGGGGCTCCGGTGGAGGCCTTCATTGAGAGGTCGTCAGCTGCGGCATTGCCAGCGCACGGTACGTGGCGCAGGTCCAAGGCGAGGAAGTCTTTCTCCAACATCTGCACGTGGAGCAGATAAGCAGCTAGCTGTGGGTCATTGCAGGAGCATTCACCCTTAACTTTCTTGATAACTAGCTGGGAGTCGCCCTGTGCCAACAACTGGCGAGCGCCCAGAGACAGGGCTGTCTTTAGGCCAAAGATGAATGCTTCATACTCTGCCATGTTGTTGGTTGCCTTGAAATTGAGACGCACCATATACCCAAACTGCTCCCCCGATGGCATGAGAAGCAGTACACCGGCACCAGCCCCCTGTTTCACGAGGAGCCGTCGAAGAAGAGCGTCCAGTGAGGCCCGGTGAAGACCGGAGCTCGGTGCTTTGGTTCACCGTCTTCTTGGCCTCCTGGGTCAGCCTTCGTTGGTGTCCACTCAGCCACGAAATCAGCCAGTGCTTGGCTCTTGACTGCATGACGAGGAAGGAACTCCAGCTCAAACTCCGCCAGCTCCGCTGCCCATTTAGCGACATTGCCAGTCGCATGGTGGCTGTGAAGGATAGCCTTCAGCAGATAGGAGGTGACCACCGAGACCCGGTGGGCTTGGAAGTAGTGGCGGAGCTTCCTGGACGCCACGAGCACTGCATACAGCAGCTTGTGGACCTCCAGGTACCTTGTCTTGGCGTCATTGAGGACTTCGCTGATGTAGTAGACAGGCCTCTGGATGGTCCGGACCCTCCCTCCAAGGCCATAGATGTCTTCATCCATTGGCTCAGGCCTACCGGAGGTGGGTGGGTCCAGGGGGGCTGCCGGGAGCTGGGACTCAAAGGCTCCCAAGCCGCCTTGGACCTCCGGGAGGTCCCGCTGGTTTTCTGGGAGCTTCGGGAGGTCCCGTTGGGCCTCCGGGAGGTCCCGTTGGGCCTCCGGGAGGTCTCGTTGGTCCTCCGGGAGGTTGTCATGGAGGTCCGGGGGTCCGTCTTGGACCTTTGGGGGATTGTCTTGAAGGTCCGGGAGGCCGTCTTGGACCTCCGGGGTTTCCTGGTGCCTGTCTCTTGCTACCGGAGCAGGCTGTGGTGATGAGAGGTCCGGCCGCTTTGCGACGAGGACCATACTCAGCACTTCAGTTGTCGCCGCGATGTAGAGCAACAAATGCTCTTCGGGCTTGGGGGCTACCATGCTCATCAGGAGTTGCTTCAACTCCTGGAAAGCTTCTTCTGCTTCGTCGGTCCAAGCAAATGGACCGGATTTGCACAGGAGCTTAAAGAAGGGGAGCGCTCACTCTGCTAACCTCGGTATAAACCGACTCAGCGCGGCTAGGCATCCCGTGAGTTTCTGGACTTCTTTGATGAGGGCGGGTGGCCGCATCAAGTCGATGGCCTTGATCTTCTCTGGGTTGGCCTCAATTCCTCGGTGTGAGACCAGGAATCCTAAGAGTTTTCCAGAGGATACGCCGAACACACACTTGTCGGGGTTCAGCTTGGTGCGCCTAGAGCGCAGTTTGTCAAAGACTAAGGCCAGGTTATCTAGTAGGGATGAACTCTACCTGACCTTGACAACGATGTCATCGACATACACCTCAACTAAGTCTCTTATTAACTCCCCGAAGGTTTTGTGCATTGCACGTACAAAGGTGGGATGAGCATTCTTTAGGCCATAAGGCATAGAGACATAACAGTACAGGCCGTCTACTGTGATGAAGGAGGTGTGCTCTTCATCTTCTCTAGACATAGGGATCTGATGGAAACCCGAGTAGGTGTCTAGGAAGCACAGCGTATCGCAGCCCGATGTCGAGTCTACTATTTGATCTATTCTAGGGAGAGGGAATGGATCTTTGGGACATGCCTTATTGAGACTGGTGTAGTCGAAGCACATCCGGAGCTTCCCGCCGGCCTTCAGGACAACAACGGGGTTCGCCAACCACCGGGGGTGGTGGACTTCCCGTATGAGGCCAGCGTCCAGCAGCTTCTTGATTTCTTCCCGGATGAAGTTTTGCCGCTCGATGGACTGCTTGCGGGGCTTCTGTTGGACTGGCCGGGCGTCGGGGAAGACCTTCAAGTGGTGCTCGATCACCTTCCTAGGGATCCCCGGCATCTGTGATGGCTGCCATGCAAACACGTCGACGTTGTGCCGGAGGAAGGTGACGAGTGCACCTTCCTATTTGCTATCCAGGCCCCCGGCAACCCGGGTGGTCTGGGTGGCATCGGCGCCGACTTGGACGAGCTTCAGGGGGACGTCGCCCTCGTCGAGGGGTTGCACACGGGGTGCTGTGGTAGAGGCACGGTGGCGTGCACTCGGGTGGAGCCGGTCCGGTTCTGCACTGCCAGGGGCTGGTGCTCTAGCTGTCGCAAGTGCTTGGAGCTTTTCCAAGGCTGACACTGCAGCAGTGCAGTCTCCACGAATCCTGAGGACGCCTGTTGGCGTAGGCATCTTCAAGACGAGGTAGCCGTAGTGGGCTACTGCCATGAATCGGTACAGGGCTTGCCTGCCAATTATGGCATTGAAGGGGAGGTCGATCTCTACCACATCGAACAGAATGTACTCTGTCCGATAGCTGTCCGGTGCCCCAAAGGTCACCGGAAGGCTGATGTTGCCGTAGGGAATGACCTGTCCCGGCCCTACCCCTGAGAACGTGCTCGATGGGGTGAGCTTGGCCATCGGGATCTGCAGCTTCTGGAAAGCTGCGCAACTGATAAGGTTCAGTCCAGCCCCGCCATCCACTAGAACGTGGTACATCCTCACGTTGGTGATGGTGGGCGCTACCAAGAGCGGTAGTTGGCCGGCCCCAGCCATGTTCCGGGGGCAGTAGGTGGCATCGAAGCTGATGGGGGTTCCCATCCACTTGAGGTGCGGCGCGGCACTTGGGAGGGGAGCCACCGACGCTACCACTCGGCGCAGGGTCTTAACCGTGCTTTGGGACGAGGGGTCAGCGGACCCACCGTAGATGACGTATAGCATCTTCCGGCGCTCGTCATCACTGGAGCTGGAGTCCTCATGGTTGCGCACCGCCTTCACGGCGCGCTGAGGCTCCTGGAACTCCACTTGGTGGTCGACGTTGTCTGGGGCGTCGACCTTCTGCTTGCCCTTCCTTTGACGGTAGGGTGGGGCATCAGTTCGAAGCTGCTTCCCTCTCCGGAAGCGCTCCGTGAGCTTCTGTATCTCGCGCCACTCGGCAGCAGTATGGTAACTGGTGCCGTGCACGGGGCATAGCTCAACTTGGTCACCATCTGGAGCTGGTGACTGTCGCTGCCTTTTGTCGGGGCGTGGCCCCCGAGCCCCAATGGGTGCCGCTGCTGCGGAAACGGGAGCCGCGGCCAGTGGCTTCATCTTGCCACCGCCCCGGTTCTTGATCTTCTCGCCGCTTCCTATGGAAGCGGCGCCAGATCCTGGCTGCCCTCATGACTCAGAGGCTGGCAGGGAGTGCCAGTTCCGCCCTTCTGCTGCTCTGGCGCACTTGTCCGCCAGGCTGAAGAGCTCTGAGACGTCGCGGACCTCTCTGGTCACGAGCTTCTCAAGCATCTTCTTGTCCTGGACGCTTTGCCGGAACGCCACAACCACAGAAGCATTTTGCATATGTGGGATGGTGTTCCGTACCTAGGAAAACCGCTGGATGAAGGAGCGTAGCGATTCTCCAGGTTGTTGCTGGACGGCGTGGAGGTCGAGCTCCGTGCCAGGCCGGGTGTAGGAGCAGCCGAAGTTGGCGGTGAACTGCCGGCAGAGCTCTCCCCAGGAGGTTATGGAACCCTGGGGGAGGTTCATGAGCCAAGACCGGGCTGGGCCAGTTAAAGCAACGGGGAAGTAGTTGGCAATGACGGCCTCGTCCCCTCCTGCAGCAAGGACGGCGGTGGAGTAGATCTGGAGGAACTCCGCCGGGTTGACGCTGCCGTCGTACTTCTTGGGCAGGTGCGGCTGAAACTTGCGCGGCCACCTCGCGAAGCGAAGGTGGGGCGCCAGGCCCGCACATCCTGCTCCTGTTGCTGCAGGCGTTGGTGCCGCGAACGCTTGGTTCGCTGCTGGCACCGTGTACCCCGGTATGGGCAAGGCTGCGCCATAGACCGGGGCGCCGTTTGCCGGGCATGTGGCTGTGGCATATGCTGCGCGGCGTATGCCTGGGGCAGAGATCGCGTGGCGAAAGTCTGCGCCTCAGGCAGGGTCGAGGCAGACGTCATGCTGTCGCCGGCCTCTTGCCTGCGACGCCTTTCTCGTCGTCGCTCGAGGAACACTCGGGCATCTTGGCCCAAGTGGCATCGTTCCAGCTCTGTCCTCAGGTCCGTCGATGGGAGCCTGGTGGAGCTGGAATCCGCCGTCTGCCCGTCAACCGTTGGCGTGCGCGTCAGCGACACAGCCGGTTGGCCGGAGCGTCGTCCCCGCCGAAGTCGAGGGTTTGCGGCTGTCGGTACCCGCGATATGGGGTACCCCCACGCACAGGGGAAAATGCCTAAGGAACTCGCCCTTCTCCGCAGGGAGAGCTCCGAAGGCGCCACGCGTCCGGCGGGACCGGACCTCCCTCTCCTCAGAGGAAAGCTCCGGGCCGCCACGTGGCATACAGAAGCCGGACCTCCCCCCTCCGCGGGAGAGAGGTCCGAAGGCGCCACGTGTCCAGCAGGGCCGGACCTCCCTCTTCTCAGAGGAGAGCTCCGGGCTTGCCATGTGGCCGACAGAAGCCGGACCTCCCCCTCCGCAGGGAGAGGTCCGGAGGCTCCACGTGTCCTGCAGGGCCGGACCCCCCTCTCCTCTGAGGAGGGCTCCGGGCCCGCCACGTGTCTAGCACAAGAACGCCGCCTGCCTCCAAGCGGTAGGCAGCGGGCGTAGAGTCGCCCCATACCTTGCCCGTACAAGGTATTCAAGGCCCGCACCTTCCCAAGACGCGGAGACGCGGAGCACGCCTCTGTCAGGTGCCATTGCGCCCAGTCGCATCACAGACTAGCGCGCAGTGTCAGAGCCTGCCACCCAATAAACGCAGCGACAGGACATCCCATGCCGCCCCCGCCGTCATCAACCACTACGACTAGCATGCGGCATGGGCAGGGCTGCAAGGCGAGGACTCAGAAGCCTTCGCCAGAGACAACGACCGACATAACTGCAGATACGGTAGATAACAGTCAATCTCCCCGGGACCACCTGTCGGGTCCCGGGCCCCCCTTGTAAGCCACCCGAGTCTTAGACTATAAAAGGCTCGGGTAGGTGACGTTAGCAAGGGTTAGCACTCTAGTCATTCGCATCCAAGGTGTAACTCATCCCCAAGCTCAGGACTCCGGTTCTGAGCAACAAGCAATAGAGCAAGCTCCATAGATCGCCGTGGACGTAGGGTTTTACGCTCCAGCGGCCTGAACCACGTAAAACTCGTCGTGTCAAGCTCTTCCTAACTCGTCCATACGCTCAAGCTCTCCGCATGTGACTAGCCCCACCGAAAAAAGAACCTCCGCGGGCTGCCTAGTGCAGGCCCGGGGGAAGTGTCGACCGAACACTTCGACATTTGGCGCGCCAGGTATGGGAAGACGCCTTGGGTCTTCCAAGACGAGCCCGGGTCCACCTACCCCTTGAAGGCCTTAGCCAGAAGGGGAGAACTCTCCGGGGGCGCTCAGGAGAAGCCGCGCAGGACCTGATCCAGCGTGAAGATGACAACCTCGTCGACGAGGCTCGGCTGCAGGTAACACCCCACAACGCACGGTCTCGGCTGCTGCTCTAGCACTACCGCTAAAGAACCAAACGCGTTAGGGACCTGCAGAAAGGCAACCTGGTGTCGCGGCACGCACTTTCCCGAGAAGGACCTATAAACTCTCCCCCAGCCGGGAAGGTCCCTTCTGAATCACGAAAGCTGCCGCCCCAGGTACACATGCCATTCAACCGAGTGTGGGATCCGTTCCCAAAACCCTTTGGCATGGAACAACACTGTAAGTCCTATCCCCCGAGCATTAGTAGAACAGGGTCATTCCCTTCTGTAATAAATCCCATAGAGTTTAGGAACAGCGCTTGGGGCAGCTAAGTCCCAAGGGACGGTCCAGGACTACGTCCAGCTTAGCCTGGTTCTGACCCTAAGCGCGTAGAGTCTTGCTTCCCTTGTAGACGAGGCGGGTCATTGCCTCCATGTACAGCCAGACTTCCACCTATGGGCATTAACACAGAAACTTGTTCTACTTCGCTCTCTCTCATGTGCTCATTTAAATTATGCATTAATTTTTATGATCACACTATCTATGTATGTTCATCGTACATCTAGCTCCCTCTCTCCCGCGCTCATCCATAGTCAGCATTCGCTATCCTACCGAGGGCGGTTGCGCTTGAGGCACCTGCCGATGGCCAAGTGAGTCTCTCGGGCCTCCCCCAGTCAGGTGTTGCGGTGCCAGTTGGTCACCTCCAGGAAAGTCCTGCGTTGTGCATGGGGGGTCCAGGGTGCGTATCCCGCTTAGCCGGCTCCGTGCCCAAAGCGTGCGCATCCTGCCCTCTGGAGGTACAGGGGAGTACAACCGCTTTGCCTGGTCATGAACCCAAAGCATGTGCACTCTGCTTCCCCGGCGCACGGCCCGGTACTAGGGATCGTACGGCCGTACCCGGACGTCGGAGGGAGCTGGAGCTCCGGTGCCTCGCGCACAGAATTGCCCAAGCCCCGTATAACGGATCAGGATTGTAAGCCGAATAAGACTAGGAGACGGGAGGGGAGGACCCCCTGAGGAGAATTACGTTTCCTCTGCCTGTGTGCAGGACCTCCAGGTTACGGCAACGGGGACTGCACGAAGCGGGGGGAAAGGAGCTACCAACTACTCCGGCATAGGACTGGAAGGACCGGGCCCCGCCCCTTCAGCAGGGGCGAGGCCCGAAGGCCCCACGTGTCCAGCAGGCCCAGAGCTCCCGCCTCCCCTGAGGGGGGCTCTGGACTCGCCACCTGGCAGGCGGAAACCGGACCTCCCCCTCGGCGGGGGGGGGGGGGGGGGGGGGGGCTCCGAAAGCCCCACGTGTCCAGCAGGGCCAGAGCTCCCGCCTCCTCAGGAGGGGCTCCGGACCCGCCACGTGGCCGGCAGATCTGGACCTCCCCATAGGGCGAGATCCGGAGACCCCCGGGGGCCCCTAATACAGTTAGGACCCGGAGAAGGTGTCTGTGCAGAGCTCCGAGATTGGTGAAGGCCTCTGAGTACCTTGCGGAGCTAAGGACTCAGTCAGGCAAAGCCAAGAAGGAGAGGAAAGGCATCACAGAAACAAACATTCAAGAGAGTCTATTTATGCGAGGCTCCATGAGCTAGACTACAGACTCGATAAAAAGGGAGAAATAAGTCCTAGGGTCCTCCCGGCTCACGCCGGAACCTAGCGGCTACAAGGGTGGCCACGTCCTCGACTTCAGTCCTGGCAGCTTCCTCCCGCTCCGCGGCTGGGCCCTCTCTCGCTGGCTCCAGAGAGAAAGAACGGTCGCTGCTCTTGAAGCATGCCAGCACATGTGAGGCGACCTCTAAGGCCAGGCCGCGTCCCTCGGCCTCAAGCTCGCTGGCGACCACCGAGTCTAGCCTGTCCAGCTTGGCGCCGATCGACTCCAGCGTGGGGATCACCTCCGCCACCTTCAACGCAGGAGCCGCTGCCCTCACCGGACTGAAGCCAAGAGGGATCAGGGCGGACCCCGCTCGATTAACGAAGCTTGAGACCGCATGCGCCTTGGAGGACCGCAAGGCCGAGAGCTCCTCCACCTCGCGGCGGGCTGCCTGCAGGGCCTCTTGGTTTCTCTCGGAGAATTCCTTCTCCTTGGCCACCAGGGAGCTTTCCCGAAGGTGGAGAGTCTTGGCGAGCCGCTCCAACTCAGAAGCCTTGAAGTCGGCGGCCAACTCCCGATCCAGGACCGCCCGGCGTTCGCAGGAGGCCTGTTCCTCCCTCATGTCGAGGTCTGCCTTCTGAATCTCTAGCTCTTCGGTCCGAGCTCGCAGGTCATCCTCGCCCGCCGCCAGCTGCGCAGCGACCCTCTCCGCCTCGGCTGCCGTGGAACGCTCCCGTTCCTCAACGACGAGTTTACGGCGCTCCAACAGCTGCCGTATCTCCTCCGCAGCAGAGAGGCTCTCCTCAGCCCGGGCGTGTGCCTCCAGGGCCTCCCTGTTGATCTGCCGTGATTCGGCGTCCATGCGGTCGACAGACTGCTTCAGCCGGTTGAGGAGCACTTCCCTGAAGTCAAGCAACTCCTGCCTGGAGTCGAGCTCGCTCTTGACCTTCGCGGTCCACTCCCGCAAAAGGTTCCCCCAGGTGAGGAGGCGATCCCGTTCAACCATGTGCTCCTCCCGCTCGCGACCAAGTGCGGCCAAGACCTGCCGGACGCTCGTTTAGGCAAGCGCGAAGGCATCCGCCAGAGGCAATGGAGCAGCAGAGGCTGGGGCAGCTCCCCCGACCTCCTCCATCACCTCATCCTCAAGAGGAGTCGATGCACCAGCGACCGAGACGAGACGCCGGTCAGGAGAAGCTGGCGCCGGGGCTCCGGCAGCCGGACCTGCCGGACTCTCCCTAGCTTCTGGCTTCTTGACCTGTGGAGAGGGACGAGCCGGGGAAGGCGGCGCTGGAATAGAGGCCGGGCAGCCTGGTGCAGGGTCGACCCGCGCTGGCCTGGGGGCCGCGGCGGCCGTCTCGGCAGGAAGAGATGACGCCGCCGCGGAGTCCGGGCACACCGGAACAGGAGAAGCTCGCGCTGACTTGGGGGCCGCGGCAGCTGTCCCAGTTTCCGAGCGCAACGGCGCTGACTCCCCGCCAGTTGGGGTGCGGCCGGGAAGCGCGAACACTCCAGCGGGCTCTGAACCCCGACTTCCGAGCCGGGGTAGGACTCCTAGAGCCCGCCGCCGTCACTGACGGCCGCTCCGCAGTCGCTTGAACTGGCGGAACAGGGGACGCCCCAGAAGCTCCCCTCAACGCATCAGCCCGGGGCCTCTTTGAGTCGCCACCGGAAGGAGTGCCATCTCCAGAAACAGGAGATGCAGGCACCCCAGGTTCCCGACTTGGCACAGACGCCGCCACTGGAGGAGATCGAGCGCGCTTCTTCTCTGGTGGCGGGTTGGAGGCCATGACGAGGGAGGACTCAAAGGCAAGAAGACAAAGGCACAAGAGTCCAAGAAAAAGTGCTGGGAAGTGCGAAGGGAAGCCACAATGTGGGTAAGATCCCCTCTAAAAACTTTCCGGGTGCAATTCCAAGCGATTCGAAACTCTTCGAATACGCCGCATCGGCAACCGCTTCGGCTCCAAGACCGAGCGCCGATGACAGGTGGACCCAAGCCGCCCAACTGAAGCGGTGGGTCAAGCAGTCAGTCTCCTAAGAAGACAAGCCGACAAGGCACTCCGGCGGTTCCCGAAGAAAGCGACGCAACGTGCAGAAGTTGCAGTCTTGGGAACCGCCACAGTAAAAGCAACCATCAAGTGGGCGCACGCTCCCACGATCCCGCGGCCGTTCGTGCTCCGGCAGCGGTCAATGCGGGACTTAGAGAAAGTGCGCGGATCAGAAGAGACGGAGGTCTCACCTCGGGCTCGCTATCTCCCCCGAGATAGGCCCGGGGGCCACTGTCGGTACCCGCGATATGGGGTACCCCCGCCACAGGGGAAAATGCCTAAGGAACTCGCCCTTCTTTGCAGGGAGAGCTTCGAAGGCGCCACGCGTCCGGCGGGGCCGGACCTCCCTCTCCTCAGAGGAAAGCTCCGGGCCCGCCATGTGGCATACAGAAGCCGGACCTCCCCCCTCCGGGGGAGAGAGGTCCGAAGGCGCCACGTGTCCAGCAGGGCCGGACCTCCCTCTTCTCAGAGGAGAGCTCCGGGCTTGCCACGAGGCCAACAGAAGCCGGACCTCCCCATCCGCGGGGAGAGGTTCGGAGGCTCCACGTGTCCTGCAGGGCCAGACCCCCCTCTCCTCTGAGGAGGGCTCCGGGCCCGCCACGTGTCTAGCAGAAGAACGCCGCCTGCCCCCGAGCGGTAGGCAGCGGGCATAAAGTCGCCCCATACCTTGCCCGTACAAGGTATTCAAGGCCCGCGCCTTCCCATGACGCGGAGACGCGGAGCACGCCTCTGTCAGGTGCCGTTGCGCCCAGTCGCATCACAGACTAGCGCGCAGTGTCAGAGCATGCCAGCCAATAAACGCAGCGACAAGACATCCCATGCCGCCCCCGCCGTCATCAACCACTACGACTAGCATGCGGCATGGGCAGGGCTTCAAGGCGAAGACTCAGAAGCCTTCGCCAGAGACAACGACCGGCATAACTGCAGATACGGTAGATAACAGTCAATCTCCCCGGGACCACCTGTCGGGTCCCGGGCCCCCCTTGTAAGCCACCCGAGTCTTAGACTATAAAAGGCTCGGGTAGGCGATGTTAGCAAGGGTTCGCACTCTAGCCATTCGCACCCAAGGTGTAACTCATCCCCAAGCTCAGGACTCCGGTTCTGAGCAACAAGCAATACAGCGAGCTCCATAGCTCGCCGTGGACGTAGGGTTTTACGCTCCGGCGGCCTGAACCACGTAAAACTCACCGTGTCAAGCTCTTCCTAACTCGTCCATATGCTCAAGCTCTCCGCAAGTGACTAGCCCCACCAAAAAAAGAACCTCCGCGGGCTGCCCAGTGCAGGCCCGGGGGAAGTGTCGACCGAACACTTCGACAGCGGCGGCGACGACGAGACGGTCTACCTCGCGAATCCACTGCTGGGTCG
Organism: Neostapfia colusana; assembly: GCA_030760725.1. Lineage (NCBI taxonomy): Eukaryota > Viridiplantae > Streptophyta > Magnoliopsida > Poales > Poaceae > Neostapfia > Neostapfia colusana. Next base: position 18,556,045 of record JASWHV010000003.1, read on the forward strand.
CTGACTGAGGCACGTGCCTAGCAGGTGGATTGTGCAGTAGCGCTCTTGCTGCAGCTAGCGCGCCCCAGTGGGGGACGCTCATCACTGTAGAAGATCTCACGCTAGCTGGAGCCTGCGTTGCCGGAGTCGGCGCTGCCGGAGTCGGCTGCTGGCTTCCAGATTGTGCCTACACACTCCGTCCAAAGTGCGTTGAGACGTAGTCCCCGCTTGTCATGGTCCATCGTGAACGCGGGGGAGGAGAGTTTGCGCTGAAGGAAGCTTCGTCATCTTCGTCGGCAGAAACTCGTCGCGCAAAAGAAAAGCCCCTACCTGGTGCGCCAAATGTCGAAGTGTGTGGTCGACGCTTCCCCCGGACCTGCTCTGGGCAGCCGGCGGAGGTTCTTTTTGGAGGGGCTAGACACTTGCGGAGAGCTTTAGTGTTAGGGACGAGTGAGGGAGAAGCTTGACACAGCGAGTTTTACGTGGTTCGGGCCGCCGGAGCGTAAAACCTTACGTCCACGGTGAGCAGAGGTGCTCGCTGTATTGCTTGCTGCTCAGAACCGGAGTCCTGAGCTTGAGGGTGAGTGATGTCTAGGGTGCGAGTTCACAGAGTTTGAACCCTTGCTAACGTTGTCTACCCGAGCCTTTTATAGTCCAAGGCTCGTGTGGCTTACCAGGGAGGCCCGGGACCCGACAGGTGGTCCCGGGGAGATTGTCTGCCGACTATCGTATCTGCAGTTATGTCGGTAGTTGTCTCTGGCGAAGGCTTCCGAGTCTTCGTTCTGCCGCCCTGCCCATGCTGCAAGCTAGTCGTAGTGGTTGATGATGGCAGAGGCGGCAGGGGATGTCTTGCTGCTGTATTTATTGGTGGGCAGGCTCTGACATGGCGCGCCAGTCTGCGATGTGACTGGGCACAACGGCACCTGACAGAGGTGTGCTCCACGTCTCCGCGTCTTGGGAAGGCGCGGGCCTTGAATACCTTGTACGGGCAAGGTATGGCGTGTCTTCACGCCCGCCGCCTACCGCGCGGGGGAATGCAGCGTTGTCCTGCTGGCCACGTGACGGGCCCGGAGCTCTCCTCTGAGGAGAGGGAGGTCCGGCACCGCGGGACACGTGGAGCCTTCGGAGCTCTCCCCGCGGAGGGGGGAGGTCCGTCTTCTGCCGGCCACGTGGCGGGCCCGAAGCTCTCCTCTGAGGATAGGGAGGTGCGGCCCCGCGGGACATGTGGCGCCTTCAGAGCTCTCCCCGCGGAGGGGGAGGTCCGGCTGCTGCTGGCCACGTGGCGGGTCCGGAGCTCTCCTCTGAGGAGAGGGAGGTCCGGCCCCGCTGGATACGTGGCGCCTTCGGAGCTCTGCCTACGGAGAAGGGCGAGATCTTAGGCATTTTCCCCTGTGCGCGGGGGTACCCCATATCGAGGGTACCGACAACCGTCTCCGTGGCCCCCTGGGTTAGTATTCGTTGGCGTCCACTCGGCCACGAAGTCAGCCAGTGCTTGGCTCTTGACTGCGTGGCGAGGAAGGAAGTCCAGCTCAAACTCCGCCAATTCCGCTGCCCATTTAGCGACATTGCTGGTCGCGTTGGGGCTGTGAAGGATTGCTGTCGAAGTGTTCAGTCGACACTTCCCCCGGGCCTGCACTGGGCAGCCCGCGGAGGTTCTTTTTTCGGTGGGGCTAGTCTCTAGCGGAGAGCTTGCGCAGATGGACAAGTTAGTAAGAGCTTGACACGGCGAGTTTTACGTGGTTCAGGCCGCTGGAGCGTAAAACCCTACGTCCACGGCGAGCTATGGAGCTCGCTGTATTGCTTGCTGCTCAGGACCGGAGGCCTGAGCTCGGGGGTGAGTTACAGCTTGAGAGTGTATGGCTAGCGTATGAGTTGCAAAGTGCGAACCCTTGCTATCGTCGCCTACCGGAACCTTTTATAGTCCAAGACTCAGGCGGCTTACAAGGGGAGCCGGGACCCGACAGGTGGTCCCGGGAAGATTGTCTATTATCTACCGTATCTGCAGTTATGCCGGTAGTTGTCCCTGGTCGAAGGCTTCTGAGTCTTCATCTTGCCGCCCTGCCCATGCCGCATGCTAGTCGTAGTGGTTGATGACGGCGCAGGCGGCATGGGATGTCTTGTCGTGGTGTTTATTGGCTGGCAGGTTCTGACACCGCGCGTCAGTCTGTGATGCGACTGAGCGCAATGGCACCTGACAGAGGCGTGCTCCGCGTCTCCGCGTCTTGGGAAGATGCGGGCCTTGAATACCTTATACGGGCAAGGTATGGGGCGTCTTTACGCCCGCTGCCTATCTCTCGGGGGCAGGCAGCACCGTTCTTCTGGCCATGTGGCGGGCCCGAGCCCTTCTCAGAGGAGAGGAGGGTCCGGCCTGCGGGGCACGTGGAGCCTCCGGACCTCTCCCCTCGGAGGGGGAGGCTCGGCTTCTGTCGGCCATGTGGCGGGCCCGGAGCTCTCCTCTGAGGAGAGGGAGGTCCGGCCCCGCTGGACGCGTGGCGCCTTCGGACCTCTCTCCCGCGGAGGGGGAGGTCCGGCTCCTGTATGCCATGTGGCGGGCCCGGAGCTCTCCTCTGAGGAGAGGGAGGTCCGGCCCCGCCGGACGCGTGGTGCCTTCGGAGCTCTCCCTGCGGAGAAGGGCGAGTTCCTTAGACATTTTCCACTGTGCGCGGGGGTACCCCATATCGAGGGTACCGACAGTGGCCCCCGGGCCCATCTCGGGGGAGATAGCGAGCCCGAGGTGGGACTTCGTCTCTTCTGATCCGCGCACTTTCTTGTATTGAGTACTCCCTGTGCTGGAAGGGTCTTGACGGCTTCGGTGTTCAGCCTCTTAGGAGAGGGTGAAGCCTGGCATCGGAGCTCGGCCCAGCTGTGGGGGCGGAGGTCCGGAAGCCATCGGAGCTAAGGCCAGCGAAGGGCGTGAGGTCCGGCATCAGCGCTCGCCTCTGAAAGGAGGGCGAGGGCTGGCCTCGGAGCTCGGTCTGGCTGTGGAGGCGGAGTCCGGAAGTCATCGGAGCTCAGGCCAACGAAGGTCGTGAGGTCCGGCATCAGCGCTCGCCTCTGAAAGGAGGGCGAGGGCTGGCCTCGGAGCTCGGCCCAGCTGTGGGGGCGGTGTCTGGCACTGCTCAGTGGTCCCCCCTTTCCTATCCCTTAGTCTCATTTGGCTTACTGTCCCAGGCCGGAATACGGGGCTTGGGTAATCCAGTGCACTTGGTCCCGGAGGTCTGGCCCCAGCCCCAGTCAGGGTGTAACCGCCCGGCCCCCTGGTACTCAGACCGTAGCGCCGGGAGGCAGAGTGCGCATGCTTTGGGTGCAAGATCGGGCAAAGCAAGGCTCCTGACCCCCCGTTCTAGCGTAGGTCTTTTCTCGGAGGAGACCAACTGGCGGTGCAGTACCCTTATAGGGGGGGGGTCCAAAAGGCCACCGGGCCTCTGGCAGGTACCCCAAGCACTACCGCCTTCGGCAGGACGGCAAATATCGACTATGCATGAGAGCCGGAAAGAGGAGCCGAGTGTACAATGGACGCACACTGTCTAGAGCGTGGGGAGGTGTTCATATTAATTAATGCGTAATTTAAATAAACACCTAAGTAAGCATGGTGAACTTACTGGGTAGCGTCGGAGCGCCTGTCTTCACGCAGAGCGGGTCATGCGTGGCTTCGTCGTACGCCGGACACGGGGGGACCCCCATGGCTATATCAGGGGGAAGCATGGCTTCGGCCCCGCATACCATGTGGAAGGGTAGTTCCCGTGACCCGGCCCTGGGAAGTCCGGCTGGCCCTCGACATGGAGGAGCCTGTATCCCCCGACGGCTCTGGGTGCGCGTATGCACCGGTTGTGTGGGTCTGCTTGGCGTGGACCTGGCACGCATTGCATCCCTAACCGGTTTGAGGGCGTCCAGGTGGCTCTCGGTCAGTAGGAGCCATGCCGGGTGGCTTAACCGACCAACGTGCGGGACGATGAGCGTTCCCAGCACTCGCCTCCTTGGACTACTGCGAGCTAATCGCAGCCTTCCTCCTGGGTTATGCACCGCAATAGGATGTCGTGGCGCCACGCCAGTAAAGATACCAGCGCGTAGCACTTAGCCATCCGCACCACCCGTTCAGCGGATGCACGTTCATCAGGAAGGATGTCCTTCAAGGAGTCCCGGACCTCCGTGGTCCATGCATCGGGACTACTTGAGCTTCTGGATCTTGAGCGCTGGGTTGCACGGAGTCCCCAGTGACTCTTACGATCCTTTGGCGGCATCCAGGGCCGCCGGGACTGCCTAGCTTCGAGGCACTGGTTCAGCCCCCTTCGCCCGGCTCGGTGGGCCGGGCTGTGGACCGCAGCAAAGTCCTCTCGAAGACTCCTTCGTGCGCAGGGGCTCCGATGGAGGCTTTCGTTGAGAGGTCGTCAGCTGCGGCCGTGCAAGCGCGCGGTGCATGGCGCAGGTCCAAGGCGAGGAATTCTTTCTCCAACATCCGCACGTGAAGCAGATAAGCAGCTAGCTGTGGGTCATTGCAGGGGCATTCACCCTTAACTTGCTTGATAACTAGCTGGGAGTCGCCCTGCGCTAACAACTGGCGAGCGCCCAGAGACAGGACTGTCTTTTAGGCCAAAGATGAGTGCTTCATACTCTGCCAAGTTGTTGGTTGCCTTGGAATTGAGACGCACCATGTACCCAGACTGCTCCCCCGATGGCATGAGAAGCAGTACGCCGGCACCGGCCCCCTGCTTTCGCGAGGAGCCGTCGAAGAAGACCGTCCAGTGAGGTCCGGTGAAGACCGGAGCTCGGTACTTTGATTCACCGTCTTTGCGGCCCCCTGGGTCAGCCTTCGTTGGCGTCCACTCAGCCACGAAGTCAGCCAGTGCTTGGCTCTTGGCTGTCTGACGTGGTCGGGAGCTCAGCTTGAACTCCGCCGTCTTCGGGCTGTCTTCCGGCTTCGGAAGCTGGCAGTGAGTGCCAGCTCCACCCTCCGGCTGCTCTGGCGCACTTGTCCGCCAGGCTGAAGAGCTCGGAGACATCGCAGACCTCTCTGGTTGCAAGCCTCTCAAGCATCTTCTTGTCCTGGACACTGTCAAAGCGCCGCCACCACAGAAGCACTTTGAATATGCGGAATGGTGTTGCGTACCTGGGAGAAACGCTGGATGAAGGAGCGCAGCGACTCCCCAGGTTGTTGCTTGATGGCTTGGAGGTCAAGCTCCGTGTCGGGACGGGTGTAGGAGCTGCTGAAGTTGGCGATGAACTGCCGGCAGAGCTCTCCCCAGAAAGTTATGGAACCCTGAGGGAGGTTCATTAGCCAAGACCGGGCTGGGCCGGTCAAGGCGACGGGGAAGTAGTTTGGCCATGACGGCGTCATCTCCTCCTGCGGCAAGTATGGCGGTGGAGTGGATCTGGAGGAACCCCGCCGGGTTGACGCTGCCGTCGTACTTCCAGGGCAGGTGCGGCCGAAACTTGCGCGGCCACATCGTGAAGCGGAGGTGGGGCTCCAGGGCCGTACATCCTGCTCCTGTTGCTGCAGGTGTTGGTGCCGCGAACGCTTGGTTCGCCGCTGGCAAAGTGTACCCCGGTATGGGCAAGGCTGCGCCATAGACCGGGGGCACCGTTTGCAGGACATATGGCTGTGGCATATGCTGCGTGGCGAATGTCTGGGGCAGAGTTCGCGTGGCGAAAGTCTGCGCCTCAGGCAGGGTTGAGGTAGTCGTCATGCTGACGCCGGCCTCTTGGCTGCGACGCCTTTCTCGTCGCCGCTCGAGGAACACTCGGGCGTCTTGGCCCAGGTGGCATCGTTCCAGCTCAGTCCTCAGGTCCGTCGACGGAAGCCTGGTGGAGCTGGAATCCGCCGTCTGTCCGTCAACCGTTGGCATGCGCGTCAGCGACACAGCCGGTCGGCCGGAGCGTCGTCCCCGCCGAAGTCAAGGGTTTGCTGCAGCGACGACAAGACGGTCTACCTCGCGAATCCACTGCTGGGTCGCTGCCTGAGGCGCGTCCCCAGCAGGCGGATTGTGCAGTAGCGCTCTTGTTGCGGCTAGCGCACCCCAGCCGGGTACGCCCAGCGCTACTGAAGACCTGACGCTGGTTGGAGCCTGCATTGCCGGGGTCGGCGCTGCCAGAGCCGGTTGCTGGCTCCCAGTGCAGGTACTGGTGCCGCGAACGCTTGGTTGCGCCTGGCACAGTGTACCCCGGTATGGGCAAGGTTGCGCCATAGGCCGGGGACGCCGCTTGCAGAGCACATGGTTGTGGCTTATGCTGTGCGGCGTACGCCTGGGGCATAGCTCGCATAGCGAAGGTCTGCCCTCCAGGCTGGGTCGAGGCCGACGTCATGTTGTCGCCAGCCTCTTGAGTGCGACGCCTTTCGCGACGTCGCTCGAGGAACACTCGGGCATCTTGGCCCAAGTGGCACCGTTCCAGCTCTGTCCTCAGGTCCGTCGACGGAAGCCTGGTGGAGCTGGAGTCCGCCGTCTGCTCGCCAACCATTGGCGTGCGCATCAGCGACACAGCCGGTTGGCCGGAACGTCATCCCCGCCGAAGTCGATAGTTTGTGGCGGCGACGACGAGACGGTCTATCTCGCTAATCCACTGCTGGGTTGCTGCCTGAGGCGCGTCCCCAGCAGGCGGATTGTGCAGTAGCGCTCTTGCTGCGGCTGGCGCACCCCCGCCAGATACGCCCAGCGCTACTGAAGACCTGACGCTGGTTGGAGCCTGCATTGCCGGGGTCGGCGCTGCCAGAGCCGGTTGCTGGCTCCCAGTGCAGGTACTGGTGCCGCGAACGCTTGGTTGCGCCTGACACAGTGTATCCCGGTATGGGCAAGGTTGCGCCATAGGCCGGGGACGCCGCTTGCAGAGCACATGGTTGTGGCTTATGCTGCGCGGCGTACGCCTGGGGCAGAGCTCGCGTGGCGAAGGTCTGCCCTTCAGGCTGGGTCGAGGCCGACGTCATGTTGTCGCCAGCCTCTTGAGTGCGACGTCTTTCTCAACGTCGCTCGAGGAACACTCGGGCATCTTGGCCCAAATGGCATCGCTCCAGCTCTGCCCTCAGGTCCGTCGACGGAAACCTGGTGGAGCTGGGGTCCGCCGTCTGCCCGTCAACCATTGGCGTGCGCGTTAGCGACACAGCCGGTTGACCGGAGCGTCGTCCCTGCCGAAGTCGAGGGTTCGCGGCGGCGACGACGAGGCGGTCCACCTCGCGGACCCACTGCTGGGTCGCTGAATGGGGCGCATCCCCAGCAGGTGGGTTGCGCAGTAGTGCTCTTGCTGCAGCTAGCGCACCCCCATGGTGCACGCCCAGCGCTGCAGAAGATCTCACACTGGTCAGAGCTTGCATTGCCGGAGTCGGCTGCTGGCTACCAGCTTGTGCTGACACACTCCGTCCTGAGTGTGTCCACATGTACTACCCACTGGTCACGGTTCGTCGTGAACACGGGGGAGGAGAGTTTGCCGCTGAAGGAAGCTTGGTCATCATCGTCGGCGGAAACTCGTCGCGCTAGGAGAAAAGCCCCCTACCTGGCGCGCCAAATGTCGAAGTGTTCAGTCGACACTTCCCCCGGGCCTGCACTGGGCAGCCCGCGGAGGTTCTTTTTTCGGTGGGGCTAGTCTCTAGCGGAGAGCTTGCACAGATGGACGAGTTAGTAAGAGTTTGACACGGCGAGTTTTACGTGGTTCAGGCCGCCGGAGCGTAAAACCCTACATCCACGGCGAGCTATGGAGCTCGCTGTATTGCTTGCTGCTCAGGACCGGAGGCCTGAGCTCGGGGGTGAGTTACAGCTTGAGAGTGTATGGCTAGCGTATGAGTTGCAAAGTGCAAACCCTTGCTATCGTCGCCTACCCGAACCTTTTATAGTCCAAGACTCGGGCGGCTTACAAGGGGAGCCGGGACCCGACAGGTGGTCCCGGGAAGATTGTCTATTATCTACCGTATCTGCAGTTATGCCGGTAGTTGTCTCTGGTCGAAGGCTTCTGAGTCTTCATCTTGCCGCCCTGCCCATGCCGCATGCTAGTCGTAGTGGTTGATGACGGCGCAGGTGGCATGGGATGTCTTGTCGCGGTGTTTATTGGCTGGCAGGTTCTGACACCGCGCGTCAGTCTGTGATGCGACTGGGGGCAACGGCACCTGACAGAGGCGTGCTCCGCGTCTCCGCGTCTTGGGAAGACGCGTGCCTTGAATACCTTGTATGGGCAAGGTATGGGGCATCTTTACGCCCGCTGCCTATCTCTCGGGGGCAGGCAGCACCGTTCTTCTAGCCACGTGGCGGGCCCGGAGCCCTTCTCAGAGGAGAGGAGGGTCCGGCCTGCGGGGCACGTGGAGCCTCTGGACCTCTCCCCGCGGAGGGGGAGGCTCGGCTTCTGTCGGCTATGTGGCGGGCCCGGAGCTCTCCTCTGAGGAGAGGGAGGTCCGGCCCCGCTGGACACGTGGCGCCTTCGGACCTCTCTCCCGCGGAGGGGGAGGTCCGGCTCCTGTATGCCACGTGGCAGGCCCGGAGCTCTCCTCTGAGGAGAGGGAGGTCCGGCCCCGCCGGACGCGTGGTGCCTTCGGAGCTCTCCCTGCGGAGAAGGGCGAGTTCCTTAGACATTTTCCCCTGTGCGTGGGGGTACCCCATATCGAGGGTACCGACAATTGCCTTCAGCGGGTAGGAGATGACCACCGTGATCCGGTGGGCTTGAAAGTAGTGGCGGAGCTTCCTGGATGCCACGAGTACTGCATACAGCAGCTTGTGGACCTCCAGGTACCTTGTCTTGGTGTCGTGGAGGACTTCACTGATGTAGTAGACAGGTCTCTGGATGGTCCGGACCCTCCTACCTTGGCCTGAGATGTCCTCATCCATTGGCTCAGGCCGACAGGAGGTAGACGGGTTCGGGGGAGCCTCCGGGAGCTGGGACTCGAAGGCTCCTAGTCCGTCTTGTCCTCCTGGGAGGTTCCTTTGGGTCTCCAGGGGGTTCCGGGAGGTTGTCTTGGAGTTCCGGGAGGTCCCGTTGGAGCTCTGGGAGGCCGTCTTGGACCTCCGAGGTCTCCTGGTGCTTGTCTTCTGCTACCGGAGCAGGCTGAGGTGACGAGGGGTCCGACCGCTCTACGACGAGGATCATGCTCACCACCTCAGTTTTTGCCGCGATGTAGAGCAGCAAATGCTCTTCGAGCTCGGGGGCTACCATGATGGGTAGGGTCGTCAGGAGCTGCTTCAACTCCTGGAAAGCTTCTTCTGCTTCGTCGGTCCAAGCAAATGGACCAGATTTGTGCAGGAACATAAAGAAGGGGAACGCCCGCTCTGCTAGCCTCGGTATGTGTCGGTACCTGCAAAATGGGGTACCCCCGCGCACAGGGGAAAATGCCTAAGGAACTCGCCCTTCTCCGCAGGGAGAGCTCCGAAGGCGCCACGCGTCCGGCGGGGCCGGACCTCCCTCTCCTCAGAGGAGAGCTCCGGGCCCGCCACGTGGCATACAGAAGCCAGACCTCCCCCTTTGCGGGAGAGAGGTCCGAAGGCGCCACGCGTCCGGCGGGGCCGGACCTCCCCCTCCTCAGAGAAGAGCTCCGGGCCCGCCACGTGGCGACCAGAAGCCGGACCTCCCCCTCCGCGGGGAGAGGTCCGAAGGCTCCACGTGTCCTGCAGAGCCGGACCCCTCTCTCCTCTGAGGAGGGCTCCGGGCCCGCCACGTGGCCAGCAGAACGGCGCTGCCTGCCCCCGAGCGATAGGCAGCGGGCGTAAAGACGCCCCATACCTTGCCCGTACAAGGTATTCAAGACCCGCGTCTTCCCAAGACGCGGAGACGCGGAGCACGCCTCTGTCAGGTGCCGTTGCGCCCAGTCGCATCACAGACTGGCGCGCGATGTCAGAACCTGCCAGCCAATAAACACCGCGACAAGACATCCCATGCCGCCTGCGCCGTCATCAACCACTACGACTAGCATGCGGCATGGGCAGGGCTGCAAGACGAAGACTCAGAAGCCTTCGCCAGAGACAACTACCGGCATAACTGCAGATACGGTAGATGATAGAAAATCTTCCCGGGACCACCTGTCAGGTCCCGGCCCCCCTTGTAAGCCACCCGAGCCTTGGACTATAAAAGGCTCGGGTAGGCGATGATAGCAAGGGTTCGCATTTCTGCAACTCATACGCTAGCCATACACTCCCAAGTTGTAACTCACCCCCAAGCTCAGGACTCCGGCCCTGAGCAGCAAGCAATACAGCGAGCTCCATAGCTCGCCGTGGACGTAGGGTTTTACGCTCCGGCGGCCTGAACCACGTAAAACTCACAGCGTCAAGCTCTTACTAACTCGTCCATCCGCGCAAGCTCTCCGCAAGGGACTAGCCCCACCGAAAAAAAACCTCCGCGGTCTGCCCAGTGCAGGCCCGGGGGAAGTGTCGACCGAACACTTCGACATTTGGCGCGCCAGGTAGGGGGCTTTTCCCCTTGCGCGACGAGTTTCCGCCGATGAAGATGACCAAGCTTCCCTCAGCGGCAAACTCTCCCCCTCCATGTTCACGGCGAACCGTGACCAGTGGGGAGTACATGTCGACACACTCAGGGCGGAGTGTGTCGGCACAAGCTGGTAGCCAGCAGCCGACTCCGGCAACGCCGACTCCGGCGATGCAGGCCCCGACCAGTGTGAGATCTTCTGCAGCGCTGAGCGTACACCATGGGGGTGCGCTAGCTGCAGCAAGAGCACTGCTGCGCAACCCACCTGCTGGGGATGCACCCCATTCTGCGACCCAACAGTGGGTCCACGAGGTGGACCGCCTCGTCGTCGCCGCCGCGAACCTCGGTTTCTGCGAGGGCGACGCCCCGGTCAACCGGCTGTGTCGCTGACGCGCACGCCCACGGTTGACGGGCAAACGGCGGATTCCAGCTCCTCCAGGCTCCCGTCGACGGACCTGAGAAGGGAGCTGGAACGGTGCCACTTGGGCCAGGATGCCCGGGTGTACCTCGAGCGACGTCGAGAAAGGCGTCACAACCAAGAGGCTGGCGACAGCATGTCGTCGGCCTCGACACAACCTGGAGGGCAGATCTTCGCCATGCGAGTCCTGCCTCAGGCACACGCCGCGCAGCATATGCCATGACCATATGCGCCGCAAGCAGTGCCCCCGGTCTATGGAGCAGCCATGCCCATGCCGGGGTACATGGTGCCAAGTGCGAACCAAGCGTTCGCAGCGCCAATACCTGCAGCAGAAGCAGGTGCAGGATGTGCGGCCCTTGCACCCCACCTTCGCTTCGCGAGGTGGCCGCGCAAGTTCCGGCCGCACCTGCCCGAGAAGTACGACGGTACCGTCAACCCGGCGGAGTTCCTCCAGATCTACTCCACCGCCGTACTTGCCGCAGGAGGGGATGAGGCTGTCATGGCCAACTACTTCCCCGTCGCCCTGACCGGCCCAGCTCGGTCTTGGCTCATGAATCTCCCTCAGGGGTCCATAACCTCCTGGGGAGAGCTCTGCCGGCAGTTCGTCGCCAACTTCGGCAGCTCCTACACCCGTTCCGGCACGGAGCTTGACCTCCACGCCGTCAAGCAGCAACCTGGGGAGTCGCTGCGCTCTTTCATCCAGCGGTTCTCCCAAGTACGCAACACCATCCCGCACATTCAGAGTGCTTCTGTGGTGGTGGCATTCCGGCAGGGTGTCCGGGATGAGAAAATGCTCGAGAAGCTCGCGACCAGAGAGGTCTGTGACGTCTCTGAGCTCTTCAGCCTGGCGGACAAATGCGCCAGAGCAGCTGAAGGGCGGAACTGGCACTCTCTGCCAACTCCCGAGTCAGGGGGACAGCCCGGGTCCGGCGCTGCTGCCTATGGAGGTGGCAAGAAGGCCAAGAACCGGGGGGGTGGCAAGATGAAGTCATCGTTCGCAGCCCCCGTCGCCGCAGCAGCGACGACTAGTGGAGCTCGGGGGCCACGCCCCGACAAAAGGCAGCGGCAGTCACCGGCTCCGGATGGCGACCAGGGCGGGCTATGCCCCGTACATGGTGCCGGCAACCATACTGCTGCCGAGTGCTGGGATATCCAGAGGCTCGCAGAGCACTTCCGCAAAGGAAGACAGCAGAGAGCTGAAGGACCACCCTACCCTCAGAGGGATGGCAAGCAGAAGGTCGACGCTCCAGTCAGCGCCGCCCACCAGGTGGGGTTTCAGGAGCCTCAGCATGTCATAAAGACAGTGCATAACGGTGAGGACTCCAGCTCCGATAGTGACGGGCTGGGGCGGTAGCCGGCTGTGGCTGCCGTCCCAGGTCAGTGGAGGCAGCAATGCTGTGGCGTCAACCTTGGAGAAGCCCCAAGTAGTCGCAGCAGCCCAAGCGCCGACGACAATGGTGCAAGGACGGGCCAGCCTCACCCGAGAGCACGCCTCCGTGCCTCGGTCATACCTACCGGGGGCCGCCCAAGGTCAGTCAACCCCTTGAAGGCCTTGCCAGAAGGGGAAGACGCCTTAGGTCTTCTAAGACGAGCCCGGGTCCACCTACCCCTTGAAGGCCTTTGCCAGAAGGGGAGAACTCCCCGGGGGCGCCCGGGAGAAGCCGCGCAGGACCTGATCCAGCGTGAAGATGACAACCTCGTGGACGAGACTCGGCTGCAGGAAACACCCCACAACGCGCGGTCTCGGCTGATGCTCTAAGCACTACCGCCAAAGAACCGAACGCATCAGGGACCTGCAGAAGGGCAACCTGGTGTCGCGGCACGCTCTTTCCCAAGAAGGACCCATAAGCTCTCCCCCAGCAGGGAAGGTCCCTTCCGAATCATGAAAGCTGCCGCCCCAGGTACACATGCCTTTCAACCGAGTGTGGGATCCGTTCCCAAAACCCTTGGCATGGAGCAACACTATAAGTCCTACTTCCCGAGCATCAGTAGAACAGGGTCATTCTCTTCTGTAATGAATCCCATAGGATTTAGGAACAGAGCTTGGGGCAGCTAAGTCTCAAGGGACGGTACAGGACTACGTCCAGTTTAGCCTGGTTCCGACCCTAAGCGCGTAGAGTCTTGCTTCCCTTGTAGACGAGGTGGAACATTGCCTCCATGTACAGCCAGAATTCCACCTATGGGCATGAACACAGAAACCTGTTCTACTTAACTCTCTCTCATGCGCTCATTTAAATTATGCATTAATTTTTACGATCGCACTATCTACGTATGTTCATCGTACATCTAGCTCCCCCTCCCCCGCGCTCATTGTAACACCCCAAATTTTGATTCAAAACTCTAAACCATGTTCAGAGGGGAATTTAAAAATTTTTGGACGTGTTGCATGTTTTGCAAAAATTCAAATTCAAACTGGAATTCAAATTATACCCAAAACAGAAAAGAAATGGAAAAAGAAAAAGGAAAACGGGAAAAAACTGGCCAGTGGGCCGAAACCGCCAGCCGGCCCAGCAACTCCCGCGCCAGCCCGCCCCCGCGCGCGCCGCGCTGCCCCTCGCTGACGGGCGGGACCCACATGTCATCCCTAACCCCGCGACCCCGGACTCTCTTCCGCGCGCGCGATCGCAACCGATCGGGAAATCGCGTCCCGCAGCCGAATTCCGGTCCCTGAGGACTCCAACTCGATCACAACAGACCCACCGCCCTCCCCCAGCTATAAAAGCCCCAGCTCCGATCAGTTTTCCTCACGCGATCGCCGATTTTCACTCCAGTGAGCACCGAGACTTCGCCGGTGAATTTTGGCCGATCTAAGCTCGGAAACTCTGATCTAACTCGCTGGTTTTGATCCACCGCCTCCGGGGAACTTTGCAGGTACAGAAAACTCGGAGAGTTACGGTGCAAACACAGCGCCGACGAGCTTCGCCGTGGTTTTGCCTTGGTCCTCGCCGCCGATCACTTTCCAGGACCCCCGAGCTCGAGAAAACCCCCGAGGTGAGATCCCTGACCTCCCCTCTACCGATCTAGGCCATAAGATCACAGTTCTAGGCAGAATTCTCGAAGATCCGAAACTTTCCGGCGAGATCGCCGCTTCCCGCCGCCGTGCGCCGCCGGCAGCGCCGCCCGCGCTCGATCAGAGCGACGTGGCTGCTTGTGCGCCGTTTATTTTAAATCGCACGGTAGACTTTAAAACCCCGCGTACCGGTTCGATGTTATAATCACAGCCGTCGGTTTAAAATCGGACGGTCCACGTCAGCCCCGCATTATAAAGACTGGAATTCTTACGTGCTACCCCCTGGGGTTCTCTGGAATTGAGAGCTAGCCCCGGAAACTTCAGATCTAGCCTCTGGAACTCCAGAAAATCATGTAAATCCATTTAAAAATCAGTTTTAACCCCTGGACTTAATAGAAATTAGGAAAAACACCTCTGATAAGTGTACCTAGACCCCTGGAAATTATGAAAATAATATTATAGACCCTGTAATGGGGTGAGTTTACTTTTTAACCCTGTTTAGTATTTAATTTAGAAAATTGAATATGTAACTAGTGTTTAAAAATTAAAAAGGGGGACAAACATAATTGTCAAAATTAATTAAAAACTTTCTCAGTACTTAGAAAACTTTGGAGTGAGATAAAAGTATATATTTGGGCTGAAATAAATCTGTTTCATCTATTATTCACATTTATTAGTATAGGGACACATTTTTAAGTAAAGAATAGTTATAGAAAAATAGGGAAAATAATTATGAAATGGTCTACATCAGAAGCCAAGGTCAAAAGATGTTATTAAATCATTTAGGACCAGAACCTATACTGTTTAGATGATGTGTATTACTAATTTCGTAATAAAATACACAATTATGCATAGGAATATAAATCTGAAAATATAGCAACTAGTAAATGATAAATGGAGTTTCTAAAATCCAAAGAATTCAGTTTAGGGTTGATAGAAATTGTGAAGGCACATTGTATGCAAGTATAAATGTGGACACAAAAGTAGGAATCATACATACATGGTTAAAAGTGCATGTAAGCCACAACTTAACACACAAAGTAACCACAACACATATAATGGTGAATGAATTTCATAAATGTGAATGTGTGGGTTGTATGAAGTGTAAGTGTGAATTATGTCTTATGGATTGTTGTTTTTCATTTGCTATGTGTGATGGTATGAAGTAGAACCTGTTCAAGAACAAGTTATTCATTTCCAAGATCAGGACTACCCATTTCAAGAGCAGCAAGAAGGAGGCAAGTGTCCTTGACCACTTTGATCCTATGCTAGGATATGTATATAGAATTATTTGCATTTGTCAAATGAAATATGAAACCCATGCTAGGAAGTTTCCTTAGAATTGCATTACCTTGTTTCCTTGTAGCTTGGGTTGGGATTTATTTTGTCATGTCATTTATTTACATGCATATGCTTAGCCATGCTTAGAATGGGATGTTTGGGATATGAGATCATCAATTTATTTTACCATACTCTTGAATGAGCTATTGTGAGTTATGTAGAGGTAGGGATCAAGGCAAGTTGGATGTTTTGGTTGTGTGCTGGGTGCACGAGACTTGGGTTTGTGTTTAGTACTTGCCTGGATCCTAAGGACTGGTTCATGGAGCATGTAACCCGGCTTTACAGTGCCAACCACATGCTGAGATGGGGCAGCTTGGCCAATTAATTAGGTGTATTCCCCGGCGTAGTATGGGTGTGTTGGATGGTGCGGGGAGTAGGTGTCAGCTGGACTACCATATGAACCGCAAGGCTCAAGAGGGGGCCACTGCAGCGGGGTTGGAGCCTCTTGTATGCTGTTAGGGGTGAAACCTCAGTGGGCCCACGCTCGTCGGGAATCCCTTTGTAAAGGCTTCGTAGTGATCTCCTGCCTGCACACCTGGGAAGTGTGAATGTGGATCGTAGCCACTGGCATAATGGAGGTTCTTTTAGTCCACCCGGCAACGGGGGATGAAATCACTACTTGTGGGTACAGTGGTACAAACTCTGCAGAGTCAAAACTGTCTTGACAGCCGTGCTCACGGTCAAGAGCGGCCTGGACTTATTCATGATTAGAGGATTGATGGTTTTGGAAGTTAAGCGGGGAGCTTAACATTGGAAATGATGTTATGGTTATGGGATTATGATGATGGGATGGGAGATTGGGACCATTTCACCTGTGTAGTAATGTAGGTGCTTAATAAGCTAAGGTGACAGGTATTAATTGCGTAGTGCTTTAACCATGAGTTCAACCTCTCCTTGTTCTAGCCATGCATGATATAATTTTTCCACACTTGCTGAGTACCATTGGTACTCAACCTTGCATATTTGTTGGTTTATATTGCTGCTCAGGTCAAGATAATGAGGTGGTGTATAATGACCAAGATTTTGGAACCGAGGAAGGCTTTTAGGTTCATGAAGACCCCCGGGCAACGCCTGTGATGGAGCCCTAAAGAATAAATTTTCCGCTGCTAGTTTATTTACTTGTGATGAACTTATTATTGTCCATCGAGACATTTACTATGTAAGACTTACTTATATTCGACACCTGGCTTGTAATAAATGATGCTTCACTATTTGTCATCACATGTATGAGAAAATGATCCTGGCATATATGTGATATTCACTTGGTTGTTCTTCGGAAAAACCGGGTGTGACAGAGGTGGTATCAGAGCCAAGGTTGCCCGTAGGAACGTGGACCTAGGTAGAAATGGACGTATTTAAGGGCCCTATTTTCTTAAAAACTATTTTCCAAGGTGTGGGTGGAAAAGTGTTATTAAAGGAGTCATTTTCTTCATCTTACCCCAACTTTCATTCAAAATAGGATTTTTGTTTGAGATTTTATCTAACCTAATTTTAAATTCTTTTGTTTTAGATGGTTCGCATGATTCACACCGCTCGTAAGTCCACAGGAGGGAGAGTTCCCGTAGTTGCCCTTGCCGAAAGAGAGGAGAGTCGTCCAGTGACGTACCTTTCCTACGGATTGGCAGTTGGAGATTTGTTGCGCCGTCTTCGACGTATGCTCGAAGCCGCAGGCAATACGGGCAAGCTCATCATCCACTATAACTCCACCAGGACCATCCGTGAGAAGAGGGAAGAATGGAGTTCGGAGATGAGGATTATACACGAGAATCAGCTGCTGAAGATCCACCATTCTCCAGCTTGTCGAGCAACACAAGTTGACGCAGAGAGAGATGTCACTTGGGAGGCCATCACCTGCCAGAGTCACATCTATCGTCGCCACTTGGACAAAACGGAGTACATGTATGTCCTCCAACGTGAGAGTGGTACCACGGAGTACAAGTACCCACCGGTGCAGCAAGGGACTTCCCATGAGCACATGGACTTGTGCTTGGAGGATGCTGCTATGCTCAGCACTCGACTGCAGGAGTGTCAACAAGAGCTTCAGGATGTCCGAGACACCCTGAAGGAAACGGAGGCGTTGCTGCGAGCTTGCTTAAAGGCGAGAGAAAGAGGAGATGGGAATGAACTGTGTGTCACTGTGAGTGATCCATGGACTCCTGACTCCCCGGATCGCCGAGCAATCAGGCGTCGTCGCACTTCTCCACCAGCAGCCTCCCCACCCAAAGCAGAGTTAGAAGGTAGCCGAAATGAGGAGGAAGATCCTGAGGAGCCAGCTCAAGAGGACGAGTAGTGTAGAGTCTTTCCCCTAGCTAGCAAGAGGTCGAGTAGTCGAGTCGTGACGTAGTTAATGGTGTGATAATGGTTGGTGTGTGACGTGAGTTGTGGAAGCCATGAGCAATTGTCCACAGCCTCGTCTTCAGATTGTTTTGCTTTGGTGTGTGAACCCACAAGAAATAATAGTGCATTTATTTGGTGTGAGATATAAACCCTCGTAAACTTTTAACAAAGCCTCAACACCTTAAAGTACCAACAAATGAAAGTAGTAGGATGATACTAAATGGTATCAAATTAACATTTGTTGATTCTGCCAGATGGCCGGAAGAGGAAAAGGACGTGCTGCCAACCCCGCCAACAACAATGATGAGGCATGCAACCCTCATCTTTCGGGAGGCCAGGAAAGGGGTGGCCACCGTGAAGAAGTTGATCCTCTCCACCAAATGCTGGAGAATCAAAATCAGCTTATCCAGAACTTGACTCAAGTGGTGGCCAACTTGCATCAAGTTCCACCTCCACAAGCGGCACCACGCCAACCAAGGTTGTGTGAGTTTCTAGGAACTCAACCTCCAAAGTTTGCAAGAACTGCTGAACCTCTGGAGGCAGATGATTGGCTGAAGACCATTGAAAGTAAGATGAGGATAATACAATGCCAAGGGTATGAGAGGGTGCTGTTTGCCTCTCATCAATTGCAGGGACCTGCTGCTGATTGGTGGACCGCCTACGTGGCCGCCCATCATGACCCTGAGAACATCACTTGGGAAGAGTTCAAGCGTAGCTTCCGCAACCACTATATCCCAAGAAGTGAGCTCAAAAACAAGAGGAAAGAGTTTTTGGGACTGCAGCAGGGAAACATGACGGTGAGGGAATACCTCACTAAATTTACTCAACTATCCCGTTATGCTCCGCGAGACATAGAGACTGATGAGCAGAAACAAGATTGTTTCGTGGAAGGACTTACCGCAGAGATGCAGTGTGCCATGTCCTCCAATGAGTATGAAAGTTTTCAAAAGATGGTGGACAGAGCGTTTGTGGTGGAAAGGAAACTAAAGGCCCTGGAAAATGAGAATAAGAGGAAGGCGGGATGGTCACATCAAGCCTCAGGGAGCAACACCCGCCCACGTATGATGCAGCAACCTACGGGGCAGATGAACCGTGCTGCGGTACCCTATTCAGCACCAAGAGGGTACAACCCAAACTACAGGCCTCCCGCAGCACCAGCGCAGCCGCCACATCAGTTTGTGCAGCAGCCTCGCCCCGCATATCCACCTCGACCAGCAGTGCAAGGACCCCCGAACCAACCCCAAGACAACAAAGGCCCGGCAGGTTGGGGTGCAATGTTTTAGCTGTGGTGAAGTGGGGCACTATGCCCATAAGTGCCCAAAGAAGAAGCCCGCGCAGCCACAACAGCAGAATGTAGTGAGAGGACGGGTGAACCACGTCACTATGGAGGAAGCACAAGAGGCACCCGACGTGGTAGTTGGTAAGTTTCCTGCCAATTTACATCTTGCAACTCTGCTGTTTGATTCTGGTGCTACCCACTCGTTCATTGCTCAAGGGTTTGTTAAGAAGCATGACCTAGCAACCACACAAATGAACCATATGCTAGCCATAAACTCTCCAGGTGGAGAAATAAGGACAAGACAAGTGTGTCCCAAAGTGAGCCTAGACATTAATGGGGTAGTATTTACTGCTAACCTCATAGTGATAGATTCACAAGGGATACATATTATTTTGGGTATGGATTGGTTGACCAAACATAAAGGAATCATCCATTGTTCGACCAGAACGGTGGAACTAACTCACCCCAATGGCACAAGAGTGAAGTTCATAACAATACACGAGCCTAGGAGGGACATTAAATTAAATCAAGTGGAGGCGAAAGTTGAGGAAATCAGGACTATCAGGGAATATCCAGATGTTTTTCCGGAGGAATTGCCAGGAATGCCTCCCGACCGTGACGTGGAGTTCGCAATTGAACTAGTACCGGGAACAGCCCCGATATACAAGAGACCTTATCGAATGGACTCCAAGCAGCTAGAAGAGCTCAAGGATCATTTGAGAGAATTGACGGAGAAGGGGTATGTTCGCCCTAGTTCCTCACCATGGGGAGCTCCAGTGATATTTGTGCCTAAGAAAGATGGAACTCAAAGGTTATGCGTGGATTACCGTGCCTTAAATGAGGTAACCATCAAGAACAAGTACCCATTGCCCCGCATTGAAGACTTGTTTGATCAGTTGAGGGGAGCTTGTGTGTTCTCGAAAATTGATCTCAGGTCGGGGTACCACCAACTCAAGATAAGGCAATCAGATATTCCCAAGACAGCTTTCGTATCTCGGTACGGACTGTATGAATACACTGTCATGCCTTTTGGGCTAACCAATGCCCCGGCATATTTCATGTACCTCATGAACAAGGTATTCATGGAGTATCTGGACAAATTTGTGGTGGTTTTCATAGATGATATTCTCGTCTTCTCCAAAGATGAAGAAGAACATGAGAAACATCTAAGGTTGGTGTTACAGAGGCTGAGGGAACACCAACTATATGCCAAGTTGAGCAAGTGTGAGTTTTGGCTGAAGAGAGTTTCCTTTTTAGGACATATAATCTCGGAGGGAGGAATCTCCGTAGATCCCGCCAAAATCGAAGATATCCAGAAGTGGAAAACCCCTGAAAATGTCGGGGAAGTTCGAAGCTTTTTGGGATTGGCTGGATACTATCGACGGTTTATTGAGGGATTCTCCAAGATCTCGAGACCTCTCACCAAACTGTTGGAAAAGGGAATCACATTCACCTGGACGCCACAGTGCGATACGAGCTTTCAGGAGCTAAAGAAGAGATTGACAACAGCCCCAGTGTTGGTTATGCCAGATATGCAGAAGAATTTCACAGTGTACTGCGATGCCTCTGGAAATGGGTTGGGATGTGTTCTCATGCAAGAAGGACATGTCGTGGCATATGCATCCCAGCAGCTTCGGAAGCACGAGAAGAACTATCCTACACATGACCTAGAACTAGCTGCAGTGGTACACGCGTTGAAAATTTGGCGACACTATTTGATGGGGAAGAGGACAGAGATATATACGGATCATAAGAGTTTGAAGTACATATTCACGCAGCCAGATCTCAACCTCCGACAAAGGAGATGGTTGGAGCTAATCAATGACTTTGATGTGGGCATCAACTATCATCCTGGGAAAGCAAACGTCGTGGCCGATGCTTTGAGTCGGAAAGTGCAGGTCAATAAGTTGAGCTTGAAGGACATGCCCGCAGAATTGAAGGACGAGGTTATAAGGCTCAATCTATGTCTAGTAAATAGTGGTGAAGCCATCGCCATGGAAGTGGACTCCACACTCGAGCAAGACATACGCGAGGGACAAAAGAATGATGAGAAGATACAAGAGATCAGACGGCTCATTAAGGAAAATAAAGCTCCTGGTTTTAGAGAGGATGAACAGGGAACGGTGTGGCACGGGAAAAGGATTTGTGTGCCAGAAGTAAAGGAGATCCGTGAATTAATTTTGAAGGAGGCTCACGATTCCGACTATTCCATTCATCCTGGGAGTACGAAGATGTACCAGGACCTCAAGAGCAGGTATTGGTGGTATGGCATGAAGCGAGATGTCGCGGAACATGTTGCCCTATGTGACACATGTCAGTTGGTGAAAGCAGAACATCAACGACCCGCGGGATTATTGCAACCACTCAAAGTACCTGAATGGAAGTGGGAAGAAATCAGCATGGATTTTGTCGTGGGATTGCCTAGGACCCAATCCGGGTATGATTCAATATGGGTCATTATTGATAGGCTAACCAAGGTAGCTCATTTCATTCCTGTGAAAGAAAGCTACAGTGGATCCAAATTGGCAGAATTGTACATGTCAAGGATTGTGTGTTACCATGGAGTGCCAAAGAAGATAGTGTCGGACCGAGGGACACAGTTCACCTCGAGGTTTTGGCAAAAGTTGCATGAAACCATGGGAACCCATCTGAATTTCAGCTCTGCCTATCATCCCCAAACTGACGGGCAGACGGAGAGAACCAATCAGATCCTTGAAGATATGTTAAGGGCATGTGCACTCAAAAACAATAGGAGTTGGGACAAGAACTTACCGTATGCGGAGTTTTCCTATAACAACAGCTATCAAGCTAGTATGAAAATGTCACCGTTTGAAGCTTTGTATGGAAGGAAGTGCAGAACTCCTCTATTCTGGAACCAAACAGGAGAAAGTAAAGTGTTTGGTCCAGAAGTGCTACAAGAAGCCGAGGCGAAGGTGAGGGAGATTCGCAACAACTTGAGGATAGCACAGACACGCCAAAAGAGCTATGCCGATGTACGAAGAAGAGAGCTCGTTTTCAACGTGGGAGACTATGTTTATCTCAAGGTGTCCCCTATCAGAGGACTTCGTCGGTTCAAGGTGAAAGGGAAGTTGTCACCTCGATACATCGGACCCTTTCAAGTTTTGGAAAGAAGAGGTGAAGTGGCGTACCAACTAGAGTTACCAGTTCATCTATCGGACGTGCACGATGTATTTCATGTGTCACAACTCAAGAAATGTCTGAGGACGCCTGAAGAGGTGTTACCCATGAATGAAGTGGATGTAGCTGAAGATTTGTCTTATGCCGAGCAACCATACAAAATTTTGGAGACGATGGAACGCCTCACCAGAAATAAGAGAATCAGTATGTGCAAGGTGCAGTGGAAGCATCACTCAGAAGAGGAAGCCACCTGGGAAAGGGAAGATGAGCTTAAGGCACAATTTCCGGAATTGTTTTCTTAGAAACACCAATCTCGAGGACGAGATTTCTTTTAAGGGGGGTAGAGCTGTAACACCCCAAATTTTGATTCAAAACTCGAAACCATGTTCAGAGGGGAATTTAAAAATTTTTGGACGTGTTGCATGTTTTGCAAAAATTCAAATTCAAACTGGAATTCAAATTATACCCAAAACAGAAAAGAAATGGAAAAAGAAAAAGGAAAACGGGAAAAAACTGGCCAGTGGGCCGAAACCGCCAGCCGGCCCAGCAACTCCCGCGCCAGCCCGCCCCCGCGCGCGCCGCGCTGCCCCTCGCTGACGGGCGGGACCCACATGTCATCCCTAACCCCGCGACCCCGGACTCTCTTCCGCGCGCGCGATCGCAACCGATCGGGAAGTCGCGTCCCGCAGCCGAATTCCGGTCCCTGAGGACTCCAACTCGATCACAACAGACCCACCGCCCTCCCCCAGCTATAAAACCCCCAGCTCCGATCAGTTTTCCTCACGCGATCGCCGATTTTCACTCCGGTGAGCACCGAGACTTCGCCGGTGAATTTTGGCCGATCTAAGCTCGGAAACTCTGATCTAACTCGCTGGTTTTGATCCACCGCCTCCGGGGAACTTTGCAGGTACAGAAAACTCGGAGAGTTACGGTGCAAACACAGCGCCGACGAGCTTCGCCGTGGTTTTGCCTCGGACCTCGCCGCCGATCACTTTCCAGGACCCCCGAGCTCGAGAAAACCCCCGAGGTGAGATCCCTGACCTCCCCTCTACCGATCTAGGCCATAAGATCACAGTTCTAGGCAGAATTCTTGAAGATCCGAAACTTTCCGGCGAGATCGCCGCTTCCCGCCGCCGTGCGCCGCCGGCAGCGCCGCCCGCGCTCGATCAGAGCGACGTGGCTGCTTGTGCGCCGTTTATTTTAAATCGCACGGTAGACTTTAAAACCCCGCGTACCGGTTCGATGTTATAATCTCAGCCGTCGGTTTAAAATCGGACGGTCCACGTCAGCCCCGCATTATAAAGACTGGAATTCTTACGTGCTACCCCCTGGGGTTCTCTGGAATTGAGAGCTAGCCCCGGAAACTTCAGATCTAGCCCCTGGAACTCCAGAAAATCATGTAAATCTATTTAAAAATCAGTTTTAACCCCTGGACTTAATAGAAATTAGGAAAAACACCTCTGATAAGTGTACCTAGACCCCTGGAAATTATGAAAATAATATTATAGACCCTGTAATGGGGTGAGTTTACTTTTTAACCCTGTTTAGTATTTAATTTAGAAAATTGAATATGTAACAAGTGTTTAAAAATTAAAAAGGGGGACAAACATAATTGTCAAAATTAATTAAAAACTTTCTCAGTACTTAGAAAACTTTGGAGTGAGATAAAAGTATATTTTTGGGCTGAAATAAATCTGTTTCATCTATTATTCACATTTATTAGTATAGGGACACATTTTTAAGTAAAGAATAGTTATAGAAAAATAGGGAAAATAATTATGAAATGGTCTACATCAGAAGCCAAGGTCAAAAGATGTTATTAAATCATTTAGGACCAGAACCTATACTGTTTAGATGATGTGTATTACTAATTTCATAATAAAATACACAATTATGCATAGGAATATAAATCTGAAAATATAGCAACTAGTAAATGATAAATGGAGTTTCTAAAATCCAAAGAATTCAGTTTAGGGTTGATAGAAATTGTGAAGGCACATTGTATGCAAGTATAAATGTGGACACAAAAGTAGGAATCATACATACATGGTTAAAAGTGCATGCAAGCCACAACTTAACACACAAAGTAACCACAACACATATAATGGTGAATGAATTTCATAAATGTGAATGTGTGGGTTGTATGAAGTGTAAGTGTGAATTATGTCTTATGGATTGTTGTTTTTCATTTGCTATGTGTGATGGTATGAAGTAGAACCTGTTCAAGAACAAGTTATTCATTTCCAAGATCAGGACTACCCATTTCAAGAGCAGCAAGAAGGAGGCAAGTGTCCTTGACCACTTTGATCCTATGCTAGGATATGTATATAGAATTATTTGCATTTGTCAAATGAAATATGAAACCCATGCTAGGAAGTTTCCTTAGAATTGCATTACCTTGTTTCCTTGTAGCTTGGGTTGGGATTTATTTTGTCATGTCATTTATTTACATGCATATGCTTAGCCATGCTTAGAATGGGATGTTTGGGATATGAGATCATCAATTTATTTTACCATACTCTTGAATGAGCTATTATGAGTTATGTAGAGGTAGGGATCAAGGCAAGTTGGATGTTTTGGTTGTGTGCTGGGTGCACGAGACTTGGGTTTGTGTTTAGTACTTGCCTGGATCCTAAGGACTGGTTCATGGAGCATGTAACCCGGCTTTACAGTGCCAACCACATGCTGAGATGGGGCAGCTTGGCCAATTAATTAGGTGTATTCCCCGGCGTAGTATGGGTGTGTTGGATGGTGCGGGGAGTAGGTGTCAGCTGGACTACCATATGAACCGCAAGGCTCAAGAGGGGGCCACTGCAGCGGGGTTGGAGCCTCTTGTATGCTGTTAGGGGTGAAACCTCAGTGGGCCCACGCTCGTCGGGAATCCCTTTGTAAAGGCTTCGTAGTGATCTCCTGGCTGCACACCTGGGAAGTGTGAATGTGGATCGTAGCCACTGGCATAATGGAGGTTCTTTTAGTCCACCCGGCAACGGGGGATGAAATCACTACTTGTGGGTACAGTGGTACAAACTCTGCAGAGTCAAAACTGTCTTGACAGCCGTGCTCACGGTCAAGAGCGGCCTGGACTTATTCATGATTAGAGGATTGATGGTTTTGGAAGTTAAGCGGGGAGCTTAACATTGAAAATGATGTTATGGTTATGGGATTATGATGATGGGATGGGAGATTGGGACCATTTCACCTGTGTAGTAATGTAGGTGCTTAATAAGCTAAGGTGACAGGTATTAATTGCGTTGTGCTTTAACCATGAGTTCAACCTCTCCTTGTTCTAGCCATGCATGATATAATTTTCCCACACTTGCTGAGTACCATTGGTACTCAACCTTGCATATTTGTTGGTTTATATTGCTGCTCAGGTCAAGATAATGAGGTGGTGTATAATGACCAAGATTTTGGAACCGAGGAAGGCTTTTAGGTTCATGAAGACCCCCGGGCAACGCCTGTGATGGAGCCCTAAAGAATAAATTTTCCGCTGCTAGTTTATTTACTTGTGATGAACTTATTATTGTCCATCGAGACATTTACTATGTAAGACTTACTTATATTCGACATCTGGCTTGTAATAAATGATGCTTCACTATTTGTCATCACATGTATGAGAAAATGATCCTGGCATACATGTGATATTCACTTGGTTGTTCTTCGGAAAAACCGGGTGTGACACTCATCCATAGTCAGCATTCGCTATCCTACCGAGGGCGGCCGCGCTTGAGGCACCTGCTGATGGCCGAGTGAGTCTCTCGGGCCTCCCCCAGTCAGGTGTTGCGGTGCCAGTTGGTCACCTCCAGGAAAGGCCTGCGTTGTGCATGGGGGGTCCAGGGTGCATATCCAGCTTAGCAGGCCATGAGCCCAAAGCATGCGCATCCTGCCCTCCGGAGGTACAGGGGAGTACAACCGCTTTGCCTGGTCATGAACCCAAACATGTGCACTCTGCTTCCCCAGCGCATGGCCCGGTACTAGGGATCGGACGACCGTACCCGGACCTCGGAGGGAGCCGGAGCTCCGGCGCCTCGAGCACAGAATTGCCCAAGCCCCGTATAACGGATCAGGATCGTAAGACGAATAAGACTAGGAGACGGGAGGGGAGGACCCCCCGAGGAGAATTACGTTTCCTCTGCCTGTGTGCAGGACCTCCAGGTTATGGCAACGGGGACTGCATGAAGCGGGGGGAAAGGAGCTATCAACAGCGCCGGCCCAGGACTGGAAGGACCGGGCCCCGCCCCTTCAGCAGGGGCGAGGCCCGAAGGCCCCACGTGTCCAGCAGGCCCGGAGCTCCCGCCTCCCGTGAGGGGGGCTCCGGGCTCGCCACGTGGCAGGCGGAAACCGGACCTCCCCCCCGGTGGGAGGGCTCCGAAAGCCCTACGTGTCCAGCAGGGCCGGAGCTCCCGCCTCCTAAGGAGGGGCTCCGGACCCGCCACGTGGCAGGCAGATTTGGAGCTCCCCATAGGGCGAGATCCGGAGACCCCCGGGGGCCCCTAACACCGTTAGGGCCCGGGGAAGGTGTCTGTGCAGAGTCCGAGATTGGAGAAGGCCTCTGAGTACCTTGCGGAGCTAAGGACTCAGCCAGGCAAAGCCAAAAAGGGGAGAAAAAGCTTCACAGACACAAATACCTAAAAGAGTCAAACTATGCGAGGCTCCATGAGCAGGACTACAGACTCGATAAAAAGGGAGAAACAAGTCCTAAGGACCTCACGGCTCCCGCCGAAACCTTGCGGCTACAAGGGCGGCCACATCCTCGACTTCAGCCCTGACAGCTTCCTCCCGCTCCGCGGCTGGGCCCTCTCTCGCTGGTTCTAGCGAGAAAGAGGGGTCGCGGCTCCTAAAACATGCCAACACATGTGAGGCGACCCCTAGGGCTAGGCCACGTCCCTCGGCCTCAAGCTCGCTGGCGACCACCGAGTCTAGCCTGTCCAGCTTGGCGCCGATCGACTCCAGCGTGGGGATCACCTCCATCACCTTCAACGCAGGAGCCACGGCCCTCACCGGACTGAAGCCAAGAGGGATCAGGGCGGACCCCGCTCGATCCACGAAGCTCGAGACCGCAAGAGCCTCGGAGGACCGCAAGGCCGAGAGCTCCTCCACCTCGCGGCGGGCTGCCTGCAGGGCCTCCAGGTTCCTCTCGGAGAATTCCTTCTCCTTGGCCGCCAGGGAGCTCTCCCGAAGATGGAGAGTCTTGGCGAGCCGCTCCAACTCAGCAGCCTTGAAGTCGGCAGCCAACTCCCGGTCCAAGACCACCCGGCGTTCGCGGGAGACCTGTTCCTCCCTCAAGTCGAGGTCCTCCTTCAGAATCTCTAGCTCCTCGATCCGATCTTGAAGGTCATCCTCGCCTGCCGCCAGCTGCGCGGCGACCCTTTCCGCCTCGGCTACTGTGGAACGCTCCCGTTCCTCAACGGCGAGCTTATGGCGCTCCAACCGCTGCCATATCTCCTCAGCAGCATAGAGGCTCTCCTCGGCCCGGGCGTGTGCCTCCAGGGCCTCCCTGTTGATCCGTCATGATTCGGCGTCCATGCGGTTGACAGCCCGCTTCAGCCGGTCGAGGAGCACTTCCCTGAAGTCAAGCAAGTCCTGCCTGGAGTCGAGCTCGCTCTTAACCTTCGCGGTCCTCTCCCGCAAAAGGTTCCCCCAGGTGAGGAGGTGATCCCGTTCAACTGTATACTCCTCCCGCTCGCGACCTAGTGCAGCCAAGACCTGCCGGACGCTCGTCTCGGCAAGCGCGAAGGCATCCGCCAGGGGCAATGGAGCAACGGAGGCCGGGGCAGTTCCCCCGACCTCCTCCATCACCTCGTCCTCAAGAGGAGTCGACGCACCAGCAACCGAGACGAGACGCCGGTCAGGAGAAGCTGGCGCCGGGGCCCTGGCAGCCAGACCTGCCGGGCTCTCTTTAGCTTCTGGCTCCTTGACCTGTGGAGAGGGGCGAGCCGGGGAAGATGGCGCTGGAATAAACAACGGGCCGCCTGGTGCGGGGTCGACCTGCACTGGACTGGGGGCCGCAGCGGCTGTCTCGGCAGGAAGAGATGGCGCCGCCGCGGAGTCTGGGCACACCGGGACAGGAGAAGCTCACGCTGGCTTGGGGGCCGTGGCGGCTGTCCCGGGTTCCGAGCGCAGCGGCGCAGACTCCCCGCCAGTCGGGGATGGCCGAGAAGCGCGGACACTCCAGCGGGCTCTGAACCCCGACTTACGAGCCGGGGTAGGACTCCCAGAGCCCGCCGCCGTCACTGATGGCCGCTCCGCAGTTGCTTGAACTGGCGGAGAAGGGGATGCCCTAGAGGCTTCCCCCAGCGCATCAGCCCGAAGCCGCTTTGTGTCACCACCGGAGGGAGTCCCATCTCCAGAAACAGGAGGTACAGACACCCCAGGTTCCCGACTTGGCACGGACACCGCCGTTGGAGGAGATCGAGCGCGCTTCTTCTCTGGTGGCGGGTTGGAGGCCATGACGAGGAAGGACTCAAGGGCAAGAGGGCAAAGGCGCAAGAGTCTGAGAAGAAGCGTAGAGAAGTGCGAAGGGAAGCCACAATGTGGACCCAAGCCGCCCAACTGAAGCGGTGGGTCAAGGAGTCAGTCTCCTGAGAAGATGAGCCGGCAAGGCACTTCGGCGGTTCCCGAAGAAAGCGCTGCAACGTGCAGAAGTGGCAGTCTTGGGAACCACCACAGTAAAAGCAACCATCAAATGGGCGCACACTCCCACGATCCCGCGGCCGTTCGTGCTCTGGCAGCGGTCAATTTGGGAATTAGAGAAAGTGCGCGGATCGGAAGAGTCAGAGGTCCCACCTCGGGCTCGCTATATCCCCCGAGATGGGCCCGGGGGGCCACTGTCGGTACCTGCGATATGGGGTACCCCCACGCACAGGGGAAAATGCCTAAGGAACTCGCCCTTCTCTGCAGGGAGAGCTCCGAAGGCGCCACGCATCCGGCGCGGCCGGACCTCCCTCTCCTCAGAGGAGAGCTCTGGGCCCGCCACGTGGCATACAGAAGCCGGACCTCTCCCTCTGCGGGAGAGAGGTCCGAAGGCGCCACGCGTCCGGCGGGGCCGGACCTCCCCCTCCTCAGAGAAGAGCTCCGGGCCCGCCACGTGGCGACCAGAAGCCGGACCTCCCCCTCCGCGGGGAGAGGTCCGAAGGCTCCACGTGTCCTGCGGAGCCGGACCCCTCTCTCCTCTGAGGAGGGATCCGGGCCCGCCACGTGGCCAGCAGAACAGCGCTGCCTGCCCCCGAGCGATAGGCAGCGGGCGTAAAGACGCCCCATACCTTGCCCGTACAAGGTATTCAGGACCCGCGTCTTCCCAAGACGCGGAGCACGCCTCTGTCAGGTGCCGTTGCGCCCAGTCGCATCACAGACTGGCACGAGATGTCAGAACCTGCCAGCCAATAAACACCGCGACAAGACATCCCATGCCGCCTGCGCCGTCATCAACCACTACGACTAGCATGCGGCATGGGCAGGGCTGCAAGAGGAAGACTCAGAAGCCTTCACCAGAGACAACTACCGGCATAACTGCAGATACTGTAGATGATAGACAATCTTCCCGGGACCACCTGTCGGGTCCCGGCCCCCCTTGTAAGACACCCGAGCCTTGGACTATAAAAGGCTCGGGTAGGCGACGATAGCAAGGGTTCGCATTTCTGCAACTCATACGCTAGCCATACACTCCCAAGCTGTAACTCACCCCCAAGCTCAGGACTCCGGCCCTGAGCAGCAAGCAATACAGCGAGCTCCATAGCTCGCCGTGGACGTAGGGTTTTACGCTCCGGCGGCCTGAACCACGTAAAACTCACCGCGTCAAGCTCTTACTAACTCATCCATCCGCGCAAGCTCTCCGCAAGGGACTAGCCCCACTGAAAAAAGAACCTCCGCGGGCTGCCCAGTGCAGGCCCGGGGGAAGTGTCGGCCGAACACTTCGACAGTATGAAACGACTCAGCGCGGCTAGGCATCCCGTGAGTTTCTGGACATCTTTAATGCGGTCGGGGGGCCGCATCAGGTCGATGGCCTTGACCTTCTCTGGGTTGGCCTCAATTCCTTGGTGTGTGACCAGGAATCCTAGGA
This sequence comes from Neostapfia colusana, assembly GCA_030760725.1. NCBI lineage: Eukaryota > Viridiplantae > Streptophyta > Magnoliopsida > Poales > Poaceae > Neostapfia > Neostapfia colusana. Next base: position 18,585,992 of record JASWHV010000003.1, read on the forward strand.
GCTTCCCAGAGGATACACCGAACACACACTTGTCGGGGTTCAGCTTAGTGCGCGTGGAGTGCAGTTTGTCAAAGACTAGGGCTAGGTTATCTAACAAGGATGGCCACTTCGCGAAGTGAAGGTGTGGCTCCAGGGCTGCACATCCTGCTCCTGTTGCTGCAGGTGTTGGTGCCGCAAACGCTTGGTTCGCTGCCGGCACTGTATACCCCGGTATGGGCAAGGCTGCGCCATAGACCGGGGGCACCATTTGCAGGCCATATGGCTGGGGCATATGCTGCGTGGTGTATGCCTGGGGCAGAGATCGTGTGGCGAACGTCTGCGGCTCAGGATTGGTCGAGGCGGTTGACATGCTGTCGCCTGCCTCTTGGTAGCGACACCTTTCTCGTCGTCGCTCGATGACCACTCGGGCATCATTGCCCAAGTGGCGTCGTTCTAGCTCCGACCTCAGGTCCGCCGATGGGAGCCTGGTGGAGCGGGAATCTGCCGTATGCCCGTCAACCATTGGTGTGCGCGTCAGCGACACAGCCGGTTGACTTGGACGTCGTCCCCGCCTAAGTTGAGGGTTGGCGGCGGCAACGACAAGACGGTCTACGTCGCGAATCCACTGCTGGGTCGCTGACTGAGGCGCGTCCCCAGCAGGTGGATTGTGCAGTAGCGCTCGTGCTGCAGCTAGTGTGCCCCCGTTGGAGACACTCAGCACTGCATGGATCATGCGCTTGCTGGAGCCTGCGCTGCTGGAGTCAGCGCTGCCAGAGTCGGCTGCTGGCTCCCAGCTTGCGCCGACACACTCCGTCCTGAGTGTGTCGAGACGTAGTCCCCGCTGGTCACCGTTCGTCGTGAACATGGGCGGGGAGAGCTTGCCGCTGAAGGAAGCGTCGTCATCTTTGTCGGCGGAAGCTCGTCGCGCAAGGGAAAAGCCCCCTTCCTGGCGCGCCAAATGTCGAAGTGTGTAGCCGACACTTCCCCCGGCCCTGCTCTGGGCAGCCCGCGGAGGTTCTTTTTCGGAGGGGCTAGTCACTCACGGAGAGCTTACGTGTTAGGGACGATGGAGGGAGAAGCTTGACACAGGGACTTTTATGTGGTTCAGGCCGCCGGAGCGTAATACCCTACGTCCACGGTGAGCAGTGTTGCTTGTTGTATTGCTTGGTGCTCAGAGCCGGAGTCCTGAGCTTGAGTATGACCTAAGTGCTCGGATGCTAGAGCGTAAGTGTGCAAAGAGTCCAACCCTTGCTAACGTTGCTGTCGAAGTGTGCGATCGACACTTCCCCCGGGCCTGCACTGGGCAGCCCGCGGAGGTTCTTTTTTCGGAGGGGCTAGTTCCTAGCGGAGAGCTTGCGCAGATGGACGAGTTAGTGAGAGCTTGACACGGGGAGTTTTACGTGGTTCAGGCCGCCGGAGCGTAAAACCCTACGTCCACGGCGAGCTATGGAGCTCGCTGTATTGCTTGCTGCTCAGGGCCGGGGGTCTGAGCTTGGGGTGAGTTACAGCTTGAGAGTGTATGGCTAGTGTATGAGTTGCAGAATGCGAACCCTTGCTATCAACGCCTACCCGAGCCTTTTATAGTCCAAGGCTCGGGCGGCTTACAAGGAAAGCCGGGACCCGACAGGTGGTCCTGGGAAGATTGTCTATTATCTACCGTATCTGTAGTTATGCCGGTGGTTGCCTCCGGTCGAAGGCTTCTGAGTCTTCCTTTTGCCGCCCTGCCCATGCCGTGCGCTAGTCGTAGTGGTTGATGACGGCGCAGGCGGCATGAGGTGTCTTGTCGCGGCGTTTATTACCTGTCAGGTTCTGACACCGCGCGCCAGTCTGTGATGCGACTGGACGCAACGGCACCTGACAGGCGCGTGCTCCGCGTTTCCGCGTCTTGGGAAGACGCGGGCCTTGAATACCTTGTACGGGCAAGGTGAGGGGCGCCTTTACGCCCGCTGCCTACCGCCCGGGGGCAGGCAGCACCGTTCTTCTAGCCACGTGGCGGGTCCGGAGCTCTTCTCGGAGGAGAGGGAGGTCTGGCCCCGCTGGACGCGTGGCGCCTTCGGACCTTTCTCCCGCGGAGGGGGAGGTCCCGCTTCTGCATGCCCCGCTGGACGCGTGGCGTCTTCGGACCTCTCTCCCGCGGAGGGGAGGTCCGGCTTCTGTATGCCACGTGGCAGGCCCGGAGCTCTCCTCTGAGGAGAGGGAGGTCCGGCCCCGCCAGACGCGTGGCGCCTTCGGAGCTCTCCCTGCAGAGAAGGGCGAGCACCTTAGGCATTTTACCCTGTGCGCGGGGGTACCCCATATCTCAGGTACCGACAGTGGCCCCTGGGCCCATTTTGCGGGAGATAGCGAGCCTGAGGTGGGACCTCCATCTCTTCCGATCCGCGCACTTTCTCTAAGTCCCGACTTGGCCGCTGCCGGAGCACGAACGGCCGCGGGGTCGTGAGAGCGTGTGCTCACTTGATGACTGCTTTTACTGCAGCGGTTCCCAAAGCTGCCACTTCTGCACGTTGCGGCGCTTTCTTCGGGAACCGCCGAAGGGCCTTGCCGGCTCATCTTCTTAGGAGACTGACTCCTTGCCCCCACCGCTCCAGTTAAGCGGCTTGGTCCCACCCGTCATCGGCACTCGGTCTAGGAACCGAAGCAGTTGCGGGGGCGGGGTATCCGAAGAGTTCCGAATCGCCTGGAACTGCGCCGGGAAGCTTTTTAGAGGGGATCTCACCCACATTGTAGCTTCCCTTCGCACTTCTCTGCGTTTCTTCTTGGACTCTTGCGCTTTTGCTCTCTTGCCTTTGAGCTCTCCCTTGCCATGGCTTCCATCCCGCTGCCAGAGAAGAAACGCGCTCGATCTCCTCCAGCAACGGCACCGGTGCCAAGTCCGGATTCTGGGGTGCCTGACACTCCCTCCGGTGGCGACTCGAAGAGGCCCCGGGCTGATGTGCTGGGGGAAGCCTCTGAGGCGTCCCCTGTTCCGCCAGTCCAAACGACTGCGGAGCGGTCGTCGGAGACGGTAGCAGGCTCTGGAAATCCTACCCCGGCTCGGAAGTCGGGGTTTAGAGCCCGCTGGAGTGTCCGCGCTTCCCGGCCTTCCCCGTCTTGCGGGGAATCTGTGCCGATGCGCTCGGAGCCAGGGGCAACTGCTGCGGCCCCCAGGCCAGCGCGGACTTCCCCTGTTCCGGTGTGCCCGGACTCCACGGCGGCGTCGTCTCTTCCTGCCGAGACAGCCACCGCGGCCCCCGAGCCAGCACAGGTTGATCCTGCACTAGGCGGCCTGGCTTCTTCTCCAGCACCGTCTTCCCCGGCTCGTCCCTCTCCGCAGGTCAAGGAGCCTGAAGCTGAAGAGAGCCCGGCTGGCCCGGCTGCCAGGGCCGCTGGGCCAGTTTCTCCTGATCGGCGTCTCGTCTCGGCGGCTGGCGCGTCGGCTCTTCCCGAGGACGAGGTAATGGAGGAGGTCGGAGGGACTGCCCCAGCTTCTGTTGCTCCATTGCCTCTGGCGGACGCCTTCACGCTTGCCGAGTCGAGTGTCCGGCAGGTCTTGGCTGCGCTAGGGCACGAGCGGGAGGAGTATACGGCTGAACGGGACCGCCTCCTCACCTGGGGGAACCTTTTGCGGGAGAGGACCGCGAAGGTTAAGAGCGAGCTCGACTCCAGGCGGGAGTTGCTCGACTTCCGGGAAACGCTCGTTGACCGGATGAAGCGGGCTGTTGACCGCATGGACACCCAGTCGCGGCGGATCAACAGGGAGGCCCTGGAGGCTCACGCCCAGGCCGAAGAGAGCCTCTCTGCTGCTGTGGAAATACGGCAGCAGTTGGAGCGCCGCGAACTCGCCGTTGAGGAGCGGGAGCGTTCCGTGGCAGCTGAGGCAGAGAGGGTCGCCGCGCAGCTGGCCGCGGGCGAGGATGACCTCCGAGTTCGGATGGAGGAGCTGGAGATTCTGAAGGCAGACCTTGACTTGAGGGATGAACAGGTCTCCCATCATCGCCGGGCGGTCTTGGACCGGGATTTGACTGCCGGCTTCAAGGCCGCTGAGTTGGAGCGGCTAGCCGAGACTCTCCGTCTTCGGGAGAGTTCCCTGGCGGCCAAGGAGAAGGAATTCTCCGAGAGGAACCTGGAGGCTCTGCGGGCGGCCCGCCGCGAGGTGGAGGAGCTCTCAGCCCTACGGCCCGCCGCGAGGTGGAGGAGCTCTCAGCCCTACGGTCCTCCGAGGCCCTTGCGGTCTCAAGCTTCGTGGATCGAGGGGGGTCCGCCCTGATCCCTCTTGGCTTCAGTCCAGTGAGGGCCGCAACTCCCGCATTGCAGGTGGCAGAGGTGATCCCTGCATTGGAGTCGATCGGTGCCAAGCTGGACAGACTCGACTCGGTGGTCGCCAGCGAGCTTGAAGCCGAGGGCCGCGGCTTAGCTTTAGAGGTCGCCTCGCATGTGCTGGCATGCTTCAAGAGTCGCGACCCCTCTTTCTCACTGGAGCCAGCAAGAGAGGGCCCAGCCACGGAGCGGGAGGAAGCTGCCCGGGCTGAAGTCGAGGATGTGGCCGCCCTTGTAGCCGCAAGGTTCCGGCGAGAGCCGGGAGGTCCTTAGGACTTGCTTCTCCCTTTTTTATCGAGTTTGTAGTCCAGCTCAAGGAGCCTTGCTTAATTTGACTATCTTGGATACTTGTGTCTGTGATGCTTTTTCCCTCCTTCTTGGTTTTGCCTGGCTGAGTCCTTAGCTCCGCAAGGTACTCAGAGGCCATTTCCAATCTCGGAGCTTCGCACAGACACCCTCCCCGGGTCCTAACCGTGTTAGGGGCCCCCGGAGGTCTCCGAACCTTGCCCTATGGGGGGCTCCAAGTCTGCCGGCCACGTGGCGGGTCCGGAGCTCCTCCTCAATAGACGGGAGCTCCGGTCATGTTGGACACGTAGGGCTTTCGGAGCCCTCCCGCTGAGGGGGGAGGTCCGGTCCCTGCCTGCCACGTGGCGAGCCCGGAGCCCTCCTCAAGGAAGGAGAGAGTTCCGGGCCTGCTGGACACGTGGGGCCCCGGGGCCCCGCCCCTGCTGGAGGGGCGGGTCCCGGTCCTCCCAGTCCCAGGCCGGTGTACCTGGTAGCTCCTTTCCCCCCGCTTCATGCAGTCCCTGTTGCCGTAACCTGAAGGTCCTGCACACAGGTAGAGGAAACGTAATTCTCCTCGGGGGGTCCTCCCCTCCTGTCTCCTAGTCTTATCCGTCTTATGGTCCTGACCCGCTATACGGGGCTTGGGCAATTCTGTGCACGAGGCGCCGGAGCTCCGGCGCCCCCGAGGTCCGGGTACGGCCGTCCGGTCCCTAGTACCGGGCCATGCGTTGGGGAAGCAGAGTGCACGCGCTTTGGGTTCATGACCAGGCAAAGCGGACGTACTCCCCTGGACCTCCGGAGAGCAGGATGCGCATGCTTTGGGCTCTGGGCCGGCTAAGCTGGATACGCACCCTGGACCCCCCATGCACAACGCTGGCCTTCCCTGGAGGTGACCAACTGACACCGCAACACCTGACTGGGGGAGGCCCGAGAGACTCACTCGGCCATCGGCAGGTGCCTCAAGCGCAACCGCCTTCGGGAGGATAGCAAATGCCGACTATGGATGAGCGCAGGAGAGGGGGAGCTAGACGTATGATGAACATACAGAGATAGTGCGATCATAAAAATTAATGCATAATTTAAATGAGCGCATGAGAAGGAGCTAAGTAGAACAGGTCTCTGTATTCGCGCCCATAGGTGGAATTCTGGCTGTACGTGGGGGCAATGTTCCGCCTCGTCTACAAGGGAAGCAAGACTCTACGCGCTTAGGGTCGGAACCAGGCTAAACTGGACGTAGTCCTGTACCGTCCCTTGAGACTTAGCTACCCCAAGCTCTGTTCCTAAGTTCTATGGGGTCTATTACAGAAGTGAATAACCCTGTTCTACCAATGCTCAGTAAGTAGGACTTACAGTGTTGCTCCGTGGCAAGGATTTTTGGGAATGGTTCCCACTCTCGGTTGAAAGGCATGTGTACCTGGGGCGGCAGCTTTCATGATTCGGAAGGGACCTTCCCTGCTGGGGGAGAGCTCATGGGTCCTTCTTGGAATATAGCGTGCCGCTTCACCAGGCTGCCCTCTTGCGGGCCCCCGTCGCGTTTGGTTCTTTGGCGGTAGTGCTTAGAGCATTAGCCGAGACCGTGCGTTGTGGGGTGTTCCCTGCAAGCCGAGTCTTGTCGAAGTTGTTGTCTTCACGCTGGATCAGGTCCTGCGTGGCTTCTCTCCGGGGCCCCCAGGGAGTTCTCCCCTTCTGGCTAAGACCTTCAAGGGGTAGGTGGACCCGGGCTCGCCTTGGATGACCTAAGGCGTCTCCCCCTTCTGGCAAGGCCTTCAAGGGGTTGACGGACCCTAGGCGGCCCCCGAGAGGTATGTTCGAGGCACGGAGGCGTGCCGAAGCTGGCTAACGCCTTGGCCCGTCTCCGTCGGAACTGGAGTCCTCACCGTCATGCACTGTCTTTATGACACGCTGAGGCTCCTGGAACCCCACTTGGTGGGCGGCGGTGACTGGGGCATCGGCCTTCTGTTTGCCATCCCTCTGAGGGTAGGGCGGTGCTTCAGCCCTCTGCTGTCTTCCATTGCGGAAGCGCTCTGCGAGCCTCTGGATCTCCCAGCACTCGGCAGCTGTATGGCTGCAGGTGCCATGCACGGGGCATAGCCCGCCTTGGCCACTGTCTGGGGCCGGTGATTGCCGCTGCCTCTTGTCCGGGCGCGGCCCCCGAGCTCCGCTGGTTGTCACAGCTGCGGCGACGGGGGCCGTGAATGGTGACTTCATCTTCCACTCCCCCGGTTATTGGTCTTCTTGCCACCCCCATAGGCAGCAGCACCGGACCCGGGCTGCCCTCCTGACTCGGAGGTCGGCAGTGCGTGCCAGTTCCGCCCTTCGGCTGCCCTGGCGCACTTGTCCGCCAGGCTAAAGAGCTCCGAGACGTCGCGGACCTCTCTGGTCGCGAGCTTCTCGAGCATTTTCTCGTCCCGGACACCCTGTCGGAACGCCACCACCACAGAGGCGCTTTGGATATGTGGGATGGTGTTGCGCACCTGAGAGAACCGCTGGATGAAAGAGCGCAGCGACTCCCCAGGTTGTTGCTTGACGGCGTGGAGGTCGAGCTCCGTGCCGGGACGGGTGTAGGAGCTGCCGAAGTTGGCGACGAACTGCCGGCAGAGCTCACCCCAGGAGGTTATGGACCCCTGGGGTAGATTCATGAGCCAGGACCGGGCTGGGCCGGTCAAGGCGACGGGAAAGTAGTTGGCCATGACAGCCTCATCGCCTCCTGCAGCAAGTACGGCGGTGGAGTAGATCTGGAGGAAATCCGCCGGGTTGACGCTTCCGTCGTACTTCTCGGGCAAGTGCGGGCGAAACTTGCGCGGCCACCTTGCGAAGCGAAGGTGGGGTGCAAGGGCCGCACATCCTGCACCTGCTGCTGCAGGTACTGGTGCTGCGAGCAGGTGGTTCACACCTGGCACCACGTATCCCGGCATGGGCAAGGCTGCACCATAGGCCGGGGCCGCTACTTGCGGCGCATATGGTGGTGGCATATGTTGCGCAGCATATGCCTGAGGCGGGGCTCGCATGGCAAAGGCCTGCCCTTCTGGTTGCGTCGAGGCCGATGACATGCTGTCGCCTGCCTCATGGTTGCGACGCCTTTCTCGACGTCGCTCGAGGTACACTCGGGCGTCCTGCCCCAAGTGGCACCGTTCCAGTTCCCTTCGCAGGTCCGTCGACAGGAGCCTGGAGGAGCTGGAATCCGCCGTTAGCCCGTCAACCGTGGGTGTGCACGTCAGCGACACAGCCGGTTGCCCTGGGCGCCGCCCTCGCCGAAACCGAGGGTTCACGGCGGCGACGACGAGGCGGTCCACCTCGCGGACCCATTGCTGGGTTGCTGAATGGGGCGCATCCCCTGCAGGTGGGTTGCGCAGCAGCACCCTTGCTGCAGCTAGCGCACCTCCATGGTGTACGCTCAGCGCTGCAGAAGACCTCACGCTGGTCAGGGCCTGCATAGCCGGAGTCGGCGTTGCCGGAGTCGGCTGCTGGCTACCTGCTTGTGCCGACACACTCCGTCCTGAGTGCGTCGACATGTACTCTCCGCTGGTCATGGTTCGCCGTGAATGCGGAGGGGGAGAGCTTGCCGCTGAAGGGAGCTTGGTCATCTTCGTTGGCGGAAACTCGTCGCGCTAGGGGAAAAGGCCCCTACCTGGCGCGCCAAATGTCGAAGTGTGCGATCGACACTTCCCCCGGGCCTGCATTGGGCAGCCCGCGGAGGTTCTTTTTTCGGAGGGGCTAGTTCCTAGCGGAGAGCTTGCGCAGATGGACGAGTTAGTGAGAGCTTGACACGAGGAGTTTTACGTGGTTCAGGCCGCCGGAGCGTAAAACCCTACGTCCACGACGAGCTATGGAGCTCGCTGTATTGCTTGCTGCTCAGGGCCGGGGGCCTGAGCTTGGGGGTGAGTTACAGCTTGAGAGTGTATGGCTAGCGTATGAGTTGCAGAATGCGAACCCTTGCTATCGACGCCTACCCGAGCCTTTTATAGTCCAAGGCTCGGGCGGCTTACAAGGGAAGCCGGGACCCGACAGGTGGTCCCGGGAAGATTGTCTATTATCTACCGTATCTGTAGTTATGCCGGTGGTTGCCTCCGGTCGAAGGCTTCTGAGTCTTCCTTTTGCCGCCCTGCCCATGCCGTGCGCTAGTCGTAGTGGTTGATGACGGCGCAGGCGGCATGGGGTGTATTGTCGCGGCGTTTATTACCTGTCAGGTTCTGACACCGCGCGCCAGTCTGTGATGCGACTGGATGCAACGGCACCTGACAGGCGCGTGCTCCACGTTTCCGCGTCTTGGGAAGACGCGGGCCTTGAATACCTTGTACGGGCAAGGTGAGGGGCGCCTTTACGCCCGCTGCCTACTGCCCGGGGGCAGGCAGCACCGTTCTTCTAGCCACGTGGCGGGTCCGGAGCTCTTCTCTGAGGAGAGGGAGGTCCGGCCCCGCTGGACGCGTGGCGCCTTCGGACCTTTCTCCCGCGGAGGGGGAGGTCCCGCTTCTGCATGCCCCGCTGGACGCGTGGCGTCTTCGGACCTCTCTCCCCCGGAGGGGAGGTCCGGCTTCTGTATGCCACGTGGCGGGCCCGGAGCTCTCCTCTGAGGAGAGGGAGGTCCGGCCCCGCCAGACGCGTGGCGCCTTCGGAGCTCTCCCTGCGGAGAAGGGCGAGCACCATAGGCATTTTACCCTGTGCGCGGGGGTACCCCATATCTCAGGTACCGACAGTTGCCTACCCGAGCCTTTTATAGTCCAAGGCTCGGGCGGCTTACAAGGTGGGCCCGGGACCCGACAAGTGGTCCCGGGGAGATTGCCTGCCATCTACCGTATCTGCAGTTACGCTGGTAGTTGTCTCTGGCGAGGGCTTCTGAGTCTCCGCTCTGCCGCCCTGCCCATGCCGCAAGCTAGTCGTAGTGGTTGATGATGGCAGGGGCGGCAGGGGATGTCTTGTCATTGTGTTTATTGGCGTACAGCCTCTGCCGCGGCGCGCCAGCCTTCACTGCGATGTGACTGGGCGCAATGGCACCTGACAGAGGCGTGCTCCGAGTCTCCATGCCTTGGGAAGGCGCGGGTCTTGAATACCTTTTACGGGCAAGGTATGGCGCGTCTTTACTCTTGCTGCCTACCGCGCGGGGGCGGGCAGCGCTGCTCTGCTGGCCACGTGGCGGGCCCGGAGCTCTCCTATGAGGAGAGGGAGGTCCGGCCCCACTGGACATGTGGAGCCTTCGGAGCTCTGCCCGCGGAGGGGGGAGGTCCGGTTCTGCTGGCCACGTGGCGGACCCGTAGCTCTCCTCTGAGGAGAGGGAGGTCCGGCCCCGCTGGACACATGAAGCCTTTGGAGCTCTTCCCACGGAGGGGGTGGTCCGGCTCTGCTGGCCACGTGGCGGGCCCAGAGCTCTCCTCTGAGGAGAGGGAGGTCCGGCCCCGCTGTACACGTGGAGCCTCCGGAGCTCTCCCCGCGGAGGGGGGAGGTCCGGCTCAGTTGGTCAAGTGGCTGGCCCGGAGCTTACCTGTGAGGAGAGGGATGTCCGGCCCCGCTGGAAACGTGGCGCCTTCGGAGCTCTCCCTGCGGAGAAGGGCGAGGTCCTTATGCAGTTTTCCCCTGTGCGCGGGGGTACCCCATATTGAGGGTACCGACAATGGTCTTTGTCGGTACCTGAGATATGGGGTACCCCCGCGCACAGGGGAAAATGCCTAAGGAACTCGCCCTTCTCCGCAGGGGGAGCTCCGAAAGCGCCACGCGTCCGGCGGGGCCAGACCTCCCTCTCCTCAGAGGAGAGCTCCGGGCCCGCCATGTGGCATACAGAAGCCGGACCTCCCCCTCCGCGGGAGAGAGGTCCGAAGGCGCCACGCGTCCAGCGGGGCCGGACCTCCCTCTCCTCAGAGGAGGGCTCCGGGTCCGCCATGTGGCCGACAGAAGCCGAGTCTCCCCTCCGCGGGGAGAGGTCCGGAGGCTCCACGTGCCCCGCGGACCGGGCCCTCCTCTCCTCTGAGAAGGGCTCCGGGCCCGCCACGTGGCAGCAGAACGGCGCTGCCTGCCCCCGAGCGATAGGCAGCGGGCATAAAGACGCCCCATACCTTGCCCGTACAAGGTATTCAAGGCCCGCGTCTTCCCAAGACGCGGAGACGCGGAGCACGCCTCTGTCAGGTGCCGTTGCGCCCAGTCACATCACAGACTGGCGCGCGGTGTCAGAACCTGCCAGCTAATAAACACCACAACAAGACATCCCATGCCGCCTGCACCGTCATCAACCACTACGACTAGCATGCGGCATGGGCAGGGCGGCAAGATGAAGACTCAGAAAGCCTTCGACCAGAGACAACTACCGGCATAACTACAGATACGGTAGATAATAGACAATCTTCCCGGGACCACCTGTCAGGTCCCGGCTCCCCTTGTAAGCCGCCCGAGTCTTGGACTATAAAAGGCTCGGGTAGGCGACGATAGCAAGGGTTCACACTCTGCAACTCATATGCTAGCCATACACTCTCAAGATGTAACTCACCCCCAAGCTCAGGACTCTGGCCCTGAGCAGCAAGCAATACAGCGAGCTCCATAGCTCACCGTGGACGTAGGGTTTTACGCTCCGGCGGCCTGAACCACGTAAAACTCACCGTGTCAAGCTCTTACTAACTCGTCCATCTGCGCAAGCTCTCCGCTAGGAACTAGCCCCACCGAAAAAAGAACCTCCGCGGGCTGCCCAGTGCAGGCCCGGGGGAAGTGTCGACTGAACACTTCGACATTTGGCGCGCCAGGTAGGGGGCTTTTCTCCTAGCGCGACGAGTTTCCGCCGACGAAGATGACCAAGCTTCCCTCAGCGGCAAACTCTCCTCCTCCGCGTTCACGACGAACCGTGACCAGCGGAGAGTACATGTCGACACACTCAGGACGGAGTGTGTCGGCACAAGCTGGTAGTCAGCAGCCGACTCAGGCAACGCCGACTCCGGCGATGCAGGCTCAGACCAGTGTGAGATCTTCTGCAGCGCTGAGCGTACACCATGGGGGTGCGCTAGCTGCAGCAAGAGCACTGCTGCACAACCCACCCGCGGGGGATGCGCCCCATTCAGCGACCCAGCAATGGGTCCGCGAGGTGGACCGCCTCGTCGTCGCCGCCGCGAACCCTCGGTTTCGGCGAGGATGGCACCCAGGACAACCGGCTGTGTCGCTGACGTGCACACCCACGGTTGACGGGCTAACGGCGGACTCCAGCTCCTCCAGGCTCCTGTCGACGGACCTGAGAAGGGAGCTGGAACGGTGCCACTTGGGCCAGGACGCCCGGGTGTACCTCGAGCGACGCCGAGAAAGGCGTCGCAACCATGAGGCTGGCGACAGCATGTCGTCGGCCTCGACACAACCTGAAGGGCAGGTCTTCGCCACGCGAGCCCTGCCTCAGGCATATGCCACGCAGCATATGCCGCAACCATATGCGCCGCAAGCAGCGCCCCCGGTCTATGGTGCAGCCTTGCCCATGCCAGGATACGCGGTGCCAAGTGCGAACCAAGCGTTCACAGCGCCAGTACCTGCAGCAGCAGGTGCAGGATGTGCGGCCCTTGCACCCCACCTTCGTTTCGCGAGGTGGCCGCGCAAGTTCCGGCCGCACCTGCCAGAGAAGTACGACGGTAGTGTCAACCCGACAGAGTTCCTCCAGATCTACTCCACCGCCGTACTTGCCGCAGGAGGGGACGAGGCTGTCATGGCCAACTACTTCCCCGTCGCCTTGACCGGCCCAGCTCGGTCTTGGCTCATGAATCTACCCCAGGGGTCCATAACCTCCTGGGGAGAGCTCTGCCGGCAGTTCGTAGCCAACTTCGGCAGCTCCTACACCCGTCCCGGCACGGATCTTGACCTCCACGCCGTCAAGCAACAACCTGGGGAGTCGCTGCGCTCTTTCATCCAGCGGTTCTCCCAGGTACGCAACACCATCCCACATATCCAAAGTGCCTCTGTGGTGGTGGCGTTCCGACAGGGTGTCCGGGACGAGAAAATGCTTGAGAAGCTCGCAACCAGAGAGGTCCGCGACGTCTCTGAGCTCTTCAGTCTGGCGGACAAATGCGCCAGAGCAGCTGAAGGGCGGAACTGGCACTCTCTGCCGACCTCCGAGCCAGGTGGATAACTCGGGTCTGGCGCTGCCGCCTATGGGGGTGGCAAGAAGGCCAAGAACCGGGGGGTGGCAAGATGAGGTCTGTAAAAGCCCAAGAAAAGGGACTTGCAAAAACTTTTCTTCACCTCACAACACCACAGTTTTTATTGTGGACACCTTAGGAAATGTTGTGAAGAGCAAGTAACCTCCATCAAAAGAATGATTAGAGGGGAAAGCCTTTACTTTCACAAAGTAGGGTTTCTGCACATGAACATGAGAGGTTGAGCTCACCCCTAGGATTTAAAAAGTCTTGGGAAGGTTCAGTCCAAAGCTCATGCAAATTCAACAATTTTTGAGGCACTTTTGGGTTAGTTCAAAAAGAGGCCAATTTGAATGTAAATTCAAATTGCAGCAACTTTCATCATCCAAATTCAAAAGTTAGCTCCATATCTATACTCAGCACATTTTTCTGAGTAAACCCACCAATTTTCATCTCCATTGGAGCTCATCTTGTCAAGAGCTAAATTTGCAAGAATTCAAAACTGAATTTGAATTTCAGTTTAAATATGAAGCAAATTTAACCAAACAAAGTTTGAATTTGAGAATTCAAATTCAAACAAAGACTTGGTGACTAAGTCTCTCATTAAATGGAGAGTAGCTGAGATATTTGCAGCAGAATTTGGAAAAAGAGATTAGGGGAGAGGGGGGCCCACAAGTCAGTGGGAGGACTGTTCTCCAAACCGAGCGTGGCTGTTTTCTCCCGACGTCGGTCGAACACCTCGCGCCAGCTGCGGACAGCACCGGCGTCCGACCGCCTCACCTCGCCACCTCCTGCTCGGCGACCGAGCGCACGCGTGCCCGACGCGGTTTAAGTCCCCAGCCCACGTGAGCCAGCCTCATCTCCTTCGCTCTGCCCGTTCCTACCCGAAACGAAAAACGACACCCGCCGCTCCCCTCGGCTCCTCGTCGCGCCGTTGATCCAGGCGACCTCGCGACCGGAGTTCAACAGCAAAGACACGCGCCGGGACTGCTCGAGCTCACGGTGAGGACCCTACCCTCTTCCATGTTTTGTAGGGGGAGTATTTCCCCGTCTAGTCCTCGGTGCTCAACAAAAACGAGTGAGCAGAAATGCCGAAATTCGCGGCGATCGGTCCTGCACAGCGTAAACCCAGCTGAGCATAGGTTCTACACGCCCCCACGGCCACCTAGGATCCAAAACCATCGAAAACCATCGAGCCCTTGCGCTGATATCCAAGTTTTTCGAGCAACAGTCGATATCGGGCCTAGGTCGACGGTGAGGTCCCAGTTCCGGCTATTTCCATGGCCAACCGAGCTCATATTCGTGCGCAGCATGCCACGGTGGAGCTGTAGGAGCAAACCGCTTGAGAAATAAGGCCCGGAGTAGCCCGGACGACGTCACCGGAGCAGAGGGAGGCTCTGTCGCCGTCGCGGGCATAGTTCCGGCCATTGCCGAGCTCCGGTGAGGGCACCAGCGTGTTCTCCGAGTCGAGTTAGGCACAGGCGGCAAGTTTTGTCAAAGGTCGGGCGGGGAAACGCCCGGCGGCGAGCGCTCCGGCGAAGCGCCGCCGCGGGAGCTGCGGGAGAGCGCGAGGTAGACGAAGGGGGGGCCGGGTCCACCGGTCAGCCTCTGATCTCGCGCGGGGATCGGGTTTGTGGCCGGGATTCGGTGCGGTAGCGCGGGTAAAACCCCGTGGGCCACGGTGTGGCCGCTTTCTGAGTGGGCCGGCTCGAGGAGTGGGTCCCACCCGCAGGATTTAAACATTTTTGGAATTTCCAGTTCTAGTGCAAACTTTAGAACTCCATAACTTTTGCTAGGAAGCTCCAAATTTAGTGATTCAAATTGGGTTGGATTCATATTGCCTAGATCTGTCCAGATATACAACCCAATTTGTATGAAACCCATTAATTAATTCTGGAAAATTCTTTAAAACTTTTCAGAAAAAGAATTTTAGAGGGAGTTTGGTTCATCCAAAAATCCCCAAATTTTGCCAGAATGTTCTTTAGGACATTAGTAAACCCCTGTAAAAGTTTCAGACCATTTGGAGTTGATTTGGTCAGAGCAATTCAAATTGGAAGGTGCTGGGTTCATTTGAATACAGAAACATTTTCAGAAAATTTCCAAAACTTGGAAATTCAATTCTGGTCAAACCTTGACTCCAAAAATTCTAGGAAAATTCATGCAAACTATATGAGCTATAATTGAAATTGTAGATCATTAAGTTGAGCATGAACAGGGGTATTACCTCAGAATAAATTCTTCCTTGCTGATTTGCCAAGAGAATTATTCTGAGCAAACCACTCCATGAAAAGTGCTAATGTTTGGTCCAGAGAGTTTTCTTGTGACAAGGAGCTCACACAAAAATTCTCAGCTCCATTGGAGCTCTAGATTACCCCTGTCCTGTTTAACCACTTAAGGGATTAATATGGAAAAGGGGGAAAACCACTTAGCATTTAACCATGTGATTAAGTTCAAGCCAAACCACCAACACCAGTTCATCTTTAAATTCTTAAACAAAGTTCCAGGTGTTAGAGGCTGGTTATTAGAACTAATAGTAGAAGTCTTACTCTAAAACTCACATTTGCATCTAAATTAACATGTAGTATTTCATTAACGTGTAGCCGTTGAAGAAGAGACTCCGGAAGTGCTGGACTTCCTCCTTCCGGACGAAGAACTAACTCCTGACCAGCAGCAACAAGGCAAGCCCCGGTTTGCATTAACCCTTTTTAAAAGTTTTACTTTGTTTACATGTGTCATATGAAGTATGTATGTGCATTAGGTATAGCATGAATGAAACCCCACTTGCATAACCAAAGGTTCCTAAAAGAGTGAGGGTAGTGTCAAGGACCTCGAGTAGACAGGCTATGCTTAATGAGTCATAGGACTTCGGTACAAGTCGAGTAGTTGGAATCTACTCGCGAGATAGGCTTGGGACACACGGGTTCGGTTGAGTGATGTGAGATCACTTTAGTAATGAAAATGAGACTAGGCAGGGGCTAGGGCGCAGCAAGAGAGAGTCTTGTGTGCGCAGCCCTGCCCGTGTCGATTGAGGACCGATCCGTGTGCGGCCCTGCTGAACAAGTATTGAACGTACCGAAGGCATATCGGATATATGGGCCCCGATAAAATGTAGCCTAAACCTCCGGGCGTCGAGGCATAGCACACCGATTTATAGGTGTAGGTTGAGGGCAGCAAGGTGGAAATCTGCCAACGGGCATAGAGAGATGCTCCGTGTGGGGAACCTCCTGCTCGTTTCGGTGCGACCGGTTCGACGTTTGGGCTGTTGGGTGAAAGGTTGTCCCGTACGACATCGAGTGAGCGTGCTGTGCAGCTCCACGGGTGGGCGTACGTGACGTGCTCTTTGGGTTTCCCTGCAGGTGTATATCGAGTCGATTCGCCGTCCCTCGCGGTGACGAGTACCGCTTGTTCACTGCGTCGTAACGTAGACTAATGGATAAAATATGTTGATTCAATGATGCTGATTGATATAATTGTATTGCTACATGTGTGCCACCAAATACTGCTTACTAAATTTCAGATTTCATGAACTGTTAACTTGTTGCTAAAAGATGAACTAAGGATGAACTTGTAGGCGTGTCCTATTGCTGAAATGTTACTATCCTATGTCCATTGTACCCCTCATGTAGAGTTTCATGCTTAGGTGAGTCGGTTAAGCCTTGCTGAGCCTTCGTGCTCACGGTTGCTGCTTAAGTGTTTTTCAGGTGAGGAGCCACCCACGGACTCGGAGTACGAGTCCACCGGCGAGGGTTACCCTCCGTCGGGGACCACGGCTGAGTGGGAGCCGTACACGCCATGCTGAGCTGAGACGTGCAGCTAGTGTGGGTTGCCCTAGGGCTGGGCAACCGACTTTTGCTAAATAGGCGGGCGTGAGTTGTATAGTGTAGTCTTCCGCTGTGTAATAGAACAATAGTTGTAACTGAAGTTTGTACCTGTTTGTACAGTTTCAGCTGTCTTTCCCATGTAATATATTGTGTTCTTATGACGTGTGCTGTCGGGTGTCGCATCGCGCGGCACCACCCTCTGCGATCCTGGATGAGCGGATTCCGGTCCGCCACAAGGTCATCGTTCACAGCTCCCGTCGCCGCAGCAGCGACGGCTAGTGGAGCTCGGGGGCCACGCCCCGACAAAAGGCAGTGGCAGTCACCGGCCCCAGACAGTGACCAGGGCGGACTATGCCCCGTGCATGGCGCCGGCAACCATACTGCTGCCGAGTGCTGGGATATCCAGAGACTCGCAGAGCGCTTCCGCAAAGGAAGACAGCAGAGAGCTGAGGCACCGCCTTACCCTCAGAGGGATGGCAAACAGAAGGTCGATGCCCCAGTCACTGCCGCCCATCAGGTGGGGTTCCAGGAGCCTCAGCGCGTCATAAAGACAGTGCATAACGGCGAGGACTCCAGCTCTGACGGTGACGGGCTAGGGCGGTAGTCAGCTGCAGCACGCCTCCGTGCCTTGGACATACCTCCCGGGGGCCGCCCAAGGTCCATCAACCCCTTGAAGGCCTTGCCAGAAGGGGAAGACGCCTTAGGTCATCCAAGACGAGCCCGGGTCCACCTACCCCTTGAAGGCCTTAGCCAGAAGGGGAGAACTCCCCAGGGGCCCCCAGGAGAAGCCGCGCAGGACCTGATCCAGCGTGAAGATGACAACCTCGTCGACGAGACTCGGCAGCAGGTAACACCCCACAACGCGCAGTCTCGGCTGATGCTCTAAGCACTACCGCCAAAACACCGAACGCATCGGTGGCCTGCAGGAGGGCAACCTGGTGTCGCGGCACGCTCTATTCCAAGAAGGACCCATAAGCTCTCCCCCAGCAGGGAAGGTCCCTTCTGAATCACGAAAGCTGCCGCACCAGGTACACATGCCTTTCAACCGAGTGTGGGATCCGTTCCCAAAAGACTATTGCCATGAAGCAACACTGTAAGTCCTACTTCCCGAGCATCAGTAGAACAGGGTTATCATCTTCTGTAATGAATCCCATAGGATTTGGGAACAGAGCTTGGGGCAGCTAAATCTCAAGGGACGGTACAGGACTACGTCCAGTTTAGCCTGGTTCCGATCCTAAGCGCGTAGAGTCTTGCTTCCCTTGTAGACGAGGCAGAATATTGCCTCCATGTACAGCCAGAATTCCATCTATGGGCACGAATACAGAGACCTGTTCTACTTAGCTCTCTCTCATGCGCTCATTTAAATTATGCATTAATTTTTATGATCGCACTATCTTTGTATATTCATCGTACATCTAGCTCCTCCTCTCCTGCGCTCATCCATAGTCGGCATTCGCTATCCTACCGAAGGCGGCTGCGCTTGAGGCACCTGCCGATGGCCGAGTGAGTCTCTCGGGCCTCCCCCAGTCAGGAGTTGCGGTGCCAGTTGGTTACCTCCAGGAAAGGCCTGCGTTGTGCATGGGGGGTCCAGGGTGCGTATCCAGCTTAGCAGGCCATGAGCCCAAAGCATGCGCATCCTGCCCTCCGGAGGTACAGGGGAGTGCAACCGCTTTGCCTGGTCATGAACCCAAAGCACGTGCACTCTGCTTCCCCAGCGCATGGCCCGGTACTAGGGATCGGACGGCCGTACCCGGACCTCGGAGGGAGCCGGAGCTCCGGCGCCTCGTGCACAGAATTGCCCAAGCCCCGTATAACGGATCAGGATCGTAAGACGAATAAGACTAGGAGACGGGAGGGGAGGACCCCCCGAGCAGAATCACGTTTCCTCTGCCTATGTGCAGGACCTCCAGGTTATGGCAACAGGGACTGCATGAAGCAGGGGGAAAGGAGCTACCAACTACTCCGGCCTAGGACTGGAAGGACCGGGACCTGCCCCTCCAGCAGGGGCGGGACCCGAGGGCCCCACGTATCCAGCGGGCCCGGAGCTCTGAGGAGGGCCCCGGGCTCGCCACGTGGCAGGCGGAAACCGGACCTCCCCCCCCCCCCCCCCCCCCGGTGGGAAGGCTCCAAAAGCCCTACGTGTCCAACATGGCCGGAGCTCCCGCCTGTTAAGGAGGGGGTCCAGACCCGCCACGTGGCAGGCAGATGTGGAGCTCCCCAAAGGGCGAGATCCGGAGACCCCCGGGGGCCCCTAACATGGTTAGGACCCGGGGAGGGTGTCTATGCAGAGCTCCGAGATTGGAGATGGCCTCTGAAGTACCTTGCGGAGCTAAGGACTCAGTCAGGTAAAGCCGAGAAGGAGCATCACGGTCACAAATATCTTAAAGAGTCAAACTATGCAAGGCTCCATGGGCTGGACTACAGACTCGATAAAAAGAAAGAAACAAGTCCCAAGGGCCTCCTGACACGACCAGGATCCAGAAGTTGCAAGAACGGCCGCATCACCAGGCTTCAGCCCTTGCGGAACTCTCTCGCTCTATGACCCGAGCGCAGGAATCGCCTCCCTCATCACCGGCGCAAAAGCCGGTGACACCAAGGGAGCTCCTGAGGCCCCCTCCGCGGTATTCAGCGGTCTTCCTGGAGACTCTGCCGTCTGGGATCCTCCATGGTGCATCGGCGGTTTCCTTCTCCTGAAGTTCCCTCATCATCGGCGCAAAAGCCGGTGTCGTCAAGGGTGCCCCTGGAGCCCCCTTCCCTCATCACCTGCGCAAAAGCTGGAGTCATCAAGGGTGCTCCTGAGGCCCCCCCTCCGCAGCTTCAGCGGTCTTCTCGGAGACTCTGCCGCCTGGGATCCTCCTCGATGCTTCAGCGGTTTCTTTGAAGACTCCACCACCTGGGAGGGGATGCAACGCCAAGGAGCTTTCTGCCTGTTGTCACCAGGGAAGGGCTCCGTCGGGAGGACAAACCAGAAACCCCTTGGCGGCGCCACCCTCAGAGGCAGGGCAGGCAGACTCCCTGAGTCCCAGCCTTGGTGCAGACGCCACCGCTGGAGGGAACCGAGAGCGATTCTCCCCCCATAAGGCGGGTTAAGAGCCATGGAAGAAGACAAGACTGCAGAGATTCGAGGGAGGTGCAGGGGCTGGAAGCCTTATAAGGGGAGAGAACGCACATGGGGGTTTCATTTCACACTGTCGAAGTGTGCGATCGACACTTCCCCCGGGCCTGCACTGGGCAGCCCGCGGAGGTTCTTTTTTCGGAGGGGCTAGTCCCTAGCGGAGAGCTTGCGCAGATGGACGAGTTAGTAAGAGCTTGACACGGCGAGTTTTACGTGGTTCAGGCCGCCGGAGCGTAAAACCCTACGTCCACGGCGAGCTATGGAGCTCGCTGTATTGCTTGCTGCTCAGGGCCGGAGGCCTGAGCTTGGGGATGAGTTACAGCTTGAGAGTGTATGGCTAGCGTATGAGTTGCAAAGTGCGAACCCTTGCTATCGACGCCTACCCGAGCCTTTTATAGTCCAAGACTCGGGCGGCTTACAAGGGAAGCCGGGACCCGACAGGTGGTCCCGGGAAGATTGTCTATTATCTATCGTATCTGCAGTTATGCCGGTGGTTGTCTCTGGTCGGAGGCTTCTGAGTCTTCCTCTTGCCGCCCTGCCCATGCCGCATGCTAGTCGTAGTGGTTGATGACGGCGCAGGCGGCATGGGATGTCTTGTCGCGGTGTTTATTGGCTGACAGGTTCTGACACCGCGCGCCAGTCTGTGATGCGACTGGGCACAACGGCACCTGACAGAAGCGTGCTCCGCGTCTCCTTGTCTTGGGAAGACGCGGGCCTTGAATACCTTGTACGGACAAGGTATGGAGCATATTTACGCCCGCTGCCTATCGCTCGGGGCAGGCAGCGTCGCTCTGCTGCCACGTGGCAGGCCCGGAGCCCTTCTCAGAGAAGAGGAGGGTCAGCCCCGCGGGGCACGTGGAGCCTCCGGACCTCTCCCCGTGGAGGGGGAGGTCCGGCCTCTGTATGCCACGTGGCGGGCCCGGAGCTCTCCTCTGAGGAGAGGGAGGTCCGGCCCCACTGGACACGCGGCGCATTCGGGCCTCTCTCCCGTGGAGGGGGGGGTCCGGCTTCTGTTTGCCACGTGGCGGGCCCGGAGCTCTCCTCTGAGGAGAGGGAGGTCCGGCCCCGCCGGACGCGTGGCGCCTTCGGAGCTCTCCCTGCGGAGAAGGGCGAGTTCCTTAGGCATTTTACCCTGTGCGCGGGGGTACCCCATATCTCAGGTACCGACAGTGGCCCCCGGGCCCATCTCGGGGGAGATAGCGAGCCCGAGGTGGGACCTCCGTCTCTTCCGATCCGCGCACTTCCTCTAAGTCCCGAATTGACCGCTGCCGGAGCACGAACGGCCACGGGATCGTGGGAGCGTGCGCTCACTTGATGGTTGCTTTTACTGCGGCGGTTCCCAAGACTGCCACTTCTGCATGTTGCGGCGCTTTCTTCGGGAACCGCCGAAGTGCCTTGCCGGCTCATCTTCTCAGGAGACTGACTCCTTGACCCACCGCTTCAGTTGGGCGGCTAGGGTCCACCTTTCATCGGCGCCCGGTCTCGGAGCCAACGAGGTCACCGACGCGATGATTCCGGAGGTTTTCGAATTACCCCGGACCATCCCTGGAAAGTTTTAAAAGGGGATCTCACCCGCACCGCTGCTTCCCTTCGCATTGCGCTCGTACTTCCCTTGAACTCTTGCGCCCCGACTCTCCTGCCCTTGCGTCCTCTTTCGCCATGGCTTCCAACTTGCTCCCGACGCGCCTCGTCCGCTCTTCCGAGCTCGGGCCAGTGCGCAGGCTGCTGGGCTGGCGCTCAGAAGAGCAGAAACATCGGCTTCACCGAGGATCTCTCCCCCTGGTCCTGGAAAAGGGGGAGATAGTCTTCTCCATGGCTTATGCTCTGGCGGGGTTCGTTCCGCCGATTTCTTCCTTCTTTGTCACCCTGCTGGAGACATATGGTCTCCAGCTTCACCATCTTTCCCCCAATTCCTAGCACTTACTAAATTGTTGCAGCTTCCTCCATCAATAATAATGCGACACGATCGTTCCAAAACTACACACTTAGTTTGGAATAGATTGTGTCGCTGGTTCTGTTCAGCTTTGATCATTTGGGCACTCAAGACACGCCTCACAACAAGACTCTCATAGTGGGCAGCATGATCAGCCCCAATGTGCTCTTCATCATCATTCTTCTTTCCTGCTGCTTGTGCAGCAAGCATGGCATATGTTTCATTATCTAAATCACTAGCGGATGAGTACTCACCATTTTCTCGTACAACCAGCACACGCTTGCTTGGGCAGTCCCTTCGTAGGTGCCCAAAACCCTTGCACTGGAGGCATTGAAAGTCTTTTGTTCTCCCGGTAGAAGCAATGGAAGAAGAAGTGTTGGCTGCAACTTGGGTGGATCCTTTTGTTGTCTCGATTGCACGCGAAGGTGCTGATTTTGATGTAGTCCTGGGCAACCCATTGGAAGCATCGTCTGGAGAATCATGCTTAGTACCAGCAGCACTTGAGCGGAACTGCCATGAGGTAGTTCGACCTGCAGAAATGTTAGTTCTTGTACGTCGTCCCTGCACTTCTCTTTCAGCCTTACAAGCAAGATGGAATAATCGAGTGATATTAGTGTATACCTTATAAGCCAATATGTCCTGAATTTCTCTTGTTAAATCACCCATAAACCTAGCCATTGCAGCCTCTTCATTTTCAACTAGGCCACAACGCATCATGCCTATTTGAAGTTCTTGATAGTATTCCTCAACAGATTTGTTGCCTTGCCTAAGTTGTTGTAATTTATGCAACAGGTCACGAGCATGATAGGAAGGAACAAAACGACGACGCATGATTCGTTTCAAAGCATTCCAAGTTTGTGGTACGGTAGCTGGATTTTTAGTTTGATATTCATGCCACCAAACAGAAGCAAAGTCAGTGAATTCACTAGTGGCAGCTCTAACCTTTTTATCATCAGGGAAATCATGACATGCAAATTTTTGATCTACTGACAATTCCCAAGACAGATATACATCCGGATCATATTTACCATCAAAAGGTGGTATGGAGAATTTAATGCTGCGTAGGGAATCGTCATTGTCACGTACCTCGCGTCGTTGAGCTCGACCACCCATACCACGATGGTCGCGACGTGGCTGCCGTCAATACCTGAAAGGTCCACCATCAAGCTCGTATCCGCCGAATACTCTGCCTCGTCATATCTTGCAGCACTGCCAACGGAGTCGTGGCTGTCATCAACACGTCTTTGCCTCTCTTCGCGTCCAACCTGTTCCATCCTCTCCAATCGCTCAATGATTGCTGCAAGAGAAGTGTTAATAGCCCCAGCAGTGCTTTCTAATGTGGTCAGTTTGGTGTTGGTGCAAATCTGCGTCGACTCTAATTGACCAATGCGTTCATTGGTGACTTGAATATCCTCATTGAGAGCATCTGTGTGTAGCTTTACTTGGCGTTCGAAATGCTGAATGATGCCCCTCGTACATGGTGAATGTGGAGATGTCCCATTCGCATCAGCTGACATGGTTAGTAAAGAAAGGAAATACAACAGAAAGCAGATTAATCCTAACAGTTGCTAAGAGGTGGTAGGACAGCACAATTCCTCACTAGTAAGAAATCAAGGTCTTACAAGTTCTTACCATGCGATGCAGGAGGCGCCGGCAATCAGCAAGAACAAACAAACGGTGGCTGCCAGCACAACCTTATGGTGTCGTAGACAATTTTGTGGAGCTGTAGGTGGCTGCTAGACACAATTTGTGCAAAGGAACAGCTAGTACCATATTAGTCACAACAAGTTGAATAAACGTTCCACGATGGTATTGTGCTGGTCCTAGCTCAAACCTTACTAGAGACGTGAGCCGTAACTCCACGTGACGTTGGATTACTATGGTAGGGAAGTTCGAAGAACCCGATCCGTTGTGTTTCAATAACGTTGAAAACAGCAAGTTGAACTTCAAAACATAAAACAAATGTTACACAAATTATCTCTCTTTTTTTGTACTTAGAAACTTTTTTTTGTGATTGTAATCAGAGCGGTTTTTCTTTTTGCACGTGCCTTTTTCTTGCTGATCCGTGCAGCTTTTCTTTTGCACTTGTCTTTTTTTCTCAACTTTGGGTACATAATGGAAATGGACTGAGAACAAAGTGGCACGAACTCAACACTCTAGCGGTGAAAAACTTAGGACCAACAACTTGACACAAAAAGGCAACCGTGAATTCAACAAGTCGAGAGCTAAGTAGTCAAGCAAAAGGCTCAAAGTGTTTTTAGGATTTTTTTTTAGAGTGAACTTTTGTAGGCAAAAGTGGATTGTAGGTAAATGAAGAACAAGGAGAAGGAAATCTCTCACCGAGCAATCTGAAATCTGATACCACTTGATGAACCCAACGGGTACGGGGGACGCCCTATCTTTCGATGAGAGATGTTGGTAATGAACGAATTTGGTGGAGGCCGACGTTGGCTGCCCGACTACCACAACCAGAATGGTGTGGCGCCTTGAGCGACAGTTACACCGTCTCCTGGTAACTAAGATTTGGGTGGAGGTCGACGTTGTGCTACCCGACTACAACAAACACAAGAATGCTGCGTCTTAGCGATAGTTACACCGGCTCCTGTTGTTGCTGTACTTGCCGTGCCAAGAACAGCCTTGAACCTGCAAGCAATCGAAGAACAAGCAAGAACAAGATAACAAGCAAACACTCACGGGTGTGAAAAAGTTGGGGTTCTGATTCAAGTAATCGGAAGGTCTCGTCGACACTTGCGTTACAAGGAAGTAGCAATGGCTAAACTTACAGAAAACAAAACCCGCCCTGTCAAGGAGCTCTTGGACTACTTAAATAGGGGAGGGAAGAGGGAAATTCGTCCAGCAACAAAGGTAGGACGTGATCTCCCTTATTCCCTTCCTTTTTCTGTGATAGACTACCATTTAATAGGGAAAGAAAGAGGGAAACCCATCCAGCAGCAAGGCAGGATATGATTTCCTCTATTTCTTTCCTAATTATAGCACATCTATCTTTAAATGGGAGAAGAAAGAGGGAATTTCGTCCAGCAGCAAAGTTGGACGAGATTCCCCTTATTTATTTCCTTATTTGTCTAAATCTCTCTTTATTACATGGCCCCAGCCTCAAGATTTCCCCTCGGATGGAGCAGCCTTTATTGCATTAATCCCTCCATCACTCCTAGCTGGATCAATTCCCAAGCACCTGATAATAACAAGGTCATCACAAGGCTTTAATAGGTCCCCATTTGAAGGATAATTAGTTTGAACAGCCAGGAATGAATTCACCTGATAATTAAGTTGACGTGCACGAGCGCGTGTCATTGGACCTTGATTAGCTGAGAGTGGTGAATGGGCTGGTGTTGTGGTTGTATCAACGGTAGCGATGTCCGCATCAGGTGGACTCGTACTCCGAGTCCGTGGGTGGCTCCTCACCTGAAAAACACTTAAGCAGCAACTGTGAGCACGATGGCTCAACAAGGATTAACCGACTCACCTAAGCATGAAACTCTACATGAGGTGTACAATGACATAGGATAGCAATGTTGCAGCAAATGGACACGCCTACAAGTTCATCCTTAGTTCATCTTTTAGCAATAAGTTAACAGTTCATGAAGGTAAAATTTAGTAAGCAATATTTGGTGGTACACATGTAGCAATACAATTATCTCATGACAGTAATATTGAATCACAGCATTCCATAAATTATCTACGTTACGACGCAGTGAACAAGTGGTACTCGTCACCGCGAGGGACGGTGAATCGACTCGATATACACCTGTAGGGAAACCCAAAGAGCACGTCACGTACGCCCACCCGTAGAGCTGCACAGCACGCTCACTCGATGTCGTACGGGACAACCTTTCACCCAACAGCCCAAACGTCGAACCGGTCGCACCGAAACGAGCAGGAGGTTACCCACATGGAGCATCTCTCTATGCCCGTTGGCAGATTTCTACCTTGCTGCCCTCAGCCTACACCTATAAATCGGTGCGTTATGCCTCGACACCCGGAGGTTTAGGCTACATCAGTTTATCGGGGCCCATATATCCGATATGCCTTCGATACGTTCAATACTTGTTCAGCAGGGCCGCGCACGGATCGGTGCTCAATCGACACGGACAGGGCTGCGCACACAAGACTTCCTCTTGCTGCGCCCTAGCCCCTGCCTAGTCTCATTTTCATTACTAAAGTGATCTCACATCACTCGAACCAATCCCGTGTGTCCCAATCCTAACTCGCGAGTAGATTCCAACTACTCGACTTGTGCCGAAGCCCTATGAATCTTTAAGCATAGCCTGTCTACTCGGGGTCTTAGACACTACCCTCACTCTTTTAGTAACCTTTGGTTATGCAAGGGGGGTTTCATTCATCCTATACCTAATGCACATTCATACATCTCCCTAATTATGTGAACAAAGCAAAACTTGATAAAAGAGTTAATGCAAACCGGGGCTTGCCTTGTTGCTGCTGGTCAGTAGTTAGCTCTTCTTCCGAAAGGAGGATGTCCAGCACTTCCAGAGTCTCTTCTTCAGTGACTACACTTTTAATGAAATACGACATGTAAATTTAAATGCAATTGTGTAAGCTTGAATACTTAACTACTAATAACTCTAGCTAGCCCTCCCCTTTGGTTCTGAAATTTTTATTGTGGCTTGGTAGGGTCCTAACTAGAGTCTTGACCAAGTTTCATTTGAAACAAAGTTCAT
Source organism: Neostapfia colusana (assembly GCA_030760725.1). Lineage (NCBI taxonomy): Eukaryota > Viridiplantae > Streptophyta > Magnoliopsida > Poales > Poaceae > Neostapfia > Neostapfia colusana. Next base: position 18,612,205 of record JASWHV010000003.1, read on the forward strand.
CTGAACCTTGTACAAATAAAAGCCCATTTGGTCAATATTTGAGCCTCTGAATAATTCCAGGGGTTTTCATGGCTCCAACCATTACTTTCTGGAAACTAGACTTTAAGATGGTTCTAATGGAATTGGTTTCATGTCATTTGAAGAATTCTACTGAAAGTTATGACCTAATTAAGATTGGAGAAAATCTGAAAAATGTTTCTGTACATTTTTCTATTTTCTCAGGGCAGTTCTCTTAATCACCCCATTAGGGTAACTACATTAACTTGGATGAGTCTGAAAATTTTACTGGGATTCTGGGATTTTCCAATGAACCTCTCAGCCAAATTTCAGAATTTTTCATAAAGTAGTTCTCCAGATATAATTCCCAACAGTTTAAACTTTAGAGATTTAATTCTGGAAAACTATTCACTTTTATGAGCTGAATTTGGTATTGCTGGAAAGTACTCAGAATTCTGAGTTCAGCAAAATTTGGTTCATTGAATTTGGAGTTTCCTAGCCAAAGTTCTATTCATTTAAAGTTTGAACTAAAACTGGAAATTCGAATAAAATATAAACTCTGCGGGTGGGATCCCCCGGCTACGTGTCAGCCTCCCAGCTAACCCACACTGGAGTCCGCAGAATCACCCGCGCAGCCACACGGGATCCCGGTGCCGCAGCAAATCCCGAGTGCTCTCAGCAGAGACTGACACGCGGGGCCCGCAAGGCTTCTTCAACCTCGCGCTCCCACGGCTCCCCGCCGCCCACCTCGCCGGAATACTCGCCGCCGGGCGTTCTGCTGCCCGACCTCCGACGAAACTCGCCGCCTATGTCTATCTCGGCATGGGGAGCACTGTGGTGCCCTCACCGGAGCTTGACAACGCCCGGAACAGGGCTCCCGACGGCAACAGCCGCCGGGAGCTCACCGGCGACGTCGAACTCGGCGTCCCCACCTTTTTTGATGCGGTTTGCTCGGGGAGCTCCGCTGACACCCGCTGATCACGGATATGGGCACCGATCTCTGTGAAAACAGCTGTAACTATGACCTCACCGGTGACCTAGACCGGAAATTGGCGCCGATGCAAAAAGCTCGAAGAACATCGCCCATACTCGATGAAACTCGATGATTTCTGATCTCAGAGACGCGTGGGCGAGTCTAGATCATGTCCTTAGCTCGGCCTAAGGAGTGGTGGCTTACTTGCTACGAATTTCCGGATTTCGCATGGTTCGGTTCTAAACACCCCGACGCGCTAGTCCCCCAAATACTTTGCCGATCGTGCGAGAGAGAGGGCGAGGTCAGTACGGTGGTGATCAGTACCTCGAGGCGGTTCTTTCTTGTGTTGCTCGTCGGGCCCGAGAGTGCCTGTGCTAGCCGGGCGCCGGTGATCAGTGAGGTTGGCCGGGCGGAAGGCTTCGATCGTGCGAGGAGGAAAAAGGAAGTGCGAGGTCTGCACGTGGTCGCGGTAACTCGATCCCGGCGTCGCCTCTGTGCCCTTAGCCGCTCCCCCGAGCAGGAGGTGGCACCGATTGAGTCGGTCGGCCGCCGAGCGATCGTGCTGGCGCGCGCGCACGGCTTCGGCCGAGGAAAAAAATGCACCCGAGGAAACTTCAGTCTGAAGTCTGCTGACATGTGGGACTCTCCTCTTATTCTTTTGTTTTTTTCCAATTTTCTGAATTCTGTTGTGCCAAAATATCCTCAGCTACTCACAATTTAATGTGAGGCTTAGCCACCAAGTCTTGGTTTAAATTTGAATTCTCAAATTTGAACTGTGTTTGGCTAAATTTGATGCATGTTTAAACTGAAATCCAAATTCAGTTTTGAATTCTTGCAAATTTAGCTCTTGACAAGATGAACTCCAATGAGGATGAAAATTGGTGAGCTTACTCAGAAAAATGTGCTGAGTTTGAATATGAAGCTAACTTTTGAATTTGGGTGATGAAAGTTGCTGCAATTTGAATTTATATTCAAATTGGCCTCTTTTTCAAATACCTCCAAAAGTGCCTCAAAAATTGTTGGATTTACATGAAACTTGGACTGAACCTTCTCAAGACTTTTTAAGTTCTAGAGGTGAGCTCAACCTCTTATGTTCATGTGTAAAAATCCTACTTTGTGAAAGTGAAGGCTTTCCCCTCTAATTACTCTTTTGATGGAGGTTACTTGCTCTTCACCATTTTCACAAAATATTCACAACAAAAGTGTGGTGTTTTGAAGTGAGGAAAATTTTTAGCAAGTCCTTTTCTTGGACTTTTACATCCCTCCCCCCTTAAAAGAATCTTGTCCCGAGATTATAAAAGGAAAGATAGCGATGTAGTAGGGATTTACCTGTGTTGAGAAGCCATGAACTCCGGGTAATTTGAGCGAAGGAATTCCTTGCTCTCCCACGTCGCTTCTTCAGCGGTGTGGTTGCTCCAGAGTATCTTGTAGAACCACAACATTCTGCTACGCGTGGTCCTGGCTTTTTCATCAAGAATTGCCACCGGATACTCATCATATGTTAAATCCGGTTTCAGCTCGCCGATGTCTTCGGTAGGAACAGCAGCCATATGCTTTAAACATTTTCGCAGTTGCGAATCATGGAAAACATCATGAACACCAGCATGTGATGCCGGTAACTCCAATCGATACGCCGCTGGTCCACACTTCTCGGTGATGGCATAGGGTCCAATAAAACGGGGAGCGAGCTTCCCCTTCACACCGAACCGGTGCACGCCCTTCATCGGAGACATGTGGAGGTACACGTGTTCACCGATGTCAAAGTGCAACGGTCTACGCCTCTTATCAGCATAGCTCTTGTGCCGGGATTGAGCGGCCTTCAAATTAGCTTGGATCGTCCGAACGCGCTCTTCGGCGTCGTTCACCACATCAACCCCGAATGTGACCCTTTCACCGGACTCGCACCAGTTTAATGGGGTGCGGCACTTTCGACCGTAGAGAGCTTCGTAGGGTGCCATCTTGATACTCGCCTGATAGCCGTTGTTGTACGAGAATTCTGTCAATGGTAGGTGATTATCCCAGTTCCTACCATGGTGGATGGCACATGCTCTCAACATGTCTTCTAATACTTGGTTCACCCTTTCTGTTTGTCCATCTGTCTGAGGGTGATAGGCGGAGCTCCTGATCAACTTAGTACCCAATGCAGCGTGTAGCTGCTCCCAAAAGCGAGATATAAATAATGCACCTCGATCTGAGACGATGGTCTTGGGTACCCCGTACAAACACAGAATCTTTGCTATGTATAGCTCCGCATATTTGCCGGCATTGTAACGTGTATTCACCGGAATGAAGTGAGTCATCTTGGTCAACCGATCAATGATTACCCAAATGGAATCATGTTTGTTGGCAGTTAGGGGTAATCCCACAATGAAATCCATGCTCACATCTTCCCATTTCCATGCCGGGATCTTCAGGGGTTGCAACAGCCCTGACTTCCTCATATGATCCGCCTTCACTCGTCTACACGTATCACACTCGGATACGTACTTCGCTACCTCCCGCTTCATCCGTGTCCACCAAAATTTCTTCTTCAAATGCTGGTACATTTTGTTGCTGCCCGGATGAATGGAGTACTTAGACAAGTGAGCTTCATCGAGGATCTTTCTCCTCAGTTCCATGTCCCAGGGTACGACTATGCGGTCATTGAACCATAGCGTCCCCTCATCATTCTTCCAGAAACATTTGATCTCCCCGTTGTTTATCCGTCTCCAGAGATGTGCCATGCCTTTATCAGTCTTCTGAGCTACAATGATGTCCTTCCTAACAGTAGGGATGAGGGCAAGGTTGTACAGCGATCCATAAGGAACCAAGTATAAACTCGGCTCTTCCTCCTCCACCGGTGTAATGGTGAGGTGATGGACATGTGATTTCCGACTCAGCGCGTCGGCAACCACATTCGCCTTGCCGGGGTGGTAATGAATCTCAATCTCATAATCTTTGATCAGTTCTAACCACCTCCTTTGCCTCATGTTCAGCTCCTTCTGGGTGAAAATGTATTTCAAGCTCTTGTGGTCGGTGTAGAGATACACCAGATTCCCCAGGAGATAGTACCTCCACATTTTTAGCACCAGAACCACTGCAGCAAGCTCAAGATCATGAGTCGGATAGTGCTGCTCATGGTTCCGAAGTTGGCGCGAGCCATAGGCGACCACACGTCCTTCCTGCATCAACACGCAGCCAAGCCCAATACCGGACGCGTCACAATACACGTCGAAGGGCTTTGTTGTATCCGGTTGAGCTAAGACCGGGGTTGTGGTGAGATGCTTCACCAATGTTTGGAATGCTCCTTCACACGCCGTGCTCCAAACATATTTCGTCCCTTTCTTCAGCAATTCTGTCATCGGCTTAGCGAGCTTGGAGAAGCTTGGAATGAATCTCCGATAGTATCTCGCTAACCCGAGGAAGTTTCTGACTTCATGGACTGAAGTGGGAGCTTTCCATTTCAGCACTTGCTCTATTTTGCTTTGGTCAACCGCAATGCCTTCTGCTGATATGATATGTCCCAAGAATGGCACTTGGCTAATCCAAAACTCGCATTTACTGAACTTGGCGTAGAGCTTGTGGTCTCGCAATCGTTGAAGAACGATCCGCAAGTGTTCAGCATGTTCGGCTTCTGTCTTGGAGTAAACCAAGATATCATCGATAAACACTACCACGAACTTGTCCAGCTCCGGCATGAACACTGAGTTCATGAGATACATGAAATGGGCTGGAGCATTTGTGAGACCGAAGGACATGACGAGATATTCATATAATCCGTATCTCGTCGAAAAGGCCGTCTTCGGAATATCCTCCGCCCGGATCTTTATCTGGTGATATCCAGAGCGAAGGTCCATCTTTGAGAACACACTTGCACCCACAAGTTGATCAAACAATATGTCGATGCGGGGCAGTGGGTACTTATTCTTGATGGTGACGGCGTTGAGCGGCCGGTAGTCCACACACAGTCTCAGGGTTTTATCCTTCTTCTTTACAAACAGCGCCGAACATCCCCAAGGCGAGGAACTCGGCCTAATGAAACCCTTGCTCAACAGATCATTGAGCTGTTCTTTTAGTTCAGCCAGCTCATTGGGAGCCATTTTGTATGGTCTCCGAGATATGGGCGTAGTCCCGGGTGCAAGTTCAATCTTGAACTCGACATCCCGCTCAGGTGGCATGCCCGGATGATCATCTGGGAACACGTCGGGGTACTCCCGGACTACGGGGATGTCCTCTAATTTGAGAGCTTCAGTATTGTTGATTGCTGAAACCTCCCGGACTGGATTATCTAATAGGAGGGACTGCGGACGGTGTAATGGGGAGTTGAGGTGAACCGTCCGTACTAGAGTTTCCAGGACAGCGCCATGGTAGCTTAGCCATGACATTCCCAAGATTGCGTCAATCTTCTGCCCCTCAAGGATAATCATAGTGGTGGGATATATCCTCCCACCTAAGCACAGTGGTGCTTTTCGAACCATCATCGTTGCTGAAATCTTTCCTTCCGGTGAGCAGATCATATAAGAACACTCGGTTGGAAAAGATTCCAGCTGATGCTTAACCACATATGATGCACTTATGAAGTTGTGGGTTGCACCAGAATCAAAAAGTATGATGATGGCTTGATTGTTGAGAGTAAACGTACCCGCCAGCATGTTGTCTCCCTCTGGGGCGTCCTCATTATCGAGGTTGCGGACGCCACCAGTCCGTTGACCCACCTTCTTCACCGGAGGTCGGGCTCGAGCACCGCCCTGGAACTGGGCTTGCCCGCTGCTCTGCTGCCCCTGAGGACAGTCCTTCGCGAAGTGGCCCGCCTGGCCACACGTGAAGCAGGTGAAATGGGGCTGTCCCCCGCTGATCTGTGGACGGAAACCCGAGGCGCGTTGTGGCGGTGGAAACGCCCGGGGTGCCATCTGCTGCTGCTGCTGCTGTCTTGGTGGTGGCATCAGCGGACGGAACGGAGGTGACTGGAAAGGACGTCCCCCGAACCGTTGAGGTCGCGCCGGTGGGTGCCACTGCTGCCCAGATGGTGTCCGATACACCATACGGTACTTCTGAGGCGTGCCACCACCACTGCTAGGTGGAGCGCTGTGCTTCCTCTGCTCAGCTGCCAACTCCCGCTGAGCGTCTTCTTGCATAATCGCGGCATTGACTAAGTCGTTGAAGGTGCCGCGATTTCACTAAACAAGATGCGTCTTCATTTCGAGGTGTAACCCCCGATAGAAGTGTTCCCGCTTCTTCTCCTCAGTGGAGATATAGTCTGACACGTATTGCGCCAGATGGTTGAAGGCACGGGAGTAGTCATGGGCACTCCTCCGCCCTGCTTCAGTTCCAAAAATTTTTGGAACTTCCTCTTCATGATCCCGGGAGGGATATGATAGGCGCGGAACGCCTCCCGGAACTCTCCCCATTCCACGACATGGCCAGCCGGACGTGAGGCGACATAATTCGCCCACCACACACCAGCGGCACCGTGGAGTTGCTGCGCTGCGAACAGAGTCTTCTGCCGCTCCGTACATTGGAGCAGCCCGAACTTGGACTCGATGGTCCGCAGCCAGTTGTCAGCCTCCAGTGGTTCTTCGGCTTCGGTGAACACTGGAGGGTGCGTACTCATGAAATCCGAGTACGACACTTCCCGGGGCTCACGAGGCCCTCTATCTTGACGTCCCCCCGCCTGGGACGTATTCTGCACAATCGTGCAGAGCAGGTCGGTCTGCTCCTCACGACCACCCACTAGTGCCGCTATCGCATCCGCTAGAGTAAGCGGAGGCGGCGGTGGTGGCTGCTGCTGCGGGGTGCTGTCGTAGGCCGGTGGCTGGGAGTCATCGACTCCCCCTTGGCTAGAGCCACCAACCTCGTGCGTGGTCCTAGTGCGAACCATCTGCAACCATACGATAATAAACATCAGTCCCGCAACATATTGCATGCAGTCCAATAAAATAGGCATAAAAACATAATGACAATAAAACATGCGATACATCTCGTATGTAGATAATGTAATAACTTTGCACAATCTACACCATTACCAGACCAAACACAAGCTAATTTAATCCAACTTGATAAACCTCCTCTTTGGAAGCTCACCATAACTAGGTTTGGTCACTACGAGACGTTACTATCACGTTGTCATCACGTATACCACCCTTAGGGTACAACACCCTCTCCAATGAGTTCAACTGTCACTCCTCTGTCAGAATGATCAGTTTCTATCTATTCCAAGTTTTGATTTAGTTCTGGGCATTTTCATGACTCAAGCTGAACACCAAAGTTAAAGTTAACTTCAGTATCTTTCCAACGAGTACTCAATTGCCCACAGATCAGCTCTGCTTAAAAAGTTATGGTAATTCAAAGTCAGCAGAATTTCTGGAAGAATTTTAACAGCACCTCCCTTGGAAAGTTGCTGTTTTCAACTCCGGTTTCCACTGAAATCTGTGCTGAAATTTCAGAAACTTTGAATTGCAAAGATGTAACACATATTCTACCCTTTCTAAGGATGTATCATATGAAAATTTTTTATTTTGCTACTGGGAGTTATCATTGAAAAACAGAACAGTCCAGAGAATGTTTCACTCTGTCCTGGTTCTAGACAGTTTACATTTCTCTGGGAATTAAGCCATCTTAAGGTGTGTTTCAGCTCTGGAAGTCTACAACAAAGTTGTAGAGTACTGAAATACCTTCCCAGAACTATACACTACACCTCCCTGGGCTAAAAGACCGGTGAGTTATGCCCTGTTGAAGATCAGCACACTTGCTGCCCAAAACAGAGCACTCTGTTTTTCAGTCTTTTGGAACTACACTCATCAATTATCAACTTTTCCACCCCACCAGAGCTCTAGATGTTGATCCTAGTGGTTTTAATTCCTTGTTATCATTATTTTTATGCATATGCCTACAATATCTCGGTACTACGTTCCTCACAAAAGAAAATCCTAACCGGATTATACCGGCATATACGGTTCAAATGTGGCACTAAACGGTCTCTCGCACACGTTTACTACACGGATACATACGTGGACCACACAATAGTGATGCACTCAAAAGTTGTTTTCACTTCAGTCAGTTCCATATTTTAAATTAAATACAAACGCCCGTATCATTGTCATACGGCCGTCCTTGAGTTAGGTCACGTCTCAAGGTACGTGATCGTGTTTCAACACCACACGACAGGGAACCCGAGTATGTCATGAACGGGTCGTCATGGTTGAGAATGTTATCAACCCAACAGATACCACCTACTGCCCTGCAGGGCACGCCGATGGCAAGCGCTGCGTATGTCCTCTTGGGCTATTTCCAGACGAACACACTCTCGCGTTACTAACCACGCGATGGGGTCTCCACTTACTTGCCTAATGCACGCTAGGAATCAACGTTTCATATGAACTCAGGAACATGAAGAGTCCAAGAGTTTCATATTGATGTCTCCCACCAAGCTGTGAGACCAATCCCTGAACCGAAATTGAACCGCTTTCGGTGGTGTTCCTTACCATTCTTACCAGAGCATAGGTGCGTCGTTACATAATTAAGATTCAGAATTATAACATATAGGTTAGTCTTTGTCACTTTAAGTAACTAGGCTAATATAGTCCTTACTTGGGCAAACTACCGGATCCTCACTGTAGACCTAAGTTTTCCCATAATACAGTTCTTAAGTACTGTGCTATCCCCAATGCAGCTCTGATACCAGGCTGTGGCGGACCGGAATCCGCTCATCCAGGATCACAGAGGGTGGTGCCGCGCGATGCGACACCCGACAGCACACGTCATAAGGACATATTATATTACATGGGAAACAAGCTAAATGTACAAAGTAGTACAATACTCAGTTACAAACTATTGTCTTTATTACACAGCGGAAGTCTACTATTCTACAACTCACGCCCGCCTATCTAGCAAAAGTTGGTTGCACAGCCCTAGGGCAACCCACACTAGCTGCACGTCCCAGCTCAGCGCGGCGTGTACGGCTCCCACTCAGCCGTAGTCCCCGACGGAGGGTAACACTCGCCAGTGGACTCGTACTCCGAGTCCGTGGGTGGCTCCTCACCTGAAAAACACTTAAGCAGCAACCGTGAGCACGATGGCTCAACAAGGTGATGCGGACATCGCTACCGTTGATACAACCACAACACCAGCCCATTCACCACTCTCGGCTAATCAAGGTCCAATGACACGCGCTCGTGCACGTCAACTTAATTATCAGGTGAAATCATTCCTGGCTGTTCAAAGTAATTATCCTTCAAATGGGGACCTATTAAAGCCTTGTGATGACCTTGTTATTATTAGGTGCTTGGGAATTGATCCAGCTAGGAGTGATGGAGGGATTAATGCAATAAAGGCTGCTCCACCCGAGGGGAAATCTTGAGGCTAGGGCCATGTAATAAAGAGAGATTTAGACAAATAAGGAAAGGAATAAGGGAAATCTTGTCCAACTTTGCTGCTGGACGAAATTCCCTCTTTCTTCTCCCATTTAAAGATAGATGTGCTATAATAAGGAAAGAAATAGAGGAAATCATATACTGCCTTGCTGCTGGATGGGTTTCCCTCTTTCTTTCCCTATTAAATGGTAGTCTATCACAGAAAAAGGAAGGGAATAAGGGAGATCACGTCCTACCTTTGTTGCTGGACGAATTTCTCTCTTCCCTCCCCTATTTAAGTAGTCCAAGAGCTCCTTGACAGGGCGGGTTTTGTTTTCTGTAAGTTTAGCCATTGCTACTTCCTTGTAACGCAAGTGTCGACGAGACCTTCCGATTCCTTGAATCAGAACCCCAACTTTTTCACACCCGTGAGTGTTTGCTTGTTATCTTGTTCTTGCTTGTTCTTCAATTGCTTGCAGGTTCAAGGCTGTTCTTGGCACGGCAAGTACAGCAACAACAGGAGCCGGTGTAACTATCGCTAAGGCGCAGCATCTTGTTGTAGTCGGGTAGCACAACGTCGACCTCCACCCAAATCGTAGTTACCAGGAGACGGTGTAACTGTCGCTCAAGGCGCCACACCATTCTGGTTGTGGTAGTCGGGCAGCCAACGTCGGCCTCCACCAAATTCGTTCATTACCAACATCTCTCATCGAAAGATAGGGCGTCCCCCGTACCCGTTGGGTTCATCACAAGGCTTAACCGACTCACCTAAGCATGAAACTCTACATGAGGTGTACAATGACATAGGATAGCAATGTTGCAGCAAATGGACACGCCTACAAGTTCATCCTTAGTTCATCTTTTAGCAACAAGTTAACAGTTCATGAAGCTAAAATTTAGTAAGCAATATTTGGTGGCACACATGTAGCAATACAATTATCTCATGACAGCAATATTGAATCACAGCATTCCATAAATTATCTACGTTACGACGCAGTGAACAAGCGGTACTCGTCACCGCGAGGGACGGCGAATCGACTCGATATACACCTGCAGGGAAACCCAAAGAGCACGTCACGTACGCCCACCCGTGGAGCTGCACAGCACGCTCACTCGATGTCGTACGGGACAACCTTTCACTCAACAGCCCAAACTTCGAACCGGTCGCACCGAAACGAGCAGGAGGTTCCCCACACAGAGCATCTCTCTATGCCCGTTGGCAGATTTCCACCTTGCTGCCCTCAGCCTACACCTATAAATCGGTGCGTTATGCCTCGACGCCCGGAGGTTTAGGCTACATCGATTTATCGGGGCCCATATATCCGATATGCCTTCGGTACGTTCAATACTTGTTCAGCAGGGCCGCACACGGATCGGTCCTCAATTGACACGGACAGGGCTGCGCACACAAGACTTCCTCTTGCTGCGCCCTAGCCCCTGCCTAGTCTCATTTTCATTACTAAAGTGATCTCACATCACTCGAACCAATCCTGTGTGTCCCAATCCTAACTCGCGAGTAGATTCCAACTACTCGACTTGTGCCGAAGCCCTATGAATCTTTAAGCATAGCCTGTCTACTCGGGGTCTTAGACACTACCCTCGCTTTTTAGGGACCTTTGGTTATGCAAGGGGGGTTTCATTCATCCTATACCTAATGCACATTCATACATCTCCCTAATTATGTGAACAAAGCAAAACTTGATAAAAGAGTTAATGCAAACCGGGTCTTGCTTTATTGCTGCTGGTCAGTAGTTAGCTCTTCTTCCGGAAGGAGGAAGTCCAGCACTTCCGGAGTCTCTTCTTCAGTGACTACACGTTTAATGAAATACGACATGTAAATTTAAATGCAATTGTGTAAGCTTGAATACTTAACTACTAATAACTCTAGCTAGCCCTCCCCTTTGGTTCTGAAATTTTTATTGTGGCTTGGTAGGGTCCTAACCAGAGTCTTGACCAAGTTTCATTTGAAACAAAGTTCATCTGAACCTTGTAAAAAAAGCCCATTTGGTCAATATTTGAGCCTCTGAATAATTCCAGGGGTTTTCATGGCTCCAACCATTACTTTCTGGAAACTAGACTTTAAGATGGCTCTAATGGAATTAGTTTCATGTCATTTGAAGAATTCTACTGAAAGTTATGACCTAATTAAGATTGGAGAAAATCTGAAAAATGTTTCTGTACATTTTTCTATTTTCTCAGGCAGTTCTCTTAATCACCCCATTAGGGTAACTACATTAACTTGGATGAGTCTGAAAATTTTACTGGGATTCAGGGATTTTCCAATGAACCTCTCAGCCAAATTTCAGAATTTTTCATAAAGTAGTTCTCCAGATATAATTCCCAACAGTTTAAACTTTAGAGATTTAATTATGGAAAACTATTCACTTTCATGAGCTGAATTTGGTATTGCTGGAAAGTACTCAGAATTCTGAGTTCAGCAAAATTTGGTTCATCGAATTTGGAGTTTCCTAGCCAAAGTTCTATTCATTTGAAGTTTGAACTAAAACTGGAAATTCGAATAAAATTTAAACTCTGCGGGTGGGGTCCCCCGGCTACGTGTCAGCGCCCAGCTAACCCACACCGGAGTCTGCAGAATCACCCGCGCAGCCGCACGGGATCCCGGCGCCGCAGCAAATCCCGAGTGCTCTCAGCAGAGACTGACACGCGCTCCCGCGGCTCCCCGCCGCCCACCTTGCAGGAATACTCGCCGCCGGGCGTTCTGCTGCCCGACCTCCGACGAAACTCGCCGCCTATGCCTATCTCAGCATGGGGAGCACGGTGGTGCCCTCACCGGAGCTTGACAACGCCCGGAACAGGGCTCCCGACGGCAACAGCGGCCGGGAGCTCACCGGCGACGTCGAACTCGGCGTCCCCTACACCTTTTTTGATGCGGTTTGCTCGGGGAGCTCCGCTGACACCCGCTGATCACGGATATGGGCACCGATCTCTATGAAAACAGCTGCAACTACGACCTCACCGGTGACCTAGACCGGAAATCGGCGCCGATGCAAAAAGCTCAAAGAACATCGCCCATACTCGATGAAACTCGATGATTTCTGATCTCAGAGACGCGTGGGCGAGTCTAGATCATGTCTTTAGCTCGGACTAAGGAGTGGTGGCTTACTGTAAGGGCCTCAGTTTTTGACACTCATTTGCAGTGTTCATCACCACACCACACACCTCATTTGAGGAAAAATGATGAACACAAATAAAGAGCAAGTAACAATTATCAACATGCTCATTAGGGAACAAACTCACACATTACAAAAGTGGTACTTCCCACATGTGATATAGATGGGCTGGACATATGAAAACTCCTACACTTTGCCAAGGATGTCCATGCCAAGTTTCACCCAAATTCAAAACATTTTTGAGGTCATCTTGGGTGTAGATAGGAAAGGGGCAGTTTGAAAACATATTCAAATTCAAACTGTTTTCACCCCCTGAATTTAAAAGTGGAAGGCATATTCTTGCTCAGCACATTTTTGTGAGCTCACACACCAATTTTCACTCCATTTGGAGTTGATCTTGACATGAGCTAAGGGGGAGAAATTCAAACTTTATTTGAATTTCAAACTGCACTTGTGCTGAAATTCATTCAAACCAAACCTCATTTGGACTTTGATCAATTCAAATGGCTCTTGGGTGAATAATTTGAGTTGCCAAGGGTAGAATAGGGTTCACTGTTTACCACAGCTGTTAGGAATAAATTTCAGAGGTTAAAAGAGGAGTGGGACCCACATGTCAGCCTCAGCCTCAAAGCAAACCGACTGAACCACAGTTCAGTCGGTTCCCGGCTGTTGTGCGCGCGCGCCACCGAAGGGGGCAGCCGGCGCCAGCTCCTGCTGCGTGCCCCAAGCCGGAGACCGGCCGGCCGGGCTATTTATTCCCTCCCCGGCGTGCCTCAGTCACCATTTCCCCGAGCTACCGACGTGCGCGACTGCTTTTCCCACTGCCATCACCGGCGCTCGAGTTCCTGCTGGATCGAGCTGATCGCAGCTTCCTCTTTCCACTCCAGGGTCCCAGCCAGGTACTAGCGACCATCCTCCATCCTTCCCATTGATAGAAATCGATTGAAACCGAGTGATATCGGCTGTGCCGAAAGATCAAACTCGGAACTGGAAACCGCCGCACCTCGGGCTCTCGTGGACAGCCCAACCTGGGCGTTGTCACGCCCGAGCCAAGGCAACCTTGGACGCGCAAGTGATCGGTGCTGCTCATCCCCGAGCCACAGCTCGAGTGGTTGCTCACCGGCGGCGAATTTCCACTTTTCCCCTTTCTGTGTGCAGAACGACCCTCGGGTACGATTCTGTTTAATTCGTGCTCTAGAAAGGATTAGAGGGCCTCCGGCCACTCCCACACGAACTAGACACGGTGACGCACAAGTTGCCTTCACAACTCTGGGCCGGAGAACTTCTGTGCCCGGCGTAATTCAAGGTCTACTAATGGCGGAACGCACGGGGGGTATCGGGCGCACGGTGAGGACCTATTTCGGGCCTTCCCCGAGCTGCCCCGAGTTCATGTCGACCTTCTCTGAGGTCCACTGATGCTCCCCGACCGGTTTCCCAAGTAGCTGAGGCACTAGGAGCATCAGCCGACATGGCCGAAGTCGTTCCGATATGGCGGCTCGTCGCCGACCATGCTCCGGCCGTTGTCATGAGCAGCTGACCCTCGGATCATGTTCCCCAAGTAAAAGTAGGCAGGGGCGGCCAGAATCAAGAAGTTTGAAGCTGTACAGCAGCCGGCGGCGAGCTCTCCGGCGAGGTCCCTCGGCGGCGGAGCGCGGGTGTCGCGAGGTTGAAGAAGGGGGTGGACCCCAGCTGTCAGCGGCCGATATTTTGAATCGGGATCCGGCTGCGGCCGGGATCGGGTGTGCTGGCGCGCAAAAGCCTTGTGGGCCGCGGTGTGTTGTCGCTTCGGCGTGCGACGCGTGTCCCCTGGGCCCACGCGCGAGTTTAAACTTTTCCCCGATTTTCAGATTTCCTTCAAACTTCAAATCCTTATAACTTTGGCTAGAAAGCTCCAAATTGAGTGAACCAAATTTTGCTGGATTCAGCTCTTTGAGTACTTTCCAAAAAATCAAGTGTCACTTCATGAGATTCCTTAATTCTCCAGAATTAATTCCTTAAAGTTTAAACTGTTAGGAATTTTAACTGGAGAATCATTTGGAGGAAAATCCTGAAATTTTGCTGAGATGTTCACCAAAATATCCTTGAACTACCATAAAAATTTCAGATCCATTTGAGCTCATTTAGTCCACCTAATGGTGTGATTAGTAAAACTGTTCCAGAGAAAATAGAAAATGTTCAGAAACATTTTCAGAATTTTCTCTGAAATTGTTTAGCTCATATCTTTAGTTAGAGACTTCCAAATTAAGTGAGACCAATTCCATTAGAACCCTCTGAAAATCTAGTTTTCAGAAAGTCATAGTTTGTTTCATGAAAATACCTAGAACACCCTAAAAGCCTTTAATTAAGGTCAAGGACATAATTATTTGTGGAGGGCTCAAATGAGCTTTGCTGCAACTAAAACTTGACCAAGTCTCTGTTTAGGTTGTAACCAAGCCACAGTAAAAGTTTCACAGTCATTAGGTCTATCTAGTAAAGGTTATAGACTTCACAACTTCAAAGTTAATACAAAAGTATTTAATTAATACATACATTGTTCTTATCATGTAGTCGCTAAGGTCGAGGAGGAACCCGAAGTCCTAGACTTCGTTACTCCGGAGGAACAGCTAGCCTACGACCAAGAGCAGCAAGGCAAGCCCCGGTTTGCATTAACCTTTTTACAAACTTTTATTGTTTTGAGCACATACTTGTTTCCTTTGTTCTGTGCACTAGAGTCTTGTTTGGAAATCCAACTGCACAGCCAAGAAAACCATGGGTTGGGTTTAGGATTGAAAACCTCGTTAGCCACTGCATTGCTAGGATAGAGTAGGATTCGGTACAAGTCGAGTAGTTGGAAATACTCGCGAGAATAGGCTAGAGGCACATTGCTCGGGTAGAGATAGCACATGAAACACATGGCAAGAAAATGAGACCGAGCGGAGAGTAAGGGCAGCAGGACTTTGGGGCCTGTGTGCTGTAGCTCCGCTTGTGTCGATTGAGGACCGAGCCGTGTGCGGGCCTGTTGAACAAGCTAGAACAGTACCGAAGACCTACCGGCTATATGGGAACCGGGAAACTGATGTAACTCGGGTAGCTGGGTGTTGAGGCATTGCCCGTCGTTCAGAGGGTAGGTTGAGAGCTCGAGGTGTAAATCAGCTGGCGGCACAGAGATGCGCGTGCAGGGACCTCTTGCTCGGGACGATGGGACCGGTTCAATATTTGGCTAACGGGTGAAAGGTAGTCGCGTACGGCGTCCGTGATGGTTGTTGTAGGCAACATCGAGTACGGGCGTACGTGACGGGTTGTTCGGGTAATCCCTGCAGGTGTAAATCGATTATAATCGCCGTCCCTCGCGGTCAGTGAGTACCACTTGTTCACTGTACCGTGACGTAGAAAGAACAGGCTAGTTACATGTTAAAATGTTGCTGATTGAAAGTTGGATATTGATTGTTAATGATATGTTGTAGCTTAGTGCTAACTAAAGTTCTTTTCAACTTTGGGCAAAGTACATGAGAGAAATGCGTTTCTTGTTTGATTGCGGCTCTCTCATGTGCCTTAGCGTAAAGTTCTCCACAACTTGCTGCTAAAACTTGAAAGTAAGGTTCTACTAATTAGGCGAGTCCGTGCAAATGATTTTTACCTCATGCAACCCATTACCCTCATGTAGAGTTCCATGTTTAGGTGAGACGGGTCAGACTTGCTGAGCCTTCGTGCTCACTGCTTGTGTTTGAAGCTTTTGCAGGGTTCTATGAGGAAGGGACTCCCGAAGAGGAGACGGAACCCCAGGAGGGGAACCCCGTCGAGTGGGAGTCGTGCACGCCGCAGAGTTAGTGTGTGTGTGTGCTAGCAAGGACACGTTCGAGGGCCGAACGTGCACTTGATGCTTAGTCTACGCCCGCGAGTGTGGACTAAACTTATTTTGATGTAAACATGTTAATAAACTTGTTTATGTAATAAAGCTTCCGCTTCCGCTTTGTACCTTTGACGTGTGTTATACGGTGTTGTGCAACGCAGCACCCCTCAGCGTGATCCTGGCTCGACAGGACCCAAAAGGGGTCGTGTCAGCGTGGTATCAGAGCTCGCTTGAGGTTTAACACAGTACAAAGGTCTCCCTTTTCAAAAATCCAGTGAGGAACGAGTTAGTAGCCCGTATAAGGATGTTATTAGTATATAGAAAGTGGCTTAGTAACCTATTTGTTATGTCGGAAAATCGTGCATCTCGGGACATCCATGTCTTGGGGGGTGCACGTAAGCGCTGTCCACCAGTGCGCACAAGCTGAAGGGTGGAGCCCCACGGGTGGCAGGTAACCCGACCCGCTTTAGTATCCTCTACGACTCTTCATGTCGTTTGGGGTATTCGAGCAACGTCTGTCCCTGGCGTGCGTGGTGCAACTTGGGAGACCCCGTCACGTGGTCTGAAACGTGAACACGTAACTCAAGGCGTGTTTGGCTTGAGAACATCCGGGCGAGTGATGACGGCCGGATGTACCAACTGTATGGATTCCGGGCTCGGTGTGCAGCCGAGTCTGATGATTGGTTGAATTTCTGCAGGTAGCCTTACCACGAAACGGTAGACGTGTAGTATCCGTGTGCGAGTGACGAGTAGTGCCACTGAACTAACGACGCCGGCTAAGTCCGGTATAGGTTTTTCCTTTGTGAGGACGTAGTACCGACATAATCTGGTGACGCCTCGACGTCACACCCAACTAAATGAACAACTTCGTTTAAAAACTTGAAGGTTTTGATCCAAAGTAGTAAAACTTGATGTAACTCCTTCCCTTGAACAGGATATTCAAAGTTAATAAGTTTTCAACTTATAGGATGTTAAGGACAGAGCACTCTGTTTTCAGCTAAATCAAGGCTGAAGTTAATCAGAGGTTAGAGGTTGAGTTCTTTCGAGGTTGGGGTCGTATGATACATTTCTGGAAAGCTTTGGAGGAGCTTTACAACTTTTCTGTTGAGTTCCAGAGGTGTTTCATCCCTTAACCACTCGAAAAATGCAGTAGAGTTGAAACTGTCCAGAAAACAGGACGGAGCAAAGACTCTCTGTAGACTCTCTGTAAATTAAGCATAACTTCCTGCATAAAAATCCAAAAATAGAAAATGAGGTGGTTCTGGGAAGCTTATGAGATGGGTTACAACTTTGTAACAGAAAGTTTTGTCAGATTAGGAACAGAATTAACTGGAATTCTTGGATCAAATCAGTACCTAAGGCAGGGAGGTGCTGTCCAATTGTTCCCAGAAATTCTGTTAACTTTGACATCTCATAACTTTTGAACCAGAGCAGATCTTAGGCCAACCAAATACTGTCTGGAAAGCTATTGAAGTTAACTTTAACTTTGATGTTGAGCTCCAGGACGGGTTTTGCTTTTAACCTGGCCTAAATCAGATTGATATGGAAACTGGTCAGGGCTGTCATGGGAACAGCAGATCAGCAGTCAAATTTGTTTAAAAATTTGAACTATGTTTCCAAGTGTTAAGGGTTCAATGACATATCTTATGTTATAACTCAATGGTTTACTGTTTAAAATAAATATTTGACATTTCTCAAATATATTTTTACAGATGGCAGCAGATAAACGGTTGGAGAACGGGTGGGTAGTTTCCCACTGCTCTGACCGTAGCGGCTACCCGGGAGCATTGTGGCTAATGCTCCAATATTTCGGGTACAACCAGATGCCGCAATACTTCGCCAAGGAAGAAGGCGAAGAGGGGAACAAGACGTGGACGATCCATGTCGAGGTTCCTGCAGGGCCTACGCCACCCGGTTGGGTGCCATTCACCGTCACGGTGAGAGGAAGACAACCGGAAGGGATGTGGCAAGTGGCAGCCCGTGACACTATGTCACGTTTCTGCCAACTACACGTACAGGCTATGGAGGGAACTCCATACGCACTCGTTCCGGTGGAGGGACGAGCTCAGCATGTGTGGGAAGAAAGGTACCTGGAGGCAACAGACCCGACTTGCCTGTAACACCCCAAATTTTTAGTAAAAAAAACTCAAATTTTGATTTAGAACCATAAACCATGTTCAGAGGGGAATTTAGAAATTTTTGGACGTATTGCATGTTTTGCAAAAATTCAAATTCAAACTGGAATTCAAATTATACTCAAAACAGAAAAGAAATGAAAAAGAAAAAGGAAAACCAGAAAAAAACTGGCCAGTGGGCCGAAACCCCAGCCGGCCCAGCAAACCCCGCGCAGCCCGCCCCCCCGCGCGCGCCGCGCTGCCCCTCGCTGACGGGTGGGACCCGCCTGTCATCCCTAACCCCGCGACCCCGGACTTCTCCCGCGCGCGCGATCGCAACCGATCGGGAAAACCGCGTCCCCGCAGCCGAATTCTGGACCCAGCGGACTCCAACTCGATCACAACAGAACCACCGCCCTCCCCCGGCTATAAAAGCAACCGATCCGATCAGTTTTTCGCACGCGATCGCCGAATTTCACTCCGGTGAGCACCGAGACTTCGCCGGTGAATTCTGGCCGATCTAAGCTCGGAAACTCTGATCTAACTCGTTGGTCTTGATCCACCGCCTCCGGGGAACTTTGCAGGTGCAGAAAACCCAAAGACTTACGGTGCAAATCCAGCTCCGACGAGCTTCGCCGTGGTTTTGCCTCGGACCTCGCCGCCGAGCACTTTCCAGGACCCCCGAGCTCGAGAAAACCCCCGAGGTGAGATCCCTGACCTCCCCTCTACCGATCTAGACCATAAGATCACAGTTCTCGGCAGAATTCTCGAGGATCCGAAAGTTTCCGGCGAGATCGCCGCTTCCCGCCGCCGTGCGCCGCCGGCAGCGCCGCCCGCGCTCGATCAGAGCGACGTGGCCGCTTGTGCGCCGTTTATTTTAAATCGCACGGTAGACTTTAAAACCCCGCGTACCGGTTCGATGTTATAATCTCAGCCGTCGGTTTAAAATCAGACGGTCCACGTCAGCCCCGCGTTATAAAGACTGGAATTCTTACGTGCTACCCCCTGGGGTTCTCTGGAATTGAGAGCTAGCCCCGGAAACTTCAGATCTAGCCCCTGGAACTCCAGAAAATCATGTAAATTCATTTAAAAATCAGTTTTAGCCCCTGGACTTGATAGAAATTAAGAAAAACACCTCTGAAAAGTGTAGCTAGACCCCTGGAAATTATGAAAATGATATTATAGACCCTGTAGTGGGGTGAATTCATGATTTTAGCCCTGTTTAGTATTTAATTGAGAAGATTGGATATGTAACTAGTGTTAAATATTAAAAAGGGGGACAAACCTAATTGCCAAAATTATTAAAAACTTTCTCAGTACTTAGAAAACTTTGGAGTGAGATAAAAATATATTTTTGGGGCTGAAATAAATCTGTTTCATCTATTATTCACATTTAATAGTATAGGGACACATTTTAAGTAAAGAATAGTTAAAGAAAAATAGGGAAAATAAATATGAAATAATATACATCAGAAGCCAAGGTCAAAATATGATCCTAAATTATTTAGGACCAGAACCTAATCTGTTTAGGTAGTGTGTATTACTAATTTAATAATAAAATGCACAATTATGCATAAGAATATAAATCTGAAAATATAGAAACTAGTAAAGGATAAATGGGGTTTCTAAAAATACAAAGAATTCAGTTTAGGGTTGATAGAAATTATGAAGGCATATATGGAGAAGAAAAATACTTTTCATACATACTTGGTAGTTTAATATAGAAGAAATTTATTTAAAACTGAAACACACATAAATACATATATATATATAGTATGTGAGTATAAATATGAACACCAAAGTAGGAAACATACACATGTAAATAAAAGTGTATGCAAGCCCCAAATCAACACACATAGAGTATTCACAACACATAAAATGGTAAAGAAACTTTCATAAATGTGAATGTGTGGTTTATATGAAGTGGAAATGTGAACTATGTCTTATGATTGTTGTTTTTCTTTTGCTATGTGTGATGGTATGAAGTAGAACCTGCTCAAGAACAAGTTATTCAATTCCAAGACCAAGACTACCCATTTCAGGAGCAGCAAGAAGGAGGCAAGTGTCCTTGACCACTTTGATCCTATGCTAGGATGTGTAGATAGAATTATTTGCATTGTCAAGTTAAATATGAAACCCATGCTAGGAAAGTTTCCCTAGAATTGCATTACCTTATTTCCTTGAAGCTTGGGTTGGGATTTATTTTGTCATTGTCATTTATATACATGCATATGCTTAGCCATGCTTAGAATGGGATAATTGGGACATGAGATCATCAGTTTACATTACCATACTCTTGAATGAGATATTATGAGTTATGTAGAGGTAGGGATCAAGGCAAGTTGGATGTTTTGGTTGTGTGCTGGGTGCACGAGACTTGGGTTTGTGTTTAGTACTTGCCTGGATCCTAAGGACCGGTTCATGGAGCATGTAACCCGGCTTTACAGTGCCAACCACATGCTGAGATGGGGCAGCTTGGCCAATTAATTAGGTGTATCCCCGGCGTAGTATGGGTGTGTTGGATGGTGCGGGGAATAGGAGTCAGCTGGACTGCCATATGAACCGCAAGGCTCAAGAGGGGGCCACTGCAGCGGGGTTGGAGCCTCTTGTATGCTGTTAGGGGTGAAACCTCAGTGGGCCCACGCTCGTCGGGAATCCCTTTGTAAAGGCTTCGTAGTGATCTCCTGGCCACACACCTGGGAAGTGTGAATGTGGTTCGTAGCCACTGGCATAATGGAGGTTCTTTTAGTCCACCCGGCAACGGGGGATGAAATCACTACTTGTGGGTACAGTGGTACAAACTCTGCAGAGTCAAAACTGTCTTGACAGCCGTGCTCACGGTTAAGAGCGGCCTGGACTTATTCATGATTAGAGAATTGATGGTTTTGGAAGTTGTGGATGTTAAGCGGGGAGCTTAACATTGGAAATGATGTTATGGTTATTTGGATTATGATGATGGGATGGGAGATTGTGACCATTTCACCTGTGTAGTAATGTAGGTGCTTAATAAGCTAAGGTGATAGGTATTAATTGCGTAGTGCTTTAACCATGAGTTCAACCTCTCCTTGTTCTAGCCATGCATGATATAATTTTCCCACACTTGCTGAGTACCATTGGTACTCAACCTTGCATATTTGTTGGTTTATATTGTTGCTCAGGTCAAGATAATGAGGTGGTGTATAATGACCAAGACTTTGGACCCGAGGAAGGTTTTTAGGTTCATGAAGACCCCCGGGCAACACCTGTGATGGAGCCCTAAAGAATAAAATTCCGCTGCTAGTTTATTTACTTGTGATTGAAGCACTAGTGTCCATTGAGACATTTGAGATGTAAGACTTATTTATATTCGACACCTGGCTTGTAATAAATGATGCTTCACTATTTGTCATCACATGTATGAGAAAATGATCCTGGCATACATGTGATATTCACTTGGTTGTTTCTTCGGAAAAACCGGGTGTGACAGAGGTGGTATCAGAGCCAAGGTTGCCCGTAGGAACGTGGACCTAGGTAGAAATGGACGTATTTAAGGGCCCTATTTTCTTAAAAACTATTTTCCAAGGCGTGGGTGAAAAAGTGTTATCAAAAGAGTCATTTTCTTCATCTTACCCCAACTTTCATTCAAAAATAGGATTTTTGTTTGAAATTTTATCTAACCTAATTTTAAATTCCTTTGTTTTAGATGGTTCGCATGATTCGCACCGCTCGTAAATCCACGGGAGGGAGAGTTCCCGTAGTTGCCCTTGCTGAAAGAGAGGAGAGTCGTCCAGTGACGTACCTTTCCTATGGATTGGCAGTGGGAGATTTGTTGCGCCGTCTTCGACGTATGCTCGAAGCCGCCGGCAATACGGGCAAGCTCATCATCCACTATAACTCCACCAGGACCATCCGTGAGAAGAGGGAAGAATGGAGTTCGGAGATGAGGATTATACACGAGAATCAGCTGCTTAAGATCCACCACTCTCCAGCTTGTCGAGCAACACAAGTTGACGCGGAGAGAGATGTCACTTGGGAGGCCATCACCTGCCAGAGCCACATCTATCGTCGCCACTTGGACAAAACTGAGTACATGTATGTCCTCCAACGTGAGAGTGGTACCACGGAGTACAAGTACCCACCGGTGCAGCAAGGGACTTCCCATGAGCACATGGACTTGTGCTTGGAGGATGCTGCTATGCTCAGCACTCGACTGCAGGAGTGTCAACAAGAGCTTCAGGATGTCCGAGATACTCTGAAGGAGACGGAGGCATTGCTGCGAGCTTGCTTAAAGGCGAGAGAAAGAGGAGATGGGAATGAACTGTGTGTCACCGTAAGTGATCCATGGACCCCTGACTCCCCGGATCGCCGAGCGATCAGGCGTCGTCGCACTTCTCCACCAGCAGCCTCCCCACCCAAAGCAGAGTCAGAAGGTAGCCGAAATGAGGAGGAAGATCCCGAGGAGCCAGCTCAAGAGGACGAGTAGTGTAGAGTCTTTCCCCTAACTAGCAAGAGGTCGAGTAGTCGAGTCGTTACGTAGTTAATGGTGTGATAATGCTTGGTGTGTGACGTGAGTTGTGGAAGCCATGAGCAATTGTCCACAGCCTCGTCTTCAGATTGTTTGCTTTGGTGTGTAAACCCACAGGAAATAATAGTGCATTTATTGGGTATGAGATATAAAACCCTCGTAAGATTTAACAAAACTTCAACACTTCAAAGTACAAACAAGTGAAAGTTGTAAGATGATACCAAATGCTTTCAAATTAACATTTGTGATTCTGCCAGATGGCCGGAAGAGGAAGAGGACGTGCTGCCAACCCCGCCCACAACAATGATGAGGCATGCAACTCTCATCTTTCTGGAGGCCAGAACCGGGGTGGTCGCCGTGAAGAAGTTGATCCTCTCCACCAAATGCTGGAGAATCAAAATCAGCTCATCCAGAACTTGACTCAAGTAGTGGCCAACTTGCATCAAGTTCCACCTCCACAAGCTGCACCACGCCAACCAAGGTTGAGTGAGTTTCTAGGAACTCAACCTCCAAAGTTTGCAAGTGCTGCTGAACCTCTGGAGGCAGATGATTGGCTGAAGACCATTGAAAGTAAGATGAGAATCATACAATGCCAAGGGTATGAGAGGGTGCTGTTTGCCTCTCATCAATTGCAGGGACCTGCTGCTGATTGGTGGACCGCCTACGTGGCCGCCCATCATGACCCTGAGAGCATCACTTGGGAAGAGTTCAAGCGTAGCTTCCGCAACCATTACATCCCAAGAGGTGAACTCAAGAACAAGAGGAAAGAGTTTTTGGGACTGCAGCAGGGAAACATGACGGTGAGGGAATACCTCACTAAATTCACTCAACTATCCCGTTATGCCCCACGAGACATAGAGACAGATGAGCAGAAACAAGATTGTTTCGTGGAAGGACTTACCGCAGAGATGCAGTGTGCAATGTCCTCAAATGAGTATGAAAGCTTTCAAAAGATGGTGGACAGAGCATTTGTGGTGGAAAGGAAGCTGAAGGCCCTGGAGAATGAGAACAAGAGGAAGGCTGGGTGGTCACATCAAGCTTCAGGGAGCAACACCCGCCCACGTATGATGCAGCAACCTACGGGGCAGACGAGCCGTGCTGCGGTACCCTATTCAGCACCAAGAGGGTACAACCCAAACTACAGGCCTCCCGCAGCACCAGCACAGCCTCAACGTCAGTTTATGCAGCAGCCTCGCCCCGCATATCCACCTCGACCAGCAGTGCAAGGACCCCCAAACCAACCCCAAGACAACAAGGGCCAAGCATCTAAGATTGGGGTGCAATGTTTCAGCTGTGGTGAAGTGGGGCACTATGCCCATAAGTGTCCAAAGAAGAAGCCCACGCAGCCACAGCAGCAGAACGTAATGAGAGGACGGGTGAACCACGTCACTATGGAGGAAGCACAAGAGGCACCCGACGTGGTAGTTGGTAAGTTCCCTGCCAATTTACACCTTGCAACTCTGCTGTTTGATTCTGGTGCTACCCATTCGTTCATTGCTCAAGGGTTTGTTAAGAAGCATGACCTAGCAACCACACAAATGAACCATATGCTAGCGGTAAACTCTCCAGGTGGAGAAATAAGGACAAGACAAGTGTGTCCCAAAGTGAACCTAGACATTAATGGGGTAGTATTTACCGCTAACCTCATAGTGATCGATTCACAAGGGATAGATATTATTTTGGGTATGGATTGGTTGACCAAACATAAAGGAATCATCCATTGTTCGACCAGAACGGTGGAACTAACTCACCCTAGTGGCACAAGAGTAAAGTTCATAACGATACACGAGCCTAGGAGGGACATTAAATTAAATCAAGTGGAGGTGAAAGTTGAGGAAATCAGGACTATCAGGGAATATCCAGATGTTTTTCCGGAGGAGTTGCCAGGGATGCCTCCCGACCGTGACGTGGAATTCGCAATCGAGCTAGTACCGGGAACAGCCCCGATATACAAGAGACCTTACCGAATGGACTCCAAGCAGCTAGAAGAGCTCAAGGATCATTTGAGAGAATTGACGGAAAAGGGGTATGTTCGCCCTAGTTCCTCACCATGGGGAGCTCCGGTAATATTTGTGCCTAAGAAAGATGGAACTCAAAGGTTATGCGTGGATTACCGTGCCTTGAATGAGGTAACCATCAAGAACAAGTACCCATTACCCCGCATTGAAGACTTGTTTGATCAGTTGAGGGGAGCTTGCGTGTTCTCGAAAATTGATCTCAGGTCGGGATACCACCAACTCAAGATAAGACAATCTGATATTCCCAAGACAGCTTTCGTATCTCGGTACGGACTGTATGAATACACTGTCATGCCTTTCGGGCTAACCAATGCCCCGGCATATTTCATGTACCTCATGAACAAGGTATTCATGGAATATCTGGACAAATTTGTGGTGGTTTTCATAGATGATATTCTCGTCTTCTCCAAAGATGAAGAAGAACATGAGAAACATCTAAGGTTGGTGTTACAGAGGCTGAGAGAACACCAACTATATGCCAAGTTGAGCAAGTGTGAGTTTTGGCTAAAGAGAGTTCCCTTTTTAGGACATATAATCTCGGAGGGAGGAATCTCCGTAGATCCCGCCAAAATCGAAGATATCCAGAAATGGAAAACCCCTGAAAATGTCGGGGAAGTTCGAAGCTTTTTGGGATTGGCTGGATACTATCGACGGTTTATTGAGGGATTCTCCAAGATCTCGAGACCTCTCACCAAACTGTTGGAAAAGGGAATCACATTCACCTGGACGCCACAGTGCGATACGAGCTTTCAGGAGCTAAAGAAGAGATTGACAACAGCCCCAGTGTTGGTTATGCCAGATATGCAGAAGAATTTCACGGTGTACTGCGATGCCTCTGGAAACGGGTTGGGATGTGTTCTCATGCAAGAGGGACATGTCGTGGCATATGCATCCCGGCAGCTTCGGAAGCACGAGAAGAACTATCCTACACATGACTTAGAACTAGCTGCAGTGGTACACGCATTGAAAATTTGGCGGCACTATTTGATGGGGAAGAGGACAGAGATATATACGGATCATAAGAGTTTGAAGTACATATTCACACAGCCAGATCTCAACCTTAGACAAAGGAGATGGTTAGAGCTAATCAATGACTTTGATGTAGGCATCAACTATCATCCCGGGAAAGCAAACGTCGTGGCCGATGCCTTGAGTCGGAAAGTGCAGGTCAATAAGTTGAGCTTGAAGGATATGCCTGCAGAATTGAAGGACGAGGTTATAAGGCTCAATCTATGTCTAGTAGATAGTGGTGAAGCCATCGCCATGGAAGTGGACTCCACACTTGAGCGAGACATACGCGAGGGACAAAAGAATGATGAGAAGATACAAGAGATCAGACAGCTCATCAAGGAAAATAAAGCTCCTGGTTTTAGAGAGGATGAACAAGGAACGGTGTGGCACGGGAAAAGGGTCTGTGTGCCAGAAGTAAAGGAGATTCGTAAATTAATTTTGAAGGAGGCTCACGATTCCGACTATTCCATTCATCCTGGGAGTACGAAGATGTATCAGGACCTCAAAAGCAGGTATTGGTGGTATGGCATGAAGCGAGATGTCGCGGAACATGTTGCCCTATGTGACACATGTCAGTTGGTGAAAGCAGAACATCAACGACCCGCGGGATTGCTGCAACCACTCAAAGTGCCTGAATGGAAGTGGGAAGAAATCAGCATGGATTTTGTCGTGGGATTGCCTAGGACCCAATCCGGGTATGATTCAATATGGGTCATTATTGATAGGCTAACCAAGGTAGCTCATTTCATTCCGGTGAAAGAAAGCTATAGCGGAACCAAATTGGCAGAATTGTACATGTCAAGGATTGTGTGTTACCATGGAGTGCCGAAGAAGATAGTGTCGGATCGAGGGACGCAGTTCACCTCGAGGTTTTGGCAAAAGTTGCATGAAACCATGGGAACCCATCTGAATTTCAGTTCTGCCTATCATCCCCAAACTGACGGGCAGACGGAGAGAACCAATCAGATCCTTGAAGATATGTTAAGGGCATGTGCACTCAAAAACAATAGGAGTTGGGACAAGAACCTACCGTATGCGGAGTTTTCCTATAACAACAGTTATCAAGCTAGTATGAAGATGTCACCGTTTGAAGCTTTGTATGGAAGGAAATGCAGAACTCCCCTATTTTGGAACCAAACAGGAGAAAGTAAAGTGTTTGGTCCAGAAGTGCTACAAGAAGCCGAGGCAAAGGTGAGGGAGATTCGCAACAACTTGAGGATAGCACAGACACGCCAGAAGAGTTATGCTGATGTACGAAGAAGAGAGCTCGTTTTCAACGTGGGAGACTATGTTTATCTCAAGGTGTCCCCTATCAGAGGACTTCGTCGGTTCAAGGTGAAAGGGAAGTTGTCACCTCGATACATCGGACCCTTTCAAGTTTTGGAAAGAAAAGGCGAAGTGGCGTACCAACTAGAGTTGCCGGTTCATCTGTCGGACGTGCACGACGTATTCCATGTGTCGCAACTCAAGAAATGTCTAAGGACGCCTGAGGAGGTGTTACCCATGAATGAAGTGGATGTAGCTGAGGATTTGTCTTATGCCGAGCAACCATACAAGATTTTGGAGACAATGGAACGCCTCACCAGAAATAAGAGAATCAGGATGTGCAAGGTGCAGTGGAAGCATCACTCAGAAGAGGAAGCCACCTGGGAACGGGAAGATGAGCTTAAGGCACAATTTCCGGAATTGTTTTCTTAGAAACACCAATCTCGAGGACGAGATTTCTTTTAAGGGGGGTAGAGCTGTAACACCCCAAATTTTTAGTAAAAAAAACTCAAATTTTGATTTAGAACCATAAACCATGTTCAGAGGGGAATTTAGAAATTTTTGGACGTATTGCATGTTTTGCAAAAATTCAAATTCAAACTGGAATTCAAATTATACTCAAAACAGAAAAGAAATGAAAAAGAAAAAGGAAAACCAGAAAAAAACTGGCCAGTGGGCCGAAACCCCAGCCGGCCCAGCAAACCCCGCGCAGCCCGCCCCCCCGCGCGCGCCGCGCTGCCCCTCGCTGACGGGTGGGACCCGCCTGTCATCCCTAACCCCGCGACCCCGGACTTCTCCCGCGCGCGCGATCGCAACCGATCGGGAAAACCGCGTCCCCGCAGCCGAATTCTGGACCCAGCGGACTCCAACTCGATCACAACAGAACCACCGCCCTCCCCCGGCTATAAAAGCAACCGATCCGATCAGTTTTTCGCACGCGATCGCCGAATTTCACTCCGGTGAGCACCGAGACTTCGCCGGTGAATTCTGGCCGATCTAAGCTCGGAAACTCTGATCTAACTCGTTGGTCTTGATCCACCGCCTCCGGGGAACTTTGCAGGTGCAGAAAACCCAAAGACTTACGGTGCAAATCCAGCTCCGACGAGCTTCGCCGTGGTTTTGCCTCGGACCTCGCCGCCGAGCACTTTCCAGGACCCCCGAGCTCGAGAAAACCCCCGAGGTGAGATCCCTGACCTCCCCTCTACCGATCTAGACCATAAGATCACAGTTCTCGGCAGAATTCTCGAGGATCCGAAAGTTTCCGGCGAGATCGCCGCTTCCCGCCGCCGTGCGCCGCCGGCAGCGCCGCCCGCGCTCGATCAGAGCGACGTGGCCGCTTGTGCGCCGTTTATTTTAAATCGCACGGTAGACTTTAAAACCCCGCGTACCGGTTCGATGTTATAATCTCAGCCGTCGGTTTAAAATCAGACGGTCCACGTCAGCCCCGCGTTATAAAGACTGGAATTCTTACGTGCTACCCCCTGGGGTTCTCTGGAATTGAGAGCTAGCCCCGGAAACTTCAGATCTAGCCCCTGGAACTCCAGAAAATCATGTAAATTCATTTAAAAATCAGTTTTAGCCCCTGGACTTGATAGAAATTAAGAAAAACACCTCTGAAAAGTGTAGCTAGACCCCTGGAAATTATGAAAATGATATTATAGACCCTGTAGTGGGGTGAATTCATGATTTTAGCCCTGTTTAGTATTTAATTGAGAAGATTGGATATGTAACTAGTGTTAAATATTAAAAAGGGGGACAAACCTAATTGCCAAAATTATTAAAAACTTTCTCAGTACTTAGAAAACTTTGGAGTGAGATAAAAATATATTTTTGGGGCTGAAATAAATCTGTTTCATCTATTATTCACATTTAATAGTATAGGGACACATTTTAAGTAAAGAATAGTTAAAGAAAAATAGGGAAAATAAATATGAAATAATATACATCAGAAGCCAAGGTCAAAATATGATCCTAAATTATTTAGGACCAGAACCTAATCTGTTTAGGTAGTGTGTATTACTAATTTAATAATAAAATGCACAATTATGCATAAGAATATAAATCTGAAAATATAGAAACTAGTAAAGGATAAATGGGGTTTCTAAAAATACAAAGAATTCAGTTTAGGGTTGATAGAAATTATGAAGGCATATATGGAGAAGAAAAATACTTTTCATACATACTTGGTAGTTTAATATAGAAGAAATTTATTTAAAACTGAAACACACATAAATACATATATATATATAGTATGTGAGTATAAATATGAACACCAAAGTAGGAAACATACACATGTAAATAAAAGTGTATGCAAGCCCCAAATCAACACACATAGAGTATTCACAACACATAAAATGGTAAAGAAACTTTCATAAATGTGAATGTGTGGTTTATATGAAGTGGAAATGTGAACTATGTCTTATGATTGTTGTTTTTCTTTTGCTATGTGTGATGGTATGAAGTAGAACCTGCTCAAGAACAAGTTATTCAATTCCAAGACCAAGACTACCCATTTCAGGAGCAGCAAGAAGGAGGCAAGTGTCCTTGACCACTTTGATCCTATGCTAGGATGTGTAGATAGAATTATTTGCATTGTCAAGTTAAATATGAAACCCATGCTAGGAAAGTTTCCCTAGAATTGCATTACCTTATTTCCTTGAAGCTTGGGTTGGGATTTATTTTGTCATTGTCATTTATATACATGCATATGCTTAGCCATGCTTAGAATGGGATAATTGGGACATGAGATCATCAGTTTACATTACCATACTCTTGAATGAGATATTATGAGTTATGTAGAGGTAGGGATCAAGGCAAGTTGGATGTTTTGGTTGTGTGCTGGGTGCACGAGACTTGGGTTTGTGTTTAGTACTTGCCTGGATCCTAAGGACCGGTTCATGGAGCATGTAACCCGGCTTTACAGTGCCAACCACATGCTGAGATGGGGCAGCTTGGCCAATTAATTAGGTGTATCCCCGGCGTAGTATGGGTGTGTTGGATGGTGCGGGGAATAGGAGTCAGCTGGACTGCCATATGAACCGCAAGGCTCAAGAGGGGGCCACTGCAGCGGGGTTGGAGCCTCTTGTATGCTGTTAGGGGTGAAACCTCAGTGGGCCCACGCTCGTCGGGAATCCCTTTGTAAAGGCTTCGTAGTGATCTCCTGGCCACACACCTGGGAAGTGTGAATGTGGTTCGTAGCCACTGGCATAATGGAGGTTCTTTTAGTCCACCCGGCAACGGGGGATGAAATCACTACTTGTGGGTACAGTGGTACAAACTCTGCAGAGTCAAAACTGTCTTGACAGCCGTGCTCACGGTTAAGAGCGGCCTGGACTTATTCATGATTAGAGAATTGATGGTTTTGGAAGTTGTGGATGTTAAGCGGGGAGCTTAACATTGGAAATGATGTTATGGTTATTTGGATTATGATGATGGGATGGGAGATTGTGACCATTTCACCTGTGTAGTAATGTAGGTGCTTAATAAGCTAAGGTGATAGGTATTAATTGCGTAGTGCTTTAACCATGAGTTCAACCTCTCCTTGTTCTAGCCATGCATGATATAATTTTCCCACACTTGCTGAGTACCATTGGTACTCAACCTTGCATATTTGTTGGTTTATATTGTTGCTCAGGTCAAGATAATGAGGTGGTGTATAATGACCAAGACTTTGGACCCGAGGAAGGTTTTTAGGTTCATGAAGACCCCCGGGCAACACCTGTGATGGAGCCCTAAAGAATAAAATTCCGCTGCTAGTTTATTTACTTGTGATTGAAGCATTAGTGTCCATTGAGACATTTGAGATGTAAGACTTATTTATATTCGACACCTGGCTTGTAATAAATGATGCTTCACTATTTGTCATCACATGTATGAGAAAATGATCCTGGCATACATGTGATATTCACTTGGTTGTTTCTTCGGAAAAACCGGGTGTGACATTGCCCGCGGTACAACCCCGCGGAGGCAAACCTCAGCCTCCACATGAGGGCGGGAAACGCTGTGATGGACAGCCAAGCTGTTCATGCGGAGCATCTCGCCACCAAGCTCAAGGAGAGCACAAGCCGTGGAGATCATTTTGAGAGTGCTCACAGTGCACTCCGCAATGTGCTCCTTCCGACGATCAAGCGACTGAATGAACAACACAATCAGTTGCGTCGTCTGAAGAAGGCAAAGAAGAAGAGCCGTGTTGACATTGCGGCGTTGCAAGAGCTGGTGCAGACCCTAACCCAGCAGAATGAGGACCTTGCTCAAGAGCGGGACGACGCTATTGAGGAAGGACAAGGCTGGGAAGAGGACTACAACCAGGCTATGGACGAGGTGCATGCATTGCAGGACCTCGTGCCCCCGGCATTGGGCTCGGATGTGTGTTGATGCAAGACCGAAGGGTGGTCGCGTATGGGTCACGGCAGCTTAGGAATCATGAGCAAAATTATCCAACTCACGACTTGGAGCTCGCTGCCGTGGTACTTGCACTGAAAATGTGGAGGCACTACCTACTCGGTAACCTCGTACATTTATATACCGACCACAAAAGCCTCAAGTACATATTCACTCAGAAGGAGCTGAACATGAGGCAACGAAGATGGTTAGAACTGATAAAGGATTACGAGATAGAGATCCATTATCATCCGGGCAAGGCAAACGTTGTGGCAGACGCGCTAAGCCGCAAGTCACACGTCAATAATCTGACCATCACACCGTTGGAAGAGAGCGAACCACCACTACATGTGATTCCACACGGAGCTCTCTACAACTTAGCTTTGATCCCCACCATCCGTGAAGAGATAGCGGCAGCCCAGAAGAATGACAAGGGCATGTCACATTTGCGGAGACGTGTAGACAGTGGGGAGTTGAAATGTTTCCGGAAGGACGGAGACGGCGTCTTATGGTTCAAGGACCGGATCGTCGTACCCCGAAACCCGGAGTTAAGGAAGAGAATCTTTGATGAGGCTCACTTATCAAAGTTTTCTATTCACCCCGGCAGCAACAAGATGTATCAAGAACTCAGAAGCAAGTTTTGGTGGACACGGATGAAGCGAGAGACTGCAAAATACGTGTCCGAGTGTGATACATGTCGACGGGTGAAGGCAGACCACATGCGGAAACCGGGACTGCTGCAACCACTGGGCATTCCTGCCTGGAAGTGGGAGGACGTGAGCATGGATTTCGTCGTCGGTTTACCCACCACCTTACAGAAACATGATTCTGTGTGGGTGATCGTCGATCGGCTCACCAAAGTTGCCCATTTCATCCCGGTCAACACCAACTACAACGCCAAGAAGTACGCTGAACTGTACATCTCACGGATCCTATGCTTATACGGCGTACCCCGTACTATCGTATCGGACCGGGGCACTTTATTTGTGTCCCGTTTTTGGGAGCAGCTCCACGCTGCCTTGGGGACGAAGCTGATCCGTAGTTCAGCCTACCACCCGCAGACGGATGGGCAAACGGAGCGGGTAAATCAAATCTTAGAAGACATGCTACGAGCTTGCGCTATCGACCACGGCAAGAATTGGGATGATCACTTGCCGTTAGCCGAGTTCTCGTACAACAATGGGTACCAAGCCAGCATCAAGATGGCGCCCTACGAGGCGCTATACGGCAGGAAATGCCGCACACCACTGAACTGGTGTGAGTCTGGCGAAAGGGTTACCTTCGGGATTGACCTTGTCAACAACGCGGAAGAAAATGTTCGACTGATTCAAGCGAACCTAAAAGCCGCTCAATCCCGACAGAAACAGTATGCGGACCGGAGAAGGCGTCCGTTACAATTCGAAGCTGGAGACCACGTATATCTACGAGTGTCTCCAATGAAGGGCGTAAACAGATTTGGGGTGAGAGGAAAGTTAGCACCCCGATTCATCGGTCCATTCCAGATTACCGAAAGATGTGGATCGGTGGCATACCGGCTAAGATTACCAGAAGCACTTTCCGGTGTGCACGACGTCTTTCACATTTCCCAGCTGAGGAAGTGTCTCAAGCTATCAACTACCGTTCAGCTGGAAGACATTGAAGAACTGCAACCGGATCTCACCTATCGGGAGGAACCGGTGCAGATTATTGATGAAAAGGCCCGAACCACACGCAACCGTACGTTGTGGTTCTACAAGGTTCTGTGGAGTAATCACTCCATGGATGAAGCGACATGGGAGAGCGAAGAATTCCTTCGCACTAACTACCCCGACTTTCTCACGTCGCATATTCGGTAAAATTTCCACCGTCCTCTCTCTCATTTCACATTATAATCTCGGGACGAGATTCTTTTAAGGGGGGAGGAATGTAAGGGCCTCAGTTTTTGACACTCATTTGCAGTGTTCATCACCACACCACACACCTCATTTGAGGAAAAATGATGAACACAAATAAAGAGCAAGTAACAATTATCAACATGCTCATTAGGGAACAAACTCACACATTACAAAAGTGGTACTTCCCACATGTGATATAGATGGGCTGGACATATGAAAACTCCTACACTTTGCCAAGGATGTCCATGCCAAGTTTCACCCAAATTCAAAACATTTTTGAGGTCATCTTGGGTGTAGATAGGAAAGGGGCAGTTTGAAAACATATTCAAATTCAAACTGTTTTCACCCCCTGAATTTAAAAGTGGAAGGCATATTCTTGCTCAGCACATTTTTGTGAGCTCACACACCAATTTTCACTCCATTTGGAGTTGATCTTGACATGAGCTAAGGGGGAGAAATTCAAACTTTATTTGAATTTCAAACTGCACTTGTGCTGAAATTCATTCAAACCAAACCTCATTTGGACTTTGATCAATTCAAATGGCTCTTGGGTGAATAATTTGAGTTGCCAAGGGTAGAATAGGGTTCACTGTTTACCACAGCTGTTAGGAATAAATTTCAGAGGTTAAAAGAGGAGTGGGACCCACATGTCAGCCTCAGCCTCAAAGCAAACCGACTGAACCACAGTTCAGTCGGTTCCCGGCTGTTGTGCGCGCGCGCCACCGAAGGGGGCAGCCGGCGCCAGCTCCTGCTGCGTGCCCCAAGCCGGAGACCGGCCGGCCGGGCTATTTATTCCCTCCCCGGCGTGCCTCAGTCACCATTTCCCCGAGCTACCGACGTGCGCGACTGCTTTTCCCACTGCCATCACCGGCGCTCGAGTTCCTGCTGGATCGAGCTGATCGCAGCTTCCTCTTTCCACTCCAGGGTCCCAGCCAGGTACTAGCGACCATCCTCCATCCTTCCCGTTGATAGAAATCGATTGAAACCGAGTGATATCGGCTGTGCCGAAAGATCAAACTCGGAACTGGAAACCGCCGCACCTCGGGCTCTCGTGGACAGCCCAACCTGGGCGTTGTCACGCCCGAGCCAAGGCAACCTTGGACGCGCAAGTGATCGGTGCTGCTCATCCCCGAGCCACAGCTCGAGTGGTTGCTCACCGGCGGCGAATTTCCACTTTTCCCCTTTCTGTGTGCAGAACGACCCTCGGGTACGATTCTGTTTAATTCGTGCTCTAGAAAGGATTAGAGGGCCTCCGGCCACTCCCACACGAACTAGACACGGTGACGCACAAGTTGCCTTCACAACTCTGGGCCGGAGAACTTCTGTGCCCGGCGTAATTCAAGGTCTACTAATGGCGGAACGCACGGGGGGTATCGGGCGCACGGTGAGGACCTATTTCGGGCCTTCCCCGAGCTGCCCCGAGTTCATGTCGACCTTCTCTGAGGTCCACTGATGCTCCCCGACCGGTTTCCCAAGTAGCTGAGGCACTAGGAGCATCAGCCGACATGGCCGAAGTCGTTCCGATATGGCGGCTCGTCGCCGACCATGCTCCGGCCGTTGTCATGAGCAGCTGACCCTCGGATCATGTTCCCCAAGTAAAAGTAGGCAGGGGCGGCCAGAATCAAGAAGTTTGAAGCTGTACAGCAGCCGGCGGCGAGCTCTCCGGCGAGGTCCCTCGGCGGCGGAGCGCGGGTGTCGCGAGGTTGAAGAAGGGGGTGGACCCCAGCTGTCAGCGGCCGATATTTTGAATCGGGATCCGGCTGCGGCCGGGATCGGGTGTGCTGGCGCGCAAAAGCCTTGTGGGCCGCGGTGTGTTGTCGCTTCGGCGTGCGACGCGTGTCCCCTGGGCCCACGCGCGAGTTTAAACTTTTCCCCGATTTTCAGATTTCCTTCAAACTTCAAATCCTTATAACTTTGGCTAGAAAGCTCCAAATTGAGTGAACCAAATTTTGCTGGATTCAGCTCTTTGAGTACTTTCCAAAAAATCAAGTGTCACTTCATGAGATTCCTTAATTCTCCAGAATTAATTCCTTAAAGTTTAAACTGTTAGGAATTTTAACTGGAGAATCATTTGGAGGAAAATCCTGAAATTTTGCTGAGATGTTCACCAAAATATCCTTGAACTACCATAAAAATTTCAGATCCATTTGAGCTCATTTAGTCCACCTAATGGTGTGATTAGTAAAACTGTTCCAGAGAAAATAGAAAATGTTCAGAAACATTTTCAGAATTTTCTCTGAAATTGTTTAGCTCATATCTTTAGTTAGAGACTTCCAAATTAAGTGAGACCAATTCCATTAGAACCCTCTGAAAATCTAGTTTTCAGAAAGTCATAGTTTGTTTCATGAAAATACCTAGAACACCCTAAAAGCCTTTAATTAAGGTCAAGGACATAATTATTTGTGGAGGGCTCAAATGAGCTTTGCTGCAACTAAAACTTGACCAAGTCTCTGTTTAGGTTGTAACCAAGCCACAGTAAAAGTTTCACAGTCATTAGGTCTATCTAGTAAAGGTTATAGACTTCACAACTTCAAAGTTAATACAAAAGTATTTAATTAATACATACATTGTTCTTATCATGTAGTCGCTAAGGTCGAGGAGGAACCCGAAGTCCTAGACTTCGTTACTCCGGAGGAACAGCTAGCCTACGACCAAGAGCAGCAAGGCAAGCCCCGGTTTGCATTAACCTTTTTACAAACTTTTATTGTTTTGAGCACATACTTGTTTCCTTTGTTCTGTGCACTAGAGTCTTGTTTGGAAATCCAACTGCACAGCCAAGAAAACCATGGGTTGGGTTTAGGATTGAAAACCTCGTTAGCCACTGCATTGCTAGGATAGAGTAGGATTCGGTACAAGTCGAGTAGTTGGAAATACTCGCGAGAATAGGCTAGAGGCACATTGCTCGGGTAGAGATAGCACATGAAACACATGGCAAGAAAATGAGACCGAGCGGAGAGTAAGGGCAGCAGGACTTTGGGGCCTGTGTGCTGTAGCTCCGCTTGTGTCGATTGAGGACCGAGCCGTGTGCGGGCCTGTTGAACAAGCTAGAACAGTACCGAAGACCTACCGGCTATATGGGAACCGGGAAACTGATGTAACTCGGGTAGCTGGGTGTTGAGGCATTGCCCGTCGTTCAGAGGGTAGGTTGAGAGCTCGAGGTGTAAATCAGCTGGCGGCACAGAGATGCGCGTGCAGGGACCTCTTGCTCGGGACGATGGGACCGGTTCAATATTTGGCTAACGGGTGAAAGGTAGTCGCGTACGGCGTCCGTGATGGTTGTTGTAGGCAACATCGAGTACGGGCGTACGTGACGGGTTGTTCGGGTAATCCCTGCAGGTGTAAATCGATTATAATCGCCGTCCCTCGCGGTCAGTGAGTACCACTTGTTCACTGTACCGTGACGTAGAAAGAACAGGCTAGTTACATGTTAAAATGTTGCTGATTGAAAGTTGGATATTGATTGTTAATGATATGTTGTAGCTTAGTGCTAACTAAAGTTCTTTTCAACTTTGGGCAAAGTACATGAGAGAAATGCGTTTCTTGTTTGATTGCGGCTCTCTCATGTGCCTTAGCGTAAAGTTCTCCACAACTTGCTGCTAAAACTTGAAAGTAAGGTTCTACTAATTAGGCGAGTCCGTGCAAATGATTTTTACCTCATGCAACCCATTACCCTCATGTAGAGTTCCATGTTTAGGTGAGACGGGTCAGACTTGCTGAGCCTTCGTGCTCACTGCTTGTGTTTGAAGCTTTTGCAGGGTTCTATGAGGAAGGGACTCCCGAAGAGGAGACGGAACCCCAGGAGGGGAACCCCGTCGAGTGGGAGTCGTGCACGCCGCAGAGTTAGTGTGTGTGTGTGCTAGCAAGGACACGTTCGAGGGCCGAACGTGCACTTGATGCTTAGTCTACGCCCGCGAGTGTGGACTAAACTTATTTTGATGTAAACATGTTAATAAACTTGTTTATGTAATAAAGCTTCCGCTTCCGCTTTGTACCTTTGACGTGTGTTATACGGTGTTGTGCAACGCAGCACCCCTCAGCGTGATCCTGGCTCGACAGGACCCAAAAGGGGTCGTGTCACTTACTTGCTACGAATTTCCGGATTTCGCATGGTTCGGTTCTAAACACCCCGACGCGCTAATCCCCCAAATACTTTGCCGATCCGCGAGAGAGAGGGCGAGGTCAGTACGGTGGTGATCAGTACCTCGAGGCGGTTCTTTCTTGTGTTGCTCGTCGGGCCCAAGAGTGCCTGTGCTAGCCGGGCACCGGTGATCAGTGAGGTTGGCCGGGCGGAAGGCTTCGATCGTGCGAGGAGGAAAAAGGAAGTGCGAGGTCTGCACGTGGTTGTGGTAACTCGATCCCGACGTCGCCTCTGTGCCCTTAGCCGCTCCCCCGAGCAGGAGGTGGCACCGATTGAGTCGGTCGGCCGCCGGGCGATCATGCTGGCGCGCGCGCACGGCTGGGGCCGAGGAAAACAAATGCACCCGAGGAAACTTCAGTCTGAAGTCTGCTGACATGTGGGCCTCCCCTCTTATTCTTTTGTTTTTTTCCAATTTTCTGAATTCTGTTGTGCCAAAATATCCTCAGCTACTCACAATTTAATGTGAGGCTTAGTCACCAAGTCTTGGTTTAAATTTGAATTCTCAAATTTAAACTGTGTTTGGCTAAATTTGATGCATGTTTAAACTGAAATTCAAATTCAGTTTTGAATTCTTGCAAATTTAGATCTTGACAAGATGAACTCCAATGAGGATGAAAATTGGTGGGCTTACTCAGAAAAATGTGCTGAGTTTGAATATGAAGCTAACTTTTAAATTTGGGTGATGAAAGTTACTGCAATTTGAATTTACATTCAAATTGGCCTCCTTTTCAAATACCTCCAAAAGTGCCTCAAAAAGTGTTGGATTTACATGAAATTTGGACTGAACCTTCCCAAGACTTTTTAAGTTCTAGAGGTGAGCTCAACCTCTCATGTTCATGTGTAAAAATCCTACTTTGTGAAAGTGAAGGCTTTCCCCTCTAATTACTCTTTTGATGGAGGTTACTTGCTCTTCACCATTTTTCACAAAATATCCACAACAAAAGTGTGGTGTTTTAAAGTGAGGAAAAATTTTAGCAAGTCCCTTTTCTTGGGCTTTTACAAGAGCCCTCTTCACACAAGTTTAAACAATTGTTTGAAAACTTGGAACCCAATAGGGGTCTAAAACCAAGATGGGAAGTTCCCATATGAGTGAGAAAGCTAAAGTCAGATTTGGAACAAATTTGTTCAACTCAAAATTCAAATGAGAGCAACACAATGGATTTCAAAACTGTGGCGCTAAAGATCTCATTTGCAACAGCCAAACTGAAAATCAGATTTTATATTTGAATTCCTTAGGTCCAAATTAGTGGGTATGCAAAGTCTCATGATTTGTTGAATTGTTTTGCAACTCATTTCCAAAATGGACTTTAAATTGCAAAGAATTCAAATACCCATTTGAATTTGGATGAAGCTTGTCCAATTATTCAAATGCACCTCAGATTTGAACTCCCACAATTTTAATTCACCATTTGCAAATTTTGGGAGATATTTTAGAGGATAAGAGGGAGCTGTGGTGGGGCCCACATGTCATTGAGCTGAAAGGTGTGCCTTAACCCCTAAGCAATTCTCTGTTCTTCTCATCCACGGGGGTTCTGTACCCAGGCGCCACCGAGATCGATCGGCCACCTCCTGCTCCCCTCCTCCGGTTGCTGGCGTCCTGTGAATGGCTCTTGTGTTTTCAACGTGATCCTGTTGCATTTGTGCATGGATTTCCTGAATTTCTTGACCAGAAACAGTGTGAGAAGGGAAATCTTCATTTCCTGCCATGTTAGTAACAAAGGAAGAAAGTAATAGGACAAAATATATGTGGAATCACTCCCTCACCACTGACAAAACAAGTTCTTTCTCTCACTGAAAAGAGCAAGAACCGGGCTGCAATTTGTAGTGGAAGAGTGATTGTAACAGCGACGACGGTACAATAATTCACGGTGCGTTTTAAGTGGAGCTTGGTGGGGTAATATGTAAGTGGAATGCGCTGAAAAATGTAGTGATGCAAAACTGAATAATAATCCAAAAAATACAAGTCTAAGTTGCTGAATATAAAGGAAAAGATGCACAAAGATGTAGAAACAAGATGTAGGAAGTGGATAGATGAACACCAAATGCATCAACCGAAACTTATTGTTGTCCAAACCCCTTTGGATGTGCTGAACACAATTCTCTTTTATTTCTTCTTTCCTCTTTTTTTTGAGCAAGAACCCGTTGTTTCAGTCTTTCTTTGGACCCATATACATCTTTTCTTTTAACCTTTGTGACAAGTGCATCACAACTTTCAACTAAAGGGGCGCATAAGGATCAACTAAGATGGATGGTGCAACACAAAAACAAGAAACTCGGGTGGGGAATTTGTGGCGGGTAGAAAACAAGGGTGGGATGGGTGAGTATATGCAGCAAGCGATTTGATGATTAGAACAAAGATAACAACTAGAGCGATGTGGAAAAAAATCAGCAACTAGACAAATCTTAAAGGATCAAAACTCGATAAAGCAAACTACAAAATCAGTAGCACGTATGAATTTGGGCTGTAGGTTTTCTTTTTGGCTATTAGTGGACAGTAGGTATATAAAAATCTATCCTACCAAAAGCAAGAATAATCCTACTGAGGAAACGGAGGCTGTGATACCAGATGATATACACGCGGCTAGGCAGCACGTGTAACAAGTTGTTGTGGCCCGATCTTCTCGTAGGATCTACGAACTTGATAAATTGTCGCTGCGTGACTTGGTGAAGAGGCAGCGCACCGCGAGACTGTCCACGCGATGAACTACCGAGACAATCACCCTTCCACGTATCGACGAAATAGCCCACGCAATCACGCCCTATAGACGTAAAGTCGTGAACTGGGTGAACCGCAGGCGTTCTACAACTCTCTCAGGAATCAAAAGAACAAATATTGCAAGCCTCTCAAGACTCACGCATAAACAAAACTCCACGAGTTTGTGTATTCTGAATTCAAATAAAAATAAGGTGTCCTTTTCATTGTCTAGTACAAGATATATATAGAGATAGGGGCGTTCAGCTTTGAGTAAATGGCTGCATGCGCATGCTCTAGTGAATTTCGTGGCTGGTTTGCGCGTCTTTTCAGCTTTTGGCAGCAGTTACTAAAATGAGCATAACTCCTTGTTAAGACATACAAATAATGAACCGTTTGATGAGTTATAAAGTAGACTTGAAGACGCTTCCATCCACTTATAGAACACCGTCTAACTCCTTGTATTCTGTCCACAGTGATGCTTGGAATTCGTACCATGTGTCAGTCATCTAGCTTCTGGTTGCATTCCCATGCTAAGGTGATGAATCACCATTTTATTCAGGCACACCATAGGCTTCTCGGTTCAGATGTCCAGAGGTTTGAATCCATCTTGATCCCATGCTGGTTTATACACTTCATCATTCCTAAGGACATTGAAACAAGAACTCAAAAGCATAGTCTCATTCAACAAAGACTGATTATTAAACATAAGGTTAGCGTTCATGTAACACCCCAAATTTTTAGTCAAAACTCAAATTTTGATTTAGAACCATAAACCATGTTCAGAGGGGAATTTAGAAATTTTTGGACGTGTTGCATGTTTTGCAAAAATTCAAATTCAAACTGGAATTCAAATTAGACTCAAAACAGAAAAGAAATGGAAAAAGAAAAAGGAAAACCGGAAAAAAAACTGGCCAGTGGGCCGAAACCCCAGCCGGCCCAGCAAACCCCCGCGCAGCCCGCCCCCGCGCGCGCCGCGCTGCCCCTCGCTGACGGGTGGGACCCGCCTGTCATCCCTAACCCCGCGACCCCGGACTTCTCCCCCGCGCGCGCGATCGCAATCGATCGGGAAACCGCGTCTCGCAGCCGAATTCTGGACCCTGAGGACTCTAACTCGATCACAACAGAACCACCGCCCTCCCCCGGCTATAAAAACAACCGATCCGATCAGTTTTTCTCACGCGATCGCCGATTTTCACTCCGGTGAGCACCGAGACTTCGCCGGTGAATTCTGGCCGATCTAAGCTCGGAAACTCTGATCTAACTCGTTGGTCTTGATCCACCGCCTCCGGGGAACTTCGC
Source organism: Neostapfia colusana (assembly GCA_030760725.1). Lineage (NCBI taxonomy): Eukaryota > Viridiplantae > Streptophyta > Magnoliopsida > Poales > Poaceae > Neostapfia > Neostapfia colusana. The sequence continues at coordinate 18,653,761 of JASWHV010000003.1, forward strand.
AGGTGCAGAAAACCCGAAGACTTACGGTGCAAATCCAGCTCCGACGAGCTTCGCCGTGGTTTTGCCTCGGACCTCGCCGCAGAGCACTCTCCAGAACCCCCGAGCTCGAGAAAACCCCCGAGGTGAGATCCCCGACCTCCCCTCTACCGGTCTAGGCCATAAGATCACAGTTCTAGGCAGAATTCTCGAGGATCCGAAAGTTTCCGGCGAGATCGCCGCTTCCCGCCGCCGTGCGCCGCCGGCAGCGCCGCCCGCGCTCGATCAGAGCGACGTGGCCGCTTGTGCGCCGTTTATTTTAAATCGCACGGTAGACTTTAAAACCCCGCGTACCGGTTCGATGTTATAATCTCAGCCGTCGGTTTAAAATCAGACGGTCCACGTCAGCCCCGCGTTATAAAGACTGGAATTCTTACGTGCTACCCCCTGGGGTTCTCTGGAATTGAGAGCTAGCCCCGGAAACTTCAGATCTAGCCCCTGGAACTCCAGAAAATCATGTAAATTCATTTAAAAATCAGTTTTAGCCCCTAGACTTAATAGAAATTAAGAAAAACACCTCTGAAAAGTGTAGCTAGACCCCTGGAAATTATGAAAATAATATTATAGACCCTGTAATGGGGTGAATTCATTATTTTAGCCCTGTTTAGTATTTAATTTAGAAAATTGAATATGTAACTAGTGTTTAAATATTAAAAAGGGGGACAAACCTAATTGTCAAAATTATTAAAAACTTTCTCAGTACTTAGAAAACTTTGGAGTGAGATAAAAATATATTTTTGGGGCTGAAATAAATCTGTTTCATCTATTATTCACATTTAATAGTATAGGGACACATTTTTAAGTAAAGAATAGTTAAAGAAAAATAGGGAAAATAATTATGAAATAGTATACATCAGAAGCCAAGGTCAAAATATGATCTTAAATTATTTAGGACCAGAACCTAATCTGTTTAGGTAGTGTGTATTACTAATTTAATAATAAAATGCACAATTATGCATAAGAATATAAATCTGAAAATATAGAAACTAGTAAATGATAAATGGAGTTTCTAAAGTACAAAGAATTCAGTTTAGGGTTGATAGAAATTATGAAGGCACATATGGAGAAGAAAAATACTTTTCATACATACTTGGTAGTTTAATATATAAGGAATTTATTTAAAACTGAAACACACATATATACATATATATATATATATATAGTATGTGAGTATAAATATGAACACCAAAGTAGGAATCCTACACATGTAAATGAAAGTGTATGCAAGCCCCAAATCAACACACATAGAGTATCCACAACCCATAAAATGGTAAAGAAACCTTCATAAATGTGAATGTGTGGTTTGTATGAAGTAGAAGTGTGAACTATGTCTTATGATTGTTGTTTTTCTTTTGCTATGTGTGATGGTATGAAGTAGAACCTGTTCAAGAGCAAGCTATCAGTTTCCAAGATCAGGACTACCCATTTCAGGAGCAGCAAGAAGGAGGCAAGTGTCCTTGACCACTTTGATCCTATGCTAGGATGTGTAGATAGAATTATTTGCATTGTCAAATGAAATATGAAACCCATGCTAGGAAGTTTCCCTAGAGTTGCATTACCTTGTTTCCTTGTAGCTTGGGTTGGGATTTACTTTATCATGTTATTTATGTCCATGCATATGCTTAGCCATGCTTAGAATGGGATGTTTGGGACATGAAATCATCAGTTTATTTTACCATACTCTTGAATGAGATATTGTGAGTTATGTAGAGGTAGGGATCAAGGCAAGTTGGATGTTTTGGTTGTGTGCTGGGTGCACGAGACTTGGGTTTGTGTTTAGTACTTGCCTGGATCCTAAGGACCGGTTCATGGAGCATGTAACCCGGCTTTACAGTGCCAACCACATGCTGAGATGGGGCAGCTTGGCCAATTAATTAGGTGTATCCCCGGCGTAGTATGGGTGTGTTGGATGGTGCGGGGAGTAGGTGTCAGCTGGACTACCATATGAACCGCAAGGCTCAAGAGGGGGCCACTGCAGCGGGGTTGGAGCCTCTTGTATGCTGTTAGGGGTGAAACCTCAGTGGGCCCACGCTCGTCGGGAATCCCTTTGTAAAGGCTTTGTAGTGATCTCTTGGCCACACACCTGGGAAGTGTGAATGTGGATCGTAGCCACTGGCATAATGGAGGTTCTTTTAGTCCACCCGGCAACGGGGGATGAAATCACTACTTGTGGGTACAGTGGTACAAACTCTGCAGAGTCAAAACTGTCTTGACAGCCGTGCTCACGGTTAAGAGCGGCCTGGACTTATTCATGATTAGAGGAGTGAAGGTTTTGGGAGTTGTGGATGTTAAGCGGGGAGCTTAACATTGGAAATGATGATATGGTTATTTGGTTATGATGATGGGATGATTGGGATCATTTCACCTGTGTAGTAATGTAGGTGCTTAATAAGCTAAGGTGATAGGTATTAATTGCGTAGTGCTTTAACCATAAGTTCAACCTCTCCTTGTTCTAGCCATGCATGATATAATTTTTCCCACACTTGCTGAGTACCATTGGTACTCAACCTTGCATATTTGTTGGTTTATATTGCTGCTCAGGTCAAGACAATGAGGTGGTGTATAATGACCAAGACTTTGGACCCGAAGAAGGTTTTTAGGTTCATGAAGACCCCCGGGCAACACCTGTGATGGAGCCCTAAAGAATAATATTCCGCTGCTAGTTTATTTACTTGTGATGAAGCATTAGTGTCCATTGAGACATTTGAAATGTAAGACTTATTTATATTCGACACCTGGCTTGTAATAAATGATGCTTCACTATTTGTCATCACATGTATGAGAAAATGATCCTGGCATACATGTGATATTCACTTGGTTGTTCTTCGGGAAAACCGGGTGTGACAGAGGTGGTATCAGAGCCAAGGTTGCCCGTAGGAACGTGGACCTAGGTAGGAATGGACGTATTTAAGGGCCCTATTTTCTTAAAAACTATTTTCCAAGGTGTGGGTGAAAAAGTGTTATCAAAAGAGTCATTTTCTTCATCTTACCCCAACTTTCATTCAAAAATAGGATTTTTGTTTGAAATTTTATCTAACCTAATTTTAAATTCTTTTGTTTTAGATGGTTCGCATGATTCGCACCGCTCGTAAATCCACGGGAGGGAGAGTTCCTGTAGTTGCCCTTGCTGAAAGAGAGGAGAGTCGTCCAGTGACGTACCTTTCCTACGGATTGGCAGTGGGAGATTTGTTGCGCCGTCTTCGACGTATGCTTGAAGCCGCCGGCAATACGGGCAAGCTCATCATCCACTATAACTCCACCAGGACCATCCGTGAGAAGAGGGAGGAATGGAGTTCGGAGATGAGAATTATACACGAGAATCAGCTGCTTAAGATCCACCACTCTCCAGCTTGTCGAGCAACACAAGTTGACGCGGAGAGAGATGTCACTTGGGAGGCTATCACCTGCCAGAGCCACATCTATCGTCGCCACTTGGACAAAACTGAGTACATGTATGTCCTCCAACGTGAGAGTGGTACCACGGAGTACAAGTACCCACCGGTGCAGCAAGGGACTTCCCATGAGCACATGGACTTGTGCTTGGAGGATGCTGCTATGCTCAGCACTCGACTGCAGGAGTGTCAACAAGAGCTTCAGGATGTCCGAGATACCCTGAAGGAGACAGAGGCATTGCTGCGAGCTTGCTTAAAGGCGAGAGAAAGAGGAGATGGGAATGAACTGTGTGTCACCATAAGTGATCCATGGACCCCTGACTCCCCAGATCGCCGAGCGATCAGGCGTCGTCGCACTTCTCCACCAGCAGCCTCCCCCCCCAAAGCAGAGTCAGAAGGTAGCCGAAATGAGGAGGAAGATCCCGAGGAGCCAGCTCAAGAGGATGAGTAGTGTAGAGTCTTTCCACTAGCTAGCAAGAGGTCGAGTAGTCGAGTCGTTACGTAGTTAATGGTGTGATAATGCTTGGTGTGTGACGTGAGTTGTGGAAGCCATGAGCAAGTGTCCACAGCCTCGTCTTCAGATTGTTTTGCTTTGGTGTGTGAACCCACAGGAAATAATAGTGCATTTATTGGGTGGGAGATATAAAACCCTCGTAAGATTTTAACAAAACTTCAACACTTCAGAGTACAAACAAGTGAAAGTAGTAAGATGATACTAAAATGCTTTCAAATTAACATTTGTTGATTCTACCAGATGGCCGGAAGAGGAAAAGGACGTGCTGCCAACCCCGCCAACAACAATGATGAGGCATGCAACTCTCATCTTTCTGGAGGCCAGAACCGGGGTGGTAGCCGTGAAGAAGTTGATCCTCTCCACCAAATGCTGGAGAATCAAAATCAGCTCATCCAGAACTTGACTCAAGTAGTGGCCAACTTGCATCAAGTTCCACCTCCACAAGCTGCACCACACCAACCAAGGTTGAGTGAGTTTCTAGGAACTCAACCTCCAAAGTTTGCAAGTGCTGCTGAACCCCTGGAGGCAGATGATTGGCTGAAGACCATTGAAAGTAAGATGAGGATCATACAATGCCAAGGGTATGAGAGGGTGCTGTTTGCCTCTCATCAATTGCAAGGACCTGCTGCTGATTGGTGGACCGCCTACGTGGCCGCCCATCATGACCCGGAGAGCATCACTTGGGAAGAGTTCAAACGTAGCTTCCGCAACCATTACATCCCAAGAGGTGAACTCAAAAACAAGAGGAAAGAGTTTTTGGGACTGCAGCAGGGAAACATGACGGTGAGGGAATACCTCACTAAATTCACTCAACTATCCCGTTATGCTCCACGAGATATAGAGACAGATGAGCAGAAACAGGATTGTTTCGTGGAAGGACTTACCGCAGAGATGCAGTGTGCAATGTCCTCCAATGAGTATGAAAGCTTTCAAAAGATGGTGGACAGAGCGTTTGTGGTGGAAAGGAAGCTAAAGGCCCTGGAAAATGAGAATAAGAGGAAGGCTGGGTGGTCACATCAAGCCTCAGGGAGCAACACCCGCCCACGTATGATGCAGCAACCTACGGGGCAGACGAGCCGTGCTGCGGTACCCTATTCAGCACCAAGAGGGTACAACCCAAACTACAGGCCTCCCGCAGCACCAGCACAGCCGCAACGTCAGTTTGTGCAGCAGCCTCGCCCCGCATATCCACCTCGACCAGCAGTGCAAGGACCCCCAAACCAACCCCAAGACAACAAGGGCCAAGCATCTAAGATTGGGGTGCAATGTTTCAGCTGTGGTGAAGTGGGGCACTACGCCCATAAGTGTCCAAAGAAGAAGCCCACGCAGCCACAACAGCAGAACGTAATGAGAGGACGGGTGAACCACGTCACTATGGAGGAAGCACAAGAGGCACCCGACGTGGTAGTTGGTAAGTTTCCTGCCAATTTACACCTTGCAACTCTGCTGTTTGATTCTGGTGCTACCCATTCGTTCATTGCTCAAGGGTTTGTTAAGAAGCATGACCTAGCAACCACACAAATGAACCATATGCTAGCGGTAAACTCTCCAGGTGGAGAAATAAGGACAAGACAAGTGTGTCCCAAAGTGAACCTAGACATTAATGGGGTAGTATTTACCGCTAACCTCATAGTGATCGATTCACAAGGGATAGATATTATTTTGGGTATGGATTGGTTGACCAAACATAAAGGAATCATCCATTGTTCGACCAGAACGGTGGAACTAACTCACCCTAGTGGCGCAAGAGTAAAGTTCATAACGATACACGAGCCTAGGAGAGACATTAAATTAAATCAAGTGGAGGTGAAAGTTGAGGAAATCAGGACTATCAGGGAATATCCAGATGTTTTTCCGGAGGAGTTGCCAGGAATGCCTCCCGACCGTGACGTGGAATTCGCAATCGAGCTAGTACCGGGAACAGCCCCGATATACAAGAGACCTTATCGAATGGACTCCAAGCATCTAGAAGAGCTCAAGGATCATTTGAGAGAATTGACGGAGAAGGGGTATGTTCGCCCTAGTTCCTCACCATGGGGAGCTCCGGTAATATTTGTGCCTAAGAAAGATGGAACTCAAAGGTTGTGCGTGGATTACCGTGCCTTGAATGAGGTGACCATCAAGAACAAGTACCCATTACCCCGCATTGAAGACTTGTTTGATCAGTTGAGGGGAGCTTGCGTGTTCTCGAAAATTGATCTCAGGTCGGGATACCACCAACTCAAGATAAGGCAATCTGATATTCCCAAGACAGCTTTCGTATCTCGGTACGGACTGTATGAATACACTGTCATGCCTTTCGGGCTAACCAATGCCCCGGCATATTTCATGTACCTCATGAACAAGGTATTCATGGAATATCTGGACAAATTTGTGGTGGTTTTCATAGATGATATTCTCGTCTTCTCCAAAGATGAAGAAGAACATGAGAAACATCTAAGGTTGGTGTTACAGAGGCTGAGAGAACACCAACTATATGCTAAGTTGAGCAAGTGTGAGTTTTGGCTGAAGAGAGTTCCCTTTTTAGGACATATAATCTCGGAGGGAGGAATCTCCGTAGATCCCGCCAAAATCGAAGATATCCAGAAGTGGAAAACCCCTGAAAATGTCGGGGAAGTTCGAAGCTTTTTGGGATTGGCTGGATACTATCGACGGTTTATTAAGGGATTCTCCAAGATCTCGAGACCTCTCACCAAACTGTTGGAAAAGGGAATCACATTCACCTGGACGCCACAGTGCGATACGAGCTTTCAGGAGTTGAAGAAGAGATTGACAACAGCCCCAGTGTTGGTTATGCCAGATATGCAGAAGAATTTCACAGTGTACTGCGATGCCTCTGGAAACGGGTTGGGATGTGTTCTCATGCAAGAAGGACATGTCGTGGCATATGCATCCCGGCAGCTTCGGAAGCACGAGAAGAACTATCCTACACATGACCTAGAACTAGCTGCAGTGGTACACGCGTTGAAAATTTGGCGGCACTATTTGATGGGGAAGAGGACAGAGATATATACGGATCATAAGAGTTTGAAGTACATATTCACACAGCCTGATCTCAACCTCAGACAAAGGAGATGGTTAGAGCTAATCAATGACTTTGATGTGGGCATCAACTATCATCCCGGGAAAGCAAACGTCGTGGCCGATGCTTTGAGTCGGAAAGTGCAGGTCAATAAGTTGAGCTTGAAGGACATGCCTGCAGAATTGAAGGACGAGGTTATAAGGCTCAATCTATGTCTAGTAAATAGTGGTGAAGCCATCGCCATGGAAGTGGACTCCACACTCGAGCAAGACATACGCGAGGGCCAAAAGAATGATGAGAAGATACAAGAGATCAGACAGCTCATCAAGGAAAATAAAGCTCCTGGTTTTAGAGAGGATGAACAAGGAACGGTGTGGCACGGGAAGAGGATCTGTGTGCCAGAAGTAAAAGAGATCCGTAAATTAATTTTGAAGGAGGCTCACGATTCTGACTATTCCATTCATCCTGGGAGTACGAAGATGTACCAGGACCTCAAAGGCAGGTATTGGTGGTATGGCATGAAGCGAGATGTCGCGGAACATGTTGCCCTATGTGACACATGTCAGTTGGTGAAAGCAGAACATCAACGACCCGCGGGATTGCTGCAACCACTCAAAGTGCCTGAATGGAAGTGGGAAGAAATCAGCATGGATTTTGTTGTGGGATTGCCTAGGACCCAATCCGGGTATGATTCAATATGGGTCATTATTGATAGGCTAACCAAAGTAGCTCATTTCATTCCGGTGAAAGAAAGCTACAGCGGGTCCAAATTGGCAGAATTGTACATGTCAAGGATTGTGTGTTACCATGGAGTGCCAAAGAAGATAGTGTCGGACCGAGGGACACAGTTCACCTCAAGGTTTTGGCAAAAGTTGCATGAAACCATGGGAACCCATCTGAATTTCAGTTCTGCCTATCATCCCCAAACGGACGGGCAGACGGAGAGAACCAATCAGATCCTTGAAGATATGTTAAGGGCATGTGCACTCAAAAACAATAGGAGTTGGGACAAGAACCTACCGTATGCGGAGTTTTCCTATAACAACAGTTATCAAGCTAGTATGAAGATGTCACCGTTTGAAGCTTTGTATGGAAGGAAGTGCAGAACTCCCCTATTTTGGAACCAAACAGGAGAAAGTAAGGTGTTTGGTCCAGAAGTGCTACAAGAAGCCGAGGCAAAGGTGAGAGAGATTTGCAACAACTTGAGGATAGCACAGACACGCCAGAAGAGTTATGCTGATGTACGAAGAAGAGAGCTCGTTTTCAACGTGGGAGACTATGTTTATCTCAAGGTGTCCCCTAACAGAGGACTTCGTCGGTTCAAGGTGAAAGGGAAGTTGTCACCTCGATACATCGGACCCTTTCAAGTTTTGGAAAGAAAAGGCGAAGTGGCGTATCAACTAGAATTGCCGGTTCATCTGTCGGACGTGCACGATGTGTTCCATGTGTCGCAACTCAAGAAATGTCTGAGGACGCCTGAGGAGGTGTTACCCATGAATGAAGTGGATGTAGCTGAGGATTTGTCTTATGCCGAGCAACCATACAAGATTTTGGAGACGATGGAACGCCTCACCAGAAATAAGAGAATCAGGATGTGCAAGGTGCAGTGGAAGCATCACTTAGAAGAGGAAGCCACCTGGGAACGGGAAGATGAGCTTAAGGCACAATTTCCGGAATTGTTTTCTTAGAAACACCAATCTCGAGGACGAGATTTCTTTTAAGGGGGGTAGAGCTGTAACACCCCAAATTTTTAGTCAAAACTCAAATTTTGATTTAGAACCATAAACCATGTTCAGAGGGGAATTTAGAAATTTTTGGACGTGTTGCATGTTTTGCAAAAATTCAAATTCAAACTGGAATTCAAATTAGACTCAAAACAGAAAAGAAATGGAAAAAGAAAAAGGAAAACCGGAAAAAAAACTGGCCAGTGGGCCGAAACCCCAGCCGGCCCAGCAAACCCCCGCGCAGCCCGCCCCCGCGCGCGCCGCGCTGCCCCTCGCTGACGGGTGGGACCCGCCTGTCATCCCTAACCCCGCGACCCCGGACTTCTCCCCCGCGCGCGCGATCGCAACCGATCGGGAAACCGCGTCTCGCAGCCGAATTCTGGACCCTGAGGACTCTAACTCGATCACAACAGAACCACCGCCCTCCCCCGGCTATAAAAACAACCGATCCGATCAGTTTTTCTCACGCGATCGCCGATTTTCACTCCGGTGAGCACCGAGACTTCGCCGGTGAATTCTGGCCGATCTAAGCTCGGAAACTCTGATCTAACTCGTTGGTCTTGATCCACCGCCTCCGGGGAACTTCGCAGGTGCAGAAAACCCGAAGACTTACGGTGCAAATCCAGCTCAGACGAGCTTCGCCGTGGTTTTGCCTCGGACCTCGCCGCAGAGCACTCTCCAGAACCCCCGAGCTCGAGAAAACCCCCGAGGTGAGATCCCCGACCTCCCCTCTACCGGTCTAGGCCATAAGATCACAGTTCTAGGCAGAATTCTCGAGGATCCGAAAGTTTCCAGCGAGATCGCCGCTTCCCGCCGCCGTGCGCCGCCGGCAGCGCCGCCCGCGCTCGATCAGAGCGGCGTGGCCGCTTGTGCGCCGTTTATTTTAAATCGCACGGTAGACTTTAAAACCCCGCGTACCGGTTCGATGTTATAATCTCAGCCGTCGGTTTAAAATCAGACGGTCCACGTCAGCCCCGCGTTATAAAGACTGGAATTCTTACGTGCTACCCCCTGGGGTTCTCTGGAATTGAGAGCTAGCCCCGGAAACTTCAGATCTAGCCCCTGGAACTCCAGAAAATCATGTAAATTCATTTAAAAATCAGTTTTAGCCCCTAGACTTAATAGAAATTAAGAAAAACACCTCTGAAAAGTGTAGCTAGACCCCTGGAAATTATGAAAATAATATTATAGACCCTGTAATGGGGTGAATTCATTATTTTAGCCCTGTTTAGTATTTAATTTAGAAAATTGAATATGTAACTAGTGTTTAAATATTAAAAAGGGGGACAAACCTAATTGTCAAAATTATTAAAAACTTTCTCAGTACTTAGAAAACTTTGGAGTGAGATAAAAATATATTTTTGGGGCTGAAATAAATCTGTTTCATCTATTATTCACATTTAATAGTATAGGGACACATTTTTAAGTAAAGAATAGTTAAAGAAAAATAGGGAAAATAATTATGAAATAGTATACATCAGAAGCCAAGGTCAAAATATGATCTTAAATTATTTAGGACCAGAACCTAATCTGTTTAGGTAGTGTGTATTACTAATTTAATAATAAAATGCACAATTATGCATAAGAATATAAATCTGAAAATATAGAAACTAGTAAATGATAAATGGAGTTTCTAAAGTACAAAGAATTCAGTTTAGGGTTGATAGAAATTATGAAGGCACATATGGAGAAGAAAAATACTTTTCATACATACTTGGTAGTTTAATATATAAGGAATTTATTTAAAACTGAAACACACATATATACATATATATATATATATATAGTATGTGAGTATAAATATGAACACCAAAGTAGGAATCCTACACATGTAAATGAAAGTGTATGCAAGCCCCAAATCAACACACATAGAGTATCCACAACCCATAAAATGGTAAAGAAACCTTCATAAATGTGAATGTGTGGTTTGTATGAAGTAGAAGTGTGAACTATGTCTTATGATTGTTGTTTTTCTTTTGCTATGTGTGATGGTATGAAGTAGAACCTGTTCAAGAGCAAGCTATCAGTTTCCAAGATCAGGACTACCCATTTCAGGAGCAGCAAGAAGGAGGCAAGTGTCCTTGACCACTTTGATCCTATGCTAGGATGTGTAGATAGAATTATTTGCATTGTCAAATGAAATATGAAACCCATGCTAGGAAGTTTCCCTAGAGTTGCATTACCTTGTTTCCTTGTAGCTTGGGTTGGGATTTACTTTATCATGTTATTTATGTCCATGCATATGCTTAGCCATGCTTAGAATGGGATGTTTGGGACATGAAATCATCAGTTTATTTTACCATACTCTTGAATGAGATATTGTGAGTTATGTAGAGGTAGGGATCAAGGCAAGTTGGATGTTTTGGTTGTGTGCTGGGTGCACGAGACTTGGGTTTGTGTTTAGTACTTGCCTGGATCCTAAGGACCGGTTCATGGAGCATGTAACCCGGCTTTACAGTGCCAACCACATGCTGAGATGGGGCAGCTTGGCCAATTAATTAGGTGTATCCCCGGCGTAGTATGGGTGTGTTGGATGGTGCGGGGAGTAGGTGTCAGCTGGACTACCATATGAACCGCAAGGCTCAAGAGGGGGCCACTGCAGCGGGGTTGGAGCCTCTTGTATGCTGTTAGGGGTGAAACCTCAGTGGGCCCACGCTCGTCGGGAATCCCTTTGTAAAGGCTTTGTAGTGATCTCTTGGCCACACACCTGGGAAGTGTGAATGTGGATCGTAGCCACTGGCATAATGGAGGTTCTTTTAGTCCACCCGGCAACGGGGGATGAAATCACTACTTGTGGGTACAGTGGTACAAACTCTGCAGAGTCAAAACTGTCTTGACAGCCGTGCTCACGGTTAAGAGCGGCCTGGACTTATTCATGATTAGAGGAGTGAAGGTTTTGGGAGTTGTGGATGTTAAGCGGGGAGCTTAACATTGGAAATGATGATATGGTTATTTGGTTATGATGATGGGATGATTGGGATCATTTCACCTGTGTAGTAATGTAGGTGCTTAATAAGCTAAGGTGATAGGTATTAATTGCGTAGTGCTTTAACCATAAGTTCAACCTCTCCTTGTTCTAGCCATGCATGATATAATTTTTCCCACACTTGCTGAGTACCATTGGTACTCAACCTTGCATATTTGTTGGTTTATATTGCTGCTCAGGTCAAGACAATGAGGTGGTGTATAATGACCAAGACTTTGGACCCGAAGAAGGTTTTTAGGTTCATGAAGACCCCCGGGCAACACCTGTGATGGAGCCCTAAAGAATAATATTCCGCTGCTAGTTTATTTACTTGTGATGAAGCATTAGTGTCCATTGAGACATTTGAAATGTAAGACTTATTTATATTCGACACCTGGCTTGTAATAAATGATGCTTCACTATTTGTCATCACATGTATGAGAAAATGATCCTGGCATACATGTGATATTCACTTGGTTGTTCTTCGGGAAAACCGGGTGTGACAGTTCACCTGAGAATGAATTTCCTTCTGCAATTGTTTAGCTCTACTCCTTGTAATTGGACCAGCTATATCATGTGGATTTTTATTTGAAGATGAGTGAATGCTAGGCATGACCTCATTAGTCCCGCCCGCCAGACACGCGGCGCACGCGGAGCTTGCCTCTGAGGGAGAGGGAGGTCTCGTTCGCCAGACACGCCGCGCAACCGGAGCTCGCCCCTGAGGAAAAGTGAGGCCCGAACCCCGCTGGACACGTGGCGCCTCTGGAGCTCACCCCGCGGAGGTGACGAGATCCTTAAGCGGTTTTTCCTTTGTGCGCGAGTACTCGGTACTGAGGAAACCAACACGATTTCTTCCACGCTGCAACCGCACCAAACCAATTGGAGATAAGTTGTTAAGATCCAAAATAAATTGAATAGGACTCTTATTTGAATTCCAATCAGAGTAGAACTCTTCTTTTATCCCTTATAAATAGAACCCAAAACCCTTGGCCGCAATCACGTACATATTTTCCACCTCCCGATTCGATGACTTGGAGGTCCTAGCTTCCAACTCGCCGAGTTCCACCCCTTGCCGGAGTTCAGTCGCCGGTGAGCACCCTGACGAGCCGTCACGCTCGCCATTGCCGGAAGAGAGCCGACGATCTGTCCTGCTGCCATTGCTAGGAGGAAGGCCGAGGTAGGTCTTCGTTACCTCCTTACGACATCATCGCGGTTTTCTTCGCATCTGTTTCTCTTCGAACAGAAGCTTTTCCGTGTGGACAGATCACGTCTTGATCAGTTTTTGACGGTGGTATTTGTAAAAGCCCAAGAAAAGGGACTTGCAAAAACTTTTCTTCACCTCACAACACCACTGTTTTTATTGTGGATATCTTAGGAAATATTGTGAAGAGCAAGTAACCTCCATCAAAAGAGTGATTAGAGGTGAAAGCCTTCATTTTCACAAAATGGGATTTGTACACATGAACATGAGAGGTTGAGCTCACCCCTAGAACTTAAAAAGTCTTGGGAGGGTTCAAGCCAAGTTTCATGCAAATCAAACACTTTTTGAGGCACTTTTTGAGGTAGTTGAAAAGAAGGCCAATTTGAAGGTAAATTCAAATTGCAGCAACTTTCATTACTCAAATTCAAAAGTTAGCTTCATATTCAAACTCAACACATTTTTCTGAGTTAGCCCTCCAATTTTCATCCCTATTGGAGTTCATCTTGTCGGGAGCTAAATTTGGAATAATTCAAAAGTGAATTTGAATTTTAGTTTAAACATGAAGCAAATTTAACCCAACAAAGTTTAAATTTGAGAACTCAAATTCAAACCAATACTTGGGGGCTAAGTCTCCCATTCAATGTTCAGTAGCTGGGATATTTATAAAAGAAAGGGGGAGAAGAATTAGAGGGGAGAAGAGGGCCCACTGGTCAGCCACCCCGGGGGAGCAAACCGACTCGGGCACGCGGTCGAACACCCTACGGCTGACAGCACACGCGGTCCGCCACAGCCTGGTATCAGAGCTGCATTGGGGATAGCACAGTACTTAAGAACTGTATTACGGGAAAACTTAGGTATACGGTGAGGATTCGGTAGCTGCCCAAGTAAGGACTATATTAATCTAGTTACTTAAAGTGGCAAAGACTAACCTATGTGTTATAATTCTGAATTTTAATTATGTAACGATGCACCTACGCTCTGGTAAGTATGTGGTAAGGAACGCCACCGAAAGCGGTTCAATTTCGGTTAGCTCTCCCTGACGAGGAACGTGGTTCAGGGATAGAGTCTCACAGCTTGGTGTGAGACGTCAATATGAAACTCTTGGACTCTTCATATTCCTGAGTTCATATGAAACGCTGATCCCTAGCGTGCATTAGGCAAGTAAGTGGAGACCCCATCGCGTGGTCAGTAACGCGAGAGTGTGTTCGTCTGGAAATAGCCCAGGAGGACATACGCAGCGCTTGCCATCGGTGTGTCCTGCAGGGCAGTAGGTGGTATCTGTTGGGTTGATAACATTCCCAACCGTGACGACCCGTTCATGACCTACTCGGGTTCCCCGTCGTGTGGTGTTGAAACACGATCACGTACCTTGAGACGTGACTTAACTCAAGGACGGTCGTATGACAATGATACGGACGTTTGTATTTACTTTCAAATATGGAACTGCCTGAAATGAACAACCTTTGAGTGCACCATTATTGTGTGGTCTTATGCAGGTACTAACCACGTATGTATCCGTGTAGTAAACGTGTGCGAGAGACCGTTTAGTGTCACACTTGCGACGTATATGCCGGTAGAATCCGGTTAGGATTTTCTTTTGTGAGGAACGTAGTACCGAGATATTCTAGGCATATGCATGAAAATAATGATAACAAGGAATTAAAATCACTAGGATCAACATCTAGGACTTTGTTTGGGTAGAAAAGTTGATAATTGATGAGTGTAGTGATGAACCCAACGGGTACGGGGGACGCCCTATCTTTCGATGAGAGATGTTGGTAATGAACGAATATGGTGGAGGCCGACGTTGGCTGCCCGACTACCACAACCAGAATGGTGTGGCGCCTTGAGCGACAGTTACACCGTCTCCTCGTAACTACGATTTGGGTGGAGGTCGATGTTGTGCTACCCGACTACAACAACCACAAGGATGCTGCGCCTTAGCGATAGTTACACCGGCTCCTGTTGTTGCTGTACTTGCCGTGCCAAGAACAGCCTTGAACCTGCAAGCAATCGAAGAACAAGTAAGAACAAGATAACAAGCAAACACTCACGGGTGTGAAAAAGTTGGGGTTCTGATTCAAGTAATTGGAAGGTCTCGTAGACACTTGCGTTACAAGGAAGTAGCAATGACTAAACTTACAGAAAACAAAACCCGTCCTGTCAAGGAGCTCTTGGACTACTTAAATAGGGGAGGGAAGAGGGAAATTCGTCCAGCAACAAAGGTAGGATGTGATCTCCCTTATTCCCTTCCTTTTTCTGTGATAGACTACCATTTAATAGGGAAAGAAAGAGGGAAACCCATCCAGCAGCAAGGCAGGATATGATTTCCTCTATTTCTTTCCTTATTATAGCACATCTATCTTTAAATGGGGGAAGAAAGAGGGAATTTTGTCCAGCAGCAAAGTTGGACGAGATTTCCCTTATTACTTTCCTTATTTGTCTAAATCTCTCTTTATTACATGGCCCCAGCCTCAAGATTTCCCCTCGGATGGAGCAGCCTTTATTGCATTAATCCCTCCATCACTCCTAGCTGGATCAATTCCCAAGCACCTGATAATTAAGTTGACGTGCACGAGCGCGTGTCATTGGACCTTGATTAGCTGAGAGTGGTGAATGGGCTGGTGTTGTCGTTGTATCAACGGTAGCAATATCCGCATCATTCTCCCCTTCTTGCAATTGAGTCGTCCTCGACTCAAATGTGTCTTCCTCGCCCATATATGCTTTCAAATCTGTAATATTAAAAGAGGAAGTAACCCCAAAATGTGCAGGCAACTCAATTTCATATGCATTATCATTAATTTTTCGAAACACTTTTAAGGGACCAGCAGCTCTAGGTAGTAATTTAGATTTTCTCAAATCAGGAAATATATCCTTTCTCAAATGCATCCAAACTAAATCACCAGGTTCAAAAGTAACATGCTTCCTACCCTTGCTACCGGCTTATTGATACTTAGCGTTCATGCTCTCAATGTTTGATTTAGTTTGCTCATGCATTTTAAGAATTAATTCAGCACGGCGAGAAGGATCAAAATTCAATTTCTCTGAAGGTGGCAGAGCCAAAAGATCAATGGGAGCACGAGGAATAAAACCATATACAATCTGAAAAGGGCACAATTTAGTAGTAGAATGCAGTGAACGATTGTAAGCAAATTCAATATGAGGCAAACATTCTTCCCATAATTTGATGTTATGTTTCAGAACAGCCCTTAGCATGGTAGATAAACTACGGTTCACTACTTCGGTCTGTCCATCAATTTGAGGGTGACAAGTGGTAGAAAAGAGTAATTTTGTCCCCAACTTAGCCCATAAGGTTTTACAAAAATGACTAAGAAATTTGGCATCTCTATCTGAAACAATAGTGTTTAGAACCCCATGCAAACGAACAACTTCTCGAAAGAACAAATCAGCAATATGGGTAGCATCATCAGTTTTGTGGCATGGTATGAAATGTGCCATTTTAGAAAATTTGTCGACAACAACAAAAATACTATCCCTCCCCTTCTTTATTCTAGGCAATCCTAAAACAAAATCCATAGAAACATCCTCCCATGGAGCACTAGGAACAGGAAGAGGCATGTATAAACTATGTGGATTAAGACGGGGCTTAGCTTTTTGACAGGTGGTGCAACGAGCAACAAACCGCTCCACATCTCTCCTCATCTTTGGCCAAAAGAAATGGCTTGCTAAGATGTCTTCCGTCTTCTTGACACCAAAGTGTCCCATCAATCCTCTACCATGTGCTTCCTGCAATAGTAAGATACGCACAGAACCAGCTGGAATGCACAATTTGTTAGTTCGAAACACAAAACCATTAGTGAGAACAAACTTGTTCTATATTTTTCCTTCTTTACATTGCAGCAGCACATCTTTGAAATCAGCATCAAAAGCATATTGTTCTTTAATTGTTTCCAAGCCAAAAATCTTAAAATCAAGTTGGGACAACATATTATAACGGCGAGATAAGTCATCCGCAATGACATTATCTTTTCCTTTCTTGTGTTTGATGACATAAGGAAAGGACTCAATGAATTCTACCCACTTGGCATGCCTACGGTTCAGATTAGTTTGGTTCTTAATGTGCTTCAAAGATTCATGATCAGAATGTATCACAAATTCTTTAGGCCATAAATAATGTTGCCATGTTTCTAAAGTTCGTACTAGTGCATATAATTCTTTATCATAAGTGGAATAGTTCAGACTAGGCCCATTTAGTTTCTCGCTAAAATAAGCAATATGTTTCTCCTCTTGCAACAAGACACCTCCCAATCCAATACCACTAGCATCACATTCCAATTCAAAAGTCTTACTGAAATCTGGTAATTGGAGAAGGGGTGTATGAGTTAACCTATTCTTCAAAGTTGCAAATGCAGCCTCTTGCGTCTTGCCCCATGTGAATGGGGCACCCTTCTTTGTAAGCTCATGCAGTGGGCCTGCTATGGTGCTGAAGTCTTTTACAAAACGACGATAGAATCCAGCAAGTCCGAGAAAGCTTCGTACTTGTGTGACCGTGGTAGGAGTCGGCCAGCTGTGTATCGCCTCCACGTTGGCTTGATCAACTTCAATTCTCTGTGGTGTCATAACATAGCCAAGAAAAGAAACTCGATCCGTGCAAAAGGTGCACTTGTCAATGTTACAAAATAAGCGTGCATCACGTAAAGTATTGAAAACAGCACGGAGATGATCAAGATGAACTTCGAGAGATGCGCTATAGATCAAGATGTCATCGAAATATACTACCACAAATCTTCCAATGAAAGCACGTAAAACCTCATTCATTAATCTTATGAAAGTGCTAGGTGCATTCGTAAGACCAAAAGGCATGACTAACCACTCATACAAACCAAACTTTGTTTTAAACGTTGTTTTCCATTCATCACCTAGCTTCATGCGAATTTGATGGTATCCACTACGCAAATCAATTTTAGAGAAAATCATCGAGCCACTAAGTTCATCAAGCATATCATCTAACCTAGGAATAGGATGACGATATCTAATGGTAATGTTATTAATTGCTCGACAATCTACACACATGCGCCATGATCCATCTTTCTTTGGGACCAAAAGGACAGGAACGGAGCAAGGACTAAGGGACTCACGCACATAACCTTTGTCGAGTAATTCCTGTACTTGCCGCTGAATCTCCTTAGTCTCCTCCGGATTGGTCCTGTATGGTGCTCGGTTGGGCAAAGAAGCCCCAGGGATGAGGTCAATCTGATGCTCAATCCCTCTCAATGGTGGCAGCCGGGCTGGTACCTCTTGTGGAAACACATCAACGTATTTTTGCAAAAGCTTAGTGATAGAAGGAGGCAAAGCACATGGTGTGTCGTGAAGTGAGAACAAAGCTTCTTTGCAAACAAACACATAGCAGATTGCAGTATCACTTTTTAATTCAAACAAATCAGATTTGGAAGCAAAAAAACAAGCGCTCTTTAATTTTATTTCATTCTTCTTCATATGAGCAGATTTGGAATTGTCAGTCTTAGACTGTACCGATTTCTTCACGACATCTGAATTTTCATTTTCAGAAGATTTCTTATTTTTCTCTTTGCAAGCTCTAGCAATGTCATCTATCAAAATAGCATCAGCGGACATCAGGTGCAAAACAAGTTTCTTCTCATGATGCATGAAAGAGTATTGATTTGATTTACCATGATGTAATGTATCTTTATCAAATTGCCAAGGTTGACCAAATAGCATAGAACAAGCTTGCATAGGTACCACATCACAATCAATGTAATCATGGTAGGAACCAATTGCAAATTCGACACGAACCAGACGTGTTACCTTAAGCTTACCACTGTCGTTGAACCATTGGATGTAGTAGTGATGTGGATGTGGAAGTGTTGTCATCCCAAGCTTTTCTACCATGGTAGCACTTGCTAAATTGTTGCAGCTTCCTCCATCAATAATAATGCGACACGATCGTTCCAAAACTACACACTTAGTTTGGAATAGATTGTGTCGCTGGTTCTGTTCAGCTTTGATCATTTGGGCACTCAAGACACGCCTCGCAACAAGACTCTCATAGTGGGCAGCATGATCAGCCCCAATATGCTGTTCATCATCATTCTTCTTTCCTGCTTCTTTTGCAGCAAGCATGGCATATGTTTCATTATCTAAATCACTAGCGGATGAGTACTCACCATTTTCTCGTACAACCAGCACACGCTTGCTTGGGCAGTCCCTTCGTAGGTGCCCAAAACCCTTGCACTGGAGGCATTGAATGTCTTTTGTTCAACCGGTAGAAGCAATGGAAGAAGAAGTGTTGGCTGCAACTTGGGTGGATCCTTTTGTTGTCTCGATTGCACGCGAAGGTGCTGATTTTGATGTAGTCCTGGGCAACCCATTAGAAGCATCGTCTGGAGAATCATGCTTAGTACCAGCAGCACTTGAGCGGAACTGCCATGAGGTAGTTCGACCTGCAGAAATGTTAGTTCTTGTACGTCGTCCCTGCACTTCTCTTTCAGCCTTACAAGCAAGATGGAATAATCGAGTGACGTTAGTGTATTCCTTATAAGCCAATATGTCCTGAATTTCTCTTGTTAAACCACCCATAAATCTAGCCATTGCAGCCTCTTCATTTTCAACTAGGCCACAACGCATCTGCCTATTTGAAGTTCTTGATAGTATTCCTCAACAGATTTGTTGCCTTGCCTAAGTTGTTGTAATTTATGCAACAGGTCACGAGCATGATAGGAAGGAACAAAACGACGACGCATGATTCGTTTCAAAGCATTCCAAGTTTGTGGTACGGTAGCTGGATTTTTAGTTTGATATTCATGCCACCAAACAGAAGCAAAGTCAGTGAATTCACTAGTGGCAGCTCTAACCTTTTTATCATCAGGGAAATCATGGCATGCAATTTTTTGATCTACTGATAATTCCCAAGACAGATATGCATCCAGATTATATTTACCATCAAAAGGTGGTATGGAGAATTTAATGCTGCGTAGGGAATCATCATTGTCACGTACCTCGCATCGTTGAGCTCGACCACCCATACCACGATGGTCGCGACGTGGCTGCCATCGATACCTGAAAGGTCCATCATCAACCTCGGTATCCGCCGAATACTCCGTCTCGTCATATCTTGCAGCACTGCCAACGGAGTCGTGGCTGTCATCAACACGTCTTTGCCTCTCTTCGCGTCCAACCTGTTCCATCCTCTCCAGTCACTCAATGATTGCTGCAAGAGAAGTGTTAATAGCCCCAGCAGTGCTTTCTAATATGGTCAGTTTGGTGTTGGTGCAAATCTGCGTTGACTCTAATTGACCAATGCGTTCATTGGTGACTTGAATATCCTCATTGAGAGCATCTGTGTGTAGCTTTACTTGGCGTTCGAAATGCTGAATGATGCCCCTCGTACGTGGTGAATGTGGATATGTCTCATTCGCATCAGCTGACATGGTTAGTAAAGAAAGGAAATACAACAGCAAGCAGATTAATCCTAACAGTTGCTAAGAGATGGTAGGACAGCACAATTCCTCACTAGCAAGAAATCAAGGTCTTACAAGTTCTTACCATGCGATGCAGGAGGCACCGGCAATCAGCAAGAACAACAACAAACGGAGGCTGCCAGCACAACTTTATGGTGTCGTAGACAATTTTGTGGAGCTGTAGGTGGCTGCCAGACACAATTTGTGCAAAGGAAAAGCTAGAACCACATTAGTCACAACAAGTTGAATAAACGTTCCACGATGGTATTGTGCTTGTCCTAGCTCAAACCTTACTAGAGACGTGAGCCGTAACTCCACGTGACGTTGGATTACTATGGTAGGGAAGTTCGAACAGTCCGATCCGTTGTGTTTCAACAACGTTGAAAACAGCAAGTTGAACTTCGAAACATGAAACAAATGTTACACAAATTGTCTCTCTTTTTTTTTTGTACTTAGAAACTTTTTTTTGATTGTAATCAGTGCGGCTTTTCTTTTTGCACGTGCCTTTTTCTTGCTGATCCGTGCAGCTTTTCTTTTGCACTTGCCTTTTTTCTCAACTTTGGGTAGATAATGGAAATGGACTGAGAACAAAGTGGCACGAACTCAAAACTCTAGCGGTGAAAAACTTAGGACCAGCAACTTGACACAAAAAGGCAACCGTGAATTCAACAAGTCGAGAGCTAAATAGCCAAGCAAAAGGCTCGAAGTGTTTTTAGGATTTTTTTAGAGCGAACTTTTGTAGGCAAAAGTGGACTGTAGGTAAATGAAAAACAAGGAGAAGGAAATCTCTCACCGAGCAACCTGAAATCTGATACCACTTGATGAACCCAACGGGTATGGGGGACGCCCTATCTTTCGATGAGAGATGTTGGTAATGAACGAATTTGGTGGAGGCCGACGTTGGCTGCCCGACTACTACAACCAGAATGGTGTGGCGCCTTGAGCGACAGTTACACCGTCTCCTGGTAACTACGATTTGGGTGGAGGTCGACGTTGTGCTACCCGACTACAACAATCACAAGGATGCTGCGCCTTAGCGATAGTTACACCGGCTCCTGTTGTTGCTGTACTTGCCGTGCCAAGAACAGCCTTGAACCTGCAAGCAATTGAAGAACAAGCAAGAACAAGATAACAAGCAAACACTCACGGGTGTAAAAAAGTTGGGGTTCTAATTCAAGTAATTAGAAGGTCTCGTCGACACTTGCGTTACAAGAAAGTAGCAATGGCTAAACTTACAGAAAACAAAACCCGCCCTGTCAAGGAGCTCTTGGACTACTTAAATAGGGGAGGGAAGAGAGAAATTCGTCCAGCAACAAAGGTAGGACGTGATCTCCCTTATTCCCTTCCTTTTTCTGTGATAGACTATCATTTAATAGGGAAAGAAAGAGGGAAACCCATCCAGCAGCAAGGCAGGATATGATTTCCTCTATTTCTTTCCTTATTATAGCACATCTATCTTTAAATGGGAGAAGAAAGAGGGAATTTTGTCCAGCAGCAAAGTTGGACGAGATTTCCCTTATTTCTTTCCTTATTTGTCTAAATCTCTCTTTATTACATGGCCCCAGCCTCAAGATTTCCCCTCGGGTGGAGCAGCCTTTATTGCATTAATCCCTCCATCACTCCTAGCTGGATCAATTCCCAAGCACCTGATAATTAAGTTGACGTGCACGAGCGCGTGTCATTGGACCTTGATTAGCTGAGAGTGGTGAATGGGCTGGTGTTGTGGTTGTATCAACGGTAGCGATGTCCGCATCATGTAGTTCCAAAAGACTAAAAAACAGAGTGCTCTGTTTGGGGCAGCAAGTTTGCTGATATTCAACAGGGCATAACTCACAGGTCTTTTAGCCCAGGGAGGTGTGCTATATAGTTCTGGAAAGGTATTTAAGTACTCTACAACTTTGTTGTAGACTCCCAGAGCTGAAACACACCTTGAGATAGCCTAAAACCCAGAGGGATGTAAACTGTCCAGAACCAGGACAGAGTGGAACACTCTCTGGACTGTTCTGTTTTTCAAACATAACTCCTAGTAGAAAAATTTAAAATTTTCATATGATACATCCTTAGAAAGAGTAGAATATGTGTGACATCTTTGCAATTCATAGTTTCTGAAATTTCAGCAAAGATTTCAGTGGAAACCAGGATTGAAAACAACCACTTTCAAGGGAGGTGCTGTTAAAATTCTTCTATAAATTCTTCTGACTTTGAATTAGCATAACTTTTTAACCAAAGCTGATCTGTGGGCAAATGAATACTCTTTGGAAAGATACTGAAGTTAACTTTAACTTTGGTATTCAGCTTGAGTCATGAAAATGCCCAGAACCAGATCAAAACTTGGATTAGGTAGAAACTGGTCATTCTGACAGAAGAATGACAGTTGAACTCATTGGAGAGGGTGTTGTACCCTATGGGTGGTTTACGTGATGACAAAGCGATGGTAATATCTCGTAGTGATGAAACCTAGTTATGGTGAGCTTCCAAGGAGTAGGTTCATCAAGTTGGATGTAACTAGCTTGTATTTGGTCTGGTAATGGTGTAGCTTGTGCAAAGTTATTACATTATCTACATACGAGATGTATCGCATGTTTTTATTGTCATTATGTTGTTATGCCTATTTTTATTGGACTGCATGCAAAATGTTGCGGGACTGATGATTATTGTCGTGTGGTTGCAGATGGTTCGTACTAGGACCACACACGAGGTTGGTGGCTCTAGCCAACAGGGAGGTGATGACTCCCAGCCACCGGCCTACGACAGCACCCCGCAGCAGCAGCCACCACCGCCGCCTTCGCTTACTCTAGCGGATGTGATAGCGGCACTGGTGGGTGGTCTTGAGGAGCAGACCGACCTGCTCCGCACGATCGTGCAGAATACGTCCTAGGCGGGGGGCGTCAAGACAGAGGGCCTCGTGAGCCCCGGGAAGTGCCGTACTCGGATTTCATGAGTACGCACCCTCCAGTGTTCACAGAAGCCGAAGAACCACTGGAGGCTGACAACTGGCTGCGGACCATTGAGTCCAAGTTCGGGCTGCTCCAATGCACGGAGCGGCAAAAGACTTTGTTCGCAGCGCAGCAACTCCACGGTGCCGCTGGTGCGTGGTGGGCGAACTATGTCGCCTCACGTCCGGCTGGCCATGTCGTGGAATGGGAGGAATTCCGGGAGGCGTTCCGCGCCTATCATATCCCTCCCGGGATTATGAAGAGGAAGTTCCAAGAATTCTTGGAGCTGAAGCAGGGCGGGAGTAGTGCCCATGACTACTCCCGTGCCTTCAACCATCTGGCGCAATATGCGTCAGACTACATCTTCACCGAGGAGAAAAAGCGGGAGCACTTCTATCGGGGGTTACACCCCGAGATGAAGACACATCTCGTTCAGTGGAATCGCGGCACATTCAATGACCTAGTCAATGCCGCGATCATGCAAGAGGACGCTCAGCGGGAGTTGGCAGCTGAGCAGAGGAAGCGCAGCGCTCCACCTAGCAGCGGTGGTGGCGCGCCTCAGAAGTACCGTATGGTGTATCGGACACCATCCGGGCAGCAGTGGCATCCACCGGCGCGACCTCAACGGTTCGGGGGACGTCCTTTTCAGTCACCCCCGTTCCGACCGCCGATGCCACCACCAAGACAGCAGCAGCAGCAGCAGACGGCACCCCCGGGCGTTTCCACCGCCACAACGTGCCCCGGGTTTTCGTCCACCGATCAGCGGGGGACCACCCTGTTTCACCTGCTTCACGTGTGGCCAGGCGGGCCACTTCACGAAGGACTGTCCCCAGGGGCAGCAGAGCAGCGGGCAAGCCCAGTTCCAGGGCGGTGCTCGAGGCCGACCGCCGGTGAAGAAGGTTGGTCAGCGGACTGGTGGCATCCGCAACCTCGACAATGAGGACACCCCAGAGGGAGACAACATGCTTGCGGGTACGTTTACTCTCAACCATCAAGGCATCGTCATATTGTTTGATTCTGGTGCAACACACAACTTTATAAGTGCATCATATGTGGTTAAGCATCAGCTGGAAGCTTTTCCAACTGAGTGTTCGTATATGATCTGCTCACCGGGAGGAAAGATTTCAGCAACGATGATGGTTCCAAAAGCACCACTGTGCTTAGGTGGGAAGATATATCCCACCACTATGATTATTCTTGAGGGGCAGAAGATTGATGCAATCTTGGGAATGTCATGGCTAAGCTACCATGGCGCTGTCCTAGAAACCCTATCACGGACGGTTCACCTCAACTTCCCATTACACCGTCGCAGTCCCTCTTATTAGATAATCCAGTCCGGGAAGTTTCAGTGATCAACAATACTGAAGCTCTCAAGTTAGAGGACATCCCCGTAGTCCGGGAGTATCCCGACGTGTTCCCGGATGATCTTCCGGGCATGCCACCTGAGCGGGATGTCAAGCTCAAGATTGAACTTGCACCCGGGACTACGCCCATATCACAGAGATCATACAAAATGGCTCCAAATGAGCTGGCTGAACTGAAAGAACAGCTCAATGATCTGTTGAGCAAGGGTTTCATTAGGCCGAGTTCCTTGCCTTGGGGATGCTCGGCGCTGTTCGTGAAGAAGAAGGATGAAACCCTGAGGCTGTGTGTGGATTACCGGCCGCTCAACGCTGTCACCATCAAGAATAAGTACCCACTGCCCCGCATCGACATATTGTTTGATCAACTTGTGGGTGCAAGTGTATTCTCCAAGATGGACCTTCGCTCTGGATATCACCAGATTAAAATCCGGGCGGAGGATATTCCGAAGACGGCCTTCTCGACGAGATATGGACTATATGAATATCTCGTCATGTCCTTTGGTCTCACAAACGCTCCAGCCCATTTCATGTATCTCATGAACTCGGTGTTCATGCCGGAGCTGGACAAGTTCGTGGTAGTGTTTATCGACGATATCTTGGTTTACTCCAAGACAGAAGCCGAACATGCCGAACACTTATGGATCGTTCTTCAACGATTGCGAGACCACAAGCTCTACGCCAAGTTCAGTAAATGCGAGTTTTGGATCAGCCAAGTGCCATTCTTGGGACATATCATCTCAGCAGAAGGCATTGCGGTTGACCCAAGCAAAATAGAGCAGGTGCTGAAATGGAAAGCTCCCACTTCAGTCCATGAAGTCAGAAGCTTCCTCGGGTTAGCGGGATACTATCGGAGATTAATTTCAAGCTTCTTCAAGCTCGCTAAACCGATGACAGAATTACTGAAGAAGGGAACGAAATATGTTTGGAACACGGCGTGTGAAGGAGCGTTCCAAGCATTGGTGAAGCATCTCACCACAGCCCCGGTCTTAGCTCAGCCGGATACAACAAAGCCCTTCGACGTGTATTGCGACACGTCCGGTATTGGGCTCGGCTGCATGTTGATGCAGGAAGGACGTGTGGTCGCATATGGCTCACACCAACTTCGGAACCATGAGCAGCATTATACGACTCATGATCTTGAGCTTGCTGCCGTGGTGTTGGCGCTGAAAATGTGGAGGCACTATCTCCTGGGGAATCTGGTGCATCTCTACACCGACCACAAGAGCTTAAAATATATTTTCACCCAGAAGGATCTGAACATGAGGCAAAGGAGGTGGTTAGAGCTGATCAAAGATTATGAGATTGAGATCCATTACCACCCCGGCAAGGCGAATATGGTTGCCGACGCGTTGAGTTGGAAATCACATGTCCATCACCTCACCATTACCCCGGTTGAGGAGGAAGAGCCGAGTTTATACTTGGTTCCTTATGGATCGCTTTACAACCTTGCCCTCATCCCTACTATCAGGGAGGACATCATTGCAGCTCAGAAAAATGATAAAGGCATGGCACATCTCCGGAGACGGATAGACAATGGAGAGATCAAATGTTTCTGGAAAGATGATGAGGGGATGCTGTGGTTCAATGACCGAATAGTCGTACCCCCAGATATGGAACTGAGGAGGAAGATCCTCGATAAAGCTCACTTGTCCAAATACTCCATTCATCCGGGCAGCAACAAAATATACCATGATTTGAAGAAGAAATTTTAGTGGACACGGATGAAGCGGGAGTATCCGAGTGCGATACGTGCCGACGAGTGAAAGCTGATCACATGAAGAAATCAGGGCTGTTGCAACCCCTGAAGATCCCGGCATGGAAATGGGATGATGTGAGCATGGATTTCATTGTGGGATTACCCTTAACATCCAACAAACATGATTCCATTTGGGTGATTGTTGACCGACTAACCAAGTCAGCTCACTTCATCCCCGTACATACACATTCCCATGCCAACAGATATGCGGAGTTATATATCGCCAGGATCCTATGTTTGCATGGCGTACCCAAGACCATAGTCTCAGACCGAGGTGCATTGTTTGTATCTCGCTTTTGGAAGCAGTTGCATGCTGCTTTGGGTACTAAACTGATTAGAAGCTCCGCCTACCACCCTCAGACAGATGGCCAAACAGAGAGGGTGAATCAGGTTCTAGAAGACATGTTGAGAGCATGTGCCATCCACCATGGTAGGAACTGGGATGATCACCTACCATTGGCAGAATTCTCGTACAACAATGGCTACCAGGCGAGTATCAAGATGGCACGCTATGAAGCTCTCTACGGTCGCAAATGCCGCACCCCATTAAATTGGTGCGAGTCCGGTGAAAGGGTCACATTCGGGGTTGATGTGGTGAACGACGCCGAAGAGCGCGTTCGGACAATTCAAGCCAATTTGAAGGCCGCTCAATCCCGGCAGAAGAGCTACGCTGATAAGAGGCGTAGACCGTTGCACTTTAACATCGGTGAACACGTGTACCTCCGCGTGTCCCCGATGAAGGGTGTGCACCGGTTCGGTGTGAAGGGGAAGCTCACTCCCCATTTTATTGGACCCTACGCCATCACCGAGACGTGTGGACCAGCGGTGTATCGATTGGAGTTACCGGCATCCCTTGCTGGTGTCCATGATGTTTTCCATGTTTCGCAACTGCGAAAATATTTGAAGCATACGGCTGCTGTTCCTACCGAAGACATCGGCGAGCTGAGACCGGATTTGACCTATGATGAGTATCCGGTGGAAATTCTTGATGAGAAAGCCCGAACCACGCGTAGCAGAACGTTGTGGTTCTACAAAATACTCTGGAGCAACCACACCGCCGAAGAAGCGACGTGGGAGAGCGAGAAGTTCCTTCGCTCAAATTACCCGGAGTTCATGGCTTCTCAACACGGGTAAGTCCCTATTACAATGCTATCTCTTCTTTTGTAATCTCGGGACGAGATTCTTTTAAGGGGGGAGGGATGTAAAAGCCCAAGAAAAGAGATTTGCAAAAACCTTTCTTCACCTCACAACACCACAGTTTTTATTGTGGATATCTTAGGAAATATTGTGAAGAGCAAGTAACCTCCATCAAAAGAGTGATTAGAGGGGAAAGCCTTCATTTTCACAAAATGAGATTTATACACATGAACATGAGAGGTTGTGCTCACCCCTAGAACTTAAAAAGTCTTGGGAGGGTTCAAGTCAAGTTTCATGCAAATCCAACACTTTTTGAGGCACTTTTTGAGGTAGTTGAAAAGAAGGCCAATTTGAAGGTAAATTCAAATTGCAGCAACTTTCATTACTCAAATTCAAAAGTTAGCTTCATATTCAAACTCAGCACATTTTTTTGAGTTAGCCCACCAATTTTCATCCCTATTAGAGTTCATCTTGTCGGGAGCTAAATTTGTAATAATTCAAAACTGAATTTGAATTTCAGTTTAAACATGAAGCAAATTTAACCCAACAAAGTTTAAATTTGAGAACTCAAATTCAAACCAATACTTGGGGGCTAAGTCTCCCATTCAATGTTTAGTAGCTGGGATATTTACAAAAGAAAGGGGGAGAAAGAATTAGAGGAGAGAAGAGGGCCCACTGGTCAGCCACCCCGGGGGAGCAAACCGACTCGGGCACGCGGTCGAACACCCTACGGCCAACAGCGCACGGGGTCGACCCCATCCCAACGCGGCCACCGCGCCACCTCCTGCTCGGGGGATGAGGGCGCCGGCTACAAAGCTTGCGGTTGCACTGCTGGGCTGCGTGAAAACCCCCGTATCCTCTCTGTTCCACCGCCCACAAACTCGGCCACACACTCGGTGTTTCGCCACCCACTGATCGCCGGCGTCTGAGCAAACCAGGCGCCCTCGTGCCCGACGCTCAACACAAGAAACGACCGCCATAAGGTGCTGGTTCTGCTTGTCCTTACCGTTCGGCATTTCATGCACCGTCGGGGGAGAATTTCTTCCGGGAACGCTACGGTGTTCTTAAGGCCGAGCTCCACCAAATTAAACAATTCACGGGTGTTGGCTTATCTCCGGGCGTACCGAGCTAAACACACGATCTACACCCTGCCACGACCACCTAGGATCAAAAACCAGCAAGAACCATGTACTAGGGTTGCGGTTCTTCGAAGTTTTCTGAGAACAGCCGATATCCGGCCTAGGTCACCGGTGAGGTCGTAGTTGCAGCTGTTTTCACGAGGATTAGGGCCCACGTCCGCGATCAGCAGGTGTCAGCGGAGCTTCCCAAGCAAACCGCATCGAAAAAGGTGCAGGGGACGCCGAGTTTGACATCGCCGGTGAGCTCCTGGCCGCTGTTACCGGCGGGAGCACTGTTCCGGCCATTGTCACGCTCTGGTGAGGGCACCACCGTGTTCCCCAGGCCGAGATAGGCACAGGCGGCGAGAATCGGCAAGTTCCGAGGGGCGGAACCCCTCTCCGGCGAGAGCTTCGACGAGCTCGGCGGCGGGGTTACGCGGGTGGCTGGAGGAAGACGAAGGGGGGGAGGACCCACTCGTCAGCGGCTGGAAGTAACGTGCGGGATTTTCTGTGGTTCAGGATCCAGTGTGGCTCGGCTCCAGCGGTCGACACGTGTGCGATGGACCCACCCGCAGGATTTAAACATTTTTGGAATTTCCAGTTTTAGTTCAAACTTCAAATGAATAGAACTTTAGCTAGGAAACTCCAAATTCGATGAACCAAATTTTGCCGAACTCAGAATTCTGAGTACTTTCCAGCAATACCAAATTCAGCTCATGAAAGTGAATAGTTTTCCAGAATTAAATCTCTAAAGTTTAAACTGTTGGGAATTTTATCTGGAGAACTACTTTATGAAAAATTCTGAAATTTGACTGAGAGGTTCATTGGAAAATCACTGAATCCAGTAAAATTTTCAGACTCATCCAAGTTTATTTAGTTACCCTAATGGGGTGATTAAGAGAACTGCCCTGAGAAAATAGAAAAATGTACAGAAACATTTTTCAGATTTTCTTAAATCTTAATTAGGGTATAACTTTCTGTATAATTCTTCAAATGACATGAAACTAACTCCATTAGAACCATACTAAATTCTAGTTTCCAGAAAGTAATGGTTGGAGCCATGAAAACCAATGGAATTATTTAGAGGCTCAAATATTGACCAAATGGGCTTTTATTTGTACAAGGTTCAGATGAACTTTGTTTCAAATGAAACTTGATCAAGACTCTGGTTAGGACCCTACCAAGCCACAATAAAAATTTCAGAACCAAAGGGGAGGGCTAGCTAGAGTTATTAGTAGTTAAGTATTCAAGTTTACACATTGCATTTAAATTTACATGTCGTATTTCATTACACGTGTAGTCACTGAAGAAGAGACTCCGGAAGTGCTGGACTTCCTCCTTCTGGAAGAAGAGCCAACTACTGGCCAGCAGCAACAAGGCAAGCCCCGGTTTGCATTAACTCTTTTATCAAGTTTTGCTTTGTTCACATAATTATGGTGATGTATGAATGTGCATTAGGTGTAGGATGGATGGAACCCCACTTGCATGACCAGAAATTTTTCATAAGAGTGAGGGTAGTGTCTAAGATCTCGAGTAGACAGGCTATGCTTAATGTTTCATAGGACTTCGGTACAAGTCGAGTAGTTAGAATCTACTTGCGAGTTTAGGCTTGGGACACACGGGTTCGATTGAGTGATGTGAGATCACTTTAGTAACAAAAATGAGACTAGGCAGGGGCTAGGGCGCAGCAAGAGGGAGTCTTGCGTGCGCGGCCCTGTCCGTGTCGATTGAGGACCGATCCGTGTGCGGCCCACGCTGATCAAGTTTGAACATACCGAAGGCATATCGGATATATGGGCCCCGATAAACCGATGTAGCCTAAACCTCCGGGCGTCGAGGCATAACGCACCGATTTATAGGTGTAGGCTGAGGGCAGCAAGGTGGAAATCTGCCAACGGGCATAGAGAGATGTTCCGTGTGGGGAACCTCCTGCTCGTTTCAGTGCGACCGGTTCGACGTTTGGGCTGTTGGGTGAAAGGTTGTCCCGTACGACATCGAGTGAGCGTGCTGTGCAGCTCCACGGGTGGGCGTACGTGACGTGCTCTTTGGGTTTCCCTGCAGGTGTATATCGAGTCGATTCGCCGTCCCTCGTGGTGAAGAGTACCACTTGGTCACTGAGTTGTGACGTAGAATAATGCATGAAATACGTTGATTCAATATTGCTGATATGATATAATATTGTATTGCTACATGTTTGCCACCAAATATTGCTTACTAAATTTCAGCTTCCTGAACAGTTAACTTGTTGCTAAAAGCTGAACTAAGAATGAACTTGTAGGCGAGTCCGTTTGTTGCAATATGACTATCCCATGTCATTGTACACCTCATGTAGAGTTTCATGTTTAGGTGAGTCGGTTAAGCCTTGCTGAGCCTTCGTGCTCACGGTTGCTGCTTAAGTGTTTTTCAGGTGAGGAGCCACCCACGGACTCGGAGTATGAGTCCACCGGCGAGGGTTACCCTCCGTCGGGGACCACGGCTGAGTGGGAGTCGTACACGCCGCGCTTAGCTGAGGAGTGCAGCTAGTGTGAGTTGCCCTAGGGCTGGGCAACCAACTTTTGCTAGGTAGGCGGATGTGAGTTGTAGAATAGTAGACTTCCGCTGTGTAATAAAGAACAATAGTTTGTAACTGAGTATGGTACCTTTTTTTACAGTTCAGTTTGTTTTTCCCATGTAATATATTGTGTTCTTATGACGTGTGCTGTCGGGTGTCGCATCGCGCGGCACCACCCTCTGCGATCCTGGATGAGCGGATTCCGGTCCGCCACAGTATTGATCTAGATCTTGAGTCAAGATCATCACCACGTCCACCGTCGAAGCGTCTGCGGTCGACACTTCCCCCGGGCCTGCTCTGGGCAGCCCACGGAAGTTCTTTTTCGGAGGGGCTAGTCCTCCTGCGTGGGTCTCGCTGGACTGGACGAAGAAGGAGATGGACACAAGGGTTTTTTACGTGGTTCGGGCCACCGGAGCGTAAAACACTACGTCCACGGTGAGCAGAGGTGCTCGTTGTAGTACTTGAGGCTTAGACCAGGAGTTCTAAGCTTGGAGATGAAGTGTGTATGTCTACTGAGTGCTAGAGAGCTGAACTTGCTGGAGTCCGAACCCCTTGCTACGCTGCCTACCCGAGCCTTTTATAGTCCAAGGCTCGGGCGTCTTACAAAGGGGGGCCCCATGTGACACCCTCATATTTTGATTTCTGCATATACTCATGTTTCATAAACATTTTTATAAGATTGAAACCAAGAAAGAGTCAAAAAGTTAGCAAAAAGGGGCAAATTCCAGTTTACAGAAAGCGCCGAAGACAACTCCCGCCGCTAAATTGGCTACGTGGCAGACTCGGGGCTCATCCCCACAAAAGGGGGAGGGGTCTGACCCGGTGGGACATGTGTTGCCCTCGGAGCTAGCCTCTGCATAGGAGCGAGGCCAGTCCCAAAGGACACGTGTCGACTGCGGAGCTAGTCACCATGGAAAAGAGAGGACCAGCCATGCGGGACACGTGTCGATCTCGGAGCTCACCTCCGGGAGGTCCGACACTACCGGACACGTGTCACCTCCGGAGCTCACCTCTGGGAGGTCCGTCACTATTGGACACGTGTCGACCTCGGAGCTCGCCTCCGAGGAGAAAGGAAGTCTGGAGCAGCTAAGACACGTGTCAGCGGAGTTTATCTCTGGGAGGTCCGTCACTGTTGGACACGTGTCAATCTCGGAGCTCGTCTCTGAGAAGAAAGGAAGTCTGGCGCTGTTAGGATACGTGGCACACCCGGAGCCACCGAAGAGAGGGGAGGTCCGGCACTGGCACGTGGCGTTCGCGGATGTCGAAGTGTGTAGCCGATACTTCCCCCGGGCCTGCTCTGGGCAGCCCGCGGAGGTTCTTTTTCGGAGGGGCTAGTCAGTCACGGAGAGCTTACGCGTTAGGGACAATTGAAGGGGAAGCTTGACACAGAGATTTTTACGTGGTTCCGGCTGCCGGAGCGTAAAACCCTACGTCCACGGTGAGCAGAGATGCTCGTTGTATTGCTTGGTGCTCAGGAGCGAACCCCGAGCTTAAGGATGAGTTGGGTGCTCGGATGCCGGAGCGTAAGTGCGCAAAGAGTCGAACCCTTGCTAACGTTGCCTACCCAAGCCTTTTATAGTCCAAGGCTCGGGTGGCTTACAAGGTGGGCCCGGGACCCGACAGGTGGTCATGGGGAGATTGCCTGCCATCTACCATATCTGCAGTTACGCCGGTAGTTATCTCTGGCGAGGGCTTCCGAGTCTTCGTTCTGCCGCCCTGCCCATGCCACTAGCTAGTCGTAGTGGTTTATGATGGCAGGGGCGGCACGGGATGTCTTATCGCTGTGTTTATTGGCGTACAGCCTCTGACGCGGCACGCCAGTCTTCACTACGTTGTGATTGGGCGCAACGGCACCTGACAGAGGCGTGCTCCGCGTCTCCGCGCCTTGGGAAGGCGCGGGTCTTAAATACCTTGTACGGGTAAGGTATGACGTGTCTTTACTCTTGCTGCCTACCGCGCGGGGGTGGGCAGCGCGGCTCTGCTGGCCACGTGGCGGGCCCGGAGCTCTCCTCTGAGGAGAGGGAGGTCCGGCCCTGCTGGACACGTGGAGCCTTCAGAGCTCTCCCCGCGGAGGGGGGAGGTCCGACTCAGTTGGCCATGTGGCGGGCCCGGAGCTTACCTCTGAGGAGAGGGATGTCCGGCCCTGCTGGACACGTGGCACCTTCGGAGCTCTCCCTGCGGAGAAGTCGAGGTCCTTAGGCAGTTTCCCCTGTGCGCGGGGGTACCCCATATTGAGGGTACCGACAGTGGCTCCCGGGCCCATCTCGAGGGAGATAACAAGCCCGAGGTGGGGCCCCCGTCTCTTCCACTCCGCGCACCTTCTCGAAGACCCGCATTGACCGTTGTCGGGGCACTATCAGTCGCGGGATCGTGGGAGCATGTGCCCCACTTGATGGCTGCTTTTACTGCGGCGGTTCCCAAGGCTGCCACTTCCATACGTCGCAGAGCCTTTTCGGGAACCGCCGAAGCGTCCTGCCGGCTCATATTCTTGAGAGACTGACTTCTTGGCCCACCACTTCAGCTGGACGGCTTGGGTCCACTTGTCATCGACGCTCGGTCTTGGAGCTGAAGCGGTTGTCCAAGCAGCGTATTCGAAGAGTTTCGAATTGCTTTGAATCGCGCCTGGGAAGTTTAAAAGGGGATTTCACCCGCATTGCGGCTTCCCTGTGCTTGCATCTTTCTTGTTTCCTTGAGCTCTTGCGCCCTTGTCTTCCCTGTTCTTGAGCTTCCATATGCCATGGCTTCCAACTTGCCTCCGGAGAAGAAGCGCGCCCGGTTTCCTCCGGCGGCGGCGTTTGCGCCAAGTCAGGGAACCAGGGTACCCGCACGTCCTTCGCCTGGAGACATCAGCTCGTCTGGTGGCGACTCCAAGAGGTCTCGGTCTTCCCATTCCGGTGAGACCCCACTCGAGCGGCGACGGCCCGAAGGACCCCGGGCGTCATGTCCTCCTTCCTCAAGAGGTGGAGCTTCGAGGGGGAGCACTGGTGCGGCGATGCCCAGGGGCGAGTCTAGAGCTAAGGCGCCCTGGGCCTCGGGAGCTGGATCAGCGCCTAGGGGGGCTTCAGAAGCATCCCCTGCTCCGCCGGTCCAGGTGACTACGGGGCAGCCCTCGGCGGCGACTACGGGCTCTAGTGGACCTACCCCGGCTCGGAAGTCGGGGTTCAGAGCCCGTTGGAGCGCTCGTGTCCCTCGGTAAGTGTCGCCCCTACCGGGTTCCAAAGACTGCATTCTTTTCTTCTTTCCTTAACCCGAGAGACTCCCACGTTTGCAGGGACTCATCAAGTACCGGTAACGCTTCCGTTTCCCGGCCATCCCCGACCGACGGGGGATCTGCGCCACAGCGCTCAGAAGCTGAAGCGGCTCCGGCGGCCCCCAAGGAGGCGCAGGCTCCCCCTGCGCCGGCCGGTCCGGCTCCTGCGGCAGCGGCGACAACTCCCGCTCACCCCCCTTCGCCACGTGGCGGGCCCGGAGCTCTCCTCTGAGTGTCGCATTATTATTAATGGAGGAAGCTGCAACAATTTAGCAAGTGCTACCATGGTAGAAAAGCTTGGGATGACAACACTTCCACATCCACATCCCTACTACATCCAATGGTTCAACGACAGTGGTAAGCTTAAGGTAACACGTCTGGTTCGTGTCGAAGTTGCAATTGGTTCCTACCATGATTACATTGATTGTGATATGGTACCTATGCAAGCTTGTTCTATGCTATTTGGTCGACCTTGGCAATTTGATAAAGATACATTACATCATGGTAAATCAAATCAATACTCTTTCATGCATCATGAGAAGAAACTTGTTTTGCACCCGATGTCCCCTGATGCTATTTTGAAGGATGACATTGCTAGAGCTTGCAAAGAGAAAAATAAGAAATCTGCTGAAAATGAAAATTCAGATGTCGTGAAGAAATCGGTACAGCCTAAGACTGACAATTTCAAATCTGCTCATATGAAGAAGAATGAAATAAAATTAAAGAGCGCTTGTTTTATTGCTTCCAAATCTGATTTGTTTGAATTAAAAAGTGATACTGCAATCTGCTATGTGTTTGTTTGCAAAGAAGCTTTGTTCTCACTTCACGACACACCATGTACTTTGCCTCCTTCTATCACTAAGCTTTTGCAGTAATACGCTGATGTGTTTCCACAAGAGGTACCAGCCGGGCTGCCACCATTGAGAGGGATTGAGCATCAGATTGACCTCATCCCTGGGGCTTCTTTGCCCAACCGAGCACCATACAGGACCAATCCGGAGGAGACTAAGGAGATTCAGCAGCAGGTACAGGAATTACTCGACAAAGGTTATGTACGCGAGTCCCTTAGTCCTTGCTCCGTTCCTGTCCTTTTGGTCCCAAAGAAAAATGGATCATGGCGCATGTGTGTAGATTGTCGAGCAATTAATAACATTACCATTAGATATCGTCATCCTATTCCTAGGTTAGATGATATGCTTGATGAACTTAGTGGCTCGATGATTTTCTCTAAAATTGATTTGCGTAGTGGATACCATCAAATTCGCATGAAGCTAGGTGATGAATAGAAAATAGCGTTTAAAACAAAGTTTGGTTTCTATGAGTGGTTAGTCATGCCTTTTGGTCTCAAGAATGCACCTAGCACTTTCATGAGATTAATGAATGAGGTTTTACGTGCTTTCATTGGAAGATTTGTGGTAGTATATTTCGATGACATCTTGATCTATAGCGCATCTCTCGAAGTTCATCTTGATCATCTCCGTGCTGTTTTCAATGCTTTACGTGATGCACGCTTATTTGGTAACATTGACAAGTGCACCTTTTGCACGGATCGAGTTTCTTTTCTTGGCTATGTTGTGACACCACAGGGAATTGAAGTTGATCAAGCCAAGGTGGAGGCGATACACAACTGGCCGACTCCTACCACGGTCACACAAGTACGAAGCTTTCTCGGACTTGCTGGATTCTATCGTCGTTTTGTGAAAGACTTCAGCACCATAGCAGGCCCACTGCATGAGCTTATAAAGAAGGGTGCCCCATTCACATGGGGCAAGGCGCAAGAGGCTGCATTTGCAACTTTGAAGAATAGGTTAACTCATACACCCCTTCTCCAATTACCAGATTTCAGTAAGACTTTTGAATTGGAATATGATGCTAGTGGTATTGGATTGGGAGGTGTCTTGTTGCAAGAGGGGAAACCTATTGCTTATTTTAGCGAGAAACTGGATGGGCCTAGTCTGAACTATTCCACTTATGATAAAGAATTATATGCACTAGTACGAACTTTGGAAACATGGCAACATTATTTATGGCATAAAGAATTTGTTATACATTCTGATCATGAATCTTTGAAGCACATTAAGAACCAAACTAATCTGAACCATAGGCATGCCAAGTGGGTAGAATTCATTGAGTCCTTTCCTTATGTCATCAAACACAAGAAAGGAAAAGATAATGTCATTGCGGATGCCTTATCTCGCCGTTACAATATGTTGTCCCAACTTGATTTTAAGATTTTTGGCTTGGAAACAATTAAAGAACAATATGCTTTTGATGCTGATTTCAAAGATGTGCTGCTGCAATGTAAAGAAGGAAAAACATGGAACAAGTTTGTTCTCACTAATGATTTTGTGTTTCGAACTAACAAATTGTGCATTCCAGCTGGTTCTGTGCGTATCTTACTATTGCAGGAAGCACATGGTGGAGTATTGATGGGACACTTTGGTGTCAAGAAGACGGAAGACATCTTAGCAAGCCATTTCTTTTGGCCAAAGATGAGGAGAGATGTGGAGCGGTTTGTTGCTCGTTGCACCACCTGTCAAAAAGCTAAGTCCGTCTTAATCCACATGGTTTATACATGCCTCTTCCTGTTCCTAGTGCTCCATGGGAGGATGTTTCTATGGATTTTGTTTTAGAATTGCCTAGAACAAAGAAGGGGAGGGATAGTATTTTTGTTGTTGTCGACAGATTTTCTAAAATGGCACATTTCATACCATGCCACAAAACTGATGATGCTACCCATATTGCTGATTTGTTCTTTTGAGAAGTTGTTCGTTTGCATGGGGTTGCAAACACTATTGTTTCAGATAGAGATGCCAAATTTCTTAGTCATTTTTGGAAAACCTTATGGGCTAAGTTGGGGACAAAATTACTCTTTTCTACCACTTGTCACCCTCAAACTGATGGACAGACCGAAGTAGTGAACCGTAGTTTATCTACCATGCTAAGTGCTGTTCTGAAACATAACATCAATTATGGGAAGAATGTTTGCCTCATATTGAATTTGCTTACAATCGTTCGCTGCATTCTACTACTAAATTGTGCCCTTTTCAGATTGTATATGGTTTTATTCCTCGTGCT
This sequence comes from Neostapfia colusana, assembly GCA_030760725.1. NCBI lineage: Eukaryota > Viridiplantae > Streptophyta > Magnoliopsida > Poales > Poaceae > Neostapfia > Neostapfia colusana. The sequence continues at coordinate 18,691,244 of JASWHV010000003.1, forward strand.
CCCATTGATCTTTTGGCTCTGCCACGTTCAGAGAAATTGAATTTTGATGCTTCTCGCTGTGCTGAATTAATTCTTAAAATGCATGAGCAAACTAAATCAAACATTGAGAGCATGAACGCTAAATATCAACAAGCCGGTAGCAAGGGTAGGAAGCATGTTACTTTTGAACCTGGTGATTTGGTTTGGGTGCATTTGAGAAAGGATAGATTTCCTGATTTGAGAAAATCTAAATTACTACCTAGAGCTGCTGGACCCTTCAAAGTGCTTCGAAAAATTAATGATAATGCATATGAAATTGAGTTGCCTGCACATTTTGGGGTTACTTCCTCTTTTAATATTGCAGATTTGAAACCATATATGGGCGAGGAAGACACATTTGAGTCGAGGACGACTCAATTGCAAGAAGGGGAGGATGATGCGGACATCGCTACCGTTGATACAACCATAACACCAACCCATTCACCACTCTCAGCTAATCAAGGTCCAATGACACGCGCTCGTGCGCGTCAACTTAATTATCAGGTGAATTCATTCCTGGCTGTTCAAAGTAATTATCCTTCAAATGGGGACCTATTAAAGCCTAGTGATGACCTTGTTATTATTAGGTGCTTGGGAATTGATCCAGCTAGGAGTGACGGAGGGATTAATGCAATAAAGGCTGCTCCACCCGAGGGGAAATCTTGAGGCTGGGGCCATGTAATAAAGAGAGATTTAGACAAATAAGGAAAGGAATTAGGGAAATCTCGTCCAACTTTGCTGTTGGATGAAATTCCCTCTTTCTTCCCTCATTTAAAGATAGATGTGCTATAATAAGGAAAAAAATAGAGGAAATCATATCCTGCCTTGCTGCTAGATTGGTTTCCCTCTTTCTTTCCCTATTAAATGGTAGTCTATCACAGAAAAAGGAAGGGAATAAGGGAGATCACATCCTACCTTTGTTGCTGGACGAATTTCCCTCTTCCCTCCCCTATTTAAGTAGTCCAAGAGCTCCTTGACAGGGCGGGTTTTGTTTTCTGTAAGTTTAGCCATTGCTACTTCCTTGTAGCGCAAGTGTCGACGAGACCTTCCGATTACTTGAATCAGAACCCCAACTTTTTCACACCCGTGAGTGTTTGCTTGTTATCTTGTTCTTGCTTGTTCTTCGATTGCTTGCAGTTTCACGGCTGTTCTTGGCATGGCAAGTACAGCAACAACAGGAGCCGGTGTAACTATCGCTAAGGCGCAGCATCTTGTTGTAGTCGGGTAGCACAACGTCGACCTCCACCCAAATCGTAGTTACCAGGAGACGGTGTAACTGTCGCTCAAGGCGCCACACCATTCTGGTTGTGGTAGTCGGGCAGCCAACGTCGGCCTCCACCAAATTCGTTCATTACCAACATCTCTCATCGAAAGATAGGGCGTCCCCCGTACCCGTTGGGTTCATCACAAGACTTAACCGACTCACCTAAGCATGAAACTCTACATGAGGTGTACAATGACATAGGATAGCAATGTTGCAGCAAATGGACACGCCTACAAGTTCATCCTTAGTTCATCTTTTAGCAACAAGTTAACAGTTCATGAAGTTGAAATTTAGTAAGCAATATTTGGTGGCACACATGTAGCAATACAATTATCTCATGACAGCAATGTTGAATCACAGCATTCCATAAATTATCTACGTTACGACGCAGTGAACAAGCGGTACTCGTCACCGCGAGGGACGGCGAATCAACTCGATATACACCTGCAGGGAAACCCAAAGAGTACGTCACATACGCCCACCCGTGGAGCTGCACAGCACGCTCACTCGATGTCGTACGGGACAACCTTTCACCCAACAGCCCAAACTTCGAACCAGTCGCACCAAAACGAGCAGGAGGTTCCCCACACGGAGCATCTCTCTATGCCCGTTGGCAGATTTCCACCTTGCTTCCCTCAGCCTACACCTATAAATCGGTGCGTTATGCCTCGACGCCCGGAGGTTTAGGCTACATCGGTTTATCGGGGCCCATATATCCGATATGCCTTCGGTACTGTCGGTACCCGCGATATGGGGTACCCCCGCGCATAGGGGAAAATGCCTAAGGAACTCGCCCTTCTCTGCAGGGAGAGCTCCGAAGGCGCCACGCGTCCGGCGGGGCCGGACCTCCCTCTCCTCAGAGGAGAGCTCCGGGCCCGCCACGTGGCATACAGGAGCCGGACCTCCCCCTCCGCGGGAGAGAGGTCCGAAGGTGCCACGTATCCGGCGGGGCCGGACCTCCCTCTGCTCAGAGAGGAGCTCCGGGCCCGCCACGTGGCCGACAGAAGCCGAACCTCCCCCTCCGCGGGGAGAGGTCCGAAGGCTCCACGTGTCCCGCGGGGCCGGACCCCTCCTCTCCTCTGAGGAGGGCTCCGGGCCCGCCACGTGGCCAGCAGAACGGCGCTGCCTGCCCCCGAGCGATAGGCAGCGGGTGTAAAGACGCCCCATACCTTGCCCGTACAAGGTATTCAAGGCCCGCGTCTTCCCAAGATGCGGAGACGCGGAGCACGCCTCTGTCAGGTGCCGTTGCGCCCAGTCGCATCATAGGCTGGCGCGCGGTGTCAGAGCCTGCCAGCCAATAAACGCAGCGACATGACATCCCATGCCGCCCCCGCTGTCATCATCCACTACGACTAGCATGCGGCATGGGCAGGGCTGCAAGACGAAGACTCAGAAGCCTTCGCCAGAGACAACTACTGGCGTAACTGCAGATACGGTAGATCACAGTCAATCTCCCCGGGACCACCTGTCGGGTCCCGGGCCCCCCTTGTAAGCCACCCGAGTCTTGGACTATAAAAGACTCGGGTAGGCGACGTTAGCAAGGGTTCGCACTCCCGCAACTCATACGCTAGCCATTCACCCCCAAGCTGTAACTCATCCTCAAGCTCAGGACTCCGGTTCTGAGCAGCAAGCAATACAGCGAGCTCCATAGCTCGCCGTGGACGTAGGGTTTTACGCTCCGGCGGCCTGAACTACGTAAAACTCGCCGTGTCAAGCTCTTACTAACTCGTCCGTATACTCAAGCTCTCCGCAAGGGACTAGCCTCACCGAAAAAAGAACCTCCGCGGGCTGCCCAGTGCAGGCCCGGGGGAAGTGTCGACCAAACACTTCGACATTTGGCGCGCCAGGTAGGGGCTTTTCCCCTTGCGCGATGAGTTTCCACCGACGAAGATGACCAAGCTTCCTTCAGCGGCAAACTCTCCCCCCACGTCCGTGGCGATCCGCGACCAGGGGGGAGTACATGTCGACACACTTAGGACGGAGTGTGTCGGAACAAGCTGGGAGCCAGCAACTGGCTCTGGCAGCGCCGACCCCGGCAATGCAGGCTCCAACCAGCGTCAGGTCTTCAGTAGCGCTGGGCGTACCCAGTGGGGGTGCGCTAGCCGCAGCAAGAGCGCTATTGTACAATCCGCCTGCTGGGGACGCGCCTCAGGCAGCGACCCAGCAGTGGATTCGTGAGGTAGACCGTCTCGTCGTCGCCGCCGCAAACCCTCGACTTCAGCGGGGATGATGCTCCAGTCAACCGGCAGTGTCGCTGATGCGCACGGCCACGGTCGACGGGCAGACGGCGGACTCCAGCTCCACCAGGCCTCCGATGACGGACCTGAGGGCAGAGCTGGAGCGATGCCACTTGGGTCAAGATGCTCGAGTGTTCCTCGAGCGACGTCGAGAGAGGCATCGCATCCAAGAGACTGGCGACAGCATGACATCGGCCTCAACCCAGCCTGAAGGGCAGATCTTCGCCACGCGAGCTCTGCCCCAGGCGTACGCCGCACAGCATATGCCGCAACCATATGCCCTGCAAATGGCGTCCCCGGTCTATGGTGCAGCCTTGCCCATACCGGGGTACACAGTGCCAAGTGCAAATCAAGCGTTCGCGGCACCGATACCTGCGGCAACAGGAGCAGGATGTGCGGCTCTTGCACCCCACCTTCGCTTCGTGAAGTGGCCGTGCAAGTTTCGGCCGCACCTGCCCGAAAAGTACGACGGCAGTGTCAACCCGACGGAGTTCCTCCAGATCTACTCCACCGCCGTACTCGCCGCAGGAGGGGATGAGGCTGTCATGACCAACTATTTCCCCGTCGCCTTGACCGGTCCAGCCCGGTCTTGGCTCATGAACCTACCTCAGGATTCCATAACCTCCTGGGGAGAGCTCTGCCGGCAGTTCGTCGCCAACTTCGACAGTTCCTACACCCGGCCTGGCACGGAGCTCGACCTCCACGCCATCCAGCAACAACCAGGGGAATCGCTGCGCTCCTTCATCCAGCGGTTCTCCCAGGTGCGGAACACCATCCCACACATCAAGAACGCTTCTGTGGTAGTGGCGTTCCGACAAGGCGTTCGGGACAAGAAGATGCTCGAGAAGCTCGCGACTAGGGAGGTCCGCAATGTCTCAGAACTCTTCAGCCTGGCGGACAAGTGTGCCAGAGCAGCCGAAGGGCGGAGCTGGCACTCACTGCCAGCCTCCGAGCCAGGGGGTCAGCCGGGATCTGGCGCCGCTTCATATGGAAGCGGCAGGAAGATCAAGAACAGAGGCGGAAGCAAGATAAAGCCGTCAGCCGCGGCCCCCGTTGTCACAACGGCGGCGCCCAGTGGAGCTCGGGGGCCGCGCCCTGACAAGAGGCCGCGACAGTCACCGGCCCCAGACGGGGGCCAGGATGAGTTATGCCCCGTGCATGGCACCAGTTATCATACCGCTGCAGAGTGCCGGGAAATCCAGAAGCTCGCGGAGCGCTTCCGGAAAGGGAAGCAGCCCCTAACTGGTGCCCCACCCTACCGTCAAAGGGAGGGCAAGCAGAAGGTCGAAGCCCTAGATGGCGCCGACCGCCAGGTGGAGTTCCAGGAGCTTCAGCGCGCCGTGAAGGCAGTGCGCAATCATGAGAGCTCCAGCTCCAGTGATGACGAGCACCAGAAGATGCTCTATGTCATCTTCGGCGGGTCCGCTGACCCCCCGTCCCGAAGCGTGGCTAAGGCCTTGCACCGAGCGGTAGCGTCGGTGGCTCCCCTCCCGAGTGCAGCATCGCTCCTCAGGTGGATGGGAACCCCCATCAGCTTCGATGCCACCGACTGCCCCAGGAACATGGCTGGGGCCGGCCAACTACCGCTCGTGGTGGCCCCCACCATCGCCAACATGAAGATGTACCACGTTTTGGTGGATGGCGGGGCTGGACTGAACCTCATCAGTCGCGCAGCCTTCTAGAAGCTGCAGATCCCGATGGCCAAGCTCACCCCATCGAGCCCGTTCTCAGGGGTAGGGCCGGGACAGGTCGTTCCCTACGGCCACATCAGCCTCCCGGTGACCTTTGGGGCACCAGACAGCTATCGGACAGAGTGCATTCTGTTCGACGTGGCCGAGACCGACCTCCCGTTCAACGCCATAATTGGCAGGCCAGACCTGTACCGATTCATGGCAGTAGCCCACTACGGCTACCTTGTCTTGAAGATGCCTACACCAACAGGCATCCTCAAGGTTTGTGGAGACCGTGCTGCAGCAGTGTTAGCCTTGGAAAAGCTCCAGGCGCTTACAGCAGCTGGAGCACCAACCCCGGGCAGTGCAGAACCAAACCGGCTCCACCCAAGTGCACGCCACCGTGCCTCTACCACAGCACCCCATGTGCAACCCCTCGACGAGGACGATGTCCCCTTGAGGCTCGTCTGAATCAGCGCCGATGCCACCCAGACCACCCGGGTAGCCGAGGGCCTGGATAGCAGATAGGAGGGCGCGCTCGTTACCTCCCTCCGGCATAATGCCGATGTGCTGCATGACAGCCGTCGCGGATGCCAGAGATCCCTAGGGAGGTGATTGGGCACTATCTAAAGGTCTCCCCCAACGCCTGGCCAGTCCGACAGGAGCCCCTCAAGCAGCCCACCGAGCAGTAAAAAGCTTCATTCGGGAAGAAACCAAGAAAGCTGCTGGGCGCTGGCTCCATACGGAAAGTCCGCCACCCCGGTGCTTGGCGAACCCCGTTGATTGTCCCGAAGGCCGGCGGGAAGCTCCGGAAGTGCATCGACTACACCAGTCTCAATAAGGCATGTCCTAAAGATCTATTTTCTCTCCCTATGATAGATCAAATAGTAGGCTCGACGTCAAGCTGCGATATACCGTGCTTCCTAGATGCTTGCTCGGGTTTCCACCAGACCCCTATGTCTAGAGAAGTTGAAGAGCACACCCCCTTCACCACAGTAGTCGGCCTGTACTGTTATGCCTCTATGCCTTATGGCCTAAGGAACGCTCTCCCTACCTTCGTACGTGCAATGCACAAGACCTTAGGAGAGCTAATGAGAGACTCAGTTGAGGTGTGTGTCGAAGACATTGTTGTTAAGATCAGGCAGGGTTCGTCCCTACTAGATAACCTGGCCTTAGTCTTCGTCCGTCCGACAAATGTGAGCTCGGTGTACCCTCTGGAAAACCCTTAGAATTCCTGGCCTCACGCCAAGGAACTGAGGCTAACCCAGAGAGGGTCAAAGCCGTTGGCTCGAAGTCCAGAAATTCGTGGGATGCCTAGCTGCGCTGAGTCGGTTTATACCGAGGTTAGCAAAGCGAACGCTCCACTTCTCTAAGCTCCTACACAAATCCGGCCCATTCGCTTGGACCGACGAAGCGGAGTAAGCTCCCCTGGAGCTGAACCAGCTCCTGATGACCATACCCGTAATAGTAGTCCCCGAGCCCGAAGAGCATCTGCTGCTCCACATCGTGGCCACGGCTGCAGAGGTGAGTATGGTCCTCACCGCAGAGCGGCCGGACCCCATACCACCACAACCTGCTTCGCTATCGAGAAACAAGTGCCAGGAAACCCCGGAGGTCCGAGACGACCCCCTGGGTCTCTGAAGCAACCCCCCGGAGGTCCAAAACGGACCCTGGATCCCCGGCACAACCTCCCGGAGGACCAGCAGGACCTCCCGGAGGTGCAACGGGACCCCCCCCCCCCCCCCGGAGGCCCAACAGAACCTCCCGGACGTCCAACGGGACTCCCCGGAGCTCCCGGGAAATCAGTGGGACCTCCCGGAGGTCCAAGACAGCCTGGGGGACCTCCGAGTATCAGCCCCCGGTGGCCTCCCTAGGCTGAAAGCTATCCTCCACAGCCCCCACGCGACGGACAATGCCGCCAAATGGGTGGCGGAGCTACTGGAGTTTGAGCTAGGCTTTCTTCCTCGTCACGCAGGCAACAGCCAAGCACTAGCTGACTTCGTGGCTGAAGTAAACACCAACGCAGGCTGACTCAGGGGGCCATGGAGACGGTGAACCAGGACCCTGAGCCCTAGCCTTCACCGGGCCTTACTGGATGCTCTTCTTCGACGGCTCCTCGCGAAAGCAGGGGGCCGGTGCTAGCGTACTGTTCCTCATGCCATCGGGGGAGCAGTCTGGGTATGTGGTGCGTCTCAATTCCAAGGCAACCAACAATATGGCAGAGTATGAAGCACTCATCCTTCGCCTAAAGACAGCCCTGTCTCTAGGCGCTCGCCAGTCGTTGGCACAGGGCGACTCCCAGCTGGTTATCAAACAAGATGGTGGAGACAGACTTCCTCGCCTTGGACGTGCACCACGTACCGCGCGCTAGCAAGGCCGCAGCTGACGACCTCTCAACAAAGACCCCCACCGGAGCCCCTGTGCCCGAAGGGGGCTTCGAGAGGACTTTGCCACAGCCCACAGCCCGGCCCGCCGAGCCGGGCGAAGGGGGCTAGAACAGCACCTCGAAGCTGGCGGTCCCGGCGGCCATGGACGCCGCCAAGGATTGTAAGCGTCACTGGGAACTCAGTGCAACCCAGCGCTCAAGATCCAGATGCTCAAGTCAGACCCGATGCATGGATCACGGAGGTCCGGGACTACTTGAAAGACAATATCCTCCCTGATGAACGTGTATCCGCTGAACGGATCGTGCGTATGGCTAAGAGACACATGGCGTGTCACACCCGGTTTTTCCGAAGAAACAACCAAGTGAATATCACATGTATGCCAGGATCATTTTCTCATACATGTGATGACAAATAGTGAAGCATCATTTATTACAAGCCAGGTGTCGCATATAAGTAAGTCTTACATAGTAAATGTCTCGATGGACAATAATAAGTTCATCACAAGTAAATAAACTAGCAGCGGAATATTATTCTTTAGGGCTCCATCACAGGCGTTGCCCGGGGGTCTTCATGAACCTAAAAACCTTCCTCGGGCCCAAAATCTTGGTCATTATACACCACCTCATTATCTTGACCTGAGCAGCAATATAAACCAACAAATATGCAAGGTTGAGTACCAATGGTACTCAGCAAGTGTGGGAAAATTATATCATGCATGGCTAGAACAAGGAGAGGTTGAACTCATGGTTAAAGCACTACGCAATTAATACCTATCACCTTAGCTTATTAAGCACCTACATTACTACACAGGTGAAATGGTCCCAATCTCCCATCCCATCATCATAATCCAATAACCATAACATCATTTCCAATGTTAAGCTCCCCGCTTAACTTCCAAAACCATCAATCCTCTAATCATGAATAAGTCCAGGCCGCTCTTAACCGTGAGCACGGCTGTCAAGACAGTTTTGACTCTGCAGAGTTTGTACCACTGTAGCCACATGTAGTGATTTCATCCCCCGTTGCCGGGTGGACTAAAAGAACCTCCATTATGCCAGTGGCTACGATCCACATTCACACTTCCCAGGTGTGCAGCCAGGAGATCACTACGAAGCCTTTACAAAGGGATTCCCGACGAGCGTGGGCCCACTGAGGTTTCACCCCTAACAGCATACAAGAGGCTCCAACCCCGCTGCAGTGGCCCCCTCTTGAGCCTTGCGGTTCATATGGTAGTCCAGCTGACACCTACTCCCCGCACCATCCAACACACCCATACTACGCCGGGGATACACCTAATTAATTGGCTAAGCTGCCCCATCTCAGCATGTGGTTGGCACTGTAAAGCCGGGTTACATGCTCCATGAACCGGTCCTTAGGATCCAGGCAAGTACTAAACACAAACCCAAGTCTCGTGCACCCAGCACACAACCAAAACATCCAACTTGCCTTGATCCCTACCTCTACATAACTCATAATGTCTCATTCAAGAGTATGGTATAATAAACTGATGATCTCATGTCCCAAATATCCCATTCTAAGCATGGCTAAGCATATGCATGGAAATAAATGACGTGACAAAATAAATCCCAACCCAAGCTACAAGGAAACAAGGTAATGCAATTCTAGGGAAACGTTCCTAGTATGGGTTTCATATTTCATTTGACAATGCAAATAATTCTATCTACACATCCTAGCATAGGATCAAAGTGGTCAAGGACACTTGCCTCCTTCTTGCTGCTCTTGAAATGGGTAGTCTTGATCTTGGAAAGGGTTAACTTGCTCTTGAACAGGTTCTACTTCATACCATCACACATAGCAAAAAAAAACAACAATCATAAGACATAGTTCACACTTCTACTTTATACAAACCACACATTCACATTTATGAAATTCATTCACCATTATATGTGTTGTGTTTCAGTTTTAAATAAATTCCTTATATTAAACTACCAAGTATGTATGGAAAGTATTTTTCTTCTCCATATGTGCCTTTACAACTTCTATCAACCCTAAACTGAACTCTTTGGATTTTAGAAACTCCATTTATCATTTACTAGTTGCTATATTTTCAGATTTATATTCCTATACATAATTGTGTATTTTATTATTAAATTAGTAATACACATCACCTAAACAGAATAGGTTCTGGTCCTAAATAATTTAAAATCATATTTTGACCTTGGCTTCTGATGTAGACCATTTCATAATTATTTTCCCTATTTTTCTATAACTATTCTTTACTTAAAAATGTGTCCCTATACTAATAAATGTGAATAATAGATGAAACAGATTTATTTCAGCCCAAAAATATACTTTTATCTCACTCCAAAGTTTTCTAAGTACTGAGAAAGTTTTTAATTAATTTTGACAATTATGTTTGTCCCCCCCCCCTTTTTAATTTTTAAACACTAGTTACATATTTAATTTTCTAAATTAAATACTAAACAGGGTTAAAATAATGAACTCACCCCATTACAGGGTCTATAATATTATTTTCATAATTTCCAGGGGTCTAGCTACACTTATCAGAGGTGTTTTTCCTAATTTCTATTAAGTCCAGGGGCTAAAACTGATTTTTAAATGAATTTACATGATTTTCTGGAGTTCCACGGGCTAGATCTGAAGTTTCCGGGGCTAGCTCTCAATTCCAGAGAACCCCAAGGGGTAGCACGTAAGAACTCCAGTCTTTATAATGCGGGGTTGACGTGGACCGTCCGATTTTAAACCGACGGCTGAGATTATAACATCGAACCGGTACGCGGGGTTTTAAAGTCTACCGTGCGATTTAAAATAAACGGCGCACAAGCGGCCACGTCGCTCTGATCGAGCGCGGGCGGCGCTGCCGGCGGCACACGGCGGCGGGAAGCGGCGATCTCGCCGGAAAGTTTCGGATCCTCGAGAATTCTGCCTAGAACTGTGATCTTATGGCCTAGATCGGTAGAGGGGAGGTCAGGGATCTCACCTCGGGGGTTTTCTCGAGCTCGGGAGTCCTGGAAAGTGATCGGCGGCGAGGTCCGAGGCAAAACCACGGCGAAGCTCGTCGGCGCTACGTTTACACCGTAAGTCTTCGGGTTTTCTGCACCTGCAAAGTTTCCCGGAGGCGGTGGATCAAGACCAGCGAGTTAGATCAGAGTTTCCGAGCTTAGATCGGCCAGAATTCACCGGCGAAGTCTCGGTGCTCACCGGAGTAAAAATCGGCGATCGCGTGGGAAAAACTGATCGGATCGGGGGTTTTTATAGCCGGGGAAGGGCGGTGGGTCTGTTGTGATCGAGTTGGAGTCCGCTGGGACCAGAATTTAAGCGGCGAGACAGGTTTCCCGATCGATTAAGATCGCGCGCGCTCGGGGGGAAAAATCCGGGGTCGGCGCGAGCGAGGTTGGGGATGACAGGTGGGTCCCCCCCGTCGGTGAGAGGCAGCGCGGCGCGCGCGGGGCGGGCTGGCGCGGGAGTAGCTGGGCCGGCTGGCGGGTTTCGGCCCACTGGCCAGTTTTTTCCCGTTTTCCTTTTTCTTTTTCCATTTCTTTTCTGTTTTGAGTATAATTTGAATTCCAGTTTGAATTTGAATTTTTGCAAAACATGCAACACGTCCAAAAATTTTTAAATTCCCCTCTGAACATGGTTTTGGGTTTTAAATCAAAATTTGGGGTGTTACAGCTCTACCCCCCTTAAAAGAAATCTCGTCCTCGAGATTGGTGTTTCTAAGAAAACAATTCCGGAAATTGTGCCTTAAGTTCATCTTCCCGTTCCCAGGTGGCTTCCTCTTCTGAGTGATGCTTCCACTGCACCTTGCACATCCGGATTCTTTTATTTCTGGTGAGGCGTTCCATTGTCTCCAAAATCTTGTATGGTTGCTCGGCATAAGACAAATCTTCAGCTACATCCACTTCATTCATGGGTAACACCTCTTCAGGCGTCCTCAGACATTTCTTGAGTTGTGACACATGGAATACATCGTGCACGTCTGATAGATGAACCGGTAACTCTAGTTGGTACGCCACTTCGCCTTTCCTTTCCAAAACCTGAAAGGGTCCGATGTATCGAGGTGACAACTTCCCTTTCACCTTGAACCGACGAAGCCCTCTGATAGGGGACACCTTGAGATAAACATAGTCTCCCACGTTGAAAACGAGCTCTCTTCTTCGTACATCAGCATAACTCTTCTGACGTGTTTGTGCTATTCTCAAGTTTTTGCGAATCTCCCTCACCTTCGCCTCGGCTTCTTGTAGCACTTCTGGACCAAATACTTTACTTTCTCCTGTTTGGTTCCAAAATAGGGGAGTTCTGCACTTCCTTCCATACAAAGCTTCAAACGGTGACATTTTCATACTAGCTTGATAGCTGTTGTTATAGGAAAACTCCGCATACGGTAAGTTCTTGTCCCAACTCCTATTGTTTTTGAGTGCACATGCCCTTAACATATCTTCAAGGATCTGATTGGTTCTCTCCGTCTGCCCGTCAGTTTGGGGATGATAGGCAGAGCTGAAATTCAGATGGGTTCCCATAGTTTCATGCAACTTCTGCCAAAACCTCGAGGTGAACTGTGTCCCTCGGTCCGACACTATCTTCTTTGGCACTCCATGGTAACACACAATCCTTGACATGTACAATTCTGCTAATTTGGATCCGCTGTAGCTTTCTTTCACAGGGATGAAATGAGCTACCTTGGTTAGCCTATCAATAATGACCCATATTGAATCATACCCAGATTGGGTCCTAGGCAATCCCACGACAAAATCCATGCTGATTTCTTCCCACTTCCATTCAGGTACTTTGAGTGGTTGCAATAATCCCGCGGGTCGTTGATGTTCGGCTTTCACCAACTGGCATGTGTCACATAGGGCAACATGTTCCGCGACATCTCGCTTCATGCCATACCACCAATACCTGCTTTTGAGGTCCTGGTACATCTTCGTACTCCCAGGATGAATGGAATAGTCGGAATCGTGAGCCTCCTTCAAAATTAATTCACGGATCTCCTTTACTTCTGGCACACAGATCCTTTTCCCGTGCCACACCGTTCCCTGTTCATCCTCTCTAAAACCAGGAGCTTTATTTTCCTTAATGAGCTGTCTGATCTCTTGTATCTTCTCATCATTCTTTTGGCCCTCGCGTATGTCTTGCTCGAGTGTGGAGTCCACTTCCATGGTGATGGCTTCACCACTATTTACTAGACATAGATTGAGTCTTATAACCTCGTCCTTCAATTCTGCAGGCATGTCCTTCAAGCTCAACTTATTGACCTGCACTTTCCGACTCAAAGCATCAGCCATGGCTTTTGCTTTCCCGGGATGATAGTTGATGCCTATATCAAAGTCATTGATTAGCTCTAACCATCTCCTTTGTCTGAGGTTGAGATCTGGCTGTGTGAATATGTACTTCAAACTCTTATGATCCGTATATATCTCTGTCCTCTTCCCCATCAAATAGTGCCGCCAAATTTTCAACGCGTGTACCACTGCGGCTAGTTCTAGGTCATGTGTAGGATAGTTCTTCTCGTGCTTCCGAAGCTGCCGGGATGCATAAGCCACGACATGTCCTTCTTGCATGAGAACACATCCCAACCCATTTCCAGAGGCATCGCAGTACACTGTGAAATTCTTCTGCATATCTGGCATAACCAGCACTGGGGCTGTTGTCAATCTCTTCTTTAGCTCCTGAAAGCTTGTCTCGCACTGTGGCGTCCAGGTGAATGTGATTCCCTTCTCCAACAGTTTGGTGAGAGGTCTCGAGATCTTGGAGAATTCCTCAATAAACTGTCGATAGTATCCAGCCAATCCCAAAAAGCTTCGAACTTCCCCGACATTTTCAGGGGTTTTCCACTTCTGGATATCCTCGATTTTGGCGGGATCTACGGAGATTCCTCCCTCCGAGATTATATGTCCTAAAAAGGGAACTCTCTTCAGCCAAAACTCACACTTGCTCAACTTGGCATATAGTTGGTGTTCTCTCAACCTCTGTAACACCAACCTTAGATGTTTCTCATGTTCTTCTTCATCTTTGGAGAAGATGAGAATATCATCTATGAAAACCACCACAAATTTGTCCAGATATTCCATGAATACCTTGTTCATGAGGTACATGAAATATGCCGGGGCATTGGTTAGCCCAAAAGGCATGACAGTGTATTCATACAGTCCGTACCGAGATACGAAAGCTGTCTTCGGAATATCAGATTGCCTTATCTTGAGTTGGTGGTATCCCGACCTGAGATCAATTTTCGAGAACACACAAGCTCCCCTCAACTGATCAAACAAGTCTTCAATGCGAGGCAATGGGTACTTGTTTTTGATGGTTACCTCATTCAAGGCACGGTAATCCACGCATAACCTTTGGGTTCCGTCTTTCTTAGGCACAAATATCACCGGAGCTCCCCATGGTGAGGAACTAGGGCGAACATACCCCTTCTCCGTCAATTCTCTCAAATGATCCTTGAGCTCTTCTAGCTGCTTGGAGTCCATTCGATAAGGTCTCTTGTATATCGGGGCTGTTCCCGGTACTAGTTCAATTGCGAACTCCACGTCACGGTCAGGAGGCATACCTGGCAATTCCTCCGGAAAAACATCTGGATATTCCCTGATGGTCCTGATTTCCTCAACTTTCACCTCCACTTGATTTAATTTGATGTCCCTCCTAGGCTCGTGTATTGTTATGAACTTTACTCTGGTACCACTGGGGTGAGTTAATTCCACCGTTCTGGTCGAACAATGGATGATTCCTTTATGTTTGGTCAACCAATCCATACCCAAAATAATATCTATCCCTTGTGAATCTATCACTATGAGGTTAGCCGTAAATACTACCCCATTAATGTCTAGGTTCACTTTGGGACACACTTGTCTTGTCCTTATTTCTCCACCTGGAGAGTTTACCGCTAGCATATGGTTCATTTGTGTGGTTGCTAAGTCATGCTTCTTAACAAACCCTTTAGCAATGAACGAGTGGGTAGCACCAGAATCAAACAGCAGAGTTGCAAGGTGTAAATTGGCAGGAAACTTACCAACTACCACGTCGGGTGCCTCTTGTGCTTCCTCCATAGTGATGTGGTTCACCCGTCCTCTCACTACATTCTACTGTTGTGGCGGAGCAGGCTTCTTCTTTGGGCATTTATGGGCGTAGTGCCCCACTTCACCACAGCTGAAACATTGCACCCCAATCTTAGATGTTTGGCCCTTGTTGTCTTGGGGTTGGTTTGGGGGTCCTTGCACTGCTGGTCGAGGTGGATATGCGGGGCGAGGCTGCTGCACAAACTGACGTGGCGGCTGTGCTGGTGCTGCGGGTGGCCTGTAGTTTGGGTTGTACCCTCTTGGTGCTGAATAGGGTACCGCAGCACGGCTCGTCTGCCCCGTAGGTTGCTGCATCATACGTGGGCGGGTGTTGCTCCCTGAGGCCTGATGTGACCACCCGGCCTTCCTCTTATTCTCATTTTCCAGGGCCTTTAGCTTCCTTTCTACCACAAATGCTCTGTCCACCATCTTTTGGAAGCTTTCATACTCATTGGAGGACATTGCACACTGCATCTCTGCGGTAAGTCCTTCCACGAAACAATCTTGTTTCTGCTCATCAGTCTCTATGTCTCGTGGAGCATAACGGGATAGTTGAGTAAATTTAGTGAGGTATTCCCTCACCGTCATGTTTCCCTGCTGCAGTCCCAAAAACTCCTTCCTCTTGTTTTTGAGTTCACCTCTTGGGATGTAGTGGTTGCGGAAGCTACGCTTGAACTCTTCCCAAGTGATGTTCTCAGGGTCATGATGGGCGGCCACGTAGGCGGTCCACCAATCAGCAGCAGGTCCCTGCAATTGATGAGAGGCAAACAGCACCCTCTCATACCCTTGGCATTGTATGATCCTCATCTTGCTTTCAATAGTCTTCAGCCAATCATCTGCCTCCAGAGGTTCAGCAGCACTTGCAAACTTTGGAGGTTGAGTTCCTAGAAACTCACTCAACTTTGGTTGGCGTGGTGCCGCTTGTGGAGGTGGAACTTGATGCAAGTTGGCCACCACTTGAGTCAAGTTCTGGATAAGCTGATTTTGATTCTCCAGCATTTGGTGGAGAGGATCAACTTCTTCACGGCGACCACCCCTTTCCTGGCCTCCAGAAAGATGAGGGTTGCATGCCTCATCATTGTTGTTGGCGGGGTTGGCAGCACGTCCTTTTCCTCTTCCGGCCATCTGGCAGAATCAACAAATGTTAATTTTGATACCGTTTAGTATCATCTTACTACTTTCATTTGTTGGTACTTTAAGGTGTTGAGGCTTTGTTAAAATTTTACGAGGGTTTATATCTCACACCAAATAAATGCACTATTATTTCTTGTGGGTTCACACACCAAAGCAAAACAATCTGAAGACGAGGCTGTGGACAATTGCTCATGGCTTCCACAACTCACGTCACACACCAACCATTATCACACCATTAACTACGTCACGACTCGACTACTCGACCTCTTGCTAGCTAGGGGAAAGACTCTACACTACTCGTCCTCTTGAGCTGGCTCCTCAGGATCTTCCTCCTCATTTCGGCTACCTTCTGACTCTGCTTTGGGTGGGGAGGCTGCTGGTGGAGAAGTGCGACGACGCCTGATTGCTCGGCGATCCGGGGAGTCAGGAGTCCATGGATCACTAACAGTGACACACAGTTCATTCCCATCTCCTCTTTCTCTCGCCTTTAAGCAAGCTCGCAGCAATGCCTCCGTTTCCTTCAGGGTGTCTCGGACATCCTGAAGCTCTTGTTGACACTCCTGCAGTCGAGTGCTGAGCATAGCAGCATCCTCCAAGCACAAGTCCATGTGCTCATGGGAAGTCCCTTGCTGCACCGGTGGGTACTTGTATTCCGTGGTACCACTCTCACGTTGGAGGACATACATGTACTCAGTTTTGTCCAAGTGGCGACGATAGATGTGACTCTGGCAGGTGATGGCCTCCCAGATGACATCTTTCTCCGCGTCAACTTGTGTTGCTCGACAAGCTGGAGAGTGGTGAATCTTAAGCAGCTGATTCTCGTGTATAATCCTCATCTCCGAACTCCATTCTTCCCTCTTCTCACGGATGGTCCTGGTGGAGTTATAGTGGATGATTAGCTTGCCCGTATTGCCGGCGGCTTCGAGCATACGCCGAAGACGGCGCAACAAATCTCCTACTGCCAATCCATAGGAAAGGTACGTCACTGGACGACTCTCCTCTCTTTCGGCAAGGGCAACTACGGGAACTCTCCCTCCTGTGGACTTACGAGCGGTGCAAATCATGCGAACCATCTAAAACAAAAGAATTTAAAATTAGGTTAGATAAATTCTCAAACAAAAATCCTATTTTGAATGAAAGTTGGGGTAAGATGAAGAAAATGACTCCTTTAATAACACTTTTCCACCCACACCTTGGAAAATAGTTTTTAAGAAAATAAGGCCCTTAAATATGTCCATTTCTACCTAGGTCCACGTTCCTACGGGCAACCTTGGCTCTGATACCACCTCTGTCACACCCGGTTTTTCCGAAGAAACAACCAAGTGAATATCACATGTATGCCAGGATCATTTTCTCATACATGTGATAACAAATAGTGAAGCATCATTTATTACAAGCCAGGTGTCGAATATAAGTAAGTCTTACATAGTAAATGTCTCGATGGACAATAATAAGTTTATCACAAGTAAATAAACTAGCAGCGGAATATTATTCTTTAGGGCTCCATCACAGACGTTGCCCGGGGGTCTTCATGAACCTAAAAACCTTCCTCGAGTCCAAAATCTTGGTCATTATACACCACCTCATTATCTTGACCTGAGCAGCAATATAAACCAACAAATATGCAAGGTTGAGTACCAATGGTACTCAGCAAGTGTGGGAAAATTATATCATGCATGGCTAGAACAAGGAGAGGTTGAACTCATGGTTAAAGCACTACGCAATTAATACCTATCACCTTAGCTTATTAAGCACCTACATTACTACACAGGTGAAATGGTCCCAATCTCCCATCCCATCATCATAATCCAATAACCATAACATCATTTCCAATGTTAAGCTCCCCGCTTAACTTCCAAAACCATCAATCCTCTAATCATGAATAAGTCCAGGCCGCTCTTAACCGTGAGCACGGCTGTTAGGACAGTTTTGACTCTGCAGAGTTTGTACCACTGTACCCACATGTAGTGATTTCATCCCCCGTTGCCGGGTGGACTAAAAGAACCTCCATTATGCCAGTGGCTACGATCCACATTCACACTTCCCAGGTGTGCAGCCAGGAGATCACTACGAAGCCTTTACAAAGGGATTCCCGACGAGTGTGGGCCCACTGAGGTTTCACCCCTAACAGCATACAAGAGGCTCCAACCCCGCTGCAGTGGCCCCCTCTTGAACCTTGCGGTTCATATGGTAGTCCAGCTGACACCTACTCCCCGCACCATCCAACACACCCATACTACGCCGGGGATACACCTAATTAATTGGCTAAGCTGCCCCATCTCAGCATGTGGTTGGCACTGTAAAGCCGGGTTACATGCTCCATGAACCGGTCCTTAGGATCCAGGCAAGTACTAAACACAAACCCAAGTCTCGTGCACCCAGCACACAACCAAAACATCCAACTTGCCTTGATCCCTACCTCTACATAACTCACAATGTCTCATTCAAGAGTATGGTATAATAAACTGATGATCTCATGTCCCAAATATCCCATTCTAAGCATGGCTAAGCATATGCATGGAAATAAATGACGTGACAAAATAAATCCCAACCCAAGCTACAAGGAAACAAGGTAATGCAATTCTAGGGAAACTTTCCTAGCATGGGTTTCATATTTCATTTGACAATGCAAATAATTATATCTACACATCCTAGCATAGGATCAAAGTGGTCAAGGACACTTGCCTCCTTCTTGCTGCTCTTGAAATGGGTAGTCCTGATCTTGGAAAGGGTTAACTTGCTCTTGAACAGGTTCTACTTCATACCATCACATATAGCAAAAGAAAAACAACAATCATAAGACATAGTTCACACTTCTACTTTATACAAACCACACATTCACATTTATGAAATTCATTCACCATTATATGTGTTGTGTTTCAGTTTTAAATAAATTCCTTATATTAAACTACCAAGTATGTATGGAAAGTATTTTTCTTCTCCATATGTGCCTTTACAACTTCTATCAACACTAAACTGAACTCTTTGGATTTTAGAAACTCCATTTATCATTTACTAGTTGCTATATTTTCAGATTTATATTCCTATACATAATTGTGTATTTTATTATTAAATTAGTAATACACATCACCTAAACAGAATAGGTTCTGGTCCTAAATAATTTAAAATCATATTTTGACCTTGGCTTCTGATGTAGACCATTTCATAATTATTTTCCCTATTTTTCTATAACTATTCTTTACTTAAAAATGTGTCCCTATACTAATAAATGTGAATAATAGATGAAACAGATTTATTTCAGCCCAAAAATATACTTTTATCTCACTTCAAAGTTTTCTAAGTACTGAGAAAGTTTTTAATTAATTTTGACAATTATGTTTGTCCCCCCCCTTTTTAATTTTTAAACACTAGTTACATATTCAATTTTCTAAATTAAATACTAAACAGGGTTAAAATAATAAACTCACCCCATTACAGGGTCTATAATATTATTTTCATAATTTTCAGGGGTCTAGCTACACTTATCAGAGGTGTTTTTCCTAATTTCTATTAAGTCCAGGGGCTAAAACTGATTTTTAAATGAATTTACATGATTTTCTGGAGTTCCAGGGGCTAGATCTGAAGTTTCCGGGGCTAGCTCTCAATTCCAGAGAACCCCAGGGGGTAGCACGTAAGAACTCCAGTCTTTATAATGTGGGGTTGACGTGGACCGTCCGATTTTAAAC
This sequence comes from Neostapfia colusana, assembly GCA_030760725.1. Classification (NCBI taxonomy): domain Eukaryota; kingdom Viridiplantae; phylum Streptophyta; class Magnoliopsida; order Poales; family Poaceae; genus Neostapfia; species Neostapfia colusana. Next base: position 18,710,683 of record JASWHV010000003.1, read on the forward strand.
CGACGGCTGAGATTATAACATCGAACCGGTACGCGGGGTTTTAAAGTCTACCGTGCGATTTAAAATAAACGGCGCACAAGCGGCCACGTCGCTCTGATCGAGCGCGGGCGGCGCTGCCGGCGGCGCACGGCGGCGGGAAGCGGCGATCTCGCCGGAAAGTTTCGGATCCTCGAGAATTCTGCCTAGAACTGTGATCTTATGGCCTAGATCGGTAGAGGGGAGGTCAGGGATCTCACCTCGGGGGTTTTCTTGAGCTCGGGAGTCCTGGAAAGTGATCGGCGGCGAGGTCCGAGGCAAAACCACGGCGAAGCTCGTCGGCGCTACGTTTACACCGTAAGTCTTCGGGTTTTCTGCACCTGCAAAGTTCCCCGGAGGCGGTGGATCAAGACCAGCGAGTTAGATCAGAGTTTCCGAGCTTAGATCGGCCAGAATTCACCGGCGAAGTCTCGGTGCTCACCGGAGTAAAAATCGGCGATCGCGTGGGAAAAACTGATCGGATCGGGGGTTTTTATAGCCGGGGAAGGGCGGTGGGTCTGTTGTGATCGAGTTGGAGTCCGCTGGGACCAGAATTCAGGCGGCGAGACAGGTTTCCCGATCGGTTAAGATCGCGCGCGCTCGGGGGGGAAAATCCGGGGTCGGCGCGAGCGAGGTTGGGGATGACAGGTGGGTCCCCCCGTCGGTGAGAGGCAGCGCGGCGCGCGCGGGGCGGGCTGGCGCGGGAGTAGCTGGGCCGGCTGGCGGGTTTCGGCCCACTGGCCAGTTTTTTCCCGTTTTCCTTTTTCTTTTTCCATTTCTTTTCTGTTTTGAGTATAATTTGAATTCCAGTTTGAATTTGAATTTTTGCAAAACATGCAACACATCCAAAAAATTTTAAATTCCCCTCTGAACATGGTTTTGGGTTTTGAATCAAAATTTGGGGTGTTACATGGCGGTAGAGGGGGATCTCTACCGACGCGGCGCCAACCACATCCTATTGCGGTGCATAACCCAGGGGGAAGGCTGCGACTTGCTCGCTGAGATCCATGGAGGCGAAGGTGGGTGTCGAAGTGTTCAGTCGACACTTCCCCCGGGCCTGCACTGTGCAGCCCGCGGAGGTTCTTTTTTCGGCGGGGTTAGTTCCTAGCGGAGAGCTTGCGCAGATGGACGAGTTAGTAAGAGCTTGACACGGTGAGTTTTACATGGTTCAGGCTTCCGGAGCGTAAAACCCTACGTCCACGGCGAGCTATGGAGCTCGCTGTATTGCTTGCTGCTCAGGGCCGGAGTCCTGAGCTTGGGAGTGAGTTACAGCTTGAGAGTGTAAGGCTAGCGTATAAGTTGTAGAGTGCGAACCCCTGCTATCGTCGCCTACCCGAGCCTTTTATAGTCCAAGACTCGGGCGGCTTACAAGGGGAGCCGGGACCCGACAGGTGGTCCCGGGAAGATTGTCTATTATCTACCGTATCTGCAGTTATGCCGGTAGTTGTCTCTGGTCGAAGGCTTCTGAGTCTTCATCTTGCCGCCCTGCCCATGCCGCATGCTAGTCGTAGTGGTTGATGACGGCGCAGGCGGCATGGGATGTCTTGTCGCGGTGTTTATTAGCTGGCAGGTTCTGACACCACGCGCCAGTCTGTGATGTGACTGGGCGCAACAGCACCTGACAAAGGCGTGCTCCGCGTCTCCGCATCTTGGGAAGACGCGGGCCTTGAATACCTTGTACGGGCAAGGTATGGGGCGTCTTTACGCCCGCTGCCTTTCTCTCGGGGGCAGGCAGCACCATTCTTCTGGCCACGTGGCGGGCCCGGAGCCCTTCTCTGAGGAGAGGAGGGTCCGGCCTGCGGGGCACGTGGAGCCTCCGGACCTCTCCCCGCGGAGGGGGAGGCTCGGCTTCTGTCAGCCACGTGGCGGGCCCGGAGCCCTCCTCTGAGGAGAGGGAGGTCCGGCCCCGCTGGACGCGTGGCGCCTCCGGACCTCTCTCCCGCGGAGGGGGAGGTCCGGCTTCTGTATGCCACGTGGCGGGCCCGGAGCTCTTCTCTGAGGAGAGGGAGCTCCGGCCCTGCAGGACGCGTGGCGCCTTCGGAGCTCTCGCTGCAGAGAAGGGTGAGTTCCTTAGGCATTTCTTCCTGTGCGCGGGGGTACCCCATATCTCAGGTACCGACAGTGGCCCCCGGGCCCATCTCGGGGGAGATAGCGAGCCCGAGGTGGGACCTCCGTCTCTTCCGATCCGCGCACTTTCTCTAAGTCCCGAATTGACCGCTGCTGGAGCACGAACGGCTGCGGGATCGTGGGAGCGTGCGCTCTCTTGATGGTTGCTTTTACTGCGGCGGTTCCCAAGACTACCACTTCTGCACGTTGCGGCTCTTTCTTCGGGAACCGCCGAAGTGCCTTGCCGGCTTGTCTTCTGGGGCGTCTGACTCCTTGACCCACCGCTTCAGTTGGGCGGCTTGGGTCCACCTTTCATCGGCGCCAGGTCTTGGAGCCAACGAGGTCGCCGATGCGATGTTTCCGGAGGTTTTCGAATTACCTCGAACCATCCCTGGAAAGTTTTGAAAGGGGATCTCACCCGCATCGCGGCTTCCCTTCGCATTGCGCTCGTACTTCCCTTGAACTCTTGCGCCCCGGCTTTCTTGCCCTTGCGCCCTCTTTCGCCATGGCTTCCAACTTGCTCCCGACGCGCCTCGTTCGTTCTTCCGAGCTCGGGCCAGTGCGCAGGCTTCTGGGCTGGCGCTCAGAAGAGCAGAAACATCGGCTTCGCCAAGGATCTCTCCCCCTGGTCCTGGAAAAGGGGGAGATAGTCTTCTTCACCGCTTATGCTCTGGCGGGGTTCGTTCCGCCAATTTCTTCCTTCTTTGTCACCCTGCTGGAGACATATGGTCTCCAGCTCCACCATCTTTCCCCCAACTCCTTCGCTATGGCTGCTGTTTTTGTCCACTTCTGTGAGATGTTCGTGGGGGTGCACGCCTCCGTGACACTCTTCCGCCACTTCTTTGTGCTGCGGACGACTGGGCGCGGCTCAAAGACTCAGATGGGGGCATACTACTTCCAGCATCGCTGCAAGGACCCCAAGGCCTCCGGATACCTTCTGCCCTTCAGCGCATCAAGGTGGGAAAACTGGAGGGAGAGCTGGGTGGTAGTGCAGACCGACGAGCACGATCGCCTACAACTCCCAACCGCCAGCCCAACCACCGATCGCCGCTTCTGGGAGGAGATCCCTGAGCTGGAGCAGGAGTACTCCCCGGTCTTGGAGCGGATCCGGTTCTTGGCCAACGAGGGGCTGACGTCTCTAATGGTGCTGATGGACTTTATATCACGCCGTATTGCACCCTTGCAGCAGCGTAGCCGCCCAGCGTGGTACTACACCGGCGAGCAGGACTGTACCAGGCTGGAGAGGGGCCCCGGCTCTGACCCTTCCGACGAGGAGCTGAACGAGATGGTGAGCAAGGTGAGCGGTGACTACATTCCCAGTGGCGACCCCGCCCTTCCGCCCTCTGCCACCCCCTCTTCTTGGAGCCTCAGAGGAGGTCAGAGCTCCTGCGGAAGATGCCGAACCTTGACGACATCGGGATCGCCGTCCGGCAGGTCGGGGATGCCTTCCGGGGTATCACCATTCCAGGAATCGAGCACTCCGGGTCAGGGCATGAGGCATCCGCTGCTGTCAAACCCTCCCCCAGAGCCGACGGAACCCAAGCCGCCGACAAAGGGAAAGGAAAGGAACCGGCCCCCGGGCATCTAGAGAAGAAACGCGCCCGGTCTCCTCCGAGGGCGCCGCCTGTGCCGAGTCAGGGTGCCGGAGCTACTTTGCTCCCATCTCCCGGGGGTGCTGGTCCATCGGGTGGCGACCCGAAGAGGCCCCGAGTGTCCCTCCCCGGCGGGTCTCTCCCCAGACAGCGGCCGTCCGAATCAGCCCAAGTACCTCGCCATCCTTCCTCAAGCGGAGGGGCTCCCAGGACGGATATTGGTGGGGCGACGCCGGCGAGTGTGCCGGGGATCCAGGCGTCCCATTCCGCGACCGTTCCAGCCGCTGGTCCCGGCGATTCAGCTATAGCCCAGAGGCCAGTGCTGCAAGCCCGTTGGAGCGCTCATGCCGCCCAGTAAGTGTTGCTCTTTCTGGCTTGTAGGAGCAGAGCTCTTGTCTCTTCTCTTATTCTGAGGGCTTCCTCCTGTTGTAGGGACCGACCAGCTGCCGGGGGCGGCCCTCTTATCCGACAGCCTTCAACCGACGGAAGCTCCGCGCCTCAGCATCTGGGGCCCGTGGTGGCTCCCATGGCCCCCAAATCGATGGGGGCACCCTCTGCGCCAGCGGGTTCATTCTCCGCGGTGGCCGCATCTGCTCCTACCCGCCCTCCTTCACCAGTCCAGAAGTCCAGTCTTGAGACCGGGAGGGCTGCTGTAGGTGCGCCTGCTGGCCCCCTGGCCTCCTTAGGACAGCGCCCCACCCTGGCTGTTGAGGCGCCGGCGCCTCCGCCGGTCTTAGACTCGTCAGGGGGGTCCAGCGGCGCAACACCTGTCCCCCCTGCTCCGGCGCCCGTGTGGGACGCCTTGGGGCGTGTCCAGACCAGCGCCCGGCAGCTCCAATCTGCCTTTGAGCAGGAGCGGAGGGCATTGGCTGGCGAGAGGGAACGCCTTCTCAGCTGGCAGCAGCGGGCCCGGGAGGCTAAGGCGGACCTTGACTCGAGGCAGTCAAGGCTTGAGGCCATGAGTGCTCTGCTTGGCACTCAGAAGAAGGCCATTAGCCGCTTGGAGTCAGAGGCCCAGCGGGTTCGTGCCACCTACCGCGAGGCTTTGGCCCAAGCTGAAGCCAAAGCCAAGGAGTGTTCCGCCGCCGCGGAGGAGTTGCAGCTGCAGGTGGCCCGTCGAGAGCGCGCCGTCGCTGATCGGAAACGTGCCGCTGCGGCCGAGGAGGAAAAGACCACCGCCCGGCTGAGGGCCAAGGTCGAGAAGCTAAGGGCTCGGTCCGAGGAGCTGGAGCTCCGTGAGTCGGCTGTCGCCGCGAGGGAGGAGCAGTTCTCCAAGGTGCGCCAGGCGGCGACGGATCACGAGCTGGCGGCTCGCCAAGAGGTAGAGAAGCTCCAGTCCTTGCGGACTGCCGAGGCCCAGGCAGTCTAGTGCTTCATTGCCAAGGTGGGGTCCGCCTTGGCTCCTCTTGGTTTCAGCTCTGTGCAGGTGGAGGCTCCGGCGCGGCCGATGTCCGAAGCGATCCCGGCCCTTGAGTCTATCGGCGACGAGCTAGGTCGGCTCGAATCAGTGATCGCCGACGAGCTGGAAGCGGAAGGTCGGGGCCTTGCGAAGGAGGTTGCTATGCACGTTCTGTCATGCTTCCTTAGCCGAGACCCTTCCTTTTCTCTGGGGCCGGTTCATCTAGGACCCGTCGTCGATCGGGAGGAAGCTGCCAGGGCCGAAGTCGAGGACTTAGCTGCCCTCGTGGCCTCTAGGTTTCATCGGGAGTCCGGCGACTCTTAGGCATCTGCCCCCATGGCCACAAGGCCCTGTATTCCTTTTTTATTTTTGTTGAGTCTGTAGCCCAGCTTGTGGAGCCTTCGTATGGACAGACTCCTGTTTCTTTTTGTGTCTGCATGTCCTAGTCTTCTTCTTGGCTTTTCCTGGCCCAGTCCTTAGCTCCGCAAGGACTCGGAGGCCTTGACCAATCTCGAAGCTCTGCATAGACACCTTCTCCAGGTCCTCACTGTATACTAAGGGTTCCGGAGGTCTCCAGGACCCGCCCCACGAGATCGGAGGAGGGTCCGGGCCTGTTGGTCACGTGGCGGGCCCGGAGCTCCCGCCTGAGGGGAGGTCCGGGCTTGCGGGGCACGTGGAGTCCTCGGGCCTCTCCCGCAGAGGGGGGGGGGAGGTCCGACTTCTGTAGACCACGCGGCGGGCCTGGAGCTCCCCTCAAGGAGGTGGAAGGTCTGGCCCTGCTGGACACATGGGACCTTCGGGCCTCGCCCCTGTGAGGTCTAGTTCTTTGATCTTACCTTAGGGTTTCGGTCTTGCGCGATCCCGTAGCGGCCCCCTGGTAGGTGCGTTCCATTGGATGGATGTGCCTACCATACTCCTGCGGGGAGCTGAGGCCGAGAGGTCCTGCACACAAGTAAGGAAAACGTAATTCTCCTTGGGGGCTCCCCCCTCTATCTCTTAGTCTTATCTGGCTTACGGTCCCCGTCCACTTATACGGTGCTTGGGAACTACCGTGCGCGAAGTGCCGGGGGCTTGGGGCCCCCCTGGCTCTCGGCCGGTACCTCCCACGCAACCGCCTTTGGCAGGGCAGCAAATGCCGACTAAAGATGAGAATGAGAAGAGGGAGTTGAACGCATGGTGAGCACGCGCTAGCAGGGTAATCATAAAAATTTAATAAGTAAATTAAATAAGTACCAAAGAAGAGCAACGTAGGACAGGTTTCTTTTCATATAAATTTCCATAGGGGGAAGGCGGGCCGAATATGTAGGCCACGACCCGCCTCAAGGGAAGCAAGACTCTACGCGCTTCGGGTCGGAACCAGGCGAAGCTGAACGTAGTCCTGGACCGTCCCTTGAGGCTTAGCTGCTCCAAGCACTGTTCCTGGACTTTTATGGAATTTATTATAAAAAGAAGGGTCTGTCCTATTGTTGCCCTAGGGGTAGAACTTACAGTGGCGTTCTGTGTTTTGAAGGTTCGGGAGCGGGTCCCTATCTTCGGTTCTGGGGAATGGTCCCAGGCCCAGGATGTCCAGCCTTAGTATGGCAAATGGCCATGTGGGCTGGATCATCTGTACCGTCCAAGCCGGTGTATGGATCTGCTTGGCGTGGAACAGGCACGCCTGGCAGCTCTCGACCAGCTCGACGGCATCCTGGAGTGTTGCCGGCTAGTAGAAGCCATGCCGAAAGGCTTTACCGACAAGCGTGCGTGAGGAAGAGTGACTCCCACATTCGCCTCCATGGATATCAGCGAACAAGTCGCAGCCTTCCCCCTGGGTTATGCACCGCAATAGGATGTGGTTGGCGCCACGTCGGTAGAGATCCCCCTCTACCGCCATGTGTCTCTTAGCCATACGCACAATCTGTTCAGCGGATACACGTTCATCAGGGAGGATATTGTCTTTCAAGTAGTCCTGGACCTCCGTGATCCATGCATCGGGTCTGACTTGAGCATCTGGATCTTGAGCGCTGGGTTGCACGGAGTCCCCAGTGACGCTTATGATCCTTGGCGGCGTCCATGGCCGCCGGGACCGCCAGCTTCGAGGTGCTGGTCTAGCCCCCTTCGCCCGGCTCGGCGGGCCGGGCTGTGGGCCGTGGCAACGTCCCCTCGAAGCCCCCTTCAGGCACAGTGGCTCCGGTGGGGGTCTTCGTTGAAAGGTCGTCAGCTGCGGCCTTGCTAGCGCTCGGTACGTGGTGCAGGTCCAAGGCGAGGAGGTCTGTCTCCACCATCTTGGTTGATAACCAGACTGGGAGTTGCCCTGAGCCAACGACTAGCAAGGAGGATGAGTACTTCATACTTTGCTATGTTGTTGGCTGCCTTGGAATTTAAACGCACCACATACCCAGACTGCCCCCCCCCCCCCCCGATGGCGTGAGGAACAGTACGCTAGCACCGGCCCCCTGCTTTCGCAAGGAGCCGTCGACGAGCAGCACTTAGTAAGGCCTGGTGAAGGCCAGGGCTCAGGGTCCTGGTTCACCGTCTTCGTGGCCCCCTGAGCATGCGTCTACTTCAGCCACAAGTCAGCTAGTGCTCGGCTGATGTCTGCATGACGGGAAAGGGGGCCTAGGTCAAACTTCAGTAGCTCCGCCGCCCATTTGGCGGCATTGTCCGTCGCGTGGGGGCTGTGGAGGATAGCTTTCAGCCTGGGGAGACCGCCGGGTGCTTGATACTCGGAGATCCCCAGGCTGCCTTGGACCTTCCGGGAAGCTCCGCTGATGTCCCGGGAGCTCCGGAGGGTCTCGTTGGGCGTCCGGGAGGTCCTGTTGGGCCTCCGGGGGGGGGGTCCCGTTGCACCTTCGGGAGTTCCCTCTGGTCCTCCGGGAGGTTGTGTCGGGGATCCGAGGTCCGGTTTGGGCCTCCGGGGTTTCTTGGTACTTGTTTCTTGGCAGCGAAACAGGTTACGGTGGTATGGGGTCCAGCCACTCTGCGGTGAGGACCACACTCACTTCTGCAGCCATCGCCGTGATGCAGAGCAGGAGATGCTCTTCGGGCTCGGGGGCTCCTATTACGGGCGGGGCCGGATTTACGTAGGGGCTTTAGAGAAGCTTTGCTTTGCTAACCCCGGCATACACCGACTCGGCGCAGCTAGGGATCCCGCGAATTTCTGGTCTTCGCGCCAATGGCTTTGACCCTCTCTGGGTTAGCCTCAACTCCTCGGCATGAGGCCAGGTATTCTAAGGGTTTTCCAGAGGGTATACTAAGCTAACATTTGTCGGACGGACGAAGACTAAGGCCAGGTTATCTAGTAGGGACGAACCCTGTCTGATCTTGACAATTAATGCCTTCGACACACACCCCAACTGAGTCTCCATTAGCTCTCCTAAGGTCTTGTGCATTGCACGTACGAAGGTAGGGAGAGCATTCCTTAGGTCATAAGGCATAGGGGCATAACAGTACAGGGCGACTACTGTGGTAAAGGGTGCCCTTCAACTTCCCCAGAGACAGGGGTCTGGTGGGAACCCTAGTAAGCATTTAGGAAGCACAGCATATCACAGCCTGCCATCGAGTCTACTATTTGGTCTATCATAGGGAGAGAAAATAGGTCTTTAGGGCATGCCTTATTGAGGCTGGTGTAGTCGATGCGCTTCCGGAGCTTCTCGCCGGCCTTCGGGACGACAACATGGTTCGCCAAGCACCGGGGGTGGCGGACTTTCCGTCCTGTCGGACTGGCTGGACGTCGGAAAAGACCTTTAAATAGTGCTCAATCACCTCCCTAGGGATCTCTGGCCTCCGCGACGGCTGTCATGCAGCACATCGACATTGTGCCGGAGGGGGGCAACGAGCGCGCCTTCCTATTTGCTATCCAGGCCCCCGGCTACCCGGGTGGTCTGGGTGGCATCGGCGCTGATTCGGACGAGCCTTGTGGGGACGTCGTCCTCATCGAGGGGTTGCACGCGGGGTGCTGTGGTAGAGGCACGGTGGCGTGCACTTGGGTGGAGCTGGTTTGGTTCTGCACTGCCGAGGGTTGGCGCTCTAGTTGCTGTAAGCACCTGAAGCTTTTCCAAGGCTAACACTGCGGCAGCACGGTCTCCACAAACCTTGAGGACGCCTGTTGGTGTAGACATCTTCAAGACAAGGTAGCCGTAGTGGGCTACTGCCATGAATCGGTACAGGGCTGGCCTGCCGATTATGGCGTTGAAAGGGAGGTCAATCTCGGCCACGTCGAACAGAATATACTCTGTCCGGTAGCTTTCCGGTGCCCCAAAGGTCACCGGGAGGCTGATGTGGCCGTAGGGAACGACCTGTCCCGGCCCTACCACTGAGAACGGGCTCGATGGGGCGAGCTTGGCCATCGGGATCTGCAGCTTCTGGAAGGCTGCGCGACTGATGAGGTTCAGTCCAGCCCCGCCATCCACCAAAACGTGGTACATATTCATGTTGGCGTTGGTGGGGGCCACCACGAGCGGCAGTTGGCCGGCCCCAGCCATGTTCCTGGGGCAGTCGGTGCCATCGAAGCTGATGGGGGTTCCCATCCACCTGAGGTGCGGTGCTGCACCTGGGAGGGGAGCCACCGACTCTACCGCTCGGCGCAAGGCCTTAGCCATGCTTCGGGACGGGGGGTCAGCGGACCCGCCGAAGATGACATAGAGCATCTTCCGGTGCTCGTCATCATTGGAGCTGGAGCTCCCATGATTGCGCACTGCCTTTACGGCGTGCTGAAGCTCCTGGAACTCCACCTGGCGGTCACGCCGTCTCGGGCTTCGACCTTCTGCTTGCCCTCCCTTTGACTGTAGGGTGGGGCATCGGTTAGGGGCTGCTTCCCTTTCCGGAAGCGCTCCACGAGCTTCTGGATTTCTCGGCATTCGGCAGCGGTATGATAACTGGTGCCATGCACAGGGCATAATTCATCCCGGCCCCCGTCTGGGGCCTGTGATTGTCGTGGCCTCTTGTCAGGGTGCGGCCCCCGAGCTCCACTGGGCGCCGCCGTTGTGGTAACGGGGACTGCGGCTGAAGGCTTTATCTTGCTTCCGCCTCCGCTCTTGATCTTCCTGCCGCTTCCGTACGAAGCGTCGCCGGATCCCGGATGACCCCCTGGCTTGGGGGCCGGCAGAGAGTGCCAGTTCCGCCCTTCGGCTGCTCTGGCACACTTGTCCACCAGGCTGAAGAGTTCTGAGACATCGCGGACCTCCCTGGTCGCGAGCTTCCCGAGCATCTTCCAGTCCCGAACGCCTTGCCGGAACGCCACCACCACAGAAGCGTTCTGGATGTGTGGGATGGTGTTCCGCACCTGGGAGAACCGCTGGATGAACGAGCGCAGCGACTCCCCTGGTTGTTGTTGGATGGCGTGGAGGCCGAGCTTCGTGCCGGGACGGGTGTATGAGCTGCCAAAGTTGGCGACGAACTGCCAGCAGAGCTCTCCCCAGGAAGTTATGGACCCCTGAGGTAGATTCATGAGCCAAGACCGAGCTGAGCCGGTCAAGGCGACGGGGAAGTAGTTGGCCATGACAGCCTCATCCCCTCCTGCGGCAAGTACGGCGGTGGAGTAGATCTGTAGGAACTCCGCCGGGTTGACGCTACCGTCGTACTTCTCGGGCAGGTGCGGCCGGAACTTGCGCGGCCACCTCGCGAAGCGAAGGTGGGGTGCAAGGGCCGCACATCCTGCACCTGCTGCTGCAGGTATTGGCGCTGCGAACGCTTGGTTCGCACTTGGCACCGCGTATCCTGGCATGGGCAAGGCTGCACCATAGACCGGGGGCGCTGCTTGCGGCGCATATGGTTGCGGCATATGCTGCGCGGCATATGCCTGAGGCAGGGCTCGCGTGGCGAAGACCTGCCCTTCAGGTTGTGTCGAGGCCGACGACATGCTGTCGCCAGCCTCATGGTTGCGACGCCTTTCTCGGCGTCGCTCGAGGTACACCCGGGCGTTCTGGCCCAAGTGGCACCGTTCCAGCTCCCTTCTCAGGTCCGTCGGCAGGAGCCTGGAGGAGCTGGAGTCCGCCGTTAGCCCGTCAACCGTGGGCGTGCGCGTCAGCGACACAGCCGGTTGTCCTGGGTGCCGTCCTCGCCGAAACCGAGGGTTCGCGGCGGCGACGACGAGGCGGTCCACCTCGCGGACCCATTGCTGGGTCGCTGAATGGGGCGCATCCCCCGCGGCTGGGTTGCGCAGCAGTGCTCTTGCTGCAGCTAGCGCACCCCCATGGTGTACGCTCAGCGCTGCAGAAGATCTCACACTGGTCTGAGCCTGCATCGCCGGAGTCGGCGTTGCCGGAGTCGGCTGCTGACTACCAGCTTGTGCCGACACACTCCGTCCTGAGTGTGTTGACATGTACTCTCCGCTGGTCACGGTTCGTCGTGAACGCGGAGGAGGAGAGTTTGCCACTGAGGGAAGCTTGGTCATCTTCGTCGGCGGAAACTCGTCGCGCTAAGGGAAAAGCCCCCTACATGGCGCGCCAAATGTCGAAGTGTTCAGTCGACACTTCCCCCGGGCCTGCACTGGGCAGCCCGCGGAGGTTCTTTTTTCGGTGGGGCTAGTTCCTAGCGGAGAGCTTGCGCAGATGGACGAGTTAGTAAGAGCTTGACACGGCGAGTTTTACGTGGTTCAGGCCGCCGGAGCGTAAAACCCTACGTCCACGGCGAGCTATGGTGCTCGCTGTATTGCTTGCTGCTCAGGGCCAGAGTCCTGAGCTTGGGAGTGAGTTACAGCTTGAGAGTGTAAGGCTAGCGTATGAGTTGCAGAGTGCGAACCCCTGCTATCATCGCCTACCCGAGCCTTTTATAGTCCAAGACTCGGGCGGCTTACAAGGGGAGCCGGGACCCGACAGGTGGTCCCTGGAAGATTGTCTATTATCTACCGTATCTGCAGTTATGCCGGTAGTTGTCTATGGTCGAAGGCTTCTGAGTCTTCATCTTGCCGCCCTGCCCATGCCGCATGCTAGTCGTAGTGGTTGATGACTGTCACACCCGGTTTTTCCGAAGAAACAATCAAGTGAATATCACATGTATGCCAAGATCATTTTCTCATACATGTGATGACAAATAGTGAAGCATCATTTATTACAAGCCAGGTGTCGAATATAAATAAGTCTTACATCGCAAATGTCTCAATGGACACTAATGCTTCATCACAAGTAAATAAACTAGCAGCGGAATATTATTCTTTTAGGGCTCCATCACAGGCGTTGCCCGGGGGTCTCCATGAACCTAGAAACCTTCTTCGGGTCCAAAGTCTTGGTCATTATACACCACCTCATTATCTTGACCTGAGCAGCAATATAAACCAACAAAAATGCAAGGTTGAGTACCAATGGTACTCAGCAAGTGTGGGAAAATTATATCATGCATGGATAGAACAAGGAGAGATTGAACTCATGGTTAAAGCACTACGCAATTAATACCTATCACCTTAGCTTATTAAGCACCTACATTACTACACAGGTGAAATGGTCCCAATCTCCCATCCCATCATCATAATCTAATAACCATAACATCATTTCCAATGTTAAGCTCCCCGCTTAACATCCACAACTTCCAAAAACCATCACTCCTCTACTCATGAATAAGTCCAGGCCGCTCTTAACCGTGAGCACGGCTGTCATGACAGTTTTGACTCTGCAGAGTTTGTACCACTGTACCCACATGTAGTGATTTCATCCCCCATTGCCGGGTGGACTAAAAGAACCTCCATTATGCCAGTGGCTACGATCCACATTCACACTTCCCAGGTGTGCAGCCAGGAGATCACTACGAAGCCTTTACAAAGGGATTCCCGACGAGCGTGGGCCCACTGAGGTTTCACCCCTAACAGCATACAAGAGGCTCCAACCCCGCTGCAGTGGCCCCCTCTTGAGCCTTGCGGTTCATATGGTAGTCCAGCTGACACCCACTCCCCGCACCATCCAACACACCCATACTACGCCGGGGATACACCTAATTAATTGGCCAAGCTGCCCCATCTCAGCATGTGGTTGGCACGGTAAAGCCAGGTTACATGCTCCATGAACCGGTCCTTAGGATCCAGGCAAGTACTAAACACAAACCCAAGTCTCGTGCACCCAGCACACAACCAAAACATCCAACTTGCCTTGATCCCTACCTCTACATAACTCACAATAGCTCATTCAAGAGTATGGTATAATAAACTGATGATCTCATATCCCAAATATCCCATTCTAAGCATGGCTAAGCATATGCATGTAAATAAATGACATGGCAAAATAAATCCCAACCCAAGCTACAAGGAAACAAGGTAATGCAATTCTAGGAAAACTTCCTAGCATGGGTTTCATATTTCATTTGACAATGCAAATAATTCTATCTACACATCCTAGCATAGGATCAAAGTGGTCAAGGACACTTGCCTCCTTCTTGCTGCTCTTGAAATGGGTAGTCCTGGTCTTGGAAAGGAATAACTTGCTCTTGAGCAGGTTCTACATCACACCATCACACATAGCAAAAGAAAAACAACAATCCATAAGACATAGTTCACACTTCCACTTCATACAAACCACACATTCATATTTATGAAATTCATTCACCGTTATATGTGTTGTGGTTACTCTATGTGTGTTGATCTGTGGCTTGCATACACTTTTATTTATATGTATATGATTCCTACTTTGGTGTTCATATTTATACTTACATACTATATATATATATATGTGTGTGTGTTTCAGTTTTAAATAAATTCCTTATATTAAACTACTACACCTTTTCACTACCAAGTATGTATGAAAAGTATTTTTCTTCTCCATATGTGCCTTCAGAATTTCTACCAACCCTAAACTGAATTCTTTGTATTTTAGAAACTCCATTTATCATTTGCTAGTTGCTATATTTTCAGATTTATTCTCCTATGCATAAATGTGTATTTTATTATGAAATTAGTAATACACATCATCTAAACAGAATAGGTTCTGGTCCTAAATAATTTAATAACATATTTTGACCTTTGCCTCTGATGTAAACTAGTTTATAATTATTTTACCTATTTTCTATAACTATTCTTTACTTAAAAATGTGTCCCTAAATGTGAATAATAAATTAAACAGATTCAATTCTGTCCAAAATATATTTTTATCTCACTCCAAAATTTTCTAAACACTGAGAAAGTCTTTAACTTAATTTTGACAATATGTTTGTCCCACTTTTTTAATTTTTAAACACTAGTTACATATTCAATTTTCTAAATTAAATACTAAACAGGGTAAAAAAAAAGTAAACTCACCCCATTACAGGGTCTATAATATTATTTTCAGAATTTCCAGGGGTCTAGCTACACTTATCAGAGGTGTTTTTCCTAATTTTTATTAAGTCCAGGGGCTAAAACTGATTTTTAAATGAATTTACATGATTTTCTGGAGTTCCAGGGGCTAGATCTGAAGTTTCCGGGGCTAGCTCTTAATTCCAGAGAACCCCAGGGGGTAGCACGTAAGAATTCCAGTCTTTATAATGCGGGGCTGACGTGGACCGTCCGATTTTAAACCGACGGCTGAGATTATAACATCGAACTGGTACGCGGGGATTTAAACCCTACCGTGCGATTTAAAATAAACGGCGCACAAGCGGCCACGTCGCTGTGATCGAGCGCGGGCGGCGCTGCCGGCGGCGCACGGCAGCGGGAAGCGGCGATCTCGCCGGAAAGTTTCGGATCCTCGAGAATTCTGCCTAAAACTGTGATCTTATGGCATAGATCGGTAGAGGGGAGGTCGGGGATCTCACCTCGGAGGTTTTCTTGAGCTCGGGGGTCCTGGAAAGTGATCGGCGGCGAGGTCCGAGGCAAAACCACGGCGAAGCTCGTCGGCGCTGTGTTTACACCGTAAGTCTCCGAGTTTTCTGCACCTGCAAAGCTCCCCGGAGGCGGTGGATCAAGACCAGCGAGTTAGATCAGAGTTTCCAAGCTTAGATCGGCCAGAATTCACCGGCGAAGTCTCGGTGCTCACCGGAGTAAAAATCGGCGATCGCGTGGGAAAAACCGATCGGGGCTGGGGTTTTTATAGCCGGGGGAGGGCGGTGGGTCAGTTGTGATCGAGTTTGAGTCTTCTGGGACCGGAATTCGGGCTGAGGGACGCGGTATTCCGATCGGTTAAGATCGCGCGCGCGCGGGAGAGAGTACGGGGTCGGCGCGAGCGAGGTTGGGGATGACAGGTGGGTCCCACCTATCTGTGTGAGAGAGCGCGGGTGCGCGCGGCTGCGGGCTGGCGCGGGGGAAACTGGGCCGGCTGGCGGGTTTCGGCCCACTGGCCGGTTTTTTTCCGTTTTCTCTTTTTCTTTTTCCATTTCTTTTCTGATTTGAGTTTAATTTGAATTCCAGTTTGAATTTGAATTTTTGCAAAACATGCAACACGTCCAAAAAAATTTAAATTCCCCTCTGAACATGGTTTAGTGTTTTGAATCAAAATTTTGGGGTGTTACAATGACGGCGCAGGCGGCATGGGATGTTTTGTCGCGGTGTTTATTAGCTGGCAGGTTCTGACACCGCGCGCCAGTCTGTGATGTGACTGGGCGCAACGGCACCTGACAGAGGCGTGCTCCGCGTCTCCGCGTCTTAGGAAGATGCGGGCCTTGAATACCTTGTACGGGCACGGTATGGGGCGTCTTTACGCCCGCTGCCTTTCTCTCGGGGGCAGGCAGCACCGTTCTTCTGGCCATGTGGCGGGCCCGGAGCCCTTCTCTGAGGAGAGGAGGGTCCGGCCTGCAGGGCACGTGGAGCCTCCGGACCTCTCCCCGCGGAGGGGGAGGCTCGGCTTCTGTCGGCCACGTGGCGGGCCCGGAGCCCTCCTCTGAGGAGAGGAGGGATCCGGCCCCGCGGGACACGTGGAGCCTTCGGACCTCTCCCCACGGAGGGGGAGGTCCGGCTTCTGTATGCCACGTGGCGGGCCCGGAGTTCTCCTCTGAGGAGAGGGAGGTCCGGCCCCGCCGGACGCGTGGCGCCTTCGGAGCTCTCCCTGCGGAGAAGGGTGAGTTCCTTAGGCATTTCTTCCTGTGCGCGGGGGTACCCCATATCTCAGGTACCGACAGTGGGAGTCACTCTTCCTCACGCACGCTTGTAGGTAAAGCCTTTCGGCATGGCTTCTACTAGCCGGCAGCACTCTAGGATGCCGTCAAGCTGGTCGAGAGCTGCAGGCGTGCCTGTTTCACGCCAAGCAGATCCATACACCGGCTTGGACGGTACAGATGATCCAGCCCACATGGCCATTTGCCATACGGGGGCTGGACATCCTGGGCCTGGGACCATTCCCCAGAACCGAGGATGGGGACCCGCTTCCGAACCTTCGGAACACAGAACACCTCTGTAAGTTCTACCCCTAGAGCAACAATAGGACAGACTCTTCTTTTTATAATAAATTCCATAAAGTCTAGGAACAGTGCTCGGTGCAGCTAAGCCTCAGGGGACGGTCCAGGACTACGTTCAGCTTCGCCTGGTTCCGACCCCAAGCGCGTAGAGTCTTGCTTTCCTTGAGGCGGGTCGTGGCCTCCATACTCAGCCTGCCTTCCTCCTATGGAAATTTATATGAAAAGAAACCTGTCCTACGTTGCTCTTCTTTGGTGCTCATTTAATTTACTTATTAAATTTTTATGATTGCACTGCTAGCGCGTGATCACCATGCGTTCAGCTCCCTCTTCTCATTCTCATCTTTAGTCGGCATTTGCTGCCTTACCAAAGGCGGTTGCGTCGGAGGTACCGGCCGATAGCCAGGGGGGCCCCGAGCCCCCGGCACTTCGCGCACGGTAGTTCCCAAGCACCGTATAGGTGGACAGGGACCGTAAGCCAAATAAGACTATGAGATAGAGGGGGGGAGCCCCCAAGGAGAATTACGTTTCCCTTACTTGTGTGCAGGACCTCTCGGCCTCAGCTCCCTGCAGGAGTATGGTAGGCACATCCATCCAATGGAACGCACCTACCAGGGGGCCGCTACGGGATCGCACAAGACCAAAACCCCAAGGTAAGATCAAAGAACTAGACCTCACAGGGGCGAGGCCCGAAGGTCCCACGTGTCCAGCGGGGCCAGACCTTCCACCTCCTTGAGGGGGAGTTCCGGGCCCGCCGCGTGGTCTACAGAAGCCAGACCTCCCCCTCCGCGGGAGAGAGGTCCGAAGGTGCCACGTATCCGGCGGGGCCGGACCTCCCTCTGCTCAGAGAGGAGCTCCGGGCCCGCCATGTGGCCGACAGAAGCCGAACCTCCCCCTCCGTGGGGAGAGGTCCGAAGGCTCCACGTGTCCCGCGGGGCCAGATCCCTCCTCTCCTCTGAGGAGGGCTCCGGGCCCGCCACGTGGCCAGCAGAACGGCGCTGCCTGCCCCCGAGCGATAGGCAGCGGGCGTAAAGACGCCCATACCTTGCCCGTACAAGGTATTCAAGGCCCGCGTCTTCCCAAGACGCGGAGACGCAGAGCACGCCTCTGTCAGGTGCCGTTGTGCCCAGTCGGATCACAGGCTGGCGCGCGGTGTCAGAGCCTGCCAGCCAATAAACGCAGCGACATGACATCCCATGCCGCCCCCGCCGTCATCATCCACTACGACTAGCATGCGGCATGGGCAGGGCTGCAAGACGAAGACTCAGAAGCCTTCGCCATGGATAACTACTGGCATAACTGCAGATACGGTAGATCACAGTCAATCTACCCGGGACCACCTGTCGGGTCCCGGGCCCCCCTTGTAAGCCACCCGAGTCCTGGACTATAAAAGACTCGGGTAGGCGACGTTAGCAAGGGTTCGCACTCCCGCAACTCATACGCTAGCCATTCACCCCCAAGCTGTAACTCATCCTCAAGCTCAGGACTCCGGTTCTGAGCAGCAAGCAATACAGCGAGCTCCATAGCTCGCCGTGGATGTAGGGTACGCTCCGGCGGCCTGAACCACGTAAAACTCGCCGTGTCAAGCTCTTACTAACTCGTCCATACGCTCAAGCTCTCCGCAAGGGACTAGCCCCACCGAAAAAAGAACCTCCGCGGGCTGCCCAGTGCAGGCCCGGGGGAAGTGTCGATCGAACACTTTGACAGGTACGTTCAATACTTGTTCAGTAGGGCCGCACACGGATCGGTCCTCAATTGACACGGACAGGGCTGCGCACACAAGACTTCCTCTTGCTGCGCCCTAGCTCCTGCCTAGTCTCATTTTCATTACTAAAGTGATCTCACATCACTCGAACCAATCCTGTGTGTCCCAATCCTAACTCGCGAGTAGATTCCAACTACTCGACTTGTGCCGAAGCCCTATGAATCTTTAAGCATAGTCTGTCTACTCGGGGTCTTAGACACTACCCTCGCTTTTTTAGGAACCTTTGGTTATGCAAGGGGGGTTCCATTCATCCTATACCTAATGCACATTCATACATCACCCTAATTATGTGAACAAAGCAAAACTTGATAAAAGAGTTAATGCAAACCGGGGCTTGCCTTGTTGCTGTTGGTCAGTAGTTAGCTCTTCTTCCGGAAGGAGGAAGTCCAGCACTTCCGGAGTCTCTTCTTCAGTGACTACACGTTTAATGAAATACGACATGTAAATTTAAATGCAATTGTGTAAGCTTGAATACTTAACTACTAATAACTCTAGCTAGCCCTCCCCTTTGGTTCTGAAATTTTTATTGTGGCTTGGTAGGGTCCTAACCAGAGTCTTGACCAAGTTTCATTTGAAACAAAGTTCAACTGAACCTTGTACAAATAAAAGCCCATTTGGTCAATGTCGGTACCTGAGATATGGGGTACCCCCGCGCACAGGGGAAAAAGCCTAAGGAACTCGCCCTTCTCCGCAGGGAGAGCTCCGAAGGCGCCACGCGTCCGGCGGGGCCGGACCTCCCTCTCCTCAGAGGAGAGCTCCGGGCCCGCCATGTGGCATACAGAAGCCGGACCTCCCCCTCCGCGGGAGAGAGGTCCGAAGGCGCCACGCGTCCAGCGGGGCCGGACCTCCCTCTCCTCAGAGGAGGGCTCCGGGCCCGCCATGTGGTCGACAGAAGCCGAGTCTCCCCCTCCGCGGGGAGAGGTCCGGAGGCTCCACATGCCCCGCGGACCGGGCCCTCCTCTCCTCTGAGAAGGGCTCCGGGCCCGCCACGTGGCAGCAGAACGGCGCTGCCTGCCCCTGAGCGATAGGCAGCGGGCGTAAAGACGCCACATACCTTGCCCGTACAAGGTATTCAAGGCCCGCGTCTTCCCAAGACGCGGAGACGCGGAGCACGCCTCTGTCAGGTGCCGTTGCGCCCAGTCGCATCACAGACTGGCGCGCGGTGTCAGAACCTGCCAGCTAATAAACACCGCGACAAGACATCCCATGCCGCCTGCGCCGTCATCAACCACTACGACTAGCATGCGACATGGGCAGGGCGGCAAGAGGAAGACTCAGAAGCCTGCGACCAGAGACAACTACCGGCATAACTGCAGATACGGTATATAATAGACAATCTTCCCGGGACCACCTGTCGGGTCCTGGCTCCCCTTGTAAGCCGCCCGAGTCTTGGACTATAAAAGGCTCGGGTAGGCGACGATAGCAAGGGTTCGCACTCTGCAACTCATACGCTAGCCTTACACTCTCAAGCTGTAACTCACTCCCAAGCTCAGGACTCCGGCCCTGAGCAGCAAGCAATACAGCGAGCTCCATAGCTCGCCGTGGACGTAGGGTATTACGCTCTGGCGGCCTGAACCACGTAAAACTCGCCGTGTAAAGCTCTTACTAACTCGTTCATCTGCGCAAGCTCTCCGCTAGGAACTAGCCCCACCGAAAAAAGAACCTCCGCGGGCTGCCCAGTGCAGGCCCGGGGGAAGTGTCGACTGAACACTTCGACAGTCAATATTTGAGCCTCTGAATAATTCCAGGGGTTTTCATGGCTCCAACCATTACTTTCTGGAAACTAGACTTTAATATGGCTCTAATGGAATTAGTTTCATGTCATTTGAAGAATTCTACTGAAAGTTATGACCTAATTAAGATTGGAGAAAATCTGAAAAATGTTTCTGTATATTTTTCTATTTTCTCAGGGCAGTTCTATTAATCACCTCATTAGGGTAACTATATTAACTTGGATGAGTCTGAAAATTTTACTGCGATTCAGGGATTTTCCAATGAACCTCTCAGCCAAATTTCAGAATTTTTCATAAAGTAGTTCTCCAGATATAATTCCCAACAGTTTAAACTTTAGTGATTTAATTCTGGAAAACTATTCACTTTGATGAGCTGAATTTGGTATTGGTGGAAAGTACTTAGAATTCTGAGTTCAGCAAAATTTGGTTCATCGAATTTGGAGTTTCCTAGCGAAAGTTCTATTCATTTGAAGTTTGAACTAAAACTGGAAATTCGAATAAAATTTAAACTCTGCGGGTGGGGTCCCCCGGCTACGTGTCAGCCTCCCAGCTAACCCACACCGGAGTCCGCAGAATCACCCACGCAGCCGCACGGGATCCCGGTGCCGCAGCAAATCCCGAGTGCTCTCAGCAGAGACTGACACGTGTGGCCCGCAAGGCTTCTTCAACCTCGCGCTCCCGCGGCTCCCCGCCGCCCACCTGTCACACCCGGTTTTTACGAAGAACAACCAAGTGATATCACATGTATGCCAGGATCATTTTCTCATACATGTGATGACAAATAGTGAAGCATCATTTATTACAAGTCAGGTGTCGAATATAAATCAGTCTTACATAGCAAATGTCTCGATGGACAATAATAAGTTCATCACAAGTAAATAAACTAGCAGCGGAATATTATTCTTGAGGGCTCCGTCACAGGCGTTGCCCGGGGGTCTCCATGAAACTAGAAACCTTCTTCGGGTCCAAAGTCTTGGTCATTATACACCACCTCATTATCTTGACCTGAGCAGCAATATAAACCAACAAATATGCAAGGTTGAGTACCGATGGTACTCAGCAAGTGTGGGAAAGTTATGTCATGCATGGCTAGAGCAAGGAGAGGTTGAACTCATGGTTAAAGCACTACGCAATTAATATCTATCACCTTAGCTTATTAAGCACCTACATTACTACACAGGTGAAATGGTCCCAATCTCCCATCCCATCATCATAATCAAATAAGCATAACATTATCTTCAATGTTAAGCTCTCCGTTTAACATCCTTAACTTCCAAAACCATCACTCCCCTAATCATGAATAAGTCCAAGCCGCTCTTGACCGTGAGCACGGCTGTCATGACAGTTTTGACTCTGCAGAGTTTGAACCACTGTACCCACATGTAGTGATTTCATCCCCCGTTGCCGGGTGGACTAAAAGAACCTCCATTATGCCAGTGGCTACGAACCACATTCACACTTCCCAGGTGTGTAGCCAGGAGATCACTACGAAGCCTTTACAAAGGGATTCCCGACGAGCATGGGCCCACTGAGGTTTCACCCCTAACAGCATACAAGAGGCTCCAACCCCGCTGCAGTGGCCCCCTCTTGAGCCTTGCGGTTCATATGGTAGTCCAGCTGACACTTATTCCCCGCACCATCCAACACACTCATACTACGCCGGGGATACACCTAATTAATTAGCCAAGCTGTCCCGTCTCAGCATGTGGTTGGCACGGTAAAGGCAGGTTACATGCTCCATGAACCGGTCCTTAGGATCCAGGCAAGTACTAAACACAAACCCGAGTCTCGTGCACCCAGCACACAACCAAAACATCCAACTTGCCTTGATCCCTACCTCTACATAACTCACAATATCTCATTCAAGAGTATGGTAAAATAAATTGATGATCTCATATCCCAAATATCCCATTCTAAGCATGGCTAAGCATATGTATAATAATAAATGACATGACAAAATAAATCCCAACCCAAGGTACAAGGAAACAAGGTAATGCAATTCTAGGGAAACTTCCTAGCATGGGTTTCATATTTCATTGGACAATACAAATAATTCTATCTACACATCCTAGCATAGGATCAAAGTGGTCAAGGACACTTGCCTCCTTCCTGCTGCTCTTGGAATGGGTAGTCCTGATCTTGGAAAGGAATAACTTGCTCTTGAGCAGGTTCTACATCATACCATCACACATAGCAAAAGAAACACAACAATCCATAAGACATAGTTCACACTTTCACTTCATACAAACCACACATTCATATTTATGAAAGTCATTCACCATTATATGTGTTGTGGTTACTCTATGTGTGTTGATTTATGGCTTACATATACTTTTAATCATGTGTATATGATTCCTACTTTTGCATTCACATTTATGCTTACATACTATATATATATGAGTTTCCATTTTAAATAAATTCCTTATATTTAATTACTACACCTTTTAGCTACCAAGTATGCATGAAAGATATTTTCCTATTCCATATGTGTCTTCAGAATTTCTACCAACCCTAAACTGAATTCTTTGGATTTTAGAAACTTCATTTATCATTTACTCGTTGCTATATTTTCATATTTATTTTCTATACCTAAATGTGAACTTTATTATGAAAATAATAAGACACATCATCTAAACAGAATAAGTTCTGATCTAATATATTTTTTGACCTTTTCCTCTAATGTAAACTATTTTACATTTATTTTCCCTATTTTCAGAACTATTCTTTACTTAAAAATGTGTTCCTATAGCTAATAAATGTGAATAATAAATTAAAAAGATTCATTTCAGCCCAAAATCCATTTTTATCTCACTCCAAAGTTTTCTAAGTACTGAGAAAGTTTTTAATTTAATTTTGACAATATGTTTGTCCCACTTTTTAAATTTTTAAATACTAGCCACATATTCAATTTCCTAAATTTAATATCAAACAGGGTTAAAAAGGTAAACTCACTCCACTACAGGGTCTATAATATTATTTTAACAATTTTCAGGGGTCTAGCTACACATAACAGGGGAGTTTTTCCTAATTTCTATTAAGTCCAGGGGCTAAAACTGATTTTTAAATGAATTTACATGATTTTCTGAAGTTCCAGTGGCTATATCAGAAGTTTCTGGGGCTAGCTCTTATTTCCCGAGAACCCCAGGGGGTAGCACGTAAGAATTCCAGTCTTTATAATGCGGGGCTGACGTGGACCGTCCGATTTAAAACAGACGGCTGAGATTATAACGTCGAACCGGTACGCGGGGATTTAAACTCTACCGTGCGATTTAAAATAAACAGCGCACAAGCGGCCACATCGCTCTGATCGAGCGCGGGCGGCGCTGCCGGCGGCGGGAAACGGCGATCTCGCCGGAGACTTTCGGATCTTCGAGAATTCCTCCTAGAACTGTGATCTTATGGCATAGATCGGTGGAGGAGAGGTCGGGGATCTCACCTCGGGGGTTTTCTTGAGCTCGGAGGTCCTGGAAGGCGGTCGGCGACGAGGTCCGAATTGAAACCACGGCGAGGCTCGTCGGCGCTGTGTTTGAACCGCAAGTCACCGAGTTTTCTGCACCTGCAGGGTTCCCCGGAGGCGGTGGATCAAGACCAGCGAGTTAGATCGAAATTTCCGAGCTTAGATGTCACACCCGGTTTTTCCGAAGAACAACCAAGTGAATATCACATGTATGCCAGGATCATTTTCTCATACATGTGATGACAAATAGTGAAGCATCATTTATTACAAGCCAGATGTCGAATATAAATAAGTCTTACATCGTAAATGTCTCAATGGACAATAATACGTTCATCACAAGTAAATAAACTAGCAGCGAAATATTATTCTTTAGGGCTCCATCACAGGCGTTGCCCGGGGGTCTTCATGAACCTAAAAACCTTCCTCGGGTCCAAAATCTTGATCATTATACACCACCTCATTATCTTGACCTGAGCAGCAATATAAACCAACAAATATGCAAGGTTGAGTACCAATGGTACTCAGCAAGTGTGGGAAAATTATATCATGCATGGCTAGAACAAGGAGAGGTTAAACTCATGGTTAAAGCACTACGCAATTAATATCTATCACCTTAGCTTATTAAGCACCTACATTACTACACAGGTGAAATGGTTCCAATCTCCCATCCCATCATCATAATCCAATAACCATAATCATCATTTCCAATGTTAAGCTCCCCGCTTAACTTCCAAAACCATCAATCCTCTAATCATGAATAAGTCCAGGCTGCTCTTAACCGTGAGCACGGCTGTCAAGACAGTTTTAACTCTGCAGAGTTTGTACCACTGTACCCACAAGTAGTGATTTCATCCCCCGTTGCCGGGTGGACTAAAAGAACCTCCATTATGCCAGTGGCTACGTTCCACATTCACACTTCCCAGGTGTGCAGCCAGGAGATCACTACAAAGCCTTTACAAAGGGATTCCCGACGAGAGTGGGCCCACTGAGGTTTCACCCCTAACAGCATACAAGAGGCTCCAACCCCGCTGCAGTGGCCCCCTCTTGAGCCTTGCGGTTCATATGGTAGTCCAGCTGACACCTACTCCCCGCACCATCCAACACACCCATACTACGCCGGGGATACACCTAATTAATTGGCCAAGCTGCCCCATCTCAGCATGTGGTTGGCACTGTAAAGCCGGGTTACATGTTCCATGAACCGGTCCTTAGGATCCAGGCAAGTACTAAACACAAACCCAAGTCTCGTGCACCCAGCACACAACCAAAACATCCAACTTGCCTTGATCTCTACCTCTACATAACTCACAATAACTCATTCAAGAGTATGGTATAATAAACTGATGATCTCATATCCCAAATATCCCATTCTAAGCATGGCTAAGCATATGCATGTAAATAAATGACATGACAAAATAAATCCCAACCCAAGCTACAAGGAAACAAGGTAATGCAATTCTAGGGAAACTTTCCTAGCATGGGTTTCATATTTCATTTGACAATGCAAATAATTCTATCTACACATCCTAGCATAGGATCAAAGTGGTCAAGGACACTTGCCTCCTTCTTGCTGCTCTTGAAATGGGTAGTCCTGATCTTGGAAATGAACAACTTGTTCTTGAACAGGTTCTACTTCATACCATCACACATAGCAAAAGAAAAACAACAATCATAAGACATAGTTCACATCTCTACTTCATACAAACCACACATTCATATTTATGAAATTCATTCACCATTATATGTGTTGTGTTTCAGTTTTAAATAAATTCCTTACATTAAACTACCAAGTATGTATGGAAAGTATTTTTCTTCTCCATATGTGCCTTCACAACTTCTATCAACCCTAAACTGAACTCTTTGGATTTTAGAAACTCCATTTATCATTTACTAGTTGCTATATTTTCAGATTTATATTCCTATGCATAATTGTGTATTTTATTATTAAATTAGTAATACACATCACCTAAACAGAATAGGTTCTGGTACTAAATAATTTAAAATCATATTTTGACCTTGGCTTCTGATGTAGACCCTTTCATAATTATTTTCCCTATTTTTCTATAACTATTCTTTACTTAAAAATGTGTCCCTATATTAATAAATGTGAATAATAGATGAAACAGATTTATTTCAGCCCAAAAATATATTTTTATCTCACTCCAAAGTTTTCTAAGTACTGAGAAAGTTTTTAATTAATTTTGACAATTATGTTTGTCCTCCTTTTTAATTTTTAAACACTAGTTACATATTCAATTTCCTAAATTACATACTAAACAGGGCTAAAATAATGAATTCACCCCATTACAGGGTCTATAATATTATTTTCATAATTTCCAGGGGTCTAGCTACACTTATCAGAGGTGTTTCTCCTAATTTCTATTAAGTCCAGGGGCGATTTAAAGTCTACCGTGCGATTTAAAATAAACGGCGCACAAGCAGCCACGTCGCTCTGATCGAGCGCGGGCGGCGCTGCCGGCGGCGCACGGCGGCGGGAAGCGGCGATTTCGTCGGAAAGTTTCGGATCCTCGAGAATTCTGCCTAGAACTGTGATCTTATGGCCTAGATCGGTAGAGGGGAGGTCAGGGATCTCACCTCTGGGGTTTTCTCGAGCTCGGGGGTCCTGGAAAGTGATCGGCGGCGAGGTCCGAGGCAAAACCACGACGAAGCTCGTCGGCGCTGCGTTTACACCGTAACTCTCCGAGTTTTCTGCACCTGCAAAGTTCCCCGGAGGCGGTGGATCAAGACCAGCGAGTTAGATCAAAGTTTCCGAGCTTAGATCGGCCAGAATTCACCGGCGAAGTCTCGGTGCTCACCGGAGTGAAAATCGGCGATCGCGTGAGAAAAACTGATCGGAGCTGGGGTTTTTATAGCCGGGGGAGGGCGGTGGGTCTGTTGTGATTGAGTTGGAGTCCTCTGGGACCGGAATTCGGGCTGCGGGACGGGTTTTCTGATATGTTAAGATCGCGCGCGCTCGGGGAAAAGTCCGGGGTCGCGGGGTTAGGGATGACAGGCGGGTCCCACCCATCGGTGAGAGGCAGCGCGGCGCGCGCGGGGGCGGGCTGGCGCGGGGAAGCTGGGCCGGCTGGCGGGTTTCGGCCCACTGGCCGGTTTTTTTCCCGTTTTTCTTTTTCTTTTTCCATTTCTTTTCTGTTTTGAGTATAATTTGAATTCCAGTTTGAATTTGAATTTTCGTAAAACATGCAACACGTCCAAAAATTTTTAAATTCCCCTCTGAACATGGTTTAGGGTTTTGAATCAAAATTTGGGGTGTTACAGCTCTACCCCCCTTAAAAGAAATCTCGTCCTCGAGATTGGTGTTTCTAAGAAAACAATTCCGGAAATTGTGCCTTGAGCTCATCTTCCCTTTCCCAGGTAGCTTCCTCTTCTGAGTGATGCTTCCACTGCACCTTGCACATCCGGATTCTCTTGTTTCTGGTGAGGCGTTCCATTGTCTCCAAAATCTTGTATGGTTGCTCGGCATAAGACAAATCTTCAGCTACATCCACTTCATTCATGGGTAACACCTCCTCAGGCGTCCTCAGACATTTCTTGAGTTGTGACACATGGAATACATCGTGCACGTCTGATAGATGAACCGGTAACTCTAGTTGGTACGCCACTTCGCCTTTCCTTTCCAAAACCTGAAAGGGTCCGATGTATCGAGGTGACAACTTCCCTTTCACCTTGAACCGACGAAGTCCTCTGATAGGGGACACCTTGAGATAAACATAGTCTCCCACGTTGAAAACGAGTTCTCTTCTTCGTACATCAGCATAACTCTTCTGGCGTGTTTGTGCTATCCTCAAGTTGTTGCGAATCTCCCTCACCTTCGCCTCGGCTTCTTGTAGCACTTCTGGACCAAACACTTTACTTTCTCCTGTTTGGTTCCAAAATAGAGGAGTTCTGCACTTTCTTCCATACAAAGCTTCAAACGGTGACATCTTCATACTAGCTTGATAGCTGTTGTTATAGGAAAACTCCGCATACGGTAAGTTCTTGTCCCAACTCCTATTGTTTTTGAGTGCACATGCCCTTAACATATCTTCAAGGATCTGATTGGTTCTCTCCGTCTGCCCGTCAGTTTGGGGATGATAGGCAGAGCTGAAGTTCAGATGGGTTCCCATGGTTTCATGCAACTTCTGCCAAAACCTCGAGGTGAACTGTGTCCCTCGGTCCGACACTATCTTCTTTGGCACTCCATGGTAACACACAATCCTTGACATGTACAATTCTGCCAATTTGGATCCGCTGTAGCTTTCTTTCACAGGAATGAAATGAGCTACCTTGGTTAGCCTATCAATAATGACCCATATTGAATCATACCCGGATTGGGTCCTAGGCAATCCCACGACAAAATCCATGCTGATTTCTTCCCATTTCCATTCAGACACTTTGAGTGGTTGCAATAATCCCGCGGGTCGTTGATGTTCAGCTTTCACCAACTGACATGTGTCACATAGGGCAACATGTTCCGCGACATCTCGCTTCATGCCATACCACCAATACCTGCCTTTGAGGTCCTGGTACATCTTCGTACTCCCAGGATGAATGGAATAGTCGGAATCGTGAGCCTCCTTCAAAATTAATTCACGGATCTCCTTTACTTCTGGCACACAGATCCTTTTCCCGTGCCACACCGTTCCCTGTTCATCCTCTCTAAAACCAGGAGCTTTATTTTCCTTGATGAGCTGTCTGATCTCTTGTATCTTCTCATCATTCTTTTGGCCCTCGCGTATTTCTTGCTCGAGTGTGGAATCCACTTCCATGGCGATGGCTTCACCACTATTTACTAGACATAGATTGAGCCTTATAACCTCGTCCTTCAATTCTGCGGGCATGTCCTTCAAGCTCAACTTATTGACCTGCACCTTCCGACTCAAAGCATCGGCCACGACGTTTGCTTTCCCAGGATGATAGTTGATGCCCACATCAAAGTCATTGATTAGCTCTAACCATCTCCTTTGTCTGAGGTTGAGATCTGGCTGTGTGAATATGTATTTCAAACTCTTATGATCCGTATATATCTCTGTCCTCTTCCCCATCAAATAGTGCCGCCAAATTTTCAACGCGTGTACCACTGCGGCTAGTTCTAGGTCATGTGTAGGATAGTTCTTCTCATGCTTCCGAAGCTGCCGGGATGCATATGCCACGACATGTCCTTCTTGCATGAGAACACATCCCAACCCATTTCCAGAGGCATCGCAGTACACTGTGAAATTCTGCTGCATATCTGGCATAACCAACACTGGGGCTGTTGTCAATCTCTTCTTTAGCTCCTGAAAGCTTGTCTCGCACTGTGGCGTCCAGGTGAATGTGATTCCCTTCTCCAACAGTTTGGTGAGAGGTCTCGAGATCTTGGAGAATCCCTCAATAAACCGTCGATAGTATCCAGCCAATCCCAAAAAGCTTCGAACTTTCCCAACATTTTCAGGGGTCTTCCACTTCTGGATATCCTCGATTTTGGCGGGATCTACGGAGATTCCTCCCTCCGAGATTATATGTCCTAAAAAGGGAACTCTCTTCAGCCAAAACTCACACTTGCTCAACTTGGCATATAGTTGGTGCTCTCTCAGCCTCTGTAACACCAACCTTAGATGTTTCTCATGTTCTTCTTCATTTTTGGAGAAGACGAGAATATCATCTATGAAAACCACCACAAATTTGTCCAAATACTCCATGAATACCTTGTTCATGAGGTACATGAAATATGCCGGGGCATTGGTTAGCCCGAAAGGCATGACAGTGTATTCATACAGTCCGTACCGAGATACGAAAGCTGTCTTGGGAATATCAGATTGCCTTATCTTGAGTTGGTGGTACCCCGACCTGAGATCAATTTTCGAGAACACACAAGCTCCCCTCAACTGATCAAACAAGTCTTCAATGCGGGGTAATGGGTACTTGTCCTTGATGGTTACCTCATTCAAGGCACGGTAATCCACGCATAACCTTTGGGTTCCGTCTTTCTTGGGCACAAATATCACCGGAGCTCCCCATGGTGAGGAACTAGGGCGAATATACCCCTTCTCCGTCAATTCTCTCAAATGATCCTTGAGCTCTTCTAGCTGCTTGGAGTCCATTCGATAAGGTCTCTTGTATATCGGGGCTGTTCCCGGTACTAGCTCAATTGCGAACTCCACGTCACGGTCGGGAGGCATACCTGGCAATTCCTCCGGAAAAACATCTGGATATTCCCTGATGGTCCTGATTTCCTCAACTTTCACCTCCACTTGATTTAATTTGATGTCCCTCCTAGGCTCGTGTATCGTTATGAACTTTACTCTTATGCCATTGGGGTGAGTTAGTTCCACCGTTCTGGTCGAACAATGGATGATTCCTTTATGTTTGGTCAACCAATCCATACCCAAAATAATATCTATCCCTTGTGAATCTATCACTATGAGGTTAGCCGTAAATACTACCCCATTAATGTCTAGGCTCACTTTGGGACACACTTGTCTTGTCCTTATTTCTCCACCTGGAGAGTTTACGGCTAGCATATGGTTCATTTGTGTGGTTGCTAGGTCATACTTCTTAACAAACCCTTGAGCAATGAACGAGTGGGTAGCACCAGAATCAAACAGCAGAGTTGCAAGGTGTAAATTGGCAGGAAACTTACCAACTACCACGTCGGGTGCCTCTTGTGCTTCCTCCATAGTGACGTGGTTCACCCGTCCTCTCACTACATTCTGCTGTTGTGGCGGCGCAGGCTTCTTCTTTGGGCATTTATGGGCGTAGTGCCCCACTTCACCACAGCTGAAACATTGCACCCCAATCTTAGGTGCTTGGCCCTTGTTGTCTTGGGGTTGGTTTGGGGGTCCTTGCACTGCTGGTCGAGGTGGATATGCGGGGCGAGGCTGCTGCACAAACTGACGTGGCGGCTGTGCTGGTGCTGCGGGTGGCCTGTAGTTTGGGTTGTACCCTCTTGGTGCTGAATAGGGTACCGCAGCACGACTCATCTGCCCCGTGGGTTGCTGCATCATACGTGGGCGGGTGTTGCTCCCTGAGGCTTGATGTGACCACCCGGCCTTCCTCTTATTCTCATTTTCCAGGGCCTTTAGCTTCCTTTCTACCACAAATGCTCTGTCCACCATCTTTTGGAAGCTTTCATACTCATTGGAGGACATTGCACACTGCATCTCTGCGGTAAGTCCTTCCACGAAACAATCTTGTTTCTGCTCATCAGTCTCTATGTCTCGTGGAGCATAACGGGATAGTTGAGTAAATTTAGTGAGGTACTCCCTCACAGTCATGTTTCCCTGCTGCAGTCCCAAAAATTCCTTCCTCTTGTTTTTGAGTTCACCTCTTGGGATGTAATGGTTGCGGAAGCTACGCTTGAACTCTTCCCAAGTGATGTTCTCAGGGTCATGATGGGCGGCCACGTAGGCAGTCCACCAATCAGCAGCAGGTCCCTGCAACTGATGAGAGGCAAACAACACCCTCTCATACCCTTGGCATTGTATTATCCTCATCTTACTTTCAATGGTCTTCAGCCAATCATCTGCCTCCAGAGGTTCAGCAGCACTTGCAAACTTTGGAGGTTGAGTTCCTAGAAACTCACTCAACTTTGGTTGGCGTGGTGCAGCTTGTGGAGGTGGAACTTGATGCAAGTTGGCCACCACTTGAGTCAAGTTCTGGATGAGTTGATTTTGATTCTCCAGCATTTGGTGGAGAGGATCAACTTCTTCACGGCGACCACCCCGGTCCTGGCCTCCAGAAAGATGAGGGTTGCATGCCTCATCATTGTTGTTGGCGGGGTTGGCAGCACGTCCTTTTCCTCTTCCAGCCATCTGGCAGAATCAACAAATGTTAATTTGATCCCAATTAGTATCGTCTTACTACTTTCATTTGTTGGTACTTTGAGGTGTTGAGACTTTGTTAAAATTTTACGAGGGTTTATATCTCACACCAAATAAATGCACTATTATTTCTTGTGGGTTCACACACCAAAGCAAAACAATCTGAAGACGAGGCTGTGGACAATTGCTCATGGCTTCCACAACTCACGTCACACACCAAGCATTATCACACCATTAACTACGTAACGACTCGACTACTCGACCTCTTGCTAGCTAGGGGAAAGACTCTACACTACTCGTCCTCTTGAGCTGGCTCCTCGGGATCTTCCTCCTCATTTCGGCTACCTTCTGACTCTGCTTTGGGTGGGGAGGCTGCTGGTGGAGAAGTGCGACGACGCCTGATCGCTCGGCGATCCGGGGAGTCAGGAGTCCATGGATCACTCACGGTGACACACAGTTCATTCCCATCTCCTCTTTCTCTCGCCTTTAAGCAAGCTCGCAGCAACGCCTCCGTTTCCTTCAGGGTGTCTCGGACATCCTGAAGCTCTTGTTGACACTCCTGCAGTCGAGTGCTGAGCATAGCAGCATCCTCCAAGCACAAGTCCATGTGCTCATGGGAAGTCCCTTGCTGCACCGGTGGGTACTTGTACTCCGTGGTACCACTCTCACGTTGGAGGACATACATGTACTCAGTTTTGTCCAAGTGGCGACGATAGATGTGACTCTGGCAGGTGATGGCCTCCCAGGTGACATCTCTCTCCGCGTCAACTTGTGTTGCTCGACAAGCTGGAGAGTGGTGAATCTTAAGCAGCTGATTCTCGTGTATAATCCTCATCTCCGAACTCCATTCTTCCCTCTTCTCACGGATGGTCCTGGTGGAGTTATAGTGGATGATTAGCTTGCCCGTATTGCCGGCGGCTTCGAGCATACGTCGAAGACGGCGCAACAAATCTCCAACTGCCAATCCGTAGGAAAGGTACGTCACTGGACGACTCTCCTCTCTTTCGGCAAGGGCAACTACGGGAACTCTCCCTCCCGTGGACTTGCGAGCAGTGCGAATCATGCGAACCATCTAAAACAAAAAGAATTTAAAAATTAGGTTAGATAAACTTTTTAAACAAAAATCCCATTTTGAAGGAAAATTTGGGGTAAGATGAAGAAAATGACTCCTTAAATAACACTCTTTAACCCACACCTTGGAAAATAGTTTTTAAGAAAATAGGGCCCTTAAATACGTCCATTTCTATCTAGGTCCACGTTCCTACGGGCAACCTTGGCTCTGATACCACCTCTGTCACACCCGATTTTTCCGAAGAACAACCAAGTGAATATCACATGTATGCCAGGATCATTTTCTCATACATGTGATGACAAATAGTGAAGCATCATTTATTACAAGCCAGGTATCGAATATAAATAAGTCTTACATCGTAAATGTCTCAATGGACAATAATACGTTCATCACAAGTAAATAAACTAGCAGCGAAATATTATTCTTTAGGGCTCCATCACAGGCGTTGCCCGGGGGTCTTCATGAACCTAAAAACCTTCCTCGGGTCCAAAATCTTGATCATTATACACCACCCCATTATCTTGACCTGAGCAGCAATATAAACCAACAAATATGCAAGGTTGAGTACCAATGGTACTCAGCAAGTGTGGGAAAATTATATCATGCATGGCTAGAACAAGGAGAGGTTGAACTCATGGTTAAAGCACTACGCAATTAATACCTATCACCTTAGCTTATTAAGCACCTACATTACTACACAGGTGAAATGGTTCCAATCTCCCATCCCATCATCATAATCCAATAACCATAATCATCATTTCCAATGTTAAGCTCCCCACTTAACTTCCAAAACCATCAATCCTCTAATCATGAATAAGTCCAGGCTACTCTTAACCGTGAGCACGGCTGTCAAGACAGTTTTAACTCTGCAGAGTTTGTACCACTGTACCCACAAGTAGTGATTTCATCCCCCGTTGCCGGGTGGACTAAAAGAACCTCCATTATGCCAGTGGCTACGTTCCACATTCACACTTCCCAGGTGTGCAGCCAGGAGATCACTACAAAGCCTTTACAAAGGGATTCCCGACGAGCGTGGGCCCACTGAGGTTTCACCCCTAATAGCATACAAGAGGCTCCAACCCCGCTGCAGTGGCCCCCTCTTGAGCCTTGCGGTTCATGTCGTAGTCCAGCTGACACCTACTCCCCGCACCATCCAACACACCCATACTACGCCGGGGATACACCTAATTAATTGGCCAAGCTGCCCCATCTCAGCATGTGGTTGGCACTGTAAAGCCGGGTTACATGCTCCATGAACCGGTCCTTAGGATCCAGGCAAGTACTAAACACAAACCCAAGTCTCGTGCACCCAGCACACAACCAAAACATCCAACTTGCCTTGATCCCTACCTCTACATAACTCACAATAACTCATTCAAGAGTATGGTATAATAAACTGATGATCTCATATCCCAAATATCCCATTCTAAGCATGGCTAAGCATATGCATGTAAATAAATGACATGACAAAATAAATCCCAACCCAAGCTACAAGGAAACAAGGTAATGCAATTCTAGGGAAACTTTCCTAGCATGGGTTTCATATTTCATTTGACAATGCAAATAATTCTATCTATACATCCTAGCATAGGATCAAAGTGGTCAAGGACACTTGCCTCCTTCTTGCTGCTCTTGAAATGGGTAGTCCTGATCTTGGAAATGAACAACTTGTTCTTGAACAGGTTCTACTTCATACCATCACACATAGCAAAAGAAAAACAACAATCATAAGACATAGTTCACACCTCTACTTCATACAAACCACACATTCATATTTATGAAATTCATTCACCATTATATGTGTTGTGTTTCAGTTTTAAATAAATTCCTTACATTAAACTACCAAGTATGTATGGAAAGTATTTTTCTTCTCCATATGTGCCTTCACAACTTCTATCAACCCTAAACTGAACTCTTTGGATTTTAGAAACTCCATTTATCATTTACTAGTTGCTATATTTTCAGATTTATATTCCTATGCATAATTGTGTATTTTATTATTAAATTAGTAATACACATCACCTAAACAGAATAGGTTCTGGTCCTAAATAATTTAAAATCATATTTTGACCTTGGCTTCTGATGTAGACCCTTTCATAATTATTTTCCCTATTTTTCTATAACTATTCTTTACTTAAAAATGTGTCCCTATATTAATAAATGTGAATAATAGATGAAACAGATTTATTTCAGCCCAAAAATATATTTTTATCTCACTCCAAAGTTTTCTAAGTACTGAGAAAGTTTTTAATTAATTTTGACAATTATGTTTGTCCTCCTTTTTAATTTTTAAACACTAGTTACATATTCAATTTCCTAAATTACATACTAAACAGGGCTAAAATAATGAATTCACCCCATTACAGGGTCTATAATATTATTTTCATAATTTCCAGGGGTCTAGCTACACTTATCAGAGGTGTTTTTCCTAATTTCTATTAAGTCCAGGGGCTAAAACTGACTTTTAAATGAATTTACATGATTTTCTGGAGTTCCAGGGGCTAGATCTTAAGTTTCCGGGGCTAGCTCTCAATTCCAGAGAACCCCAGGGGGTAGCACGTAAGAATTTCAGTCTTTATAATGCGGGGCTGACGTGGACCGTCCAATTTTAAACTGACGGCCGAGATTATAACATCGAACCGGTACGCGGGGATTTAAAGTCTACCGTGTGATTTAAAATAAACGGCGCACAAGCAGCCACGTCGCTCTGATCGAGCGCGGGCGGCGCTGCCGGCGGCGCACGGCGGCGGGAAGCGGCGATTTCGCCGGAAAGTTTCGGATCCTCGAGAATTCTGCCTAGAACTGTGATCTTATGGCCTAGATCGGTAGAGGGGAGGTCAGAGATCTCACCTCGGGGGTTTTCTCGAGCTCGGGGGTCCTGGAAAGTGATCGGCGGCGAGGTCCGAGGCAAAACCACGGCGAAGCTCGTCGGCGCTGCGTTTACACCGTAACTCTCCGAGTTTTCTGCACCTGCAAAGTTCCCCGGAGGCGGTGGATCAAGACCAGCGAGTTAGATCAAAGTTTCCGAGTTTAGATCGGCCAGAATTCACCGGCGAAGTCTCGGTGCTCACCGGAGTGAAAATCGGCGATCGCGTGAGAAAAACTGATCGGAGCTGGGGTTTTTATAGCCGGGGGAGGGCGGTGGGTCTGTTGTGATCGAGTTGGAGTCCTCTGGGACCGGAATTCGGGCTGCGGGACGGGTTTTCCGATCGGTTAAGATCGCGCGCGCTCGGGGAAAAGTCCGGGGTCGCGGGGTTAGGGATGACAGGCGGGTCCCACCCGTCGGTGAGAGGCAGCGCGGCGCGCGCGGGGGCGGGCTGGCGCGGGGAAGCTGGGCCGGCTGGCGGGTTTCGGCCCACTGGCCGGTTTTTTTCCCGTTTTTCTTTTTCTTTTTCCATTTCTTTTCTGTTTTGAGTATAATTTGAATTCCAGTTTGAATTTGAATTTTTGCAAAACATGCAACACGTCCAAAAATTTTTAAATTCCCCTCTGAACATGGTTTAGGGTTTTGAATCAAAATTTGGGGTGTTACATTAGATCGGCCAGAATTCGCCGGAGAAGGCTCGGTTTCTCATCGGAGTAAAATCGGCGGATCGCGTGGGAAAAACAGAACGAGGTCGGGGTTTTTATAGACGGGGGAGGGCGGCGGGATGGTTTAGATCGAGTTTGCGTTGCCCCGATCAAAATTCGGCTGGGATTCTCAGAAATCCGGGTTGGTTTGGATTTGGGGTGAGAGAGTCCCGGCGCGGCGCGAGGTAGAAGAAGGGCTGGCGGGCCCCGCCTGTCAGTGGGAGGAAGGGGCGCGCGCGGCTGTGGGCTGGCGCGGGGCTGGTTGGGTGGGCCGGCTGATGGGTTTCGGCCCACTGGCCGTTTTTTTTCTGTTTTCCTTTTTCTTTTTCTATTTCTTTTCTGTTTTGAGTTTAATTTGAATTCCAGTTTGAATTTGAATTTTTGCAAAACATGCAACACGTCCAAAAATTTTTAAATTCCCCTCTTAACATGATTTAGGGTCTTAACAAGATTTTTGGGGTGTTACAGCTCTACCCCCCTTAAAAGAAATCTCGTCCTCGAGATTGGTGGTTCTAAGAAAACAATTCCGGAAATTGTGCCTTGAGCTCATCTTCCCGCTCCCAGGTGGCTTCCTCTTCTAAGTGATGCTTCCACTGCACCTTGCACATCCGGATTCTTTTATTTCCGGTGAGGCGTTTCATTGTCTCCAAAATCTTCTATGGTTGCTCGGCATAAGACAAGTCCTCAGCGACGTTCACTTCATTCCTGGGTAACACCTCTTCAGGCGTCCTCAGGCATTTCTTGAGTTGTGACACATGGAATACATCGTGCACATCCGATAGACGAGACGGTAACTCTAGTTGATACGCCACTTCACCTTTCCTTTCCAGAACTTGAAAGGGTCCAATGTATCGAGGTGACAACTTCCCTTTCACCTTGAACCGACGAAGTCCTCTGATAGGGGACACCTTGAGATAGACATAGTCTCCCACGTACGAGCTCTCTTCTTCGTACATCGACATAACTCTTTTGGCATGTCTGTGCTATCCTCAAATTGTTGCGAATTTCCCTCACCTTCGCCTCGGCTTCTTGTAGTACTTCTAGACCAAACACTTTACTTTCCCCCGTTTGGTTCCAAAATAGGGGAGTTCTGCACTTCCTCCCGTACAAGGCTTCAAACGGTGACATCTTCATACTAGCTTGATAGCTGTTGTTATAGGAAAACTCCGCATATGGTAAGTTCTTGTCCCAACTCCGATTGTTTTTGAGTGCACACGCCCTCAGCATATCTTCAAGGATCTGATTGGTTCTTTCCGTCTGCCCATCAGTTTGGGGATGATAGGCAGAGCTGAAATTCAGATGGGTTCCCATGGTTTCATGCAACTTCTGCCAGAACCTTGAGGTGAACTGTGTCTCTCGATCCGACACTATCTTCTTCGGCACTCCATGGTAACACACGATCTTTGACATGTACAACTCCCCCATTTGGATCCACTGTAGCTTTCCTTCACGAGGATGAAGTGAGCTACCTTGGTTAGCCTATCAATGATGACCCATATCGAATCATATCCTGATTGGGTCCTAGGAAATCCCACGATGAAATCCATGCTGATTTCTTCCCATTTCCATTCAGGCACTTTGAGTGATTGCAATAATCCCGCGGGTCGTTGATGTTCTGCTTTCACCAACTGACATGTGTCACATAGGGCAACATGTTCTGCGACATCTCGCTTCATGCCATACCACCAATACCTGCTCTTGAGGTCCTGGTGGAGTTATAGTGGATGATTAGCTTGCCCGTATTGCCGGCGGCTTCGAGCATACGTCGAAGACGGCGCAACAAGCCTCCTACTGCCAGTCCGTAGGAAAGGTACGTCACTGGACGGCTCTCCTCTCTTTGGGCAAGGGCAACTACGGGAACTCTCCCTCGTGTGGACTTGCGAGCGGTGTGAATCATGCGAACCATCTAAAACAAAAAGCATTTAAACTTAGGTTAGATAAACTTTTTAAACAAAAATCCTATTTTGAATGAAAATTGGGGTAAGATGAAGAAAGTGACTCATTAAATAACACTTTTCAACACACACCTTGTAAAAATAGTTTTTAAGAAAATAAGGCCCTTAAATACATCCATTTCTACCTAGGTCCACGTTCCTACGGGCAACCTTGGCTCTGATACCACTTCTGTCACACCCGGTTTTTCCGAAGAACAACCAAGTGAATATCACATGTATGCCAGGATCATTTTCTCATACATGTGATGATAAATAGTGAAGCATCATTTATTACAAGCCAGGTGTCGAATATAAATCAGTCTTACATAGCAAATGTCTCGATGGACAATAATAAGTTCATCACAAGTAAATAAACTAGCAGTGGAATATTATTCTTGAGGGCTCCGTCACAGACGTTGCCCGGGGTCTCCATGAACCTAGGAACCTTCTTCGGGTCCAAAGTCTTGGTCATTATACACCACCTCATTATCTTGACCTGAGCAGCAATATAAACCAACAAATATGCAAGGTTGAGTACCGATGGTACTCAGCAAGTGTGAGAAAGTTATGTCATGCATGACTAGAGCAAGGAGAGGTTGAACTCATGGTTAAAGCACTACGCAATTAATATCTATCACCTTAGCTTATTAAGCACCTACATTACTACACAGGTGAAATAGTCCCAATCTCCCATCCCATCATCATAATCAAATAACCATAACATCATCTTCAATGTTAAGCTCCCCGCTTAACATCCTTAACTTCCAAAACCATCACTCCCCTAATCATTAATAAGTCCAAGCCGCTCTTGACCGTGAGCACGGCTGTCATGACAGTTTTGACTCTGCAGAGTTTGTACCACTGTACCCACATGTAGTGATTTCATCCCCCGTTGCCAGATGGACTAAAAGAACCTTCATTATGCCAGTGGCTACGAACCACATTAACACTTCCTAGGTGTGTAGCCAGGAGATCACTACGAAGCCTTTACAAAGGGATTCCCGACGAGCGTGGGCCCACTGAGGTTTCACCCCTAACAGCATACAAGAGGCTCCAACCCCGCTGTAGTGGCCCCCTCTTGAGCCTTGCGGTTCATATGGTAGTCCAGCTGACACCTATTCCCCGCACCATCCAACACACCCATACTACGCCGGGGATACACCTAATTAATTGGCCAAGCTGCCCCATCTCAGCATGTGGTTGGCACGGTA
Organism: Neostapfia colusana; assembly: GCA_030760725.1. Taxonomy (NCBI): domain Eukaryota; kingdom Viridiplantae; phylum Streptophyta; class Magnoliopsida; order Poales; family Poaceae; genus Neostapfia; species Neostapfia colusana. The sequence continues at coordinate 18,749,604 of JASWHV010000003.1, forward strand.
AAGGCAGTTTACATGCTCCATGAACCGGTCCTTAGGATCCAGGCAAGTACTAAACACAAACCTGAGTCTCGTGCACCCAGCACACAACCAAAACATCCAACTTGCCTTGATCCCTACCTCTACATAACTCACAATATCTCATTCAAGAGTATGGTAAAATAAACTGATGATCTCATATCCCAAATATCCCATTCTAAGCATGGTTAAGCATATACATAATAATAAATGACATGACAAAATAAATCCCAACCCAAGCTACAAGGAAACAAGGTAATGCAATTCTAGGGAAACTTCCTAGCATGGGTTTCATATTTCATTGGACAATATAAATAATTCTATCTACACAACCTAGCATAGGATCAAAGTGGTCAAGGACACTTGCCTCCTTCCTGCTGCTCTTGGAATGGGTAGTCCTGATCTTGAAAAGGAATAACTTGCTCTTGAGCAGGTTCTACATCATACCATCACACATAGCAAAAGAAACACAACAATCCATAAGACATAGTTCACACTTTCACTTCATACAAACCACACATTCATATTTATGAAAGTCATTCACCATTATATGTGTTGTGGTTACTCTATGTGTGTTGATTTGTGGCTTACATATACTTTTAATCATGTGTATATGATTCCTACTTTTGCATTCACATTTATGCTTACATACTATATATATATGAGTTTCCATTTTAAATAAATTCCTTATATTTAATTACTACACCTTTTAGCTACCAAGTATGCATGAAAGGTATTTTCCTACTCCATATGTGTCTTCAGAATTTCTACCAACCCTAAACTGAATTCTTTGGATTTTAGAAACTTCATTTATCATTTACTAGTTGCTATATTTTCATATTTATTTTCTATGCCTAAATGTGAACTTTATTATGAACATAATAAGACACATCATCTAAACAGAATAGGTTCTGATCTAATATATTTTTTGACCTTTTCCTCTAATGTAAACTATTTTACATTTATTTTCCCTATTTTCAGAACTATTATTTACTTAAAAATGTGTTCCTATAGCTAATAAATATGAATAATAAATTAAAAAGATTCATTTCAGTCCAAAATCCATTTTTATCTCACTCCAAAGTTTTATAAGTACTGAGAAAGTTTTTAATTTAATTTTGACAATATGTTTGTCCCACTTTTTAAATTTTTAAATACTAGCCACATATTCAATTTCCTAAATTTAATATCAAACAGGGTTAAAAAGGTAAACTCACCCCACTACAGAGTCTATAATATTATTTTAACAATTTTCAGGGGTCTAGCTACACATAACAGAGGAGTTTTTCCTAATTTTTATTAAGTCCAGGGGCTAAAACTAATTTTTAAATGAATTTACATGATTTTCTGAAGTTCCAGGGTCTAGATCAGAAGTTTCCGGGGCTAGCTCTTATTTCTCGAGAACACCAGGGAGTAGCACGTAAGAATTCCAGTCTTTATAACGCGGGGCTGACGTGGACCGTCCGATTTAAAACAGACGGCTGAGATTATAACGTCGAACCGGTACGCGGGGATTTAAACTCTACCGTGCGATTTAAAATAAACGGCGCACAAGCGGCCACGTCGCTCTGATCGAGCGCGGGCGGCACTGCCGGCGGCGCACGGCGGCGGGAAACGGCGATCTCGCCGGAGACTTTCGGATCTTCGAGAATTCTTCCTAGAACTGTGATCTTATGGCATAGATCGGTGGAGGAGAGGTCGGGGATCTCACCTCGGGGGTTTTCTTGAGCTCGGAGGTCCTGGAAGGCGGTCGACGACGAGGTCCGAATTGAAACCACGGCGAGGCTCGTCGGCGCTGTGTTTGAACCGCAAGTCACCGAGTTTTCTGCACCTGCAGGGTTCCCCGGAGGCGGTGGATCAAGACCAGCGAGTTAGATCGGAATTTCCGAGCTTAGATCGGCCAGAATTCGCCGGAGAAGGCTCGGTTTCTCACCGGAGTAAAATCGGCAGATCGCGTGGGAAAAACAGAACGAGGTCGGAATTTTTATAGACGGGGGAGGGCGGCGGGGTGGTTTAGATCGAGTTTGCGTTGCCCCTGATCAAAATTCGGCTGGGATTCTCAGAAATCCGGGTTGGTTTGGATTCGAGGTGAGAGAGTCCCGGCGCGGCGCGAGGTAGAAGAAGGGCTGGCGGGCCCCGCCTATCAGTGGGAGGAAGGGGCGCGCGGTGCTGGTTGGGTGGGCCGGCTGGTGGGTTTCGGCCCTCTGGCCGGTTTTTTTCTGTTTTCCTTTTTCTATTTCTTTTCTGTTTTGAGTTTAATTTGAATTCCAGTTTGAATTTGAATTTTTGCAAAACATGCAACACGTCCAAAAATTTTTAAATTCCCCTCTTAACATGATTTAGGGTCCTAACAAGATTTTTGGGGTGTTACACCACCTCGCCGGAATACTCGCCACCGGGCGTTCTGCTGCCCGACCTCCGACGAAACTCGCCGCCTATGCCTATCTCGGCATGGGGAGCACGGTGGTGCCCTCACCGGAGCTTGACAACGCCCGGAACAGGGCTCCCGACGGCAACAGCGGCCGGGAGCTCACCGGCGACGTCGAACTCGGCGTCCCCTACACTTTTTTTGATGCGGTTTGCTCGGGGAGCTCCGCTGACACCCGCTGATCACGGATATGGGCACCGATCTCTGTGAAAACAGCTGCAACTACGACCTCACCGGTGACCTAGACCGGAAATCAGCGCCGATGCAAAAAGCTCAAAGAACATCGCCCATACTCGATGAAACTCGATTATTTCTGATCTCAGAGACGCGTGGGCGAGTCTAGATCATGTCTTTAGCTCGGACTAAGGAGTGGTGGCTTACTTGCTACGAATTTCCGTATTTCGCATGGTTCGGTTCTAAACACCCCGACGCGCTAATCCCCCAAATACTTTGCCGATCCGCGAGAGAGAGGGGAGGTCAGTACGGTGGTGATCAGTACCTCAAGGCGGTTCTTTCTTGTGTTGCTCGTCGGGCCCGAGAGTGCCTGTGCTAGCCGGGCACCGGTGATCAGTGAGGTTGGCCGGGCGGAAGGCTTCGATCGTGCGAGGAGGAAAAAGGAAGTGCGAGGTCTGCACGTGGTCGCGGTAACTCGATCCTGGCGTCGCCTCTCTGCCCTTAGCCGCTCCCCCGAGCAGGAGGTGGCACCGATTGAGTCGGTCGGCCGCCGGGCGACCGTGCTGGCGCGCGCGCACGGCTTCGGCCGAGGAAAAAAAATGCACCCGAGGAAACTTCAGTCTGAAGTCTGCTGACATGTGGGCCTCCCCTCTTATTCTTTTGTTTTTTTCCAATTTTCTGAATTCTGTTGTGCCAAAATATCCTCAGCTACTCACAATTTAATGTGAGGCTTAGTCACCAAGTCTTGGTTTAAATTTGAATTCTCAAATTTGAACTGTGTTTGGCTAAATTTGATGCATGTTTAAACTGAAATTCAAATTCAGTTTTGAATTCTTGCAAATTTAGCTCTTGACAAGATGAACTCCAATGAGGATGAAAATTGGTGGGCTTACTCAGAAAAATGTGCTGAGTTTGAATATGAAGCTAACTTTTGAATTTGGGTGATGAAAGTTGCTGCAATTTGAATTTACATTCAAATTGGCCTCCTTTTCAAATACCTCCAAAAGTGCCTCAAAAAGTGTTGGATTTACATGAAACTTGGACTGAACCTTCCCAAGACTTTTTAAGTTCTAGAGGTGAGCTCAACCTCTCATGTTCATGTGTAAAAATCCTACTATGTGAAAGTGAAGGCTTTCCCCTCTAATTACTCTTTTGATGGAGGTTACTTGCTCTTCACCATTTTTCACAAAATATCCACAACAAAAGTGTGGTGTTTTGAAGTGAGGAAAAATTTTAGCAAGTCCCTTTTCTTGGGCTTTTACAAGAGCCCTCTTCACACAAGTTCAAACAATTGTTTGAAAACTTGGAACCCGATAGGGGTCTAAAACCAAGATGGGAAGTTCCCATATGAGTGAGAAAGCTAAAGTTAGATTTGGAACAAATTTGTTCAACTCAAAATTCAAATGAGAGCAACACAATGGATTTCAAAACTGTGGCGCTAAAGATCTCATTTGCAGCAGCCAAACTGAAAATCAGATTTCATATTTGAATTCCTTAGGTCCAAATTAGTGGGTATGCAAAGTTTCATGATTTGTTGAATTGTTTTGCAACTCATTTCCAAAATGGACTTTAAATGCAAAGAATTCAAATACCCATTTGAATTTGGATGAAGCTTATCCAATTATTCAAATGCACCTCAGATTTGAACTCCCACAATTTTAATTCACCATTTGCAAATTTTGGGAGATATTTTAGAGGATAAGAGGGAGCTGTGGTGGGGCCCACATGTCATTGAGCTGAAAGGTGTGCCTTAACCCCTAAGCAATTCTCTGTTCTTCTCATCCACGGGGGTTCTGTACCCAGGCGCCACCGAGATCGATCGGCCACCTCCTGCTCCCCTCCTCCGGTTGCTGGCGTCCTGTGAATGGCTCTTGTGTTTTCAACGTGATCCACTCCCTCAATACGAGCAAACCCACAGAAGACGAAGCCTTCTCACACTCTCAGCCGAAAACAGAAACCGGCGTCGTCTCTTCTCTGTGCTGCAGCGCCGATCAACATACAGCCACGGTGGCAACCAGCTGAACCGCCCAGGAGATGCGCCGGCGAGTCCTCTACGTCCACAACACGTTTCCAGCACTTCTCTGGTTTTCCTCCGGTCACTGCCATGCAGTTTTCCTCCACAACTCGGACTGAAGCCGCCATGGGAAGTGCTACTCATCTTTCAGCCGCTCCAACGCCTCTCCCGCATGTTCAGCACCTCTCTAAGGTGTGCCAAGGTGTGTAGATCATGCTACTGCAGTCCCCTTGCCCTTCCCCGTCGCTGTCTCGCTGGACTTTGAGTTTTGGCGCCGGTACACATGAAGAACAGCCCCAAACCAAAACTGTAAATTCGTCCAACGTGGTTGATCATCGGTTCTACAATTCAACCCACAGAAACTAGTGATCCTAGCGCCCTCCCACACCAAAGCACGCATCAAACCGTCCACCACACGCCCCGGGCGACGAGAAATCACCGGCGACGGCAAAAACAGGTCGGTCCTCCGGTGAACCCTAATTTCCGGCCGTTTGCTGCAAGGTTTAGCATATGTTCCATGCTCCCCGATCACTGGTGATGCTTTAGGGCAAGGTAGCTCGCCGGGGGGAGCTTCGGACACGCCAGAACGCGTTGATTCCGAGCTCCCGAGCCGCCCCACCGGTGCCGACCTGTTTCCGGACGTTTTCATGTGCGGAAACCTTGCCCAGCAGCTGCGCCATGTTCCCAGGAGCATGTAGGGCGAAACCGGAGCTAATTTGGTGGAGAAATGAGGGAGAACAAGCCATGCCACGATCTGTGCTGGTGTGCACGCGCGTCTCTGGCGGGAGGTTGAAGAAGGACCTGACGAGTGGGCCCCCTGTTAAGTCTCTGTGTAGGTTTTAAACAGAGAGCTATCACAGTTTGAAAAATTCATAACTTTGTGTAGACAACTCCAAAAAGGGTGAGACCAATTTTGTTTGAATGCTTAGGAGGAGTACTTCACACAGAAATAAATTGCATGCTATGAAAATGCCCAGGAATTTCTGTAGAATTGTTTTTAGTAAATCCTTTAGGGATTTATTACAGGAGCAATTCTTAATGAAATATTCCCAAATTTGGGCAGCGAGTCCTTTTCATAGTGCCTGACCCCCAGTAAAAATTGTAGGATTTTTGGAGCTTATTTAGAGGGCTTAATCAGTAGGTTATCTCAGGATTAAATAAATTAGCTAAAAATCATAGAATTGATTTCCAGAAAAATGGTTCAACCTTCATACCTCCATAACTTCTGTAGGGATGTCCAAAATTTGTGAAACAAATTTTGTTGGATTTCTCTCAGTCAATACTTAGCAGAAATGCAAAGAAATTGATCTGAAGATCTCTGAATATTTCTCCAAGATTCATCAAAGTTAAATCTTTGGGAATTGAGTCCAGAATATCTCTGTTATGGAATTTCTTCAAATTTGGCTAGGAAGTTCCTCATTATATTACTGATTTCCAGTAAAAATTGAGCTTCATTGGAGTTCATTTGCTAGGCTAAATTACCTGCCAAAATTCAGCCTTCATTTGGAAATTCAAATTTTGAACAGAAGCTTTTTCAGAACTCCTGTCCAACTTCAAAAATTCATATCTCCCTGTTGGTAGCTCCAAAAATCAGAAGCGGTGGACCGGATTGTCAGCCCCCAGGCAGAGAACCCGGCGGTTCCTAACAAGACGTTGCGTCGTGCGCTGCGACGTGCAGTAGTGACAGCCTTGGGAACCGCCGCAGGAAAAACAACCATCAAGAAGGGCTCACACCCCCACGATCCCGTGACTGTTCGCACTCCAGCAACGGTCAAAGCGGGTCTTCGAGAAGGTGCGCGAAGTAGAAGAGACAGGAGCCCCACCTCGGGCTCGTTATCTCCCCCGAGATGGGCCTGGGGCCACTCTCGGTACCCTCAATATGGGGTACCCCCGCGCACAAGGAAAATCGCCTAAGGACTTTGCTCCTTCCGCAAGGGCAAGCTCCGAAAGCCCTACGTGTCCTGCGGGGCCGGACCTCCCTCTCCTCAGAGGAGGGCTCCGGGCCCGTCACGTGGCCGGCAGAGCCGTACCACCCTTCTCCGCAGGGAGAGCTCCGAAGGCTCCACGTGTCCAGAGGGCCGGACCTCCCTCTTTTCAAAGGAGAGCTCCGGGCCCGCCACGTGGCCAGCAGAGCTGGACCTCCCTTCTCCGCACGGAGAGCTTCGAAGGCTCCACGTGTCCAGCGGGGCCGGACCTCCCTCTCCTCAGAGGAGAGCTCCGGACCCGCCACATGGCCAGCAGAGCCGGACCTCCACCCTCCGCCGGGAGAGCTCCGAAGGCTCCACGTGTCCAGCAGGGCCGGACCTCCCTCTCCTCAAAGGAGAGCTCCGGGCCTGCCACGTGGCCAGCAGAGCCGGACCTCCCCCCTCCGTGGGAAGAGCTCCGAAGGCTCCACGTATCCAGCGGGTCCGGACCTCCCTCTCCTCAGAGGAGAGCTCCGGGCCCGCCACGTGGCCAGCAGAACAGCACTACCTGCCCCCGCGCGGTAGGTGGCAAGAGTAAAGATGCGCCATACCTTGTCCATACAAGGTATTCAAGACCCGCGCCTTCCCAAGACGCGGCGACGTGGAGCACGCCGCTGTCAGGTGCCGTTGTGCCCAGTCACATCGCAGTGAAGACTGGCACGCCGCGTCAGAGGCTGTACACCAATAAACACAGCGACAAGACATCCCCTGCCGTCCCTGCCGTCATCAATCACTACGCCTAGCTTGTGGCATGGGCAGGGCGGCAAGACGAAGACTCAGAAGCCCTCGCCAGAGACAACTACCAGCGTAACTGTAGGATACGGTAGATGGCAGGCAATCTCCCCAGGACCACCTGTCGGGTCCCGGGCCCACCTTGTAAGCCGCCCGAGCCTTGGACTATAAAAGGCTCTGGTAGGCAACGTTACAGGGTGTTCGCACTCACGCGAGTTAGCACCCTGATTCAGCATTCTAGCACTCAGCTCATCCTCAAGCTCAGAACTCCGGTTCTGAACACCAAGCAATACAACGAGCACCTCTTCTCGCCGTGGACGTAGGGTTTTACGCTCCGATGGCCTGAACCACGTAAAAAACCCCTGTGTTCATCTGTTTCCTTCGTTCAACTACGCTTAAGCTCTCCGCGGGGGACTAGCCCCTCCGAAAAAGAACCTCCACGGGCTGCCCAGTGCAGTCCCGGGGGAAGTGTCGACAGCTACACTTCGACAGTGTGCCCAATGCATTGGTCACACCTACCAGGGGGCCACTACGGGGACTGCACAAGGGAAGGCCGGAGCACCCGGTGGTACTGAAGTCTCAAGGCTTCTCAAGACCAGAGCTCCAGATTCCAGCTCAACAACAAGGACCCAAGGGAGGTGTCTGCGCTAAGACGCTTCGAGATCAGTGGAGACCTCCCGAGGCCCTTACGGAGCTAAGGGCTCGGGCAGGGCAAGCCAAGAAAAGAAAGCAAGAAGCACAGGCGCATAAGAGAACAAGTCTGTTCATTCAAAAGCTCCACGAGCTGGTCCACAGACAGAAAATAAAAAATATAAAGGCCCTCCAGCTAAAAGGGCGAGCGCCTAGGAGTCCCCGGCCTCCCGCTAGAACCTAGACGCGACAAGGGCGACGACGTCTCCGACTCCGGCCCTGACGACCTCCTCCCGCTTGGCGACAGGGCCCTGCACCACCGGCTCCAGAGAGACGGAGGAGTCCCAGCTCTGGAAGCACGTCAGCACGTGCGCGGCAACCTCCTTCGCCAAGCCCCTCCCCTTGACCTCGAGCTCGTCGGCAATCACGGCCTCCAGCCTCTCCAGCTTGGCGCCGATGGACTCAAGTCCCAGCGTCATACGGGAGGTCCACCACCCCCGGTGGTTGGCGAACCCCGTCGTTGTCCCGAAGGCTGGCGGGAAGCTCCGGATGTGCATCGACTACACCAGTCTCAATAAGGCATGTCCCAAAGATCCATTCCCTCTCCCTAGAATAGATCAAATAGTAGACTCAATGTCAGGCTTGTGATATGTTGTGCTTCCTAGACGCCTACTCGGGTTTCCATCAGATCCCCATGTCTAGGGAGGACGAGGAGCACACCTCCTTCATCACAGTAGACAGCCTTTATTGCTATGTGTCTATGCCTTACGGCCTAAAGAATGCACTCCCCACCTTTGTGCGGGCTATGCACAAAACTTTTGGGGAGTTAATAAGAGACCTAGTTGAGATGTACGTTGATGACATAGTTGTCAAGGTCAAGCAGGGTTCATCGTTGCTAGATAACCTAGCCTTAGTCTTTGACAAGTTGCGCTCTACGCGCACCAAGCTGAACCCAGATAAATGTGTGTTCGGCGTGTCCTCTGGGAAGCTCTTAGGGTTCCTGGTCTCGCACCGAGGGATTGAGGCCAACCCAGAGAAGATCAAGGCCATCGACTTGATGCGGCCCCCTGCCCGCGTCAAGAATGTTCAGAGACTCATGGGATGTCTAGCCGCGCTGAGTCGGTTTATACCGAGGCTAGCAGAGCGGGCACTCCCTTTAAGCTCCTGCGCAAGTCAGCCCCTTTTGCCTGGACTGACGAAGCAGAAGAGGCTTTCCAGGAGTTGAAGCGACTCCTGACGACCCTACCTATCATGGTAGCCCCTGAGCCCGGGGAGCACCTGCTGCTCTACATTGCGGCGACAACAGAAGTGGTGAGTATGGTCCTCGTCGCAGAGCGGCCAGACCCCTCACCTTCGCAACCTGCTCCGGTAGCAGAAGAGAGATGCCAGAAGGCCCCGCAGGGCCAAGGCGGTCTCCCGGACCCCCCGGAGGTCCAGGTTGACCTCCCGGAGGTCCAGAGCGGTCTCCCGGACCCCCAAGATAAATCCCCGGGGGCCAATTGGGACCTCCCGGAGGTCCCTCAAGACCCCCCGAAGCTCCCGGATAATCAAGATAGTTTAAGGGCCTCCGGGTCCCAGTTCCCAGAGGCCCCCATTGGTCCACTCACCTCCAACGGGCCAGGGCCAATGGACGAGGACCTCCCAAGCCAGAGAGAGAGGGTTCGAACCATACAGAGGCCTGTCTACTACATCAGCGAAGTACTTCATGATGCCAAGACAAGGTACCTAGAAGTCCACAAACTGCTGTATGCGGTGCTCGTGGCCTCCAGGAAGCTCCGCCATTACTTCCAGGCCCACCGGGTCTCGTAGTCACCTCGTATCCGCTGAAGACAATTCTTCATAGCCCCCATGCGACTGGCAACGTTGCTAAATGGGCGGCAGAGCTGGCGGAGTTTGAGCTGGACTTCCTCCCACGCCATGCAGTCAAGAGCCAAGCACTGGCTGACTTTGTGGCGGAGTGGACACCAACGAAGACTGACCCAGGGGGCCATGAAGGCGGTGAGCCAGAGCACCAAGCTCCGGTCTTCACCGAACCCCACTGGACACTTTTCTTCGACGGCTCCTCGCGAAAGCAGGGGGCCGGTGCCGGCGTACTGCTCCTCATGCCATCGGGGGAACAGTTTGGGTATATGGTGCGTCTAAATTTCAAGGCAACCAACAACATGGCGGAGTATGAAGCACTCATCTTTGGCCTGCAGACAGCCCTGTCTTTAGGCGCTCGCCAGTTGTTGGCACAGGGCGACTCCCAACTGGTCATCAAGCAAGTCAAGGGCGAATGCTCCTGCAATGACCCGCAGCTAGCTGCGTATCTGCTTCACGTGCAGATGTTGGAGAAAGAATTCCTCGCCTTGGACCTGCATCACGTATCGCGCGCTGGTAATGCCGCAGCTGACAACCTTTCAACGAAGGCTTCCACCGGAGCCCCCGCACCCGAAGGAGTTTTTGAGAGGACGTTGCTGCGGCCTACAGCCCGGCCCGCCGAGCCGGGCGAAGGGGGCTTGACCAGCACCTCGAAGCTGGTGGTCCCGGCGGCCCTACAGCCATGGATGCCGCCAAGGATCGTAAGCGTCACTGGGGACTCCGTGCAACCCAGCGCTCAAGATCCAGAAGCTCAAGTCAGACCCGATGCATGGATCACGAAGATCCGGGACTACTTGAAGGACAATATCCTCCCTGATGAACATGCAACTGCTGAACGGATTGTGCGTATGGCTAAGAGGTACGCGCTGGTAGAGGGGGATCTCTACCGGCGTGGCGCCAACCACATCCTATTGCGGTGCATAACCCAGGGGGAAGGCTGCGACTTGCTCGCTGAGATCCATGGAGGCGAATGTGGAAGTCACTCTTCTTCACACACGCTTGTCGGTAAAGCCTTCCGGCATGGCTTCTACTGGCCGACAGCACTCTAGGATGCCGTCAAGCTGGTCGAGAGCTGCAAGGCGTGCCAGTTCCACGCCAAGCAGATCCATACACCGGCTCAGGTGGTACAGATCATCCCGCCCTCGTGGCCATTTGCCGTATGGGGGCTGGACATCCTGGGACCATTTCCCAGAACCGTCGGGGGATTCCGGTACCTCTATGTCGCCATTAACAAGTTCACCAAGTGGCTGGAAGCTACACCAGTTGTCACCATCAACAAACAATCTGCAGTAAAGTTCATCAAGTCTATTGTCTGCCGGTTCGGGGTCCCGAACAGAATCATCACCGACAACGGGACCCAGTTCACCAGCGCAGCATTTCAAGACTACTGCGAGGGCCTTGGTATTCAGGTGTGCTATGCCTCTGTCGCCCACCCAAGGAGCAATGGGAAAGTTGAGAGGGCCAACGTGGAGATTCTCCGGGGCCTTAAGACTCGCACCTTCGCCAGCCTGAAGAAACATGGTGCCAATTGGATGGATGAGCTTCCGAGCACACTATGGGCTAACCGGAAATCCCAGAGCCAGGCCACCGGGGAGACACCCTTCTGACGACATCCCCACAAGGCTCATCCGAATCAGCGCCGGTGCCACCCAGACCACCCGGGTAGCCGGGGGCCAGGGCAGCATATAGGAAGGCGCGCTCGTTGCCCCCCTCTGACATGAGGTCGATGTGCTGCATGACAGCCATCACCGAGGCCAGAGATCCCCAGGGAGGTGATTGAGCATTACTTAAAGATCTTTCCCGACGTCTGGCCGACCGACGAGACGGAGGGTCCGCCGCTCCCGGTGCTTGGCAAACCGAGTTATTATCCCGAGGTTCGGCGAGAAGCTCCGGAAGCGCATCCACTGCACCAATCTCAATAAGGCATGTCCTAAAGACCTATTTTCTCTTTGACTGATAGAGCAAGTAGTAGACTCGATACCAGACTGTGATATGCTGTGCTTCCCTAATGCTTGCTAGGGCTCCCATCAGACCCCTGTGTCTGAAGTAGTTGATACTCGGCATAGCTAGGGGTCCCGCGAATTTCTGGTTTTCGCGCAATGGCTTTAACCCCATACCACAGAAACCTGTTCCGCTACCAAGAAGCAAGCGCCAGAAGACCAGACCTCGGATCCCTGACACAACCTCCCGGAGCCCCCAGGACGACAGCGGAGCTTCCCGTGAGGCCCAAAGCAGCCTGAGGACCCCCGAGTGCCGGGCACCCGGCGATCTCCCCAGGCTAAAAGCTATCACTCGCAGCTCCATGCAACGCGCAATGCCGCCGAATGGGCGGCGGAGCTACTAAAGCTTGATCTAGGTTCCCTTTCCCGTCATACAGACATTAACCAAGCATTAGTTCACTTGTGGCTGAAGTAGACGCTCAGGGGGCCATGAAGACGATGAAACAGGACCCTGAGCCCTGACCTTCATTAGGACTCATCAAATGATGTTCGCCCACGGCTCCTCGCGAAAGCAGGGGGCCGATGCTAGCGTACTGTTCCTCATGCCATCGGGGGAGCAGTCTGGGTATGTGGCGCATCTCAATTCCAAGGCAGCCAACACCATAGCGGAGTATGGAGTGCTCATCCTTCTCGCTAGTCGTTGGCTCAGGGCAATCCCCAGTCTGGTTATCAAACAAGACGGCGGAGATAAACCCCCTCGCCTTGGACCTGCACCACGTACCGCGCGCTAGCAAGGCCGCAACTGACGACCTTTCAACGAGGGCCCCCGCTGCCACCGGAGCCACTGTGCCTGAAGGGGGCCTCGAGAGGACGTTGCCGCGACCCACAGCCCGGCCCGCCGAGCCGGGCGAAGGGGGCTAGACCAGCACCTCGAAGCTGGCGGTCCCGGTGGCCATGAGCGCCGCCAAGGATCATAAGCGTCACTGGGGACTCCGTGCAACCCAGCGCTCAAGATCCAGATGCTCAAGTCAGACCCGATGCATGGATCACGGAGGTCCGGGACTACTTGAAAGACAATATCCTCCCTGATGAACGTGTATCCGCTGAACGGATTGCGCGTATGGCTAAGAGACACATGGCGGTAGAGGGGGATCTCTACCAACGTGGCGCCAACCACATCCTATTGCGGTGCACAACCCAGGGGGAAGGCTGCGACTTGTTCGCTGAGATCCATGGAGGCGAATGTGGGAGTCATTCTTCCTCACGCACGCTTGTCGGTAAAGCCTTTCGGCATGGCTTCTACTAGCCGGCAACACTCCAGGATGCCGTCGAGCTGGTCGAGAGCTGCTAGGCATGCCTGTTCCATGCCAAGCAGATCCATACACCGGCTTGGACGGTACGGGTGATCCAGCCCGCATGGCCATTTGCCGTACTAGGGCTGGACATCCCGGGCCTGGGACCATTCCCCAGAACCGAAGACAGGGACCCGCTCCCGAACCTTCGGAACACGGAACACAGCTGTAAGTTCTACCCCTAGAGCAACAATCAGGCAGGCCCTTCTTTTCATAGTAATTTCCATAAAAGTCCGTGAACCGGGCTTGGAGCAACTAAGCCTCAGGGGACGGTCCAGGACTACGTTCAGCTTCGCCTGGTTCCGACCCCAAGCGCGTAGAGTCTTGCTTCCCTTGAGGTGGGTCGTGGCCTACATATGCGGCCCTCCTTCCCCCATATGGAAATTTATATGAAAAGAAGCCCACCCTACGTTGCTCTTCTTTGGTACTCATTTAATTTACTTATTAAATTTCTATGATTACCCTACTAACGCGTGCTCACTATGCGTTCAACTCCCTCTTCTCATTTTCATCTTTAGTCAGAATTTGCTGCAGATATGACTAAGGAATAGAGGGGGGAGCCCCCAAGGGGAATTACTTTTTCCTCATGTGCAGGGTTTCTCAGCCTCAGCTCCCCGCAGGAGTATGGTAGGCGCATCCACCCAATAGAACGCACCTACCAGGGGGCCGCTACGGGATCGCGGTAAGCCAAAAATCCTAAGGTAAGATCAAAGGGCTAGCCCTCACAGGGGTAGGGTCCGGAGGCCCCACGTGTCCGGCAGGGCCGGACCTCCCACCTCTTCGAGGGGAGCTCCGGGACCGCCGCGTGGTCTGCGGAAGTCGGACCTTCCCCCCCCCCCCCCCCTCCCTCTGCGGTGAGAGGCCCGGGGCCTCCACGTGCCTTGCGAGCCCGGACCTCCTCCCAGGCAGGAGCTCCAGGCTCGGACCCCCCTCCGATCTCGTGAGGCGGGTCCTGGAGACCTCCGGAACCCTTGGTATACAGTGGGGACCCGGACAAGGTGTCTATGCAGAGCTTCGAGATTGGTCAAGGCCTCCGAGCCCTTGCGGAGCTAAGGGCTCGGTCAGGAATGGCCAAGAAGAAGACTAAGGCATGCAGACACAGAAAGAAACAGGAGTCTGTCCATACAAAGGCTCCACGAGCTGGGCTACAGACTCAACAAAAATAAAGAAAGGAAGTATAGGGCCTTGTGGACACAAGGGCGGGTGCCTAGGGGTCCCCGGACTCCCGATGAAACCTAGAGGCCACGAGGGCAGCTAAGTCCTCGACTTCGGCCCTGGCAGCTTCCTCCTGGTCGGCGATGGGTCCTAAACAGACCGGCCCCAGGGAAAAGGAAGGGTCTCGGCTAACAAAGCACGACAGAACGTGCATTGCAACCTCCTTCGCAAGGCCTCGACCTTCCGCTTCCAGCTCGTCGGCGACCACTGATTCGAGCCGACCTAGCTTGTCACCGAGAGACTCAAGGGCTGGGGCCGCTTCGGACACCGGCCGTGCTGGGGTCTCCACCTGCACAGGGCTAAAACCAAGAGGAGCCAAGGCGGATCCCGCTTTAGCAATGAAGCTCCAGACCACCTGGGCCTCGGCAGTCCGCGGGGACTGGAGCCTCTCTACCTCTTGGCGGGCCGCTAGCTCGCGATCCATCGCCGCCTGAAGCTCTTTGGAAGACTGCTCCTCCCTCGCGGCGACAGCCGACTCACGGAGCTCCAACGCCTCAGTCCGAGCCCGTAGCTCCTCCACCTTGACCCTCAGCCGAGCGGTGGTCTTCTCCTCCTCGTCCGCAGCAGCGCGTTCCCGATCAGCGACGGCATGCTCCCGACGGGCTACCTGTAGCTGCAACTCCTCCGCGGCGGCGGAACACTCCTTGGCTTTGGCTTCAGCTTTGGCCAGAGCCTCGCGGTAGGTGGCGCGAACCTGCTGGGCCTCTAGCTCCAAACGGCTAATGTCCTTCTTCTGGGCGCCAAGCAGAGCACTCATGGCCTCAAGCCTTGACCGCCTTGAGTCGAGGTCCGCCCGGGCCCGCTGCTGCCAGCTGAGAAGGCGGTCTCTCTCACCGGCCAATGCCTTCCGCTCCTGCTCAAAGGCAGATTGGAGCTGCCGGGAGCTGGTCTGGGCACGCTCCATGGCGTCCCACACGGGCACCGGAGCAGGGGGAGCAGGGGTCGCGCCGTTGGACCCCCCGGACGAGTCCAAGACCGGCGGGAGCGCCGGCGCCTCGACAACTACGGGGGGGGGGGGGGGGCGCTGTCCTAAGCAGGCCAGGGGGCCAGCAGGCACACCTACAGAGGCCCTCCCGGTCTCAAGGCCTGGCTTCTGGGCTGGTGAAGGAGGGGCCGCCGCGGTCCCCAGGGGCCGAGGCGCGGAGCCCCCGCTGGTTGAAGGCGGTCGGGTAAGAGGCCCGCCCTTGGCAGCCGGTTGGTCCCTGCAAAGAAGAAGAAGCCCTCAGAATAAGAGAAGAGGCAGGAGCTCTGCTCCTATAAGTCAGAAAGAATAACACTTATTGAGCAGCATGAGCGCTCCAGCGAGCTTGCTGCACTGGCCTCTGGGCTGCAGCTGAACTACCAGGACCAGCGACAGGAGCGGTCGCGGAATGGGACGCCTGGACCTCCGGCGCGCTCGCCGGCGTCGCCCCACCAACATCCGTCCTGGGAACCCCGCCACTCGAGGGAGGATGGCGAGATACTTGGGCTGATTCGGACGGCTGCTGTCTAGGGAGAGATCCGCCGGGGAGGGACACTCGGGACCTCTTCGAGTCGCCACCCGATGGACCAGCATCTCCGGGAGATGGAAGCAAGGTAGCTCCGGCACCCTGGATTGGCACAGGCGGCATCCTTGGAGGAGACCGAGCGCGTTTTTTCTCTAGATGCCCGGGGGCCGGCTCTTTACCTTTCCCTTTATCGGCACCTTGGGTTCCGTCGGCTCTGGGGGAAGGTTTGGCAGCAGTGGATGCCTCATGCCCTGATTCAGGGTGCTCGGTTCCTGGAATGGTGATGCCCCAGAAGGCATCCCCGACCTGACGAACGACAATCCCGATATCATCAAGGTTCGACATCTTCCGCAGGAGCTCTGACCTCCTCTGGGGCTCCAAGAAGAGGGGAGTGGCAGAAGGCGGAAGGACGGGGACGCCGCTGGGAATATAGTCACCGCTCACCTTGCTCACCATCTCCTCCAGCTCCTAGTCGGAAGGGACAGAGTCGGGGCCTCTCTCCAGCCTGGTACAGTCCTGCTCACCGGTGTAGTACCACGCTGGGCGGCTGCGTTGCTGCAAGGGAGCAATGCGGCGTGACACAAAGTCCATCAGCACCATCAGAGATGTCAGCCCCTCGTTGGCCAAGAACCGGATCCGCTCCAAGACCGGAGTGTACTCCTGCTCCAGCTCAGGGATCTCCTCCCAGAAGCGGCGATCGGTGGTTGGGCTGGCGGTTGGGAGTTGTAGGCGATCGTGCTCATCGGTCTGCACTACCACCCAGCTCTCCCTCCAGTTCTCCCACCTTGATGCGCTGAAGGGCAAAAGGTATCCGGAGACCTTGGGGTCTTTGCAGCGATGCTGGAAGTAGTACGCCCCCATCTGAGTCTTTGAGCCGCGTCCGGTCGTACGCAGCACAAAGAAGTGGCGAAAGAGCGTCACGGAGGCGTGCACCCCCACGAACATCTCGCAGAAGTGGACAAAAACTGCCGCCATTGCGAGGGAGTTAGGGGAGAGATGGTGGAGTTGGAGACCGTATGTCTCCAACAGGGTGACGAAGAAGGAAGAAATCGGCGGAACGAACCCCGCCAGAGCATAAGCGGTAAAGAAGACCATCTCCCCCTTTCCCAGGACCAGGGGGAGAGATCCTCGGCGGAGCCGATGCTTCTGCTCTTCCGAGCGCCAGCCCAGCAGCCTGCGCACTGGCCCGAGCTCGGAGGAGCGAACGAGGCGCGACGGAAGCAAGTTGGAAGCCATAGCGAAAGAAGGCGCAAGGGCAGGAGAGCCGGGGCGCAAGAGATCAAGGGAAGTACGAGCGCAATGCGAAGGGAAGCCGCGATGCGGGTGAGATCACCTTTTAAAACTTTCCAGGGATGGTTCGAAGTAATTCGAAAACCTCCGGAAACATCGCATCGGCGACCTCGCCGGCTCCGAGACTAGGCGCCGATGAAAGCTGGGCCCAAGCCGCTTAACTGAAGCGGTGGTGGCAGGGAGTCAGTCTCCTAAGAAGATGAGCCGGCAGGGCCCTTCGGCGGTTCCCGAAGAAAGCGCCGCAACGAGCAGAAGTGGCAGCCTTGGGAACCACCGCAGTAAAAGCAATCATCAAGTGGGCGCACGCTCTCACGACCCGGCGGCCGTTCGTGCTCCGGCAGCGGTCAAGTCGGGACTTAGAGAAAGTGCGCGGATCGGAAGAGACGGAGGTCCCACCTCGGGCTCGCTATCTCCCCCGAGATGGGCCCGGGGGCCACTGTCGGTACCTGAGATATGGGGTACCCCCGCGCACAGGGTAAAATGCCTAAGGTGCTCGCCCTTCTCCGCAGGGAGAGCTCCGAAGGCGCCACGCGTCTGGCGGGGCCGGACCTCCCTCTCCTCAGAGGAGAGCTCCGGGCCCGCCACGTGGCATACAGAAGCCGGACCTCCCCCTCCGCGGGAGAGAGGCCCGAAGACGCCACGCGTCCAGCGAGGCCGGACCTCCCTCCCCTCAGAGGTGAGCTCCGGGCCCGCCACGTGGCATGCAGAAGTCGGACCTCCCCCTCCGCGGGAGAGAGGTCCGAAGGCGCCATGCGTCCAGCGGGGCCGGACCTCCCTCTCCTCAGAGAAGAGCTCCGGACCCGCCACGTGGCTAGAAGAACGGTGCTGCCTGCCCTCGAGCGGTAGGCAGCGGGCGTAAAGGCGCCCCTCACCTTGCCTGTACAAGGTATTCAAGGCCCGCGCCTTCCCAAGACGCGGAGACGCGGAGCACGCGTCTGTCAGGTGCCGTTGCGCCCAGTCGCATCACAGACTGGCGCGCAGTGTCAGAACCTGCCAGGTAATAAACGCCGCGACAAGACATCCCATGCCGCCTGCGCCGTCATCAACCACTACGACTAGCGCACGGCATGGGCAGGGCGGCAAAAGGAAGACTCAGAAGCCTTCGACCGGAGGCAACCACCGGCATAACTACAGATATGGTAGATAGTAGACAATCTTCCCGGGACCACCTGTCGGGTCCCGGCTTCCCTTGTAAGCCGCCCGAGCCTTGGACTATAAAAGGCTCGGGTAGGCGTCGATAGCAAGGGTTCGCATTCTGCAACTCATACGCTAGCCATACACTCTCAAGCTGTAACTCACCCCCAAGCTCAGGCCCCCGGCCCTGAGCAGCAAGCAATACAACGAGCTCCATAGCTCGCCGTGGACGTAGGGTTTTACGCTCCGGCGGCCTGAACCACGTAAAACTTCCCGTGTCAAGCTCTCACTAACTCGTCCATTCGCGCAAGCTCTCCGCTAGGAACTAGCCCCTCCGAAAAAAGAACCTCCGCGGGCTGCCCAGTGCAGGCCCGGGGGAAGTGTCGACCGCACACTTCGACAACTTCCTTCCTCGCCATGCAGTCAAAAGCCAAGCGCTGGCTAACTTCGTGGCAGAGTGGACACCGATGAAGGCTGACCCAGGGGGCCACGAAGACGGTGAACCAGAGCACCGAGCTCCGGTCTTCACCGAGCCCCACTGGACGCTCTTCTTCGACCGCTCCTCGCGAAAGCAGGGGGCCGGTGCCGGCGTACATGCTTCTCATGCCATCGGGGGAGCAGTTTGGGTATATGGTGCGTCTCAATTTCAAGGCAACCAACAACATGGCAGAGTATGAAGCACTCATCTTTGGCCTACAGACAGCCCTGTCTCTGGGCGCTCGCCAGTTGTTGGCACAGGGCGACTCCCAGCTGGTTATCAAGCAAGTTAAGGGTGAATGCTCCTGCAATGACCCACAGCTAGCTGCTTATCTGCTTCACGTGCAGATGTTGGAGAAAGACTTCGTCGCCTTGGACCTGCGCCACGTACCGCGCGCTGGCAATGCTGCAGCCGACGACCTTTCAATGAAGGCTTCCACCGGAGCCCCCGTGCCCGAAGGAGTCTTCGAGAGGACGTTGCTGCGGCCCACAGCCCGGCCCGCCGAGCCGGTCGAAGGGGGCTGGACCAGCACCTCGAAGCTGGCGGTCCCGACGGCCCTGCAACCATGGATGCCGCCAAGGATCGTAAGCATCACTGGGGACTACGTGCAACCCAGCGCTCAAGATCCAGGAGCTCAAGTCAGACTCGATGCATGGATCACGGAGATCCGGGACTACTTGAAAGACAACATCCTCCCTGATGAACATGCAACCGCTGAACGGATCGTGTGTATGGCTAAGAGATACGCGCTGGAAGAAGGGGATCTCTACCGACGTGGCGCCAACCACGTCCTATTGCGGTGCATAACCCAGGGGGAAGGCTGCGACTTGCTCGCTGAGATCCATGGAGGCGAATGTGGGAGTCACTCTTCCTCACGCACGCTTGTCGGTAAAGCCTTCCGGCATGGCTTCTACTGGCTGACAGCACTCCAGGATGCCGTCGAGCTGGTCGAGAGCTGCAAGGCGTGCCAGTTCCACGCCAAGCAGATCCATACACCGGCTCAGGCGGTACAGATGATCCCACCCTCGTGGCCATTTGCAGTGTGGGGGTTGGACATCCTGGGACCATTCCCAGAGCCGTCGGGGGATTCCGGTACCTCTATGTCGCCATCGACAAGTTCACCAAGTGGCCGGAAGCCGCACCAGTTGTCACCATCAACAAGCAGTCAGCAGTAAAGTTCATCAAGTCGATTGTCTGCCGGTTCAGGGTCCCGAACAGAATCATTACTGACAACGGGACCTAGTTCACCAGCGCAGCCTTCCAAGACTACTACGAAGACCTCGGCATCCAGGTGTGCTATGCCTTTGTTGCTCACCCAAAGAGCAATGGACAAGTCGAGAGGGCCAACGCTGAGATTCTTCGGGGCCTCAAGACCCGCACCTATGCCAGCCTGAAGAAACATGGTGCCAATTGGGTGGACGAGCTTCCGAGCACACTATGGGCTAACCGGACTTCCCAGAGCCGGGCCACCGGAGAGACACCCTTTTTCATGGTGTATGGGGCTGAAGCTGTGCTTCCCCCAGAAATCACCATGAAGTCTCACCGTGTCCGAGCTTACGACGAAGCCGCGCAGGACAACCTTCGGCGCGGAGACATCGACCTCGTCGACGAGGTCCGATTGCATGCAGCACTCCGTAATGCACGGTACAGACAAGCGCTCTGCCGCTACCACCAGAGGTCTGTGCGTTCCGGGGAGCTGCAGGAAGGCGACCTGGTGCTGCGGTGCATACTTTCTCGTGAAGGGACCCACAAACTCTTCCCTAGTTGGGAAGGTCCCTTCCGAGTCACAAAAGTGTGTTGTCCCGGGTGCGTACGCCTTTCCACCGAGGGTGGGGAGCCACTCCCGAACCCTTGGAACATCGAACACCTCCGTAAGTTCTACCCCTCGAGCAATGATAGGACAATCTCTTCTTTTTGTAATATATTCCATAGAGTCCAGGAACAGCGCTCGGAGCAGCTAAGCCTCAGGGGACGGTACAGGACTACGTTCAGCTTCGCCTGGTTCCGACCCCAAGCGCGTAGAGTCTTGCTTCCCTTCTTAATGGGACGGGTCGTGGCCTCTATGTATAGCCTGCCTTCCTCCTATGGAAATTTATATGAAAAGAAACCTGTCCTACTTTGCTCTTCCCTTGTGCTCATTTAAATTACGTATTAAATTTTTATGACTGCACTTCCGGCGTATGCTCACCATGCGCTCGGCTCCCTCTTCTCATTCTCACCTCTAGTCGGCATTTGCTGCCCTACCAAAGGCGGTTGCGTTGGAGGTACATGCCGATGGACAGGGGGCCCCGAGCTCCCGGCACTTCGCGCACTATAGTCCCCAAGCGCCGTACAAGTGGATGGGGACCGTAAGCCAAATAAGACTATGAGATAGAGGAGGGGGAGCCCCCAAGGAGAATTACGTTTCCCTTACTTGTGTGCAGGACCTCTCGGCCTCAGCTCCCCGCAGGAGTATGGTAGGTGCACCCAACCAATGGGACACACCGACCAGGGGGCCGCTACGGGATCACGCAAGACCGGAACTCCAAGGTAAGACCGAAGAATCCGGACCTCGCCACCTCCGCAGGGGCGAGACCCGAAGGTCCCACGTGTCCAGCGGGGCCGGACCTCCCCCTCCTCAGAGGGGGGCTCCGAGCCCGCCACGTGGCCAACAGAAGCCAGACCTCCCCCCCCCCTCTCAGCGGGGAGAGGTCCGAAGGCTCCACGTGTCCCGAGGGGCTGGACCTCCCTCTCCTCAGAGGAGAACTCCGGGCCCGCCACGTGGCTAGCAGGCCCGGACCTCCCCATTCTCATGGGGCGGGTCCTGGAGACCTCTGGGGCGCTTAATACAGTAAGGACCCGGGGAAGGTATCTGTGCAGAGCTTCGAGATTGGTCAAGGCCTCTGAGTACCTTGCGGAGCTAAGGGCTTGGCCAGGTAAAACCAAGAAGAAGACTAAAGCACGCAGACGCAAAAGATAACAAAAGTCCATTCATACAAGGCTCCATGAGCTGGGCTAAAGACTCACAAAAAAAACTAGGGTCCCCGACTTCAGCTCTAGCGGCGTTTTCCCGCTCCATGACCCGAGCACGAAGATCTCCTTGGCCACCACCAGCGCAAGAGCCGCTATCATCAAGGATGCTTCTGAAGCCCCCTCTGCCGCTTCAGCAGTTTCCTTGAAGACTCCTCTGACCCGAGCGCGGGGATTACCTCGGCCATCACCAGCGCAAGGGCCGGTGTCATCAAGGATGCTTCTGAAGCCCCCTCCGCCGCTTCAGCAGTTTCCGTGGAGACTCTGCCGCCTGGAGTCCTCCTTGGTGCTTCAGCAGTTTCCTTGGACACTCCTCCGCCTGAAGCTTCCTCGGCGTGTCAGCAGTTTCTGTGGAGACTCCACCGCCTGAGGAGAGAGGACGCGACGCCTGGGAACTTTCAGCCTATCGTCGCTCAAGAAGAGTCCCGTCGGGATAATAAACCTGAGGCCTCTTGGAGGCGCCACCTCCAGATGCAAGGCATGCAGGCTCCCTGGATCCCTGACTTGGTGCAGACGTCGCCGCCGGAGGAAGTCGAGAGCGATCCTCCCCCGAAGGCGGATTAGAAGCCATGGGAGGAGACAAGGTCGCAGAGACTCAAGAAAGGTGCAAGTGCTGGAAGCCTTATAAAGGGAACCTGCCCACGTTGTGGCTTCCCTTCACACGCATCGGCAACCGCATCGGCTCCAAGACCGAGCGCCGATGACAGGTGGGCCCAAGCTGCCCAGCCGAAGCGGCGGGTCAAGGAGTCAGCCTCCCAAGAAGACGAACCGGCAAGGCACTCCGGCGGTTCCCGAAGAAAGCGCCGCAACGTGCAGAAGTGGCAGTCTTGGGAACCGCCGTAGTAAAAGCAACTATCAAGTGGGCGCACGCTCCCACGATCCCGCGACTGTTCGTGCTCCGGCAGCAGTCAATGCGGGACTTAGAGAAAGTGCGCAGAACAGAAGAGACGGAGGTCCCACCTCGGGCTTGCTATCTCCCCCGAGATGGGCCCAGGGGCCACTGTCAGTACCCGCGATATGGGGTACCCCCGCGCACAGGGGAAAATGCCTAAGGATCTCGCCCTTCTCCGCAGGGAGAGCTCTGAAGGGGCCACACGTCCAGCGAGGCCGGATCTCCCTCTCCTCAGAGGAGAGCTCCGGGCTCGCCACGTGGCCTGCAGAAGCCGGACCTCCCCCCTCCGCGGGGGAGATGTCCGAAGGCGCCACGTGTCCAGCGGGGCCGGACCTTCCTCTCCTCAGAGGAGAGCTCCGGGGCCGCCACGTGGCCGACAAAAGCCGGACCTCCCCCTCCGTGGGGAGAGGTCCGAAGGCTCCACGTGTCCTGCGGGGCCGGACCTTCCCTCTCCTCTGAGGAGGGCTCCGGGCCCGCCACGTGTCCAGCAGAAGAGCGCTGCCTGCCCCCGAGCGGTAGGCAGCTGGCGTAAAGGCGCCCTATACCTTGCCTGTACAAGATATTCAAGGCCCGCACCTTCCCAAGATACGGAGCACGCCTCTGTCAGGTGCCGTTGCGCCTAGTCACATCACAGACTGGCGCGCGGTGTCAGAACCTGCCAGCCAATAAACACAGCGACAAGACATCCCCTGCCGCCTCCGCCGTCATCAACCACTACGACTAGCATGCAGCATGGCAAGGCGACAAGACGAAGACTCAGAAGCCTTCGCCAGAGACAACTACCGACATAACTGCAGATACGATAGTCGGCAGGCAATCTCCCCGGGACCACCTGTCGGGTCTCGGGTCCCCCTTGTAAGCCACACGAGCCTTGGACTATAAAAGGCTCGGGTAGGCGACGTTAGAAAGGGTTCGCACTCCAGCAACTCATACCCTAGGCGTAACTCATCCTCAAGCTCAGGACTCCGGTTCTGAGCAACAAGCAATACAGCGAGCACCTCAGCTCACCGTGGACGTAGGGTTTTACGCTCCGGCGGCCCGAACCACGTAAAACTCACCGTGTCAAGCTCCTCCCAAACTCGTCCCTACGCTCAAGCTCTCCGCAAGCGACTAGCCCCTCCGAATAAGAACCTCCGCGGGCTGCCCAGTGCAGGTCCGGGGGAAGTGTCGACCACACACTTCGACACCAACCTTGGGCTATAAAAGGACCGGGGCAGCCTCCGGGCAAAGGGTTCGCGACCCAGCCAACTCATTCTTACACACAAGCAAGCAATACATCAAGCACTCCCGTGGACGTAGGGTTTTACGCTCCGACGGCCCGAACCACGTAAATCCTCGTGTCTCTCTCGCCATTGTGCTCAGACCTTCGAGATCTACTAGCCCCACCGAAAAAAGAACCTCCGCGGGCTGCTTCTGAGCAGACCAGGGGAAGTGTTGTAGCGAAAACTTCGACACACACCATCTGCCACACACCTGCCCCGACCACGCCCCCACCTCCTCAAGCTGGACGCCCCGTGCTCAACAAGGACAAGACAAGTTACGTATTTTCAATATCTTTATAATTTCAAGCCACATTTAACTAGAATCAAACTTTATAGGGACATCTTCTACTCACTCCATCCCATTAAAAGTCTATTTCTGTAGTTGGTCAAAGTCAAATTAATTTAACTTTGACTACATTTATAGAAAAATATTAATTATTATATACTATTAGTAGCATTAGATTAATCATGATTTGTACTTTCATAAATACTTATTTTATATGGTAAATGTTATATTTTTATAAGCTTGTTAATTTAGATAAGTTTGACTTTGACCAAAAACTTCATAGGGATAGAGGCAGTAACTCATTTATTCACATAAATTGGAAACGTTTCAGTTTCAGCCTATAAACGTTTCTCAACCCGAATCAGAATCAATTTAAAAACTGTTTGACTAATTTCCTGATTCACATTCAGTAAAAAGAGGTAGAGGATTAATTGACCCATTTGCACTTGGATGGACTATGTTATTTTTATCAAATTATAATATGCAATGAAGTTTTACATATATTATTTGTGACAACGGTATTAAATGTTTACATGTTATCAAATTACAAAAAAGTCATTGCTTTGAAGGCCCACTTTGTTGCTTCCTTGTCGCTCAAAATTTACTGGAACTGTGGCCTCTTTATAATTGCGTGTACAAGCAAGTACTGTAGTAAATATCTGGGTCCAATTCAATGATAGTAGACGCATATGAAACAAAGGTTGATACTACTGAAATTAGTTTGATTAGTTTCTTATTCAGACAGATATCACTTAACCGAGTGTTATAATAACCTTGGGACGAACTGAAAGTGGGAAAGTCAGAGGTTGAAAAGTGAGGTGATCGAGTGCAGAGCCCATTCCCCAGTGTGGTTTAGTGTGGTGTGCCTTAACCCTGGCAAGAGCTCATCGATTCAAGCGGTTGGGCCGGGCGGCGAGGCGTCGGCTAGCGCTGAAACAGTGAAACCCAACGAAGCACCGGGCTGGCGACGGCGAAAACTTGAGCGGCGAGGCAGCTGCGCATGGGCGGCAACGGGTCGGCAGCCGAGTGCCCGCACAGGTGCGGAGACGCGGCGGGTGTCGGTGGCTTCAGCGAGGAGACGCGGCGGTGGCGTGGTGCTGGCGGCTGGGGATGCGGCATATTTTCTTCTTCGGGTCATCGGGTGCCAACGCCGGTAGCGTTTGGGAGAAGTGGTGGTGGCAAATCATGTAATTCTTATCAAACTTTGAGGGAGGTTCCAAAGCCTGAACCGTTTCGGACCTGAAACACCTCAGATGCTATTTCACGCGGAATCGTTTCACAGTGATTTTAACCAGGATTGATTCGCAAATTGTCTGTTTGGATCCATTTCTACTGATTCTATACAGAATCAGAAACTATTCAGCTAGCCAAACGGGCCCAAGTTTAAATATGGTACAGACAACAGTTCCAGCGATAGAGCCATAATTCCCATTAGAAGATTTACCTCCATTCAATACAAATTTAAGAGGGAATGGAAGAAGAAGAAATGATAAAATGTTGCAGTGAAGAACAAGTTTATGTGTTTTTAGGTTTATCACCGAATAAGAAATGGCTAGGTAGTCTTCAACAAATTCAAGAGCTGATGGGACAAGTATAGCTTCTTTTCAGACTGTCCCATTTATTCTTCAATTGCAAATGTTCCAATTTTCTCCCAGTTTTCTCACTGAACTTAGTTTCAAGGTTTTTCCAACCTATTTTATTAAGATGACCCAACTGCCTGTTTCCAGCAAGAACCTCTGCTTTGCAAATGTCACAGAAAAGTTTTGTAGTTGTCGGGTCCCATACTGCCTTCTCAGCCATACTAATGTAGAAAATATTAATAAGTTGGGCAACATACATTATGTAAACAGAATGGAAACAACAGAAAAAAAACCTACAAAGAGCATAATATGGTAAAAATCGTTCCTAGCATGAAGAAGGAGAACTGAAATATACTGAACAAAGCTAACAATATTCCTATCTCTTTCTCCAACAAGCGAACATAATTGGATCCTACAGACAACAAGTTTTAATCACTAATCAGGAGAGAGGCAATGGAGGCAGGCTTAGCCCCCCACGCACCTGGTTGGTCCAGAGAGCACGCAAGCACGGTGGGCAGGAATCCGGCTCCGGTCCAAGCGCTACGAGACAAAACTCAACACAGAAACAGGCTGCGCTCACCTTGCCGAATATAATGCCGTCGATGGAGGAGCCGCCGGAAGTCTAGTCGCCGGATTCTTGGAGAGGCGCCGCTGAAACCCTAGCAACTCGGCGGAAGAAGAAGAGATACACACCGGCGGCCGAGTGGGGGCAAAAAAGATAAAAATAACATTTCGGTTTGTAAGTGGCATGGTGGGTAATTTTAGAGAAAAGTTGAGAGAGAAATCTGGGTCCTATCAGATTTCTGTTTGAAGTAGAAAAATCTCTAGATTTTGTAGAATCTGATTGTCTCGGTAACTCTTTTAGTTCAGATTTCAGATTTGCAGTAGAGAATCTGGTTGGCGCACCTGAACCAAACAGACTCTAAGTGCTTCTGGAATCCCTAATGTAGAGGATATTGAAGTTGCATTTATTGAGACCAGGGGGTTCATTGCGAAACAGTCAACATAAGAAGCATCTAAAAAGGAGGAATCATGAGGGGTTATTTGTTAAATGACCAATCCAGCGTGTCTTCTCTTTTTGTATGACGTGTCCACCACGTTGGCACATGAAATGTGTTTGGAGCTCTAATAATCCACTTAATTATTTTAGCGATCTCTAAGTGCATTTTAAAAGTTTATATGCCTATGTGACACATCTTTATAAGTTCATGAACCATCAGTATATTTTATTCTAGTTTTTTATTTGCCACCATTTTGAGTGTTATTTGCTGCTAACTGTTTTTTCACATAATGCCTCTCAAATATTGACCCAGGCTGTGAGGCAATCACTAAATCTGAGTCTGACTTGACAACATACCCGATGATCGCAGGTGAATCATCTATCACTTGGTTCTCAAGGATGGACCTAAATTTGTCTCCTCAAATTTGCACTACAGCAAAGAGAAACAATTATAATGGCAAAAAAGATTACGACGATTTTAGAGTTGGCTATCGTAATTAGGTCTACTTACGAAGGGACGAACTGGCCGTCGTAAATAAAGTCTTATTTATGACGGCCAAATCTTAACCGTCGTAAATAGAACATTAGACTATCGTAAATAAGACCCTTATACCCAGGGCCCGAGGCCGGCACAGGCATTCTCGCCGACGCCAACCCCGTCCAGACCCCAACTCCACGTCGCGCCGCTGCCACCGCCCCAGCCCTCGCCGCCGCCGCCGCCACACCCCTCGCAATCGGCGCCTCCAGCCCTCCGCGCCCGCCGTCGCCGCCTCCGACCCAAAATCAAGTAATTTTTATTTGTGTAATTAGTTGATAATTAGGTTAGATGGAAATTATAATTACTTAATCAATTTGTATTCTTTTAGTTGATAGTTAGTAGTTAAATTAGTTCAATTGTTTTTTAGTTAGTTTAATTGTTATTTATTTGGTTTATTTTTGTATTTATTTTTTATTTAGTTATTTAATTAATGTAGTTGTTTGGTTAGTTTTTTAATTACCTAGTATATGCTTTAGTTTGGTAAATTGTTAATTATATATTACATTTTCTTAATTATTTAGTTAATTTATTATTTAGTAACCTATATGGTTAATTAAATTAATTGTATTAGTTCAAATAGATTCTTAATTGATATAGTTATTTGAGTAATTTATTAGCTTAATTGATTGAGTGACTTAGTTTTTATAAAACTAAATGTTAATTATTTGCTTCACGACGGTTAGCTATATACACCGTCGTGAGAGCGTGTATAATATGTTACTTACGAAGGTTTCAGAGCGGATTGTTGTAAGTTGTACGATAATGATTAGTTGGGCAACACTCGAGCCGGGCACGGAGGAGAACAATGCCAGTGAGGACGCCAAACACTCGTTAGAACATTGGGTTGTACACGATACGTTCACTGCCAAGATTTCACGGCCATCTCCTAACCATTCCCTCTCTTTCTCTATTTCTTTCCTCCCTCTCTCATTGCAACAGATGAAAACTGTTGTAAATAAGTTTTTGTACGATGATATTGATTGAATCAAAACTGAGTAACGTAACTGTCAAAGTGTGTGGTCGACACTTCCCCCGGACCTGCTCTGGGCAGCCCGCGGAGGTTCTTTTTCGGAGGGGCTAGACACTTGCGGAGAACTTCAGCGTTAGGGACGAGTGAGGGAGAAGCTTGACATGGCGAGTTTTACGTGGTTCAGGCCGCCGGAGCGTATAACCCTACGTCCACGGTGAGCAGAGGTGCTCGCTGTATTGCTTGCTGCTCAGAACCGGAGTCCTGAGCTTGAGGGTGAGTGAAGTGTAGAGTGCGAGTTCACAGAGTTCAAACCCTTGCTAACGTTGCCTACCCGAGCCTTTTATAGTCCAAGGCTCGAGTGGCTTACAAGGGGGGCCTGGGACCCGGCAGGTGGTCCCGAGGAGATTGCCTGCCGACTACCGTATCTGCAGTTATGCCGATAGTTGTCTCTGGCGAAGGTTTCCGAGTCTTTGTTCTGCCGCCCTGCCCATGCCGCAAGCTAGTCGTAGTGGTTGATGATGGCAGGGCGGCAGGGGATGTCTTGTTGCTGTGTTTATTGGCGGGCAGGCTCTGACACGGCACGCCAGTCTGTGATGGGACTGGGCGCAACGGCACCTGACAGAGGCGTGCTCCGCGTCTTGGGAAGGCGCGGGCCTTGAATACCTTGTACGGGCAAGGTATGGTGCGTCTTTACGCCCGCTGCCTACCGCGCGGGGGCAGGCAGCGTCGTCCTGCTGGCCACGTGGCGGGCCCGGAGCTCTCCTCTTAGGAGAGGGAGGTCCGGCCCCGCGGGACACGTGGAGCCTTCGGAGCTCCCCCCACGGAGGGGGTTGGTCCGACTTTTGCTGGCCACGTGGCGGGCTCGGAGGTCTCCTCTGAGAAGAGGGAGGTCCGGCCCCGCGGGACACGTGGAGCCTTCGGAGCTCCCCCCACGGAGGGGGGAGGTCCGGCTTCTGCCGGCCACGTGGCGAGTCCGGAGCTCTTCTCTCAGGAGAGGGAGGTCCGACCCCGCTGGACACGTGGCGCCTTCGGAGCTCTCCCTGCGGAGAAGGGCGAGGTCCTTAGGCATTTTCCCCTGTGCGCGAGGGTACCCCGTATCGAGGGTACCGACAGTGGCCCCCAGGCCCATCTCGGGGGAGATAGCGAGCCCGAGGTGGGGCCTCCGTCTCTTCTGTTCCGCGCACTTTCTCTAAGTCCCGCATTGACCGCTGCCAGAGCACGAACAGTCGCGGGATCGTGGGAGCGTGCACCCACTTGATGGTTGCTTTTACTGCGGCGGTTTCCAAGGCTGCCACTTCTGCATGTTGCGACGCTCTTTTCGGGAACCGCCGAAGCGCCTTGCCGTCTCGTCTCCTTGGGAGACTGACTTCTTGGTCCACCGCTTCAGCTGGACGACTTGGGTCCACTTGTCATCGGCGCTCGGTCTTGGAGCCGAAGCGGTTGCCCATGCGGCATATTCAAAGAGTTTCAAATCGCTTTGAATCACACCTGGAATGTTTTAAAAGGGGATCTTACCCGCATCGCGGCTTCCCTTCGCACTTCCCAGCGCTTGCACCTTCCTTGAACTCTTGCGCCTTTGTCTTCCTGTCCTTGAGCTCTCCCCCGCCATGGCTTCCAACCTGCTCCCGTCGCGTCTCGTTCGTTCCGCCGAGCTTGGACCAGTGCGTAGGTTGCTGGGCTGGCACACGGAGGAGCAGAAACGCCGGCTCCGCCGGGGATCTCTCCCCCTGCTCCTGGAAAAGGGGGAGATGGTCTTCTTTACTGCCTACGCCATGGCGGGGTTCGTCCCGCCAATTTCTTCCTTCTTCGTCACATTGCTGGAGACGTATGGTCTCCAGCTCCACCACCTTTCCCCCAACTCCTTCGCGATGGCTGTTGTCTTCGTCCATTTCTACGAGATCTTTGTGGGGGTGCACGCTTCAGTGACGCTCTTCCGCTACTTCTTCGTGTTGTGGACAACCGGGCGCGACTCGAAGACCCAGATGGGAGCGTACTATTTCCAGCATCGCTGCAAGGACCCAAAGGTCTCTGGGTACCTTCTACCTTTCAGTGCGTCGAGGTGAGAAAACTAGAGGGAGAGCTGGGTGATCGTGCAGACCGACGAGCACGATCACTTGCAGCTCCCAACCGCCGGCCCAACCACCGAGCGCGCTTCTGGGAGGAGGTCCCAGAGCTGGAGCAGGAGTACGCACCGGTCTTGGAGCGGATCCGGTTCTTGGCCAACGAGGGGCTAACGCCCCTGATGGTGCTAATAGATTTCTTATCGCGCCGTATTGCGCCCTTGCAGCAGCGCAACCGCCCGGCATGGTACTACACTGGTGAGCAGGACTGCACCAGGTTGGAGAGGGGTCTCGGCTCTGATCCTTCCGATGAGGAGCTGTACGAGATGGTGGGCAAGGTGAGCGGCGACTTCATCCCCAGTGGCGACCCCGCCTTCCCGTCCTCTGCCACTCCCCTCTTCTTAGAGCCGCAGAGGAGGTCAGAGCTACTGCGGAAGATGCTGAACCTCGACGACATCGGGATCGCCGTCCGTCAGGTTGGGGATACCCTCCGGGGCATCTCGATCCTGAGGACCGAGCGCTCCGGATCGGAGCGCGAGGCGTCTGTCGCCGCCCAACCCGCCCCGAGGGCCGGCGGAGCTCAAGCCGCCGACAAGGGGAAGGGGAAGGAGCCAGACCCCGGGCAGCCGGAGAAGAAACGTGTCCGATCTCCTCCGAGGGCGTCGCCTGCGCCGAGTCAGGGGGCCGGTGCACCCTTGCACCCAACTCTCGGAGGCGCTGGTCCATCGAGTGGCGACCCAAAGAGACCCCGGGTGTCCCACTCCAGCGGGTCTCTTCCCGGACAGCGGCAGTCCGAAGAACCCCAAGCGTCCCGCCACCCTTCCTCAGGCGGAGGGGCTTCTAGGATGGACGCCGGTGGGGCGACGCCGGGGAGTGTGCCGGGGGTCCAGACGCCACAGCCCGCGAACGTCCCGGCCGCAGGTCCTTGCGGTTCAACTGCGGCCCAGAGGTCGGGGCTACAAGCCCGTTGGAGCGCTCACGTCGCCCAGTAAGTGTTGCTCTTTCTGGCTTGTAGGAGTAGCATTCCCTTCTCCTCTCTTCGCCTGAGAACTTTCTTTTCCTGCAGGGACCGACCGGCTGCCGGGGGCGGGCCTATTACCCGGCCATCTCCAGTTGGCGGAGGCTCCGCGCCGCAGCATCTGGGAACTGCGGTGGTTCCAACGGCCCTCAAGTCGGCGGGGGCTTCTTCTGTGCCAGCGGGTTCGCCCTCTGCGGTGGCTGCGGCAGCACCTGTTCGTCCTTCTTCACCAGCCCGAAAGTCCGGTGCTGAGGTTGGAAGGGCCGCTGTAGGTGCAGTTGCTGGCTCCCTGGCTCCCCCGGGTCAACGTCTTGCTTCAATTGCTGAGGCACCAGCACCTTCGCCGGTCACAGAAGCAACAGGGGAGGTCAGGGGCACGAGTCCTGCCCCCTCCGTCCCGGTGCCCATGTGGGATGCCTTGGGGCGTGTTCAGACTGGCGCCCGATAGTTCTAGGCCGCCTTTGAGCGGGAGCGGGGGGCGCTGGCTGGAGAGAGGGAGCGCCTTCTTAGTTGGGAGCACCTCTTGCTGCAGCGGACCCAGGAGGCTAAGGCAGAGCTCGACTCGAGGCAGTCAAGGCTTGAGGCCATGGGTGCTGTGCTCGACGCTCAGAAGAAAGCCGTCGGCCGCCTGGACTTAGAGACCCGACGGCTCCACGCTTCCTTCCGCGAAGCTCTGGCCCAGGCCGAAGCCAAGGCCGAGGCGTGCTTTGCTACCGCGGAGGAGTTGCGGCTGCAGGTAGATCATCGAGAGTGCGCCGTCGCCGACCGGGAACGTGCCGTGGCGGCCGAGGAGGAGAAGCTTGCCGCACAGCTGAAGGCCAGAGAGGGCGGGCTGAGGGCTCGGGCCGAGGAGCTGGAGCTCCGCGAGTCGGCTGCTGCTGCGAGGGAGGAGCAATCCTCCCGGGAGCGCCAGGCGGCGCTGGATCACGAGCTGGCGGCCCGTCAAGAGGTAGAGAAGCTCTAGGCTTCGCGGTCTGTCGAGGCCCAAGCGGTCTGGAGCTTTGTTACCGAGGCAGGGTCCGCCTTGGTTCCTCTTGGTTTCAGCCCGGCGCGGATGGGGGCTCCAGCGCAGGAGGTGTCTGAGGCAATCCCGGCGCTTGAGTCCATCGGCGGCAAGCTGGGCCGGCTAGAAGCGGTGATCGCCGACGAGCTTGAGGTGGAGGGCCGAGGCCTGGTGAAGGAGATCGCTATGCATGTGTTGGCGTGCTTCCGGAGCCAAGACCCTTCCTTCTCTCTAGAGCCAGTCCGTCTAGGGCACGCCGCCGAGCGGGAGGAAGCTGCTAGGGCCGAGGTCGAGGACGTGGCCGCCCTTGTGGCCTCTAGGTTCCAACGAGAGTCCGGGGACTCTTAGGCATCCGCCCCCGTGGCCAAAAGGCCCTATACCTTCTCTTTTTTTTTGTTGAGTCTGTATCCCAGCTCATGGAGCCTCGAATGAATAGACTCTTGTTATCTTCTATGTCTTGTGTACTTTAGTCTTCTTCTTGGTTTTGCCTGCCCGAGCCCTTAGCTCCGCAAGGTACTCAGAGGCCCTCACCAATCTCGAAGCTCTGCATAGACACCTTCCCCGGGTCCTTACTGTATTATGGGTCCCGGAGGTCTCCGGAACTCGCCCCATGAGAATGGGGAGGTCCGGATCTGCTGGCCACGTGGCGGGCCCGGAGCTCCCTTCTAAGGAGAGGGAGGCCCGGCCCCGTGGGACACGTGGAGGCTTCGGAGCTCTCCCCTCGGAAGGGGAGGTCCGGCCTCTGTCGGCCACGTGGCGGGCCCGGAGCCCCCCCTGAGGGGAGGGGAGCTCCGGCCCCGCTGGATACGTGGGGCCTTCGGGGCTCGCCCCTGCGGAGGGGGCGAGGTCCGAATCCTTCGGTCTTGCCTTGGAGCTCCGGTCTTGCGCGATCCCGTAGCGGCCCCTGGTAGGTGTGGCCCATTGGTGGGGTGCTCCTACCATACTCCTGCGGGGAGCTAGGGCCGAGAGGTCCTGCACACAAGTAAGGGAAACGTAATTCTCCTTGGGGATCCTCTTTCCCTATCTCATAGTATTATTTGGCTTACGGTCCCTATCCATTTGTACGGTGCGTGGGAACTACCGTGCGCGAAGTGCCGGGAGCTCGGGGCCCCCTGGCCATCGACAGGTATCTCAAACGCAACCGCCTTTGGTAGGGCAGCACATGTCGACTAGAGGTGAGAATGAGAAAAAGGAGCTGAGTGCATGGTGAGCATACACAGGAAGTGTGGTCATAAAAATTGATACGTAATTTAAATGAGCACAAGGGAAGAGCAAAGTAGGACATGTTTCTTTTCATATAAATTTCCATAGGAGGAAGGCAGGCTAAACATGGAGGCAACGACCCGCCCCATTAAGAAGGGAAGCAAGACTCTACGCGCTTAGGGTCGGAACCAGGCCAAGCTGAATGTAGTCCTGGACCGTCCCCTGAGACTTAGCTGCTTCGAGCGCTGTTCCTGGACTCTATGGAATCTATTACAAAAGGAAGAGGCTGTCCTACTATTGCTCTAGGGGTAGAACTTACAGAGGTGTTCTATGTTCCAAGGGTGCGGGAGCGGATCCCCATCCTGGGTGGAAAGGCGTACGCACCCGGGACGACACACTTTTGTGACTCGGAAAGGACCTTCCCAGCTAGGGGAGAGTTTGTCGGTCCCTTCGGGAGAAAGTATGCGCCGCAACACCAGGTCGCCTTCCTGCAGCTCCCGGGCACGCACAGACCTTTGGTGGTAGCATCGGAGTGCCTGTCGGTACCGTGCGTTGCGGAGTGCCGCATGTAATCGAGCCTCGTTGACAAGGTCGATGTCTTCACACCGAAGGTTGTCCTGCGCGGCTTCGTCGTAAGCTTGGACACGGAGGGACATCATGGTGATCTCTGGGGGAAGCACGGCCTCGGCCCCATACACTATGAAGAAGGGTGTCTCTCCGGTGGCCCGGCTCTGGGATGTCCGATTCGCCCATAGTGTGCTCGGAAGCTCGTCCACCCACTTGGCGCCATGTTTCTTCAAGCCGGCATAGGTGCGGGTCTTGAGGCCTCGAAGAATCTCGGCATTGGCCCTCTCAACTTGTCCGTTCCTCTTTGGATGAGCCACGGAGGCATAGCACACCTGGATGCCGAGGTCTTCGCAGTATTCTTGGAACATTGTGCTAGTGAACTGGGTCCCGTTGTCAGTAATGATTCTGTTCGGGACCCCGAACCGGCAGACGATCGACTTGATGAACTTTACTGCGGATTGCTTGTTGATGGTGACGATGGGTGTGGCTTCCGGCCACTTGGTGAACTTGTCGATGGCGACGTAGAGGTACCGGAATCCCCCGACGGCTCTGGGGAATGGTCCTAGGATGTCCAGCCCCCATACGGCGAACAACCATGAGGGCGGGATCATCTGTACCGCCTGAGTCGGTGTATGGATCTGCTTGGCGTGGAACTGGCATGCCTTGCAGCTCTCGACCAGCTTGACGGCATCCTGGAGTGCTGTCGGCTAGTAGAAGCCATGCCGGAAGGCTTTACCGACAAGCGTGCGTGAGGAAGAGTGACTCCGACATTTGCCTCCATGGATCTCAGCGAGCAAGTCGCAGCCTTCCCCCTGGGTTATGCACCACAATAGGACGTGGTTGGCGCCACGCCGGTAGAGATCCCCTTCTACCAGCGCGTACCTCTTAGCCATTCTCACGATCCGTTCAGCGGATACACGTTCATCAGGGAGGATGTTATCTTTCAAGTAGTCCCGGATCTTCGTGATCCATGCATCGGGTCTGACTTGAGCTCCTGGATCTTGAGCGCTGGGTTGCACGGAGTCCCCAGTGACACTTATGATCCTTGGCGGCGTCCATGGCTGTAGGGCCGCCGGGACCGCCAGCTTCGAGGTGCTGGTCCAGCCCCCTTCGCCCGGCTCGTCAGGCCGGGCTGTGGGCCGCAGCAACGTCCTCTCGAAGACTCCTTCGGGCACAGGGGCTCCGGTGGAGGCCTTCGTTGAGAGTTCGTCAGCTGCGGCATTGCCAGTGCGCGGTACATGGCGCAGGTCCAAGGCGAGGAAGTCTTTCTCCAACATCTGCACGTGGAGCAGATAAGCAGCTAGCTGTGGGTCATTGCAGGAGCATTCACCCTTAACTTGCTTGATAACTAGCTAGGAGTCGCCCTGTGCCAACAACTGGCGTGCACCCAGAGACAGGGCTTTCTTTAGGCCAAAGATGAGTGCTTCATACTCTGCCATGTTGTTGGTTGCCTTGAAATTGAGATGCACCATGTACCCAAACTGCTCCCCCGATGGCATGGGAAGGAGTACGTCGGCACCGGCCCCCTGCTTTCGTGAGGAGCCATCGAAGAAGAGCGTCTAGTGAGGCCCGGTGAAGACCGGAGCTCGGTGCTTTGGTTCACCGTCTTCGTGGCCCCCTGGGTCAGCCTTCGTTGGCGTCCACTTAGCCAGGAAGTCAGCCAGTGCTTGGCTCTTGACTGCATGACGAGGAAGGAAGTCCAGCTCAAATTCCGCCAGCTCCGCTGCCCATTTAGCGACATTGCCAGTCGCGTGGGGCTGTGAAGGATCGCCTTCAGCGGATAGGAGGTGACCACCGAGACCTGGTGGGCTTGGAAGTAATGGAGGAGCTTCCTGGACGCCACGAGCACTGCATACAGCAGCTTGTGGACCTCCAGGTACCTTGTCTTGGCGTCATGGAGGACTTCGCTGATGTAGTAGACAGGCCTATGGATGGTCCGGACCCTCCCTCCCAGGCCAGAGATGTCTTCATCCATTGGCTCAGGCCTACCGGAGGTGGGTGGGTCCAGGGACTCAAAGGCTCCTAAGCCGCCTTGGACCTTCGGGAGGTCCCGTTGGTTTTCCGGGAGCTCCGGGAGGTCCTGTTGGTCCTCTGGGAGGTCCCGATGGGTCTCCGGGAGGTTGTCGTGGAGGTACGGGGGTCCATCTTGGACCTCCGGGAGATTGTCTTGGAGGTTCGGGAGGCCGTCTTGGACCTCTGGGGTTTCTTGGTGCCTGTCTCCTGCCACCGGAGCAGGCTGTGGCGACGAGAGGTCCGGCCGCTCTGTGACGAGGAGCATACTCACCACTTCAGTTGTCACCGCGATATAGAGCAACAAATGCTCTTCGGGTTCGGGGGCTACCATGATGGGTAGGGTCGTCAGGAGTTGCTTCAACTCCTCAAAAGCTTCTTCTGCTTCATCGGTCCAAGCAAATGGACCGGATTTGTGCAGGAGCTAAAGAAGGGGAGCGCTCACTCTGCTAACCTCGGTATAAACCGACTCAGCGCGGCTAGGCATCCCGTGAGTTTCTGGACTTCTTTGATGCGGACGGGAGGCCGCATCAGGTCGATGGCCTTGATGTTCTCTGGGTAGGCCTCAATTCCTCGGTGTGAGATCAGGAATCCTAAGAGTTTTCCAGAGGATACGCCGAACACACACTTGTCGGGGTTCAGCTTGGTGCGCGTGGAGCGCAGTTTGTCAAAGACTAAGGCCAAGTTATCTAGCAAGGATGAACTCTGCCTAACCTTGACAACGATGTCATCAACATACACCTCAACTAAGTCTCTTATTAACTCTCCAAAGGTTTTGTGCATTGCACATACAAAGGTGGGAAGAGCATTCTTTAGGACATAAGGCATAGAGACATAACAGTACAGGCCGTCTACTGTGATGAAGGAGGTGTGCTCTTCATCTTCTCTAGACATAGGGATCTGATGGAACCCGAGTAGGCGTCTAGGAAGCACAGCATATCGCAGCCTGATGTCGAGTCTACTATTTGATCTATTCTAGGGAGAGGGAATGGATCTTTGGGACATGCCTTATTGAGACTGGTGTAGTCGATGCACATCCGGAGCTTCCCGTCGGCCTTCGGGACAACAACGGGGTTCGCCAACCACCGGGGGTGGTGGACTTCCCGTATGAAGCCAGCGTCCAGCAGCTTCTTGATTTCTTCCCGGA
Organism: Neostapfia colusana; assembly: GCA_030760725.1. Taxonomy (NCBI): domain Eukaryota; kingdom Viridiplantae; phylum Streptophyta; class Magnoliopsida; order Poales; family Poaceae; genus Neostapfia; species Neostapfia colusana. The sequence goes on from JASWHV010000003.1 coordinate 18,786,862, forward strand.
TGAAGTTTTGCCGCTCGATGGACTGCTTGCGAGGCTTCTGTTGGACTGGCCGGGCGTCGGGGAAGACCTTCAAGTGGTGCTTGATCACCTCCCTAGGTATCCCCGACATCTGCGACGGCTGCCATGCAAACACGTCAATGTTGTGCCGGAGGAAGGTGACGAGCGCGCCTTCCTATTTGCTATCCAGGCCCCCGGCTACCCGGGTGGTCTGGGTAGCATCGGCGCTGACTTGGATGACCTTCAGGGGGACGTCGCCCTCGTCAAGGGGATGCACACGGGGTGCTGCGGTAGAGGCACGGTGGCGTGCACTCGGGTGGAGCCGGTCCGGTTCTGCACTGCCAGGGGCTGGTGCTCTAGCTGTTGCAAGTGCTTGGAGCTTTTCCAAGGCTGACACTGCAGCAGTGTGGTCTCCACGAATCATGAGGACGCCTATTAATGTAGGCATCTTCAAGACGAGGTAGCCGTAGTGGGCTACTGCCATGAATCGGTACAAGGCTGGCCTGCCAATTATGGCGTTGAAGGGGAGGTCGATCTACGCTACGTCGAACAGAATGTATTCTGTCCGATAGCTGTCTGGAGCTCCGAAGGTCACCGGGAGGCTGATGTTGCCGTAGGGAACGACCTGTCCCGGCCCTACCCCTGAGAACGGGCTCGATGGGGTGAGCTTGGCCATCGAGATCTGCAGCTTCTGGAAAGCTGCGCGACTGATGAGGTTCAACCCAGCCCCGCCATCTACCAGAACGTGGTACATCCTCACGTTGGCGATAGTGGGCGCTACCAAGAGCGGTAGTTGGCCGGCCCCAGCCATGTTCCTGGGGCAGTCGGTGGCATCGAAGCTGATGGGGGTTCACATCCACTTGAGGTGCAGCGCGGCACTCGGGAGGGGGGCCACCGACGCTACCTCTCGGCGCAGGGTCTTAACCGCGCTTCGGGACGAGGGGTCAGCGGACCCACCGTAGATGACGTAGAGCATCTTCCGGCGCTCGTCATCACTGGAGCTGGTGTCCTCATGGTTGCGCACCGCCTTCACGGCGCACTGAGGCTCCTGGAACTCCACTTGGTGGTCGACGTTGTCTGGGGCGTCGATCTTCTGGTTGCCCTCCCTTTGACGGAAGGGTGGGGCATCAGTTCGAAGCTGCTTCCCTTTCCGAAAGCACTCCGCGAGCTTTTGGATCTCCTGGCACTCGGCAGCAGTATGGTAACTGGTGCCGTGCATGGGGCATAGCTCGCCTTAGTCACCATCTGGAGCTGGTGACTGTCGCTGCCTTTTGTCGGGGCGTGGCCCCCGAGCTCCACTGGATGCCGCTGCTGCGGCAACGGGAGCCGCGGCCGGTGGCTTCATCTTGCCACCGCCTCGGTTCTTGATCTTCTTGCTGCCTCCATAGGAAGCAGCGCCAGATCCGGGTTGTCCTCCTGACTTGGAGGCTGGCAAGGAGTGCCAGTTCCGCCCTTCTGCTGCCCTGGCGCATTTGTCCGCCAGACTGAAGAGCTCTGAGACGTCGCGAACCTCTCTGGTCGCGAGCTTCTCAAGCATCTTCTTGTCCCGGACGCCCTGCAGAACGCCACCACCACAGAAGCATTTTGGATATGTGGAATGGTGTTCCGTACCTGGGAGAACCACTGGATGAAGGAGCGCAGCGTCTCTCCAGGCTGTTGCTGGATGGCGTTGAGGTCGAGCTCCGTGCCAGGCCGGGTGTAGGAGCTGCCGAAGTTGGCGGTGAGCTGCCGGCAGAGCTCTCCCTAGGAGGTTATGGAACCCTAGGGGAGGTTCATGAGCCAAGACCGAGCTGGGCCGGTCAAGGCGACGGGGAAGTAGTTGGCCATGACGGCCTCGTCCCCTCCTGCAGCAAGGACGGCGGTGGAGTAGATCTGGATGAACTCCGCCGAGTTGACGCTGCCATCGTACTTCTCGGGCAGGTGCGGCCGAAACTTGCGCGGCCACCTCGCGAAGCGAAGGTGGGGCGCCAGGGCCACACATCCTGCTCCTATTGCCGCAGGCGTTGGTGCCGCGAACGCTTGGTTCGCTGCTGGCATAGTGTATCCCGGTATGGGCAAGGCTGCGCCATAGACCGGGGGCGCCGTTTGCAGGGCATATGGCTGTGGCATATGCTGCGTGGCGCATGCCTGGGGCAGAGATCGCGTGGCGAAAGTCTGCGCCTCAGGCAGGGTTGAGGCAGATGTCATGCTGTCGCCGGCCTCTTGGTTGCGACGCCTTTTGTAACACCCTAAAAATCTTGTTAAGACTCTAAATCATGTTAAGAGGGGAATTTAAAATTTTTTGGACGTGTTGCATGTTTTGCAACAATTTAAATTCAAACTGGAATTCAATTTAAATTCAAAACAGAAAAAAAATAGAAATAGAAAAAAAGAAAACAGAAAAAAACCGGCCAGTGGGCCGAAACCCACCAGCCGGCCCATTTATTCCTGCGCCAGCCGCAGCCGCGCGCGCCTCTTCCTCCCACTGACAGGCGGGACCCGCCAGCTCTTCTTCTACCTCACGCCCGCGCCGGGATTCTCTCACCCCGAATCAAAACCGACCCGGATTCCTGTGCACCCCTGCCGAATTCCGTTCGTAGGCGCCGCAAACTCGATCTAAACCACCCCGCCGCCTTCCCCCATCTATAAAAACCCCGGCCTTGTTCTGTTTTTCCCACGCGATCCGCCGATTTTACTCCGGTGAGAAACCGAGACTTCTCCGGCGAATTCTGGCCGATCTAAGCTCGGAAATTCCGATCTAACTCGCTGGTCTTGATCCACCGCCTCCGGGGAACCCTGCAGGTGCAGAAAACTCGGTGACTTGCGGTTCAAACACAGCGCCGACGAGCCTCGCCGTGGTTTCAATTCGGACCTCGTCGCCGACCGCCTTCCAGGACCTCCGAGCTCAAGAAAACCCCCGAGGTGAGATCCCCGACCTCTCCTCCACCGATCTATGCCATAAAATCACAGTTCTAGGAAGAATTCTCGAAGATCCGAAAGTCTCCGGCGAGATCGCCGCTTCCCGCCGCCGTGCGCCGCCGGCAGCGCCGCCCGCGCTCGATCAGAGCGACGTGGCCGCTTGTGCGCCGTCTATTTTAAATCGCACGGTAGACTTTAAATCCCCGTGTACCGGTTCGGCGTTATAATCTCAGCCGTCTGTTTTAAATCGGACGGTCCACGTCAGCCCCGCGTTATAAAGACTGGAATTCTTACGTGCTACCCCCTGGGGTTCTCGGAAAATAAGAGCTAGCCCCGAAAACTTCTGATCTAGCCCCTGGAACTTCAGAAAATCATGTAAATTCATTTAAAAATCAGTTTTAGCCCCTGGACTAAATAAAAATTAGGAAAAACTCCTCTGTTATGTATAGCTAGAGCCCTGAAAATTGTTAAAATAATATTATAGACCCTGTAGTGGGGTGAGTTTACCTTTTTAGCCCTGTTTAATATTTAATTTGGGAAATTGAATATGTGGCTAGTGTTTAAAATTTAGAAAAGTGGGACAAACATATTGTCAAAATTAAATTAAAAACTTTCTCAGTATTTAGAAAACTTTTGGAGTGAGATAAAAATATATTTTGGGCTGAAGTGAATCTGTTTAATTTATTATTCACATTTATTAGTTATAGGGACACATTTTAAGTAAAGAATGGTTCTAAAAATAGGAAAACTAATTGTAAAATAGTTTACATCGGAGAAAAAGGTCAAAAATATATTAGTAAATATTTTAGATCAGAACCTATTCTGTTTAGATGATGTGTCTTGTTATTTTCATAATAAAGTTCACATTTAGGCATAGGAAATAAAACTGAAAATATAGCAACTAGTAAATGATAAATGGAGTTCTAAAATCTAAAGAATTCAGTTTAGGGTTGGTAGAAATTCTGAAGACACATATAGAGAAGGAAAATACCTTTCATGCATACTTGGTAGCTAAAAGGTGTAGTGACTGAATATAAGGAATTTATTTAAATTGGAAACTCATATATATAGTATCTAAGTATAAATGTGAACACAAAAGTAGGAATCATATACACATGATTAAAAGTGCATGCAAGCCACAAATCAACACACATAGAGTAACCACAACACATATAATGGTGAATGACTTTCATAAATATGAATGTGTGGTTTGTATGAAATGGAAGTGTGAACTATGTCTTATGGATTGTTGTTTTTCTTTTGCTATGTGTGATGGTATGATGTAGAACCTGCTCAAGAGCAAGTTATTCCTTTCCAAGATCAGGACTACCCATTTCAAGAGCAGCAGGAAGGAGGCAAGTGTCCTTGACCACTTTGATCCTATGCTAGGATATGTAGATAGAATTATTTGCATTGTCAATTGAAATATGAAACCCATGCTAGGAAGTTTCCCTAGAATTGCATTACCTTGTTTCCTTGTAGCTTGGGTTGGGATTTATTTTATCATGTCATTTATTATTATGCATATGCTTAGCCATGCTTACAATGGGATAATTGGGATATTAGATCATCAGTTTATTTTACCATACTCTTGAATGAGATATTGTGAGTTATGTAGAGGTAGGGATCAGGGCAAGTTGGATGTTTTGGGTGTGTGCTGGGTGCACGAGACTCGGGTTTCTGTTTAGTACTTGCCTGGATCCTAAGGACCGGTTCATGGAGCATGTAACCTGGCTTTACAGTGCCAACCACATGCTGAGATGGGGCAGCTTGGCCAATTAATTAGGTGTATCCCCGGCGTAGTATGGGTGTGTTGGATGGTGCGGGGAGTTGGTGTCAGCTGGACTACCATATGAACCGCAAGGCTCAAGAGGGGGCCACTGCAGCGGGGTTGGAGCCTCTTGTATGCTGTTAGGGGTGAAACCTCAGTGGGCCCACGCTCGTCGGGAATCCCTTTGTAAAGGCTTCGTAGTGATCTCCTGGCTACACACCTGGGAAGTGTGAATGTGGTTCGTAGCCACTGGCATAATGGAGGTTCTTTTAGTCCACCCGGCAACGGGGGATGAAATGACTACATGTGGGTACAGTGGTGCAAACTCTGCAGAGTCAAAACTTTCATGACAGCCGTGCTCACGGTCAAGAGCGGCTTGGACTTATTCATGATTAGAGGATTGATGGTTTTGGAAGTTGTGGATGTTAAGCGGGGAGCTTAACATTGGAAATGATGGTATGGTTATTTGATTATGATGATAGGATGGGAGATTGGGACCATTTCACCTGTGTAGTAATGTAGGTGCTTAATAATCTAGGGTAATAGGTATTAATGGCATAGTGCTTTAACCATGAGTTCAACCTTCCCTTGTTCTAGCCATGCATGACATAACTTTCCCACACTTGCTGAGTACCATTGGTACTCAACCTTGCATATTTTGTTGGTTTATATTGCTGCTCAGGTCAAGATAATGAGGTGGTGTATAATGACCAAGACTTTGGACCCGAAGAAGGTTTCTAGGTTCATGGAGACCCCCGGGCAACGCCTGTGACGGAGCCCTCAAGAATGATATTCCGCTGCTAGTTTATTTACTTGTGATAAACTTATTATTGTCCATCGAGACATTTGCTATGTAAGACTTATTTATATTCAACACCTGGCTTGTAATAAATGACGCTTCACTATTTGTCACCACATGTATGAGAAAATGATCCTGGCATACATGTGATATTCACTTGGTTGTTCTTCGGAAAAACCGGGTGTGACAGAAGTGGTATGAGAGCCAAGGTTGCCCGTAGGAACGTGGACCTAGGTAGAAATGGACGTATTTAAGGGCCCTATTTTCTTAAAAACTATTTTACAAGGTGTGTGTTGAAAAGTGTTATTTAATGAGTCACTTTCTTCATCTTACCCCAATTTTCATTCAAAATAGGATTTTTGTTTAAGAGTTTATCTAACCTAAGTTTAAATTCTTTTTGTTTTAGATGGTTCGCATGATTCGCACCGCTCGCAAGTCCACAGGAGGGAGAGTTCCCGTAGTTGCCCTTGCCCAAAGAGAGGAGAGCCGTCCGGTGACGTACCTTTCCTACGGATTGTCAGTAGGAGGCTTGTTGCGCCATCTTCGACGTATGCTCGAAGCCGCCGGCAATACGGGCAAGCTAATCATCCACTATAACTCCACCAGGACCATCCGTGAGAAGAGGGAAGAATGGAGTTCAGAGATGAGGATTATACACGAAAATCAGCTGCTTAAGATCCACCGCTCTCCAGCCTGTAGAGCAACACAGGTCGATGCGGAGAAGGATGTCACCTGGGAGGCCATCACCTGCCAGAGTCACATCTATTGTCGCCACCTGGACAGGACTGAGTACATGTATGTCCTCCAGCGTGGGAGTGGTACCACGGAGTATAAGTACCCGCCAGTGCAGCAAGGGACTTCACATGAGCACATGGACTTGTGCTTGGAGGATGCTGCTATGCTCAGCACTCGACTGCAGGAGTGTCAGCAAGAGCTTCAGGATGTTCGGGACACCCTGAAGGAAACGGAGGCGTTGCTGCGAGCCTGCTTGAGGGCGAGAGAAAGAGGAGATGGGAATGAACTGTGTGTCACCGTGAATGATACATGGACTCCTGACTCCCCAGATCGCCGAGCGATCAGGCGTCGTTGCACTTCTCCACCAGCAGCCTCCCCACCCAAAGCAGAGTCAGAAGACAGCCAAAATGATGAGGAAGATCCCGAGGAGCCAGCTCAAGAAAATGAGTAGCGTAGAGCCTTTCCCTTAAATTAGAAGGATGTCGAGTAGTCGAGTCGTTACGTAGTTAATGGTGTGTTAATGCTTGGTGTGTGACGTGAGTTGTGGAAGCCATGAGCAATTGTCCACAACCTCGTCTTTAGATTGTTTTGCTTTGGTGTGTGAACCCACATGAAATAATATTGCATTTATTTTTGTGTGAGAAGTGAACCCTTAGAGAAGTATAACAAAGCCTCAACACATCAAAGTACAAACAAATGAAAGTAGTAAGATGATACGAAATGCTTTCAAATTAACATTGGTTGATTCTACCAGATGGCCGGAAGAGGAAAAGGACGTGCTGCCAACCCCGCCAACAACAACGATGAGGCATGCAACCCTCATCTTTCTGGAGGCCAGGACCGGGGTGGTCGCCGTGAAGGAGTTGATCCCCTCCACCAAATGCTGGAGAATCAGAATCAGCTCATCCAGAACTTGACTCAAGTGGTGGCCAACTTGCATCAAGTTCCACCTCCACAAGCTGCACCACGCCAACCAAGGTTGAGTGAGTTTCTAGGAACTCAACCTCCAAAGTTTGCAAGTGCTGCTGAACCTCTGGAGGCATATGATTGGCTTAAGACCATTGAGAGCAAGATGAGGATCATACAGTGCCAAGGGTATGAGAGGGTGCTGTTTGCCTCTCATCAATTGCATGGACCTGCTGCTGATTGGTGGACCGCCTACATGGCCGCCCATCATGACCCTGAGAACATCACTTGGGAAGAGTTCAAGCGTAGCTTCCGCAACCATTACATCCCAAGAGGTGAACTCAGAAACAAGAGGAAGGAGTTCTTGGGACTGCAGCAGGGAAACATGACGGTGAGGGAATACCTCACTAAATTTACTCAACTATCCCGTTATGCCCCATGGGACATAGAGACTGATGAGCAGAAACAAGATTGTTTCGTGGAGGGACTTACTGCAGAAATGCAGTGTGCAATGTCCTCAAATGAGTATGAAAGCTTCCAAAAGATGGTGGACAGAGCGTTTGTGGTAGAAAGGAAGCTAAAGGCCTTGGAAAATGAGAATAAGAGGAAGGCCGGGTGGTGACATCAAGCCTCAGGGAGCAACACCCGCCCATGTGTGATGCCGCAACCTGCAGGGCAGATGAACCGTGCTGCGGTACCCTACTCAGCACCAAGAGGGTACACCCGAACTACAGGCCTCCGGCAGCACCAGCCCAGCCACAACGTCAGTTTGTACAGCAGCCTCGCCCCGCATATCCATCTCGACCAGCAGTACAGGGACCTCCACACTAACCCCAAGACAGCAAAGGCCAAGCACCTATGGTTGGGGTGCAATGTTTTAGCTGCGGTGAAGTGGGGCACTACACCCATAAATGCCCAAAGAAGAAGCCCGCGCAGCCACAACAGCAGAATGTGATGCGAGGACGGGTGAACCACGTCACTATGGAGGAAGCGCAAGAGGCACCCGATGTGGTAGTTGGTAAGTTTCCTGCCAATTTACACCTTGCAACCCTGCTGTTTGATTCTGGTGCTACCCACTCGTTCATTGCTCAAGGGTTTGTTAAGAAGCATGACCTAGCAACCACACAAATGAACCATATGCTAGCCGTAAACTCTCCAGGTGGAGAAATAAGGACAAGACAAGTGTGTCCCAAAGTGAACCTAGACATTAATGGGGTGGTATTTACTGCTAACCTCATAGTGATAGATTCACAAGGGATAGATATTATCTTGGGTATGGATTGGTTGACAAAACATAAAGGAATCATCCATTGTTCGACCAGAACGGTGGAACTAACTCACCCTAGTGGCACAAGAGTAAAGTTCATAACAATACACGAGCCTAGGAGGGACATTAAATTAAATCAAGTTGAGGTGAAAGTTGAGGAAATCAGGACCATCAGGGAATATCGAGATGTTTTTCCGGAGGAGTTGCCAGGTATGCCTCCCGATCGTGAAGTGGAATTCGCAATTGAGCTAGTACCTGGAACAGCCCCGATATACAAGAGACCTTATCGGATGGATTCCAAGCAGCTAGAAGAACTCAAGGATCATTTGAGAGAATTGACGGAGAAGGGGTATATTCGCCCTAGTTCCTCACCATGGGGAGCTCCAGTAATATTTGTGCCCAAGAAGGACGGAACCCAAAGGTTATGCGTGGATTACCGTGCCTTGAATGAGGTAACCATCAAGAACAAGTACCCATTACCCCGTATTAAAGACTTGTTTGATCAGTTGAGGGGAGCTTGTGTGTTCTCGAAAATTGATCTCAGGTCGCGATACCACCAACTCAAGATAAGGCAATCTGATATTCCCAAGACAACTTTCGTATCTCGGTACGGACTGTATGAATACACGGTCATGCCTTTCGGGCTAACTAATGCCCCAGCATACTTCATGTATCTCATGAACAAGGTATTCATGGAATATCTGGACAAATTTGTGGTGGTTTTCATAGATGACATTCTCGTCTTCTCCAAAGATGAAGAAGAACATGAGGAACATCTAAGGTTGGTGTTGCAAAGGCTGAGAGAACACCAACTATATGCCAAGTTGAGCAAGTGTGAGTTTTGGCTGAAGAGAGTTCCCTTCTTAGGACATATAATCTCGGAGGGAGGAATCTCCGTGGATCCTGCCAAAATCGAGGATATACAGAAGTGGAAGATCCCTGAAAATGTCGGGGAAGTTCGAAGCTTCTTGGGATTGGTTGGATACTATCGACGGTTTATTGAGGGATTCTCCAAGATCTCGAGACCCCTCACCAAACTGTTGGAGAAGGGAATCACATTCACATGGACGCCACAGTGCGAGACGAGTTTTCAGGAGTTAAAGAAAAGATTGACAACAACCCCAGTGCTGGTTATGCCAGATATGCAAAAGAACTTTACGGTGTACTGCGATGCCTCTGGAAACGGGTTGGGATGTGTTATCATGCAAGAAGGGCATGTCGTGGCTTATGCATCCCGGCAGCTCCGGAAGCATGAGAAGAACTATCCTACACATGACCTAGAGCTAGCCGCAGTGGTACAAGCGTTGAAAATTTGGCGGCATTACTTGATGGGGAAGAGGACAGAGATATATACGGATCACAAGAGTTTGAAGTACATTTTCACATAGCCAGATCTCAACCTTAGACAAAGGAGATGGTTAGAGCTAATCAATGACTTTGATGTGGGCATCAACTATCATCCTGGGAAAGCAAACGTCGTGGCAGATGCTTTAAGTCGGAAAGTGCAGGTCAATAAGTTAAGCTTGAAGGACATGCCTGCAGAATTGAAGGACGAGGTTATAAGGTTCAATCTATGCCTGGTAAATAGTGGGGAAGCCATCGCCATGGAAGTGGACTCCACACTAGAGTGAGACATCCGCGAGGGTCAAAAGAAAGACGAGAAGATACAAGAGATCATGCAACTTATCAAGGAAAATAAAGCTCCTGGTTTTAGAGAGGATGAACAAGGTACGGTGTGGCACGGGAAAAGGATCTGTGTGCCTGAAGTAAAGGAGATCCGTGAATTGATTTTGAAGGAGGCTCACGATTCCGGCTATTCCATTCATCCTGGGAGTACGAAGATGTACCAGGACCTCAAGAGCAGGTATTGGTGGTATGGCATGAAGCGAGATGTCGCGGAACATGTTGCCCTATGTGACACATGTCAGTTGGTGAAAGCAGAACATCAACGACCCTCGGGATTATTGCAACCACTCAAAGTGCCTGAATGGAAATGGGAAGAAATCGGTATGGATTTCATAGTGGGATTGCCTAGGACCCAATCAGGATATGATTCAATATGGGTCATCATCGACAGGCTAACCAAGGTAGCTCATTTCATCCCCGTGAAAGAAAGCTACAGCGGATCCAAATTGGCAGAATTGTACATGTCAATGATCATGTGTTACCATGGAGTGCCAAAGAAGATTGTATCGGATCGAGGGACACAGTTCACCTCAAAGTTCTGGCAGAAGTTGCATGAAACCATGGGAACCCATCTGAATTTCAGCTCTGCCTATCATCCCCAAACTGACGGGCAGATGGAAAGAACCAATCAGATTCTTGAAGATATGCTGAGAGCGTGTGCACTCAAAAACAATCGGAGTTGGGATAAGAACTTACCGTATGCGGAGTTTTCCTATAACAACAGCTATCAAGCTAGTATGAAGATGTCACCGTTTGAAGCTTTGTACGGGAGGAAGTGCAGAACTCCCCTATTTTGGAACCAAACGGGGGAAAGTAAAGTGTTTGGTCCAAAAGTACTACAAGAAGCCGAGGCGAAGGTGAGGGAAATTCTCAACAATTTGAGGATAGCACAGACACGCCAAAAGAGCTATGCCGATGTACGAAGAAGAGAGCTCGTTTTCAACGTGGGAGACTATGTCTATCTCAAGGTGTCCCCTATCAGAGGACTTCGTCGGTTCAAGGTGAAAGGGAAGTTGTCACCTCGATACATCGGACCCTTTCAAGTTCTGGAAAGGAAAGGCGAAGTGGCGTATCAACTAGAGTTACCGGCTCGTCTATCGGATGTGCACGATGTATTCCATGTGTCACAACTCAAGAAATGCCTGAGGACGCCTGAAGAGGTGTTACCCATGAATGAAGTGGACGTAGCTGAGGATTTGTCTTATGTCGAGCAACCATACAAGATTTTGGAGACAATGGAACGCCTCACCAGAAATAAAAGAATCCGGATGTGCAAGGTGCAGTGGAAGTATCACTCAGAAGAGGAAGCCACCTGGGAGCGGGAAGATGAGCTCAAGGCACAATTTCCGGAATTGTTTTCTTAGAACCACCAATCTCGAGGACGAGATTTCTTTTAAGGGGGGTAGAGCTGTAACACCCCAAAAATCTTGTTAAGACTCTAAATCATGTTAAGAGGGGAATTTAAATTTTTTTGGACGTGTTGCATGTTTTGCAACAATTTAAATTCAAACTGGAATTTAATTTAAATTCAAAACAGAAAAGAAATAGAAAAAGAAAAAAGAAAACAGAAAAAACCGGCCAGTGGGCCGAAACCCACCAGCCGGCCCATTTATTCCCGCGCCAGCCGCAGCCGCGCGCGCCTCTTCCTCCCACTGACAGGCGGGACCCACTAGCTCTTCTTCTACCTCGCGCCCACGCCGGGATTCTCTCACCCCGAATCAAAACCGACCCGGATTCCTGCGCATCCCCGCCGAATTCCGTTCGTAGGCGACGCGGACTCGATCTAAACCACCCCGCCGCCTTCCCCCGTCTATAAAAATCCCGGCCTTGTTCTGTTTTTCCCACGCGGTCCGCCGATTTTACTCCGGTGAGAAACCGAGCCTTCTCTGGCGAATTTTGGCTGATCTAAGCTCAGAAATTCCGATCTAACTCGTTGGTCTTGATCCACCGCCTCCGGGGAACCCTGTAGGTGCAGAAAACTCGGTGACTTGTGGTTCAAACACAGCGCCGACGAACCTTGTCGTGGTTTCAATTCGGACCTCGTCGCCGACCGCCTTCCAGGACCTCCGAGCTCAAGAAAACCCCCGAGGTGAGATCCCCGACCTCTCCTCCACCGATCTATGCCATAAAATCACAGTTCTAGGAAGAATTCTCGAAGATCCGAAAGTCTCCGGCGAGATCGCCGCTTCCCGCCGGCAGCGCCGCCCGCGCTCAATCAGAGCGACGTGGCCGCTTGTGCGCCGTCTATTTTAAATCGCACGGTAGACTTTAAATCCCCGCGTACCGGTTCGGCGTTATAATCTCAGCCGTCTGTTTTAAATCGGACGGTCCACGTCAGCCCCACGTTATAAAGACTAGAATTCTTACGTGCTGCCCCCTGGGGTTCTCGGAAAATAAGAGCTAGCCCCGGAAACTTCTGATCTAGCCCCTGGAACTTCAGAAAATCATGTAAATTCATTTAAAAATCAGTTTTAGCCCCTGGACTAAATAAAAATTAGGAAAAACTCCTCTGTTATGTATAGCTAGACCCCTGAAAATTGTTAAAATAATATTATAGACCCTGTAGTGGGGTGAGTTTACCTTTTTAGCCCTGTTGAATATTTAATTTGGGAAATTGAATATGTGGCTAGTGTTTAAAATTTAGAAAAGTGGGACAAACATATTGTCAAAATTAAATTAAAAACTTTCTCAGTATTTAGAAAACTTTTGAAGTGAGATAAAAATATATTTTGGGCTGAAGTGAATCTGTTTAATTTATTATTCACATTTATTAGTTATAGAGACACATTTTAAGTAAAGAATGGTTCTGAAAATAGGGAAAATAATTGTAAAATAGTTTACATCAGAGGAAAAGGTCAAAAATATATTAGTAAATATTTTAGATCAGAACCTATTCTGTTTAGATGATGTGTCTTGTTATTTTCATAATAAAGTTCACATTTAGGCATAGGAAATAAATCTGAAAATATAGCAACTAGTAAATGATAAATGGAGTTCTAAAATCCAAAGAATTCCGTTTAGGGTTGGTAGAAATTCTGAAGACACATATGGAGAAGGAAAATACCTTTCATGCATACTTGGTAGCTAAAAGGTGTAGTAATTGAATATAAGGAATTTATTTAAATTGGAAACTCATATATATAATATGTAAGTATAAATGTGAACACAAAAGTAGGAATCATATACACATGATTAAAAGTGCATGCAAGCCACAAATCAACACACATAGAGTAACCACAACACATATAATGGTGAATGACTTTCATAAATATGAATGTGTGGTTTGTATGAAGTGGAAGTGTGAACTATGTCTTATGGATTTTGTTTTTCTTTTGCTATGTGTGATGGTATGATGTAGAACCTGCTCAAGAGCAAGTTATTCCTTTCTAAGATCAGGACTACCCATTTCAAGAGCAGCAGGAAGGAGGCAAGTGTCCTTGACCACTTTGATCCTATGTTAGGATATGTAGATAGAATTATTTGCATTATCAATTGAAATATGAAACCCATGCTAGGAAGTTTCCCTAGAATTGCATTACCTTGTTTCCTTGTAGCTTGGGTTGGGATTTATTTTATCATGTCATTTATTATTATGCATATGCTTAGCCATGCATAGAATGGGATAATTGGGATATTAGATCATCAGTTTATTTTACCATACTCTTGAATGAGATATTGTGAGTTATGTAGAGGTAGGGATCAGGGCAAGTTGGATGTTTTGGTTGTGTGCTGGGTGCACGAGACTCGGGTTTGTGTTTAGTACTTGCCTGGATCCTAAGGACTGGTTCATGGAGCATGTAACCTGGCTTTACAGTGCCAACCACATGCTGAGATGGGGCAGCTTGGCCAATTAATTAGGTGTATCCCCGGCGTAGTATGGGTGTGTTGGATGGTGCAGGGAGTTGGTGTCAGCTGGACTACCATATGAACCGCAAGGCTCAAGAGGGGGCCACTGCAGCGGGGTTGGAGCCTCTTGTATGCTGTTAGGGGTGAAACCTCAGTGGGCCCACGCTCGTCGGAAATCCCTTTGTAAAGGCTTCGTAGTGATCTCCTGGCTACACACCTGGGAAGTGTGAATGTGGTTCGTAGCCACTGGCATAATGGAGGTTCTTTTAGTCCACCCGGTAACGGGGGATGAAATCACTACATGTGGGTACAGTGGTGCAAACTCTGCAGAGTCAAAACTGTCATGACAGCCGTGCTCACGGTCAAGAGCGGCTTGGACTTATTCATGATTAGAGGATTGATGGTTTTTGAAGTTGTGGATGTTAAGCGGGGAGCTTAACATTGGAAATGATGATATGGTTATTTGATTATGATGATGGGATGGGAGATTGGGACCATTTCACCTGTGTAGTAATGTAGGTGCTTAATAATCTAAGGTAATAGGTATTAATGGCACAGTGCTTTAACCATGAGTTCAACCTTCCCTTGTTCTAGCCATGCATGACATAACTTTCCCACACTTGCTGAGTATCATTGGTACTCAACCTTGCATATTTTGTTAGTTTATATTGCTGCTCAGGTCAAGATAATGAGGTGGTATATAATGACCAAGACTTTGGACCCGAAGAAGGTTTCTAGGTTCATGGAGACCCCCGGGCAACGCCTGTGATGGAGCCCTCAAGAATAATATTCCGCTGCTAGTTTATTTACTTGTGATAAACTTATTATTGTCCATCGAGACATTTTCTATGTAAGACTTATTAATATTCGACACCTGGCTTGTAATAAATGATGCTTCACTATTTGTCATCACATGTATGAGAAAATGATCCTGGCATACATGTGATATTCACTTGGTTGTTCTTCGGAAAAACCGGGTGTGACACCTTTCTCGTCGTCGCTCAAGAAACACTCGGGCATCTTGGCCCAAGTGACATCGTTCCAGCTCTGTCCTCAGGTCCGTCGATGGGAGCCTGGTGGAGCTGGAATCTGCCGTCTGCCCGTTAACCGTTGGCGTGCGTGTCAGCGACACAGCCGGTTGGCCGGAACGTCGTCCTCACCGAAGTCGAGGGTTTGCGGCGGCAATGACGAGACGGTCTACCTCGCGAATCCACTGCTGGGTCGCTGACCGAGGCGCGTCCCCAGCAGGTGGATTGCGCAGTAGCGCTCTTGCTGCAGCTAGCGCGCCCCGTGGGGGACGCTCAACGCTGCAGAGGATCTCACGCTTGCTGGAGCCTGCGTTGCCGGAATCGGCGCTGCCGGAGTCGGCTGCTGGCTTCCAGCTTGCGCTGACACACTCCGTCCAGAGTGTGTGACGTAGTCCCCGCTAGTCACGGTCCGTCGTGAACGCGAGGGAGGAGAGCTTGCCGCTGAAGGAAGCTTGGTCATCTTCGCCGGCAAAAGCTCGGCGCACAAGGGAAAAGCCCCCTACCTGGCGCGCGAAATGTCGAAGTGTGTGGTCGACACTTCCCCCGGACCTGCTCTGGGCAGCCCGCGGAGGTTCTTTTTCGGAGGGGCTAGACACTTGCGGAGAGCTTCAGTGTTAGGGACGAGTGAGGGAGAAGCTTGACACGACGATTTTTACGTGGTTCAGGCCGCTGGAGTGTAAAACCCTACGTCCACGGTGAGCAGAGGTGCTCGCTATATTGCTTGCTGCTCAGAAACGGAGTCCTGAGCTTGAGGGTGAGTGAAGTCTAGAGTGCGAGTTCACAGAGTTCGAACCCTTGCTAACGTTGCCTACCCGAGCCTTTTATAGTCCAAGGCTCGAGTGGCTTACAAGGGGGGCTCGGGACCCGACAGGTGGTCCCGAGGAGATTGCCTGCCAACTAACACGTGGCAGCTCCGGACCTCACCTCGGCAGGGAGGCTTGGCCCAGAGCCCAGGATACGTGTCGGCTCTAGAACTCAAATGCACGAGGCAGCCCCAGAGTTGAGCTCGGGGCCATGGACACGTGGCTACGTTGGGGCCCGCCTCAGCAGGGAGGCGGGGCCCAGGCTGTCTTTTACCCTCTATGCGTGGGTACCCGGTCTACAGGGTACCGACAGTGGCCCCCGGGCTCATCTCGGGGGAGACAACGAGCCCGCAGGTGGGGCCTCCATCTTTCCCGCGTGGTGGTTTTGATCCTGCACTTTGGAAACCGAAGTGGTGGCGAGATTTTTGTGTAGTGGGCGAGTGGTTATACTGGGAGATGAAAAGGTTGCACATCCGTGGTGTAGTGGGTGCATTTGCTAGTCGAAGCGGCAATGCGTCGTTGTGTCTACTCTTGATTGACTGGTCGCGACACTGTGCTAGAGGGGTTGCCTCAGGGTAATTACTGCGGCAACCCACAGGGTCGATCGCTGCAGGTCTACTGTGCCGCTCTCCTCCAAAACCGCCGAACGTTCCCGAGAAGTTACCCGCATGGCCCTCGGTGTCTGACGGATGGACCTGGGTCCTACCCACCATTGGGGTAGGCAAGTCTCGTGGCGATGTATTCGAGGGGTTGCCTCAAGGCACTTACTGAGATAACCAAAGGGTTGGTCGCTACAGCTCCACCGCACAGCTTTTCTCAGGTACCGCCAGACGTTCCCAAAATGTTACACGCTTGGCCCCCAACATTTGACGTCCTGCCCACGTGGTTCACCGTGATGACCCCCTGGTAGGTGTGGCCCTTGTGTTGGGTCACACCTACCACTGGATGAGGCAGGATGTCAGCATAGGGCCCCCTGGGAGGTCTAGGATGCCAAAAACTTGTTGGGACCTACAGACATGGCAGAAAGAAGGAGTAATCGTGCTCTCTGGTCACCCTTCCCTATTTGGTAGCTTTACTGTGGCTTACGTTCTCAGCTGAGCTATGGGACTTGGGTATTTCGATGTGGGTCGTCCGGGCTGTGGTTAAAGCCTTGCCCAGGGGTATGAGCCATCCGGTTCCCCGGTATTGAGCTGTAGGCTGGAGAGGCAGAGTGTGCACGCTAAGTGTACGGAACCAGGCATAGCAGGCTAAACACCCTGGACCTCCTGCTGGCGTAAGCCTTTTAGGGGAGAGGCCATTCGGCGCCATAGGGCCCCCAGGCAATGAGACAACCAAAGGTCCCCAAGTTACGGTTAAAACTTTGCTCAGGGGTATGAGCCGTCAGGCTCCCTGGTACTGAGCTGTTGCACTAGAGAGGCAGGGTGTGCACGCTAGGGGTACGGAACCAGGCATAGCAGGATACACACCCTGGACCTCCCGCTGGCGTAAGCCTTTCAGGGGAGGGACCATTCGGCGCCATAGGGCCCCCGAGCAATGAGACAACCACAGGACCCCAGGTACGCCACATGTACCTCAAGCAGACCCGCCTATAGAAGGATAGCACAACTCTTGCTATGGTTGAACACAGGAAAAAGTGACTGGCCACACGATCGGAATAGTATGGAAAGAAAGCACGAAAATAATGGAGGCAATGTACGGGGTCTGGTTACTTTTCTGTCCAAAGGCGTGTACTTTTCGGTCCCCAAGTACTCAGTTGTAGCGCAGGGGAGGCAATGCGGCAAGCTTAGGGTACGGGACCAGGCTAAGCAGGCTGCGCGCCCTGGTCCTACCGTGGGTGTTAACCTTTCAGTGAGGAGACCTTCCAGTGCCACGGGACCTAGGAAAAGTACGTAGGACAGGCTCTGAACCAGCCATTTACAATTGATATGCATGAGTAAGCACAAACTGTAAATAAAGAATGCGCAAGGTAAGACATTTTTTCTCATTTCAGGCTTCCTTCATAGGAGGAAACATGTTGTACAAGAAGGAAGCGACCCGCTCCATATGACAAGTGTCAAAGTGTGTGGTCGACACTTCCCCCGGACCTGCACTGGGCAGCCCGCGGAGGTTCTTTTTCGGAGGGGCTAGTCACTTGCGGAGAGCTTGAGAGTAGGGACGAGTTAAGGAGGAGCTTGACACAGCGAGTTTTACGTGGTTCAGACCGCCGGAGCGTAAAACCCTACGTCCACATCGAGCTGAGGAGCTCGCTGTATTACTTGTTGCTTAGAACCGGAGTCCTGAGCTTGAGGATGAGTTACACCTTGGGTGCGAATGGCTAGAGTGCGAACCCTTGCTAACGTCGCCTACTCGAGCCTTTTATAGTCCAAGGCTCGGGTGGCTTACAAGGGGGGCCCGGGACCCGACAGGTGGTCCCAGGGAGATTGCCTGCAGACTATCGTATCCGCAGTTATGTTGGTAGTTGTCTCTGGCGAAGGCTTCTGAGTCTTCGTCTTGCCGCCCTGCCCATGCCGCATGCTAGGCGTAGTGGTTGATGACGGCGAAGGCGGCAAGGGATGTCTTGTCGCTGTGTTTATTGGCTGGCAGGTTCTGACACCGCGCTCTAGTCTGTGATGCGACTGGGCGCAACGGCACCTGACAGAGGCGTGCTCCGCGTCTCCGCGTCTTGGGAAGGCGCGGGCCTTGAATACCTTGTACGGGCAAGGTATGGGGCGTCTTTACGCCCGCTGCCTACCGCTCGGGGGCAGGCAGCGCTCTTCTGCTGGACACGTGGTGGGCCCGGAGCCCTCCTCAGAGAAGAGGGAGGTCCGACCCCGCAGGACACGTGGAGCCTTCGGACCTCTCCCCGAGGAGGGGGAGGTCCGGCTTCTGACGGCCACGTGGCGGGCCCGGAGCTCTCTTCTGAGGAGAGGGAGGTCCGGCCCCACTGGACACATGGCGCCTTCGGTCCTCTCTCCCGCGGAGGGGGAGGTCCGGCTTCTGCAGGCCACGTGGCGAGCCCGGAGCTCTCCTCTGAGGAGGGGGAGGTCCGGCCCCGCTGGACGCGTGGCGCCTTCGGAGCTCTCCCTACGGAGAAGGGCGAGATTCTTAGGCATTTTCCCCTGTGCGTGGGGGTACCCTATATCGCGGGTACCGACATTGGCCCCCGGGCCCATCTTGGGGGAGATAGCGAGCCCGAGGTGGGACCTCCGTCTCTTCTGTTCTGCACACTTTCTCTAAGTCCCGCATTGACCGCTGCCGGAGCACGAACAGTCGCGGGGTCGTGGGAGCGTGTGCCCACTTGATGGTTGCCTTTACTGCAGCGGTTCCCAAGACTGCCACTTCTGCATGTTGCGGCGCTTTCTTCGGGAACCGCCGGATTGCCTTGCCGGCTCGTCTTCTTGGGAGACTGACTCCTTGACCCACCGCTTCAGCTGGGCGGCTTGGGTCCACCTGTCATCGACGCTCGGTCTTGGAGCCGAAGCGGTTGCCGATGCAGCGTATTCGAAGAGTTTCGAATCGCTTGGAATTGCACCTGGGAAGTTTTAAGAGGGGATCTTACCCGCATTGCGGCTTCCCTTTGCACTTCCCAACGCTTTTTCTTGGACTCTTGCGCCTTTGTCTTCTTGCCTTTGAGTCATCCCTCGTCATGGCTTCCAACCCACCCCCAGAGAAGAAACACGCTCGATCTCCTCCAGTGGCGGCATCTGTGCCAAGTCGGGGATCTAGGGTGTCTGCACCTCGTGCTTCTAGAGATGGCACCCCTTCTGGCGGTGACTCAAAGTGGTCCGGGGCTGATGCGTCGGGGGGAGCGTCTGGAGCGTCCCCTACTCCGCCAGTCCAGGCGACTGCGGAGCGGCCGTCAGTGACGATGGCGGGCTCTGGGAGTCCTACCCCGGCTCGGAAGTCAGGGTTCAGAGCCCGCTGGAGTGTTCGCGCTTCTCGGCCATCCTCGACTGGCGGGGAGTCTGCGCCGTTGCGCTCGGAAACCGAGACAGCTGCCGCGGCCCCCAAGCTAGCGTGAGTTTCTCCTGTTCCGGTGCGGCCGGATTCCGTGGCGGCGCCAACTCTTCCTGCCGAGATGGCTGCCGCGGCCCCCAGTACAGCGCAGGTCGACCCTGCACCGGGCGGCCCGGCTTCTATTTCAGCGTCGACTTCCCCTGCTCATCCCTCTCGACAGGCCAAGAAGCCAGAAGTCAGAGAGAGTTCAGCGGGTCCGGCCGCCGGAGCCCCGGCGCCAGCCTCTCCTGACCGACGTCTCGTCCCGGTCGCTGGTGCATCGCCTTCTCTTGAGGATGATGTGATGGAGGAGGTTGGGGGTGCTGCTCCGGCCTCTGCTGCCCCACTGCCCCCGGCGGATGCCTTCGCGCTCGCCCAAGCGAGCGTCCGGCAGGTCTTGGCCACACTTGGTTGCGAGCGGGAGGAGCATACGGTTGAAAGGGATCGTCTCCTCACCTGGGGGAACCTTTTGCGGGAGCGAACCGCGAAGGTCAAGGGCGAGCTCGACTCCAGGCAGGAGTTGCTTGACTTCAGGGAAGTGCTCCTCGACCGACTGAAGCGGTCTGTTGACCGCCTGGACGCCGAAACACGGCGGATCAACAGGGAGGCCCTTGAGGCACACGCCCGGGCTGAGGAGAGCCTCTCTGCCTCGGAGGAGATACGGCAGCTGCTAGAGTGCCGTAAACTCGCCGTTGAGGACCGGGAGCGTTCCATGGCAGCCGAGGCGGAGAGGGTTGTTGCGCATCTGGCGGCGGGCGAGGACGACCTGCGAGCTTGGACCAGGGAGCTAGAGGCTCAGAAGGCAGTCCTCGCCATGAGGGAGGAACAGGTCTCCCGCGAACGCCAGGGGATCCTAGATCGGGAGTTGGCTGCCGACTTTAGGGCTTCTGAGGTTGAGCGGCTCGCCAAGACTCTCCGCCTTCGGGAAAGCTCCCTGGCGGCCAAGGAGAAAGAATTCTCCGAGAGAAACCAAGACGCCCTGCAGGCAGCCCGCCGTGAGGTAGAGGAGCTCTCGGCCTTGCGGTCCTCCGAGGCGCATGCGGTCTCAAGCTTTGTCAATCGGGCGGGGTCCGCCGTGATCCCCCTTGGCTTCAGTCCGGTGAGGGCAGCGGCTCCTGCGTTGAAGGTGGCGGAGGTGATCCCCGCGCTGGAGTCGATCGGCGCCAAACTGGACAGGCTAGACTCGGTGGTCGCCAGCGAGCTTGAGGCCGAGGGACGGGGCCTGGCCTTAGAGGTCGCCACACATGTGCTGGCATGTTTCAGGAGCCGGGACCCTTCTTTCTCCCTGGAGCCAGCGAGAGAGGGCCCTGCCGCGGAGCGGGAGGAGACTGCCAGGGCCGAAGTCGGGGGCGTGGCCGCCCTTGTAGCCGCTAGGTTCCGGCGTGAACCGGGAGGGCCCTAGGACTTGCTTCTCCCTTTTTATCGAGTCCGTAGTCCAGCTCATGGAGCCTCGAATAAATAGACCCTCTTGAATGTTTGTGCCTGTGATGCCTTTTATCTCCTTCTTGGTTTTGCCTGACCGAGTCCTTAGCTCTGCAAGGTACTCAGAGGCCTTTACCAATTTCGGAGCTCTGCACATACACCTTCCCCGGGTCCTAACAGTATTAAGGGCCCCCGGGGGTCTCTGGATCCCGCCCCATGGGGAGGTCCGGATCTGCCGGCCACGTGGCGGGTCCGGAGCCCCTCCTGAGGAGGCGGGAGCTCCGGCCCCGCTGGACACGTGGGGCCTTCGGAGCCCCCCCTAGAGGGGGAGGTCCGGTTTCTGCCTGCCACGTGGCGAGCCCGGAGCCCCCCTCTAGGGAGGCAGGAGCTCCGGGCCCGTTGGACACGTGGGACCTTTGGGCCTCGCCCCTGCTGAAGGGGCGGGACCCGGTCCTTGCAGTCCTATGTTGGAGTAGTTGGTAGCTCCTTCCCCCCCGCTTTGTGCATTCCCCGTTGCTGTAACCTGGAGGTCCTGCACAGAGGTAGAGGAAACGTAATTCTCCTCGGGGGGTCCTCCCCTCCCGTCTCCTAGTCTTATTCGGCTTACGATCCTGATCCGTTATACGAGGCTTGGGCAATTCTGTGCGCGAGGCGCCGGGGCTCCGGCTCCCTCCAAGGTCCAGGTATGATCGTCCGATCCCTAGTACCGGACCGTGCATCGGGGAAGCAGAGTGCACAGGCTTTGGGTTCATGACCAAGCAAAGCGGCTGCACTCCCGTGGACCTCCGGAGGGCAGGATGCGCACGCTTTGGGTACTGAGCCGGCTAAGTGGGATACACATCCTGGACCCCCCATGCACGGCGCAGGCCTTTCCTGGAGGTGACCAACTGGCACCGCAACACCTGACTGGGGGAGGCCCGAGAGACCCACTCGGCCATCGGCAGTTGCCTCAAGCGCAGCCGCCTTCGGTAGTATAGCAAATGCTGACTATGGGTAAGCGCGGGAGAGAGGGAGCTAGATGTACGATGAACATACATAGAGAGTGCGATCATAAAAATTAATGCATAATTTAAATGAGCACATGAGAGAGAGCGAAGTAGAACAGGTTTCTGTGTTAATGCCCATAGGTGGAAGTCAGGCTGTACATGGAGGCAATGACCCGCCTCGTCAAGAAGGGAAGCAAGACTCTACGCGCTTAGGGTCGGAACCAGGCTAAGCTGGACGTAGTCCTGGACCGTCCCTTGAGACTTAGCTGCCCCAAGCGCTGTTCCTAGACTCTATGGGATTTATTACAGAAGGGAATGACTCTGTTCTACTAATGCTCGGGGGGTAGGACTTACAGCGTTGTTCCATGCCAAGGGTTTTGGGAACGGATCCCACACTCGGTTGAAAGGCATGTGTACCTGGGACGGCAGCTTTCGTGACTCGGAAGGGACCTTCCCGGCTGGGGGAGAGTTTATAGGTCCTTCTCGGGAAAGTGCGTGCCGCGGCACCAGGTTGCCTTTCTATAGGTCCCTGACGCGTTTGGTTCTTTGGCGGTAGTGCTAGAGCAGCAGCCGAGACCGTGCCTTGTGGGGTGTCACCTGCAGCCGGGCCTCGTCGACGAGGTTGTCATCTTCACGCTGGATCAGGTCCTGCGCGGCTTCTCCTAGGCGCCCCGGGGAGTTCTCCCCTTCTGGCTAAGGCCTTCAAGGGGTAGGAGTACCCGAACTCTTCTTGTGAGACCCAAGGCGCCTTCCCCTTCTGGCAAGGCCTTCAAGGGGTTGACGGACCCTGGGTGGCCCCCAGGAAGTACGACCGAGGCACGGAGGCGTGCTCCCGGGTGGAGCTGGCCCGGCTCTGCACCATCGCGCTGGTGCTTGGGCTGCTGTGACTACTTGGAACTTCTCCAAGGTTGATGTCGCAGCAGTGCAGTCTCCACTGAGGTAGTCATCTTCACGCTGGATCAGGTCCTGCGCGGCTTCTCCTGGGCGCCCCGGGGTGCCCTCCCCTTCTGGCTAAGGCCTTCAAGGGGTAGGAGAACCCGGACTCTTCTTTGGAGACCCAAGGCGTCTTCCCCTTCTGGCAAGGCCTTCAAGGGGTTGATAGACCCTGGGCGCCCCCCCCGGAGGTACAGTCGAGGCACAGAGGCGTGCTCTCGGGTGGGGCTGGCCCGATCCTGCACCGTTGGGATTGGTGCTAGGGCTGCTGCGACTACTCGGAGCTTCTCCAAGGTTGACGCCGCAGCAGTGCAGCCTCCACTGACTTTTCGGGGTATCCACAGTTGGCTACCGCCCCGGCCCGTCACCATCGGAGCTGGAGTCCTCACCGTTGTGCACTGTCTTCATGACACGCTGAGGCTCCTGAAACCCCACCTGGTGGCCGGTGCTGACTGAAGCATCGACTTTCTGCTTGCCCTCCCTCTGAGGGAGGGGCGGTGCCTCAGCTCTCTGCTGCATCCCTTTGCGGAAGCGCTCTGCGAGCCTCTGGATATCCCAGCACTCGGCAGCACTATGATTGCCAGCGCCATGCACTGGGCATAGCCCGCCCTGGTCACCATCCGGGGCTGGTGACTGCCGCTGCCTTTTGTCGGGGCGTGGCCCCCGAGCTCCACTGGGTGTCGCTTCTGCGGCGATGGGAGCGGCGGTCGATGACCTCATCTTGCCGCTCCCCCGGTTCTTGGCCTTCTTGCCACCTCCATAGGAAGCAGCGCCGGACCCGGGCTGCCCTCCTGACTCGGAGGCTGGCAGAGAGTGCCAGTTCCGCCCTTCAGCTGCTCTGGCGCACTTGTCCGCCAGGCTGAAGAGCTCGGAGACGTCGCGGACCTTTCTGGTCGCGAGCTTCTCAAGCACTTTCTCGTCCCGGACACCCTGCCGGAACGCCACCACCACAGAAGCACTTTGAATATGCGGGCTGGTGTTGCGTACCTGGGAGAACCGCTGGATGAAGGAGCGCAGTGATTCCCCAGGTTGTTGCTTGATGGCGTGGAGGTCAAGCTCCGTGCCGGGACGGGTGTAGGAGCTGCCGAAGTTGGCGATGAACTGCCGGCAGAGCTCTCCCCAGGAAGTTATGGAACCCTGAGGGAGGTTCATGAGCCAAGACCGGGCTGGGCCGGTCAAGGCGACGGGAAAGTAGTTGGCCATGACAGCCTCATCCCCTCCTGCGGCAAGTACGGCGTTGGAGTAGATCTGGAGGAACTCCGCCGGGTTGACGCTGCCGTCGTACTTCTCGGGCAGGTGCGGCCGGAACTTGCGCGGCCACCTCGCGAAGCGAAGGTGGGGTACCAGGGCCGCACATCCTGCCCCTGTTGTCGCAGGTGTTGGTGCCGCGAACGCTTGGTTCACCGTCGGCACAGCGTATCCCGGTAAGGGCAAGGCAGCTCCATAGACCGGGGGCGCCGTTTGCAGGGCATATGGTTGTGGCATATGCTGCGCGGCGTATGCCTGGGGCAGAGATCGCGTGGCGAAGATCTGCTCTTCAGGCTGGGTCGAGGCCGACGTCATGCTGTCGCCAGCCTCTTGGTTGCGACGCCTTTCTCGACGTCGCTCGAGGTACACCCGGGCATCCTGGCCCAAGTGGCACCGTTCCAGCTCTGTCCTCAGGTCCGTCGACGGAAGCCTGGTGGAGCTGGAACCCGCCGTCTGCCCGTCAACCGTTGGCGTGCGCGTGAGCGACACTGCCGGTTGACCGGAGTGTCGTCCCCGCCGAAGTCGAGGGTTTGCGGTGGCGACGATGAGGCGGTCTACCTCACGTATCCACTGCTGGGTTGCTGAATGAGGTGCGTCCCCAGCAGGTGGATTGCACAGTAGCGCTCTTGCTGCAGCTAGTGCACCCATGTGGGGTACGCTTAGAGCTGCAGAAGATCTCACGCTGGTTGGCGCCTGCATTGCCGGAGTCGGCGTTGCCGGAGTCAGCTGCTGGCTACCAGCTTGCGCCGACACACTCCGTCCTGAGTGCGTCGATACGTATTCCCCGCTGGTCAGGGTTCGCCGTGAACGCGGGGGAGGAGAGTTTGCCGCTGAAGGAAGCTTGGTCATCTTCGTCGGCGGAAACTCGTCGCGCAAGGGAAAAGCCCCCTACCCGGCGCACCAAATGTCGAAGTGTGTGGTCGACACTTCCCCCGGACCTGCACTGGGCAGCCCGCGGAGGTTCTTTTTCGGAGGGGCTAGTCACTTGCGGAGAGCTTGAGCGTAGGGACGAGTTAAGGAAGAGCTTGACACGGCGAGTTTTACGTGGTTCAGGCCGCCGGAGCATAAAACCCTACGTCCACGGCGAGCTGAGGAGCTCGCTGTATTGCTTGTTGCTCAGAACCGGAGTCCTGAGCTTGAGGATGAGTTACACCTTGGGTGCAAATGGCTAGAGTGCGAACCCTTGCTAACGTCGCCTACCCGAGCCTTTTATAGTCCAATGCTCGGGTCGCTTACAAGGGGGGCCCGGGACCCGACATGTGGTCCCGTGGAGATTGCCTGCAGACTATCGTATCCGTAGTTATGTCGGTAGTTGTCGCTGGCGAAGGCTTCTGAGTCTTCGTCTTGCCGCCCTGCCCATGCCGCATGCTAGCCGTAGTGGTTGATGACGGCGGAGGCGGCAGGGGATGTCTTGTCGCTGTGTTTATTGGCTGGCAGGTTCTGACACCGCGCGCCAGTCTGTGATGCGACTGGGCGCAACGACACCTGACAGAGGCGTGCTCCGCGTCTCCACGTCTTGGGAAGGCGCGGGCCTTGAATACCTTGTACGGGCAAGGTATGGGGCGTCTTTACGCCCGCTGCCTACCGCTCGGGGGCAGGCAGCGCTCTTCTGCTGGACACGTGGTGGGCCCGGAGCCCTCCTCAGAGAAGAGGGAGGTCCGGCCCCGCAGGACATGTGGAGCCTTCGGACCTCTCCCCACGGAGGGGGAGGTCCGGCTTCTGACGGCCATGTGGTGGGCCCGGAGCTCTCTTCTGAGGAGAGGAAGGTCCCGCCCCACTGGACACGTGGCGCCTTCGGTCCTCTCTCCCGCGGAGGGGGAGGTCCGGCTTCTGCAGGCCACATGGCGAGCCCGGAGCTCTCCTCTGAGGAGGGGGAGGTCCGGCCCCGCCGGACGCGTGGCGCCTTCGGAGCTCTCCCTGCGGAGAAGGGTGAGATCCTTAAGCATTTTCCCCTGTGCGCGGGGGTATCCCATATCGCGGGTACCGACAACAAGAGTAGCAGGACTCCTCCGGAGCTTTGCTGTTCTAAGCCCTGTTCCTAGACACTATGACACCCTTATAGAGAAAATAGAACACTACCGCTGCACTAAGGATAGAACTTACGGAGGTGTTATATGATCCATGGATTGGGTAGAGGTACCCCATCCTCCATGGCTAGGTGGGTGAACCT
Source organism: Neostapfia colusana (assembly GCA_030760725.1). Lineage (NCBI taxonomy): Eukaryota > Viridiplantae > Streptophyta > Magnoliopsida > Poales > Poaceae > Neostapfia > Neostapfia colusana. Next base: position 18,813,332 of record JASWHV010000003.1, read on the forward strand.
AGGGCGGCATACTTGTGCTGCTTGGAACAGACCCTCCCAGCTGGGGGGAGGGTTTGTCACCCCTTCTCAAGAAAGTATTAGCCGAGGCACTAGGTGGCCCTACCTTGGGCTCTCTACTCTGCGCGTACCATTGCTGATATCGCCGGAGTGCTTAGCGGTGTAGAGCATTTCCAGCAACCTCTTGCCATGTTGCCTCGTCGACGAGGTTGATATCTTCACGCAGAAGCTGGTCCTGCGTGGCTTCGTTGTACGCTTGGACACGGGATGAGCCCATGGTGATTTCCGGGGGGGGGGGGGACGGCCTCAGCCCCATACACCAGGAAGAAGGGTGTTTCCCCTGTTGAGCGATTGAGGGATGTCCAACTAGCCCACAGTGCACACGGAAGCTCTTCAACCCAATTGCCACCGTGCTTCTTCAAGCTGTCGTAGGTGCGCTTCTTGAGACCCCTGAGTATCTCGATGTTTGCTCTTTCGACTTGACCGTTACTCTCTGAATGAGCAACAAAAGCATAGCAAACATGGATGTCGAGGTCCTCACAGTAGTCTTGGACCACTGCACTGGTGAACTGGGTCCCGTTGTCGGCGATGATTTTGTTTAGGACCCCGAACCGGCTGATGATCGACTTGAACTTGACTTCTGACTGCTTGTTGATATTTACTACAGGGGAAGCTTCCGGCCACTACAGCGATGTAGAGGTACCGGTACCCTCTGACGGATCTGGGGAATGGTCCCAGGATGTCCATCCCCCACAGAGCGAAGGGCCATGAGGGCGGGATCATCTGCAGCGTCTGCGCTAGTGTGTGGATCTGCTTAGCGTGGAATTGGCACGCCTTGCATCTCTTGACCAGGTCGACGTCATCCTGGAGAGCTGTAGGCTAGTAAAAGCCATGCCGGAAGGCTTTACCGACCAGCGTGCGTGAAGATGCATGGTTCCCACACTCGCCTCCATAGATCTCTGCGAGTAGGTTGCAGCCCTCCTCCCGAGTTATGCACCGCAATAGGACGTCGTTAGCACCACGCCGGTAGAGATCCCTTTCTACAGCGTGTATCTCTTAGCCAACCTAGCGATCCGTTCAGCGGATACACATTCATCAGGATGGAAATTGTCTTTCAAGTAGTCGAGGATCTCTGTGATCCATGCGTCGAGACCTACTTGAGCACTTGGATCTTGAGCGTCGGGTTGCACGGAGTCCCCGGTGACACTTACGATCCTTGGCGGGCACCATGGTAGCAGTGCCGCCGGGACCGCCAGCTTCTAGGTGCTGATCTCGCCCCCTTCACCTGGTTCTACCGGCCAGGCGGTAGGTAGCTCAAGTGGAAGCCTTCGTTTACAACTCGTCGGCTATTGTGTTGTTGGCGCGGGGAATATGGCACAAATCCAAGGATAAGAAGTCCTTCTCCAACTTCTGTACTTGGAGGAGATAGGCTGCAAGCTACGGGTCATTGCAGCAACACTCTCCCTTGAGTTGCTTAATGATCAGCTGAGAATCACCCTTGACCAACAACTGTTGAACGCAAGGGGATAGCGCGGTCTTTAACCCTAAGATAAGAGCTTCATACTACGCCATTTTGTTGGTTGCCTTGAAGTCAAGTCGCACCATGTACTTGAGCTGCTTTGCGGTTGGTGTAAGGAGCAGAACCCCCGCTCCGGCACCTTGCTTGCACGAGGAGCATTCGAAGAAGAGAGTCCAGTAAGGCCCAGTGAAGACATGATCTCTGGGCTCTGGTCCACCGATGTTTTGGCCCCCTGACTGGCATGGTGGCGGTGTACACTCTGCCACGAAGTCATCTAGCGCATGACTCTTCCTCGCATGGCACGGAAAGAAATCTAGCTCGAACTCCGCCAGCTCCGCAGCCCATTTAGCTATGTTTCTGATTGCGTTGGGGCTGTGGAGGACGGTTCTCAGCGGCTATGAGGTAACCACTGAGATCTTGTGAGCTTTTTCACACCCGGTTTTTCCGAAGAAACAAGAGTGAATATCACATGTATGCCAGGATCATTTTCTCATACATGTGATGACAAATAGTGAAGCATCATTTATTACAAGCCAGGTGTCGAATATAAGTAAGTCTTACATAGTAAATGTCTCGATGGACAATAATAAGTTCATCACAAGGAAATAAACTAGCAGCGGAATATTATTCATTAGGGCTTCATCACAGGCGTTGCCCGGGGGTCTTCATGAACCTAAAAACCTTCCTCGGGTCCAAAATCTTGGTCATTATACACCACCTCATTATCTTGACCTGAGCAGCAATATAAACCAACAAATATGCAAGGTTGAGTACCAATGGTACTCAGCAAGTGTGCGAAAATTATATCATGCATGGCTAGAACAAGGAGAGGTTGAACTCATGGTTAAAGCACTACGCAATTAATAGCTATCACCTTAGCTTATTAAGCACCTACATTACTACACAGGTGAAATGGTCCCAATCTTCCATCCCATCATCATAATCCAATAACCATAACATCATTTCCAATGTTAAGCTCCCCGCTTAACATCCACAACTTCCAAAAACCTTCACTCCTCTAATCATGAATAAGTCCAGGCCGCTCTTAACCGTGAGCACGGCTGTCAAGACAGTTTTGACTCTGCAGAGTTTGTACCACTGTACCCACAAGTAGTGATTTCATCCCCCGTTGCCGGGTGGACAAAAAGAACCTCCATTATGCCAGTGGCTACGATCCACATTCACACTTCCCAGGTGTGTGGCCAAGAGATCACTACGAAGCCTTTACAAAGGGATTCCCGACGAGCGTGGGCCCACTGAGGTTTCACCCCTAACAGCATACAAGAGGCTCCAACCCCGCTGCAGTGGCCCCCTCTTGAGCCTTGCGGTTCATATGGTAGTCCAGCTGACACCTATTCCCCGCACCATCCAACACACCCATACTACGCCGGGGATACACCTAATTAATTGGCTAAGCTGCCCCATCTCAGCATGTGGTTGGCACTGTAAAGCCGGGTTACATGCTCCATGAACCGGTCCTTAGGATCCAGGCAAGTACTAAACACAAACCCAAGTCTCGTGCACCCAGCACACAACCAAAACATCCAACTTGCCTTGATCCCTACCTCTACATAACTCACAATAACTCATTCAAGAGTATGGTATAATAAACTGATGATCTCATATCCCAAATATCCCATTCTAAGCATGGCTAAGCATATGCATGTATATAAATGACATGACAAAATAAATCCCAACCCAAGCTTCAAGGAAACAAGGTAATGCAATTCTAGGGAAACTTCCTAGCATGGGTTTCATATTTAACTTGACAATGCAAATAATTCTATCTACACATCCTAGCATGGGATCAAAGTGGTCAAGGACACTTGCCTCCTTCTTGCTGCTCTTGAAATTGGTAGTCCTGATCTTGGAAAGGGTTAACTTGCTCTTGAGCAGGTTCTACTTCATACCATCACACATAGCAAAAGAAGAACAACAATCATAAGACATAGTTCACACTTCTTACTTCATACAAACCACACATTCACATTTATGAAATTCATTCACCATTATATGTGTTGTGTTTCAGTTTTAAATAAATTCCTTATATTAAACTACCAAGTATGTATGGAAAGTATTTTTCTTCTCCATATGTGCCTTTACAACTTCTATCAACCCTAAACTGAACTCTTTGGATTTTAGAAACTCCATTTATCATTTACTAGTTGCTATATTTTCATATTTATATTCCTATACATAATTGTGTATTTTATTATTAAATTAGTAATACACATCACCTAAACAGAATAGGTTCTGGTCCTAAATAATTTCAAATCATATTTTGACCTTGGCTTCTGATGTAGACCATTTCATAATTCTTTTCCCTATTTTTTCTATAACTATTCTTTACTTAAAAATGTGTCCCTATACTAATAAATGTGAATAATAGATGAAACAGATTTATTTCAGCCCAAAAATATACTTTTATCCCACTCCAAAGTTTTCTAAGTACTGAGAAAGTTTTTAATTAATGTTGACAATTATGTTTGTCCCCCTTTTTAATTTTTAAACACTAGTTACATATTCAATTTTCTAAATTAAATACTAAACAGGGTTAAAATAATGAACTCACCCCATTACAGGGTCTATAATATTATTTTCATAATTTCCAGGGGTCTAGCTACTCTTATCAGAGGTGTTTTTCCTAATTTCTATTAAGTCCAGGGGCTAAAACTGATTTTTAAATGAATTTACATGATTTTCTGGAGTTCTAGGGGCTAGATCTGAAGTTTCCGGGGCTAGCTCTCAATTCCAGAGAACCCCAGGGGGTAGCACGTAAGAACTCCAGTCTTTATAATGCGGGGTTGACGTGGACCGTCCGATTTTAAACCGACGGCTGAGATTATAACATCGAACCGGTACGCGGGGTTTTAAAGTCTACCGTGCGATTTAAAATAAACGGCGCACAAGCGGCCACGTCGCTCTGATCGAGCGCGGGCGGCGCTGCCGGCGGCGCACGGCGGCGGAAAGCGGCGATCTCGCCGGAAAGTTTCGGATCCTCGAGAATTCTGCCTAGAACTGTGATCTTATGGCCTAGATCGGTAGAGGGGAGGTCAGGGATCTCACCTCGGGGGTTTTCTCGAGCTCGGGAGTCCTGGAAAGTGCTCGTCGGCGAGGTCCGAGGCAAAACCACGGCGAAGCTCGTCGGCGCTGTGTTTACACCGTAACACTCCGAGTTTTCTGCACCTGCAAAGCTCCCCGGAGGCGGTGGATCAAGACCAGCGAGTTAGATCAGAGTTTCCGAGCTTAGATCGGCCAGAATTCACCGGCGAAGTCTCGGTGCTCATCGGAGTGAAAATCGGCGATCGCATGGGAAAAACTGATCGGATCGGGGGTTTTTATAGCCGGGGGAGGGCGGTGGGTCTGTTGTGATCGAGTTGGAGTCCGCTGGGACCAGAATTCGGGTGGCGAGACAGGTTTCCCGATCGGTTAAGATCGCGCGCGCTCGGGGGGAAAAATCCGGGGTCGGCACGAGCGAGGTTGGGGATGACAGGTGGGTCCCACCCGTCGGTGAGAGGCAGCGCGGCGCGCGCGGGGGCGGGCTGGCGCGGGAGTAGCTGGGCCGGCTGGTGGGTTTCGGCCCACTGGCCAGTTTTTTCCCGTTTTCCTTTTTCTTTTTCCATTTCTTTTCTGTTTTGAGTATAATTTGAATTCCAGTTTGAATTTGAATTTTTGCAAAACATGCAACACGTCCAAAAATTTTTAAATTCCCCTCTGAACATGGTTTTGGGTTTTGAATCAAAATTTGGGGTGTTACAGCTCTACCCCCCTGAAAAGAAATCTCGTCCTCGAGATTGGTGTTTCTAAGAAAACAATTCCGGAAATTGTGCCTTAAGCTCATCTTCCCGTTCCCAGGTGGCTTCCTCTTCTGAGTGATACTTCCACTGCACCTTGCACATCCGGATTCTTTTATTTCTGGTGAGGCGTTCCATTGTCTCCAAAATCTTTTATGGTTGCTCGGCATAAGACAAATCTTCAGCTACATCCACTTCATTCATGGGTAACACCTCTTCAGGCGTCCTCAGGCATTTCTTGAGTTGTGACACATGGAACACATCGTGCACGTCCGATAGATGAACCGGTAACTCTAGTTGGTACGCCACTTCGCCTTTCCTTTCCAAAACCTGAAAGGGTCCGATGTGTCTAGGTGACAACTTCCCTTTCACCTTGAACCGACGAAGTCCTCTGATAGGGGACACCTTGAGATAAACATAGTCTCCCACGTTGAAAACGAGCTCTCTTCTTCGTACATCAGCATAACTCTTCTGACGTGTTTGTGCTATCCTCAAGTTGTTGCGAATCTCCCTCACCTTCGCCTCGGCTTCTTGTAGCACTTCTGGACCAAACACTTTACTTTCTCCTGTTTGGTTCCAAAATAGGGGAGTTCTGCACTTCCTTCCATACAAAGCTTCAAACGGTGACATCTTCATACTAGCTTGATAACTGTTGTTATAGGAAAACTCCGCATACGGTAAGTTCTTGTCCCAACTCCTATTGTTTTTGAGTGCACATGCCCTTAACATATCTTCAAGGATCTGATTGGTTCTCTCCGTCTGCCCGTCCGTTTGGGGATGATAGGCAGAGCTGAAGTTCAGATGGGTTCCCATGGTTTCATGCAACTTTTGCCAAAACCTCGAGGTGAACTGTGTCCCTCGGTCCGACACTATCTTCTTTGGCACTCCATGGTAACACACAATCCTTGACATGTACAATTCTGCCAATTTGGATCCGCTGTAGCTTTCTTTCACAGGGATGAAATGAGCTACCTTGGTTAGCCGATCAATAATGACCCATATTGAATCATACCCGGATTGGGTCCTAGGCAATCCCACGACAAAATCCATGCTGATTTCTTCCCACTTCCATTCAGGTACTTTGAGTGGTTGCAGTAATCCCGCGGGTCGTTGATGTTCTGCTTTCACCAACTGACATGTGTCACATAGGGCAACATGTTCCGCGACATCTCGCTTCATGCCATACCACCAATACCTGCTCTTGAGGTCCTGGTACATCTTCGTACTCCCAGGATGAATGGAATAGTCGGAATCGTGAGCCTCCTTCAAAATTAATTCACGGATCTCCTTTACTTCTGGCACACAGATCCTTTTCCCGTGCCACACCGTTCCCTGTTCATCCTCTCTAAAACCAGGAGCTCTATTTTCCTTAATGAGCCGTCTGATCTCTTGTATCTTCTCATCATTCTTTTGGCCCTCGCGTATGTATTGCTCGAGTGTGGAGTCCACTTCCATGGCGATGGCTTCACCACTATTTACTAGACATAGATTGAGCCTTATAACCTCGTCCTTCAATTCTGCGGGCATGTCCTTCAAGCTCAACTTATTGACCTGCACTTTCCGACTCAAAGCATCGGCCACGACGTTTGCTTTCCCAGGATGATAGTTGATGCCCACATCAAAGTCATTGATTAGCTCCAACCATCTCCTTTGTCGGAGGTTGAGATCTGGCTGCGTGAATATGTACTTCAAACTCTTATGATCCGTATATATCTCTGTCCTCTTCCCCATCAAATAGTGTCGCCAAATTTTCAACGCGTGTACCACTGCAGCTAGTTCTAGGTCATGTGTAGGATAGTTCTTCTCGTGCTTCCGAAGCTGCCGGGATGCATATGCCACGACATGTCCTTCTTGCATGAGAACACATCCCAACCCATTTCCAGAGGCATCGCAGTACACTGTGAAATTCTTCTGCATATCTGGCATAACCAACACTGGGGCTGTTGTCAATCTCTTCTTTAGCTCTTGAAAGCTCGTCTCGCACTGTGGCGTCCAGGTGAATGTGATTCCCTTTTCCAACAGTTTGGTGAGAGGTCTCGAGATCTTGGAGAATCCCTCAATAAACCGTCGATAGTATCCAGCCAATCCCAAAAAGCTTCAAACTTCCCCGACATTTTCAGGGGTCTTCCACTTCTGGATATCCTCGATTTTGGTGGGATCGACTGAGATTCCTCCCTCCGAGATTATATGTCCTAAAAAGGGAACTCTCTTCAGCCAAAACTCACACTTGCTCAACTTGGCATATAGTTGGTGTTCTCTCAGCCTCTGTAACACCAACCTTAGATGTTTCTCATGTTCTTCTTCATTTTTGGAGAAGACGAGAATATCATCTATGAAAACCACCACAAATTTGTCCAGATATTCCATGAATACCTTGTTCATGAGGTACATGAAATATGCCAGGGCATTGGTTAGCCCGAAAGGCATGACAGTGTATTCATACAGTCCGTACCGAGATACGAAAGCTGTCTTGGGAATATCAGATTGCCTTATCTTGAGTTGGTGGTACCCCGACCTGAGATCAATTTTCGAGAACACACAAGCTCCCCTCAACTGATCAAACAAGTCTTCAATGCGGGGTAATGGGTACTTGTTTTTGATGATTACCTCATTCAAGGCACGGTAATCCACGCATAACCTTTGGGTTCCGTCTTTCTTGGGCACAAATATCACCGGAGCTCCCCATGGTGAGGAACTAGGGCGAATATACCCCTTCTCCGTCAATTCTCTCAAATGATCCTTGAGCTCTTCTAGCTGCTTGGAGTCCATTCGATAAGGTCTCTTGTATATCGGGGCTGTTCCCGGTACTAGCTCAATTGCGAATTCCACGTCACGGTCGGGAGGCATACCTGGCAATTCCTCCGGAAAAACATCTGGATATTCCCTGATAGTCCTGATTTCCTCAACTTTCACCTCCACTTGATTTAATTTAATGTCCCTCCTAGGCTTGTGTATCGTTATGAACTTTACTCTTGTGCCATTGGGGTGAGTTAGTTCCACCGTTCTGGTCGAACAATGGATGATTCCTTTATGTTTGGTCAACCAATCCATACCCAAAATAATATCTATCCCTTGTGAATCTATCACTATGAGGTTAGCAGTAAATACTACCCCACTAATGTCTAGGCTCACTTGGGGACACACTTGTCTTGTCCTTATTTCTCCACCTGGAGAGTTTACGGCTAGCATATGGTTCATTTGTGTGGTTGCTAGGTCATGCTTCTTAACAAACCCTTGAGCAATGAACGAGTGGGTAGCACCAGAATCAAACAGCAGAGTTGCAAGATGTAAATTGGCAGGAAACTTACCAACTACCACGTCGGGTGCCTCTTGTGCTTCCTCCATAGTGTCGTGGTTCACCCGTCCTCTCACTACATTCTGCTGTTGTGGCGGCGCAGGCTTCTTCTTTGGGCATTTATGGGCATAGTGCCTCACTTCACCACAGCTGAAACATTGCACCCCAATCTTAGATGCTTGGCCCTTGTTGTCTTGGGGTTGGTTTGGGGGTCCTTGCACTGCTGGTCGAGGTGGATATGGGTGGCGAGGCTGCAGCACAAACTGACGTGGCGGCTGTGCTGGTGCTGCGGGTGGCCTGTAGTTTGGGTTGTACCCTCTTGGTGCTGAATAGGGTACCGCAGCACGGCTCGTCTGCCCCGTAGGTTGCTGCATCATACGTGGGCGGGTGTTGCTCCCTGAGACCTGATGTGACCACCCGGCCTTCCTCTTATTCTCATTTTCCAGGGCTTTTAGCTTTCTTTCCACCACAAACGCTCTGTCCACCATCTTTTGAAAGCTTTCATACTCATTGGAGGACATTGCACACTGCATCTCTGCGGTAAGTCCTTCCACGAAACAATCTTGTTTCTGCTCATCAGTCTCTATGTCTCGTGGAGCATAACGGGATAGTTGAGTAAATTTAGTGAGGTATTCCCTCACCGTCATGTTTCCCTGCTGCAGTCCCAAAAACTCTTTCCTCTTGTTTTTGAGCTCACCTCTTGGGATATAGTTGTTGTGGAAGCTACACTTGAACTCTTCCCAAGTGATGTTCTCAGGGTCATGATGGGCGGCCACGTAGGCGGTCCACCAATCAGCAGCAGGTCCCTGCAATTGATGAGAGGCAAACAGCACCCTCTCATACCCTTGGCATTGTATGATCCTCATCTTGCTTTCAATAGTCTTCAGCCAATCATCTGCCTCCAGAGGTTCAGCAGCACTTGCAAACTTTGGAGGTTGAGTTCCTAGAAACTCACTCAACCTTGGTTGGCTTGGTGCAGCTTGTGTAGGTGGAACTTGATGCAAGTTGGCCACCACTTGAGTCAACTTCTGGATGAGCTGATTTTGATTCTCCAGCATTTGGTGGAGAGGATCAACTTCTTCACGGCGGCCACCCCTTTCCTGGCCTCCAGAAAGATGAGGGTTGCATGCCTCATCATTGTTGTTCGCGGGGTTGGCAGCACGTCCTTTTCCTCTTCCGGCCATCTAGCAGGATCAACAAATGTTAATTTGATACCATTTAGTATCATCTTACTACTTTCATTTGTTGGTACTTTAAGGTGTTGAGGCTTTGTTAAAATTTTACGAGGGTTTATATCTCACACCAAATAAATGCACTATTATTTCCTGTGGGTTCACACACCAAAGCAAAACAATCTGAAGACGAGGCTGTGGACAATTGCTCATGGCTTCCACAACTCACATCACACACCAAGCATTATCACACCATTAACTACGTCACGACTCGACTACTCGACCTCTTGCTAGCTAGGGGAAAGACTCTACACTACTCGTCCTCTTGAGCTGGCTCCTCAGGATCTTCCTCCTCATTTCGGCTACCTTCTGACTCTGCTTTGGGTGGGGAGGCTGCTGGTGGAGAAGTGCGACGACGCCTGATTGCTCGGCGATCCGGGGAGTCAGGAGTCCATGGATCACTCACAGTGACACACAGTTCATTCCCATCTCCTCTTTCTCTCGCCTTTAAGCAAGCTCGCAGCAACGCCTCCGTTTCCTTCAGGGTGTCTCGGACATCCTGAAGCTCTTGTTGACACTCCTGCAGTCGAGTGCTGAGCATAGCAGCATCCTCCAAGCACAAGTCCATGTGCTCATGGGAAGTCCCTTGCTGCACCGGTGGGTACTTGTACTCCGTGGTACCACTCTCACGTTGGAGGACATACATGTACTCAGTTTTGTCCAAGTGGCGACGATAGATGTGACTCTGGCAGGTGATGGCCTCCCAGGTGACATCTCTCTCTGCGTCAACTTGTGTTGCTCGACAAGCTGGAGAATGGTGGATCTTCAGCAGCTGATTCTCGTGTATAATCCTCATCTCCGAACTCCATTCTTCCCTCTTCTCACGGATGGTCCTGGTGGAGTTATAGTGGATGATGAGCTTGCCCGTATTGCCTGCGGCTTCGAGCATACGTCGAAGACGGCGCAACAAATCTCCTACTGCCAATCCATAGGAAAGGTACGTCACTGGACGACTCTCCTCTCTTTCGGCAAGGGCAACTACGGGAACTCTCCCTCCTATGGACTTACGAGCGGTGCGAATTATGCGAACCATCTAAAACAAAAGAATTTAAAATTAGGTTAGATAAATTCTCAAACAAAAATCCTATTTTGAATGAAAGTTGGGGTAAGATGAAGAAAATGACTCCTTTAATAACACTTTTCCACCCACACCTTGGAAAATAGTTTTTAAGAAAATAGGGCCCTTAAATACGTCCATTTCTACCTAGGTCCACGTTCCTATGGGCAACCTTGGCTCTGATACCACCTCTATCACACCCGGTTTTTCCGAAGAAACAACCAAGTGAATATCACATGTATGCCAGGATCATTTTCTCATACATGTGATGACAAATAGTGAAGCATCATTTATTACAAGCCAGGTGTCGAATATAAGTAAGTCTTACATAGTAAATGTCTCGATGGACAATAATAAGTTCATCACAAGGAAATAAACTAGCAGCGGAATATTATTCATTAGGGCTTCATCACAGGCGTTGCCCGGGGGTCTTCATGAACCTAAAAACCTTCCTCGGGTCCAAAATCTTGGTCATTATACACCACCTCATTATCTTGACCTGAGCAGCAATATAAACCAACAAATATGCAAGGTTGAGTACCAATGGTACTCAGCAAGTGTGGGAAAATTATATCATGCATGGCTAGAACAAGGAGAGGTTGAACTCATGGTTAAAGCACTACGCAATTAATACCTATCATCTTAGCTTATTAAGCACCTACATTACTACACAGGTGAAATGGTCCCAATCTCCCATCCCATCATCATAATCCAATAACCATAACATCATTTCCAATGTTAAGCTCCCCGCTTAACATCCACAACTTCCAAAAACCTTCACTCCTCTAATCATGAATAAGTCCAGGCCGCTCTTAACCGTGAGCACGGCTGTCAAGACAGTTTTGACTCTGCAGAGTTTGTACCACTGTACCCACAAGTAGTGATTTCATCCCCCGTTGCCGGGTGGACTAAAAGAACCTCCATTATGCCAGTGGCTACGATCCACATTCACACTTCCCAGGTGTGTGGCCAAGAGATCACTACGAAGCCTTTACAAAGGGATTCCCGACGAGCGTGGGCCCACTGAGGTTTCACCCCTAACAGCATACAAGAGGCTCCAACCCCGCTGCAGTGGCCCCCTCTTGAGCCTTGCGGTTCATATGGTAGTCCAGCTGACACCTATTCCCCGCACCATCCAACACACCCATACTACGCCGGGGATACACCTAATTAATTGGCTAAGCTGCCCCATCTCAGCATGTGGTTGGCACTGTAAAGCCGGGTTACATGCTCCATGAACCGGTCCTTAGGATCCAGGCAAGTACTAAACACAAACCCAAGTCTCGTTCACCCAGCACACAACCAAAACATCCAACTTGCCTTGATCCCTACCTCTACATAACTCACAATAACTCATTCAAGAGTATGGTATAATAAACTGATGATCTCATATCCCAAATATCCCATTCTAAGCATGGCTAAGCATATGCATGTATATAAATGACATGACAAAATAAATCCCAACCCAAGCTTCAAGGAAACAAGGTAATGCAATTCTAGGGAAACTTCCTAGCATGGGTTTCATATTTAACTTGACAATGCAAATAATTCTATCTACACATCCTAGCATGGGATCAAAGTGGTCAAGGACACTTGCCTCCTTCTTGCTGCTCTTGAAATTGGTAGTCCTGATCTTGGAAAGGGTTAACTTGCTCTTGAGCAGGTTCTACTTCATACCATCACACATAGCAAAAGAAGAACAAAAATCATAAGACATAGTTCACACTTCTTACTTCATACAAACCACACATTCACATTTATGAAATTCATTCACCATTATATGTGTTGTGTTTCAGTTTTAAATAAATTCCTTATATTAAACTACCAAGTATGTATGGAAAGTATTTTTCTTCTCCATATGTGCCTTTACAACTTCTATCAACCCTAAACTGAACTCTTTGGATTTTAGAAACTCCATTTATCATTTACTAGTTGCTATATTTTCATATTTATATTCCTATACATAATTGTGTATTTTATTATTAAATTAGTAATACACATCACCTAAACAGAATAGGTTCTGGTCCTAAATAATTTCAAATCATATTTTGACCTTGGCTTCTGATGTAGACCATTTCATAATTCTTTTCCCTATTTTTTCTATAACTATTCTTTACTTAAAAATGTGTCCCTATACTAATAAATGTGAATAATAGATGAAACAGATTTATTTCAGCCCAAAAATATACTTTTATCCCACTCCAAAGTTTTCTAAGTACTGAGAAAGTTTTTAATTAATGTTGACAATTATGTTTGTCCCCCTTTTTAATTTTTAAACACTAGTTACATATTCAATTTTCTAAATTAAATACTAAACAGGGTTAAAATAATGAACTCACCCCATTACAGGGTCTATAATATTATTTTCATAATTTCCAGGGGTCTAGCTACTCTTATCAGAGGTGTTTTTCCTAATTTCTATTAAGTCCAGGGGCTAAAACTGATTTTTAAATGAATTTACATGATTTTCTGGAGTTCCAGGGGCTAGATCTGAAGTTTCCGGGGCTAGCTCTCAATTCCAGAGAACCCCAGGGGGTAGCACGTAAGAACTCCAGTCTTTATAATGCGGGGTTGACGTGGACCGTCCGATTTTAAACCGACGGCTGAGATTATAACATCGAACCGGTACGCGGGGTTTTAAAGTCTACCGTGCGATTTAAAATAAACGGCGCACAAGCGGCCACGTCGCTCTGATTGAGCGCGGGCGGCGCTGCCGGCGGCGCACGTGATTTCATCCCCCGTTGCCGGGTGGACTAAAAGAACCTCCATTATGCCAGTGGCTACGTTCCACATTCACACTTCCCAGGTGTGCGGCCAAGAGATCACTACGAAGCCTTTACAAAGGGATTCCCGACGAGCGTGGGCCCACTGAGGTTTCACCCCTAACAGCATACAAGAGGCTCCAACCCCGCTGCAGTGGCCCCCTCTTGAGCCTTGCGGTTCATATGGTAGTCCAGCTGACACCTACTCCCCGCACCATCCAACACACCCATACTACGCCGGGGATACACCTAATTAATTGGCCAAGCTGCCCCATCTCAGCATGTGGTTGGCACTGTAAAGCCGGGTTACATGCTCCATGAACCGGTCCTTAGGATCCAGGCAAGTACTAAACACAAACCCAAGTCTCGTGCACCCAGCACACAACCAAAACATCCAACTTGCCTTGATCCCTACCTCTACATAACTCACAATGTCTCATTCAAGAGTATGGTATAATAAACTGATGATCTCATGTCCCAAATATCCCATTCTAAGCATGGCTAAGCATATGCATGGAAATAAATGACGTGACAAAATAAATCCCAACCCAAGCTACAAGGAAACAAGGTAATGCAATTCTAGGGAAACTTTCCTAGCATGGGTTTCATATTTCATTTGACAATGCAAATAATTCTATCTACACATCCTAGCATAGGATCAAAGTGGTCAAGGACACTTGCTCAACTTGGCATATAGTTGGTGTTCTCTCAGCCTCTGTAACACCAACCTTTGATGTTTCTCATGTTCTTCTTCATCTTTGGAGAAGACGAGAATATCATCTATGAAAACCACCACAAATTTGTCCAGATATTCCATGAATACCTTGTTCATGAGGTACATGAAATATGCCGGGGCATTGGTTAGCCCAAAAGGCATGACAGTGTATTCATACAGTCCGTACCGAGATACGAAAGCTGTCTTGGGAATATCTGATTGCCTTATCTTGAGTTGGTGGTACCCCGACCTGAGATCAATTTTCGAGAACACACAAGCTCCCCTCAACTGATCAAACAAGTCTTCAATGCGGGGTAATGGGTACTTGTTTTTTATGGTTACCTCATTCAAGGCACGGTAATCCACGCATAACCTTTGGGTTCCGTCTTTCTTGGGCACAAATATCACCGGAGCTCCCCCGGGTGAGGAACTAGGGCGAATATACCCCTTCTCCGTCAATTCTCTCAAATGATCCTTGAGCTCTTCTAGCTGCTTGGAGTCCATTCGATAAGGTCTCTTGTATATCGGGGTTGTTCCCGGTACTAGCTCAATTGCGAATTCCACGTCACGGTCGGGAGGCATGCCTGGCAATTCCTCCGGAAAAACATCTGGATATTCCCTGATAGTCCTGATTTCCTCAACTTTCACCTCCACTTGATTTAATATAATGTCCCCCCTAGGCTCGTGTATCGTTATGAACTTTACTCTGGTGCCATTGGGGTGAGTTAGTTCCACCGTTCTGGTCGAACAATGGATGATTCCTTTATGTTTGGTCAACCAATCCATCCCCAAAATAATATCTATCCCTTGTGAATCTATCACTATGAGGTTAGCAGTAAATACTACCCCATTAATGTCTAGGCTCACTTTGGGACACACTTGTATTGTCCTTATTTCTCCACCTGGAGAGTTTACGGCTAGCATATGGTTCATTTGTGTGGTCGCTAGGTCATGCTTCTTAACAAACCCTTGAGCAATGAACGAGTGGGTAGCACCAGAATCAAACAGCAGAGTTGCAAGGTGTAAATTGGCAGGAAACTTACCAACTACCACGTCGGGTGCCTCTTGTGCTTCCTCCATAGTGACATGGTTCACCCGTCCTCTCACTACATTCTGCTGTTGTGGCGGCGCAGGCTTCTTCTTTGGGCATTTATGGGCGTAGTGCCCCACTTCACCACAGCTGAAACATTGCACCCCAATCTTAGATGCTTGGCCTTTGTTGTCTTGGGGTTGGTTTGGGGGTCCTTGCACTGCTGGTCGAGGTGGATATGCGGGGCGAGGCTGCTGCACAAACTGACGTGGCGGCTGTGCAGGTGCTGCGGGTGGCCTGTAGTTCGGGTTGTACCCTCTTGGTGCCGAATAGGGTACCGCAGCACGGCTCGTCTGCCCCGTAGGTTGCTGCATCATACGTGGGCGGGTGTTGCTCCCTGAGGCCTGATGTGACCATCCAGCCTTCCTCTTGTTCTCATTTTCCAGGGCTTTTAGCTTCCTTTCCACCACAAATGCTCTGTCCACCATCTTTTGGAAACTTTCATACTCATTGGAGGACATGGCACACTGCATCTCTGCGGTAAGTCCTTCCACGAAACAATCTTGTTTCTGCTCATCAGTCTCTTTGTCTCGTGGAGCATAACTGGATAGTTGAGTAAATTTAGTGAGGTATTCCCTCACCGTCATGTTTCCCTGCTGCAGTCCCAAAAACTCTTTCCTCTTGTTTTTGAGCTCACCTCTTGGGATATAGTGGTTGCGGAAGCTACGCTTGAACTCTTCCCAAGTGATGTTCTCAGGGTCATGATGGGCGGCCACGTAGGCGGTCCACCAATCAGCAGCAGGTCCCTGCAATTGATGAGAGGCAAACAGCACCCTCTCATACCCTTGGCATTGTATGATCCTCATCTTGCTTTCAATAGTATTCAGCCAATCATCTGCCTCCAGAGGTTCAGCAGCACTTGCAAATTTTGGAGGTTGAGTTCCTAGAAACTCACTCAACCTTGGTTGGCGTGGTGCCGCTTGTGGAGGTGGAACTTGATGCAAGTTGGCCACCACTTGAGTCAAGTTCTGGATAAGCTGATTTTGATTCTCCAGCATTTGGTGGAGAGGGTCAACTTCTTCACGGCGACCACCCCTTTCCTGGCCTCCAGAAAGATGAGAGTTGCATGCCTCATCATTGTTGTTGGCGGGGTTGGCAGCACGTCCTTTTCCTCTTCCGGCCATCTGGCAGAATCAACAAATGTTAATTTTGATACCGTTTAGTATCATCTTACTACTTTCATTTGTTGGTACTTTAAGGTGTTGAGGCTTTGTTAAAATTTTATGAGGGTTTATATCTCACACCAAATAAATGCACTATTATTTCTTGTGGGTTCACACACCAAAGCAAAACAATCTGAAGACGAGGCTGTGGACAATTGCTCATGGCTTCCACAACTCACGTCACACACCAACCATTATCACACCATTAACTACGTCACGACTCGACTACTCGACCTCTTGCTAGCTAGGGGAAAGACTCTACACTACTCGTCCTCTTGAGCTGGCTCCTCAGGATCTTCCTCCTCATTTCGGCTACCTTCTGACTCTGCTTTGGGTGGGGAGGCTGCTGGTGGAGAAGTGCGACGACGCCTGATTGCTCGGCGATCCGGGGAGTCAGGAGTCCATGGATCACTCACAGTGACACACAGTTCATTCCCATCTCCTCTTTCTCTCGCCTTTAAGCAAGCTCGCAGCAACACCTCCGTTTCCTTCAGGGTGTCTCGGACATCCTGAAGCTCTTGTTAACACTCCTGCAGTCGAGTGCTGAGCATAGCAGCATCCTCCAAGCACAAGTCCATGTGCTCATGGGAAGTCCCTTGCTGCACCGGTGGGTACTTGTATTCCGTGGTACCACTTTCACGTTGGAGGACATACATGTACTCAGTTTTGTCCAAGTGGCGACGATAGATGTGACTCTGGCAGGTGATGGCCTCCCAGGTGACATCTCTCTCTGCGTCAACTTGTGTTGCTCGACAAGCTGGAGAATGGTGGATCTTCAGCAGCTGATTCTCGTGTATAATCCTCATCTCCGAACTCCATTCTTCCCTCTTCTCACGGATGGTCCTGGTGGAGTTATAGTGGATGATGAGATTGCCCGTATTGCCTGCGGCTTCGAGCATACGTCGAAGACGGCGCAACAAGTCTCCTACTGCCAATCCGTAGGAAAGGTACGTCACGGGGCGACTCTCCTCTCTTTCGGCAAGGGCAACTACGGGAACTCTCCCTCCCGTGGACTTACGAGCGGTGCGAATCATGCGAACCATCTAAAACAAAAGAATTTAAAATTAGGTTAGATAAATTCTCAAACAAAAATCCTATTTTGAATGAAAGTTGGGGTAAGATGAAGAAAATGACTCCTTTAATAACACTTTTCCACCCACACCTTGGAAAATAGTTTTTAAGAAAATAGGGCCCTTAACTACGTCCATTTCTACCTAGGTCCACGTTCCTACGGGACACCTTGGCTCTGATACCACCTCTTGTCACACCCGATTTTTCCGAAGAAACAACCAAGTGAATATCACATGTATGCCAGGATCATTTTCTCATACATGTGATGACAAATAGTGAAGCATCATTTATTACAAGCCAGGTATCGAATATAAGTAAGTCTTACATAGCAAATGTCTCGATGGACAATAATAAGTTCATCACAAGTAAATAAACTAGCAGCGGAATATCATTCTTTAGGACTCCATCACAGGCGTTGCCCGGGGGTCTTCATGAACCTAAAAGCCTTCCTCGGTTCCAAAATCTTGGTCATTATACACCACCTCATTATCTTGACCTGAGCAGCAATATAAACCAACAAATATGCAAGGTTGAGTACCAATGGTACTCAGCAAGTGTGGGAAAATTATATCATGCATGGCTAGAACAAGGAGAGGTTGAACTCATGGTTAAAGCACTACGCAATTAATACCTATCACCTTAGCTTATTAAGCACCTACATTACTACACAGGTGAAATGGTCCCAATCTCCCAACCCATTATCATAATCCAATAACCATAACATCATTTCCAATGTTAAGCTCCCCGCTTAACTTCCAAAACCATCAATCCTCTAATCATGAATAAGTCCAGGCCGCTCTTAACCGTGAGCACGGCTGTCAAGACAGTTTTGACTCTACAGAGTTTGTACCACTGTACCCACAAGTAGTGATTTCATCCCCCGTTGCCGGGTGGACTAAAAGAACCTCCATTATGCCAGTGGCTACGATCCACATTGACACTTCCCAGGTGTGCAGCCAGGAGATCACTACGAAGCCTTTACAAAGGGATTCCCGACGAGCGTGGGCCCACTGAGGTTTCACCCCTAACAGCATACAAGAGGCTCCAACCCCGCTGCAGTGGCCCCCTCTTGAGCCTTGTGGTTCATATGGTAGTCCAGCTGACACCTACTCCCCGCACCATCCAACACACCCATACTACGCCGGGGATACACCTAATTAATTGGCCAAGCTGCCCCATCTCAGCATGTGGTTGGCACTGTAAAGTCGGGTTACATGCTCCATGAACCGGTCCTTAGGATCCAGGCAAGTACTAAACACAAACCCAAGTCTCGTGCACCCAGCACACAACCAAAACATCCAACTTGCCTTGATCCCTACCTCTACATAACTCACAATAACTCATTCAAGAGTATGGTATAATAAACTGATGATCTCATATCCCAAATATCCCATTCTAAGCATGGCTAAGCATATGCATGTAAATAAATGACATGACAAAATAAATCCCAACCCAAGCTACAAGGAAACAAGGTAATGCAATTCTAGGGAAACTTTCCTAGCATGGGTTTCATATTTCATTTGACAATGCAAATAATTCTATCTACACATCCTAGCATAGGATCAAAGTGGTCAAGGACACTTGCCTCCTTCTTGCTGCTCTTGAAATGGGTAGTCCTGATCTTGAAAATGAATAACTTGTTCTTGAACAGGTTCTACTTCATACCATCACACATAGCAAAAGAAAAACAACAATCCATAAGACATAGTTCACACTTACACTTCATACAAACCACACATTCACATTTATGAAATTCATTCACCATTATATGTGTTGTGTTTCAGTTTTAAATAAATTCCTTATATTAAATTACTACACCTTTTCACTACCAGGTATGTATGAAAAGTATTTTTCTTCTCCATATGTGCCTTCAGAATTTCTACCAACCCTAAACTGAATTCTTTGGATTTTAGAAACTCCATATATCATTTACTAGTTGCTATATTTTCAGATTTATATTCCTATGCATAATTGTGTATTTTATTATGAAATTAGTAATACACATCATCTAAACAGCATAGGTTCTGGTCCTAAATGATTTATAACATATTTTGACCTTGGCTTCTGATGTAGACCATTTCATAATTATTTTCCCTATTTTTCTATAACTATTCTTTTACTTAAAAATGTGTCCCTATACTAATAAATGTGAATAATAGATGAAACAGATTTATTTCAGCCCAAAAATATACTTTTATCTCACTCCAAAGTTTTCTAAGTACTGAGAAAGTTTTTAATTAATTTTGACAATTATGTTTGTCCCCCCTTTTTAATTTTTAAACACTAGTTACATATTCAATTTTCTAAATTAAATACTAAACAGGGTTAAAATAATGAACTCACCCCATTACAGGGTCTATAATATTATTTTCATAATTTCCAGGGGTCTAGCTACACTTATCAGAGGTGTTTTTCCTAATTTCTATTAAGTCCAGGGGCTAAAACTGATTTTTAAATGAATTTACATGATTTTCTGGAGTTCCAGGGGCTAGATCTGAAGTTTCCGGGGCTAGCTCTCAATTCCAGAGAACCCCAGGGGGTAGCACGTAAGAATTCCAGTCTTTATGATGCAGGGCTGACGTGGACCGTCCGATTTTAAACTGACGGCTGAGATTATAACATCGAACCGGTACGCGGGGTTTTAAAGTATACCGTGCGATTTAAAATAAACGGCGCATAAGCAGCCACGTCGCTCTGATCGAGCGCGGGCGGCGCTGCCGGCGGCGCACGGCGGCGGGAAGCGGCGATCTCGCCGGAAAGTTTCGGATCCTCGAGAATTCTGCCTAGAACTGTGATCTTATGGCCTAGATCGGTAGAGGGGAGGTCAGGGATCTCACCTCGGGGGTTTTCTCGAGCTCGGGGGTCCTGGAAAGTGCTCGGCGGCGAGGTCCGAGGCAAAACCACGGCGAAGCTCGTCGGCGCTGTGTTTACACCGTAAGTCTCCGAGTTTTCTGCACCTGCAAATCTCCCCGGAGGCGGTGGATCAAGACCAGCGAGTTAGATCAGAGTTTCCGAGCTTAGATCGGCCAGAATTCACCGGCGAAGTCTCGGTGCTCACCGGAGTGAAAATCGGCGATCGCGTGGGAAAAACTGATCGGATCGGGGGTTTTTATAGCCGGGGGAGGGCGGTGGGTCTGTTGTGATCGAGTTGGAGTCCGCTGGGACCAGAATTCGGGCGGCGAGACAGGTTTCCTGATCGGTTAAGATCGCGCGCGCTCGGGGGGAAAAATCCGGGGTCGGCGCGAGCGAGGTTGGGGATGACAGGTGGGTCCCACCCGTCGGTGAGAGGCAGCGCGGCGCGCGCGGGGGCGGGCTGGCGCGGGAGTAGCTGG
The DNA here is from genome assembly GCA_030760725.1 of Neostapfia colusana. Lineage (NCBI taxonomy): Eukaryota > Viridiplantae > Streptophyta > Magnoliopsida > Poales > Poaceae > Neostapfia > Neostapfia colusana. The sequence continues at coordinate 18,834,359 of JASWHV010000003.1, forward strand.
GCCGGCTGGCGGGTTTCGGCCCACTGGCCAGTTTTTTTCCCGTTTTCCTTTTTCTTTTTCCATTTCTTTTCTGTTTTGAGTATAATTTGAATTCCAGTTTGAATTTGAATTTTTGCAAAACATGCAACACGTCCAAAAAATTTTAAATTCCCCTCTGAACATGGTTTTGGGTTTTGAATCAAAATTTGGGGTGTTACACCAGGCATGCCGCCAGAAAGAGAAGTGGAGTTCTCCATTGATCTAGTTCCCGGAACTGCCCCAATAGCCAAGAGGCCTTATAGAATGGCAGCACCAGAACTAACCGAGTTAAAGAAACAGTTAGATGAGTTGCAAGAGAAAGGGTACATAAGGCCTAGTGCATCACCATGGGGCGCACCAATCCTCTTCGTAGAGAAAAAGGATGGAAGTAAGAGACTCTGTGTAGATTACCGAGCTCTTAATGCGGTGACCATCAAGAATAAATACCCTCTACCCCGGATAGATGATCTATTTGACCAGCTAAAGGGGGCCAAGTTTTTCTCAAAGATTGACTTGAGGTCTGGGCATCAAGTGAGGATTAAGCCCGAAGATATATCTAAGACGGCATTTGTGACTCGCTACGGTCAGTTCGAGTTCACAGTGATGTCTTTTGGATTAACCAATGCCCCTGCCTACTTCATGAACCTAATGAACCGGGTGTTCATGCAAGAGTTGGACAAGTTTGTCGTTGTCTTCATCGACGACATTCTAGTCTATTCACGAAGTGAAGCAGAGCACGCGCAACATCTGCGTGTTGTTTTGGACCGGCTCAGAAGCCATCAACTTTATGCCAAGCTCAGCAAATGTGAGTTTTGGTTACAGAAAGTTAGCTTCCTTGGGCATGTGCTGACAGCCGAGGGAGTTGTGGTTGATCCAGAGAAGGTCAAAGCTGTATCATCTTGGAAGCAACCAACTTCGGTCTCGGAGATTCATAGTTTTCTGAGTATGGCTGGTTATTATCGGAGGTTCATCGAAGGATTTTCCAAGCTAGCCCGATCAATGACGGAACTACTAAAGAAGGATAAGAAGTTTGTGTGGATTGAAGCATGTGAGCGGAGTTTTCATAATTTGAAGGGAAGACTAACCATGGCCCCAGTCTTAGTCTTACCGGATATTCACAAGAACTTTGTTATTTATTGTGATGCTTCTAGACACGGCCTAGGATGTGTGCTAATGCAAGAAGGACGAGTGGTGTCCTATGCCTCTCGTCAGTTAAGGCCGCACTGTGGCGGACCGGAATCCGCTCATCCAGGATCGCAGAGGGTGGTGCCGCGCGATGCGACACCCGACAGCACACGTCATAAGAACGCAATATATTACATGGGAAAAACAGCTGAAACTGTACAAACAGGTACAAACTTCAGTTACAACTATTGTTCTATTACACAGCGGAAGACTACACTATACAACTCACGCCCGCCTATTTAGCAAAAGTCGGTTGCCCAGCCCTAGGGCAACCCACACTAGCTGCACGTCTCAGCTCAGCGCGGCGTGTACGGCTCCCACTCAGCCGTGGTCCCCGACGGAGGGTAACCCTCGCCGGTGGACTCGTACTCCGAGTCCGTGGGTGGCTCCTCACCTGAAAAACACTTAAGCAGCAACCGTGAGCACGAAGGCTCAGCAAGGCTTAACCGACTAACCTAAGCATGAAACTCTACATGAGGTATACCAAGACATAGGTTGGTAGCATTTCAGCAAAACGACACGCCTACAAGTTCATCCTTAGTTCATCTTTTAGCAACAAGTTAACAGTTCATGAAATCTGAAATTTAGTAAGCAGTATTTGGTGGCACACATGTAGCAATACAATTATATCAATCAGCATCATTGAATCAACATATTTCATCCATTAGTCTACGTTACGACGCAGTGAACAAGCAGCACTCGTCACCGCGAGGGACGGCGAATCGACTCGATATACACCTGCAGGGAAAACCCAAAGAGCACGTCACGTACGCCCACCCGTGGAGCTGCACAGCACGCTCACTCGATGTCGTACGGGACAACCTTTCACCCAACAGCCCAAACGTCGAACCGGTCGCACCGAAACGAGCAGGAGGTTCTCCACACGGAGCATCTCTCTATGCCCGTTGGCAGATTTCCACCTTGCTGCCCTCAACCTACACCTATAAATCGGTGTGCTATGCCTCGACGCCCGGAGGTTTAGGCTACATCGGTTTATCGGGGCCCATATATCCGATATGCCTTCGGTACGTTCAATACTTGTTCAGCAGGGCCGCACACGGATCGGTCCTCAATCGACACGGACAGGGCTGCGCACACAAGACTCTCTCTTGCTGCGCCCTAGCCCCTGCCTAGTCTCATTTTCATTACTAAAGTGATCTCACATCACTCAACCGAACCCGTGTGTCCCCAGCCTATCTCGCGAGTAGATTCCAACTACTCGACTTGTACCGAAGTCCTATGACTCATTAAGCATAGCCTGTCTACTCGAGGTCCTTGACACTACCCTCACTCTTTTAGGAAACTTTGGTTATGCAAGTGGGGTTTCATTCATCCGATACCTAATGCACATACATACTTCATATGACACATGTATACAAAGTAAAACTTTTTTAAAAAGGGTTAATGCAAACCGGGGCTTGCCTTGTTGCTGCTGGTCAGGAGTTAGTTCTTCGTCCGGAAGGAGGAAGTCCAGCACTTCCGGAGTCTCTTCTTCAACGGCTACACGTTAATGAAATACTACATGTTAATTTATATGCAAAAGTGAGTTTAGAGTAAGACTTATACTATTGGTTCTAATAACCAGCCTCTAATATCTGGAACTTTGTTTAAGAATTTAAATATGAACTGGTGTTGGTGGTTTGGCTTGGACTTAATCACATGGTTAAATGCTAAGTGGTTTTCCCCCCTTTTCCACATTAATCCCTTAAGTGGTTAAACAGGACAGGGGTGATCTAGAGCTCCAATGGAGCTGAGAATTTTTGTGTGAGTTCCTTGTCACAAGAAAACTCTCTGGACCAAACATTAGCACTTTTCATGGAGTGGTTTGCTCAGAATAATTCTCTTGGCAAATCAGCAAGGAAGAATTAATTCTGAGGTAATACCCCTGTTCATGCTCAACTTAATGAACTACAATTTATATTATAGCTCATAGAGTTTGCATGAATTTTCCTAGCATTTTTGGAGTCAGGGTTTGCCCAGAATTGAATTTCCAAGTTTTGGAAATTCTCTGAAAATGTTTCTGCATTCAAATGAACACAGCACCTTCAAATTTGAATTGCTCTGACCAAATCAACTCCAAATGGTCTGAAACTTTTACAGGGGTTTACTAATGTCCTAAAGAACATCCTGGCAAAATTTGGGGATTTTTGGATGGACCAAACTCCCTCTAAAATTCTTTTGCTCAGAAACTTTAAAGAATTTTCCAGAATTAATTAATGGGTTTCATACAAATTGGGTTGTATTCCTGGATATAGCTAGGCAAGATGAATCCAACCCAATTTGAATCACTAAATTTGGAGCTTCCTAGCCAAGGTTATGGATTTCTAAAGTTTGAGCTAATCCCTGAATTATTTTCCTACAGAAAAATCCCCTCCCGCGCTAAACCAGAGGCTGACAGCGGGGCCCGCCCATTTAAATTGAACTAACCGCGCGCGCTCGCGCGCGATTAACACAGGGGCTGACAGGTGGGGCCGCGCCCTTCGTCTACCTCCCGACGTCGCCGCCCCGAGCTGCCGGAGCTCCGGCGAGGTCAGCGTTCCCGGCGATCTAGCTCACCGGAGCCGACGAAACTCGCCGCCCCCACGTAATCTCGGGTGCTGAACCCGCTGGACACCATGTCGCCGCCGGCTAACCGCCATAGCTCGCCGGCGACGAGCCCTATGCCTCTGTGCTACCTCGGCAATGTGTTCCCGCCCTTCTGACCGTTTTCTTCGTGCGCTAATCGCGTCGCCACACTCAGGGAAACCTCGGGAAACTCGGCATGAGCTCTATTGGGCCCTAAACGGCCGGCAACCCAGACCTCACCGGCGACCCCCTCCTCCGCCCTACTGTCCTACGGTGAACTTAGGGTTCCAGCGGTGATTTCCTTCCGGTTTTCGAACGAGAAGGGTCGCCAGAACCTCTAGATGCTCTCTCACAGCTCCGTTCGGCCTCCCACCCACTATGCTTCCCAAATTTCTGCTAAACCTAATCGGGTCCCGAAAGGAGCTACTCGCCCTAAACTGAGAAATTTTCCGCGCACAGAGGTCGAACCTTGGAACGGTTTGCGCGGTGGTCTTGAGGACGATCTAGCGCTCCACTTTCCTATGGAGGTCGAAGCCGGAAGATGATCACAGCTGGGGTGGCACACGATCGGAGCTCGGGCGACTAGGCTGCTGGTTACAGAACTTCGCGAGAATCAGTAACTCGCCGGCGGTCTCGGGCCTTTTATAGGCTCCTGAGGCCAGGGGAGAGCGCGACACCTGCTGTGCCACCTCCTCTGCCGAAGCAGGAGCTGGCCGGCCGAGGTGGTCGGTCGCCGCCGCTGGCTGCAGCTGGCGAGCGCGCTCGGTCGAGGAGTCGGCTGAAGAGACTTCGGTGCTAAGTCTACTGACCAGTGGGCCTCCCCTCTAACTCTTTTGTTTTTTCCAATTTTCTGAATTCTGTTGTGCCAAAATATTCTCAGCTACTCACAATTTAATGTGAGACTTAGTCACCAAGTCTTTGTTTGAATTTGAATTCTCAAATTCAAACTTTGTTTGGTTAAATTTGCTTCATATTTAAACTGAAATTCAAATTCAGTTTTGAATCCTTGCAAATTTAGCTCTTGACAAGATGAGCTCCAATGGAGATGAAATTTGGTGGGTTTACTCAGAAAAATGTGCTGAGTATAGATATGGAGCTAACTTTTGAATTTGGGTGATGAAAGTTGCTGCAATTTGAATTTACATTCAAATTGGCCTCTTTTTGAAATAACCCAAAAGTGCCTCAAAAATTGTTGAATTTGCATGAGCTTTGGACTGAATCTTCCCAAGACTTTTTAAATCCTAGGGGTGAGCTCAACCTCTCATGCTCATTCGTAGAAACCCTACATTATGAAAGTGAAGGCTTTCCCCTCTAATCATTCTTTGGATGGAGGTTACTTGCTCTTCACAACATTTCCTATGGTGTCCACAATAAAAACTGTGGTGTTGTGAGGTGAAGAAAAAGTTTTTGCAAGTCCCTTTTCTTGGGCTTTTACATCCCTCCCCCCTTAAAAGAATCTCGTCCCGAGATTATAAAAGAAGAGATAGCGATATAATAGGGACTTACCCGTGTTGAGAAGCCATAAACTCCGGGTAATTTGAGCGAAGGAACTCCTCGCTCTCCCACGTCGCTTCCTCGGCGGTGTGGTTACTCCAGAGTATTTTGTAGAACCACAACGTTCTGCTACGCGTGGTCCTGGCTTTCTCATCAAGAATTCCCACCGGATATTCATCATATGTTAAATCCGGCTTCAGCTCGCCGATGTCTTCGGTAGGAACAGCAGTTGTATGCTTCAAGCATTTTCGCAGTTGCGAAACATGGAAAATATCATGGACACCAGCCAGAGATGCCGGTAGCTCCAATCGATACGCTGCTGGTCCACACTTCTCGGTGATAGCGTAGGGTCCAATGAAACGGGGAGCGAGCTTCCCCTTCACACCGAATCGGTGCACGCCCTTCATTGGAGACACGCGGAGGTACACGTGTTCCCCAACGTCAAAGTGCAACGGCCTACGCCTCTTGTCAGCGTAGCTCTTTTGTCGGGATTGAGCGGCCTTCAAATTGGCTTGAATTGTCCGAACGCGCTCCTCGGCGTCGTTCACCACATCAACCCCGAATGTGACCCTTTCACCGGACTCGCACCAATTTAATGGGGTGCGGCATTTACGACCGTAGAGAGCTTCATAGGGTGCCATCTTGATACTCGCCTGATAACCGTTGTTGTACGAGAATTCCGCCAATGGTAGGTGATCATCCCAGTTCCTACCATGGTGGATGGCACACGCTCTCAACATGTCTTCCAGGACTTGATTCACCCTCTCAGTCTGACCATCTGTTTGAGGGTGATAAGCGGAGCTCCTGATCAACTTAGTACCCAATGCAGCGTGTAGCTGCTCCCAAAAGCGAGATACAAATAATGCACCTCGATCTGAGACAATGGTCTTGGGTACCCCGTATAGGCATAGAATCTTCGCTATGTATAGCTCCGCATATTTGCCGGCATTGTAACGTGTATTCACCGGAATGAAGTGAGCCGTCTTGGTTAACCGATCAACGATTACCCATATGGAATCATGCTTGTTGGCTGTTAGAGGTAATCCTACAATGAAATCCATGCTCACATCTTCCCACTTCCATGCCGGGATCTTTAGGGGTTGCAACAGCCCTGATTTCTTCATGTGATCAGCTTTCACTCGTCTACACGTATCGCACTCGGATACGTACTTAGCCACCTCCCGCTTCATCCGTGTCCACCAAAATTTCTTTTTCAAATCTTGGTACATTTTGTTGCTGCCCGGATGAATGGAGTATTTGGACAAGTGAGCTTCATCGAGGATCTTTTTCCTCAACTTCATATCTCGGGGTACGACTATGCGGTCATTGAACCACAGCGTCCCCTCATCATCTTTCCGGAAACATTTAATCTCTCCATTGTCTATCCGTCTCCGGAGATGTGCCATGCCTTTATCCGTTTTCTGAGCTGCAATGATGTCCTCCCTAATAGTAGGGATGAGGGCAAGGTTGTACAGCGATCCATAAGGAACCAAGTATAAACTTGGCTCTTCCTCCTCCACCGGTGTAATGGTGAGGTGATGGACATGCGATTTCCGACTCAGCGCGTCGGCAACCACATTCGCCTTGCCGGGGTGGTAATGGATCTCAATCTCATAATCTTTGATCAGTTCTAACCACCTCCTCTGCCTCATGTTCAGCTCCTTCTGGGTGAAAATGTATTTCAAGCTCTTGTGGTCGGTGTAGAGATGCACCAAGTTCCCCAGGAGATAGTGCCTCCACATCTTCAGCGCCAACACCACGGCAGCAAGTTCAAGATCGTGAGTCGGGTAGTGCTGCTCATGGTTCCGAAGTTGGCGTGAGCCATAAGCGACCACACGTCCTTCCTGCATCAACACGCAGCCGAGTCCAATACCGGACGCGTCACAATACACGTCGAAGGGCTTTGTTGTATCCGGCTGAGCTAATACCGGGGCTGTTGTGAGATGCTTCACCAGTGTTCGGAACGCTCCTTCACACGCCGTGTTCCAAACATATTTTGTCCCTTTCTTCAGCAACTCTGTCATCGGCTTAGCGAGCTTGGAGAAACTTGGAATGAATCTCCGGTAGTATCCCGCTAACCCGAGGAAGCTTCTGACTTCATGAACTGAAGTGGGAGCTTTCCATTTCAACACTTGCTCGATTTTACTTGGGTCAACCGCAATGCCTTCAGCTGAGATGATATGTCCCAAGAATGGCACTTGGCTGATCCAAAATTCGCATTTGCTGAACTTAGCATAGAGTTTGTGGTCTCGCAATCGTTGAAGAACGATCCGCAAGTGTTCGGCATGTTCAGCTTCGGTCTTGGAGTAAACCAAGATGTCGTCGATGAACACTACCACGAACTTGTCCAGCTCCGGCATGAACACCGAGTTCATGAGATACATGAAATGGGCTGGAGCATTTGTGAGACCAAAGGACATGACGAGATATTCGTATAAGCCGTATCTCGTCGAGAACGCCGTCTTCGGGATATCCTCCGCCCGGATCTTGATTTGGTGATATCCAGAGCGAAGGTCCATCTTTGAGAATACACTTGCCCCCACAAGTTGATCAAACAAGATGTCAATACGGGGCAGTGGGTACTTATTCTTGATGGTGACGGCGTTGAGCGGCCGGTAATCCACACACAGCCTCAGGGTCTCATCCTTTTTCTTCACGAATAGCGCCGAGCATCCCCAAGGCGAGGAACTCGGCCTAATGAAACCCTTGCTCAACAGATCATTGAGCTGTTCTTTCAGTTCCGCCAGCTCATTTGGAGCCATCTTGTATGGTCTCCGTGATATGGGCGTAGTCCCGGGTGCAAGTTCAATCTTGAACTCGACATCCCGCTCAGGTGGCATGCCCGGAAGATCATCCGGGAACACATCGGGATACTCCCGGACTACGGGGATGTCTTCTAACTTGAGAACTTCAGCATTATTAATTGCTAAAACTTCCCGGACTGGCGTGTCTAACACCATGGAATGCGGACGGTGAAATGGAGAATTTAAGTGAACCGTCCGTGTCCGAGTCTCTAGGACAGCGCCATGGTATTGCAGCCATGACATCCCTAAGATTGCATCAATCTTTTGTCCCATAAGGATTATCAAGGTGGTGGGATATAGTTTCCCACCTAAGCACAAAGGTGCCTTTGGAATCATCATATTAGCTGAAATCTTCCCTCCCGGTGAGCAGATCATATAAGTGCAGTCGGTTGGGAAGACTTGCAATTGATGTTTAGCCACATAGGATGCACTTATAAAGCTGTGGGTTGCACCCGAATCAAATAATATGACTATGGCTTGATGGTTGAGAGTAAACGTACCCGCCAGCACGTTGTCTCCTTCTGGGGCGTCCTCATTGTCGAGGTTGCGGACGCCTCCAGTCCGCTGACTAACCTTCTTCACCGGAGGTCGGCCTCGAGCACCGCCCTGGAGTTGGGCTTGCCCGCTGCTCTGCTGCCCCTGGGGACAGTCCTTCGCAAAGTGGCCCGCTTGGCCACACGTGAAGCAGGTGAAACGGGGCGGTCCCCCGCTGATCGGTGGACGAAAACCTGGGGCGCGTTGTGGCGGTGGAAACGCCCGGGGTACCGTCTGCTGCTGCTGTTGTCTTGGTGGTGGCATCGGCGGACGGAACGGAGGTGCCTGAAAGGGACGTCCCCCGAACCGTTGCGGTCGCGCCGGTGGTTGCCACTGCTGCCCGGATGGTGTCCGATACACCATACGGTACTTCTGGGGAGCGCCACTCCCACCGCTGCTAGGTGGAGCGCTACGCTTCCTCTGCTCAGCTGATAACTCCCGCTGAGCGTCCTCTTGCATGATGGCGGCATTGACTAGATCGTTGAATGTGCCGCGGTTCCATTGTACGAGGTGGGTCTTCATTTCGGGATGTAACCCCCGATAGAAGTGCTCCCTCTTCTTCTCCTCCGTGGAGATGTAGTCTGACGCATACTGCGCCAGATGGTTGAAGGCACGGGAGTAGTCGTGGGCACTCCTCCCGCCCTGCTTCAGTTCCAAAAATTCTTGGAACTTTCTCTTCATGATCCCAGGAGGAATGTGATAGGCGCGGAACGCCTCCCGGAACTCTTGCCATTCCACGGCATGACCAGCCGGACGTGAGGCGACATAATTCGCCCACCACGCACCAGCGGCACCGTGGAGCTGCTGTGCTGCGAACAGCGTCTTCTGCCGCTCCGTACACTGGAGCAGCCCGAACTTGGACTCGATAGTCCGCAGCCAGTTGTCCGCCTCCAGTGGTTCTTCAGCTTCGGTGAACACTGGAGGGTGCGTACTCATGAAATCCGAGTACGACACTTCGCGGGGCTCACGAGGCCCTCGCTCTTGGCGTCCTCCCGCCTGGGACGTATTCTGCACGATCGTGCGGAGCAGGTCGGTCTGCTCCTCACGACCTCCCACCAATGCCGCTATCACATCCGCTAGAGTAAGCGGAGGCGGCGGTGGTGGCTGCTGCTGCGGGGTGCTGTCGTAGGCCGGTGGCTGGGAGTCATCGCCTCCACCTTGGCTAGAGCCACCAACCTCGTGCGTGGTCCTAGTACGAACCATCTGCAACCATACGACATTAAACATCAGTCCCGCAACATTTTGCATGCAGTCCAATAGAACTAGGCGTAAAAACATCATGACAACCAAACATGCAAAATATCTCGTAAGTAGATAATGTAATAACTTTGCACAAGCTACCCCATTACCAGACCAAACACAAGTTAGTTTAATCCAACTTGATGAACCCCCTCTTTGGAAGCTCACCATAACTGGGTTTGGTCTCTACGAGACATTATTATTGCGTTGTTATCACGTATAACACCCTTAGGGTACAACACCCTTCAATAAGTTCAACTGTCATTCTTCTGTCAGAATGACCAGTTTCTACCTATTCCAAGTTTTGATCCGGTTATGGGCATTTTCATGACTCAAGTTGAATACCAAAGTTAAAGTTAATTTCAGTATCTTTCCAACGAGTACTCATTTGCCCCCAGATCAGCTTTGATTAAAAAGTTATGTTAATTCAAAGTTAGCAGAATTTCTGGAAGAATTTTAACAGCACCTCCCTTGGAAGTGGCTGTTTCCAATCCTGATTTCCACTAAATTCTGTGCTGAAACTTCAGAAACTTTGAATTGCAAAGATGTCAAACATCTTCTACTCTTTCTAAGGATGGATTATATGACAATTTTAGATTTTTCTACTGGGAGTTATATTTGAAAAACAGATCAGTTCAGAGGATGTTTTACTCTGCCCTGATTCTGAATAGTTTACATTCCTCTGGGATTTTAGCCATCTTAAGGCGAGTTTCAGCTCTGGAAGTCTACAACAAAGTTGTAGAGTACTTGAATACCTTCCCAGAACTATATAGCACACCTCCCTGGGCTAAAAGACCTGTGAGTTATGCCCTGTTGAAGATCAGCAAACATGCTGCCCAAAACAGGGCACTCTGTTTTTCAGTCTCTTTTGGAACTACACTCATCACCATCCCATTCTTATACCCAACCAGGGTCCTAACTGTTGAACCTATAGATTTTAATTCTTTGTCATCATTATACTCATGCATATGCCTACAATGCCTCGGTACTACGTTCCTTACAAAAGAAAATCCTAACCGGTTCATACCGGTATATACGTCTCAAGTGTGGCACTAAACGGTCTCTCGCACACGTTTTCTACACGGATACATACGTGGTTAGTACCTGCAGAAAACCACACAATAATGGTGCACTCAATGGTTATTCATTTCAGGCAGTTCCATATTTGAAAGTAAATACAAACGCCCGTATCATTGTCATACGGCCGTCCTTGAGCTAAGTCACGTCTCAAGGCACGTGATCGTGTTTCAACACCACACGATGGGGAACCCGAGTATGCCATGAACGGGTCGTCACGGTTGGGAATGTTATCAACCCAACAGATACCACCTACTGCCCTGCAGGGCACGCCGATGGCAAGCGCTGCGTATGTCCTCCTGGGCTATTTCCAGACGAACATACTTTCGCGTTACTGACCACGCGATGGGGTCTCCACTTACTTGCCTAATGCACGCTAGGGATCAGCGTTTCATATGAACTCAGGGACATGAAGAGTCCAAAAGGTTCATATTAACGTCTCACACCAAGCTGTGAGATCAATCCCTGAACCTCGTTCCTCGTCAGGGAGAGCTAACCGAAATTGAACCGCTTTCGGTGGCGTTCCTTACCATACTTACCAGAGCGTAGGTGCGTCGTTACATAATTGAAATTCAGAATTATAACACATAAGTTAGTCTTTGCCACTTTAAGTAACTAGGCTAATATAGTCCTTACTTGGGCAACTACCGATTCCTCACCGTATACCTAAGTTTTTTTCCCATAATGCAGTCCTTAAGTACTGTGCTATCCCCACTGCAGCTCTGATACCAGGCTGTGGCGGACCGGAATCCGCTCATCCAGGATCGCAGAGGGTGGTGCCGCGCGATGCGACACCCGACAGCACACGTCATAAGAACGCAATATATTACATGGGAAAAACAGCTGAAACTGTACAAACAGGTACAAACTTCAGTTACAACTATTGTTCTATTACACAGCGGAAGACTACACTATACAACTCACGCCCGCCTATTTAGCAAAAGTCGGTTGCCCAGCCCTAGGGCAACCCACACTAGCTGCACGTCTCAGCTCAGCGCGGCGTGTACGGCTCCCACTCAGCCGTGGTCCCCGACGGAGGGTAACCCTCGCCGGTGGACTCGTACTCCGAGTCCGTGGGTGGCTCCTCACCTGAAAAACACTTAAGCAGCAACCGTGAGCACGAAGGCTCAGCAAGGCTTAACCGACTAACCTAAGCATGAAACTCTACATGAGGTATACCAAGACATAGGTTGGTAGCATTTCAGCAAAACGACACGCCTACAAGTTCATCCTTAGTTCATCTTTTAGCAACAAGTTAACAGTTCATGAAATCTGAAATTTAGTAAGCAGTATTTGGTGGCACACATGTAGCAATACAATTATATCAATCAGCATCATTGAATCAACATATTTCATCCATTAGTCTACGTTACGACGCAGTGAACAAGCAGCACTCGTCACCGCGAGGGACGGCGAATCGACTCGATATACACCTGCAGGGAAAACCCAAAGAGCACGTCACGTACGCCCACCCGTGGAGCTGCACAGCACGCTCACTCGATGTCGTACGGGACAACCTTTCACCCAACAGCCCAAACGTCGAACCGGTCGCACCGAAACGAGCAGGAGGTTCTCCACACGGAGCATCTCTCTATGCCCGTTGGCAGATTTCCACCTTGCTGCCCTCAACCTACACCTATAAATCGGTGTGCTATGCCTCGACGCCCGGAGGTTTAGGCTACATCGGTTTATCGGGGCCCATATATCCGATATGCCTTCGGTACGTTCAATACTTGTTCAGCAGGGCCGCACACGGATCGGTCCTCAATCGACACGGACAGGGCTGCGCACACAAGACTCTCTCTTGCTGCGCCCTAGCCCCTGCCTAGTCTCATTTTCATTACTAAAGTGATCTCACATCACTCAACCGAACCCGTGTGTCCCCAGCCTATCTCGCGAGTAGATTCCAACTACTCGACTTGTACCGAAGTCCTATGACTCATTAAGCATAGCCTGTCTACTCGAGGTCCTTGACACTACCCTCACTCTTTTAGGAAACTTTGGTTATGCAAGTGGGGTTTCATTCATCCGATACCTAATGCACATACATACTTCATATGACACATGTATACAAAGTAAAACTTTTTTAAAAAGGGTTAATGCAAACCGGGGCTTGCCTTGTTGCTGCTGGTCAGGAGTTAGTTCTTCGTCCGGAAGGAGGAAGTCCAGCACTTCCGGAGTCTCTTCTTCAACGGCTACACGTTAATGAAATACTACATGTTAATTTATATGCAAAAGTGAGTTTAGAGTAAGACTTATACTATTGGTTCTAATAACCAGCCTCTAATATCTGGAACTTTGTTTAAGAATTTAAATATGAACTGGTGTTGGTGGTTTGGCTTGGACTTAATCACATGGTTAAATGCTAAGTGGTTTTCCCCCCTTTTCCACATTAATCCCTTAAGTGGTTAAACAGGACAGGGGTGATCTAGAGCTCCAATGGAGCTGAGAATTTTTGTGTGAGTTCCTTGTCACAAGAAAACTCTCTGGACCAAACATTAGCACTTTTCATGGAGTGGTTTGCTCAGAATAATTCTCTTGGCAAATCAGCAAGGAAGAATTAATTCTGAGGTAATACCCCTGTTCATGCTCAACTTAATGAACTACAGTTTATATTATAGCTCATAGAGTTTGCATGAATTTTCCTAGCATTTTTGGAGTCAGGGTTTGCCCAGAATTGAATTTCCAAGTTTTGGAAATTCTCTGAAAATGTTTCTGCATTCAAATGAACACAGCACCTTCAAATTTGAATTGCTCTGACCAAATCAACTCCAAATGGTCTGAAACTTTTACAGGGGTTTACTAATGTCCTAAAGAACATCCTGGCAAAATTTGGGGATTTTTGGATGGACCAAACTCCCTCTAAAATTCTTTTGCTCAGAAACTTTAAAGAATTTTCCAGAATTAATTAATGGGTTTCATACAAATTGGGTTGTATTCCTGGATATATCTAGGCAAGATGAATCCAACCCAATTTGAATCACTAAATTTGGAGCTTCCTAGCCAAGGTTATGGATTTCTAAAGTTTGAGCTAATCCCTGAATTATTTTCCTACAGAAAAATCCCCTCCCGCGCTAAACCAGAGGCTGACAGCGGGGCCCGCCCATTTAAATTGAACTAACCGCGCGCGCTCGCGCGCGATTAACACAGGGGCTGACAGGTGGGGCCGCGCCCTTCGTCTACCTCCCGACGTCGCCGCCCCGAGCTGCCGGAGCTCCGGCGAGGTCAGCGTTCCCGGCGATCTAGCTCACCGGAGCCGACGAAACTCGCCGCCCCCACGTAATCTCGGGTGCTGAACCCGCTGGACACCATGTCGCCGCCGGCTAACCGCCATAGCTCGCCGGCGACGAGCCCTATGCCTCTGTGCTACCTCGGCAATGTGTTCCCGCCCTTCTGACCGTTTTCTTCGTGCGCTAATCGCGTCGCCACACTCAGGGAAACCTCGGGAAACTCGGCATGAGCTCTATTGGGCCCTAAACGGCCGGCAACCCAGACCTCACCGGCGACCCCCTCCTCCGCCCTACTGTCCTACGGTGAACTTAGGGTTCCAGCGGTGATTTCCTTCCGGTTTTCGAACGAGAAGGGTCGCCAGAACCTCTAGATGCTCTCTCACAGCTCCGTTCGGCCTCCCACCCACTATGCTTCCCAAATTTCTGCTAAACCTAATCGGGTCCCGAAAGGAGCTACTCGCCCTAAACTGAGAAATTTTCCGCGCACAGAGGTCGAACCTTGGAACGGTTTGCGCGGTGGTCTTGAGGACGATCTAGCGCTCCACTTTCCTATGGAGGTCGAAGCCGGAAGATGATCACAGCTGGGGTGGCACACGATCGGAGCTCGGGCGACTAGGCTGCTGGTTACAGAACTTCGCGAGAATCAGTAACTCGCCGGCGGTCTCGGGCCTTTTATAGGCTCCTGAGGCCAGGGGAGAGCGCGACACCTGCTGTGCCACCTCCTCTGCCGAAGCAGGAGCTGGCCGGCCGAGGTGGTCGGTCGCCGCCGCTGGCTGCAGCTGGCGAGCGCGCTCGGTCGAGGAGTCGGCTGAAGAGACTTCGGTGCTAAGTCTACTGACCAGTGGGCCTCCCCTCTAACTCTTTTGTTTTTTCCAATTTTCTGAATTCTGTTGTGCCAAAATATTCTCAGCTACTCACAATTTAATGTGAGACTTAGTCACCAAGTCTTTGTTTGAATTTGAATTCTCAAATTCAAACTTTGTTTGGTTAAATTTGCTTCATATTTAAACTGAAATTCAAATTCAGTTTTGAATCCTTGCAAATTTAGCTCTTGACAAGATGAGCTCCAATGGAGATGAAATTTGGTGGGTTTACTCAGAAAAATGTGCTGAGTATAGATATGGAGCTAACTTTTGAATTTGGGTGATGAAAGTTGCTGCAATTTGAATTTACATTCAAATTGGCCTCTTTTTGAAATAACCCAAAAGTGCCTCAAAAATTGTTGAATTTGCATGAGCTTTGGACTGAATCTTCCCAAGACTTTTTAAATCCTAGGGGTGAGCTCAACCTCTCATGCTCATTCGTAGAAACCCTACATTATGAAAGTGAAGGCTTTCCCCTCTAATCATTCTTTGGATGGAGGTTACTTGCTCTTCACAACATTTCCTATGGTGTCCACAATAAAAACTGTGGTGTTGTGAGGTGAAGAAAAAGTTTTTGCAAGTCCCTTTTCTTGGGCTTTTACACGCACGAGCAGAACTACCCAACCCATGACTTGGAATTGGCTGCGGTAGTGCATGCTCTTAAGATTTGGAGACACTATCTGATCGGTAACAAGTGTGAAATCTACACAGATCACAAGAGCCTCAAGTATATCTTTACCCAGCCTGATCTGAACCTAAGACAATGAAGATGGTTGGAACTAATTGAGGATTATGATGTGGAGATCCACTACCACCCGGGTAAAGCAAATGTTGTGGCAGACGCTCTTAGCAGGAAAGCATACTATCATCACTTGGTGACTCAAGTACCACAACTGTGCGAGGAGATGATGAAGTTGAACCTAAGTATTGTACCTCACTCCTACAACTACAACCTTAGTGTTCACCCTGTGCTGGATGACCAGATTAAGAAGGCTCAACAGGAGGATGAAAAGTTAATGAAGATCAAGGAACAAACCGGTGAAGGCAAGGCACCCGACTTTAGAGTTGATAGAGATGGAATATTGTGGTTCAAGAAACGGTTGTGTGTGCCTTCACAAGGTCATTATCGGAATACGATCATGGATGAAGCTCATAACTCTGTCTACTCTATCCACCCTGGAGCCACAAAGATGTACGTGGATATTAAGCAGAAATATTGGTGGGTTGGCATGAAGGGTTACATAGCCAAATTCTTGGCTTATTGTGACGTGTGTAGAAGGGTCAAAGCTGAGCATCAAAAGCCGAGTGGCCTATTACAGCCCTTACCGATTCCCGTTTGGAAATGGGATGAGGTAGGAATGGATTTCATCACTGGCCTACCAAGGACCAAGAATGGTAATGACTCTGTGTGGGTAGTGGTCGACCGTCTGACTAAAGTTGCACACTTTATTACGGTGCGTACTACCTACAATGGGAGTAAGTTGGCCAAGTTGTACATAGACCGTATTGTGAAACTACATGGAGTACCCTCGAGGATAGTCTCAGATCTAGGTACACAGTTTACGTCAAGGTTTTGGAGGAGTCTTCAAAAGGCACTTGGTACCAAGTTAGATTTTAGTTCAGCATATCACCCTCAGACGGGTGGTCAGACGAAGAGGATCAACCAAATCTTGGAAGACGTGTTGAGGGCCGCTATTCTCACCTACGGCAAGGATTGGGAAGACAGTTTACCGTATGCCGAGTTCTCATACAACAACAGTTATCAGGCCAGCATCAAGATGTCACCTTATGAAGCCCTCTATGGAAGGAAGTGTCGAACCCCGCTCATGTGGTCAGAAGTTGGGGACCGTATTGTGGAGCAAACAGACTTCATCTTGGCAGCAGAGGACAAGGTAGCGGAGATTCGAGCGAATCTCAAGGCCGCCCAATCACGTCAGAAAAGCTACGCAGACAAGAGGAGGCGTGAACTCAGTTTCCAAGCTGGAGATCATGTGTACCTTAAAGTATCTCCTATCCGTGGCACGCGCAGATTCCAAGTACGTGGAAAGTTGGCACCATGGTACATTGGCCCTTTCTCATTCCTAAAAAGGGTAGGATCAGTAGCGTATGAGATTCAGCTACCCGATGAAATGTCAGGCGTGCACAACGTCTTCCACGTGTCACAGCTAAGAAAATGCCTACGGGTTCCCGAAGAACAGGTGGCACAAGAAACCCTAGACCTGCAAGATGATCTGCGCTACTAGGAGGTGCCAGTAAAGATCCTGGAAACAGTCACCCGAAGGACACGGAGAAACACCGTCACACTTTGTCAGGTCCAGTGGAGCAGACACTCGGAGGCCGAAGCTACTTGGGAAAGAGAAGATGCATTGCGTACAGAGTCCCCCCATCTCTTTGTAGACCACTCGAATCTTGAGGACGAGATTCATCCTAAGTGGGGTAGGTCTGTAACGCCCCATTTTTTGTAAAGCTAATAAATCAGGGTTATAGAATTAACCACCAGACAAATTATGCACACTACTGGCCGATTTCAGATATGCCTTTCATCGAAACTGGTGCAACCACCCCCTACTTTTGCCTAAAGGCAAACCCTTTTTTCCTCTTCCTCCCCCATCCTCATCCATTCTACGAGAAGCTTCTAGAACCACACATCACCCACCTCTTCCTCCCCCATCCTTATCCATTTCACGAGGAGCTCACGGAGTCACCGCTCCAATATCCCCTCTTCCTCTATCCTTATCCATTTCACGAGAAGCTTCCGGAACCACACCTCATATATATATATATATATATATATATATATCGTCCTATCCTTATCCACCCCACGAGAAGCTTCCAGAACCACCCCTCATATATATATTCCCCCCCCCCCATCCTTATCCACCCCACGAGAAGCTTCCGGAACCACACCTCATATATATATATATATATATATATATATATATATATATATATATATATATATATCCCCCCTATCCTTATCCACTCCACGAGAAGCTTCCGGAACCACCCCTCATATATATATCTCCTCCCATCCTTATCCACTCCACGAGAAGCTTCCGGAACCACCCCTCACATATATCTCCCCCCATCCTTATCCACTCCACGAGAAGCTCCCGGAACATGCATTAATTACACCTCACCTACCTCTCCTCCCTCCATCCCTATCCCTTCCCCCCTTCATCTATAAAAGGGGCTCAGGGGCTCACTTTCTCCCCCGCCCCACTGAGCACCGGCGCTCGCGTCTCCTCTCCCCCCCTCCAACATCGATCTCCGATGAGGAACCCTCCCCGCCGAGTCTCGCCAAGCCACGGCCAAGGTGAGCACCGCAACCTCCACTCTCCTCTCCGAGTCATCCCCCCTTCCCCCTCTCCTCGGGTTTGGCCAAGACCACCCCGTGGCATGGCCGCCCTTCCATGAAGTTGCTCTACTTCCTACCCAAAATTGCCAGCTTAATCGAGTGATTCATAGCCTCGGCGTTCGATTTCTTACTCTCTGGCCATCCTCCCCTGTTTACTCTTGCTGATTTGAGCCCAACCCTAAGCAACCCCTTGATTGGCCTTAGAGCAGATCTCATCCACACACAAAAAGATCACTTAATCCAATTCTTCTTATAAAAATCATCTAATATCATAATATAGTTAGTGCAAGCAAGTCTGAATGATGTATATTTGCTTTGTTTGTATGTTTGCTTGTGCGCGGTGTAGAACCAGTGCCGGAAGAGAACCCAGGGGAGCCAAGTGACCAAGAGCACGACGATGTAGACGGTAGCGAAGGCAAGTTCCATCACCCCCTTTTTGATCATATTGCTCCTATGTGAGGTTTATCCATTGTGGCCAGTAGATTAGGCATTTGCATTGTTGAGCATGAGTTATTCGAGTGATAGAGGGTAAACATATTAGTTTCTCTTTTTGCAGCATATTGATATGATGAGATTATGCATGATGATGTTGCCCTGTTTTTGCTGCACGGTTGGGGAGAGCATGAGTTGAGAGCGGGGCAGAAGGGTTAGTGTTGGTGTAAGCGCTACCGTGGTGGTAGACTTACAGTGAGTACTATCAAGATGATAGGCTCGTGGTTTGAGTATGGAGGCTGCCCTGGTGAGCCTTAAGGACCGAGTTGTTTTGACATCTCACCTAACTTTCTTCAGTACGACCACATGACCCTGTATGGGCGGGGCTTAGCCTAACCCCGGTGGCTAGCCCGACAGTCGTCCACGGTGGAGAGAGAGAGAGAGATGCATTTATGAAAATCGAGATGATATTGAGATAAGTCATGACACTGGGTTGGGGACGGCTGGTCTGGGTGATGTTTCGACTGGGTGTCGGTTATGACGGGCTATCTTTGATGGTCCGTGCGTGTGGGTACAGCGTACAACCTCTGCAGGGTGTAGAATCCGTTCGGACGGCCGTGTCCTCGGTATAGGACAGGTTATGGTGTGGTCCTAACAAATAGGAAGCCACCTGTTGTGAGAAGGAGGTGAGGAATGTCTCTGGATGGGTTATTTGGTTGCATTTAGTTGCATTAGGTTGCATCACTCTTATTGTTGTGCATTGCATCTATGTTTGTTTCATTCCCCTCTCGAAGGGCGAGGTGGAGCTTGCTGAGTACTTTTGTACTCAACCGTTGTTGATATCTTCAGAGGATCCTGACTTCAACCCGGAGGACTTCGAGTAGGGTCGCATCCACACCCAAGGTGTTACCGTGGAACCATGTACGAGGAGGAGCTAGTTGTCCATGTTTTTATGTCGTTAATCATCCTTATGTTAGTCCTTATTATTGTTGTACTAAAGTGTATGCCGTTGTAATAAAGCTCTGTATGGTTGTGGTTCCACTTGTGTTGTAATATTATGTACCGAACTCTGTTTCTGGCATAATATTACCTGTTTAGTTCCGACCTTATGGGTCGGGACGCTTCAGGTTGGGAGTGTGAGAGATGTTGAAGCTATCATCATAAATGTGCTCAACAAGGTTGAACTTCTCTTCACCATCTATAAAGAGGTGGAGATGTCTTAAGTTTCCTTGAATCACCCATGCATCTCCATCCTTAGGGGCTATAGTTCTCCTAAAAATCCGGTTGAGGATGCTATAGAATGGCTTGATGTTCCTAGCAAGCCCAGCCTCATAGGGAACATGACTAGGATACATATAGTCAAGCTGATCCCTGTCCACTGCCTTGAGGATGGAAATAATAATCTCATGGTTCAAGTGCTCCTCAAGGCCAAGTATCTGGGCAAACCTCTCATAGGTGACTGAGTACTGCTCTCCATGAGTCATCCAGGTGATTTTCTGGTCACCGTAGGTGGAGAAGTACACAGTGGTGTAAAACTGCACGATCACCTCAATGTTCAAGTCATATTTGAAGCCCATGATTTTCTTGATTCCATGGTGCTCTGCGGCTTCAATCACGGCATCAAAGGCTTTGTGCTTACTTTTGGCCATGTAGTCCCAATCTACCCATTGAGCTTGGGCGACTGGAGTCTTCATTTTTAGGTACACTAAGCGGTAGTAATTGCAGTGCAAGTCACACCAAAACCTAGGGTCGGTTGTGTGCTTCTCATAGTCATAGATGTTGTCCATCCTCAGCCTTCTCTCCTTCTCAGCCCCCTTTCCTTTGAATACAAATGCCTGATTGTTGGGCTGCCGGTTTGGATCTCTAGCAGGGGCAGCCATGTTCAAGGGGCCGATTGGCTTCGGTTGCCCTTTCTCCCTAATTACTATCCCTCCTGCCCTGTTTGTCGGTGCTTTGGCAGTTGCCTTTTTGTTCTTGGGCTCCTCAGGAAGTGGAGCCTTGCCCTTCTTCGGATCACGAGGAACCCTACCCTCGGATTCCTTCTCCTTCTCCTTTTCCCGCTCTTTATCTCCCAAAGTGACCAACCTCTTCCTCTTAGGCTCTAAGGCACTAGCAGCTTGGGAGCTTTGGGCTTCACGTTCGGCCCTTTTCTTTCTCCATTGATCCTTCAAGGATTCTTCAACGGCTTGAGCAATTTGTGCCTCCTCGTCGAGATCATGTTTCTTCTTTGTTCTTGCCTCTCGACGGACGACTTCTTTGGCTGCTTGGGCCTCCTTTACCGTCCTCTCTTCGGCAATGCGCCGATGAAGGGCTTTGTTCGGAGTACGACATATTGCCTAAGAAACAAGAGATAAAAGGTCAAGGAAGTGGAATATTGCGAAAGAATTCACTAAAAATGGCTAAAGTTGGAGTTTGTCTTGTGTAAACCGGAATTGTCCGTTAAATGGCCGGACTAGTCCGCCCGAGAATGGACTTGTCCGCCCAAACCCGGACTAGTCCGGGTTATACAGGAAGAACCCTAACCCTAACAATATTTCACAAAAACTTTGAATTAAGTTGCAATGCTCCTAGGCTACGATCGCATTGACACTAGGAACTACATTTGTGAAGAGGTTTCTAGCAACAGACCTAAGAAAGAAGAAAAGAAAGGATTTTTGCTTAGGTCAAGAATACCTCTTCAAAACTTCAAATGTGATGAAATCGAAGTCGAAGGTTGAGCAAAGAAGCACGGGGAAGGATTTCCACACTCCTTAGGGCTCCAATCCGTGGATTTGACGAGATTTTTGGTGGAGGAAAGCAAAAATCGCCAATTGGGGGCGTTTTCGGCTTGAGAGAGTTGAAAGTGAGAGTGTGAAGGGTGAGAGAGGGGTCTGGCCGCCCTTGGGAGGTTAAGTTCCCCAAAGGTCGGACTAGTCTGGCCTGGTGCCCGGACAAGTCCGGTTGGCGGACCAGTGCCTGACTTCTCTCGGGCCGGACTAGTCCGGCCTCCAAGGCGAACTAGTCCGGTTTGGACTTGTCCGCTGAGAAGTCCGACATTGACAGCCCGGACTTGTCCGTCCCATGGACAGACTAGTCCGTTGATATGCTGAAACTCATATAATTTAAATTTTAGCTCAAGAATATGATCCCTTTTGGACAAGTTTTTGCAAATATCTTTGGCAAACATGGTCAGTAAGCATACATCAAACAAACAATGACATATTTGACAAAGAATCCTTTTGAACATAGTTTTCATGGAGTAAAGGGAATTAGGGTAGTATGTTGAAAACATGCGGATTTTTGAAGTTTATAACCAAGCAAGAAACAGATGTGCACGCCTCAAGCAACGTTTCGAGAATCTAGGATATTCAGTTCACTCCTTAGGTCACAAAAGCGTTTCTCATCAAGGGGTTTCATGAAGATGGCCGCCAATTGCTTCTCACTCCTAACATGAGAGATAATGATATCTCCCTTGATAGAGTGATCTCACAGGAAATGGTGACGGATATCAATGTGTTTGGTTCTAGAATGCTCCACGGGATTGTGAGCAATCTTGATGGCACTCTCATTGTCACATATGAGTGGAATATGGCTCAAAGTGTAACCATAGTCCCTAAGAGTTTGTCGCATCCATAGGAGTTGTGCACAACAACTCCCGGCTGCGACGTACTCCGCTTCGGTTGTGGACAAGGCAATGGAGTTTTGTTTCTTTGAAGAGCACGAAACCAAGGACCTACCAAGGACAACCGGCATAATCAGCATCGGAGTATCCAATGAGATTGAACTTGGATCCCTTTGGATACCAAAGTCCTAGGTTAGGAGTGTGAACTAAATATCTAAGAATCCACTTAACGGCAGTCAAGTGACACTCCTTAGGAGCGGCTTGGAGCCGTGCACACATACACACACTAAGCATTATGTTGGACCTAGATGCACAAAGGTAAAGCAAAGAGCCTATCATGGAACAAAATACCTTTTGGTCCACACTTGGACCATCTTCATTAAGGTCAAGATGTCCGTTGGTTCCCATGGGAGTCTTGATGGGTTTGCTTTTGTCCATGTCGAACCTCTTAAGTATGTGTTGAGTATACTTGGTTTGACTTATGAGCGTTCCTTCCTTGAGTTGTTTGACTTGGAATCCTAGGAAGAACTTCAATTCTCTCATCATTGACATCTCGAACCTTTCGGTCATTATCTTTGAAAACTCATCACAAAAAGCTTTGTTAGTAGAACCAAATATAATGTCATCGACATATATTTGGCACACGAATAAATCATCATTAAAATGCTTAGTGAAGAGTGTATAGTTGGCTTTTCCTATCCTAAAACCATTTTTAATAAGAAAATCTCTAAGACACTCATAACAAGCTCTAGGAGCTTGTTTGAGGCCATAGAGGGCTTTTCGAAGTTTAAAGACATGGTTAGGATACTTATCGTCCTCAAATCCGGGTGGTTGCTCCACGTACACTTCCTCCTTGATCGGACCATTGAGGAAAGCACTTTTCACATCCATTTGGTATAGCTTGAATTCATGGTGAGTAGCAAAAGCAAGCAAGATACGAATTGATTCAAGCCTAGCTACAAGAGAAAAAGTTTCATCATAATCCAAACCTTCTACTTGTGCATATCCCTTTGCAACAAGTCTTGCCTTGTTTCTTGTTACAACCCCATACTCGTCTTTCTTGTTGCGGAATACCCACCTTGTTCCCACAACATTTGCGTTGGGTCGCTTCACAAGTTCCCACACTTGATTTCTTTCAAAATTATTTAGTTCCTCTTGCATGGCCACCGCCCAATCCGGATATTGTAGTGCTTCTTCTACCTTGAGGGGCTCCAAGGAGGAAACAAAAGAGTAATGTTTACAAAAGTTAGCCATTCGAGAGCGAGTGGTCACCCCTTTGGAGATATATCCTAGTATGTTGTTGTCGAAGGGTGTAGCCGACACTTCCCCTGGGCCTGCTCTGGGCAGCCCGCGGAGGTTCTTTTTGGGAGGGGCTAGTCACTCACAGAGAGCTTACGCGTTAGGGACGATGGAGGGAGAAGCTTGACACAGGGATTTTTACATGGTTCAGGCCGCCGGAGCGTAATACCCTACGTCCACGGTGAGCAGAGATGCTCCTTGTATTGCTTGGTGCTCAGGAGCGAACCCTGCGTGAGTGTGTGAAATGTCGAACCACTAAAGTGCGAACGGCTGAGGTGCGAACCCTTGCTAACATGGCCTACCCGAGCCTTTTATAGTCCAAGGCTTAGGCGGCTTACAAGGTGGGCCCGGGACCCGACAGGTGGTCCCGGGGAGATTGCCTGCCATCTACCGTATCCGCAGTTACGCCGGCAGTTGTCTCTGGCGAGGGCTTCAAAGTCTTCGTTCTGCCGCCCTGCCTATGCCGCAAGCTAGTCGTAGTGGTTGGCAGGGGCGGCGGGATGTCTTGTTACTGTGTTTATTGGCGTGCAGCCTCTGACGCGGTGCGCCAGTCTTCACTGCGATGTGATTGGGCGCAACGGCACCTGACAGAGGCGTGCTCCGCGTCTCCGCGCCTTGGGAAGGCGCGGGTATTGAATACATTGTACGGGCAAGGTATGGCGCATCTTTACTCTTGCTGCCTACCGCGTGGGGGCAGGCGGCGCTGCTCTGCTGGTCACGTGGCGGGCCCGGAGCTCTCCTCAGAGGAGAGGGAGGTCCGACCCCGCGGGACACGTGGAGCCTTCGAAGCTCTCCCCACGGAGGGGGGAGGTCCGGTTCTGCTGGCCACATGGTGGGCCCGGAGCTCTCCTCTGAGGAGAGGGAGGTCCGACTCCGCTAGACACGTGGAGCCTTCGGAGCTCTCCCCGCGGAGGGGGGAGGTCCGGCTCTGCTGGCCACGTGGCGGGCCCGGAGCTCTCCTCTGAGGAGAGGAAGGTCCGGCCCCGCTGGACACGTGGAGCCTCCGGAGCTCTCTCCGCGGAGGGGGGACGTCCGGCTCAGTTGGCCACGTGGCGGGCCCGGAGCTTACCTCTTAGAAGAGGGATGTCCGGCCCCGCTGGACATGTGGCGCCTTGGAAGCTCTCCCTGCTGAGAAGGGCGATGTCCTTAGGCAGTTTCCCCTGTGCGCGGGGGTACCCCATATTGAGGGTACCGATAGTGGCCCCCGGGCCCATCTCGGGGGAGATAGCGAGCCCGAGGTGGGGCCCCCGTCTCTTCCACTCCGCACACCTTCTCGAAGACCCGCATTGACCGTTGCCAGAGCACGAACAGTCGCGGGATCGTGGGAGCGTGTGCCCCACTTGATGGCTGCTTTTACTGTGGCAGTTCCCAAGGCTGCCACTTCTGCACGTCGCAGCGCCTTCTCGGGAACCGCCGAAGCGTCTGGCCGGCTCGTCTCCTTGGGAGACTGACTTCTTGGCCCACCGCTTCAGCTGGACGGCTTGGGTCCACTTGTCATCGACGCTTGGTCTTGGAGCTAAAGCGGTTGTCCAAGCGGCGTATTCGAAGAGTTTCGAATCGCTTCGAATCGCGCCTGGGAAGTTTAAAAGGGGATCTCACCCGCATCGCAGCTTCCCTTCGCACTTCCCAGCGCTTGCATATTCCTTGTTTCCTTGAGCTCATGCGCTCTTGTCTTCCCTGCCCTTGAGCTTCCATCTGCCATGGCCTCCAACTTGCCTCCGGAGAAGAAACGCGCCCGGTCTCCTCCGGCAGCGGCGTTTGCACCAAGTCAGGGATCCAGGGCGCATGCGCGTCCTTCTTCTGGAGATGGCGTCTCGTTCGGTGGCGACTCCAAGAGGTCTCGGGCTTCCCATTCCGGCGAGACCCCACTCGAGCATCGACAGACTGAAGGTCCCCGGGCGTCGCGTCCTCCATCCTCAGGAGGTGGAGCCCCGAGGGGGAGCGCCGGTGCGGCGATGCCTAGGGGCGAGTCTAGAGCTCACGCGCCCCGGGCCTTGGGATCCAGATCGGCGTCTAGGGGGGCTTCAGAAGCGTCCCCTGTTCCGCCGGTCCGGGTGACTGCGGGGAAGCCCTCGGCGGCGACAGTGGGCTCTAGTGGACCTACCCCGGCTCGGAAGCCGGGGTTCAGAGCCCGTTGGAGCGCTCGTGTCCCTCGGTAAGTGTCGCCCTTACCGGGTTCCAGAGCCTGCATTCTTTTCTTCTTTCCTTAACCCGAGAGCCTCCCTTGTTTGCAGGGACTCATCGAGTACCTGTAGCGCCTCCATTTCCCGGCCTTCCCCGACTATTGTGGGATTTGTGCCGCCGAGCCCGCCAGCTGAAGTAGTTCCGGCGGCCACCAAGCCGGCGTAGGTTCCTCCTGCGCCAGTCGGTCCAGCTCCTGCGGCAGCGGTGACAACACCCGCTCATCCCCCTTCGCCAGCTCGGGGGCCAGCTGTTGCTGAAGGTTCGGTGGGACCGGCTGGCGGCGTCCCGCCTTCTGGTGTCAAAGCGAGAGAGGCAGCCACAGTCCCTACGGCGGCAGCGAACCGGGGCGCGCCGGGAGCAGCCCCGCTCCAGTGCTGACTTCTCCTGATCATCGCCTCGCCCCAGTCGCCGGAGCACCAACTCCTCCTAAAGACGACGTGATGGAGGAAGTCGGGGGCGCGGCTTCGGCCTCTGCCGCCCCGCTGCCCCTGGCGGACGCCTTCGAGCTTGCCCAGACGAGTATCCGGCAGGTCCTGGCCGCGCTCGATCGTGAGCAGGAGGAGCAGGAAGAAGAGAGGGATCGCCTCCTCAGCTGGGGGCGTCTCTTGAAGGAGCGGACCGAGGAGGTCAGGGAGGAGCTTGACTCGAGGCGGGCGTCGTTCGATGTCATGGAGGCGCTCCTTGACCGCCAGAAGAGAGCCGTCGACCGCCTGGACTTCCGAGACTCGACGGCTCCACTAGGAGACCCGTGAGACTCATGCCCTGGCCGAGGGGCGCCTCTCTGCTTTGGAGGAGCTGTGGCTGAAGCTGGAGCGCCGTGAGCGCGCCATCGCGAACCAGGAGTGCACTGCTACGGCTGAGGCAGAGAAGGTCGATGCGCGGCTGGCGGCTGGCGAGGGCCACCTGAGGGCCCGAGCTAAGGAGCTGGAGACCCAGAAGGATGATCTGGTCGCGAGGGAGGAGCAGGTCTCCCGGGAGCACTAGGCGGTCCTGGATCGGGAGCTGGCAGCCGACTTCCGGGCTTCGGAGTTGGAGCGGCTCGCCTAGAGTCTCCATCTTCGAGAAAGCTCCCTAGCAGCCAAGGAGAAGGAATTCTCCGAGGGGGGCCTCGATGCCTTGCTGGCAGCCCGCCGCGAGATGGAGGAGCTCCAGGCCTCGCGGTCCTCCGAGGCCCAGGCGGTCTGGAGCTTCGTCGACCATGCTGGGTCCGCCCTGGTCCCCCTTGGCTTTAGCCCAGTGAAGGCAGTGGCTCCGGCGCAGAAGGTGGCCGAGGTGATCCTTGCGCTCGAGTCTATTGGCGCCAAGCTGGACAGGCCTGAAGCGGTGGTCGCCGGTGAGCTCGAGGCAGAGGGACAGGGCCTGGCGATGGAGGTTGCTACGCACGTGTTGGCGTGCTTCCGGAGCCGGGATCCCTCCCTCTCACTGGAGCCAGTGAGGCAGGGCCCCGCCGCGGAGAGGGAGGAAGCTGCCAGGGCTGAAGTTGTAGAGGTGGCCGCCCTTGTAGCCTCTAGGTTCCGGCGCGAGCCAGGGGAATCCTAGGGCTTGTATCTTTTCTTTTTCTTTTGTCGAGTCTGTAGTCCAGCTCATGGAGCCTTGAATGAATAGACCCTTTGTTTCTTGTGTCCACGCTCATCTTCTCCTTGGCTTGGCCTGGCTGAGTCCTTAGCTCCGCAAGGTACTGAGAGGTCTCCACCAATCTTGAAGTCTTGCACAGACACCTTCCTCGGGTCCTTATTGAGTTAAGGGCCCCAGGGATCTTTGGAGCTCGCCCCGTGAGAACGGGGAGGTCCAGATCTGCCGACCACGTGGCGGGCCCGGAGCTCCCCTCTGAGAAGATGGAGGTCCGACTCCGCGGGACACGTGGAGCCTTCGGAGTTTGCCCCTGCGGAGGGGGCGAGGCCAGGCTCTGCCGGCCACGTGGCGGGCCCGGAGCTACCCTCTGAGGAGAGAGGAGATCCGGGCCCGCCGGACACGTGGGGCCTTCAGGGCTCGCCCCCGCGGAAGGGGCAAGGCCCGGATCTTCCGGTCTTGCGCTAGAGTAGTCGATAGTTCCGGCCCTCCCCTGT
This sequence comes from Neostapfia colusana, assembly GCA_030760725.1. Taxonomy (NCBI): domain Eukaryota; kingdom Viridiplantae; phylum Streptophyta; class Magnoliopsida; order Poales; family Poaceae; genus Neostapfia; species Neostapfia colusana. The sequence continues at coordinate 18,862,308 of JASWHV010000003.1, forward strand.
GCGGTTCCCGAAGCTAAAACCTGAAGGTCCTGCACACAGGTAGAGGAAGCGTAATTCTCCTCGAGGGCTTTCCCTTCCCCGTCTCCTAGTCTTATTTGGCTTACGGCCCTGATCCGATATACGGGGCTTGGGCAATTCTGTGCACGAGGCGCCGGGGGTCCGGCTCCCTCTGAGGTCAGGGTACGATCGTCCGGCCCCTAGTACCGGACCTAACGCCGGGGAGGCAGATTGTACAGGCTTTGGTTACGGAACCAAGCAAAGCGGTTGTACTCCCCTGGACCTCCGAAGGACAGGGCGCGCATGCTTTGGGTCAGAACCGGCAAAGCAGGCTACACACCCTGGACCCCCATGCACAGCGCAAGCCTTTCCTGGAGGTGACCAATTGGCACCGCAACACCTAACTGGGGGAGGCCCGAAAGGCCCCCTGGCCATCGGCAGGTGCCTCAAGCACAATCGCCTTAGGTAGGGTAGCAAATGCTGACTATGGATGAGAGCGGGAAAGGGGAGATAAATGTACGGTGAGCATACATGGAAAGTGTGGTCATAGAAATTAATGCGTAATTTAAATGAGAACATAAGCAAGAGCGTGGTAGAATAGGTTTTTGTGTAAATGCCCATAGGAGGAAGGTTGGCTGAACATGCAGGCAACAACCCACTCATTAAGAAGGGAAGCAAGACTCTACGCGCTTGGGGTCGGAACCAGGCCAAGCTGAACGTAGTCCTGGACCGTCCCCTGAGGCTTAGCTGCTCCGAGCACTGTTCCTGGAGCCTATGGGATCCATTACAAAAAGGAAAAGGCATGTTCTACTAATGCTCTGGTGATAGAACTTACTGTGGTGTTCCATGCTCCAAGGGTTCGGGAGCGGATCCCATCCTTGGTGGAGAAGCGTATGTACCTGGGGCAGCAACTTTCGTGACTCGGAAGGGACCTTCCTGGCTGGGGGAGAGTTTATAGGTCCTTCGAGAGAAAGTGTGCGCCGCGGCACCAGGTCGCCCTCTTGTAGCTCCCAGACGCGCCCGGTCCTTTGGCGGTAGCCGGAGCACCAGCCGAGACCGTGCGTTGTGGAGTGTTGCTTGTAATCGTGCCTCGTCGACGAGGTCGATATCTTCACGTCGGAGCTGGTCCTATGCGGCTTCTCCCAGGAGCCCCGGGGTACCTTCCTCTATTGGCTCAGGCCGACAAGAGGTAGGTTGACCCGGACTCTTCTTGGGGGACCCAGGATGTCTTCTTCCATTGGCTCAGGCCGACAGGAGGTTGACAGATCCTGGGCGGCCCCCGGGAGGTGAGGCCAAGGCACGGAGACGTGCGCTCAGGTGGAGCTGGCCCGGTTCTGCACCGCCGGGGGCTGGTGCTTGGGAGGCTGTGACTGCTTGGAGCTTTTCCAAGGCTGATACTGCAGCAGTGCAGTCTCCACAGATCTTTGGGGCAGTCGTAGTGGGCTACCGCCCTGACTCTTCGTCGCTGGAGCTGGAGTCCTCATAGTTGTGTACCGCCTTTACAGCGTGCTGAGGCTCCTGGAACTCCACCTGGTGGTCAATGTTGTCTTGGGTGTCGACCTTTTGCTTGCCCTCCCTTTGACGGAAAGGAGGAGCGTCAGCACGCGGTTGCTTCCCCTTGCGGAAGCACTTCGTGAGCTTCTAAATCTCCCGGCACTCAGCAGCAGTATGGCTGCTGGTGTCGTGCACGGGGCATGGCTCGCCCTGGTCACCATCTGGAGTTGGTGACCGTCGCTGCCTCTTGTTGGGGCGTGGCCCCTGAGCTCCACTGGGTGCTGTTGCTGCAGCAACGGGAGCTGTGGTCGGTGGTTTCATCTTGCCACCGCCCTGGTTCTTGATCTTCTTGCCGCTTCCACAGGAAGTAGCGCCAGATCCAGGCTGTCCTCCTGACTCGGAGGCTGGCTGTGAGTGCCAGTTCCACCCTTCTGCTGCCCTAGCGCACTTGTCCGCCAGGCTGAAGAGCTCTGAGACGTCGCGAACCTCTCTGGTCGCGAGCTTCTCGAGCATGTTCTTGTCTCGTACACCCTGCCGGAACGCCACTACCACAGAAGCATTTTGAATGTGGGGTATGGTGTTCCGCACATGGGAGAACCGCTGGATGAAGGAGCGCAGCGTCTCTCCAGACTGTTGTTGTATGGCGTGGAGGTCGAGCTCCGTGCTAGGCCGGGTGTAGGAGCTGCCGAAGTTAGCAGTGAACTGCCGGCAGAGCTCTCCCCAGGAGGTTATGGAACCTTGGGGGAGATTCATGAGCCAAGACCGAGCTAGGCCGGTCAAGGCGACGGGGAAGTAGTTGGCCATGACAGCCTCGTCCCCTCCTGCAGCAAGGATGACGGTGGAGTAGATCTGGAGGAACTCCGCCGGGTTGACGCTGCCGTCGTACTTCTCGGGCAGGTGCGGCCGAAACTTGCGCGGCCACTTCGCGAAGCAAATGTGTGGCGCCAGGGCCGCACATTCTGCTCCTGTTGCTGCAGGTGTTGGTGCCGCGAACGCTTGGTTCGCTGTCGGCACTGTATACCCCTGTATCGGCAAGGCTGCGCCATAGACCGGGGACACCATTTGCAGGGCATATGCTGCGTGGCGTATGCCTGGGGTAGAGATCGCGTGGCAAACGTCTGCGGCTCAGGCTGGGTCGAGGCGGTTGACATGCTATCGCCGGCCTCTTGGTTGCGACGCCTTTCTCGCCGTCGCTCAATGACCACTCGGGCATCTTTGCCCAAGTGACATCGTTCCAGCTCCGACCTCAGGTCCGCCGATGGGAGCCTGGTGGAGCGGGAATCTGCCGTCTGCCCGTCAACCGTTGGTGTTCGCGTCAGCGACACAGCCGGTTGACTGGGGTGTCGTCCCCACCGAAGTTGAGGGTTGGCGGCGGCGACGACGAGACGGTCTACGTCACGAATCCACAGCTGGTCGCTGACTGAGGCGCGTCCCCAGCAGGTGGATTGTGCAGTAGCGCTCGTGCTGCAGCTAGTGCGCCCCCGTGGGAGACACTCAGCGCTGCAGTGGATCTTGCGCTCGCTGGAGCCTGCGCTGCCGGAGTCGGCTGCTGGCTCCCAGCTTGCGCCGACACACTCCGTCCTGAGTGTGTCGAGACGTAGTCCCCGCTGGTCACCGTTCATCGTGAACGTGGGCGGGGAGAGCTTGCCGCTGAAGGAAACTTCGTCATCTTCATTGACGGAAGCTCGTCGCGCAAGGAAAAGCCCCCTACCTTGCGCGCCAAATGTCAAAGTGTGTAGCCGACACTTCCCCCGGGCCTGCTCTGGGCAGCCCGCGGAGGTTCTTTTTCGGAGGGGCTAGTCACTCAAGGAGAGCTTACGCGTTAGGGACGATGGAGGGAGAAGCTTTACACAAGGATTTTTACGTGGTTCAGACCGTCGGAGCGTAATACCCTACGTCCACGGTGAGCAGAGATGCTCGTTGTATTGCTTGGTGCTCAGGAGCGAACCCTGCATGAGTGTGTGAAATGTCGAACCGCTAAAGTGCGAACGGCTGAGGTGCGAACCCTTGCTAACATGGCCTACCCGAGCCTTTTATAGTCCAAGGCTCGGGTGGCTTACGAGGTGGGCCCGGGACCCGACAGGTGGTTCCGGGGAGATTGCCTGCCATCTACCGTATCCGTAGTTACGCCGGCAGTTGTCTCTAGCGAGGGCTTCAAAGTCTTCGTTCTGCCGCCTTGCCCATGCCGCAAGCTAGTCGTAGTGGTTGGCAGGGGCGGCAGGGGATGTCTTGTCGCTGTGTTTATTGGCGTGCAGCCTTTGACGCGGCGCGCCAGTCTTCACTGCGATGTGATTGGGCGCAACGGCACCTGACAGAGGCGTGCTCCGCGTCTCCGCGCCTTGGGAAGGCGCGGGTCTTGAATACCTTGTACGGGTAAGGTATGGCGCATCTTTACTCTTGCTGCCTACCGTGCGGGGGCAGGTGGCGCTGCTCTGCTGGTCACGTGGCGGGCCCGGAGCTCTCCTCTGAGGAGAGGGAGGTCCGGCCCCGCTGGACACGTGGAGCCTTCAGAGCTCTCCCCGCGGAGGGGGGAGGTCCGGCTCTGCTGGCCACGTGGTGGGCCTGGAGCTCTCCTCTGAGGAGAGGGAGGTCCGGCCCTGCTAGACACGTGGAGCCTCCGGAGCTCTCCCCGCGGAGGGGGGAGGTCCGGCTCAGTTGGCCACGTGGCGGGTCCAGAGCTTACCTCTGAGGAGAGGGATGTCCGGCCTCGCTGGACACGTGGCGCCTTTGGAGCTCTCCCTGCGGAGAAGGGCGAGGTCCTTAGGCAGTTTCCCCTGTGCGCGGGGGTACCCCATATTGACGGTACCGACAGTTGTTGACGGGATGATCCCATTGAACACTTTGGTGCACTCTTGGATGAGGTGGTTGAACTCTTTGATCTTCATCTTCATTGTCGCTCTTTTCTTCGTCTCCCCCTTGATCCAATCCTCCTTCTTGACTTTGATCGTTTTAATCTCATTGAGGTTGGCCTTGCTCATCTTGAGCTTGATCATGAGAGGGAGACGTATCTTCGTTTGTTGGGTGATCATTTGAGTCTTGAGGATGTTCTTGAGGAAAAATGTCTCCAAGTGCCATCCTTTTAAGTGCTTCTTGTGGAGCCTCTTCTCTATCTAGCACACTTTGATCAACTTGCTCCACTTGGGAGCCATTAGTCTCATCAAACACTACGTCTCTCGCTATTTCAACAATTCCGGAGGATTTGTTGAAGACACGATAGGCGTAGGTGTTTGAGTCATAACCAAGCAAGAAACCTTCATCGGACTTTGAAGCAAACTTCGAAGTCCTAGGCTTCTTGTTTAGAATATATCACTTGCTCCCAAAGACACGAAAATAAGAGATGTTTGGTTTGTTACTGGTTAGAAGTTCGTAAGATGTCTTCTTCAAAAGTCGATGAAGATACAACCGGTTTATGGCATGGCAAGCGGTGTTAACCGCTTCCGCCCAAAACTGGTCCGACGTCTTATACTCATCAAGCATGGTTCTTGCCATCTCAATAATAGTTCTATTCTTCCTTTCAGCCACCCCGTTTTGTTGAGGGGAGTAGGGGGCTGAAAACTCATGCTTGATGCCTTCTTCATCCAGGTATTCTTCCACTTGAGTGTTCTTAAACTCGGTGCTGTTATCGCTCCTTATGTTCTTGATTTTTAAGGAGAACTCGTTTTGAGCTCTTCGCAAGAATTTCTTGAGCACACTTTGAGTTTCACCTTTGTCATGCAAAAAGAACACCCAAGTGAAATGAGAATAATCATCTACAACAACAAGACCATATTTGTTACCACCGATGCTTATGCAGGTGATTGGACCGAAGAGGTCCATGTGAAGTAGATCTAAAGGTCTTGTAGTCGTCATGACATTTTTGGATGGATGTTGAGCTCCAACTTGCTTTCCGGCTTAACAAGCACTACATGGCTTGTCCTTATCAAAAACAACATTTTTCAAGCCTCGAATGTGTTCTCCCTTGAGAAGTTTTTGCAAGTTCCTCATCCCAACATGGGCTAGCCGTCTATGCCAAAGCCATCCCATGTTGGTCTTCGCAGTTAAGCACGTGTCAAGTTGAGATTTATCCGTGGTGAAATCCACAAGATAAAAATTTCCCTTGAGCACGCCCCTAAAAGCAATTGAGTCATTGCTTCTTCTCATCCTCGTTAGTGAAAATACAATTATAACCTTTATCACATAGTTGGAATATGAATAGAAGGTTATAATCAAGGGAAACAACATGCAAAACATTTGAAAGAGTATGTTGGGGAGAGATAACAATTTTACCAGTGCTAAAGATTTTCCCTTGGCTGCTGTCCCCAAATTTCCTTCACTTGGATCTTCGTTTTTCTCATATTCCACAAACATCCTTCTCTCTCCGGTCATATGGTTTGTGCATCCACTGTCGAGCACCCATTTTGATCCACCGGAGGAGTATGCCTACAAAATAGAGTTATGCCTTACCTTTTGATACCCAAACGGAGTTGGGTCCTTTCAGGTTAGTCAAGAGGCACTTGGGCACCCACACACAAGGTTTTGTACTCTTGCGGAGTGGCCCAACATACCTAGCATAGATCTTTCCAAATTTGTTTCTCAATAAAACATATGAAGCATCAAAGTCATGGAACAAAGGATGAGGTTCATTTTTAGGCATGTTAGATGAGTTTGCAACATTCTTTACATTTTCTTTGTTGGATGAACACTCCTTGACAAATACAATCGAGTCTATCCCATTCTTGGGAGTTTTAGCATGTTGCTTCCACTCCCGAGAGTAGCCAAGACCATCCTTTGACATGTGGAGGTCTTACATTGGTATATGCACTTCGTGCATATGCCAATTTTTCCTTGTCAAAGATCCCACCTTTCGGTGATTGCTTTTTTTGTGCCAACTTGAGTTCATCTTTGAGTTTTAGGATTAAGTTTGAGCACTTGCAAGTTTGAGTTACTTCGGAAGATTACTTTGAGGAGGGTGGAATCATAGAGGAAGAAGGTGCATTGATCTTGAGAGACTCAACTTGTGTTTCAAGGATCTTGTTGACTTTTGTCAAGTTAACAATTTCATCCTTGAGCACAATAGTTGTGTCCTCAAGATTTGAGCAAGTTTCCTTGCTCAAAGCGAGTTCACGCTCAAGTGCCTTGCTTCTTTCCCTTTCAACCTCAAGGAGCTCTTCAAGCTCATGACATCTCTCCTTTTCAAGGATGAGTATGTCTTCTTGACGATTGATGAGTTCATCCTTCTCAAAGATTTCTTCCGACAACAATCTCATCTTTTCCAAGGTGCCTCTACTTAGATCCTTAAGCATGGATTCATTTTCACTACTATCAAAGCTATCAAGTGAAGAAGTAGAAGAGGATGGTTTAGATTTAACCTTTCTTCTTCCCTCCTTAGCCATGAGACATGTAGACTTGAAGTCTTCAAGGTTTGGGAAGAGCTTGCTCCTTCCAATGGAAAGTGTTGCCACTTTCTCTTCATCCTCGGAGGATGAGTCTTTGTTTGAGTCCCATTCCTTCCCAAGGCGAGCATGTCATGATGACTTCTTCTTCTTGAAGAATTTCTTCTCTTGGGACTTGCCATCTCTCTTCTTCTTACTCTCTTCATATGGGCAATCCATAACGAAGTGTCCATATTCACCACAGTTGTAGCATGCTCTTTTTGTCTTGGGCTTGGATGTTTCCTTGTTCTTGTTCTCATAATGGTTGCTCCCCTTCCATCTTCTCATCATCCTCTTGAATTTGTTGATGAAGAGTGCCTCTTCTTCATCGGTGTCGAGACCCTCATCATCATTTGCTTCGAAGTCTTGTGATGTGGATGTTGCTTTGAAAGCAACATCTTTCTTCTTTGAGGAAGCGAGCCTTTGGAGGTTGCTGTAGAACATGGCTTCCTTCTCCATCATCTCGTTGTTGATGATTCTTCCAAGCACTTCCTCCGGGGTCATTTGAGCATATCTCGGGCTCTCACGGATCAAGGAGCAAAGAGCAATGTTTCGAGGCATGAATGCCCGAAGCATCCTCTTCGCCACCTCATGATCCGTCCACCGGGTGCATCCATAAGATCGGATCTTATTGACGAGGACCTTGAGACGGTTGTACATGTCTTGAGGGGACTCACCATCCATGATGGTGAACCTCCTAAGCTCTCCTTCAATCATCTCGATCTTGGCCTCCGTAATGACTCGGTTGCCTTCATGCGCCGTCTTGAGTGTGTCCCATATGTCTTTGGCTACCTCCAATCCATCGACTCGATTGAACTCTTCTCGAGTCAAGGATGAGGTGATGACCCCTACTGCTTGAGCATTGCGATGAAGTAGGATGGCTTGCTCCGGGGTAACATCTTATTCATTTCTTGGAAGATGGACACCTGTTAAGACAATTTGCCACAAGCTAGGGTTTAAGGATATTAGATGCATCTTCATATTATGCTTCCACATTGAGTAATCATTTCCATCGAATTGAGGAGGTTTGCCAAGAGGAATAGATAAGTAATTATAGTTAGAAGTTAATTGTTCATAGTTGAAAGGATATTGGGAGTAGTCCGGTTGACCACTCCTTTCTTGATCCTTTGGCTTCATGTTCTCTTTACTTGAGTGACCTGGCTTCTCGCGAAGTCGTGCCTTGAGCTGGTGAACTTCTTCATCGTCACTTGAGTGGTCTTTCAGCACATCAGTGTCCTTTTTCTTGTCATATGTGTTTTCGCCTTGCGACGTCAGTGGAATCTTGTATCCCTCAGCTCCGGCCATCTTCTCTCTAAGTGGTTAGACTCTTGATGGAGAGACCTGCTGTGATACCAATTGAAATTGCCTAGAGGGGTGGTGAATTGGCTAAAATACCTGAAATGACTTAATTAAACAAGATTAGACCACAAGGGCCGGACTAGTCTTGCACAGGGGCGGACTAGTTCAGTCACCTTGTTGAAAAGCCTAAAAGGGGCCGCACTAGTCTGGCTCAGGGGCGGACTAATCTGGTCAAACTGTTGGAAAGACCTAAAACTTGATTTTTATGGTTTTTTTCTTCAGATTTTAGTTTAACTAAGTGTGGATAAACCAACTAGAAATCCTATACGACAAGTGTGATAGAATATTGAAATAGATTGTAAGATTGTAATGATGTATACTTTAATAGCGAAATAATCAAAGTAAACCCTAAGCAATCTTGACGTTCAAAGAAATGTAAATGCAAGAGAGACGCCAAGAAATTTTTCCTGAGGTTCGATTCCACTCAGGAATCTACGTCCTCGTTGAGGAGTCCACAAAGGACCGGTTCTAACAACCCTTTCCTCACCAAGTCGCCACTAAGGCCAACCCGGTTCTTCACTATCTCAGGGGTGAACTTAGAAAGTTTTGGGGCTGCTCACAATCCGAGGCTCTCACTTGATCACTTCCATAAACTTCACATATCTCACAAGCCACAGATCACACCAAGTGCACGAGATCACTCCAAGAGCCTAAACATGAAGTTCTTCCTTCTCCTCTTCTCATACACCTAAATTCACTCAAGATTTTATTCAAGAAGGTGAGTAGGCAATGGAGAAGGCTTGGAGAGGCTCCAGGAAGGCTGTGGCGGCGCTAGGGTTCCAGTGGTTTTTAAATGAAGTTGGGGCATCTCCTTTTATAGAAGTTCCGAAGCCAACCGTTGCCACCTACCAAAAGTCCGGACTAGTCCGCCTTACAATGGACTAGTCCGATCTCACATAGGAACTCTTTGTCCGGGTGAGAACGGACAAGTCTGGAGGACCTGGACTAGTCCGGCCACTCAGGCAGACAAGTCTGGTCCACCAAGACTTAGCCGTGGGTGTGACGCCCCTGTTCTGAGAGGAAACCTCTCGGAACCGGGACTGATGTGTATGTGTGCCAAGGATGTTCATCACACATACACATATAATCCACGAACTGAATTCAGATATATATAACCACAAATAACAGGGTTTATTACAATGTCTCATGAGTCTCAGACTCATTCTAGCAGCGGAAGTCTTATGTTAGCAGCGGAAGTCTTATTCTAACAGCGGAAGTCTTTATTCTAGCAGCGGAAGTCTTCAAAACTAATGCGGAAGCAACTAAGCAGCAGCAGCGGCTCCATCTCTACTCCACAGGCAAGGTTGAGGATAGTTCATACGCCTAATACTCCACGTGGTCTTCATAGTACTCCTCTCCTGTTGCTGATGATGAAGTAATAATGCAAGTTTGGGTACATGATGTACTCAGCAAGTGCGGGAAAATTTGATATGTAGCTCACAACAAGGTAGGTATAAAAAGGCTCATTGCATAAAAGCAAAGTTTATTTCACAAACCACGATAAAAACAAAAACTTAGCTTTAAGTGAATGTAATCCGAACATGTATTTAAACATTAACATACCTCCATCATGATTCATCCCCTTCCATGTCTCAACCAGACATTAATCTTTCTCAACTTTGCTCATGAATACCATCTCGTATTCACTACCATCTCATATTCAATTCCGCCTCATTCCGAGACCAAATCTCGTTGCCATGACTCAACAGTCATGCAACCAATCTCATTACCCGGACTCAACAGTCCCAAAAACCGAATCCTAAGACCAAACCATAACCAACCAAATACTATCCCAATAACCATCCCATCTAATCATGGAAGTTGGCTAGGCGCTCGTGACCATAAGCTCGGCTATCATGATAGTTTTAGACTATGCAGAGTTTGCACCACTTTACCCACAAGTTTGTGATTTTGTCACCCATCGGCGACTGCAGAACCTCCATTATACCAGTACACAACCGTCAGTGTATGGCCAAGAGATCACAAAATAGCCTTTACAAAGGGGCTACTAGATGTATGGACTCACTAAGGTTTCACCAGCAGGCTAGAATCTCCAATTCTCCCACCCACGGGCCCCCTCTTGTGCCATGCAGTTCCCAGGGCAGTCCTCACTCGACTCCCATTCCCCGCACCTTCCATGGTCCATAACAATCTAGCAACTTACCTAATTACTCAGCTAAGCCGCACCCATACTTGGCCTTGTGGTGGCACTGTTATCCTGGCATGTGCTCGCATGAACCGGTCCTTAGATCTACGGCAAGTAACCACCATCTCATTCTACCTCTTCCACAAAACCAGGCTTGCCTAGATCTCCCTCCGATTCATGTTCATTAACAATGTCCGTTTCTCATTATTCATATGAGTGCAGTTAGCTAGACACATCTATCTCGCTTCCCGTATCCCATGGACTCAGTGAAGCATAAAAGCTAAAACCATACCCGACTCATTAACTTTCCCGGTGACAAGGGTGGCTAACAAAAACTAATAAACTCCTATGAAAGGGTTTCCCATCATATTGACTCAAGCACACACACCTTTTCACAAACAAAATAGTTTTCCAAAACATGGGATCAATATGGTCAAGGGGCACTTGCCTTGTTCTTACGATTCTTGTTGCTCAAATTATTGCTGTTGTAGTCCGTTGTAGGTAGCTCTCTGAGCTTGTCCTTCTATACGCGATCAAACACATACAAGGTTCACAACAATCAATTATCATGCACAAACTTTAACCAAGATGCGATGATGCATATGCATGCTAATCCTATGGTGCAGTTTAGTTTGTACGTTTTGTTGCATGTTTTAATAGCTTTGCATGGGGTTTTACGACGAACAGAGGTGTAGAGATCAAATGTGTACATGGTGATGATCTCGTCACAAGATCTAGATCAAACCGATCAACATGTGATCTGTCCACGAAAAAGCTTCTGTTCGAAGGGATCGAAGAACCGATGCAAAGAAAAACACGATGATGTCGTAAGGTGGTATTGGAAACCTACCTTACTTCCTTCGGGTCCTCCTTCTAGCAAAAACAGATCGTCGGCTCTCCTCCGGCGATGACGATCGTGTCCGGGCTCGTCGGCGGTCTCTCCGGTGGTCAACTCCAGCGAAGGGGTTTAGCTCGGCGAGTTTGGGGCTAGGGCTTCTAAGTTGTCGGCTTAGAAAAGATGTTACGACCAAGGGGTTGTTTCGGGTTCTATTTATAATCAGGAAGAGAAGAGTCCTAATCTGATCGAAATTCAAATAAGAGTCCTATTCAAATTGCTTTTGAATCTTAACAACTTATCTTTAATTGATTTGATTGCAGTATTCAACATACAAGAGTTCATGTCCGTTTCCTCAGTAACGGGTACTTACGTACAGAGGAAAACTGCTTCAGAATCGCGTCCTTCCGTAGGGATAAGCTCCGGAGGCTCCACGTGTCCAGCAGAGGCCTGGGCTTCCCTTTTCCGTAGAGGCGAGCTCTGGTTGTGCCGCGTGTCAGGCGGGCGAGACCTCCCTCTTACTCAGAGGTGAGCTTCGTGTGCGCCTCGCGTCCTGGCGGGCGGGACCTCCCTCTCCCTCAGAGGCGAGCTCCTCGTGCGCCACGTGTCTGGTGGGTCGGGACCTCCCCTCTCAACAGAGGCGAGCTTTGCGAACGCCACGTGTCAGTTCCGGACCTCCCCTCTCTTCGGAGGTGAGCTCCGGTAGTGCCACATGTCCTTTCTGGACCCCCTCTCTTCGGAGCTGAGCTCCGAGAATGCCACGTGTCCTAGCAGCGTCGGGCTTCCTTTCTTCTCGGAGGCGAGCTCCAAGGTCGACACGTGTCCATCAGCGTCGGACCTTCCGGAGGTAAGCTCCGGAGGTGACACGTGTCCAGTAGTGTCAGACCTCACGGAGGTGAGCTCCGAGGGTGACACGTGTCCAGTAGGACCAGACCTCTCGGAGGTGTCGGAGATGTGCTCCGAGAGCAACACGTGTCCGACGGGGCCGGACCTCTCGGAGGTTAGCTCCAAGAGCAACACGTATCCCGCGCAGATGGTCCTCTCTTTCCGTAGTGACTAGCTCCGGTGATGACACGTGTCATGCGGGACTGGCCTCGCTCCTTCTGCAGAGGCTAGCTCCTGGGCAACAGGTATCCCATGGGGTCGGACCTCGCCCCTTCCGTAGAGACGAGCCCCGAGCCTGCCACATAGCAAGTTTGGCGGCGGACCCCTCCCCTTTTGCAGGGATGAGCTCCGAAGGCGCCACGTGGCCAGCGGGCCGCGGGAATTATCTTCGACGCTCTCTGTGGATTGGATTTGGCTCTTTTTAGCTATCTTTTTTATTCCTTTTCTGTTTCAACTTCTTTAAAAATGTTTTTCTACATATAAAGAATTCATGTAGAAACCGAAATTGAGGGTGTCACAGTGGGAGCTCTCATCTCGCAACCATGCGGACTAGTCCGCCTCAGAACAGACTAGCCCGAACTCACTCAGGGACTCTTTGTCCGTGTGAAACTGGACAAGTCTGGCTAGCCCGGACTAGTCCGGCCCCTAAGGCGGACAAGTATGGTCTACCAGGACTTAGTCCCAAAACACTCTTTTCAACAGAGAAACGGACTAATCCGTCCCAAAACGGACAAGTCCAAACTCAGTAAGGAACTCTTAGTCCTCCCCAAAACGGACTAAGTCGTGGGGCTTCCGGACTAGTCCGGCCTCTGGCCCGGACAAGTCCGTCCTGTCTAACTTTACCTCTCTACCACTCTCCACTAAGGATTTGACACTTCTAATGCTTTGAGCTCTCTTCTATGATATCAATGCACTTGACACACACACTCTCACTTTTACACGGCTAGCCTACTAAAGACTCAAGTGAAACCCTAATTTCTACTCTTCGAGTCTTCGACGCCGTTCTTCATCTTTTTCCTTTTTGAGAGTTTAGGTGTCCGCCTTGGAAATGTCTTGTGCTTATGATCATCTCAGCTCATTAGTTTCTTAATTTGTCATCATCAATCATGCAAAACCCACGGAGATACCTAGATGCACTTACAGTGGCGCCACCAGGGAGCAAGACACACGGGGTTATGGATTTACCGCTCACAGCCACAATTCGATCCGGAGCCACAAACAATCCTGATGCGTGGGCCCGGTGAGGTTATCTTCTACCTCGCGCCTGTTCCCACGCGCCCGCCCTCGCCGGAGCGCGTCGGCAATCGGTCTCCCTCCATCTCTCGCACCAAAATTGGTCGCTAGCTCCTAAACCAACACGATGAACACGCTGGAGCAGTTGCCCCGGGCCGGCAACGTCTCTAACCTAGCTCGCGACGGTGCGGCAGCTCGGTTCTACTTCCGCGGCGTCGGCCCGACTCTCTAGCTCCTCAAAACACTCTGTTTTCAAGCTCTAGAGCACCGGTGGATCATGTAGAAGCCCTACAATGCAAACTTTATTGGGGATGGCTCTAAAGTGAGCTCTCACCATGCGCCCGATGGTGTAACCATGGTTACCCGTCGGAAGAGCTTGAAATGGGCCGATTACATGCAGTTTCACGCTAGGGTTGCGAAGAGGAATCACTCATTACCTAGTCTAGTTCGTGTGTGCATGATTTGGTGAACCATAAATGAATATCAATGGGGAATTTCATGGTTTCTTACCCGATACTCGGTTTGCACCGACCAGAGGAACAACGGGAAATTGTCCGGTGATGATCAACGGTTCGGGCTGAGGTTCGGGGAGGAGCAGCGTGATGGTCCAGTGCATCTCTGAGTGCTCCTGCTCGGGCGTGAAAGGTTCCCAGTAGCGCTGTCCATGTGAGCACTGAACTGCAGTGGAGTTCGGTCGCCGTGAAAACAGGTCGCCCTAGGGTTGTGCACACCGGAACTTGAGCGAATTCGCGCCGAGGATGTCGAGGGAGGAACCACAGTGCTGTTTTGCTGTTGAGAGGGCCCTGTTCGCAAGGAAAAGGTTTGGCTCCCGATCAACCGAAAGTGGCAGCGGTGGTGGTGCTCTGTTCTTGCGCGAGTATGAGACAAAGCTCGGTAAAACTGGCCGGCAACTGAAGTGGAGCATTTCGTATGTGCTACTTAGGTGTTACAGTGTGAGAGATTGATGAGTCAGGGGCCTGCACGTCGATGTCTCAAAGGCCAGCGCCATGGCTCTCGGTTGCTTCGACTGCAAACCGTGCAAACCGACTGAATTTGGGATATTTAGGGTGTAGCTGACCAATGGGCCCCACACTCCCTCTTATCCTCTTGAATTCTCTCAAACTTGGCAAACGACCAAATTAAATTGTGTGGAGCTTAAGTCTGAAATCCATTTGGATAATTGACCATGTTTCATCCAAATTCAAATATGAATTTGAATTCCAATGCAATTCACAATCCTTTTTGAAATGAATAGCAAAGCATTTCCAAATTCCCTCAAACTTTGCATTCCCCCTAATTTGGACCTGAGGAATTCAAATATGAAATCTGATTTTTAAATTAGCTGCTGCAAATTGGATCTTTAACACAACAGTTTGCATTTCTTTTGTGCTACTCTCATTTGAAATTTGAGTTGAACAAATTGAGTTCAAAAGCTGAATTTAAACTTCCTCTTACACATGAGAATTTCGCCCATGATGTGTAATTCAACCGTGGCTTAAAACCGTTCAAATGACTGTGGGAGTTCGTTTGGTTGGACACTCAAGTACGTCATCACATGTAGAAAGTTTTAATAAATCCCAATTTTCATAACTTGAACCCAAATGGCATTCAACCTTCATGTTATTTCATTTACATTTTTGGGACCTTTACATCATGCCAACGTCTAGAATTCTGCCTGATCTTCTTTTTATGAGTTTGATAAGTATCTTGTTGCTAGACTCAGCTTGTCCGTTAGTTTGATCATAACTGGGAGAAGAATTCAACAACTTTATCCTAAAAGACTCGGCGAACTCCCTGAATTGTGAGGATATGAAGGCTCCTCCTTGATCTGTGGTTAAGGTTTGTGGAATTCCGAATCTATGAATAATACGCTCAAGAACAAAACTGGTTACCTCTTTGTACGTGTTGTTCTTGAGTGGCACAACTTTCGTCCATTTGGTGAAGTAGTCCGTGACAACTAAAACAAACTTATGTTCTTTGATGATGCTGGATGGATCTCCCCAATGAAGTCTAAACCCCATCCTCGAAAGGGCCAAGGCTTCACAATGGGGTGAAGCATGCTTGCCGGTGCTTGTTGGATATTTCTAAACCTTTGACAAGCTTCACATCCTCTATAATACTTGAAACAATCTTCCTGCATAGTCGGCCAATAGAAACCAACTCTCTTGAGCATCCATCTCATATTATGAGTCGACTGATGCGTGCCACAAAGACCATCGTGCACCTCTCCCATGGCATCCTTTGCTTGTTCTTTGTCCAAACACTTCAACAAGAGCTCGTCCAAAGTTTGGCGATATAACTCGTCGTTTATCAAGATGTATCTCAGCGCTTGACGCCAAACCTTCCTGTCTTTGCAAGTGCTTGGATCTTTGATATATTCTATGATTGTCGGCCTCTAATCTTGTACATTTAACACATCAAAATTAGCCGAATTGTTGTGCCTTATCACGTCTTCATTACTTTTGGACAATGTCAGCCTTGTGTTTACGTGAAATCTTCCTCTTTTCACCTCATATCCTGAAGCTTGTTGTGCCAAGTCATTTGCCTTCCGGTTTTCTTCCCTTGTTATAAGTTTGGCACGAAAAGTATCCAAGTTTTTTATGATATCTAAACATTTTTCATGATAATCATTCAAGATACCATAATTACATTAGCTTTCTCCATTGACCTGCTTGATGCCAAGCTCGGGATATCCATAAACTTCAATGTTCTTGATCCCCATGCCGATCAAATGTTCCAAGCCATTCATCAGGGCCTCGTACTCGGCTTGGTTGTTGATGCATACGAAATTTATCTGAATAGAGAACTCATAGACCTCATCGGTGGGTGAAATCAATACATATCCAACTCCTTGACCTTTGTTGCAAACCAATCCATCAAAAAGTAGTCTCCAAGGACGACCTGTACATCGTGTTCCATGATGAAATCTTCCATGACCTAGCCATTCATGCTCCGGAGAGGCTCGAACACCAGATCATACTCCACCAATGAGTACACCCATTTACCTATCCTTCCACTCAAAATTGGTTGTTGCAACATGTGCTTGATGATGTCATGTTGACATGTCACGAAGCACGTATTGGGAAGGAGATAGTGCCAAAGCTTTTGACATGAAAAATACAAAGACAAACAAAGTTTATGCACAAATGTGTACCTGGTTTTGGCATCTAAGAGTCTTCTGCACAAGCCACGTGATGTTCTTTACCTTGGCTTTCTTGAGTTAAAACAGCCCCAATAACTTGGCTTTGTGCATCTATGTAGAGTCAGAACGACTTCCTCATCTGCCGTGCACACAAGACCGGTGGCTTCATCAAGTATTCTTTGATCTTTTCAAAAGCCTCCTTCTGTTCTGCCACCCAAGTAAACTCATGCTTGTGTTTGAGCTTCAAGAGTGGCATGAAGGTTACAATCTTCCCAACCAAGTTAGCAATGAACCTTCTAAGGTAATTGACTTTTACCAACAACCTTTGCATGTCTTTCTTGCATGGAGGCTGCCCTATCCTCTTGATGGCTTCAACTTTCTTAGGGTCAATCTCTATGCCGTGTTCATGCATGATAAAACCCAGAAAGTGTCCAACCGACACACCAAATGCAAATTTGAGAGGGTTCATCTTAACACCATACTTCCTCATCCTCTCATAATACATCCTTAAGTCGGTCATATCGTCCTGAAATTCGACCGATTTCACCACGAGTTCATCAATGTATACCTCAAGAATGACCCCCAACATGTCGTGGAAGATCAGGTTCATGGCTCTTTGATATCTTGCCCCAGTGTTCTTCAACCCAAAGGTTATGACAACCCACTCAAATAAACCAACAAACCCGGGGCCAGAAAATGTTGTCTTCAATGTATCTTCTTTGGCCATGAAGATCTGATTATATCCAGCATTACCGTCCAAGAAACTGATCACTTTATGCCCTAAAGCATTGTTGATTCACGCCTTGGCGATAGGCATTGGATACTCATCCTTCGATGTTGCTCGGTTTTAAGTCCCGAACGTCTATATTGGACACCCACGCGGCATAACTACAGGGCCAAATGAAGTTACCTTAAAGTAGACGATTCACTTCTTCCTTGATCTTGCCATGGATAGTCAGGTTGAATCGCCTAAATGGTTGCTTGTGAGGCCTGAACCTGGCTTGATCGGCAGCTTGTGTTCCACTAGTTCTCGGCTAAGAACTGGCATCTCGGTGTATTCCCATGCAAAGCAATACCTATACTCGTTAAGTAAACGACTTACCTCTTGCTTCTGAGAATGCTCCAAGTTTTTTGTTGATGAAAGTTGGTCGGTGTGCTAATCCATCCCCTAGCCTGATCTACTCTAGTTCATCCACTGAGGAAAACCCATGCTCGAGCTTTCCTAAATCGTTGAAGTCTTCCACTAACTCGCCCATATCGTTTCTATCTAAACGATATTGCTCGTTTACCTCTGATATTCAAGTTAAATGACCTAGTTTACCTTGCATTTTCAAGTTACATTACTGAGTCGAGTGAAATCAGTCGGATTTACACAAACGGGCACAAACCCGTCTCTTCCTACGCTCACAAAGCCATTGTTGATTAAGTCTTGACCTAAGAGACACCTAATGTTCTCGTGTTGAAGATCAGATGACTCGGCCATTGCTACACAAGCTGAATTATCAACCTCAACCACCTCTATCTCATCGTCAACCCACTGGAACAAACATTGGTGAAGTGTGGACGGTACACAACCATTTGCATGGATCTAATCTCACTCAAGAAGCAAATTGTACCGACTCCTCACGTTGACGACGAAGAATGTTGTGGGGAGTGTCTTGCTTCCAACCGCGAGTTCCACAGATAATATCCCTTTAGCTTCGGTTGGATCTCCAGTGAAACCACTCAAGGACGTGTTGGTCTTGATGAGGTTGCTCGCTCAGTATCCAAGCTTCTCAAACATGAATATTGGCATGATGTTAACGCGTGCTCCATCATCTACCAACATTCTTCCTACTGGTGTTCCATTGACATGTCCTCGGATGTACAATGATTTCATGTGTTGGCCGAGCTGTTCTGTTTTCTCAAAAACCACATTTTTAGCTTCTTGATCGAGCTCAGCCACCTCAACATCCGGAAGACAAAACTCAGAAGGCAAATGGAACACTATGTTTATGTCGACTTGGTTCTCATCCTTACCCATGGGGTTTTCTTCGTTTCTCATCATCTTCAGCTTCTTCCGTGGCAATTCTCATCTCTTTCCAAGTCTTCTTGGTAATCATTGGTCGTTCTTGGTTGAACCAATGATCCCTCTGCTCTTCCTTTCCCTTCTCAACAAGTTACATTGCTCTCAACCTTTGCACACCTCTCTTTTGTGTTTTGTTGAGCCCTATGGGACATCATTGGGGTCCTGGCTTTGTTCCTAGAGCCACTATCTTGATTTGATCTTGCTTTACCCCCTTATGGCTTTATGTCCCATCTGCTGAGGCGCTGTGGAGCTGCCTTGGGCCGGCCGATCGATATCTTGGCTTGTGCATGTACAAACGGCCTTCGTAATTTGTGTTTGGGAGCTGGTGTGATACCTGGACCAACAGTGGTCCTCCCTTCTGAAGATATCAGCCGAGAACATTTTCTAGAGAACCTTAGGTTGATGTTGAGTTTCTCGGCTTTGCTCGGACCAGTGCTAGAACAGTCATTCCCCAATTGTTTGCCCATACTTTGTTTCATAGACTGGCCTTCACCTCCCGAGCTGCTAGAGGCCAGTTTATCTTGTATCACACAAGGTACTAATCCGATCATCAACACTTGTCGACCCGAGCTCGTGTTGTCTTCGGTCCGAGCCTTCCCGTCGTGTAACTGAGATGTCATCAGGAACCCAACGTTTTCTGCAAGTTTTGCTTTGGTTTCCAGGATACACCGCTGGTTCCTAGCCTTCCTGGGTGATGCTCCCACGCCCGAGGTTCCCGAGTCGCTAGGGGAGGTGTTTTACCTCGAAAACTCACCGGTTTCTTGAGGTACTGCTTGTCTTCGGGCCGTGCCCCTCGAGCCTCTCGGGAAGTCAATTTACCTCGGAAAATCATCAGATTTCAAAGGTAACGAGGCATCCTGGACCCAGTTTTCCCGAGAGTGCTCCCAAGGATGGTGTTGGTGAAGATCTTTGACCCGTCACACTTGCACTCCTTCATCCTGTGGAAGACATTTCCTGCTTGTTTCTTCCTGATGTATTTGGTAATCAAATACTCGGAGGTCGGCTTGAATTTAGTTGTCTTCCTTGGTTCATTGAGCCTCCATTTGCCGACCTCGGGGTTTCGAGTCTTGATCATTTTCTTTTGTAGGTCATCGAACACGATCACGTTCTTCCCTTTAGTTGTTGATGCTTGATCGGTCTTCATGAGGATCTTCTTCCCTTCTAGGCTCACCATGTTGACAGGGAAGGATCCGTATCCAACTTCATGGGTTGTCCATCACCTAGAGTCAACCGGCCATCATTCAAAGCCGATTGCACGTGTCAATGAAAGAAGTTGCACTCTTTAGTTGAATGAGAGAAGGAGTCATGCCACTTATAATACTTTTGTTGGCCACCTGTTCGGGCGAAGGGATAACATGTCAAATTGATCACATTGATTTGTAGGAGCACATCAAAAAGCTTGTCACACTTTGTTACATCGAAGGTGAACTTCATCTCCTCCTGCTTTCCGGGGTTGGGCTTCAAGCAAGTGCAAGCCAGAGGCTTGTTCTTGTGGTTTTCAACCCATTCGACCACTCATACTTCCATCTCTTCATCGCTGGCTAAATCCTGTCCAAGTTGGTTGGCGTTGCCTCTCCCGGTCCCTGTGGTTCATCTCCTTGAACCGGCCGTGTGCCTTAGCCTCTTTGGCTCGGTTCTCGTGTGCCACAGCGCATTGCACTACCTGGTTGACGTCCCCAAACTCGACGCCGTCCATCTTCTCCTCGAGATAACGTAACAGCCCTGCAAACACTAGATCGGCCAAATCTTTTTCCCCTATGGTCAAGCTAAAACATGTGTTTTGTGTTTCCCTAAACCGTTTGATATATTCAGTCACAAGTTCATATGTATCTGCCTCACCGCGGTTAGATGGAACAATCTTAGCTCTACCTCGCCGGTGAAGAAGTACTCATGGAACTTTTGGTATAGACACTACCAAGTTAGGACAAAATTTGGGTGATAACAATGTAAACTTGCTAAAGGTCGTGCCGGTTAGGGACAAGGGGAACAATCTGATCCGGTGGACATCCATGATTCCCACATCGTTGCACTAGATCAAGAATTGGCCAACATGTTCTTGAGTTGTTTTAGAGTCCTTCCCACTAAACTTAGTGAAATCCGGCACCATAAAGCCTCTGGGATACGGGAAATTGTCATAGTGGTTGGGGTAAGGTTTTTGGTAGTTCTTGATGGTTGTTCTCATTGTCACCTCGAGTTCTCTAAGCGTTCTAGTCGCTTGTTATTTGAGTTCTTCGTGTGGTGCTTGGTTTTGTTTTATGGGAGGCTCAAGCAAGTTGCACGGTGCAACTTGTGGGGGTATTGCAAGGAAGTACAGGTCAGGTACCGTCCCAAGCGGTACACCATTCCATGTGGGTGGAATGGCAGGTCCATATGCCACCGTTGTAGTATGTCTGCTGCACATTCGTGCTAGGTTGCCTGGCTTGCGTGTACATAGATGGCATGCAAGGTGGTGGAGCACTAGCTGAGTTCCCTGCTGCACTGCTTGAGTTATTTTGTACATGTTTGCCTACTGCCTCATCTTGCCTTTGCTGCACGGTAGATCGGATATGCCGGTGAAGGTTTCGATCTATCATGTTTCCTACGTCGGTTTTGAATGTGTCGAACGAATTCTCAAGACTATCAACTACCGACGATGTCATCTACTCTAGAGCGGTGCTATACTTTGAAGTGACCGATACATCTACGAGTTGCATGAGTTCTTCGAGTGATATCGGTGGATTTTCCTTGCGAACGGTTGCTTCACGCGTGTCGACCTTCTAGACGATGCCTCCTCGCGATTTGTGGAAGCACGCAAGCTTGGCTTGAAGTCACGCCATTGTTTCCTCCTGGATTTCTCGCTCAACCTCCTTCTGAATGTGTTTGCTTTACTCATGCAAAATATTGTCGAGCTAGACGTCGATGACGTTGCTCGCGTTGACGGTTTTGTTTGGCCTTCCTCCTTGACGCGTAGGACATGCCTTTTCTAGATGTGATTGGTATAAAGGTGTTCTGATCACGTTGTAGATCGTTTGGTTGATGTGAATGGCGTCTCTCCGCAGCGGAGTCGCCAATTCTTTTCTTGGAACAGAGGGTTCAGTAGCGTGGAGTCGCCAGCAGGTGGTCTAGGCCACCTACACTTTGAGAAAACAAGGCGTTAGCTCACCGAAACTAAGATAGGTTATTGTTGATCAAGAACGTGGTACGTCTCACTTACCTGGAGAGACTCGGATGCTTTCCTCGGCAAAGCAACAAAGAGACTATAATCTAAGCTATAATCTATGAAAACGAAAGAAGAACAAAAAGATGAACGAAAAGTTAATTATATTGATATTAGCTTAGCTACATATTTCAAAAAATGGCTGCCTTTATATAGACTCTGATTACAACAAAAAGGATTTGATCTTCTAAGTTTAAATTAAACTAATCTAATATCTAGGATTCAATCTTATCTAAGTGCACGGATGAATGTCGTGCTAGACCTTCTAGAACACTTGACACAATAACTTCTAATTTCTAAACAGTTTTGAACTCTACTGAGAACACCTAGGTCTCTTCGGCATTTTATCTTGCATTTTAGCCAGTTTATCTTGCAGTTGCAAGGTAATTTGATCTTCTCGCGTCGAGTTCCCACCGGGACGCTTGTATCTTGAGTTTTTGAGGTAAAAACAGGCTTCCCACATGTATTTTCTCCCGTCTTGAGTAGTTCCTTACCGAAGCCTTCTGCACCTTGAATTCTCGAGATAAAAGACCCTTTGCACCTCTTTTTTTGGCTTTGCGACCAGCGAAACTCAACCATTTTTTACCTCCATTATACACTAGGTGAACTTCCCAACATCTCCGACAAATTATTACCAAGTACAACCATACTGCCATCGCAAACCACCATCCTCACCCGACCCCAATGCTAATCATGAAAGAGCTACTAGGCCGCTCTTAACCGTGAGCACGACTGTCTAGACAGTTTATAACTCTGCAGAGTTTGTACCACTTTACTCACTAGTCATGATTCCATCGCCCGTCGGCGACTAAAAAAACTCCATCACGTCGTTTCGCACCTTGTTTGGTGTGTGGCCAGGAGTTCACGATAAGGCCTTTACATTTCAATAATAAAATCCGTGCACACCGCTAAGGTTTCACTGCTAACGGCATTCTGGAGTCCATTTTACCTTCACCGCAAAAGTCCCCTCTTGCGCCAAAACAACATCTCTATGTTGTACACATGGAAAGATAATAACAACTTAATTGGCCAAACTGTTCCATACCAGCCTTGTCATGGCACGGTGTAGGATAAATCACAAGTCTCACGAGACGGTCCTTAGAATCTACGAAGACACTAACCACCAAACCGAGTCTCGTGGACACGGCACCAACCAAAAACCCACCAGCCTGCTAGATTCCTATCAACTACATATAACCATCACATGTGTAGGGTTACGAAAAGTAATGACTCAATCTCATCCACCCAAATCCAGGCTACAAGGAATACTAAGAAAAAGCTAGTAAACTTTCTATCATGGGATCAAATTAAAGACATGCATGCAAACTAACTAAAATCCTAAATAGAAACAAAGTGGTCAAATGCACTTGCCTCCAGGAATGTGTTGTTGCTCGGTAACGTCAAAGTCTTGGACTTGTAGGTGGGATGTCGGCTCTGGAACTGATTTTATTTATGTCATCACATGTGTAATGAAAATAACGAGAAAGTAATGAGAACAATGGCAAACAACTCAAGTATGGTAAATATATAATCATACAAGCAAACCCCACACATTTACATTATCGCGTGCATATTTATTACTTAACCCTATGTCCAAAATCATTTATAACATGCAAGAATAACTTTTATTATGCATTTTCAGTACTAATTTACAATAATGATCATTTATATGAGTGTGGTATACTGAAACAGTAATTTACAAGGTCTAAAATGTCTTTTTATATCATTTACAGGGGTATACGTGTAAGAACAGAGCTACATGGGTGTTTTTTAATTTTCCAGAATATTCCAGGTGACAAAATATTAAAACATTTATTTATAGGGTTTTATATGCAAAAATAGAGCATCTAGGGTGTTTCCATAAAATCTAGAACTGTTTAGGGTCCTGAAATGTTGTTTCTAATATTTCCAAGGTCTAAACCATCATTTTCAATGATTATCACGGGCTAAAACATTATAACAAAGGATTACAGAGGCCTAATAACCATTTTATAGCAAAATCCATGATTATTACATTGTCTAGGGCCTTTTCTACAAAATCCAGGGCCTATTTGTAAGGATCCAGAACTATCTAGGGGGGTTTTCGCTAAACCTATTGCAGGAATAGGTGGATTCAACGTGGACCGTTGGATTTAAAGACTACGGCGGGATTTTTATGAAATGAACCGATATCCACATTCTAATCTCATCCCTTCATCCGAGATCGGGCGGCGCACGTTCAAACTAGCGAAGGGGTACACCCAATCTAATCGCGTTTGTTGGCGCAAGATCACACGGCCCAAGCTCGTCCGGCCAAACCCGATCCCAGCGACCACTTCACGCGGCGGCGCGCCATGGGCGCAGGCTAAAACCTCGCCGGCGTTCACGGATCTATGTCTTCTATCCGTCCTACTCGAAGCTAGCTACCAGGAAGGGAGGAGAAGCTCGTCCGGAACTCACCTAGGAGGCTTCGATGTCCGGAAAGGCGTCGAAGAGGGCCCGCTACATGGAGAGGCGACAAAGCTCTTCGGTCTTCGTCGAGATCGGCGTTCGGGTATCATTTCCTTGCGTCCTGCGCGTCGACGTCGTGTTCTGGTGCAAGGCAAAGGCATTGGCGTAGTTAGCTCATGGAGAAACCGAAGGGAAATGGGAGAGCATCGGGAAGGGGCGGACAGACTCATCATGGACTGGCGGGGCTGGTGTTTGAGTGGCGATCCGCGTCAAGGAGGACCGGGAAAAGCTTAGCGGCTTCCCTGCGAAGCAGCTCGATGGATTACTTTGTTGGAATGATGAGGAAAGGGGAGGGATCACACGGCGCGGCGGCTCACTGAGAGGGAGGCGGCGTGGCGCGCGACTCTTGTTTCTTTGGTGATTTTGGAAGCAGGGGGAGCAATTAGGGGATGGCGATGCTTCATATCGGCCGCTTCGTGCGAGGCAAGGTGCTGACAGGATCCAAGGCAGTAGGTTACGGGTTTTTTGCGTCGGGGGGGGGGGGGCACGAGGGAAGGCAACGGGAGGAAGCAGCGCGCCATTGACCGGGGGGAGGAGGAAGAAAAGGATCCTATGCGCGAGTTTGACTGGGGAAAAGAATTTGGGCCGCGAGGAAAGGGTGGGTTTTCCAATTTTCAATTTGATTTTCACCTTCAAGTTGCAATTCAAATTCAATTGCGATTTCGAACATGTTTGAAATTTAAATCCCCCCTAACATTTTGCAAGCAAGGTGTTACAGTTCGGAATTGTTCCTTTTTTGACAGTCTCGGAGTGTCTCAGAGAGCTTGCTTATGACGAGACACGAGGTTCAGATCTAATTGAATTTTTTATATAACTCTGACGTTCTCTACTGCATCAGTTTGGGGCGTGCAGATGGAGAACTGCAGGGTTATGCTGCCAAAATTTCATCATGATTAGGATCCCGTGTCTCGTTGTAAACAAGCTCTGTTGGTGACTCTTGGGTGAGTTTAGGACACATCCTTTCTAATATATGTAGATGCATTATAGCTCATGTTGATTTGTCTGCATTTGATTTGTAAGCTCAAATATGTGTGAAGACCGTAGTTGGATGTATACTGGTTGGAACAAGAATGGAACTCACTCAGATGAGTGGGTGACCAAGACTACGGCTTTTGTGGACCTGCTTTTTCGTTGTCAAAGATAAATAAGGTGCGGTGTCCATGTAGAAGATGACAGAATATGAGGTGTTTGGACAAGAAAACGCTTTCAATAGACTTGTGTCGATACGATTTCATGCCACATTATGAGTTGTAGGTCTTCCACGGCGTATCAGCGTCTAAATCCATAGTATAAGAGCAAGAGGATGTTTATAGCATTGGGGTTGATAGGATGGACGAGATGCTTAAATCTATACAACCAGGCTTTAACGAAGATTCTCGTACAACGGAGGTTGAAGCATTCTTTAAGCTTCTCAAAGACTTAGAAAAGGCGCTACATGATCACACAAAAGTGGCCCTTCTTTGTTTCATGACACGACTTATGGCAATTAAATCTAAGTACTTTTTATCAAATAACTGCTACCAATGATCTTATCAAACTGATCAACAATATTCTTCGAATGCCTCATAAAGTGCCTAAAGACATGTACCAGTCAAGAGAAAATGCTTTCTAGTCTCGGTATGAAATATGAGAAGATTGATATGTGTCCAAACAACTGCATGTTTTTTTCGAAAAAGCATGGTAAAGAGAACAAGTTCTTAAAGTGTGGTAAATTGAGGTTTGTCAAAGTTGTTAACAACGATGGTGAGGTGGCACAAAGAGGGTGTGCATGACAACGATCGAGTCATGGTACACCCGTTCGATGGTGAGGCATGGAAGACGCTGGACAACTTCGATGCAGACTTCGCCAGTGATGCGAGAAATGTTCACCTCGGGTTAGTGATAGATGGCTCCTCACTTTTCAGTACAAGCGCCACACCTTACTCATGTTAGCCCGTTTTGCTATTTCGTACAACCTACCATCTGCTCTTTGTATAAAATATGAGTTCATGTTCTTTTGCCTCATTCTACCTGCACCATATCATCCTGGTCCATGCCTGAACATGATGTTGCAACCACTAATCGAAGAGTGGAAATGGTTGTGGACAGAAGTCGAAGCGTATGACTGTTACAAGAAGCAGAAATTCAACCTTCGAGTTGCATACTTGTGGTCGGTCCAATATACAACATGTTTGCTGGCTGTAGCGTTCACGGACATTTGACATGTCCGATATGTGATTCGAACACGGATTATTTTCGTCTTACTCATGGTGGCAAGATCTTCTACTTTGATTATCATAGATGTTGGTTGCCCCAGAGTCACGTGTTTAGGCAACAGAAGAATGCTCTCAAAAAGAACAATATTGTGACGAAGAGACTGCTGAAGCGTTTAAATGGGTAAGAAATTGCTGATGTGTTGGACAAACTTGTGGTACATAAAGATCGTCCGGGATTTTTTATAGGTTACAGAGAGGTACACTATTGGGCTCATAGATATAGAATATGGGACCTACCTTACATCAAGTTGTTGATTTTAATGCACAATATTGATGTCATGCACAAGGAGCGTAACATGTGCAAATACATCATAAGCATGTGCATGGGTATGCTTGGAAGAAAAAAAAAGACAATATAACAGCTCGAAAGGATTTGGTAGAGCTTTGTAATCGTCCAACTCTTGAGCTTTCGGAAAGTGGTGGGAAGGCATGTGCTTCTTTCTGTCTTAAACCTAAATAGAAGAAAAAAGTTTTGAATTGGTTGAAAGGGTTGAAATTCCCCGATGGTTACGCTGCTAGCTTGAGACGATCCGTTAATGCGAGAACGGGAAAACTAAGTGGGTTAAAGATTAATGATTATCACAGTCGGTTGTCCGCCCTTCCGAATCAGCTGACCACCTTTCCGAGTCAGCGGACCACCCTTATGGGTCAGCTGACCACCTTTCCGGGTCGACGGACCACCCTTATGGGTCGCCCGAGGACACGAAGGCATAGAGAAGGCGACGGACTATGTGGCTCCTCCTCCGGTTCCTAGAGACGAAGTGACAATGTTGGCGATAGGTAAGAAGCCCTTACGCAGTAGCTTTAGAAAATTACATAGTGCTAAAACTTTCATGAATAATTGTTCTTACAGCGGATGGGAGGACAGTACCTTTGAGGGTAGAGGACGTCAGAGACAGGTCAACACTGTCTTAGAGAACCTCATGCGTTTGCACTACGCTGGTGAGGTCCCTAGCAGCGGTGACGAGTGTATCTCTACAAAGTCATGGTATGATTACGCTCGTGCTACTGTCTGGACGTACGGGACAACTCAGGGTGCAGTGTGGGCCGACGTATGTTTAATACATTATTTGAATTTTAGTTTTCCAATAACTAAAATGTTTAGTAGCATTTATGTTTCTGTCTTCTTGTAGAGACGATTTCATTTGGCGGATCCAACGGATGTTGAGGACGCGAGAGTCGTCTTCAACAAGAACGTGAGGAAGCTTGTTACGCAAGCGATCTCTTATGCCCGGATTCAATCAACAAACGTCTACTTGAAGAGGCATGAAGGGCAAGATCTAGCGGCGTTTAGAGAGGGCTCCGACACGTATGGAGGAGCAGTACGCGGAGGTAAAAAGGTAGGTTTTAAATATGGATTTCTTATTATTTTAATGTTAACGTTATTTCAATCAATTACTAAATGCACGTAGGTGGTATTTCTTGGTTGGAGTATCGTCCGGAGACTTACCAGTCCCTCTGTCGGCTGTGGTCCAGCGCGGACTTTATCGCCAAGTCCAAGAGGGCCCGACAATGCACAGGGTCTACCTGAGGTCATATGTATTGTCTTGATGGACATCTACGTCTGGCTAAATGAATGGTAAGTAAAATACCTATGAAACTATATTTATATTATCTTTATGCTACTAACTCATACCCACAGGAAAACGAGCTCAGTGAACGAACGAGCAATGGTCAGGTGTTGAAGAGAGGTCACAGGACAAGTGACCCTTCACAGCCCGACCAGTAGTACAATCCGGTGGCGACAACTCGACTGGTGATTCTTTGAGTTACTTTAAATTATTTGTAACTAATATTGTTATTGACATGTTTTCATGTTTTGCTTGTATTTGTAGGAGAAGTATGGGCAGGAGCATGACGAATACTGCGATTGGTAGAATGCACCAATCGATGTCAATGTTGTGTATGCGAGCGGTGGCGTAAAAGCCCATGGATGGTGAGATGGCAGCTGTTTTTTATTTCTGTCAATTCGAGATACATAATCTTACTCTTAATCTTTTTATAGTTTTGCAGTTTTCGATGGAGTGGTTGACTCGAGAAAGGCAAGACCTTTGACGAGAGCTTATGAGGCTTACTCTGTCAATGACAGCATAACATGATGCTGGATTGACATTGTTGGAGGCTCTATGCAACCAATCATCTACATAAAGACTTTAAAACATGATAATAAACCATATTACTATCTACTATTTACTATCATAGATGGGTGAATAATAATTTCTTGCCATAGAAGGATAGTGTATTCTTTTCAACAATTGACATGTCATACACATTATACTCCTTTTGATCCGTATATAAACCATTTAGGACGTTGATATGGTCTATAAGGCGTGACACTTTGACCATGCATCTTGTTGTTATATGAGACTCAATAAAGTATTTTTCGTGATGGATCTCAAAACTAAACTAAAGCTTAAGATTAATTGAAGTGCCTTTTATCGGGTCTCAACGATCAGAAAAGGTGAGAAATCCCTATAAGGTTTCTTGCGCGATTCAGAGCAGACAGGCCTTTGGAACGACGGGCAGCACACGACAGAGTCATCCGATCTAGCACACAACTCTTAACGAGGAAGCAAAGAAACCGGCGCTCAAGCTGCAGCTTTGATCTGCTTCTGCCTGCCCATGCATCAGGAAGCAAATTCTCGGGATCAAAGATGTATGCCGGGGGCTGTGCATCACCTCCTCGATATACGACAGGTGTCTAAACACAAACCATAAACCACCTCAACCGCAGCTCTAATCGGTGCCCGCTCGGCTAGATCGATCGGCTCGGCTCCAAACGTGGACATCGTGGTCTTCTCCGTATCGCACAGCAGGCGTGGACGCCAGGACATTAGAGATCACGCGCTTTGTCGACGGTCGGCGGAAGCAAGCCACGTGATCGTTCATCGGCCGGACAGCAGTGCACGCGATCGGTCCGTCTGGGGCGTGGGTCGACGCACGACCGAACGCGATCGCAGGACCAGGCAATCGTTCATCGGCGGACCGCAGGGCTGCTGCGATCGCGATTGTTTTCGTTGGCCGAACGCAGAGCATGCTCGATCCTGGTGAGCTCGGTCACAATCTCCTGGCGAAGAGCGTAGGACGTCGGCGGCAAAGTGTACCAGCAAGAGGAATGGCTCATCGAAGACTTAAGATTGCAGCTTATACTTTATAATATGCATATGTTTTTTTGACATAATTGTATTTTGCTATACGATCGTTTTTGTTGATGCAAGTCATATCGTAGCAAATAAACTATGTCATCATAGTTGACACTGTAACCACGGGACAAAGATACAATTTATGGATGATTTACATTTATCAATTCAAGCGTTTCAGTATTGTTATCAAAATTTGCTTGCAGTATAAATGACCAGAAAGAACAATAGTTTAAATTTAACATATTGTTATGATACATTGTAGGTTCCATAACACACACCGAAAAAAGTACAAGCTATATGTAACATGTTCTTGCATAACAAATGCAAGTGCTCAACGTTGCTGATGTACAGGCCATGAACTCATTTCATCAAAATATACCTGGCACCGGCGGTCGGCCCTATTCATCACCGGCGTTTAGGCTGGCACTGCCAGTACCACCTCCGCAACAACAACAGCAGCAGCGGGCGATGCCGCATGCGTATGCACCTCAGCAGCGCATGCCAGGCTTTCGTCCCCCGAGCACCGGCCAAGCAGTGGCCACATGTTACAATTGTGGTCGCCCAGGACACTTCGTCAGCAGTTGCCCGGAGAGGCAAGGCGGCGGAGTTGAACCGCAACTTCCGGGGAGAATCAGCTCCGGAACCCTACTAATGCGCGGCGGGCAAACCCCAGGCCCGGCACCGTCCACCAGCTTGCCATAGAGGACGTGCCGGAGGGTGAGCCAGTCCTTGCGGGTATGTTCCAACTCCACCAGCATCCCACCATAGTATTGTTTGATTCAGGCGCCACGCATAGCTTCATTAGCCAAGCTTTTATTGACAGATATAGCTTGCAAATACTACCCACCGATAGTCCTTATGTGATATGTTCACCGGGTGGGAAAATTTCAGCAAGCATGATGGTTCTAAAAGCGCCATTATGCTTAGCGGGTAGAGTGTACCCTACGACTCTCATAATTTTAGAGGGACAAAAGATCGATGTCATCTTAGGGATGTCGTGGTTAACCCGCCACGGCGCTGTTTTAGACACCGTCCTCCGAATCGTGCACTTGAATTCAGAAGTGCACGAATCTCATTCCTTATTTCTGGACAGTCCAGAAATAAAACTTACAAGTGTCTATCAATCCGTAACCATCAGATTGGAAGATATTCCAGTGGTCCGAGAGTTCCCTGACGTGTTCCCGGATGATTTACCGGGGATGCCGCCCGATAGAGAGGTGGAGTTCAAGATTGAACTTGCACCGGGAACCATGCCAATATCCAGAAGGCCGTACAAGATGGCGCCCAAGGAGTTGGCTGAATTGAAGACCCAGCTAACGGACCTGCTGGAGAAGGATTTTATTAGGCTGAGCTCCTCGTCATGGGGCTGTTCGGCATTATTCCTGAAGAAGAAAGACGAGATATTGCAGCTTTGCGTGGACTATCGTCCACTAAACGCCGTAACCATCAAGAACAAGTACCCGTTGCCACGGATCGACATTTTGTTTGATCAGTTGGTCGAAGCAAAGATCTTTTCCAGGATGGACTTAAGATCCGGGTACCATCAGATTAAGATACGGGCTGAAGATATTCCGAAGACGGCTTTCTCGACGAGGTACGGACTTTATGAGTACCTGGTCATGTCCTTCGGCCTCACCAACGCTCCAGATCACTTCATGTATTTGATGAACTCGATGTTCATGTCAGAGCTAGACAAGTTTTTCGTGGTCTTCATCGACGACATACTGGTATATTCCAAGTCGGAGGAAGATCACAATAAGCATATGCGTATAGTCTTGCAACATCTACGGGATCACAAACTATACGTGAAATTCAGCAAATGCGAGTTCTGGATATCACAAGTGCCTTTTCTCGGGCATATCATCTCAGCGGAGGGCATCGCTCTAGACCCGAGCAAGATCACTCAAGTGCTGAATTGGAAATCCCCGAGAACTGTTCACGAGGTACGGAGTTTCCTCGGGCTCGCGGGATATTATCGGAGGTTCATCCCGAACTTCTCAAAGATTGCCAAGCCTATGACAGAGCTTCTAAAGAAGGCTACCAAATATGTTTGGAGTCCAGCATGTGAAGCAGCATTCGAGGCTTTAGTCAAGCACCTAACATCAGCACCGGTTTTGGTGCAGCTAGACACAACAAAACCATTCGATGTGTACTGCGATGCATCCGGCATTGGCCTTGGATGTGTGCTGATGCAATACCGAAGAGTGGTCGCGTATGGGTCACGACAGCTTAGAAACCATGAGCAGAATTATCCAACTCACGACTTGGAACTCGCTGCCGTGGTACTCGCACTTAAAGTGTGGAGGCACTACCTACTCGGTGACCTCGTACATTTATATACCGACCACAAGAGCCTCAAGTACATATTCACTCAGAAGGAGCTGAACATGAGGCAGCAAAGATGGTTAGAATTGATAAAGGATTATGAAATAGAAATCCATTATCACCCCGGCAAGGCAAACGTAGTGGCAGATGCGCTGAGTCGCAAGTCACACGTCAACAATATGACCATCACACCGTTGGAAGGGAGCGAACCACCACTGCATATAATCCCACATGGAGCTCTCTACAACTTAGCTTTGATCCCCACCATCCGTGAAGAGATAGCGGCTGCTCAGAAACATGACAAGGGCATGTCGCATTTGCGGAGACGTGTAGACAGTAGGGAGCTTAAATGTTTCCGTAAAGACGGAGACGGCGTCCTATGGTTCAAGGACCGGATCGTCGTACCCCGTAACCCGGAATTACGAAAGAAAATCTTTGATGAGGCTGACTTGTCAAAGTTTTCTATTCACCCCGGCAGCAACAAAATGTATCAAGAGCTCAGAAGCATGTTTTGGTGGACGCGGATGAAGCGGGAGATCGCAAAGCACGTGTCCGAGTGTGATACATGTCGAAGGGTGAAGGCAGATCATATGCGGAAACCAGGACTGCTACAATCACTTGGCGTTCCTGCCTGGAAGTGGGAAGATGTGAGCATGGACTTCATCGCCGGTTTACCCACCACTTTTCAGAAACATGATTCGGTGTGGGTAATCGTCGACCGGCTCACCAAAGTTGCCCATTTCATCCCGGTCAACACCAACTACAACGCCAAGAAGTACGCTGAACTATACATCTCACGGATCCTATGCTTGTACGGCGTACCCCGTACCATCATATCGGATCAGAGAACTTTATTTGTGTCCTGTTTTTGCGAGCAGCTACACGCTGCATTGGGGACGAAGCTGATCCGTAGTTCAGCATACCACCCGCAGACGGATGGGCAAACCGAGCGGGTAAATCAGATTCTATAAGACATGCTACGAGCTTGCGCTATAAACCACGATAAGAATTTGGATGATCACTTGCCGTTAGCCGAGTTCTCGTACAACAATGGGTACCAAGCCAGCATCAAGATGGCGCCCTACGAGGCGCTATACGGGAGAAAATGCCGCACACCATTGAATTGGTGTGAGTCTGGCAAAAGGGTTACCTTCGGGATTGACCTTGTCAATAACACGGAGGAAAAGGTTCGGCACATTCAAGCGAACATAAAGGTCGCCCAATCCCGGCAGGAACAGTATGCGGACCGGAGAATACGCCATTGCAGTTCGAAGTCGGGGATCACGTATACCTACGTGTGTCTCCAATGAAGGGCGTAAACAAATTTGGGGTGAGAGGAAAGTTGGCACCCCGATTCATCGGTCCATTTCAGATTACTGAAAGATGTGGATCAGTAGCATACCGGCTAAAATTACCAGAAGCACTTTCCGGTGTGCACGACGTCTTTCATATTTCCCAGCTGCGAAAGTGTATTAAGCTATCAACTACCATTCAGCTGGAGGACATAGAAGAACTGAAACCGGATCTCACATATCGGGAGGAACCGGTTCAGATTATAGATGAAAAGGCTCGAACCACACGCAACCGTACGTTGTGGTTCTACAAAGTTCTGTGGAGTAATCACTCCATAGACGAAGCGACATGGGAGAGCGAAGGATTTCTTCGCGCTAACTACCCTGACTTTTTCACGTCGCATATACGGTAATTTTCCACCGTCCTCTCTCTCATTTTTCACCTTATAATCTCGGGACGAGATTCTTTTAAGGGGGGAGGAATGTAAAGGCCTCAGTTTTTGACACATTCAAAGTGTTCATCACCACACACACACAGCTCATTTGAAGAAAGTTGAGGAAACATTTGAAGAGCAAGTAACCATTATCAACATGATCATTAGAGAACAAACTCACACAATGCAAAAGTGGCATTTCCCACATGCATCATCTAGGGTCTGGACATATGAAAAACTCCTACACTTTGCTAGTAATGTCCATGCCAAGTTACACCCAAATTCAAAACCTTTTTGAGGTACTTTTAGGTATAGCTAGAAAGTGGGTGGTTTGAACTCAAATTCAAAGTCAAACTGTTTTTATCCCATGAATTCAAAAGTTGGAGGCATATTCTTACTCAGCACATTTTTGTGATCTCACACACCCATTTTCACTCCATTTGGAGTTGATCTTGACATGAGCTAAGTGTAACAAATTCAAACTTTATTTGAATTTCAAACCGAACATGTGCTGAAATCTAGTCAAACCAAACCCAATTTGAATTCTAACCAATTCAAATGGCTCAGGGGTGAATAATTCAAATCACCATGGGAATTTTAGGGCTTACTGTTTACAACAGTGATGTGGAGTTAAGTTCAGGGGTTAAAAATGAAAGTGGGACCCACATGTCAGCTACTGAAGTGATTCAACCGACTGAAGACTTTCTCACTCGGGTCTTCGGGCTTCAGCAGCGATCGCCACCGAGGGAGGCTGCCGCGCCACCAGCTGCTTGTCCACGCGCGCGCGCAAGTCGGTTCGGAGCCCTTCTTAAGGCGCCCCACTCCTCGACCGAAGCCCCCTCGCCATTTTCCCCCTCGCAAGAACACAGAACCGGAATTTTTCCCTCCGCCACTCGGGACCGATCAGAGAGCCACGATCACAGCCTCCCCGATTCCTCCAGAGCTACGACAAGGTACTAGGAACCTTCCTTCTTCTTCCCCGTCGCTAGAAATCAGTTGAACTCGGGTGATCTCGGCTATACCGAGAGTTCCGTTCAGTGACCTAAAACCGCCGCACTTCGGGCTCCCGTGGACAGCCCAGCCGGGAGGTTGTCACATCCAAACTAAGGCGTCCCCGGATGTGTTGGTGACCGGTGCAGCTCATCTCCGAGCCACAGCCTGAGGGCTTGATCGCCGGCGGTGAATTTCCAGTTTTCCCCTTTCTCGGTACAGACCGACCTTCGGGTGCGGTTCTGTCAAATTCACGCTCTAGGAAGGGTTAGAGAGTCTCGGTCCGCTCCTACATAGACTAGACTTGGTAGCGCACAAGTTGCCTTCACAACCTTTAGCCGGAGAACCCCTGTACACCGCGTATTTCGAAGATTGCCAACGGCGGATCCTGCAGGAAGCATCGGGCGCATGGTGGGGGCCTACTTCGGACCTCCCCCGAGCTGCTTCAAGCTCATGTCGACCTTCCCTAAGGTCCACTGATGCTCCCCGACCGTTTGCTCGATCGATTGAGGTGCTAGGAAGGTTGGCCGACACGGCAGAAGTCTTTCTGAAGCCGTCGCTCGTCGCCGACCATGTGCCGGCTGTTTTCATGACGAACTGAACCCAGGATCATGTTCCCCGAGTGGACTTAGGCAGGGGCGGACAGAATCATGAAGTTTGGAGCACCACAGAGGCTGCCGGCGAGGTGTCGCGGCGGCCGAACGCAGGCGTTGAGAGGTAGACGAAAGGGTGGGTCCCGGCTGTCAGCGGCTCGGATTTTAAAT
Source organism: Neostapfia colusana (assembly GCA_030760725.1). Lineage (NCBI taxonomy): Eukaryota > Viridiplantae > Streptophyta > Magnoliopsida > Poales > Poaceae > Neostapfia > Neostapfia colusana. The sequence goes on from JASWHV010000003.1 coordinate 18,897,767, forward strand.
CGGGATCGGTCTGCGGCTCAGATCTGGTGTGCTGGCACGCAAAAACTCCGTGGACCCCGGTGTGTCGTCGCTCCAGCGCCGAACACGTGTCCCCGTGGACCCACTGGCAGAATTAAACTTTTCCCGATTTTCAGATTCCATTCAAACTTCAGATCCTCATAACTTTGTCTAGGAACATCCAAATCAAGTGAACCAAATTTTGTTGGATTCAGCTCTCTGAGTACTTTCCAGAAAATCAAGTTTCACTTCATGAAAATCCTTATTTCTCCAGAATTAATTCCTCAAAATTTAAACTGTTTGAAATTTTAACTGGAGAATCCTTTAGAGGAAAATTCTGAAAGTTTGCTGTGATGTTGACCAAAATATCCCTGAACTACCATAAAAATTTCAGATCCATTTGAGCTCAATTGTTCCACCTACTGGTGTGATTAATGAAACTGTTCCAGAGAAAATAGAAAATGTCCAGAAACATTTTCAGAATTTCTCTGAAATTGTTTAGCTCATATCTTTAGCTAGGAACCCTCAAGTTAAGTGAGACCAACTCCATTAGAACCTCTGAGAATCTAGTTTTCAGAAAGTTATGGCTTGCTCCATGAAAATCCCTAGAACATTCTAAGAGTTCCAATTAAGGTCAAGGACATAATTATTTGTGGAGAGCTCAAATGAGTTGTGCTGCAACTAAAATTTGACCAAGTCTCTGTTTAGGTTGTAACCAAGCCACAGTAAAAATTTCAGAGTCATTGGGTCTATCTAGTAAGACTTACAACCTTCACAAGGTTAAATTCAATTCAAATGCATTTAAATTAATACATGTACTTGTATATCATGTAGTCACTAAGGTCGAGGAGGAACCCGAAGTCTTAGACTTCGTTACTCCGGAAGAGCAGCTAGCCTACGACCAAGAGCAGCAAGGCAAGCTCCGGTTTGCATTAACCTTTTTACAAGTTTTTATTATTTTGAGAACTACTTTGAGTACCATTAATTCTTGCATGAGAGTCTTGTTTGAAAAACCCAAATGCATAGCCAAGAAAACCATGGGTTGGGTTTAGGATTGCAAACCCTGTTAGTTACTGCAAAGTTCAGTTAGGGTAGAATTTGATACAAGTCAAGTAGTTGGAACTACTCGCGAGCATAGGCTAGAGGCACTCGACTCGGGTAGAGATAGCACATGATACACATGGCAAGAAAAATGAGACCGAGCGGAGAGTAAGGGCAGCAGGACTTTGGGGCCTGGGTGCTATAGCTCCGCTTGTGTCGATTGAGGACCGAGCCGTGTGCGGGCCTGTTGAACAAGCTAGAACAGTACCGAAGACCTACCGGCTATATGGGAACCGGGAAACCGATGTAACTCGGGTAGCTGGGTGTTGAGGCATAGTTGGTCGTTCAGAGAGTAGGTTGAGAGCTTGAGGTGTAAATCGGCTGACGGCACTGAGATGCGCGTGCAGAGACCTCTTGCTCGGGACGATTGGACCGGTTCAACATTTGGCTGACGGGTGAAAGGTAGTTGCGTACGACGTCCGTGATGGTTGTTGTAGGCAACATCGAGTACGGGCGTACGTGACGGGTTATTCGGGTAACTCTTTAGGTGTAAATCGATTATAATCGACGTCCATCGCGGTCAGTGAGTACCACTTGTTCACTGTACCGTGACGTAGAAAGAACAGGCTAGTTACATGTTAAAATGTTGCTGATTGAACGATGGACTTGATTGTTAATGATTTGTTGTAGTTTAGAGCTAACTAAAGTTCTTTTCAACTTTGGGCAAAGAACATGAGAGGAATGTGTTTCTTGTTTGATTGCGGCCCTCTCATGTGCCTTAGCGTAAGGTTCTCCACAACCTGGTGCTAAAACTGGAAAGTAAGGTTCCAATAATTAGGCGAGTCCTTTGCAAATTATTTTATCTCATGTACCAATCACCCCTCATGTAGAAGTCTCATGTTTAGGAGAGACGGGTCAGTCTTGCTGAGCCTTCGTACTCACTTCTTGTGTTTGAAGCTTTTACAGGGTTCTATGAGGAAGGGACTCCCGAGTAGGAGACGGAACCCCAGGAGGGGAACCCCGTCGAGTGGGAGTCGTGCACGCCGCCGTGTTAGTGTGTGTGCGTGCTAGCGGGGACACGTTCACGGGCTGAACGTGAACTCGATGCGTAGTCTATGCCCGTGAGTGTAGACTGAACATATTTTGTTGTAAAAATGGTCATAAACCTGTTTATGTAATGAAACTTTGCTTCCGCTTTGTACCTTTGATGTGTGTTATTTGGTGCTGTGCAACGCAGCACCCCTCAGTGTGATCCTGACTCGACAAGACCGTGGGATCGTGTCATTTATACTACAAGTAAAATTTGATAACAATACTGAAAGCTTAAATTGATAATTGTAAATTGTGACGCCCTCAATTTTGTGGAAAACCACGGAACCGAGAACTAATGCATATGTGTGCCCAGGATGTTCATCACACATACACATACGTTCCACAAACTGAATTCAGATTATATATTACCACGAATAACAGAGTTTATTTCAACACCTCATGAGTCTTGGACTCATGCTCACAGCGGAAGTCTTCGTTCTATGCAGCGGAAATCTTTATTTAAATGCGGAAGCAAAAACTAATGCGGAAGCAAAACTAAGCAGAAGTGGCTTCATCTTTACTCCCTCCACAGGTAAGGTTGAGAACAGATCACACGCCATAATGCTCTACTCGGTCTTCATAGTAGTCTTCTCTTGCTGTTGATGAAGAAATAATAATGCAAGTTTGAGTACAATGATGTACTCAGCAAGTGCGGGAATAACACATGATATGCAGCTCATAAACAAGGTAGGTGATAAAAGGCTTATTTGCAGAAAAGCGGATTTATAAAAACGTGATAAAATAGCATCTTAACTTTAGATGAATGTAATCCCAGCATGTATTCAATCACCAACATACCTCCATCGCTTTCCATGTTCCATCCGAACATTAACCAATCTTTTATTCATACTCACGAATACCTCCTCGTATTCGCTACCATCTCACCTCATAAAACAACCACGTCTCGCACCGAGACCAATCTCATGTCATGATCCATCAGTCATGCAACCATCTCATCTCCCGGACTCAACAGTCCCAAATCGAACCATAACCAATAATCATAACCAAGAACCTTCCCAATAACCATCCCAATAACCATTCCAATCTAATCATGGCAGTTTAGCCAGATGCTCGTGACCGTAAGCTCGGCTATCATGGTAGTTTTAATAACTCTGCAGAGTTTGTACCTCTTTACCCACAAGTTTGTGATTTCGTCACCCGTCGGTGACTGCAGAACCTCCATTATACCAGTACACAACCGTCGGTGTATGGTCAAGAGATCACAAAATAGCCTTTACAAAGGGGTTACTAGATGTATGGACCCACTAAGGTTTCACCGGCAGGCTAGAATCTCCAATTCTCCCACCCACGGGCCCCCTCTTGTGCCATGCAGTTCCCAGGGCAGTCCTCACTCGACTCCCATTCCCCGCGCCTTCCACAGTCCATAACACTCTAGCAACTTACCTAATTACTCAGCTAAGCCGCACCCATACTTGGCCTTGTGGTGGCACTGTTATCCTGGCATGTGCATGCATGAACCGGTCCTTAGATCTACGGCAAGCAAAACCACCATCTCATGCTACCTCATTCACAAACCCAGGCTTGCCTAGATCTCCCTCCGATCCATGTCCATTATTAACATCAATTTTTCATTATCATTACGAGTGCAGTTAGCTAGACACATCTATCTCGCTTCCCAATTCCATAGACTCAGCGAAGCATAAAGCAAAAACCATACCCGACTCATAAACTTCCCAGGCGACAAGGATGGTTTAATCAAAACTAGTAAACTCCTATAAAAAGGGTTTCCCATCATGTTTGACTCAGCACACACACCTTTTCGCAAAGCAAAACAGTTTTACCTAAAACATAGGATCAACATGGTCAAGGAGCACTTGCCTTGTTCTTGCGGTTCCGGTTGTTCTTGGATTTCAAAACCTGGTTGCTGCAGTTCGTCGTAGACATCTTCCTGAGCTTGTCCTCACGTTCTTCTTGTCTTCGGGGTCCTCCTCAGACCGCTTGGTTCTCCTCCGATGATCTCCCTTGTTGTGCTTTCGGCGATGTTTTGCTCGGCGAGTTAGGGCTAGGGCTCTAAGTCGTCGGCTCAGGAGTTGAAAGAGAAGTTTGTGATTTTGGCCAGAGGTTTTGGGTTCTATTTATAATCGGGAAGAGAAGAGTCCTAATCTGATTGGATCCCGAATAAGAGTCTCGTTCAGATCTTTGTTAGATCCTGACGTCTTATCTTCGGTAACCATCGTGGAGTTTAGATCGGTTTCCGTTGCGCACCGGTATCTTTACACATAAGAACCGCTTCAGACTCGTTACCTCCGCGGTAATGATCTCCGGAAGCTCCACGTGTCCTTCGGAGCCTGGTATCTTTTCTCCCACAGAGACGAGCTCTGGTCGTACCGCATGTCAATCGATCGAGACCTCCCTCTTCTTCGCAGGTGAGCTCCGCGCACGCCACGTGTGGGTGCCGGTCTTTCCGCCTTTCCCTCCCTCAGGGACATGCTCCGAGGTCGACACGTGTTTAGCAGCGAGGGACCTCCGGAGATAAGCTCCGGTGGCGACACGTGTTCAATAGATCCGGACTCCTCTGAGATGAGCTCCGAGATTGACACGTATCCCGCGCGGATGGTCCTCTGATTTCCGCGAGGACTAGCTCCGAGGATGACACGTGTCCTATAAAAATGCCTTTGCTTCTTCTGCAGCGGCTAGCTCCGCGGTAGCACGTGTCCCATAGGGTCGGACCTCTTTCCAATTGCGGAGGTGACCCCTGAGCCTGCCACGTAGCTAATTTAGCGGCGGACCTCTCCCAAATTTCTCGGGGATGAGCTCCGAACGCGCCACGTGGTCTGCTGGCCGTGGAAATTGCCTTCGGTGCTCTCAGAGAGATTTATTGGCTATCCTTTGGTACTTGTCTCTGTTTCTACTCTTCTTAAAATGTTTTTCTTCTTCATAAAATATGAACATATGCTGACACCCGAGATGAGGGTGTTACATAAATCATCCATAAATTGTATCTTTAACCCGTGGTTACAGTCTCAACTACAATGACACAATTTGTTTGCTACGATATAACTTGCATCAACAAAAACGATCGTATAGCAAAATACAATTATGTGAAAAAACATATGCATATTATAAAGTATAAGCTGCAATCTTAAGTCTTAGATGAGCCATTCATCTTGCTGGTACACTTTGCCGCCGCCGTCCTGCGCTCTTCGCCACGAGATTGTGACCGAGGTCACCAGGATCGAGCATGCTCTGCGTTCGGCCAACCAAATGATCGCGATCGCAGCAGCCCTGCGGTCCACCGACGACGGTCGCCTGGTCCTGCAATCGTGTTCGGCCGTGCTCGACCCACGCCCCAGACGCACCGATCGCGTGCACTGTTGCCCGGCCGACGAACGATTGCGTGGCTTGCTTTCCGCCGACGAAGCGCGCCATCTCGTGTCCTGGGATCCGCCAACAAATCGCGCGATCTCTAATCTCCTGGCGTCCACGCCCGTTGTGCGATACGGAGAGGACCACGATGTCCACGTGTGGAGCCCAGCCGATCGATCAAGCCGAGCGGGCACCGATTAGACCTGCAGTTGAGATGCTTTACGATTTGTGTTTAGACACCTGTCATAGACCGAGGAGGTGATGCACAGCCTCCGGCATACATCGCTGATCCAGAGAATTTGCTTCCCATGCATCATGCATCTATCCATGGGGAAGGGCAGACGCGAACCTAACCCGCCGTGATGTGCCCGTGATCTGGGCCCGGCCGGATAGGGATGGACGAGTATCTCTCTCACGGAGTCACGGTCTCACGCATGCATGCATGGCCGGGCAGCCGCGGAGACGTGGCCGCCCGTCTGGCCCGCGTCGGCCACACGTGGCGCAGGGCGGCCACGTTATAAGCCACGCGCGCGCGGCGACTCTCGTCGGCACCCTGGCCTCCTCGTCTTAACGCCAGCGCGCGGACAAGGGCAGCGAATTAAGCACACCTGGTCCTCCTCATCGGTGACGACAGAGAGGCAGCAGAGGAGAAGCGCATCAGGGTTTTTTTGCGTGGTATATTCGGCGGCGTCGAGATGAGTACGGGCGGCGTGCGGCCGGGGCGGCGGTTCACGGTGGGGCGCAGCGAGGACGCCACCCACCCGGACACCATCCGCGCCGCCATCTCCGAGTTCCTCGCCACCGCCATCTTCGTCTTCGCCGCCGAGGGCTCCGTTCTCTCCCTCGGTACGTAACACGCGCTGCGCTGCCGCCGCCGTAATCCTTCCACGTGCCCCTGGGGCTCCGATCTGTCGTAGTACGCGTGTCTCTCTCGGAGATGATGATCGCGCACGCTCGTACGTACACCTTTGTGCAGGGAAGATGTCCCGCGACACGAGCACCGTGGGCGGCCTGGCGGCGGTGGCGCTGGCGCACGCGCTGGCGCTAGCCGCGGCGGTGGCGGTGTCGGTGAACATCTCGGGCGGGCACGTGAACCCGGCCGTCACGTTCGGCGCGCTGGTGGGCGGGCGCATCTCCCTCGTGCGCGCGGTCTTCTACTGGGTGGCGCAGGTCCTGGGCGCCGTCGCCGCGACGCTGCTCCTGAGGCTGGTCACGGGCGGGACGCGGCCGCCGGGGTTCGCGCTGGCGTCGGGGGTCGGCGACTGGCACGCGGTCCTGCTGGAGGCCGTCATGACGTTCGGGCTCATGTACGCCTACTACGCCACCGTGATCGACCCGAAGCGGGGGCACGTGGGCACCATCGCGCCGCTGGCCGTGGGGTTCCTGCTGGGCGCCAACGTGCTGGCCGGCGGGCCGTTCGACGGCGCCGGGATGAACCCGGCGCGGGTGTTCGGCCCCGCGCTCGTCGGGTGGAGGTGGAGGCACCACTGGGTGTACTGGCTCGGCCCCTTCCTCGGCGCCGGCCTCGCCGGGCTGGTGTACGAGTACCTCGTCATACCGTCCGCCGACGCCGCGCCGCACGCGCACCAGCCGCTCGCGCCCGAGGACTACTAGCCTTTGCCTGCCGTTCCTCGGTGCCGTTGCTCTTACGGCTTTACGTATGTGTCGGAACAATGTGCTTTTGCATGTACTGTAATAATAATGATAATAATAATAAGGGGCTGCTGCTTGTTGTTGGTCTATCGCCCCAGTCATGAACGGTCGATGTGGTGTAAATTTCCAAAGTGGTTTAGCAAGCGTGTAATAATTCTCACCCTTGGTTTGGGAGGAGCAGAGCCCAGGCAGAGGACACCTGCGCAACGGCTCGGAACGGGCAATCTGAGCACACATCGATCGACGCTTTGGACCCATGGTTTTGGGCACGCATCACATTCAGAAAACGACAGCAAAACCCATTGTTTATCTGCGACGGGTTGCAACTGACAACACAAAAGCGCACAGGTTGGATAAACATACTAAAAGCTGGATATCACTATCTCTGTTACTCTGCCTGCAGCAAGGCTACCAAGAATCTTTACACGTTATTTCTGAAACATACATTGAAGTGTTGAACACAAGCGGGCGCTTCAGTGCCCGAAAGTTATACGATAAAAGTGGAAACAATACAAAGAAAAACATGTACAGTAAGGCGCTACTATCGTTCTCTCATCCATCAAGTGGATGCAAGCTTCACTATGCCCTGGACAGATGAACTGTATCCAATTCAGCAAAACAATGGAACTGGGAGCAGCGGGTCAGAGAAATTGGTGGTATTTTGCGAAATGTCTGGCAACCCAAGGGGCAAGCTGAGTATTCTCTGGTTCCCTTTTGTTCTTGTTGTAGTAATCTGACCACAGAGCCGGGTATATTTCAGGGTTGAAACCATCACGATAGACACAGAATGGCAGCCAGCCTTCGCCTCCATTCATCCTGCGCTTTCTTTCCCGAGGGTATGCCAAGGGTGCTTGTACATACCTACACAGAGGATTTCATTTTGTCCGAATTCAGGATAATAATCAACATTCTACATCTTGTTTAGGAAAGGACAAGAGTAGTACCTGATCTCGTCAACCACAGAATCCCAACAGAAATGTGTATGCCCAAAAACATGGCAAGCTGCTCCATCTTCTTTGTTACTGTGTATAGCCCTCAGTCTCCTCTCCAGAAAGTCGGAGCCGATAACCTTTGGGAGGTAGGGGTAATAAAGCATCCGCTTCTCTGGACATAATTCTTGCCTGAAGCGGTTGTTTAGAAAATGTCAGTCCGGGAGTCTGAAATATGAACTTTACTGGCTATCAAGAATCCTAGATTTTTAATGATGAAGACCCAAAACACACCAGAAGTAAGACCAGACAATTGCATGATTAAGGATCACTTCATCTTATTCATGTTAATTAAATAAAATATCAAATAACATCTGTAAACAACGGTGGTGCTGCAGCTGCAAATGTTGTTCCTCTGTTTGCACGTTGGAAAGAGGATTTCTACATGGAAGGTTACTGGCATTACACATGCAACAAGAAATTAAATGCATTAACCAAGAACTGAAACAAAACACATTGATTAAGGGTCAGTCTGGAACTCTGGATGGCAATGGCATGGAATGAAGTAAATGCATAGGTTTTATTTAGAACTTTTTAACATATTTCTAAAACATACTGGAGAGACCTCCTGTCAAACAGGCTCTAAAAAATAGCATGCATAAGTGCCTAATCAAGGGAATAGTAATCCCCAACATTGATTAATGTGCAATTATCATTAGTCTAACTTACAAGTACAAAATTTCATCATCCTATAGACATTACAGAGCTAGATAGGGCAGAACAACTGCAACATAGCACATAAAACAAATTGCACGGAATGAAAGCGTTGAAAAATTGACGATCCTAGTTAGGAGACATAAGTACTAACCTTGGTACAAAGTGCGAAAATGTTAATATATGTTTGCTGCTATTTTTTACATCTTCAATAGCATCATGATTCTTGTCATTCAGTTTATCGAAGTAAAGAGCAAGACCCTCATCATCATTTCCCAGGTCTTCAGGCCATTTACAAGCATGAAAGTCTTTACAAGCCTGTTACAAAAGCATTAACTTATCAGGATATAGATTAAGGGAACTGATCACAGTTCCTGAGGGACTAAGTTTATATCTGTGTTGTTGCCTGTGTATCACGGGGTGCATTTCATTGTGCAGTACAGTAAATGTTATTTTGCAAATAAATAACACCTCTCTTGGTAAAGAATTCAGACAACAATGTAATAATGTTTTTGCCATCCAGGTCATAGAGTGAGTTCTAGGTCAGATCAGAGATGCAAAATTCATACTGGACAGCTCATTATCTATATATGAGCAAAAATGATACTTTCTGCTTTCAGTCCTAAATGCCTGGTTGACACTGCCAGTTAGTATTAGAGAAGTGAATTGAAGAAAGATGATTTTACCATGTCTAATGAAGGAACCCGCACACTGTTAACATCCTTTTCCTTGTCAAAGCTCTGGAAGTGAATTTAGCAATATGAGAAGGCAGGATAACCACAGGCAACATGGTGCATTATTATATGATCGGAATATTTATCGTGAATAAAATATAGAAACATTTAACAACCTTGTGATACCATGAATACAATGGTATGATTCCCAAGTCACCAATCATTTTTGGACCTGTATCCACACCCAGCTCACTACACGCATCAAGCAATGCAGTCAGTTTCTCCAGCGAATCCATCTGGAAGAAATAACTTGAGTAACTGAGATAGCCCCACCAGTGATTTGTAATGGGAAATAAGCTTAATTCTGTACTCAAGAAGAACGAATCGTAATGCACTAATGCTCATGCTCCTTTATATAAGATATAAGATTCATCTAACAGCACCCCCACCTTGTCTATTTCAGCCGTGCCCCATGCCTTGCAGCATGGATGGTATCTAATTTGCAACAAGTTATCTAACCCAACAATGAAACTGCTAATCCCTCTGTTTTTTAATTGATGGTGTCAGGACAACATTTTCAGTGCATTTTTTAGCTAAGAAAGTTGTCACGGCAACATCAATTAAAAACCAGAGGTGATATTATCTCCCTTTCTGTCAAGAATGAAGAATAATGCTACCAGTAAATAACTAAATTCACTGCTGAAATGCCGTTCAGATAGACCGAGCTGCTAACAACCAGTGAGTAAACTCAAACCCCATTAGTAGCCTCACTGTACTATCGAACTATATAGGATTAGGCGTTAAGCAGCTAGCTCACCAAACAAGGTCAATCACTAACCAAACAGAGATCTCATTATACCACCCGATGAGATCCAGTGGAAGACGCACAGGCAGAAGCAGTCGCATCGGCTGAGTGAGGATTCACCTAATCTAAGCCGCCGGACTAGCCACTGCAAGGCATTTCGACAAACACCTTGCTTGCAGCAGACGGAACGCGGAGTACTGTGTGTGTGTGTGTGGGGGGGGGGGGGGGGGGGGGGGGCTCACGTAGCGGCCGCCCTCGCGGCGGAGCCAGAGGTCGTGGTTCCCGGGCACGTAGAGGACGGCCCCGAATTGTTCCCTGAGCACGGCCATGGTGCGCGCGAAGTTGTCCCGCGTCTCGGCGACGTCGCCCGCCACAACGAGCGCGTCGACCACTCCCTCATCCCGCCGCCGCGCCCCGACCTCGGCGGGGAGCCGTCGCACCCACTCCATGTTCTCCGGGTAGTCGGTGTGGAGGTCGGACACGACGAACACCCGCGTGGTCGCCGTCGCTGACGCGGACGCCTCCCGCGGGGTCGGCGCGGCCGCCGCCGCCACGCAGCACCGGACGGGCGGCTGCGGGCACAGCGCCCGGCGGCGCCACCTCCGGGCGCGGCGATGGTGGTGGTGGTGCGGTGGCGGCGGGCGGTAGCGCGCGGGGTGGGAGGGGGAGGACACGGGCAGATGCGGCGTCATGCCGGGCGGGACTCGGTCGCTGCCTGAAAAATCCTTTCTCTTTCGTGCTCGCGAGGGGGTAGTTTGCAGATTTTGACGGGGGCGGTGGTGGCCCGGCTGTGGGGTGCCGTGCAGCTGTGCTCGTCTCGGCTCGGCTATATACCGCACCGCCGCGGCGAGATGCCACCCCGGTCGGTGACGAGGCTGAGTTGCTTGCTTGGTGGGAGGAAGCCGCGACGTGGGGTGGCGGGCACCGGGACGAGATTTTTCTAATAATCCCCACCCGGTGGCGTGTCGCGGTCGCGCTGCGCGACCCCGGTGAGCCAAAAGACTCGTTGATGATGGTCGAGAGGTGACAGGCAAGGCACCCGCCGGCGTCGCGTCTTCCCTTCCCTGGCGGACCCCAACACAACAACTTGCAGCTCTCAACCAGGCGTCGTGATTGTTGCTGTCATGTGGTTATCAAATATTAAATATACCACCGAGCAGCCAAATGAGCCCCCGCGTCGATCTTCGGGGCGACACTGGCGGCACCCAAATCGCCACCACCGCCTCTCCCCGCCTCACTGTCGCCGGAGGGAGCGGCAGAATCTCGTGCGGCTTGCAAGGACAGTAGGGAAGGAGGGGATCCACTTCTCTCTGGCCTCTTATCTCTTACATTTTGTATTCCGTTGGGAAGCTGTTAGATGTAGAAGACAATTTACTGAACAAATCCGAAAAAAAACACGCAAATCCAACAGCGAGAAACACCGCTAACAATCGTAACGAGAATATTTGAGTACCGATTGGAAGCCGGAGAAATCACCGTAACTCTGGCGGCGACTTGTCGCTGCAGGCGTTGGTAGTGTCATTGGGCAGCAGCGCCCGATCTCGGCGGTAGACGACCCGTGATGAAGAACGCGAGCAGTCGAGCGAAACGCTTCCCAAAAACCTTATTCGCCCTTTCCCGGTGCAGGATCGCAAAGGCGAGAGGTTCCGGAGACCTGCTTTCCCGATCGTCGGTGCACGCCGGCGCTCGGGATGGAGTAGACTACAATGGCGGCGCAAGGAACTCGAACATGGAATCGTTGGATCGTGAGATGCCCTTCCCTGACGCGCACGCCCGTTATTTATAGAGTCCTCGAGAGGCGGTTCGGTTGCAATCCGGAGGATCCGCATCTGAACCGACTCGGTTATTGTAGACGCGTCCGTCTCCAATAGACTCAGCCCAATTCGAAGCCCAGAGTCCAACTCGTATTTCTTCTGCAGCAAAAATAAAAGTTGGGCTCGGCTCGAATTCACACGAGCACACGCGCGTGTGCGGGGCGGGGCGGGCGAGGAGGAGGAAGAGCACGCATGGGCCACCCCTCTTATCTCATGTTCTCACTCACTTAGTTAGTGGTAGAATAACCTCCCTTATGTAGGAGTTGCTCCCCTCCAACTTCTCATGTGGGACTAAACACACAACACCACTCACTTTAGCACTAATGGGCCTTTGAGATTTATTTGGAATTATTCAAAATTTCTATTGGGCCTAGCCCTAAATTCCAACACGAGCTAGTAGTCCTGCCTGTCTGGCGACATGTTTTCCGGTGTGGTTGATTTTAGAAACTACGACATAAGACCCACTGTTAGCTTTTTCAACAGTTGCCTCGATGCGAGTTCTATTCCCAAGATGAAGCATGTTGGTGTTTCAACTGATCAAGTTGACACACACAGTTATCTAATTGCTATTGTAGTGTGTGTAGTCTTTGGTTAAATGCCGCTCGTGGACCACACGGTTTGTACAGTTTCTAGACCCAATCTCTAATAAATTGAAATAACTCTTTTATTATATAATATAATACAGGAGCTTCCTGCTTTGTTTGAAGGTTTATTTAAAAATCGATAAAAATATTTTATATGGCGATGCCATCGAACCAAGCAAAATGCCTATAGAGAAGACTGAGGACTAGTCCGCGTGGGGCCGCCATGATTGAAATCTTTCATATTTCACGTGTATTTTTTCTTGTGCTCCAGATCCCACGACAACAACAATCACCCCCCTAGTAATCGGACTCACCGAATAGTTTATCCTATCATATCCCGAAAACTGACGAGTCCCTACCCTGTGCGTTGTATAAATCCGCCTCCCTCTCTGGGTTCCGACGACACGTGTACACGCCGCTGGAGCTATATGCTAGTCTTCCCGTTTTTTTTCGGAGCTTGACGTGATCAGATCGAGGATTAATAACGGAGGGGATACGCTCTTCAAATCATCCTAATCGGTTTGGACTCGTAATCGCGCGGCGCCCTTCATCGCGCGCAGGGAAAGGAAACAAGCTCTGCTCGTCAGTCATCAGTCGACAGGCTATAAATAGCTGGAAGCTACTCGCGTGTTGATCCACGAAGGCAGGAGCAAAGGTGCGGGAGCAAGCGAGCGACGGCCAGTAGTTCTTCGTTGCGTCGATCGTGCAGGATAGAAGTTGGTATCGCAGCGATGGCGGGCGGTGCCGGTGCCGGCTGTCGTGGCTCGCCGCCGACGAGCCTGGTGCTGCTGCTGCTGGTGGTTGTGGCCTGCGCCTTGGCCGTCGACGCCAAGGTGGTCCACGTGGAGGAGAATCACCGGAGGAGCATGCTAGCCAATGGCCTCGGCTCCGCGCCTCCCATGGGGTAAGCACTGACGCCTCTAACGGCAGCCGCCACTGGCCACCGTCCCCTCTTGTTGCCCGATTAGCAAATCAGCAACAGCAGATTGATCTCGCGCTTTCTCTGTCTCGACCTTTGCCGGCAATCTGATGACTCGTGTGTGCCTGCCTGCCTGCTTGCGTCGATTTGGTTGGTCGCAGGTGGAACAGCTGGAATCACTTCCAGTGCCAAGGCAACGGCGAGGACGTCATCAGGGAGACTGGTAGGTGTTTCAGTTTGGTTCCCGTCTTGTCGCGCTTCAGAATTCGGCAGACTGCTGGTGGCAGTTCGGTTTTCAGATCCAGGGTAATTCAGCAGACTGCTTGCGTGAAAACTGACTTCCGGCTTTTTTTTTTCTTGCTTCTGCCTCTCGCGTCTGTGGATGACCAGCTGATGCGCTCGTGTCGACCGGGCTCGCTGCCCTCGGCTACAAATACGTCAACATCGGTGCGCCAAGCCACTCTCCATGATCACTTTCACTTTCATCCTCTTCTTTTTTTAGAAATACTAATTTTTAATTATTGAGATTTGAGGTTCTTTCGCTCAGCTTTAAGACGTTTAATTTATTTCAAGATTCCATGCCGGTTGATTATAAAAAAATATAAATTCTAGCTATTACATCTAGATATAAGTACTACAAATGTTGAGTGAATCAAATATGTTTCCAGCCGATTGGAAATTGGGAGTTGTCAATTTTCATGCTTCTGAAATTTACATATACTTACAACCTATGCTTCAAGTAGTCGGATTTAGATTAAACGGCTATAATTTTACATTTTCTATAGTCAACATATCGATATTTTTTCTATAATCAATAAATAGTACTATAAAAACAGAAAAACCGATAATAAGTGCATGAATTTTAAAATAGATCCGACAAGAAGATGCTAATTTCAGACCTCTGAGAACTAACATACCTGCTGAAAATCTGGCTCTCCCCTTCTTTTTTAAGATCATTCTGGATTGAATTTGGTTACGTGTTCGTTTGCCATCTCTCAGATGACTGTTGGGCAGAGCCAGAGCGCGACGCGATGGTACGTTGCTTAACCGATCCTTTAACGTCTGAACTGAACATAGATTAACCGGTACAAATGGCGATACTTTGATGATCACCCGGAATTCAGGGGGACCTCGTCGCCAACAAGAAGACATTCCCGCACGGGATAAAGGCGCTCGCGGACTACGTCCACAGCAAGGGGCTCAAGCTGGGCATCTACTCCGACGCAGGGTGAGGAAGCAGCTTCAGCTTAGCTGTTTGCCTGTTTCTTTCTGCATGTTCCGTCACCAGCTTTCATATCTCCTCTGTAATCAACAACCACCAGGTACAAGACGTGCGCCAAGGTTCAGCCGGGGTCCCTCGGGTACGAAGAGCAGGACGCGAGAACCTTCGCGTCATGGGTAAGTGCGCGGCGTTACCTGGTTGTTTTCTGCGGGAAGATATATAGATAGATAGATGCAGCATGTGTGGTTCGTGGTCCAAACGGTGTGTGTTCATCGCATCTGTCCTGTCGTCCTCAGGGAGTGGATTACCTCAAGTACGACAACTGCAACAACGGCGACCTGAAGCCTCTGCAGAGGTGATCGTCACGTCGCATGCCGCCTTTTCTGTTCATCTGAACGTCTCGTTCCCTGCCTGCCTGACAAGTTGGTCATCCGCTTGCTGTCCTGCGTGTGGACTGTGCGAACAGGTACCCTCAGATGAGCAAGGCCCTGATGAATACCGGCCGGCCGATCTACTTCTCGCTCTGCGAATGGTACAGAAACTTGTAGCATCTCGATCTGAGCTTCTGGTCACCGTGGTCGGTTCTCTGTCCTCGCGAGCCATTTGATTGACTGACTGTTCTCGCCGGCGGTAACGTCGCGCAGGGGCGACATGCACCCAGCGCGGTGGGGCGCGGCCTACGGCAACAGCTGGAGGACCACCGACGACATCGCCGACACCTGGGACAGGTCCCTTAGCATTTCATCTGCGCATCCATGGCCCCTCGTTCTTGGAGGTGACTCCATCGCCCGTGCCTTCCTTACTGACAGGTTGCTGCCGTTGCTGCATTTGATCGTTTCAGGATGATCGCGACGGCGGACCAGAACGAGGTGTGGGCGGAGTACGCGCGCCCGGGCGGCTGGAACGGTCGGTCCGACGGTCCGACGACCCCTCGTTTCTTCCAGTGTGATCACTGATCCCAGCTAGAAGAACGTGTTGATGGGTGGTGAATTCACCTTGCTTTTTCTGATGGTTTCGCAGATCCGGACATGCTGGAGGTGGGAAACGGAGGGATGACGAACAACGAGTACGTCGTGCACTTCAGCCTCTGGGCGATATCCAAGGTGATCTGCACTTTTTTTCCGAAATCAAAACCAGGCCTGTTCGTTCGCGCCGCTTGAAACCGTGGCCCAATGCGCGTCCGTGTGTCTGTGAGTGTGTGTATGCAGGCGCCGCTCATCATCGGCTGCGACGCGCGGCACATGTCGCAGGAGACGTACGACATCCTGGCCAACAAGGACGTGATCGCCGTGAACCAAGGTGAACGCCCATCGATTGCAAGCTTCATCTTCCAGTGTTGGGACGAGGCTACTACTGACCCCCCCGCCTGTCCATGGACACTCGCAGACCCGCTCGGCGTGCAGGGGAAGAAAGTGAGGATGGAGGGGAGCAAAGAGGTCTGGGCGGCGCCCCTGTCGGGGTACAGGACGGCGGTGGTGCTGCTCAACCGGCACGCAACGGACGCGGCCACGATCACCGCGAGCTGGGACGACGTCGGCATCCCCGCCGGTACGGCCATCGAGGCCAGGGACCTGTGGCTGGTAAGCACCGCGCGGCCATGCATCGCCCAGCACGGGAAGCTGCAGGGCGCGTGTCCTGACCCGCTTGTTGTTGTTGTTGTTGTTGTCTCCTGTGGTTGGTCGGCGCAGCACAAGACGGCGGACGGCAGGTTCGCGGACAAGATGGCCCTCGACGTGGCGCCGCGCTCGTGCAGGATGTTCGTGCTCAAGCCTAGCCCCGACTCTCAGGCGAAGTGAGCTTTCGGCCGATGCGGCGATCGGTACACCTTGCAACGCGTTTGTGCAGATACAACAATTCGACTCAAACTTATTAGTTCAGCTGTTTTTTCTATAATCACTACAACAATGTAGAAAACTTACTACAGATAGAAACCGTCGTAAATAAAGGAAAATCGTTATAAATAACTAACTTACGACGATTTCTGACCGTTTCAAATTTTTGGTCGTAAATAATATTATTTACGACGGCCGTTCGTAGCTGTCATAAATAAAGGGCCGTCGCTCATTGTCGCGCCATGTGGCGGGCAGGTCCTCGGTGTCGTAAGTTAGTTAGGATAACTTACAACGCTTACGATCCAGATCGTCGTAAATTAGGTTAACTTACGACGGCACTGTATAGTTGTCCGTCGTAAATAAGGTTTTTATTAAAAAAATGAATTATGATAACCTGACACGATGGTCATCTCACATAACAGTTTATATACACATCTAAAACATAAAACATATAAAACAATAAATAAAAAGAGATCCGCTCGCTAAACACTACCCCTTACACTCGCGGATCCAATCGCTCCTACACTCACCCCTCCACTCGCTCCGAAGTCGAAGAATCCGTCCTCGCGACCTCGTCCTAGTGCGGTAGCTGTGGTGGTGGAGTTTGAGCCTCCGTTGCCGATCTTTGTAATTCAAATAAATAGATAAAGTGAGTTTGAGCTTGTACGACTCTCCCCCTATCACTCCCTCTCTCTCCCTCCCCCGCACTCACTTTCTCCCTCACCCTCTCCCTCCCCCCTCTCTCTCACCCCCTATATCTACCACTACGTCTCTCTCTCTCTCTCTCCCTCCCTCTTTCCCTATTCACTCTCACTCTCTCTCCCTCTCCCTTCCCCTCTATACCACCATCTTTTACCCTCACTCCCTCTCTCTCCCTCTCCCGCACTCTCACTTTCTCCCTCGCCCTTTCCCACCCCCTCTCTCTCTACGACTACCTCTCTTTCTCACCCCCTATCGCTACCACTTTGCCTCTCTCTCGTCCCTCTTTTCCTTTTCACTCTCAATCTCTCTCCCTCTCCCCCCTCTCTACCACTATCTCTTACTATCACTCTGTCCCTCTCCCCCCTCACTCTCACTCTCACTCTCTCCCCTCAACTAAACTAAATTTTTCTTAGATTAGAAAATATCAAATAAAAACACATTACCTGGATATCTGAATGTACATTTGGTGGGGGCACTTGTGGCGGGGCCAACTCTGACGGCTGCCACGTCGGGATCGGTATCTGCAGCCCACTCTGTCGAGCTAGGCCTATAATTGCAAAATATTAAAACAAATAAACTAGTGCAATGTTATGAATTTAAATTAATTTGTATTCAACTAGTTACCTCCATCGCCGCCTGCATCTGAGCCATGTAGTTTGCCATGTAGGTGGCCTGCTGCTCCTGTGCGGTCCGAGCTAGATCCCTCTCCCTCTGGAGCTCCTCCCTCTCTCTCCGGATCTCGTCTCTACCTAAGGAGCTCCTCTATTTGGCGCTGTGAGGGACGACGACTTGTATGCCCGATGGAGTAACCCTCGGTCAACAGAGTGACGATCAAAGGTCGCGCGACCCTCGAGTCGACAACTCCATCGAAAATGGCAAACCTACAAAGGAATAAAAGAATAAAAATTAGAAAAAGCAATTTTTTACAGAAATAAAGAAAATGACCAACTAACCGTCCATGTGTCTTCCCGCCTCCGCTAGCGTAAACGGCTTGAGGGTCAATTGGCGCGTTTTTCCAATTGTACCCTTCGCCGTGTATCCTCACGGCCTCTCGCCCATACTTTTCCTAAAAGGAGTAAAATTGCGTATTAGTAACAACAAATTAGTAACAACTCAATTGATAGGTTTTGATAACTTATCAGACGGTCGGTCGTGACCTGACTGCACTCCCTAGGCTGGGATGGGTCCTTATGACCCCACTTCTATACGGCAGTGTCGATCCGTACCTGACTGGTCTCGCACTCCAGTAGATATGTGTTAGTATGTTAATTATATTATGAAGACATACAAAGAAGGGTTATTATTCTTACCATGCGTTTAGCCAAACGAACATGGCCATCGGCGCCATAGGAGTGCTTTGAGTTTGAACCTCTGCATCCACGAGCACTCCTGGACTTAGCGATAAAAGCATCGCTAGCCCAGATCTTGCAGGGAGCTCGGTATGCTTCAGACCGACCCTCTAGCCAAGAAATACTGACCTGCACATATTTATTATATCACTGAAATACCATTTACATAACTAAGTATTAAAATAATTGAACACAAATAACTTACCTCCACGTACTGCTACTCTGTCAAGTAAGTGTACGAGACCCTCCTAAACAACCCTGACTGGTACTCCTGGTGCCGCTTGAGGTACCCCTTCACGGATTGAATACGACCGTACGATAACGCTTGCGTTACAAGCTTCTGTGTGTTCCTGTTGAACAGGGCTTTACCATGGTCCAACATGCTCTAGCTCGTGTCCTCTAAACGGTACCTCAGCTATAAAAAAACAAATATTCAAGAGATATGCATTAACGATTAAATCAAGTTCAAGAATAATAATTTACAAAATTTTATTAAGCAGAGTTACCATAAAATCCGCCCACACAACCCTCTCAAGGTTGTTGTGCGCCTCGTGAGAGACACGAGCGTAGTCGTCCCACGATGTCGCGGGGACCCCGTCGATCACACCGGGATAGTGCAGATGCACTAAATACCCGATGCAACCGGACACCTATCTGTGGTGACCCTAACCCGTGAACGAGCAGTCGTACCAGGAGCTGGAAGGATTTAATGAATTTATTAATGTACCCACAAACAAAAGAATCTGAAAGATAAATATTATGTGATAGTTTGCTTACGTTTCTCCGACCAGGTGAATAGTGACCCGCTCTATAGGAACTGGAAAAGGAGACACAAAGTGTGTCCTCCTTGTCCGCCCCCTCTGCTCTGGGACTACGTTTAGTGACCCGGAAGGCTGCTCACCAATGGAGCCCAAAGACTCCACGCTAGGCGCCTCTGTGGCAACCATAGGCCTTCCCGAAGGCTGTGGCGGTGCCCTAGCCTTTGACTCTGACTCAGATGACTCCGAGTCAGACTGCAAAATAGAAGGAACTACCCCTAAGTGAAAATGTACCTCTGTGCGCCGTAAGGCCACAGTATGTCCGCTAGATACGGGACGTGTCTCAACACCTGAGAGTGTCTGCTCTCACCTAAGCAACTACCCCTAAAAAGGGTGTCCCGTGCCTCCCTAAGGGAAGCCCCTAGCCCCCTTTTCTTTTCCCTTCTCTGACGGCATCCTGTTGTAAGGAGTAATTCATAAATATGCTAAGAAAATATACGAAGTTATGATAATTTAGTGAACAAAATTACTTGGAGTTAGTTTCAAAATTCATCGACATCACGAACCCTACTCCTTAAACCAGACCATCAATCTTGTTTCTTAATTTGTCTCCATTTTCGTTTGCGCATTTTAGAAGTCTCTTCGTCGTTAGAGTCGTCAACCAAGTGATCGAGTTCGACACCAGGCTCGACGGAAAACGAGTCTGGCAACTCTTGTTCTTAATAAACCTCATCGACATCATTGATATCATGGCAGTCATCATCTCTTAGAGTATATAACCGCTTACGAGGATTCATCTTATGTACCACCCACCAAGTATTAAGCTTTTGACATGGATAAGTTAAATAATACACTTGCTCCATTAGGTGTGCAATGACAAATGTATCGTAGCCTCGTAGTCGTTTATTGTGTTTGACTTTCACCATACCAAATTCGTTTTTGTCGTGTTACATGATTGTTGTCAAACCAATCACAATGAAAGAAGACGACTTGAAGTTCCTTATTGCCGACAAAACTAAATTTAAGGATTTTGTTAATGATCCCATAGTAATTAGTTTCGCGACCTTGTGAGTCGATTGCCCTCGTCAGAACTCAAATATTACGTGTTGCTAGGAGAGGACGAAGAGTTTCAAATTCAGTTGTACGAAATCGAAACCTGTTGATGTCATATTAGCCGTAGCTTCTAACTTTAACCAGTCCATATGACAGTTGTCGCAAGTCTTCATGGACGTCAGGCTCTTTCAAGCACTGTCCAAATTACGAAGTTATAAGAATACTTTATAATACTTAAAAGTTATAAGAATACTTTATAAATACTCATAAGTTAACAAGAAAACATTACATATTCTCGGAACCAGAAAACAAAATTAGATTGTCTATTTATTCCGTCACGTTGCATCGTTTCTACTTGTTTGCTCGTAGGTTGATGCCTATGTGTCCAATTTTATTTGTGGAACTCACTGAACGGAAAAAACTTTCATGAATATAAATGCTGCATAATATGCCAATAAGTATCACAGTTAGGACAAAAACTTACCCGGAATATTTGTCCATCCCATCTATGTTAGCATGCATGTAGAGGAAAGCGGCCATTCTTTCATATGCGGTCCAATTGTAGCTTCGACTACCACCAACAGTAGTGCCTTTCGTTACAAAAATAGAGAGATCGATGCAAGTTGGATGTTCAACCATATTTACATTGTGTTGCTCTACAAAGTAAAACACTTGAAAAATATCCCTCTTTCTTAAGGGTAAAAGCTTCGACAATGCACCCTTCCACCCTTGCTCGGTCGCCAACCATTGGCTTTAGATATCTATGTGCTCTTTCAATGTGATACTTACATCTATATTGCACAGGACCACCCACTTTAGCCTCAAATGGAAGATGTATAAGGAAATATTGCATTGGATTGAAGAAACATGGAGGAAAACCTTTTCCATCTTACATAACAGTTTTGGTATCTCCTTCTTCAACTTATTCATATCTCTACCGTGATTTGTTTAGCACATAGCTATCTATAGAAGTAGCTAAGCTCGGCTAGCACCTTCGATACTGCATCATAAAAATAGCCGCGAAACATAACAGGTAGGAGTCTTTCCATAATTATGTGATAATCATGACGGCGAGAAGTCATCTGTCGCCAAACCCATGCGAACATTTCTCGCATCACTGGCAAAGTCTGGATCGAAGCGGTCCAGCGCCTTCCATGCCTCACCATCGAATGGGTGCGTCATGACCTCATTGTTCTGACGTACACCTTCTTTGTGCCATCTCATGTGTCTAGCAATTCTTTTTTAAATAAACAACCGCTTCAATCTAGGTCTCAGTGGTAAGTAACGAAGTTTATTATGTGCGACTACTGTCATCATATTATCACCATCGTCGTTAACAACTTCGAAAACCTCAATTTACCACATTTTAAGTACCTGTTCTCTTTCGCATGCTCTTTCCAAAAAAACATACAATTGTTTGGACACACATCAATATTCTCATATTTCATATCGAGACCAGGCAACAATTTCTTCGAGTGATACGTATCTTTAGGAACTTTGTGGAGTTGTGGAAGGATATCTTCGATCAATTTGATTAGGTCGTTGTAACAGTTGTTGGAACAAAAGTACTTGGAATTAATTGCCATAAGTTTGGTGATGAACGTAAGGAGGGTCACTTCTCTATGTTCATGAAGCGACTCTTCTGAAGCTTTAAGAAGCTTGAAGAACGCTTCTACCTCCATTGTTGTAGCATCCTCCGTAGTCTCTTGTTTGATAGCTTGTAGCATCTCATCCATCCAATTAACCCCCATGTTGTCATCATCCTCTTGCACTTCATGTACCGCTTTAGAGGTTGTCTCGCCACAAAAACTCCACACCTTATAATGTAAAATGTAACCGTTTCGACACAAGTGTATCGAAAGAGTCATTTTATCAAGCCACTTTGTGTTTCGGCATTTTGTACATGGGCATCGCACCTCATCAATTGTCGACAATGAAAAGGACCGATTGATAAAAGCATCTATCTTTGCGAACCATTCATCTGAGTGACCACCTTTCTTGTTCCAACCAGTGTACATCCAACTACGGTCTTCACCCATGTTGGAGATTGTAGATTAAAGACGGGGAAAATATCATTAATTTATATTTCTATGGGGACAGATAGGTCCTAAACCCACACAAGAGTGACCGAGATGAATGTGCTCCTGACGAGACGCCAGGTCCGAATCCAAACGAAATTTCGGCAGCATAACCCTGTTGT
Source organism: Neostapfia colusana (assembly GCA_030760725.1). Taxonomy (NCBI): domain Eukaryota; kingdom Viridiplantae; phylum Streptophyta; class Magnoliopsida; order Poales; family Poaceae; genus Neostapfia; species Neostapfia colusana. The sequence goes on from JASWHV010000003.1 coordinate 18,920,432, forward strand.
TCTCCGATTGCACGCCCGATAATGATGCAGCAGAGAACATCAGGGTTACCCTATTGAAACCTCGTCCGGATTCATACCCACGTCTCGTCATAGGCACGCCCCCTCAGTCACTCTCAGATTGTCCAAAAAGGGAAAATTCCGAACCTATCCGGCTCACATGCGTAATGCATGTGAGACGTGCCGGTTCAAAATGGATGATTCATATTCTAAAGGTTTTACTCATTCATTTTTGAGTCATTTATGAGAGAGAGAGAGGGGGGGGGGGGGAAAGAACGAAAGAGATAGAGAGGGGGGAATAGGGGTGACCGTCAACGCGTGGGTCGGCGTTCATGCGACCTAATCCTTCAGCATGTCCGCGATCTTAACAACAACGGGAGAAGGACAAAGTCAAAGCCCGCCAACAATTCGGGGGCTCGGACATCAGACACGGGTCGTTGGGTGGTCCTTGTTCCCTTTTGCGATGGGTCACAGCGGATGAGCGGTCGGGCGTTGGATGGAGGTCAGTCGAGTGCCGAGCCCGGACCGACGGCTCTCGTCGAGCGTCTCTCTGTGTCCTTGGGTACTCGAAGCTTGAAGGTTCGGGGCCTTCCGGCTCCCGCCACCGTCACGACGCGACAACCCGGTCCGAAACCGTCATAATTAACATGTTTTACACAAGGTCTCACGACGGTGTATATATATACCTAACCGTCATGAGAGCATATCATAAACACTCAATTTTATACACAATATTCAACTAAATAATGAAATGAAGTAAATATATAGACAGTGGGTGAACGGAGGGCTGGCGGAGGAGGCCGGGGGTAGCCGGGCGGCGACGTGGGGTGCCGGGGCGGCGCACAGGCGCCGTGGAGGAGGCCGCGGGCAGCCAGGCGGCGACACGGGGCGGCAGAGGCGCGGGGTGCTGGGGCCGCGGAACGGCGAAGCGTCGGGGCGGCCGGTGACGCGGCGGAAGTGGGCGGGAGAGAAGCTAAATTCAATCTAAAACTAAATAAATTACAACTAAATTAAATAAAATTAGTAAACTAAACACTTTTCAACTAAACAAAATTAAAACTAAAACTAATACAAACAAATTACAACTAAATTAAAAAAATTTATAAACTAAAGAATTTACAATAAAACTAAATTAAATCTAAAACTAATACAAAGAATTGACAACTGTATTAAACAAAATTCATAAACTAAACAATTAACATCTAAACTAAATTCAATCTAAAACTAATAAAACAATTTGCATAAATTAAACAATAACAATTAATAACTAAATTAACTAAACTAAATCCAATTATCAACAAAATTAAAAAAACTAACTTCTCGACAGGTGCGACGTGCTCGATTCCGCGGGAGCTCGAGGCCGGGGGCGGGGCAGCGGGACGCCGGATCGGGGAGGAGCGTCGGGGGGCCACCGGTGTCAGGGGCGGCTGTAGCCGAGGGCATGGAGGTGCCGGGGCTAGGGCGGCGGTGGGTGTTGGGGTGGCGGGGGCCGGCGCGGTGACTGCTGGGGGTGGCGGGGTCCGGCGCAACGGCGGTTGGGGGCGGTGGGCCGTGGGCGGCGGCGCTGTCGAAGTGTTCAGTCGACACTTCCCCCGGGCCTGCACTGGGCAGCCCGCGGAGGTTCTTTTTTCGGTGGGGCTAGTCCCTAGCGGAGAGCTTGCGCAGATGGACGAGTTAGTAAGAGCTTGACACGGCGAGTTTTACGTGGTTCAGGCCGCCGGAGCGTAAATCCACGACGAGCTATGGAGCTCGCTGTATTGCTTGCTGCTCAGGGCCGGAGGCCTGAGTTTGGGGGTGAGTTACAGCTTGAGAGTGTATGGCTAGCGTATGAGTTGCAAAGTGCGAACCCTTGCTATCGACGCCTACCCGAGCCTTTTATAGTCCTAGACTCGGGCGGCTTACAAGGGGAGCCGGGACCCGACAGGTGGTCCCGGGAAGATTGTCTATTATCTACCGTATCTGCAGTTAAGCCGGTAGTTGCCTCTGGTCGAAGGCTTCTGGGTCTTCATCTTGCCGCCCTGCCCATGCCGCATGCTAGTCGTAGTGGTTCATGACGGCGCAGGTGGCATGGGATGTCTTGTCGCGGTGTTTATTAGCTGGCAGGTTCTGACACCGCACGCCAGTCTGTGATGCGACTGGGCGCAACGGCACCTCACAGACGCGTGCTCCGCGTCTCCGCGTCCTGGGAAGACGCGGGCCTTGAATACCTTGTACGGGCAAGGTATGGGGCGCCTTTACGCCCGCTGCCTACCGCTCGGGGGCAGGCAGCACCGTTCTTGTGGCCACGCGGCGAGTCCGGAGCCCTTCTCTGAGGAGAGAAGGGCCCGGCCTGCGGGGCACGCGGAGCCTCCGGACCTCTCCCCGCGGAGGGGGAGGTCCGGCTTCTGTATGCCACATGGCGGGCCCGGAGCTCACCTCTGAGGAGAGGGAGGTCCGGCCCCGCCGGATGCGTGGCGCCTTCGGAGTTCTCTCCCTCGGAGGGGGAGGTCCGGCTTCTGTATGCCATGTGGCGGGCCTGGAGCTCTCCTCTGAGGAGAGGGAGGTCCGGCCCCGCCGGACGCGTGGCGCCTTCGGAGCTCTCCCTGCGGAGAAGGGCGAGTTCCTTAGGCATTTTACCCTGTGCGTGGGGGTACCCCATATCTCAGGTACCGACAGTGGCCCCCGGGCCCATCTCGGGGGAGATAGCGAGCCCAAGGTGGGACCTCCGTCTCTTCCTATCCGCGCACTTTCTCTAAGTCCCGAATTGACCGCTGCCGGAGCACGAACGGCCGTGGGATCGTGGGAGCGTGCGCTCACTTGATGGTTGCTTTTACTGCGGCGGTTCCCAAGACTGCCACTTCTGCACGTTGCAGCGCTTTCTTTGGGAACCGCCGAAGTGCCTTGCCGGCCCATCTTCACAGGAGACTGACTCCTTGACCCTACCGCTTCGGTTAGGCGGCTTGGGTCCACCCGTCATCGGCACTCGGTCTAGAAACCGAAGCGGTTGCCGATGCGGGGTATTCGAAGAGTTCCGAATCGCTTGGAATTGCACCCGGGAAGTTTTTAGAGGGTGTCTTACCCACATTGCAGCTTCCCTTCGCACTTCTCTGCGTTTCTTCTCGGACTCTGGTGCTTTTGTTCTCTTGCCCTTGAGTTCTCCCTCGCCATGGCTTCCAACCCGCCACCAGAGAAGAAGCGCGCTCGATCTCCTCCAGCAGCGGCGTCTGTGCCAAGTCGGGTTTCTAGGGTGCCTGACACTCCCTCCGGTGGCGGCTCGAAGAGGCCCCGGGCTGATGCGCTGGGGGGAGCTTCTGGGACGTCCCCTGTTCCGCCAGTTCAAGCGACCGCGGAGCGGCCGTCAGTGACGGTAGCGGGATCTGGGAGTCCTACCCCGGCTCGGAAGTCGGGGTTCAGAGCCCGCTGGAGTGTCCGCGCTTCCTGGCCATCCCCGACTTGCGGGGAGTCAGTGCCGTTACGCTCGGAGCCGGGGGCGACTGCCGCGGCCCCCAGCCCAGCGCGAACTTCTCCTGTTTCGGTGTGCCCGGACTCCGCTGCGGCGTCGTCTCTTCCTGCCGAGACGGCCACCGCGGCCCCCAAGCCAGCGCAGGTCGACCCTGCACTAGGCGGCCCGGCCTTTTCTCCAGCACCGCCTTCCCCGGTTCGCCCCTCTCCTCAGATCAAGGAGCTAGAAACTGAAGAGAGCCCGGCAGGCCTGGCTGCGAGAGCCTCGGAGCCATCTTCTCCTGATCGGCGTCTCGTCTCGGTTGCTCGTGCGTCGGCTCTTCCTGAGGACGAGGTAATGGAGGAGGTCGGGGGGACTGCCCCGGCCTCTGTTGCTCCATTGCCTCTGGCGGATGCCTTCGCGCTTGCCGAGACGAGCGTTCGACAGGTCTTGGCTGCATTAGGGCGTGAGCGGGAGGAGTATACGGTTGAACGGGATCGCCTCCTCACCTGGGGGAACCTTTTGCGGGAGAGGACCGCGAAGGTTAAGAGTGAGCTCGACTCCAGGCGGGAGTTTCTCGACTTCAGGGAAGCGCTCCTCGACCGCGGGCTGTCGACCGCATGGACACCCAATCGCGGCGGATCAACAGGGAGACCCTGGAGGCACACGCCCGGGCCGAAGAGAGCCTCTCTGCTGCTGTGGAGATACGGCAGCGGTTGGAGCGCCGTGAACTCGCAGTTGAGGATCGGGAGCGTTCCATGGCAGCTGAGGCGGAGAGGGTCGCCGCACAGCTGGCTGCGGGCGAGGATGACCTTCGAGCTCGGATAGAGGAGCTGGAGATCCTGAAGGCAGACCTCGACTTGAGGGAGGAACAGGTCTCCCGTGATCGCCGGGCGGTCTTGGACCGGGAGTTGACCGCCAACTTCAAGGCTGCTGAGTTGGAGCGGCTCGCTAAGACTCTCCATCTTTGGGAGAGATCCCTTGCGGCCAAGGAGAAGGAATTCTCCGAGAGGAACCTGGAGGCTCTGCAGGCGGCCCGCCGCGAGGTGGAGGAGCTCTCAGCCTTGTGGTCCTCCGAGGCTCTTGCGGTCTCAAGCTTCGTGGATCGAGCGGGGTCTGCCCTGATCCCTCTTGGCTTCAGCCCGGTGAGGGCCGCGACTCCTGCATTGAAGGTGGCAGAGGTGATCCCTGCGTTGGAGTCGATCAGCGCCAAGCTGGACAGACTAGACTCGGTGGTCGCTAGCGAGCTTGAGGCCGAGGGCCGCGGCTTAGCTTTAGAGGTCGCCTCGCATGTGCTGGCATGCTTCAAGAGCCGCGACCCCTCTTTTTCGCTAGAGCCAGCGAGAGAGGGCCCGGCCGCGGAGCGGGAGGAAGCTGCCAGGGCTGAAGTCGAGGATGTGGCCGCCCTTATAGCCGCAAGGTTCCGGCGGGAGCCGGGAGGTCCTTAGGACTTGTTTCTCCCTTTTCATCGAGTCTGTAGTCCAGCTCATGGAGCCTCGCTTAGTTCGACTCTTTTGGATATTTGTGTCTGTGATGCTTTTTCTCCCCTTCTTGGCTCTGCCTGACTGAGTCCTTAGCTCCTCAAGGTACTTAGAGGCCATCTCCAATCCCGGAGCTTTGCACAGACACCCTCCCCGGGTCCTAACCGTGTTAGGGGCCCCCGGAGGTCTCCGGATCTCGCCCTCCGGGGGGCTCCAGATCTGCCTGCCACGTGGCGGGTCCGGAGCTCCTCCTTAAGAGGCGGGAGCTCCGGCAATGTCAGACACGTAGGGCTTTCGGAGCCCTCCCACCGAGGGGGGAGGTCCGGTTTCCGCCTGCCACGTGGAGAGCCCGGAGCCCTCCTCAAGGGAGGAGAGAGTTCCGGGCCCGCTAGACACGTGGGGCCCCTGGGTCCTGCCCTTGCTGGAGGGGCAGGTCCCGGTCCTTCCAGTCCTAGGCCGGAGTAGCTGGTAGCTCCTTTCCCCCTGCTTCATGTAGTCCCTGTTGCCGCAACCTGGAGGTCCTGCACACAGGCAGAGGAAACGTAATTCTCCTCGGGGGGTCCTCCCCTCCCGTCTCCTAGTCTTATCTGTCTTACGATCCTGATTCGCTATACGGGGCTTGGGCAATTCTGTGCACGAGGTGCCGGAGCTCCGGCTCCCTCCGAGGTCCGGGTACGGCCGTCCGATCCCTAGTACCGGGCCATGCGCTGGGGAAGCAGAGTGCACGCGCTTTGGGTTCATGACCAGGCAAAGCGGTCGTACTCCCCTGTACCTCCGGAGGGCAGGATGTGCATGCTTTGGGCTCTGGGCCGGCTAAGCTGGATACGCAACCTGGACCCCCCATGCACAACGCAGGCCTTTCCTGGAGGTAACCAACTAGCACCGCAACACCTGACTGGGGGAGGCCCGAGAGACTCTCTCGGCCATCGGCAGGTGCCTCAAGCGCAGCCGCTATTGGCAGGATAGCGAATGCCGACTATGGATGAGCGCAGGAGAGGGGGAGCTAGATGTACGATGAACATACAGAGATAGTGCAATCATGAAAATTAATGCGTAATTTAAATGAGCGCATGAGGGAGAGCTAAGTAGAACAGGTCTCTGTATTCGTGCCCATAGGTGGAATTCTGGCTGTACATGGAGGCAATGTTCCGCCTTGTCTACAAGGGAAGCAAGACTCTACGCGCTTAGGGTCGGAACCAGGCTAAACTGGACGTAGTCCTGTACCGTCCCTTGAGACTTAGCTACCCCAAGCTCTGTTCCTAAATTCTATGGGATCCATTACGGAAGGGAATAACCCTGTTCTACCGATGCTCAGGAAGTAGGACTTACAGTGTTGCTTCATGGCAAGGATTTTTGGGAACGGATCCCACTCTCGGTTGAAAGGCATGTGTACCCGGGGGCGGCAGCTTTCATGATTCGGAAGGGACCTTCCCTGCTGGGGGAGAGCTTATGGGTCCTTCTTGGAATAGAGCGTGCCGCTTCACCAGGTTGCCCTCCTGCAGGCCCCCTACGCGTTTGGTTCTTTGGCGGTAGTGCTTAGAGCATTAGCCGAGACCGTGCGTTGTGGGGTGTTCCCTGCAGCCGAGTCTTGTCGATGAGGTTGTTATCTTCGCGCTGGATCAGGTCCTGCGCGGCTTCTCCTGGGGGGCCCTGGGGAGTTCTCCCCTTCTGGCTAAGGCCTTCAAGGGGTAGATAGGCCCGGGCTCGTCTTGGATGACCTAAGGCGTCTTCCCCTTCTGGCAAGGCCTTCAAGGGGTTGACAGACCTTAGGCGGCCCCCGGGAGGTATGTTCGAGGCACGGAGGCGCGCCGCAGTTGGCTAACGCACTGGCCTGTCACCGTCGGAACTGGAGTCCTCACCGTCATGCACTGTCTTTATGACACGCTGAGGCTCCTGGAACCCCACCTGGTGGGCAGCAGTGACTGGGGCATCGACCTTCTGTTTGCCATCCCTCTGAGGGTAGGGCGGCACTTCGGCCCTCTCCTGTCTTCCTTTGCGGAAGCGCTCTGCGAGCCTCTGGATCTCCCAGCACTCGGCAGCAGTATGGTTGGCGGTGCCATGCACGGGGCATAGCCCGCCTTGGTCACTGTCTGGGGCCGATGATTGCCGCTGCCTTTTGTCGGGGCGTGGCCCCCGAGCTCCACTGGTCGTCGCAGCTGTGGCGACGGGGGCCGTGAATGGTGACTTCATCTTTCCACTCCCCCGGTTCTTGGTCTTCTTGCCACCCCCACAGGCAGCAGCACCGGACCCGGGCTGTCCTCCTGACTCGGAGGTCGGCAGAGTGTGCCAGTTCCACCCTTCAGCTGCTCTGGCGCACTTGTCCGCCAGGCTGAAGAGCTCCGAGACGTCACGAACCTCTCTGGTCGCGAGCTTCTCAAGCATTTTCTCGTCCCGGACACCCTGTCGGAACGCCACCACCACAGAGGCACTTTGGATATGCGGGATGGTGTTGCGTACCTGAGAGAACCGTTGGATGAAAGAGCGCAACGACTCCCCAGGCTGTTGCTTGACGGTGTGGAGGTCAAGCTCCGTGCCGGGACGGGTGTAGGAGCTGCCGAAGTTGGCGACAAACTGCCGGTAGAGCTCTCCCCAGGAGGTTATGGACCCCTGAGGTAGATTCATGAGCCAAGACCGAGCTGGGCCTGTCAAGGCGACGGGGAAGTAGTTGGCCATGACAGCCACGTCCCCTCCTGCGGCAAGTACGGCGGTGGAGTAGATCTCGAGGAACTCCGCTGGGTTGACGCTGCCGTCGTACTTCTCGGGCAGGTGCGGGCGAAACTTGCGTGGCCACCTTGCGAAGCAAAGGTGGGGTGCAAGGGCCGCACATCCTGCACCGGCTGCTGCAGGTATTGGCGCTGCGAACGCTTGGTTCGCACCTGGCACCGCGTATCCCGGCATGGGCAAGGCTGCACCATAAACCGGGGCCGCCACTGCTTGCGGCACATATGGCTGTGGCATATGCTGCGCAACATATGCCTGAGGTAGGGCTCGCGTGGCGAAGACCTGCCCTTCAGGTTGTGTCGAGACCGACGACATGTTGTTGCCAACCTCATGGTTGCGACGCCTTTCTCGGCGTCGCTCGAGGTACACCCGGGCGTCCTGGCCCAAGTGGCACCGTTCCAGTTCCCTTCGCAGGTCCGTCGATAGGAGCCTGGAGGAGCTGGAATCCGCCGTTAGCCCGTCAACCGTGGGTGTGCGCGTCAGCGACACAGCCGGTTGTCCTGGGCGCCATCCTCGTCGAAACCGAAGGTTCGCGGCGGCGACGACAGGCGGTCCACCTCGCGGACCCATTGCTGGGTCGCTGAATGGGGCGCATCCCCCGCAGGTGGGTTGCGCAGCAGCGCTCTTGCTGCAGCTAGCGCACCTCCATGGTGTACGCTCAGCGCTGCAGAAGATCTCACACTGGTTGGGGCCTGCATAGCCGGAGTCGGCGTTGCCGGAGTCGGCTGCTGGCTACCAGCTTGTGCTGACACACTCCGTCCTCAGTGTGTCGACATGTACTCCCCAGTGGTCACGGTTTGCCGTGAACGCGGAGGGGGAGAGTTTGCCGCTGAAGGAAGCTTGGTCATCTTCGTCGGCGGAAACTCGTCGCGCTAGGAGAAAAGGCCCCCTACCTGGCGCGCCAAATGTCAAAGTGTTCAGTCGACACTTCCCCCGGGCCTGCACTGGGAAGCCCACGGAGGTTCTTTTTTCGGTGGGGCTAGTCCCTAGCGGAGAGCTTGCGCAGATGGACGAGTTAGTAAGAGCTTGACACGGCGAGTTTTACGTGGTTCAGGCCGCCGGAGCGTAAAACCCTACGTCCACGGCGAGCTATGGAGCTCGCTGTATTGCTTGCTGCTCAGGGACGGAGGCCTGAGTTTGGGGGTGAGTTACAGCTTGAGAGCGTATGGCTAGCGTATGAGTTGCAAGGTGCGAACCCTTGCTATCGACGCCTACCCGAGCCTTTTATAATCCAAGACTCGGGCGGCTTACAAGGGGAGCCGGGACCCGACAGGTGGTCCCGGGAAGATTGTCTATTATCTACCGTATCTGCAGTTATGCCGGTAGTTGCCTCTGGTCGAAGGCTTCTGAGTCTTCATCTTGCCGCCCTGCCCATGCCGCATGCTAGTCGTAGTGGTTGATGACGGCGCAGGCGGCATGGGATGTCTTGTCGCAGTGTTTATTGGCTGGCAGGTTCTGACACCGCGCGCCAGTCTGTGATGCGACTAGGCGCAACGGCACCTGACAGACACGTGCTCCGCGTCTCCGCGTCTTGGGAAGACGCGGGCCTTGAATACCTTGTACGGGCAAGGTATGGGGCGCCTTTACGCCCGCTGCCTACCGCTCGGGGGCAGGCAACACCGTTCTTCTGGCCACGCGGCGAGTCCGGAGCCCTTCTCTGAGGAGAGAAGGGCCCTGCCTACGGGGCACGTGGAGCCTCCGGACCTCTCCCCACGGAGGGGGAGGTCCGACTTCTGTATGCCACGTGGCGGGGCCGAAGCTCACCTCTGAGGAGAGGGAGGTCCGACCCCGCCGGACGCATGGCGCCTTCGGAGTTCTCTCCCTCGGAGGGGGAGGTCCGACTTCTATATGCCACGTGGCGGGCCCGGAGCTCTCCTCTGAGGAGAAGGAGGTCCGGCCCCGCCGGACGCGTGGCGCCTTCGGAGCTCTCCCTGCGGAGAAGGGTGAGTTCCTTAGGCATTTTACCCTGTGCGCGGGGGTACCCCATATCTCAGGTACCGACAGGCGCTTTGGGCAGCGGCGGGGTCGACGGTGCTTCTGGCAGTGGCGGCGGGCTCGGGGTCGGCGCGAGCGTGAATGCCTTCACTGACCTCGGGCCCGCGGGTATATACGGCCTATTTACCACGGCTAGACCCGAACCCTCGTAAATTAGGTGGTATTTACGACGGCTCGACCCTAGCCATCGTAAACAAGATTTTATTTACGACAGTTGTAGAGTTAGCTGTCGTAAATTAATTTGGCCGTTGTAGATTTGTTGGATTCCTGTAGTGAATTAATGAGCTAGAAGAAAATATAACAACATGTTGTTTTTTAAAGCTTTTTAAATAAGTTGTTTTTCAACATGTAAATAAAAAGTTATGTCAATTATGGCGTAACTATCTGAAAGTTCATCTAGGTCCCCGTGTGGGTTTTGGAGGATTGATGACAAACAATTAAAATGCTAATGAATTTAAATGAGCATGTGAGCAGATAGATTGAATGGCAATAAGAGATTGAGTGCTTTTCAAAATGGGAAATGGAGAAGACGGCATGAAGCTACATAATAGAGTTAGGGATTTTATTTTTCTTGAGTGTAGGAACGCCGCACTATTAAGAGGGACACGGCACGCAGCATAGAAAAGCAAGCTCAATTCCACAAAAAAAATCCTTAGTGTAGAAAAGAGTTGTTAGGTCAAAAATCTTAGACATGTCAGAGAAATTTGGAAAAGTATTCTCTAAATAGACTCGGACATGTCCGAAGGTTTCGTAGAAGTACCTTCTGTTTAGGTTTGGACATATCCGAAGAATTTCGGACATGTCCCAAGTCTAGGATTTTTGAAAAATCCTAAGTCGAGAAGGTTGTACATGTTAGAGAAGTTCAGAGATGCACCTTCTGTTTAGGTTTGGACATATCCAAAGAATTTCGGACATGTCTGAAGTCTAGGGTTTCTGAAAAATCCAAAGTCCAGAAGGTCGGACATGTTAGAGAAGTACGGAGATGCACCTTCTTTTTACGTTCAGACATATCCGAAGAATTTTGGACATGTCTGAAGTCTAGGGTTTCTGAAAAATCCTAAGTACAAAAGGTCAGACATGTCAGAGAAGTTCGGAGATGCACCTTCTGTTTAGGTTCAGACATATCCAAAGAATTTTGGACATGTCCGAAGTCTAGTATTTCTAAAAATTTCTAAGTCTAGAAGGTCGGACATGTCAGAGAAGTTCGAAGATGTACCTTCTGTTTAGGTTTGGACATATCCGAAATATGTCGAACATGTCCGAAGTGGAATCAATGGGACAATCTGAATTAGTGTCAGTTGAGGATAACATTTTACCGTTAATGGTCCCCAACTTCGGACATGTCCGAACTTTAGTGGTTAGCAACGGTCATATTTTAGGAAGCACTATAAAAGGAGGGATCTCGTCCCCATTTCAAGTGTGATCAACCATAGAGCTTTCATAATTGTTCTTGAGCATTCTTTGACCTCTCTCACACCCTCTACTTTCATTCTTGAATCTTATGAGGATTTGAGGCCTTGTGAGGAGATTCAAGAAGAAGAGATCCTAGGGTTGAGCTTGCTAAGTTCCACACCTTCAAGCTTCGTGGTTTGTGTTTATTACTCTTAGAGCTTTATTCCTAGGTGGCTAGGTGTCACCCGGTGACTCCCAACTTGTGGTGAGACCCGGGAAGTTTGTAATTACTTTTGAGTTGATAGTGGAACAACCAAGTTTGATCTTTGTAATCACTTGGTGAGGGTTAGGGTTGAAAGGGATCCGGTCCTTTGTGGACACCTCAACAGAGACGTAGATTCCTGTGTGGAATCAAACTTCGATAAACAAATCCTTGTGTTCACTTGTGCTCATTTATTTGTTCTTCAATTTTCATATCATTGCTCTTGCTTGTGATTAATCAAACCCTAGTATTGAACTACTTCAGTATTTAGATCATCAAACTTGCTTGATAGGTTGCTAGTCTTGTTTAAGAGCTATTTCTAGACCATATCACTCATACACTTGAACTTGAACTAGTTAGTTTTATTTACGCTGCGACTGACTTCGGACAAGTCAAATTTCAATAGTTTTATCCAAAAATCTCGGACTTGTCCGAAGTATTTTCGAACTTGTCTGAACCTGACAAAACAAGTCAGTTGATAATTGTGCTTTAAACTTTAATTAGCCTATTCACCCTCCTCTAGTCAACTTTCAATTGGTACCACAGCCTAACTCTTCATTTAAGTGCTTAACCACTCGAAGAGATCATGGGGGAGACAAGCACCTACTACGAGGGCAAGAATCTAGGCTCCAAAGGAAAGGGCGAGAAGAAAGACTCACATCACTCTCACACAAGTGATAGTGATGATGAAATGAATTCCGTCACTCCTTTCATGAGCAAAAAGCGTGCAGGTCGAAGAAGACACTTGTCACTTCAAGTGATGAAGACCAAGAAGTGGAACGTCTCATGGCGTTGCTCAAGAAGAGAAAAGACGACAAGAAGATAGATAAGAAGAAGAAGTTGGAGGAGTCCAAGGACTACTCCCGATATCCTTTAAATTATGAACGCTTAAATAACAATTCAAATTTTCTTTCCATCCTTGTCGGCAAGCCTCCTCACTTTGATGATACAGACTACATGATGTGGAGGCATAACATGAAGTTACACCTTATCTCACTTAATCCCGGTCTTTGGGTGTTGTTTGTATAGGAATAGAAATTCCGGAGGATGATGAAGAGCTCACTACAGAGCAAGAACAACAAATCCATCGTAAGGCTCAAACTGCAGCCGTAATCATCTCATCGTTGTCAAAAGAAGAGTTTCACAAGGTGGATGGATTGGAAATTGCCAAGGATATTTAGAACACTCTCAAGGTGGCACATGAAGGCACAAAATCCATCCGTGAGGCCAAAATTGAGATGATTGAAGGGGAGCTTGGAAGATTTGCTATTGAAGATAATGAGACTCCCCAAGAGATGTACAACTGGCTCAAGATACTCATCAACAAGAGTAGAGCTTATGGGTGCAAAAAGTGGACTGACCATGAAGTGGTCAAAAGGATGATAAGGGCATTCATGGTGCGTAACCTGACTCTTTGCACCTTGATTTCGGAGAACCCTCACTTTGAATCTGTCGAAGCGTCTGGGGTCGACACTTCCCCTAGGCCTGCTCAGGGCAGCCCGCGGAGGTTCTTTTTTGGAGGGGCAAGTCCTCTCGGAGCGTCTCGCGTGTTGGACAAAGGAAGGAGATTATTGACACCGAGATTTTACATGGTTCGGGCCGCCGGAGCGTAAAACCCTACGTCCACGGGAGTTCTTGGAGCACTTGTTTCCTTGAGTATGAGGATGGGTGGCGAACTGCCGAACCCTAAGCGCTAGAGGGAGCTGAGCAAAATGCCGAACCCCTTGTAACGTTGCCTACCCGGGCCTTTTATAGTTCAAGACTTGGGCAGCTTACAAGGTGGGCTCCGGGACCCTACAGGTGGGCCACGGGACCCTACAGGTGGCCCCGGGGTGAATTCCTAGCATCTACTGAGTCTTGCCGTGAAGTCTTCTGGTGATGGCTTCTGGGTCTTCGTCCTGTCGCCCTGCCCATGCCGCAGACTAGGCGTAGTGGTTGATGATGGCAGGGGCGGCAGGGCACGTCTTGTCGCTGTATTCATTAGTCTACAGCTTCTGACACTGCGCCCCTGTCTTGACTGTGACTGGTCACAGTGGCGCCTGGCAGGCGTTCGCCGCGCCTCCGCGTCTTGGGAAGGTGCGGGTCTTGAATTCCTTGTACGGTAAAGGCTCGGCGTGCCTTTACTCCTGCTGCACGTGGCCATGTGGCAGGCCCGGAGCTATCCTCTGAGGAGAGGGGAGCTCCGGCCCTACTGGACACGTGGCGCCTTCGGAGCTCGCCCCTTCGGAGGGGGCGAGGTCTGCCCTTCTGGGCCACGTGGCGGGCCCGGAGCTATCCTCTGAGGAGAGGGGAGCTCCGACTCTACTAGACACGTGGCGCCTTCGGAGCTCGCCCCTGCGGAGGGGGCGAGGTCCTTAGGCGGTTTCACCCTGTGCACGGGGGCACCCGCTTTTGAGGGTACCGACAAAATCTATTACTCCCGATGAAGTCCTTAGAAAATTCGTGAACCATGAGATGATGGAAAAAGAGGCCAAACATGTAAATGAGCTGCACAAGGTCACTTCTTCCAAAAGAAACGATATTGCACTCAAGGCATCCAAGAAGTCAAAGGGCAAAGAAGTGCAAGAAGAGAGCTCAAGTGAGGGAAGTGATGATGAGAGCTCTATGGATGATGATGAAATGGCCCTTTTCATAAGGAAATTCAAAAGAATGATGAGAAAGAAGAAGAACTCAAGTTATGAGAGCAAGGACAAGACAAGGTCAAAGACAAAGCGAGCCTACTACAACTGTGGCAAATATGGCCACTACATTGCAAACTGTCCTCATGAGAAGAAGGAAGACGATGAAGACAAGAAAACGAAGAAAGAAGCTAAAGACAAGAAATTCTTCAAGAAGAAGAAATTTCATGGAGCTGCTCACATAGGAGAAGAATGGGACTCAAATGATGAAACCTCATTGTTCGAAGATGAAGGAGTGGCAAATATTGTCATTGACAAGTCCTCAAGCAAGAAGATGCTCTTGCCCAACCGAGGTGATTGGAGGAAAGAAAACACACTTGTCTCATGGCCAAGGAGACAAAGCGCAAGGTAACCCCAAAATCCTCCACTAAGTCTGTTGCTAGTGATAGTCTCTATGATAGTAGCGATAGTGATGTAGAATTCATGTTTAAAGGCATGAGTAAAAAGACTATTGCTAAAATGAAAAACCTCATGAATCAAGTAGTTGATATGGAAACAATTCTTGATAAGCAAGAAGGATTACTTGTTGTTGAAAAGGAGAAAAATCGTGATCTAGAAGAACTCCTAGAACTTGAAAAAGAAAAATATAGAAAGTTAGAATTAGAACTTGCATCATGCAAAAGACTTGTTCAAATCTCAAAAGCTCAAATGTGATGCTTCAAGACGAATTTGATAGGTTGGCAAAAACTCACAAATCACTTGAAGTAAAATTTGAGTCTCTTAAGTCTAAGACTTCATTCTCTAGAGATTCACCTAAATTAGCTAAGCAATCAACTAGAAAAAGCTACAAGTGTACAAAATTGATAACCAACCTAAGTGAACAACTTAATATAGCCCACAGAAAATCTCAAACTAAAAGGGAAGTGTTCGATAAAGAAAAAGTTGATTATGCTAGAAGTGCATTTTTTAACTCTAGATCCCCTTTAATTAAATATGGTCTTGGATATGTTAGGGGTGGAAAATAAAATGCTAGAACTATTAAGAACAACAAGGAACACATTACTTTTTTTTAAGCAAGGATCATCTAATTATGTGCACTCAAACAATTCCTATCATGTAAATGATATTTTAGTTCGAACTATGTCATTTCATAATTTCGATGCTACTTACGTTCTTATGAGAAACATATGTGGTAGAGTTGTTGCTAAATATGTTGGGCCACGCCACAAGAAATCAAAAACTTGTGTGTGGGTACCCAAAACTCTTGTGACTAACGTGAGAGGACCCAAACAAGCTTGGGTACCTAAAACCAAGGCATAATTTGTTTTTTAGGCATACTCCTCCGGTGGATCAAAATAGGTACTTGATAGTGGGTGTACAAACCACATGACCGGAGAGAAGAAGATGTTCATCGCATATGAAGAAAATGATGATCCAAGCGAAAGCATTTCCTTTGGAGACAATAGCCAAGGAGAAGTACTTGGCGTTGGTAAAATAGCTATTTCCTCTCAACACTCAATTTCTCATGTCTTGCATGGCGATTCACTTGATTATAATTTATTATTCATTTCACAACTTTGTGAAAAAGGGTACAACTGCATGTTCACCAATGAAGGTGTGACCATCTTTAAAAGAAGCAATAACTCAATTGCATTTAAGGGTATGCTTAAGGGAAAGCTTTATCTTGTAGATTTTTCCATGGATAACGCTCATCTTGACACATGCCTAATTGTAAAAACAAACATGGGTTGGTTGTGGCATAGGAGACTAGCCAATGATGGTATGTGGAACTTGCAAAAACTTCTAAAAGGCCATCACATCTTAGGACTAACAAATGTCATGTTTGATAAAGATAGGCCTTGTAGTGCTTGTCAAGCCGGAAAGCAAGTTGGAGCACCTCATCCCGCAAAGAATGTGATGACTACCACAAGACCCTTGAATTGCTTCATATGGACCTTTTTGGTCCCATTGCTTATATAAGCATAGGCGGTAACAAATACGGTCTTGTTATAGTTGACGATTATTCTAGATTTACTTGGGTGTTCTTTTTAGATGAGAAGAGTGAAACACAAGGATTATTAAAGAAATTCTTGAGGAGAGCTCAAAATGAATTCTCCTTAAGAATCAAGAAGATTAGAAGTGACAATGAGACTGAATTCAAGAACACACAAGTGGAGGAGTATCTCGATGAAGAAGGAATCAAGCATGAATTTTCAGCTCCATCTAGGTCACCGTGTGGGTTTTGAAAGATTGATAACGAACAATTAAAATGCTAATGAATTTAAATGAGCATGTGTGCAGATAGGTTGAATGGCAATAAGAGATTGAGGATTTTCAAAAAAGGAGATGGAGAAGACGACATGAAGCTACACAATAGAGTTAGGGTTTCTATTTTTATTGAGTGTAGGAACACTGCACTATTAAGAGGGACACGACACGCAGCAAAGAAAAGCAAACTCAATCACACAAAAACAATCCTTAGTGTACAAAAGAGTTGTTAGGTCAAAAACCTCGGACATGTCAGAGAAATTCGGAAAAGTACACTCTGTATAGACTCGGACATGTCCAAAGGTTTAGAAGAAGTACCTTCTGTTTAGGTTTGGACATATCCAAAGAATTTCGGACATGTCCGAAGTCTAGGGTTTCTAAAAAATACTAAGTCGAGAAGGTCGGACATGTCAGAGAAGTTCGGAGATGCACCTTCTGTTTAGGTTCGGACATATCCAAAGAATTTCGAACATGTCCGAAGTCTAGGGTTTCTGAAAAATCCTATGTCCAGAAGGTCGGACATGTCAGAGAAGTTCGGAGATGCACCTTTTGTTTAGGTTCGGACATATCTGAAGAATTTCGGACATGTCTAAAGTCTAGGGTTTCTGAAAAATCCTAAGTTCAGAAGGTCGGACATGTCACAGAAGTTCGAAGATGCACCTTCTGTTTAGGTTCGGACATATCCGAAGAATTTCAGACATGTCCGAAGTCTAGAGTTTCTAAAAATTCCTAAGTCCAGAAGGTCGGACATGTCTGAGAAGTTCGGAGATGTACCTTCTATTTAGGTTCGGATATATCCAAAATATATCGAACATGTCCGAAGTGGAATCAATGGGACAGTCTGAATTAGTGTTAGTTGGGGACGTCATTTTACCGTTAATGGTCTCCAACTTCGGACATGTCTAAACTTTAGTTTGGCAACGGTCATATTTTGGAGAGCCCTATAAAAAGGAGGGATCTCATCCCCATTTGAAGTGTGATCAACCCTAGAGCTTTCATAAGTGTTCTTGAGCATTCTTAGACCTCTCTCACACCCTCTAGCTTTCATTCTTGAATCTTGTGAGAATTTGGGGCCTTGTGAGGAGATTCAAGGAGAAGAGATCCTATGGTTGAGCTTGCTAAGTTGCACACCTTCAAGCTGCGTGGTTTGTGTTTATTACTCTTAGAGCTTTGTTACTAGGCGGCTAGGTGTCGCCCGATGACTCTCAACTTGTGGTGAGACCCGGGAAGTTTGTATTCACTCCTGAGTTGATAGTAGAACAACCAAGTTTTATCTTTGTGATCACTTGGTGAGGGTTAGGGTTGAAAGAGACCCGGTCCTTTGTGGACACCTCAACTGAGACGTAGATTCCTGTGTGGAATCAGTTTTCGGTAAACGAATCCTCGTGTTCACTTGTGCTCATTTATTTGTTCTTCAATTTTCATATCATTGCTCTTGCTTGTAACTAATCAAACCCTAGCATTGAACTACTTCATTATTTAGATCATCAAACTTGCTTGATAGGTTGCTAGTATTGTTTAAGAGCTATTTTTAGACCATATCACTCATATATTTGATCTAGAACTAGTTAGTTTTATTTCCGCTGCAACTGACTTCGAATAAGTCTAATTTTTCCAGACTTATCCGAAAATCTCGGACTCGTCCGAAGTATTTCCGGACTTGTCACAAGTCAGTTGATAATTGTGCTTTAAACTTTAATTAGTCTATTCAGCCACTCTAGACAACTTTCACTATCGACACCTAAAAATCCAAACAGCATTAATAGGGACTAACAGAGCCAAAACCATTAATAATGTCAGAACGTGCATAAGGTTGAAGCAAGTTGCCGCCTACCGGCCGGAGACGAGCGGCGGCGATCGGAAAGTAGCGATGCAGAAGCATGAGATGAGATGATACGAGAGGCCGGCCGTCGCAAAAGCTTCGAGCCCTGCTCGTCACAGCAACAGTCGCCACCGCCGTTCGTCTGCCTCGTGGCCAATCGTTGTCTTGTCGATCATCATCACATGCAGCGCAGGTACTGCGTACGCGGACGCTTCCTTCCTTCATTGGTCGGTCGTGTAGCCAGCAACGGACGGATGTGGACGGATGCTTTGGATTCGAGTCATGGGCTCATGTGCCGGGTGCTGGACTAACCGTTCGTTCACTGATGCGGAGGTAGGTCGGCGACGAGGTGAACCCCGACCGGCCCTGCTCGACTCTGCCGGGCTGATCGATCGGTGGCCGGAGGGAGCTAGGGACCCCGGTCATGGAGTGACGGGGTTGCACGCCCGTAGATAAAACTAAAACTGCTCACGCACGCCCCCTGCTGTCCTGTCAGGCTAGTAAGGCCATCCCCGTCACCCTTGGTCGTTGGCCTCTTGTGCAGCGTAATGCCAGCGACACGTCGGGTTCAGCCTACGTACTACAATTACCAGCGAATCTTCACCCGTTCTCAACAAGACTTTTAGCGCGGTGACTCGTAGGTGCAGGCAATCCGTCTCGCTAGAAAATGGAAACACAGTAGCAGATAGAGTCGCTTCTGAAGGAAGCCATCGTGGTGATGATGCTCACTGAAGGTTACAGGCAGGATGATGCGATGGCCGATCAAGGCACAACGCCGCCGGCCTCCATCCAGATCCAGTTAGCTTCTGAAGATCAAGTCGATCACGCTATCCCTCTCAAAAAGAAGAGATAAGATCGGTCATACCAACCCCATCCACTTTCGGTACGGTTCTCATGATGCTCCCACGATCGTGCATCAGGTTAACAACTGCGCCCTGATAAGTGTGTGCACCGTATCAGCAGATGATAAGATCGAGTTGATCACGCTATCTATCCCTCTCGAAGGAGAAGACGAGATCGATTCGGCTGCAAATATCGCTCCATCGACGCAATACTTCGAGACAGAAAATGACCCAGCCCAGTACCGTCTTGTCCGGATTTTCTGCGGCGTCGAGATGATAATTAAAGGACCCCACGGACGACGCCAAGACAGCAACCTCTCCGGATTTTCTCTTATTACAAATGACGCTGTCGGCCAGCCCCGGCCGTCCTCCGTCACTCGCATCTGCGCCCCCATTTCCTTCCGTTTTACTACACGCCACGTCGATCGCCCACCACTAGCAGCCGACATGGCACGACGGCAGCTCGATACGGCTGCTCGGACTGTTGATGGCGGGGTTAGATATGGCTTTACTCGAACCTGCTAATGGACGGATGGTTAAGGGACGAAGGGATCAATCAGGTGGATCGGAGCTGACATGACGGCATCGTCCACTGCTGTTGCTGATGATGACTCTGAACGGCGGCAAGCAGGGGTTGGATCATCACAGTCCACGCTGACAAGTAGTTTAGCGCCACCGAAACCCATCATAGAGCTACTGATGGTAATGATTTGGAGCGGTGTCCCGTTTTATTTTTTATTTATTTTGTAGCGCACTCTCTGCATCTGAACAGGCTCCATGAATTCGATGCTCAAGGAGCAGGTTTGGATACATGATTAGAGTAGATATGAAAAGGGATTGTCTCTGTCTCTGTCTCTGTCTCTGTCTCTGTCTCGGTGCAGCGGGTCCATGTCCAGGGTTAGAGGCTGGTCTTCAGCGCCGCGTAAGCCCACTGGCAATGCCGCGATCGCACTAATTTCGGATAAAGGTTTGCGCCTACGTGCTACCCGTTTAAATCTGAAAAAAAAATCTTAGCAAATCCTAAAGCCTCATTCATTCATGGTGAGAGTGCAACTCTTTAGTCCGACATTGCTAGGTGGAGGTACGGAAAGACCAACTTAAATCCGGAGTCTTGTATGGGCGAGACTTTCTCTTACAGTTTTCTTTTTGTCACGTGTCAAATACTTTTTTAATATGAAAACCGATTTAGTGGTGTGACATCTCAACCACATTGTCAAGAAGGAAGCGTACATCTCTACCTCCAATTATGTCTCATACTAACAATTATGATCTGTTTTAGTCTGATTGTAGTGGAGAGTTTGATAGATGCTATGATCTTATCTGGTTTGTCTAGATCTTGCGTAGACCTATCTAGTTTGATCTGCGATATGTTTATCCTGTTCATGATTTATTTCTATTAAATTAAAACTAAAAGTGCTGTTATATCCAACATTATGTTGCTTTGGTCATGAACACTCATGATTTTAACTAATAAGGTGTAAGTAATAATGCATGACAAACTTATATACGCCTCCTTCATCAAAAATAACAATCCTTTATCTAGTTATAATTGTTTGATTTGTGCATCATAAGGGTAAATGTAAAAGTCCCAAAAACGTGAATGCAAAGGAACGGATGATTGAACGTCATTGTGTTTCTGTTCATGAGAAATGGGACTTACAAAAACTATCTTACATGGGATGGTATACATGAGGTGCAACCACATGGGTTCAAGCATGCCTTTGAAGGTGTTGGACCAAGGTGGAGTTAAACTCATGTGTAATCATACATTTACATGAGAAAGAACAAAAATAAGGTCTTTAGTCTCAAAGGCTCAGCTCAAATTGCTGCCAAACTTTTGGATACACATGGAGCCTCATACATTTGAATTGAGGAGAATGTGGTGGCAACTTTCCGATTTGAGGGTGAGCCAAAAGGGAATGGACTATGATCATGTTGAGTTTATGTTGAATTCAAACATGTTAGGCAAGGGAATGACTTGAGTTATGCCACATGAAATGATAAACTCAAACATGGACATGTGGGGAGAGCTAAAATGTTCTTTAGCTCATACTGCACACATGTTAACCTAGGGAAGAATTTCACTCCCGAAACCTAACTCATAGGCACATTCTCTATGAGCAGAGGGGAGGAAAGTTTAAACCCCATTTTTGAACCCTTGCAAAGCATTCATGTTCAGATGGTCCAAAGGCCTATATGTGAGATGACCTTTGCAGTCCTCAGGTATAAAAGAGCTTAAGATCTAAATTCGGAGAAATTTTGAGCTCATATACCATGTGTTCAAGGCATTATTTGAGATCACCTTCAAACTCAAAGTTGAGGGGCTTAGTCAAACTGAACTTGTGAAGTTCAGATTAAGACTAAGGTTGATCAAGCATGGGCTAGAAGCAAACCAAAGTTTTCCACCCAAATTCAGATGGGTCATCACCAAAGAGGACTTAAATTTCAGTTTGAATTAAATGGGTTACTTCAAGACAAAGAAGGCCCTTTTCAAAAAGGAAATTCAAACTGTTGTTTGAAAATGTGTATTTGCAATAGCCAACTTAAGGATCAGATGGCATATTTGGATTCCTCAGGTCCAAATTATGAAGGAGACAAATTTTAGGAAAATTTGGAGGTACTTTGATATGTGTATCAAAGAGACTTGTAAATTTCCATTGAAATTTGAATTCGAATTTGAAACTGAGGTAAATACTTCCAAATTTCCAATTGGCCTTTGAATTTGAGATCTACATAACTGAATTTGCAATGTGCCAGGATTTGGAGATATTGGTGAGAGTTTTGGGATAAGAAGGGGGGTGGACCCCACCTGTCATAGTAACATTGAGACTTACCCTCAAAGCAATCTCTCTGTTTTCACTCGAGCAGCCGGGGCTCCTCTCCGAGCGCCACCGAGACGCGATGCAGCGGCCACCACCCCGGTTTTCCTCACGCTGGCGATCGGTCTCGCTGTTTTTCCTCTCGCTCGGTGCAATCCACTCGACCACATCCGAGCCAACCGGGCGCTGGTTCCCTCGCTTGTAACTCGCTCGAAGCAACCGAGCCGAGTGAGCTCCGGGCGACACCGAGGTGCGATCGAGACACCCCCTCAGCAGCTGGAGTGTCTCCGTGGCCTGCACAATGTGATCAACAACTCACGACGTGGCTCTTGTTGCTCACAAACCGGACACCGACGCCGTTTACCTATCACACAGAACCGAGCCCCTCCGGCGCCGCCATCTCGGTTTTCCTCGAGAGATGGCTGCACTCCCTCGAACAGCGCCCAATGAAGAGAGAAAAAGCACCCTGGGATCGTCTACCACCTCATGGACGCACCCCCGAGCACGCTAAGCCCTCCCTTTGCCGAGCAAACCGATACCTAGAGGTGGCCGAGAGAAACCAACGGCGAGGTCTTCCGTGGACAGATCCACAGGGGGTTTCTCGTGGCCAAGAAAGAACATTTTCGGAAGCGCTGGTCCTCGGTGACGCTCACCTCCGAAGCACAGGCCATGGCATGGACGACAGAGCACGAATTCGAGAAAAGATCACCGGCGGCCGTAAACCGACCTTCCGGTAAAGAACTCTCAAATTCGACCTCAAGGTCCATTCTTAGTTCTTCAAATCTTGCACACAGGACCCCAACTAGTCGGCGAACAATTGTTCTTCACAACCTTAGCTTAGAAACACATGTAGACTGCCCAAAATTCGGAGTTTTCCGAGCTCAAAGATGGAAGGTGTCTCGGGTGCACGGTGGAAAACCCTTTGCCGCTGTTGCCGAGCAATTCCAAGGCTATACCGAGCTTCCCTAGCATCCAAGGATGCTATAGATCCAACTCCTCGATAGTTTGGCAGGCTAGGATCACCGGTCGACGGCGCCGGACTTCCCCCGAGGCCGCCGCACGTCGCCGGCCTACTTCCGGCCACTGGCAGCCCGAGCCAACCCCGTAGACATGTTCCCCGACCCTGAAAACCCCCAGGCGGCGAGTATCCGGCCGAGAGGCGGCCGGGAAGACGGGTACGGCGAGCTCCAGTGGAGCGCCGGCGAGGGGGAGGCGCGGGAGCGGAAGGAAGAAGAAGACCCCTCCGGTCCCACTCGTCAGCGGCTGAAGATAAAGGTGCGGATCCTCTGTGGCCCTGGATCAAGCTGTGACGACGCAGGAAAAAGTCTGTGACCCCGTGTGGCATAGTTCCCGCGGTTTGCACGTGTACGAGGGGCCCGCAGTCAGAGTTTAAACAATTCTGTGATTAATTTGAAGTCCAAATTCAGTTCAAACCTTGGAACTGCACAACTTTTGCTAGGGAGCTCCAAATTTAGTGGTTCAAATTGGGTTGGATTCAGGATGAAAAACCCTCTCCAAATATGCAACCCAATTTGTATGAAAATCAATAGGAAATTCTGGAGAATTCTTTAAAGCTTTTTAGCAAAAGAATTTTAGAGGGAGTTTGGTTCATCCAAAATTCCCTAAATTTTGCCAGGATATTCTTTAGGATATTAGGAGACTGCTGTAAAAGTTTCAGATCATTTGGAGTTGATTTAGTTAGGGTAATTCTAATTTCAAGTTTCTGTATTCAAATGAATACAGAAACATGTTCAAAGAATTTCCAAAAACTTGGAAATTCAGTTCTAGCCATTCCTTAGCTCCAAAAATCCTAGGAAAAATCACGCATGCTCCCTGAGCTATGTATGAAATTGTAGTTCACTTGAATTGGCATGAAAGTGCAAATTTATTGAAAATTAATTCCTTTTTGCCTAAATGCTTAGGGAATTGTTCTGGGTGATCTACTTAGTGAAATATTTTGAATTTTGGTCGAGAGGACTTTCTTGTGACAAGGAACTCCCAAGAAAATTTCCAGCTCCATTGGAGCCCTGGACCATTAGTGTTCTGTTCAACCCTTAGTTGCTCCCCACCCAAGTGATGAAACCCCACTTATCACTTGATGATAGTGCTTAAACACACACCCAAGCCACTAGCTCCAGTGTCATTTTAAATTCTTGAACAGAGTTCCAGTTTTAAACTTGGCTTTAGTATTTTTTAGCAAAAAATTTTATAATTGAACATGTATGCATATTCATAACGGGTAGTGATTAAACGTGGAAAGTGAAGAAGGAGGAGGTGAACTTGGATCAAGGAACAAGAAGGGCAGGAGTGA
Source organism: Neostapfia colusana (assembly GCA_030760725.1). Lineage (NCBI taxonomy): Eukaryota > Viridiplantae > Streptophyta > Magnoliopsida > Poales > Poaceae > Neostapfia > Neostapfia colusana. Next base: position 18,944,381 of record JASWHV010000003.1, read on the forward strand.
ACTTCAATACATCAGAAACTGACTTTCTCTCAACTGACTTTAGTCACGTGCAAAATCAAGGCAAGCCCCGGTTTGCATTTAAGTTGTTTTTAAAGTTTTCCCTTTGTTCACTACATTTGGTCAAGGTTTGTATGTGCATTAGGTCAAGGATGTTGATACTCCACTTGCATAACCAAACATGAACCCTGAGGTCAAGGGTAGCTTTGTGTCATCGCTGTAGAATAAGGCCATGCTAAATAGACTAGGGCATCCGGTAGAAGACGAGTAGTTAGAATCTACTCGCGAGTATACACGGGATTACTTGGGTGTAGATGAAAAAAAGGAGAGCAAACTAAAGTTTACATTTCCAAATATGAGATCAGGCAGGATGGTTAGGCAGCGACAAGACGAGGTCTTGATCGAGTAGCTCTGTCTGTGTCGGTTAAGGACCGATGCGTGTGCGGCACCCCGGAGCAGGTATTGAGTTGTGTACCGGATGCTTACTGACATATGGTAACCAGGAAACCGATGTACCAGGTTCACTGGATTGTAGAGGCATACGACATCGTCTCGTTAGACCTATGAGCCCGAGACGGCGCGACCAGTTCTACAGTCTAGTGTCCTGAGAAAGGTTGTCACATACGACGTAATGAAGGACGCCAGAGATGGGTCTTCAGAGGCGGGCGTATGTGTCGAGTTATTCGGGTAGTGTTTGATTCGAATCACCGTCCATCGCGGTTATTGATTACCGCTTGCTCCCTGTGTTGTGACGTAGTAATTAAGTTATGTGGAAATAGTTTGCAAAGTTTTTAAATGCTGTTATGATAATTATAAATTGCATGAAAACCATGTTTGCAGTAGAGATAGAGCAAACTAAAGTTATTTTTCCACCTTGGGACAAGTGACATTGGAATAAAGCGTTTCTTGTTTGATTGTGGAGTTCCAATATTGCTGGGCGCAAGGTCACTACTAATATGGCTAACATCTGAAAGTTAAGGATGAACTTGTAGGCGAGTCTTTTCGCAAATGATAGGCTTAAGTCTTAGGTTACTTTCATGTAGAGTTTCCTGCCTTAGGAGAGACGGTTAAGTCTTCCTGAGCCTTTGTGCTCACTCTTGCTATATAAGTGGTTTTGCAGGTAAACATCGACGCTATAAAGAAGGTTATCCGGTGAGACTCGGGAACTTCCGAGTTATGTCACCCTTGGAGAACCTAGCCGCTGCCATTGTCTTCGTGTTGCTAGCGAGAGGAGTCCGCGGGCTGGACCCCTCCTCGAGTGCTTCTTAGATACTCCACGTGAGCTGTTTATAGACTTCCGCTGTAGCTATTTTATGTAAATTATTTACAAAGAACAATTTGTAAAGCTTCCGCTTTGATTTATGTAATACATTGTTCCTTCTATGTGTGTTGTTCGGTGCCGCATAACACGGCACCACCCAATGCGATCCCCGGGCGAGGCGGCACGACCCCGTGATGGAGGTCGGGCCCCCTCAGTAAATGGACAAAAAAATTGACATCTTTTCACATGACAACAACTAAGTCCACCAAACAATTGTCTGGGCCTCGGGGTAGGGATGGCAACGCGTACCCATTACTCGTTTACCCGCGAATATCCGACCCGGTGGGTACGGGTTCGGATATAAATTTATACCCGCGGGTAGGGTTCAGGTAACGGGTAAAATCCAATGGATATTTCTTATCAGGTAAAAAAATTCCATACCCATATCCGTATACCCGTACTCGATCACTGACATGTGGGTCCAATACAATATATATAACTAGTTCTAGGGTTTCTTGGTCCTCTCCTCTCCACCTCCCTGCCTCCCTGCGCAGCGCGCCAGCGCCGCAACCGACTCCCCACCTCTGTCCTTCCTGACACATATTAAGCTGTTTTAAAACTGAATGGATGTATGTTTGATGCAATATACTGTTTTGTTAAAGTGTTTCGGGTAACGGATATACATGCGGGTAAAAAAATATCCGCGGGTAACGGATACGGGTAACCATTTTTACCCGCCGTGGTAACGGGTACGGGTTCGGACACGGATTTTATCCAGCGGGTACAGGTAAACAAGAGCAATATCCACGGATATTTTACCAGTTGTCATCCCTAGCCTGGGGAGGATATTTTGGCTCACCATTCTCCTCTCCGATTGGTCACCACAAAAGAAGAACACTTTCCTTTTTCTTTTGAAACATAAAAAGGAAAAGAGTAGACTCTGTGGGAGACATGACACTACATGCACGGCGCCAAAAAAAGGAGGGGGGAGGAAAAAAACGGAAATGATGACAAAACCATCGCTTTCGCTTTCTAGCGGATGAGAGACTCGGTTCCGTCCCCAAACTCACAAAGGCGCCGGCACCAACCGCGATCGCCAGCAGCGGATGGGATCTGACCCGCGAAGGGAAAGATGAGCAGGTCCTTCACACTTCCGATCAGTTTAACTCTGAAGTAAAACGATTTGGCACAGGCTGACATGGACACGGCGAGATGATGCTTCGTTGAGCTGCGGGAGAAGGCTCCAAGTAAAGCTTACGACTTGGATCTTTCGTCGTTTACTCGTTTTGAGCTGAAGCTCTTCGTGTGTGCGTGCGGCGAACTGGCAACCCCGGTCTTACATGCTGGTTGTGTAGAAATTCCTGCTTCGCTTTCTATAAAAGCAGAGGAAACCTATTACCTAAAAAAAGATGATGCTTCAGTGTAACTCACACTGATCTTCCCCTCACCAGAAACTCCAATATCTACATGCCTCTACTTCGTCCAAAAAGGGTGGGCGGAGAGACCGAGAGAGGGACTTTATGAACACGTCCTTTTGGAGTGAATTTCAAAAGCCTAAACTATTTTGCCATGGAATGCAAAAAAACAACAACTTTCAGTTCTAGTCGTAGGAAACTGCAACTAATTTCACGTCCTGTTGTAAAAAACCCTACAAATTTACCATCTTAGAACCACATCTAATGGTGGATTCTGAAGCAGATAGGCATATTCTGGGCACATCTAAAAGTTGAAACAAACAATAATAAAATCTATAACAGATTGGCACAATCTAGACTTTAGCTTGTGACAACACAAATTTGCAGGGGAGGAGGTTTTGCTGATTCTTACAATCCAGCTTTTTAAAAATCTACAATCCAATATCAGCTTTTAACAATTCTGAGCAGAAAAAAAGAGAGCCTTTACCAAAAAATCCAAAAGGAGTGAAATTTAAAACCTGCACTTTATTACTCCCTCTATTTCGAAATATTGCCGCTGTCTAGTTCAAAATTAAACTAATCAACATCAAATATTTTAAAATAGAGGAAGTAATAAAGCATCCAATCATCGGGGCAGGATCGATCCAGGTTCTACTAAGGGGGCCATGCAACTGCTGCCGGAGGTGCAGGTGGAGATGGTTAGGAGATAGTGCAGTAAAGTAGCTCATGATCTTGCTCAGTTAAGCCATCAAAAATACGATCCGGCTATGTGGCGACTGAATGCGCCTTTATGTATAAGAGAGCTACTTGAGACTGACCGTAATCACTTTTTCAGTTAGTAAAACACTATTTTTCCTCGCAATAAAAACACGTAAAAATGACACGGCGGGCCCCACTGTCCGGCAATATAAAGCTCGCCCTCCTCGATCCGACAACACCCTCGCCTCAGCAGTACCAACGCGTCGCTGCTCTGTAGCAGGGGTAGCTGCCGAGCAGAGCGGAGCGTAGCAGAGCCGCCGGCCATGGCGCGCGCCGCGAGCTCGTGGTGTCTGCTGCTGCTGGCGCTCCTCGTGGCGGCGACCGCGTCGGCGGCCGCCACGTTGGACGGGGCCGGCGGCGCGGCGGGTAACTGGACGGAGGAGGAGCTGCGGTGGGCGGCGCGGCAGGCGCGGCGCGGCTGGCGGCGCGCGCGGCGGAGGGCCTTCGAGAACGGCCTCGGCAGGACGCCGCAGATGGGGTACGTGACGCCTCTCTCGCCCCGCTCGTAGCGCTTCGCTACGCCGGCCGCCATTGCCACCGTCGTGCGGGCTAGCTCCTCTTCCCTGTGCCCGTTGCTCTGCCGTGCCGTCGTTCATTAATTACCCCGGCAGCACGAGCTTTTCCTTCCTTCCCCGCGCGCTCACAGACACGGCTCCAACGAACAGCCTCCCAAATTATACTACGCATATGAACAAAAAAACAAAGAATAAAAACACGAGCCGCTCGCCGTGGACGCGGCCATGGAGAAGCTTTCGCGCGGGGGGAAACGGACATGTCTTTCGCTTGCGCCGGACGCGACCGGCACGCGGACGGCCACCGCGCGCGGCTTCCTTTCATCATGGCTCCACTCTATCCGTGGACAGAGCATCAAAGTTCCACTCGATGCTGCAACAGTAAGATTCTGCAGCGGTGACCGGGGCAGAGGCTGGAACCGGAAGCAGGTCCAGCAGAACGACGAAAAGATCGTGCCTTTTGATGCTTCTGACGGCACGCTCCCTTCTTTAACTCCTCCCCACACACACCGTTGCCTTCTTTTTGTGTTCTCCCTTGATTGTTAGTACATTTCTTACCAATCGATTGACGTTCAATCACAGCGCAACGAATACATTCTGAAATAAATAACGTTTAGAACAGCTAATTTAGTTTAAATTAAACTATATTTTATCTAAACATTATTTATTTCAAAATAAAATTTTTATCCTAAACATCATTTATTTCAGAACAGAAAGAATAATGCGATAGTACAGTACCCTTTTAGGCACAGTATATCATACTTTTCCCTCAGTGATCAACTGACCTCTGCCGACGAATGTGTTTAGGTGGAACAGCTGGAACCACTTCTACTGCGGTGTGAACGAGAACATCATCAAGGAGACAGGTACACTCGACTCGCTCCTCCTCCTCCTCCTCCCATTCATCTACCAGTAGGGATGAAAACGGACGGATATGGACGGATGAAATGCTTTTCCATATCCATATCCATATTAAAAATTTCGGAAACGGATCGGATATTATCGGAAACGGATATGATATCGGATATGTCGGATGTATCGGAAACGGATTCATCGGATCGGAAAAATATGGATATCGGACGGAATTCGGATATTTGTTTCGGAAAAACAATTCACAAGTAACATATAATTTATAGTTCATACATCTAATACAAAGTACATCCACTGATCCACATTAAATTCATATATGGTTCGTACATGAAACTTGAAACAAATAGTTCATACATAATACTTAATACATAAATGGTTCATACATAGACATAGTGCATATTTTCCAATCTTCATCACCGCTAGATGAAAAAATCAGCAACATCATTCATCTCATCGGGATCACTTTCTATGTTCTCGTCCTATGAAATAATAAAGCAATAAGTGAAATAATGTTAGGTAAAATGATTCTACTAATTTTATTTATAATAAACAAACCTGAATTTCATTAATACTCATCGTCTCCACAAAATCATCACCAATAGTAAGTATACTTTTACGATCTGAAATATATGAAAATGACATAATCAAGTCTAAACCCTCAAAAAATAAGAAACATTAAGCTAAAACATAAACAAACTTCTCACCTTTTCTTGCTGCAGCAATCCAACTCTTGGTGCAAATCAAAGCTTGTACAATTTCAGGATCAAGTCGATTACGGTGTGGATCAATCACACGTCCACCAGCACTAAAAGCCGATTCTGAAGCAACTGTTGACACTTGTATAGCTAACACATCTCGAGCCATTTGAGAAAGAATCGGATATTCATTTTCTTGATGCTTCCACCATGATAAAATATCAAATGCAGAAGATCCACTATGCTTATATAGTGGTGCAGCCATATATTTTTCTAGATCATTTGAGCATTCTTCAGCTTGAACATATGACTCATTTAGAAACTGTTCTAACTCTTGAGCTTCAGCATCCATAAAGGAGTCGGATATTATACTTTTGTTAGTATCTAGTGTCTTTGAAGGAGGTGTTTGTGCAACATAAAACTGATACATGTGTCTCATTATAGTAACAAATTCCTCAATCATAGAATGATATGACAAATCACCATAGAACTTTCTTGTGTAGAACTCTATTACTTTTCTCTTGTACCTTAGAAAGAAATATTTTGTTTCAGCAAATAATTTGAAACTCTAATAGCATGCTTAATGGTGATAACATAAACAGAATGTACCTTGGATCAAGAAAATTTGCCACTGCAAGAGCCACATTTGATTTTTGCCAATATTTCTCAAACTTCTTGCCCATAGGAATGGACATTTCACGAATAGTTACATCTTGATGTTTAGACCACTCGGCAAGCATACTTTTAATCTCACAAAAGCCTTTGTAAAATAAGTTGGCAGTTGGATATAACGTACCGGATAGAAGTTCAGTTAACTCATGAAATTTTCTCAAAGCATGACATAATGTGTTTGCTTTTATCCAATCATCAGCAGACGGACATATGTGGTCATACTTTCGCCGATCAACCCTCTTGAGCCTCATAAAAGCTTCCTATAAAAGAGAGAAAAAATATAAGATATGGTTAGCACCTTGTTGAAGAAAGTTCAAGAAATTTAAAAGTTCAAGGAAGTAGACCTTGTAGTATAAAGCATCCCTCAACATCAAATAAGTTGAGTTCCACCTTGTTGATACATCAAGTGAGATCCCTTTGTTAGTTTCCAATCCCTCAGCAATTGCACACTTTATCAATTCCTCCCATTGTTGTGGAGAACCCTTCACAGCTAGGACCAGTGACTTGATATTTGCAATAATACTAGAAATGACACTCAACCCATCTCTAGCAACTAGGTTTAAAACATGGTTAGCACATCTCACATGAAAAAAGGCACCGTCACACACTAAATAAGAAGTGCCACCATTGGTCTTCAAATCATCTATTATATCTTTAACCGCTACTTCATTAGATGATGCATTATCCAGAGTCAATGAGAACAATTTCTTCTCTAGATTCCATTTAACCATGCATTCAGTGAAGGATACATACAACTTTTGTCCTGTGTGTCTCCCTTCTACATGAAAGAAATCAATGATCCTCTTTTGAATTTGCCAATCATCATCTATCCAATGCACTGTGACACACATATATCCTTTGTTTTGATTTGATGTCCACATATCCATTGTTGTACTGAATCTACACTTAAAGGACTTAAGATATGCAAATAACTTGCTCTTTTCTTCAGAATATATATCCAAGATATCTTTTCTAACACTAATGCGAGATTTCAATGAAAAACTAGGACGCAAAGACTTGAGAGCGTCCACAAGATACTCATGTTCCACAATGTTAAAAGGATACTCGTGCATGATAATTGCCAAATTGAATTTTCTTATGCTAACCTCGGGATCATACTTGTAGGGTTGAACATAATGCAAGTCTTTTTCATGATCTTTTCCTGTTGCTAGCTGTTGTTGACCTTTCACAACATTGTGTGCAGTTTTTAGATGTGTCCAAAATCTACTTGTTCCCATGGTGCTCTCACATCTATATTTTGTCTTGCACCTTGGAAAGTTGCAAAATGCCCATTTCTGCACATATTGCTTAGCCTTCTTTGTAGCTCTTCCATTACCATCATCATCATCATCACTAGCAACAACTTCAACATTGTCACTAGCAACAACATTTACACTTGAAGAAGATGCGGCAACATTACTACTAGCAGTAGCAATAGACATTCCTGCATACGAATTTTTTATTGTCATATACTTGAACAAATAATTAATTTTTCTAATAAATGAGTAATAATTATACCGGTCGGTAGTATTGGAGAGGACCCCAAAAGATGACGTGTAGGCGCTGATTTCGAAGCCGATGCGTTAGTGGGTGTCTCTTCCATTGTTGGACTAAACGAACGACAAAGTAAATTAAGTAGTTAACACCACTACCGCTAATCATAAAAATTGCAGAAAATAAAACCTCGTCGACGCTAGGGACAAACGCCGAGGCCGGTGCAAGGAGCTGTTGGAGTGGAAGGAGAACCGAACGGTGCTGCCAATGCAAATACCAATCGGAAGGAGAACCGAGGCGCGCCCCTGACTATTGCCTGGCTGCCCGTCGGCGGGGGGGGGGGGGGGGGGGGGGGGGGGGGCGGCGGCGGGCACCGAGCGCCCGCGCGCGGGGGGGGGGGGGGGGGCGGGCGCGCGCTGGCGGCCGAACGGCCGGTCACTCGGTCGGCGGGGGGGGGGCGGCGGACGGGGGGGGGGGGGGGGGCGCTCAACTCCTGCCTGCCCTAGGCTTGGTCGCAGCGGCGGGGGGGGGGGGGACTGGGGAGAGATCCAAACTGAAATGAGGCAGGTGCGGGCCGCGTGGGCTGGGCCGGCTGGCTGCGGCCTGTGGAGGATAAATTGGGTCGGATATGTCTCGGACATTGTTCGGATATATCCGACCCAATATGGATATCCGACAAAACGGACGGATATTAACGAAAACCATATCCGATCCGATATCCGATTTACAATATCCGAATCCATATCCGTATCCGAAAAAAATCCGACCAAAATGGATATGGATCGGATATCTTCGAAAACGGTTGCGGACGGATCGGAAAATATCCGATCCGTTTTCATCCCTATCTACCAGTCCATCTCCACTGCCTCCTCCAACCTCTGCACCTGCAACCTCCGTTTCCGTTCTCGAGCTGAACGTTCGGCAGATCCCAAAATAACCACGGATCGGGAAGCATATGCCTTATTTTTGGGGGTTAAAAGTGGGTAGCATGTGTTGTACCCACTTACAGCATATTCGGCGGTGTGCGATGGGGGCTCTGTCTGTTTGTTTGTTTGTTGTGTCGCGATCTGCTTCTAACCTTTGCTTTAGTGGGAAAGCCATCAGCTTTTTGGTTTGGCTGTGCATGCATCACATGTCGGGTGTCTATGTGATTTTCATGTTTGCTTTGCAAGTAGGCCAGAATGCCCGCAAGAAAAAAAACAAAGTAGGTTCAAGAAGATAATGACGACGAGCGCGTCCGTGGCTAGTTAAATCGACCAATCAGCCACGGAGCACCAGGCTCTTGCAGACCTACCGCTGCGCATTCCGCCGCCGTACAGCTGAGCAGCTGATGTCGGCCAGCACAAAATTACGATTCATCAGAGTGGGCGGTGGTCCCAGGAAGGAAGACGACGACGACCATGCCCTGCAGCAGCATATTGGCTGCGTGCAGAGAACGTTGCCATGTCCTCCCTCCCCAAATCCGTAGCACATACGATGTTACTCGTTTGGCTTGGATCCGATCTGAGAATCGTTCGAGCGAGTGAACCGCGCTTCAGTGTTGTCGTTTTCAGCTGCGTGCGTTGATGCCTTGCTGGGAGTTCAGACCAGACAAACCAGAAAAATAATTTAGAGTTCGGACTGAAAGAACCGAAACAAACTCATTTTAGCATAGCAAATGATGCACTCATCGTTTGTCTTCATCAGTTTCTCAATCTCTGGTCCAATTGACAGCAAGAAAACTATTGACCAAAGCGTGTCTGTACAAATCCACATATGTGCTTGTTAGTGTCTGAAAGCCTGAGCAAAGTTGGGACGTTTGGGTCGACAGGTTGGGTAAGTGAGACAAGGACGGTGGCTGCAGGAACATGCACCTGACGTCAGGAACATGCACCTGACGTCTCCTTGGACTCACTCCACTGATCTATGGTTAGTACTGGGTCACTACCTGCATGCCACTGGTACGGTTGTTGATTAAGGACAGAGGAGCAGTGATCACGTTGTCCTCATTAGAGTATTATTGCATTAAGGTTGCTATGGCGCCAAATCTGTCACCGACATTTTTATAATCTCGTCCTTGTTTCATACTAAGTTGTTTTCGAGCGTATTGCAGTAGAAACCCGCAAGAAACTTTTATACTGCTCTAACTGATTTTTATTTCTTCAGCTGATGCGTTGGTCAACACTGGTTTAGCGAAATTGGGCTATGAATATGTTAATATAGGTATTTCTTGTGAACCCTGTCTTATGTGATATATGGGTGCCTAAGTAGTTGTTAGCTGAAATGTTTTTCCTAAATCTTATTTCAGATGATTGCTGGGCAGAGTATAACAGGGACTACCAGGTAAGGATATCAAAATTGTCCACAGAAGCAACGCTAACCACCAACGACCACCATCATTTTCAACACTATTATCGGTGTAACTGGAAAAATCTAGTAACACAAACTTTTAGATTTTTTAGGGGGTCGGGAGGGCAGGCCATTACCTTCTAGAAGCTGTCTAATTCAGTCCTGAAGGTCAATAAACTTAGACATAAACCAACCAGTGACCACATATATTATGCAGAACTTTAAAAAAATTTCTTGTAGATGCTAGTGAGAACTTAGAACTTGAAGTCTCCAGAAGCGAAATAATCTGGTTTTGGATATAACAATTATGCGTAATCTGAATGGTGGCCTTAGATAATTGTGCTACAGATATACTACCAATTACCTTTTTCCTTTTTCTCTCACGTGATGACCCTACAATACTTTTAGTGCTGTCAGTATTGACAAGGTTGTATTATTCTTTCTCAGGGTAACTTGGTTCCAAATAGACAAACATTCCCATCTGGCATCAAGGCGCTTGCAGATTATGTGCATGCGAAAGGGCTTAAGCTTGGCATTTACAGTGACGCTGGGTATGAAAGCTATAAGATTTATTGCTACAAGAAAAGAAATCTGTTGTAACCCAGGAGTAACTGAACTCCTCATTACCCAAAACAAGCTGCTAATTTGCGAGTACAGACAAGCAACTAACCTGAATCTAACATCCTTTGTGTACTGCAGAACACAGACATGCAGCAATAAAATGCCTGGATCACTTGATCATGAAGAGCAGGATGTGAAAACTTTTGCATCTTGGGTAAATATCTCTCAATCACATACAATGGTTGATTATCTATTTTTTTCTGACAATTATGATGCTCTTCTACCTCTTATGATGCTCAATCACATACAAAGGCTTGGTTGTTGTTGTTGTTGTAATTATGATGCTCTTCTACCTCTTATCACGACAACTCCAGGGTGTTGATTATCTGAAGTATGACAACTGCAATGACGCTGGCAGGAGTATCAAAGAAAGGTAACAGAGAACAGGTTCTTCAGCCCGACCAACATATTGTGCCTTATATGTCAGATGGCTGAGTGAACTCTCATGGATGATGCAGATACACCAGAATGAGCAACGCCATGAAGACATATGGAAAGAACATCTTCTTCTCTCTCTGTGAATGGTGAGTTTCCTCTTAATGCAAAGTTTTCTCGATAGATGGGAGAAATATTAAGTGCTACCTGATTAAGTCAATTGTGTCTTTGTATAGGGGAAAAGAAAATCCTGCCACCTGGGCAGGCAGCATGGGCAACAGCTGGAGAACTACCGAGGATATCCAAAACAACTGGGGCAGGTGCTACTCATTTCATTTCGACCCACTTGGAAAATCTACACAGTAGCTACTTAAATTGACAGGACTGATCTGGTTACCATGTTATTTCAGCATGACATCTCGTGCAGACGAGAACGACAGATGGGCTTCCTATGCTGGACCTGGTGGGTGGAACGGTAAGAGTTCAGACTGTTCTTAGAGTGTCTAACCATTTCTCTATTTCTAGCTGGTTAATAGTTTCTCATTCATTTGTGGTCCAACCTCAGATCCTGACATGCTTGAAGTGGGTAACAGTGGCATGACTGATGCGGAATACCGCTCTCACTTCAGCATCTGGGCACTAGCCAAGGTACTCTACTTTCTGCATCATAGCAATTTTGTTGCGATGTATAATGTTCTGCATTTTGCCACTGTAAACATGGTTTGCCCTGTGCAGGCTCCTCTTTTGATCGGATGTGACGTACGCTCGATGAGCCCCCAGACTAAGGAGATACTCAGCAACTGGGAAGTGATCACTGTCAACCAAGGCAAGACTTCGTTTCCACATTCTTGGAAATGCTTGTATGAAGTATTTTAGTGTACTAATACAACATCTGAACAGATAGTCTAGGTGTCCAAGGAAGGAAAGTGCACTCTGACAATGGCCTGGAGGTAGCGTTCCTCAACCTCCGCATTAGTTGCTTCCATGAGGCCGTTTGTCCCAGAGCAAAACCACAGAAAGCTTATTCCGAGTCTGAAATCGCTGTGTTCCATTGTAGGTTTGGGCAGGGCCGCTCAGCAACAAGAGGAAGGTCGTGGTCCTCTGGAACAGGCAGGGCTACCAGGCAACCATCACCGCGCAATGGCCACTCATCGGGCTTGATCCATCTACCGCCGTCACTGCTCGCGATCTATGGGCCGTAAGCTTTGCTTCCTTCACATCCCCCTGCTACATTCCTTAACCAGGTAGAGAACTAGAGGGAGCTGGTGGCTTGGATCTCAATCTGACGTGCCTATTTTGTCGTGCAGAAAAACTCGTTCTCGGCTCAAGGACAATTATTCGCTTCCGTGGCGCCTCATGACTGCAAGATGTATGTCCTGACGCCACAGTAACTAGAATGGATAAGTGTAGAGTTCATACCGTGGGATGCAGCCATTCGATCAGAACTCAGGGGAGAGGGTATCCATAATCCATGAAAGGATTTGATACTCGACAGAGCAGGAAAGGAGATCCCGTTTGGCCAGCGCCTGTAGTACCGCATGCTTGTAACGAAAGTTGCAGCGATAATAAAATGGCTTGCCCACCACTACCTCAACAAGCACGTGGATTTGATTTTATTTCGCCCTGACTTTCAGAGATAATAGATTTACAGCGATAACAAATCGACGCACCTAAAAAAGAACAAAAAAGAGGTGGGCACGAGCTTACGGAACCTCGCTGTAGACGAGCGACGAGGACGATGATGGTGGGGGTGGGCGCTTGCCGACGCTGCGCCGGCGCACCAGCCGCTGCCCCCGATTCACCGGCAGACGGGCGCGGGGAGCGTGGCTTCGCTGATGAGCTCCTGCTGTCCTGCCCGCCTCAACGGAACCCGCCGCTCGCCGGCCGCCGCCGTGCCTGAGGATACAGCTCCTGCGTTCAGTCCCCACCGTCCGCAGCGGTGGTCTACCTCTACAACGCGGATCCCAACACTGGAATGGAAGCCCACGGAGAAAGACAGCAACGAGGCCGGAAAAGTCAAATGGGCAACCGGATCGGGGCCACTAATCACAATTCGACGGACCACGATTTCTGACCCAGATCCCTTGCTCGTCGCCGCAGTCCGGGCCCATCAGTTATGTACGCTAACGACCAAGGGGCCACGCGGAAACCAAACCAAGGCCCATAATTGGGCCGATTTCCTGACCTGGCGAACCGCGCGTTTTCCACTCTGAGTCATGCTTCTTTATTCACCCTGGCTGCTTCCCAGGCACCCCGATACCAACTTGACATCCATTGAATGCTCCGGATTCAGAGGATGACTACTTTCCCAGGTACTGGAAGGTTTCTTTCCAGAGGATGACATTCATAGATATGGAAATGCTACAAATTCTTTATTGGCAGTCACGCACAGATCTGGAGTAGTACGATTGGGATTCCTTTTGTATCATTAAGCGGTATCACACTGTATACTATTTGATTTGTGGTTTCCTCTGAAAATTTTGTAATTGTCTTGCTGTTATGGCCTAAATTGGGTCACAGCTCGATAATACCGCGAATAGACTGAAAATTGTTAAACTGTCTTACTATATAGGAGAATGACATTGTCAAATCGATTCGAGTCCAACTAGGGTCCGCATAAGCAGTTTCATCCTAGACTAACATTCTCCAAGGCGGTTAAAAACTAAAACACAGACGACAGGAACTACAGTCTGGATCTAACCACGACACCGGATACCAAATTAGTTTCAAAACTTCTGTACAGATCAGTTACATCTTTAGCCACGAAACAGAAAACCGTTCAAGTCCCGACATGTTTGGTATTCACTGTAACAGCGCAAGCAGTTTTAGTCTATCCCGCGAATCTTAGACTCACTTTAACCAGGGCACTGTACCATAAGCATTTGCTACCCTTATCGATGGTGTAAGTAATTACAGTAGCTTCAAGTCATCACCCAGGTGTTTCTTTGCAAGCTACTCTAGATCAAGGGTTCACATGGATTGAGTGATGAAGAAGTTGAAGTCATGATGATGGACTCCAAGCTGTTTAAGCCAGGAGCCTGCTGCGCTGAAGAGGGAGTCCATCCTTTTACGATCTCCTGTCTCTGGGTTGGACCAGAGAGAACCTTGTGCCTTGTGTGCTGCAAGGCCAAATGGAGGGAGTGATACTGTGTTGATCTTTCTATCCATACGGCCATATTGTTTTCCATTGAGAGCTGGAAGGCAACAGCCGTTGGTCATGGTCTCAAGCCCGTGATCTGTGGACAGGAAACATAACACAGGTCAACCATGGTTGATGCAGCTGGGTCATAAAGGTATATAGTATCTAATATAGTTCCCAAGAAGTTAAGATCCAAATATGCACATTCCTGTCCAGCCAAAGATCTGGCTTTATTTGTGCCCTTTTTTTGGTCTGCTGAAGGGGATATCTGGCATGCCTAAGTGCTTTTGCACAAATTGCAAGTCAAGCAAGCTTCATCTAAAGATGTGCAACAAGTATATAAAGGAAACCTTCATGCTATGACACAGCTTTCTAGCCTTTACAAAGCAACGGGGTGACTAAGAACAAGTAAAGTCATGGTTATGCCAAGGCTGCCCTTTTTACTCCTTTAATCTGCAAATAACTGCAGTTATTAACCTTTTTTCCCTTTGAGAAGTGATTTCCATAACTGCACACTTGCAAGCTAAGACATGGAACAAGTTGACATTTGACGCAAAATTACAGGCTGAACAGAACCCCCTAGAAAACTTGCATGCCCTTGTAAGCTAAGCCATCAAATGATTCCATGTTAGCGTCACATAACCACTATGCCGTAAGAAGAATATCTTGACATCAAAATATATGATGTACGTATTTTGGGATATAAAAAGGTAACTGAAGTATCAGTGCAAATTTCCATATATACCTTCAGTGTCCTGAAACTAAAGACAACTCATCAAACCAGTCTTAAGCAAGGTCAGCAAGGAAGCAACAGTTTAAGTTTCTTTCTTCTAGTCGAGGCTACCAGATTGCCACTCCTCTTTTTAGTTGTGCATAAAGCATGTATCTATACAACAACAACAAAATCTTAGTCCCAAACACGTTGAGGTAGGCTAGATATGAAACCCAAACTGGATTTCATATCTATAGTAGTGGCTGGTTTTTATGCTGACTCACCAAGTCTATCACAACCCTCCTATAAAGGCATAGGCAGAGCTATAAAGCATGAATCTATAACTCAGAATTCTTTTCCAAGGTACACAGACATATTCTGTTCTTGTAAGTGACAATAATGTTGTAAGCCATAACATCATGCCATTTGACAAAATATTATTTTGAGCAAATCAAAACTTTGTTGGACGATTCGGTGCATTGCGGCATGGGTCAGGCGTGGGCTGTTGCAGGCCAGATCATCCCATGGGGCCTAGGGGTCGTTTAGGGTAGGCCTCTAATGTGGGCTGATCTGCCCCTGGCCCAGGCCGGCCCCTCCCTGGCCCAGGGCGGCCAGAACTGGGCCAAGTGGGCTGGTCAGCCCTGGCCCAGGCCGGGCCCCCTTTCTAGAAGGTTTTTGAGTTTAATCTTCTTAGAGATAGATTAAAAGATCCTTTGTAACAGATTAGGACTCTTGTAAGGGGGGGCTATATATACAAGCCCAAAACACCCCAAATTAAGAGAGAGATCAATACAGAAAATTTTCCTCCACTTTTCTAACCCTAGCCGCCTCTCTCCCTCCTGCCCTAGCCGCCGGCCTAGCCTCTGCCCTAGCCACCGCCCAGCTGCTGCCCTAGCCGCCGCCTCCTCCTACAGCCCTAGCCGCCACCAGGGGCTAGAACCAGCCGCCGCCCCTGTTCCCCCCTCTGTTCTGCGTCTCTTCAACACCAGAACAGATCGGGCACCACCTGATCTCTCCCCTGATCTGTTCTCCCAAGAACAGAATCAATCTGCTCAGTTTTCTGCACCAGAACTGTTCTTCTCCTTGCTGTTATTCCTCTGTTGTTGGCTGAAGAATTTTTCTGGTCTGTCTTCAAGAAAGACAGATCGATCTGCTAGGGCAGATCGGTTTATTCAGCAAGAACAGGGACAGTTTCAGCGCCGGAATTGCAACATTCGTGGTATCAGAGCCTGTTTCAACACTAGGCTGAATTCTGCAAGATGTCGTCTACACCTACTAGCAGCGGCAGCGCCATCAGCCATGGCACACCCTCACCGGCAGCTCGTGAGGTGAACACCGGGACGGGGTTCCCCGTGCTCACCAAGACCAACTACGCGGAGTGGGCTGTCATGATGAAGATCAAGCTGAAGGCGCGGCTGCTTTGGAAGGCCGTGGAGGAGGGGAACGTGAGCGAGCAGGAAGACATGATGGCTCTTGACATCTTGGTCAGCGCTGTCCCACCGGAGATGATCACGACGATCGGAGAAAAGAGGACGGCGAAGGAGGCATGGGACACGATCGCCATCATGCAGGTCGGGGCCGACCGCGTGAAGAAGACGACGGCGCAGCAACTCCGGAAGGAGTTTGAAGACGCTGTCTTCAAGGATGGCGAAAGCGTGGAGGACTTCTCCCTCCGCCTGAGCGGCATGCTATCACGGCTTGCGTCGCTAGGGGAGGAGATAGGAGAAGAGAGGGTCGTGGAGAAGCTCCTGCGAAGCGTTCCAGAACGCTTCCAACAGATCGTGGTGGCGATCACGACACTGCTGGACGTGTCGACCCTCACCTTGTCGGAGGTGACGGGGCGTCTCAGGGCGGCTGAGAACGCTTTCGACTCGACGCAGCGGAAGGGAGGAGTACACAACGGCCAGTTGTACCTCACTTGGGAGGAGTGGGAGGAACAGCGGAAGGAGGAGCGGTCTACCCAATCCGCGGGTTCTTCTAAGAGGGGCAGCCGAAAGGGCCCGCCCAAGAAGAACGGAGGCAAGAAGGGAGGTTCCGGGAAGGATATTCCGCGGGACCAATGCAGGAAGTGCGGGAAGAAGGGCCACTGGGCCAGGGAGTGTCGGTCGAAGCCTAAGGAGGAGCCGCAGCAGCAGGCTTTCGTGGCAAAGGCGGAGGAGGAGGGCGTCTTGTTTATGACAAGGGTGGCCTCAGTACAGGAGGAGCCTGTACAGGAACGTCCTATGCGCCCACTGGAGATAGTGGAGGGACGTGTCTTCGCTCACCGCAGCAACGACGATGCCTTTGACGACACTCGTTGGTACCTCGACACGGGCGCGACCAACCACATGACGGGTTCGCGCGCCGTCTTCTCCGAGCTCGACGAAAACATCGTCGGAACCATCAAGTTCGGCGATAATTCCGTTGTGCGTATCCAGGGGAAGGGTACGGTTCTATTCGCCGCCAAGACGGGTGAGCACAGGAGGCTCACCGGCGTCTACCTCATCCCACGCCTCACCACCAACCTCATCAGCGTCGGCCAGCTGGATGAGGATGGCTACAGCATCACGGTGCAAGGAGGAGTGATGCACATACGGGATGAGCAGCAGCGTCTCCTCACACGAGTTCAGCGTGACGACAGCAAGCTGTACTCCATCAGGCTCAACATCACACGTCCGGTTTGCCTAACCGCGAGGCGTGATGATGTTGCGTGGCGTTGGCACGAACGCTACGGACACGTCGGCTTCCAGGCGCTTCGGAAGTTGGCACGAGAGGAGATGGTGCTCGGGCTTCCGCAAATTGATCATGTCAATCAATTGTGCGAAGCTTGCTTGGTCGGGAATGTTGGAAATCCGGCCTGTTCAGCCCTGTTTCTGGCTCTGCAGGTGTGCTGATCGGATCTGTTCGGCCAGAACAGATCTGTTATGCACCTGCGGTGTAGATCAGAACAGGGTGGTTCCTGTGTGCAGAACAGAGAGGACAGAGAGAGTAGAAAGCACCCCTGGTGCTGATTAGATCGGAGAACAGAGAAACAGAGAAGAACTCGCCGAGTTCTTCCTGGAACAGATGCGAAAATCAGGGGCGGCGGCTGGTTCTAGCCCCTGTCGGCGGCTAGGGCTGCAGAGGAGGCGGCGGCTAGGGCAGAAGCTTGTGCGGCGGCTAGGGCAGGAGGGAGAGAGGCGGCTAGGGTTAGAAAAGTGGAGGAAAATTTTCTGTATTGATCTCTCTCTCAATTTGGGGTGTTTTTGGCTTGTATATATAGCCCCCCCTTACAAGAGTCCTAATCTGTTACAAAGGATCTTTTAATCTATCTCTAAGGAGATTAAACTCAAAAACCTTCTAGAAAGGGGCCCCGGCCTGGGCCAGGGCTGACCAGCCCACTTGGCCCAGTTCTGGCCGCCCTAGGCCAAGGAGGGGCCGGCCTGGGCCAGGGGCAGATCAGCCCACATTCTCCTCCTGATCCTGACACTGGCCCATGTCTAGAATCCCGATCCTTCTTCTCATCTCCACGAACTTCTGTCTTCCAAGAGCCTTGGTCAAGATGTCCGCCATCTGGTCTTGAGTGGAGATTTGCTCAAGCACAATAGTACCGTTGTCCACACACTCCCGTATGTAGTGGTACTTGACGTCGATGTGCTTGCTCCTGTTATGGTGTACCGGGTTCTTGCTCAAGTCTATAGCTGACTTGTTATCAACCCGCAGCACCGGCGCCTTCGATTTTTCAGCTAAGTCCTCCATCAGCCGTGCCATCCATACACCTTGACATGCTCCTTGAGCTGCTGCGATATACTCTGCTTCACATGAGGACAAGGCCACCCACCTTCTGCTTGCAGGACTGCCATGAAACGGGGCTGTTTCCAAGACAAAACAACACACCGCTTGTGCTCTTGCGGTCCTCCACGTCTCCCGCATAGTCACTATCCGAGTACCCAATAAGCTCCATGTCTCCTCCTCTTGCATAGAAGACTCCATAGTTGATTGTACCCGCTATGTAGCGTACAATGCGTTTGACTGCAGCAAAGTGATCCTCCTTGGGCTCCTCCAGAAACCGACTCACGTACCCGACCGAGTAGGCAAGATCGGGACGTGTGTTCACCAAGTATCGCAGCCCTCCAACCAAGCTCCTATAGTCCGTTGCATGCACCAACGGGCTATCACTTGTCTTGCAAAGCTTGAGGCCTTGCTCCATGGGAAATGCACAAGGATTGCATCCTTCCAGGCCAGCTTTAGAGACAAGTTTGGAAGCGTAGGGCGCCTGCCCAACGCTTATCCCTTCTTCAGTATGCCGCACCTCCAGGCCAAGATAATACGACAAGAGGCCCAAGTCGCTCATCTTGAACCTCTTCATCATCTCTCCTTTGAACTTCTTGAGATCGCCTCCTCCTGTGATCACAAGATCGTCGACGTACACGCCGACGATGAGCTTCTCATCTTTAGCCCCACGGAAATAAATCCCGTGCTCGCTCGTACTCTTCTGGAAACCAAGCGATAGCAAGCTATCGTTGAGCTTGGCATTCCAGGCCCTGGGCGCCTGACGAAGTCCATATAAAGCTTTCTTGAGCCGATACACCTTGTGTTCGGCTCCGTCGACGATGAAGCCAGCGGGTTGGGAGACGTACACCTCCTCCATCAAGTCGCCGTTCAGGAAGGCGCTCTTCACGTCCATGTGGTGTACCTCCCACCCCTTGTGTGCAGCAACTGCAAGGAGCAAGCGAATAGATTCGAGACGAGCTACAGGAGCAAATACCTCGTCAAAGTCTATTCCTTGCCGTTGGACATAGCCTTTTGCCACCAGTCGAGCCTTGTGCTTCACCACCTCCCCATGCTCGTCCTTCTTCACCTTAAACACCCATTTGAGGCCAATGGGCTTGTGTCCTGCAGGAAGATCAACAAGTTGCCAAGTCTTGTTTTCTTCTATGGACTCCATCTCCTCGAGCATGGCCCGTCTCCAGCACGGGTGTTCCTCAGCATCGGCGAAGGACGTGGGCTCCTCCGCGGTGGTGAACATAAGCTCCCCCTCCTCCAAGCTTGGTGGGTGCTCAGCCCGACCAGGAGGGGTGAGGGTTCCTAGCACGTTGCGCATCGTGCGGAACCGAAATGCAGCGTTGTCGTTGTGGTAGGCGTCGACGTTGCTGCCGACGTCCGTCGGCGGCGTGGCGAAGCGGATGGGCCGTGGAGGATTCCGGGGCGTGACGAAGGTGCTGGAATCTTCAAGTCCGGAATCCCCCGCTGCTGCTGACCCCCGTGCAGGACTGTCCCAGCCCTGATTTGCGCTGGACAGTCCCTGCAGGGGCCCTTTGGGCGACGCTGCAGGTGCTGGACCCTCTCCAGCAGGTCTGGAGGCTGGCGTAGGAACTCCTAGGGTCTGTACAGACCCTTCTGTGCCCCTCCTGGGCACTGCAGGGGTGCTGTTCGGCCCCTCCGGACCCTGCAGCACCTCTCCGGGTGCTGAAACAGCAGGTCCAGCACCTGCTGGACCTAAGGAGTCGACGTGGAAGGCGGTGTAGTCCTCTTCTCCTGCTCCTTCTCCCCAGTCCCACTTGGCCGCCTCGTCGAATATCACGTCACGTGATATGTGTGTACGCCCATCAGCCGGATTATACATCCGATATCCCTTCGTCCCTGCAGCATAGCCAAGAAAAATCATCGGAGTACTCCGGTCTTCCAACTTTTTCAGGTGGGGGCGCGTGTTCTTGACATGCCCCACGCACCCAAAAGTTCGGAAATAATTGACGGCTGGTCGCTCTCCATGCCAAGCTTCATATGGCGTCTTCCCGTCGAGGCCGCGGGTAGGGGATCGATTCAGGATATAGACAGCCGTGATAACTGCCTCACCCCAAAATATCCCGGGCATACCCTTTGCCTTCAACACGCTCCTCGCCATGCCGACCACCGTCTGGTTGCGCCGCTCCACAACCCCGTTTTGCTGCGGCGTATACGGGGCTGTGAGCTGACGTTGTACTCCGTGCTGAGCGCAGTACTCGCCGAACTCCTGTGAGGTGAACTCCCCTCCGTGATCAGTACGGAGTAGCTTCAGTCTCCTCCCGGACTCTAATTCAGCTGTCGCCTTGAATTGCTGAATTAAGTCGGGCGCCTTGTCCTTGGTTGCTAGAAGATAGAGCCACATATAGCGGCTCATGTCATCCACAAGCAACAAGAACATCTTCTTGCCACCTGGAGTCGTCGGCGTGATAGGCCCGCAGATGTCGCCGTGGACAAGGTCGAGCGCGCCCTCCGCGCGCCACCGAGCTTGCTTGGGGAAGCTGGAGCGCCTCTGCTTCCCGACCAAGCAAGCTTCGCACAATTGATCGACATGATCAATTTGCGGAAGCCCGAGCACCATCTCCTCTCGCGCCAACTTCCGAAGCGCCTGGAAGCCGACGTGTCCGTAACGTTCGTGCCAACGCCACGCAACATCATCACGCCTCGCGGTTAGGCAAACCGGACGTGTGATGTTGAGCCTGATGGAGTATAGCTTGCTGTCGTCGCGCTGAACTCGTGTGAGGAGACGCTGCTGCTCATCCCGTATGTGCATCACTCCTCCTTGCACCGTGATGCTGTAGCCATCCTCATCCAGCTGGCCGACGCTGATGAGGTTGGTGGTGAGGCGTGGGATGAGGTAGACGCCGGTGAGCCTCCTGTGCTCACCCGTCTTGGCGGCGAATAAGACCGTACCCTTCCCCTGGATACGCACGACGGAATTATCGCCGAACTTGATGGTTCCGACGACGTTTTCGTCAAGCTTGGAGAAGACAGCGCGCGAACCCGTCATGTGGTTGGTCGCGCCCGTGTCGAGGTACTAACGAGTGTCATCAAAGTCATCGTCGTTGCTGCGGTGAGCGAAGACACGTCCCTCCACTATCTCCAGTGGGCGCATAGGACGTTCCTGTACAGGCTCCTCCTGTACTGAGGCCTCCCTTGTCATAAACAAGGCGCCCTCCTCCTCCGCCTTTGCCACGAAAGCCTGCTGCTGCGGCTCCTCCTTAGGCTTCGACCGACACTCCCTGGCCCAGTGGCCCTTCTTCCCGCACTTCCTGCATTGGTCCCGCGGAATATCCTTCCCGGAACCTCCCTTCTTGCCTCCGTTCTTCTTGGGCGGGCCCTTTCGGCCGCCCCTCTTAGAAGAACCCGCGGACTGGGTAGACCGCTCCTCCTTCCGCTGTGCCTCCCACTCCTCCCGAGTGAGGTACAGCTGGCCATTGTGTACTCCTCCCTTCCGTTGCGTCGAGTCGAAAGCGTTCTCAGCCGCCCTGAGACGCCCCGTCACCTCCGACAAGGTGAGGGTCGACACGTCCAGCAGTGTCGTGATCGCCACCACGATCTGTTGGAAGCGTTCTGGAACGCTTCGTAGGAGCTTCTCCACGGCCCTCTCTTCTCCTATCTCCTCCCCTAGCGACGCAAGCCGTGATAGCATGCCGCTCAGGCGGAGGGAGAAGTCCTCCACACTTTCACCATCCTTGAAGACAACGTCTTCAAACTCCTTCCGGAGTTGCTGTGCCGTCGTCTTCTTCACGCGGTCGGCCCCGACCCGCATGATGGCGATCGTGTCCCATGCCTCCTTCGCCGTCCTCTTTTCTCCGATCGTCGTGATCATCTCCGGCGGGACAGCGCTGACCAAGATGTCAAGCGCCATCATGTCTTCCTGCTCGCTCACGTTCCCCTCCTCCACGGCCTTCCAAAGCAGCCGCGCCTTCAGCTTGATCTTCATCATGACAGCCCACTCCGCGTAGTTGGTCTTGGTGAGCACGGGGAACCCCGTCCCGGTGTTCACCTCACGAGCTGCCGGTGAGGGTGTGCCATGGCTGATGGCGCTGCCGCTGCTTGTAGGTGCAGACGACATCTTGCAGAATTCAGCCTAGGGTTGAAACAGGCTCTGATACCACGATTGTTGGAAATCCGGCCTGTTCAGCCCTGTTTCTGGCTCTGCAGGTGTGCTGATCGGATCTGTTCGGCCAGAACAGATCTGTTATGCACCTGCGGTGCAGATCAGAACAGGGTGGTTCATGTGTGCAGAACAGAGAGGACAGAGAGAGTAGAAAGCACCCCTGGTGCTGATTAGATCGGAGAACAGAGAAACAGAGAAGAACTCGCCGAGTTCTTCCTGGAACAGATGCGAAAATCAGGGGCGGCGGCTGGTTCTAGCCCCTGTCGGCGGCTAGGGCTGCAGAGGAGGCGGCGGCTAGGGCAGAAGCTTGTGCGGCGGCTAGGGCAGGAGGGAGAGAGGCGGCTAGGGTTAGAAAAGTGGAGGAAAATTTTCTGTATTGATCTCTCTCTCAATTTGGGGTGTTTTTGGCTTGTATATATAGCCCCCCCTTACAAGAGTCCTAATCTGTTACAAAGGATCTTTTAATCTATCTCTAAGGAGATTAAACTCAAAAACCTTCTAGAAAGGGGCCCCGGCCTGGGCCAGGGCTGACCAGCCCACTTGGCCCAGTTCTGGCCGCCCTGGGCCAGGGAGGGGCCGGCCTGGGCCAGGGGCAGATCAGCCCACAGGGAAGCAGAGGCGCTCCAGCTTCCCCAAGCAAGCTCGGCGGCGCGCGGAGGGCGCGCTCGACCTTGTCCACGGCGACATCTGCGGGCCTATCACGCCGACGACTCCAGGTGGCAAGAAGATGTTCTTGTTGCTTGTGGATGACATGAGCCGCTATATGTGGCTTTATCTTCTAGCAACCAAGGACAAGGCGCCAGACTTAATTCAGCAATTCAAGGCAACAGCTGAATTAGAGTCCGGGAGGAGGCTGAAGTTACTCCGTACTAATCGCGGAGGGGAGTTCACCTCACAGGAGTTCGGCGAGTACTGCGCTCAGCACGGAGTACAACGTCAGCTCACAGCCCCGTATACGCCGCAGCAAAACGGGGTTGTGGAGCGGCGCAACCAGACGGTGGTCGGCATGGCGAGGAGCATGTTGAAGGCGAAGGGTATGCCCAGGATATTTTGGGGTGAGGCAGTTATCACGGCTGTCTATATCCTGAATCGATCCCCTACCCGCGGCCTCGACGGGAAGACGCCATATGAAGCTTGGCATGGAGAGCGACCAGCCGTCAATTATTTCCGAACTTTTGGGTGCGTGGGGCATGTCAAGAACACGCGCCCCCACCTGAAAAAGTTGGAAGACCGGAGTACTCCGATGATTTTTCTTGGCTATGCTGCAGGGACGAAGGGATATCGGATGTATAATCCGGCTGATGGGCGTACACACATATCACGTGACGTGATATTCGACGAGGCGGCCAAGTGGGACTGGGGAGAAGGAGCAGGAGAAGAGGACTACACCACCTTCCACGTCGACTCCTTAGGTCCAGCAGGTGCTGGACCTGCTGTTTCAGCACCCGGAGAGGTGCTGCAGGGTCCGTAGGGGCCGAACAGCACCCCTGCAGTGCCCAGGAGGGGCACAGAAGGGTCTGTACAGACCCTAGGAGTTCCTGCGCCAGCCTCCAGACCTGCTGGAGAGAGTCCAGCACCTGCAGCGTCGCCCCAAGGGCCCCTGCAGGGGCTGTCCAGCGCAAATCGGGGCTGGGACAGTCCTGCACGGGGGTCAACAGCAGTGGGGGGTTCCGTACTTGAAGATTCCAGCACCTTCGTCACGCCCCGGCACCCTCCACGGCCCATCCGCTTCGCCACGCCTCCGACGGACGTCGGCAGCAACGTCGACGCCTACCACAACGACAACGCTGCACTTCGGTTCCGCACGATGCGCAACGTGCTAGGAACCCTCACCCCTCCTGGTCGGGCTGAGCGCCCACCAAGCTTGGAGGAGGGGGAGCTTATGTTCACCACCGCGGAGGAGCCCACGTCCTTCGCCGATGCTGAGGAACACCCGTGCTGGAGACGGGCCATGCTCGAGGAGATGGAGTCCATAGAAGAAAACAAGACTTGGCAACTTGTTGATCTTCCTGCAGGACACAAGCCCATTGGCCTCAAATGGGTGTTTAAGGTGAAGAAGGACGAGCATGGGGAGGTGGTGAAGCATAAGGCTCGACTGGTGGCAAAAGGCTATGTCCAACGGCAAGGAATAGACTTTGACGAGGTATTTGCTCCTGTAGCTCGTCTCGAATCTATTCGCTTGCTCCTTGCAGTTGCTGCACACAAGGGGTGGGAGGTACACCACATGGACGTGAAGAGCGCCTTCCTGAACGGCGACTTGATGGAGGAGGTGTACGTCTCCCAACCCGCTGGCTTCATCATCGACGGAGCCAAACACAAGGTGTATCGGCTCAAGAAAGCTTTATATGGACTTCGTCAGGCGCCCAGGGCCTGGAATGCCAAGCTCAACGATAGCTTGCTATCACTTGGTTTCCAGAAGAGTACGAGCGAGCACGGGATCTACTTCCGTGGAGCCGCAGAGGAGAAGCTCATCGTCGGTGTGTACGTCGACGACCTCGTGATTACAGGAGGCGGCACGATCAAGAAGTTCAAGGAGGAGATGATGAAGCGGTTCAAGATGAGCGACTTGGGTCTCTTGTCGTATTATCTTGGCCTGGAGGTGCGGCAGACCGAAGAAGGGATAAGCGTTGGGCAGGCGGCCTACGCTTCCAAACTTGTCTCTAAAGCTGGCCTGGAAGGATGCAATCCCTGTGCATTTCCCATGGAGCAAAGCCTCAAGCTTTGCAAGACAAGTGATAGCCCGTTGGTGCATGCAACGGACTATAGGAGCTTGGTTGGAGGGCTACGATACTTGGTGAACACACGCCCCGATCTTGCCTACTCGGTCGGGTACGTGAGTCAGTTTCTGGAGGAGCCCAAGGAAGATCACTTTGCTGCAGTCAAACGCATTGTACGCTACATAGCCGGTACAATCAACTATGGAGTCTTCTATGCAAGAGGAGGAGACATGGAGTTGATTGGCTACTCGGATAGCGACTTTGCGGGAGACGTGGAGGACCGCAAGAGCACAAGCGGGGTGTTGTTTTGTGTTGGAAACAGCCCCGTTTCATGGCAGTCCAGCAAGCAGAAGGCGGTGGCCTTATCCTCGTGTGAAGCAGAGTACATCGCAGCAGCTCAAGGAGCATGTCAAGGTGTATGGATGGCACGGCTGATGGAGGACTTAGCTGGAAAATCGAAGGCGCCGGTGCTGAGGGTTGATAACAAGTCAGCTATAGACTTGAGCAAGAACCCGGTACACCATGACAGGAGCAAGCACATCGACGTCAAGTACCACTACATACGGGAGTGTGTGGACAGCGGTACTATTGTGCTTGAGCAAATCTCCACTCAAGACCAGATGGCGGACATCTTGACCAAGGCTCTTGGAAGACAGAAGTTCGTGGAGATGAGGAGAAGGATCGGGATCCTAGACATGGGCCAGTGTCAGGATCAGGAGGAGAATGTGGGCTGATCTGCCCCTGGCCCAGGCCGGCCCCTCCCTGGCCCAGGGCGGCCAGAACTGGGCCAAGTGGGCTGGTCAGCCCTGGCCCAGGCCGGGCCCCCTTTCTAGAAGGTTTTTGAGTTTAATCTTCTTAGAGATAGATTAAAAGATCCTTTGTAACAGATTAGGACTCTTGTAAGGGGGGCTATATATACAAGCCAAAAACACCCCAAATTAAGAGAGAGATCAATACAGAAAATTTTCCTCCACTTTTCTAACCCTAGCCGCCTCTCTCCCTCCTGCCCTAGCCGCCGGCCTAGCCTCTGCCCTAGCCACCGCCCAGCTGCTGCCCTAGCCGCCGCCTCCTCCTGCAGCCCTAGCCGCCACCAGGGGCTAGAACCAGCCGCCGCCCCTGTTTCCCCCTCTGTTCTGCGTCTCTTCAACACCAGAACAGATCGGGCACCACCTGATCTCTCCCCTGATCTGTTCTCCCAAGAACAGAATCAATCTGCTCAGTTTTCTGCACCAGAACTGTTCTTCTCCTTGTTGTTATTCCTCTGTTATTGGCTGAAGAATCTTTCTGGTCTGTCTTCAAGAAAGACAGATCGATCTGCTAGGGCAGATCGGTTTATTCAGCAAGAACAGGGACAGTTTTAGCGCCGGAATTGCAACATCTAATAGGTAAGGTAGGAAATCGAGTAAGCCATTTAGATTAGGAAAGAGACTCCTAAAAGTTAGTAAAGGAGAGTCCTAAATGGAAACAAATCATAGTGCAAAACCGGCTATACAAAGCTGACATATTATTAGAAATAAATAACCCCTCCACTTATTCCTTTCCCCGCTGTCAGAATTCAAACATTTTGGTATCAAAGCCTTAGGTTGAAGATTTAGATCCGCTACCATCGGGAGGAGCAATCTGTGCTCCCACGACGGTCAATCCATATCACCATCACCCAAAGATCCTCGCCTATGAGCAGCATAGGGGCAGGAGCGAGGATGTTTGGGTCTTCCTGTCGTCGCGGGTGTGCATGTACCAGAAAGGTGTGCGGCTGGCGTGGAAAATGGAGGTGAGTTGTGGAGGCAGCTGAGGAACACGAAAGGCAACACGCTCCGGATCGACGGTGAGCACCTCTTTGGAGTCATCAACGCGCGCGACAACCAAAGGTACCAAATACGCCGAGCTCCCGGCAGCCCAAGTGGTGGATCCTCATGGCAGTCTACGAAGATGCACGATGCAGACTAAGGTTGAGTGGCGACACGACGACTCCACTTGCTAGGTGATGGCTCAACGCATATCAGGTACGATGGCAACAGATCCGGTCGAGGACGACGATCGAGCATGCATGGCTTGTCAGGGACATTGATTGCGCGAGGCTGAACAGAGTTCAGGCGTGGGCCCTCTTGACCAAGAGAGAAGATAGTGGTGGCTCGAACGGTCACGGCAACACGCTCAAGATCAATGGCCACGGGATGGCGCCCCATGGCGTGGAGGTCACGGCGGTGCGCAAAGTCATCCTCGGTCGTGCGACCAGACTGGGCGTGGCGGCAAGATGGTTGCCCGCGGATCTCGCTCGGGTGGCGCTAATCAATTCGGGGAACGACGATAGTCGCGTGGACGATCGAGCCAGAGTAGGCTGATTGGCGACGTGGCAACCTTCCAGGGCGATAGGCTGCAGGTGGGCGTTCCTTGGTGTGGTTGGTGCCAATCAACGTGGAACCGAGCTCAGGGCAGATCCAAGCACCTCGAAGCTAGAGGAACTCCCTCCCTGCGCAGTGACTTCAAGTGCCGGCCAACTCCATGATGCAGCGAGGTCCCAGGCACAAGCGCAATGTGGGCACGAGCGAGGCAGCTACGTGGATTAAGGTGTGAAGGAGGTAGGTCGTGGCTTGAGGTGGCCACGTAGAGGTCGGTGCGACGCCTTGGACGTGTGTGCGTGGGCTGTCACATGTAGGTGCACCGAAAGGCCAGCAGCGGATGCGCGGGTTGCATGAGGTTGGTGGATGCGAGCGAAAGCGCAATGGCGAGCATGCGAAAGTGGTTGATAGAAGGCGGGGTGGCAACTCAAATCGAGAGGATATGGAGCGACACAGCAAGACCCGACCGCCTTCTCCCACGGTAACTCGGATGCGTAAGAGGCTCCGAGGGATGATCGACACGCGTGGGAGCGGCAACAAGGTCACACAAGCACCAGGATGTGTGTGGGGGGGGGGGGGGGGGGTTGGATGACCCTGTGCATTGCGGCATGGGTCAGGCGCGGGCTGTTGCAAACCGGATCAGCCCATGGGCACCTAGTAGTTGTTTAGTGGTCGCACTCTAATAGATAAGGTAGGAAATCTAGTCTGCCATTTAGGATGGGAATGAGAGTCTTAGAAGTTAGAAAAAGAGTACTAAATGGAAACAAATCAGGGAGTGTAACCGGTTATATAAAGTCGGTACATTATTAGAAATAAATAATTCCTTCCATTATTCCTTTTGTCGTTGCCGAAATTCCAATGGGGGGTGGAGGAGCTCCCTCCTGGGGGCATGGTGACTTTGAGTGCGGGCCACCTCCGGGGTGCAACAAGGACTCAGGCACAAGCGCAACGCGGGCACGAGCGAGGCGGCCACATGGATTTCGGTGTGGAGGTGGCAAGTCGCGGCTCAAGGTGGCCACGTGGAGGTCGGTGCAACCCTTTGGAGATGTGCGTGTGGCCAAGGCCAGATATGTGTGGGCCGTCACACGCGAGCGCAGTGGAAGGCCAGCAGCAGGTGTGTGAGTTGCGCATGAGTCTGGTGGTTGCGAGCGGACACGTAGCGGCGAGCATGCGAAATTGGTTGATAGAAGGTTGGGCGATAGCTCAGATTGGGAGGATCTGAAGCGGTGGGACGGGACCTAGCAACCTTCTCCCATGGCGGCTTGGACACGGATGGCTTGGTGCGAAGGAGGCTCGACACGCGGGGGAGCGACGACAAGGTCACACGCAACGCAAGCATGGTGGGCCTATAACTAATGTTGGATGATCCTATGCACTGCGGTATGGGTTAAACGCGGGCTTTTGCAGGCCGAATCCGCCCATGGGCTCTTAGGAGTTGTTTAGGGGTAGGACTCTAATAGATTAGAAAAAAGGGTCTTACAAGTTAGGAAAGGAGAATCCTAAAGTGAAAGAAATCAGGGTGTGTAACCGGCTATATAAAGCCGTCAAATTATTGGAAATAAAAATACTCTCCAGTTATTCCTTTACCCGCTGTCAAAACTCCAACAACGTCCACAGGACCAAATGTTCAATATGCGAATAAGTGGAAGCTCAAAGTAGAACATAAGAATTGGAATATTATTATTGTATAAGAATGCTGCATTAGAGAAAGGAGCTGCCATGGCCCCGTTTGGCACGGCTTATCAGCCAGCTTTTTAGCAAAATTAAGGCTTAAGCCTCCAAACGGGCAGTTCATCCCGCTTCGCAATGTGCTTTTTCAGTTAAACTTCTATGTTGTATCCAAAAAGAGTTGGCTCCAACCCGCTTTTCGCTGCTTCCGGAAGTAGGAATAACAAGGTACCCTAAAACTTTATATTATTTATCCGCATTTGCCATTCTATAAAATTGCAAGTCGTCGTCCACCAAACATCTGCTCTTCCAGTCCACCTCCTATCACAACATTGCCACGCCTCCACCAAACGGTGTCACCCAAGCAACCGTGCCTAGACGCCCATCGTCGGAGATCCACACCCCTGTCCATCGCCCGAGCAACCACGCCCAGACGCCTGTTGTTAGACATCCACACCTCCACTCGTCACCCGAGCAGCTGCGCCTAGATGCCCGTCGCACGAGGAGCCACACCTCCACCTCGCTGAACCGCATTTGGTACAACTCCTACCATTCTAATCACTGGATTAGCTCGATAAATAGAATAGGTAGAAGTACTCAGAGATGCCAACTCTAAAGAAGTTGTACAACATGAAGGAGGTCGTCGTCCACATCACCCCTGACGACTGGTGGGTCGTCGTCGACGGCACGGTTAGCAACGTCTGCCTCCCTCTCTATCCTATGCCTTGCTTGTTCCTCCTACAGTATAGGTAGGTAGCTAGGTATGCATGGTAGGTAGAGATGTGAAAGCGCCGTGGGAGAGCGCGGAGCACACTGTTCGGGATGGATGTCATGGCGCATAATGTGTTCGATGGAATGCTGGTGACAAATTTGTCCTCCGTGTGCTGCCAGGGTGCCTATTGAGCAGCACTGTGTATGTAGGGCTTGTGATTTGTTGTGGTATGGGAGATTGTGATATCAAGATAGCTAGTCAATGAAGAACAAGGCATCTGACTGTAGATTGATTATGCTGGTGTCACAACATTA
The DNA here is from genome assembly GCA_030760725.1 of Neostapfia colusana. Lineage (NCBI taxonomy): Eukaryota > Viridiplantae > Streptophyta > Magnoliopsida > Poales > Poaceae > Neostapfia > Neostapfia colusana. Next base: position 18,974,845 of record JASWHV010000003.1, read on the forward strand.
GAATTCCCGTTAAAGTTTCTTCTTTTGTACCTATTTAATTGGACATGTGTAATGTGTTCCACTGATCTTAACTGCCAGAGAACTTAAGTTCTTTTGATGAATGCACTGCAGATTTAGGATGCTACAGAAGGATTTGAGGATGCAGGGCACAGCAAGTGTGCAAAGGAGCTAATGGAAGACTACTTCATTGGGGAGCTTGACACGACTCCTGAGATGCCTGAGATGGAGGTTTTCAGGAAGGAGGACGCGGGATTGCCAGCAAGCTGGTCGATAATGCGGTGCGGTACTGGGCAATTCCAGCAGCAAAATTGGGATTTCTGTCATTGTTGCCATAGAGTATGCACGAAGGAAGTGAAGATCGCTGTGTTTAGTTAGTGGACAACCCATCTGTGAGGGATCAACCCCTTTTTACCTGGATATGTTTATTTTTGTCCAAAATCAAAGTACACTGATATTGAATTATTAGTACTTCGAACCAAACATTTGTCTGACTGATGCCGCTGTTGCATCTATGATGTCTGATGGGTGGATCTTGTTACTCTCTTGAAACCTTTTGTGTAATGTAAGCCCTCATGGGGCAGCTGTTACGTTCTACTCCATTGCTTTAGTTTATCATTTGGAAATCGCTTGTGGTATCTACTCTTCCACAGTATTTAAACTGAAAATGGAACTACTAGTTCTGAGATTAGTCCTGGACCATTAGTTATAAGCTAATCTTTTGAATCTGTATGTGAAAATTGGCGGTTGTTTGTTTGATGGATGGATCAGTCGGTACAACTGTCCAGGACTATTTTGTCATGTGTATGAATATTAAATAGTTATTATCATGTGGCAAACAAAATAGAACAATGACACGACCCTTTGCTAGTAAATATAAAAGGGCAGCCCGGTGCATGTAGCTCCCGCTTGCGCAGGGTCCGGGGAAGGGTCCGACCCACTTGGGTCTTTTGTACGCAGCCTTTCCCTGCATTTCTGCAAGAGGCTGTTTCCAGGACTCGAACCCGTGACCTCATGGTCACAAGGCAACAGCTTTACCGCTGCGCCAAGGCCCCCCTTAGTAAATATAAATAACAGGAAACCTTTATGGGCATTTCAGACATTTCTCACTTTGCAACAGAACTTAACAGCTCACCAGCTCATTTAAAAAACAGACAGCCAACCATCCAGCTTATTTTAACAGCTCCTAAATAAGCCAGCTTTTGCATAAGTTTCACCTATGCGAAACAGGGCCATATCCTGTGACCTTACGGTCATGCGCGTTCAGGCATAAACCAATCAAGCACAAGAGACACAAAGTTACACAGAGCAGTGTGAAGTTTAACCATGTTCCTAAGGCAACATCCTTAACAGCATAAAGTTAAATCAACTGAAGGCTCAAATATATGATTGATTGTCGATACAAATATCAATGGTAATGCTCATGCAGCAAAGTTGCATAGCCTAGACAATGAAAAATATTGTGCCACATGAGTCGATCAAAATGGTAGTCAGTAGTGCCCGCTGTGCAATAAAACATACCTTGAAATGAGGAGGAAATGGTATGGTAAGTAAGGAAGCATGCAGATAAGTCCTTCACGTTCGGCTGGTAAGGAATGTGGTAGATAGGATACCTAGTTAAAGCAGCAGACATGAATTACAATGGGGACCAATATCATCACTGAGAAGAAAACTAACTGTGAATGGATTTGTGGACCTAGAAACATTACTAGTATTTAGCAAAGTATGCTATTGAAGCACTCAGATGTATTATCAAGATGATAAAGCACAGGTTGAGTGTGCGGCAGCTTCCCATACAGAAATTCTTAGCAACGAGAAAAAATAGAACAAGCATACAAACGACATGATCTTTCTACACAAAACTTGTAGATATTGAAACTATTGCATAGACCATCTCTTTTTTCCAAAAATAACACAAGTAATGGGTATACTTGATCATACCAGGCAACTGACATCCAACTGGCAGGCGAAAGGTCAGAACTTTTCAGAGATGTCAACCCATGAAAGCTCTGAGATAGTTCATATACCTAAAAAGGCTAAAGATGTAAGGATAGTGATCCATAGAAGAACTGATATAAAATAACATCAAGACAATACAAATTACCTTGTCGATGAGTGGAACCCTTCCGTAAGGAGAGCCAACTTCAAAGAACTCAAAATACAGGTGCCCAGGACGCCTCCTATTGAACCCTAACACGTCGCAGTTAAACAATGAGTCATCAGACGCCGAACTCCAGGATCTCAACATCTTCTCATTGTTGTCGTCATCACTCCAGAAATCCATGCCATTATATTCACCAAAACTCCTGTAGAAACACAAAAAATGGATTGGACTACAATTCAAAATCAACATGAACTGGAAACAAGGGTCTTTTCTTCAAACCTAGATGCATTCAGGACTTTGTTAGTGTATAGCTGTACCCCTGACAAGTATGGAACATAGTACTGAACTACTTTGTCCCCTCCAGGGAGCTGCACCGTAGCTCCGGCTCCATATGCACTCCACTCATAGTATTGCTCCCAGAGGTCTGCAAGTTTGAAGTACTCAAGACTGTCTACCTCAGCATGGTGCCAAGCCTCAGTCAATCGTCCATGTGTCTGGATATAAATGAGCAATGTCTCATCTTTAGAACAAGCAGGATAATATGCCTACAGTAGCTAGTTACCCTCCCAACGATTCACCAGCAGAGATCATTAATAAAACAGTTGAGGAGCAGGCAGAATTGGAATAACGAAGCCGGATTCAAGATGGCCATAATCACCACAACTGCATCAGAAATTCCCAGCTAGGCAGGACGAAAAAGGGAAAACTTCATACAAGCACAATTCTCCTAATTCCGAACAAATGGGGGGAAACAGTACTAGTAGCACACTAGCATCGACCATTGCACGAAGACATAACATCAGAAACGTTAGAACGATGCATCAGTAAACAGATGGGCAGTAACTTTTTTTAAAAAAAAAAGAACATCTCCTCCCCCACATTAAGCGGTGCAGAGAAACGAGTAAATGACAAATCCGAAACTCCCAAGACTGCACAGATCGGCACTATCCGTACAGGCAGAAGACGCACCCGTCAAGAACATCAAAGGCAAGAATTCTACAGGGAGCAATTGCGTCACCTTGGGAAGAATGTGCGTCTCCACAGCCGGGGTGGTGCAATCCAAGAAGCACTGCAGGTTGGACGGCGTCCGGCCCATGGCTCCTCCCTCCTCACCTCCCCAACACGGCCCTTCCTCTCTCCAACCCAACCACCCCCGCGACACGACAACCCGCACACCGAATCGCTCCGAGCAAACAAAGAACACCCCGAAAGAAACCGAACAGGCAAGAGGGAATCTGCCCGAATCCTTCAGCACCCCGCACCTCTGCGAGAGCCGGGACCGTTCGCGCGCACCCGGCTGCTGCGGAGATTGAAGCGAGGAGACTCTGCCGACTGAGGACGACGAGCACCGGGAGAGGAGGAGGAGCAGCGGGGGTATGGAACCGGCCTCGGTTTGCTTTGCTCTGCCTTTCTCTCCCCTGCCTTGCCTTGTCGGACTCCAAGCCAAACGCTTCTCACGATCCCAATCCCCGCGTCACGCACCGGGCAGGAGGGCGGCCGAGGTCCCCACGGACCCGTCGTGACTTCGTCCCCGCGCGGTCTGGGAAGGTGTGCACTGTGCTGTTTAAGCTGCCCTGTAATTAAGAATTGAATCGGGCATATTCTTTCAAAGATACGTTTGGAGGGGGATACCATTTAGCCCAAATTTATGATACTATTCCTGGATATTTTGATCTGGAACTACCTTTCCACACTAGTCCTTATGTTTTTATGATTTCTCGGTAGCATTACCAATGAAGAAAAATAAACCATATTTTGTACAGGTTTGGTTTGGTATATTATTTCTTAGCACAAGAAGCATGGCAATTTACTTTGTGCATACAAATATCAATGGTAAATAACACTAAGTTATTTGTCATCAAACGTGTATATGTGATTCATATCAACATGTTATTTTATGGTTCAGTATCTACTATCTAAATCTAAAATAGAAAAGATATGCACTCACCTCAGAATTTTAGGCGGCGTGGAGTGCCTTTCGGTGGCAACACATCCGTGACAGCCTCTTGTTGTGCGTATGTGACGGACCGGAATCCGTACGTCCAGGATTTAAGAGGGTGGTGCCGCACGATGCGACACCCAACAACACACACCGTAAGGAAATATTTGTATTACATCAAAAACAAACGGAATATATACAAAGTAGTACAAACCTTCAGTTTATAACTAATTACAGAGTCTACAACAGCGAAAGCTAAATTTATACAACTCACGCCCACCTAACTAGCAAAAGTCGGTTATCCAGCCCTATGGACAACCCACACTAGCTCCACTCCTCAGCTCAGCGCGGCGTGTACAGCTCCCACTCAGCCGTGGTCCCCGACGAAGGGTAGTCCTCGCCGGTGGACTCGTACCCCGAGTCCGTGAGATAGTCCTCACCTGCAAAACACTCATAGCAGCAACCGTGAGCACGATGACTCAACATGTCTTAACCGACGCACCTACACATGAAACTCTACATGCAGGTCATAACGAAGATAGGATGGTAAATTACAGCAAACGGACACGCCTACAAGTTCATCCTTAGTTCATCTTTTAGCCACAAATCAACGGTTCAGGAATCTAAAATTTAGTGAGCAATATTTAGGGGCACGCATGTAGCAATACAAGTTATTCATAACAGCAATATTGAGTCACATCATTTCATATATTAACCTGCGTTACAACTCAGTGACCAAGTGGTACTCATCACCGTGAGGGACGACGAATCAACTCGATATACACCTGCAGGGATACTCGAAGAGCACGTCACGTACGCCCACACGCGAAGCTGCACACAGCATGCTCACCCCGTGTCGTACGGGACCATCTTTCACCCAACAGCCCAAACGTCGAACCGGTCGCACCGAAACGAGCAGGAGGTTCTCTACACGGAGCATCTCTCTATGCCCATTAGCAGATTTCCACCTGGTTACCCTCAACCTACACCTATAAATCTGTGTGCTATGCCTCGACGCTCGGAGGTTTAGGTTACATCAGTTTATCGGGGCCCATATATCCGATATGCCTTCGGTACGTTCAAAACTTGTTCAGTGGGGCCGCACACGGATCGGTTCTCAATCGACACGGACAGGGCCACGCACACAAGACTTTCTCTTGCTGCATCCTAGCCCCTGTCTAGTCTCATTTTCTTTCTAAAGTGATCTCACATCACTTGAACCAATCCCGTGTGTCCCGAATCCTATACTCGCGAGTAGATTACAACTACTCGACTTGTACCGAAGTTCTATGAACATTAAGCATAGCCTGACTACTCGAGGACTTAGACACTACCCTCACTTTTATAGGAAAAATCTGTGTATGCAATTGGGGTTTCATCCATCCTACACCTAATGCACAAACATACCTTAAGCTATGTGTATATAAAGCAAAACTTTATAAAACTTATTAAATGCAAACCGGGGCTTGCCTTTTTGCTGCTGGTCAGTAGTATATAATTTAGTTAGAGTCTTCTCTCCCTTGAGGCTTGATCAACTGACTCACTTCAGTGAATACACTTCGTCGAACTCCGTCGTCGACCGCCTTCGTTGTAAGCACTATCGACATGTATATGTATAAGTTTCATAATGCAACTAGATAATTTAAAACTTAAACTTGTTAAGAACAGAGGATGGTGTGGAAGTGCTAAGAAGGGATGTCTTGCCTCTGTTGTGCTGAAAATTTAAAGAGAAAAACCCTTCTGCCTATAGGAACTTAAGTCATAATGGGTTGTGTTGCATAATAGATATATGAGATGGCTAATAAGCTTTGAATGAAATTGAAGATTAGAAACTCCACTGACTTCAAAACTTTTACAGCAAGTCATACACTACTCAGTCACTTAGCTTGCCAAATTGCAGCTAAAGTGAATGGACATTGTGCCCCTCATAATTCCCTCAAGATTTCCTATGTAATTCTCATATACATAAGAATGGAAAATCCATACAGGAAGTTCTAAGGCTCAAATTGAGCTAAAACTTTATATGTGAGTTCCTGTCACAAGAAAGTACCTTGGTCCGAAATTCAGGACTTTTCATTGAGTAGTTCTTCCAGAATAATTCTATAAGCAGTCATGCTACCAGGAATTAATTCTGGAGTAATGTGCATTTTCATACCCAATAAAATGAACTAACCTTTCACGCATGGCTCATAGAGCATGCCTGAATTTTCGTATGATTTTTGGAGCTAAGTATTGTCCAGAACCGATTTTTCAAAGGAAGATCATTTTCTGAAAAAGTTTCTCGACAATTTTGAGCACATCAGATTGTACTCTGGAAATTCTTACTCAATTAAACTCCAAATGATCTGAAACTTTGCTAGAAACTCAATAATATACTAAATAATATTCTGGCAAAATTTGGGAATTTTTGGCTTACCCAAGCTCCCTCCATAATTCTTTTATAGAAAATCTTAAAAGAGTTATCCAGAATTTATTATTGACTTTTATACAAATTGGGGTTCATATTTGGATAGATATTTGCAAAATGAATCCAATCCAATTTGAATCACTCAATTTGGAGTTTCCTACACCAAGTTATGAATTTCTAAAGTTGGAGCTAAAACTAAAATTGTTTTGCTATTGAAAATTGACTTGGGCCCACATTTTAAACTCCACCCAATGAAATTCGAGCCACACCGGGCTACAGGGTTACCACACACGCAGCCACAGATGATCACACGCCACAGCAGATCGGAAATTTAAACTCCGGTCGCTGACACGTGGGCCAGCCCCACCCTTCTTCAACATCCCGCTCCTTCCTCCCGTGCGCGCCCTCCCCCTCGCCGGACTGAGGCGGCGCCTTGCCGGAGTGAGGTTCCCAGCCGCCTCCCGGTCAGAGGCTCGTCGCCTGTGGGTTTGCAGCTACGGGGAATCGTTTGGTGGGGTCGGCGTGGGGCCTAGGGAACCGGAAATGTGCCAGCGACGTGCGGCGGCCTCGGGAGAGGTTCGGCGCCGTCGGCCGGTGGTTCTAGCTTGCCAAACTCTCGGGTTATTTGCTCTAAACATCCTTGGAGGCTAGGGAAGCTCGGCGAAGACTCAAACACGCACGGTAACGGCAGCTACCATGCTTTCATCGTGCGCCCGGGAGGTGCGGCGACGTTCGAGCTCGAAAAATCATGAATTAGCTCGCACACAGTGGGTTTCTAGCTAGGGTTGTGAAGTAAAACCGACCGCTAGCCGGTCTAGTGCACGTGTGCATGAGTTGGTGAGCTAAAAACATGAATTGCGATCGAATTTGATCATCTCGTACCGGAAGATCAAGTTGCGCCCTCCAATGGCAAAACTCCAAATTGGCGCTCGGTGGTCCATGTATCGACTTGAGGGTTGGGGATGAGAAGCACGGATCCATGGTGGGTCCCTGGGTTCCCTTGTTCGGGCGTGGAAGCCCCTCGGTTGGGCTGTCCACAAGCACACCAAGCCGCTGTGAGGTTTGGTCGTCGTGGCAACCAAAGTTTTCGGTTCGTGGCACCCGGAATACGCTCGTTCTTGCGACGAGGAGGTCGAGGATGAACCCCGGTACCCTATTGCTACTCACGAGAGGCTTAGCTCGCTCTTAATCGGTCGACTCGCGATCGACCGGCGATGGCGGCAACGTTTTTAGGTTCTGTTTTGCTCGAAGGAGAAGTCGAGTACTGCAGCTAGGTTTAGTGGGCAACACAAACACGCTGAAAGGGGATGAGGGCGCCTAGCTGCTCTCCAGCGCTTCTCAAGCAGCTGGGAGGTGGCGGCAACTCCCCCCCTCGGTGGCGCGTGCTCCATCCTCGGCCTGTTCGAGTATGAACAGAGGAAAAAAACTTCCTTCGGTTGTAAGTTTTCCTTCCAATGACATGTGGGTCCCACCTTTAGGTTATCCTTCTTATCCGTCTTGGTTGCTCCCAAATTTGGTAGGTGGTCCAATTCACTTGGTAAAGTTAACTTCGCGTGCGGACGAGTTTTCGTCGAGTGGCACGTGATAATGGACGAGCAGCTCCGGTGAAGCCGCTCTTGGCTTGAGCCTATAAGGGCAAGGAAAACAAGTCGGGGTTCACTCGGGAGGTGGCGGTAATACTGCCTTTGGTGGCGCACGCTGGTTGACTCGGGTGCACCAGAGAACCGACTTAGTTGCTTCAGTGGAACACAGGGAATGGAGACTTAGGGTGCAAGTCTAGTTAGCTCTATGACATGTGGGCCCCAGTGTCCCCCTTATCCCCTCAAATTTTCTCAAAATTGGCAAATGACCAAATTCAGTTGTGTGGGGCTACAATCTGAACTCAATTTGGATACTTGAGCAAGTTTCCTCCAAATTTAAATTTGTAATTGAATTCCTATGCCATTTAAAGTCCATTTGAAAAAATGGGTAGCAAAACAATCTCAACATTTCATGAGACTTTGCCCCCCCCACTAATTTGGACCCAAGAAATTCAAATATGAAACTTGATTTCTCGTTTGGCTGCTACAAATGAGGTTTTTAGCACCACAGTTTGCATTCCTATTGGTTGCCCTCATTTGAAATTTGAGTTGAACAATTTGAGTTTAAACTCTGAATTTCATTCCCCCTTGCACGTGAGAGCTTACACATGGGTTTTAAATTAGCTTTGTCCCCCAAACACTCAATTGATTCTAGCCTAGAGTGGTGGGATACTCATGTGTGTCATCACATGTGGAAACATTTAAACAAGTCCCAATTTTTATGAACCCGAAACACAATGATGCTCAAACATCCGTTTCTTTGCATTCACATTTTTGGGACTTTTACAACGGCATGACTGGATGTTGCCCCGTGGTTGACCTTCTCCGTCCTCTCCAATCATCGACTGGGCCCTTGGCCCAACCTATGTGTTGTGAGCATGGGGGGCGGCGACGATGATGTGATGGTGGTGCTTGAGAGGGGGTTGGAGGGGAGAGAGATCCACGCTGTGGTGGCACTAGGGGGGCCAGAGCGTGACGACGTGGTGATGTGCAATGGAGGTGGCATCGATGTGATGGTAACACGGTGGCACGAGGAGGTGGGAGCACCATGGCATGGTGACCGGAGCGCGTAAGGGGGAGGGGATGACACACATCGTTGTGCGTGGGGCTAGCGGTGATGCAGTGCCCGGAGGTGGCATGATGGCAGCGGGGTTGAGCGAGTTGCAGCGGCGTTGAGTGAGTGGCGGCCAAGATGGGAGTGAGTGGCAGTCGAGATGGGAGCCAGTGGCGGCCGGGATGGGATAAGGTTCTAATCCTAACACTCTCGCCTCAACTTCTTATGTATATTAATGGCATGCTATTTGGGCCACAACCCGTCTACTCCAACCCAAGCCTGCTGGCATTGTAGAAAAAGTCCTAAATTTATTTCTATTTATGTGGATTTTATAACATGTGATTCCAACTCCGTATAAGATTAATATCAACAATATTAGTTTACAATTCAGTATGTACAGTCTAAATATGAAGTAGGAAGGATTTACAACTTGTTGCGCGGCGTGGCTATTTCTTAGTTGCACCTATAAATTCTGCCTTGTGGATGGCCTTCTCTATCCACTCCGGTATTCGATTAGGCCCTCGGCTCAGCACATACGTTGCACGCGTGGGGGTGGTGGTAATGTGATGGTGGCGCTTGAGGGAAGAAGGGGGGTGCACCGTGCCCTAATTGCACGATGGGGCGGGAGCGCGACGGAGTGGTGATTTGTGTGGGGGTGGCATCTATGTGATGGCAGCGCGGTGGCACGATGGCACGATGGGGGAGCACCATGACATGACGACGGGGACATGTGAGGGAAAGGGGATGGAGCGTTGTGTGGCGTGTGGGCCAGCGACAGTGTAGTGCCTGAAGGGACATGATGGCAGTCGAGTTGAGCAGGTTGCGGTCGATACGGGAGCGAGTAATGATCGAGATGGGATAGAGTTCTAGCTCTAACACACACCTCCCTTCTTATGCATATTAATGGCCTGCTATTTAGGCCAAAGCCCATCTATTCCATCCCATATGTGTTGGCTTTTGTAGAAAAACCCTAAATTTGTTTTTGTTTATGATGGATTTTATAACATGTGCTTTCCACTCTTTTATAGTTTTGATTTTGGACCCCTAGACTTTTACAAATTTGTGGCCGTGCCACACTTCCTAGTATCAGTATATATAAAATGGGTGGTATGTGTAAACATTTGTCGGAAAGAGAATAAATACTCCATCTAGGTTTCATGGTGAACCATATATACTATCTTTTGGTGTTGATGGATGTACACAATCTTATTCATGGATACTTTTTTAGAACATGGAGTATATTTTCTGTCTTTGTGTCCACACACAGTGTTAATATTATTACATAATTTCAATTGCATTATTGATGAATCGGAGGAACAAAGGATATAAATATTATCCATGATAAAAAATATTATTATATTTCCGTCTGTGTGAGACGAACAAATCTAAGGCAATGGTCTCCAATTTTCTTCATAACTCATTTATTTATTCATGGGTATATGAAAATGGTTTAGAGATCATTTTCACGAGCAAACATGTGGCGTTTACAAATTCACAGGCAAAACAAAAGAAAGGGGCGTTCTCTCCTCATCGTATCCAAATACTACGCAGTCGAATAACTCAATAATAACCCATTAACCCGTAAAGCGAAACCCGTATATTATTACCAGTTAAATATTGCTTTCCAGCTTTGACTCGTTGTCACCATGCCACGCCGCGGGGCCCGCACACTATCCAAACCAAGGAGCCACGCTCGGCTGAAAGGAAAAGCTTAGAGGCATGCCTTTTTTTGTGGATCTGATTTCATAGCACGTTAGTTGACACACTTCCAATTCTGTCACACCGTTTCATCACTTCCCCGGTATATCAGTTTTTTTTTCTTTGCCAAATCCTATCTATGCAAGAATGAAACCATCTGTGTGTGTCAGGGAGGTTGACTGGCCTTTTGTAACCAATTGCATGGAATTTGCTTCTTTCGAAACCAGCAGACTGTGGAACACCACTTTAGGCTTTTATGGGAATATTTCACCCTAAATGTGCGCTTATGTTGCTTGAATGACCATTTTGGCATACACATTAGGCGTGTAGAGATAGATATAGGAGTTCAAGCAACCTTGATCTATGCCTTTTTCTTCTCAGTGCCAATATTTTGTTGAAAAGAGACATGACCATGAGCAGCATGATAAGCACGTGTGAAAGCAAAGACTAGTTGATCAGGACGGTGCATAGAAAATATATATGCAATATCCAAGATTGCATATGTCTTAGAAAGGAATCAGGTATTAATGATAATATATATATATATATATCTTCTTAGCATATCCATCTTTGTTGATGTATATCCGGACAGGGCGCTCAACGCCATACCTGCAGTGACTTGGGTCCAAACCTAGGTGTGGGAAAATTAATGTATCTATCTATCAATAAAGATAGATGGATGCTAAGAAGATATGGACGATGCTAATTATTTTGATAGAACATCGACACTAGCTAGGCGATATGGCTATAAATGGTGCATCAGTAATTAATAGTGAATGCATATGAGTAGGTGAATTTGGTACACTAAATTAGATGTAATAATTAACATGCATAGTCGTCATGCTGTAAACGCCACAACGACTAAAAGTGTTTATAATTAAGGAATGATAGACTTTTCACAGACCGAGCCCATCATAAGACAGTCTCACCACTACAAAGCCGCCATTGTGTTCCGCCCCACGGCGTGCGTGCTGAGTTGGTTCGTGCAGAGGTTGCTATCCTTCACCAAAGGTCCAAGATTATTGTTAATTAGGTGTCCTGACTCAAGTCCGATGGAATTTCTTGGCTGCACCATCGAATGCCAGCCATTTCCTAACCGGAACCTGAATTAATATTTCCCTGCGTTTAGTCCAAAACGAAGCTCTAATATATAAAAACACCTTGAGATAAGGAGAGTGGAACCGTGGAAGTCATTCGTTCTTCATGGAAATCAAGAGTGCGAGAGAATGGAGGAAGCGACGCCTTTTGTCTCGATCGGGCATGCCTGCGTGTTATCACATGGACAGAAAAGCCCCCGTCGTGGCTGCTTACTACAAGTCATGAAGACGATCAAGATCGTGTACAACAAATTGGAGACAAAACCAACAACAAGATTCAACCCAAGCCTTGACTTGGACTGAACTACTGAGCCTTCCTGTGTGCTTGCCATATTTTAACAAAGAGGAATCTGCCCACCAATTTCGATCCTTCCAAGCGTGGCGTGACGTGACGTGTAGTAGCAGAAGGCTACTATCTTCTTTGAGCTTCATCACTGGTCCCAATCCATCTCTTGAAGGGAGCATCTGATCCTGAAAACAAAATTCCTCCTTGCCTCTAGCTAGCACATTGGGAAGAGATGCCATCCACAATAATTGGCAGCAGCAACGTCCTTTATTCGCATGGCATGCCTGTTTCTGCCCCTCCGTTGCTCCGTGCCTGGCGTTGTCATTCCAAGTCCTTTTCTGTGAAAACTTGCTTCCGAGATCGGGTTAATGGTGTCGGCCATCAGCGAAGAACAAGAACAATAATCTAAGCCCATACGACATCTTGATCGATCTGTCGCATACTGATTACGTGTGTAATGCGTAGCAGATTGAACACCGATAAAGTTTTTAGAATTTCACAGGCAAGGAAAGGTTCTGGACGTGTGCGAATTTCAGCAGTTTTAATTCTTTCAGAGGTCGTTAAGCCCCTGAAGTTTTTAGCCTGTGAAGGTCAGCATGAGATACAGTGCTGGTGTCATTTTTCATCTTAGGCTTCCTACCTAACTTCTCACTACAAGAAATGATGAATAAGGTGTCGGTTAAAATAAAGGTGTCACGGCCGTCACTTTGATTTCAACTATAAACGTCGGTTATACAAAACTGACCCTTATAAAGTATATGTGTCGGCCAAAATGAGATAACCGACCCACTTAATAAATGTGTCGGCCAGACCGACACTCATAATTTAATGGGTCGGTCCAACCGACACTTATAGGAGCGTGCCTCGCGCGGAAGCCCACATGGGACTTTAAAAGCGTCGGTCGGAGTACGTGAACCGATGCACTTAATAAAGGGATCGGCCTGACCAATGGAACCGACACATCTACTTAAGTGGGTCGGTCATAGTCAACGCTTGTAGAAGTGGGCCCGACCCAGGTGGCGCATGGCCGGTGCCGGGAGTTTAACAGCGTCGGTCAGAGCATGGGATTCGATTGTGACATCCTCATTTCTGGTTTCTGCATATATTCATGTTTCATGAAGAGAAAACATTTTAAAAGAAGTGGGAACAGAGAAAAATATAAAAAAGATAGCCAATAAGAGCCGAATCCAGTTCACCGAGAGCGCCGAAGACAACTTACCGCGGCCCGCTGGCCACGTGGCGTGTTCGGAGCTCGTCCCTGCGAAGTGGGGAGAGGTCCGCCGCTAAACTGGCTACGTGGCAGGCTCAGGGCTCATCTCCGCTAAGGGGGAGAGGTCCGACCCTGTGGGACACGTGTTGCCCCCGGAGCTAGCCTCTGCGGAAGAAGCAAAGGCATTTCCGCAGGACACATGTCACCTTCGGAGCTAGTCACCACAGAAATCAGAGGACCAGTCGCGCGGGATACATGTCGATCTCGGAGCTCACCTCCGAGAGGTCCGGTTCTATTGGACACGTGTCACCACCGGAGCCTATCTCCGGGAGGTCTGACACTGTTGGACACGTGTCTACCTCGGAGCACGTCTCTGAGGAAAAAGGAAAGTCCGACGCTACTTGAAGCATGGCATTCACGGAGCTCACCTCCGAAAGAGAAGGGGGGGCTCGCTCGCTTGACACGCGGCATAACCGGAGCTCGTCTCTGCGAAAAAGGAGAGACCAGGCCTAGTGGACACGTGGAGCTTCCGGAGCTCATCACTGAGGAGGTAACGAGTTCTGGAGCGGTTTAGATTCCGTACGCGTAGAAATACCAGTACGGAGAAGAAACCGACCTTAATTCCACAATGTTACCGTACCAAATCAACTAAAGATAAGATGTTAAGATTCAACGAATTTGAATAGAACTCTTATTCGAAGTCCAATCAGATTAGGACTCTTCTTCTCCCGATTATAAATAGAACCCAGGATCTCTGGCCGAAACCACAAACTTCTTTTCCAACTCCTGAGCCGACGATTTAGAGCCCTAGCCCCAACTCGCCGAGAAAGCCATCGCTGGAGTTCAGTCGAGGAAGATCGCCGGAAGAGAGCCCCAACGATTTGTCTTGCTAGGAGAAGAACGTAAGGTAGGTCTCCAATACCACCTTACAACATCGTTGTGTTTCTTTGCATCTGTTCTTTGATTCCTTTCGAGCAAAAGCTTTCTCGTAGACAGATCACTTGTTGATCGGGTTGACCTAAAGACAAGGTCATCACCACGTCCACATCTGATCCGAACACCCCTGTTCATCATAAAGCCATGCAAGAACATGTACAAACCGATCTAATAAAGCTGATCATAGGATAGCATGCATATGCATCATCGCATCTAGTTAAGATTTGTGCATGTCATTGATTGTTATGAATCTTGTATGTGCGTGATCCTGTATAGAAGGACAAGCTCAGGGAGCTGGTTACGACGAGCTGCAACAACAAGGTTTCGAGATCCAAGAACAACCGGAACCGCAAGAACAAGGCAAGTGCTCCTTGACCATATTGATCCTATGTTTTGGGTAAAACTGTTTTGTTTTGCGAAAAGGTGTGTGTGCTGAGTCAAACATGATGGGAAACCTTTTATAGGAGTTTACTAGCTTTGGTTAAACCACCCTTGTCGCCAGGGACTTTTATGAGTTGGGTATGGTTTTTACTTTTATGCTTCGCTGAGTCCATGGGATTGGGAAGCGAGATAGATGTGTCTAGATAACTGCACTCCTAATGATAATGAGAAACTGATGTTGTTAATGAACATTGATCGGAGGGAGATCTAGGCAAGGCTAGGTTTGTGAATGAGGTAGCATGAGATGGTGGTTTACTTGCCGTAGATCTAAGGACCGGTTCATGCATGCACATGCCACGATAATAGTGCCACCACAAGGCCAAGTATGGGTGCGGCTTAGCTGAGTAATTAGGTAAGTTGCTAGATTGTTATGAACTGTGAAGGCACGGGGAATGGGAGTCGAGTGAGGACTGCCTTGGGAACTGCATGGCACAAGAGGGGGCTCGTGGGTGGGAGAATTGGAGATTCTGGACTGCCGGTGAAACCTTAGTGAGTCCATACATCTAGTAGCCCCTTTGTAAAGGCTATTTTGTGATCTCTTGGCCATACACCGACGGTTGTGTACTGGTATAATGGAGGTTCTGCAACCGCCCATGGGTGACGAAATCACAAACTTGTGGGTAAAGAGGTGCAAACTCTGCAGAGTTCTTAAAAACTATCATGATAGCCGAGCTTACGGTCACGAGCGCCTTGCCAACTGCCATGATTAGTTGGGATGGTTATTGGATATGGTTACTGGTTATGGTTTTGGGATGGTTTTGGTTATGGTTTGGTTTTGGGACTGTTGAGTCCGGGTGATAAGATGGGTTGCATGACTGTTGAGTCATGGCAACAAGGTTGGTCTCGGTGGGAGACAAAAGTTGTTTATGAGATGAAATGGTAGCGAATACGGGATGGTATTCGTGAGATGGTAGCGAATACGAGGAGGTATTTGTGAGCAAGAATAAGGTTGATTGATGACTGATTGTGACATGGAAGGTAATGAGCATAATAGAGGTATGATTGGTATTTTAATACATGTTGGGATTACATTCACTTAAAGATGAGTTGTTGTTTTATCGTGCTTTTGATAAATAACTTTGCTTTCTGCAAATGAGTCTTTTTATACCTACCTTGTTGAGAGCTTCATATCATATTTTTCCCGCACTTGCTGAGTACATCATTGTACTCAAACTTGCATTATTATTTCATCATCAGCAGGAGGAGAAGATTTCTATGAAGATCAAGTGGAGCATTAGACGTGTGATCTGTTCTCAACCTTGCCTGTGGGGATGGAATAGATATGGAGCCATTGCTGCTTAGATTTTCTTCCGCATTAGTTAAATTGCTTCCGCATTAGTTAGAAGACTTTCTGCTGCATAGAAATAATACTTCCGCTGTTAGATTAAGACTTCCGTTGTGAGCATGAGTCCAAGACTCATGAGACATTGTAATAAACTCTGTTATTCGTGGTTATATATATTTTGAATTCAGTTTGTGGAACGTATGTGTATGTGTGATGAACATCCTGGGCACACATATGCATCAGTTCTCGGTTCCGTGGTATTCCACAGAATTGAGGGCGTCACAGATTTGGTATCAGAGCCACGGTTGACAGTGGGTTACACGCCTAAATAGGAAATACAGATTGGTATCAAAAGCCACGGTTGATGGTAGGTTACACACCTAGATACAATCACAGATTAGTGCCCGGCACAAATTGGTAGCTAAGCCAACCATAGGATGCAAGCGTAGGATGCATATATTGGCCTTGAAACTACATTGACATAGGAAACCATCCTTGAATAGGAGTTGTGTCAGCCATTGCAATGATTGTTTGTGATTGTGTGCTTAGTGTGAGTTGTGAGACGTCTCAAAATGTTGTCCACATCCACACGTAAGTAGAAAGAGGTGTGAGATGTTTCGGCACTTGTTCACATCCTCATATGGGCTAATATATATATAGTCCGACTCACCTTGATGCATATAGTTGAGTAAATCTACCTAACCTTCTAACCTTCTATTCTATTTCAATCTCTCTCACAGATGGTGAGAGGAAACGCCTGCCGAAGGAACATCCGTCACAACCAAGAGGATGGTCACGATGAAGTTCGTGTTAACCCCGGAGCTGGCGAGAACCACCTGGAACGGTTGATGGCCATGCAGAATCAACTTATGCAAACCATGATCCAAACTTTGGGTCAGTTGCAGGCCAACAACAACAACCCCGTTCCGGCACCACCGCCACCACCACCACCACCGACTCATAACAGGCTGGGAGAGTTCATGAGGACTCGACCACCCACCTTTGCTCAAGCCAACGACCCCATGGAAGCCGCCGACTGGTTGAAATCCATGGAGAAGAAGCTTGCCATAGTACAGTGCAATGACCGAGAGAAGGTTCTCCTTGTGTCGCACCAACTTACGGGAGTCGCCGCTGACTAGTGGGATGCCCTGAGCAACGCTCATGTCGACCCAGAGACGATCACTTGGACTGAGTTCAAGGAAAGTTTCCGCTCTCATTACATCCCTGCTGGTGTAATGATGCTCAAGAGGCAGGAGTTTGAAGGTCTCCACCAAGGACAGAGAAGTGTGAATGAATATCTCAACAAGTTCACACAACTGTCCCGGTATGCCCCCGAAGATGTCAACTCAGACCAGAGGAAGCAATACCTGTTCATGAGAGGGTTGAACAACGAGATCTAGGTTCAGCTCCTCAACAATGACTACGCAAGCTTTCAGAAGCTGTTTGACAAGGCTATAGTGGTTGAAAGCAAGATCCGAGAGATCGAGCGAGAGTGCAAGAGGAAGATGCCATACCAGCCTCAAGGGAGCAATGTACGACCTTGGTACATGCCCCCAGCTGCACCGCAGTATGGATCGACCACTCCTGCATACCGCCCTAGTCAGTCACAACAGCAACGACCCGTTGCACAAGCACCTCGTGTGCCCATGCCTCCTGTGCCCCGACCTAACATGGGTGTTCCTATTCAAAACCCCCGCCCCAACGTACCTGCTGCCGTAGGTAACAGGGCATGCTTTAGGCGGAGAAATAGGACACTTCGCGAACCAGTGCCCGAGGAGAGGCCCTGGACAGCAAGGCAACGTGCTCAAACAGAACCCGCGACCGAACGGAGGGGACAATCAAGGAAACTGGGACAGCAGAACTATGCTCGCAGCAACGTGAACCATGTCTCTACTGAGGAAGCACAACAGGCTGAGGATGTCGTAATTGATATGTTCCTTGCCAACTTCAACCCAGCCACCATCTTATTTGATTCTGGAGCATCACATTCCTTCATATCATCCAAGTATGTTGCCAAACATCATCTACCCGTATCCCACTTAAAATGTGCTATGTTAGTTAATTCTTCCAGAGGGGAAATGAGGACTAATATAGTATGTCCGAAAGTAAGCCTTAAAATAAGGGGGGTAGACTTTCTTGCCAACCTTATTGTCTTGGATTCCCAAGGGATTGACATAATACTCGAGATGGATTGGTTAAGCAAGCACAACGGGGTAATCCAATGTACTGAAAGAAGCGTGCAGTTAACAAATGAGCACGGCATCCATGTCGAGTTTGAGTCAGCCCAACAAACCACTGAGAAGGCAATCTTGAACCACGTCGAAGGAGCAACATTGGACAACATTCCAGTGGTTCAAGAATTCTCGGACGTGTTTCTAGAGGAGCTTCGAGGTATGCCTCCTGATCGGGACATTGAGTTTGCCATTGATTTGGTACCTGGAACTGCACCCATAGCAAAGAGACCCTATAGGATGCCCGTCAATGAACTAGTAGAACTCAAGAAGTAAATTCAAGAACAGTTGGAGAAGGGTTTTATACGTCCAAGCTTGTCGCCATGGGGAGCCCCCGTGCTCTTCGTAGACAAGAAGGATGGAACCCAAAGGATGTGCGTGGACTATAGGTCTCTCAACGAGGTGACGATCAAGAACAAATACCCTCTGCCCCGTATAGAGGACCTATTCGACCAAATGAAAGGAGACCGAGTGTTCTCCAAGATTGATCTTCAGTCGGGATATTTCCAGCTGAAGATTAAGCCCTCCGATATACCCAAGACTTCCTTTCGAACACGGTATGGATCGTATGAATATACCGTCGTGTCTTTTGGGTTAACAAATGCACCCGCATACTTCATGTACCTCATGAACAAGGTCTTCATGGAGTACTTGGATAAGTTTGTCGTGGTTTTCATCGACGACATTATGGTGTATTCAAAAAGTGAGGAGGAGCATGAAGAACATTTGAAATTGACCTTGCAGAAAATGCGTGAGCATCAATTGTATGCCAAGCTTAACAAGTGTTAGTTTTGGCTAAAGGAAATATCGTTCCTAGGCCACATTATCTCCGAAGAAGGGGTATCGGTTGATCCCGGAAAAGTGAGAGATGTTCTGAAGTGGGAACAACCGCAAAACATGAGGGATATTCGGAGTTTTCTTGGGATGGCTGGATACTACCGACGTTTCATTAAGGACTTCTCTAAGATAGCAAAGCCTATGACGGAGTTACTAACAAAGGGAAAAGCCTTTCGATGGACACCAGCATGCCAAGAAAGTTTTGAGGAGCTCAAGAAAAGGCTAACCACAGCGCTGGTTTTGGTATTGCCGGACGTAAGCAAGAGCTTTGACATATATTGTGAAGCATCGAGACAGGGACTCGGATGTGTGCTCATGCAAGAAGGACAAGTGGTAGCCTATGCCTCACGACAATTAAAGAAGCACGAGCTTAATTATCCTACACATGACTTGGAGCTAGTGCAGTAGTGCATGCATTGAAGATTTGGAGACATTATATCCTTGGTCATCGATGTGAGATCTATACGGATCATAAAAGCCTCAAGTACATATTTACACAAACGGACTTGAATTTGAGACAACGTCGATGGTTGGAACTCATCAAGTATTACGATGTTGGAATCAACTACCACCCCGGGAAGGCCAATGTAGTAGCTGATGCATTGAGCCGGAAGGGAGCATGTCACCAACTCACGGTTCGGGAGCTACCACCCGAACTACGTAAGGAGTTCGAACGGTTACACCTCGGATTCTTGAACAACATGGAAATGATGGAGATCCACTCTTCATTGGAGCAAGAGATAAGGGTCGGCCAAGCAACGGATGAGGAGATCAAGGAAAGGATACAACAAGGGACAGAGAAGGATTTCAAAGAAGATGAGAAAGGTACGCTTTGGCTAAGAAAAAGGATTTGTGTGCCTAACGTGAAGCACCTCCGCGACATGATATTGAAGGAGGCACATGATTCACCCTATTCCATACATCCCAGAAGTACCAAAATGTACAAGGACTTGAAGACTTGTTATTGGTGGGATGGTATGAAAAGGGATATAGCCGAATACGTTGCCTTATGCGACACATGCCAACGGGTGAAGGCTGAACATCAAAGACCCACTGGATTGTTGCAACCCTTGAAGGTACCTGAATGGAAGTGGGAGGACATCAGTATGGATTTCATCGTCGGATTGCCACGTACTCAGTCGGGTTATGACTCCATCTAGGTTATCGTGGACCGATTGATGAAAACCACCCATTTTCTCCCTATAAGGTCAAGTACAACGTTGCAAAACTAGCCGAGTTGTACATGGAGCAGATCGTGTGCCGTCATGGAGTCCCAAATAGGATAGTCTTAGATTGAGGTTCTCAGTTTACCTCTAGATTCTGGAGGAAGCTGCAGAAAGCTATGGGTACACGACTGGATTTTAGCTCCGCCTATCACCCACGAACGGATGGGCAAACCGAAAGGACAAACCAAATTTTGGAAGACATGTTGAGAGCTTGTGTCTTGAAGGATGGGCGTAGTTGGGATAGGAGTTTACCGTACGCCGAATTCTCCTATAACAACAGCTATCAAGCTAGCTTGAAGATATCGCCTTTCGAAGCATTATATGGTATACGGTGTAGAACACCGCTATTCTAGAACGAAACCGGAGAGAACCAGGTGTTTGGACCCGAAGTACTACAAGAAGCTGAAAAGCAAGTCCAAACGATTCGAGAGAACTTAAAGGCTGCTCAATCACGACAGAAAGGCTATGCGGACAATAGGCGAAGGAAGTTAACTTTCGAAGTAGGAGACTTCGTATACCTTAAGGTATCGCCTATCCGAGGCCAACGACGTTTCAACGTCAAAGGCAAGCTAGCACCTCGCTACATCGGACCATTCAAGATTTTGGACAAGCGAGGAGAAGTAGCCTATCAACTAGAGCTCCCAACATATCTCTCCGACGTACATGACGTGTTTCATGTATCCCAGCTCAAGAAGTGCTTGAGAGTACCAGAGGAGCAAATACCAATGGAAGAGCTTGAACTTCAAGAAGACCTGACTTATGTGGAGCACCCTGTCCGAATTTTGGACGTAAAAGAAAGGGTCACCAGGAACAAAGTGATCCGATGGTACAAGGTACAATGGAGCCATCACACTGAAACTGAAGCCACATGGGAGCGTGAAGAAGACATCAAAGCAGAATTTCCTCATCTATTCTCTACCAACGAATCTCGAGGGCGAGATTCAATTTAAGGGGGGTAGATTTGTGACACCCTCATTTCTGGTTTCTGCATATATTCATATTTCATGAAGAGAAAACATTTTAAAAGAAGTGGGAACAGAGAAAAATATCAAAAAGATAGCCAATAAGAGCCGAATCGAGTTCACTGAAAGCGCCGAAGACAACTTACCGCGGCCCGCTGGCCACGTGGCGTGTTCGGAGCTCGTCGCTGCGAAGTGGGGAGAGGTCCGCCGCTAAACTGGCTACGTGGCAGGCTCGGGGCTCATCTCCACTAAGGGAGAGAGGTCCGACCCTATGGGACATGTGTTGCCCCCGGAGCTAGCCTCTGCGGAAGAAGCAAAGGCATTTTTCCGTAATACACATGTCACCTTCGGAGCTAGTCACCACGGAAATTAGAGGACCAGTCGCGCGGGATACGTGTCGATCTCGGAGCTCACCTCCGAGAGGTCCGGCTCTATTGGACACGTGTCACCACCGAAGCCTATCTCCGGGATGTCTGACACTGTTGGACACGTGTCTACCTCAGAGCACATCTTTGAGGAAAAAGGAAAGTCCGGAGCTACTGGACGCGTGGCATTCACGGGGCTCACCTTCGAAAGAGAAGGGGGGCTCGCTCGCTTGACACGCGGCACAACTGGAGCTCGTCTTTGCGGAAAGGGAGAGACCAGGCCCAGTTGACACGTGGAGCTTCCGGAGCTCATCACCGAGGAGGTAACAAGTTCTGGAGCGGTTTGGATTCTGTACGCGTAGAAATACCAACACAGAGAAGAAACCAACCTGAATTCCACAATGTTACCGTACCAAATCAACTAAAGATAAGATGTTAAGATTTAACGACGATTTGAATAGAACTTTTATTCGAAGTCCAATCAGATTAGGACTCTTCTTCTCCCGATTATAAATAGAACCTAGGACCTCTAGTCGAAACCACAAACTTCTTTTCCAACTCCTGAGCTGACGACTTAGAGCCCTAGCCCTAACTCGCCGAGAAAGCCATCGCCGGAGTTCAGTCGAGGAAGATCGCCGGAAGAGAGCCCCAACGATCTGTCTTGCTAGAGAAGAACGTAAGGTAGGTCTCCAATACCACCTTACAACATCGTTGTGTTTCTTTGCATCTGTTCTTCGATTCCTTTCGAGCAGAAGCTTTCTCGTAGACAGATCACTTGTTGATCGGGTTGACCTAAAGACAAGGTCATCGCCACGTCCACATCTGATCTGAACACCCCTGTTCATCATAAAGCCATGCAAGAACATGTACAAACCGATCTAATAAAGCTGATCATAGGATAGCATGCATATGCATCATCGCATCTAGTTAAGATTTGTGCATGGTATTGATTGTTATGAATCTTGTATGTGCGTGATCCTGTATAGAAGGACAAGCTCAGGGAGCTGTTTATGACGAGCTGCAACAACAAGGTTTCGAGATCCAAGAACAACCGGAACCGCAAGAACAAGGCAAGTGCTCCTTGACCATATTGATCCTATGTTTTGGGTAAAACTGTTTTGTTTTGCGAAAAGGTGTGTGTGCTGAGTCAAACATGATGGGAAACCTTTTATAGGAGTTTACTAGCTTTGGTTAAACCACCCTTGTCGCCAGGGACTTTTATGAGTTGGGTATGGTTTTTACTTTTATGCTTCGCTGAGTCCATGGGATTGGGAAGCGAGATAGATGTGTCTAGATAACTGCACTCCTAATGATAATGAGAAACTGATGTTGTTAATGAACATTGATCGGAGGGAGATCTAGGCAAGGCTAGGTTTGTGAATGAGGTAGCATGAGATGGTGGTTTACTTGCCGTAGATCTAAGGACCGGTTCATGCATGCACATGCCAGGATAACAGTGCCACCACAAGGCCAATTATGGGTGTGGCTTTGGTGAGTAATTAGGTAAGTTGCTAGATTGTTATGGACTGTGGAAGGCGTGGGGAATGAGAGTCGAGTGAGGACTGCCCTGGGAACTGCATGGCACAAGAGGGGGCCCGTGGGTGGGAGAATTGGAGATTCTAGCCCGCCGGTGAAACCTTAGTGAGTCCATACATCTAGTAGCCCCTTTGTAAAGGCTATTTTGTGATCTCTTGGCCATACACCGACGGTTGTGTACTAGTATAATGGAGGTTCTGCAGTCACCGACGGGTGAAGAAATCACAAACTTGTTGGTAAAGTGGTGCAAACTCTGCAGTGTTCTTAAAAACTATCATGATAGCCGAGCTTACGATCACGAGGGCCTGGCCAACTGCCATGATTAGTTGGGATGGTTATTGGATATCGTTACTGGTTATGGTTTTGGATGGTTTTGGTTATTGTTTGGTTTTGGAACTGTTGAGTCCGGGTGATAAGATGGGTTGCATGACTATTGAGTCATGGCAAGAAGGTTGGTCTCAGTGGGAGACAAAAGTTGTTTATGAGATGAAATGGTAGCGAATACGGGATGGTATTCGTGAGATGGTAGCGAATACGAGGAGGTATTCATGAGCAAGAATGAGGTTGATTGATGACTGGTTGTGACATGGAAGGTAATGAGCATAATAGAGGTATGATTGGTATTTTAATACATGTTGGGATTACATTCACTTAAGGATGAGTTGCTGTTTTATCGTGCTTTTGATAAATAACTTTGCTTTCTGCAAATGAACCTTTTTATACCTACCTTGTTGAGAGCTTCATATCATATTTTTCCTGTACTTGCTGAGTACATCATTGTACTCAAACTTGCATTATTATTTCATCATCAGCAGCAGCAGGAGAAGATTTCTATGAAGATCAAGTGGAGCATTAGGCGTGTGATCTATTCTCAACTTTGCCTGTGGGGATGGAATAGAGATGGAGCCATTGCTGCTTAGATTTGCTTCCGCGTTAGTTAAATTGCTTCCGCATTAGTTAGAAGACTTTCCACTGCATAGAAATAAGACTTCCGCTGTGAGCATGAGTCCAAGACTCATGAGACATTGTAATAAACTCTGTTATTCGTGGTTATATATATTCTGAATTCAGTTTGTGGAACGTATGTGTATGTGTGATGAACATCCTGGGCGCACATATGCATCAGTTCTCGGTTCCGTGGTATTCCACAGAATTGAGGGCGTCACACCGATGCCCTTAATAAAGGGGTCGGTCAGACCAATGGTACCGACGCTCTAATTATGTGGGTTGGCTACGGCCGACGCTCATAGGCCCGCGCTTTTACCGCCTGCAAACTCTGCTTCCTTCACCCGGACGCCGTCCGCAAGCCTCATCGTCTCGCTCCCAAACCTCTACCCGCGCGACCGCCGCCGCCGCACCTCACTCCAGTGCCGCCTCTTCCGCTCGCCGCCACCGACGATAAATCGACGTCGCCGACCATCCAAAAGCGCCGCCGTCGCCCGGACTGCTCCGTCGTCTCCTGCGCGCCGGCGTGACGCCGCCGACCGGCGGAGTGAGACGCCGCCGACCGGCGGAGTGCGTCGCCGTCGCTCGGCCTGCGCTCGACCGAAGCTGGTCTCCTTCCCAAGCTGTGCGGCGGCCGGAGGTCGTGCACTCGCGCCGCCCCGTGCGCCGGCCCTATCTTGCCGCACGGCGCCATCCATCGCCGCCCCCTCCCCGTGGTGCCATCCGTTCGTCGTCTTCCCTTGTAAGCAAGGTATGTTTGTTAAATGACTTGTATGCATACTTAAGTGATGGTGATGTCTAACATTACTTGCAAATTAGTTTAGTATTTAGGAGAAATGCAAATTTCAAAGTTTAGTTATGTTAAAGTTTAGTTATTAAATTATTTCAATGTGTTGCTAAATCGTTGTATGTCATAGAATGTTTATTTAGTTTATCATGTATATGTTGCTTAATTGTTGTAGGAATGTTTAGTTTCAATGTTGCTAAATTTTGATTACTTCTACGCGTTGTTAAATTTTAAATTACATCTATGTGTTGCTAAATTACAACTAGTTCGTTCTAAGTTTATCATGTATATGTTTATTATAAATGTATTAACATATTATGTATGTACCGGTACGAAACACATTAAATGTGTTTGTGCCATAAGAGATTACTCTAGTCGTAAGATATGTGTCAAGACGAGTATGAAGGTGTACAACGACAATTAGGACAACCAATTATCCGCGCGTTGACGGTGGACCTGGACTTGGAACTTTCAACTCTGACCAACTTTCTCCCTCTGTCTCATTCTTTCCTCACTCGTAAATGATTGAAAAATGAAAATGAGCAACGAAACCTATATAATTTCATTACCCGTTTCGAATCGGCACGTTGCACAAGCTATTGGCATGTGAAACGTGAAGGTTCAGAATTGTCCCTTTTTGGACAGTGTGAGAGTGACCGAGGGGGCGTGACTTGTGACGAGACGCGAGTCTGAATCTGGACGATATTTCAACAGCATAACCCTGTTATTCTCTGCTGCACCATTTTTGGGCCTGCAGTGGAGAACAACAAGGTTATGCTGTCAAAATTTCGTCTGGATTCAGATTACGCGTGTCGTCATAAGCACGCTCCGCTCGGTCACTCTTGGGTGGGTTTAGGACCTATCTGCCTAGTTGTAGGGGCCGTCACATGACATGAAAATAAATTGATAATGATTTATATGATTTGAAGGGACAAGCTAAAAAATGGGTGACGACCGTCACGTGATGTATGATGGATGGAGTTCAACTGGTGCACACACTTTGGAATGGGCTCATATTGCAAATGTTTTTGTGAATCAAGAATTTGTTAGTGGTGCTCGTTATGTGAAGTGTCCGTGTAGCAGGTGCCAGAATCGTCGGTTTCTGAATAAGTCTGAAATTGAGCTGCACCTTTGCAAGCACGGATTTATGTCGAACTACCTATTGTGGTGTGAACATGGTGAGATAGATCCTACTACTGAGTCAGACAAAAACGAGGATGAAGATCAGATGGATGACATGATGCTAGATATTGGTCGAGAGTATGAAGAGCAGTTACCGCCGGAGGAGGTGCAAAAGTTTTACAGGCTTCTTGCCGCCTCAGATGAAAAAGTGCATGAGGGCACCAATGTGACTGTTCTATAGGCGGTGACATGACTTATATTGTTGAAGTCTAAGTATAATTTTGCAAACAATTGCTACAATGGTTTCTTGGATTTAATTAGTGATCTCCTTCCGTCAAATTATAAGATGTCGAAAGACATATATCAGTCTAAGAAGCTTATGGCTCGTCTGGGCATGAGTTATGAGAAGATTGATGCGTGCGAGAATAATTACATGCTGTTTTAGAAGGAACACAAGAACGATACTCATTGTATGCATTGCAATGCCTCTAGACATGTGAAGGTTTTGAATGATGATGGAGAAACAATAACTACAAAAGTACCAATCAAACAACTTCGGTACATGCCTATCACATCTAGGCTTAAACGGTTGTTTATGTCACAAGAAACAGCAAAGCAGATGAGGTGGCATTCTGAAGGGATACGTGACAGTGATGACAAAGATATTATGGCGCATCCTTCGGATGGCACTGCTTGGCAAGCTCTGGATCGTTTTGATCTGGAGTTTGCAAGAGATCCTAAAAATGTTCATCTTGGATTGACTACTAGCCTAATTCAAATATTTTATCCTAATGTCAAAGTATATATAGAGAGGGAGAGATATAGAGAGAGGGAGAGATGGGAAAATGGAGAAGGAAAAGAGGGTATGGGAGAGCGAGTGAGAGCGACGATGAAATATAGAGAGGGAGATGATGTGAGAAAGAGAGAACAAGTGAGAGGAAAGATGAAGTGAGAAAGAGAGAACAAGTGAGAGAGATATGGGGACATGAAAGGATACATAGAAAAGGAGAGAGGGAGAGATATTAAGAGGGAGAGAGGGGAAAAGGGAGAAGGAAAACAGGGTACGGGAGAGCGAGTGAGAGCGACGATGAGAGATAGAGACGGATATGAAGTGAGAAAGAGGGAACAAGTGAGAGGAGAGATGAAGTGAGAAAGAGAGAACAAGTGTGAGAGAGAGAAATATGGAGACATGAAGGGATACATAGAAAAGGAGAGAGGGAGAGATATGGAGAGGGAGAGAGGGAGAGATATGGAGGGCGAGAGAGGGGAAAAGGGAGAAGGAAAAGAGGGTATAGGAGAGCGAGTGAGAGCGACGATGAGAGATAGAGACAGAGATATATAGAGAGAGTGAGAGGGCAAGAGGGAGAGAGTTAGTGACTTTTTTCCATTTCGTATTTGTAAATACTTGTGAGCAAAAACTTTATGAAGTTTCTTTTTATTTGTTTGTCGTAGGGATCCCGCCATGGAACCAACTAATTCATTCGGGCGAGACAGATTACGATGTCATGATGCGCGCCCGAAGGTTGCGATGTTTTTCTCAATCTTAACGATGGAGGTGCGAGTGGAGGAGGTGCGAGTGGAGGAGGCTCCCACAACGACATGTGAACTTGTTAACTTGTTTTCGTTTTGTTTTATGAACTTGAGAAGTTGTATCGAACTTGTTATTATGCTTGTATCGAACTTGAATCTCGGATTTGTGCTTGTATTGAACTTGAAATGTGTTGTGAACTTGAATCTGTTGCATTTGTGTTGTGCTGTCTGTTCTGTGGATCGACTGTGTCGATCGGAGGCTCCCAGTCGGGAGGCAGAAGAAACAACTACGGTTTTTTTTTCAAAAAAAATAAGTTATAAGCGTCGGTTTAGGGATAACCGACCTATATAAGCCCATTAAGTGTGTCAATTTTCATTAACCGACGCTCATATACGTATAAGTGTGTCGGTTTTCTAGAACTAGCCGATGCACATACATGAATTAAGGGTGTGGATTATACTAGAACCGACCCTCATATTTGCGTTAAATGGGTCGGGGCATCTAGCCGTCCCACATAGTGGCTATAAATGGGTCGGTGCCTCTGGCCGACGCACATAGGGGTATTAAATGCGTCGGTGCAGCTGGCCGACCCATATATTGCATACATGTGTCGGTTTTGGGAAACCGACGCTTCTACACCTTAAGTACGACGGACCCGACCATTTATTACTTAAA
The DNA here is from genome assembly GCA_030760725.1 of Neostapfia colusana. NCBI lineage: Eukaryota > Viridiplantae > Streptophyta > Magnoliopsida > Poales > Poaceae > Neostapfia > Neostapfia colusana. Next base: position 19,003,096 of record JASWHV010000003.1, read on the forward strand.
TGCGTCCGCGTAACTTCGTCGGATAAAAGGGTGGATGCACCGACTTTTTTAGTTTATGAGCGTCAGTTTCTTCTACTAACCGACGCTCATATGGCACACCTTTTTGCCGGTTTCTTATAGTGTTATCTTTCTAGACTGTCATATCCAGATCTGACTTCTTGCTTGGATCGCCCTGGAATTCCGTGCTGACAGCAAAGCGTCCGGTGCTGCCCCCTGGTTTGAGTACTCGGTCTGACAAAATTGACTTATTACACGGCTTTGCAGTTAGGCCGCAGCTCATGAACGCGCGCCATTAAGGTGACAGTGACGTGGCACGAGTGATCCAAGTCCTAATCGGGAGGTTGGATGTGAAAAATAGACTTTGCCAACCCCGTCCTTGTCAGCACAGCTGTGCCCTTGACAGACCACTAACCACATGATGTGTGGGCTTTAAGTTTTGCCAATCATGCGGTATAGGGGTTTGTGGGATGTTTCTGGCTGGGATCCCCCTTTGTGGGAAATGTACAATTTTATTTAATTTGAGTCAATTTCAGATGCTTTAGCTCAATTTTAGTCCATAGTTCATCGAGATAGGGGGACTAACATATATATACTCGACACATACGAGTGACATATGGACCATCATAGAGAATTTTATACCCATTCACATCTCTTGAATTGATTTTCTAGTGATGTGGTGGAGTGATAACATGGTGCCGATGTTGCAAATTTATTAGAGGAGTGACATGGAATGTAGGTTGCACAAGGAGCTTATGCCAGTCCTAAGAAATGGTTGCTCATGTCAGCAACCAGGTGATGCGTGTAGAGACAGATATACCATTTTCGTTGCATTCAAAGCGAAGGATGAATGGGACGGTTGGGGGGCAAACAAAGTTTGGTGCCCATTATTCCACGCTCCACAGCATGTTCCATTCTTCATTAGGTCCCGTGAAGGCCTGCATCACCTGAGGCGGGCAGTTTGCATCACCTGAGGCGAGCAGTTTGCAACCGTGTGCGTCTACAAGAAGCACGACATGTGCATTTTTTTTCTTTTTCTTTTTTACGGAAGAAAAGGGTGAAGGATCTGTACTGTACTGTACTGTACGCCCGATAAGATCTGCTAGGGAACTAGCTAGCCAGTCGTAATAACGCTAACCTGAACATTGCATTTTTTGTGAAACAGAGTTAGGTTCCTTATTGTACGACCTAATTAACCACTCAGGTTTGAGCGCCGTCCTCTACGAGAAGGGCAACATACCGTACATCCGGCGCCACATGGTGGCCAACAAAACTATTGACGAATACTGCAAACCCTAACGGAGACAGATAATACTATGATATATGTATAATACCAGGGCGAGTCGTGCGCAGTCTTGCACGCCACAGAAATTGATATGTCAGACCCCAGCGGAACATACAGCCCACAGCATATCATTCATTACTCGTCGTGCTGACCTTCGCCAGTACAAACAACCTGTATTGACTTTGTTCGTGACACATTTCTGCCTCTCGGGCTAACAAAAGGAAACTAGTAATAAAGAGGGTTCGACCCGGTTTGGATAAAATTTATATTTATTCTGACCAAATATTTAGTAAGGACCAATTTTCTCGGAGTGTAAGCTGCGACACTTCTCTCGACCTCCTACAGGAGCAGCCCGCAAAGGTTTTTTTTGGAGGGGCTTGACGTCCCTAGCGCGATCCGGCTCGAGAGAGCGGGTGAACACCGAGATTTACGTGGTTCGAGCCGCCGGAGCGTAATATCCTACGTCCACAGGAGTGTTTGTTGTATTGCTCGTGCGTACGAGTGTGGGAGTCGCTGGGTTGCGAACTCTTTATTGGGTGGACACCCCAGTCCTTTTATAGTCCAAGGCCGGGGTGGTTACAATTTGGCCTCGGGCCCGACAGGTGGCCCTGAAGCTATACAAACCCTATATATAATCTAGGGTTTTACACTCTGAGTAGAGTAGTCGGTGGGGGAGTTAAGTCCTGCCGCATGACGCGCTGAGCGCCCCTGTCCGTGTGTCAGGTGATGATAAAGACATCGTCTTGTCGCCGTGTCTTCTCGCTCTGTTTGGGCGGCTCTTTGTCGTTGGGCGACATTGTATCGCTGTCACGCCTTGCCGCCGTGTCTAATCACCGAAATGGTGGACAGACGGAGGACGGAGGCATGCGTCGTGCGCCATGCTTCTGGGGAAGGTGCGAGCCTTGAATGCATGGCCTGACAACACACTTCCTCCTTGACTTCATCGATCCACGGCCCACGACGGATCGTGAGGCACGTGGAGGCTTCAGAGCTCTCATCGACGGGTTCGGAGCCGAGAGACACGTGGAAGCTCCGGGCCATACCTCAGCGGGGAGGCTCAGACCGGAGCCGAAGGCACGTGTCGGCTCTGGAGTCCTCCTCAACAGGGAGGAGGTTCAGAGCCCACCGACACGTGGCAGCTCCGGACCTAACCTCAGCGGGGAGGCTCGGACCGTAGCTCAGGGCATATGATGGCTCTGGAGCCCTCCTCAGCAGAGAGGAGGTTTAGAACCCACCAACACGTGGCAGCCCCGGACCTCACCTTAGCGGGGAGGCTCGGCCCAGAGCCCAGGGCACGTGCCGGCTCCGGAGCCCTCCTCAGCAGGGAGGAGGTTCAGAGCCCACCGACAAGTGGCAGCTCCAGACCTCACCTCAGCGGGGAGGCTCGGACCAGATCCCAGGGCACGTGTCGGCTCCAGGGTCCTCCTCAGCAGGGAGGAGGTTCAGAACCCACTGACACGTGGCAGCCCCGGACCTTATCTCAGCGGGGAGACTTGGACCGGAGCCCAGGGCATGTGTCGGCTCTAGAGTCCTCCTCAACAGGGAGGAGGTTCAGAGCCCACCGACACATGACAGCCCCAGACCTTACCTTAGCGGGGAGGCTTGGGTCATAGCCCATAGCACGTGTCGGCTTCGTAGCCCAAGCGCACGTGGCAGCCCCGGGGTTGACCTCGGGGCCAAGGACACGTGGCTATTCTGGCTCTCGACTCAGCAGGGAGGTGGGGCCTTAGCTGTCTCTTAACCTCCACACGGGGGTACCCGGTTTGCAGGATACCGCCAGTGGCCCTCGGGCCCATCTCAGGGGAGGCAACTAGCCCGCAGGTGGGGCCTCCATCTTTCCTGTGTGGTTGTTTTTAAGCCTGCACTTTGGAAATTGAAGCAGTGGCGAGATTCTAGCGTAGTGGGTGTGTGGTTGTACTTGGGAGACGAAAAGGCTGCACGCCCTTGGCGTAATGGGCGTATTCGACAGTTGAAGCGGCAACACGTCGTCGGCGTAGTGGAGACGTGTCTTCTCTTACTGGAGGGTCGTGGCGACGTGCTCGAGGGGTCGCCCCGGGGTATTTACTGCAGCAGCCCTCGGGTCGGCCGCTGCAGTTCCACCACGCAGCTTTTTCGGGAACCGCTAGATGTTCCCGAGAAGTTACCTGCCTGGCCCCTAGTGTCTGACGGGCGGACATGGATCCCATCTGTCATTGGGATGGCGGGCTGCACGGTGGTGGAGACCTAGACGTCGCGCCTGTTGCCTTGCCAGAGGTTGCGGGCGTAAAAAAGAAGCCTTCCGGAGAAGGGCAGTTCCTTCCTGCCTTTTGCGATCTTCGTCCCCCTTTTGCGCGCTCGAAGCCTTCGCTCCCCAGCGCTTTCACCTTTCTCACACCACCATGTCTTACGGCCTCCGCTCTTTCAGGCTCCACAGCGATGGCGACATTTCACTTGTGAGGCACCTGCTCGGCTGGTAGTCAACCACGTTTGATGGAAAGATTCATCGCAGGAGAGTCCCGCTGACGACATGCAACCCGGCGTCGTCCTACCTCCTTACCCAGATAGAGGTGTATGGGCTCCAGTTGCAGCACCTCATGCCGCACACCGTCGCTCTGGTGTCCGTCTTTGTTCACTTCTGCAAGATGTTTGTGTGCGTGCGTCACTCGGTGTGGCTCTTCTGAGCATTCTTCTCCTTGAGGGCCTCAGGGAGAAGCACAAGGCACGTAGGGGCTTACTACTTCTAGCATCGAGGGAGGAGCTCCGCACCCTACATCGTGCCCTTCACTCCCGAGAAGTGGGAGCACTGGAGGGAGGACTGGGTGATCGCCCAGACTCACGTCCACGACCACCTGGAGTTGTCGGGTTGCCCGCAGATGGTCGGGGTGGCCGTTGGGGACGAGATCCCAGATCTGTAGGATGCTTACACGCCGGTGCTGTAGAGGATCAAGTACTTGGCGGAGGAAGGCTTGACCTCGTTGATGGTTCTAGTTGACTTCCTGTCTCGTCGGATTGCCCCTCTCATGCAGCGCGTACGACCCGCCTGACGGTACACCGGGGAGGGCGACGCAACCAGGTTGACGCGCGGAGCGGGATCGTCGCCGAAACGGGAGGTGCTGGGGATGCTGCTGCAAAAGCTTTCCTGCGACACGATCACCGACGATGCCATCACCCCGCCGGCGAGCTGTCAACTCGTCTACCTGAACCCGTAGGCGCGATCAAGGCTGCTGAGGGAGCTGCCGACACTAGACGACATTGATGTTGCAGTGCGGGAGATTGGTGATCCCTCACAGGGTATTAATATCCTCGGGGCGGATAGCATCGGTGGCCAGACGGGGCCTGCACGTAAGTCACTCCCAAATAGAGGGAGGGAGCCGACTGGTAGATCCACTCCTGTGGAGCGCCCTTGTTCACTTCACAAGGATGCCCCTGAGTCGAGTAGGGCACTGAAGAGGAAGCTGGTCGGTTCCGACGGAAGCTACGTGTGACACCCGGTCCCGTAAAACACGGAACCTAGCTAATGCATATGTGTGCCCAGGATGTTCATCACACATACACATATAATCCACAAACTGAATTCAGAATATAACCACGAATAATAGGGTTTAAGTACTTTATTACATCAATCTCTAACTTATTCTTGCAGCGGAAGTCTTATTCTAGCAGCGGAAGTCTCTAAACAATAGCGGAAGAAAACTAAACACGACAGCGGCTCCATCTCCAACTCCACAGGCAAGTTGACGGTAGTTCGCACGTCAAGTACTTCACATGGTCTTCGAAGTACTCCTCTCCTGTTGCTGATGCTTACGTAATAATGCAAGGTTGAGTAAATGACGTACTCAGCAAGTGCGGGAAAATATGATATGTAGCTTACAACAAGGTAGGAATAAAAAGGCTCATTGCAGAAAAGCAAATTTTTGTTTCATAAACATGATAAAAACAGAAACTATCTGCCACACCCGGTTTCTCTGAAGAACAACCGAGTGAATATCACAAGTATGCCAGGATCATTTTCTCATACATGTGATGACAAATAGTGAAGCATCATTTATTACAAGCCAGGTGTCGAATATAAATAAGTCTTACATAGCATACGTCTCGATGGACGATAATAAGTTCTTAATATGTAAATAAAACAGAAGCGGAATATAAATCTTGTGGGCTCAGTCGTAGGCGTTGCCCGGGGGACTCCGTCATTGAACGCCACATCATCCCCTTGACCTGAGCAGCAATTTAAACCAACAAATATGCAAGTTTGAGTACCGTCGGTACTCAGCAAGTATGGGAAAGTTATGTCATGCATGGCTATAGCAAGGAAAGGTTGGACTCATGGTTAAAGCACTACACAATTAATACCTCTCACCTTAGCTTATTAAGCACCTACATTACTACTCAAGTAAAATGATCCCAATCTCTCAACCCATCGTCATTATCAAATAAACATAGTCTCATCTCCAATGTTAAGCTTCCCGCTTAACATCCACAAATTCCCAATTCATCATCCTCTAATCATGAATAAGTCCAAGTCGCTCTTGACCGTGAGCACGGCTGTCATGACAGTTTTGACTCTGCAGAGTTTGCACCATTGTACCCACATGTAGTGATTTCATCCCCCGTTGCCGGGTGGACTAAAAGAACCTCCATTATGCCAGTGGCCGTGAACCACATTCACACTTCCAGGTGTGTAGCCAAGAGATCACTACGAAGCCTTTACAAAGGGATTCCCGACGAGCATGGGCCCACTGAGGTTTCACCCCTAACAGCATACAAGAGGCTCCAACCCCGCTGCAGTGGCCCCCTCTTGAGCCTTGCGGTTCATATGGTAGTCCAGCTGACACCTATTCCCCGCACCATCCAAAACACCCATACTACGCCGGGGATACACCTAATTAATTAGCCAAGCTGCCCCATCTCAGCATGTGGTTGGCACGGTAAAGCCAGGTTACATGCTCCATAAACCGGTCCTTAGGATCCAGGCAAGTACTAAACACAAACACGAGTCTCGTGCACCCAGCACCAACCAAATCATCCAACTTGCCTCGATCCCTACCTCTACATAACTCATAATATCTCATTCAAGAGTAAGGTAAATAAATTGATGATCTCATATCCTAATTATCCCATTCTAAGCATGGCTAAGCATGAGTAATATGAATGAATGACATGATAAAATAAATCCCAACCCAAGCTACAAGGAAACAAGGTAATGCAATTCTAGGGAAACTTCCTAGCATGGGTTTCATATTTCAATTGACAATGCAAATAATTCTATCTACACATCCTAGTATAGGATCAAAGTGGTCAAGGGCACTTGCCTTCTTCCTGCTGCTCTGGGAATGGAAAGTCTTGGTCTTGGAAGGAGAGAACTTGCTCTGGGGCAGGTTCTACTCATGCCAATACACATAGCAAAAGAAAACAACAATCCATAAGACATAGTTCACACTTTCACCACACATTCACACCTATGAAAGTCATTCACATTTCTAAGTGTTGTGGTTACTCTATATGTGTTGATTTTTGGCTTACATGCACTTTTAAACATGTGTATATGATTTCTAAATTTTGTATTCATATTTGTGTTTGCACACTATATATGGATTTCCAATTTGAACAAATTCTTTATATTCAATTAATACTCTTCTTAGCTACCAAGTTTGCATGAAAGGTAATTTCCTACTCCTCATAGGTTTTTAGATCTTCTACCAAATCCTAAACTGAGGTTTTTGGATTTAGAGACTTCATTTATCATTTTCTAATTATGCATACCTATTTTCCTATATTTTCCAGATTTATTTTCTATGCCTAAAAGTGAATTTTAATATTAAATAGTAGGGCATATCATCTAAATAGAATAGGTTCTCATCTAAAATATTAAATAATATATTTTTGAACTTCTCCTCTGACTTGAACTAATTTAAATCTATTTTACCAATTTTCAGAACTATTTCCTAACCTAAAAATGTGTTCCTATAACTAATAAATGTGAGCAATCAATTATACAGATTCATTTCAGCCTAAAAATCTATTTTTAACTCATTTTAAAGTTTTCCAAGTGCTAGGAGAGTTTAAATTTTGAATTTGTACATGTGTTTGCCTTACCTTTTAAATTTAAATCCTAGTCACATATTCAAATTTCTGAATTTAATATCATATAGGGTCAAAAAGGTAAATCCACACTACTCAGGGTCTAATTTATTATTTCATAAATTTCTAGGGGTCTAACTACACATAACAGAGGGGTTTTCCTAATTTTTATTACGTCGAGGGGCTAAAACTGATTTTTAAATGAATTTACACGAATTTTCGAAGTTCCAGGGGCTAGATCAGAAGTTTTCGGGGCTAGCTCGTGTTTTCCGAGATCCCCAGGGGGTAGCGTGTAAGAATCCCGGCCTTTATAACGCGGGGCTGATGTGGACCGTCTGATTTAAAATAGACGGCTCAGATTAGATCGCCGAACCGGTACGCGCGGGTTTTAATTCTAACGTGCGATTTAAAATAGACGGTCCTCAAGGGGCCACGTCGCCCTGGCCAGAGCCAGCCCGCGCGCGCGGCGGCGGGGGGTGGCGATCTCGCCGGCGCAGCCTCGGCTTTTGCCGCTACACGTTAGAACTCGCATCTTTTTGCATGGATCGGCTGCGGAGGGGTAGGGCATGCTCACCGAGGGGTTTTCCAGCACTCGGAGGCCCTGGAAGTCGGTCGGCGGCGAGCTTCAACGGTGAAGATCTTCGGTGCACGTCGGGGTGGCTGTTGGGGCACAAGGCACGTCGTTTCCTTCACCTACAGGGATCCCCGATGGCGGTGGAACGTGATCAGCACGTTAGATCAGTAAATTTGAGCAAGGATCAATGGAAATTGGCTGTAGAATCTTCAGTTCTCACCGGAGAGAAAAACGGCCGATCGGGGGGGGGGGGGGGGGGGAAGCAGGGCGATGCCGACGTTTATATAGACGAGGGAGGGCGGCGGTCTGTTGGGATCGAGTTGGAGACGTCCGGGACCAGAATTCGGGCTGGGGGCACGGGTTTTTAGAGGTGGTTTAGATTCGGGTGCGAGAAGAGTCCCGCGGTCGGCCGGGCGCGCGGGAGGTAGGAGATGACACGCGGGCCCCGCGTGTCAGTGAGAGGAAGAGAGGGGCGCGGGTTTGGGGCTGACGTGGGGAGGTAGTGGGCCGGCTGGTGGGTTTCGGCCCACTGGCCGGTTGTTTTTTTTTTCTTTTTCTTTTTCCTTTTCTTTTCTGTTCCGATTTGAATTCCAGTTTGAATTTGAATTTATGCACCACATGCAATATGTCCAAAAAATTTTAAATTCCCTCCTTTTGCAGATTTTGGGGTGTTACACTATCTTTAAGTGAGTTTGATCCCAACATATATTTAAGTAAAACAGCAACATACCTCGATCATAGTTTACCACTTATCACGTCTCGTCCAGCCATTAATCTTTCTCAACTTTATCTCATGCTCATAATAACCATCTCATGTTCATATCCATCTCATCATCCGAAAATCAATCTCATTACCAAGACTCAACAGTCCCGAAACCAATCTCATTACCAAGACTTAACAGTCCCGAAACCAATCCCAATAACCATACCATAACCGTGACCAAATAACCATCCCGATAACCGTCCCATCTAATCATGTGAGTTGGCCAGGTGCTTGTGACCGTAAGCACGGCTATCATGATAGTTTTACACTCTTAAGAGGTTGCACCACTTTATCCACAAGTTTGTGATTTTGTCACTCGTCGGCGACTGCAGAACCTCCATTATACCAGTACACAACCGTCAGTGTATGGCCAAGAGGTCACAAAATAGCCTTTACAAAGGGGCTAATAGATGTATGGACTCACTAAGGTTTCACCAGCAGGCTCGAATCACCATTCTCCCACCTACGGGCCCCCTCTTGTGCCATGCAGTTCCCAAAGCAGTCCTCTCTCGACTCCCATTCTCCGGGCCTTCCACAGTCCATAACAATCTAGCAACTTACCTAATTAGTCAGCTAATCCGCACCCATATTTGGCCTTGTGGTGGCACTGTTTTCCTGGCATGTGCTGGCATGAACCGTCCTTAGATCTACGGCAAGTAAACCACCATCTCATTCTACCACATCCACAAACCAAGCTTGCCTAGATCTCCCCCGATTCATGTTCATTATTATCATCAAGTTTTGATCATTTTTATTCATATGAGTGCAGTACTTAGACATGTTCTATCTCGCTTCCCATATCCCGTGGACTCAGCGAAGCAAAAGCAAAAACGACCATACTCGACTCATCAACTTTCCCGGTGACAAGGGTGGTTAACAAAACTAGTAAACTCCTATGAAAGGGTTTCCCATCAAGTTGACTCAAGCATACATGTTTTCGCAAACAAAACAGTTTTTAAAACATAGGATCAATATGGTCAAGGGCACTTGCCTTATTCCTGTGGCTTCTGTTGCTCACGGATCTCAAAGTCTTGGTGCTGAAATCCTTCGTAGATAGCTCCCTGAGCTTGTCCTTCTACTCACGATCATGCACATACAAGATTTATAACAATCAAACATCATGCACAAACTTAAGATGCAATGGTGTAGGTGCATGCTGATCCTATGGTGTTGTTTTATTAGATCAGTTTGTACGTGTTCTTGCATGTTTTACTGGGCTTGCATGGGGTTTTATAGTGAACAAGAGTATAAGGATCAAGTGTGGACGTGGTGATGATCTTGACTCAAGATCAATACCACCGTCAAAAACCGATCAACATGTGATCTGTCCATACGAAAAGAATTTTGTTCGAAGAAACAGATGCGCGATGATGTCGTAAGGTGGTAACAAAGACCTACCTCGCTTCTCCCTGGTGGCAGGGCCTCCCTCCTAGCAATGGCAGCAGCGGGGAACTCGTCGGCGGCTCACCAGTGGGGCTCACCGTCGTCTGAACTACGGCGAGGGGGTGGAAAATCTAACTCGGCGAGCTGGGGCTAGGGCTTCCAAGTCACCGACTTAGGGAGAGGAAAATAGGGTACATGGTTGCGGTCAGGGGGTTTTGTGTTCTATTTATAAGAGGGTCAGAAAGAGTCCTACTCTAATTAGAGTTCGAATAAGAGTCCACTCAATTCGTTTTGGATCTTAACAACTTATCTCCAATTTATTTGGTGCGGTAGCAACGTGGAAACCGTGTCGGTTTCCTCAGTACCGGGTATTCCCGCATGCACAGGGGAAAAACTGCTTAAGGATCTCGTCACCTTCGCAGCGGTGAGCTCCGGAGGCGCCACGTGTCCAGCGGGGGCCGGGCCTCCCTTTTCCTCAGGGGCGGGCTCCGGTTGCGACGCGTGTCTGGCGGGTGGGACCTCCCTCTCCCTCAGAGGCGAGCTCCGCGTGCGCCACGTGTTTTGCGGGCGGGACCTCCCTCTCCCTCAGAGGCGAGCTCCGCGTGCACCACGTGTCAGTGTCGGACCTCCCCTCTCTACAGAGGCGAGCTCCGAGAGTGCCACGTGTCAGTGTCGGACCTCCCCTCTCTACAGAGGCGAGCTCCTAGAGTGCCATGTTTCAATCAGTGTCAGACCTCTCTTCTCCTCGGAGGTGAGCTCCGAGGACGACACGTGTCAAGCAGTGTCGCACCTTTCTTATCCTCGGAGATGGGCTCCGAGGACGACACATGTCCTGCAGGGTATTCTCCTCGGAGGTGAGCTCTGAGGATGACACGTGTCCAGTAGGACCAGACCTCACTCCCTCCGCAGGGGTGAGCTCCGAGAGCGACACGTGTCCCGCGGGTCGGACCTGTCGGATGCAAGCTCCGAAGGCTCCACGTGTCCTGCGGGTCGGACCTCTCGGAGGCGAACTCCGCAGGCGACACGTGTCCAGCGGGGTCGGACCTTGCCCCTTCCTCAGAGGCGAGCTCCGAGCCTGCCACGTGGCCAGCATTGCCGGACCCCACCCCCTCCGCAGGGATGAGCTCCGAAGATGCCACGTGGCCAGCAGGCCACGGAAAGTGTCGACGGTGCTCCTCGGTGAATTGGAATTGGCTCTTTTTAGCCATCTTTCTCCCGTTCTACTTTATTTAAAATGTTTCTCTATATGAGATATGTGTGCATGCATGGATACGAAATTGAGGGTGTTACAAACCTACCCCCCTTAAACTGAATCTCGCCCTCGAGGTTCGATAGAGTAGAGAATAGGTGAGGGAATTCTGCCTTGAGGTCCTCCTCACGCTCCCATGTAGCTTCAGCTTCCGTGTGATGGCTCCACTGTACCTTGCACCATCGGATCACTTTGTTCCTCGTGACCCTTTCCTTAACGTCCAAAATTTGGACAGGATGCTCTATATAGGTCAGATCCTCTTGAAGCTCGAGCTCATCCATTGGTACTTGTTCTTCCGGTACTCTTAAGCACTTCTTGAGCTGGGATACGTGAAACACGTCATGCACGTTGGAGAGGTGCGCTGGGAGCTCTAGTTGATACTACCTCTCCTCGCTTGCCCAAATCTTAAATGGTCCAATGTAGCGAGGTGCTAACTTGCCTTTGACGTTGAAACGTCGTTGGCCACGGATAGGCGATACCTTAAGGTACACAAAGTCTCCCACTTTGAAGGTCAACTTTCTTCGCCTATTGCCCACATAACCTTTTTGTCGTGACTGAGCAGTCTTCAAATTTTCTCATATCGTTTGGACTTGCTTCTCAGCTTCTTGCAACACTTCGGGTCCAAATAGTTGGTTTTCTCCGGTCTCATTCCAAAACAGCGGCGTTCTACACCGTCTACCATACAATGCTTCGAAAGGTGACATCTTCAAGCTGGCTTGATAGCTGTTATTGTATGAGAACTCAGCATACGGCAAGCTCCTATCCCAACTACGCCCATGTTTCAAGGCGCAGGCTCTCAACATATCTTCCAAAATTTGGTTTGTCCTCTCAGTTTGCCCGTCAGTTTGCGGGTGATAAGCGGAGCTAAAATCCAGTCGTGTACCCATAGTTTCATGCAACTTCTTCCAGAACCTAGAGGTAAATTGGGTACCCCGATCTGAAACTATCCTCTTTGAAACTCCATGACGGCACACGATTTGCTCCATATACAGCTCGGCTAGTTCCGTGACACGGTACGTGGTTCTAACTGGAAGAAAATGGGTTGTTTTCGTTAATTGGTCCACAATAACCCAGATGGAGTCGTAACCCGACCGAGTACGTGGTAATCCGACGATGAAATCCATGCTGATGTCTTCCCACTTCCACTCAGGTACTTTCAATGGTTGCAACAGTCCAGTGGGTCTTTGATGTTCGGCCTTCACCCGTTGGCACGTGTCGCATAAGACAACATATTCAGCTATGTCCCTTTTCATACCATCCCACCAATAGCAAGTTTTTAGGTCCTTGTACATCTTTGTACTGCCGGGATATATGGAATAAGGTGAGTCATGTACCTCCTTTAATATCATGTCGCGGATGTGCTTCACATTAGGCACACAAATCTTTTTTTCCTAACCAAAGCGTACCCTTCTCGTCTTCCTTGAAGTCCTTTTTTATGCCTTGTCGGATTCTTTCCTTGATCTCCTTGATTTCCTCATCCGTTGCTTGGCCATCTCGTATCTCTTGTTCCAGCGAGGAATAGAGTTCCATCACTTCCATCTCGTTCAAGAACCCGAGATGTAACTGTTCGAACTCCTTGCGCAGCTCGGGCGGTAGCTCCCGAACCGTGAGTTGGTGACATGCTCCCTTTCGGATCAATGCATCAGCTACTACATTGGCCTTTCCAGGGTGATAGTTGATTCCCACATCATAATCCTTGATGAGTTCCAACCATCGACGTTGCCTCAAATTCAAATCCGTTTGCGTGAATGTGTACTTGAGGCTTTTGTGATCCGTATAGATCTCACATCGGTGGCCAAGGATATAATGTCTCCAAATCTTTAATGCATGCACTACGGCTGCGAGTTCCAAATCATGCGTGGGGTAATTCAACTCGTGTTTCTTTAATTGTCTCGACGCATAGGCTACCACTTGTCCTTCTTGCATGAGCACACATCCAAGACCTTGTCTTGATGCGTCACAATATATGTCGAAGCTCTTGCTCACGTCCGGCAATACCAAAACCGGCGCTGTGGTTAGCCTTTTTTTGAGCTCCTCGAAGCTTTCTTGACACGCTGGTGTCCACTGAAATGCTTTTCCCTTCATTAGCAATTCAGTCATAGGCTTCGCTATTTTGGAGAAATCCTTGATGAACCGGCGATAGTATCCAGCCATCCCAAGGAAACTCCGAATATCCCTCACGTTCTGTGGTTGGTTCCACTTCAGAACATCTCCCACTTTTCCGGGATCAACCGACACTCCTTCCTCGGAGATGATGTGGCCTAGGAACGATATCTCCTTTAGCCAAAATTGACATTTGCTGAGTTTGGTATACAATTTTTGCAATGTCAATCTCAAATGTTCTTCATGTTCTTCCTCGCTTTTCGAATACACCATGATATCATCGATGAAAACCACGACGAACTTGTCCAAGTACTCCATGAAGACTTTATTCATGAGGTACATGAAGTATGCGGGTGCATTCGTTAACCCAAAATACATAACGGTATATTCATACGAACCATACCGTGTTCGAAAGACAGTCTTGGGTATGTCGGAGGGCTTAATCTTCAGCTAGAAATATCCCGACCGAAGATCAATCTTGGAGAAAACTCGGGCACCTTTCATTTGGTCAAACAGGTCTTCTATACAGGGCAGCGGGTATTTATTCTTGATCGTCACCTCATTGAGAGACCTATAATCCACACACATTCTTTGGGTCCCATCCTTCTTGTCCACGAAGAGCACGGGGGCTCCCCACGGTGACGAGCTTGGGCGAATAAAACCCTTTTCTAGCTGCTCCTGAATTTGCTTCTTAAGTTCCACTAGTTCATTAACAGGCATCCTATATGGCCTCTTTGCTATAGGTGCAGTTCCAGGTACCAAATTAATGGCAAACTCAATGTCCTGGTTAGGTGGCATACCTGGAAGTTCTTCCGGGAACACGTCCAAAAATTCTCGAACCACCGGAATGCTCTCCAATGTTACTTCTTCGACGTGGTTCAACGTTGCCTTCTCGGTTGCCGGTCGGGCTGACTCGAACTCAATACGAGTACCGTGCTCATTTGTCAACTGCACGCTCCTCTCAGCACATTGGATCACTCCGTTGTGCTTGCTTAACCAATCCATTCCAAGTATTATATCAAGTCTTTGGGAATCCAAGACAATAAGGTTGGCAAGAAAGTCTACCCCCCTTATTTTAAGGTTTACTTTCGGACATACTATATTAGTCCTCATCTTTCCATCGGGAGAATTAACCAACATAGTATATTTCATGTGTGATATGGGCAGGTTATACTTGGCAACATACTTGGATGATATGAATGAATGTGATGCTCCGGAATCAAATAAAACAGTGGCTGGGTTGGAGTTGGCAAGGAACATACCAATCACAACGTCCTCGGCCTGTTGTGCTTCCTCAGCGGAGATATGATTCACGTTGCCACGAGTGTAGGTCTGCTGCCCACGGTTACCTTGCGTAGCTCCTCCATTCGGCCGTGGGTTCTGCTTGGGCGCGCTGCTTGGCTGTCCAAGGCCTTTCCTCGAGCACTGACTTGCGAAGTGTCCCGTCTCTCCGCATGCAAAGCATGCCTCGTTGCCCAAGACAGCAGGAATGTTGGGACGAGGGTGGTTTTGAGCATATGCACCCATGTTGGGACGAGGTGCAGTAGGCAAAGGCACACGAGGTGCTTGCATAGCAGGACATTGCTGTGGTGGTTGATTAGGGCGAAAAGTAGAAGCGGACGAGCCATACTGTGGTGCAGCTAGGGGCATGAAACAGGGACGTACATTGCTCCCTTGTGGCTGGTATGGTATCTTTCTCTTGCCCTCTTGCTCGATCTCATGGATCTTGCTATCAACCACTATAGCTTTGTCAACTAGCTTCTTGAAGTTTGCATAGTCATTGTTGAGCAGTTGAACTTGGATCTCATTGTTCAACCCTCTCATGAACAAGTATTGCTTCCTTTGATCCGAGTTGACATCCTCGGGGGCATACCTTGAAAGCTGCGTGAACTTGTTGAGGTACTCATTCACGCTCTTCTTTCCTTGGCAGAGACCTTCGAACTCTTGCCTTTTGATCATCATGACTCCAGCAGGGACATAATGAGAGCGGAAACTCTCCTTGAACTCATTCCAAGTGATAGTCTCCTGGTTGACATGAGCATTGCAAAGAGCGTCCCACCAGTCAGCGGCTTCTCCCATAAGTTGGTGCGATGCGAAGAGAACTTTCTCCCGATCATTGTACTGAACAATGGCAAGCTTCTTCTCCATGGATTTCAACCAATCATCAGCCTCCATGGGATCATTAGCTTGTGCAAAAGTGGGCGATCGAGTCCTCATGAACTCTCCCAGTCTGTTGTGAGCCGGTGGTGGTGGCGGCGGTGGTGGTGGTGGTGCAGGAATAGGGTTAGGATTGTGGTTGTTGTTGTTGGCTTGCAGCTGACCCAAAGTTTGGATCATAGTTTGCATGAGCTGATTCTGCATAGCCATCAACCGTTCAAGGTTGTTTGCACCAGCCCCAGGGTTAACATTCTCAGGAACTTCATCGTGGCCATCCTATGGTGGTTCCTGGTTGCCACGAACGTTCCTCCTTTGACGGCCGGCATTTTCTCTCACCATCTGTGAGAGAGAGTTGAGTGGAATAGAAGTTAGAAGTTTAGATTGATCCCCCAACTATATGCATCAAGGGTTATGAACTAAATAACTTCTTTTATTAATGAGGATGTGAACAAGTGCCGAAACACCTCACATCTCTCTACTATGTGTGGATGTGGACAACGCTGAAGCGTCCCACAACTCACACTAAGCACTCAAACACAAGCAATCATCACAAAAGTTCACACCACTCCTATTCAAGCTTATTCAATGGGAGTCCTAAACTTAATCATGTGAATTGGTGTTGTTCCCGCCATGTGACGGGGGTGGTCCATGCATGGGCGCACGTCATAGTGAGTTGGCAGTCCATGTATGGTCAGATGGCGTTGATCAGGAGCACCAGCGCCATCTATAAATGGGGCATGAGAAAACTTTGAGAAGGAAGAAATAACTCCAAAAGAAGAGACAAGGAGGGGTTGAAAATAGCACCTTGCGGTGGCTGAATCGACAAGGAAGTGCAGCATCAATCAACTTTCGAAACTAGAAGTTTAGAAGGATGTTCCTATGTGTTTTAGAGTGTCCACTCTACCTAGGCTTGCATCCTACGGTCAATGTGGTTCTGATGCCAATCTACGCATTCTACCTAGGCTTGCGTCCTACGGCCAACATGGCTTCTAATGCCAATCTGTGACTAGGCTTGTGTCCTATAGTCAACATGGCTTCAAATGCCAATCTATGACTAGGCTTGCGTCCTACAGTCAACGTGGCTCTGATACCAATCTGTGGCGCCCGGTCCCGTAAAACACGGAACCCAGCTAATGCATATGTGTGCCCAGGATGTTCATCACACATACACATAGAATCCACAAACCGAATTCAGAATATAACCATGAATAATAGGGTTTAAGTACTTTATTACATCAATCTCTAACTTATTCTTGCAGCGGAAGTCTTATTCTCGCAGCGGAAGTCTCTAAACGATAGAGGAAGCAAACTAAACACGGCAGCGGCTCCATCTCCAACTCCACAGGCAAGTTGACGGTAGTTCGCACGTCTAGTACTATGACACCCTCAATTTCGGTTTCTGCATGCATTCATATTTTATATGTAGAAAAACAATTTTAAAGAAGTTGAAACAGAAAAGGAATAAAAAGGATAGCAAAAAAAAAGTCAAATCCAATCCACAGAGAGCACCGAAAACAATTCCCGCAGCCCGCTGGCCACATGGCGCCTTCGGAGCTCATCCCCGCAGAAAGGGGAGAGGTCCGCCGCTAACTGGCTACGTGGCAGGCCCGGGGCTCGTCTCTGCGGAAGGGGCGAGGTCCGACCCCATAGGACACGTGTTGCCCCAGGAGCTAGCCTCTGCGGAAGGAGCGAGGGCAGTCCCGCAGGACACGTGTCATCACCGGAGCTAGTCACCACGGAAAAGAGAGGACCAGCCGCGCGGGACACGTGTCGCTCTCGGAGCTCACCTCCGAGAGGTCCGGCCCCGCTAGACACGTGTCGCTCTCGGAGCTCACCTCCGAGAGGTTTGGTCCTACTGGATACGTGTCACCTCCGGAGCTCACCTCTGGGAGGTCCGACACTACCGGACACGTGTCAACCTCGGAGCTCATCTCTGAGGAGAAAAGAAGTCTGGCGCTGCTAGGACACGTGGCACTATACGAGCTCACCTCCGAAGAGAGGGGAGGTTCGGCACTAACACGTGGCACATTCAGAGCCACCCCCGAAGAGAGGGAAGGTCCGACACGGAAACATGGCGCACGCGGAGCTCGCCTCCGAGGGAGAGGGAGGTTCGACCCGCTAGGACGCGTGGCGCACGTGGAGCTCGCCTCTGAGGAAGAGGGAGGTCTCGCCCACCTGACACGCGGCACAACTGGAGCTTGTCTCTGCGGAAAAGGGAGCCCAGGTTCCCGCAGGACACGTGAAGCCTCCGGAGCTCATCACCGCGGAGGTGACGAGATTTGAAGCGGTTTTTGCCCCTGTACGTGAGTGCCCGACACGGAGGAAACCGACACGAACTCTTCTACGTTGATACTGCAACCAAATAAATTGAAGATAAGTTGTTAAGATTCAAAAACAATTTGAATAGGACTCTTATTCGAATTCCGATCAGAGTAGGACTCTTCTCTTCCCGATTATAAATAGAACCCGAAACAACCCCTTGGTCGTAACATCTTTTCTAAGCCAACAACTTAGAGCCCAAGCCCCAAACTCGCAGAGCTAAACCCCTTTGCCGGAGTTTGACCACCGAAGAGACCGCCGACGAGCCCAGACACGATCGCCGCCACCGAAAGAGAGCCCCGACGATCTGTTTTTGCTAGGAGGAAGGACCGAAGAAAGTAAGGTAGGTTTCCAATACCACCTTACGACATCATCACGTTTTCTTTACATCTGTTCTTTGATCCCTTTCGAACAGAAGCTTTTTCATGGACAGATCACGTGTTGATCAGTTTGATCTAGATCTTGTGACGAGATCATCGCCACGTCCACATTTGATCCGTACACCTTTTCTCATCGTAAAACCCATGCAAGCCATGCAAGAACACGTACAACCGATCTAATAAAAACTGCACCATAGGATTAGCATGCATATGCATCATCGCATCTTGGTTAAATTTTGTGCATGATAATTGATTACTATGAACCTTGTATATGCGTGATCGCGAGTAGAAGGACAAGCTCAGGGAGCTATCTACGACGAGCCGCAGCAACAAGGCTTCGAGATTCCACAGCAATAGAAGCCGCAAGAACAAGGCAAGTGCCCCTTGACCATATTGATCCCATGTTTTAGAAAACTGTTTTGTTTGCGAAAAGGTGTGTGTGCTTGAGTCAACTTGATGGGAAACCCTTTCATAGGAGTTTACTAGTTTTGTTAACCACCCTTGTCACCTGGAAAGTTAATGAGTCAGGTATGGTTTTTGCTTTTATGCTTCGCTGAGTCCATGGGATACGGGAAGCGAGATCGATGTGTCTAGCTAGCTGCACTCGTATGAATAATGAGAAACGGATATTGTTAATAAACATAAATCGGAGGGAGATATAGGCAAGCTTGGTTTGTGAATGAGGTAGAATGAGATGGTGGTTACTTGTCGTAGATCTAAGGACCGGTTCATGCGAGCCATGCCAGGATAACAGTGCCACCACAAGGCAAAATATGGGTGAGACTTAGCTGACTAATTAGGTAAGTTGCTAGATTGTTATGGACCGTGGAAGGCGCGGGGAATGGGAGTCGAGTGAGACTGCCCTAGGAACTGCATGGCACAAGAAGGGGCCTGCGGGTGGGAGAATTAGAGATTCTAGCCTGCTGGTGAAACCTTAGTGAGTCCATACATCTAGTAGCCCCTTTGTAAAGGCTATTTTGTGATCTCTTGGCCATACACCTACGGTTGTGTACTGATATAATGGAGGTTCTGCAGTCGCCGACGGGTGACAAAATCACAAACTTGTGGGTAAAGTGGTACAAACTCTGCAGAGTCTTAAACTATCATGATAGCCGAGCTTACGGTCACGAGCGCCTGGACAACCCACATGATTAGATGGGATGGTTATTGGGAGGTTATGGTTTTTGGATGGTTATTGGTTTGGTTATGGTTTGGCATTTGGATTTGGTTTTCAGGACTGTTGAGTCCGGGTAATGAGATCGGTTGCATGACTGTTGAGTCATGGCAAAGAGCATTGATCTCGGTACGAGACAGAATTGAATATGAGATGAAATGGTAGTGAATACGGGATGGTATTCATGAGATGGTAGTGAATACGAGATGGTATTCATGAGCATGAGGAAAAGTTGAGAAAGAAGTAATGTCTGGAAGAGACATGAAAAGTGGTAAATCATGATGGAGGTATGTTTAAATACATGTTGGGATTACACTCATTTAAAGCTAGTTGATGTTTTTATCATGATTTGTGAAATAAACTTTGCTTTTATGCAATGAGCCTTTTTATACCTTCCTTGATGTAAGCTAGATATTATATTTTCACGCACTTGCTGAGTACATCATGTACTCAAACTTGCATTATCATACATCATCGACAACAGGAGAGGAGTACTATGAAGACCACGTGGAGTACTAGGAGTGTGATCCCCCGTCAACTTGCATGTGGGGATGGAGTAGAGATGGAGCCGCTGCTGCTGCTTAGTTGCTTCCGCAATAGTTTAGAAGACTTCCGCTGTTCGAATAAGACTTCCGCTGCTCGAATAATACTTCCGCTGCTAATATAAGACTTCCGCTGCTAGAATGAGTCGGAGACCCATGAGACTTTGTAATAAACCCTGTTATTCGTGGTATTATTCTGAAATTCAGTTTGTGGATTATATGTATATGTGTGATGAACATCCTGGGCACACATATGCATCAGTCTCAGTTCAGAGAGGTTTCCTCTCAGAACAGGGGTGTCACACATTGGTATCAGAGCCACAGTTGACAGTAGATCACACGCCTAGATAGGTCACAGATTGGTACCAACCTGCCACGGGTTGATCGTAGGTCACACGCCTAGATAGAAATCACAGATTGATATTAGAGCTGCCATGCCTAGTCACATATTGGTATACCTACCACGGTTGATCTTAGGTCACGCACCTAGATAGAGATCAGAGATTGGTATAGATACCACGTTGATTGTAGGATGCACCCCTAGTAACAGATTGGTATTAGAAGCCACGCTGACCATATAATGCAAGCTAGGTAAAATGCATAGATTGGCATTGGAACCACCTTGACTATATGACTTCCATTGAATAAGTTTGAATAGGAATTGTGTGAACCTTTGTAATGATTGCTTGTTATTGTGTGCTTAGTGTGAGTTGTGGGACGTTTCAGCGTTGTCCATATCCATACATAGTAGAGAGGTGTGAGATGCTTCGACACTTGTTCACATCCTCATATAAGGCTAATATAGGTAGCCCATCCACCTTGATGCATATAGTTAGGGGGATCCATCTAACCTTCTGACCTCTATTCTATCCAACTCTCTCTCAAGATGGTGAGAGGAAAAGCTGGCCATCAAGGGAGGAACATCCGTGGCAACCAAGAAGGGGACCACGTTGAGGTTCCTGAGAATGACAACCCCGGAGCTAATGCAAACAACTTAGAACGGTTAATGGTCATGCAGAATCAGCTTATGCAAACCATGATCCAAATTTTGGGTCAGCTGCAAGCCAACAACAACAACCCCGTTCCTGCACCACCGCCACCACCACCGGCTCATAACCGACTGGGAGAGTTCATGAGGACTCGTTCACCCACTTTTGCTCAAGCTAATGATCCCATGGAGGCCGACGATTGGTTGAAATCTATGGAGAAGAAGCTTGCCATAGTTCAGTGCAATGACCGAGAGAAAGTTCTCTTCGCATCACACCAACTTATGGGAGCAGCCGCTGACTGGTGGGACGCTCTATGCAATGCTCATGACAACCCAGATACTATTACTTGGACTGAGTTCAAGGAGAGTTTCTGCACTCATTACATCCCTGCTGGTGTAATGATGCTCAAGAGGCAAGAGTTTGAATGTCTCCGCCAAGGACAGAAGAGCGTGAATATGTACCTCAACAAGTTCACGCAACTGTCACGGTATGCTCCTGAAGATGTCAACTCGGACCAACGGAAGCAGTACCTGTTCATGAGAGGGTTGAACAATGAGATCCAGGTTCAGCTTCTCAACAGTGACTATGCTAACTTCTAGAAGCTGGTTGACAAAGCCATAGTGGTTGAGAGCAAGATCCGAGAGATCGAGCAAGAGGGCAAAAGAAAGATGCCATACCAGCCACAAGGGAGCAACGTACAACCTCGGTACATGCCCCCAGCTGCACCACAGTATGGATCGTCCGCTCCTACTTTTCGTCCTAATCAACCACCACAGCACCGTCCTGTCATGCAAGCACCTCGTGTGCCTTTGCCTCTGCGCCTCGTCCAAACATGGGTGCTCCTGTTCAAAACCCCCGCCCCAACGTACCTGCTGTCGTGGGCAACAGGGCATGCTTTGCATGCGGGGAGAAGGGACACTTTGCGAGCCAGTGCCCAAAGAGAGGTCCTGGACAACCAAGCAACGTGCCCAAGAAGAACCCACGGTCGAACGGAGGAGTTAATCAAGGAAACCGTGGATAGAAGAACTATGCTCGCGGCAACGTGAACCATGTTTCTGCTGAGGAAGCGCAACAGGTTGAGGACGTCGTGATTGGTATGTTCCTTGCCAACTCCAACCCAGCCACCATTCTATTTGATTCTAGAGCATCACATTCATTCATATCATCCAAGTATGTTGCCAAGTATAATCTACCCATATCACACCTGAAATATACTATGTTGGTTAATTCTCCAGGTGGAGAGATGAGGACTAATATAGTATGTCCGAAGGTAAACCTTAAAATAAGGGGGGTAGACTTCCTTGCCAACCTCATTATCTTGGATTCCCAAGGACTTGACATAATACTTGGAATGGATTGGTTAAGCAAGCACAACGGAGTAATCCAATGTGCTGAGAGGAGTGTGCAGTTGATAAACGAGGACGGAACCCGTATCGAGTTTGAGTCAGCCCATCCAACAGACGAGAAGGCAGAATTCTCTCATCTATTCTCCAATAGCGAATCTCTAGGGCGAGATTCAATTTAAGGGGGATAGGTTTGTGACACCCTCAATTTTGGTTTCTGCATGCATTCATATTTTATATGTAGAAAAACATTTTTAAAGAAGTTGAAACAGAAAAGGAATAAAAAAGATAGCCAAAAAAGCCAAATCCAATCCACAGAGAGCGCCGAAGACAATTCCCACGGCCCGCTGGCCACGTGGCGCCTTTGGAGCTCATCCCCGCAAAAAGGGGAGAGGACCGCCGCTAACTGGCTACGTGGCAGGCCCGGGGCTCGTCTCTACGGAAGGGGCGAGGTCCGACCCCGTGGGACACGTGTTGCCCCAGGAGCTAGCCTCTGCGGAAGGAGCGAGGCCAGTCCCGCAGGACACGTGCCATCACCGGAGCTAGTCACCGTGGAAAAGAGAGGACCAACCGCGCGGGATACGTGTCGCTCTCGGAGCTCACCTCCTTGAGGTCCGGCCTCGCTAGACACGTGTCGCTCTTGGAGCTCACCTCCGAGAGGTTCGGTCCTACTGGACACGTGTCACCTCCGGAGCTCACCTCCGGGAGGTCCGACACTACCGGACACGTGTCAACCTCGGAGCTCATCTCTGAGGAGAAAAGAAGTCTGGCACTGCTAGGACATGTGGCACTATCGGAGCTCACCTCCGAAGAGATAGGAGGTCCGGCACTGACACGTCGCACATTCAGAGCCACCCCCAAAGAGAGGGAGGTCCGGCACGGACACGTGGCGCAAGCGGAGCTCGCCTCTGAGGGAGAGGTAGGTCCGACCCGCCAGGATGCGTGGCGCACGCGGAGCTCGCCTCTGAGGAAGAGGGAGGTCTCGCCCGCCTGACACGCGACACAACCGGAGCTTGTCTCTGCGAAAAAGGGAGCCCAGGTTCCCGCAGGACACATGGAGCCTCCGGAGCTCATCACCTCGGAGGTGACAAGATTTGAAGCGGTTTTTGCCTCTGTATGTGAGTGCCTGACACAGAGGAAACCGACACGAACTCTTCTACGTTGATACTGCAACCAAATCAATTGAAGATAAGTTGTTAAGATTCAAAAACAATTTGAATAGGACTCTTATTCGAATTTTGATTAGAGTAGGACTCTTCTCTTCCCGATTATAAATAGAACAAGAAACAACCCCTTGGTCGTAACATCTTTTCTAAGCAGACAACTAAGAGCCCTAGCCCCAAACTCACCGAGCTAAACCCCTTCGC
The DNA here is from genome assembly GCA_030760725.1 of Neostapfia colusana. Classification (NCBI taxonomy): domain Eukaryota; kingdom Viridiplantae; phylum Streptophyta; class Magnoliopsida; order Poales; family Poaceae; genus Neostapfia; species Neostapfia colusana. The sequence goes on from JASWHV010000003.1 coordinate 19,026,781, forward strand.
CGGAGTTTGACCACCAAAGAGACCGCCGGCGAGCCCAGACACGATCGCCGCTGCCGGAAGAGAGCCTCGACAATCTGTTTTTGCTAGGAGGAAGGACCGAAGAAAGTAAGGTAGGTTTCCAATACCACCTTACGACATCATCGCGTTTTCTTTGCATCTGTTCTTCGATCCCTTTTGAACAGAAACTTTTTCGTGGACAGATCACGTGTTGATCTAGATCTTGTGACGAGATCATCACCACGTCCACATTTGATCCGTACACCTTTGCTCATCATAAAACCCATGCAAGCCATGCAAGAACACGTACAACCGATCTAATAAAAACTGCACCATAGGATTAGCATGCATATGCATCATCGCATCTTGGTTAAATTTTGTGCATGATAATTAATTACTGTGAACCTTGTATATGCGTGATCGCGAGTAGAAGGACAAGCTCAGGGAGCTATCTACGACGGGCCGCAGCAACAAGACTTCGAGATTCCAGAGCAACAGAAGCCGCAAGAACAAGGCAAGTGCCCCTTGACCATATTGATCCCATGTTTTCGGAAAACTGTTTTGTTTGCGAAAAGGTGTGTGTGTTTGAGTCAACTTGATGGAAACCCTTTCATAGGAGTTTACTAGTTTTGTTAACCACCCTTGTCACCGGGAAAGTTAATGAGTCGGATATGGTTTTTGCTTTTATGCTTCGCTGAGTCCATGGGATACGGGAAGAGAGATAGATGTGTCTAGCTAACTGCACTCGTATGAATAATGAGAAACGGATATTGTTAATGAACATGAATCAGAGGGAGATCTAGGCAAGCTTGGTTTGTGAATGAGGTAGAATGAGATGATGGTTACTTGCCGTAGATCTAAGGATCGGTACCGAGACAGAATTGAATATGAGATGAAATGGTAGTGAATACAAGATGGTATTCATGAGATGGTAGTGAATACGAGATGGTATTCATGAGCATGAGGAAAAGTTGAGAAAGAAGTAATGTCTGGAAGAGACATGAAAAGTGGTAAATCATGATGGAGGTATGTTTAAATACATGTTGGGATTACATTCATTTAAAGATAGTTGCTATCTTTATCATGATTTGTAAAATAAACTTTGCTTTTATGCAATGAGCCTTTTTATACCTTCCTTGATGTAAGCTGGATATCATATTTTCCCGCACTTGCTGAGTACATCATGTACTCAAACTTGCATTATCATACATCATCAGCAACAGGAGATGAGTACTATGAAGACTACGTGGAGTACTAGGAGTGTGATCCCTCGTCAACTTGTCTGTGGGGATGGAGTAGAGATGAAGCCGCTGCTGCTGCTTAGTTGCTTCCGCAATAGTTTAGAAGACTTCCGCTGCTAGAATAAAGGCTTCCGCTGCTAGAATAAGACTTCCACTGCTAATATAAGACTTCCGCTGCTAGAATGAGTTGGAGACCCAAGAGACTTTGTAATAAACCCTGTTATTTGTGGTATTATTATGAAATTCAGTTTGTGGATTATATGTATATGTGTGATGAACATCATGAGCACACATATGCATCAGTCTCAGTTCAGAGAGGTTTCCTCTCAGAACAGGGGTGTCACACATTGGTATCAGAGCCACGGTTGACAGTAGATCACACGCCTAGATAGGTCACAGATTGGTATCAACCTGCCACGGGTTGATCGTAGGTCACACCAGATAGAAATCACAAATTGATATTAGAGCTGCCATGCCTAGTCACATATTGGTATACCTACCACGGTTGATCGTAGGTCACACACCTAGATAGAGATCACAGATTGGTATAGATACCACGTTGTTCATGGTATTATTCTAAAATTCAGTTTGTGGATATATGTGTGATGAACATCCTGGGCACACATATGCATCAGTCTCAGTTCAGAGAGGTTTCTTCTTAGAACAGGGGCGCCACAAGTACTCCACATGGTCTTCGAAGTAATCCTCTCCCGTTGCTGATGTTTACGTAATAATGCAAGGTTGAGTACATGACGTACTCAGCAAGTGCGGGAAGATATGATATGTAGCTTACAACAAGGTAGGAATAAAAAGGCTCATTGTAGAAAAGCAAATTTTTGTTTCATAAACATGATAAAAACAACAACTATCTTTAAGTGAGTTTGATACCAACATATATTTAAGTAAAACAGCAACATACCTCCATCATAGTTTACCACTTATCACGTCTCATCCAGCCACTAATCTTTCTCAACTTTATCTCATGCTCATAATAACCATCTCATGTTCATATCCATCTCATCATCCGAAAACCAATCTCATTACCAAGACTCAATAGTCCCGAAACCAATCTCATTATCAAGACTCAACAGTCCCGAAACCAATCCCAATAACCATACCATAACCATAACCAAATAATCATCAACATAACCATCCCGTCTAATCATATGAGTTGGCCAGGCGCTTGTGACCGTAAGCACGGCTATCATGATAGTTTTACACTCTTAAGAGGTTGCACCACTTTACCCACAAGTTTGTGATTTCGTCACCCGTTAGCGACTGCAGAACCTCCATTATACTAGTACACAACCGTTGGTGTATGGCCAAGAGATCATGAAATAGCCATTACAAAGGGGCTACTAGATGTATGGACTCACTAAGGTTTCACCAGCAGGCTCGAATCACCATTCTCCCACCTACGGGCCCCCTCTTGTGCCATGCAGTTCCCAGGGCAGTCCTCTCTTGACTCCCATTCCCCGCGCCTTCCACGGTCCATAACAATCTAGCAACTTACCTAATTAGTCAGCTAAGCCGCACCCATATTTGGCCTTGTGGTGGCACTATTTTCCTGGCATGTGCTGGCATGAACCGGTCCTTAGATCTACGGCAAGTAAACCACCATCTCATTCTACCACATCCACAAACAAAGCTTGCCTAGATCTCCCCCGATTCATGTTCATTATTATCATCAAGTTTTCATCATTATTATTCATATGAGTGCAGTACTTAGACATGTTCTATCTCGCTTCCCATATACCGTGGACTCAGTGAAGCAAAAGAAAAAATGACCATACCCGACTCATCAACTTTCCCGACGACAAGGGTGGTTAACAAAACTAGTAAACTCCTATGAAAGGGTTTCCCATCAAGTTGACTCAAGCATACACATTTTCGCAAACAAAACAGTTTTCAAAACATAGAATTAATATGGTCAAGGGCACTTGCCTTGTTCCTGTGGCTTCTGTTGCTCACGGATCTCGAAGTCTTGGTGCTGAAATCCTTCGTAGATAGCTCCCTGAGCTTGTCCTTCTACTCACGATCACGCACATACAAGATCTATAACAATCAAACATCATGCACAAACTTAAGATGCAATGGTGTAGGTGCATGCAGATCCTATTGTGTTGTTTTATTAGATCAGTTCGTACGTGTTCTTGCATGTTTTACTGGGCTTGCATGGGGTTTTATGGTGAACAAGGGTATAAGGATCAAGTGTGGATATGGTGATGATCTTGACTCAAGATCTAGATCAATACCACTGTCAAAAACCGATCAACACGTGATCTGTCCACACAAAAAAAGATTCTATTCGAAGAAACAGATGTGCAATTATGTCGTAAGGTGGTAACGAAGACCTACCTCGCTTCTCCCTCGTGGCAGGGCCTTCCTCCTAGCAATGGCAGCAGCGGGGAGCTCGTCGGCGGCTCACCAGTGGGGCCCACCATCGTCTGAACTCCGGCGAGCTAGGGCTAGGGCTTCCAAGTCACCAGCTTAGGGAGAGGAAAATAGGTACGTGGTTGCGGTCAGGGGGTTTGGGGTTCTATTTATAAGAGGGTCAGAAAGAGTCCTACTCTAATTAGAGTTCGAATAAGAGTCCATTCAATTTGTTTTGGATCTTAACAACTTATCTCCAATTTATTTGGTGCGGTAGCAACATGGAAATCGTGTCGGTTTCCTCAGTACCGGGTATTCCCGCGCGCATAGGGGAAAAACCGATTAAGAATCTCGTCACCTCCGCAGCGGTGAGCTCCGGAGGCGCCACGTGTCCAGCGGGGGCTGGGCCTCCCTTTTCCTCAGGGGCGGGCTCCGGTTGCGCCGCGTGTCTGGTGGGCGGGACCTCCCTCTCCCTTAGAAGCGAGCTCCGCGTGCGCCACGTGTTTGGCGTGCGGGACCTCCCTCTCCCTCATAGGCGAGCTCCGCGTGCGTAACGTGTCAGTGCCGGACCTCCCCTCTCTACAAAGGTGAGCTCCGAGAGTGCCACGTGTCAGTGCGGGACCTCCAATCTCTACAGAGGCGAGCTCCGAGAGTGCCACGTGTCAATCAGTGTCAGACCTCTCTTCTCCTCGGAGGTGAGCTCCGAGGACGACACGTATCAAGCAGTGTCAGACCGTCCTTCTCCTCGGAGGTGGGCTCCGAGGACAACACGTGTCCCGCAGGGTCTTCTCCTCGAAGGTGAGCTCCGAGGACGACACGTGTCCAGTAGGACCGGACCTCACTCCCTCCGCAGGGGTGAGCTCCGAGAGCGACACGTGTCCCGCGGGTCAAACCTCTCGGAGGCGAGCTCCGAAGGCTCCAAGTGTCCCGTGCGGATGGGCCTCGCTTCTCCGCAGAGTCTAGCTCCGGAGGTGACACGTGTCCCGCGGGGGTTGGGCCTCGCTTCCTTGCAGAGGCGAACTCCGCAGGCGACACGTGTCCAGCGGGGCCAGACCTTGCCTTTTTCTCAGAGGTGAGCTCCGAGCCTGCCACGTGGCCAGCATTGCCGGACCTCACCCCCTCTGCAGGGATGAGCTCCGAAGACGCCACACGGCCAGCAGGCCGCGGGAAGTGTCTGTAACACCCCAAATTTTTAGTCAAAACTCAAATTTTGATTTAGAACCATAAACCATGTTCAGAGGGGAATTTAGAAATTTTTGGACGTGTTGCATGTTTTGCAAAAATTCAAATTCAAACTGGAATTCAAATTAGACTCAAAACAGAAAAGAAATGGAAAAAGAAAAAGGAAAACCGGAAAAAAAACTGGCCAGTGGGCCGAAACCCCAGCCGGCCCAGCAAACCCCCGCGCAGCCCGCCCCCGCGCGCGCCGCGCTGCCCCTCGCTGACGGGTGGGACCCGCCTGTCATCCCTAACCCCGCGACCCCGGACTTCTCCCCCGCGCGCGCGATCGCAACCGATCGGGAAACCGCGTCTCGCAGCCGAATTCTGGACCCTGAGGACTCTAACTCGATCACAACAGAACCACCGCCCTCCCCCGGCTATAAAAACAACCGATCCGATCAGTTTTTCTCACGCGATCGCCGATTTTCACTCCGGTGAGCACCGAGACTTCGCCGGTGAATTCTGGCCGATCTAAGCTCGGAAACTCTGATCTAACTCGTTGGTCTTGATCCACCGCCTCCGGGGAACTTCGCAGGTGCAGAAAACCCGAAGACTTACGGTGCAAATCCAGCTCCGACGAGCTTCGCCGTGGTTTTGCCTCGGACCTCGCCGCAGAGCACTCTCCAGAACCCCCGAGCTCGAGAAAACCCCCGAGGTGAGATCCCCGACCTCCCCTCTACCGGTCTAGGCCATAAGATCACAGTTCTAGGCAGAATTCTCGAGGATCCGAAAGTTTCCGGCGAGATCGCCGCTTCCCGCCGCCGTGCGCCGCCGGCAGCGCCGCCCGCGCTCGATCAGAGCGACGTGGCCGCTTGTGCGCCGTTTATTTTAAATCGCACGGTAGACTTTAAAACCCCGCGTACCGGTTCGATGTTATAATCTCAGCCGTCGGTTTAAAATCAGACGGTCCACGTCAGCCCCGCGTTATAAAGACTGGAATTCTTACGTGCTACCCCCTGGGGTTCTCTGGAATTGAGAGCTAGCCCCGGAAACTTCAGATCTAGCCCCTGGAACTCCAGAAAATCATGTAAATTCATTTAAAAATCAGTTTTAGCCCCTAGACTTAATAGAAATTAAGAAAAACACCTCTGAAAAGTGTAGCTAGACCCCTGGAAATTATGAAAATAATATTATAGACCCTGTAATGGGGTGAATTCATTATTTTAGCCCTGTTTAGTATTTAATTTAGAAAATTGAATATGTAACTAGTGTTTAAATATTAAAAAGGGGGACAAACCTAATTGTCAAAATTATTAAAAACTTTCTCAGTACTTAGAAAACTTTGGAGTGAGATAAAAATATATTTTTGGGGCTGAAATAAATCTGTTTCATCTATTATTCACATTTAATAGTATAGGGACACATTTTTAAGTAAAGAATAGTTAAAGAAAAATAGGGAAAATAATTATGAAATAGTATACATCAGAAGCCAAGGTCAAAATATGATCTTAAATTATTTAGGACCAGAACCTAATCTGTTTAGATAGTGTGTATTACTAATTTAATAATAAAATGCACAATTATGCATAAGAATATAAATCTGAAAATATAGAAACTAGTAAATGATAAATGGAGTTTCTAAAGTACAAAGAATTCAGTTTAGGGTTGATAGAAATTATGAAGGCACATATGGAGAAGAAAAATACTTTTCATACATACTTGGTAGTTTAATATATAAGGAATTTATTTAAAACTGAAACACACATATATACATATATATATATATATATATATATATATATATATAGTATGTGAGTATAAATATGAACACCAAAGTAGGAATCCTACACATGTAAATGAAAGTGTATGCAAGCCCCAAATCAACACACATAGAGTATCCACAACACATAAAATGGTAAAGAAACCTTCATAAATGTGAATGTGTGGTTTGTATGAAGTAGAAGTGTGAACTATGTCTTATGATTGTTGTTTTTCTTTTGCTATGTGTGATGGTATGAAGTAGAACCTGTTCAAGAGCAAGCTATCAGTTTCCAAGATCAGGACTACCCATTTCAGGAGCAGCAAGAAGGAGGCAAGTGTCCTTGACCACTTTGATCCTATGCTAGGATGTGTAGATAGAATTATTTGCATTGTCAAATGAAATATGAAACCCATGCTAGGAAGTTTCCCTAGAGTTGCATTACCTTGTTTCCTTGTAGCTTGGGTTGGGATTTACTTTATCATGTTATTTATGTCCATGCATATGCTTAGCCATGCTTAGAATGGGATGTTTGGGACATGAAATCATCAGTTTATTTTACCATACTCTTGAATGAGATATTGTGAGTTATGTAGAGGTAGGGATCAAGGCAAGTTGGATGTTTTGGTTGTGTGCTGGGTGCACGAGACTTGGGTTTGTGTTTAGTACTTGCCTGGATCCTAAGGACCGGTTCATGGAGCATGTAACCCGGCTTTACAGTGCCAACCACATGCTGAGATGGGGCAGCTTGGCCAATTAATTAGGTGTATCCCCGGCGTAGTATGGGTGTGTTGGATGGTGCGGGGAGTAGGTGTCAGCTGGACTACCATATGAACCGCAAGGCTCAAGAGGGGGCCACTGCAGCGGGGTTGGAGCCTCTTGTATGCTGTTAGGGGTGAAACCTCAGTGGGCCCACGCTCGTCGGGAATCCCTTTGTAAAGGCTTTGTAGTGATCTCTTGGCCACACACCTGGGAAGTGTGAATGTGGTTCGTAGCCACTGGCATAATGGAGGTTCTTTTAGTCCACCCGGCAACGGGGGATGAAATCACTACTTGTGGGTACAGTGGTACAAACTCTGCAGAGTCAAAACTGTCTTGACAGCCGTGCTCACGGTTAAGAGCGGCCTGGACTTATTCATGATTAGAGGAGTGAAGGTTTTGGGAGTTGTGGATGTTAAGCGGGGAGCTTAACATTGGAAATGATGATATGGTTATTTGGTTATGATGATGGGATGATTGGGATCATTTCACCTGTGTAGTAATGTAGGTGCTTAATAAGCTAAGGTGATAGGTATTAATTGCGTAGTGCTTTAACCATAAGTTCAACCTCTCCTTGTTCTAGCCATGCATGATATAATTTTTCCCACACTTGCTGAGTACCATTGGTACTCAACCTTGCATATTTGTTGGTTTATATTGCTGCTCAGGTCAAGACAATGAGGTGGTGTATAATGACCAAGACTTTGGACCCGAAGAAGGTTTTTAGGTTCATGAAGACCCCCGGGCAACACCTGTGATGGAGCCCTAAAGAATAATATTCCGCTGCTAGTTTATTTACTTGTGATGAAGCATTAGTGTCCATTGAGACATTTGAAATGTAAGACTTATTTATATTCGACACCTGGCTTGTAATAAATGATGCTTCACTATTTGTCATCACATGTATGAGAAAATGATCCTGGCATACATGTGATATTCACTTGGTTGTTCTTCGGGAAAACCGGGTGTGACAGAGGTGGTATCAGAGCCAAGGTTGCCCGTAGGAACGTGGACCTAGGTAGGAATGGACGTATTTAAGGGCCCTATTTTCTTAAAAACTATTTTCCAAGGTGTGGGTGAAAAAGTGTTATCAAAAGAGTCATTTTCTTCATCTTACCCCAACTTTCATTCAAAAATAGGATTTTTGTTTGAAATTTTATCTAGCCTAATTTTAAATTCTTTTGTTTTAGATGGTTCGCATGATTCGCACCGCTCGTAAATCCACGGGAGGGAGAGTTCCTGTAGTTGCCCTTGCTGAAAGAGAGGAGAGTCGTCCAGTGACGTACCTTTCCTACGGATTGGCAGTGGGAGATTTGTTGCGCCGTCTTCGACGTATGCTTGAAGCCGCCGGCAATACGGGCAAGCTCATCATCCACTATAACTCCACCAGGACCATCCGTGAGAAGAGGGAGGAATGGAGTTCGGAGATGAGAATTATACACGAGAATCAGCTTCTTAAGATCCACCACTCTCCAGCTTGTCGAGCAACACAAGTTGACGCAGAGAGAGATGTCACTTGGGAGGCTATCACCTGCCAGAGCCACATCTATCGTCGCCACTTGGACAAAACTGAGTACATGTATGTCCTCCAACGTGAGAGTGGTACCACGGAGTACAAGTACCCACCGGTGCAGCAAGGGACTTCCCATGAGCACATGGACTTGTGCTTGGAGGATGCTGCTATGCTCAGCACTCGACTGCAGGAGTGTCAACAAGAGCTTCAGGATGTCCGAGATACCCTGAAGGAGACAGAGGCATTGCTGCGAGCTTGCTTAAAGGCGAGAGAAAGAGGAGATGGGAATGAACTGTGTGTCACCATAAGTGATCCATGGACCCCTGACTCCCCGGATCGCCGAGCGATCAGGCGTCGTCGCACTTTTCCACCAGCAGCCTCCCCCCCCCAAAGCAGAGTCAGAAGGTAGCCGAAATGAGGAGGAAGATCCCGAGGAGCCAGCTCAAGAGGATGAGTAGTGTAGAGTCTTTCCACTAGCTAGCAAGAGGTCGAGTAGTCGAGTCGTTACGTAGTTAATGGTGTGATAATGCTTGGTGTGTGACGTGAGTTGTGGAAGCCATGAGCAAGTGTCCACAGCCTCGTCTTCAGATTGTTTTGCTTTGGTGTGTGAACCCACAGGAAATAATAGTGCATTTATTGGGTGGGAGATATAAAACCCTCGTAAGATTTTAACAAAACTTCAACACTTCAGAGTACAAATAAGTGAAAGTAGTAAGATGATACTAAAATGCTTTCAAATTAACATTTGTTGATTCTACCAGATGGCCGGAAGAGGAAAAGGACGTGCTGCCAACCCCGCCAACAACAATGATGAGGCATGCAACTCTCATCTTTCTGGAGGCCAGAACCGGGGTGGTAGCCGTGAAGAAGTTGATCCTCTCCACCAAATGCTGGAGAATCAAAATCAGCTCATCCAGAACTTGACTCAAGTAGTGGCCAACTTGCATCAAGTTCCACCTCCACAAGCTGCACCACGCCAACCAAGGTTGAGTGAGTTTCTAGGAACTCAACCTCCAAAGTTTGCAAGTGCTGCTGAACCCCTGGAGGCAGATGATTGGCTGAAGACCATTGAAAGTAAGATGAGGATCATACAATGCCAAGGGTATGAGAGGGTGCTGTTTGCCTCTCATCAATTGCAAGGACCTGCTGCTGATTGGTGGACCGCCTACGTGGCCGCCCATCATGACCCGGAGAGCATCACTTGGGAAGAGTTCAAACGTAGCTTCCGCAACCATTACATCCCAAGAGGTGAACTCAAAAACAAGAGGAAAGAGTTTTTGGGACTGCAGCAGGGAAACATGACGGTGAGGGAATACCTCACTAAATTCACTCAACTATCCCGTTATGCTCCACGAGATATAGAGACAGATGAGCAGAAACAGGATTGTTTCGTGGAAGGACTTACCGCAGAGATGCAGTGTGCAATGTCCTCCAATGTGTATGAAAGCTTTCAAAAGATGGTGGACAGAGCGTTTGTGGTGGAAAGGAAGCTAAAGGCCCTGGAAAATGAGAATAAGAGGAAGGCTGGGTGGTCACATCAAGCCTCAGGGAGCAACACCCGCCCACGTATGATGCAGCAACCTACGGGGCAGATGAGCCGTGCTGCGGTACCCTATTCAGCACCAAGAGGGTACAACCCAAACTACAGGCCTCCCGCAGCACCAGCACAGCCGCAACGTCAGTTTGTGCAGCAGCCTCGCCCCGCATATCCACCTCGACCAGCAGTGCAAGGACCCCCAAACCAACCCCAAGACAACAAGGGCCAAGCATCTAAGATTGGGGTGCAATGTTTCAGCTGTGGTGAAGTGGGGCACTACGCCCATAAGTGTCCAAAGAAGAAGCCCACGCAGCCACAACAGCAGAACGTAATGAGAGGACGGGTGAACCACGTCACTATGGAGGAAGCACAAGAGGCACCCGACGTGGTAGTTGGTAAGTTTCCTGCCAATTTACACCTTGCAACTCTGCTGTTTGATTCTGGTGCTACCCATTCGTTCATTGCTCAAGGGTTTGTTAAGAAGCATGACCTAGCAACCACACAAATGAACCATATGCTAGCGGTAAACTCTCCAGGTGGAGAAATAAGGACAAGACAAGTGTGTCCCAAAGTGAACCTAGACATTAATGGGGTAGTATTTACCGCTAACCTCATAGTGATCGATTCACAAGGGATAGATATTATTTTGGGTATGGATTGGTTGACCAAACATAAAGGAATCATCCATTGTTCGACCAGAACGGTGGAACTAACTCACCCTAGTGGCGCAAGAGTAAAGTTCATAACGATACACGAGCCTAGGAGAGACATTAAATTAAATCAAGTGGAGGTGAAAGTTGAGGAAATCAGGACTATCAGGGAATATCCAGATGTTTTTCCGGAGGAGTTGCCAGGAATGCCTCCCGACCGTGACGTGGAATTCGCAATCGAGCTAGTACCGGGAACAGCCCCGATATACAAGAGACCTTATCGAATGGACTCCAAGCAGCTAGAAGAGCTCAAGGATCATTTGAGAGAATTGACGGAGAAGGGGTATGTTCGCCCTAGTTCCTCACCATGGGGAGCTCCGGTAATATTTGTGCCTAAGAAAGATGGAACTCAAAGGTTGTGCGTGGATTACCGTGCCTTGAATGAGGTGACCATCAAGAACAAGTACCCATTACCCCGCATTGAAGACTTGTTTGATCAGTTGAGGGGAGCTTGCGTGTTCTCGAAAATTGATCTCAGGTCGGGATACCACCAACTCAAGATAAGGCAATCTGATATTCCCAAGACAGCTTTCGTATCTCGGTACGGACTGTATGAATACACTGTCATGCCTTTCGGGCTAACCAATGCCCCGGCATATTTCATGTACCTCATGAACAAGGTATTCATGGAATATCTGGACAAATTTGTGGTGGTTTTCATAGATGATATTCTCGTCTTCTCCAAAGATGAAGAAGAACATGAGAAACATCTAAGGTTGGTGTTACAGAGGCTGAGAGAACACCAACTATATGCTAAGTTGAGCAAGTGTGAGTTTTGGCTGAAGAGAGTTCCCTTTTTAGGACATATAATCTCGGAGGGAGGAATCTCCGTAGATCCCGCCAAAATCGAAGATATCCAGAAGTGGAAAACCCCTGAAAATGTCGGGGAAGTTCGAAGCTTTTTGGGATTGGCTGGATACTATCGACGGTTTATTGAGGGATTCTCCAAGATCTCGAGACCTCTCACCAAACTGTTGGAAAAGGGAATCACATTCACCTGGACGCCACAGTGCGATACGAGCTTTCAGGAGTTGAAGAAGAGATTGACAACAGCCCCAGTGTTGGTTATGCCAGATATGCAGAAGAATTTCACAGTGTACTGCGATGCCTCTGGAAACGGGTTGGGATGTGTTCTCATGCAAGAAGGACATGTCGTGGCATATGCATCCCGGCAGCTTCGGAAGCACGAGAAGAACTATCCTACACATGACCTAGAACTAGCTGCAGTGGTACACGCGTTGAAAATTTGGCGGCACTATTTGATGGGGAAGAGGACAGAGATATATACGGATCATAAGAGTTTGAAGTACATATTCACACAGCCTGATCTCAACCTCAGACAAAGGAGATGGTTAGAGCTAATCAATGACTTTGATGTGGGCATCAACTATCATCCCGGGAAAGCAAACGTCGTGGCCGATGCTTTGAGTCGGAAAGTGCAGGTCAATAAGTTGAGCTTGAAGGACATGCCTGCAGAATTGAAGGACGAGGTTATAAGGCTCAATCTATGTCTAGTAAATAGTGGTGAAGCCATCGCCATGGAAGTGGACTCCACACTCGAGCAAGACATACGCGAGGGCCAAAAGAATGATGAGAAGATACAAGAGATCAGACAGCTCATCAAGGAAAATAAAGCTCCTGGTTTTAGAGAGGATGAACAAGGAACGGTGTGGCACGGGAAGAGGATCTGTGTGCCAGAAGTAAAAGAGATCCGTAAATTAATTTTGAAGGAGGCTCACGATTCTGACTATTCCATTCATCCTGGGAGTACGAAGATGTACCAGGACCTCAAAGGCAGGTATTGGTGGTATGGCATGAAGCGAGATGTCGCGGAACATGTTGCCCTATGTGACACATGTCAGTTGGTGAAAGCAGAACATCAACGACCCGCGGGATTGCTGCAACCACTCAAAGTGCCTGAATGGAAGTGGGAAGAAATCAGCATGGATTTTGTTGTGGGATTGCCTAGGACCCAATCCGGGTATGATTCAATATGGGTCATTATTGATAGGCTAACCAAAGTAGCTCATTTCATTCCGGTGAAAGAAAGCTACAGCGGGTCCAAATTGGCAGAATTGTACATGTCAAGGATTGTGTGTTACCATGGAGTGCCAAAGAAGATAGTGTCGGACCGAGGGACACAGTTCACCTCAAGGTTTTGGCAAAAGTTGCATGAAACCATGGGAACCCATCTGAATTTCAGTTCTGCCTATCATCCCCAAACGGACGGGCAGACGGAGAGAACCAATCAGATCCTTGAAGATATGTTAAGGGCATGTGCACTCAAAAACAATAGGAGTTGGGACAAGAACCTACCGTATGCGGAGTTTTCCTATAACAACAGTTATCAAGCTAGTATGAAGATGTCACCGTTTGAAGCTTTGTATGGAAGGAAGTGCAGAACTCCCCTATTTTGGAACCAAACAGGAGAAAGTAAGGTGTTTGGTCCAGAAGTGCTACAAGAAGCCGAGGCAAAGGTGAGAGAGATTCGCAACAACTTGAGGATAGCACAGACACGCCAGAAGAGTTATGCTGATGTACGAAGAAGAGAGCTCGTTTTCAACGTGGGAGACTATGTTTATCTCAAGGTGTCCCCTATCAGAGGACTTCGTCGGTTCAAGGTGAAAGGGAAGTTGTCACCTCGATACATCGGACCCTTTCAAGTTTTGGAAAGAAAAGGCGAAGTGGCGTATCAACTAGAATTGCCGGTTCATCTGTCGGACGTGCACGATGTGTTCCATGTGTCGCAACTCAAGAAATGTCTGAGGACGCCTGAGGAGGTGTTACCCATGAATGAAGTGGATGTAGCTGAGGATTTGTCTTATGCCGAGCAACCATACAAGATTTTGGAGACGATGGAACGCCTCACCAGAAATAAGAGAATCAGGATGTGCAAGGTGCAGTGAAAGCATCGCTTAGAAGAGGAAGCCACCTGGGAACGGGAAGATGAGCTTAAGGCACAATTTCCGGAATTGTTTTCTTAGAAACACCAATCTCGAGGACGAGATTTCTTTTAAGGGGGGTAGAGCTGTAACACCCCAAATTTTTAGTCAAAACTCAAATTTTGATTTAGAACCATAAACCATGTTCAGAGGGGAATTTAGAAATTTTTGGACGTGTTGCATGTTTTGCAAAAATTCAAATTCAAACTGGAATTCAAATTAGACTCAAAACAGAAAAGAAATGGAAAAAGAAAAAGGAAAACCAGAAAAAAAAACTGGCCAGTGGGCCGAAACCCCAGCCGGCCCAGCAAACCCCCGCGCAGCCCGCCCCCGCGCGCGCCGCGCTGCCCCTCGCTGACGGGTGGGACCCGCCTGTCATCCCTAACCCCGCGACCCCGGACTTCTCCCCCGCGCGCGCGATCGCAACTGATCGGGAAACCGCGTCTCGCAGCCGAATTCTGGACCCTGAGGACTCTAACTCGATCACAACAGAACCACCGCCCTCCCCCGGCTATAAAAACAACCGATCCGATCAGTTTTTCTCACGCGATCGCCGATTTTCACTCCGGTGAGCACCGAGACTTCGCCGGTGAATTCTGGCCGATCTAAGCTCGGAAACTCTGATCTAACTCGTTGGTCTTGATCCACCGCCTCCGGGGAACTTCGCAGGTGCAGAAAACCCGAAGACTTACGGTGCAAATCCAGCTCCGACGAGCTTCGCCGTGGTTTTGCCTCGGACCTCGCCGCAGAGCACTCTCCAGAACCCCCGAGCTCGAGAAAACCCCCGAGGTGAGATCCCCGACCTCCCCTCTACCGGTCTAGGCCATAAGATCACAGTTCTAGGCAGAATTCTCGAGGATCCGAAAGTTTCCGGCGAGATCGCCGCTTCCCGCCGCCGTGCGCCGCCGGCAGCGCCGCCCGCGCTCGATCAGAGCGACGTGGCCGCTTGTGCGCCGTTTATTTTAAATCGCACGGTAGACTTTAAAACCCCGCGTACCGGTTCGATGTTATAATCTCAGCCGTCGGTTTAAAATCAGACGGTCCACGTCAGCCCCGCGTTATAAAGACTGGAATTCTTACGTGCTACCCCCTGGGGTTCTCTGGAATTGAGAGCTAGCCCCGGAAACTTCAGATCTAGCCCCTGGAACTCCAGAAAATCATGTAAATTCATTTAAAAATCAGTTTTAGCCCCTAGACTTAATAGAAATTAAGAAAAACACCTCTGAAAAGTGTAGCTAGACCCCTGGAAATTATGAAAATAATATTATAGACCCTGTAATGGGGTGAATTCATTATTTTAGCCCTGTTTAGTATTTAATTTAGAAAATTGAATATGTAACTAGTGTTTAAATATTAAAAAGGGGGACAAACCTAATTGTCAAAATTATTAAAAACTTTCTCAGTACTTAGAAAACTTTGGAGTGAGATAAAAATATATTTTTGGGGCTGAAATAAATCTGTTTCATCTATTATTCACATTTAATAGTATAGGGACACATTTTTAAGTAAAGAATAGTTAAAGAAAAATAGGGAAAATAATTATGAAATAGTATACATCAGAAGCCAAGGTCAAAATATGATCTTAAATTATTTAGGACCAGAACCTAATCTGTTTAGGTAGTGTGTATTACTAATTTAATAATAAAATGCACAATTATGCATAAGAATATAAATCTGAAAATATAGAAACTAGTAAATGATAAATGGAGTTTCTAAAGTACAAAGAATTCAGTTTAGGGTTGATAGAAATTATGAAGGCACATATGGAGAAGAAAAATACTTTTCATACATACTTGGTAGTTTAATATATAAGGAATTTATTTAAAACTGAAACACACATATATACATATATATATATATATATATATATATATATATAGTATGTGAGTATAAATATGAACACCAAAGTAGGAATCCTACACATGTAAATGAAAGTGTATGCAAGCCCCAAATCAACACACATAGAGTATCCACAACACATAAAATGGTAAATAAACCTTCATAAATGTGAATGTGTGGTTTGTATGAAGTAGAAGTGTGAACTATGTCTTATGATTGTTGTTTTTCTTTTGCTATGTGTGATGGTATGAAGTAGAACCTGTTCAAGAGCAAGCTATCAGTTTCCAAGATCAGGACTACCCATTTCAGGAGCAGCAAGAAGGAGGCAAGTGTCCTTGACCACTTTGATCCTATGCTAGGATGTGTAGATAGAATTATTTGCATTGTCAAATGAAATATGAAACCCATGCTAGGAAGTTTCCCTAGAGTTGCATTACCTTGTTTCCTTGTAGCTTGGGTTGGGATTTACTTTATCATGTTATTTATGTCCATGCATATGCTTAGCCATGCTTAGAATGGGATGTTTGGGACATGAAATCATCAGTTTATTTTACCATACTCTTGAATGAGAATATTGTGAGTTATGTAAAGGTAGGGATCAAGGCAAGTTGGATGTTTTGGTTGTGTGCTGGGTGCACGAGACTTGGGTTTGTGTTTAGTACTTGCCTGGATCCTAAGGACCGGTTCATGGAGCATGTAATCCGGCTTTACAGTGCCAACCACATGCTGAGATGGGGCAGCTTGGCCAATTAATTAGGTGTATCCCCGGCGTAGTATGAGTGTGTTGGATGGTGCGGGGAGTAGGTGTCAGCTGGACTACCATATGAACCGCAAGGCTCAAGAGGGGGCCACTGCAGCGGGGTTGGAGCCTCTTGTATGCTGTTAGGGGTGAAACCTCAGTGGGCCCACGCTCGTCGGGAATCCCTTTGTAAAGGCTTTGTAGTGATCTCTTGGCCACACACCTGGGAAGTGTGAATGTGGTTCGTAGCCACTGGCATAATGGAGGTTCTTTTAGTCCACCCGGCAACGGGGGATGAAATCACTACTTGTGGGTACAGTGGTACAAACTCTGCAGAGTCAAAACTGTCTTGACAGCCGTGCTCACGGTTAAGAGCGGCCTGGACTTATTCATGATTAGAGGAGTGAAGGTTTTGGGAGTTGTGGATGTTAAGCGGGGAGCTTAACATTGGAAATGATGATATGGTTATTTGGTTATGATGATGGGATGATTGGGATCATTTCACCTGTGTAGTAATGTAGGTGCTTAATAAGCTAAGGTGATAGGTATTAATTGCGTAGTGCTTTAACCATAAGTTCAACCTCTCCTTGTTCTAGCCATGCATGATATAATTTTTCCCACACTTGCTGAGTACCATTGGTACTCAACCTTGCATATTTGTTGGTTTATATTGCTGCTCAGGTCAAGACAATGAGGTGGTGTATAATGACCAAGACTTTGGACCCGAAGAAGGTTTTTAGGTTCATGAAGACCCCCGGGCAACACCTGTGATGGAGCCCTAAAGAATAATATTCCGCTGCCAGTTTATTTACTTGTGATGAAGCATTAGTGTCCATTGAGACATTTGAAATGTAAGACTTATTTATATTCGACACCTGGCTTGTAATAAATGATGCTTCACTATTTGTCATCACATGTATGAGAAAATGATCCTGGCATACATGTGATATTCACTTGGTTGTTCTTCGGGAAAACCGGGTGTGACAGTGTCGACGGTGCTCCTCGGTGAATTGGAATTGGCTCTTTTTAGCTATTTTTTCCTGTTCTACTTTATTTAAAATGTTTCTCTATATGAGATATGTGTGCATGCATGGATACAAAATTGAGGGTGTTACACTACGTCTCAGGCCCCCAGGCGAGGGGTTCCTAGACTTCCCGCGGTCCTGCACCGGGCTTGACGACTGGCGGCGGCGGCAGCTCTGGAGCTACTGCTGCTGGAGCAGCCCCAACGGCCATGGAAAGGGTGGGTGGTGCTGCTGGAGCTTCAAGGACGGCCCCTGAGGCACCATCGTCACAAAAGAGGCCTTTGAGTGCCTCCCCAGCTCGGAAGCCATCGTCGGGAAAGGCTACTGGAGCGGCGGCGACAGCGACTAGGGTTCCAGCAGTGTTGTCTGCTCCTCAACCGTCGAGGGCAGCCCCAACACGGGGCGAATCTATGGCGTCGATGTTCTTAGCAGGGAAGGCTCCTGCTGTGCCGTCTTCGGCGATAAAGACCCCTGAGGTTCCATCGGCTCCGAAGCCGACAGAGGCGACCTCAACGCCGGCGGGGGCGAGTGGCTCGAGCCCTCCGCGTAAGAAGCTCCGTGTAAAGTGGAACCTCCATACCTCCAGGTACGGCTCAACCTTTCTGTCCAGGTCGTGTACTGAGCCTCTGGATGGTGTAATTGACTCTTGATGTGTTCTCCTTGCAGTGCTCCTCAGCAGAGCACCCCTCCTCCTCCTCCTCCTCCTCCTCCTCCTCCTCCTCCTCCTCCTCCTCCTCCTCCTCCTCCTCCTCCTCCTCCTCCTCCTCCTCCTCCTCCTCCTCCTCCTCCTCCTCCTCCTCCTCCTCCTCAGTCCGGGAGCCAGAGCTCCTTCGCCGAAGCCCCAACACCGGCGGCAGTGCCTGAGCTTGCGCCTTAGGCGGCGCTGGATGTCGGCACCCAGGTCCCCGTGGTCAACCAACCGGCGGGCGCGGACGCCTCTGGAAGCGACGCGGCTGCTACTAAACAAGCTGCTAGCTCTCCTCCCCTCCCTCTGTAGGATGCCGTGGTAGCAGCCCCAATAGAAGGTGGAGAACCAGAGGGTGTCGAGGCAGTCCCTCGCCTGGCAATCCCGAGTGTTGGCCCACTCCCCAGGATCGTGAGAGCAGTATGCTCCTGTCTAGACCAGATGCAAGATGTGCTCGAGCAGGAGTGGGCCAAACTGCGGTCTGAGCGGGAGCACCTCCGGGACTGGGACGACCTACTGAAGGCGCGGGTCCGATCGGCCAAGGCAAAGGCGTGGGCTCGGGTGGAGCAGCTTGAGGCACGGGAGGAGGTGTTGGAGGAGAAGGAGGTTGTCGTCGCTGACCTCCACAAGAATGTGATGCACCTCCTGGCTGAGGCCAAGGACTTCCACGCCACTGCCGGTGCATGTGTCGCAGGTCTCACGGAGCTCCGGGAGATGCTCCTTCGTCAGGATAAGGAGGAGGAGGCAAGGGAGAGGGAGCTCTCTGATTGTGTAGCCGCTCATGAGGAGGAGAAGGGGCACTTGAAGGATCAACTTCAAAGCTTCTACGAGCGGGCTGCCTGGCTGGCCACCAAGGAGCAGGCCATGGCTGCTCGGGAGCAGGAACTGGCAAGGAGGAGTTCGGCGGGGGAGCTGGCTTCTTCCACCAAGGTGGTCGAAGACCTCCGAGGTTCTCGTGTCGCTGAGGCAGAGAAGGTCTTGGACTTCCTCAGCCGCGTGGTAGCGGTGTTGGAACCCTTCGGTTTCGGCCCCTTGCGCTCTTTTGGTCCGGCCTAGGAGGTGAGCCAGGTGCCACCTGCCCTGGACCTGGTCAAGGAGAAGCTCGTGACGCTGGAGGACGTCATGGGGGAGCAAATAGAGACCGGAGGCAAGGCTCTGTCCCAGCAGGTGGCAGAGCATGTGCTCTCCCGCCTTCGGAGCTGCGATCCGAGTATCTCCCTGAAACCTGTGGTGCAGGACCACAGCGCAGAGCTGTCGAGGGCGGCCCAGTCAGTTGTGGAGGAGTTCGTCCGACTTGTAGCCTCAAGGTTCCAGCGCGGATAGCTGTTAGGTCTCCCGCTCAATTTTGTATCCTCCTTTTTGTGCGAGATAGCTCCTAATAATGACTCTTTTGCGTCAAGTCTTGTGTTGTCTTGAGTTGTTGATGTATACCTCAGACCCTTGGCAGTGCAAAAATCCGGAATGACTTAGCCGAGGTGGATAGCTCTTTGCTGATGTCCCGAGCTTGTTCCTCCAAGTCCTTAGCAGCGCAAGGACCCAGAGCACTCCGACAGTGCGTGGCTAACACACCTCTCGGGTCCTTGGCGGCACAAGTACCCGAGGGGACCTCAGCCAGTGTCTTCAGCTTTTCGTAGCTGGAGCTCCAAGTCC
This sequence comes from Neostapfia colusana, assembly GCA_030760725.1. Classification (NCBI taxonomy): domain Eukaryota; kingdom Viridiplantae; phylum Streptophyta; class Magnoliopsida; order Poales; family Poaceae; genus Neostapfia; species Neostapfia colusana. The sequence continues at coordinate 19,046,711 of JASWHV010000003.1, forward strand.
TCTACTTGCTGCCCGCAGTGGTCCGACATGCTGCCAGCATGATTCCCCGTGATGGACCCTAATAGATGTGGCCCTTGAGTTGGGGCGCACCTACCAAGTAGATTGGAGGAGGCAGGACGTCAGCATCGGTCCTCCTAGGAGTTCTGGAACGCTAAAGACCTGTTCGGACCTGCAGATATGGTAGAAGAAAGGGAGTAGTCGTGCTTTCTGGCTATCCTTTCCTGTTGTTAGTTTTGTTGTGTCTTATGGTCCTCACTTGAGCTGCGAGGCTTGGGTAATTCGATGTGGGTTGTCCGGGCTATGGTTAAGGCCTTGCCCAGGGGTATGAGTCATCCGGTTCCCTGGTACTGAGTTGTAGTGCTGGAGAGGCAGAGTATGTAGGCTTGGGGTATGGAAATAGGCAACACACCCTGGACCTCCCACTGCATAAGCCTTTCGAGGGAGGGACCTTTCGGCCCATAGGGCCCCCAAGCAGTGAGACAACCAAAGAGTCCCAACTTATGGTTAAAACTTTACTCAGGGGTACGGGTCATCCGGTTCCCAGATACTAAGCTGTAGCGCTGAAGAGGCAGGGTGCGCACGCTTGGGGTACGGAACTAGGCAAAGTAGGCTACACACCCTGGACCTCCCACTGGCGTAAGCCTTTCGGTGGAGGGACCATTAGGCACCGTAGGGCCCCCGAGCAACAAAACAACCACAGGACCCTTGTATACACCACAGGTACCTCAAGCAGACCCGCCTGCAGAAGGATAGCACATCTCCTACTAATGATAGCACAGGAAAAAACAGTTGGCCATACGACCGGAGCAGTATCGAAAAGAAAGCACGAAAAAGAGAGGGGGCAATGTTCGGGCTCCGCTTACTTTTTTGTCCATAGGCGTACCTTCTGGCCCTCAAGTACTCAGTTGTAGCGCAGCGGAGGCAGCCCGGCAGGTTTAGGGTACGGAACCAGGCCAAGCAAGATACACATCTTGGACCTCCCGCGGACGTTAACCTTTCAACGAGAGGACCTTCCAGTGTTACGAGAACTAGGACAAGTATGTAGGACAGGCTCCGGACATGCCATTTACAGTTGATATGCATGAGTAAGCACAAACTGTAAAGAGTACGTAGGGTAAGACAATTTTTTTCTCATTTTAGGCTTCCTTCATAGGAGGAGACATGCATACAAGAAGGCAGAGACCCACTACGGACGACAAGAGTAGCAGGACCCCTCTGGAGCTTAGCTATTCAAAGCGTTGTTCCTAGACTCTGTGTCATCCTTTCAGAGAAAAAAAAGATCCTACCGCTGCACTAAGTGCAAAACTTACGGAGGCGTTCAATGTTCTTGGATTGGGTAGAGGTACTCTATTTTCCATGGCTAGGCGGACGCACCTGGGGCGGCATACTTGTGTTGCTCAGAAGGGACCCTTCCAGCTGGGGGGGGGGTTATCATCCCTTTTCGAGAAAGTATTCACCGAAGCACCAGATGGCCCTACGTTGGGATGTCTACACCGCGCGTAGCACTGCTAATATCGCCAGAGCGTTTGGTTGTGCAGCGCATTTCAAGCAACCGCTAGCCACGTTTCCTCATTGATGAGGTCAATATCTACATGTTGGAGCTAGTCTTGTGTGCCTTCGCTGTATGTTCGGACGTGGGATGAGCCCATGGTGGTTTCGGGGGGAGGGCGGCCTCGGCCCTCTACACCAGTGTAAGAGGGTGTTTCCCTTGTCACGCGACACAGAGAGACGTCTCGTTAGACGTGGAGCGTCTAGCGTAGCTCGTTGTTGGTGTTGGAGTTAGAGTCAGAGTGGCATTAGATGGCTTTCAACGCCCGCTTGGCATCTTGATACTCCATCTCTTGCTCAGCACTGGCCTCAGGTTTGGCCTTTTGTTTGCCCTCCCGCTGGTGGGAGGGTGCGCCATCTTGATGCGGCCGCTGTTCTTGCAGCTCATGGCAGCACTCCGCAAGCTTCTTGATCTCATGACAGTCATTAGCGTCGTGCGGTTGGAGTTGTGCACCGGGCACCACTGGCCGTCGTCGCTGGTAGATGATGGTCGTGGGCGCTTGTCGATTCGTGGGGATCGGCCCCCACCGTCCGGTGCAAGGGTGTCACACCCAGTTTTTCCGAGGAAACAACCAAGTGAATATCACATGTATGCCAGGATCATTTTCTCATACATGTGATGACAAATAGTGAAGCATCATTTATTACAAGCCAGGTGTCGAATATAAATAAGTCTTACATCGCAAATGTCTCAATGGACACTAATGCTTCATCACAAGTAAATAAACTAGCAGCGAAATATTATTCTTTAGGGCTCCATCACAGGCGTTGCCCGGGGGTCTTCATGAACCTAAAAACCTTCCTCGGGTCCAAAATCTTGGTCATTATACACCACCTCATTATCTTGACCTGAGCAGCAATATAAACCAACAAATATGCAAGGTTGAGTACCAATGGTACTCAACAAGTGTGGGAAAATTATATCATGCATGGCTAGAACAAGGAGAGATTGAACTCATGGTTAAAGCACTACGCAATTAATACCTATCACCTTAGCTTATTAAGCACCTTCATTACTACATAGGTGAAATGGTCCCAATCTCCCATCCCATCATCATATTCCAATAACCATAACCATCATTTCCAATGTTAAGCCCCCCGCTTAACTTCCAAAACCATCAATCCTCTAATCATGAATAAGTCCAGGCCGCTCTTAACCGTGAGCACGGCTGTCAAGACAGTTTTGACTCTGCAGAGTTTGTACCACTGTACCCACATGTAGTGATTTCATCCCCCGTTGCCGGGTGGACTAAAAGAACCTCCATTATGCCAGTGGCTACGATCCACATTCACACTTCCCAGGTGTGTAGCCAGGAGATCACTACGAAGCCTTTACAAAGGGATTCCCGACGAGCGTGGGCCCACTGAGGTTTCACCCCTAACAGCATACAAGAGGCTCCAACCCCGCTGCAGGGGCCCCCTCTTGAGCCTTGCGGTTCATATGGTAGTCCAACTGACACCTATTCCCCACACCATCCAACACACCCATACTACGCCGGGGATACACCTAATTAATTGGCCAAGTTGCCCCATCTCAGCATGTGGTTGGCACTGTAAAGCCAGGTTACATGCTCCATGAACCGGTCCTTAGGATCCAGGCAAGTACTAAACACAAACTCAAGTCTCGTGCACCCAGCACACAACCAAAACATCCAACTTGCCTTGATCCCTACCTCTACATAGCTCACAATGTCTCATTCAAGAGTATGGTAATATAAACTGATGATCTCATATCCCAAATATCCCATTCTAAGCATGGCTAAGCATATGCATGTAAATAAATGACATGACAAAATAAATCCCAACCCAAGCTACAAGGAAACAAGGCAATGCAATTCTAGGGAAACTTTCCTAGCATGGGTTTCATATTTCATTTGACAATGCAAATAGTTCTATCTACACATCCTAGCATAGGATCAAAGTGGTCAAGGACACTTGCCTCCTTCTTGCTGCTCTTGAAATGGGTAGTCCTGATCTTGGAAATGAATAACTTGTTCTTGAACAGGTTCTACTTCATACCATCACACATAGCAAAAGAAAAACAACAATCATAAGACATAGTTCACACCTCTACTTCATACAAACCACACATTCATATTTATAAAAGTTCTTTACCATTATATGTGTTGTGGTTACTTTGTGTTGATCTGTGGCTTGCACACACTTTTATTTATATGTATATGATTCCTACCTTGGTGTTCATATTTATACTTACATACTATATATATATATATATATATATATATATATATATATATATATATATATATATATATATATATATGTGTGTGTGTGTGTGTGTGTGTGTGTGTGTTTTAGTTTTAAATAAATTCCTTACATTAAACTACCAAGTATGTATGAAAAGTATTTTTCTTCTCCATATATGCCTTCATAATTTCTACCACACTTAAACTGAACTCTTTAGATTTTAAAAACTCCATTTATCATTTACTAGTTGCTATATTTTCAGATTTATATTCCTATGCATAATTGTATATTTTATTATTAAATTAGTAATACACACCATCTAAACAGAATAGGTTCTGGTCCTAAATAATTTAATAACATATTTTGACCTTGGCCTCTGATGTAAAATATTTCATAATTATTTTCCCTACTTTTCTATAGCTATTCTTTACTTAAAAATGTGTCCCTATACTAATAAATGTGAGTAATAAATTAAACAGATTCAATTCTGTCCAAAATATGTTTTTATCTCACTCCAAAATTTTCTAAATACTGAGGAAATCTTTAACTTAATTTTGACAATATGTTTGTCCCACTTTTTAATTTTTAAACACTAGTTACATATCCAATTTTCTAAATTAACTACTAAACAGAGTTTAAAAGTAAACTCACCCCATTACAGGGTCTATAATATTATTTTCAGAATTTCCAGGGGTCTAGCTACACTTATCAGAGGTGTTTTTCCTAATTTCTATTAAGTCCAGGGGTTAAAACTGATTTTTAAATGAATTTACATGATTTTCTGGAGTTCCAGGGGCTAGATCTGAAATTTCCGGGGCTAGCTCTCAATTCCAAGGAACCCCAGGGGGTAGCACGTAAGAATTCCAGTCTTTATAACGCGGGGCTAACGTGGACCGTCCGATTTTAAACCGGCGGCTGAGATTATAACATCGAACTGGTACGCGGGGTTTTAAAGTCTACCGTGCGATTTAAAATAAACGGCGCACAAGCGGCCACGTCGCTTTGATCGAGCGCGGGCGGCGCTGCCGGCGGCGCACGGCGGCGTGAAGCGGCGATCTCGCCGGAAAGTTTCGGATCCGCAAGAATTCTGCCTAGAACTGTGATCTTATGGCATAGATCGGTAGAGGAGAGGTCAGGGATCTCACCTCGGGGGTTTTCTCGAGCTCGGGGGTCCTGGAAAGTGATCGGCGGCGAGGTCCGAGGCAAAACCACGGCGAAGCTCGTCGGCGCTGGGTTTACACCGTAACTCTTCGGGTTTTCTGCACCTGCAAAGTTCCCCGGAGGCGGTGGATCAAGATCAGCGAGTTAGATCAGAGTTTCCGAGCTTAGATCGGCCAGAATTCACCGGCGAAGTCTCGGTGCTCACCGGAGTAAAAATCGGCGATCGCGTGGGAAAAACTGATCGGGGCTGGGGTTTTTATAGCTGGGGGAGGGCGGTGGGTCTGTTGTGATCGAGTTGGAGCCCTCTGGGACCAGAATTCGGGCGGCGGGACGCGGTTTCCGGTCGGTTGCGATTGCGCGCGCTCGGGGGAAAAGTCCGGGGTCACGGGGGCTCAGGGTTAGGGATGACATGTGGGTCCCACCCGTCGGTGAGAGGCAGCGCGGCGCGCGCGGGGGCGGGCTGGCGCGGGGAAGCTGGGCCGCTGGCGGGTTTCGGCCCACTGGCCGGTTTTTTTCCCGTTTCTCTTTTTCTTTTTCCATTTCTTTTCTGTTTTGAGTATAATTTGAATTCCAGTTTGAATTTGAATTTTTGCAAAACATGCAACACGTCCAAAAAATTTTAAATTCCCCTCTGAACATGGTTTTGGGTTTTGAATCAAAATTTGGGGTGTTACAAAGGGTGGCGGTGGGTGCCCCGACCAAGGGCTTGTTCTTGCCTCTGGACTTGTTCTTCTTTCTGTTGCGCGGTGTAGCAGCTTCTCCGGCACTCCATGCCGCGGAGGCAGATCGAGAGTGCCAGTCCCGGCCTTCCGCCGCGCTGGCGCACTTGTCATCCAGGCTGAAGAACTCAGAGATGTCCTGTACGTTGTGCGTGGCGAGCTTCTCGAGCATCTTCTTGTCGCGGACGCCCTGCCGGAAGGCAACGACGACGAAGGATGGTGTTCCTAACCTGGTAGAACCGCTGGATGAAGGACCGTAGCGACTATCCATCGCGCTGAAGCACGGCATGGAGGTCGAGCTCAGAGCTAGGGCGCATGTAGGAACTCCTGAAGTTGACTGTGAATCTCGAACACAACTCTTCCCAGGACATGATGGAGCCTGGGGGAAGATTCATGAGCCATGACCGGGCACTGCCGGTCAGGGCCACGGAGAAGTAGTTGGCCATGACGGCCTCATCCCCTCCTGCAGCTAGGATGGAGGTGGAGTAGATATGCAGGAACTCGGCGGGGTTGACCGTCCCATCGTACTTTTCCAGCAAGTGATGCCTGAACTTGATTGGCCAGACCACCATGCGAAGGTGTGGGGCGAGCGCCATGCAGCCTCCGACCGTTACTGCAGAGGCAGGGGCTTGCGGGGCGCGTCCCGCTAGTACGGCGCTCGGGGAGCCATACTCTTCCTCGAGATTGTGGCGCCTCCCTCGGCGTCGCTCGGTGGTGGTACCACCATCCTCGTTTGCGTGACGACAGTTTAGCTCAACCCATAGGTCGGCTGTGGCCGTCACGCGCGTAGCTGCAGTCCCACGGGCCACCGTCAGCATACGCGACTGGGCCAGCGAGGGTTCAGCTCGTTGTCCCCTGTAGGGAGGAGAGTTCATGGATGCAGCAACGAGGTGGTCGACGTCGTGTCACCACTGCTCGGCCGCCTCGGGGGTGGCGCCCTCGCCCGGAGGGTTGTGGAGAAGGGCACGCGTGGCTACTATCACGCTCTCCGGGCTTGGACGTGGTGGCACTATCGCCACTGTTGGGGTAGTGGGCCGCCGTGACGTAGCAGTCGCTAGCGCGGAGGGCGCTGAGGGAGCGGCAACCGTTCGGTCCCCGGCCTGGCCAGACCTGGGCATCGTGGGCGCCGTAGGCATGCCGACCGACTGGTCACCAGCCCGTCCAGACCTACTCGCCCTGGAGCGGGAGTTGGCCTCGTCATCTCCTGCTTGGAGACAGTGGCGAGTAGGGCGAGAAGTCTCACCTAGAGTGGTGATGTTCACCATGGTTGCCTAGAGAGCGCGAAAAGCCCCGTTCCTGGCGCGCCAAATGTCGGAGTGTTTGCTGCAACACTCCTCCCGACCTGCTACTGAAGCAGCCCACGGAGGTTCTTTTTTGGAGGGGCTTGGCATCTCTAGCGTGATCCAGCTCGAGAGAGCAGGTGAACAACGATATTTATGTGGTTCGGGCCGCCAGAGCATAATACCCTACGTCCACGGGGGTGTTTGCTGTATTGCTCGTGCGTACGAGTGTGGGAGTCGCTGGGTTCCGAACCCTTTGTTGGGTGGACACCCCGGTCTTTTTATAGTCTAAGGCCGGGGTGGTTACAATGTGGCCTGGGGCCCGACAGGTGGCACCGAAGCTATACGAACCCAATACATGATCTAGGGTCTTACACTCTCGATAGAGTAATCGGTGGGGGAGTTAAGTCCCGTCGTCTGGCGCGCTGAGCACCCCTATCCGTGTGTCAGGTGATGATGAAGACACCGTCTTGTTGGCGTGTCTTCTCGCTCTGTTTGGGCGGCTCTGTGTTGTTGGGCGGCACTGTACCGCTGTCACGCGTCGCCACCCTGTCTAGTCACCGTAATGGTGGACAGACAGAGGACGAAGGCGCGCGTCGTGCGCCATGCTTCTGGGGAAGGCGCGAGCCTTGAATGAACGGCTTGACAACTCACTTCCTCCTTGACTTCATCGACCCACGGTCCATGAGGGATCGTGGGGCACGTGGTGCCTTCGGAGCTCTCATCGACGCGTTCGGAGCCGTGAGACACGTGGCAGCTCCAAACCATACCTCAGCAGGGAGGCTCGGACCGGAGCCCAGGGCATGTGTCGGCTTCGGAGTCCTCCTCAGCAGGGAGGAGGTTCATAGCCCAACGACACGTGGCAGCTCCGGCCCTTACCTCAGCGATGTCACACCCGGTCCCCTGAAAACGGAACCCAGCTAATGCATATGTGTGCCCAGGATGTTTATCACACATACACATGTAATCCGCAAACTGAATTCAGAATATAACCACGAATAATAGGGTTTAAGTACTTTATTACATCAATCTCTAACTTATTCTTGCAGCGGAAGTCTTATTCTAGCAGCGGAAGTCTCTAAACGATAGCGGATGCAAACTAAACATGGCAGCGGCTCCATCTCCAACTCCACAGGCAAGTTGATGGTAGTTCGCATGCCTAGTACTCCACATGATCTTTGAAGTACTCTTCTCCTATTGCTGATGTTTAAGTAATAACGCAAGGTTGAGTACATGACGTACTCAGCAAGTGCGGGAAAATATGATATGTAGCTTACAACAATGTAGGAATAAAAAGGCTCATTGCATAAAAGCAAATTTTGTTTCATAAACAAGATAATAACAGCAACTATTCTTTAAGTGAATTTAATCCCAACATATATTTAAGTAAAACCTCCTTCATAATTCACAACTTTTCATGTCTCAACCAATCATTTATCTTTCTCAATTTCATCTCATGCTCGTAATAACCATCTAATGTTCATATCCATCTCATCATCCGAAAACCAATCTCATTACCAAGACTCAACAGTCCTGAAACCAATCTCATTACCAAGACTCAACAGTCCCGAAACCAATCCCAATAACCATACCATAACCATAACCAAGTGACCATCCCGATAGCCATCCCATGTAACACCCCAAAACCTGTTAAAGAGGGGAATTTAAAATTTTTTGGACGTATTGCATGTGGTGAAACAATTCAAATTTAAACTGGAATTCAAATTTGAATCAAAACAGAAAAGGAAAAGGAAAAAAAAAAGAAAACAGCCAGTGGGCCGAAACCCACCTCAGCCGGCCCAAAACCCGCGGTTGTTTCCCCCCCCTCTCCCTCTCTCTGACGCGTGGGGCCCGCGTGTCATCCCCCTCCCCGCGAGCGCGCCCAACCGCCACGCTACTTCCGCGCCGATCACCGCTGCCACGCCGATTTTCTTGCTCCGGAGCCGCGATCTCCAGCCCACGTGCTGCTGCACATCTAAACCAACCCCCGCCGCCCTCCCTCGCCCATTTAAACGCCGAAATCCGCCCCTTTTTCCTCTCCGATCGACCGCCTCAGTCCTCGGTGAGAACCGAAGCTCCCGCCGTCGTTTTCCTTCGATTCTCGTCTGAATTCTCTGATATAACGAGCTTGTCGTGTTCCACCGCCGCCGGGGAGTCTTGCAGGTGAAGGAAACCCGGTGTTTTGCGCTCTAGACACAGCTCCAGTGAGCACCGCCGTGTTTTCCCCTCGGACCTCGTCGCCGACCGCTTTCCAGGGCCTCCGAGCTCAAGAAAAACCCCGAGGTGAGATCCCCTACCTCCCCTCTTCCGTTCTATGCTAAGAAATCCAAGTTTTAGGAAGTACAGACGAAAACCCGAAGTTCTCCGGCGAGATCGCCGCCTCTCGCCGCCGCGCGCCGCCGGGCAGCGCCGCCAGCACACGGCCAGCGCAACGTGGCCCCCTGAGGCCCGTCCATTTTAAATCGTGCGGTCCCGAATAGATCTAACCCGTACCGCTTCGTGTTATAATCTCAGCCGTCTGTTTTAAATCCAACGGCCCACGTCAGCCCCACGTTATAAAGGCCAGGAATCTTACGCGCTACCCCCTAGGGATCTCGGAAAACACGAGCTAGCCCCGGAAACTTCTGATCTAGCCCGTGGACCTTCAGAAATTCATGTAAATTCTTTTAAAAATCACTTTTAGCCCCTGGACTTAATAAAAATTAGGAAAACCTCTTTGTTTTGTGTAATTAGGCCCCTGAAAATTTAGGAAATAGTGAAGTAGACCCTGCAGTAGGGTGGATTTGCCCTTTTAGACCCTATAGGGTATTAAATTCAGAAATTGAACATATGAGTAGAATTTAAATTCAAATGGTAATGTAAACACATGTGCAAATACAAATGTAAATTTTCCTAGCATTTGGAAGACATTTAGAATGAGTTGAGAACTGATTTTAGGCTGAAATGAAATCTGACTAAGTGTTGTTTATTTTTATAATTTCTGGAAATTCATTTTTAGACTAGAAAATAATTCTGAAAATGAGTAAAATAAATTTAATTTGATCCCCACCAGAGAGGAAGTTCAAAGATATTTTATTGAACATTTTAGGTGAGAACCTATTCTGTTTAGGTGATATGTCTTACTATTTTAATATTAAAGTTCACTTTTAGGCATAGAAAATAAATCTAAAAATATAGGAAATAGGTAGGCATAATTAGAAAATGTTAAATGAAGTCTCCAATTCCAAAAACTTCAAATTAAGATTTTGTTGAAGATCTGAAAACCTATTTGGAGTAGGAAATTTTCTTTCATGCAAATTTTGTGGCTAAGAAGTGTATTAATTAAATAGAGAGAATTTGTTCAAATTGGAAATTCATATATATTGTGCAATTAGAAATCTGAATACAAAAGTTAGAAGTAATATGTATGTTTAGAAGTGCATGTAGGCCTAAAATCAACACGTCTAGGGTAACCACAACACTTAAAAATGTGAATGACTTTCATATGTATGTATGTGTGGTTTGCATGAGTGGAAGTGTGGACTATGGCTTATGGAATGTTGTTTTCTTTTGCTATGTGTGTATTGGCATGAGTAGAACCAGCCCCAGAGCAGGTTCTCACCTTTCAAGATCAAGACTTTCTATTCCCAGAGCAGCAGGAAGAAGGCAAGTGTCCTTGACCACTTTGATCCTATACTAGGATGTATAGTTAGAATTTAATTACTTGCATTGTCAATTTGGAATATGGTACCCAAGCTAGGAAGTTTCCCTAGAGTTTCATATTCTTACTTCCTTGTAGCCTGGGGTGGGATTTATTTTATTATGTCATTCATTCATATTACTTATGCTTAGCCATGCTTAGAATTGGATAAGTGGGATATGAGATCATCAACTTATTTACCTTACTCTTGAATGAGATATTATGAGTTATGTAGAGGTAGGGATCAAGGCAAGTTGGATGATTTGGTTGGTGCTGTGTGCACGAGACTCGGGTTTGTGTTTAGTGCTTGCCTGGATCCTAAGGACCGGTTCATGGAGCATGTAACCTGGCTTTACCGTGCCAACCACATGCTGAGATGGGGCAGCCTGGCTAATTAATTAGGTGTATCCCCGGCGTAGTATGGGTGTTTTGGATGGTGCGGGGAATAGGTGTCAGCTGGACTACCATATGAACCGCAAGGCTCAAGAGGGGGCCACAGCAGCGGGGTTGGAGCCTCTTGTAAGCTGTTAGGGGTGAAACCTCAGTGGGCCCACGCTCGTCGGGAATCCCTTTGTAAAGGCCTCGTAGTGATCTCCTGGCTACACACCTCGGAAGTGTGAACGTGGTTCCCGGCCACTGGCATAATGGAGGTTCTTTTAGTCCACCCGACAACGGGGGATGAAATCACTACATGTGGGTACAGTGGTGCAAACTCTGTAGAGTCAAAACTGTCATGACAGCCGTGCTCACGGTCAAGAGCGGCTTGGACTTATTCATGATTAGAGGATGATGGATTGGGAAGTTGTGGATGTTAAGCGGGAAGCTTAACATTGGAGATGAGACTATGTTTACTTGATATTGATGATGGGTTGAGGGATTGGGACCATTTCACCTATGTAGTAATGTAGGGGCTTATAAGCTAAGGTGATAGGTATTAATTGTGTAGTGCTTTAACCATGAGTTCAACCTCTCCTTGCTCTAGCCATGCATGACATAACTTTCCCCCACTTGCTGAGTACCAACGGTACTCAAGCTTGCTTTTCTGTTGGTTTAAATTGCTGCTCAGGTCAAGGGGATGACGTGGTGTTCAATAACCAAGACTTCGGACCCGAAGAAGGATTCTAGGTTCACGGAGTCCCCCGGGCAACACTTGTGACGGAGCCCACAAGATTTATATACCGCTGCTGTTTTATTTACATGTTATGAACATATTATCGTCCATCGAGACATTATGCTATGTAATACTTATTTTATATTTGAACTCTTGGCTTGTAATAAATGATGCTTCACTATTTGTCATCACATGTATGAGAAAATGATCCTGGCATACATGTGATATTCACTCGGTTGTTCTTTGGACAAACCGAGTGTGACATCCCATAACCATCCCATCTAATCATGTGAGTTGGCCAGGCACTTGTGACCGTAAGCACGACTATAATGATAGTTTTACACTCTTAAGAGGTTGCACCACTTTACCCACAAGTTTGTGATTTCATCACCCGTCAGTGACTGCAGAACCTCCATTATACCAGTACACAACCGTCGGTGTATGGCCAACAGATCACAAAATAGCCTTTACAAAGGGGCTACTAGATGTATGGACTCACTAAGGTTTCACGAGCAGGCTCGAATCACCATTCTCCCACCTACGGGCTCCCTCTTGTGCCATGTAGTTCCCAGGGCAGTCCTCTCTCGACTCTCATTCCCCGCGCCTTCCACGGTCCATAACAATCTAGCAACTTACCTAATTAGTCAGCTAAGCCGTATCCATATTTGGCCTTGTGGTGGTACTGTTTTCCTGGCATGTGCTGGCATGAACCGGTCCTTAGATCTACTGCAAGTAAACCACCATCTCATTCTACCACATCCACAAACCAAGCTTGCCTAGATCTCCCCCAATTCATGTTCATTATCCTCATCAAGTTCTTATTATCATTGTTCATATGAGTGCAGTAGCTAGACACATTCTATCTCGCTTCCCATATCCCGTGGACTCAGCGAAGCAAAAGCAAAAATGACCATACCCTACTCATCAACTTTCCCGGCGACAAGGGTGGTTAACAAAACTAGTAAACTCCTATAAAAAGGGTTTCCCATCAAGTTGACTCAAGCAAATACGTTTTCTCAAACAAAACAGTTTTCAAAACATGGGATTAATATGGTCAAGGGGCACTTGCCTTGTTCCTGTGGCTTTTGTTGCTCACGTGTCTCGAAGTTCTGGTGCTGTAGTCCTTCGTAGATGGCTTCCTGAGCTTGTCCTTCTACTCACGACCATGCACATACAAAATCATAGCAATCAATCATCATGCACAACTCTACTCAAGATGTAATGGTGCAATGCCTATGATGTTGTTTTATTAGACCAGTTTGTACGTCTTCTTGCATGTTTTAATGGGCGTGCATGGGGTTTTATGGTGAAAAAGGGTGTAAGGATCAAGTGTGGACGTGGTGATGATCTTGACTCAAGATCTAGATCAATACCACTGTAAAAATCCGATCAACACGTGATATGTCCACACGAAAAAGCTTCTGTTCGAAGAAACAGATGCGTAGAAACCGCGATGATGTCGTAAGGTGGTAACGAAAACCTACCTCGGCCTTCCTCCTAGCAATGGCAGCAGGACAGATCGTTGGCTCTCTTCCAGCGACGGCGATCGTGACAGGGCTCGTCGGCGGTCTCACCGGCGACTGAACTCCTGCGAAGGGGGTTAACTTGGCGAGTTGGAAGCTAGGGTCTCCAAGTCGTCGACTCAGGAGGTGGAAAATAGGTACGTGGTTGCGGCCAGGGGGTTTTGGGTTCTATTTATAAGGGGTGAAAGAAGAGTCCTACTCTGATTGGATTTCAAATAAGAGTCCTATTCAATTTGTTTTGAATCTTAAAAAACCTATCTCTAATTGATTTGGTGCGGTAGCAACGTGGAAATCGTGTCAGTTTCCTTAGTACCGGGTATTCCCGCCCGCACAGGAGAAAACCCGCTTAAGGATCTCGTCACCTCCGCAGCGGTGAGCTCCGGAGACGCCACGTGTCCAGCGGGGGCCGGTCCATGCTTCTCCTCAGAGGCGAGCTCCGGACCTGCCACGCGTCCAGCGGGGCGGGGCCTCCCTTTTCCTCAGAGGCGATCTCCACGTGCGCCACGTATCTGGCGGGGTCGGACCTCCCTCTCCTTCATAGGCGAGCTCCGCGTGCGCCACGTGTCTGTCGGGGCGGGACCTCCCTCTCCCTCAGAGGCGAGCTCTAGGGGTGCCACGTGTCAGTGCCGGACCTCCCCTCTCCTCGGAGGTGGGCTCCGAGAGTGCCACGTGTCCAACAGCGTCGGACCTTTTGGAGGCGAGCTTCGGGGGTGACATGTGTCTAGCGGACTAGACCTCTCGGAGGTGAGCTCCGAGATCGACACGTGTCCAGCGGACCAGACCTCTCGGAGGCGAGCTCCGAGGATGACACGTGTCTAGCTATGTCGGACCTCTCTTCTCCTCGGAGGTGAGCTCCGAGGATGACACGTGTCCAGCAGGACCAGACCTCACTCCCTCCGCAGGGGTGAGCTCCGAGAGTGACACGTGTCCCGCGGGTCGGACCTCTCGGAGGCGAGCTCCGAAGGCTCCACGTGTCCCGCGCGGCTGGGCCTCGCTTCTCCCCTCTCCTCTCTACAGAGGTGAGCTCCGAGAGTGCCAGAGGCGAGCTCCGAGAGTGCCATGTGTCAATCAGTGTCGGACCTCTCTTCTCCTCGGAGGTGACCTCCGAGGACGACACGTGTCAAGCAGTGTCAGACCTTCCTTCTCCTCGGAGGTGGGCTCCGAGGACGACACGTGTCCTGCAGGGTCTTCTCCTCAGAGGTGAGCTCCGAGGATGACACGTGTCCAGTAGGACCAGACCTCACTCCCTCCGCAGGGGTGAGCTCCGAGAGCGACACGTGTCCCGCGGGTCGGACCTATCGGAGGCTAGCTCCGAAGGCTCCATGTGTCCCGCGCGGTTGGGCCTCGCTTCTTCGCAGAGTCTAGCTCCGGAGGTGACACGTGTCCCGCGGGGGTCGGGCCTCGCTTCCCTGCAGAAGCGAGCTCCTTATGCGACACGTGTCCAGCGGGGCCGAACCTCACCCCTTCCGCAGAGGCGAGCTCCGAGCCTGCCACGTGGCCAGTTAGCGGCGTACTTCACCCCCTCTGCAGGGATGAGCTCCGAAGGCGCCACGTGGCCAGCGGGCCGCGGGAAGTGTCTACAACGCTCCTCGGTGAACTGGTATTGGCTCCTTTTGGCTATCTTTCTGATTCTTTGTCCGTTTCTACTTCTTTTAAAATGTTTCTCCATATGAAATATGTATGCATGCATGGATACGAAATTGAGGGTGTTACAGCGAGGAGGCTCGGATCGGAGCCCAGAGTACGTGATGGCTCCGGAGCCCTCCTCAGCAGGGAGGAGGTTCAGAGACCACCGACATGTGGCAGCTCCGGACCTTACCTCAGCGGCGAGGCTCGGCCCGTAGCCCAGGGCACGTGCCGGCTCCGGAGCCCTCCTCAGCTGGGAGGAGGTTCATAGCCCACCGACACGTGGCAACCCCAGACCTCACCTCAACAGGGAGGCTCGGACCGGGGCCCAAGGCTTGTGTCGGCTTCGGAGTCCTCCTCAGCAGGGAGAAGGTTCAGAGCCCACAGACACGTGGCAGCCCCAGACCTTACCTCAACGGGGAGGCTTGGACCGGAGCCCAGGGCACGTGTCGGCTCCGGAGTCCTCCTCAGCAGGGAGGAGGTTCAGAGCCCACCAACACATGGCAGCCACGGACCTTAACTCAGCGTGGAGGCTTGGGCCGGAGCCTAGGGCACGTGTCGGCTTCGTAGCCCAAGCGCACGTGGCTGCCCCGGGGCTGACCTCGGGACCGAAGACACGTGGCTATGCTGGTGCTCGCCTCAGCAAGAAGGCAGGGCCTGGGCTCTCTCTTACCCTCCACACGGGGTATCCGGTCTGCAGGGTACCGACAAATTTAAATAATGAAACTGCCCGTGAACTGGGCAGCCGTTTAACAGGCCTAGGTAGATAAAATATTTCAGCATGTTTCAAACAAGTGGAAAAAATTAATAATAAGCTGACATTTCAAGGCCAGACGACTATTTAAGGTGTAAAATCTGAACAATGTTGTGAGAAACATCGGAACAATCGCCGGGTTTAAAATTTGTACTACTAACTTAACCAAAAAAACACCTTAACGAATTTTGGATTCTGTACTATAAAATATTCTTCTAAAAAAATATTCTATATCTTTTACAGTACTATCTAAAAGATCCATTACTCTATAATACAATATCCCACTATATCAATCTTTATATAATATGCATAAGTTACTTCCCGCGTACCAACCAACTGCAGTTAAAGAATGCCTACATATACAGTAATGATATAGTTTTGCTCCGTACTTTAGTAATAATGACGAGCCGTCAGAGTTTACGACAACTGTAGACTGTAGAGCTTAGCAGAATGGACCGGCACATGTGAGCCCTCTGAAACAGAAAATTCGGTTGCGTTTGTCAAATTCTGAACGAGATGGAGAAGGCTCTGATGGGCCTCCAGTGTGGAGTTCTACTGTTTGGGCTTGGGCCTTGTTCAAGCTCCAATATCCTCGAATTATTTTTAAAAATTTAGCATGATTTTTTAATAATTTTATATTAATAGTCTGCGAATTTTTTTGCCGAACTAGCCACCTAATCGTCCATCTCGTGGACGACTGGTCCACGTGGACGAGAAATCGTCCACCTTGTGGACGACATGGTGACGTGGCATGCCACGTCGCCCAATCGTCCACGAGGTGCACGACTGAATTTCAGTCTATAACTCTACTGTATTCAGTTTTGGACAGTGATTTAAAAATATTTGGACACATATTTAGTAAGTTTTGTTACATAGAAAAATGCAATACACAATGTTTACTATATTTACTTCTATATCAACACTTTCCAAATGTCCACCTGGACCAGTCGTCCACGAGGTGGACGATTTCTCATCCACGTGGATAAATCGTCCACGACGTTGACGATTAGGTGGCTAGTTCGGTAAAAAAAATTCGCAGGCTATTAATATAAAATTATTAAAAAATCATGCTAAATTAAAAAAATTCCAATATCCCTAACCCCAGTCCGGCATGAAATCTCGCGTTACATCATCATCATTTGCTGCGCGCCGGAGACAACAGAGGAGCCCGGCACTGCAGCTCCCCTCGCAGCTCGCAACTGCACCGACTTCACTCCACCCCGTACTGCTGCCCGTGCGTGCAATGCAACGACAGCGTCGTCAGGGATCGAAGAGCAGCGCTGATATATGACAGACTGCAGCAGTAGGAGCGGTACCATCTCGCGTTGATGATCTCGATTTGACCTCCTGCCTCGCTTGATATCTGGAGCTTAAGAGTCGACGTCGAACCTGGATTTCAGCTACACCAATGTTCTGCCCGTCCTCTCTCTACGGCAACATCAACCATACGGCAAGTAGGATAGGTAATATGCATGATTCGAAAAAACTTGCGGCTACAGTTGGCAACTGCATCCCGCCACGAAACATTCCTTGGTTCTCCGGATCATGGAATCTGCATTCTACTGCACAATACATATATCCCTACTAGTTCCTAAATCAAGAAACAGAAAAATACAGTAAAACCGCCCTCGCTGCATATACTGTAATATGGCGACATACAACAGCCTGACTGCCTGAGGTTCATGTAAATTAACTCGTCAACAGAGAGGCCAGAGGACCAGACCAGTACAGGCAGCAGATGAGGAGTGGTGAACCCGGCAGTGGGTTTCCACGCGTTGCCGCACTGAATGCGTGCCCATCAACACCCACTCCCTGCTCCATTTCGCTCGCGTGCAGCGGAGATCGATGGCGAGATCCAACCCCTGCCAACGGCGACCGCCTCTCCTCCTCACCGGCGACGGCGCGTGGCGTCGGGGCGGATCGATCGATCGCGATCTCTACCCGTGGACGTCGAGCCCACGTACGCGCGAACCACTCGGCGACTGCCGGCCCGCGGGAAGAGGGGAGGGGATCGGATGAGCGTCTGATCAGGAGATGTTCCTGTGACATCCTCCCCGAAACCGATGGACACGGGTCGCAGGATCTTTCAGAAAGGATCGGAGGGGTTAGCTGAACGAAAGGGGCTGCCTTTGTGAGGCAAGAAGCTGTCCGGATGTTGGAAGATGATCTTTTCCAAGGAATGAAAAGGGTGCCGGGCCTGCTGCAGAAGCGTACTCTGCGTTGCACCATAAGCGGCCATGCACCAAGTGCAAATCACCCATGTTGCTACGGTAGGTTCCACGCTTACCATGACTCCCGGAAGACTAGTGAGAACGTTTCCTTCTCAGTAGCATCAGATTCAACAAGAATGGGCCGGCTTGTTTTCGTGAACATGCACTTGCCTCTCACATTTTCTTTGCCCGTGGAATCTAGCTGAGAGTAGCCTCAGATGCTCAAATCACACCGGTACAAATGGCCATCATTTATACGAATGGGTATTTTAACATAGTATCTATATAAATGATCCATTTCTACGGATGGTTGGTTAAGAGAATCACTTTTATGAATGTTATTAATTTACACAAATGACCCTCTATGCAAGCTGATTGTGTAAATATTTCTTTTACAAGTGACACCTTAAAAGGTTAGGTTGAAAAAAGGCCATCCTATGTAAGCCCGTTCTAGATATGCTCTGTTTCAGGCCGTGAGCTGCTTGAAATAGAGCACCCATGGCGACGGGATTTTTCCCCAAAATGGTGAGAAGCTTTTATTGTTGAATTTTATATAAACTTGTCCATAAGGTAACCTCAGAGTTAACAAAGAATGATCTATTGCAAGCAATATGAAAAACACAGGAGTTGAAAGTCTTATAAGTGACAAGTGTCAATTCATCCGTTCAAGGATGTCCAAGGTGCTGCTACGGTCTGCTACTGGAGCAGCCCGCGGAGGTTCTTTAATTGGAGGGGTTTGACGTCCCTAGAGCGATCAAAATCGAGAGAGAGGGTGAACACCGAGATTTTACGTGGTTCGGGCCGTTGGAGCGTAGTACCCTACGTCCACGGGGTGCTTGTTGTATTGCTTGCGTGTATGTGTGTGTGAGTTGTCAGGGTTGCGAACCCCCTGTCGAGTAGACACCCCGATCCTTTTATAGTCTAAGGCCGGGGTGCTTACAATAAGGCCAAGAGCCCGATAGGTAGCCCCAATGCTATCTCAACCCTATACATAATCTAGGGTTTTTACAACTCTAAGTAGAGTGGCTAGTGGAAGAATTAAGCTGTAACACTCGAATTTTTAGACCAAATACATGCCCTCCTTCATCCCACTGCTAGAGGGGGACCACATGTCAGTTCCATCTCCTCCATAACCGTCGCCGACCCCTCTCTCTCTTCTCTCAACTGCTATTATCGCATGTGATAAAAACACTCCGGCCATGTGCTGATTTGCTGTGTCTCTCCTTCAACCGGCACCCCACAACCGCCGCCTCTTCCTACTCTATAAAATCGACCCATTGCCGGCCATTTTTCCCCACAAAAACTGCAGTCTTCTCTCCCGATAAGAAAAACCGCTCCATCCTCAATTCGAAAACACCCTCTGATCTTCGGTTCTAACACCCTCTACGCCGTCACAATGCCGCAAGGAGAGATTTCCGACAAAAATCTTTGAAGATTAGCGCTTGGAGAACCCTCCCGATGAAGTTCACCGGAGTTCTTCACTATTCGTCGTCGCCGACACCTTTCCGGCCATCTCGGGTTCCAAAGATCGCTCTAGGTAAGTTCCCCACAGCCCCCTCTTCCATTTGGTGTAAGAAAATCGAGAAATGGTGAAGGGTGGGAAGAAATCGGGTTTTTCCGGCAACCGTCGCCGTTCGCCGGCGGGCGCGCTGTCGCCGGGCGCGGGGAAGAAGGGTTAGGGGTGACGTAGCCGCTTCTCGTGCGTCGGATTTCGGTTAACGGCTAAGATTAGAAGGAGGATACCGGTTCGGTTATTTTAAATCTAGACCGTTGATCTTGGATCTAACAGTCCACATTTAAAATAGTTGTATATGTTGGGAATTTGATAGATAGACCCCTGAAGATTTAAAATAAAACAAAACAGGCCCTGCGCTTTGCAAATTAAACCTTAGGCTTATTAGAAATTTGGAATTCAATGTAAAATAGCCAATTAGCCCCTATTTTCTCTATAAATTAGAAGAATGGCTATAGAATTTCAATTTGAACCCAGGACAAATTATAAATGTTGCAATTTAGCCCAGAATAGTTATAACTTTATTTTTAATTCTGTAATTAGCCAAATTAGAGTAAACAAATTCTGGAAAATTTTAAAAAGGCATGAAAATATTCTGTTTTACACTTTAAAACATATATATATGTTCTGAAATTAAAAAATGATTTCCATAGGCTGAAATTATTTTCTAGGTGATAAATTAATTCTGAAATCAAAATAAAAATCATATATACTTCAGAAAAATTGTAGAAATTCATTAAAATGCATAGAACTATTCTGTTTTTATACTTTTATACATATATAGTTTCTGTAATCCAGAATAATTATAAATTAGGACTGAAAATGTATTTTAAATAATAAATAAATGCTGAAATACCAATAAAAACAATATATATTGTAGAAAATTTATGAAAATTGTCTAAAATGCATAAATAGGTTCTGAAAATGTAAAAAAACAGCAATATATAATTCTGGAAATAATTAGTGATAATTTAAATAGTTTTTAGGTCTGAATTAATTATAAAAATTAGTATATATGCATATATACATTTCAAAAACTATTAAAAATTACTACAAAATTAGAAATTAAGTATTTTGCCATAACAAAAATAAAGTAAAAGACATATATGTCAAGTTGATATTTATTTTCACCCCAAAACACAAGAAATAATATGAAGCCATAAGTATATGGAGAAAATAAATAGTATAATTAAGTATATATATGATTGAAATGTGTTGTTAAGTTTCTTATTGCATGTTTTGCATTATTTTGTTTGCATAAACATGGGTAGAACCATCACAAGGACTACTTCCTAATCTCCAAGAGCAAGATTTCGAGGTAAACGAGCAGTAATTCAAAGCCAAGTCTTCCTTGATCACTTTGTTCCTATTCTAGGATGATTAGTTAGAATCTTTACATGATATCTTCAATATGAAACCTAGTTTAGGATGTTTCCCTAGTTTTATTCCTTTATCATTCCTTGCAAAACCATAGAGGGATTTAGTTAGGAATTTGTTGGTTATCATTTTATGTGCTTATCCATGCTTAAAACTTAGAGAATGAATGAAACATTGTTGTTGCTAGTCTTGTGGAATTATATGAAAGACACAGAGTGTGTCATGGTGTTAGGAATCTAGACAGACTGGTTGTTTTAGATGGTTCTTTGTGCATGAGACTCGGGTTAGTGATAGTGCATGTCTTAGATTCTAAGGACCGGTTCATGGAACAGTTAACCCGGCTTTACGGTGCCACCACAAGACTGAGATGGAGCAGCTTGGTCAATTAATTAGGAGTTTGCCGGTATAGTATGAGTGTTTGGATGGTGTGGGGAATAGGAGTCCATTTTTGACTACCCTAGGAACTGCAAGGCTCAAGAGGGTGCTTCTGCAGGGGAGGGTTTACTCCCAGGAACTGCAACGGTGATCCTCAGTGGGCTTGTACTTGCCGGTAGATCCTTTGTAAAGGCCATATAGTGATCTTCTGATCGCACACCAAAGGAAGTGTGTAATGTGGCTTGCAACCACGGATATCAGGGAGGTTCTTAGTCCACCTGGCAACAGGGGATGAAATCACTACTTGTGGGTAAAGTGGTACAATCTCTGCAGAGAACCAAACTGTCATGACAGCCGTGCTCATGGTCAAGAGCGGCTTGGACTTGTCCATGATTAGAGAAACATGAATATGGGTTGAAAGAGGTTGTTGGGTGGTGTAACCTGACATTAACGACTTAATTATAAAGATGGTGGGATTACACTTAGTAATAGAGGATGCTAATTAAAGCTAAGGTATAGGATTAATGCATAGTGTTTAACTGTGTTAGCCTTTCCTTGCTAATAGCCTTCATAACATTCTTTCCTACACTTGTTGAGTACCTTTGGGTACTTAAACTTGCTTTTGTTGGATATCATATGCTGCTCAGGTGCAAATGAATATATAGACTTCGACGAGGAGGACTTCGATCCCGAAGAGTTGTTCTAGGCTGGCGAAACCCCCGGGCAACGCTTGTAAACTTGAGCACCCGCTATAGTCTTCCGCTATTATGTCAATAGTGTATTAGTACTCTTATTTGGTATTTTATGTCCTATATTGTAATATTATGTTGTACGTTAAACTTGGCTTGTAATATAATGATATTTCACTCTTGTCGTCACATGTATGAGTCAACTGATCCTGGCATACATGTGAGAATACGGTCGGATGTTCCTTATGGAGAACCGGGTGTGACATAAGTCCTGCCGCCTAGCGCGCTAGCGACTCTGACCGTGCGGCAGGCGATGATGATGACGCCATCTTGTCGCCGCGTCACCTCGCTCTGCGGGGCGGCACAGTGCCGCTGTCACGCCTCGCCTCCCTGTTATGTCCTCGTAATGGCGAACGGGCGAAGGTCGGAGGCATGCGTCGTACGCCATGCTTCTGGGGAAGGCGCGATCCTTGAATGCATGACCTGACAGCGCACTTCCTCCTTGACTTCTTGAACCCATGGCCCACGACGGATCGTGGGACACGTGGCGGCTCCGGAGCCCTCCTCAGCAGGGAGGAGGTTTAGAGACCGGGTACACGTGGTACCTCCGAACCTCACCTCAGCTGGGAGGCTTGGTCCCGGGCCAAGGGCACGTGTTGGCTTCGGAGCTCTCCTCAGCAGGGAGGAGGTTCAGAGACCGGGCACACGTGGTAGCTCTGGACCTCACCTCAGCGGGGAGGCTTGGTCCGGGGCTAAGGGCACGTGTCGCCTCAGGAGCCCTCCTCAACAGGGAGGAGGTTCAGAGCCCGGATACACGTGGCAGCTCCGGATCTCACCTCAGCGGGGAGGCTTGGTCCGGGGCCAAGGGCACGTGTCAGCTCGGGAGCCCTGCTCAGAAGGGAGGAGGTTCAAAGCCCGGATACACGTGGCAGCTCCGGACCTCACCTCAGCGGGGAGGCTTGGTCTGGGCCAAGGGTATGTAAAGGGTCCGAAGCCCTCCTCAGCGGGGAGGAGGTTCAGAGCCCTCATACATGTGGCAGCTCCGGACCTCACCTCAGCGGGGAGGCTCAGTCCAGGGCCAAGGGCACGTGCTAGCTCTAGGAGCCTAGGCGCACGTGGCAACTCTAGGGTCGACCCCGGGGCCGAGAACACGTGGCCACGCTAGCGCCCGCCTCAGCAGTGAGGCGGGGTCTGTGCTGTCTTTAACCCTCCACGCGGGGGTACCCGGTCTGCAGGGTACCGACAGTGGCCCCCGGGCCCATCTTGAGGGAGACAACGATCTCGCAGGTGGGGCCTCCATCTTTCTCGCGTTAGCTTTGAACCTGCACTTTGGAAGCCGAAGTGGCAGCGAGATTCTAGCGTAGTGGATGTGCAGTTGTACCTGGGAGACGAAAAGGTTGCACGTCCTTGGTTTAACAGGGGTACTCGACAGTCGAAACGGTAGCACGTCATCAATGCAACGAACACATCCCCGCCTTTGATTGGTGGGTCGTGGCGACGTGCCAAGGGGTTGACCCGGGTATTTACTGCAGCAATCCTCGGGTCGACCGCTACAGTTCCACCGTGTCGCTTTTATCGGGAACAACAGAACATTCCCGAGGATTCACCTGCGTGACCCCCAGTGTTTGATGGGTGAACCCGGGTCCTATCCGTCATTGGGAAGGCGGGCGGCGCGTGGCGGTGGAAACCCAAACATCGCGCTTGTTGCCCAGTCGAAGGTTGCGGACGTGGAATAGGAAGCCTTCCGGGGAAGAGTTGTTCCTTTCTACCTCTTGTGATCTTCGTCTTCCTCTTTCGCGCTCGAAGCCTCCGCTACCCAGCGCCCTCAGCCTTCTTTCACCGCCATGGCTTCTGGCCTCCGCTCCTCCCGGCACTGCACCAATGACAACATCGGGCGCGTGAGGCGCCTTCTTAGCTGGCAGTCAGCCGCATTCGACGGAAAGATCCATTGTGGGAGGGGCCCGCTGATCGACATGCAGCCTGGCGAGGTGGTCCTATTCACCTCGTACGTGTTGTCCAAGTTTGCGCTCTCGGCGTCGTCCTTCCTCCTCACCCTGCTAGAGGTGTATGGGCTCTAGCTCCAGCACCTCACACCGCACGCCCTCGCACTGGTGGCCGTCTTCGTCCACTTCTGCAAGATGTTCGTGCGCGCGTGACCTTCGGTGCAGCTCTTCAGGGTGTTCTTCTCCTTGGGGGCCTCGGGAAGAAGCACAAGCCACATGGGGGCTTACTACTTCCAGCACTGAGGGAAGCGCACCGCGCCGTACATCGTGCCCTTCTCTCCCGGGAAGTGGGAGCACTAGAGGGAGGATTGGGTGATCGCTCAGACCGATGTCCACGATCGCTTGGAGCTGCCGGGTGGTCCTCCGATCACCGATAAAGCCATCGGAGATGAGACTGTCAACCCGCAGGACGCCTACACGTCGGTTCTGGAGAGGATCAAGTACCTGACGGAGAAAGGTCCGACATCGCTGATGGTCTTGGACGACTTCCTGTCTCACCAGATCGCTCCTCCCAAGCAGCGCACCCGGTCTGCCTGGCAGTATACTGGGGAGGGCGATATGACCCGGTTGGCGCGCAGAGCTGGGTTGTCGCCCAATCGGGAGATGTTGGGCATGATGTTGCAGAAGCTCTACTGCGACCCAATCACCAACGATTTCATCACCCCGCAGGCGAGCTGCCAGCCCGTTTGCCTCAACCAGCTGGCACGGTCGAGCCTGTTGAGGGGCTGCCGACACTGGACGACATCGATGTCGTAGTGCGGCAGATCGACGATGCTTCTCGTGGCGTGGAGATTCCCGGAGCAGACAGCGCCGGTGGTCAGGGGGGCCTGTGGCGAACTCACTCCCAAACAGAGGGAAGGATTCAGTTGGTAGACCTGCACCTGCAGCGCGCGCTCGCTCACCGCCCAAAGACACTCCAGAGTCGAGCAGGGCACTGAAGAGGAAGTTGGCCCGTCCTGCCGGAAGCTTCGTCTCGGGCCCCTAGGCGGGGTGTTCCTAGGCTTCCTGCGGTCCCACACCGGGCTCAGCGACCGGCACCAGTGGCAGCTTGGGAGCTGCTACTGCCGGAGTAGCCCCGGTGGGGGCAGGTAGGACGTCGGGCGCTGCTGGAGCTTCGACGAGGGCCCCTGACGCGCCTACGATGCAGAAGAAGTCTTTCAGCGTGTCACCGGCTCAGAAGTCGTCGTCGGGGAAGACTCCTGAAGTGGCGTCGGCAACGACGAGGGCTCCTGTAGCGCTGTTGGCCATAGCACAGGACTCGTCTCCAACACCGAGGCCAACAGCGGGGAAGACTGCAGTTGTGCCACCTACAGCAGCGAAGGCTTCTAAGGCACCAACGAAGGACGCGCCTCCAACCCATAGGCCGGCGGGGGTGAGTGGCTCCAGCCCCCCGTGCAGGAAGTTCCACTCGTCGTGGAACTTCCAAACCTCGAGGTATGGCTCAACCTTTTAGTTTAGGCTGTGTAACGAGCCATTGGATTGTGTGGTTGACTCTTGATGCTCCTTCTTGCAGGGCTTCTCCACATAGCACTCCTCCCCCCCCCCCCCCCCCGCAGCAGCCTAAGAGCCAGAGCTCCTTCTCCGCCGAAGCTTCGAAGCCGATGGCAGTGCCTGAGCCTGCGCCTGGGGCGGCTCCGAATGTCGACACACGGGCCCCCGAGGCCAGCCAACCGGCGGGCGTGGACGCCTCCAGTAGCGGCGCGCTTGCTGCTGATCGTGTTGCCATCCCTCCTCCTTCTCCTTCACACAGTTTGTCGTGGTGGTAGCCCCACCAGAAGATGAAGAACTAGAGGAGGTCGAGGCAGTTCCTTGCCTGGCGATGTCGCAGGCCGTCCCGTTCCCGAGGGCCGTCAGAGAAGTCCGCTCGAGCTTGGACCAAATGCAGTAGGTGCTCGAGCAGGAGTGAGCCGAGTTGAGGTCCGAGCGGGAGCGCCTTTGGGACTGGGACAACCTGTTGAAGGTGCGGGTCCAGTCCGCCAGGGAGAAGGCCCAGGCGTGGGAGGAGTGGCTAGAGGTGCGGGAGGATGTCCTCGAGGAGAATGAGGTCGTTGTTGCCAACCTCCACAAGAAGGCAATGAGCCTCCGGGCTGAGGACAAGGATCTCCATGCCTCCGCCAGCGCACGTCTCGCGGGTCTAGCAAACCTCCGGGAGACGCTCCTTCAGCGAGAGACAGAGGCAGAGGCGAAGGAAAGGGAGCTCGCCGATCGCTTGGCCGCTCACGAGGAGGAGCGGGGGCGCTTGAAGAAGCGGCTTCAGGGTGTCTACAACTGGGAGCTCACCAACGCGACTAGGGAGTCTGACCTGGACGAGCGGACTGCGTGGCTGGCCACCAAGGAGCAGGAGCTTGGCAGGGGAGATGGCTTCCGCCGCCAAGACGGACAAAGAACTCTCGGATTCTTGTGCCGCTGAGGCAGAGAAGGTATGGGACTTCCTTGGCCGCACTGAGGCGGCGCTGGAACCCTTCGGCTTTGGCCCCTTGAACTTTGGTTGTCTGGACCAGGAGGTAAGCCAAGTGCTCCCTGCCCTAGACTCGGTCGGGGTCAAGCTCCTAGCGCTGGAGAACGTATTGGGGAGCAGCTGGAGATTGAAGGCAAGGCTCTGGCCCAGCAGGTGGCAGAGCATGGGCTCTCTTTTCTTCGGAGCTGCAACCCCATCATCTCCCTGGAACCTGTGGCGCAGGGCCATAGTGCAGAGTTATCAGGGGTGGCCAAGTCTGCCGTGGAGGAGATCGCGTGACTTCTAGGTGCTAGGTTCCAACGCGGGTAGCTTCTAGGTCTTCTGCTCGCCTTGTATCCTCCTCTGTATGCTGGAGTTCTCCCTTGAATAAAGACTTTTTGTTTCAAGTCTGTGTGTCTTGAATTGTTGGTGTAGACTTCGGACCCTTGGCAGCGCAAAGGTCCGGAATGACCTAGTCGAGGTGGATATCTCTTTGCCGATGTCCCGAGCTTGTTCCTACGGGTCCTTAGCAGCGTAAGGACCCAGAGCGCTCCGATGGTGTGGCCAACTTGTCCTCCGAGGTCCTTGGTAGTGCAAGGACCCGAGGGAACCTTGGCCAGTTGCGAGGGCCCAACCGGCCTCGACTAGCCCGGATCACGCTGAGGGGTGCTGCATTGCACATCACCGGATAACACACGTAAAAGGTACAAAGCGGAAGCAAAGTTTTATTACATAAAAGAGTTTATAAACATGTTTACAACAAAATACGTTCAGTCCACACTCACAGGCATAGACTAAGCAACAGAGTTCATGTTTAGCCCGTGAACGTGTCCCACTAGCACGCACACACACTAACACGACGGCGTGCAGGACTCCCATTCGACGGGGTTGCCCTCTTGGGGTTCCGTCTCCTCCTTGGGGGTCTCCTCCTCATAACACCCCGCAAAAGCTTCAAACACAAGCAGTGAGCACGATGGATAAGCAAGTTTGACCCGTCTCACCTAAACATGTAACTTTATAAGCTAGAATTGCAATGTGTAATAGGAAAGTAAGTTGCAAAGGACACACCTAAATAGTTGAACCTTACTTTCAAGTTTTAGCAGCAAGTTGTGGAGAACCTCACGCTAAGAAACATAAGAGAGCCACAATCAAACAAGAAACGCATTTCTGTCATGTGCTTTGCCCAAGGTTAAAATGAACTTTAATGTGCTCTAAACTACAACAGATCATTAGCAACCAATGTATAGCTTTCAATCAGAAACTTTTAACATGACTCTAGCCTGTTCTTTCTACGTAACAATACATCGAACAATGGTACTCACTGACCGCGAGGGACGGCGATTATAATCGATTTACACCTGCAGGGTTACCCGAATAACCCGTCATGTACGCCGTACTCGATGTTGCCTACCGCAACCATCATGGACGTCGTATGCAACCACCTTTCATCCGTCAGCCAAATGTTGAGCCGGTCCCATCGTCTCGAGCAAGAGTTCTCTGCGTGCGCATCCGCAGTGCCGCCATCCAATTTACACCTCAAGCTCTCAACCTACCCTCTGGACGACCAGCTATGCCTCAACACCCAGCTACCCGAATTACATCGGTTTCCCGGTTCCCATATATCCGGTAGGTCTTCGGTACTGTTCTAGCTTGTTCAACAGGCCTACACACGGCTCGGTCCTCAATCGACACAAGCGGAGCTATGGCACCCAGGCCCCAACGTCCTGCTGCCCTTACTCTCCGCTCAGTCTCATTTTTCTTCCCATGTGTTCCATTTGCTATCTCTAACCGAGTGGTGTGCCTCTAGCCTATTCTCGCGAGCAGTTCCAACTACTCGAATTGTACCGAATCCTACACTATCTTAGTATTGCAGTAGCTAATCAAGGTTTAAAAACCTAAGCCCAAAACCAGGGTTTTCTTGGCTATGCATTTGAGTTTTCAAACAAGACTCTAATGCATAAACAAAATGGATAGTCAAAGTAAGTTCTCAAAATAGTAAAATTTATAAAATGGCTAATGCAAACAGGAGCTTGCCTTGCTGCTGTTGATCGTAGGCTAGCTGTTCCTCCAGAGTTGTGAAGTCTAAAACTTCTGGCTCCTTCTCAACCTTACCGACTACATGAGCCAAATACATGTATATGTCAATTTAAATGCATATGAGTTTGGAGTTAACATTATTAAGACTATAAGCACTGCTAGACAGGCTCAATGAATCTGAAATTTTTACTGTGGTTTGGATACAACCTACACAGAGACTTGGCCAAATTTCATTTGCAGCAAAGCTCATTTGAGCAATTCACAAATAAATGTGTATTTGGCCTTAATTGGAGCTCTTAGGGTGCTCTAGGGATTTTCATGGAGCAAGCCATAACTTTATGGAAACTAGATTTTCAGAGGGTTCCAATAGAATTGTTTTCACCTAATTTTAAGATACCTAGGCAAATATATGAGCTAAACAAATTCAGAGAAAATCTGAAAAATGTTTTTGGACATCTTTCATTTTCTCTGGAATGGATTTATTAATCACATCATTAGGTAGATCAAATGAGATCAAATGGATCTGAAATTTTTATGGTAGCTCAGAGATATTATAAGGAACACCTTGGCCAAATTTTAGAATTTTTCATCAAAGGGTTCTCCAGTTAAAATTCTAAACATTTTAAAAATTGAAGAATTAATTGTGGAGAATTAAAGGTTTTAATGAAGTGAAACTGGATTTGTTAGAAATTATTCAGAGAGCTGAGTCCAACCAAATTTAGTTCACTCGATTTGGAGCTTCCTAGCCAAAGTTATGTGGGTTTGAAGTTTGAACTAGAATTTGAAAATCGGGAAAAGTTTAAATCCCTGCTCGTGGGCTCGGGGCTACGTGTCGGCTCCTCAGCGGCTGACACACGCGACCACGGAGTTTTACGCACGCAGCCGCAAATGATCTAGAGCCGCAGCTGATCCCCAGTTTAAATATCTACTCGCTGATACGTGGGACCGGGGTCTTCTTCAACCTCCCGCCATGCCGCGCTCGGCCGCCGCCCCCTCACCGATGTGCTCACCGGAGGGGCTCTGCCGTGTGCCAAACTTCGAGATTTTTGCTGCCTCTACCTAATCCCATATGAGAAACACGATGCTGGCCTTAGCTCGACATGAAAACAACCGGAGTATGGTCGGGGACGAGTGTCGGTCGGGCTTCCTAGCACCCCAAATGATCGAGAAAAAGGTCGTAGAGCATCAGTGCACCCTAGGGAAGGTCGTCATGAACTCAAATGAGCTCGTAAATGGCCCTAACTTGTATGTCACCGTCCGACTTAGGTCGAAAATCGAAAACACTAGCAAAACTCGGAGAACATTGGCTATACCCGATGGTTCTCCGAAGTTTCTGATTCTATGGACTCGCATTGACTTCTAGAAGTAGTTCTCTAAGTTAGGTGATGAGTGGTTCGGTGTGTAGCACGAATTTTGTGAAGTGGTCCGACGGCCTCTTTTGTACACCGGCGCAAAACCGTGAAATTCCGACGACGGCAGCTCATGTCACGCCGCCGGAGCTTGCGGTAACGGAAGAGGAGACTTGGACGAACCTCTTTGCTTTTCACAGCTCCGGTAATGGCGGGCATTGATGGCCGGACGAGGTGTTCCCGTGGCGGCAGCTCGGTTTGAACCAAGGAAGAAGAAACGGTGTGGTGAGGCTCGAGGAAGATAGGTCACGGGCTGGAACCGCTACGAGGACGCCAAGAAGGGTCGGCGACCTCGGTTGCAGCCTCAGCTCGGTGTGACAGGCACTGACTCAACCGGGCGACGGTGGAGCAGAGAGCTTCGGTGAGCGGCGTGTTTCTTTCGTGCGAGAACGAAGCAATGGAAATGTGATCGGTGAAATATCCAAGAGAGGGTTCGGGCGTCGGGGAAGGACGCCGAGCGGTGGCTTCCAGCGCGTGCGAGCGAAGCAGCTGCTGGCTGGCGCTGTGGCTCGGTGGCGCGCTCAGCTGCAGCCCGAGAAACCGGGCACTCGTTCTTCAGTAGGTTTGCTCAAATGGGTGACTGACAAGAGTGCCCCACTTCCAAAGTTTAACCTCCAAAATTTAATTTTCCCACAGCTCAAAACAGTAGGGACCCTAATATCCTTTGCAATTTGAATAATCCACCAAATGCCCATTTGAAATTGGTAGAATTCAAATTGTAAACTGGTTTGATTGTATTTGGATTCAAATGGCAAACTGAAATTTAAATTCAGTTTGAATTTTTCTCAAAATACCTCATGTCAAGATCAACTCCAAATGGAGTGAAAATTTGTGTGTGAGCTCATAAAAATATGCTGAGTGTGAATATGAATCCTACTTTTGTATTCATGGAGTGGAAGGAGTTTGAATTTAAATTTAAGTTCAAACTAGCCTCCTTCTAATTATACCCAAAAATACCTCAAAAGGTTTTGGATTTGGGTGAACTTTGGCATGAGCATTCCTAGCAAAGTTTAGGAGTTTTTCATATGCTCATCCCCTATATGATGCTTGTGGGAAATACCACTTTTTCATTTTGTGAGTTTATCTCCTAATGAGTTTCTTGATGGTGTTTAATTGATCTTCAATTGTGTTCATAAGCTTTCCTCAAATGAGGTGTGTGTGGTGTGATGAACACTTTGAGCAAATGAAAAACTTGGGCCCCTACACCAGTGTTTTTAGCTTGTCATAGCCGGAGCTACGAGTTCTCTGCTTGCTGCTGCGGTGGTCCGATGTTCTGCCTGCTTGGTTCACCGTGATGGCCCCCTCGTAGGTGTGGCACTTGAGTTGGGGCGCACCTACCATGTAGACTGGATGAGACGGGACATCAGCATCAAACTTCCTAGGAGGTCCGGGACGCCAAGGACCTGTTCAGACGGAGTTGTTCTATGTTCCATGGATTGGTTAGAGGTACCCCATCCTCCGTGGCTAGGCGGACGCACCCGGGGCGACATACTTGTGTCATTCGGAACGCACCCTCCTAGCTAGGGGAGAGTTTGTTCACCCATTCTCGAGAAAGTATTCGTCGAAGCACCAGGTCGCCGACCTTGAGCTATCTACTCCGCACGAACCGTTGTTGATAGCGTCGAAGCGCCTGGCGGTACCACGTGTTTTGAGTAGCTGCTTGCCACCTTCCCTCATCGACAAGGTCTACATCTTCACGTCGGAGCTGGTTCTGCGTGGCTTCGTCGTACGCTTGGACACGTGATGAGCCCATGGTGATTTTTGAAACGGGGACGGCCTCAGCCCCCTCCACCAGGTAGAAGGATGTTCCCCCTGTCACGCGACAGAGGGACGTCCGGCTAGCCCACGGAAGCTATTCTACCCAATTGGCACCATGCTTCTTCAAGCTATTGTAGGTGTGCGTTCTGAGTCCCCTGAGTATCTCGGCGTTTGCTCTTTTGACTTGACCGTTACTCTCTGGGTGGTCGATGGAAGCATAGAAAATATGGATGTCGTGGTCTTCGCAGGAGTCTTGGAACACTACACTTGTGAATTGGGTCCCGTTGTCGGTGATGATTCTGTTCGGGACCCCGAACCATCACATGATCGACTTGATGAACTTGACTTCTGACTGCTTGTTGATTTTTTATAAAGGGGCAACTTTCAGCTACTTATTGAACTTGTTTACGACGACGTAGAGGTACCGGTACCCTCCAACGGATCTGGGGAATGGCCCGAGGATGTCCAGCCCCCACACAGCTAAGGACCATGAGAGCAGGATTATCTTTAGCGTCTGCGCTGGTGTGTGGATCTGCTTGGCGTGGAACTGACACGCCTTGCATCTCTTGACCAGGTCGACGGCATCCTGGAGAGCAGTCGGCCAGTAAAAGCCATGCTGGAAGGCTTTACCGACCAGCGTGCGGGAAGATGCATGATTCCCACACTCGCCTCCATGGATCTCCGCGAGTAGGTCGCAACCCTCCTCCCGGGTTATGCACCGCAATAGGACGCCATTAGTGCCACACTAGTAGAGATACCCTTCTACCAGAGCGTATCTCTTAGCCAATCGAGCGATCCGTTCAGCATATACATGTTCATCGAGAAGGATATTGTCCTTCAAGTAGCCTGGATCTCCGTGATCCATGCGTCGAAACCTACTTGAGCACTTTGGTCTTGAGCGTCGGGTTGCACGGAGTCCCCAGTGACGCTTACGATCCTTGGCGGGCATCGTGGTAGCAAGGCCGTGGGGACCGTCAGCTTTGAGGTGCTGATCTCGCCCCCTTCGCGTGGTTCGGCCGGCCAGGCAGTAAGGTTGCAGCAACTTCCTTTCAAAGACCCCCTCAGGCACCGGAGCCTAGGTGGAATCCTTTGTTGTCAGGACGTCAGCTATTGTGTTGTTGGCGCGGGAACATGGCACGAATCCAAGAATAAGAAGTCCTTCTTCAACTTCTGTACTTGGAGGAGATAGGTTGCAAGCTGTGGGTTGTTACAACAACACTCTCCCTTGACTTGCTTGATGATCAGTTGAGAATCACCGTTGACCAACAACTACTGGACACCGAGGGACAACATGGTATTTAAACCCAATATGAGAGCTTCATACTCCTCCATGTTGTTGGTTGCCTTGAAGTCAATTCGCACCATGCACTTGAACTGCTCACCGGTTGGTTTGGGGAGCGGAACCCCCGCTCTGGCTCCATGCTTGCGTGAGGAGCCGTCGAAGAAGAGAGTCTAGTGAGGACAAGTGAAGACCGGAGCTCTGGGCTCAGGTTCACCTGTGTCTTGGTCCCCTGGGTGGCTCAGGTTCACCGAGATCTTGTGAGCTTGGAAGTAGTGGTGCGGCTTCCTTGATGCAACGAGGACTGCATAGAGCAGCTTATGGACCTCCAGATATCTTGCCTTGGCATCATGGAGGACCTCATCGATGAAGTAAACCGGACGTTGGATGGTCCGGACCCTCTCGGAGGGGTCCGATGCTTCCTCTTTAGTGGTCCGGGACTTGGGTACCCCCGGCCCCCAGGTCCGGAACTGCACTCTCGGAGCTGGGACCGAGAGGTGCACTGGTCGTTAGGTCTAGCTGGCTGAGACTTGACTTGGTCTTCTTGGGGGGATCTGGGACTGGGGGCCCCCAGGCCCCCGAGTCTGGGATTGCATTTCGGGAGCTCGAACTCGGATATGCATTGATCATCAGGTCCGGCTGGTTGGGACCTGACCATTTCCCCGTCCCTCGAGTCTCCTGCGGAGTACGAGTCCTTGGACTCTAGACCAACGACACCAGGAGCCTCATCTCGGACTTGAAGTCGATGGAGCTATGGCCCTCCACAACTAGAACCATTCTCACGACCTCAGTTGTTGCAGCGATGTAGAGAAGCAGAGGGTCGCCCTGCTCTGGGGACACCATGATCAGCAGCGTCGTGAGGAACTTCTTCAGCTTCTGGAACGCCTCATCCGCCTTCGAGGTCCATACGAATGGACTAGATTTGCGCAGAAGCTTGAAGAACGGAAGAGCTTGCTCCACCAATCTAGAGATAAACCGACTGAGCACAGCCAAGCATCCGGTAAGCTTCTGCACGTCCTTGATGCGGGCAGGGGGCTGCATCGGTTCTGTCGCCTTAATCTTCTCTGGGTTAGCTTCAATTCCTCAGTGTGAGACCAAGAAACCGAGCAGCTTCCCGGCAGAGACCCCAAAGACACATTTGTCGGGGTTCAACTTCGTGCGTGTCGAACGCAGTCTGTTGAATACTAGGGCTAGGTCGTCGAGTAGGGATGCTTGCGACTTAACCTTTACTATGATGTCATCGACATACACCTCTACTAGGTCGTGAATGAGATTCCCAAATGTTTTATGCATGGCACGTACAAAAGTGGGAAGGGCATTCTTAAGACCATAAGGCATGGATATATAGCAGTATAGATCATCTACTGTGATGAAGGCAGTACGCCCTTCACTTCCCTACACATTGGTATTTGGTGGAAACTTGAATACGCATCTAGGAAACACAGTAGATCACAGTCGGATGTTGAATCCACTATTTGTTCTATGCGTGGGAGAGGAAACGGATCCTATGGACATGCCTTATTGAGGGTGGTGTAGTCGATGCACATCTGAAGCTTCCTGCCAGCCTTAGGGATGACAACAGGGTTGGCCAACTATCGAGGATGGTGGACCACTCAGATGAAGCCAACATCGAGCAACTTCTTGATTTTTCACGGATGAAGTCTTGCCGCTCGATGGATTGCTTCCGAGGCTTCTGTTGGACCAACCTGGCATTAGGGTAAATCTTCACTTGGTGCTTAATGACCTCCCTGGGGATCCCGGGCATCTCTGACGATTGCCATGCAAACACGTCAACATTAGCTTGGAGGAAGGTGACGAGCGCGTCTTCCTATTTGTCACCTAGGCTCCCGGTGATTCGTGTGGTCTGGGCAGCATCGGAGCCGACTTGGATGACCTTGACGGGAACATCCACGTCGTCTGAGGGCTGCACAAGGGGTGCATATGTCATCCCTCGTTGACGCACGCTTGGAGGCGGTGGACTAGCATCTGCGTGACCAGAAGCATCCTCCTGCGCAGCTGCCAGTACTTGGAGCTTCTCTAGCGCTGAGACAGCCATAGTGCGGTCTCCACAGATCTTGAGGACACCACCCGGGGTTGGCATCTTCATGACCAGGTAACCGTAGTGGGATACTACCATGAATCAATACAGAGCAGGCCTGCCGATTATGGCGTTGAAGGGGAGGCTGACCTCCGCAACGTCAAAGACAACACTCCCCGTGTAGTAGTTCTCAAGCGTACTGAATGTCACCGGGAGGGAGATGCTACCGCACGGGAAGATAGGGTCCCGACCTACCCCTAGAATGGCCTCGAGGGAGTAGGCTAGGACATAGGGATTTGCACCTTCTTGAAA
This sequence comes from Neostapfia colusana, assembly GCA_030760725.1. Taxonomy (NCBI): domain Eukaryota; kingdom Viridiplantae; phylum Streptophyta; class Magnoliopsida; order Poales; family Poaceae; genus Neostapfia; species Neostapfia colusana. Next base: position 19,081,757 of record JASWHV010000003.1, read on the forward strand.
GTTGCAAGGCTGATGACGCTGAGGCATGTCCCGCCATCGATCAACACGTGGTAGATCTTCAAGTTGGAGATGGTTGGGGCGATAAGGAGTGGCAGCTGCCCGGCGCGTTCCATGTTCTTGGGGGCAGTCGGAGGCATCGAAGCTGATTGGCGTCTCCATCCACTTGCGGTGTGGCGCCGGCCCAGGTATCGGAGCAGCTATTGCCCCCGCTCAGCGCAGGGTCTTGATGGCTCGCCGGGACGAGACGTCACGAGAACCCCCGTACATCACATAGAGCATGTCGGCTGTCTAGTCACCGGACCGGCCAGACCTACCCGCCCCGGAGCGGGAGGTGGCCTCATCGTCTCCCGCCTAGAGACGATGGCGAGTGGGGAGAGACGTCTCACCAAGCGAGGTGATGTTCACCATGGTTGCCTAGAGAGCGTGAAAAGCCCCCCTACCTGGCGCACCAAATGTCGAAGGTGCTGCTACGACACTTCCCCCGGTTTGCTACTTGAGCAGCCCACGGAGGTTTTTTGATTGGAGGGGCTTGACGTCCCTAGAGCGATCGAAGTCGAGAGAGAGAGAGAGGGTGAACACCGAGATTTACGTGGTTTGAGCCGCTGGAGCGTAATACCCTACGTCCACGAGGGTGCTTGTTGAGTGGACACCCCAGTCCTTTTATAGTCTAAGGCCGGGGTGGTTACAATGAGGCCTAGAGTCGGATAAGTGGCCCCGAGGCTATCTCAACCCTATACATAATCTAGGGTTTTTACAACTCTGAGTAGAGTACCTGGTAGAAGAATTAAGTCCTGCCGCCTGGCGCGCTGAGCGTCTCTGACCGCGCGATAGGCGATGATGATGATGTCATCTTGTGCACCGTATGCTATGCTTCTAGGGAAAGCGCAAGCCTTGAATGCACGGCCTGACAGTGCACTTCCTCCTTGACCTCTTCAACCCACGGCCCACGACGGATTGTGAGACACGTGGCGGATCTGGAGCCCTCCTCGGCAGGGAGGAGGTTCAGAGATCGGGTACACGTGGCAGCTCCGAACCTCACCTCATCAGGGAGGCTTGGTCTGGGGCCAATGGCACGTGTCGACTCTGGAGCCCTCCTCAGCAGGGAGGAGGTTTAGAGCCCGGGCACACGTGGCAGCTCTAGAACTCATCTCAACGGGGAGGCTTGGTCCAGGGCCAAGGGCACATGTCGACTCTAGAGTCCTCCTCAGCAGGGAGGAGGTTCAGAACCCGGATACACGTGGTAGCTCCGGACCTCATATCAGCGGGGAGGCTTGGTCCGGGGCTAACGGCACGTGTCGGCTCCGAAGCCCTCCTCAGCAGGGAGGAGGTTCAGAGTGCAGATACATGTGGCAGCTCTGGACCTCACCTCACCGGAGAGGCTTGGTCCGGTGCCAAGGGCACGTGTCGGCTCTAGAGCCCTCCTCAGCAGGGAGGAGGTTCAGAGCCCGGATACACGTGTAAGCTCCGGACCTCACCTCAGTGGGGAGGCTTGGTCTGGGGCCAAGGGCACGTGTTGGGTCCGAAGCCCTCCTTAGTGGGGAGGAGGTTCAGATCTCTCATACCCGTGGTAGCACTGGACCTCACCTTAGCGGAGTGGTTTGGTCCGGGGCCAAGGGCACGTATTGGCTCCAGAGCCTAGGCGCACGTGGTAGCCGAGGACACGTGGCCACGCTAGCGCCCGCCTCAGCAGGGAGGCGGGGTGTGGCTGTCTTCAACCCTCCACGCGGGGGTACTCGGTCTGCAGGGTACCGACAAGGGACCTTTTCTAAATCACTTCGGATCTTTTCTAAAAGAATGTACTAGTACTTTGCATAATACCTTATGATTTTTGGGATACCTTGTAGTAGAAATTAGCAATACATACTATTGGAGTGCCACCTCAATACGCTGTTATCCATTACGTATGACAACGGCATAACTATACGTCGAGTTATTTAAGCTAAACCCAACAAAAAAACACAACTTATCCAACCTTCACTTAAAATACAGTACCAGTTAAAAAGCTTATTAGCACAGATAAAGATACGGAGCCCCGTACCCATAAGTTCTACCAACCTCCAGTGGCGGATCCAACAGCAACGGGGCAGCTGGGGGGGCTTGAGCCCCCCTCCTGCCCGTTGGACAGTAGAGCCCCTAAAGAGCATCTTCTTGATTTTTTCAGCTATGAAAAGAGATTGATGGGGAGGGTTGAGATTGAAGAAGACTTGTTCGTGGAAGAGCCGCGAGCGGCTGCCAACAGCGTGTGACTGCAGCAGAGCGTGAGCCAGAAGCATGGGGCAGCAGCCACCGACAGACGACCTGTGACGGACGTGTGCAAGCGGCAAGCACGTGAGCAGAAAGCCAATCAGCTTGCCAAATAGTTAGATGAAATTTAATAGTTTTGCTTATTGGTATACTAGGAAATCTAATCTGATTCAAATATTTCATACAATTTGAGCAGAAAAGCTCATATCTATTATTTATTTTTTAGAATAAAATTAATCTGTGTATTTGCTATTTCGTATTGTCCTTTATTATTAATTTGTAGGTTTTCAATACGTCTAGAGTAACATTGTTCAAATATTTTTCAAGTTTAAACTTCAACTAATATCATGTTTAACTTCCTGTAATTTCTGTCTAGATCCACCACTGCCAACCTGCTATCCATTGGCCAAGCCACACGTAAAGTCAAATCAGTTAGGAGCGCGTCAGTACACTACCACTGCCGGTAACTTACTTGCCCCTGATCAACCCATCACGGCCCATGCATGCATCAAGAATGAGCCGAGACGTGTTGTGAATGCACACACCAAACTGGCGCCGCCTTCGCATGCATCGCATGCAATGTAACCCCTGCTTCTGCTTGACCCAAAGTCAAACCCTGCTGGCCTTGGTTTAATTTCTAATCGCCTAAAAACAAATTCTTTCACACAAAATTCACAATTTTTAAATCTCAATAGCTACAATTTTATTTTCTTCATTTAATATATTAATATTTATGATACATATATAAATTAAAAACATAACTAATAATAAACATATGGATTTTAAAATAGATCGTATAGAAACTCTAATTTAAAATTAAGATTCCCGAAAAAGAATCTCTCGCTCCTGTCTCCTCTCTCTCATCCATTTACTCCCTGTATCCACCCCTGCTTCCCGCTCATAAAACTCGCCACCCCCGAGCAGAGCAACTCGTAGCAGACACGGCCAGCCAAGGTTCGCCACCCCACTCGCGTGAACCTGCGACGAGGAGAGGGGAGCCATTCTTGTGAGAAAGAAACACCTCGATTCCTCAGTGGTTAGTGCGCGCGCTCCGGTTGATGATGAGGAAGGGGGTGGCGAACGGGGCGGGGAGAGAGGCGGCGGCGGCAGCGGTGGCCGCGGAGCTGGAGGACGCGGGCGGGAAGGCGGCGGCGGCGGCTCCGGCGCTGAGCCCGCTCAGCCAGACGCTGTGGCGGGACACGGCGGGCGGGCTCCTCCTCCTCGGGGACGTGTCGGCGCGGCTGGTGTGGCGGGACCTCGCCGTCACCGTCGCCCTGGGCAGCGGCGACACGCAGGCCGTGCTGCAGGGGCTCACTGGCCACGCCGAGCCCGGCACCATCACCGCGCTCATGGGGCCGTCGGGGTCCGGCAAGTCCACGCTGCTGGACGCGCTCGCCGGCCGCCTCGCCGCCAACGCCTTCCTCTCCGGGACCATTCTCCTCAACGGACGCAAGGCCAACCTCTCCTTCGGAGCCGCAGTACGTCGCCGTCGCTCGCCACCCCCTGGCTTGTCACTGCCTTCTGTCTTCTCTGCACCCATGCGTATTTGCTTTGAGTTTTCTTTACATTCTATTCAGTCCATATACCTTATAAAAATGGCATCTTGGTGTTTGACGCATGAACGTTACATTTTTTGAAGCATCTTGGTGTCAGGATCTGAAACTCTGGATAGAGCTTTCTCCAGTAAATTACGCAGATAAATAATTTCAAAATATTTGTGAGACAAGATGTTTCGATTTTGTTATCTATAAATCACCTAATATCTTCTTAAATCTTGGAAGTTACTTTTATGGTTATTGACCATTGGGTTTTGTTGAGCTCAGTTGGTTGTTTGCGTGTTTCATACCCCCCCCTTCTCAAGAACCTTTTCAGTGTGAAAAGCACAACAAAATACGTAGCTTGCTGGTCGTGTCCTTTCCTTGTTTTTACTCCTTGATTATGTTATCTTCTCTACATCGCGTTAGTGACCTTAAGTTCTCTCTAGATCTTCCACATCACCAGTTCGCCTCACCTGAAAACAACACACACAGTCCTCACGTACTAAGCTCTGCATGCAACATCGACGCCTTTCGGCATCGGCGTCCTAGTCGCATCTGCTAGACTCCATCAAACGCTTTCAGTTGCCAGTAGATCGGTAGCCATCTCCAGTCTGTCAAAGATTGGGGCACCTGCTTTCACTGTCTCCTGTTTTTGGATGTGGTAATCCTATTTCTGGGTGCGTGTTTGGTGATGGAGATAAACACTCACTGGTTGGTGAGGAGACAAGCCAATTATGTTCCCTGGGAAGTTGATTTGGGTTGGCTTGTTGCCTTGTTGTGGTTCACCAGTTTTTCAGCACTGTGGTCGCGAAGCTTATGATCTGTTAAGACCTTGTTGGTATTTTATATCGGGTTAATATATCTTAATCAAAAAGACACCGCAGGTACTCTAAAAATGGCTTGGGTGTTTCTATTTGTGTTATTTTAATACGTACTATAATAATGTCTTTATTTTAATACAAAGATGTAACGTTTTCTCTCTAAAAGAAAGATGGCTTGGTTGGTTCTAAAAAATATACTTAGCGTGTTTACATGTTGTCTAAGGGAAGTTGTTTACTTGCACACATTCTATTTGGGGTGAGGGTGACCCTCTATCCCCCTTCCTCTTTGTCCTGGCCATGGACTCCCTAAGTAATATCTTTGAGTTGTTTTCCCATCATGGTTTCCTTTCACCTCTGACAAGCTCGGCTGCCTCAATGCGTGTCTCCTTATATGCCGATGATGTGATAGTCTTTCTGAATCGAAACAAAGCTGAAGTTGATCTGGTTCTTCATATTATGGAATGGTTCGGCCGTGCTACTAGATTATGTGTGAATGAAACTAAGAGCTCCGTGTTGTCGATCCAGTGTGCGTCAGATCAATTACACCTCATATTATCGAATTTCCACGGTCAGATTGTGCAACCCCCCAGCATTATCTTGGGTTACCTATTGTTCTAGAAAGGTTGAAAATGCTACATGTTCAATACATCATTGACCGTATCCATAACAGGCTTGCAGCGTGGAAGGGTAAGCTTCTCTCATCAACGGCCTACCGTCCCTGCCATCACCAACGGCTACACGCTACACCTAGCCTGTGGCATGGGCAGGGTGGCAGGACGAGGACCTCGAAGCCAGCGCCAAGACATAATAGCTGGTAGGAAATCACCCCGGGGCCACCTGTCAGGTCTCAGGGCCCACCTTGTAAGCCACCCGAGCCTTGGACTATAAAAGGCTCGGGTAGACAACGTTACAAGGGGTTCGGCACTTTTGCCCAGCTCCCGCTAGGTCATCCACATACTCAAGGAAACCAGGGCTCCAAGCACTCCCGTGAACGTAGGGTTTTACGCTCTGGCAGCCCGAACCACGTAAATCCCCGTGTCAACCATCTCCTTCCTTCGTCCACTCCGGCGAGACCCTCGCGAGAGGACTAGCCCCGGCTAAAAAAGAACCTCCGCGGGCTGCCCAGAGCAGGCCCGGGGAAAGTGTCGACCGCAGATGCTTCGACATTTGGCGTGCCAGGTAGGGGGCTTTCCCCTCTTGCGGCGAGTCTACGCCGACAAAGATGACCAAGCCTCCGTCAGCGGCAAGCTCTTCGCGCTGACGTTCCCGGCGAACTCCATCAACCTCAAGATCTGCCGCGGCGCAGAGTGGCACTCAAGCAAGTGCACTAGCCGCCGCAGAAGCTCTCCTGGACAGTCCACCTGCTGAAGACACTCCCCAAGGGGCCACCCAGCAGTGGATCCGCGACGTCAACTACCTCGTCGCTATTGCCGCCAACCCTCCGCTGCGGCGGAGACGACGCCCTGCTCAACTAGGTGTCTCGCTATCGCGCACACCAACGGTTGACGGGCAGACGGCAGACTCCCGCTCTACCAGGCTCCCAACGGCAGACCTGAGGATAGAGCTGGAGCGACGTCGCCGGGGAGAAGACGCTCGTGTAACCATCGAGCGACAGCGACAAAGGTGTCGCATGCAAGACGCCGACTACAGCATGTCGACCGCCTCGACTCAACCTGGGCCGCAGATGTTCGCCACGCAACCTCTGCCCCAGGCGACGCCATACAGCATATGCAACAACCATATGTCCTGCAGTCGGCGCCCCCGGTATACAGTCCACCAATGCCCATACCGGGGTATACCGCGCCAGCAGCCGTCCAAGGGTTCGCGGCACCAGGAACTGCAGCAGCAGGAACGGGGTGTGTGGCCCTGGCGCCACACCTCCGCTTCGCAGTGTGGCCACGCAAGTTCCAGCCACACCTGTCGGAGAAGTACGATGGAAGCATCAACCCGGCAGAGTTCCTGCAGGTCTACTCTACTGCCATCCTAGCGGCAGGAGGGGATGAAGCGGTCATGGCCAACTACTTCCCCGTTGCCTTGACCGGTCCGGCGCGGTCATGGTTCATGAACCTGCCCCAGGGTTCAATAACTTCCTGGGCGGAGCTATGCAGACAGTTCACGACGAACTTCACCTGCTCCTACACGCGCCCTGGCACGGAGCTGGACCTCTATGTCGTGCAGCAACAACCGGGAGAATCACTGCGCTCCTTCATCCAGCGGTTTTCCCAAGTGCGCAACACCATCCCCCACATCTCGGATGCATCAGTGGTGGTCGCATTCCGACAGGGTGTGAGGGACAAGAAGATGTTAGAGAAGTTGGCCACCAGGCAGGTGCAAGACATCTTGGAGCTCTTCAGCCTGGCGGACAAGTGCGCCAGAGCAGAAGAAGGGCGACACTGGCACACAAAGCCAGCCTCCGAAGCCGGAGGACAACCCGAAGATGGCGGAGTTCAAGCTGAACTCCCGACCACGTCATACAATCAAGAGCCAAGCACCGACTGACTTCGTGGTCAGGTGGACGTCACCACCAAGCATCCCAGGGGGCCCCGAAGGTGGAGAACCGGAGCCCCGAGCACCGGCCTTCACCGAGCCTTACTGTACGTTCTACTCCGACGGCGTGCCGCTCCTCATGCCAACGGGGGAGCGGTATGAGTACCTTGGACCTGTGCCATGTACCGCGCGCCGACGACACCGTCGCCAACAACCTGTCAACGAAGGCCTCCACCAGAGCCCCGGAGCTCCAAGGAGCCTTTGAAGGGACGTTGCTGCGACTCACGGCCCGGAGTGCCGAACCGGGCGAAGGGGACGAGACCAGCACCTCGAAATTGGCGGTCCCGGCGGCCATGCAGTCATGGTGCCAGCCAAAGGATCGTATGGGTTAGGGACTCTGTGCTACCCAGCGCCCAAGATGCAGAAGATCAAGTAGTCCCGATGCATGGACCACGGAGGTCCGGGACTCCTTGAAAGACATCCTTCCTGATGAACGTGCACTCGCTGAACGGATTGTGCGGATGGCTAAGTGCTACGCGCTGGTATCTTTACTGGCGTGGCACCACGACATCCTATTGCGGTGCATAACCTAGGAGGAAGGCTGCGACCCGCTCGCAATAATCCACGGAGGCGAGTGCTGGGAAGCTCATCATCCCACACGCTGGTCGGTTAAGCCATCCGGCATGGCTCCTACCGACCGGGAGCCACCTGGACGCCGTCAAGCCGGTTATGCAAGGCATGTCAGGTCCATGCCGAGCAGACCCACACAACCGGTGCAGACGCTGCACCCCGAGCCGTTGGGGTATACCGGCTCCTCTACGTCGGGGGCCAGCCGGACATCCAAGGGTCGGGTCACGGGAATCACCCTTCTACATGGTATGCGGGGTTGAAGCCATGCTTCTCCCCGAGATCACCATGGGGGTCCCCCCGTGTCCGAGCGTACGACGAAGCCACGCATGACCCGCTCTGCGTGAGAACATCTACCTCGTCGACGAGGCAAGATGGCAAGCAACGCTCCGGATTGCACGGTCCCGGCGGGAGCTCCAGCGCTACCACCGCGGGTCCATGCATGGGAGCACGAGGCAGGCGCTCCGGCCCTACCTCTGTAAGTCCTACCACACTCAGGTGCTCATTTAAATTACGCATTAATTTATATGATCAACTCCCCGCGCTCTAGACAGTGTACGCCCGTCGTACACTCGGCCCTCCTTTCTTACTCTCATAACTAGTCGGCATTTGCTATCCTGCCGAGTGCGGCCGTGCTTGAGGTACCTGTCAAAGGCCCGGGGGCCTCCTGGCCCTCCCCCAGTTAGGGTACTGTAACGCCAGTCGACCTCCTCCAGGAAAAGACCTACGCCAGAGCGGGAGATCCAGGAGCCTTGCTTTGTCGGGTCCTGCACCCAAAGCATGCGCACTCTGCCTCCCCAGAGCTACGGTCTGAGTACTAGGGGCCGGTTACACCCTGACTACGGCGGGAGCCGGACCTCCGGGACCAAGTGCACTGGATGGCCTAAGCTCCGTATACCGGCCCAGGACTATAACCTAAATAAGACTAAGGGACAAAGAAAGGAGGACATCTGAGCAGTACTGGACCTCACCCCCTCAGCAGGGGTGAGCTCCGAAGCCGAACCTCGTCTCCCCCTCCTCGGAGGCGAGCTCCGAAGCCGGACCTCACGCGCCCCTTAGGATTGAGCTCCGATGCCGGCCCTCTCCTCAGAGGCGAGCCCCGATGCTGGACCTCACCCTCTCCACAGAGGCTGAGCTCCGATGACCTCCGGACGTCACGCCCTCCGCTGGCCTGAGCTCCGATGACCTCCGGACCTCACGCCCTCCGCTGGCCTGAGCTCCGATGCCGGCCCTCGCCCTCTCCTCAGAGGCGAGCCCCGATGCCGGACCTCACCTTCTTCTCAGAGGCTGAGCTCCGATGACCTCCGGACCTCACGCCCTCCGCTGGCCTGAGCTCCGATGACCTCCGGACCTCAGGCCCACCGCTGGCCTGAGCTCCGATGACCTCTGGACCTCACGCCTTCCGCTGGCCTGAGCTCCGATGACCTCCGGACCTTACGCCCACCGCTGGCCTGAGCTCCGATGACCTCCGGACCTCACGCCCACCGCTGGCCTAAGCTCCGATGACTTCCGGACCTCCGCCCCCACAGCAGGGCCGAGCTCCGATGCCAGCCCTCGCCCTCTTCTCAGAGGCGAGCCCTGATGCCAGACCTCTACCTCTCCTCAGAGGCGAGCTCCGAAGCCAGACCTCCCCCTTCCACAGGGCTGAGCTCCGATGCCAGGCCTCACCCTCTCCTCAGAGGCTGAGCTCCGAAGCCGTCGAGACCTCGCCAGCACAAGGAGTACTCAAGACAAGAAGGTGCGCGGGAAGAAGAAGGCCCCACCTCGGGCTCGTTACCTGATGGGCCCGGGGTCCACTGTCAGTACCCTCAATACCGGGTATCCCCGCGCACAGGGTGAAACCGCCTAAGGACCTCGCCCCCTCCGCAGGGGCGAGCTCCGAAGGCGCCACGTGTCCAGTAGGGCCGGAGCTCCCCTCTCCTCAGAGGATAGCTCCGGGCCTGCCACGTGGCCCAGAAGGCCGGACCTCGCCCCCCGTAGGGGCGAGCTCCGAAGGAGCCACGTGTCCAGCGGGGCCGGAGCTCCCCTCCCCTCGGAGGATAGCTCCGGGCCTGCCACGTGGCCCAGGAGGCCGGACCTCGCCCCCTCCGCAAGGGTGAGCTCCGAAGGCTCCACGTGTCCAGCGGGGCCGGACCTCCCCTCTCCTCAGAGGTGAGCTCTGGGCCTGCCATATGGCCAGCAGAGCCGGACCTCCCCCCTCCGCGGGGGAGAGCTCCGAAGGCTCCACGTGTCCAACGGGGCCGGAGCTCTCCGCTCCTCGGAGGTGAGCTCCGGGCCCGCCACGTGGACAGCAGAGCAGCGCTGCCCACCCGGCGCGGTAGGCAGCGGGAGTAAAGGCGCGCCATGCCTTTACCGTACAAAGCATTCAAGACCCACGCCTTCCGAAGGCGCGGAGGCGCGGCACACGCCTGTCAGGAGGCATTGTGACCCATCACAGTCAAGACAGGCGCACAGTGTCAAAAGCTGCAGACCATTGAAGGCAGCGACAAGACACGGACAAGACACACCCTACCGTCCCTGCCATCACCAACGGCTACACGCTACACCTAGCCTGCGGCATGGGCAGGATGGCAGGACGAGGACCTCGAAGCCAGCGCCAAGACATAATAGCTGGTAGGAAATCACACCGGGGCCACCTGTCGGGTCCCGAGGCCCATCTTGTAAGCCACCCGAGCCTTGGACTATAAAAGGCTCGGGTAGGCAGCGTTACAAGGGTTCGACACTTTTGCCCAGCTCCCGCTAGGTCATCCACATAGTCAAGGAAACCAGGGCTCCGAGCACTCCCATGAACCAAGCGCATTTCCAAGATCATGGCCATGCTAACTTGTTGGGTCCTCCGGAACGAAAGAAACGGTCAAATCTTTCAGAACATCTACCATAATGAACAAGACGTCGTCCACCAGGTTCAGGAGCTTGCAAAACTATGGCATCGTGCCGGTGCTCGGCATCTGGCGGGCCTATCAGCCTGATGTGGTGATGAGCCTGTACTGACCTACTGTAGAGGCATACACACACGAGTCCTTTTAGTGGTACTTTGCTTGAGTTGAAATGTATTGTCCGCTCGCTACATGTAACATAAACTCTGTTCTCCTGCTTTAATATAAATGCCGAACGCTGTTCGGATCTTTGGAAAAAAAACATTCTATTTGGGGTACTGGTATGAAATACAATATTATGTCTCGAGTTCAGGAAACTGTTCTCTTTTTTTTCTAAGGAACTGCTGCTATTGTCCAGCGTTATTTAGCCTCTGTCTTATGTTTAGGTTAGCCTCTGCACTCACCACTAGCTGGCTAGCACTAAGAACAAGTGTAAATATATTCGCACTTATAAATCAATAAAAGATGATTCTGGATTCTGATATGTGGCATTTATTTTATTCAGTCGATGTCATATAGGCTACTGATCACTCAAACAACGAATCATACTGAAAGTTACTGTCAAATTGCACTTGTAGGCCTATGTGACACAAGATGACAATTTGATTGGTACACTGACGGTGAGGGAGACGATCTCGTACTCTGCGCGCCTTCGACTTCCTGACAAGATGCCCAGAGAGGAGAAGCAGGCCCTGGTCGAGGGCACAATCGTCGAGATGGGGTTGCAGGACTGTGCCGACACGGTCGTTGGCAATTGGCACCTGAGGGGGATCAGTGGTGGTGAGAAGAGGAGAGTCAGCATCGCCCTGGAGATACTGATGAGGCCTAGGTTGCTCTTCCTGGATGAGCCCACCAGTGGTCTTGATAGGTATTGTATAAACTACTTATGTCCGTCTTTCAAGCTTAAAACTTTCAGCATTGTAGTTTGATCTTATTCAATTCATTCCTTGCATATCAAAAGAAGAAGTTAGTTACATGTTGTGACTATTAGAGGGCTAATGGTGGCTGTATTAGATGATGATAATACTGAGGTACAGGTCTGATTATATAGAGGGATTAGGAAGGGGAAAAAGACTAAACTACCTCTAACCCTAATCCCTCACTAATGACTAATATGCCCCTGTGACACACACATAATCACAGTATCTAACATCCCCCCGCAGTCACAACATCTAGCCACTGCAGATGTTGAGACTGGACCGAAACTCGGAGAACAACGACGACGGGAGACCCTTCGTGAAGATGTCGGCGAACTGCGTCGTCGTTGGGACATGGTGTACCCGAATCTCGCCGCGTGCAACCCGCTCACGAACAAAGTGGAGGTCGATCTCCACATGTTTCGTGCGCTGATGCTGGACCGGGTTGGTGGAGAGGTACACGGCGCTGACGTTGTCGCAGTAGATGAGGGTGCTCCTGGCGACGGAAGTGTGGAGCTCCTGAAGCAACTGCTGGAGCCAGGAGGCCTCAGCTACGCCATTAGCCACGGCGCGATACTCCGCCTCAGCACTCGAACGCGACACCACGGGCTGTCGCTTCGAGGACCAGGAGACGAGGTTACCGCCCAGGAAGACGGTGTACCCAGAAGTAGAACGTCGTGTGTCCGGGCAGCCTGCCCAATCAGCATCGGTGTACACGACCAGCTTGGAGGCCGTGTCACGTTGAAGGAGGAGGCCGTAGTCGAGAGTACCTCGTAGGTACCGAAGAATCCGCTTCACAGCGGTGAGGTGCGGCTCCCTCGGGTCATGCATGTGGAGGCACACCTGCTGAACTGCATACGAGATATCCGGCGTGGTGAAGGTGAGGTACTGAAGAGCACCTGCAAGACTCCTGTAAGTAGTGGGGTCAGAGACGGGTGTCCCGTCGGTAGCGGAGAGCTTCGCCTGAGTATCCACTGGAGTGGAGCAAGGCTTGCACTCAGTCATGCCCGCTCGCTGGAGGATATCCAGGCAGTACTGTCGCTGGTGAAGGAATAAGCCGCCTGGTCGGTCCTCGACCGCAATGCCCAGAAAGTGGTGAAGACGGCCCATGTCCTTCATAGCGAACTCCTGCTGTAAAGCAGAAATGGTGCGCCGAAGCAGAGCCGGACTAGACGCTGTTAGTACAATGTCATCGACGTACAGTAGGAGGTAAGCAGTGTCACTGCCACGTTGATAGACAAACAGCGAAGTGTCCGACTTAGCTTCGACGAACCCCTGTGAGACCAAGAAGGAGGCGAACCGGCTATACTAGGCTCACGGTGCCTGCTTCAGTCCGTATAGGGATTTGTTCAGCTTACAGACCATGTCTGGGTGAGCTGAATCAACAAATCCTGCCGGCTGACTGCAGTACACCGTCTCGGTCAGTGTACCGTGGAGGAAGGCATTCTTGACGTCCAACTGGTGGACAGGCCAAGAACGTGAGAGAGCTAGCGACAGAACGGTACGAACCGTCGCCGGCTTTACCACCGGGCTGAAGGTCTCGTCGTAGTCGACTCCAGGGCGCTGAGTGAAACCCCGGAGTACCCACCGAGCCTTGTACCTCTCCAAGGCACCGTCTGCCTTCTTCTTGTGCGTGAAAACCCACTTGCCTGTGACAACATTGCCACGAACAGGACGGGGAACCAGGTCCCAGGTCCGGTTGGCAAGCAGAGCCTCATACTCTTCCTCCATAGCGCGGCGCCAGTGAGGGTCGGCGAGGGCGCTACACACGGAAGTAGGTATGGGTGATATCGAAGAAGAGTTGGTCGGTGGAGAAGTTGTCGACGAGAAGGCAGCTCCGGTGAAGCGCGCAATTGGACGAAGACTCCCGGATGCACGTCGAGTCACCATCGGGTGGACGTGACCAGGATCCCTATGGAGAAGAGGAGTGTTGTACACCGGGCGCTCGGGTACAACGACCTTCTCTCGTCTCGGGGCCACACGTGGTGCATCTGGAGTAGGGCCGCCCCCCCGTGCTCGTCGCTGGTAGGCAAGTACGGGGTCGGCGAAGCGAGAAGTCGTCGTCGGTGCTGCTCCTGGTGCGCCTGGTGACGTCGGGCTTGCTACAGGTGATGTCGGGGAAGCTGAGGCCGTGTGTGGTGCAGTAGTCGATGTCGGGGAAGCAGACACCGCGCTTGGCGCAGCAGGCGTCGTCGGGGACACCGGGGCCGCGCGTGGTGCAGTGGGTGACGTCGGGGGTGCCGAGGCCGCGCATGGCGCAGCCGGTGGCGTCAGGGACGTCGGTGCCGCGCGTGGCGCAGCCAGTGGCGTCAGGGACGCCGGTGCCGCGCGTGGCGTAGCAAGTGGCGTCAGGGACGCCGGGGCCACGTAAGGCACAGCAGGTGGCGTGGAAGACGCCGAAGTCGTGCGTGGCGTAGCGGGTGGGTAACCTGCAAGAGGTAACCGACAAGGTCGCTGTACAGGAGCGGCCTCGGGGTCAGTAGAGAAGAGGGAATCCAACTCAGCGACGGAGTCAGAGGACGGGGTGGAAAAGGGAAAGGAAGACTCGTCGAAGACGACGTGTCGGGAGATCAAGATACGACGGGTGGTGGGGTCAAGGCACCTGTACCCCTTATGGTCAAGGGAGTACCCAAGGAAAACACACTGAGTCGAGCGAGGCGCAAGCTTATGGGGAGCTGTGGCAGAGAGGTTCGGGTAGCAAGCGCACCCGAAGACCCGAAGATGGTCGTAAAGAGGGTGGGTGCCGAACAAAGCGAAGTGAGGGGTGGGAGCACTAATCGCCTTAGTAGGAAGGCGATTAATGAGGTAGGTGGCAGTGTGAAGCGCCTCCGCCCAGTAGCGAGCAGGGGTAGAAGCCTGAAACATCAGGGAGCGCATGACATCGTTGGTGGTCCGAATCATGCGCTCAGCCTTGCCGTTCTGGGGGGAAGTGTACGGACATGACATGCGTAACTGAACACCGCGAGAAAGCAGAAAGTCACGGAACGTAGAGTTGTCAAACTCGCGCCCGTTGTCGCACTGGACCGCACGAATCGTGCGCCCAAACTGGGTGGACACCCAAGCGAAGAAGTGAGAAAGAGTACCGAAAGTATCAGACTTCTGTCGCAAGGAAAAAGTCCACGAATAGTGCGAAAAATCATCCACGACCACCAAGTAATACTTGCATCCAGAGACACTAAGAACAGGTGAAGTCCAAAGATCACAATGAATCAAATCAAATGTGTGCTCGACACGAGTGATAGAGTGTGGAAAAGTAAGTCGAACATGGCGACCCAACTGACAAGCATGGCAAAGAGACTCATGAGTACCCCGAGTACACGAAATCGCTGAACTACCAGACAACTTCGACATAGCATCAACACCGGGGTGGCCAAGCCGACGATGCCAAATGGTCGAAGATGCTGTTGTAGTCAGGGCAAGAGGCGGAGCGGAAGCAGGAAGACGCATCGTGTACAGGGGACCCGTACTATCACAGCGAAAAAGAAAGCGTCGAGTAGTAAGATCCTTCACAGTTACACCATAAGGATCAAACTCAAGGGAAACATGATTGTCAGTAGTAAAACGACGAACAGAAAGAAGATGCTGAATGATGTCAGGGGCAACAAGAACATCACGTAGCTGAAACGAATCCGGCGAACCCGAGTCACCTACTGAGGTGACTCGAAGAGTCGACCCATTCCCAACAACGATAGATGAAGGATCAGAGGGACGGGAAGGGCGGGTAGAGGAGAGGATACCGACGTCAGGGGTGGTGTGGTACGAGGCACCGGAGTCCACCACCCAGTCAGGGCCACACGGCGTGAGACCCTGCCGGTAGATCGACGGTGTAGAACGGGTCGCGACATGCCCCGGCGGTGGCGGCGCCGGGAAGGAAGACAACGCGCTCGGACCCTCGATGGTGGTGCCAACAGAGTAGGCAATAGCTGATCCAGGTACATCAGCCGATGGCTGCCGAGAGGCACCTCCCACGGCGGCAGCAGGCCAGGCGGCTCCATCATGGGGGACTGCAGGACCGGCAGCCCAAGGGGCGGCTGCAGCTGCTGCGGGCCAGGCAGCGGCACCGTCATGGGGCACCGCAGAGGCAACAACGGCTCACTGGGCGGCTGCAGCTGCTGCGGGCCAGGTAGTGGCGCCATCGTGGGGCGCTGCAGAGGTGACGACGGCGGGCCAGGCAGCAGCGATTCGAGGGGTGGCAGTGCTGGGGCTGCAGGAGCGCCGACGGCGCATGGTGGCAGCGGGGCGGCCCCGGGCAATGGCGCGGCGCCGACGGCGGCCCAGGGTGGCAGTGCGGCGGCGGCCCAGGGTGGCGGCGCGGCGGTGGCAGCAGAGGCGGCGGCCCTATCAAACGGCGCAGCGGCGTGGCTGGGGTGCACACCAGCAACCCCAGCGAACCCGAATCCGGGCGCGCGCCGGCTCTGCCCGAGATCGGGCAGCCCGGGCGCGGATCCGGCGGCGGCGCCCCAGGGCACAGCGGCGCGGGCTGGGGGTGCGCCTGCGGCAGAGGCGGCGGCCCCATTAGGTGGTGCGGCGGCGTGGCCGGGCTGCGCACCAGCGGCAGCAACAGCAGCAGGCGGCGCAGGCCCGCATTGCCTCAGCGGCGGCGAGGCCTGCAGCGCAGGCACGCGGGGCGGCGGCGGCGCAGGCGCGCGTTGCCTCAGCGGCGGCGGCTCCGGCGGCCGGCGCGCCGGCGAGGCCTGCTGCGCAGGCATGCGGGGCGGCGGCGGCAGCTGGGCCTGGGTCATTAGGATTAGGGTTAGGCCCTAATCCTAATTAGTTCCTAGCTGATACCATATTAGAGGGCTAATGGTGGCTGTATTAGATGATGATAATACTGAGGTACAGGTCTGATTATATAGAGGGATTAGATAGGGGAAAAGGACTAAACTACCCCTAACCCTAATCCCTCACTAATGACTAATATGCCCCTGTGACACACACATAATCACAGTGTCTAACAGTGACAATCATGCAAGAATCAGAATTTAGCTAGTTACAAGTCCAAAACCTGAACATTATTTGATTGATATGCACACAAAGTTAGATTACAACATGCTTATTCAGTTATTGCTTTTATAAGATTCGGAAGTTGATGTTCAAGTATCTTTGATAGTTTAGACATGTATTGTAAACTAGTATTAGGGATGTGGTTTTCCTCCCAAGGTCTTGTGTTCTCTATTTATACAGTCCAAGAGGCACAATGCAATACAATCCGACCATTGTGCCCACTTTATCTTACTTGCATGGTAATGTAAAAAGTTCAGATCTGATCTAACTAAATTGCTAATTAACTGCGAAAATATGTAGTGCTTCAGCATTCTTCGTGACACAGACGCTGCGCGGATTGGCGAGGGACGGCAGGACCGTCATTGCATCGGTCCATCAGCCGAGCAGTGAGGTCTTCGAGCTTTTCGATTCACTGTATCTTCTATCAGGGGGTAAAACAGTCTACTTTGGGAAGGCTTCTGAGGCTTGTGCGGTAGTGCATCTGAGCTTGCTCATATCCTAATCTACGTTTCCGCGTGGCCAACTTGATCTCTGAATTTTCCCTAAAAAACATGATCTCTGATTTATGTGGTGTCTTATTCAATCTGCAGTTTTTCGCCCAAGCTGGCTTCCCATGCCCACCACTGCGCAATCCATCGGATCATTTTCTTAGGTGTGTCAATTCTGATTTTGACAAGGTGAAGGCCACTCTGAAAGGATCAATGAAGACAAAGGCAAGTTTAGAAATCACTCAATTCCCTTATGCACCATGTTAATGTTTGGGAACAGTGAGAACTGGAGTTATCCCAGCTGGTAGAGGCACTCGGCTGTGTCCACACCCGCCCGGGTTCGAGCCTCGCTTTACCCTGGTGCTCACCCTCCTCTCTTAATGTATTGGGAGTGCTCCTCCCCATGGCTTCCGTGCCATGAATTAAAAAAATGTTTGGGAACAGTTGTTTTGGCTGAGCTTTTACCGTCCTTTTGCATACCCAGTTTGAACGAACTGACGATCCACTCGAGCGAACCACAACTTCTGAGGTGATGAGAAGGCTCATCAGCTACTATATGCACTCACAATACTACATAAATGCACAACAGAAAGTTGATGCGATGGCCCGGGTCGTAAGTACTCGAATTTCATCATCAATTTCTGACTGTACGAACTCAGGATATCCAACAAAAGCTAAGCGGATCCATGGTATTTGTCATTGCAGAAAGGAACGGTCCTGGATGCAGGAGGGAGCCAAGCTAGCTTTGGAATGCAGGCGTACACACTCACGAAGCGATCTTTCATTAACATGTCAAGAGACTTTGGATACTACTGGTTGAGGCTTATTATCTACATTGTTGTAACCGTCTGCATTGGGACTATCTACCTCAATGTTGGCACTGGGTACAGCTCCATTCTGGTAAAGTTCTTTCTTCTGTTGAGACATACATTTTCCTTCAGTACTTACAATAGAAGTTGAAAGTATCTGCTTACCCTCAAATGGATATCTGGTGCTGAAAATATGATCTCATACAACTGATGAAAAATATTAGGCTCGGGGTGCGTGTGCTTCCTTCATCTTTGGTTTCGTCACATTCATGTCAATCGGAGGATTTCCATCTTTTGTCGAGGACATGAAGGTCTGTGAAACCTCTGAAGCACCACTCAAATTATGCGAGTTCTTCATATCCCGACTTGGTTACTGAATGTTCATTTTCCAGGTCTTTCAACGGGAGAGGCTCAACGGTCACTACGGTGTTCTGGCATTTGTTGTCAGCAACACGCTTTCTGCGATGCCGTTCCTGTTCTTGATCACCTTTGTATCGGGAACACTGTGCTACTTCATGGTGCGCCTTCACCCGGGCTTCATGCACTACCTCTTCTTCGTCCTGTGTCTCTACGCCAGCGTCACCGTCGTCGAGAGCCTGATGATGGCCATTGCCAGCGTGATCCCGAATTTCCTCATGGGCATCATTATTGGTGCAGGGATTCAGGTAAACTGAACGTCCCAACAGCTTGATTCTATCCGTCATCCATCATCCGCCAGTCACTGTTTGGAACATGAAATGCATCCAAACCTGGATTCATTCTGACACTGTGCATGGATCCACACATCATAATGCTGATGCTTCTATTCTCTTGTGATGATAACGACACACATTTAATGATAAACAATGGTTTAATTGGACAGGGGATATTCATGCTGGTATCAGGGTACTTCAGGCTGCCACATGACATCCCAAAGCCATTTTGGCGGTACCCAATGTCATACATAAGCTTCCACTACTGGGCGTTGCAGGTAAAAATACTCGTTCCTCGGTCATTAAACAGAAATTACCAGTTAAACTAACCGCACGATCCGTGTGAAATTGTATTCTGCTAGAAAGAACAGACTAACTCGACGCACCGATGGTGTTCTTCATCTTGCAGGGGCAGTACCAGAACGATCTGAAGGGCCTGTTGTTTGACAACCAGGACGACGAGCTGCCTAGGATCCCGGGGGAATACATCCTGGAGAACGTGTTTCAGATCGACGTGAACCGGTCCAAGTGGCTGGACCTGGCCGTGCTCCTCAGCATGATCGTCATCTACCGCCTCCTCTTCTTCGTCATGATCAAGATCAGCGAGGACGTGACCCCGTGGGTCCGCGGTTACGTCGCGCGGCGGCGGGTGCAGAACAGGCGGCAGCGCAAGGCGGAGCTCGCGGCGATCATCCGTTCGCCGTCGCTCCGCGGGTACGTGGTGGACGTGGCAAGCCTGCCGACCGATCACCCCTGAAGATATGCAGTGCGTGCAAGGAGGACTGTGAAGAACGTTTTCAGGGCACAGGCTGACGCTGGAGTGAACTAAACACTACTCTGATACGAATGTGTGTTGTTATAGTAACAACTGTTTGAGCTGTGTTTCTGAATTGTTCGGTACACGGCTAAGGTGTATATCAACAGCTGAATGCAAGGTTTGATCTCTCCAGCGTTTCAACCTCATCGTGCGTCCATCTCTTATGATGAAGAGGCCGGAATGTTTCCACATCATATAAAAATCAATGACAATGTTAGTATCCAAACTTTTTGCACAGGTTCCTGATTAAAACTTCTACAGTACTATTTAATTAACAATCTATTCGTTCAAAAAAAGATAACAATCTCATGATGCCAAGAGAGGTACGTAGGCCCTCAACATCTGGTGGGGGTGTCAAACAGTGCTATAGATGGCAACAATGCATAGACAACTTGGTACTGAAATTCCTGCCGATGGGTCTCGTCAGGGAAGCATACACTGTGTAGTTTACGACAAAGAACTGTAGAAGAATGGACATTGAGTGTTGATGGCAGCAAACTATTTGCCACCATGGTCGAGTTCATTACTTGTCTGAACCCAACAAATGGCCTGTCACAGAGCATAAGCAGCGTTTACCATCGCTCGTCAGATGCAACAAGCAGCGACGAAAAAATGGCCAGGCATCTGCAGCATCGACATGGACGAGAACGGACAGATGCTTGCTTTGCGGATCACATGGAGACGTCAATGCTGTGGGCTGCAGCAGTTGCAGCAGTAAGTTGTGCCATGATCCCTATTCGTTTCTTATCCAGCTCCTGCAGCCATATCGCGGCACTGCGCAGGAACAGCCGACCACACATGAATTCAATCAGTTTCATGGAAGGAGCGCAGAATCACACTAGACATTTCTGCAAAAAATACGCGGGAAAGACCTTGCCATGGATAAAGTGCAGGCCAAAAGATCAGTTGCAAGAACATAGCACTACTCATTCCATTAGCTGTGCTCTTGTACTCTGTAGTCGGCGGCGTTAACAAGCAAGGGAGAGGCGAGCGAGGGAGGGGAGCTCCGCTCCCCGGCACGGCATTCCGGAATACAATCTGCAGCCCGCGCTGTTTGTGCCCGCGGCAAAACCACGTGGATCCGGCGACACTTGGCGGCCGGAGTTGGTGTGCAGTTACTGGCAGAGTAACTGCCGTGTGCAGATCGTCAGCAAAAGCACGGCCGGTACTACTTCACCTTACTATTTCGTGGCGTCTGCAGGTTTCCTTAAATTCCATGTCGTTGCTGTCAGTCTTTGAAGACGTGGGGTCACAACTCAGTACAGCCCCCCTTTGACGGACTCCTGCAGCTCCAGCTCCTCTTAGGCACACGCACTGTAGTTTCAATATGGCAGCACTACAGCTCGAGGTTGTTTTCTAATCCCTGCTCACGATGAATCGGAAGCCCGATTTCTCTGACTCTCAGAAGCCGGTGAATCACTTCACTGAGCTGTCCGTTGCTACGCGGCATATGAGCAGACAATGATGGATGACTTCAGCCGGGTAAGGTAACGAACGATTCCAGTCTCCGTCGTCCTCCATGAGAAGATGCCATGTCATGTCCAGGCGGGCCGAAAGAGAGCGGCCTGGAATTACAGATCTGCTTCTGAGGCCCAACACGGAAAAGCCCACCACATTGCCACGTCATGTCCAGCCGGGCCGAGAGAAAGCGGCCTGGAATTACAGATCTGCTTCTGAGGCCCAGCACGGAAAAGGCCACCAGATTGCCACGTCAGGTCCAGGCGGGCCGAAAGAAAGCGACCTGGAACTGCAGGTCTGCTTCTGAGGCCCGACACGGCAAAAGCCCACCGCGTCTCTAAACGAGCAAATAAACCCAACAAACGAAGGAACCCAACCCGAGAAGGTGGGAAGGAAAAACAAAGGAGCCCTGGCGATGCTGCAGATCCGCCTGAGCAAGGCCGGCGCGTCGGACTCCGGCGGCGCCGCCGCCCCAGGCGCGGCGGCCGGCGGCGCGGACCCGGCAAGATCCGCGGCCGCGGCGCTTGGCGGCGTGCCGGAGTCCGTCACCGTGGCGTGCCCCGACCACCTGGTCATCGCGGACCTCCCCGTGGCGAAGAGCCTCGGCGCCGTCACGAGCTCTGCGGCCGCCGCGGCGCGCAGCGTCGGACGACGCTCGCGCCGGCCCCTGGGCGAGCGCGTACACATATGCTGCCGCTGCGAGTTTCCCATCGCCATCTACGGCCGCCTCGTACGGGTCCTTGAACCCTAGCTCCCTCTCGTGTTAGTGCGCCCCCTCAATCTGCGATTGAGCTTTCCCTGCTGCTGCTGAGCGAAATTAGAGGTTTAGTGAACCGCGTTGTCATGCTATTGCGTCTTACTGTACCATTTGGTAACATAGCTTCCTCCAATTTAGTAAGAGTCGCCAGTTTGAGTGGATAGGCCATTGACACTGAGACAGCTATTGTGCTGATCGTACTATGTTCGTAATAGAGTTTGTCAAACCCTTCAGAAGATGCACGCTGTCTTTCTGCAATACTTACTTTTTAGGGACTAGGGTATTAGGTTTGGACCAAAAATGTGAAGTACTCTTAGCTTGGTAGGATGAGTCTTTCCTCCTTTTAGGTGCGCTCTGACTTTTAATGTGCGGAATAGTTACATTGAGTTCTTTTGTTTTTCTTCTGCATGGTGAATAAGCTAAACAGCATTATCATGTGTAATTGGTCAGAAACACCTGTCATGTTCTGTTATTTCAACATTTCATTTTTGTTGTTCTTTAGTCTTCTAAAAGACCAGTGCACACGTTCATGTACTTTAGAGTTTTTTTTCTTATATATGTAATATGTTGGACCCTATAGTAGTGTTACGACTTATGCCTTGTTTATCTCCTTATATTTGGTTCCAGGTTCCCTGTGAACATGCTTTCTGTTTGACATGTGCAAGAAGTGATTCTACATGTTATCTGTAAGCACTCTAATTCCTGAACCCTTTTTTAATTTGCTATTCTCTTATTCTCATCTTCATAGTGTATTGTTTTACTCAGTTGTTCATTGTATGATATTGATATATTGTAGCTGAATTGGCTTGCTATGTGAACTTTGAGCTTCATTGGTTGTTATGTGTTGCTTTTGTTAAGATACTGTAATCGACATGCATATGTTGACAATGGTAGTAGAACTGTGAAAAAAATACTACCTACGTGTAGTTCTCATATTTTGTCATTTTCTCTACTACTGTAATTTTCATGTAGATTTGTTCATTTAAAGTGGCGACTGGTGACTATTAACATACTGAAAATTAACCTGCTCTTTATGCTTTGCATGATGCTGATGTACCTCCTGAACACATATCAAATTGTAGTACAAGCTAATTTAAGGAATTTTTCCTTGGAAATATTGTGCTTGAGATGAACCTTAAGGGCGTGTTTGGCATGGCTCCAGAGTCTAACTCCAGTTCAGAGCTGAAAAAATGTAGCCAAACACACTAACTCCACAAATTTGTGGAGCAGACCAACTTCATGGAGTTGAAGGAGCTCTAGTTCATTTTTGCAGAGTACCTCAATTCTTGCTCCAAAACCAGTCAATATGAAAGTAGACGTGGAGTTGAGAGAAATTTACCCGCAAATGCCACTGGTTACAGAAAAACGGTTCGTTTCTTTTCCTCCCGAGCTGTCTTCGGTAGAAACCCTACGCAACGCACGCACCCGAGGCCGCCGCCGCCTGCCCACCCGAGGTCCCCGCCGCCTGCCACCAAACACCGCCGCCTGCCGCGCCAGGAAAAGGGCCCGCCAGAAACGGCCAAGCCGCTCGGCCAGGGCCCCTTCCGGCCTCGCCTGCCGAGCCGATCGGCCAGGCCCCCTCCGGCCTCGCCTGCAGCGTGGCAGCAGCCGGTCGGCGCGCCTGCAGCGTGGCAGCAGCCGGTCGGCCACGCCGCCCGGCAGCAGGCGCTCGGCCACACCGCCCGCCAGGGCCCCCAACGCCTCGCTGATCTTCCATCACCATTGACCTCAGTGTAGATTGTCTTCTCTTCCTGTTTCGGCTGATTCAAGGTTAGATATGTTGTGTATAGGAGGATTTGCAATGGATGTCTTATGGTTGCTGCTGATAATGCGTTGTTGTAAAATATTTTTAGATTAACTTGTAAAAACTATGCGTGCAGTAACTTCCCTCTTATTTTAAAATGTTGATATAACTATTTCATCATGCCTATAATACAATGCTACAATTCTATACTAGCATTATAATTGCATAATGAATATTTAGATTTTATTTTGTTCTAAGAACTTGTAGTGATTCAAGATGGTGGAAATTGATTGGAATATTGAGGCCACCCGTGTCCTATGTCAATTATTTGCCGAACAAGTTGCAAGAGGAAATCGTCCAAACACATACTTGAACTCGATTGGTTATGCTGAGGTTGAGAAAGGATTAAAAGATAGATTAGGTATTGTCGCAACGAAGCAACAGATCAAAAATAAATGGGACAAGTTGAAAGAAGATTTCAAGGCATGGAGGAAGCTAATGTTGAGACAGACTGGAACCGGTTGGTGTCCTATAAAGGGTACCATTGTTATGGACGATGAATGGTGGAAGAAAGCTCGAGCTGTAAGTGTTGAAAAATGACTTCATTTGATCTTTTATAATTATCGTTATATTTATTAATTTGATTACATGTTTCATATTTCAGGATATTCCAGGATGTGGAAAATTTAGAAAAATGGGTCTTCAAAACGAAGAGGAACTACAGAGGTGTTTTGGAGACATAACAAGTATTGGTATGGATCATTGGTCTCCTCATATGACTAATGTATCCTTGAATGTTGAGCAACATGAAACACAAGAGGATGCATTTGTTGACACACAAGAGGTCCCAACTGATGCTGAGGGAGGTGACACAAATGAAGGTGAAGAAATTCAGCCAGTCAGTGCTAACAACAAAAGGCCTCGAAGAGTTGCTCAAGATAAAGCCAAAAAAAATAAGACAGGGACAGCACTACTCATTCAAGAGGCAATGTCAAGTATGGCTACGTCGGCGAGCACTTATGCTTGCAACAAAGAAGGAAAATATTCTATTGATGAAGTGATGGGTCACGTGATAGCTTGTGGTGCTACCTACGAGACCAATCAACATTACATTGCATCTGAATTATTTGTGAAAAAAGAGCAGAGGGAGATGTTCATGACCTTGCCCACAAATGAGATTAGGTTCAATTGGCTCACTAGGAAATATAAGGACAAATATGGAAATTAGTGAATGACGTATTATTATGGTTTAAAACATTGTGAGACTTTATTGTCTCTTGTATCCTTAATTTGAAATGAAACATTGTATCGTTGTGACCTATGTCTTTTTTTTTAATTTTAATATTTGGATGACATATCATTGTATTATCACTGTGACTTTTGTCTCTTTCAATTTGAATTTGTGTATGTCATCTCATTGTTGTATCGTTGTTGTTTCTACAGATGTCTGACAATGAGAGTGATTCTTCAAGTGAGGATGGTGATCGTCTTTTCGATATAATCTTGACTGTTGGTAAGCTTGCAACATTATATTCAAATAAATACTTAAATAAGGCAGCACCAAGAATGTCAATTCAATCCGGAATGGGCTGGTTGGACGAGACTATGAACACTCCAGGAGAGTGTCACAAGATGCTTCGAATGAATAAAGAAATATTTCTTGATCTTCATGATACTTTGGTTGAGAGGTATAAGCTGCAATCATCAAAACATATGAATACTTATGAGATGCTTGCTATATTCCTATTTATTTGTGCTGGTTGTGAGTCCAATAGAAAGGGACAAAATAGATTCAAACACTCTGGTGAGACAATTAGCAGGAAATTTCACGAGGTGTTAGATTCTTTGATTTCAATGGCTGAGCATTATCTAAGACCAACCGATCCTAATTTTCGTACCGTACACAAGAGGATTCGAAATGATAAAAGAGCATATCCACACTTCAAGGATTGCATAGGTGCTCTTGATGGTACACATATCCGTGTCTCTCTTTCACCTGAAGAACAAGTGAGGTACATTGGGAAAACAGGCATTCCAACACAGAATGTTCTAGCTATTTGTGATTTTGATATGCGTTTCACTTATGTGGCTGCTGGTCAACCTGGTTCTTATCATGACACAAGTGTGTTGTATCATGCGCTAAAGGAATCTGAGAATCACTTCCCACATCCACCACAAGGTAACATTACTATATGGTCAAAATTATTTCTTATTGTCACATTGCTAATCTCTTACCTTTTTATTATTTTTAAATTGTGTAGGTAAGTACTATGTTGTAGATGCGGGGTATCCTAACCGCCCAGGATACCTAGCTCCATATAAAGGTGAAAGATATCACTTACCCGAGTGGCACAGAGGTATGGAACCAAGTACACCGAAAGAGAAGTTCAATCGAGTACACTCATCTATTCGTAATGTTATTGAGAGATCATTTGGACTATGGAAGATGAAATGGCAAATACTATACAAGATGCCTAAATATTCAATGTTGACACAAAAAAAGATTATTGCTGCCACTATGGTTCTTCACAATTTCATTCGAGAGCATTCAAGTGGTGATGTGGACTTTGATAATTATGATCGTGATCCTGACTTTGTGCCTACAATTCCAGATAGGTACAACAAATATGCCGTGTCAGCACATGCCTCTGATGATTCAACTTCAGAGTCAAGTTTTGTTACGATGGATACATTTCGTGATAGTGTGGCAACATCTCTTTCTCTTGCTTGGAATTAG
Organism: Neostapfia colusana; assembly: GCA_030760725.1. NCBI lineage: Eukaryota > Viridiplantae > Streptophyta > Magnoliopsida > Poales > Poaceae > Neostapfia > Neostapfia colusana. Next base: position 19,107,773 of record JASWHV010000003.1, read on the forward strand.
TATCAAATATTTATGTAATACTTTAGGATAATATATGAGTTACAGTGCTTTGTATGAAGATAATTATCACGTACTATGCTATCATTTTATTTTTAATATATGGTTAAAACTAGTGTTGGAAGAAAGAATATTTGGTCCCACATCATATTTTTACGAGCAGTTGTATCAATAAAGAAATAGGTACATATAACTTGTTATTACACATTACATTTTTTTTCCAAAAAACGTAAATACACATCATATTTTAAATTGCATACACTTTACTATTCACAAAATAAATATAATTAACATAACAGGGCTAAAACTGGTATGACACCCTCAAAACTCTGTTTCCTGGAGCTGAGAAGGATATTCTAGCCAAACACCACTATAAACAGCTCTAACTCCCCAGCAGAGTTGCTCCATACCAGAGTTTTGGAGCAGAGCTGCTCTGCATTGGAGTGGAGCCATGCCAAACACGCCCTAAGTTATATTAATAGCTGCTGCATTTAGCATGGTCCAAGACTGTCATGTTGAAAATTCTGTTTGCTTTTGCAGTTGAGGAGCGCATTCAGAAGATACAAAGCGTGAAAATGATGGAAGGGATTTTCATCTGTGCTGCACCGATGTGTCTCAAGTCGTTCCTTAAGAAAGCAGATTTCCAGTCCCATGTGCCTGAAGCTCATGCAAATCTCCTCCAAACTGATGTAGACAAGGAAGAACATAACGAGTCAGATGCTCCCAACATCCCCCGTGCTTCCGCAGGGGATCAGAGACAATCTCAAATGCCTGAAATGTCTACTGCACGTGCTCCTCAAAGGCAAGGTTTTTCACCTAATTCAACTTCTCACATGCAAGATCGTGAAGAATGCTCCCGCTACCACCAATCGAGGGAGCAAACCCCACTGAGGCTCCAAACACTTGCAAAACCGCCATCATTCCATGGTCGCCATTCGTATCCACCAGGGGAAACTCAGGCTGAGAACAACACACCTCAAGGATTTGACCGGCCCTACAATTGGGCTTCTCAGCCACATCAGGGCAGCCCAGGTGCAGCAACTCCGCTTCGCCAAGAATCTGACCCCAGTAGCCAGGACAAGCAACAACTGATGGCAAACACACCATTTATGTTCCCACCGTTTCCTCCTAATCAGCCAAACTTTATGATGCCAATGAATATGAACCAGCCTTTGATGTCCAATGCTTCATTCAATTATCCTCTACAGCAAAATGGAAACCCTCAATATTTTGGTGGGCCTTTTCAGATGCAAGTACCAGATCCTGGATCAGACCAAGGTTCCATGTCAGGGGTCCAGCTTCCATCTGGTCCTTCAGGTTTTCCTGAGGGGCTTCAGCGGCCGTGGGCCATGGGAATGATGGGCAATCCAATTCAGTTAATGCCTGTGGGACAGGGAGTGCCTGATGGTGCAGGTGATCCTCAGGGTGGTGGCAGTATGACTTTCATGCAGGCTAATTTTGGGGGCATTCCTAAATCCTGATGGCTCCATGAATCCAGCCAGGCATGCCGCGTCAAGCTGATGGAGGCGATGGAAGGGGTATTCTAGCACAGATACCTATGCAGATGTCACTTCCTCTACCCCCTCTGCCTACACAACCTCCATCATGCACACAGCAATCTTTCAACAGAACTAGATTATTTTGTATGCGCTGATTGATGATTGCTGCCAAAACTACGTGTTAATTGACTGAGAAATTTTCAGTAGTTTTATCGTTTTGGCATGTAACTTATGAGAATTAATTGCTCGATTTTATCATTTGGGTTTCACCTGCAATGACAGGTTCAGTTTGAATGAAATGTCTACAATCTCTGAAATGTTCGTTCTGTATGGTATACTATGTGCCACTGTCCAGTTGTGTGCTGTGATGTCCGAAATTGATCTTTTATTATTTAAGTTATTTTGTTTTAGGTGCATATTTTTTTCTACAATTATGGATTCAGTGAAACCGTGATGGCACCTACAATATCACGTGCCAAAGAAGTGCTACTGCGGTACACTGACATGTAATTACATTGATCTCCTCGTTATTAGAGTTATTTTGGTATAGCTGCATCTATGTACTATCCGCTAAGATTATGATTTAAGCGAAAACTATGAGGGATAAATTATACATGCCAAAATAATAAGTTGACCAAATTCTGATTATATAAATACATTTGCTAGGCACGCGCGCGCACAAGAATGAGGGCCCAATGGTGGCAATATAAAACCTCTGAATTTCCATATTATACTCTCATAGTGTGAGGCAAATTGAACCATGACAGCTTCACTGCTACATCTAACTGGTCTTTGAGTTTCTATGCCCGTATGTAATTTCTATTTTTTTTTGCTATAGCTGTTAATCCTACGCTGGTGTATCTGTTACGACCAACGGTATGGCCACTGTTATATGCTTGACAATCGAAAGATAGCCTGAAGCCCTGAAGAAAGAGGCTCAACTCCCGTGCCGATCTCACAACCTCGCCTTGTCGCTTTCAAAGGGATGCATAAAGGCGCCATTTCATCATTGAACTTAATGACATTTCACATATTTAAGTGCCTTTAAGTTGCCTACATCAACCACATCATGACATATGATGGGTACCCAGGAAAGAACCTACAAGCAAAAAGATATCATGCGATGACTTCTGTCGCGCTATGATTCTCTAACAAATGAAATACGGTTAATAGATCATCAAAGCATCTACCTTTAAACTTTCATGTAATCCACAACATAGTGTTTTACCATCACTGTAGAATTTCATGAACGAAATACTTTAGTCTGAAACTTGAGGAAAACTATCACAAAGTAATTGTACTCAAGGATTTTACTACAAAAAAACACTCTCATCCATTTCCAATAAAAAAATTATATACAAAATGACGAAATTAATGGTCAGAAACCTTACCGTCACAAAGGACTGTTCTGCATCAAGCTGAAAACATTAACTATTTCCAAATAAGAAACAAGATAGAGAATGGAGATTAAAAATAGATTCTACATTAAAATAAGAAGCACTTGCTGCCATGTACATTATCTGATTTCAACTGATATCTACGGTACAGTCACTTTTGCTTATATCTTTCTAGGTATACTAAGTCTAAGTAAAGGAGGAGGGCTATGATCAAAACTAGCAATTCCTGTGGATATGAAATGCAGAAATCAACAATTTAGGTGGTAGAATCTAAGTTTACTCATACTTTGTATACACTTCCCTCTCATTTTCTTTTACTTTCATACATTTTTCACTACAGGAAAAACGTGCATTGACGACGGCCAAATTTATTGACGACGGGGCCGTCGTCTTTAATATTATTGACGACGGCTTTATCTAGCCGTCGTCAATAACGTAGTTATCGACGATGGCTAGTAGATAACCGTCGTCAATAAATATTGACGACGGGGGCCGTCGTCTTTAACTTAATCCGGACCCACCCGAGTAGTTATTGATGACGGTGACCTAGCACCGTCGTCAACAAGTTCCTTATAGACGACGGTCACCTAGCATCGTCGTCAATAACGGCACATATAACCCGTACGCGACCCGGGAGGCGGCAGTCCATAGCCGCCTCCCGACTCGTGCCTCTGTCCATCGCCGCGGCCGTCCCCGTCGCCGCCGCCCGTCCCCTCCGCCGCCGCCGCCCGTCCTCGGCCCGAGGTAAGTCCCCCTCCCCCTCCGGCCTCTCCCTCGCTCCCCTCTCCAGTTCCTCGCCCCCCGGCCGCGCCGCCGGCCACCGGCCGGCCGGCCGACCTCGCCCCCCCCCTCGTCCGGCCTCTCCGGCCGCTCCCCCGTCCCCCTCCGGCCCAGACCCTCCCCCTCCGGCCCCTCCTTCCCTTTTGCTCTCTCGGAATTAACTTAGTATTACTCTGAGTTTTATCCAGCCGGCTAGAAATGCCATCCTCCTGCCGAATTATGAAATAAACGGCTGGCAATCTGAATGGAAAGAACAGTTTGTGAGCTGTAAATCAGAACAGATGGTATTGAATGGTATCATTACACCAATGGAGATAAACAATGCTCTTTAACTATTTTCTGTTTTGAACAATTCTCGACTAGTTTTGAATGGAGTTGTGTTGCTTTAGCAATTCTATATCCATGATGCATGCCACGTATAATGTAACATATCCTATCATAAACAGGTGAATTTGGAGTGGTGAGCACCACAGCCTTTTGGAAACTTCTCCTGTATAATAGTACTGGAAGGACACCGTTTGGTAACTAGGGGAACATGTGAAACGTTTAATACAAACTAACAAACAATAGCATCATTGTTCTGGGTAGAACACTTCATGTTTTATTTTTCGCACTTCCTGTATGTTTGGGCAATCCCCACTAGAAACAGGTAGGATACTACAAATGAGCATGAAACATAGTCATAGTAATGCCCACAGTAACCACCTGTTTTAGCCACAATGACATTCTTTTGTATAACTAGCCAATAGGAAAGTTTGCACGCATCGTAATATCAACTGCATGCAAGAACCACCAAGCAATGAATATCTGATAAATAGAAACAGGCTAAGCTTTAGTGTGACAGTATATATCTTAAGAATTCTGATCCCAAACTACCGATACCACTCTGCTTGATACTACCTATGTTCTGAAAACAGCTAATTTAGTTCAACTTAAACTAGACTTTTTATTCTAAACATCATTTATTTCAGAACGGAGGGAGTACTAATTAGTGGCTTTGACAGGTTGATCCAAATGCTTAAAGATTGCTTGTAAGCATTTACATTTTGGGTCTATTTAATTATGTACATCAGTTATCACCAAATCGCTAAAGCAAATTTATAATATTGAAACCTTTTTGCTAAATGCATGCCAAAATAAACCCTTGTGAAGATGTATATGCACTTAGTTTGCTCAACTTCAACAGCTAGATATGATATTATATCATAAGCGAACAAGATTATGTGGTGCCTCAAAGATGCAATGCTTCTTCCAGGGAACTCTAATTGTGAGAAGTTGTAGCACCTTAGCCTTGGCTCCTTTTGACGTTCAAATTACGCAAGGATTTTATTTCTTACCATGGTATATATTCAACCTCAATACACCTTCAATTTTCCCCTTTAATCAAAATGCACTATCTCTTCTATAATAGTTATGGGTTTTCTTCAAAACTAAATTCCTGCAACTTTTTGTGTCTTTAAAGTCAATAAAAAATAATTAGCTCCAGGACAAACTTGTGATGATAGAGACTAACTTGACTATCTTGCCAATTAGTCTAGAGACTAAAAGCCATAACATATTTATATTTTACTTTAATCTTTCAGAAATGAAAGATTTAGGCATACCTTCCCTATGCCAACTATAAAACCCTCCACATTCATTTCTAGCTTCGATGAGCCAGCTCTTCTTTGTTTTGGCTCTCTACTAGGTAATCAAGTGATTAATCTATAATTAAACCCTTCACCAAAAAGGTTGCAATGCAAATGAGAAAATACCCCATGCTCAACCCAATTATATCTAGCCTCCATGCATAGATGGGGCAATGAAACGTACCTAGTTCTGTTTAAAAAAGCGGCGCAACGGTGCCTCAACACTTCGCTTTTCTGAAAGCAGCCGCTATTAAGCGATTGAACGCTTAAGCGCTCGAAAGCAAGTTTTTTGCCGCTTTTCTGCTTTTTGCCGTTTTACCCGCCTATCTCACTGATTGAAGTATTCATCATTGTCAAGTTTAAAAATTTACAGTAGCCCGACCCGCTCTAGTTTTTTTACACGTAGTCTTTCCCTACATTTCTGCAAGATATTGTTTCCAGGATTCGAACCCAGGGGGATACCGGGGCGGCTCGCCTTGCCTGGTCGAGCGTCACCGATGTCGGCGCCACCTCCGCTCGCCGCCGTCGCTGCAAGGCGCCGCTGGCCCCTCGTGCTGCCACCGCCGATGCCTCACGCTGGCGATTCCTCGCGCCGCCACGCCCCGCCCTGCCGCCGCGCACCATCGTTCCGCGCCCCGCCCCACTGCGCACCGCCATCCCACGCCCCGCCCCGCCGCAGCCGCTGCCGTCCTGCCCCAAGCCCCGCCCGGCCACCCCTGGTCGCGCCTCGGCCGCCGCCGCTCGCCGCGCCCCGCCCCGAGCACCGCCCTGCTGTGCCGCCCTGCCCCGCCCCAAGCCCCGCCCTGCCGCGCCGCCCGACCTTAGTTGATCAATTGTTTAATTAGTATTGTAATTGATTATTGTTTAAATAATACTTTGATTGGTTGCGTGATTAGTTACTATATGTAAATAAATGGGTTTCGGCCCGGTCCGGCCTGACACGACCCATTTAGGGTCTGTCACGGCCCATTTATTGGTAATGTATTAGTCGAGACAGGCACGGAGGACGGCAAGCTCCCGAGCTTGGACGGCGGGACCCGACGGTGCGATTTCATCTTTGACCCACTTACGACGGGGCATAACGTACGACGGCTAACCCTAGGCGTCGTAAGATAATGGCAGGCCCCAACAGGGCATAACTTAGGATGGCTGACCCACTTGTTTGTCTCTCGTTCTTTCCTTCTCTCTCGTTCTTTCCTCTCTCTCTTTTAAATGACTCAAAAACGAAAGGTTGACGTAAACCTATACAACATGCGTCACCCATTTCGAACGGGCCCGTCTCACATGTGTTACGCATGTGAGACGTGTACGTTCGGAATTGTTCCTTTTTGGACAGCCTAGGAGTGACCGAGGGAGCATGGCATGTGATGAGACGCGGGTTTAGATCTAGACAAGATTTCGACGGCATAACCCTGTTATTCTCTGCTGCACCATTTTCGGACGTGCAGTGGAGAACAGCGGGGTTATGCTGCCGAAATTTCGTTCGGATCCATACCACACGTCTCGTCATGAGCACGCTCCGCTCGATCACTCTTGGGTGGTTTTAGGACCTATCCTTTCCAATAGATGTAGGGCCATGACATAAATAAATTATAAAGTAACTATAATTTCCTTGACATTAAACTGCAGATTCAAACATGGGTGAGGATCGTAGTTGGATGTATACCGGTTGGAAGAACAGTTCTGGTAGTCACTGGGATGAGTGGTTCGCAAAGACAGATGCTTTTGTAGATCGAGCTTTTTCATTGTCAAATATCGATAAGGTGCGGTGCCCATGTACGAAATGTCAAGGTGCAAAGTGTTGGGACAAAGTGAATTTGGCGTTTCACTTATGTCGATACGGTTTCATGCAAGATTATGAGGTGTGGACCTTTCACGGTGAGACATCTTCTCAACCCTTACAAGTTTCAGATGAGGATGACAACACGGGGGTCGATAGGATGGACGAGATGCTTGATGCCATAAATCCTGAATTGATGGAGGATCCTCCTACAACGGAGGTTGAAGCGTTTTTCACGCTTCTCAAAGCTTCAGAAGAGCCGTTGCATGAACACACCGAAGTGATGCTCCTTACTTTCATGACTAGATTTATGGCCATTAAGTCTAAGTATTTCTTCTCCAATAACTGCTACAACGATCTCATCAAATTGATCAGCGATATCCTTCCACAACCACATAAAGTGCCTAAAGATATGTATCAGTCTAAGAAGTTAATTTCTGGTCTAGGTATGAAATATGAGAAGATTGATATGTGTCTAGACAATTGCATGCTTTTTTAGAGAGAGCATGCCAACGAGAACAAGTGCTTAAAATGTGGTAAAGCGAGATTTATCGAATTTGTTAATGACGACGGTTTAAAAGTAATGACTCAAGTCGCACAGAAGCAACTTCGCTACTTGCCTGTCACACCTAGGTTCAAGTGTTTATTTCTATCTAAAAAACAGCTAGACACATGAGGTGGCATAAAGAAGGTGTACGTGAGAACAACAGCATGATGGTGCACCCGTCGGACGGTGAGGCATGGAAGGCGCTTGACCGCTTCGATCCAGATTTCACCAATGACGCGAGAAATATTCGCTTTGGGTTGGCCACAGATGGCTTCTCACCGTTTAGTACAAACGCCACACCATACTCTTGTTGGCCCGTGTTCGCTATTCCGTACAACTTACCACCATCACTTTGTATGAAGTATGAGTTCATGTTCCTATGTATTATTGTACCTGGACCGGATCATCCTGGTTCACGACTGAACGTGATGATGCAGCCATTGATTGAAGAGTTCAAAATGTTATGGACAGGAGTCGAAGCGTACGACTGTTATAGAAAACAGAAATTCAACCTTCGAGCTACGTACTTGTGGTCTGTTCATGATTTTCCAGCTTACGACATATTTTCTGGCTGGATCACTCATGGTCGATTGATATGTCCAATATGTGCTTCGGACACGGATTGTTTTCGTCTAAGTCATGGTGGCAAGATATGCTACTTTGATTGTCATAGACGTTGGTTACCGCCAAATCACGTGTTTAGGCAATAGAGAAATGCCTTCAGGAAGGGTACCATTGTAAAAAAGGGACCACCACAACGTCTGAACAGGTCGGAAATTGTTAAACAGCTCAACAATCTAGTGCCAGATGAAGGTCGTCCTGGATATTTTGTTGGTTACGGAGAGGATCACAATTGGACTCATATATGTGCACTATGGGAGTTACCGTATATGAAGTCTTTAATTGTAATGCATAACATTGATGTCATGCACCAGGAACGTAACATGGGCGAATGCATCATAAGCACGTGCTTGGATATGACGGGCAAAACAAAAGACAATATAAAAGCTCGGAAGGATTTGGCAGAGGTTTGTAACCGACCAAGTCTTGAGCTCTCCGAAGCTGGTGGCAAACCACGAGCTTCTTTCTGCCTTCGACCAAAACAAAAGAAAGAAGTCTTCAAGTGGTTGAAACAGTTAAAGTTCCCAGACGATTATGCTGCTAGCCTGAGAAGAGCCGTTAATGTTAAGACTGGAAATCTTACTGGTTTGAAGAGCCATGATTATCACATAATCATGGAAAGACTTTTGCCGGTTATGTTTCGAGGCTATCTTGATGATGAGGTGTGGAAGGTGTTAGCCGAGCTTAACTATTTTTATAGACAGCTTTGTGCTAAAGAAATCAAAAGGGAGATGATGGAGAAGTTGGAAAAAGAGATACCCGTGCTTTTATGTAAGATGGAAAAAGTATTTCCTCCAGGGTTCTTCAATCCAATGTAACACCTTCTAATCCATCTTCCATATGAAGCTAAAGTAGGCGACCCTGTTCAATATAGGTGGATGTACCACATTGAAAGAGCACTCAGATGTATAAAACCGATGGTTCGTAATAGGGCAAGGGTTGAAGGATGCATCGCCGAAACATTTACACTTCAGGAGATAGGATACTTTTTAAGTGTCTACTTTGCATAAGAACACAATGTTAATGCATCGGTGTTGCGGTACAATATGGCTGAAGCAACCTCTTGTAGCGAACTCTCACTTTTTCAAACGGGAGGCACCACTGTTGGTAGTGGCACGAGCTATGATGCTTCAACAGATGAAAAGACAGCTGCTTTGTTATACATGTACGCTAACATAGATGGGATGGACAATTTTTTTCAGTAAGTGGTTGTTCAACATCTATACTAATTTGCGTGGTGTGTTATACATCTACGCTAATAATTCTGTTTTGTCCTTATTTAGTGAGTTCGATCGACAAAATTGGAAGTCTAAGCAGCAACCTACTAGCAAGCAAATACAAACAATGCGACATTATGGAGTAAATGGAGGATCTAACTTCCAAACCTGGTTTTGAAATCATGTAACGTTTTTCTTGTCTTGTTCCTCTTACTAATTATGTTCATAGCATAAAATAGTCTTATTACTTCATATGTTGAACAGTGCAAGACACAAGCCGGTGTTCATGAAGATTTGCGACAACTGTCCAACGGATCCATTAAAGTTAAACTCTTTGGTCGATATGATGTCAATGGGTTCCGATTTCGTTCAACTCAATTTGAAGCTCAACGTCCTCTAAGGGCAACATCAAACATCGGAGTTGTGACGAGGGCCTGCCGAAGGACGTGAAACTAATTTCTATGGGATCATAAACAAAATCCTAGAATTTAGTTTTACCGGGAGTAAAGACCTTAAAGTAGTTTTCTTTGACTGCGATTGGTTTGATAATAACAATGGAACTCGACAAAACCAATTTGGCATGGTAGAAGTCAAACACAAGGACCGACTACGAGACTATGACACCTTTGTCCTTGCACACTAAGTCGAACAAGTGTACTATCTACAATATCCATGCGAAAAGGTGGGTTGTACAAAAGGTGAATCCTCGTGAGCGGTTATATACACCAGACAATACTGGTTACATTGATGAGGCTGATGTTGTTTACCAAGAAGAAGAGTTGTCAGATTCTTTTATCGTTGAGACTGGTCTACGACTCGATGAATTAGTTGGAGATGCACAAGATGTACAGACACATAATGTAAAAAAACGAAAACGGCGAACAACCACGACAAAAGATCGATGGTCCGGTTTACGAAGTAGAGTACATGATCGTGATACTGATGAATTTTGAAATTGAGTACAAGTAACGTTTCCTTCATCTCTTCTTTCGTCTTCTATATTTTTCTTTAAATTTATTATCAAATTTCCTTTCATCAGGATGTCGTCGAGCAGTAGATGACGGGGGACGCGGGGCTTTCTGCCCCCGAGAGCAGACTCCGTTTTCCAGGGCTGTCAGTCTAGCAATGGTAGACTGTCTCAGCTGTTGGGTCTCGACAGAGGCCAGGGGTCACGAGAGCGGTCACGACAGGTAAGAATATTAAATTACATAAATTATATGAATAACTTTCTTAAATATATATTACCAATCTTCAAATTTTTAGGACGACTCTACGTCTGAGGAGACAGAGGCCAGGGGTCCTCTTCAGACACCACAGGTTTCGGAGCCTGTTACAGATCCTGCTACGGATCCTCTTCAGGTTCCGGCACCGCAGGCTTCAGACCCTGCTTCGGAGCCTTCCACAGAGCTTGATGTGGAGCCGGCTCCACAGCGGCGTTACAGGAGGAGCCACTACGTGGCTCCTCCTACGGTTCCTGCACGGCCAGAAGATCGGGTCGTTATTCGTCCGGTTGGCGATAGGTAAGTAAATCTATAACAAACCAATTTAGATATTTTAACACTTATATATGTACTAGTTGAGAATCGTGTATTAGGTCTTGGGCTGATGACTCGTTCACGGGTCAAGGACGCCAACGCCAGGTCAACGCTGTCCTGGGCCAGCTCATCCGTTGTCACTACCCCGGTCTAGTGAACAGACGGGCTGCTACGTCTTGGGACGATTACGCTACGGCCCAGGACATTACCTAAGGCAACCACGAGGAGCATGTGTGGCATGAATTCATAGTAAGTAAATCGTCCATTCGTTAAATGCGAACCTATTATATGTTAAATACATTAACTTATATATTTCTTCTTGTAGAAATATTACCGTTTGGAGGACGAGGCCCAGCTGGATCACGCTCGCCTGGTCTTCAACAACAACGCTAGGAAGCAACTGACGCAGTCGATTTCAACAGCTCGCATTCAGGCTACGAAGGCGTACTATAAGTTGCATCCGGACGAGGGTGAGACGGGGCAGTTTAGGGATGTGGCGGACAAGTACGTGACGGAGGCACAGTACGCAGAGGTAAATTCTTTATTTTACTTTGCTTCATTATTCAATTTTCATCAATGTTTTCATCCAACAACAAATGTGTGCAGGTCAACGTACCGTGGCTTGAGTCCCGTCCGGACGCCTACAGTTCCCTGTGTGCTCGTTGGGCGAGCCAGGGCTTCCAAGGCGTGTCGATGACCAGCCGACAGAGTCGAGGGACGGATGGGAAACACAGTCTTGGCGGGGACGGCTACGTACGCCTTGCTAAACGGATGGTAAGTGATACTCGAATTATATTCTAGTTAATTTCTATCGCTATCATTGTGCTAACACGTATCGATAGGAGCGCGAGATCGGTCAGGAGCCGACCGCTATCCAGGTGTGGAGGAGGGGTCACATGGGAAGTGACCCCTCGTAGCCTGATCAGCTGTCTTCTCAAACAGCGACGGAGACGTTGGTGAGTTCTTTAGTTGACTTAATTGTATTCTCTTTAAAACTTCTGATGACTTTAATTTTCTGTATTTTCAGGAAAAGTATGGGGAGGAGGTGCGGAGGCTTCGAGGCCACAATTACGATTGACAGAACTCGTCGATCGTACCTGAAGCCGCCTATGCAAAAGCGGTGGCGGTAAACCTCACGGCCGGTGAGTTCTGTTGTTTTTCATTTACTTTCATGAACTTCGAGACACGAAACTTTAATACTCTTACTTCGTTGTGTAGGTTGGCCATCTTCGATGGAGTAGTAGACTCGAGGGAGGCGCGGTCTTACTCGAGGGCCTCTTCATCGCAGGGTGGATCCAGCAGACGTGGCAACCGCGATCTAGAGCTCCAGAGTGTCCAGGAGGAGCTCCAGAGGACGCAGGAAGCGCCGAGGCTCGCGAACGAGAGGCAGGCAGCCGAGCTCTAGGCTAGGGACGAGTATTAACACTCGTACATGCTACAGCTACAAGCTGCCATGCAGGTAAGTTCAGATCATTGTACTCAACGTTTCTAATATATAAATGACATGTATAATAAATTACTTCATATTTGCAGGCTATGGCCACAGGACAGCCTGTTGTCTTTCCTCAGTGGGCGCCGCCACCGATACAGCTACCACAGGGGCCGACGTCAGGAGCACAGGTACAAAATTTCTCATAATAGCTGCAACTAGTTAAACTTGCTCAAATTTAGTTGAATTTGATCAAACTTACTTAAACTTAGAGAAAACTAGTTAAACATCCTCAAACTGAGTAAAATATGGTACAACTTACTCAACTATAGTCAAATATGACCAAACTTACTCAAACATAGCCAAAACTATTTGAACTAGCTCAAACACAAACACTACTAGTCCATACTTCTCAAACTTAGTAAAATATGAGCAAACTTACTCAAACATAGCCAAATCTAGCTAACTTGCTCAATTCTAACTTGTAATGAGTTTATTTAATCATATACACATTTGTGGACTTCTAATTTGTCTAACTATACATGTACATCATAGGGATCGGCGACGCAGGCTCAGGAAACTCCATCCCCTCAGCAACCAGCGTTTGGACGAGCGCACGACGACTTCCTGGACTCCGGTGGCAGCGGTCGGGGTAGCGTAGGGTAGTGTGACGTGTGTATAGTGTTTTTGTGCCTGCCTGTGATGTATATTTTGATTGCCTGTGATCTGGCCATCGAGTCAGGGCTGGCCTTGAAGCCAGGGCAGGATTTTCTGTTTTTTTTTTTAAAAAATTGGAAAGCTTATTGACGACGGTTTCTGGTACTTGGCCGTCGTCAATAAGCCATTAGTATTGACGACGGCAAGGTACCAGAAACCGTCGTCAATAAGCCATTGTTATTGATTACGGCCAAGTAGAAACCGTCGTCAATAAGCCATGGTTACTGACGACAGTTCAAATCCTGGCCGTCGTCAATACTCTGCTCTAGCTTATTGACGACAGCCCGATTTAGCCGTCGTCAATAAGCCATTGTTATTAACGACGGCCAAGTACCAGAAACCGTCTTCAATAAGCCATCGTTACTGACGACGGTTCATATCCTAGTTGTCGTCAATAAGATTATTGACGACGGCTAGATTTAGCTGTCATCAATATGATTATTGACGACGGTTACCGTCGTCAATAAAGTTATTGACGACTAATAATTGACGACAGCCGAAAACCGTCGTCTATAAAGTTTTACAGTCGTCAATACGTTATTGACGACGGTAGTGTTCTTATTGACGACGGTTTCTGACCGTCGTCTATTGTACGGATTCCTGTAGTGTTTGTTGGATTTCATATCTAGTCCATCTCACCAGGTTTGGAACAAATATTTCATTGTTGTCGTATCTACGGCAGAGTCAAAATGTAATAAGATATTATGATACCTAAGTTTAATAATAGCTATTCCACATAGGAATATTTTTCTATGGTATAAACTTTGGCTTGGTATGCTGTATTGTTGGTCAATTTTATTTGGTAGTTGATACCGTTTCAGGACTCCATGGTTACCTGAAGTTGAAAAGTAGTGTTTAATGCTTTTATGTGGTCCCTCCAATCATTGTGAAGAGCCATATATGGGCAGAAAAACCAAGGTCAAATGTAATTCATAATGGTTGAGAAAAACAATTCATAATATTAAGCAAAGAATCAAATAGACTAATTTAAATAAAATGATGAAACACAACATCTTTCAAAACTGTAGCTTTCTATGGGAATTATGGGATAGCTTTTCCAGATATCATATGTGTGAGAGAGAATATGGAGCAATCAACCACCCCCTTCATTGATCACCGGAGTACAAAATATATACATGCGATATTAACTGGTGATCCTATATCTCAGGAGTGCATGCACTATCGTGACTAGTGGAGGCTGCCGATAGTGCATGCGCATGCATGCAGCGTAATCAGGACGTGGTAAAGTTTGTTATAGCAGATAATACTGCTAACACCCCCGCACAGTCTCAACGGTGCTTGGACAGACGCAGAGACTGGATCGGAACTCGTCGAAGAGCGCTTGTGGCAGACCTTTAGTCATAATATCTGCAAACTGACTCGAGCTTGGAACATGTTGAACTCGAAGTTCTCCAATGGTGACCTTCTCACGAACGAAGTGAATGCCGATCTCAATATGTTTAGTTCTGCGATGATGCACCGGGTTGTGTGACATGTATACTGCAGAGACGTTATCACAATATACCATTGTTGCCTTCTCTGTGGATAGTGTAGTTCACGCAGGAGCTGTTGTAGCCATGCACTTTCGGAAGCTGCATTAGCAACTCCACGATACTCAGCCTCGGCGCTAGATCGAGACACAGTGGGTTGCCTTTTGCTAGACCAGGAGATCAAAGTTGGGCCGATAAAGACGCAATATCTAGATGTGGAACGTCTTGTATCCGGGTACCCGGTCCAGTCTGCATCCGAGTATGCGGTGATCATGGTTGATGGAGAGTCATGCAGATGAAGACCAAGATTAGTGGTCCCGCGAATATAGCATAAAATCCGCTTGATTAGTGACAGGTGACATTCACGTGGGTCATGCATATGTAAGCAAGCTTGTTGTACTGCATATGATACATCAGGTCTTGTGACAGTTAGATATTGAAGAGCACCGGCCATTTGACGGTATTCAGAGGCATTTGAAACTTTCTAGCCAGTTGTAGCAGGTAATTTTCCCTTAGTATCAACTGGAGTCCCCACTGATTTGCAATTACTCATGCCAACATGAGATAGAAGATCTTCTGCATACTTCTGTTGACTTAGAAAGAATCCAAATGGTGTCCGTGTAATATCGATACCCAGAAAGAACCGTCCCAAGTCTTTGATTGCAAATTCAGATTGCAAGAACTGGATTGTGGTGCGTAGGTGTTGTGCCGACGAGGAGGTAAGTATCATGTCATCAACATAAAGCAATAGATAGGCTGTGATGCCTCCATGATAGTAAATGAATAGAGAAGAGTCGGACTGTGACGGATGAAAGCTAATTTTATTTGCAAAGTTTGCAAACCTCTGAAACCAAGCGCGAGGCGCTTGTTTTAATCTGTAGAGAGATTTGTTGAGAAAACATACTGCATATGGCATGGATGGATCAATGAAACCCGCCGGCTGATTACATTGTACTCTTTCTTGTAGATTACCATGAAGGAAGGCGTTAGAGACATCTAGTTAATTAACATGCCACTGCTGACTAGCTGCAATTGTGAGAACTGTCCGGACTGTTGCAGGTTTGATCACTGGAGCAAAAGTCTCGCTAAAATCGACACCAGCTTGCTGATGGAAGCCACGTATAACCCATCTGGCCTTGTACTTGTTGAATGAGCCATCGGGTCAAAACTTGTGTTTGAAAATCCATTTCTCAGTAATGATGTTTGTGTTGGGTGGCTTGGGTACTAGTGTCCATGTATTGTTTGCCTTCAGTGCTTTGTATTCCTCCTCCATGGCGTGGAATCAATTTTTGTCTTTCAATGCCGACCAAACTGATTTGGGTAAGGGCGATAGAGGCTGTGAAGTTGTGATGGAGGTTGTAGTGACATTAGCATATTTAGGATTTGGACGGAAAATTCCTGCCTTGGAACGTGTGACCATATGATGATGTGGTTCATGAATTTGTGCGGGAACGGGTTTTGTGAACCATTCAGAGGGTTGTATCTTGATGGCTGAGGCTTCTGGTGAGGTTATGTGTGATGGCGAGGACGTATTGGGTGTGGCCGGCTGTAGAAATGGGTGGTTGTCAACACAATGTGCAGGAAATTCATGTGGCGGGTTTGGTGGCAGTTGGTTCGTGTGATAGCCTGCTAGACGGCACGGTAGAAAGTGTGATTCATCATCTTGAATATCGGAACGGGGTGGGCGAGGGAGTGAATTGGGAGAGGTTGGTGGCAGAGCTGCAAAAGGATATTGTGTTTCATCGAAGATAACTGACGGGAAGTGATTACCTTCCTTGTTGTAAGATTAAAACACGGATATCCTTTGTGATCATCTGGGTAACCAAGAAAAACACATGGTGCAGATCTTGGAGTTAGTTTGTGTTCGGCAGTAGCTGTGATATTAGGAAAACAAAGTCAACCAAAAACTCGCAAATGATCATAAGTGGGTGCAGTACCAAATAGAACTTCATATGGAGTAATACTCCGTGTAGTTCGGCATGGAACACGATTCAGCAGGTATGTTGCTGTGTTCAAAGCTTCTGACCAAAATTGCTGTGGTGCATGAGAGTGGAGCAGCATGGTGCGAATTGAATTATTGATGGTCCAAAGTATACGTTCTGCCTTCCCATTTTGTGGAGAGGTGTAGGGGCAAGAGAGCCGAAAATGAATACCGTTGGCATAGAAAAACGATCAAAGCGCGTGATTGTCAAACTCGCGCCCATTGTCGGTTTGCAGTGCAACGATCGATAGACGGTATTGTGTCATAACATGCGAGTGAAAGGAAAGAAGTGTAGGAGGACATCATTTTTGTGACGCAAAGGAAACATCCAAATATAATGGGAAAATCGTCAAGAAGCACCGAATAAAACTGGTATCCAGAACAGCTCAGCACGGGGAAGTCCACACATCAGCATGCAATATTTGGAAAGGAAAATAAGTGATGGAATTAGAGGTAGTAAAGGGAGGCCTAACATGTTTGCCATGTTGGCATGCTTGACAGATATGTGAAGCTGTCTTATTACAATTGAAAGGAAAACATTTCAAAGCTTGAAGAAGGGAAGAACAACCATGATGTCCCAGACGTTGATGCCACAGGTCGACTGAATTTATGGAGGCGTGGAGAGCTGTGGATGGCTTCAGTCTGAGAGGGTAAAGATCACCATCACTGTCACATCAGAGCATCTCCGTTCGTGTTTGTAGATCCTTAATGGAAAAACCGAGAGGATCAAATTCAATGGATACACTATTATCTCGAGTTAATTGATGAACGGAGATTAAATTCTGAACATGGTCAGGTGACAGTAAAATGTTTTGAAGTTGCAGGGAATGTGTAGATGTTGGTATGTATGAAGAACCAGTATGTGTAATTGGAAGTTTGGCACCATTGCCAACTGTAACAGAAGCATTGAAAGGAAAAAGGCAAATATCTTGAAGAGGAGAGGATGTATCAGCCATATGGGATGACGCGCCGGAGTCCACGAACCAGTCAGAGGTACTGTGAGGCGCAGTAGAAGCACTATGAAGAGCATGTAAGAGGGCTTGATTGTCCAGTGCTGACGAAGTTGCTGGATAAGTGGTCGCCGGAGTTGAGTTCAATAACTCATTGGATGCTTGGCTGGCATACATTGCCTGGTGTGGTGCAGTGTCGGGTCGTGGCCCGAGCACTCCCGCCGTAGAAGGACGAAATGGCATGGGCCACGCTTGGACCATAGCAGTCCACGGGTTAAGATTCGGCCGCCATGGACTAGGCGATTGTTGGCGAAACTGATTGCCTTGAGAACTTCCATTGGAGGTGGCATTAGAATTCCAGGCTTGTCTAAGGCCACGTCCTCTACCCCGTCGTCCGCGACCAGAATCTCGGCTGCCACGACCGCCGCCACGTCCGAATCCAGGATTTGATCCAGAATTCACTGGAGTGTTGGATGAGTTGTCAGTTCCCGCGAAGAGGGCTTGACTCGCCACAGTATTGGCCCTCTGAGAATCAAATAATTCCTCCATCAGTAAGTGAGATCGCGCACTGAGGAATGTATGTGGTGGTTACCGTGATGTTATAGCAGATATAGTATGGCGATATTTTGGATTCAGACCACGCAACAGATTCAGCACTTGACTCGATTCAGAAACTGGCTAGCCCACGTCACGCAAACTGTCAGCGAGATTCTTGAGCTTGGCGCTGTAGGGAAATAGGCGATGCACTACTCTAGCAATTCGATCGTATCATCCAGGAAACATGCGAGTAAGGAGGTCATGGATCGTTACCACTAGACGTGCAGCGCAGCGGGTCGTAGATGCGCGTCGGTGTAGGAGAAGTAGACGATCACGTTCGTCTCCTCCTGAATCCTCGTCACAGGAACGTCGTCACGTCACCGTAGCCATTCAGTGCAGCAGTAACAGTAGCGCCTCTATGGAGTCCACACGTACAGGGAGGAATGCCGTGCGTCGGTGTGCTAGCACCGCGCGCACGACAGGGGTTTCGGCGTGTGGCCTGTGAGGGGCGGTGGCTAGAGCTGTTCTGTGGTGGAGTGATCTGCCCCTAACCCTACCCCTCATATTTATAGGCGCGCTAATGGGCTTTTAGGTCACAGGCCCATTAGCACCCTCATTTCTTATGGATCAAATATTCATCAGACCTTTATCCGAATTGTTATG
Organism: Neostapfia colusana; assembly: GCA_030760725.1. Classification (NCBI taxonomy): domain Eukaryota; kingdom Viridiplantae; phylum Streptophyta; class Magnoliopsida; order Poales; family Poaceae; genus Neostapfia; species Neostapfia colusana. The sequence goes on from JASWHV010000003.1 coordinate 19,126,541, forward strand.
ATTGCCTCTTGGGCATATCACCAACAGTCTCCCACTTGCACTAGAGACACTCATATAGCCAAGTTTTTCAATATTCCATGGAGAAAACGTTGGCTGAATTGCATGGGATGCTTAAAACAGCCGAGGAAAGCATTAAGAAAAACACCACTCATGTGATGATGGTTTAAAAGGAGAATAAAAAGAGGAAGCGTGTGACGCATCCTAAAGGCAAGGGAAAGGTTCCGAATGAGCCTTCAAGCTCAAAGTCAAAGGGTAAATCAGACCCTTCTCCTAATGATGAATGCTTTCACTGTCATGCTAAGGGGCATTGGTCTAGAAACTGCAAGAAGTACTTGGAGGATAAGAAGAAGGAAGGGAGTGAGACTTCCACTTCAGGTATAAATGTTATAGAAATCAATATTGCTACACCTTCTAGTGAATCATGGGTATTTGATACCGGATCAATGATTCACACTTGCGAATCGTTGCAGGGTCTAAGTAAGACTAGAAGATTTACAAAAGGCGAGTTGGATGTTCGGGTTGGCAATGGAGCAAAGGTTGTTGTCATAGCTGTCGGAACTTATCACTTTTCATTACCTTCAGGATTAGTTTTGGAATTAAATAATTGTTATTGCATTCCTTCTTTGAGCAAGAACATTATATCTTCTTCATGTTTGGAAGAAGTTAATGGTTATGAGATTATAATAAAGAACAAATGTTGTTCTATTTATTATAATAATATTTTCTATGCTCAATGTCCATTAGTGAATGGATTATATGTTCTTGATCTTGAGGATAAAACAATCTATAACATTAATACAAAAAGGGCTCGACGAAATGATCTAAATCCCACTTTTATTTGGCATTGTCTCTTAGGTCATATAAATGAGAAACACATTGAGAAACTCCATAAAGATGGTTTGTTAAGTTCATTTGATTTTGAATCACTTGACACATGCGAGTCTTGCTTGCTTGGGAAGATGACCAAAGCACCCTTCACTGGTCAAAGTGGGAGGGCAAGTGACTTGTTGGGACTTATACATACTGATGTATGTGGACCAATGAGTTCGGTAGCTAGAGGTGGTTTTCAGTATTTCATTACTTTTACCGATGACTTTAGTAGATATGGATATGTCTATCTAATGAGGCACAAGTCTGAATCTTTTGAAAAGTTCAAAGAATTTCAGAATGAAGTACAAAATCAGTTGGGCAAGACAATTAAACTTCTACGATCTGATCGTGGGGGTGAATATTTGAGCCATGAATTTTATGATCATTTAAAACAATGTGGAATTGTTCCACAGTTGACTCCACCTGGAACGCCTCAATGGAATGGGGTGTCCGAGCGGAGGAACCGAACCTTTTTAGACATGGTTAGGTCGATGATGAGCCAAACTGATCTTCCACTATCCTTTTGGGGTTATGCTCTTGAAACTGCTGTGTTTACACTAAACAGAGTCCCAACTATGTCTGTTGAGAAGACATCATATGAGATGTGGACCGGGAAACGTCCCGGATTATCTTTCCTCAAAGTTTGGGGATGTGATGCTTATGTCAAACGTTTGACGTCAGACAAACTTACTCCCAAATCAGACAAATGCTTCTTTGTGGGATATCCTAGGGAAATCAAAGGATATTATTTTTATAATAAAACGGAGGGTAAAGTGTTTACTGCTTGCAATGGTGTCTTCTTGGAGAAAGAGTTTCTCTAAAAAGGAGTTAGTGGGAGCAAGGTGCATCTTGAAGAAATTCAAGAAATACCTGAAACTGTTTTGGCACACTCTAATCCTATACAGGATGTACAATATGCTGTACAACCACTTGATGAAACACCAGCCCCACGAAGGTCTACAAGGGTACGTCATGCAACTGAAAAGTTGACACTCCTAACCACGAAACCACAGGACATGGTATTGTTAGACAATAATGAGCCTGTGACCTGCACTAAGCAATAATGGTACCCGACTCTAAGAAATGGCTTGGAGCCATGGAATCCGAAATAAAATCCATGCATGAGAATCAAGTTTGGAACTTGGTTGATCCAATCGATGGTGTGAGACCGATCGATTGAAAATGGATTTTCAAGAAAAAGACTGATATGGATGGAAAAGTTCACATCTATAAAGCACGATTGGTGGCGAAAGGTTTCAAACAAATTCAAGGTGTTGATTATGATGAAATATTTTCGCCCGTCACTATGCTAAAGTCTGTTCGGATTCCCCTAGCAATTGCTGCATATTTTGATTATGAAATATGGTAGATGGATGTCAAAACAACCTTTCTTAATGGGAGTCTGACTGAGGATGTGTACATGACACAACCTGAGGGTTTTGTCGATCCTAAAAATGCTAGAAAAATATGCAAACTTCAAAAGTCCATCTATGGATTGAAGCAAGCATCTCAGAGTTGGAATCTACGTTTTGATGAGGTGGTCAAAGGGTTTAGTTTCATCAAGAATGTAGAAGAACCTTTTATTTACAAGAAGGTTAGTGGGAGCGCACTTATATTTCTGGTCCTATATGTAGATGACGTATTGTTGATCGGAATGACATTCCAGTACTAGATGCTGTTAAATCCTCATTAAGGAAAAGTTTCTTAATGAAGGATTTAGGAGAGGCAGCGTACATTTTGGGCATAAAGATCTATAGAGATAGATCTAAAAGGCTAATTGGATTAAGCCAATACACATATATTGACAAGATATTGAATCGGTTCAATATGCAAGATTCTAAGAAAGGTTTCTTGCCAATGTCACATGGCATCACTCTAAGAAAAAGTCAGTGTCCTTCGACGCCTGATGAGCAAAAGAGGATAAGAGCGATTCCTTATGCTTCGGCTATTGGATCTATCATGTCTGCCATGTTGTGTACACGCCCAGATGTATCCTATGCTCTAAATGTTACGAGCAGGTATCAATCAGATTATGGTAAGACTCATTGGACAGTAGTCAAAAACATTCTTAAGTACTTGAGAAGAACTAATGATGTGTTCCTAGTGTTTGGAGGTGAAGAAGAGCTCGTTGTAAGAGGTTACACCGATGCTAGCTTCCAAACAGACAAGGATGACTCTAGATCGCAATCCGGTTTTGTGTTCTGCCTCAATGGAGGGGCATTGAGTTGGAAAAGTTCCAAGCAAGACACAGTAGCAGATTCAACGACAGAGGCGGAGTATATTGCAGCTTCTGAAGCTACAAAGGAAGCTGTTTGGATCAGAAATTTGTTTCTAAGTTGGGTGTTGTTCCTAGTGCGTCCGGACCTGTGGATCTCTATTGCGACAATAATGGAGCCATTGCACATGCAAAGGAGCCTAGATCACACAAAAGATCCAAACATATACTACGAAGCTATCGTCTAATTCGAGAGATTATCGACCGAGGTGATATGAATATATGCAAGGTGCATACGAATTTGAATGTGGCAGATCCGTCGACAAAGCCTCTTCCACAATCAAAGCACGAGACGCACACGAGATCTATGGGTATTAGATACTTACATCAGTGATCCTAGTGTGTACGTGGGAGACTTGTGTCATAGATATGTTTATGTACTATTTGAGTAACTATTATTCACATTGATCATCAAGTATGTGACATGTTCGTGAGACTCTTTGTTAATTATAATGTTACTCAAAATGATCCCTAGTCTACATCGTTATATGAGATAATAATAGTACGTAGACTAGCACATGTATTAATTGATGATCACGTTTCACGGATCATAGATATGGAGATATCAAATTAATAATGTGAACACATGTTAGTGAACATGGTGTTGGATAGACCCATTCCGAGACACTGTTGGGATTGTTATTTACATATGTGCCATCAGTTGGTCTTGAGTGATACACCTGCTAGATTCTTAGACCTGAGATCGTCATTGTTTCTCACTATGTGTAGTTGTGCACTTTGAAACTATCAAACGCTACTCCGTAACTGGGTGGTCATAAAAATAGTCTTCAGGTACATGATGAAGCATGGAATGAGATGTGTGCGGATCAAGATGAGATTTGCCCCTCCTAAATAACAGGAGAGATATCTCTGGGCCTCTTGAGATAGTTGGATTGAAAGTGCATGGCCATGCCAAAGTGATTAAGGAGTTAATCATTATGACTAAAAGTTAGTCATAGATTGAATCCACTATTTGATCGAGTGAATGGTCGAGCTATCACAAGGATGGCACATATCTCGCCTTGAGCTTGACTGGTATCGTGTGACAAAGGAATTAGCATGCGAATGTATCTAGGTTCAGTCGATATGATCTTTATGTACATTCGGGAGTCAGTATGTCCTGTTAGGTACCTCTACTGACTTGTGTTTGAAAACGGTTTTCGTTCATAACCGACTGTACATGAACCTAATGGGTCACACACTTAAGGGGATGGAATATTGAAAAACTTGGCTATATGATTGTCTCTAGTGCAAGTGGGAGATTGTTGGTGATATGCCCAAGAGGCAATCATAACAATTCGGATAAAGGCCTGATGGATATTTGATCCATAAGAAATGAGGGTGTTAATGGGCCTGTGACCTAAAAGCCCATTAGCGCGCCTATAAATATGAGGGGTAGGGTTAGGGGCAGATCACTCCACCACAGAACAGCCCTAGCCGCCGCCCCTCACAGGCCACACGCTGAAACCCCTGTTGCGCGTGCGGTGCTAGCACACCGACGCACGGCGTTCCTCCCTGTACGTGTGGACTCCGTGGAGGCGATGCTGTTACTGCTGCGCTGATCGGCTACAGTGACGTGATGACGTTCCTGTGATGAGGATTCAGGAGGAGACGAACGTGATCGTCTACTTCTCCTACACCGACGTGCATCTACAACCCGCTGCGCTGCGCGTCTAGTGGTAACGATCCATGACCTCCTTACTCGCATGTTTCCTGGGTGATACGGTCGAATTGCTAGAGTAGCGCATCGCCTATTTCCCTATAGGGCTCATAGCTCGGTGAGAGTGACTAGAGAATAACGTCAATAGCCAGGTCATCCTTGAGTTCAGAACCAAGTTTGTCCAAAGTCTCAATGTAACTAATCATCTTGATTACATGGGGACTGACCGGGCTACCTTCTACCAGCTTGCATGAGAATAAGGACTTTGAGATGTTGTACCTCTCAGCTCTTGCTTGGTTCTCAAACATTCCACGTAGTCCCTGAATCATAGAATAAGTATCTGTATGCTCATACTGTTTCTGTAGATCAAGGGACATTGTGACAAGCATGAGGCAGCTTGCATTAAGCGCATCATCGCAGTGCTTCTCATAAGTCCTGCGAGTTGCGACATTTGCATCATTGGGAAGGTCATTGGGATATGGTTGCTCAATAACATACTTAATTTTCTCTTGCCTGAGAACAATTCTTAGGTTGCGGTACCAATCAATAAAGTTAGCTCCATTGAGCTTTTCTTTCTCAAGCACAGATCGCAAATTGAAACCGGAATTGTTACTAGCAGACATGATCTACAATAGAAAATAAATATGCAAGGTTTTAGCACTATGTTATGTAGCAATCTCTTATTAACAGTTTAATAAAAGACACCACCACCATATGAGCATCGTCCTCCCTCTAACGACATATAGTGGTCCAAGATCCATATTCACTAATTTCTAGTGAGCTTTGGCTTCACTGCTAGAAAATTAGTGACATAGGTAAACAACCACTGTTAATCACATCCAATGCCCCGGCTCCCAACACTATGCCATAAAGTCCAAAACCGTTTTGATAGCTTTGTTGAGTAAACCGATACTGTGCATGTGAATGTCCAACATTCACCCTATTCATTATGATAGATGACGGTATTTTATTTTAGCAAACCTACCATACAACGATCAAAACAACAAAGGTGCAACTATAGGTAAATGGCATCAAATACTCAACTTTTCCGAGGGAAGCTATTATATCATGACAAAACATCCACAATATGAAAAGCATGAAAAGAAAGTAAAACATCACAGGCATACGATCATATCATATCTGTGAATAGTATGGCCTTTAGGATCATAGTGGTCTCCATCACCATGGTTCCATCATGATCTACACCGCCATATCTCCCTTCTTATGGTGATCACCATCGCCATCATGCTTGAGGTTTCTCAATGAATATAAAAGAAGCTAATACATCTAATAGCTATCAAATAAATTACATGAGAGATCAGGCATCACAGGGCGACACGCAGGTCGTTATACAATTATGTGATAATCTCAACTCGGTTGTGTTAAATTTGCAACACGCAGGCTGCACAAATTTTACACACAGATCATTACATCACATTTAAGTCATACCATTCACATCATTTCCTGCAAAAACAAGTTAAGCGTAGAACAATTTCTATCGCGAAACAACTTAATGATGTCACTATAGCAGACAGCAACACCCTGAACACCAAACGGAATTACATAGATCACATCTGAGCCATTCAGAATGCCTCAATTTTCATTGTGACTGGTTATCCACGAGAAGATCGCGACACACACTACAGGAAATCGACATATTTTCGTGGGCCCAAAACCCACAAAAATATGGTAAAAACATACGAAAATACATAATTTCGTCGGTTTTGGCCTTATTTTTGTCGGCCTGAGGCTCTCGAAAATAATTAGTCGAAAATAACGTTAATTTCATCGGTGGCCCACGAAAATAAATTTATTTTCATCGGCCAAAAAGGGCCCTCGAAAATATTTATTTTCGTCGGCCAAATTGAAGCACACGAAAATAACGTGCACCTTATTTTCGTGGGCCACAAGGTGGCTCACGAAAATAACATGCACCATTTTTCGTGGGCCTGACTTTGGCCCACGAAAATAATGTCATGTTATTTTCATGGGCCACCTTTTTAGCCCACGAAAATAATATGGCACTATTTTCGTGGGCCACCTTCTGGCCCACGAAAATACATAAAATAACAGTACAAAATAAATGCTATTTTTTTGTTCCATACATATTCACAATAAATGCAACAAATTCATGCATTCATAAACAGATATATCATAAACACATTACTCTTCACAACAAATGCAACAAACTCAAATTAACATTGTCTCAACAATATGATTTTCATCACACATTCAAATATACAAACATTCATTACATAGTACAAACAATAACATTCAAATATCCATACAAATACATAGATGACAATCATTATCAAATTAAGCACATAGGCACATCGATCTTTCCCCACAAGCTAACAAATTGTTCCAACAAGCTAATCTTTCGCCCGTTGTTTTTCTGTTTCAAGCCAAATATGATGCAAATGAGCTCCATTTGGAAATAAGATACGTAATATATGATGCAAATGAAAACTTGAAACTTTGGAGGATTCTTTTATAAATTATGATCATCTTACCTAATTGCTACCACCGGGAGCAAAAAATTGATCGATAAAGTCGTCCCCTCCACCCTGTCCTGCTGAAGAAGTTGCTTGCAAATTTGTAACAAGAGGACTCTGAAAGTTTTGTGCCCTTGATGATGATTCCTAGATAAACAATGATACATGTTACAAGTATACTAACAGTTTATAAAACCGAAAGAGAACATAACGCTAACATATACCTGTGTTCCAACGGGGAGAGGCTGTGGAGCCACCGGTAGCGGTGAAGACATAGGTAGCTGCGGAGGCTGCGGTAGCGGTGGCATAGCGGCAGGAAGTCCAAGCTGAGAAAAATACCCCTAAAATCATTTTTAAATATTTAGTTTCATTCTACTATAACTTCATCTCTTGGTTAACATAAATAATTGAACTCTTATATTAATGTACCTGCATCGCTTGCTGCCACGTCGCCAGATTCGAGAAGTAGTCATTTTGTGCTTTTATAAACTCGTCCTGTCGTTTCATTCGATCTTCTTGTAACCTCAAGTGGTCTCTTAATGCAGCTTACTCTTCTTCTATTTATTTTAACCTTGACTCATTAACTGTATGAGTACGCCGAGAAGAACTCTGACCGCTCTGTGTTGACCGTGACTGCGAGAGAACCACATCGGTGTTCATCACACCATTGAACATCGAATACCTGAAATAGTGATACGTCATAATTATAAGATGACACTTGAAAAATTGACATATGTGGATATATGAATATAAGAGGAGTAAGTTCACCTCCCGTGACGCTTTTCTCCACCAGATTCATACAAAGCTACTGCGTCGACGTCTTCCTTTCTCCAATTGTAATCATCTCCATGACATCGAACCATCTCTTCACCATATTTCTCCTACACAAAAACCAATTAAAAACCTACAATACAACAATTATATTATTTAGTAATTACTTTCAGTTATATAGCATACCAAATTTTGAGTGGCCGTTGGAGTGCACAATTGACTGTCATCTGTGCCTCTATGCCCTCTTATATAAGCATCAATGAAAGAGGGCTCCTAACCACTTTCAGTAGCCGATGTAGACATGTTACAAATATAGTTATGCAAAAGCTAATATAATAAGACTAAATTGTGAATATACTAAACTCACCATCCGTTTTGATAGACGAATATAACCATCACCACCTTAATGATGAAGAACTTCTCCACCGGACTCACGGTTGATTCTCTTCGAGTTGGATTTCTCTCGATACTTACTCGATGCCCAATAAGTACATAATGAATAATAAGCATCAGCACATTTAACCATCCAAGGAATCATTACCTGACGGTATTGATCGTCCTCTAGGTAAATTTTTGAAGCTCCCATTTTCTTATTCATCATCTGTCCAAGCTTCTCCTTGTAGTACAAGCACACAGCAGTGATCCTTGCATTGGACATCATATCATTCACAACTTTACGTGCAGCTTTGTGAAATACTTTTGTGTGCTCTAGACTCGAGAGCGGCGTCATGATCATCGGGCAAGCGATATCGTTACTTCAAAAAAATATAGAATTTGTATTAAAAAAATATAATAAATATAATTATAATGCAGTGTACTGAAGACATACCCAAAAATCATGCCAGATAGCCCCTGCCACATTCTCATTCACAGCATGTGGAGCAATCCTATAGTGCTCCCAATTTATTGCAGGTTTCTCTTCACCTTTAATGTTCACAAGACCTGGATAATGATGACGACATATAGCACCCAACACCGCATTAGGCTGCCTACGATGTTGTCGTCCATCCCAATCCAGGTCATCCCATTGCCTACAAGCCAATTTAACAACATTTAATATTTAACGAAAGCATTGTATATACAATTCAATATTGAGATTTATATTTACTTACCAGTCACCAACAGGAGTGATCCGTACTCTCTGTTGTGGAGGCACAGCTAGCGGGAGAGTGTTTGAAGACCGATACCTGAATGATTGCGGCAACTCTCCCGTATCGATGTCATCCCCCTCATCCTCCTCGGCCTTGGCTTCCTCATCAATATAGGCTCTTACCCCTTGTTGTTCCTGCCCCGCAGAAAGTCCTCTCCCCTGATCTTCTCGATAATCCTCCTGACCCTCCTCCTGTATGTGTTGCGGCACCTGAAATTTGAAGAATTATGTTTCACAATATGATATATATATATATATAAATAATATAATAAAATTATAAAGACATAAACCTGTTCATTAGCTTATTCCATGCATCTTCTAAATGCCTCACGTCTACTATTATTTGAGACACTCCCTTGAAAAAAGGGAGTTTTGACTATGTGAAGAGCTAGCAGACCGACTCCCACTCTTACTTGAGGAGCCAAAAAGCCCCTTAGCTATATTCTTAAGACCACGTGGCATCCTGTTGAAAAAAAATTGTAAGAGTTAAATACTTAATGATACAAACAGTAGTAATAAAAATAAATTCAAATATAATATAAATCAATTATATGATTAGAATTCATCATGATCCGATATTCCTTCGGTAACATGTCGACCAACTTTCTTCTTCTATCCCACCTTAACTTTTTTAGTGCTACGTCTTTTTCTTTTAACCACTATGACGTTTTCACATTCATTGTCTTCAACATCACCAACTAATGTATCAAGACCTAAACTATCGTCTATATTAAAAGATGATGGGATATCATCCTCTTGGTACACTTCATCTTCTTCTTCTTGATAACCAGCATCACCAGATGCATATAACCGTTCTCTTGGATTAACTTCATATACGACCCACCAAGCACTCAACTTTGGACAAGATTATGGTAGGTAGTAAACCAACTCAACTTGATGAGCAAGAACATAATTATCGCATCTAAGAAGTCTATTTTCATGTTGTACCTCCACCAGACCAAATTCATCCTGTCGTGTTTCCCTGTTATTATCAAACCAGTCGCAATGGAAAAAAGTAACTCTAAGATCTTTGGAACCACCAAATTTAAACTCCACGATGTTTTGAATAATCTCATAATAGTTACTTTCATGCCCCTGTGCATCACATGCTCTAGTTACAACTCCACTATTTGTCGTGGCTGCAAGGGGATGTTTTGCTTCAAATTTGGCCGAATAAAATCGGAACTCATTTACGTCGTAACGACCGAAACTCCTTGCTGTTACAGTTCCTTGAGAAAGTTGTCGTAGATCCTCATGAACATTAGCATCGACCATGCACTATGAATTAAATAAAATATTAGTTCTACTAATCAGATTAATTTAGGAGTGATAAACGTAACATGTAAGAAAAGAACGTTACATGCTTCCCAAACTAACTAACAAAGTTAGCACCCCCATGAAGGCCATCACGACGCATTTTATCTAATTGTTTGCTTGTTGGTTGCCGCGCAGACTTCCAAAATTGTTTGTCGAACTCGCTACATAATACAAAATATTATTACATTAGAACATCTCATATAAAATATGAGAAAAACGTAAGTTGTTTGAGAAAAACAACTTACACAAAATATTGAGTCATCTCTTCGATGTTTGTGTACATATATAACATACATGAATTACATTCTTCTTCTGAAACCACATGTCTATTGCTGCCACCAACCGTTTTTTCCTTCCACGAAAAATACTTAGATTCCTGCAGGAGTTTCTTCATCTATGTGGTACCGTATTGTCAGAGCATACACATTATGTTCTTCTGCAAAGAAGATATTTGAAAAGTATGCTACCTCTTTCAGAGGAAATGCTTCTACAATACACCCTTCTACTCTTGCTTTGTTCAAAATCATTGCTCTAAGTTTCTTTAATGTCCTTTCAATGTGGTACATCCATCGATATTGCACGGGACCATAAACTTTAGCTTCGTAAGGCAAATGCACAAGTAGATGTTGCATTACATTCATAAATTCTGGCGGGAATACCTTTTCCATTTTGCAAATGAGTGAAGGTATTTCTTTCTCTAATTTTTCCATCATTTGAACTGTAATTTTTTTGCACATAATTGTCTATAAAAAACTTAGTTCCGCAAGTACTCTCCACACATCCTAATGCACATATCCTCAAAACATTACTGGAAGAAGTTTTTCTATTATTATATGATAATCGTGACTTTTAAGATTATTTAATACCCAATTATCAAGATTTGTCGTGCGCCTCAACCCAGCATAGTAACCATCCAGAAACTTAAATTGTTGCAACCACTTTAAAACTTATTTCCTTTCACTAACTTTAAGATAAAATGGAGCACGTGGCAATCTCTGTTTTCAACTACCATCCTGTCTGACTTCTAGAGTCGGATGATTACAAATCTCTGCTAAATCTTTTCGAGCTTTCAAATTATCTTTTGTCTTCTTTAAATTGAAACATGTGCTAATAATGCTTTCTGCTACATTACGTTCTTGGTGCATCACATCAATATTATGTAGCAGTAACAATGACTTAGCATAAGGAAGATCCCATAAGCCACATATATGAATCCAGTTGTGCTCGTGACCAAATTCAACAAAACCATCATCTGTAGGGACAAGTTGACTGGGCCATTCAGCAACCTCAACACTAGCCAAACGTTTCGGTGGATCCTTTGTTATAATAGTATCCTTTTGAAATGTATTAACTTGCCTTCGAAATGGATGATTTGTTGGTAGAAATCGTCGGTGGCAATAAAAAAACACACTTTACCCCATGAGTAAGTCTGAAACAATCAGAGTCCGACCCACATATTGGACAACAAAGTTTGCCATGTGTACTTCATCCTGAAAAAACCCCGTATGCAGGAAAATCATGAATTGACCACAAGTATGCTGCTCGCAAATTGAATTTCTGTTTTTTGTAGTTGTCATACGCTTCTACTCTGATCCACAATTCTTTTAACTCCTCAATCAATGGTTTAAGAAAAACCCCTAAATGTTTTTCTGGATGTTTACGACCGGGAATGATTAGAGACAAGAACATGTATTCATATTTCATACACATAGCTGGTGGAAGGTTGTATGGTATAGCAAAAACCGGCCAACATGAGTACGGGGCAGAAGATGTGTTGAATGGTGTGAAACCATCGGTGACCAAACCAATACGAACATTTCTAGCATCTTTTGCAAAATACTCATCAAAAGAGTCCAACGCTTTCCATGCCTGGGCATCAGATGGGTGTGTCATTACTCCCTTTACTTCGCGCACACCTTCCTTATGCCACCGCATGTGTCTCGCAGTTGATTTAGATAAAAACAACCGTTTTAGCCTAGGTGCAAGAGGCATGTAACGAAGTTGTTTCACTACCACTTTTGTCTTCACTAATTCACCGTCCTCATTTGTGGCCTCAATGTATCAAGATTCTTTACAAATCGAACATTGTGTCAGATTTGCAGTCTCCTTCCAGAAAAGCATACAGTTGTTACGACAACAATCAATCTTTTCATACTTCATACCAAGGCCTGCCAATAATTTCTTTGATTGATACAATGTCTCTCTGTAACTTATGATTCATCGGAAGAATGTCTGATATCAAATCTATAGGATCATCGTAACACTTATTCGATAAATTTTATTTTGATTTTATAGACATGAGACGAGTAACGGTCGAAAGGGACACTTTAGTGTGCTCATGCAACTGTTCATGTGATGCTGAAAGAATTCTATAGAACTCTTTAACTTCAGGTCCAGGAATTTCTTTAGATGTATCTACACCACGACCACGATCTAGTGATTCAACCATATCTTCCATTCTATCCACGTTATCACCATCTATGTCATCAACATCAACATTACTCTGGTATAACTCGCCATGCTCATACCACGTTTCATAACCCGGCATAAAACCAAATCGACCGAGATCTCGTTCCATGTCAAACTTCTTCTTGCATAAAAAGTTACGACACTTGTTGCATGGGCATTTCATAAAACGGTTGTTCGATAAAGAGAAAGCCCGAGTGATAAATGACTTAGTGTTGATGGCCCATTCATCTGAAGACGCGGCATTCTTCCGCCAATCATCATACATCCATCGTCTATCATCACCCATGTTCTAAACTATATAATATAAGAAAATAGAACTCATAAATATATATGTTGCAACTAAGAATATAGCAAGAATAAATTATTATTTAATTACGTTCACTTTACATCTACTGGAAGGGATAGGTCCTAAACCCACCCAAGAGTGACCGAGAGGAGCGTGCTTATAACGTGACGTGGGGTCCGGATCTAGACAAAATTTCGGCAGCATAACCCTGCTGTTCTCCAACTGCACGCCCGATAATGGCGCAGCGGAGAACATTAGGGTTACGCCGTCGAAATTTCGTCCAAATCCAGACCCCGAGTCTCGTCATAAGCACACCCATTCGGTCACTCCCAGGCTGTCCAAAAAAGGACAATTCTGAACCTACACATCTCACATGCGTAACGCATGTGAGAGGGGCTGATCCGAAACGGGTGACGCATATTGTATAGGTTACGTGAATCTTATTTTTTGGAGTGAATTTCGAGAGAGGTGAGAACGAGAGACAGGAGGAAAGAATGAGAGAGAGACAGTGAAGTGGACCAGCCGTCCTAAGTTATGCTCTATCGGGTCCCGCAGTGATAATGTACGAGCCAAGGTTCGCTGCTATGGGCTTCAGGATCGAAACCGCGGCCACAATGGTTCCTAGGTTTCTCGACGATGTTATACTTTGTTAAAGCACGATAATAGAGAAATTTAACTTTTAGACGGCCCAACTGTCGGGCCATAAATGGGTTGCGCCGGACTAAGCCGGCCCGAAGCCTGTTTATTTACATATCGCTACAATAAATTTTCTCTAAAACACACATTAACGATGCAACACTTTACATTCTTATTATAGGCATTACATGGATATGGTACCTTAGCATTGGTTCGCTTAGAGTGGACCAATCAAAACAAAATGTAGTGATGCATGATCTCGACCATATTCTATCTCAGCTTATAGAATGTTTCATGCAAGCATCATACGGCCACGCAGCCATATAATATCACAAATGTGGATGTGTGTTTATCTAAAAACATGAAACTAAAAAAACAATATTTTAAAGAAGATAATGTTGTTTCTAAAACATGTACTTAAGTTGTTAACATTGATACTCATATTTTTGTCTTCTACATGTGTTATAGATATGGTAGCTTATCGGTCACAACTAAACATTTCATCGTTGATTTCTACAAAATATAATCTTGCTTCATAAAACACATTACCTACACTTAGACGAAACGGTTGCCGGGCAGAGGCGAACCCGCGGCGGTCGGGGCGACGGCGAAGATGGTCTGCCGCACCAGTGGCGAACCCGCGGCGGTCGGGACGACGTCTAAGGCCAAGACGTCACCTTGGCCGGGGTGAGCACAGCCTTGAGGACCGGTGGCCGGGGCGAGCATGACCCTGAGGACCGGCGGCTGGGGCGCGAGCGGGCCGGGGCGAGCACGAGACCAGCGGCTGGGGCGTGAGCGGGCCGGGGCGCGGCGAGCTGGAAGTGACCAGGGCGCCGGCTGCGGTGAGGAGCGTCGACGATGGTGGCCCCCAGGACCGGCGCGAGCGTGGCTGCGGTGCGAGCGGGGCTGCGGTGCTGCTGCCGGCGGCGCGGCGTGGTCGGCGGGCACAGCTGTGTCAGCGGCGGCGGTAGCGAGAAAAAACTGAGATCGATCGGTTGTTGGGTCAAAATATCGGGAGTATTGTCGTGAGCCAGGAGAGAGACCCACGAAAATAGTTTAATTTCGTGAGCTTGGAGGAAGACCCACGGCAATAGAAAATTTTCGTAACGTAATTTCGTGAGCTAACAGTTCGGCCCACGAAAATAGACCTCGATTTCATGCGCTGCACTGACAGGTTGCTGTAATTTCGTGGGCCGTCAAAGAAACCCACGAAGATTTGATTTAATTTCGTGAGCCACT
Organism: Neostapfia colusana; assembly: GCA_030760725.1. Lineage (NCBI taxonomy): Eukaryota > Viridiplantae > Streptophyta > Magnoliopsida > Poales > Poaceae > Neostapfia > Neostapfia colusana. The sequence continues at coordinate 19,141,709 of JASWHV010000003.1, forward strand.
CTGAAACCCACGAAAATAGACCTTAATTTCATGCGCTGCACTGACACATCGCTATAATTTCGTGGGCCGGCATAGAAACCCATGAAGATATATGTTTTTTTCGTGAGCTTATGTGCAGGCCGTCGAAAATATTATATTTTCGTGAGCCTGTGTGCAGGCCGACGAAAATACGTGTTATTTTCGTGAGCCATTGTGCAGGCCGACGAAAATATGACTTATTGTCGTGAGCTACATTGAGCCTCACAAAAATAACTTTATTTTTGTGGGGGCCGACAAAAATATATATGGCCCACGAAAATATATCATTTTCTTGTAGTGACATGATCGTGATCTGTTGGCTCAATCTGTTAGCTATATACACTATTAGTCCCGATGGTGATTCCAGCCGGTAGGGACAGGTTGCGCACACAGCAGAGAAGGAGCACGAACTAATCCTTTAGTCATATGATAATCTACTCTAACCAATTCGAAACCCCAAAAGCCGAACAATAAAAATTCATCATATGAACTTGTCTACAGTAGATTGCATCTAAGATCCAGACCAAAAACTACGCAAGTCAGCTCTGATACCACTGTAGGGAAATAGGCGATGCGCTACTCTAGCAATTTGACCGTATCACCCAGGAAACATGCGAGTAAGGAGGTCATGGATCGTTACCACTAGACGCGCATCGCAACGGGTCGTAGATGCGCGTCGGTGTAGGAGAAGTAGACGATCACGTTCGTCTCCTCCTGAATCCTCGTCACAGGAACGTCGTCACGTCACTGTAGCCGATCAGCGCAGCAGTAACAGCAGCGCCTCCACGGAGTCCACACATACAGGGAGGAACGCCGTGCGTCGGTGTGCTAGCACCGCGCGCGGGACAGGGGTTTCGACGTGTGGCCTGTGAGGGGCGGCGGCTAGGGCCGTTCTGTGGTGGAGTGATCTGCCCCTAACCCTACCCCTCATATTTATAGGTGCGCTAATGAGCTTTTAGGTCACAGGCCTGTTAGCACCCTCATTTCTTATGGATCAAATATCCATCAGGCATTTATCCGAATTGTTATGATTGCCTCTTGGGCATATCACCAACAGGCGCAATAATCAGAGATTAACATATCTCCTTGAACCAGATTGTGAAATTCTTCCTCGAAAAAGACAACCCGTTGAAGCTTGTTGTCGTGGAAGAGTTGATCAATCTCAGTCCACAAAGTGAACGCATATGTCTTGCGCTGGCGGACGAGCTGCCAAACCTCTGGAGCACATGTTGTGAAGATCCAGTTGACAATACATTGATCTACACGATACCAGTCGGCGTCGCGGTTCATGACAGGCGTGGGAGAGGAGACATGACTGTCAAGACCAAATTTACCGAGCGCCGAATCAAAGAACATTCGCTAGTCGGAATGATTAGGATTTGTGAGTTCTAGGGTGATTGGAACGTGGGACTTGATGTTGATTGTCTGGAGAACATCTGTAGGTGGCGTGGGAAGAGATCGGCGTCCTTCTGTGGTGTCGCCAGTGGTGGATGAGGACGTAGAATGTTTGGATGGTGGGTAGGTGAACTCCATTGGCAGCGGAAGCTAGGAGATGGAGAGAGACGAAGATTAGCAGCTAACTGATACCATGTGAGAGAATATGGAGCAATCAACCACCCCCTTCATTGATCACCGGAGTACATAATATATACATACGATAGTAACTAATGATCCTATATCTCAGGAGTGCATACGCTATCGTGACTAGTGGAGGCCACTGATAGGCATCGTGTCTGTTGTGATTGTCCGCGCATGCATGGAGCGTAATCAGGACGTGGTAAAGTTTGTTATAGCAGATAATACTGCTAACAATATGGACTTGGTTTCATAGAGACATGCTAATTACTCATCCATGATCCATCAACTTATATTAAGGCCGTAGTCATAGGCTCATTTCCCTCCGTCCGATCAGACACGTGGGATAAAAACCTGGTACGGACCAGAACCGTCCCGTCCGAGTCGGCCCGCACCGCCCGCGTTTTTACACGTGCTCCTGGATGGCCCCCCGTCCCCAGAGCCCACGCTGACCTAATCCCCTGAAGCCCTTGCGTGGCTGCGCCGACGAGTCGACGGCGATAAGGACGCCAAACACACGGCGGTGGCGAGGCCTCCTCGCGTGGTGATCCCATCAGGTAACCTTCCTTCCTGATGAAACTTCCAGAAAGCCTTGGCCGTGCTAGTTGCTTGCTTCTCCCCCGCGCGCGTGAAGCTCCGGCTTCTCCGCCGGCGTTCATCCCCGTTGTAATGGTGGTGTTGGTAGGGATCCCTGGGGGTGTTTGGAGTTGGGCATCCATTGTGCTGGGGCGTTAGCTTCATCCAGGAGCACTGACCCATCGTAGCGTAGGGCGAGACGAGGGCACCGATCGGCGCCGCTGCCTCGTGGTTCCTTCCGACGGCCGCCTCGCCAGTCGGTTTGCGTATCTCAGGCTCTCGCGCCTTCTCATGCTAAACTCGCAGGCATCACTCCGCCGAAGGGAAGCACGCCACCTCGAACTCTAAGGACTTCCCTGGCTGCCCTTCTCCCTGCTTCATTGGTGCTGGGGTGGAGATCCAAGTCGTTTTCCTTTAGTATGTGTTTGGATTGCTCACAATCAAAGCACAGAAAAGACCTAGCTTTTATGACGGGAACTGACTGCCCTGCCTCAGCCTATTGGTCGGTCCGCCTCTGGCCTATTCTGAAAAATGGGGCTTGTTTAATGGATGCCCTGAAAATTTTCTGCTACGTTCTGTAGCTCGAATCATCGGTGCAAGTGCCCCTGTAAGTGTGCTCACGTGTGTGCTCAATTTGGTATCTTCCTTGTGCTATAGAATATAAATCAAGGGTGCTGAAATCTAGGTAGCTAACACTAAACTTTTGAGGTTGAATGTTACAATGGGCTGAAATGTGAGGTCAAATTGCGGCTTTTGCCTGTTTGTGTGAGTTACTTAAACTGGGTTGCTGCGACTTTGTGTACACTATCTGAAATGCTCTGTTCGGTTTGTTTCGCTAAACATAATAATTTATGACTGCCATATTAATATACAACGGCTCTAGAGTTGACCATCGTAAGTTAAATTAATTATGACAGCTAACTTTGACCGTCGTAAATAAAAAGTTGTTTACGACGGCTTCATCTAGCCCGTCGTAAATAAGCTTATTTACGACAACCAGACCAGGGGCCGTCGTAAATAAGTGTTATATACCCCACGGGCTCGGGTCGGCGCGGGCACACGCCCGCGCCGACCCGAGCCCCCGCCGTCACGCCCGAGCCGCCGCCCGAAGCTCCACACCGCCCCGCCCGCTGACGGACCCCGCCGACGCCCGGCCGCCGCCTCCCCGCCCTCCACCCCGACCGCCGCCGCCCCGGCCACCGCCTCCCCGCCCTCCACCCCGGCCGCCGCCTCCCCCGCCTCCGCAGCCCCGGCCGCAGCTGCCCTGGCCTCCACCGTTCCGGTCGCCGCCGCACTAGATTCCGCCGACCCCGCCGCAGCCACCGCGCCGCATCCTACTTGGATAAGTTGAACATGGTCCAAAATTGATTGATTATTTGTTCAATTTATGTTATTTTAGTTATTTAAGTTGTTTAATTGATTCATTAGTTATTTAATTGATTCATTAGTTGTTTAATTGATTGATTAGTTGTTTAATTAAGTTAATTTAGTAATTGATTTAATTTAGTTATTTTAGAAATTGTTTCTGATTTTAGTTATTTAATTTAATTAATTGATTCATTAGCTGTTTAATTGATTCATTAGTTGTTTAATTGATTGATTAGTTGTTTAACTAAGTTAATTTATTAGTTGATTGATTTTAGTTATTTTAGATATTTAATTTTTGCTTTAGGCCTCACCGCCCCAGCACCTAGGCGGTTTAGTGTTTTAGTTAATTTAGTGTTTTCAAGGCGACGCCTAGCCATCCAGCCCCTCGCGCCGCCACCGCCGACGCCTCACGCCCCCGAGCCTGAGCCCGCCTCTCAGCCCTTCCCCCAAGCTGTCCTCTGCCACCGCCGCCACTTCCACCGTCGGCCGCCGCCGCGCCCCACCCTCGTTGGACTCCAAGCCGTCGCGCCATCCCCGTCCCCCGCTGCTCCCGTGGCCCCTAGCGGGCCCCCTATTGGCCCTCGGCATCCCACGCCGCCGCTGCCGCCAGACTTCGTTCGCGCCCTCTTTCAGCCATTTTTTAATAATTATGTTTTGTCTATTAATTACTTGCTTGAAAATTATTCGAAAATTGAGTGATAATTATTCGCTTCACGATGTTTAGCTATATACATCGTCGTGAGAGCATGTAATACTATAATTAATAGTAGGACATCGATCGAGCTGGGGTTTGAGGCAAATGTTGCCGGTGCGGATGCGAAGCACTCGTTGGAAAACGACGGTGTACACGAGGCATACACGGAGATTTGAGCACCCAAGGACTCGGAGAGACGCTCGACGAGAGCTGTTGGTCCGGGCGCGGCGCTCGACTGACCTCCCTCCAACGCTTGACCGCTCAACCGCTGTGACCTGTCGTAGAAGGGTACAAGAACCCCCCAGCGAAAGGACAGCGGGCTTTGTTCTTGAGACCCCGGACATGCCGAAGGATTAGGTCGTATGGATGCATACCCGCGAGTTGACGGTCACCCCTATTCTTCTCCCCCCTCTCTATCTTTCGTTCTTTCCTCTCTCTCTCTCTATCCCTCTCTCATAAATGACTCAAAAATGAACGAGTAACGTAAAACTTTAGAATATGCATCACCCGTTTCGAAACACATGTGAGCCGGGTAGGTTCGAAATTGTCTCTTTTTGGACAGTCTGAGAGTGACTGAGGGGGCGTGCCTACGACGAGACGCGGGTCTGAATCCGGACGAGATTTTGACAGTGTAACCCTGATGTTCTCTGCTGCACCATTATTGGACGTGCAGTCGGAGAACAGCAGTGTTATGCTGCCGAAATTTCGTCTGGATTCGGACCTGACGTCTCGTTAGAAGCACGTTCATCTCGGTCACTCATGGATGGGTTTAGGACCTATCTGTCCCAATAGAAGTATAAATTAACGATGTTTTCTCCCTCTTTAATATGTAGCCTCCAACATGGGTGAAGACCGTAGTTGGATGTACACTGGATGGAACAAGAAAGGTGGTCACTCAGATGAATGGTTCACAAAGATAAATGCTTTTATCGATCGAGCCTTTTCGTTGTCGACGATCGATAAGGTGCGATGCCCATGTACGAAATGCCAAAACACAAAGTGGCTTGACAAAATGACTCTTTCGATACACTTGTGTCGAAACGGTTACACGTCACATTGTGAGGTGTGGAGTTTTCACGATTAGACAACTTCTAAAGCCGTACAAGAAGTGCAAGAGGATGATGACAACACGGGGGTTGATCGGATGGATGAGATGCTACAAGCTATTGAACCAGAGGCTATGGAGGATCCTCCAACAACGGAGGTAGAAGCATTCTTCAAGCTTCTTAAAGCTTCAGAAGAGCCGCTTCATGGACACACAGAAGTGACCTTCTTACGTTGTCAGCCCTCAAGCCATTTACGCTAGCAGAGGCGGGAAGGCACATAGATGGAAAGTTGGTCATTTTCTTTATTTCTATAAAAACTTGCTTCTTAATTATTATTCTTTTATTTCTTTGTGGGTTTGCCATTTTTGATAGAATTGTTGACTCGAGGGTAGCGCAACCTTCGATCGTCACTCCATCGACTGAGGGCTCCTCCATCGGGCATACAAGTCGTCGTCCCTCACAGATCCAGATAGATGAGCTCCTTAGGGAGAGAGAAGAGATTCGGAGAGAGGGAAGAGCTCCAGAGGGAGAGGGAGCAGCAGGGAGCCTACATGACAAACTACATGACTCAGATGCAGGCAGCGATGGAGGTAAGTATTTGAATACAAATTAATTTAAATTCCTAAGATTGTATTAATTATTTGTTTTAATATTTTTGTAATTACAGACCTCAGCTCAATAGAGTTGGCAACAGATCCCGATCCTGTCGTTGCAGCCGTCAGATTTTGCCCCACCACATGCACATTCAGATGTCCAGGTAATGTGTTTTTATTTGCCATTTTCTAATATAAGCAAAACTTAGTGTAGTTGAGGGGAGAGAGTGAGAATGAGAGTGTGGGGGAGAGGGAGAGAGTGAGAGTAAGAGATAGTGGTAGAGAGGGAGAAGGAGAGATAGTGAGAGTGAAAAGGGAAATAGGGAGGGAGATAGACAGAGTGGTAGAGATAGGGGGTGTGAGAGAGAGAGGTAGTCGTAGAGAGAGGGGGAGGGAGAGGGAGAAAATGATAGTGAGAGGGGGGAGAGGGAGGGAGTGAGAGTAAGATATTGTGGTAGAGAGGAGGAGGGAGAGGGAGAGAGAGTGAGAGTGAAAAGGGAAGGGGGGAGGGAGAGAGATACGAAGTGGTAGAGATAGGGGGTGAGAGAGAGAGAGAGGGAGTCATAGAGATAGGGGGAGGGAGAGGGCGAGGAAGAAGGTGAGAGTGCGGAGGAGGGAGAGAGAGGGAGTGGGAGTAGTGGGGAGAGAGTCGTACAAGCTCAAACTCACTTTATCTATTTATTTAAATTGCAGAGATCGGCAACGGAGTCTCAAACTCCACCGCCACAGCTACCGGCACCGGGAGGAGGTCGCGGAGACGGATTCTTTGGCTCCGAAGCGAGTGGAGGAGCTGGAGGAGCGACTGGATCCACGAGTGGAAGGGGTAGTGTTTAGGGAGCGGATCTCTTTCTTGTTTAACTTTTTGGTTGTTTTATGTTTTGCATGTTTATATAAATTGTTCTGTGAGCTGACCATCGTGTCAGGTCATCCTAATTCTGTTTTTTTTTAAATTGAAAATCTTATTTACGACGGCCAGCTATACATGCCGTCGTAAGTTAACCTAACTAACTTACGATGGCCGGTACCCTGGCCGTCGTAAGTAAGGAGTCCAGCCCGCCACGTGGCGCGGCGATGGGTGACAGTCGCTCCCAGCCGTAGTAAGTTAGTTATTTACGATGGTAACCGTCGTAAATAATTTTATTTACGACCAAGAACTTGAAACAGCTAGAAACCGTCGTAAATAACAGAAAATTGTCGTAAATAACTAACTTACGACGGTTTTCTTTTATTTACGACGGTTTTGACCGTCGTAAGTGTTCTGCATTACTGTAGTGTTTTTGCTGCTGAATCACTTTTTATGTAGGCAAAAGTGACTATAAAGTTGATTTTGATGGATTATAACAATTCTAGAAGAAGTAACTCCAAAAAGGGGACACATTTCGATTCTGATAATGGAAAAAGGAAACGGTTAAACTCTAGGCATGATGACACATCTATGTCATCTGAGCCAGTTGAAACCATTTACAGGACATTATGCCCAGTAAAAAAAAATAGGCACTGTCTTAGGGAGAGGTGGTGGCATTGTTAAGGCTCTTAGAGAGGAAACTAAAGCAAACATAAGGATTGCTGATTCCATTCCTGGTGCTGACGAAAGAGTAATTATTATATTCAACTACCAAGATCAATCTGAACGATCTGACGAAGTAGCTGAAAATATTTCTAACTTAGAGCATATGAAACCCCATTGTTCTGCCCAAGATGCTGCGACGAAGATACATGATAAGATTGTGGGAGATGAGGTTTTCCACCAAAAATCTGAAAGTGTTCATGATGTGGTTGCTCGAATTTTGGTCTCAGGCAATCAATTGGCTGCCTGCTAGGAAAAGATGGCTCTAATATACAAGAATTGCGAAGTGATACAGCTGGTGCAGGGCGTTGAAATAATATGATCAAGATCAAGATATGTCAAGCGTGTCAACAGAGTCCACGTGAGCAAGGATGAGTTACCGGATGAGTTACAGTACGGTTTCACAGATAAAGATCAAGAGGCAGTTTAGATAATGTAGTTGACATATACATGTAATCTTTAGCTTGTTAAGATCCAAACTGAATCGAGATCGGCCACACGAATTTATCTCTAATTGTACTTGGCCGCACCTTGTATTATTTCTATATAAATCAACACTTAAAGCCAAAGCTCTTTGAGTTTGAAGACTTGGCCTTTCTACCAGTTGAACAGATTTCAACATGGTAACCAGAGCCTTCTAAATCTCCACCGAGAAGTTCAAAGTCAACGGCGATGTCGTCCTCCTCAATGGCGACAGAGTTTAATAAATACTCTTTCACATCACGTGTAAAAGTTAACCAGAGAAAACTTTCTTCTGTGGAAAGCACAGGTATTACCGACGATAAGAGAGCCTCGACTTTATGGCCTGCTCGATGGTATGATCAAGAAGCCGAAGGAAGATTTGACAGTGCAAACAGAAGGCAGATTTGAGAAGGTTCCAAATCTAGAGCTTCAAGCGTGGCTTGTGCAAGATCGACAACTCCTCAGCTATATCAATTCAACTCTCCAAAGAAGTACTAGCGCAGGTACCTATGTTTTCATCTGCAGCTGAAGTATGACATGCCATACAAGAAAGTTTTGCTTCACAATCTAGGGCACACATTATGCATCTACGTGCCAAACTTTCAAGTACAAGGAAGGATGAGATGTGGGTTGCGGTTTACTTTGCTAAAATGAAGGAATATACAGATGACATGGCTGCGGCTCGTAAGAAACTTGATGATGATGATGATAGTGTCTTATATACTAACCGACCTTGCTTCAGAATATAATTCAATTGTTGAGAATGTGAGTACCAGAGTCGATCCGATCACTCTCTCAGATTTATTTGTACAACTTCTTGCAACCGACGCTAGATTTGAGAGACAAAACACCTCTAATCAGTATCAGAATGGCAATCAATATCAAGCTAATGCAGCATCAAGGGGCGGTTTCCAAGGAAGGGGAAGTAGAGATGGTGGAAGATTTAGACGTGAACGTGGTAGAGGTCGTGGTGCATCAGATGAATGGCCAGTATGTTAGATTTGTGAGAAGATAGGTCACACTGCTAATAGATGCTCCAAGAGATTAGATAGAGAATTCAAGCTTGAAGAAAAATTAGCAAATAACACATGACTTCCTATGGTGCGGATACAAATTGGTATACGGATACGAGAGCCATTGATTATATTACAGGAGAGCTAGAAAATTTGACAACAAAAGAAAAATAAGGTGGCCAAGAAAAAGTTCACACTGCAAACAGGTCAGGTATGAGAATCAATTATGTTGGCTCCTCTATTCTACACGCTCCAGCACGTTCATTACATCTTTCCAAAATACTTCATGTTCCAACCACCAAGAAAAATCTAGTTTCTGTTCATAAGGTAACCTCTGACAGTTCCATTTTTCTTTAATATCACCCACATTATCCTCTTGTGAAGGATCGAGATACGAGGAAAGTTCTACTTCAAGGAGGATTGTACCCGTGGCCATCATTAGAAAATTCATCCTCCTCCAAGTGTTCTCTTATGTCCACCAAACCATCTCTAGAGTTGTTGATGTGTACAGGGGTCCCGATCTTCCGAAAGGTTCTGATAACTCTCGATTTAGTGGAGACTTGACACAAATCGATCCGGCTTCCAAACAACACGTTCTGAACCCTGCAATCGCAGCACCACGTCTCCTCAGGTTATCAACCGATATTGTGCGGTTGACCTCGCCAAGAAGGCTAATCCTTGCCTGCGAATTGAAGAACACAAGCAAGAACAAGAAAGAATGCAACCAAATTGCTGAAAGATATGAAGCACTCAAGTTGGGGTCTCACAAACCGTTGAACGGCGAAACTGTTCTTGACAGAATAATCTAAGTAAAACCCAGCTGTTTGTGACGGCGGCTAGGGGGTATAAAGGAGGTGGAGGATGACCAGGGGGTGCTGGGGTTGTGACCTAACCCTAAGACACGTACATAATGGACTTGGATTCGCTACAAGGCACAATGGCCCAACTAGGTGACGCAACACCCTGACAGACTCTAAACTTTATATTGTTTCTAAGTTTCCCTTTGGCACCGAGGGAATTTTGACGTGGGGCCAGTTCCATTGGAAATTTTATCCTCTCAGATTTCCGTGCATATGTAGAATGTCGAAAATGGAGTCCGTATGCCTCCTGTGCATCCATTTTAAGGTGGACTGCTCCTGGGCCCGAGTTGGACTCGAGTTTGAGTTGGGCTCGGTCTCTAACTTCTTGTTGGCGTATTTTCTGGTCCTCCACGCCTCTAAACCCCTCTCCATGTATCTCCATGTCCTCTCCATGGTTTCTAATCATAACTAATCCATTAGGTAGCAACATACTCTCAAAATTCACATATAAAGAATTGTTCAGGAACGAGCACACCTCTAAATTCAATTGTCGTGTTCGAGCTCTAGTAATTGGACCTTGCATGTCTACCATGTGAGTGTTGTGTATATCTGCAGGAGTGATGTCCACATCATCCTCCCCCTCTTGCATTGGAGTCGTCCTCGACTCAAGCTCATCTTCTTCTCCCAAATATGTCCTCAAATCTGAAATGTTAAAGGTGGAACTAACCCCAAACTCGGGAGGCAACTCAAGTTTATATGCATTATCATTAATCTTCTCAAGTATTTTAAAAGGACCATCAGCTCTAGACATCAATTTAGACTTTCTCAGTTCTGGAAATCTATCCTTTCTCAAGTGTAACCAAACTAAATCACCCGGTTCAAGTCTAACTTTCTGCCTACCTTTACTACCAGCAATTCTATATTTTTCATTCATATTTTCAATATTGTGTTTAGTGGTCTCATGAATTTTCAAAATAAAATCAGCACGTTCCTTTGCATCATTATGAGTTCTCTCAATAGTAGGTAAAGGCAAGATATCAATAGGAGCACGAGAATTGAATCCATACACTACCAGAAAAGGACTTACCTTGGTGGTAGAATGTGTTGCCCGATTATATGCAAACTCCACATGTGGCAAATATTCTTCCCACATCTTTAAATTTTTTTTCAAAACAGCTCTCAACATGGTGCCCAAAGTGCGGTTCACTACTTCTGTTTGCCCATCAGTTTGTGGGTGACATGTTGTAGAGAACAACAGTTTTGTACCCAACTTGTTACGTAGGGTGCGCCAAAAGTGACTCAAAAATTTAGCATCACGATCTGAAACAATAGTAGAAGGCATACCATGCAAGCGAACAATCTCTTTGAAAAAAAAGGTCGGCAATATGTACAACATCATCACTTTTCTGACACAGTATAAAATGTGCCATCTTAGAAAAACGATCATGTCAAAGTGTGTGGTCGGCACTTCCCCCGGACCTGCTCTGGGCAGCCCGCGGAGGTTCTTTTTCGGAGCGGCTAGTCACTCGCGGAGAGCTTCAGCGTTAGGGACGAGTGAGGGAGAAGCTTGACACGGGGAGTTTTACGTGGTTCAGGCCGCCAGAGCGTAAAACCCTACGTCCACGGTGAGCAGAGGTGCTCGCTGTATTGCTTGCTGCTCAGAACCAGAGTCCTGAGCTTGAGGGTGTGTAAGAGACGAGTCAACAGAGTTCGAACCCTTGCTAACGTTGCCTACCCGAGCCTTTTATAGTCGAAGGCTCGAGCGGCTTATAAGGTGGGTCCGGGACCCGACAGGTGGTCCCGGGGAGATTGCCTGCCATCTACCCTATCTGCAGTTATGCCGGTAGTTGTCTCTGGCGAAGGCTTCCGAGTCTTCGTTCTGCCGCCCTGCCCATGCCGCAAGCTAGTCGTAGTGGTTGATGATGGTAGGGGTGGCAGGGGATGTCTTGTCGCTGTGTTTATTGGCGGGCAGGCTCTGATATGGCGAGCCAGTCTGCGATGTGACTGGGCGCAACGACACCTGACAGAGGTGTGCTCCACGTCTCCGCGCCTTGGGAAGGCGCGGGCCTTGAATACCTTGTACGGGCAAGGTATGGCGCGTCTTTACTCCTGCTGCCTACCGCGCGGGGGCAGGCGACGTTGCTCTGCTGGCCACGTGGCGGGTACGGAGCTCTCCTCTGAGGAGAGGGAGGTCCGGCCTCGCGGGACATGTGGAGCCCTCGGAGCCCTCCCGCGGAGGGGGGAGGTCCGGCTTCTGCTGGCCACGTGGCGGGCCCGGAGCTCTCCTCTCAGGAGAGGGAGGTCCGGCCTCGCGGGATACATGGAGCCTTCGGAGCTCTCCCCACGGAGGGGGAGGTCTGGCTTAGTTGGCCACATGGCGAGTCCCGAGCTCTCCTCTGAGGAGAGGGAGGTCCGACCCCGCTGGACACGTGGCGCCTTCGGAGCTCTCCCTGCGGAGAAGGGCGAGGTCCTTAGGCATTTTCCCCTGTGCGCGGGGTACCCCATATCGAGGGTACCGACAGTGGCCCCTGGGCCCATCTCGGGGGAGATAGCGGGCCCTAGGTGGGGCCTCCGTCTCTTCCACTCCGCGCACTTTCTCGAAGTCCCGCATTGACCGTGGCTGGAGCACGAACAGTCACGGGATCGTGGGAGCATGCGCCCACTTGATGGTTGCTTTTACTGCGGCGGTTCCCAAGGTCGCCACTTCTGCACGTCACAGCGCTTTTTTCGGGAACCGTCGAAGCGCCTTGACGGCTCGTCTCCTTGGGAGACTGACTTCTTGGCGCACCGCTTCAGCTGGACGACTTGGGTCCACTTGTCATCGACGCTTGGTCTTGCAGCCGAAGCGGTTGCCCAAGCGGCGTATTCAAAGAGTTTCGAATCGCTTTGAATCGCACCTGGGAAGTTTTAAAAGGGGATCTTACCCGCATTGCGGCTTCCCTTCGCACTTTCCAGCGCTTGCACCTTCCTTGAGTTCTTGCGCCTTTATCTTCTGCCATGGCTTCCAACCCGCCTCCAAAGAAGAAGCGCGCTCGATCTCCTCCGACGGCGGCGTCTGCGCCGAGCCAGGGATCCAGGGCGCCTGCACGCCCTGCTTCTGGAGGTGGCGCCCTGTCCGGTGGCGACCCCAAGAGATCTCGGGCTCATCATCCCGACGGGACTCCTCTTGAGCGACGACGGGCTGAAGGTTCTCGGGCGTCGCGTCCTCCCTCCTCAGGCGGTGGATTCTCCAAGGAAACTGCTGACGCGCCGAGGAGAGCTTTAGGCAGAGGAGTCTCCAAAGAAACTGCTGACGCGTCGAGGAGGGCTTCAGGTCGTGGAGTCTCCAAGGAAACTGCTAACGCGTCGAGGGGGGCTTCTGAAGCATCCCCTGCTCCGTCAGTCCGGACGACTGCGGGGCAGTCGTCGGCAGCGACGGCGGGCTCTAGTGGTCCTACCCCGGCTCGGAAGTCGGGGTTCAGAGCCCGTTGGAGTGCTGTTGTTTCTCGGCCATCCCCGACTGATGGGGAGTCTGCGCCGCAGCGCTTGGAAGCCGGGACGGTTGCCGCGGCCCCCAAGCCAGCGCAAGTTTCTCCTGTACTGGTCTGCCCGGATTCTATGGCAGCGTCAACTCCCTCCACTTGTCCTTCTCCACCGGCTCAGGAGCCCGCTGTAGGTGAGGGTTCGGCGGGTGCGGCTGTCAAAGTCCCGGCGCCGGCTTCTCCTGACTGGCGTCTCATCCCGGTTGCCGGTGTGTCGTCTTCTCTTGAAGACGACGTGATGGAGGAGGTCAGGGGCGCCGCTCCGGCCTCTGCTGCCCCACTGTCCCTGGCAGACGCTCTCGTGCTCGCCCAGACGAGCGTCCGACAGGTCTTGGCCGCGCTTGGTCGCGAGCGAGAGGAGCAGGTGGTTGAGAGGGATCGCCTCCTCATCTGGGGGAACCTTTTGCGGGAGCGGACCGCGAAGGTAAAGGGGGAGCTCGACTTCAGGCGGGAGTCACTTGATATTATGGAGGCGCTCCTCGACCGACAGAAGCGGGTTGTCGACCGCCTGAACTCTGAGACGCGGCGGCTCCACAGGGAGGCCCTAGAGGCGCATGCCCGGGCCGAGGAGAACTTCTTTGCCCTGGAGGAGGTGCGGCAGAGGCTGGCGCGCCGTGAGCGCGCCGTTGAGGATCAGGAGCGCTCCATGGCGGCCGAGGCGGAGAGGGTCGCTGCACGGCTGGCGGCGGGCGAGGGCGACCTGCGAGCCCGGGCTACGGAGCTAGAGGCCTGGAAGGCAGACCTTGCCGCGAGGGAGGAGAAGGTCTCCCGGGAGCGCCAGGCAATCCTGGATCGGGAGCTGGCTGCCGACTTCCGGGCGTCAGAGTTGGAGCGGCTTGCCTAGACTCTCCGCCTTCGGGAAAGCTCCCTAGCAGCCAAAGAGAAGGAATTCTCCGAGGGGAGCCACGACGCCTTGCTGGCAGCCCGCCGCGAGGTAGAGGAGCTCTTGTCCTCGCGGTCTTCCGAGGCCCGTGCGGTCTCGAGCTTCGTTGACCAGGCAGGGTCCACCTTGGTCCCCCTTGGCTTCAGCCCGGTGAAGACGGCGACCCCTGTGCTGAAGGTGGCCGAAGTGATCCCCGCGCTGGAGTCAATCGGTGCCAAGCTGAGCAGGCTAGATGCGGTGGTCGCCGGCGAGCTCGAGGCAGAGGGACAGGGTCTGGCCGTGGAGGTTGCCACGCACGTGTTGGCATGCTTCAGGAGCCGGGACCCTTCCTTCTCACTGGATCCAGCGAGATAGGGCCCTACCGCGGAACGGGAGGAGACCGCCAGGGCTGAAGTCGGGGGCGTGGCCGCCCTTGTAGCCTCTAGGTTCCGGCGCGAGCTAGGGGAACCCTAGGACTTGTATCTTTTTTTATTGAGTATGTAGTCCAGCTCATGGAGCCATGAATTAATAGACTCTTGTGACTTTTTGTGTCTGTTGCGCTTTTGTCTTCTTCTTGGTTTTGCCTGGCCGAGCCCTTAGCTCCGCAAGGTACTCAGAGGCCTTCACCAATCTCCAAGCTCTGCACAGACACCTTCCCCGGGCCCTTATCGTATTAAGGGCCCGGAGGTCTCTGGAACTCGCCCCATGAGAATGGGGAGGTCCGGATCTGCCGGCCACGTGGCGGGCCCGGAGCTCCCCTCTGAGGAGAGGGAGGTCCGGTCCCGTGGGACACGTGGAGCCTTCGGAGCTCTGCCCTCGGGGGGGAGGTCCGGTTTCTGCCGGTCACGTGGCGGGCCTTCGGGACTCGTCCCTGCAGAAAGGGCGAAACCCGGATCCTCCGGTCTTGCACTGGAGTAGTCGATAGCTCCTTGCTCCCCCCTTCATGCGGTCCCCGTAGCTAGAACCTGGAGGTCCTGCACACAGGTAGAGGAAGCGTAATTCTCCTCGAGGGGTTCACCCCTCCCCGTCTCTTAGTCTTATTTGGCTTACAGTTCTAGTCCCGTATACGGGGCTTGGGCAATTCTGTGCGCGAGGCACCGGGGCTCCGGCTCCCTCCAAGGTACAGGTACGACCGTCCGGCCCCTAGTACTGGACCGTACGCTAGGGAAGTAGAGTGCCCAGGCCTTGGGTACGGAACCAGGCAAAGCGGCTGTACTCCCCTGGACCTCCGGAGGGCAGGGTGCGCACGCTTTGGGTACAGAGCCGACTGAGCGGGATACGCACCCTGGACCCCCATGCACGGCGCAGGCCTTTCCTGGAGGTGACCAACTGGCACCGCAACACCTGACTAGAGGAGGCCCGAGAGGCCCCCTGGCCATTGGCAGGTGCCTCAAGCGCAACCGCCTTCGGTAGGATAGCAAATGCTGACTATGGATGAGCGCGGGAAAGGGGAGCTAAATGTACGGTGAGCATACATAGAAAGTGTGGTCATAAAAATTAATGTGTAATTTAAATGAGCACATGAGTGAGAGCGAGGTAGAACAAGTTTCTGTGTAAATGCCCATAGGCGGAAGGCAGGCTGTACATGGAGGCAACGACCCGCCCCATTAGGAAGGGAAGCAAGACTCTACGCGCTTGGGGTTGGAACCAGGCCAAGCTGGACGTAGTCCCGGACCGTCCCCTGAGGCTTAGTTGCTCCGAGCACTGTTCCTAGACTCTATGGGATTTATTACAGAAAGTGTCGAAGTGTGTGGTCGACACTTCCCCCGGACCTGCTCTGGGCAGCTGTCGAAGTGTTCAGTCGACACTTCCCCCGGGCCTGCACTGGGCAGCCCGCGGAGGTTCTTTTTTCGGTGGGGCTAGTCTCTAGCGGAGAGCTTGCGCAGATGGACGAGTTAGTAAGAGCTTGACACGACGAGTTTTACGTGGTTCAGGCCGCCGGAGCGTAAAACCCTACGTCCACGGCGAGCTATGGAGCTCGCTGTATTGCTTGCTGCTCAGGACCGGAGACCTGATCTCGGGGGTGAGTTACAGCTTGAGAGTGTATGGCTAGCGTATGAGTTGCAAAGTGCGAACCCTTGCTATCGACGCCTACCCGAGCCTTTTATAGTCCAAGGTTCGGGCAGCTTACAAGGGGGGCCGGGACCCGACAGGTGGTCCCGGGAAGATTGTCTATCATCTACCGTATCTGCAGTTATGCCGGTAGTTGCCTCTGGTCGAAGGCTTCTGAGTCTTCATCTTGCCGCCATGCCCATGCTGCATGCTAGTCGTAGTGGTTGATGACGGCGCAGGCGGCATGGGATGTCTTGTCGTGGTGTTTATTGGCTGGCAGGTTCTGACACCACGCGCCAGTCTGTGATGCGACTGGGCGCAACGGCACCTGACAGAAGTGTGCTTCGTGTCTCCGCGTCTTGGGAAGACGCGGGCCTTGAATACCTTGTACGGGCAAGGTATGGGGCGTCTTTACGCCCGCTGCCTATCGCTCGGGGCAGGCAGCGTCGTTCTGCTGCTACGTGGCGGGCCCGGAGCCCTTCTCAGAGGAGAGAAGGGTCAGTCCCTCGGGGCACGTGGAGCCTCCGGACCTCTCCCCGCGGAGGGGAGGCTCGGCTTCTGTTGGCCACGTGCCGGGCCCGGAGCTCTCCTCTGAGGAGAGGGAGGTCCGGCCCCGCTGGACACGCGGCGCCTTCGGACATCTCTCCCACGGAGGGGGAGGTCCGGCTTCTGTATGCCACGTGGTGGGCCCGGAGCTCTCCTCTGAGGAGAGGGAGGTCCGGCCCCGCCGGACGCGTGGCGCCTTCGGAGCTCTCCCTGCGGAGAAGGGCGAGTTCCTTAGGCATTTTACCCTATGCGCGGGGGTACCCCATATCTCAGGTACCGACAGTGGCCCCCGGGCCCATCTCGGGGGAGATAGCGAGCCCGAGGTGGGACCTCCGTCTCTTCCGATCCGCGCACTTTCTCTAAGTCCCGAATTGACCGCTGCCGGAGCACGAACGGCCGCGGGGTCATGGGAGCGTGCGCTCACTTGATGGTTGCTTTTACTGCGGCGGTTCCCAAGACTGCCACTTCTACACGTTGCGGCACTTTCTTCGGGAACCGCCGAAGTGCCTTGCCGGCTCACCTTCTCAGGAGACTGACTCCTTGACCCCACCGCTTCAGTTAGGCGGCTTGGGTCCACCCGTCATCGGCACTCGGTCTAGGAACCGAAGCGGTTGCCGATGCGGGGTATTCGAAGAGTTCCGAATCGCTTGGAATTGCACCCGGGAAGTTTTTAGAGGGTGTCTTACCCACATTGCAGCTTCCCTTCGCACTTCTCTGCGTTTCTTCTCGGACTCTTGTGCTTTTGTTCTCTTGCCCTTGAGTTCTCCCTCGCCATGGCTTCCAACCCGCCACTCGAGAAGAAGCGCGCTCGATCTCCTCCAGCAGCGGCGTCTATGCCAAGCCGGGATTCTAGGGTGCCTGACACTCCCTCCGGTGGCGACTCGAAGAGGCCCCGGGCTGATGCGCTGGGGGGAGCTTCTGGGGCGTCCCCTGTTCCGCCAGTTCAAGCGACCGCGGAGCGGCCGTCAGTGACGGTAGCGGGCTCTGGGAGTCCTACCCCGGCTCGGAAGTCGGGGTTCAGAGCCCGCTGGAGTGTCCACGCTTCACGGCCATCCCCGACTTGCGGGGAATCTGTGCCGCTGCGCTCGGAGCCAGGGTCAACTGCCGCGGCCCCTAGGCCAGCGCAAACTTCTCCTGTTCCGATGTGCCCGGACTCCGCGGCTGCGTCGTCTCTTCCTGTCGAGACTGCCACCGCGGCCCCCAAGCCAGCGCAGGTCGACCCTGCACTAGGCGGCCCGGCCTTTTCTCCAGCACCGCCTTCCCCGGCTCGCCCTTCTACTCAGATCAAGGAGCCAGAAGCTGAAGAGAGCCCGGCTGGCCCGGCTGCCGGGGCCTCGGAGCCAATTTCTCCTGATCGGCGTCTCGGTTGCTGGTGCGTTGACTCCTCTTGAGGATGAGGTAATGGAGGAGGTCGGGGGGACTGCCCCGGCCTCTATCGCTCCATTGCCCCTAGCGGATGCCTTCGCGCTTGCCGAGACGAGCATTCGGCAGGTCTTGACTGCACTAGGTCACGAGCGGGAGGAGTATACGGCTGAACGAGATCGCCTCCTCACCTGGGGGAACCTTTTGCGGGAGAGGACCGCGAAGGTTAAGAGCGAGCTCGACTCCAGGCGGGAGCTGCTCGACTTCAGGGAAGTGCTCCTCGACCGGATGAAGCGGGCTGTCGACCGCATGGACACCCAATCGCGGTGGACAACAGGGAGGCTCTGGAGGCACACGCTCGGGCCGAAGAGAGCCTCTCTGCTGCTGTGGAGATACGGCAGCAGTTGGAGCGCCGTGAACTCGCCGTTGAGGAACGGGAGCGTTCCATGGCAGCTGAGGCGGAGAGGGTCGCCGCGCAGCTGGCGGCGGGCGAGGATGACCTTCGAGCTCGGATCGAGGAGCTGGAGATCCTGAAGGCAGACCTCGACTTGAGGGAGGAACAGGTCTCCCGTGATCGCCGGGCAGTCTTGGACCGGGAGTTGACCGCCGACTTCAAGGCCGCTGAGTTGGAGCGGCTCGCCAAGACTCTCCACCTCAGGGAGAGCTCCCTGGCGGCCAAGGAGAAGGAATTCTCCGAGAGGAACCTGGAGGCTCTGCAGGCGGCCCGCCACGAGGTGGAGGAGCTTTCGGCCTTGCGGTCCTCCGAGGCTCTTGCGGTCTCGAGCTTCGTGGATCGAGCAGGGTCCGCCCTGATCCCTCTTGGATTCAGTCCGGTGAGGGCCGCGGCCCCTGCGTTGGAGGTGATCCCCGCGCTGGAGTCGATCGGCGCCAAGCTGGACAGGCTAGACTCGGTGGTCGCCAGCGAGCTTGAGGCCGAGGGGCACGGCCTAGCCTTAGAGGTCGCCTCACATGTGCTGGCATGCTTTAAGAGCCGCGACCCCTCTTTTTCGCTAGAACCAGCGAGAGAGGGCCCAGCCACAGAGCGGGAGCAAGCTGCCAGGGTAGAAGTCGAGGATGTGGCCGCCCTTGTAGCCGCAAGGTTCCGGCGGGAGTCGGGAGGTCCTTAGGACTTGTTTCTCCTTTTTTATCGAGTCTGTAGTCCAGCTCAGGGAGCCTCGCTTAGTTTGACTCTTTTAGATATCTGTGTATGTGATGCTTTTTCTCTCCTTCTTGGCTTTGCCTGACTGAGTCCTTAGCTCCGCAAGGTACTCAGAGGCCATCTCCAATCTCCGAGCTCCGCATAGACACCTTCCCCGGGTCCTAACCGTGTTAGGGGCCCCCGGGGGTCTCCGGATCTCGCCCCATGGGGAGCTCCAAGTCTGCCTGCCACGCGGCGGGTCCGGAGCCCCTCCTCAAGAGGTTGGAGCTCCGGCCATGCCGGACACGTAGGGCTTTCAGAGCCCTCCCACCGGGGGGGGGGGGGGTCCGGTCTCTGCCTGCCACATGGCGAGCCCGGAGCCCTCCTCAAGGGAGGTGAGAGTTCCGGGCCTGCTGGACACGTGGGGCCCTCGGGTCCCGCCCCTGCTGGAGGGGCAGGTCCCGGTCCTTCCAGTCCTAGGCTGGAGTAGTTGGTAGCTCCTTTCCCCCTGCTTCATGCAGTCCCTGTTGCCGTAACCTGGAGGTCCTGCACACAGGCAGAGGAAACGTAATTCTCCTCGGGGGCTCCTCCCCTCCCGTCTCCTAGTCTTATCCGTCTTACGATCCTGATTCGCTATACGGGGCTTGGGCAATTCTGTGCACGAGGCGCCGGAGCTCCGGCTCCCTCCGAGGTCCGGGTACGGCCGTCCGATCCCTAGTACCGGACCATGCGCTGGGGAAGCAGAGTGCACGTGCTTTGGGTTCATGACCAGGCAAAGCGGTTGTACTCCCCTGTACCTCCGGAGGGCAGGATGCGCATGCTTTGGGCTCATGGCCGGCTAAGCTGGATACGCACCCTGGACCCCCCATGCACAACGTAGGCCTTTCCTGGAGGTAACCAACTGGCACCGCAACACCTGACTGGGGGAGGCCAGAGAGACTCACTCGGCCATCGGCAGGTGCCTCAAGCGCAGCCGCCTTCAGTAGGATAGCGAATGCCGACTATGGATGAGCGCAGCAGAGGGGGAGCTAGATGTACGATGAACATACAGAGATAGTGTGATCATAAAAATTAATGCATAATTTAAATGAGCGCATGAGAGAGAGCTAAGTAGAACAGGTCTCTGTATTCGTGCCCATAGATGGAATTCTGGCTGTACATGGAGGCAATGTTCCGCCTCGTCTACAAGGGAAGCAAGACTCTACGCGCTTAGGGTCGGAACCAGGCTAAACTGGACGTAGTTCTGTACCGTCCCTTGAGACTTAGCTGCCCCAAGCTCTGTTCCTAAATTCTATGGGATCCATTACAAAAGGGAATAACCCTGTTCTACTGATGCTCAGGAAGTAGGACTTACAGTGTTGCTTCATGGCAAGGTTTTTTTTGGGAATGGATCCCACTCTCGGTTGAAAGGCATGTGTACTTGGGGCGGCAGCTTTCATGATTCGGAAGGGACCTTCCCTGCTGGGGGAGAGCTTATAGGTCCTTCTTGGAATAGAGCGTGCCGCTACACCAGGTTGCCCTCCTGCAGGCCCCCGACGCGTTTGGTTCTTTGGCGGTAGTGCTTAGAGCATTAGCCGAGACCACGCATTGTGGGGTGTTCCCTACAGCCGAGTCTTGTCGACGAGGTTGTTATCTTCGCGCTGGATCAGGTCCTGCGCGGCTTCTCCTGGGGGCCCCCGGGGAGTTCTCCCCTGCTGGCTAAGGCCTTCAAGGGGTAGGTAGGCCCGGGCTCGTCATGGATGACCTAAGGCGTCTTCCCCTTCTGGCGAGGCCTTCAAGGGGTTGACAGACCTTAGGTGGCTCCCGAGAGGTATGTTCGAGGCACGGAGGCGCACCGCAGTTGGCTAACACCCTGGCCCGTCACCGTTGGAACTGGAGTCCTCACCGTCATGCACTGTCTTTATGACATGCTGAGGCTCCTGGAACCCCACCTGATAGGCAGCGGTGACTGGGGCATCGACCTTCTGTTTGCCATCCCTCTGAGGGTAGGGCGGTGCTTCAGCCCTCTGCTGTCTTCCTTTGCGGAAGCGCTCTGCAAGCCTCTGGATCTCCCAGCATTCGGCAGCAGTATGGTTGCCGGTGCCATGCACGGGGCATAGCCCGCCCTGGTCACTGTCTGGGACCGGTGATTGCCGCTGCCTTTTGTCGGGGCGTGGCCCCCGAGCCCCACTAGTCGTCGCAGCTGCGGCGACGGGGGCCGTGAATGGTGACTTCATCTTGCCACTCCCTCGGTTCTTGGCCTTCTTGCCACCCCCATAGGCAGCAGCACCGGACCCGGGCTGTCCTCCTGACTCGGAGGTCGGCAGAGCGTGCCAGTTCCGCCCTTCAGCTGCTCTGGCGCACTTGTCCGCCAGGCTGAAGAGCTCCGAGACGTCGCGGACCTCTCTGGTCGCGAGCTTCTCAAGCATTTTCTCGTCCCGGACACCCTGTCGGAACGCCACCACCACAGAGGCACTTTGGATATGTGGGATGGTGTTGCGTACCTGAGAGAACCGCTGGATGAAAGAGCGCAGCGACTCCCCAGGTTGTTGCTTGACGGCGTGGAGGTCAAGCTCCGTGCCGGGACGGTTGTAGGAGCTGCCGAAGTTGGCGACGAACTGCCGGCAGAGCTCTCCCCAGGAGGTTATGGACCCCTGAGGTAGATTCATGAGCCAAGACCGAGCTCGGCCGGTCAAGGCGACGGGGAAGTAGTTGGCCATGACAGCCTCGTCCCCTCCTGCGGCAAGTATGGCGGTGGAGTAGATCTGGAGGAACTCCGCCGGGTTGACGCTACCGTCGTACTTTTCGGGCAGGTGCAGCCGGAACTTGTGCGGCCACCTTGCGAAGCGAAGGTGGGGTGCAAGGGCCGCACATCCTACACCTGCTGCTGCAGGTACTGGCGCTGCGAACGCTTGGTTCGCACTTGGCACCGCGTATCCCGGCATGGGCAAGGCTGCACCATAGACCGGGGCCGCTGCTTGCGGCGCATATGGTTGTGGCATATGCTGCGCAGCATATGCCTGAGGCAGGGCTCGCGTGGCGAAGACCTGCCCTTCAGGTTGTGTCGAGGCCGACGACATGCTGTCGCCAGCCTCATGGTTGCGACGCCTTTCTCGGCGTCGCTCGAGGTACACCCGGGCGTCCTGGCCCAAGTGGCACCGTTCCAGTTCCCTTCGCAGGTCCGTCGACAGGAACCTGGAGGAGCTGGAATCCGCCGTTAGCCCGTCAACCGTGGGTGTGCGCGTCAGCGACACAGCCGGTTGTCCTGGGCGCCGTCCTCGCCGAAACCGAGGGTTCGCGGCGGCGACGACGAGGCGGTCCACCTCGCGGACCCATTGCTGGGTCGCTGAATGGGGCGCATCCCCCGCAGGTGGGTTGCGCAGCAGCGCTCTTGCTGCAGCTAGCGCACCTCCATGGTGTACGCTCAGCGCTGCAGAAGATCTCACACTGGTCGGGGCCTGCATAGCCGGAGTCGGTGTTGCCGGAGTCGGCTGCTGGCTACCAGCTTGTGCCGACACACTCCGTCCTGAGTGTGTCGACATGTACTCCCCAGTGGTCACGGTTCGCCGTGAACGCGGAGGGGGAGAGTTTGCCGCTGAAGGAAGCTTGGTCATCTTCGTCGGCGGAAACTCGTCGCGCTAGGAGAAAAGCCCCCTTCCTGGCACGCCAAATGTCAAAGTGTTCAGTCGACACTTCCCCCGGGCCTGCACTGGGCAGCCCGCGGAGGTTCTTTTTTCGGTGAGGCTAGTCTCTAGCGGAGAGCTTGCGCAGATGGACGAGTTAGTAAGAGCTTGACACGGCGAGTTTTACGTGGTTCAGGCCGCCGGAGCGTAAAACCCTACGTCCACGGCGAGCTATGGAGCTCGCTGTATTGCTTGCTGCTCAGGACCGGAGGCCTGAGCTCAGGGGTGAGTTACAGCTTGAGAGTGTATGGCTAGTGTATGAGTTGCAAAGTGCGAACCCTTGCTATCGACGCCTACCCGAGCCTTTTATAGTCCAAGGTTCGGGCAGCTTACAAGGGGGGCCGGGACCCGACAGGTGGTCCGGGGAAGATTGTCTATCATCTACCGTATCTGCAGTTATGCCGGTAGTTGCCTCTGGTCGAAGGCTTCTGAGTCTTCATCTTGCCGCCCTGCCCATGCCGCATGCTAGTCGTAGTGGTTGATGACGGCGCAGGCGGCATGGGATGTCTTGTCGTGGTGTTTATTGGCTGGCAGGTTCTGACACCGCGCGCCAATCTGTGATGCGACTGGGCGCAACGGCACATGACAGAAGCGTGCTCCGTGTCTCCGCGTCTTGGGAAGACGCGGGCCTTGAATACCTTGTACGGGCAAGGTATGGGGCGTCTTTACGCCCGCTGCCTATCGCTCGGGGCAGGCAGCGTCGTTCTGCTGCTACGTGGCGGGCCCGGAGCCCTTCTCAGAGGAGAGAAGGGTCAGTCCCGCGGGGCACTGGAGCCTCCGGACCTCTCCCCACGGAGGGAGAGGCTCGGTGTTGGCCACGTGGCGGGCCCGGAGCTCTCCTCTGAGGATAGGGAGGTCCGGCCCCGCTGGACACGCGGCGCCTTCGGACCTCTCTCCCACGGAGGGGGAGGTCCGGCTTCTGTATGCCACGTGGCGGGCCCGGAGCTCTCCTCTGAGGAGAGGGAGGTCCGGCCCCGCCGGACGCGTGGCGCCTTCGGAGCTCTCCCTGCGGAGAAGGGCGAGTTCCTTAGGCATTTTACCCTGTGCGCGGGGGTACCCCATATCTCAGGTACCGACAGCAGCCCGCGGAGGTTCTTTTTCGGAGGGGCTAGTCGCTTGCGGAGAGCTTGAGCATAGGGACAAGTTAGGGAGGAGCTTGACACGGCGAGTTTTACGTGGTTCGGGCCGCTGGAGCATAAAACCCTACGTCCACGGTGAGCTGAGGTGCTCGTTGTATTGCTTGTTGCTCAGAACCGGAGTCCTGAGCTTGAGGATGAGTTATGCCTAGGGTATGAGTTGCTGGAGTGCGAACCCTTGCTAACGTCGCCTACCCGAGCCTTTTATAGTCCAAGGCTCGTGTGGCTTACAAGGGGGGCCCGGGACCCGACAGGTGGTCCCGGGGAGATTGCCTGCCGACTATCGTATCTGCAGTTATGTCGGTAGTTGTCTCTGGCGAAGGCTTCTGAGTCTTCGTCTTGCCGCCCTGCCCATGCCGCATGCTAGTCGTAGTGGTTGATGACGGCAGAGGCGGCAGGGGATGTCTTGTCGCTGTGTTTATTGGTTGGCAGGCTCTGACACCGCGCGTCAGTCTGTGATGCGACTGGGCGCAACGGCACCTGACAGAGACGTGCTCCGCGTCTCCGCGTCTTGGGAAGGCGCGGGCCTTGAATACCTTGTACGGGAAGGTATGGGGCGTCTTTACGCCCGCTGCCTACCGCTCGAGGGCAGGCAGCGCTGTTCTGCTGGACACATGGCGGGCCCAGAGCTCTCCTCTGAGGAGAGGGAGGTCCGGCCCCGCAGGACACGTGGAGCCTTCGGACCTCTCCCCGCGGAGGGGGAGGTCCGGCTTCTGCCGGCCACGTGGCGGGCCCGGAGCTCTCCTGTGAGGAAAGGGAGGTCCGGTCCCGTTGGACACGTGGTGCCTTCGGACCTCTCCCCCGCGGAGGGGGGAGGTCCGGCTTCTGCACGCCACGTGGCGAGCCCGGAGCTCTCCTCTGAGGAGAGGGAGGTCCGGCCCCGCTGGACGCGTGGTGCCTTCGGAGCTCTCCATGCGGAGAAGGGCGAGATCCTCAGGCATTTTCCCCTGTGCGCGGGGGTACGCCATATCACGGGTACCGACAGTGGCCCCCGGGCCCATCTCGAGGGAGATAGCGAGCCCGAGGTGGGACCTCCGTCTCTCCTGTCCCGCGCACTTTCTCTAAGTCCCGCATTGACCGCTGCCGAAGCACGAACAGTCGCGGGATCGTGGGAGCGTGCGCCCACTTGATGGTTGCCTTTACTGCGGCGGTTCCCAAGGTTGCCACTTCTGTATGTGCACCTGCTAGCCGCTGTAGGTGCACCTGCTGGCCCCCTGGCTCCCTCAGGACAGCGTCCCGCTCCGGTTGCTGAGGCACCGGCACCTCTGCCGGTCTTAGACTCGACAGGGGGGTCAGGGGCGTGACTCCTGTCCCCTCTGTCCTGGCGCCCATGTGGGATGCCCTGGGGCGTGTCCAGACCAGCGCCCGACAGTTCCAGGCCACCTTTGAGCGGGAGTGGGAGGCGCTGGCCGGAGAGAGGGAACGCCTTCTTAGCTGGCAGCAGCGGGCCCAGGAGGCTAGGGCGGATCTTGACTCGAGGCAGTCAAGACTTGAGGCCATGAGTGCTCTGCTTGACACTCAGAAGAAAGCCATCAGCCGCCTGGAGTCAGAGACCCGGCGGCTTCGCGCTTCCTACCGCGAGGCCCTGGCCCATGTTGAAGCCAAGGCCGAGGCGCGTTCTGCCGCCACGGAGGAGTTGCGGCTGCAGGTAGCTCGTCGAGAGTGCGCCGTCGCCGATCGGGAACGTGCTGCAGCGGCCGAGGAGAAGAAGATCACCGCATGGCTGAAGGCCAAAGAGGGCGAGCTGAGGGCTCGGACCGAGGAGCTGGAGCTCCATGAGTCGGCTGCTGCCGCGAGGGAGGAGCAGTTCTCCCAGGAGCGCCAGGTGGCATTGGATCGCGAGTTGGCGGCTCGCCAAGAGGTAGAGAAGCTCCAGTCTTCGCGGTCTAACGAGGCCCAGGCGGTCTGGGGCTCTATTGCCAAGGCGGGGTCCGCCTTGGCTCCTCTTGGTTTCAGCCCGGTACGGATGGAGGCTCCGGCGCAGGAGATGTCCGAAGCAATCCCGACACTTGAGTCCATCGGCGGCAAGCTGGGCAGGCTCGAAGCGGTGATCGCCGACGAGCTTGAGGTGGAAGGACGGGGCCTGGTGAAGGAGGTCACTATGCACGTATTGGCGTGCTTCCGGAGCCAATACCCTTCCTTCTCTCTGGAGCCAGTCCGTCTAGGACCCGTTGCCGAGCGGGAGGAAGCTGCCAGGGCCGAGGTCGAGGACGTGGCCGCCCTTGTGGCCTCTAGGTTCCAACGGGAGTCCGGGGACTCTTAGGCATCTGCCCCCGTGGCCACAAGGCCCTGTACCTCCTTTTTTTTTGTTGAGTCTGTAGCCCTGCTCATGGAGCCTTGTATGAACAGACTCTTGTTTTCTTCTGTGTCTGCGTGCTTTAGTCTTCTTCCTGGTTTTACCTGGCCGAGTCCTAAGCTCCGCAAGGTACTCAGAGGCCTTGACCAATCTCGAAGCTCTGCACAGACACCTTCCCCGTGTCCTTACTATATTAAGGGCCCCGGAGGTCTCCAGGACCCACCCCACGAGAATGGGGGGGTCCGGGCCTGCTAGCCACGTGGCGGGCCCGGAGCTCCCCTCTGAGGAGAGGGAGGTCCGGGCTTGCGGGGCACGTGGAGCCTTTGGACCTCTCCCCGCGGAGGGAGGAGGTCCGGCTTCTGTAGGCCACGTGGCGGGCCCGGAGCTCCCCCCCCCCCAAGGAGAGGGAGGTCCGTCCCCGCTGGACACGTGGGACCTTCGGGCCTTGCCCCTGCGGAAGTGGTGAGGTCTGGGTTCTTCGGTCTTACCTTGGAGTTTCGGTCTTGCGCGATCCCGTAGCGGCCCCCTGGTACGTGTGTTCCATTGGATGGATGTACCTAACATACTCCTGCGGTGAGCTGAGGCCGAGAGGTCCTGCACACAAGTAAGGGAAACGTAATTCTCCTTGGGGGCTCCCCCTCCTCTATCTCATAGTCTTATTTGGCTTACGGTCCCCATCCACTTATACGGTGCTTGGGGACTACCGTGCGCGAAGTGCTGGGAGCTCGGGGTCCCCCTGGCTATCGGCAGGTACCTCCAACGCAACCGCCTTTGGTAGGGCAGCAAATGCCGACTAAAGGTGAGAATGAGAAGAGGGATCTGAGCGCATGGTGAGCATGCGCCAGAAGTGCAGTCATAAAAATTTAATACATAAATTAAATGAGCACCAAGGAAGAGCAACGTAGGACACGTTTCTTTTCATATAAATTTCCATAGGAGGAAGGCAGGCTAAACATGGAGGCCACGACCCGCCCCATTAAGAAGGGAAGCAAGACTCTACGCGCTTGGGGTCGGAACCAGGCGAAGCTGAACATAGTCCTGGACCGTCCCCTGAGGCTTAGCTGCTCCGAGCACTGTTCCTGGACTTTATGGAATCTATTACAAAAAGAAGAGTCTGTCCTATTGTTGCTCTAAAGAACTTACGGAGGTGTTCTATGTTCCAAGGGTTCGGGAGCGGGTCCCCATCCTCGGTGGAAAGGCGTACGCACCCGGGACGGCGCACTTTTGTGACTCGGAAGGGACCTTCCCAACTAGGGGAGAGTTTGTAGGTTCCTTCGCGAGAAAGTATGCGCCGCAGAACCAGGTCGCCTTCCTGCAGCTCCCGGGCACGTACAAACCTCTGTTGGTAGCGGCGGAGCGCTTGTCTGTACCGTGCATTACAGAGTGCTGCATGCAATCGGACCTCGTCGACGAGGTCGATTTCTCCACGCCGGAGGTTGTCCTGCACGGCTTCGTCGTAAGCCCGGACGCGGTGAGACTTCATGGTGATCTCTGGGGGAAGCACGGCTTCGGCCCCATACACCATGAAGAAAGGTGTCTCTCCGGTGGCCCGGCGCTGGGATATCCGGTTAGCCCATAGTGTGTTCGGAAGCTCATCCACCCAATGGGCACCATGTTTCTTCAGGTTGGCATATGTGCGAGTCTTGGGGCCCCTAAGAATCTCGGCGTTGGCCCTCTCAACTTGCCCATTGCTCTTTGGGTGAGCAACAGAGGCATAGCACACCTGGATGCCGAGGTCTCCGCAGTAGTCTTGGAACGCTGCACTGGTGAATTGGGTCCCATTGTCGGTGATGATCCTGTTTGGGACCTCGAACCGACAGACAATCGACTTGATGAACTTTAGTGCGGATTGCTTGTTGATGGTGGTGACTGGTGTGGCTTCCGGCCACTTGGTGAACTTGTCGATGGCGACATAGAGGTACCGGAATCCCCCGACGGCTCTGGGGAATGGTCCCAGGATGTCCAGCCCCCATACGGCAAACGGCCATGAGGGCGGGATCATCTGTACCATCTGAGCCGGTGTATGGATCTGCTTGGTGTGGAACTGGCACGCCTTGCAGCTCTCGACCAGCTTGACGGCATCCTGGAGTGCTGTCAGCATGTAGAGGCCATGCCGGAAGGCTTTACCGACAAGCGTGCGTGAGGAAGAGTGACTCCCACATTCGCCTCCATGGATCTCAGCGAGCAAGTCGCAGCCTTCCCCCTGGGTTATGCACCGCAATAGGACGTGGTTGGCGCCACATCGGTAGAGATCCCCTTCTACCAACGCGTATCTCTTAGCCATGCGCACGATCCGTTCAGCGGATACACGTTCATCAGGGAGGATATTGTCTTTCAAGTAGTCCCGGATCTTTGTGATCCATGCATCGGGTCTGACTTGAGCGTCTGGATCTTGAGCGCTGGGTTGCACGGAGTCCCCAGTGACGCTTACGATCCTTGGCAGCGTCCATGGCTGCAGGGCCGCCGGGACCGCTAGCTTCGAGGTGCTGGTCCAGCCCCCTTCGCCCGACTCGGCGGGCCGGGCTGTGGGCCGCAGCAACGTCCTCTCGAAGACTCCTTCAGGCACAGGGGCTCCAGTGGAGGCCTTCGTTGAGAGGTCGTCAGCTGCGGCATTGCCAGCGCGCGGTACGTGGCGCAGGTCCAAGGCGAGGAAGTCTTTCTCCAACATCTACACATGGAGCAGATAAGCAGCTAGCTGTGGGTCATTGCAGGAGCATTCACCCTTAACTTGCTTGATAACTAGCTGGGAGTCGCCCTGTGCCAACAACTGGTGAGCGCCTAGAGACAGGGTTGTCTTTAGGCCAAAGATGAGTGCTTCATACTCTGCCATGTTGTTGGTTGCCTTGAAATTGAGACGCACCATATACCCAAACTGCTCCCCCGATGGCATGAGAAGCAGTACGCCAGCACTGGCCCCCTGCTTTCGCGAGGAGCCGTCGAAGAAGAGCGTCCAGTAAGGCCCGGTGAAGGCCGGAGCTCGGGGCCCTGGTTCACCGTCTTCATGGCCCCCAGGGTCATCCTTCGTTGGCGTCCACTCAGCCACGAAGTCAGCCAGTGCTTGGCTCTTGACTGCGTGACAAGGAAGGAAGTCCAGCTCAAACTCCGCCAGCTCCGCTGCCCATTTGGCGACATTGCCAGTCGCGTGGGGGCTGTGGAGGACAGCCTTCAGCGGATAGGAGGTGACCACTGAGACCCGGTGGGCTTGGAAGTAGTGGCGGAGCTTCCTGGACGCCACGAGCACTGCATACAGCAGCTTATGAACATCCAGGTACCTTGTCTTGGCATCATGGAGGACCTCGCTGATGTAGTAGACAGGCCTCTGGATGGTCCGGACCCTCCCTCCCAGGTCAGAGATATCTTCATCCATGGGCTCAGGCCTGCGGGAGGTGGGTGGTCCCAGGGAGGCTGCCGGGAGCTGATACTCGAAGGCTCACGAGCCGTCTTGGACCTCCGGGAGGTCCCGCTGATTTCCCGGGAGCTCCGGGAGGTCCCGCTGATTTCCTGGGAGCTCCGGGAGGTCCCATTGGACATCCGGGAGGTTCCGTTGGACATCCGGAGGTCCCGTTGCACCTCCGGGAGGTCCTGCTGGTCCTCCAGGAGGTTGTTTTGGGGGTCTGAGGGTCCGTTTTGGACCTCTGGGGGGTTGCCTCAGAGACCCGGGGGGTCGTCTTGGACCTCCGGGGTTTCCTGGCGCCTGTCTCCCGCTACCGGAGCAGGCTATGGCGATGAGGGGTCCGGCCGCTTTGCGACGAGGACCATACTCACCACTTCAGCCGTCGCCGCGATGTAGAGCAACAGATGCTCTTCGGGCTCGGAGGCTACCATTACGGGTAGGGTCGTCAGGAGTTGCTTCAGCTCCTGGAAAGCTTCTTCTGCTTCGTCGGTCCAAGAAAATGGGCCGGATTTGCGCCGGAGCTTAAAGAAGGGGAGCGCTCGCTCTGCTAACCTCGGTACAAACCGACTCAGCGTGACTAGGCATCCCGTGAGTTTCTGGACTTCTTTGATGCGGGTGGGGGGCCGCATCAAGTCGATGGCTTTGATCTTCTCTGGGTTAGCCTCAATTCCTAGGTGTGAGACCAGGAATCCTAAGAGTTTTCCAGAGGATACACCGAACATACACTTGTCGGGGTTCAGCTTGGTACGCGTAGAGCGCAGTTTATCGAAGACAAGGCCAGGTTATCTAGTAGGGATGAACTCTGCCTGACCTTAACAACGATGTCATCGACATACACCTCAACTAAGTCTCTTATCAGCTCCCCGAAGGTTTTGTGCATTGCACGTACGAAGGTAGGGAGAGCGTTCTTTAGGCCCTAACGCATAGAGACATAACAGTACAGACCGTCTACTGTGATGAAGGAGGTGTGCTCTTCATCTTCTCTAGACATAGGGATCTGATAGAAACCCGAGTAAGCGTCTAGGAAGCACAGCATATCGCAGCCTGATGTCGAGTCTACTATTTGATCTATTCTAGGGAGAGGGAATGGATCTTTAGGACATGACTTATTAAGACTGGTGTAGTCGATGCACATCCGGAGCTTCCCGCCGGCCTTCGGGACAACAACAGGGTTCGCCAACCACCGGGGGTGGTGGGCTTCCCGTATGAAGCCAGCGTCCAGCAGCTTCTTGATTTCTTCGCGGATGAAGTTTTGCCGCTCGATGGACTGCTTGCGGGGCTTCTATTGGACTGGCCGGGCGTCGGGGAAGACCTTTAGGTGGTGCTCGATCACCTCCCTAGGGATCCCCGGCATCTGCGACGGCTGTCATGCAAACACGTTGACGTTGTGCCGGAGGAAGGTGACGAGCGCGCCTTCCTATTTGCTATCCAGGCCCCCGGCTACCCGGGTCGTCTGGGTGGCATCGGCGCCGATTTGGACGAGCCTCAAGGGGACGTCGCCCTTGTCGAGGGGTTGCACACGGGGTGCTGTGGTAGAGGCACGGTGACGTGCACTCGGGTGGAGCCGGTTTGGTTCTGCCCTGACGGGGGTTGGTGCTCTAGCTGTTGTAAGCGCTTGGAGCTTTTCCAAGGCTGACACTGCGGCAGTACGGTCTCCACGAATCCTGAGGACGCCTGTTGGTGTAGGCATCTTCAAGACGAGGTAGCCGTAGTGGGCTACTGCCATGAATCGGTACAGGGCTGGCCTGCCAATTATGGCGTTGAAGGGGAGGTCGATCTCCGCCACGTCGAACAGAATGTACTCTGTCCGATAGCTGTCCGGTGCCCGAAAGGTCACCGGGAGGCTGATGTGGCCGTAGGGAACGACCTGTCCCGGCCCTACCCCTCAGAACGGGCTCGATGGGGTGAGCTTGGCCATCGGGATCTGCAGCTTCTGGAAAACTGCGTGACTGATGAGGTTCAATCCAGCCCCGCCATCCACCAAAACGTGGTACATCCTCACGTTGGCGATGGTGGAGGCCACCAAGAGCGGTAGTTGGCCGGCCCCAGCCATGTTCCTGGGGCAGTCGGTGGCATCAAAGCTGATGAGGGTTCCCATCCACCTGAGGTGCGATGCGGCACTCGGGAGGGGAGCCACCGACGCTACCGCTCGGCGCAAGGTCTTAACCGCGCTTCGGAACGAGGGGTCAGCGGACCCACCGTAGATGACATAGAGCATCTTCCGGCGCTCATCATCACTGGAGCTGGAGCTCTCATGATTGCGCACCGCCTTCACGGCGCGCTGAGGCTCCTGGAACTCCACCTGGTGGTCGACGTCGTCTGGGGCGTCGACCTTCTGCTTGCCCTCCCTTTGACGGTAGGGTGGGGCATCAGTTAGAAGTTGCTTCCCTTTCCGGAAGTGCTCCGCGAGATTCTGGATTTCCCGGCACTCGGCAGCAGTATGGTAACTGGTGCCATGCACGGGACATAGCTCGCCCTGGCCCCCGTCTGGAGCCGGTGACTGTCGCGGCCTTTTGTCGGGGCGCGGCCCCCGAGCTCCACTGGGTGCCGCTGCTGCGGCAACGGGGGCCGTGGCCGGCGGTTTCATCTTGCCACCGCACGTGTTCTTGATCTTCCTGCCGCTTCCATAGGAAGCGGCGCCAGATCCTGGCTGCCCCCCTGGCTCGGAGGCTGGCAGTGAGTGCCAGTTCCGCCCTTCGGCTGCTCTGACGCACTTGTCCGCCAGGCTGAAGAGCTCTGAGACGTCGCGGACCTCTCTAGTCGCGAGCTTCTCGAGCATCTTCTTGTCCCGAACGCCTTGCCGGAACGCCACCACCACAGAAGCGTTCTGGATGTGTGGGATGGTGTTCCGCACCTTGGAGAACCGCTGGATGAAGGAGCGCAGCGACTCCCCAGGTTGTTGCTGGATGGCGTGGAGGTCGAGCTCCGTGCCAGGCCGGGTGTAGGAACTGCCGAAGTTGGCGGTGAACTGCCGGCAGAGCTCTCCCCAGGAAGTTATGGAACCCTGGGGGAGCTTCATGAGCCAAGACCGGGCTGGGCCGGTCAAGGCGACGGGGAAGTAGTTGGCCATGACGGCCTCATTCCCTCCTGCGGCAAGTACGGCAGTGGAGTAGATCTGGAGAAACTCCGCCGGGTTGACGCTGTCGTCGTACTTCTCGGGCAGGTGCGGCCGAAACTTGCGCAGCCACCTCGCGAAGCGAAGGTGGGGCGCCAGGGCCGCACACCCTGCCCCTGCTGCTGCAGGCGTTGGTGCCGCGAATGCTTGGTTCGCCGCTGGCACAGTGTACCCCGGTATGGGCAAGGCTGCTCCATAGACCGGGGACGCCGTTTGCAGAGCATATGGCTGTGGCATATGCTGCGCGGCGTATGCCTGGGGCAGAGATCGCGCGGCGAAGGTCTGCGCCTCAGGCTGGGTCGAGGCTGACGTCATGCTGTCGCTAGCCTCTTGGTTGCGGCGCCTTTCTCGACGTCACTCGAGGTACACCCGGGCATCCTGGCCCAAGTGGCACCATTCCAGCTCTGTCCTCAGGTTCGTCGACTGAAGCCTGGTGGAGCTGGAATCCGCCGTATGCCCGTCAACCGTTGGCGTGCGCGTCAACGACACAGCCGGTTGGCGGGAGCGTCGTCCCCGCCGAAGTCGAGGGTTTGCGGCGGCGACGACGAGGCGGTCTACCTCGCGAATCCACTGCTGGGTTGCTGCCTGAGGCGCGTCCCCAGCAGGCGGATTGCGCAGTAGCGCTCTTGCTGCGGCTAGCGCATCCCCGTGGGGAACGCTCAGCGCTGCAGAAGATCTCACGCTGGTTGGAGCCTGCATTGCCGGAGTCGGCGTTGCCGGAGTCGGCTGCTGGCTTCCAGCTTGCGCCAACACACTCCGTCCTGAGTGCGTCGACACGTACTCCCCGCTGGTCACGGTTCGCCATGAACGCGGGGGAGGAGAGCTTGCCGCTGAAGGAAGCTTGGTCATCTTCGTCGGCAGAAACTCGTCGCGCAAGGGAAAAGGCCCCTACCTGGCGCGCCAAATGTCGAAGTGTGTGGTCGACACTTCCCCCGGACCTGCTCTAGGCAGCCCGTGGAGGTTCTTTTTCGGAGGGGCTAGTCGCTTGCGGAGAGCTTGAGCGTAGGGACGAGTTAGGGAGGAGCTTGACACGGCGAGTTTTACGTGGTTCGGGCCACCGGAGCGTAAAACCCAACGTCCAAGGTGAGCTGAGGTGCTCGCTGTATTGTTTGTTGCTCAAAACCGGAGTCCTGAGCTTGAGGATGAGTTACGCCTAGGGTATGAGTTGCTGGAGTGCGAACCCTTGCTAACGTCGCCTATCCGAGCCTTTTATAGTCCAAGGCTCATGTGGCTTACAAGGGGGGCCCGGGATCCGATAGGTGGTCCCGGGGAGATTGCCTGCCGACTATCGTATCTGCAGTTACGTCGGTAATTGTCTCTGGCAAAGGCTTCTGAGTCTTCGTCTTGCCGCCCTGCCCATGCTGCATGCTAGTCGTAGTGGTTGATGACGGCGGAGGCGGCAGGGGATGTCTTGTCGCTGTGTTTATTGGCTGGCAGGCTCTGACACCGCGCGTCAGTCTGTGATGCGACTGGGCGCAACGGCACCTGACAGAGACGTGCTCCGCGTCTCCGCGTCTTGGGAAGGCGCGGGCCTTGAATACCTTGTACGGGCAAGGTATGGGGCGTCTTTACGCCCGCTGCCTACCGCTCGGGGGCAGGCAGCGCTGTTCTGCTGGACACGTGGCGGGCCCGGAGCTCTCCTCTGAGGAGAGGGAGGTCCGGCCCCGCAGGACACGTGGAGCCTTCGAACCTCTCCCCGCGGAGGTGGAGGTCCGGCTTCTGTCGGCCACGTGGCGGGCCCGGAGCTCTCCTCTGAGGAGAGGGAGGTCCGGCCTCGCTGGACACGTGGCGCCTTCGGACCTCTCCCCCGCGGAGGGGGGAGGTCCGGCTTCTGCAGGCCACGTGGCGAGCCCGGAGCTCTCCTCTTAGGAGAGGGAGGTCCGGCCCCGCTGGACGCGTGGCGCCTTCGGAGCTCTCCCTGCGGAGAAGGGCGAGATCCTCAGGCATTTTCCCCTGTGCGCGGGGGTACCCCATATCGCGGGTACCGACAGAAAGGTAAAGCCATGTTCTACTAATGCTCAGGAGGTAGAACTTACTGTGATGCTCCATGCTCCAAGGGTTCGGGGACGGATCGCATCCTTGGTTGAAAGGCGTGCGTACCTGGGACGGCAACTTTGTAACTCTGAAGGGACCTTCCCGGCTGGGGGAGAGTTTATAGATCCTTCGCGTGAAAGTGTGTGCTGCGGCACCAGGTTGCGTTCTTGCAGGTCCCTGACGCGTTTGGTCCTTTGGCGGTAGTGCTAGAGCACCAGCCGGGCCGTGCGTTGTGGAGTGTTACCTGCAATTGTGCCTCGCCGACGAGGTTGATATCATCACGTTGGAGCGGGTCCTGCGCGGCTTCTCCCGGGAGCCCCGGGATACCTTCCCCTTCTGGCTAAGGCCGTCAAGAGGTAGGAGGACCCGGACTCTTCTTGGGAGACCCAAGACGTCTTTCCCCTTCTTGCTAAGGCCGTCAAGAGGTTGACAGATCCTGGGCGGCCCCCCGGAGGTGAGGCCGAGGCACAGAGACGTGCACTCGGGTGGAGCTGGCCCGGTTCTGCACCGCCGGGGCTGGTGCTTGGGCTGCTGCAACTGCTTGGAGCTTCTCCAAGGCTGATATCGCAGCAGTGCAGCCTCCACTAATCTTTCGGGGCAGCCGTAGTCGGCTACTGCCCTGGCTCGTCGTCGCTGGAGCTGGGGTCCTTATCGTTGTGCACCGTCTTTATGGCGCGCTGAGGCTCCTGAAACCCCACCTGGTGGCCGACGTTGATTGAGGTGTCGACCTTCTGCTTGCCCTCCCTTTGACGGAAGGGTGGGGCGGGGCATCAGCTCGCAGCTGCCTCCCTTTGCGGAAGCGTTCTGCGAGACTCTGGATGTCCCGACAATCAGCGGCAGTATGGTAGCTGGTGCCATGCACGGGGCATAGCTCGCCTTGGTCTCCCTCTGGAGCTGGTGACAGTCGCTGCCTTTTGTCGGGGCGCGGCCCCCGAGCCCCACTGGGTGCTGCTGCTGCAGTGACGGGAGCTGCGGTCGGTGGCTTCATCTTGCCACCACCCCGGTTCTTGATCTTCTTGCCGCTTCCATAGGAAGCAGCACCAGATCCGGGCTGTCCTCCTGACTCGGAGGCTGGCAGCGAGTGCCAGTTCCGCCCTTCTGCTGCTCTGGTGCACTTGTCTGCCAGGCTGAAGAGCTCTGAGACGTCGCGGACCTCTCTGGTCGCGAACTTCTCAAGCATCTTCTTGTCCCGGACACCCTGCCGGAACGCCACCACCACAGAAGCATTTTGGATATGCGGGATGGTGTTCCGTACCTGGGAGAACCGCTGGATGAAGGAGCGCAGCGTATCTCCTGGTTGTTGCTGGATGGCGTGGAGGTCGAGCTCCGTGCCGGGCCGGGTGTAGAAGCTGCCGAAGTTAGCAGTGAACTGCCGGCAGAGCTCTCCCCAAGAGGTTATGGAACCCTGGGGGAGGTTCATGAGCCAAGACCGGGCCGGGCCGGTCAAGGCGACGGGGAAGTAGTTGGCCATGACGGCCTCGTCCCCTCCTGCAGCAAGGACGGCGGTGGAGTAGATCTGGAAGAACTCCGTCGGGTTGACGCTGCCGTCGTACTTCTCGGGCATGTGCGGCCAAAACTTGTGCGGCCACCTCGCGAAGCGAAGGTGTGGCGCCAGGGCCGC
The DNA here is from genome assembly GCA_030760725.1 of Neostapfia colusana. Taxonomy (NCBI): domain Eukaryota; kingdom Viridiplantae; phylum Streptophyta; class Magnoliopsida; order Poales; family Poaceae; genus Neostapfia; species Neostapfia colusana. Next base: position 19,178,160 of record JASWHV010000003.1, read on the forward strand.
ACATCCTGCTCCTGTTGCTGCAGGCGTTGGTACCGCGAACGCTTGGTTCGATGCTGGCACAGTGTACCCCGGTATGGGCAAGGCTGCGCCATAGACCGGGGGCGCCGTTTGCAGGGCATATGGATGGGGCATATGCTGCGTGGCGTAGGCCTGGGCCAGAGATCGCGTGGCGAACGTCTGCGCCTCAGGCAGGGTTGAGGCAGACGTCATGCTGTCGCCGGCCTCTTGGTTGCGACGCCTTTCTCGTCGTCGCTCAATGAACACTCGGGCATCTTTGCCCAAGTGGCATCGCTCCAGCTCCATCCTCAGGTCCTTCGATGGGAGCCTGGTGGAGCTGGAATCTGCCGTCTGCCGTCAACTGTTGGTGTGCGCGTCAGCGACACAGCCGGTTGGCCGGGGCGTCGTCCCCGCCGAACCCGAGGGTTAGCGGCAGCGACGACGAGACGGTCTACCTCGCGAATCCACTGTTGGGTCGCTGACTGAGGCGCGTCCCCAGTAGGTGGATTGCGCAGTAGCGCTCTTGCTGCAGCTAGCGTGCCCCCGTGGGGGACACTCAGCGCTGTTGAGGATCTCACGCTTGCTGGAGCCTGCGTTGCCGGAGTCGGTGCTGCCGGAGTTGGCTGCTGGCTTCCAGCTTGCGCCGACACACTCCGTCCAGAGTGTGTCGAGACGTAGTCCCCGCTAGTGACCGTTCGTCGTGAACGCAGGGGAGGAGAGCTTGCCGCTGAAGGAAGCTTCGTCATCATCGCCGGCAGAAGCTCGTTGCGCAAGGGAAAAGCCCCCTACCTGGCGCGCCAAATGTCGAAGTGTGTAGTCGACACTTCCCCCGGACCTGCTCTGGGCAGCCCACGAAGGTTCTTTTTCGGAGGGGCTAGTCACTCGAGGAGAGCTTCAGCGTTAGGGACGAGTGAGGGAGAAGCTTGACACGGGGAGTTTTACATGGTTCAGGCCGCCGGAGCGTAAAACCCTACGTCCACGGTGAGCAGAGGTGCTCGCTGTATTGCTTGCTGCTCAGAACCGGAGTCCTGAGCTTGAGGGTGTGTAAGAGGCGAGTCAACAGAGTTAACTCTTGCTAACGTTGCCTACCCGAGCCTTTTATAGTCGAAGGCTCAAGCGGCTTACAAGGTGGGTCTGGGACCCGACGGGTGGTCCCGGGGAGATTACCTGCCATCTACCGTATCTGCAGTTATGCCGGTAGTTGTCTCTGGCGAAGGCTTCCGAGTCTTCATTCTGCCGCCCTGCCCATGCCGCAAGCTAGTCGTAGTGGTTGATGATGGCAGGGGCGGCAGGGGATGTCTTGTCGCTGTGTTTATTGGTGGGCAGGCTCTGACATGGCGAGCCAGTCTGCGATGTGACTCGGCGCAACGGCACCTGACAGAGGCGTGCTCCGCGTCTCCGCGCCTTGGGAAGGCGCGGGCCTTGAATACCTTGAACGGGCAAGGTATGACGCGTCTTTACTCCAGCTGCCTACCGCGCGGGGGCAAGCAGCGTTGCTCTGCTGGCCACGTGGCGGGCCCGGAGCTCTCCTCTGAGGAGAGTGAGGTCCGGCCCCGCTGGACACGTGGAGCCCTCGGAGCCCTCCCGCGGAGGGGGGGTCCGGCTTCTGCTGGCCACGTGGCGGGCCCGGATCTCTCCTTTCAGGAGAGGGAGGTCCGGCCTCGCGGGACACGTGGAGCCTTCGGAGCTCTCCCCACGGAGAGGGAGGTCCGGCTTAGATGGTCACGTGGCGAGTCTGGAGCTCTTCTCTGAGGAGAGGGAGGTCCGGCCCCGCTGGACACGTGGCGCCTTCGGAGCTCTCCCTGCGTAGAAGGGCGAGGTCCTTAGGCATTTCCCCCTATGCGCGGGGGTACCCCGTATCGAGGGTAACGACAGATCCACCACAACAAAAATGTTGTCCCTCCCCCTCTTAGTCCTAGGCAATCTCAAAACAAAGTCCATAGAGATATCCGCCCAAGAAATGGAAGGACTGGGAAGAGGCATGTATAAACCATGTGGATTCAAACGGGACTTAGCTTTCTGACATGTGGTGCAGCGAGCCACAAACCGCTCTACATCTCTCCTCATCTTTGGCCAAAAGAAATGTGTGGCCAGAACATCCTCCGTCTTCTTTGCGCCAAAATGGCCCATCAAACCTTCACCATGTGCCTCCTGTAATAACAAAAGACGAATAGAACCAACTGAAATGCATAGGAGGTTAGCTCTAAACAAGAATCCATCATCCAGTACAAATTTATTCCAGGTATGACCTTTTCTACAATGCAGCAACACATCTTTAAAATCAGCATCAAGAGCATATCATTCTTTAATTGATTCAAGTCCAAAAATTCGACAATCAAGTTGGGACAGCATATTATATCGTCTAGACAATGCATCAGCGATCAAATTATCCTTCCCTTTCTTATGTTTAATGACATAAGGAAAAGACTCAATAAATTCAATCCATTTTGCATGTCTACGATTCAGATTATTTTGAGAACGAATATGCTTTAGCGATTCATGATCAGAATGAATAACAAATCCTTTAGGCCATAAATAATGACGCCATGTCTCTAAGCATCGTACGAGAGCATAAAATTCTTTATCATATGTGGAGTAATTCAAGACAGAACCATTAAGTTTTTCACTAAAGTATGCAACCGGTTTACCACCTTGTAGTAAGACACCACCAATGTCAACTCCACTAGCATCACATTCAAGTTCAAAAGTCTTACTAAAATCAGGAAGTTGCAGCAATGGTGCGTGTGTATGCTTGTCCTTCAAGGTGTCAAAGGACTCCTCTTGTGCTTTCCCCCAATGGAACACCACACCTTTCTTAGTCAACTCATGCAATGGGGCAGCAATAGTGCTAAAATCCTTGACGAAACATCGGTAGAAACCTGCAAGACCAAGAAAACTCCTTACCTTTGTGATGGCTTGAGGTATTGGCCAGCTCTTGATCGCTTGAATTTTCATCTCATCCACCTCAATTCCCTGTGGAGTCATAACATAGCCAAGAAAGGAAACTCGATTCGTACAAACGATGCACTTCTCAAGGTTACCAAATAAACGTGCATCTCTCAAAGCATTAAAAACAGCACGTAAATGATCCATATGTTCATCCAATGACTTGCTATAAATCAAGATATCATCAAAGAAAACCACCACAAATTTTCCAATAAAAGCTCTCAAAACCTCATTCATCAAACGCATGAATGTACTTGGTACATTAGTTAAACCAAAAGGCATTACTAACCACTCATACAACCCAAATTTGGTTTTGAAAGTTGTTTTCCATTCATCTCCCAATTTCATTCTTATTTGGTGGTAACCGCTACGCAAGTCAATCTTAGTGAAAATTATAGAACCACACAACTCATCAAGCATGTCGTCTAGCCTAGGAATAGGATGACGATACCTTATAGTAATATTGTTAATGGCTCTACAATCAACACAAATACGCCAAGTACCATCTTTCTTAGGAACCAAAAGTACAGGAACAGCACAAGGACTAAGGCTTTCACGTACATACCCATGGTCCAAAAGGTCTTGGACTTGCCACTGAATTTCCTTAGTCTCCTCGGGGTTGATCCTATATGCAGCACGGTTTGGCAAAATTGCACCTGGAATCAAATCAATTTGATGTTCAATCCCTCTCAAAGGTGGAAGTCCCGGGGGTATCTCAGCTGGAAAAATATCCTCATACTCTTGCAACAAGTTAGTAACTGCTGGAGGCAAAGACCTAGCAATATCATCAATGGAGAACAATACCTGTTTGCACACCAATGCACAGCAAATATCATGATCAGAAATTTCAGCAAGGTCTGATTTTGTAGCAAGCATTACATGACCCTTCAATTTAATTCCCTCAGTCTTAGAACTAGGTGTAGATCTCTCATTATTTTGTGGTAACATAGAATTAATGACTTGTTGATTTTCTGATTTAGAACTACTAGAAATTCCAGCTTTCTCCCTATCAGCTTGTACAATTTCAGCAGGAGTCAAAGGTAGCAAAGTAATTTTCTTTCCTTTATGCATAAAAGTATATTTATTACTTCTACCATGGTGCAAAGCATCCTTATCATGTTCCCAAGGTCGACCCAATAAAAGTGAACACGCTTGCATTGGTACCACATCACAATCAACGGAATCAACATATGTACTAATGGAAAACGGAATTCTGCAAGTTTGTGTTACCTTAGCTCTTCCAGAATCATTCAACCATTGAATATAGTACGGATGTGGGTGTGGTCGTGTATTCAAGCTAAGCTTCTTGACCAATTCAGAACTCACCAAGTTGTTGCAGCTTCCTCCATCAATGATGACACGTGCTTGCCGGTTCTTGATGACAAAGAAAATCTGAAACAAATTATGGCGTTATAATCTATCAAGTTGTTGTACCTGTGTGTTCAGCACCCGCTGCACAATGATGTTCATGTAGGTTGATGTGTCTTCACTCCCAAAAACATGTCCCTCATCATTGTCCGTGGCAGCTTCATCATCATTGTTGTCTTCGACATTGGAGGTGCTGATGTATCCTCCCTCTTCTGTAGCCACGTATGCCCGCTGACTAGGACAATTTTTTTGCACATGACCAAGACCATGGCAGCGGTGGCACTGAATGCCGGAAGTGCGTCCTGTTGAAGCAACGGATGAAGCACTTTTGGCGGGTACCTGCATGGAATTTTTACCCGAATCCACAGGTCGTGCAGGTGGTGGTTTCGGTGCTGCTGAAACATTGTTGCTGCCAGAAGGAAGCTTGGCTGCTGGTTTTGGTGAAAGGGCATCAAAACGGAATGACTTGGACGCCCCCGAAGATGTTGTCATGCGTGGAGTGTAGGAGGCACCGCTGCTGCTCTTGTTCTTTTGTTGACGACCCTGTAACTCCTTTTCTGCAAGCATAGCAAGTTGGAACAACTGGTTGACAGTATTAAATTCCTTATAATCAACAATATCATGTATCTCACGTCTCAACCCCCCATAGAAACGACAAATTTTATCTTCAGTGTCCTCTACTACCCCACATCGTATCATACCCTTTTGAAGCTCCGCATAATAATCTTGGACAGAATTATTTCCCTGCTCTAAGCGCTGCAATTTCTTTCATAAATCACGTTGGTAGGATGGAGGAACAAAACGATTACGCATAGCTTCTTTTAAACGTTCCCATGTATCAGGTTGTAAGCGTGTGGTACTTAGTTCATTCCACCATATTATAGCAAAATCCTTAAACTCACTAGTGGCTTGTCGAACTCTATGTTGTTCAGGAACAAGGTGGGAGTTAAATTTCTGCTCAACCGTCATTTCCCAATCAAGATATACCTCAACATCATAAGCACCAGAAAATGAAGGTATGGAAAATTTAACTTTAGCAAAAGGGTCATCAAGAGGGCGGTTATTGTTACCACGCATGTTGTTTCCTACCATACCATGAGTGTTTTGACGAAGGCGTTGACGTAGATGTACATTCTGTGCAGCACGTGTATCCACCTCTCCATTGACATCACACAACACGTCTTCTTCTTCTTCAAGGTTGTTATGGTGGGTAGCATCATGGCTGAATGGTAGGTGGGTCTCCATATCATCAATCCTTCCAACTAGCGAGCTTAAGCGTTTGTCCAACCTCTCAAGGGTGTGGGGTATTCTCTGTTCAGCAAGATAATCTTTTACCCCTTGTGTGATTGCTTCCTTGACAGACTTCATCATTTGTTCTATGTAACCCTTCATCACACTTTTCAAAACACACTCCGTAGGGTCAACATGATCTGACGTTGTCAGGAAGAATGATATGGAAAACAACAAGATTATCCCTATCAACTACTACGCAATGATGGTGAAACTCACAAAGCAATGGATCGAGTCTTACCAAACTCTTACAAGTTTCTTACCACAACAAGGCAAAGGATACCTGGACGACGTGATTCAGCGATTGCAAGGGTCAAAAACTTGTGCTGTTCGAAAGGATGAATGTGGAGTTTGGATGGCCAAATATATGTGAGTAGCACACAATTCAATAATAGATAGTAATGCTAAATAGATGTCCAAACACTTGTCCTAGTTGCTGGCCTACTCGTGTCTTATTCCGGATGTTATGAACAAGACAGCAAGAAGTATGAATGATAAGGACAATAATTGAGTAAGAACAATTGCACCACAAGGCAAAATAACACACCCAAGTTTTGATATTTGTGCTCCTCTTCACAAATTTTGTTTTCTATATTTTTTTCTTTGATTTTTTTATATCTACCGTGAAATCAGGAGCACTAATATACACGTCGCACAAATTTTCAGCTCACTTGAAAAAAGAAGATGTGGACAACAGAAATTTAATATGTTTCTTTATGATTATTGTTGAGCCTTTAGATGCCAAATAATCGATCTTCCAAAGTGAATCTGGGCAATGTAATTTAACCCAATGCCAAGGTTATGGCTGTTTTAAGACAGCACCACAGGATTATGTTTTTGGTGGAGCTGAATTGGAAACGGTGGTGAGAAAAAAATTGGATATGATGGTGACAATGTGTGGTATGGTGTGCGTATATCAAGGAGTATAAACTCACGTAATATGTGTTGAAAACTGAAGAACAAGGATAACCCTAGCACAATGAATAGTTATGGTGATCGATTTGATAACGATTGTGGCAGCTAGGGTTTCGATGGAATGCAGCGGATGGAATAACAAAGTAGGAACAAAACACGATTAAACCAGCAACAAAACACGAACTAGGACACAAATTCAATACTACGGACTCCAAAATAGAATTGTGCAAAATGCTAAACCTGGTCTAGGATGGGTAAACCTATGACTATAATTTGTTTTGCTTTTTCGTGGACGATAGGACGAGTTCAAGATAAACAAAACTAGGGGAAGGCGAACCTGACGGTGCACCTAAAGTTCTGATACCACTTGATGTGTACAGGGGTCCCGATCTTCCGAAAGGTTCTGATAACTCTTGATTTGGTGGAGACTTGACACAAATCGATCCGGCTTCCGAACAACACGTTATGAACCCTGCAATCACAGCACCACGTCTCCTCAGGTTATCAATCGATATTGCGCGATTGACCTCGCCAAGAAGGCTAATCCTTGCCTGCAAATCGAATAACACAAGCAAGACAAGAAAGAATGCAACCAAATTGCTGAAAGATATGAAGCACTCAAGTTGGGGTCTCACAAACCGATGAACGGCGAAACTGTTCTTGACAGAATAATCTAAGCAAAACCCAGCTGTTTGTGACGGTGGCTAGGGGGTATAAAGGAGGTGGAGGAAGACCAGAGGGGTGCTGGGGTCGTGACCTGACTCTAAGACACGTACATAATGTACTTGGACTCGATACAAGGCCCAATGGCCCAACTAGGTGATGCAACACCCTGACAGACTCTAAACTTTATATTGTTTCGAAGTTTCCCGTTGACTCCGAGTGAATTTTGACATGGGTCCAGTTCCATTGAAAATTTTATCCTCTCAGCTTTCCGTGCATATGTAGAACGTCGAAAACGGAGTCCGTATGCCTCATGTGCATCCATTTTAAGGTGGACTGCTCCTGGGCCCGAGTTGGACTCGAGTTTGAGTTGGGCTCGGTCTCTAACTTCTTGTTGCCGTATTTTCTGGTCCTCCACGCCTCCAAACCCCTCTCCATGAATCTCCATGTCCTCTCCATGGTTCCTAATCATAATTAATCCATTAGGTAGCAACATAGTCTCAAAATTTACATATAAAGAATTGTTCAGGAACGAGCTCACCTCTAAATTCAATTGTCGTGCTCGAGCTCTAGTAATTGGACCTTGCATGTCTACCATGTGAGTGTTGTGTATATCTGCAGGAGTGATGTCCATATCAGTTGTGACATGATAGGTTAGGACATCCTTCGATAACAATAGTAAATAAAGTCATTAGTCATAATAAACTCCCATTTTCCTTAGAACTTAGTAGGAAAGTGTGTGATGATTGTCAGCAAGGCAAGAGCCACCAATTGCCTTTTCCAAAGTCATCTAGCATTTCTCAAGCGCCACTTCAACTTGTTTTTTCTGATGTTTGGGGACCTGCCATCAGTTGGGAGAAACAATTACTATGTGAGTTTTATAGGTGACTTTAATAAATTTACGTGGCTCTATCTCATCAAAACTAAATCTGATGTGTTTTCTAGGTTTCAAGAGTTCCAAAAACAAGTTGAAAGAATTCTTGACAAAAAGATTATATCCATATTCAAACCGATTGGGGTGGAGAGTATCAAAGGTAAATGAATTCTTCACTCAAATTAGAATATTGCATCAAATTTCTTGTCCACACACTCATCAGTAGAACGGATCAGCAGAAAGAAAACATAGACACATAGTGGACGTTGGCCTTTCTCTATTAGCCCGAGCATTTATGCCCTTAAAGTTTTGGAATGAGGCGTTTGCTACCGCCTCATATATTATCAAGAATACCCTCGCGAGTCATAGGATTTAGCACACCATTCAAAAGGCTATTTCATATTAAACCAGATTATTCTCGGTTAGGTTTGGTTGCTCGTGCTGACCAAACTTGAGAGCATAAACAAATCAAAAGATAGGACATATACGGAACTGGACTCTTGAGCACATTGCAAGGTCTGGGAATCGACATGCATCACTATTTTTGCATTCTACTGTACCAGAAATATCAAAGAGTAAGATAATATTCAAAACTAAAGAGAGCATGCAGCCGTGTAGGTCGAATAATCACATGATATCCAGATACTAGCGTGGTTGGATTTCTACTTGTTCTCTGTGGTGCAGGCTCTTACTTCAAGGCAGCATTTGGTCTGTGACTATCGAGAGGGAACCACCGAGTTTATTCATTGATCACAAGTGTCTATATACACAAAGGAGCCGGCGAGGCAGTTGAATAACAGCGGGAGAGGCGGCGGCCTCGATGCATGGCTAGCTCCAGTGACATGCAGGATAGGGCGCCGGGTCAGCTGGATCACAACAGACGCACGTAGGGCGCAGGATCAGTTACATCGTGGCATAACCAACTATTTTATCTCTACACCCCCTCAGTTTGATGCTCAATAGAACCGACGCATAAACTGGATTTACAATCATTGAAGAGTGAACTTGGTAGACCCTTTGTCATGATGTCCACGAATTGTATATGAGTTGGGACGTGTAGGACTTTCAACTCGCCAAGAGACACCTTCTCACGAACAAAGTGAATATCCAATTCAACATGCTTCATATGCCGATGATGTACTGGGTTCTGTGTGAGATAGACAGCCGAAATGTTATCGCAGTAGATTATGCTTGCGGACTTAATGTCAACCCGGAGTTCCTGAATAAGGTGGCGCATCTAGCAGCACTCCGCCGTTGCATTAGGTACTGTCCGGTACTCCGCCTCATCGCTCGATCGGGAGACCGTCGTTTGTCGTTTGGACGACCATGATACAAGGGTGTCTCCAAAAAATGCAATAGACTGATGTTGAACGTCGCATATCTGGGCAACCAGCCCAATCAGCATCCGAGTAGGCTGTGATCTTGTCCGTGGTTGATGGATAAAGATGAATGCATTCAGTGATAGTGCCTTTCAGATAGCGCAATATACGCTTGACCAGGGACCAATGGACATCACACGGCGCGTGCATGTGCAAGCATACTTGATGCACAACATATGCAAGGTCTGGTCGCGTGAGTGTTAAGTACTGAAGTGCTCCTGTTATGCTACGGTAAAACGATGCATCATCAGCAAGTTTTCCAGCTGCAGAGGGTACCTTTGGCTTTGTATCTATAGGTGTTAGAGCAGGTTTGCAGTTCAGCATCCCAGCACGGTCCAAGATTCCTTCAGTGGACTTGGCTTGGCTAAGAAAGAAGCCTTTATGTGATCATTGGACCTGGATTCCAAGAAAGTAATGTAGGGGCCCGAGATCCTTCATAGCAAATCTTGCACTGAGGACTTGTACAATGTGTTGAAGAAGACGTGACGATGAGGCTGCTAGGACGATGTCATCAACATAGAGTAACAGATATGCCAGGTCATTACGTACCACTCTTGTAGATGAAGAGTGAGGAATCCTACTTAGTAGGATGAAACCCGATTCGTTGGAGTTCATGTCCAAATGTCTCGAACCATGCCCTTGGTGCCTGCTTAAGCCCATACAACGACTTGGAAAGCTGGCATACGTAATATAGATGACTCTTGTTGACGAAGCCAGCTGGTTGAACATAGTAAACTTGTTCTGTAAGCCCGCCTTGTAGAAAGGCATTTTGACGTCGAGTTTATGAACTGCCCATTGCCTAGATGCTGAGGACGGTCTGAATGGTTGTTGGCTTCACAACGAGGGAAAATGTTTGATAAAAATCTAACCCCTGTCGTTGTTTGAAGCCACACACAACCTAGTGTGCTTTACATCGCTCGAGCGACCCATCTGGATTGAGCTTGTTCTTGAACATCCATTTACCAGTGATGATATTTACACCTTGTGGTCGAGGCACTAGTGTCCATGTTTTGTTGCTGATGAGGGCCTTGTATTCTTCTTCCATGGTCGCTATCCATGCAGGATCACGCATAGCTGTCCGAATAGATGTTGGCGGAGCTGTTGGTTGTGCAGAGGCCACATGGGCATATTTCGGATTTGGCATCCGAATACCAGCACGAGCACGCGTGATCATATGATGTCATTGTGGCACGACTTGCTGTGAAGTTGTCGTAGGAGTATCGATGGAAGTGACCGCTTCGGCGCACTGAATGGATGTTGAGGGAGTACCTCTCAACTGTGAAGCATGCAAGGTAGTGGCATGCACTGATGTGGCCGCCGAAGAGTCATGTTGTTGTAGCGAAACATAACGTCTGAATATGTGAGGACGTCAATCAGCAGGAGCCTGAATGATCACTAGATACAAATCCTCTTGTGGATAGATTCATGATGCTGGTGAAGGTGATGATGCCGCATGGAGATCCCTGAAAGGAAACACAACTTCTTCAAAGGTTACATGATGCGATGTGATGACACGACGCGTTGTTGGGTTGTAACAACAATAGCCCTTTGAATCAAATGGATAGCCTATAAAGATGCATGGTGTAGATCGTGGTGCAATTTTATGAGGAGTGATGGACGTAAGATTTGGATAACATAAACAACCAAATACTCGTAGATGGTCATATGTGGGTGGTCTGCCGAGCAGGATTTCATGTGGAGTAAGGTTGTGGCGGACTCGACATGGGCGCCGGTTGAGCAAGTAGGTTGATGTCGCGAGTGCATCTGGCCAAAAGGTTGGTGGTGCAGAGGCATGCAACAGCAATGTATGCATGCTGTCATTGAGCGTGCGCAGGATGCATTCAGCTTGGCCATTTTGTTGGGGGTGTATGGACATGATAAGCGAACAACAATGCCATGGTTTGCAAAGAATGTTCGCAAAGCATAGTTATCGAATTACTTGTCATTATCGGTTTGGATGCAGGCAATTGGGTGTTGAAATTGTGCATGTGTGTACAAAGGCATGGAATGATATGAACATGGTGAGAACATCGGACTTATGACGAAGAGGGGAAGTCCGTACATAGTACGAAAAGTCATCCAACACAACTAGGTAGAATTTGAAACCCGAATTGTTGTTTATTGGTGAAGTCCACACATCACAATGAAGTAACTGGAATGGAAACATGGAAATGGAACCAGAATTTGGAAATGGTAATCTGACATGCTTGCCGACTTGACAAGAGGCACATGAGTGAGCAGAAGCCTTTTCACATCGAAAGGGGAAGGTGGAGAGAACTTTGTGGAGTCGTCCATGTCCTGGATGCCCAAGGCGCGCGTGCCATAAGTCAGACTCGAGTTCAGCAAGCAGTGTACGATGCATGGTGGATTTATTCCGTGGCTGGTTCAATGTGTAGAGGTTGCCAGTGGAATAACATCGGAGAAGTGTCATCCCCGTGCGAAGGTCCTCGATGGAAAAACCACACAGGTTAGAGGTTACGGTAACTGAGTTACCACGAGTAAGTGCGCGAACAGAAATGAGGTTCTTAATCAAATTCTGAGAGATAAGAATATTGTTGAAATGTAGAGGTGAAGTGTTCACTGCAATGGTGGTGTGCCCAATGCTTTGAACAGGCAAGGATGAATCATTTCCAAAGATGATGTCGGAAGGAGGAGTAAGGGGTGAGAGAATACGTAACATACCAGGGTTGTCCGCCATATGTGTACTTGCACTGATGTCTAGTACCCAATCACCATTGCCGGTGTATTGGCTTGGCTTGGTGGTGGGACGCTATGGAGTGCCGCGAGAAGCCCTGGAGGTGCATGCATGTGTTACATGCCATGGTAGTCGACGTCGTTGTAGTTTGGCACGGTCGTGGCACGAAGAGCCTGCTGCTGGGCGTTCCCCGGTCGAGGTCAAAGAACGCCGGGTCCTGCAGGACGCCAGATCGGCATCAGCCACGCCTGCACCATGCCCATCCATGGGTTCTAGGATGTACCCCGGTGACTGTGAAAGGCGGTGTCTGAGGAACCCATATGCTTAGATTGCCCCCTGGCTTGAACTGTCATTCTTCTTGCCACCGTTATCATTTTGTCGACGTCGACGTCGTCGATCACCGCTGTTTTTTCTTTGTGTCGAAGACTTCTGTTGGGGAGTGGAGGATGATTGAGTGGTTTTGGGTGGTGGAGGCACGGCTGTGTTTGTGTTGGAGGATCCAGCGGCCAGAAGAGCGGTGTGAGCCTCCATTTTAGCAGTGTGTTGATGCCGTTTTTCATCCTTCAAAAGGTAGTCACGAACGGGGAGGAACGATGGCAGGGGTTGGTGAGCCGTAATCACAGAGATGGCGTGGCTAAATTTTGAGCTAAGACCAACATTGTGCAGGAGGTCAGCGAGCTCTTTGAGGCGACCAAAATAGTTAGAGATTGAGAGATCACCCTAAAAAAGGTTGTGGAATTCCTGCAATGCGTAGAATGCGTGCTGATCGGCATTGTCAAGAAAAAGGCCACGAGTGGCAGACTACAGGACGAAAGCATTGGGATTTGGCACTCAAATAAGCTTCATCAGGTTGGGGGAGATGGAGTTATACAGCCAGGAGACAATGCAATGATCGGCCTGAAGCCATTCGGGTTGATGCCACATGTTCTGCTCGTTGAGCAATCTATCAACGTGATCAAGGAGGCCAAATTTCCGAAAGATGGCGTCGAAGAAAGAACACCAGATCAAGAAATTTGAGTCACCCACTACAGGAATCACGACAATGGACGACGGCCAGATTAATTGACGACGGCTCCGTCGTCCATAAATTTATTGACGAGGCTGGAATGCACCGTCGTCAATAAAATATTTATTGACAACGGTTGACCTAGCACCGTCGTCTATATGCTCTTGAGCCTTATAGATGACGGTGGACCGTCGACAATAATGGTCCTCATCATTATGGGCCATAACCTGGACCTTCCCGGAACTTATAGAAGACGGTTGACCTACACCGTCATCAACAAATCCTTGTTGACGACGGTGTAAACCAACCGTCGTCTTTAAGGTCCCAATACTCGGGCCACCCCCTCGGTTCTTTCTTTCACTCTTGCCGCCGCCGCCTCCCTCTCACACTGCCGACGCCACCACCGCCGACGCCGTCGTCGCCGACGCCGCCGCCATTGCCGACCGACTTCCGGCAAAGGTACGTCGTGCCCCTCCCTCCTCCCTTCTCCGCCCGCGCATCTCAGCCCCGCCTCCCCCGCGCCGCCCCTCGCCGGCCGCGCGCCGCTCCCCCCGGCCCGCCCCTCACCGGCCACGCCGCGCCTCCCTCGGGTCGCCCCTCGCCGGCCGCGCCCGCTCCCCCCGGTCCGCCCCTCACCGGCCGCGCCGCGCCTACCCCGGGCCGCCCCTCGCCGGCCGCGCCCCACCTCCCCCGGGCTGCCCCTCGCCGGCCGCGCCCCGCCTCCCCCCCCCCCCGGCCGCGCCCTGCCTCCCACTTCGGGCCGCCCCGCTGGCCCCGCCCCCGCGATGCCCCGACCCCCTCCCGCACCGCTGCCCCGCCGCCCCGTCCCCCTCCCGCCCCGCTACCCCCGCCGCCCCTCTTTGCCGCCGGCCTCCCCCGCCACCCCGCGCCGCCATGGCCTCCCTCCCACCATGCTGCCCTGCCGCCCCGGCCCACCTCTCGCCCGGATGCCCCCACTGCCCCTCTCTACCGCCACGCCGCCGGCCGCCCCGCCGCCCCTCTCCGCTTGACTATATATAACCTGCCTTAACCAATTGCTAATAGATGACTAGCTAGTGTTAATAACCTGCCTGCCTTAACCAATGAGCTAATGATACTCACTCGGCGACCCTTCTCATGCAACAACCGGGCAGCAGCAGCAGCAGCTGGCAGAGACCTTTGGTTTCGGATTATTAATTTAAACAAAAACAAACAATGGATTGATGGATGGATGCTCTGCTGGGGAACAGCAGGAACAGCTGTCTTAATTGGCTCGCATACGATCGAGTATGATTAATTAGCATGGCAAAAAGCTATGACTGAGACTGACCCCTCCTCACCTCCTGTCCTGAGGAGAGAGGAGAGAGAGAGATAGTGTGTGTGTGTGTTGTGTGTGTGTGTGTGTGTGTGTGTGCGTGCGTGTGGTGTGTGTGTGTGTGTGTGTGTGTGTGTGTGTGTGTGTGTGTGTGTGTGTGTGTGTGTGTGTGTGTGTGTGTGTGTGTGTGTGTGTGTGTGTGTGTGTGTGTGTGTGTGTGTGTGTGTGTGTGCGCGCGCGTGTGCGTGTGTGTGCGTGTGTGTGCGTGTGTGTGTGTGTGTGTGTGTGTGTGTGTGTGTGTGTGTGTGTGTGTGTGTGTGTGTGCGCGCGCGCGCGCAGAAGGGAGGGACCCTGTGCTGCAAATAACAATAGTTCGGGGGCAAAGCAAAGGTGAGTCAGTTTCCAAGTTGAAAGGATGGGCCGCCCGGGTAAGAAAGAGGGGAGGCAGCTGGCCCCCTCCCCTGGCCGGGCTGTAGCGGCATGCCTGCATCATTGCCCTCCTCCTCGTCCCACCTTTTTTCTTTTTCTTCTTCTTCTTTTTATTTTTTGCTTAATAAGAGTTGCTCTACTCTGCTCTGCTCTGCTTAATAAGGTTGCAGGGCTGCTCTGCTCCTCCAGCCCTCCTCCTCCTCCTCCTCCTAGGGCATACGGCAAGTGAGCCTGTTGGGAATCCAAAGGCTCACCCCCCCCCCCCCCCCGGCCCCTCTTCACCACAGCTACGGAGCTGCTGCTACAAGTCCCCATCCCACTGGATGGACGATGGTGCTCTCTCTCTCCCTCCCTATGGCGCCCACCAACAGATGCCCAGCAAAGTATTTGCAAAGCTTGCTGAAGTCGTAGCTAGACGATTCAAACCAAACACATTTCATCTTCTGTGTTTTTTTATGACATGAAGACAGACCTCTGTATCCAGTTACATACATATATATGCTGGATGGATCTGTACATGTATGGTGTGGTACGCTCTCTGAAACCTGCTATTGCCACGACGAAAGAAAGAGAAGAAGAGGTCATCATGCACATGTCTGCAATCACGACGAGTTGGGTAGCTAGCGTCATCTGATGAAGCTGTGCAAAAAAGGGGCTCGGCTAGCTTGAACAACAACAGATGAGCAGCCAGTCAGTATCCTCCATCGCATGGCAAGGCAACCAACAAAACTAGTGTGGGTGTGTGGCTGCTTCCTTGGTCCCCGTAGCAGAACCCCTCCCCCCCCCCCCCCCATAAAAGCAGGGCACCCCCCTCTCTTCCACCCAAAACCCCAGTTCATTCCCAGGTTTCAAGTCCGCCACCTTTCTTTCTTTCACAGCAGCAACGCTCACGCTACCTATTTCTCGCCCCCAACCTCTCTCTCTCATCTCTCTTCACTCCTTCCACCTACTCTACTCTCGCGAGCAAGCAAGGAAAACCGAGCAGCTGTTGCTTAAAGGGGGAGGAGGAGGAGGAGGGGAAGAAGGAGGAGGAGGAGGAGGTGCAACATCGGAGCAACCGTTGCCGCAGCCTCGGAGCAGCATGCGGGAGGCGCTGGAGAAGGAGGACAAGGAGAAGGCGGCCTCCAAGGACAAGGCCGCCACCGTCCCCAAGGCCGGCGGCGAGGGCATCGGTAAGAATGGCAAGAGCGGCAGGAGCAACAGTGAGGCGGCCACGCCCGGGGAGGAGATGGCGCGGGCGTGGTCGAGCTCATCGGCGTACGTCATACCCGAGGAGCCACCGACCGTGGTCGAGCTCGTCGGCTGGTACGTCTACAGCTTCTGCTCCTACTTCGTCACCCACCTGCTGCTGCCCGTGCTCTTCCCGGCCATCGTCACGCAGGTCGCCTTCCCAAACTCCGACTTCACGCCGGACCCCAATTACACCGTCAAGGGCTCCACCTGCTCTGTCCACCTCATGTCCATGTAGATGACGCCCCGACCGACGGTGCCCTCGCCTGCGCCCTGACCGACGGTGCTCCCGTTCGGATGGATCCTGCTGCGACCGACGGCGCCCCGCTCAGATGATCTTCTTTGACTCGCAACAAACGTATGACGGCTATAATCATATAGTTTCCCCTTTTACTTGAAGAACTGCACCGGATAGGGGGTGTAGTGTTAAATAGACGGCGTTATGCTTTCGAAATAGTAGTTTATTCGTTGTTATTATTTAATATATGGACATAAAGGGATTTCAGGCCGACCCGGTCCGGCACGGCCCGACACGACACGACACGCAATATATGCATCGGATGTGGAATTATCATCTAAGACCAACTGTCTTTCTTCTCTTTCTCTCGTTCTTTCCTCTCTCGTAAATGATTTATCTGCTTTGAAGGTATACTCTCAAAAATGGCTGATGACCGCACTTGGATGTATACTGGTTGGAAAAAAGATGGGAGACACTCAGAGGAGTGGTTCACCAATACGAATGGTTTCATAGAATGATCTTTCTCATTGTCAAACAACAGGAAGGTGCGGTGCCCATGTATGAAATGTCAGAATGCGAAGTGTTTCGACAAAGTGACGTTGATGTATCACTTGTGTGGAAATGGTTTCATACAACGTTATGAGTTGTGGACATTTCACGGCGAGACACGTTCTCAAGTTATAGAAGATCGAGATGAGGATGACAACACTGGGGTCGATAGGATGGACGAGATGCTTAAAGCCATAAATCCTAAATTGACGAAGGATCCTCCTACAACGGAGGTTAAAACATTTTTCAAGCTTGTCGAAGCTTCTCAACAGCCGGTGCATGAACACCAAAGTCTCGATCCTCAGTTTCATGACTAGATTCGAGCTTCGAGTTGCATACTTGTGGTTTGTCCATGATTTTCCAGCTTACGGCATGATTTCTGGATGGAGCACTCATGGTCGTTTGACATGTCCGATATGTGCTTCGGAAACAGAATGTTTTTGTTTAAATCATGGTGGCAAGATTTGCTACTTTGATTGCCACCGACGTTGGTTACCGCCTAATCACGTATTTAGGCAACAGAAGAATGCCTTCAGGAAGAACACCGTTGTCAAAAAAGGACCACCGCAACGTCTCAACGGGTCGCGGATTGCCGAACAGTTGAACAACTTAGTGGCAGATGAAGGTCGTCCTGGATATTTTGTTGGTTACGGAGAAGACCACAATTGGACTCATATATATGCACTATGGGAGCTACCGTATGTGAAGTCTTTAATCCTAATGCATAATATTGATGTCATGCACCAGGAACGTACCATGGGCGAATGCATCATAAGCACATGCTTTGATCTGACGGGCAGAACAAAAGACAATATAAAAGCTCGTAAGGATTTGGTAGAGGTTTGTAAAGGTCCAACTCTTGAGCTAACTGAAGCTGGTGGCAAACCGCGTGCTTCTTTCTGTCTTCGACCAAAAGAAAGGAAAGGAGTTTTCGAATGGTTGAAAACGTTGAAATTTCCAGACGGTTATGCTGCTAGCCTGAGATGAGTCATGAATGTTAAGACTGGAAATCTCATAGGGTTGAAAAGTCATGATTATCACATAATCACATAAAGACTTCTACCGGTTATGTTTTAGGGCTACCTTGACGATGCGGTGTTAGCCGAACTTAGCTACTTTTATAGACAACTTTGTGCTAAAGAAATCACAACCGAGATGATGGAGAAGTTGAAAAGGGAGATGCCAGTGCTTTTATGTAAGATGGAAAAAGTTTTCCCTCCAGGATTCTTCAATCCAATGCAACATCTCCTAATCCATCTTCCATACAAAGCCAAAGTGGGTGGCCCTGTGCAATATAGGTTGATGTATCACGTCGAAAGAGCACTCAGGAGTCTTAAACCAATGGTTCGCAATTGGGCAAGGGTTGAAGGATGCATCGCCGAAGCATACGCCATTCAGGAGATTGGATACTTTTCAAGCGTCTATTTTGCAGAAGAACACAATGTTAATGTTTCCATGTTGCGGTACAATATTGATGAAGCACCACCTTGTAGCAGCCTCTCCATTTTTCAAACGAGAAGCACCATTGTTGGTAGTGGCACGAGCTACGATCTTGAAATAGATAAAAAGACAACTGTTTTGATGTACATGTACGCTAATATAGAGGGGGTGCATGAACATTTTCAGTAAGTGTTTGTGTTATAATTAGCATGGTGTGTTATACATCTATACTAATCGTTCTATTTTATCTTATTTAGTGAGTTCGATCAACAAAATTGGAAATCTAATCAGCAACCTACAAGCAGACAAATACAATTGATGCGATATTATGGAGTAAATAGAGGGCCTAACTTCCTATCCTGGTTTCATGCACATGTAACATGTTCATGTCTTGTTTCTCTTAGTAATTATGTGTATAGCATAAAATAGTCTTCTAAATTCATTTGTTGAACAGTGCAAAAATCAAGCTAGCGTCCATGAAGAATTGCGACAACTGTCCTACGGTTCCATTAAAATTAAAAGCTACGGTCGATACGATGTCAATGAGTTTCGATTTTGTTCAACTGAATTTGAATCTCAACGTCCCTTCAGAGCAACATGTAACACCGGAGTTGTGAATAGGTCAGCTGACGCACAAGGACGTGAAAGTAATTATTATGGGATCATTAAAAATATCCTCAAATTCAGTTTTACGAGGAATAATGTCCTTAATGTAGTCTTCTTTGACTGTGATTGGTTTGATCCTAACAATGGAAATCGAGAAAACCAATTTGGTATGGTAGAAATGAAACATAAGGACCGTCTACGAGGCTACGACACCTTCGTCCTTGCACACCAAGTCGAGCAAGTTTATTATCTACATTATCCATGCGAAAAGCTTAAAGCTTGGTGGGTTGTACACAAGGTGAATCTTCGTGAGTGGTTATATACACCAGACAATGTTGGATACCTTGATGATGAGGTTGATGTTATTTACCAAGAACAAGAGTTGTCGGACTCTTTTGCCGTCGAGTCTGATTTAGGACTCGATGACTTAGTTGGAGATGCAGAAGATATAGAGACTAGTGAGATGCGAAAACAAAAACGAAAATGGCTAACTACTACGACAGAAGACCGATGGTCCGGTTTACGTAGCAGAGTACATCGTGATGCTGATGGATTTTAAAACTGAGTACAAGTAACGTTTTTTTCATCTCTTCTTTTCTTTTCTATACTTCCTATTTTATTCATTAGCAAATTTTCCTTTAGACAGGATGTCGTCGAGCAGCAGCAGACGACGACGTACAGGGGCGCGGAGATTTCTGTCACCGACACCTACGAGAGCAGACGAGGTCTTCCACGGGACTTGGCTTAGCGGGGGTATACGGGCTCACTTGTTGAGCCATCTACCGGAGTCGTCACCTGGTTCTGTACAGCGGTCACGACAGGTAAAGAACATTTAATTAAATAAATGATATAAGTAATTCTTTATTCTATAATATGAATCTTTAAAATTGTCAAGACGACTCTACGTCCGAGGACACAGAGGCTACGGTGCCTCCTTCTTCTTCGGAGCCTCTTTCTTCAGAGCCTCCTTTGGAGCACCCTTCTTCAGAGCCTTCTTGTTTGGAGTCGGTTCCACAGCGGCGGACTAGGAGGAGCCACTGGCTCCTCCTCCGGCTCCTGCAGACCCAAACAATCGGGTCATTATTCGTCTGGTTGGCGATAGGTAAGTAAATGTCTAACAATTCAATTTAGATACTTTTAGCCTTATATGTATACTAATTGAGAATCATGTATCAGGACTTGGGAGGATGCTTCGTTCACAGGCCACGGATGCCACGCGCTGGTGAACGGTGTCTTGGGCCGTCTTGTCCGTTTGCACTACCCTGGTGTAGTAAACGGACGCGCTGCCACGTCTTGGGACGACTACTATAGGGCCCAGGATGTTCTTCACGGCAACCACCAGGAGGTTGTTTGGCACGACTTCATGGTAAGTATGAATAATATTTGTGTAATACTTTATTATAAGTTACATACATTTAGTTATATATTTCTTTTTTTCAGGCACGGTATCGTTTGGAGGATGAGTCCGAGCAGACGGATCACGATCGTCTCGTCTTCCATAACTGCGCTAGGAAGATCGTGACACAGTCACTATCTACGGCTCGCATTCAAACTACAAACGTGTACTTCAAGTTACATCCAGACGAGGGTGAGCCGGGGAAGGAATCGGGCGACACGTACTTGACGGAGGCGCGGTACGCAGAGGTAAAGATTTTAGTTTACTTTGCTTCATTATCTGATTGTGATCAATATTTTCATTCAATAATAAATGTGTGCAGGTCGGCGTAGCGTGGCTTGACAGCCGTCCGAACGTGTACCGTGCCCTGTGTGCTCTTTGGGCGAGCGAGGGCTTCAAGTCAGTTTCTAAAACCCGTCGAGAGAGTAGAGGGACATGCGGGAAATATCGTTTGGGTGGGGACGGCTACATACGCCTCGCTAAACGGATGGTAAGTGATATAAGCATTCTATTAAGTAATTTTATAATCTTCATTGTGATAACATGTATCGATAGGAGCACGAGAGTGGTCAGCAGCCGACACCTATCGAGGTGTGGAAGAGGGGTCACTTGGGAAGTGACCCGTCGCAGCCTGACCAGCTGTCTTCTCAGACGGCGACAGAGACTTTGGTGATTTAATTTTTTTCAACTTAATTGAATTCTCTTTAATAGTACTAATGACGTTATTTTCTAGTTTTGTAGGCAAAGTACGGGGACGAGGCGTGGAGGATTCGAGGCGAAGAGTTCGATTGGCAGAGCGCGCCAATCGTCCCTGAAACAGCGTATACAAGCGATGGTGGTAAACCTCACGGACGGTGAGCTTTGTAATTTTTAATTTACTGTTACGATCTTCGAGATACAGAATTTAATAATCTTACTTCATTTGTGCAGGTTAGCCATCTTCGATGGAGTGATCGACTCGAGACAGGAGCGAGTTTCCTCGAGAGCCTCTTCATCGCTTTAGGGCGGGTCCAGCAGCAGCCGCGCTAGTCGAGATCTGGAGCTCCAGAGTCTGCGAGAGGAGCTCCAGTGGACGCAAGAAGCGCTCAGGGCTAGGGACGAGGCGCGGGCAGCTGAGATCAGGGCTAGAGACGAGGCGCAAAGGGCTAGGGACGAGTATCAAAACTCGTTCATGTTACAGATGCAAGCTGCCATGCAGGTAATCTATTCTAGATTACTTAATATTTTTTACATATAAATGACATGTATAATGATTTGCTTTATGTTTGCAGGCTATGAGTGCAGGATAGGCGGTTGTCTTTCCGCAATGCGCGCCGCTAGCGATACAGCTGCCGCCGGTGCCAACGACGGCAGCCCAGGTACAAAATTATTCAAAATAACTTAAACTAGTTAAATTTGTTCAAATTTAGTAAAATATGCATTTTCTTACTTGTAACATGCCTAACCACACTTGCACTTCACAAGCGTCTGGAACGGAGGCTCAAACTCCATCGCCTCAGATGCATGGAGGACTGCAGGAGGACGACTTTCTAAACTCCGGTGGCAGCGGACGGGGGTACCGTCTCTTAGTCAGGTCAGCCGAGCCTAGACTTGTATGAAGAATTGTGTAATAATATATTATGTGATGTATTATGCATATTTGTGTCATGTTTTTCTGTCTCTGTGATCTGGTCATCGAGCCAGGGCTGGCCTCGAAGCTAGGACAGCATTTTCTGTTTAAAAAAAACTACAAAAATTATCGACGACGGTTACATGGAGGCCGTCGACGATACTGGCAAGTTATCGTCGACGGTGACAAGGGCACCGTCGACGATAAGTGCCCAGTATCAACGACAGTACCCTTCTACCGTCGACGATACTGTAACTTATCGTCGACGGTGTCTCTAGCACCGTCAACGATAAGCTTCCCCCGCTGCCACGTCGAGGAAGTTACTTATCGACGACAGCTGGTTTTGGTCGTCGTCAAATAGTTTATGAATGACGGTTAACGTCGTCAATAACGTTATAAAGAAAGGGCAGCCCGGTGCATGTAGCTCCCGCTTGCGCAGGGTCCGGGGAAGGGTCCGACCCACTTGGGTCTTTTGTACGCAGCCTTTCCCTGCATTTCTGCAAGAGGCTGTTTCCAGGACTCGAACCCGTGACCTCATGGTCACAAGGCAACAGCTTTACCGCTGCGCCAAACAACGTTACAGATGACAAAAAAACATAGACGGCATATACCGTCGTCTATAAGCGTATACCGTCATCAATAAGCTATTGACGACGGTTTGGGTCTTATAGATGACGGTTTGTGGCCATCGTCTCTTATCGCGATTCTTGTAGTGACCATAATCAAGAATGAGTGGGACATGAGAACAAATGTTTGACATGCTGGATTGCAGATGGAGAGATTGTTGGCAGGGGTGGATCGGCGAAGGGGTTGGAGGACCGTGAGGCAGTCGAGCCAGCTATCGAGGACGTAGGACCCGTCGGCGTAGATGAGCGGAAGCTAGAGGATCAAGTAAGTTGATACCATATAGAGAGGGAACCACCTGAGTTTATTCATTGATCACGTGTATATATACACAAAGGAGCCGGCGAGGCAGTTGGATCACAGTAGGAGAGCCGGCGGCCTCGATGCATGGCTAGCTCCAGTGACATGCAGGATAGGGCACCGGGTCAGCTGGATCATAACAGACCGCACGCAGGGCGCCGGATCAGTTACATGGTCGCATAACAAACTATTTTATCTATACAGTGACCATCTCCAGACGTTTCTTCGGGTTAATTGCCTGTTTCCACTGCCCCAAACAGCAATACCGGTGAATCAGACTGTTATATGTGAGACAGGCAAGCAGACCATCATTTTTCAAGCATTTTCTGTAGAACCGTCTCAGCCATGTCCATAGCTCGAGCGTTGCATAGGCCATCAACCATTGAGTTGTAAGTCACAACATCTGGCGAAATCCCATGATCCAACGTTTCTTGAGACAGGCTGCAAGTTTTGCCCACCTCATGCTCTTTAAAGAATCCATCAATGACTGTGCTATATGACACCAAAATTCGGCCGGTACTGCCTGTTAGAAGTAATCTTGATTCATGTATTATCTGCATGTTTGAATTTCGTTTTGCATGTAGTTAATTAGTTTGTGTAGGTCACTTGCTAGTTGGAGATGTGTATGTGAGATGCGTACATAGCTAGCACAGGTTCCAGCTGATGGGCAAGGTGCCGACGTGCCGCGGGATGTGGATGTTGCCATGCGAAGTGATGTTGCACGGAAGAGCAGTGGAGCCAACGGCCTCCATGAACAAGTCTGATGGCCAAGTCCAACTGTGTGTGGCGTGCTGCGGGATGAGGCCAGATTGCAGGCAAGGAGAGGCAAGATGTTGTTAGATGCGTGCATGGCGTAGTGGAGTGCAGCCTGGGTCCAAGCCACAAACTGAGTTTGTCGCAGGAATATTGACACTTCTCATATAGAAAAAAAATTATCCGATATTAACACTCTAACCCATATTATCAGGCAAATAATGGAAAATGATTCATGCATTGCCATCTTTCGTTTGAAAATGATACTTTTCAGGGAGCAACTTCACAGTTTCTCGATATTCTGCCTTGGAGGAAACTGACATTAACATTGAAGCGGTGGAAGCTTCAAGCGAGAAGTTTTTCTCATCAATTCTGAAGATGTAAGTCCGAGCTCTACTTAAGTCACCCCTAAGCAATAAACTCCTAACTACAGAGTTAAGCATACGTGCGTTTGGAGTACAGCCACTTTTCTCCATGTCTAAAAAAACATCGTCCGACTCTTCCAGCAAACCTTCTTTTATCAGATTTTTCATCATAATGCTGTAGGTTACCACATCCGGCACTAAACCATTGCCTGAGATAGAAGCAAACAAAGTCATAGCATCTTCCTTTCTGCCAATGTTGAACAATGCATCGATCATAATATTCAAAGTGATAATATGAAGGTGATGACCCATAGAGCATAGGCTCTGGAAAATTCTAAATGCATCAGGAACGCGGTTACTTTTACAGAGTCCATTAAGAACTGTGCTGTAGGTGGTAATATCCAAGCATATTCCACCGTTAACCATATCCAAATAAAGCTCCTTTGCAGCAAGCACCCGACCAGATTGAAATAACCCACCCAGTACTATGTTATAGGTAATAGCATCAGGCTTCACACCCTTGCTCAACATTTCCTTGAAAAGAGCTAAGCCATCCTCCACCCTTTCTTTCTTACAGTAGCCATCAATCAACGTATTGAAGGTAACATTATTAGGTCCCAAGCCAATTGAAACCATATCAGCAAACAACTTCATCGCTTCATCCATCCTTCCCTCTAAGCAATACCCATCTATTAGTATATTATATGAGAAAACATCAGGTGTTGCACCTACATGTACCATCAGATCAAAGAATTTCTTGGCTTCCGTAACTCTTCCTTCTTTGCAAAGGTTGCCCATAATTGTGTTGAATAACACAGTGTTGGGACGAATGGCTCTGTCTATCATTTGGAAAGACAATTCTGCAGCCTTCTCCCACTGGCCATAGGCACACAGACCATGAATTAATGTTGTATATACAACTACGTCGGGAGTCAATCCTTCACTGGTCATCTGATTGAATTGTGATACAGCATCATCCACTCTACCTAGTTTGCACAATCCATCTATTATTGTTCCATAGCTGACTACATCAGGACTCAATCCTTGCTGGCGCATTTTGGTAAAAACAAGCAATGCCCCATCAATCATCTGACGTTTAGCATATGCACGGATCATTATATTGAATACATGATGACCAAATGAAATACCATCTTGAACCATCAAATCTAGAAAATCATGCATATCATCAAGAGATCCATTGGCAGCATAGCCATGCAGCAGAATACAATAAGTTATATAATTGGGTTTCGGACCCCTGTTGACCATAGAGCCAAAAATCTTCCTGCCCTCTGTGCATCTTCCTTTCTTGCAAAGATAGTCAATCAGTGTATTACAAGTAACAACATTTGGTCTGTGACCATCTCTGGACATTTCTTTGAGAATTCGAATTGCCTCTTTCCACTGCCCCAAAGAGCAATACCCATGAATTAGACTGGTATATGTGGAGCAGTCAGGCAGGACACCATTTTCAGACATTTCCTCTATAACCGCCTCAGCCCTGTCCATAGCTCGAGCCTTGCATAGCCCATCAATCATTGAGGTGTAAGTCACAACATCAGGCGAAATCCCATGATCTAACATTTCTTGAAACAGGCTGTAAGCTTTGCCCACCTCATGCTCTTTAAAGAATCCATCGATGACAGTGTTATATGTCACCAAATTTGGCCGGCAACTGCCCCCATCTTCAAGCATCATGTGGAGCATCTCCAGGGCCTCTTGACTCCTTTTGGCACCACAGAGCCCCTTGAGAAGGCAGCTGCAAGAGACAATGTTAGGCATGCAACCAAACTCCCGCATTCGACGGACCACAATGTCCGTTGCCTCACTCGTCCTCTTGACATCACAGAGGCCCTTGACTAGTTGGCTGAGGACGACGGTGTTCACCCTCCATCCCGACTTGAGGATCTTACCGAAGACGGCAAAGCCGAGGTCCAAGCGTCCGACGCGGCGGCAGAAGTCGATCGCGATGCCGTAGGTGTATATGTCAGGAGCCACCTTGTTGGCGCCGGCCCGGGCCATGCGGTTGAAGAGCGAGACAGTGAGCGCGTCGCCGTCGCCGTCGCGCACGGACGAAGGGGAAACCGTCCGCGCGCGAGCGACAACGACGAGGAGCTTGTTGAGGGCGGACAACGAGGCGGGCGTGGCTTGAGGAAGCAGCTCGTCGAACAGTTGGAGCGCGTCCTCGGAGCGGAGGCTCCCCGAGCGGTGGTGTTCCCGAACGACCCGCTCCAGCTCCCAGCGGGGCCGAAGGCCGACGCGGACGCCTGTCGCGGCCGCTGACGCGGCGGCAGAGGGCCCGTGGCGCGCCGCCATTTGTGGGAGCTAGACAGCTACGAGCATGCGCCGAGCGAGTCCAGAGGGAGACATGGCCGCCTTCGCGTCCGCCACACGAGAGCTGGGACTAGGGCCGGGCCAATTTCGGGCGGGCCGAAGCCCGACGGGCTGGCACGGCCCAGGCACGAAATATATTCGGCCCGGCACGTTTTTTCGGGTCGTGCCCGTGCCCGGGTTAGGTGTGGTCGGGCGGCCCGGCACGAAAATGATTTTTGGGCCGTGCTTGGGCTGGCACGGCCCGAAAAAGCCCATCAGCCTGAAAAGGCCCATCTGGCTCAAATAGCCCGAAGTATGTTAGGTTTAGACATGTGAGAGAGAACTGAGAACCACTGCAGCCCAAAGCCGCCCACAGCCCCGCACACACGCCTGAGATCCGCTCACCCCGCAGGGCGCCGCTGCCGCCCGCGCCGCCGGCGCCACACGCCCGCGCCGCCCCGAGCCGCTCCGCGCGCGCCTCGTTTGCTCTCGCTTGCTTGGATAGGTTGCTTGCCGCCGAGTGAGCTCTTGCTTGCTCGGGTAGGTTGCTAGCTTGCTTTTTCCTGGAGAATCCGATCTGTCCAGCTAGCTCCTTGTCAGTTCCCGTGCCGCAACTACAAAGTGTGGTAGCAAACTGAGACCTGTTTGGTTTACCAATTTTTTGCGGGATTCTACATGGCCGTTAGGTCGGCCCCTGCTGGTTGTCGTGTTTTTAGTGACCTTCTTACCAGCCTTGGGTACCTATAGCTCTGGATCTCGCAGCTCTTGCAATTTTGTTGCAGTGGAAGCAGAGTTTAATTTGACATGTTTTGTGGATTAGCATGAGCATCAAATTATTTTTCGAGATGAGTTGAGTCAATTGGTTGTTTTGCAGGCAGAATTCAGCAGCAATTGATTATCTCCACATCCACGTCTCCACACGAGTAAAAGAGATATGATTAGCAGCAATTTCGGACTTACGAGGGATACATGTATGAAGAAACCTTGATCCTAGAATGATGTCCAGTCGAGTTTGTTGATCCCTCTCCATCCCCCAAGCTGCTCTATTCACAGTCCTATGTTACAGTCAGGGGGCTGCTGGCCACGGTGGCCTCCATGGATTTTGTCCTGCTTTCAAGCAAACTAAGGTCTGCATGGGCAGCTATGACGTCCCAGAGGCAAACTACGTCTCCGGAGAGATTGAGATCAAAGGGATCGAGCTGCAAGAGATTTTTGGTTCATCTTTTGTTATGTTTCATGGTTGGCATTTTGGTTGGTTTCATGCCATTTTTTGGATTTGTTTGGAATTGTTTGGATTTTTTTAGATTTTTTTATTTTTTTGGATTTTTTCGGATAAACGGGCTGTGCTCGGGTCTGGCCCAGCCTGAAATTGACCCGTCGGGCCGCGTGCCGTGCTCGGGCCACATGTCTCTAATTTTGTGCCTGCCGGCCCGGCCCGAAAAAGCCCGTCGTGCTTTTGGGCTGCGGGCCAAATCAGCCCGAAGCATGAAAGTTACGGGCTGGTCCGGCCCGGCCTGGTCCGACTCGACCAGTAGGAACAGGTGAGCTCCCTGGATGACGAAATATCGAGTATTCTGATATACTGTGCGAGCGAAGCAGGTCTGTAGATGTTGGGAACTATGGAAATCGGTATACCTCGTGGATCGCTGTGAGCTTATATGTCACTGTTCACCGTGTCTTATTCGCTTCAAACAAGATCATATGAATGTTCCTCACGATGATCCTGATCTTAATTTAACAGAATTTCAGTTGGAGCTGGATTACTGATGACTGTCCGTCAGTCAGTCAGTGAGGGAAGGATGTATTTCAGAACTCAGGGATATTGATAAAATGGCAGCCATTCAAGAAGGGAAGAACTGTACCCTGCTGGGGTGCTTAGTTTTGGTATCGTCAACACTTCATTTTCTAGTAACCAATGCTGAAAAGCCCCAATGTTTTTGGTGAAAAGCTTCTGTAGAGTCCGAGCAGGGTACAGTTTTTGTTAACCATCATGGTTACACTCGTGTGATCCATAGAAGAAAAACTGATAGGTGTCATGTTTCATTCACTATATACATATACCGCATAGGATCGCATTGGGCTCTACAGAAATCACTTCTCTCTCTCCAGCACTTAAACCAAGTAATGGCTTAGGACTTGTAGACCGACAATTGTATGAGAATGTATCTGTGTAATACACTACTCCCTCCATTCTAAAATAAATGATGTTTAGGACAAGAATTCTAATTCAATTTAAACTAAATTAACTGTCCTAAATATCATTTATTTCAGAACAGAGAGAGTATTACACGCATAAATCATACAAGCTACTGTCCAGCCGACCTGATATTACACCACCCAATCTCGTATGCAGTACGCCAGGCAATACAATCCAACAATTACGATACAATGGAAGGAGACAACTAATAGCAGCAACGGCAGGATGATCCCTTTCATCGAGGGCCGTAGTAGTTGCTGTTGTGAGGAGGGAAAGACCCCGGGGTGTTGTAGGGTGGTTGATGATACGTCCCGGGCTGCTGAGGCTGAGGCTGAGGCTGAGGCTGAGGCTGATGCGCATTGTAGTATGGCCCGCGCCATCCAGGATATGCCGGTTGTCCATACTCATGGCCGGGAGGTGGCTGCTGGTACTGCCCTGGGTGTGGTGCGCCATACGGAGACTGTTGCGGGTACGATGGGGGGTACGGCTGTAAGTATGCAGGCTTTGGCTCCGGTTGAGAGTATCTAGGCCTCGAGTCTCCCCCAGGTGGAGCAGTGTAGGGAGGCTGAACATGCGGAGGTGGTGATGGACTGCTCTGATCAGGTGGTACAGAAGCGTTCCTCTGCAGAGCCGTGCGGCTGGAGGATGAGAGGTTGAAACCAGCTAGCTTCCCCTGCACGTCCTCGATCATTTCGGAGCACTGAATGTTTCGGGTCACTACGAAGTCACTGCACTGCTGTTTTATTTTGTCTATTGCTTCCTGCACACAGGGATTATTCAATAATCAGGAGCCCTATAAAGAGGAGGCATCGGAACTCATACGTTCTACAAAACTGGAACAAAATGTAAATGGAGATGCAAACACACCTGTAAGGTCACATAAAAGTTTAGACCCTCATTGATATTCTTTTTAATCTCCCGATATTTAGCAACAGCAGCAGCAATTTGTTTGTAACATCTCTCACGGGCAGCTGAAGAAAGAAGTTTCACAAATCAGATCAACATGATGATATGATCGTTGCGCAATCAAACCCTAACTCGCCCTATCAAGAGGCCAAGTTTCTGAGTTATATTTTGCTTAGTACTAGAGGACACAGTGGCCCTCTTTATATAGAGGACTCATCTAAAAACCTAACTCTAAAGTAGCGAGCTGCTACACTACCGTTCTGGCCCATAAAGGCCCACCTAACTGCTCATAACACACGTGGAATCTGGAAAGGTCTGACTCCCACAGGTCTAATCAAAAGAATGAAGGTATACTATACAAAAGATCCTGACTGTGATTTCATTGCCGTATCATGATGAATGGAAGTTAGGAATGGAGCAACTTTTCAGTACATACTACAGAACAGCATTAGCAAATGCAAATGATCATACCTCAAGCTAAAATTGATAACAGGAGTATTTTTAAACAGAAGCAGTATTAATAAGTAACACCAGAAAAATGATGCCCAGAAAGGTAAAGGTATGCACAAAAGCAGCCCCTAGCCTGCTATCTGAATACACAATTAGTGAGCAGAAGCAGATGATCATATAGATAAATGGAGCAGAAAAACTGCTGAAAGTTGCAAAAAAGTCTACGAACCAATAATTGTTCAACCTCATCAATACAAGCAATGAACACAAGTCTAGGAACCACTGATTGTTGGACTTAAGACTGTGTACAAAGCCCACCCACTACCTAGGTAACTAAGTTCACGATATCTATCATCTGTAGGATAACGAAATGCAAAAAGGTTGGTGAAAGGCAGCAACACATCATATGCATACTAAAGCCATAAATTGCTAAAACTAGCATAAGATAGTCCTAATAGTTAGCATAATATGTGAAACATTAACTTTACAACCTCGCCAGCATGAGGTGAATTAGGACAGATAGTCTAAAACAGTTTCTCATAACTTGTAGACCCAAGGTATACAAACCAAACTACAAAAGTCATTGTGTGTTCATATGTGTTTGCGCATGCAAGCGCGCTTGTGTGTGTGATAAAGAAAAAATAAATAAGGTTACCCTTATAATCCTCGAGATTGAAGATGCCAGCGAATTGCTCGTTTTGTGCCTGTGCAAGGATCCAAAATGTAAGTGTGTAGGCACAAGCAGATAGAACGTGGCAAAACATAGCACACTGAGCTTTTCATAAATACTTCAGGATTGTCTTTCTTTTTTCCCTGTATCTACTGAAGTCAACTCATTCAATTGTAAAATGATAACATAACTGTTCACTCAGTTTCAACACATATATGTCTATGATGAACTATATGCCTGAACTTCTAGCACAAAAAGAGCCCAAAAGCAGAATGCAAATGCATCAATATTTATAAGGAATGTTTGCTTACCTGTATTTGCAGCAACAATTGTTCCTGTGCTACAATATTATCAGCGATTTCAGCACAGATAGGATCGTACTTTGCAATTTCCTTCTTGAAAAGATCATCATGTGATCCAACACCAGCCATCAACTTAGGCAGAATATCATCCTAGAAGAAATGAATCTTCTAAGTGCACAAAATAGTATATGATAATATCACCAGTTAGTTGCCACTAATTTCAGTAATGGAAGCTAATGATTGAATTTCGGCTATTGCAAGGACCAACAGATTTGAAAATCTAAGAATCAGGGTCTCCACAAAATCTTCAAGTGAAATTGGAAGGGGCGATACAAAACAGAAAAATAAAGTTAACGCTACTACCACACAAAGTGTTTTATGGGCACAACCACCAAGAAAGTGACAAGAAGCAATGACTTTACCTTTCTCTTCATTTCTTTGAGCATGTCTTCAAGACCTGCCCTTTGTGCTCCTAGAGATTCCAGTTGCCTCTGTGTCAACATAACAAAATTGTTCTGCCACAGTTCAAACAACTGGTCCTACTGCATGACTCAAGAACTAATGTATATTACCAAGCTTTGCTTCAGGGCTCCAACAATAGCATCTTCATTCCCATCCAAGGACATGATAGGCCTTGAAATGCTTGGAATTGCAGACTCTATCTGTAATATAAACACGAATGTGTATGAAGAACTAAATATGATAACAGAAAAGAGGTGGTAGTTCATTGTGAAGCAAATAAAGACAAATATCCTCTTTAATATATACTACTTTGAGTCTTGCGATGTTAAACTCTCACCGGTCTTTTATCAAGAATAGACATCAAGGGACAGTTCTCCTTTACACTTCGTTCGATCAGAGAATCACTATCAGAAGCTTTCTTAAGATTAGCCGCAAATAGATTCAATCGATCCTGAATATTTTTTGTCAGGGTGCTTGATTGGGGTCTAGTCCAACGACTCCCGAATTGCGTCCGAAATTGAGCATCTTCATTTGCCTCCTTCTGCAGAAGCTCCTCAGTCTGAACAACTAGTTCTTGGTTAACTCTCCTCAAATCCCGAAGCTGCTGCAGCTCAGCCTCCAATCCAGCAGGGCCACCACTTATCTGGACAGCCTCTACGTCTTCCTTCAGATCAAAAGGTAGCGTGATATTACCTTCCAACGAAAGGATAGAATCTGGTAAGTCCATTTCGTTCAGCCTGACTCTAGTGGTCTCACTAGCTTGCTGCAATTTCTCTGCATGGATCCGGATAATACCATCCACCATTTCCGTGTACTTAGATAGTGCTTTCATGCTGCCATCAGGCACAAGCGATGAAAAAAGCCTTTCCTTGCTAGCATCTAAAGCTTCAGCCAGAGAAGTAGGCTTGACAAGGGGTGCAGCGGGGAGCGCCCCCAAGGAACCAGTAGCTGGAACCCGCATCAGGTAAACACGATCATTCTCCTTCATAGCTGTCTCCAAATTGGTTTTCATGTTACTCTCTAGCTTGTTGACAGAATCCAGAAGCTGGGCCGCGACTCCCCTGGCAGCCTTTTTGGCATCTGCCAAGGCCCCCATTCCAATCTTTAATCGTGCAATTTCCACGGCTATTTCTTCTTTCTCATGAAGATCCAATGAATACCTATAGCAAGCATCAGCATAGAATTGAGCTGCCTTCAGTTGGACATGGGCCACCCATGACTTATCGAAGTGCTGACTAAGAGTAGGTGCACTGAGAGCTGCATAAGCTTCTTCGTAGTATATGCCCACCTGAAAAGATGTGTGAACACGTAGTGGCCAAGAATTAGCAGAATCCCTCGAGACAGAGGTTTCACAGATGCAAAGAAATGTGATAATATCATCAATAAGAATGGGTTGGATTCATAGTATTAGTAACAAAAATCAACCATGCAAGTAACATCTAATTAAATAAATAGAGGGCAGAAGATAGTCACTGTCATCACACATGAACTTAAGCAAGTCAATCAGGATATAATCTGTACTCAATGAATGACCATATACTTTCATGTCTGCTAAGTGCTAAATATGCTTCAACTAAACAATTTAAAGACCCAATGGGCAATAGGGAGCAACCACACACCTGGCGCGCCACCTTGGAGCACAGAGCGGGTGGCTTCCCTCCAGCCACGACCTTCTCGAAGAAGCACTCCTGCGCCTGAGCGAGCATGAGCTTCTCCAGCATGCCAGCGCACTCGGGGGTGACATCGACGGTAGTCGCTCCCGCGGCGACGGCCTTGGCCGCGACTCCACTCTCCCTGAGCCACGCGAACGCCCCCGCCGCGGCCTGGAACGCGCCGCACGCGGTCTTGATCCCGACCTCCGTGGCGCGGTCGGCCACGAGCGCGATCTGGGAGTATACGGCGCCGAGGTTGAAGAGCACGGCGGCCTTCTCCAGGTGGATCGATGCGAGGGCGCACTTCTGCTTCACCTTGAAGGAGTCGTGCCAGGCGAAGGTGAGCGAGTGGACGTGGGCGCGGTCGGGGGAGACGGGGAACCGGGGCTCCACGAGAGCCAGCGCGCGGGAGTAGGCGAAGAGCGCGTCGCGGCGCTGCTCTAGGGAGGACTGGTCCGGGAGGGACGGCTGCTCGACCGCGGCGCGCAGGTCGCGCACCGCGCAGAGGTCGTCGTCGGCCGCGGCGGCCTCGCGCTCCGAGTAGGCGGAGGCGATGTAGAGGCGCAGAGGGCGGTAGAGGTCGGTCGGGGTGGTCTTCTTCTCTTGGATCGTGAGCATCACGCTGGACGCCGCCGTCCACGCCATGGGGGGACAGAAGGAGGAGCTGTCGCGCTGGAGGCAGTGTACGACGACGAGAAGAGGAGGTTGCTTCGCCGCGTCGGGGCCGCTGGGTGCTTTGCGATTCGTGTAGGGTGGGTGTTGACTTTGACACTGGAATCTGGATTTGTCGACGCGTACCTACAAACCGGTGAAAAATACTGCCACCCTGCGTATATACCCCGGGGAAATACTTTGCTCCTCTATAATTTGTTTATCATGTCCTGTTTTAATAGTAAATAGTGAGATGTGGAGTATGATGTTTGCAATAAATTATAATAGAAAGTAAGTAATCTTTTTACAAGATATTGTAAAAGACAAAGAATATTAAAAAATAGTAATTTAGAGTACGATAACTTGGAAGTCTCATACATAGTTTTGATCTGTGTTCTATGGATAAAATAATTAGTTGAGCACTTTATTAAAAGCGTATACCTAGTACCGAACGCACTAACATATTGTAAGGTCTAAGAAAGGAGCCCATTGAGACAGTATACAAGTGAAGACACAAAACACTACCTCTTCAGTTGAACACTTCGCTTATAAAACAGTTAACAACAAATATAGAAAGCTCAGAACAAACTTATATTTAGCATGTTTTCTTTGTCCAAAATTTATGGTGCATAGACAGTGAATTGTTTTGCCCATGAAGTTTTAACGAATCAAAATTTTTGGTTAAGAAGTTGAACCAATTTGTTCCTTGCGTACGCGTTAGCTCACCACATGAGTTCTTACTTGGCACGCGATATCGAAGCACATTGACGCCCGCTTGCCTCCGTTGACTACCTCGAAGTAGCACTTGTGGGCATGAGTATCAGTCGTTAGAACGCCATGAGGCACGCATCCGTCATATGGCGGATTGGGATCCACCCACTTATGACCGTTTTACTGCACGCATGCACTGAGCCTCATCCACCACCTGTTGGATCAGGATTGTCTGACTTAAACTGTGACCACCGACATCTGAGTCTGGTACCATCTGATCGAATTTTAATACAATGATTTGCTTCTATGTTTCTTTTTGCAATATTTTTCTATGATACAAGACCAAAGAATAATTTTATTTCCAAATTAACATAAATTAGTTGATGACATGATATTAAAGTTGGTCTAGTATACCTGTCTTACTGCGTTTTTCTTTGCCATACAAAAGTCAATTTAGTGTAGTATACCTGACTTCTTTTCCTTCCGTTAATCCCTAAGCAAAGCCAGCAACTGATCCTAATCACGACCCGGCTGTTTGCTTGACACGGACGGCGTTGCGGCCGGTCGAGGTGGCGACGCCCAGATGAGACGCACGCTTCCGTCCTCCCTTTGTCCCCTCTGTCTCGACGTAGTCCGAGCCAGCTCGCCAAAGCGCCCGCGACGGCGACGAGACAAGACAACGCGGGCCGACCGAACCCGCGTCGTGGCCGGCTCCACAGCCGTGCCGGCCGCCATCCTCCTCATCGATCTCGTCGCCTTCGGCCTCGCCATCCCGCCGAGCAGAGCCGCCGCTCGGTACTCTCCTCCTAATGCTAGGGTGAAATTTGTACAGAAATTTTTCGGATCATCCGATATCGATTCTGTAAATTTTCGTACTGATTTCTGTTTTTATCGAAAATTCTCGAAAATCGGTTGGAAATGCATATTTGGAAATCGGATCTGAAACGATCTGGACAGATATCCGATCGAAATATCGGAATTACGTATTTGTTTAAAAAATTATTCGGAAATCTATTCAGTAATTTATTCAGAAATCTATTTGGTAATTTATTCAGAAATTATAAAACAACATGATTGTGATCAGCAACAGAACTATTACCTAACTTATGATGCCCAAATTTTTGCAATTATAGTGGGAGCAAAAAAAACATGTCAGCTTCGCTCAAGTACTAAAGAAATAACAACACTTGAAAACCTCTCTACTCTAAAACTCATTGTTGATACTTCTCTCTCCTACCCTGCATAATAGGTAGGTCATCCATTTGTTAATTGCACGTTCATTAGTGTGGTATTGACGTGCCTTACTCATTTAGGTGTGTCTTATCTACTTATATAACTACTTTATTAGAGTACACCTTTGTATTATTTAGTTTATTATAGGTAGTCATGTAAAATTATTTATCATAGTTTATTTATATCATTTAAAATAATACTAACATAGTATTTTAAAATACTATTTTTGAAATAAAAACATCTAAATCCAATCGATATGTTTCCGTTCCGATGTAGCCGTTTTCGATATTTTTGAAATTTCTGATACCGTAACAATTTCCGAAAGTATATTTTCGAATCTAATTCCAAATTTGAAATATGAAAATGAAAACGATTCGACTATTTTTCCTACAACTTACATCCCTAGCCGCGCTCGCGCTGCTGCTCGTGGGCCAGGGGGTGGCCGCCGTCGCCAACCGTTGCTTCTGCTGCGACATCGCGCTCTGCCCCGGCGGCGCCTGGGCCTACGCGCTCGTCCTCTTCCTCTCCTCCTGATACCTTTCCCAGCCCCAGCCGATCCCCATCCCCGTCCCGCGTTTCCTTTTTCCTTCGCCCTGCTCGGCTCGTCTCACCTTTACGAGACAATTGAAATTTTACTACCCCTAAGATTGGGCTTCGCCAAAATACCACTCCCAACATGTGACACTCTAAAATACCATTATAATTCTTCCCAGTTTGCTCGTTTGCCACTGTGATAGTATTTTCGTACTAACTGACATTTTTAACACAAACAATTCTAACTAGACAGAAATGCACTTATGTGTTTTAAAAATATAAAATTTTAACAGAAAATAGAAAAAATATAAATAAGCTAAAATATTTCAAAAAAATAAAAAGAAAATTGGAAAAGATACAGGAAATAAAAAAAAGAAAATTCAGTATTAGGGAAATTTTAGAAATATATTTTCTGTGTAATTTTTCTGTTTTTTATTTCTTGTATTTTTTGCTGTTTTTTTAATTTTTTGAAATATTTTAGCTTATTTATATATTTCTATTTCCTGTTAATTTTTTATATTTTTAAAACACATAAGGGCATTTCTGTCCACTTAGAATTGTTTTAGTGTTAAAAAGATCAGTTAGTACTAAAATACTAGCATAGTGGCTAACGAGCAAATTGGAGAGAATTATAATGGTATTTTAGAGCGTCGCATGTTGGTAGTGGTATTTTAGCGAAGTCCAATCTTGGGTAGTAAAATTTTAATTGTCTCCACCTTGACTTCCCACGTCACGATGACGCGCGGGCCCGTGGCTTCACGTTTCGTAGTGCTTTCCTCGTTTGCTAAAACAGCATCGCACAAATTTAGCGATGAGATTGGGAATCTTAGTTGTCCATGCCGGGCTACCAAAAAGTCAAGACTTGAGTTGTTTGTGTTGTCGTGTAAGACTTGTGTGTGTGTTAGCTGTTCACGTGTGAACTGATCAAGTATATGCATGTTTGCATATAGTGAATGCATATAAGAAGCTGCATGAGATTTTGCATGTTTGTTTTCTGCACGTAGAAGACTCGTTGGAAGCGAGTCCGGCGGATCTGGTGATCGTGCCATAGGTGTAGGGGGTCTAGTCCAAGTTTGTTGCATCGTTTCGTTGATATATGAAACTGAAGTCCGGTGATGAGCCCATAGAGCCCGCGCCAGAAGAAACTACCAGTTCTGCCTCTCCCTCTCTCGCGTGAGTGCATACAACTTCGTGGAACTCCGATGAGTGAAAATCCTTTTGTTGCCCAACAATTGGCATCAGAGCCAGCGATCGAGATGGCTGGAGCTGGATCACGATCGCCACCGGCTGATGGGCGTCGGGGACGCTCCCTCTCACGTAAACCAAGAGGTTCTTGCGCCGGCGGCAACCGCATCGTTGAAAGAGTCGTCGAGAAGGTGACACCGGCGGGGCCGGCAAACTACCCAATTCTGACGAAGACGAACTACAACGAGTGGTCACTCCTGATGAAGATCAAGCTGGAGGCCAGGTCGCTGTGGGAGGCGGTGAGCAAGGAAGGAGCCGATTTCTAGGCGGATCGGATGGCGTTGGACGCCATTTGCAGTGCAGTTCCGACATATATGATAGCCACACTAGCTGTCAAGCCAACTGCAAAGGAGGCTTGGGACTGTATCAAGGTGATGAGGATAGGAGATGATCGTGTGAGGAAATCTACACTTCAAAAGGTACGCCGTGAGTACGAGCTCCTTGCACTTCGTAAGAGAGAGTACATTGAAGATTTTGCAATGCAACTTAATAACCTCACAAACCAACTGGCAACACTCGGCGAACCTGAGCTAGAGGACAAGATTGTTGACAAGTATCTCCGTATAGCACGTTCAAGATATAAGCAACTGGTGATCTCTATTGAAACCTTGTTGGACTCAGCAAGTCTTTCGATGCAAGAGATCACAGGGCGGCTTAGGGCGGCCGAGGAAGATGGAGATGTGGGTGAAGTGCGTGAAGATGGAAAATTGTACCTCACTGAGGATCAATGGCTTGAGAAGTACAAGCGGAAGGAATGTGACGGTTCAAAGCACGTTGGCAGTTCAGGGAACCGTGGAAAGAATTGGCGCAATGGAAGGGGTAGAGGTTTCAACAAGAAGAAGGCCTCACCTGGCTTGTTTGAAGACGGTTCCAAATCCGATCGTGGCAAGGATAAGTGCCACAGTTGTGGCAAGATCGGCCATTGGGCACGTGATTGCCGAAACAAGTCCAAGAAGGAGCAAGCACATTTGACGCAAGATGATGAGCCGAGTTTGTTGCTGATAGAGGATGAGATATCTACACAGAGAAGAGAATGGAAGATAACAAGTGTGGACTCTCTGTCTCATGTTCCCACCGAGAATTCTCTCAAGAGGAGTGGTGAATCAATGTGTGAGAAGGCCATGACAATCAACGATGGCATGGAAGATCAGAGTGCACGACGATGGATTTTTGACACTGGAGCATCTGATCACTGGGGTCCGTGGGCATTCAACAATTTGGATACTCGAGTGACTGGAACTGTGAAGTTCGGTGATGGATCCATCGTCCGGATTGAGGGATGTGGAATTGTCTTGTTCAGCTGCAAGAATGGGGAACATCACATGCTCGGTAATGTGTATTACATCCCTCGGCTTACGGCAAACATAGTTAGTTGTGGGCAACTTGATGAAGCTGGCTATCAGATATATGTGCAAGATGGGGTGATGCGGGTCCGAGATGAAAACCCACGGATGATTGCAAAGATTCAACGCACACCGGGAAGGTCGTATGTCCTCGATGTTGAGTTAGCCCATCCCGTATGTCTAAGTGTTGTGGTTAGGGAGGATGCTTGGCGCTGGCATGCACAGTTTGGACATGTCAACTTTGGAGCCCTGCAACGTATGGCTCGAGAGGGTTTGGTTCGGGGATTACCACTACTCACGCAAGTGAATAAAGTGTGTGAAGCATGTTTGGCTGGAAAACGCAAAAGAGCCCCATTCCCGCGCCAAGGTGCACGACAAGCCACTGAAGTATTGGAGCTGGTCCATGGACATATATGCGGCCCCATCACGCCAACAACACCAAGTGGTAAAAGCTACTTTCTTCTGCTTGTAGATTATTACAATCGTTATATGTGGGTGTATCTTCTATCCACGAAAGATGAGCCACCGGAGGTGATCAGAAAGTTCCAAATGGCGGCGAAACGCAAGAGTGGAAGGCTCCTGGGTGCACTACGTACCGACAGGGGGGGAGAGTTCACCTTGAGACAGCTGAACCAATACTTCGCAGAACTTGGTGTGTACTGGGAGTTTACGGCGCCATATACTCCCAAACAAAATGGCGTCGTGGAAAGGCGAAATCATACGGTAGTGGGTACCGCACGCAGCATGTTGAAGGCTAAAATCTTCCGGGGGTGTTGTGGGGTGAAGCCGTTGTGACAGCAGTGTATCCTGAACCGTACTGTAACGATGGGAAATGGTGGGAAGACTCCATATGAATTATGGGCAGGAACACCACCAGCGGTGCATCACCTATGCAAGTTCGGTTGCATTGCTCATACAAAGACTACAGGACAGCTGAAGAAGCTTGATGATAGAAGTAAGCCAACGATTTTCATCAGGTATGAGCAGGGATCGAAAGCTTACCGGACATATGATCCTAACACCAAGCGAGTAAGAGTCACAAGGGATATTGTGTTTGATGAAGAAGCAACTTGGAAATGGGAGGGTGAAGAATCTGACAATGACTTTACATTGATTATGTGACGGTGTCACATGATGTTCCAATGAACATGAGTCCAGCTACGAGTGGAATATCACAAGCATTGCCCCCACTGTCTACCTCTTCAAGTCCAAGAGTCATTGAACTCCCTGAACTTGTTCCAAGTCCGGCTTGCACTTCATCGAGCGAGCGGGACGCTGATCATGATGCACCGGTGCGGTATCGATATATACGGGACATCATGGAAGCAACGAAGCCACAACACTAGGATGAGCAAGAACTAGGTGAGGATTTGTTGATGATTAACACTGATGAACCAACCTCATTTCTTGAAGCTCAAGAGCTTGACTGTTGGTGTCAAGCGATGGTTGATGAGATGACCGTGATTGAAGCAAATGATACTTTGGAGTTGGTCACTGCCCCGAAGGATCAACGCCCTATAGGTATCAAATGGGTATTTAAGACTAAGAGAGATGCAGATGGTCTCATCATCAAACACAAAGCTCGCTTGGTTGCAAAGGGATATGTACAACAACA
This sequence comes from Neostapfia colusana, assembly GCA_030760725.1. Lineage (NCBI taxonomy): Eukaryota > Viridiplantae > Streptophyta > Magnoliopsida > Poales > Poaceae > Neostapfia > Neostapfia colusana. The sequence goes on from JASWHV010000003.1 coordinate 19,218,407, forward strand.
AGGGGTTGATTTTGAGGAAGTGTATGCTCCTGTAACACGTATGGAAACAGTACGGTTGTTGTTGGCATATGCGGCACATCAAGTCTGGGTAGTTCACCACATGGACGTTAAGTCCGCCTTTCTCAATGGGGATTTGCAGGAGGAGGTGTTTGTATGTCAGCCACCCGAATTTATTGTTGAAGGGGAAGAACATAAGGTCCTGAAGTTGAAGAAGGCACTCTACGGGTTGAGACAGGCCCCTCGTGCTTGGTATGCCAAGCTGGATACATCACTAAATCAACTTGGGTTTCATCGTGGTGAAGCAGAACATATTGTCTATACTCGAGGAGGTGGTGATCAACAGATAATCCTGGGTGTTTATGTAGATGATCTCATTATTACCGGAGGGAACATAAATGAGATCGAAAAGTTCAAAAGGGAAATGCAGGGAGAGTTTAAGATGGCTGATCTTGGACAGCTGAGTTATTATCTTGGCTTGGAGGTAAAACAAGCCAGCTTAGGGATTGGAGTGATCCAAGGAGCTTATGGTATGAAGATACTTAGGGCAGCAAACTTGAGCAACTGCAACCCATGTCATACCCCTATGGAGCCCAGGTTGAAGTTGAGTAAGAGCTGTGATTCACCTGCTGTTGATCCAACCAAATACATGAAACTTGTGGGAGCACTCCGGTATCTAGTGAATACAAGACCTGACTTGGCATTTTCGGTGGGCTATATTAGCCGCTTTATGGAGAAACCAGCAGTTGAACATATTCTTGCAGTGAAGAAAATATTGAGGTATGTTGCTGGAACACTTCATCATGGCTGTTTTTATAGTAAGAAGCAATGTGAACTGGAGCTAGTCGGCTATAGCGACAATGACTTGGTTGGGGATGTTGATACACGCTGAAGTACCACTGGTATATACCTGGCAGTCACAAAAGCAGCGAGTAGTTGCATTGTCAAGTTGTGAAGCGGAGTATATAGCAGCTGCAATATCATCGTGTCAAGGAGTTTGGTTGGCACGTCTACTGAGTGAGATAAAGGGGGGGCTGTTGATGCTGTCATCTTGAAGTTTGATAACTCATCCGCAATGCAACTGATCAAGAATCCAGTTTTTCACGAGAGGAGCAAACACATAGACACCAGATACCATTTCATCAGGCAGTGTGTTGAGGAAGGAAGAGTGAACCTGGAAGCAGTCGGCACAAATGAGCTGCTGGCCGATATATTGACCAAGTCCCTCGGACGTGATCACTTCATTGAGATGAGGACAAAGATTGATGTTCATAACATCAAAGTCGTGGACAAGGCTTGGGGAGGGGGGGGGGGAATCGTTGTTGTGTAAGCCTTGTGTGTGTGTGTGTTAGCTGTTCACGTGTGAACTGATCAAGTATATGCATGTATGCATGTAGTGAATGCATGTAGGAAGCTCCATGGGACTTTGCATGTTTGTTTTCTGCATGTAGAAGACTCGGTGGAAGCGAGTCCAGCGGATTTGGTGATCGTGCCTAGGTGTAGGAGGTCCAGTCCAAGTTTGTTGCATCGTTTCGTTGATATATGAAACTGAAGTCCGGTGTTGAGCCCGTAGAGCTTGCGCCAGAAGAAACTAACAGTTCTGCCTCTCTCGCGTGAGTGCATGCAACTTCATGGAACTCCGACGAGTGAAAATCCTTTTGTTGCCCAACAGTTTGTAGGAAAGCGTGTTGGATCAACTACCCAGCCCAACTTTGCTTAGCAAAAGATTGCTTATTAATGAGAGGCTTGCACGGAAGACGGAACTCCTGTGATGTTAACATTAACTGGTTCACTTTCAGATACGTTCTTTCACACCTTCTGTAGCAGTTACCTTTGGGACCTGGCATATTTTAGTAGTAATTTCAAGGGTATGCAAATCTCTCTAATTGTGCATGTGCTTATTCACATGTAGAGAATTTGTAGAACGTGCTTTGCAGCAGCTAGTGGTTCTTAGAATTTCCTCTTTTCTTTAGGAGGAAAAAAACAGTTAGTTGTCAAGAGTTAAGTTGTTCTATCAGCCTTTGTAGACCAGCAGAGTTTCCTGGATTCCCAAGAAGGCATTGCACTCTTTCATCACATTTGCCAGCCGGAAAGGCTAGCTGGTGGGTTTTACAGACAACAAGATGTTACCTTAAGTTCAGAGATTTTTAATTCTGTATTATGCTAGGTGAGGATTCTGTGATAGCTTCCCGCAGTCCCTGCTCATGAACATTTGTAGCATTAGCCTTACAGATTTGCACATCAGGACGTAATCATGGGAATGATAGCATAATGATGTCTCCAGCGCAATCCAAAGCTTTCTTTGACTATATTATTTGATAAAGTTAATCCTGCTGCCACACGTGGATTGTGATTGGTTATGCTGTATTGGTCAGAGTGAAGAGGTCTTCACTCATCATGTCACTCAACAACAAAATTAATAGACTCAGGCTGCTGGGTTTACTGGTGTTGAGAAAAAGATGAACCTGGTCAATGTCATATTGGTTCAACGATGTCAGGTCAATAAATTCACTTAGTATGCATGTTCTGATTTGTGGCATCTGGGACTTTCTCTTGGAATTATTCTTAGCCTGATGTAATAATATAACCGTTTCCAGGCATGCTTGATAGACAAATGTGCACAACTTCCTTGAAATGTGCACTATTCTTATTGGTCAGAGAATCTATTAGTCTTGCCTTGGAATTGAACATAAATGCAGAACCCTTCAAATGCTTGAATTGCCTTGAATCATGAAACTATGTGCTTCGTACAGTGAAAGAATAATCATGCAGATCATCCCAGTCCCAGACACAAAATAGTCCCTGAACCTTTTTTGCTTGACTTACACAGGTTGACATTCGTCATCGCTGAGGCTTGCTTGCTGGCTGGGCTGACACAATCCGCTTACCACACCGGTTACCGGGCAGTGTTCTTTGAGAACCCACCAGATTGGGAGACCGTGAGGAGGGGCACGTTTGGAGCCGGCGCCGCTTTCGCCTTCATCACCTGCTTGCTCACCTCAGGCTACTACTACAACTTCTCCAAGTCCCGGGTCTCCATCCACCACCGGGAAGCCACCATCAGCATGAGCCCGTTGTAACAGAGCCTCTACCACTACCTAGTGCCGAGTGCTTTCCCCCACGCATTATAGGGTTTGGGTAAGGTTTATTTCTAGACAGTCTTATCTCTACCACCACGATTGCAGGCAGAAATGGAGATTTCATTCAATGTAACAGTTCTGACAGCAGTGCTGTTTTCATCTTCTTAGCTTTTGCACATATTGCCCTGCTGATTTGTGTGTTAACCTGTTATCAGTTATTTTTTCCCGTTATTATTCATTTTGCTATGGCTTTTTGCTACCATTTTCCGTTATTGCTCATTTTGCTATTGTCCTGCTGTTCCTCAATATGCAGCTTTATCAAAATAACACTCACAATACGAGTTTCGGTAAATAGCACCTTCAACATGGGTTTACCTTTAAAATAGCACTAAGCACTGTTTTAGTCTATGTTCTTTTTATTATTACTCCCCTTTTCTACTTTTAGCCTCATGGAATAAGGTAAACTACCTATGTTTTTCTGCTTTGCACTAAACAATTTTTTCCCACCCACCAGGCAGGCGAACACGAAAAGGCAAAGACTGGGGTAGGCGAGCACGCAAGCACGACCGGGCGGAGAAGATGGTGGCAGGCGCGCGGATCATCAGCTGCCAGGCGGAGATGGAGGTGACCGCCCAGATGAGCATCATGATACGGAGAAGACCATCCGCATCTCACATTCTGCTGGGCATGAAACAAACCATAGACGAGTGTCCAACCAAGCCGCAGGAGAAGCGGAACGCCGGCAGCCTCTCATACATCACCGTGTAATCGTCCGTAGCCTGTCTCTTTTGATAACAAACTGACACGCATCGCATGATCGCATGAGTGGGCTGATCAATTTTGTTGGGAAGAAGAGGCTTGCTACTAGAATCGGCCATGAGAAAATGTCCTTGAATTCTACTTTCGTAATCACAACCCGTGCCTTCTGAAACAGTCTCCCCATCGCCGGAATCTAAGGCCGTCGCCGTCGAAGTCGAGCCCCCGACCCCGACCGCCGATCTCGATCACGAAGCGGCCCCAACCCAGTTTCTCGTTGCGAACTTGACCTCCCTGTGAGCTGTTGCCCGGTTTGATCTTGAAGCGGCCAAGCTAGATCTTGAGGACGCCAAGTTGAAATCCACGCTCCTTGACTGAACTCTTCTTCACGCTGGAGATGTAGCTTGGCTAAAAGAAAGCTTCGTCCTCTTGGTAAGATTAAGAGGGCCAGCTCTTGGAGAGAGGAGTGGATGCCGTCCACGTGTCCGGAGACACGGATGGGCACACGGTTGAGGGCCTCTTTGGTAGCCCAGAATCCCAGAAGGATCCTGGTCAAATTCCGGGCCTAAAAATCCACGGGCCAAAAGTTCCCCCAAGTGCACTTGGGAGCTCAATTTACGGGCCCGATCCGCGGGGGGGGGGGGGGGGGGGGGGGGGGGGGGACTAGGCTTTCCTCCCCGGCCTCACGAGGTCGGGCAGGAAAACCCTGGCGCTCTCGCCTCCCCCGCCCCAGCTGCCGCCGCTCGCGTCCTCCAACCCGACATCGCGCTGCCACGCCGGCTTGCCTCCCCCGGTCCAGCTGCCACCGCGTCGACTCGCCTCTCCCCCATCCCGCTACCGCCGCTCGCATCCCCCAACTTGACATCGCGCCGCCGCGCCGACTCCCCTCCCCTGTGGAGCTGTCCATACTCTGCGACCTCGTCCTCCTCATGTTCTCGCCCACATGGAAGCCAACCATATGCATCGGCGAAAGGTGTGTGCGTGACCTATTTGTTTTTTCCTTAGGCCAAAAAGTTTGTATGATTTCCATCATCTAAAAAATAAGTTCATATGGTTTCCTCTGAACCAGATATGCGTGTACATGTTTATGAATATTGCACATTGTTTAAATCAATTCTGCTTTTGCTAATTTACCAGTGTCATGATCGAATGAGAATAGTTGTAACTGGGAAGTGATTTTGAAATGTGTTCTTGTTTCCAATTTAATTCATGCTCTTAAAAAAAGAAATTGCATTTTTCATGCTAGTCATAATTTTCCAACTGAAGTGGCACTCGATGATTTCAGTTACTTTTTAGTGCTTTTCTGAATTTCCAGAGTGCCTTCTCAATTTTCTGGATACTTTTGAGCATTTTTTTATTTTTTAAACCCTGGTATTGTCTCCCTAGACCTGCCAAATGAATAATCACCCCTAGGGAGAGTGCACCCTGGAGAGCCAGGGGATGGAGGAGATCCAGGAAATGATTTGCTTCTCTGGGTTATCCCTCACTTACTGCCAAACAAAGCCGCAGCATAACAAGTTCCCCTATATTAAGCTGGGCAAAAAAACGAAAACGAACACCAAAACCGAATAAACCGAAATTGAAACCAAACTAACAGAACCAACCAAACCGACTCAATTTTTGGTTAGTATTTTGAGGTAACCATATTTTTTTCGGTTTCGGTTTTTTTAACGGTTAGCCATATATTTGACCCATTAACTTAATAAATTTGGCTTGTGGCGCATTGCCACGGCCCACCCAGCCCTCCCGCCCCACGCCCCCCCTCCCCCCCCCCCCCACGCCTGACCCACCGCCCCACGCGGCCTCATCTCGCGCCGGCCACCGCCGCGCCTCGCGCTCGGCCGCGCTGGCGCCGCCTGCCATGCCCGAGGTAGCCCCAGCCTCGCCCGCCCGCCGCGCCTGGCCACCTGTTGCCACCATGGCAATCTCTGGTTTTTTGGACCGATTTTTTTGATTAACCAGATGACCGGTTTTCTCTTTCTCCTCCGACTATACTTCAGTTTTCATTATCTAATAACCGAACTTAAAAAAAACATAAAACCGAACCGATTGTGCCGGCCTGATATTCCCAGCCGCCCGGACAAAGGAAACGGCTGAAACGGGCACACCGAACCCACTGGTCGGGCCCACGCGTCACGCGTCAGCGAGCGAGCGAGCCGAGCCGGAGCCGCCGCCAAGTCCCAAATCCCCGAGCGCCCAAGCTAACTACTAAGCGGTCCCTCCCCGATTCCCAAATCCGGATCAGCCGCAAATCGAAGCGAGCGCCCCGGATCCAAACCCGACGCCCGCACGCCCAAATCCTTCTTCCTCTCGAGCTGCGCACGGCACGCGCAGCGCAGCCCGGCGGGCGCCATGATCGTGCGCACGTACGGGCGTAGATCCCGCTCCTTCTCCGACGCCGGGGGCGGGGCCCGGGGGACCGCCTCGGCGCAGGACGCGTTCGACTTCGACGGCGACGGCCTGGACGCGCCGGGGTCGTCAGCCTCGCAGCCCCTCCCGCCCCCGCCCGCGCCGTCGCAGGAATCCTCCTCGATGTGGGACTTCGACGAGGACCCGCCCCCGTCCCCGCCGCCCCGGCTGGAGGAGAGGCGGCGGGGGGAGGGCGGGAGGCGCGGAGGGGGAGGCTGGGGGCTCGCGGAGCCCCAGTCGGCGACGCTGATGGAGGCGGAGGAGTACGGGGAGATGATGGAGAGCGTGGACGAGGTCACGTTCGCGCTCGACGGGCTGCGGGCCACTGCGCCCAGGCGGACGCGGCGGTCCAGCCTGCTCGCCCTGCTCGGGATCTGCACCTCCGCGGAGCGCCGCCGCATGCTCCGGGCCCACGGGTGAGTCTGACAAAGGAGCCTCCTTTCCGTCTTTCCCTGTGAAGCACACCGGTTGACTTCTGGCCCTTCTTTCTTGGCAATCTTGACCTAGAAATCTAGAATTGTAGTGCCGTTCTTGTGTGATTAGGTTTTCAAGAATTGGGGTTCCTTTGAGAAAAGAACCATCTTTAGGCCTTTAAACGATTAGCTTCCTTTGTCTGCTTCCTGTTGCGATAACTAATCCAATCAACCTAGGTTCGGAGCTTGCATTATGGCTCAACTATTCTCATTTAGTCGTTTGACTTAAACTGTCATTTCGGGCAGGTTGTGGAATTATGAATTTCTAGATGCTAACATGTGTGATTGTCAGTTCCTTATGTGTTTCCTGACTTGCATGGTTCCAGAAGAGGAAGCATGATGAATGCCATCTGTTGAACGGTTTTAATATTTCAATGCAAACCATAGAGGATTTTTATGCAAATTCTGGAAATCGGTGTGTTCCAACGTGGAGTTGGAATCCAAAAGTGTAATTTGAGCTGGAAAAATACCAAAGATTTACCCTTATGCCCACCAATTATATGGTATGACAGCGCTTATGCTTTAATCACTTTTAGTCGAATTGAAAATGCCATCCTTGGTTTCCATAAACTGAAACCATAGGATATATAATTGGGCTTCATTTGGAGCAAGGTCAGCTGGAAGTTTACAATGTCCCAAAGTCTATTAAGAATAGTTAAATTATTATTGAATTTAGAACATAGATATTAAGGCGTCGCCTAAGCGTCACCTTAGCGTCGCTTAAGCGCTAAGGCGCCTCGGGAACCTAAGGCGTCCGTGTCGCCTTAGATCCGGCCTAAGGCGACCGGTGGGGGGGAAGGGGGGTGGAGGGGGTGGCGCTGCCGGCAGAGGAAGCCAGCGCTGTAGGGAAGGGGGGCGGGCGCACTGACCTTCGCCTGGGGAGGCCGCCGCGGATCGGAGGGGGGCGCCGATGGATCGGCGGAAGTCTCGGGGGGAGGCCAGCCGCCTGTGGAGTTCGCTCGGAATCGGGAGGGGGTGGCGCGCCAGCGGAGTAAGGCAGCAGACCGAGCGGGGAGGCCGCGCCGCCAGGAGATCCGCCGGTGGGGAGCGCCGGTGTGTGGCAGCGGCGGCGGCTGCTGCTCTCGCACGAGTGTGCGAGGAGGTAGGCGGGTGGGGACCGGAGGCTAGGGTTGGGGGACTGTTAAAGATGGGCTGGAGATGGGCTGGTGCTAGTGGGCTAGATGGGCCATTACATGTAGTCTTTTCTTTTTCTTTTTCTTTTCCTTTTTCTTTTCCATTTTATTGCTACTCCAATTTTTTGCTATATTTAAATATAAGTAAAGCGTCGCCTCGCCTTACGCCTTACCGCTTAAAAGATAAAAAGGGGGTGCCTCGCCTTATGTCGCCTTACCGCCTTAATAACTATGATTTAGAACTTCTTGGATGCTAAAATCAATAGCATCACTCATCCAATGGAGTGTTCTATATCACCATTCTGAAAAATTTGCAGCATTTCCCATGTTATTGCTCACTAGTTCATTCTTTTTCTTTTATCTTGTAGATTGGTACAGCAAATTATTGATGCTATTTTGGTTCTGGACATTGATGACCCTCCCTGTGCTGTTGCTGCAGGGGCTCTTTTATTTGTTTTGGCAAGCGATGTGAGTACCTCTTTATCATAGTTTTCATGCATCTGTCCACGCTGTACTCCATGACATGTTCAATGCTTAAGGCCTTTCAAAACCACTAAGCTGCTTACAGGGTGGAAAACTTATTTATTTCTTCTGTGCAATTACATTTTTTTTGTAGAAGCAGTTCTTGTATATTAGCAATACCGACATGTCATACAAAACAAAGTCAAGTAAATGACTCCTAATTATAATAAATATGGATGAGCATTTATGTGGTACTACATCTCAGGCAGTGCTGATATTTAGCCTCTTCATTAGCCTAACCTCTCTTGTTGTATGAGATCTGGTTGCCAACAGTTCTTCTCATTTATTACTTTCTTTTTATTCAGGTCCAAGACAATCATTTGCTGGATTCAGAAACTTGTATTAATTTCCTTCTTAAGTTATTAAACCCTCCAATGAGTGTTGTTGATGCCAAAGCACCATCAATAGGTTCCAAACTTCTTGGAATCAGTAAATTTCAAATGCTTAATGGCTCAAATAAGGATGCTGACTCTAGTTCAGAGGACATACTTTCTAAAGTAGAAGAAATTCTCTTAAGCTGCAAAGAGATCAAACAAGTAGACATAGTTGAGAAGAAAACAGTGCGGCCAGAATTGTGTTCGAAGTGGCTTGCTTTGTTGACAATGGAAAAGGCATGCCTGTTTGCCGTTGGGATAGACGGTATGCTATTTAATTAAATTTCGTGTTCATGACTTGCCTTCAAGAATGCATTATATTTATCAATTCATAGATGAAGTACCTTATGTTTACACTGCTACACAGACCCCTTCAACTGTTCTTGTTTTACGTTTTTGATTTAGTTGATCGATGAGTGATGACTTATTTAGACTTCGGGTTACATCTTTGGTTGGATTGAATAAATCTGACATAACAGTAATTTTCCATCTTCACACAATAACAACAACAACCAAGCCTTTATCCCAAGCATGTTGGGGTCGGCTAGACATGAATCCCAATAATTATATATTTATATATATTTCAATGAAGTAAAGAGAGGAAGAGATATAAGAGTAACAAGAAAAAAGAAAAGAAAAAAAGACTAAGATTCTGGCACATTAATTGCTACTTTCCATGCGGTCCTATCATGAGCTAAGTCTCTGGATACATTCCAATCTCACACATATGTATTATTTATTTTGAATGTGTATGTTTATCTTTCAGAGACATCTGACAGAGTGACCAAAATTGGAGGAAATTTCAAAGAAACATTAAGGGAGTTGGGTGGCCTTGACACTATTTTTGGTGTGATGGTGAAGTGTCATTCAGAGTTGGAGGTAAGTTATATATACATATATGTATGTACATATATGCTTCTTTTCTAACATAGTCAGACAATGTTATGCTAAAGGATGGTTTCATCCTTTTGTGCCTTGTACAATCTAATCCCCAACATGGTTGAAGCTGCAACTTAAAAAAAGATCATTTTAAGTCCTTAAAAAGATGCTGCAGCATAAGTTGTTTTGTGGAAATTACTTTGTTTGAAATATTCTAAATGAGTAAACATGCTGCGGCCTGCGGTGCTAGTTATGTACTTATGTTGTGGAAATTGTGAGTAGTGGTATTATTTGAGAAATGATCAAGTAATACTCCTTAACTTCAAACCTCTAAATCATTATTTGCACCAAGATAACATTCTTGATCTGGGGTCCATGACATAGTTGCATTAAGTGACTACTGTTCTGTCGAGTACTTGAGTGTTGCATTTCTGCTTATACTTATCTGATATATAAACAATTTAAATTCTGCCTTATTCCTGATTTATATTTTAATGCCTAGGGGTACTATCATTTCCTCAGTTTGACATAGATAGCACAAGTCTTGAGCTAAATGACTGTGATAACAATACATTTCTGCCTTTCTGGTGGCAAATCTTGTGTATCAGAGACTTGTAAAGGATACCACCACCACAGCCAGGGACCTAAAGGAAGGAACTCTTTTACAAAGTGCAACCCTTCTCTTGAAATGTTTGAAAGTTCTGGAGAATGCTACATTTCTAAGTGAATATAACAAGGTAATGTTCCTTATCTTGCCAATGCGATTTCTGCTATCTCACCTCTGGACAACATTGGTTGTGCTTCATTTTGTGTTACCTTGTATTTATGCTGACATATTTTTATTTATTTATTTATGTACAAAGTATTCTGAACTACCCTTTTCTGTTCTCTCTAGACCCATTTGCTCGACATGAGTAGAAAAGTTAGCCCCAAGGGCTCCCCACTTTCTTTCGTTGGTGTCATCATCAGTAATATTGAATTATTATCAGGTATAATTATGCTTGCTTATTCAAATTTGTACCATTCACAGTTTTCTGTAACTTGCAATCCGATGGACATTTTCCTTTTTTGCAGCCCTTTCTCTCCTTTTGAACTCTTCTACTCTGTCCAGTGAGACTGACGCAAAATCTTATAATGCGGGGACCTACTCAGGTAATAGCAAACTCTACTCCCTTTTTATAATGTTATTTCTTTTGATGTGCAGTCTGAATATGGTTATGCCACCATTTTCATAATAGATCTCATAATATCAGCCATCAAGCTTGGGCTGGTTCCAATAAATTTTGTTCATTTTATTTTTCTATTTTTAGAAACAACATTTACTCATTTAGTTTCGTGACCATTATTTGATGTTTCACGAATCTGTATCTTCTTCTCTTACCAATACATTTTCAGGCTTGTTAAGTTATACATTTATATAATAAATATAATATGGGTACATGCTCAAAATTGCATTGTGCAACAGACAGGAAAGATGCAACTTTATTGGATGATAACGGCAAAGGCAAACACTCAAAGAAGAAGAGTCTTTTACTGAATCAAAGACACCGAAATCATGCACCGTCCAAATCAGGAGATTCTTTTATTACCATCTCTTCTAGCAGTGATGCCAGTCTGTCACAAAAGACATTCACTTGTTCTCCGTCTGTTTCAAGCAATGGGCCATCAAATAATTCATTTGGTGGGAGACAGGGCAATGGTGTTGGTTTGAAGCTGAATGTAAGAAAGGATTGTTCTAAAGATAATCCAATTAGAGGCTCAAGTGGATGGATTTCAATAAGAGCACATACTTCTGATGAGAACTCCAGAGAAATGGCAAAAAGGCGCCGTCTATCTGAAAATACAAGCTATGACTTGAGCAGCGGTGGTGATGATCCATTTGCATTTGAGGATGTTGATCAGCAACCTTCAAATTGGGACTTCATTGATCCAAAAAGGGAACCACAACTGAAGCAGGCAAATGGCAAAATGCTAGACAAATGTGAGACCGCAGCAACTGGAAGTCAGGAATCATGTCAACCTGATGATAGTCGTCTGCCAGTATCTCATGCTGAAGATGAGTCCAATATTTTGGAAGACTGCCTTTTGGCATCAGTTAAGGTAATTAAGCACATGTTCTTTTTTATGTTATCTCTTCTGCAATAGAATATATGTTTACGCCTCTTTGGTGACAGTTTCATAGTTACCTCTTTGATTTCTGGCATATAGTAAATTATGATCAAAGAACTTGTATATTCCAGCAAATAGGTTCCATTTGACAAGTTCCTCAATAGAACTTGCTAAACTTTCGACTCTTCTATCCTTTGCATGAATTTGCATGCTCACATGAATCTTTTGAATAATTGAGTATGCACCATTTATACTGTATATTAACTGTTTGTGAGGTTCATCGTGAGAAATTTAGATTTGGACTACAAAGCAAAATGTCACTATCTGCTATTAATATCTCCCATTAATTTTCTGGTAGGTTCTTATGAACTTGGCAAATGACAACCCATCTGGCTGCGAACAGATCGCTTCATGTGGTGGACTTAACACCATAGTCTCCCTGATCATTAAGCATTTCCCCTCATTTGATCTCTACATGGATAACAACCATCAAATGGAAGAAAGACTATCCACTAGTCAAGAAGTTTCATCTTCCCAGAACAGCAGGGCAAACCAGGTCAGAGCTAAACAATTGCGAGATCATGAACTTGACTTTCTCGTTGCGCTATTGGGCTTGCTTGTCAACCTTGTGGAGAAAGATAGCCTTAATAGGTAAGCTATCTACTGGCTCCATTCCATTTACTTCATTCATATGCATCTTACTGCTCTGCCAGTTTCTTGGTTCGAAAATAAAATGGCACTTTCTGGCTTGCGCGTCCCATATATCGGGTGGTGGGTATTCCATTATGATGTGGGCACCACACTTGGCCCACAAACGGTGCTAACGGACATTAAGAGGCAATGAAGCAACAGTGGCCTGTCCTCCCCAGGCTCGAGCTTCCTCTCTGCAGCTTTCTCAGTTACTCTACAGCCTTGTCCCCTCCCCCACCTTGCCAGAGAAGCCCGCCACGACTAGGGGCACACATTTTGTGGGGGGTTAGGGACAGGAGAATCAGGTAGTGGCGGATGTGATGAAGCACTAGTGGCGAGCCGGAGCCGGCCAGGGGTCAGCTGTTGTCAACGGGGAGGACGAAGCCAATCGAGTAGATTCTTGTCGCCCCAAGACACAGCTCTTCACGCTCCTCAGGGGAGCACAGTTCTAGGCAAGCATGCAGTGGCAGCGATGCCTACCCGCTTTAACAGGGGAGCAGCATCCTCCTGACAAGCATGTGATGGTGCCCCACCCTCCCCTACCCGTATCCTTCAAGCTCAATCTGCTGCCAGCAATTGTGTGGAGAGGTGTTCTAGGGACGAGAGCGGATGACCGGAGACAGGTCACGGGATTGCGCGACCTGAGACAATAAATCCGGCAATTAGCCGGAGAACAGGAAAGAGAGGAGATCCAGCGCGAGGAGCAGGCTGTGACCTAGCTGATGCTCCGATTTTGTCGTGAAGATCCAATGCAACGGAGGCTCCGAACTCACCATGGAGATCAGGCAGCCGAGCATACGCGAGCTACGCCTTAGCTGCCTGTGCGGGGGGATAAGGAGACTAGGAGAGGCGATCTTGCTCTGCATACACGACGTGGTGCTGCGAGCTCCACACCAGCAGAGCTTGGCACTCCAGCTCATGATGTGCTGTAGCTGTAGCCATGTTATGGTCACGAGCACATGGTGGACCCCAGATAACCTTGGTTTCAAACTAGTGGAGAGCCGCCCCAGATAACCTTGATTTCAAACTAGATGGAGCTCTCCATGTAGCATAAATCTTCAAAGACAGCTGTGGCTGTGATATGTGGTATGCGCGAGCCAAAACGTGCCAAATCTGGACTCTTCTTGGTTCCAGAAGCAATTCTTTATTTCATCTGATATACTTTTGTAAGTATAAATGACTCTTCCTTTACAATACGGTACAGGGTACGGCTTGCATCTGCCCACATTTCATCTCAAAATCTGGATGGTGAAAAAGTGCAGAGGGATGTCATACCACTCCTCTGTTCAATATTCTTAGCGTGTCAAGGAGCCAGTGAAGCTGCTGGAGCTATATCACCGGTAATTCTAATTATTTCTTTGTATAACGTTACAGCATTAGAAGCTAATTAATGATGACTAGCTGGTTGCTTCAAAAGGGATATTTGCATATCTGGCAAATGGCAATGAGAACTAATGCACACAGTCAGTATAATTGTTCTGGCTCATGCATGATTAGCGTAAAGGCATATCTTGACAATCAGCAATCCATATGTGTAAACAGGAGTTTTATACAGTTCATGGGCTCATGATTCTTCTGCATATAATGAGCTACAATGTTGCTTCTCTCTCTTTTACCTGCCTCTTGCAATCTCTAGTCTAAACACCAATTTCTTGAAAGCCATCACCACTCTTACAGCTGTATATCCTACCTAGACTAATATAGTTACAGATAGTATCCATTGGTAATTAATGTTCCACTAATTAAACACAAGAAACATAAGCACATGCTATGTTCATCTGAGTTTTTATGTAAAACACTGACCATATTGTTCCTTCTGTTGTTCTATATTGCCTATGCAGTGCATGATTTCTGTTTCTATATACTTACAGAACTACTTAACAATGCTATATTGCTTGTCGGATGACTTTGTTTAAGTCATTTGTTTGATTGCTGCGTGTTAATGTCAGGATGACGAAGAATCTTTGTTGCGAGGAGCACGTGAAGCTGAAATGATGATAGTTCAGGCATATGCAGCTCTTCTGCTTGCCTTTCTTTCCACGGAAAGGTTTGTAATCTGCAGCATTTTGTTATTTCAATTTACTAATGATTATGTGTCAGCCCCTCATGGTGTATAACTAACTTTGGTGCTGTCTGCTACAACAGCATGAAGGTTCGAGTTGACATTTCCAGTTGTCTTCCAAACAACAACTTAAAAGTTCTTGTACCCGTGCTGGAGGGATTTGTGGTATGTCTCTAAAACTTCTGATCTACTATCTTGGGAAAGTTTGAAACCACAGTTACCAGAATTGTATTTCAGTGGGCTAGTATTTCACAACTCATCAAATGTATGGTTCGTTAGAGGTATGTAACTTTGGTTCGTGAATCAGAAAAGGTGATCTGTGAATCAGTGAGACTGTAATCAGTTAATCACTGATGTGCGGCCCAGCTCGCTTTCAACCCATAACCAACTCTGCCACACCTGACCCACCTTTTCCTCTCCAGGTACAAAGCCTACCTTGGGCTTAATCCTAACAACACACGCAAGCATGTTTCTCTCCGTTCTTTTGACTCTGCATTTAGCAACTGTCCTCACCTCCCTCATGCAGCAGCGATGGTGCATCCTCTCCTTTACCTGAAGGGGGGCACTGGCGTAGCGGTAAAGCTGTTGCCTCGTGACCACAAGGTCACGGATTCGAGTCATGGAAGCAGCCTATTGCAGAAATACGGGGGAAGACTGCGTACAAAAGACCCAAGTGGGTCGGACCCTTTTCCGGACCCCGCGCAAGCGGGAGCTGCATGCACCCGGCTGCCCTTTATTACCCCTATTCTTTTATGTAGATCCTGAAAGCTTATTTCATCATTCATTTTTGGCATGTTATCTAGGTATGGGTTTGTTCTAGCAATAAGAGATCATCAATTGTTAACCTGGTTTTTCTACAAAAAAGTCTTGGCCCATGCAAGGTCATTTTGTCCATGTCACCTGCCATCCTGGAGCATGTGATGTGTTTCTGGTACCTTGCTGGTTTTCCTCTGTTATTTATCCATCCATCTTGTTCTCCTGCAGGCATTTCATTTGCAGCTCAATGTGATGACGCGGGAAACACATTCGGCTGTTACTGAACTTATTGAAAGATGCAGACAATCATAGAAGTGTCAAAGAGGTCTTGTACAGATTAACCGACTCCTTTGCAGCTAAAGGCACACACCGGTGTTGCTTGCTGATCACCCGGCCGAGGTGCTGCAGGCGGATAGGAGGCCGACCTGCAGTGGGTTTGGGAGCTAACAGTGATTTCATTCCTTCGTGTCTTGCGCCTGTTTTCTGAATCTCCATTGTTTCTTCTCCATTTCCCCATAAGTCTCTTTTTGTTGTCCTAGGAATAGAGCGTACATTATGAACGTAAAACATAGAGATGAAGTGTACTGTGTGTAGCATGCAGCTGGTGACACTATATAGTCGTGGGCTCCTTAAAGCCGTGCAAGTTCTGGTTGTCGCCCCCCTCATATTTCTCCACCAAATTCAACATCTGGTGTTGATATCATAGCTCAATGATGCCGTGATGGACACTTGTACGACATTTCCAGTTTGCAGAGAACATTGTATATACAGAACAAGACAGCAGAAATCAACATGTCTCCTTTTTTTCTCATCTTTGAGAACAAGGTCAACTCCAACATGTTTGAGATAAAGGTTTGGTTGTTGTTGTCATTATGTTTGAGAACAAGGCCAACATGTCTTGTGTGTATCGGATAGTCCCGTGTTGTTGCACTGCCGTGCCGAGGTTGGTACGTTGCAAGTTTTGTTGTTCCTGCGACAACATTTCGGACAACGCATGTGCTTGTCGTACCCTTTGAGACGCACGAACGTCCACACGGGAATTTGTAAGTTGCTGCGTGTTCGAGCAAAAATTGGAAACGTCGGGTAGTGTCGACAGCGCGGATGCACAGCATTTAGTCCAGGTCCAGCTTGGCGTCGATCGACTCCGACCACGAGTGCGGGCCGGCTGGCCGGCCGGCTCCACACCAACGTCGCCGGCGCGCGCGCACGCACGCAGACATCAGCAATCTGCAATCCCCTCGCCTCGGCGCAGCGGCAGCGCGCCCGGACGATTTTATCCGCTCCTTGCCTCTCTCCTCTCCAGCCCAGCGAAGCCACCTCTCGCACACACAAAAAGAAGCCGACGACACGGCCCACGTGCGCGCCACCCTCCGCGCCGCGCCCCGGCCATCCTCCGCCGCGGGAGGGAGGCGGGATCACGAGCTCTCCTCGACGGTCAGACAGGAGTGCTGGTTGTGGCCATGGGGACGCTCCTCGGGCCGGGGCCCGCCGCGTCATCCCTCAACGTCGCCGCTTCCTCGTGCTCGTCCTCATCCGCGCACGGTACTGGCTGCCGCCTCACCTGTCGCCGTTACCCCCGCCCCTCGCTCTCGTCTCCTCGGGGAGGGAGCCGCGGTGCTGAATTGCTTATCTTATCTGATTGACGCTCTGTTGGTTGGTTGGGTTGTCCGCAGCGGTGGCTGGCGGTGGGCTTAGGCATTTGCCGCGCCAGGTGACGGTGGCACTGTTCAGGTGCCCTACCCCGCGGGTTCTGGAGGCGAGGTGGCGGCGGAGGGACGCCGTCGCCCGCGGCGCCGCTGCCGCAGCACCCGGGGATTCGGCGCGCGCGATGTCAGGTTAGCCTCCTCGTTTAGAAAATTGTTTGCCGTGTTAAGATGGTTCCCGCCTCTTTATGCCTCGTTGGGTCCAATCCCTCTACTCGACACAAAATTGAAACGCACCAGACAGTAGCAGTGGTCGAAATTGAGATGCATCTGGCCATAACAATGTTTAAGTTTTGACAATTTTATAGCAGCTAACAGCAGCATTGTGTTGTGTCTCGTTAGTTTTAGCAAGCAGTAGACATTGGTACTGGATTATTGTGACATGTTGAGATAACATCTTACCATCCTTTTACAAATAATGCAACATTCTCATGTCTGATTCTGTGTGCTTAATTAACTTTGTTGATTAACCATAACCAGACCAGCAGGTGGCTTCTAAAATCAGAGGGGTGTGCTTTTATCTGGTGACTGCAATTGCAGCAATCTTTTTGTTTGTAGCTATGGTTGTGGTTCATCCGTTCGTGCTTCTATTTGACCGATACCGTAGGAGAGCCCAGCACTACATTGCGAAGATTTGGGCTACATTGACAATTTCCATGTTCTACAAGCTTGAGGTTGAAGGCAAGGAGAATCTACCTCCAAATAGCAGCCCTGCCGTCTATGTTGCTAACCACCAGAGCTTCTTGGACATCTATACCCTTCTAACTCTAGGAAGGTGCTTCAAGTTTATCAGCAAGACAAGTATCTTTATGTTCCCGATTATAGGGTGGGCGATGTATCTCTTGGGTGTGATTCCGTTGCGGCGCATGGACAGCAGGAGCCAACTGGTATGACCTTAGCATCGTCCCTTCTTTAGACATAATTTAGATAAATTTGTGGTGTTACAAAATTTCTTGGATTGCCGATATCTTTAGAAGGACATAATAGACAGTTTTGTATAAATGTCCTACCATACCTTTTTTCTTTTCTTTTCTTCCATCACAGATTCACAGTTCTGTTATGTGGTTTAAAACATCACCAATGCAGATAGACAAGTCTATGTGGTGCTGCTTTTTAGCATTAATAAGCACTGTATTATACTATTATGTGGTTAATTTCTTAGTTATTCCTACCATGTTTTTTTTTCAACTTTGTTCTCCAT
Source organism: Neostapfia colusana (assembly GCA_030760725.1). Lineage (NCBI taxonomy): Eukaryota > Viridiplantae > Streptophyta > Magnoliopsida > Poales > Poaceae > Neostapfia > Neostapfia colusana. The sequence goes on from JASWHV010000003.1 coordinate 19,236,551, forward strand.
GTTTCAACATAATATTGGTTCTCTAAATGCAGGATTGTCTCAAACGGTGCGTAGATTTGGTGGGGAAAGGAGCTTCTGTATTTTTCTTTCCAGAGGGGACTCGAAGTAGAGATGGAAAATTAGGTGTATTTAAGGTTAGTTTCTATCAAATGAGTTTTTATTTTTTTTCTATATGTTTTTTTTTGAAACTTTTCCCATAGTAGTGACATTTGGTTACATTGTCAGAAAGGTGCATTCAGTGTTGCCACAAAGACAGGTGCTCCTGTGATACCTATTACTCTTATTGGAACTGGGAAATTGATGCCTTCAGGAATGGAGGGCTCTCTTAATTCAGGTTCGGTGAAGGTCATTATTCACCAACCTATTCAAGGGAATGATGCAGAGGCATTATGTTCTGAAGCAAGGAATGTGATAGCAGACACTCTTCTTAGACATGGCTGTGGGGTGCACTAACACAAGTGAGTGTTTTGGTGTCTTTAACACATTCCTAGGCGCAAGTATTTGAAGCCAAGCTGTTTGTAGGTACTACCTTTCTACTCAATACTTCAAGAAGTTTGACTTGTATGCGGTTTGTTGTTTGTTAAATAAGTTTGCAGTGCAGATGCATGGACCTCCTGCACTTGAGTCTTTCTTCATAAAGTCCTATTTTGGAGACTTGAGGCTGTTCTCATCACATCATTAGAAAAGTTTTAAAAATAACATGATGATTAGATAGCAATATGTAGTTTTTGGCAGAAACTTTTAACATTAGGTGATTTCTATGTTGTTTCTCTGCCTAGAGGAAGTATATTTTTTCTTCTTTATTTCAACAAATTTGATAATATGGGGAACACTGTTTTATCAAGAACTCAGCAGTAGAATTTGCTTAGCTTAGTTATATGAATCTGAATTTACGTAGTTTAGCAAGTATAGTCAACTATGCTGAGTTTGATGCATATTGACGTCTTTGCTGTGCTTCCTGCATTCTTAGAGCTACACCAAAGTGGCGATGATTCATATGACTTCTTCCATAGCAATGTTAGTGAATTAATAAATATCACACGTACCATGAGTAGCCCTACAGCATGTTCATTGTGCAATCTGAACTTGCTTTGATACAGCTGATAGTAGGTACTGAATTTTTTTTGTAATCCTTGTCGCAGAACGAAGAGACAGGTGGAAGAGGAATATCTTGCAATACCTGCATTGTAATTTGTAACATGAGATCCACTGTAATCCAGCCCTACTCATCCGTGAAGTCCATTGTTCTATTCATTCCATTTTTTTCTTGGTTTAACAATACATAGCGATGTAAAAGGCAAAGAGATCATCTTGATTGAATCTCTTCATTCAATGCCAAATAAAGAGCATGCAAATTATTGGAGTGGAAAAATGAATTAGGATTTCATAATAGAGTGTCAAGGGTAGCCCTCAAGGCTAGATACATGGGCCAAGCCCAACACACCCCACATACTCACAGTTCAACACTCCCCGCAGTCCTAACATCTAGCCACGACAGATGTTGAGACTGGACCGAAACTCGGAGAACAACGACGAAGGGAGACCCTTCGTGAAGATGTCGGTGAACTGCGATGTCGTCGGGACGTGGAGGACCCGAACCTCGCTACGCGCAACCTGCTCACGAACAAAATGAACATCAATCTCCACATGCTTCGTGTGCTGATGTTGGACTGGGTTGGTGGAGAGATAGACAGCGCTGACGTTGTCGCAGTAGACCAACGTACTCCTGGCGACGGGGGAGTGGAGCTCCTGAAGTAGTTGCTGGTGCCAGGAGGTCTTATCCACGCCGTTGGTCACGACGCAATACTCTGGCTCAGCGCTCGAGCGTGACACCACGAGCTGCCGCTTCGAGGACCAGGAGACGAGATTGCCGCCCAGGAAGACGGCGTAGCCAGAGGTGGATCGACGGGTGTTCGGGCAGGACGCCCCCAGTCAGCGCCGGTGTAGACGACCATCTCAAAAGCCGAGTCATCCCGAAGGAGGAGGCCGTATTCGAGGGTGCTGCGCAGGTACCGAAGTATCCGCTTCACAGCGGTGAAATGCGGCTCCCGTGGATCATGCATGTGGAGGCATAGCTGCTGAACTGCGTAAGAGATGTCCGTCCTGGTGAAGGTGAGGTACTGGAGAGCACCTGCAAGACTCCTGTAAATAGTGGGGTCAACAATAGGAGCGCCGTCGGCGGAGATCTTTGCCTAGGTGTCCACCGGGGTGGAGCATGGCTTGCAGTCAGCCATGCCCGCTCGTTGGAGGATGTCCAAGCAGTACTGTCGCTGGTGAAGGAACATGCTGCCCGATCAGTGCTCGACCGTCACGCCCCAGGAAGTGGTGATGCTGGCCCAAGTACTTCATCGCAAACTCCCGCCGCAGCGCGGAGATCGTGCGCTGAAGGAGAGCCGAACTGGACGCCGTGAGGATGATGTCCTCGACGTATAGGAGGAGGTACACAGTGTCCCCCTCACAGCCGTAGACGAAGAGCGAGGTGTCCAACTTGGCCTCGACGAGGCCGAGCGAGGCCAGGAAGGAGGCGAACCGGCTGTACCAAGCCCGGGGCGCCTGCTTCAGGCCGTACATGGACTTGTTCAGCTGGCAGACCATGTCTGGACGAGCTGAATCAACGAACCCTGTCGGCTGACTGTGGTACACCGTCTCCATCAGCGTGTCATGGAGGAAGGTGTACTTGAAGTCCAACTGGTGGACAGCCCAAGAACGCAAGAGAGCCAACTATAGAACGGTCCGAACCGTCGCCGGCTTCACCACCGGGCTGAAGGTCTCGTCGTAGTCGACACCAGAGCGCTGAGTGAAGCCTCAAAGAACGCACCGACCCTTGTACCTCTCTAAGGACCCATCCTGCTTCCGCTTATGCGTGAATACCCACTTGCCCGTGACAACATTGCCACAACCAGGACGGGGAACCAAGTCCCAGGTCTGGTTGGCAAGCAGGGCCACATACTCTTCTTCCATAGCCCGACGCCAGTGGGGATCGGCGAGGGCGCTACGGACAGAAGAGGGGATAGGCGAGATGGGTGAAGAGGCAGGCGGTGGGGAGGTCGTCGAGGAGAGGATGACCCCAGAAAGCCGCTCCACCGGATGGAGAACCCCAGCCGCCCGTCGGGTCACCATCGGGTGCACGTGACTGGGGTCCTCATGGAGCAGTGAGGGGTGGTACAACAGAGGCTCGGGGTGGGAAGAGGTTGGTGCACCAACTCGCGCTCGTCGCTGATAGACAAGAGCGGGATCAGCGTACCACGACGCCGAGGCCGGACGTGGTGCAGCGGACGACGTCGGGGATGCCGGGGCCACGCATGGCACAGCGGGCGACGTGGGTGCGCCGGGGCCGCGCGTGGCGTAGCGTGCGACGTCGGGGACGTCGGGGCCACGCGTGGCGCAGTGGGCGACGTTGGTGGCGTCAGGGCTGCGTGGGGCACAACGGGTGGGTAACCTGCAGAGGGTAAAAAACCAAGGTCGCTGGATAGGAACGGCCTCGGGGTCAGTAGAGTAGAGGGAATCCAACTGAGCGACAGAGTCAGAGGACAAAGTGGAAAAGGGAAAGGAAGACGATGTGTCGAGAGACTAAGATACGACGGGTAGCAAGGTCAAGGCACCGGTACCCCTTATGATCAAGGGGAGTACCCGGGGAAGACACACCGAGTCGAGCGAGGCGCAAGCTTATGAGTAGCTGTGGCGGACAGCCTAGGGTAGCATGCGCACCCAAATACTCAAAGGTGGTCGTAGAGAGGAGTGGTGCCGAAAAGAGCAAAGTGAGGGGTGGGGGCACTAATCGTCTTAGTAGGAAGGCGATTAATGAGGAAAGTGGCTGTGTGAAGAGCCTCCGCCCAGTACCGAGCAGGAATGGAGGCCTGAAACATCAGAGAACGCATGACATAGTTAGTGGTACGAATCATGTGTTCGGCCTTGCCGTTCTGAGGGGAAGTGTACGGGCAAGGTATGCGCAACTGAACACCGCGAGAGAGAAGGAAGTCATGGAACGCAGAGTTATCGAACTCGCGCCCGTTAAATCACTGTACGGATCGAATAATGCGCCCAAACTAGGTGGACACCCAAGCGAAGAAGTGAGAAAGAGTGACGAACGTATCATATTTCTGTCGCAAGGGAAAAGTCCACGAATAGTGTGAAAAATCATCAAGTATCACTGTCGGTACTCTGCCGACCAGGTACCCCCGCGTAGTGGGTAAAACACAGCCTGGGCCCCGCCTCCCTGCTGAGGCGGGCCTCAGCGTAAGCCGCGTGCCCTTGGCCCTATGGTCAGCCCTGGGGCTACCACACGCGCCTGAGCTCCGGAGCTGACACGTGCCCTTGGCTTTTGTCCGAGCCTCCCCGCTTGGGTGAGGTCCGGAGCTGCCACGTGTCTCCTGGCTCCGAGCCATCTTCCCGAAGAGGACAACACCGGGGTTGGCACCTGTACTGGGCTCCGGCCTAAGTCTCCCCGCTGAGGTGAGGTCCGAAGCTACCACGTGTCCCTTGGCTCCGAGCCGCTTCCGCGCTGGAGAGAGCTCCGGTGCTGACACGTACCCTGGGCTCCGGTCCGAGCCTCCCCACTAAGGTGAGGTCTGAAGCTGCCACATGTCCCATGGACCTGAGCCGCCTTCCCGCTGAGGACAGCTCCGGTGCAGACATGTTCCTAGGGCTCCGGCCTGAACCTCCCCGCTGAGGTGGGGGCCGGAGCTGCCACGTGACCCCACGCACCAAGCCTGTCTACGAGAGCTCCAGAGCCACCACGTGCCCCACGACCAGTCGTGGGCTGGGGATCGACGAAGTCAAGAAGAAAGTGCGCTGTCAGGCTCCGCATTTAAGGCTCACACCTTCCCCAGAAGCATGGTGCGTTGCACACGCCTCCGTCCTCTGCCCGTTCGCCATTACGGTGACAGGACAGGGCAAAGGCGTGACAGCGGTGCAGTGCCGCCCAAGCAGGGCGAGAAGACGCGGCGACAAGACGACGTCTTCATCATCACCTGACATGCGGTCAGGGGCGCTCCGCGCGCCAGACGGTGGGACTTAACTCTCCCGCTGGCCACTCTACTCAGAGGACAAAGACCTAGATCGTGTATAGGATTCACATAGCTCTGGGGCCACCTGTCGGGTCCCAAGCCTCATTGTAACCGCCCCGACCTTGAACTATAAAAGGACCGGGGTGGCCACCCTGCAGGGGGTTCCGGTTCCACGCTCTCAAGATCTCACAACGCACAAGCACACCCGTGTATGTAGGGTATTACGTTCCGGCGGTCTGAACCACGTAAATCCCGGTGTTCATCCGCTCCCTCGAGCCCAGGTCGCGAAGGGCGCCAAACCCTCTCCGGAAAAAAGAACGTCACGGGTTGTTTCCGAGCAGGCCGGGAGGAGTGTCGCAGCTCACACTGCGGCAATCACCAAGTAATATTTATAACCTAAAACACTGACAATAGGAGAAGTCCAAAGGTCATAGTTATCGAAGTGTTTCCCTGCGACAATTTCCCCGGTCTGCTCCGAAGCAGCTCGCGTAGGTTCTTTTTTCGGAGGGGCTAGCGGATCTCGAAGGTTGGAGCACAATGGCGAGGAAGGACACGAGGATTTACGTGGTTTGGGCCGCAGGAGCGTAATACCCTACGTCCACGGGTGTGCTTGTTGTATTGAGTGCTGAGGAAGCTCAACCTTTTTGGTGCTAGAGGGATCTGAGAGCAAACCCCTTCTACGGTGGCTGCCCCGGTCCTTTTATAGCAGAAGGCCGAGACATTTACAATGTGGTCCGAAGCCCGATAGGTGGCTCCACAGCTATCTGTGCCCTTTACATGAGCTAGGGTCTTCATTGTTATACGCATTGTCACTGTCAATGGAGTTAAGGCGCGTCGCGTGTCCCGTCGGGCGCCTCTGACCGGGTAGCAGGTGATGGTGAAGTACCCGTTTTGTCGCCGCGTCCCCTCGCTCTGCTGGGCAGCTCAGCGTCGTTGGGCGGCACTGTTACACCATCACGCCTCGTCGCCCTGTCTTTCGCCGTAATGGCGAACGACGAAGGACGGAGTCGTGCGTTGTGCGCCATGCTTCTGGGGAAGGCACGAATCTTGAATGCATGGTCTGACAGCGTACCTTCCCCTTTACTCATTGGCCATTTGCCTGTTGTTTGTCTGAGTGGCGTCCGAACACGTGGCAACACCGCAGCCCGCCCATGCTGGAGGTCGGGCCCGGGGCTGCAGGACACGTGGCACCTCCAGAGCTTTCCTTGGGGGAAGGCACACCTCTAGTCGTCACCCACGTGGCAGCACCGGAGCCCTCCATGCTGTTGGTCGAACCCGGAGCCGTAGGACACGTGGCACCTCCGGAGCTCTCTCTGGCGGATGGTGTGGTTCTGAGGTTCCGGATATGTGACAGCGCCGGAGCCCTCCTTAGCGGGAGGTCGGGTCCTACACCACCGGACACATGGCGGCTCTGGAGCCCAAGCGCACGTGGTAGCCCCGGGGCTGCCCATGGGCCCTAGGGCGCATGGCTTATGTCGGAGCCCGCCTAAGCTGGAAGGCGGGGCTCGGGCTGTCTTTTACCCACTACGCGGGTGTACCTAGTCTTGCGGGTACCAACAGTGGCCACTGGGACCATCTGCACAGAGACGAAGGCTCTTGCGGGTGGGGCCTCCGTAAAAAATCCCACGTGGTGGTTTTGAACCTGCGATTTGGGAATCGAAGTGGCGGCAAGATTTTTGCGCAGTGGATGAGTGGTCGTAGCAGGGAGACAAAGTGGTTGCTTGTCTTCGGCGTAGTGGGCGCACTCAGTCAATGCTTCAGTGTGTCGTTACGTCCACTCTCGATTTGACCGGTCACAGCGCAACAGCCGAGGGGTTGCCTCGGGGAAATTACTGCGACCGCCCGTGAACCGTAGGAGTACTGCGCTGCTTCCCTCGGGAACCACCGGACGTTCCCGAGTTCACACTCGCCTGTCCCGCCAGTGCCTGACCGGTGGGCCTGGGCCCTACCTGTCATTGGCTAGTGCTAGGGCGGCGTGCTCGAGGGGTTGCCTCGGGTCATTCACTGCGTCAACTGACGAGTCAATCGCACCGCTCTCCTCGGAAAACGTTGAACATTCCCAAGGGGTTATCCTCCCGACCCCATTGTTGGGGGAGGCGAACAATCCGTGGTGCGCAACAGTGGGAACCCGATCGCCGCGCCTGTTGCCCTGCCAGAGGTCGCGGTTGGGTATAAAAGGAGGCCTTGTGGTGTTGGATGGTACCCCTCCTCACCATGTGGCCTTTGTTCTCCTCCTGCACGCTAGAAGCCACTGCTTCTAGACACTCACCCACCAGATGCTTCCTCACTGGTGGTCTTCGTCTACTTCTGCGAGATGTTCATGTGTGTGCGGCCTTCGTTGAGGTTCTCTGGTGCATTCCTCTCCTCGACGGCCTTGGTTAGAAGCTCAAGCCATCCTGATGGTGTGCCGGCGGTAGGGGAGGCAGTCGAGGACAGGGTCCTCGACTCGCCGTGAACCCCTATGCCAGTGTTGAGAAGGGCTGTCTGCCGGTACCGGAGGAAGGTTAAGTCCAGAGTTATCAAGCCTTCCTCCAGGTACCGTGGTAGACAGCAAAATCTGCCATAGATGGCGATTTTGCCCACTCGACACTGGATGTCACTGTCGCCTCGGTCCAGCATGCACTGTTGTTGCCTCGGTCCAGCATGCATTGTTGTTGCCTTGGTCCAGTATGCATTGCTGCCGACCTGATGGCGTTTGGCTCACGCGACACTGGATAATCGTTGCCTCGGTCCAGCGTGCATTGTCGCCGACCTCGGGCTAACAGCAGGTGACCGTCTCACTGCGCAGAGATCGACTCGGGAGACAATCAAGCAGGCCACGGAGCAGAGGACTACTCGACTTGTAGCCTTAGTTGTCTTGTATCCCCTTTTGTACGCTAGAACTCCATTATCAATGAAAGTATCTATGTTTTAAGTCTTTCATTGTCTTGTCTTGAATTTTTGTGTTGATGAATGAAAAAATCCTTCTGTTGGTCTTCCATCCATCAGTCACTTGGCACAGGGTCCGGTAGGAAGGACCACTCTTAGCTTTCGTGAGGCCCCGTGGTCCTTGATGCCGCAAGGACCGGAGGCTCTCTGAGTTGCCAAAGTGGTTGATGTTTTCTTGTTGCTTGCTGTAGATGTGTACCCGCTTCCTCTTGCGTGTTGCCGGGGTCCGGCCAACATGCTTGGTTTGACTAGTCGTGATGGCCCCCTGGCAGATGAGCGACAGCGCAAGACACGAGCTCAGGAGCCTTCGGGAGACGCCAGCTTTGGAGGTCCGAGGGTGCCCCCCTTAAGAAAGTCGGTGCCCCAGGATCGACCCTTCAGACCGGAGCCCTGTGGCCTACACAGATACTAGGAGAAAAAGGTAATCGTGTCGTGTAGTTGTATTTTCCCTGCTCGATTGCTCCATTATGGCTTATGGTCCTCTGCTAAGCTACGGGACCTGGGCAATTCAGTGTAGTAGTGTTCGGACCCTGGTTACCGTCCTTCCTGGGGTGATGTGCCATCCGGGCCCCCGCACTCGGGCGCTGTGTTGGAAGAGGCAGGATGCGCACGCTTAGGGTGCACGACCAGCTAAGTAGGGCTACACACCCTAGACCTCCCGCTGGCTAGACACTCCAAAGAGGGGGGGCGTCCTTCTGGCGCCACCGGACCCAAGCAGGAAAGTAACCAGAGGGTTTGGAGACCACACAGGTGCCTCAGGCATTTCTGCCTTGTAGCTGGACAACATAACTTTGGCCAAGAGCGAACAGAGAAACACAACTATATACACGTCGAGGGGTGCGTGAAAATATACGCAATCTTGAAAGTAAAACTGTAAAAATGTAGATGTGCATAAGGTAGGGTGAGGGAGCGCAATGGTCCAGAATGACTTAGCTGACGTGGGTAGCACTTTGCCAATATCCGAAGCTTGTTCCCTCGGACCCTTAGCAGCGTAAGGACCCATGGCGCTCTCGCAGTGTGGCTACCACTCCTTACGGCTCCCTAGCGGCGCAAAGACCCGAGGGGAGCTTAGCCCTCGTCTTCAGCTTGTCGTAGTTGGCGCTCCGAGTCTCCTGTTCGCTACTGGAGTGGTCTGACGTCCTGCCCGCATGGTTCACCGTGATGGCCCCCTGGTAGGTGTGGCCAATTAGTGGGGGGCACCTACCAAGTAGACTGGATGAGGCAGTGTGTCAACGTCGGACCTTCCGGGGGGTCTGGGACACCATGGATCTATTCGAACCTGGAAGCATGGTAGGAAAAAAGGAGTAGTCGTGCTCTCTGGTCACTTTTTCTCATTTGGTAGCATTACTCTGACTTACGGTCCTCAGCCGAGCTACGGGGCTTGGGTAATTCAATGTGGTTGTCCACGATGTGGTTGAAACCTTGCTCAGGGGTATGAACCATCTGATTCTCCGGTACTGAGCCGTAGTGTTGAGGAGGCATGATGCGTATGATATGGCTGCGGTACCAGTCATAGTAGACTACACACCCTGCCCGCCTGGCATAAGCCTTTCAGGAGAGGGTCATTCGGCGCCATAAGGCCCCCGAGCAATGAGACAACCATCGGATCCCGGTACGTCACAGGTACCTCAAGCAGACCCGCCAACGGGAGGATAGCACAACTCCTGCTATGGTGGAACAGGGAAAAAGTGACTGGCCACACGGCCATAGCAGTATGGAAAGAAAACACGAGAAGGGTATTAGGGCGATGTCCAGGGTCCGATTACTCCTCTTGTCCGTACACTACAGGAAAAACGATCATTGACGACGGCCACATTTATTGACGACGGGGCCGTCGTCTTTAATTTTATTGACGACGGCTAGAAAAAGCCGTCGTCAATAACACAGTTATTGACGACAGCTGAGCGAGTACCGTCGTCAATAAATAATTGACGACGGTGCCCGTCGTCTTTAACTTAATTCGGGCCCACCCGAGGAGTTATTGACGACGGTGACCTAGCACCGTCGTCAATAACACAGTTATTGACGACGGCTGAACGTGAACCGTCGTCAATAAATTATTGACGACGGCGCCCATCGTCTTTAACTTAATTCGGGCCCACCCGAGGAGTTATTGACGACGGTAACCTAGTACCGTCGTCATTAAGTCCTTATTGACGACAGTTTCCTACCACCGTCGTCAATAACGGGGTATATAGCCCGTGCGCGAGCCGGGAGGCGGCCAGTGCCGCCTCCCGAATCGCACCAGTCGCCGCCGCCCGTCCCCGCCACCGCCGTCCCGGTCGCCGCCGCCGTCCCGGTCGTCGCCGCCCGTCCCCACCACCGCCGTCCCGGTTGCCGCCGCCGCCCGTCCCCACCACCGCCGTCCCGGTCGCCGCCGGCCGTCCCCGCCACCGCCGCCACACGTCTCCAGCCGAGGTAAGTCTCGTCCCCCTCCCCTCTGGATGTAGCCATGTTTTGCAATTCTCTGTCTAAGTGGTCGAAGATTGCAGCTCTCCAGCAGAACTATACAGCTCCATCGATGTTCCTAACTCTTCTTGTGTTATTTCTATACCGCTTGATCGAGGCCGTTTAATTATAAGGCTGAATTTACTGTAGTTGTCCCAAATAACTTTGAATCATCCATGTAACCAGATCCTAATTTTTAGGATCCCAATTCCCACCATGACGATCATAGCTTTTGGAGTAGATGGCAGGCAACAAGAAGAAAACGTGAGAGAATTTTACCCTGCTGGGCCATTGTTATGCATGTCCCGATTAAAAGACGATGAGAAGGAAAATGTGACCATCAATCTTATATGTTCGTGTTGCTGTAATCTTGTTGCTATTTTATTATGTTACTGTAATGTTAATGAAATTTTAGTTTTGCCACTGAAATGTTAATTTTATTGCTGTTTTGGTTGCAGTATTTTCTAATGTTTTTAGTTGTTATATCACTATTCGGGTAGTATGGGTAACCTGGGTCTCAGACTGAAAGTGGGGCGGGCTGCAGGCAGCCCGCACGCCGCTGCACTGTCCACTAATTTTTTCAGCAGGATTAGCGGACGCCGCTAATTAAGTTTTTGATACCCGCTCTTGTTTGGTGGGCTTAGCGAGAATTGACTCGCAGTCTTGCGGACTTTGCGGGTGTCTGCAAATTTTTCACTGGCCCTCTCCACCGTCGCCACGGCCAGCCGACGAGGCCACATAGCTACTATCGCCCTCCTTTCGCTCGCCGCTGCATCACCATGCGTCCATTGATTCTGCTCGCCTGTCCTCCATCGATTCCCCCGGGCAGTGAGACACATGCAGCCTTCTCACCCTCCTCGCCGCAGCGGCCAGCGTCGTGGGTTCCATCTACACTGACTGGCCCGAGCACAAAAGAACTACACGAGCCAACGGGCGGCAGAGCGTTTTAGACCAGGACGCACTCCTCTCCTCCATCTCCGCTAGGGTGGCTGCGTACTCCAGGTTCGTCAAGGACGTCATCGACGTCGCGCCCAACCACACGCACAGCTTCGCAAAGTGCCGCGTCGACATCGACGTCAACGAATCAGATAAACTTGCCTGACTCGACGCCTCGGTGATGAACATGGGTAGCAAGTGCACTTCCACCCCCCAGAGGACGCAGGAAGCGCTGAGGCTCGCGAACGAGAGGCAGGCAGCCGAGCTCCGGGCTAGGGACGAGTATCAACACTCGTACATGCTACAACTGCAAGCTGCCATGCAGGTAAGTTCAGATCAATGTACTCAACGTTTCTAATATATAAATGACATGTATAATAATTTACTTCATATTTGCAGGCTATGGCCACAGGACAACCCGTTGTCTTTCCTCAGTGGGCGCCGCCACCGATACAGCTACCACAGGGGCCGACGTCAGGAGCACAGGTACAAAATTTCTCATAATAGCTGCAACTAGTTAAATTTGCTCAAATTTAGTTGAATTTGATCAAACTTACTTAAACTTAGAGAAAACTAGTTAAACATCCTCAAACTGAGTAAAATATGGTACAACTTACTCAACTATAGTCAAATATGACCAAACTTACTCAAACATAGCCAAAACTTTTTGAACTAGCTCAAACACAAACACTACTAGTCCATACTTCTCAAACTTAGTAAAATATGAGCAAACTTACTCAAACATAGCCAAATCTAGCTAACTTGCTCAATTTTAACTTGTAATGAGTTTATTTAATCATATACACATTTGTGAACTTCTAATTTGTCTACCTATACATGTACATCATAGGGATCGGCGACACGGGCTCAGGAAACTCCATCCCCTCAGCAACCAGCGTTTGGACGAGCGCACGACGACTTCCTGGACTCCGGTGGCAGCGGTCGGGGTAGCGTAGGGTAGTGTGGCGTGCGTATAGTGTTTTTGTGCCTGCCTGTGATGTATGTTTTAATTGCCTGTGATCTGGCCATCGAGCCAGGGCTGGCCTCGAAGCCAGGGCAGGATTTTCTGTTTTTTTAAAAAAAATTGAAAAGCTTATTGACGACGGTTTCTGGTACTTGGCCGTCGTCAATAAGCCACTAGTATTGACGACGGCCAGGTACCAGAAACCGTCGTCAATAAGCAATTGTTATTGACGACGGCCTAGTGTAAACCGTCGTCAATAAGCCAAGGTTACTGACGACGGTTTCCTGGCCGTCGTCAATAAGCTTATTGACGACAGCCTGATTTAGCTGTCGTCAATAAGTTTATTGACAACAGCTAGATTTAGCTGTTGTCAATAAATTTATTGACGACGGTTACCGTCGTCAATAAACTTATTGACGACTAATAATTGACGACAGCTCAAAACCGTCGTCTATAAGCTTTTACCGTCGTCAATAACTTATTGACGACGGTAGTGCCCTTATTGACGACGGTTTCCGGCCGTCGTCTATAGTCCCGATTCCTGTAGTGGTAGTCGTGCTCTTTCTGGCCCCCGAGTACTTAGTCGTCGCGCTGAGGAGGCAGGATGTGTACGCTATGGGTGCGATACCAGTCATAGCAGGCAACACACTGGACCTCCCGCTAGCGTTAACCTTTCGGTGAGGAAAACTTCCAGCGGCACGGGTTCTAGGACAACTGTGTAGAGCGGACTTCGGACGTGTCGTCTATAGTTGATATGCATGAGCTAGCATAAACTGTAAATAGAGTGCACAAGATAGGATACATTTTTTCTTATTTATGACTTCCTTCGGGCGATAGGAGGCAACAGGCCGTGTAAGAAGGCAGCGACCCCGCCTCGGATAACAAGAGTAGTTGGACCCTTTCGGGACTTTAGCTGTTCTAAGCATTGTTCCTAGTCTCTATGACACCCTTACAAGAAAGAGAAAACGAAAAAAACATCCTACCACTGCACTAAGGGTAGAACTTACTGGGGTGTCCTATGTCCCGCGGTCTGGGTAGAGAAACCCACCCCCTGCAGCCAGGCGGCGTACCTAGGGCGGCATGCTTGTACTGGTCAGAAGGGACCCTCCCAGCTGGGGGAAGGCTTGTAACCCCTCCTCGAGAGAGCATTGGTTGAGGCAACTGGTAGCCTTACCTTGAGGTGCCTACCCTTCGCCATATGTCTGGGCGTCTAGTGAGCCCTTGTCGCACAACAAAGTGGGGAACGCCTAGTTAGGCGTGGAGCGTCTTGCTCCGGTGACACGACGAGTTGAGTGCGGTGACGACTAGGTGGTCGACGTCGTTGTGCCACTGTTCAGCAGCGGACGGGGAAGCTCCCCGCGCCCGGGGGGTTTTGAAGGAGCATGCGGGCTGCTAGCAGCGCGCTCTCCGGGCTGGCCTCGGTCGACGCTTGCGACGCCATCACAACTGAAGGCTGCCAGGACGAAACCGGCACCGTCACCGTAGGGCCTGGCGCTGGCACAGACGGTCCTGCTCTGGGACCAGAGGACGCTTCCTGCTCCCTCTGCCGTTGGCGGCACGAGGGGCGGGAAGAACCTCCGACGGATTGGATGTTCACCATTGTGGGCTTCACGAACAGCTTCAAGAACCAAAATCCCCTACCTGGCGCGCCAAATGTCGAAGTGTTTCCCTGCGATACTTCCCCCGGTCTGCTAGGAAGCAGCCCGCGGAGGTTCTTTTTTCGGAGGGGCTAGCGGATCTCGATGGTCGGAGCACAATGGCGAGGAAGGACACGAGGATTTACGTGGTTCGGGCCGCCGGAGCGTAATACCCTACGTCCACGGGTGTGCTTGTTGTATTGAGTGTTGGGGAAGCTCAACCTTTTTGGCGCTAGAGGGATCTGAGAGCGAACCCCTTCTACGGTGGCTGCCCTGATCCTTTTATAGCCCAAGGCCGAGGCAATTACAATGTGGCGCGGAGCCCGATAGGTGGCCCCGCGGCTATCTGTGCCCTATACATGAGCTAGGGTCTTCACTGCTATACGCATTGTCACTGTTGGTGGAGTTAAGGCGTGTCCCCTGTCCCGTCGGGCGCCTCTGACCGGGTAGCAGGTGATGATGAAGTACCAGTCTTGTCGTCGCGTCCCCTCGCTTTGCTGGGCAGCTCGGCGTCGTTGGGCGGCACTGTTACGCCATCACGCCTCGCCACTCTGTTTTTTGCCGTAGTGGCGAACACATGGAGGACGGAGGCGTGCGTTGTGCGCCATGCTTCTAGGGAAGGCGCGAACCTTGAATGCATGGTCTGACAGCGTACCTTCCCCTTTACTCCTTGGCCATCTACCTGTTGCTTGTCTGAGTGGCGTCCGGACACGTGGCAGCACTGGAGCCCGCCCATGCTGGAAGTCGGGCCCGGGGCCGCAGGTCACGTGGCACCTCAGAAGCCTTCCATGGAGGAAGGTACACCTGGAGTCGTCACCCACGTGCCAGCACCGGAGCCCTCCCATGCTGGAGGTCGGACCCGGAGCCGCAGGACACGTGGCACCTCCGGAGCTCTCTCTAGCGGAGGGTGTGGTTCGGAGGTTCCGGATACGTGGCAGCGCCGGAGCCCTCCTTGGCGGGAGGTCAGGTCCGGCACCACTGGACACATGGCGGCTCTGGAGCCCAAGCGCACGTGGTAGCCCCAGGGCACATGGCTTATGACAGGGCCCGCCTAAGCTAGAAGGCGGGGCCCGGGCTGTCTTTCACCCACTACGCGGGGGTACCCGGTCTTGCGGGTACCGACAACAGTGAATCAGATCAAAAGTCTGTTCAACGTGAGTAATAGAGTGGGGAAATGGAAGCCGAACATGGCGACCAAGACGACAACCATGACACACAGACTCATGAGTGCCCCTAATACACGAAATCACTGAACTACCAGACAACTTAGACATGACATCAACACCAAGGTGGCCGAGCCAGCGATGCCAAGTCGTGGAAGAAGTTGTCGTAGCCAGGGCAAAAGGCGGAGCCGAAGCAGAAGCAGGAAGACGAAACGTGTACAGGCCCCGAACTCTCACAGCGCAGAAAACGACGTCGGGTAGTATGATCCTTCACAGATAAACTAAAAGGATCAAACTCAATGGAAACATGGTTGTCAGTGGTAAAACAACGAACAGAAAGAAGATTCTGAATAATATCAGGAGCAACGAGAACATCTCAAGCTGGAAAGAACTCGAAGAACCTAAGTCACCTACTGAGGTGACAGGAAGAACAGACCTATTCCCAACAACGATAGATGAAGGATAAGAAGGGTGGGTAGAAGAGAGTATACCAGCATCAGGAGTAGTGTGGTACGATGCGCCTGAATCAGCAACCCAGATAATACCGGGTGGAGTGGGAGTCATCGTGCTGAAGGAGGAAGCCAGCGACTGACGGTCCCACCCGTCAGGAGTGGTGTGCTGCGCCGAGGACTCAGCGCCTGAGCCCTAGTGGGTGGATGGCCCACCAGAGGTCGGAGTCCACTGTCTTCCTGGTGGGTAACCAGGCCCGCCGTGGGTAGGAGTGGCCACGTAGGCCGCCTGAGATCGCGAAGGACGAGGTGGCGTGAGACCCATAGACGGCCTAGGCCACATGGAGATCTAGCCAGGTCACGTGTTATAGGGAGTGGACCAGGGTGGCAGAGCACTTGCGCCACCACCCTGGACGGTGCCACCACCGCTAGTAGTACCACCTTCTCCTGCAGAACCTCCATGACCACCGCGCCTACGGTCACTACGACGACGATTACCATCGCCAGGGCTGGTAAGGGCCCCTAGAGTGGTAGGTGGGCGCGGCGGCTGTCCCCCGGAAGGAGCAGCAGGTGGAGGAGGTCGGTAGGGCTGCCTAGAGCCGTAGAAGGCGGTGGCAGTCGAGGTGACGACAGGGCCTCCAGAAGTGATCTTCCTCGAGCTCGAGATCAGACCAATCCTTCTCGAAGGTCGGGAGTAGCTCCTCGCGAAGAATCACAGTCCGGAGGTGGGAGTAATGCTCGTTCAGGCCCGCAGGACCTAAAGAACGCGAGAAGTCTCCAGAACTTTGTCACCAAGGTCTTGAAGGGCATCCGTCATACCCTTCATCTGGCGATAGTAGGCAGAGACCGACAGGTCCCCCTGGACAACAACCCCAAACCGCACCCGGATGTGAAGAGCTCGGGACGTGCGGTTCCCCTAGAAGCGTTGCTTGAGGATGAGCCACGCCTGATGAGCAGTGCCGCCACCACGCTGTCTGGCAATATCCTGCAGCTCCTCAGAGAGAGAGCCGAGGATCCAGGCAAGGACTAGGTTGTCCATGCTGATCTAGGAGTCATCTCGGAGGACGTGATTGTCAAGGAGGAAACGCCTCAACATGAGGAGAAACAGGTGGCGCCACATGGCGTACGAGGTGGAGTCGGTGCTGAGGACAACCAGGATGAGCGCCCGGATGTTCTGGACACCAGCCGCCTGAGCGTGGAGAGCGGCGACGAGGAAGTCGCGTAGGTGTTGTAGGCAGCTCCGTCACCTAGGGAGGGCTCATGGGTGGCACTCTACTGTTGGTGCGTGGCCTCCTCGAGCTGGTGAGTGAGAGCCGCTATGGACGCTCGCTCCTGCTCCAAGGCAAGAGCGAGAGTCTGCTCTCGCTCGCGAGAACCTGCCAGAGGAGCGATGACACTGGAGGCAGTCGCAGACGGCTGACCAGTACCACTGGCGGGATCCACCGGTTTGGCGAGGATAGCGAAGACGACAGTCGGCGGCGGTAGCGACGAGGCACGCAACACCGAAGGAGCAGGACATCTTGGTGGCATCATCCTAGCCCACGATCCAGGGGAAGCAACAGTAGCGGCCCGTGAGGAGAGGGGCTCCAAACCCGTGATGTAGGGAGGAACCACCTGTGATGGCGCATTCTGCAGACCCGCCGGAAGCCATAGGCCGGATAGCAGCGGCGGTTGGATGCCAGCCGGCGGTGGCCACACATGAGGAGTCGGCGGCGGCCACACATCAGGGGCCGACGACGGTGGCTGTGCAGGGGCCAGTGGCGGCTATGCAGCAGCCAGAGGCGGCCAACGCCTAGAGGCGGCGGCGGTCGAGGGCCAGGGGCCGACGGCGGGAAGGAGCCAGGCGGCGGCGGTTGGAGATGACTCGGCGGTGGCCTAGAGCAGCGCAAGTTAGGCGGCGGCAGCCCAGGGCGGCGCGGTCGAGCCGGCGGCGGCCGACCCCAAGGGCGGGGCAGCGGCGGTAGCGGAAGCCAGAGGGGCGACCGACCCTGAGGGCGGGGCGGCGGTGGCAGCAGAATCCAGAGGGGCGGAGGGAGGGAAGGAAGGAGGGGCGATCGGCGACGGCCCGCTCGAGTCCATGTCGGGAGGGAGGCAGGGAGGGAGGGAGAGAGAGAGAGAGAGAGAGAGAGGAAGGAAATTAGGCTGATACCATATTGTAGTGGAAAAATGAATTAGGGTTTCATAATAAAGTGTCAAGGGTACTGTCGTTACCCTCAAGACCGGGTACCCCCGCGTGTAAGAACAAAAGAAGACATACATCATCACGTAGAAGACAGGGACCCCTGCACAACCGCCAGCTAGGGAGCACTCATGAGAAGGCGTGTGTCCTAGGCCTCAGGTCCAACCACCTGCTAAGGAGGACTCCGAGGCTGCCACGTGTCTGCAGGCTCTGAGTCTCACTACCGACCGAGGATGGCTTTGGAGCCGCCACGTGTCTGATGGTATCGGACCCGACCTCCCGCTAGGGAGGACTCCGGCACTGCCACGTGTCCGGAACCTCCGATCCACGTCTTTCGTCGGAGAGAGCTCCGGAGGTGCCACGTGTCCTATGGCTCCGGGCCCGACCTCAACATGGGAGGGCTCTGGTGCTACCACGTAGGCAACAACTCCAGGCGTCCCTTCCCGCCAAGGAGGGCTCCGGTGCGGCCACGTGCATGACAGCTTCGGACCTCCCCTCGTGCCAGGGAGAGCTACTGCGTTGCCACGTGTCCAACGACTCCGGACCCCTCGCTACTCCGCAAGACAGCTCCGGTGACGATGCGTGTCCCGGGGGCCAGCCACCTGGACGCCGCGCCGAAAAGCAACGGGCAGATAGCTAAGGAGTAAAGAGGAAGGTGTGATGTTCTATCGCACATTTAAAGTTTGCATGTTCCCCAGGCAAGCAATCCAGCGTATCCCGGTACAGGCGTGCCTGGCAGCAGAGACCAGTCATGCGGCGCCCTGACGGAGCTACAGTGCAGCGCCGCGAGACAAGACACATTCCTACCGCCTTCATCAGACAACATTTAAGGAAGCCGACGTGACAGAGCGACGTGCTCCACAGCGCGATCAAGTGCGCTACTACTAGCAGGGAGCAGACTACCCGAAGTAGAGTCAGCTGCCCATAACGGGGCCACCAGCCAGGCTTCGGATCCACATGTAAGGTTGCTTGGCCTTAAATTATAAAAGGTCCAAGCAGCCAACGGGCAAGGACAACTCCATTTGAACTCCATTAGGACCCCATTCGAACTCCATTCAAACCCCATTCTAGCTCGAACATGTAAGCTTGCAAGCTCGAGCCACCTTGAAACTTAGGCAACAAAGAAAAACCAACACTCTGTGGACGTAGGGTATTACGCTCAGGCGGCCTGAACCACGTAAATCTTCGTATTCATCTCGCTATCATGCTACAATGCTCAAAACCACTAAGCCCCTTCTAAAGAAGAACCTCTGCGCGCTGCTCCAGAGTGGACCGGGGAAGTGTCGCATAAAACACTTCAACCGGTACATATAGCTCTCAAGGCTAGATACATGGGCCAAGCCCAACACACCCCACATACACACAGTCCAACACAAATTTTGACATCTTTTGCAATATAATTCTTTGATCTGTACTGGCCGACACGCAATCGAAACTACAGACCGTGTACTGCCTTCTCGCAATCGCCTCTGAGCTACGTCCCGGCATGCGCGCTACTCGGGTCGGAGGGCGCACGAGCATGGCGCGGTTGCTGGGACATTTGAACGGGTGCTGCTGGAGTCCAGAGGCTGCTGTGCGCTGGTGCCAGCGCTCGTCTATTCATCTTGGATTGACCAAGGACCTGATCGAGCTCAGAGCAGTCTGACCGTTAGATGCCCTTGCCAAGATCACGTATGGACCAAGTTGTCGATCTTACGAAGCCTTGCCCTTCCTGCGTGTTTATATTCCGGCACTTGTATTTTGTCCCTTCGGTAGAGAATCTGAGATGATACCGTACAGTAATTTGTTTTGATCGGATGAGATGGTCAACAACATTTCTGAATGTGAACCATACCTCCTCTCTGTTAGTAAATTCTTACTCTCATTGGAAGAGAGGATGACACTAGGAGTTGGGGTAATTTTCTTTTCTATTTCTCACATAATACCATACCAACCTAAGGAGTTGAGACTACATATTTATAGCTGACATGGCAGCCAAGCATATGCCACAAAGATGCTAGTCTAAGATGCTTAGATGCTGTCATAATATGTTGTCCTTGGCTGACACTAAGATGCTGTCCTAGTATCCTTAATATGCTGTCCTAGTGTCCTTAGATGTTGTCCTAATTGGGGCCACAAAGACCAAAAGACTAGGATACAACAAGGACCAAGGACTAAAGTGCAACAAACTAAAGGACTAGGGTACAAGGTACTAGGGGACCAAAGGACTACAAGACTTATTCCAGCATTCTCCCCCTAAGTCTTGTACATTGTCTTCTGAGAGGGTTGGACCATCCCGATCTTGGTGCGAAGTTCAATGAACTTGAGCCTCCCAAGGGGCTTCATGAGCAGGTCCGCAAGCTGGTCATTGGTGTTGATGTAGTTCGCCTTGATGCTCCCTTCCTCCAAGCATTTTCAGATGAAGTGGTACCTCACCCGGATGTGCTTGCTCCATTAATGGCAAACGGGATTCTTTGCCAGAGCCAGAGCGGACACGTTGTCCACCCTGAGTTCGACCACTCCAGTGTCTCTGCTGAGGAGATCACCAAGCAGTCGACTAAGCCAGAGCGCCTGAGTCGAAGCGGTGGAGGCCGCTATGTACTCAGCCTCGCAGCTGGACAGAGCCACCACCTGCTGCTTGACCGACTGCCAGCTAACGAGGCACTTGTCGAAGAAGAAGAGGATCCCGCTCGTGCTCTTACTGGTGCCGATGTCGCCGACGTGGTCGCTATCGCTGTACCCGACAAGGTGTGCCTCCCCAGGACACCTCGGATAGTGGAGGCCGTGATCGAGAGTCCCCGCAACATAGCGGATGATCCTCTTCAGAGCCTGCTGGTGATCCGTCGTCGGTCGTTGCAGGAACCGACTAACGTAGCCGACGGAGAATGCCAAGTTCAGCCGTGTGTGGGTGAGGTAGCGAAGGCTCCCCACAAGACGCCGGTACTGCGTAGCGTCCACCTCCTACGCCGTGCTGTCGCGACTCAGCTTCAGCCTCTCCTCCATCGGAGTGAGAGCTGGGTTGCAGTTTGTGAGCCCAGCTAGCTCAACAATGCGCTTGGCATAGGCGGTCTGTCAAAGTGTGATCCCGGAGTCGGCCTGTTGCACCTCAAGCCCAAGGTAGAAGGAGAGAGATCCCAGGTCACTCATCTGGAAGGTGGCTTTCATCTCTTCCTTGAACGCTGCCACCTCCGCATCCTTGGTGCCGGTGATCACCAAGTCGTCGACGTAGACACCCACCAGTAGGGTGTTTCCTCCATTGCCCCGCCGGTAGATGGCCGTCGCGTGCGGGCATTGCCCGAAGCCCATCCTCTTGAGCGTGGAATCCAACTTGGCTTTCCACGCCCTTGGTGACTGACCCAAGCCATAGAGGGCCTTGCGCAGGCGCAACACCTTGCCCTCCTTGCCAGGGACCACAAACCCCGACGGCTGGTGTACGTAGACCTCCTCCTTCAAGTCGCCGTTGAGGAACGCCGACTTGACGTCCATGTGCTGGACATGCCAGCCTTCTTGGGCAGCGAGTGCAAGAAGGAGTCGCACGGATTCCATTCGTGCCACGGGGGCAAAAGCATCGTCGAAGTCGATCCCCTCCTATTGCACGAAGCCGCGTGCCACCAAGTGAGCCTTATGCTTGACGATGGCGCCGACATCATCCCTCTTCAACTGAACACCCACTTAAGGGTGATCGCACGGTGACCGCGAGGGAGATCAGCAAGCTCCCAAGTGCGGTTCGTCTCAACCGCGTCCATCTCCGACTGCATCGCGGCACGCCATGCCACGTGTCTCTCAGCCTCCGCGAAAGACCGAGGCTCGCTGTCGTCGCACGCAAGATGCAACTGCGCCTCCAGATCGCGAGGGACCAGTCCCGGCACCGACTGGTCACCGAGAAGATCCTCCATCGTACGATACCGCAACGGCTCGCCGTCGTGGGAGAGCGGAGTAACGAACTGCACCGGTTTGTGCTCGACATGAGCTGGTGCCGGAGTGGACGTACCCGGAGGGATGGCAGTCGGTGCTGGAGTGTGTGGGGTCGCCGGCTGTGGTGGTGGAGAGGTCGTCGCAGCCGAGGTCGTGACTAGGGAGCGTGGCGCTGAGGTTGGTGGAGAAGAGCTGCCCACTCCCCCAGTTCCCTTGAAGTGGATGTACTCAACGATGAAGTTGTCGTATGTCGGAGTCGAGCCGTCGTCCACCGCCTTGTCCCATGCCCATCCTCGCCCTTCGTTGAACACAACGTCGCGCGTCGTGCGCACACGCTGTGTCTCTGGGTCGAGAATGCGGTAGGCCTTCGAGCCCTCCGCGTAGCCAATGAACACCCCCGGAGTGCTCCTGTCGTCGAGCTTGCTGATGTGGCCAAGCTCCTTGGCGAACGCGAGGCAGCCGAAGACCCGTAGATGAGAGACCGCCGGCTTGCGCCCATACCAAGCCTCGTGCGGCGTCCTGCCGTTGAGAGCCTTGGTGGGCGAGCGGTTGAGGATGTAGACAACCGTCACCACCGCCTCTCCCCAGAAGATAGCCGGCATTCCCCTCTGCTTGAGGAGGGCCCGAGCCATCCCCAGAACCGTCTGGTTGCGCCGCTCGACGACGCCGTTCTGCTGCGGGCTGTAGGTCGCGGAGTAGTGGCGTTTAACACCCTCATCCGCGCAATACGACGCGAATTCAGCCGCCATGAATTCGCCGCCGTTGTCGGTGCGCAGCACACGCAGCTTGCAGCCGCACTCCGCCTCCGCAATGGCCTGCGCGCGCCTGATGGCGTTTGCAGCCTCTCCCTTGCTGCCAAGGACCACGACCCACAGGTAGTGGGAGAGGTCATCGACGAGCAGCAGGAAGTAGCGTCGTCCTCCTGGTGTAGCTGGTGTCACCGGGACACACAAGTCCCCGTGAACGAGCTCGAGCCGTTCCTTAGCTCGAAAGCTCGACTGCTGGGGAAAAGGAAGCCGCCTCTGCTTCGTCAATACGCAGATGTCGCAGAGCGGCTCCACGTGGTCAAGGCATGGCATGCCTCGCACCATCTCCTTGGCACTAAGCTGCTTTAGGGCCTCGAAGTGAAGATGCCCAAAGCGCTTGTGCCACTGCCATGCCTCGTCGTCCCGACGAGTGGCAAGGCAGACAGGCTGTGCTACCTGCACGTGAAGGACATAGAGCCGATTGGTGCCTCTAGTTACCTTGGCAAGAAGGCAACGATGGCGATCCCAAATCCTCATGACTCCGTCCTTAATCTCCACGCGCGAACCGTTCTCATCCATCTGTCCCAGGCTGATGATGGAGTTTCTCAACGAGGGGATGTAGTAGACTCCGACAAGCAGCCTGTGCTCACCAGACTCGACGGTGAGGATGACGAAGCTGACACCCTTGATCTCCATGCTGGAGGCGTCACCAAACTTGACAGAGCCTCGAACATTGGAGTCAAGCTCAACGAAGAACTCCCGTCGACCGGTCATGTGATGGGTGGCGCCGGTGTCAAGGCACCACCCATCAGTCTTGTCGTTGTTGGAGCCGTCGCCGAGGAAAGCGTGTGCTCTTGGCTCATCAAGATGAAGGAGAGCCGCTGCGGTCGATGCCACTAGAGGTGGCTTGATGCTTCCGTGTGCCAGAAGCAAAGCTGGCTCCTCCTCTACCTGTGCCACGTGGGCCTCCTCCTCCACTTGTGCCACGTGGGCCTGGCCACGTCGTGGCTGTCGACACTCCCTGGCCCAATGACCAGGCTTGCCACAGTTGTGGCAGGTGTCGTCTCATGTCGGCTTGTGGTTGCCGACGGTGCAGCCCTGGGCGCCTCCGCGGGCGCCATCCTCGGTACGTCCGCGTGCCCCGGCCTGGGTACCTTCGCGCCCCTTGCGCGACTTGTCGTGCTTGCGGCCGCTTGTCGAGGAAGAGGACTCCTCCTTCTTTCGGTCACCCTGGCCATCCTCCCACTGCTCGCGAGTGAGATGAAGCTTCCCGCCAATGGTGATAGGCCCCGAGAGAGGTTGTGGTTCGTCGCTGTCGACGACCTTGAGGCGACCTATCGCCTCTTCGATCGACATCGTGGAGAGGTCCAACAGAGACTCGATCGAACGAGCGATCTGCTTGTACTTCTCGGGGATGCACCGAAGGAGCTTCTCGACAGCTCTCTCTTCGTTGTAGGTGTCGTCGCCGAACTGCACCAACTTCTGCAACAAAATGTTGAGACGGAGAGCAAAGTCATCAACGTCCTCACCTGGCTTAAAGGCCAGGTTCTCCCACTCCTTGCGAAGCGCCTGCAGTGTGGACTTGCGGGCGCGGTCGCTGCCGATGCATGCCGCAGCGATGGCATCCCATGCCTCCTTAGCAGTCCGCTTCTTGGAAAGCGAGAACTGCATCTCGGGAGGGACTGCAGCAATGAGGGCATCCAACGCCCGTCGATCCTCGTAGTAGTCGACGTCGCCATACTGAACTGCTTCCCACATGTGTCGCATGTGGAGACGTACCCTCATCACCGCGGGCCACTCGACGTAGTTGGTCTCGGTGAGGGTAGGCCAGCCACCGCCGAGACCGACGTCCCTGACAATGGCCTGGACCCCGTGGTGTCCATGGTACCTGTCCGGAGAGGGAGAACCGCACCGCCTGTAATGGCCGCGTTCTCCGTCGACCCAGCCGCCGCCGCCGGGAGCGCCACCGGCGCGTCCGCGCCCGTCTAGGTTGCGGCTGTCGCGCCCATGGGGGCGCGCGGCTGCTCGCTGCACCTCTCGTGCTCGCGCCGCCTCCCTCACCGGCCTGGGCTCATCGTCGACGCCACCGTCGAGAGAGCTGCTGGAGCTACTGCCGCGCAGAGCCTCCAGCTCCGCTGCCGCCGCACGCGCTACAGCCGCCGCCGCCGCTGCTTCCACTTCCGCCCTCGCTGCTACCAGTTCCGCCGCCGCCAACCTTGCCGCCATTGCTGTCGTCGCCGCAGTCTCTTCCGCCGCTCGCTCGCGCTCCTCTGCCGCGGCGACCTCCGTCTGCCGCACGCTCGAGGCGACCGAGCGTTGAGACTGTCCGTCGGACATGGCGCACTAGTGGTGGAGGGTTGTTGTGTGTGGAAGACAAGCTGCTGCTCGTCTGTGCAGGAGAGGAATGAGCTGGAACAGCCGGTGTTCCTGCTGCCGGTTGCGGACCGAGAGAGGTGCGGGAAGGGGATGAGCAGAAGATGTTTAAGCTGCAGGATAGAACGGCTCTGATACTAGATGTTAGTAGTTGAATTCTTACTCTCATTGGAAGAGAGGATGACACTAGGAGTTGGGGCAATTTTCTTGTCTATTTCTCACACAATGCCATACCAACCCAAGGGTTAAGGCTACATATTTATAGCTGCTATGGCAACCAAGCATATGCCACAAAGATGCTAGTCTAAGATGCTTAGATGCTATCCTAATATGTTGTCCTTGGCTAACACTAAAGTGCTGTCCTAGTATCTTTAGATGCTGTCCTAATTGGGGCCACAAAGACCAAAAGACTAGGGTACAACAAGGACCAAAGAGCAAGGACTAAAGTGCAACAAACTAAAGGACTAGTGTACAAAGGACTAGGGGACCAAAGACCAAAGGACTACAAGACTTATTCTAGCACTCTCTTTGCTTCACTTTTTTTAACTGTTCATGAACTGCATCACACACTGATGATACTCCACAACACTTTCGATTGACTCTTAGAGAAGAATGTATGCACGTGCATAATCAGTTTTAGTATCTTCGTGAGACGAGGTTGAACCGTCAACTAGTTCCCAACTGCATTTGACAGGGGAAGAAGAGCTGGGTTCCTCAACTCTTAACATGTTTATTAGCAGTTGCATTGTGTATGAATCACTCATGAAGGTATTACTAAGGTTTATATATCTCCATCACTTGGTGGTGTTTGGTTTATGTGCACGACTGAGATAGATCCCTTGTCCCCAGACAAAGCTCCTATTTCATTTTCTCTTAATCTCTTCTAACAAATCTGAATTGTGCTGATAATTTGAGATTTTAGAGAAAACTGGTAATGGGAATGCATAATAGTCATGTATTTATTTGAGATAACCGGAGTTAGTTTGGATACATGGCAATAGGGATTTTTTTGCTACACCAGTTCCGTTGGCGATCTCCTGTGCGTTGCCTAGGAGATGGCTTTTTTCCGTATGTGCTAGCTTTTGCCTTTTATCGTGTCCTTTTGTATGAGAAACGGAGGGGAATTTGTTAAGTTTGTATAACTTTAGGAGGATTGAACTGCCAAAAATTGACATTTTCAGAAATCTTGCTTCATGGTCCGGCTAACCAACTTAGTACGTTTTACCCAATCCGAAATTCCCATGGGGCACCTCGAGACTTATTTAAATGTGGTTTTGTTTTGATGTAATTGAATTGTCGACGCCTGTTCGGCAGCCATGTCTCGCTCCCATAGGTCGGCAGACTTGGCCACTGCCGGTCCCATCTGCGGGCTTTTTGATAGCATCGGTGCTCTTTCACACGAACTAGTAATGGACTTTGGCTCTTAAATTATTAGCATTAGTGTAACAATTCTATTTTTAATTAAAAATATTGTTCTGATAACGCTAATAAAAAACAGAGAGAGTATGATACATTGATATGCATAAACAACTCCCTAACATGCATTATATATCATATGAAGGCATTGGTGCTCAAAACATTAGACTGTTTCATCAATGAGCGGTTTAAGTGACTATCCATTCCATGCAATGATTTTCTAGTCCAGTCTAGGATATCACATCCTCACATCCTAGCGGCAGGCGATATCTTTCTTCTCGTTTCTCACCTTTGGTTCTCTGCATCACTGCATGTCACAACGAGTATGATAGGATCAACCTTAGCAGTTTAGCATTTAAAACGGGCTGACCACCTGCTAAGCAATCTAATTTGTCCTTCAATACAAATCCTAATAACGTTCTAAGCTAAATCTGGGTTAAATGGGTTTACTTGGTCAGGCAAAGTCTTGAGCCAGCCCAATTAAGCCGGTCCTCCACCACGTGGATATTTTTGCACGGGCGGCATACGACGGCTCAGCTGGACTCGGCCGTCTGACACGTCGGTACGTGGCGTACCAAACCCAACCCATCCGCGCCTCGTCTCGTCGTACCGAGGACCAACGCAGCGGAGCAGCATCTCTCCTCTGCGATATATAGAAAAAAACCGGGCGACTTCAGGTCAGACAGACACAGGAGAGAGTGAGAGGAGGGGAGGCGGCTAGAACCACCGGCGGGAGGAGGAGAGAGTGCGAGAGGGACGGACTGAGCCTCGCGTGCGCGTGCGTGACGCGGCGGCGGGAATGGCGAACCGCGCGGCGGGGCGGGGCGCGAGGCCGCTGCTGGGCGGCGGCGGGGCCGGGGGCGGGAAGCGGGGCGGGAGGCCGTCGACGGCGATCGTGGCGGCGGTTCTGCTGGCGTGCACCGCGCTGCTCCTCCTCCTGGCGCTCGGCGCGCTGTCGCTGCCGGGGGCCTCCGACGGCGCCGGCCGCGGCGCGGGGCTCGCGCGCCCGCGCCCGCGCTTCCGCAGATCCGCCTTCGAGTCGTGCGTTTTTTTACTTCCTCTTCTTCTCTTCCTCCCCGCTCTCCTCTCCTTCCGCGCATTTGCTCGCGTCGTCTCCGTGCTGACGCGTGGATTGGCTCCTTGCGTGATGCAGGGGGCTGGAGATGCGAGGGGAGAAAGGGGAGCCGTGGACGGAGGTGCTGTCGTGGGAGCCCCGCGCGTTCGTGTACCACAACTTCCTCGTGAGTCCCTTCATCGCCCCGCTCTTTTTGGTTTGGTAAAGGACCACATGCTTGGCGAGGATGCGAATTTTTGTTCCGTGCTTTTGGTCAGGAGATCTTGTTGGTTTGGTTTGGTTCCGATTCTGTTCAAAAACGTTGTCCAGCAATTTCAACAAAGGCCGGATCGCCTTCGACCTTTGCGAGATTCAGTGGTCCTATTTATTTTGGTAGCATGCATTTGCGGATGCTCTGCTTCACCTGTCTTATTAGGGGATGTAATACAGATATATTCTGTTATGCTATGAATGAGATGCGGAAAATGTGGTTTTCATGACTCCATTCCAGATCTGAGCAGTACCACTAGTGCCAGTTTACTTAAAATGGCTATTGTACATTGGGATACAGCTGCCATTGAGCCTTATGAAGAGCCCAAGCGGAGCTAGGTAGTACAGTACTACAATTTACTTCCCACTTGCAGTCATAGTACTTACAATGCAGACTCAAACTCTGTTCTTCAGACCTGCGGTCTTTCTTTTTACTATATTAATGGAGCTGAAAAACTAGAGCAACCTATGTACACTAGGTGGCTTTTAAGTTTTATATTAAGAAGAAATAGGCACCCAAACATGGTTGTTAAGGCGGGGGGGGGGGGGGGGGGGGGCGATCCGCTCGGGAAAGAAGGGCCGGGGGTGGCGCCGCCGGTGGAGGAAGCCAATCGGGGGAGGGGGGCGCACTGACCTGCGCCTGCGGCAGCAGTAGATGGAGGCCGACGAGCGCCGGCAGATCCGTGCTGCGGGTGCACGCAGGGAGCCGCGGGGTGGGGGGGGGGCAGTTCCGGGGCGGAGGGTCGGAGGCCGAGCGCCGCTCGGGTGGAGCTTAAACGAGATCGGTGGGGAGGAGGTTGCCCGATAACCTGGCGAGGTGTGCGCCTGGGGGGGGGGGGTATCGGGTGGGGTGGCTGGTGCTAAGGGTTTAGGGTGTGGAGCTGGGCAGGGGACCAGTGGGCCTAGCTGGTTGGTGGACTTTAAGCAAGTCCTGTGTTTATTTTATTACAATACACTTGTTAATATAAAATCATATTGTTGGTAACATTTTCCTATTACTAAGTCGTCGCCTCGCCTTACGTCTTATCGCTGAAAAGGTAAAAAGGGGTAGGTCGCCTTACCGCCTTAATAACTATGACCCAAACTTGGGTTGAAGAGGACACGAAATATGATGATCTTGGTGTATCTGCACCCTCAACCAATATAACTATTATTACCAGTAAAAATGCCATTATCCTATGTGCCACACAGGCTTTTGAAAGAGCGCCCGAACGCCTAGGCACTTGCCGGGTGCCTGGACGCCCAGGCGCCTGCCTGGCGCCTAGGTGTCTGGCCAGGCATGGGCGGCGGCGGCGCTGCGGTGGCGGCAGGGGAGGTGGCGGAGGCGGCAGAGGCAGAGGCGGGTGTCACACCCGATATTCCATAAGGAACACCGAGCGTATACTCACATGTATGCCAGGATCAGTTGAGTCATACATGTGCCGACAAGAGTGAAATATCATTGTATTACAAGCCAAGTGTATCATACAACGTAATATTACATCATAAGACATAAAGTATCAATTATGAGTACAAGCACACTAATAATATAACAGCGGAAGACTCTAGCGCGGTGCTCCAGTTCCACAGGCGTTGCCCGGGGGTTACGCCAACCTAGAACAACTCCTCGGGGTCGAAGTACTCCTCGTCAAAGTCTACGTCTTCATTTACACCTGAGCCAACATATGATATCCAACAAAAGCAAGTTTGAGTACCATAGGTACTCAGCAAGTGTAGGAAAGAATGTTATGTAGGCCAACAACAAGGGAGGCTAACATGGTTAAGCACTATGCATTAATCCTAAGCCTTAGCTTTGATTAGCAACCTATCTTACTAAGTGATAATCCCACCATCATCATAATTAAGTCATTAATGTTAGGTTACACCACCCAACAACCTCTTTTGACTCACTTCCATGTTTCTCTAATCATGGACAAGTCCAAGCCGCTCTTGACCGTGAGCACGGCTGTCATGACAGTTTGGTTCTCTGCAGAGATTGTACCACTTTACCCACAAGTAGTGATTTCATCCCCTGTTGCCAGGTGGACTAAGAAACCTCCCTGATATCCGTGGTTGCAAGCCACATTACACACTTCCTTTGGTGTGCGATCAGGAGATCACTACATGGCCTTTACAAAGGGTCTACCGGCAAGTACAAGCCCACTGAGGTTTCACCGCTGTAGTTCCTGGGAGTAACCCTCCCCTACAGAACCCCCCTCTTGAGCCTTGCAGTTCCCAGGGCAGTCAAAAATGGACTCCCATTCCCCGCACCTTCCAAACACTCATACTATACCGGCAAACTCCTAATTAATTGGCCAAGCTGCCCCATCTCAGTCTTGTGGTGGCACTGTAAAGCCGGGTTAACTGTTTCATGAACCGGTCCTTAGAATCTAGGACAGACACTAACTCATTCCCGAGTCTCGTGCACGAAGCACCAACCAAACAACCAGCCTGTCTAGATTCACAACCACATGACACATACACTTGTGTCTTTCATATAATCCACAAGACTAGTATCAACTATGTTTCATTCATCTCTAAAGTTCTGAGCATGGCTAAGCACATAAAATGATAACCATCAAGTCCTATCTAATTCCCTCCATGGTTTTGCAAGGAAAGATAAAGCAATGAAACTAGGGAAACATCCTACACTGGGTTTCATATTAAAGACATCATGCAAATAATCTAACTATTCATCCTAAAATAGGAACAAAGTGATCAAGGAACACTTGCCTTTGAGTGAAGTGGGATTTACTTCAAACTCTTGATCTTGAAGGTTATGGAATAGTTCTTGAGTTGGTTCTATCCATGCATTTGTACCCACAAAACAATGACAAACATGCCATAAGAATCATTTCACAGCATTTCAATCACATAGGTTTAGTTACACACATGCAACTATGGTTTTCTTGTCATTTTATGTGAGTTAGAATGAAAATATGTTTCTATTGGCTACTTATATCCTTTGATTTTACTATTGCCACATCTAAACACTCATTTCCATTTTGTAAGATGATTTGAATGAATTTTAAAATTTATTAATATATATGTGTATTTATTATAATTAATTAAATCCTAGAAATCATTTAAATTATTATAATGATTTTCAGAACTCATATTCCTAATTTTCTGCACTTCAGAACCTATTTAAGCATTTAGAACAGTTTCCAAAATTTTTATTTAATATATATTATTTTTATCTATTTTTCAGTATTTATTTAATAACTAAAAATACATTTTCAGTTATTTAAATAATTATTCTGGACTACAGAAACTTAAAATGCATAAAAACACAAAGACAGAATATTATTGGGCTGTTTAATAAATTCCTACAATTTTTCTGATATTTATATTATTTTTATTTAAATTTTCAGAATTATTTGTCACTGTATAATTAATTTCAGTCCTTAAAACTAATTATTCTCAATTTCAGATTTAATATTCTGGTCAGAATGTTTAAACATGATTTTTAATAAGTTTCTAACATTTTTCAGAAATTATTTAACCTAATTTGAGTAATTTCAGAATCAAATTCAAACTTTTAAAACTGGTTTGGGTCAATTTGTGATAGTTACAACTTTTCTAGGGTTTAAAGTGAATTTATAAAACTGTTTGACTAATTTGCAAATCACACAGGGGCTAATTGGCTAATTCACAGTGAACTTTCTATTTTCTATAAACCTGGGGTCGATTCTGTGAATTTCAGGGGCTATTTCCTAGTTATTTAAATCTCCAGGGATCCCTCTGTTAAATTTCCAACGGTTATAACTAGATTGAATGTGGGCCGTCGGATCTGAGATCAACGGCCCAGATTTAAAATAATCGAACCGGTATGCGCGATCTAATCAGAGCCGTTGGCTCGAAATCAACGCACCCGAAGCGGCCACGTCGCCCTAACCCTTTCTCCTCTGAGTCCGGCGGCCGCGCGATCGCCGGCGAGCGGCGGCGGTGGCCGGAAACTTTCGGATTTCACGATTTCTCCACCAATTCTTAATCTAATTGCACCGGATGAAAGAGGAGAGGGTGGGGAACTCACCTAGGGGAGTTTTGGAGATCGAATTCGGCCGGAAAGGTGGGATCGACGGCGACCGAGAGCAAACTCCGATGATCTTCTTCGGGATCGATCTCCAGGCGTCGACCTCGGTTGTTTTTCGTCGGAAATCACTCCTGGTGTCCTCAGGACGACACAGGGGATCTCGGAAGCGAGAATTCGAGTGTGTTTTCGAAGATTTGGGAAATGGGTGATTTTTCCAATCGGGAGAGAACTGAGCGGTTTTTGTGGGGAAAATGGCCGGGGGTCGGGCTGTACTTATAGGTGGGGAGGAGGCGGCGGTTGCTGCGGCGCCGGTTGGCGGAGAGGGCGCGAGAATTGGGCGTGTCCGAACCGTTTTCGCCACATGCGATAATAGAGGGAGAGAGAGAGGAGGGCTGCGGTTGCTCGGGGAAGGCGAGTGTCGGCTGGCCTTGGGGCAGCGGGGAAAAGAAGAGGGGTGAGGGTTTGGGTCACGTGATTGCACCATTCGGGTGTTACAGCGGGGGTGGAGGCGGCCAGGCAGGCTGAGGAGACGGGCTGCGGGGGTGAAGCGGCCCAATTATTGTGAGCCGTCGGATCTCATCCGACGGTCCACATTTTAGATGAAGACTTACAAAACCCTAACCCTACCCATTTTTCCCTCACCCTCTCTCCTTTGCAAAGCGGCGGCCGCAGCAGCTGCAAGGCGGCGGTGGTGGCGGCGCGAGGGCCCGGCGGCAGCCGTGGCGCGAGAGCCTGGCGGCCGTGGTGGCTGCGGGGGGGTCGGCGGCGGCCACAGCACGGCCGCGTGAAGTCTCGGCCTCAGCAGCGGCGGCGGTGGCGGGCGGAGGTGGCGCCGGGCCAGGCGAGGCGAGCCGCCCTGGCGTCCCACCGCCAGCAACTAGACGCCTAGGCGCCGCCTTGAAATCACTGGTGCCACATAGCATTAAATTGAAATTCAGTCATTGCTGATAAGTTTCTATAATAGGGAACAAAGAAATATCAGGATTTTGTCATATTCTTATTCAACTGTGTTTAATGTCTAGCCTACCCAACATGTTTAGGACAAACCGACAAAGGCTTTGTTTTTGTTATTGTTTTCAGTGGTGTTATTTTGCTTTGCCTGGCCTTTAAGATATGGCTGACCTTTTTATGCTGTTCCAGTCCAAGGAAGAATGTGAGCATTTGATTGCACTTGCAACGCCTCATATGAGAAAGTCTACTGTTGTTGATTCAGCTACTGGAGGGAGTAAAGATAGCAGGTTTAGACAGTGCAAACCATTCATCTTTCATTGGGAAATCTTACCTCACCCATGGTGCTAGTTTTGGCTTAATGATGGCATATTCAGGGTGCGAACAAGTTCGGGAATGTTTCTTAGAAGGGGGCAGGACAAAATTATCCGTACAATCGAGAAAAGGATAGCCGATTACACCTTCATACCTGTAGGTATGCATTATGTACCATAGATTGTTTAAAGTGTTTGCCTAACATTGACTAAAAGCTTGTAATATTGTATTGTGCTCAACAGCTGATTTTTCAACCACAAGATTTGATATTTGAATGGTGCTATGTAACATAACTAGTACATTTCATAATCTTTCAATGTACTTCAACAGATATATATTGAACTACCATCTAAACAACACAAACAGAACGAAATGCCCTGTTTCAATTTGCCTAAGGTGTAAAAACTTAGCTGCCCAAAAAGTAGAATATTATACAGTATTTGGTCCTACATACAGATAAAATAGTCCTATCACATGAAAAGGCTCCAAAATCCTTGATACTTTGCTTTACTTCACCGAGGCATCAATTTGCAGGGCGCTTAGTACCCTATATTATGGAACAATCTACAGATGTAATAAACAGTGGACTATCATATATTTAATACACCCTTGAGTTCTCCCCCACAATTCTTGGATCTATGTTAGTAAACTATTGATGGTTTGAATGTAATACATGCAGAGTGTGATACATTTCAAAGCTGGTTTAACTAAAAGTGAAAAGATGATGAAAACAAAAGATATTTTAGTAAACGACACTAGTGCACCTCCAGAAGTTTCTTAAATTATTAGAACTGTACTGCATGTGCATTCTTGCTAAGCATGGATGGTTTGACATGTAGATGTACGTTTTAATTAAATGAAGTACATATGGTACATACCAAACAAGAAAATGAGGTACATGACAGCCTTGATTGTCAACTCCATGCCTGTGGTAGAAAAGGACTACCTCTATTCTTAAATACATGGGTCTTACGTCATATATTCAAGAATGGAGGGAGTACCTATTAGGCTATTACAGTAAACCATCAACAATAAATAAGTGCAACTAGTCCTTTGTGGACCATAGATCTTGATTATTTTCCTCTGTAATTTTTCTTCAAATGTAATCAGCACTCTTTGTTGTTGCTTCGTAATTTGCAGAGCATGGAGAGGGTCTTCAAGTTCTCCACTACGAAGCTGGACAGAAGTATGAACCTCACTTTGATTACTTCCACGATGATGTCAATACCAAAAATGGAGGCCAGCGTATAGCAACTCTTCTTATGTATCTGTATGTATCGTATTTGTGGAGTTCTGTAAATTTGTTGCTTTGGTTATGCAATTGACATCAAAGTTTTGTCTACAGTTCCGATGTTGAAGATGGTGGCGAGACTGTGTTCCCTTCCGCGGCAGTAAATAGCAGCTCATCACCCTTTTATAATGAGCTGTCTGAATGTGCAAAGAGGGGTCTATCTGTTAAACCAAAGATGGGAGATGCATTGCTTTTCTGGAGCATGAGGCCTGATGGATCCTTGGATCCCACAAGTCTGCACGGTAAGATGTAAATTGTGATGGGATCTGTTTCTACGTTCAAGTGTTATTCCATAATACACTGGCACTTTATTTAAATGTAAACCATTTTATAGGTGGTTGTCCAGTGATAAAAGGCAACAAATGGTCATCAACAAAATGGATGCGTGTTCATGAGTACAAAATATAGATTGAGAAAACACAGATCTGAGGTAATACTACTCAACCTTGATACGTATTTGTAGTCTGCAAAAGACAAAAGTAGTGCTCGGTCTCCACCCTGCACTAAGTATTATTCTTCCATATATTAAAAAAACTGAGCTGAACTCTGAAGATACATTTCAAACTCGTCCTGTATCCCCTTTTGCAGGTTATGCACTGGTGTAATTCGCAGGCATTTATAGCACATGTTGAGGGCTTCAATTTTCCATAGAGGATAATTTACAGCTTTTTTCTCTTTATTGGCATTAAAACGTTGTCTTAGGCACTGTTGTACATTAACATGTTAGGCTTATGAACCATGATCATTCAGTGGAGATGGACGTGTTGAGTTGAGTGACTAAACCGTCGGTGAACTTGCTCAAATCAAGATAGGATGTCTGATAGACTGGTTGCTAAAAAAAGGGTATCCTGTTTCGTGTTTCTGTCTTTGAGGCATTACTTTATCAGTCGAAAATGGAAATGCCAAAATAGAAGAAGCTTATAATTCCAGGTATTTCGTGTTTCGTGTTTCTGTCTTTGAGACATTACTTCATGTGTTGCGATTGTTTTTTGGCTTATCGCGTCACCGCCACTGATGCGAGCCCAGCACAGCCCACGCGTTGCTCCGAGCGCGCGCGGCGTCCAGCGACCTCGCTTTCAATTTTTTAAGCCGAGCTCGAGGCAGACATGGGAACCGACGAAGACGAAGAAGACGGGAGGAGTCCTCGCTCGCAAACCCCCGCGCGCCGCGTCCTCTTCCTCTTCGCACGACGTCGAAGCGCCGCCGAGCCGAGGCCATGGTCGACCGCTTCTTCCCCCAACGACTTCCTCGCCGAGGTCCCCTACGGCGAAGGCGGCATCGACCGGCCCGCGGGCCTCCCCAGCTGTCATATCCCAGGCAGACTGCGTGCCGGATATGACACTGTTTCAGCGGGAATTCTACTGGAGGCCCAACAAGCATGGCGGGAATTAAAAGGGACGCAGCCTAGGAGACCAAGTCGGTGGCAACAGATATAAGAAGACGTGGGGAAGGAGAGTCAGTTAGTTCATTATAAATTTTGTTTTTCTCTAAACCACTCTGCTCTTCCTCTCTCATGTTCTTCCCTTTCCCCTCTTTCCCCACTATCCTGCTGTAATTGATACGTCATGTATGAACAGTGAGATCGAGAGAGGAGAGCTTGCCGCAGTTATTTGCTGTTCGTGGCCATTTCGTTGGAGTTTAAACTTTTTCTCTGACTTGCTCATAGTTTGCTCTTGCAATTCTGTTATGATCATCATTCTGAATATTTGATTTGGGCTCGGGTATCACAGTGGTATCAGAGACTGGTTTCGAGTGTTTCTCTCGCTAATCTCTCGTCTTGATCCGTAAAATTCCAAATTCCAAGGGGGAGGTTGTGATTGCTCGGCGATCGCTATAAAATCTGTTACCCGGTAGGATCGACTTGGAGGAGAGAGACACCACGGCTTCTTATAAACCAGGGCCTCAGGCTGGTTTTCTGGGGTCGAAAATGTCAGAATCTAAGAAGAATTTGATTGATTCCATGTGCGAACTATCTGAAAAGATGGAGTCATTAGAGACCAAGGTCACCACGTTTTCTAATGATCTTAATGCTGTCAGCTCTAAAGTTGATCTTGCCATGTCGTCAGTTAGTTTAGTTCAGCAGGAGCAGGTTCAGGTTTCACGCAAATTGCGAAGCACTATTGGGAGTCATTTATCTGTTCCTGAAGAAGGTGTTATTGGAGCTCCTCCAGGACTGTTGCCAACTGCTACGTCTGCAAACTGGACATCCCCAACACCACCTCTTATTCATGCTCTGCATCATGAGTCAACTTGTCACCAAGGTTCGATAACATCAAAATTTGCTCAGCCCAGTAATTTTGAGTTTCATTCTGGTCTTGGAAATGGAGATGGTGATAAATTGGAAGAGTGTAAAAAGCAGTGGATTCCTAAAATGGATTTCCCTAATTTGATGGCACAGATGTTAAAATATAGTTGATAAATGTGAAACATATTTTGCATTATATTTGATTCCTGTACATTTTAGAGTAACTGCTGCTTCTCTGCACATGGTCGATAGAGCTGCACTGTTGTGGAGGCAAACCTGAGAGAAGAGGAGAAGAGGAACACAGCAGGAGGTACCTCCGAAGAGGGTCTGAATTAGTAGATTAATTCCTACTTGCTTAATACCCGCGGCTCCTTCTTTTTATATAGGCAGACGGATTACAATCTCAACTAACTAGGACTCTTTATCCTTATCTAACTCTGAAATGACTCTTATCTCTAATCTGGTTGGATTCTGACGCAGCAGAATTATCCTAACCAGTTTATTCAAATAACTCTCTAGAATCCTAACTGACTGTATTTTGAGGACTGACCTTCTTGGCCCTGCGGCTGTACGCTCGACCAAAGAAAGAGTCCACAACATTTCCCCCAGTCTGCAGAAACAGATCGTGCTCGAGCTGAAAATCTGGATAATCCTCCTTGAAATCTTCAATCTTCATCCAAGTTGTTTCTGTTGGCAACTTATCTTTCCATCTCACCAAAATGTCCCAAGAATCCTTCGTTGGTTTGGCCCTCAAAATTTTCTCTGGTTGTGGCATTGCTCTCCCTCGGACAATGGGAGGAAGAGGTTTGATGGTAGTAGAAACTGGCCCTTCATATTTCTTTAAAAACACCACATGAAATACATTATGCAGTTTTGCTTTAGGGGGTAGATTTAATCCGTATGAGACTTGTCCAATCTTTTCTTCCACCTGACATGATCCATAATACTTTGGACTTAATTTAGACCGGGCCACTTCTCTTAATGATGAAGATGCTCTTTGATTCAAGCGTAACCATACCCAGTCCCCTTTATGAAATTCCAAGTCTCTGTGTTTTGCATCATAATCTGATTTCATATGATCTTGAGCTTGAAGGAGTCGGTCTCGAATTTCTGCCAAAAAAATATCCCTTTCTTCGAGTTGTCTCTCAACTGCAATAACTCGAGCTGATCCTGATTGAAATGGTACTAGCTGAGGTGGTTCTCTGCCATAAACCACTTGAAATGGCGTAGCCTTCAAAGATGTTTGGTATGATGTGTTAAAGCAATATCCATCCCATGGCAGCCAACAAACCCAACTCTTAGGTCTATCTCCTGCTAAACAGTGCAAGTATACCCCCAATATTCTGTTTGTGACCTCAGATTGGCCATCTGTTTGTGGATGAAATACAGAACTAAGCTTCAGTTTGGTACCTGTTAGCTTAAATAGTTCCTGCCAAAAACTGCTAGTGAAGACTGGGTCTCTATCACTCACAATAGAATATGGAATCCCATTTAGGCGCACAATATGATCAAAGAAGACTTGAGCAACTGAGCTAGCAGTGTATGGATGACTTAATGCAATAAAGTGGGCATATTTTGAAAACCTATCCACCACAGTTAGCACAACTGATTTTCCAGCCACTTTCGGAAAACCTTCCACAAAGTCCATTGCAATATCTGCCCAAACTGTATGAGGGACTGCTAATGGTTGGAGCACTCCAGCAGGGTGAAGGTGTTCAGTTTTATTGCGCTGACATACTTCACATCCTCTTATAAAGTACCTGACCAGTTTATTGTCTTGAGGTATATGAAAGGAAGAGCAGAGACGTACCAAGGTCTTTTGAATTTCTTCATGTCCTATGCCATAGGCATATGCAATGATTTGTGGCCAAACTGCAAAAGAGTGAGGCACAAAAATTCACCCTTCATATAGTACCATGTCATCTTCTATCTTCCAAGCTTCTGTAGTTCTTCTAGCCTCAATCTCTTTTTTTTAATAATCTCTGGTAATAAATTTGTCTCTGTCCTGATCTGATTAAATAAATCAAAATCCGGAACTGATATTGCATTGATAGCCAAATTATATTCTTCACGACGAGATATGGCATCAGCTGTTGTATTCTGATGTCCTGGCCTGAACTCCACTGAGAATTGATATCTAAATAGCTTACTCACCCAAGCATGTTGAGGTATTGTCGACAGGCGCTGATCAAGTAGAAACTTTAAACTATAATGATCAGTTCTAACGATAAAAAGGACGTACCCATAAATATGGTCTCTAATGCCGCACTGCTTTGACCAATCCAATCAGCTCTCTTTCATAGGCTGCTAATTTTGCATGATGGGGAGGTACAACCCTGCTATAAAAGCAATTGGACCTTTTCCTTGATGTAGGACGGCTCCAACACATGACCCTGAGGCATCACAGTCCACCACAAATGTTTCTTCAAAATTTGGCAATTATAAGACAAGAGTTGTAGTCAATGCCACTTTCAATTTTCTGAATGCTGCCTCTGCCTCTAGAGACCACCTAAATTTCTCATGCTTGCACAGTTTTGTCAAAGACACAACTATTTCCCCATAGTCTCTTATGAATTTCCTGTAGTATCCTGTCAAGCCTAAAAATCCTCTTACCCCCTTTACTGATTTTGGTATAGGCCACTCTTGAACAGCCTGAATTTTTTCTGCGTCCATAGCAACTTCTTGGGCTGACACTATATGGCCAAGGTATGCTACTGACATTGCCCCAAAAGAGCACTTGGATCTTTTCAATGCCAACTTGTGGTCCCTTAGCTTCTGAAAAATTAGTTTTACATGGTGTAGGTGAGAGCTCCAAGAATCACTGTATATCAATATATCATCAAAGAAAACTAGGAAAAATTTCCTGATAAAGTTTTTTTAGCACATCAAGTGCTTGGAAGGTGGCTGATGCATTTGTTAATCCAAAATGCATGACCAGGAATTCAAAATGTCCATGGTGAGTACGAAAAGCTGTTTTCTCTACATCTCCACTGAACATCAGTACCAGATGATAGCCCCTTCTTAAGTCCGGTTTAATAAAAAATTTTGCTCCTCGAAGTTCATCCAATAATTCATCCACAACTGGTATAGGAAACATGTCACTCACAGTTTTGGAGTTCAAAGTACGGTAATCAACACAGAATCTCCATGTACCATCTTGTTTCTTAACAAATAAAACTGGAGAAGAAAAAGTTGAGGTGCTAATGCGAATAATTCCCTATTGTAACATCTCATTGCATTGTTTTTCAATCTCATCCTTCAGTAGTTGTGGGTACCTATATGGTCTCACTGCCACCGGTGGTGTGTCTGACAGTATATGAATTCTATGATCATATGCCCTTTAGGGGAAAGTCCTGAGGGTTGAGCAAACATGTCATCAAATTCTTCTACCAGAACCTTTAATAAATCTGGTTCTGTTATAGCATGAATGGCCGTACCTAATGTCCTAGTAGTGAATCCTTTCCAGGTTACCCGATGATCATCTCTCCAACAACTCATCTGTCCTCTTTTGAAATCCCATAATATTGGGCCTAGAGAACGTAGCCACTAAATTCCCAACACCATATCATAGCCTTCCAAAGGAATGACAAACAAATCCAACAAAAATTCTTCTTTATCAATCAAGATATGGACTGCCTGAAAAACCTCCAGACTTTGGACAGAATCACCATTTGCCACCTTCACCACCAATCCAGCCTTTTTCAAGGGCTAGAGACCCATCCTCTGCGCAGCTCCCATAGATATGAAAGAGTGTGTGAACCCAGAATCAACCAAAGCTATGGCTGTATGGTTGTTAACTAATACTTGGAGCTGCATTGTTTCTGAGGCTGTTATTCCTGTTATGTCATGCAGAGAAATACCATGATCATCATCTTCCTCCAGGTCTATCATACTGTCATCAAGCTGCAGCAGATAGACCCCCCTTCATAGGACATATTTTCAGGTGTTCTTTAGAGAATTTCTTTGGGCAGTTATAGCATTCACCTTTTTCTTTTTTAGCTGCCATCTCTGCAGTTGAAAGTCTTTTAAATCTGGTGCCTGCTGGTGGAGCAGTAGAAACAGTCTCCTTTTGCTGTGGTGGTAGGGCAATATTCTGTTGTGCACTTCTATTATATGATGGAGGTGGAAAGCGCCGTGTATAAGATTGACGACTTGGATTCGTACTGGTGCTGAACTGATCCTCCTCAGCTAGGGCTAGTCGGCGTTCATAGGCTCTAGCCAATGCCATTGCATCCTCCAAAGTGGCAGGATTTTGGAGCTCGACATCCATTTTCAATGGGTTTCTTAATTCTGCAGTAAAAATATCAATTTGATGGGCCTCGGAGATATCATCACAGCGTGCTAGGAGAGATAAAAATTTAGTCTGATAGTCAGCAACCGATCCCTCTCGGCGTAGCTGGATTAACTCCCCTAATGGGTTGTTGCGAGTAGGACGACCAAACCTTTGATTGATCAGTTTAACAAATTGTCCCCAAGTGGGCACTCCTTGACTGCGCTCCAGTCTATAATACCACTGCTGGGCATCCCCACTCATGTAAAATGTAGCCAGCCAAACTTTTCCCTCTTCCGGGGTCTTTTGGG
Source organism: Neostapfia colusana (assembly GCA_030760725.1). NCBI lineage: Eukaryota > Viridiplantae > Streptophyta > Magnoliopsida > Poales > Poaceae > Neostapfia > Neostapfia colusana. Next base: position 19,277,409 of record JASWHV010000003.1, read on the forward strand.
CTCGAAAAAATTACTCCCAGCGATGGATCCATTGTAGAGGATCTTCTGAGCCATCATACGCTGGAAACACCAACTTGTGGAACTTTTGGGCTGCAACTGGGATGGCGCTGCTGGTGCCCGAGCCAGCCTGCTTGAACTCACTGCGGCTGAAGTCCATGGTTGAGGTCTGCAGATGGTTCATCGTCACCGTAAGCCGACTCGGATCGCCCTTGACAGTAGATAGATCTGACTGAACTGCAGCCATGTCTTTTTTCATCAATGACATCTCCCTTAGCATCGTCGTCAATGTCTCTGCGATCTCTAAAATCTTGTCCCCCGAAGCCGCCATTGGGAATTTTCTGAGTTCTTGGGCGGGATGGGCAGGGACAACACTGGTCTTTGATGAAACAAGAAAACCTTGGCTCTGAGTACCAGATGTTGTGGCGGCAAACCTAAGAGAAGAGGAGAAGAGGAACACAGCAGGAGGTAGATAATTCTCCCTCCGAAGAGGCTCTGAATTACTAGATTAATTCCTGCTTGCTTAATACCTGCGGCTCCTTCTTTTTATATAGGCAGCCGGATTACAATCTCAACTAACTAGGACTCTTTATCCTTATCTAACTATAAACTGACTCTGATCTCTAATCTGGTTGGATTCTGGCGCAGCAGAATTATCCTAACTAATTTATTCAAATAACTCTCTAGAATCCTAACTGACTGTATTTTGAGAACTGACCTTCTTGGCCCTGCGGCTGTACGCTCGGCCAAAGAAAGTGTCCACAACATGCACACTGGTTTCAGTCATATAAACACACCACCGGTTTTCATATCTAGGAACAGTTTGCTGCTGATGTTACTAGAGAATTTGATTTCGACGTTCATAGACTGAAAATCATGGAGTTGCTTAATCTGAAACAAGTTGGGCCAGTAGAAGAGTACAGGAAATGTTGATATACCACATTCGGTTATATGATCCTGCACTGAATGAAACCATGCTGGTATCTCAATTTTTAATTGGGCTGAAAGATGATTTGCGAGCGGTAGTAGAGATGCATTTACCTAATACTAAGGCTGCCACTCTTGCTTATGTACATGAGCAACTAATGGACAGACAAAAACGGTCTAGCACTAAACATACTTATAAAACTGGTACGGTGCACTCTAATAGAGATTCTAAGTCCAATTTTAGTACCGGTGACATATGGAGAGCAAAACAACCGAAAGAATTCAGAAGAGTCAATGGAATGTGCTACAAATATGGGGAAAAATATAATCCTTCTCACAAGTGTACTATTTCGACATCTGGTCAGTTGAATGCTTTATGGGCTGACACAGCAGATCGAGGGGGGTTCTTATCTGAAGGTATATTGGATGTTATAGATCAGAACCATTAGGCTCCCAAGAACTTTGATCATTTTCTATCACTTATTGCAATCTCTGGTAAAGTCAGTACTATGACTTTACAGTTGAGAGCATTAGTGCAGAACCAAGTCCTACTCATTCTGGTAGATTCTGTAAGTTCAGATACTTTTGTGAGCTCAATTACAGCAGCCAGATTGAAGTATCCTATATCACAGATTTCACCATTACAGGTTAAAGTGGCTCACATACTTCACCATTACAGGTTAAAGTGGCTAATGGAGCAATTCTTGACTGTAACTCTGAACTGAAAGATTTTGAGTGGTATCTGCAGGGCCACACCTTCAAATGTGATGCAAAAATCATTGACATGGGAGCTTATGATATGGCGTTGGGCATCGACTGGTTGGAAAACCACAGTCCAATGACTTGCGATTAAATCTATAACATTTGTTCACAAAGGCAACAAAATTTCCCTATAGGGAATTATTGAAAAGCCAGTGCCAATTTTAACTGATATTTCTGGAGAACATATTATAAAATGCAGTGAAGAGAATGATCTTTGGGCTGCAGTTCTGTTTGAACCTATCCAGCATGCTAACAATGATCAATTCAGCATGTCCACCATTCCTTGGCAGGTCAAAGACCTAATTAACAAGTTTAGAGAAATCTTCCAGGAGCCCACCTCCTTGCCACCACACAGAGCTTATTGTTGAAATATAAGTAATTGTCCACCTTTCCCTATAGGCTTAAGCTTTTCGGGTCAACCGGTCGGTGCATAGTAACTTAACATGTTATCAGGGCCAGAGGTTTCGAGTTCGAATCCTGGCGGGCGCGATTTATTAAAATAAATTGCAGCCGACTCCTATCCACGTGGGGGGGAGTGTTGAAATATAAGTGAATTACCTATCTTTCCTTATTGGCTTAAACTTTTTGGGTCAACCGGTCGGTGCATAGTAACTTAACACTTATGACCATGCCATTACCCTTATGCCCAACACTACACCAACACAGATACTCGCCAGAACAAAAAGATGAGATTGAGAAAGAAGTTGTAGAGATGCTCTCCTATGGTATTATAGTCCCCAACATCAGTCCATTTGCATCTCCAGTTTTGTTAGTAAAAAATGGCACTTGGAAGTTTTGTGTGGATTACAGAAAATTAAATTCTATCACAGCTAAAAACAAGTTTCCTCTTGGACTGTATTAGTGTTTTGGGCTAGGCCCAGCCCACTCTTATATCTATATATGTGTACCCACCCCTATGGGGTTAATCAATCAAGTAATTATTCTCTATTATGGTATCAGAGCCAGTAATCCTTAACCCTAATTCCCCTCCCCCTCCTAGCCGCCGCCCTATGGCGCCTCCAACCAGGCCGCCGCCGGCCGCCTCCTTCCCCCTGGCCGGCGCGCCACCTCTGGCCGGAGCCCCTCCCCTGGCCGGCGCCCCTCCCCTGGCCGGCACCCCTCCTCTGGTCGGCGCGCCCCTGATCGGCGCCCCCAGCTCCTCTCTGACCGGCGTGGCCGGCGAGCCCCTGGCCGGTGCGCCTCTGGCCGCTACGCCTCTCGCCCCCACGCCCCTGTCCGGCGTGGCCCTGGCCGCCGCGCCCCTGGCCGGCGTGGCCCTGGCCGCCACGCCCCTAGCCGGCGTGCCCCCGCCCGACGCGGCGCCCCTGGCCGGCGCCCATCTGGCCGGCGCCCCTCTGGCCGGTGCGCCCCTAGCCGGCGCGCCCCCTGCGGCTATGACTCGACGCACGTACAGCGCCACGACCGGTCCGGCAGCAGGCGGCCCTCTTGCCGGCCCCACTGCTGTTGCCTTCACGACGGGCTCCAGATCAGACGGATCTACGGGTGGTGCCGCTGCTGCTCATAGCGCGGCCACTCCCCCCCTCTACGGTGTCGACAGCACCACTCCGACAACTGCGGATACCTCCGGTATCTTCGCAGCCCTAGCTGCCTCCCGCGAACGTGAGCGGGCACTTGCTCTCGCCCTGGAGAAAGAGCGTGTCTCGGCAGCTGCTCTCTCTCACCAGATCCAGGAGAGTGCTCACCGACCACTGAGCACTACACACGAGCCTCCCTCGGATGCTAGTGCGCACTCTGCGTACTCGGCATCTCTCGCAGCCGCTCTACACGCCCAGGCTGCTGGAGTTCAGAACATCCAGACCCTTGTGCCGGTTGTCCTTAGCTCTAACTCCACTGCCTACGCCCGTTGGCGTAACATGTTCCTTCTCACGTTGAGGCGGTACCAGCTTGAGGACCACGTCCAGCGGGAGGGCTCCCCGTGGGACGACTCTTGGAGCAGTATGGACAGCTTGGTCCTCTCCTAGATCCTTGGGTCCCTCGCTGACGAGCTACACGACCTTGTCGGGCAGCGCGGTGGTGGCACTGCGCGCCGGGCGTGGCTGGTGCTTGAGCATCACTTCCTGGGGAACCGTGCAACTCGGGCACTCAACATCAACGCATGGTTCCAGACCACAGTTCAGGGTGACCGCTCCATCTCTGTCTACTGTGGGGAGATGAAGAGCATGGCTGACGCCCTGCGTGACCTTGGTGAGCCGATCACCGACAGCACTCTTGTTCTTCGGGTCCTTCAGGGCCTGAACGAGCGCTACAGCCACCTCCGTTCCCGACTTCTTCGTGTGGAACTACCACCGACCTTTGAGAAGGTCTGGTCGGATCTTGAGCTTGAGGAGATCGCGACTGGTGGTCCTACTAGCTCGGGGCCTGCCACAGCTTTCTATGGCTCTAGGCAGCCCTCACGACCACCGACTTCTGGAGGACCACCGCCGAGACCACCTCCTCTGTCTACCGCCCCAGGTGCTGGAATAAGTCTTGTAGTCCTTTGGTCTTTGGTCCCCTAGTCCCTTGTACCCTAGTCCTTTAGTTTGTTGCACTTTAGTCCTTGGTCTTTGTTGTACTCTAGTCCTTTGGTCTTTGTGGCCCCAATTAGGACAGCATCTAAGGACACTAGGACATCATATTAAGGACACTAGGACAGCATCTTAGTGTCAGCCAAGGACAGCATATTAGGACAGCATCTAAGCATTTTAGACTAGCATCTTTGTGGCATATGCTTGGCTGCCATGGCAGCTATAAATATGTAGCCTCAACCCCTTGGGTTGGCATGGCATTGTGTGAGAAATAGACAAGAAAATTGCCCCAACTCCTAGTGTCATCCTCTCTTCCAATGAGAGTGAGAATTCAACTACTAACATTTGGTATCAGAGCCGTTCTATCCTGCAGCTTAAACATCTCTTGCTCATCCCCTTCCCGCACCTCTCTCTGTCCGCAACCGGCAGCAGGAACACCGGCTGTTCCAGCTCATTCCTCTCCTGCACAGACAAGCAGCAGCTTGTCTTCCACACACAACAGTCCTTCCCCACTAGTGCGCCATGTCCGACGGACAATCTCAACGCTCGGTCGCCTCGAGCGCGCGACAGACGGAGGTCGCCGCGGCAGAGGAGCGCGAGCGAGCGGCGGCAGAGACTGCGGCGACGGCGGCAATGGCGGCAAGGTTGGCGGCGGCGGAACTGGCAGCAGCGAGGACGGAAGTGGAAGCAGCGGCGGCGGCGGCTGTAGCGCGTGCGGCGGCAGCGGAGCTGGAGGCTCTGCGCGGCAGTAGCTCCAGCAGCTCTATCGACGGCGGCGTCGACGATGAGCTCAGGCCGGTGAGGGAGGCGGCGCGAGCACGAGAGGTGCAGCGAGCAGCCGCGCGCCCCCATGGGCGCGACAGCCGCAGCCCAGACGGGCGCGGACGCGCCGGTGGCGCTCCCGACGGCGGCTGCTGGGTCGACGGAGAACGCGACCATTACAAACGGCGCGGTTCTCCCTCCCCGAACAGGTACCATGGACACCACGGGGTCCAGGCCATTGTCAGGGACGTCGGTCCCGGCGGTGGGTGGCCTACCCTCACCAAGACCAACTACGTCGAGTGGGCCGCGGTGATGAGGGTACGGCTCCAGGTGCGACACATGTGGGAAGCAGTTCAGTACGGCGACGTCGACTACTACGAGGATCGACGGGCGTTGGATGCCCTCATTGCTGCAGTCCCGCCCGAGATGCAGTTCTCGCTTTCCAAGAAGCGGACTGCTAAGGAGGCATGGGATGCCATCGCTGCAGCACGCATCGGCAGCGACCGCGCCCGCAAGTCCACACTGCAGGCGCTTCGCAAGGAGTGGGAGAACCTGGCCTTTAAGCCAGGTGAGGACGTTGATGACTTTGCTCTCCGTCTCAACACTTTGTTGCAGAAGTTGGTGCAGTTCGGCGACGACACCTACAACGAAGAGAGAGCTGTCGAGAAGCTCCTTCGATGCATCCCCGAGAAGTACAAGCAGATCGCTCGCTCGATCGAGTCTCTGCTGGACCTCTCCACGATGTCGATCGAAGAGGCGATAGGTCGCCTCAAGGTCGTCGACAATGACGAACCACAACCTCTCTCGGGGCCTATCACCATTGGCGGGAAGCTTCACCTCACTCGCGAGCAGTGGGAGGCTGGCCAGGGTGACCGGAAGAAGGGGGAGTCCTCTTCCTCGACAGGCGGCCGCAAGCGCGGCAAGTCGCGCAAGGGGCGCGGAGGTACCCAGGCCGGGGCACGCGGACGTACCGAGGGTGGCGCCCGCGGAGGCGCCCAGGGCGGCACCGTCGGCAACCACAAGCCGACACGAGACGACACCTGCCACAACTGTGGCAAGCTTGGTCATTGGGCCAGGGAGTGTCGACAGCTACGACGTGGTCAGGCCCACGTGGCACAAGTGGAGAAGGAGGCCCACGTGGCACAGGTAGAGGAGGAGCCAGCTTTGCTTCTGGCACACGGAAGCATCAAGCCACCTCTAGTGGCATCGACCGCAACGGCTCTCCTTCATCTTGATGAGCCAAAAGCACACGCTTTCCTCGGCGACGGCTCCAGCAACGACAAGACTGACGGGTGGTGCCTCGACACCGGCGCCACCCATCACATGACCGGTCGACGGGAGTTCTTCGTTGAGCTTGACTCCAATGTCCGAGGCTCTGTCAAGTTTGGTGACGCCTCCGGCGTGGAGATCAAGGGTGTTGGCTCCGTCATCCTCACCGCCGAGTCTGGTGAGCACAGGCTGCTCGTCGGAGTCTACTACATCCCCGCGTTGAGAAACTCCATCATCAGCTTGGGACAGCTGGATGAGAACGGTTCGCGCGTGGAGATTAATGACGGAGTCATGAGGATTTGGGATCGCCATCGTCGCCTTCTTGCCAAGGTAACTAGAGGCACCAATCGACTCTATGTCCTTCACGTGCAGGTAGCACAGCCTGTCTGCCTTGCCACTCGTCGGGACGACGAGGCATGGCAGTGGCACGAGCGCTTTGGGCATCTTCACTTCGAGGCCCTAAAGCAGCTCAGTGCCAAGGAGATGGTGCGAGGCATGCCATGCCTTGACCACGTGGAGCAGCTCTGCGACGTCTGCGTATTGACGAAGCAGAGGCGGCTTCCTTTTCCCCAGCAGTCGAGCTTTCGAGCTAAGGAACGGCTCGAGCTCGTTCACGGGGACTTGTGTGGCCCGGTGACACCAGCTACACCAGGAGGACGACGCTACTTCCTGCTGCTCGTCGACGACCTCTCCCGCTACATGTGGGTCGTGGTCCTTGGCAGCAAGGGAGAGGCTGCGAACGCCATCAGGCGCGCGCAGGCCATTGCGGAGGCGGAGTGCGGTCGCAAGCTGCATGTGCTACGCACCGACAACGGCGGCGAATTCACGGCGGCTGAATTCGCGTCGTATTGCGCGGATGAGGGTGTTCAGCGCCACTACTCCGCGCCCTACAGCCCGCATCAGAACGGCGTCGTCGAGCGGCGCAACCAGACGGTTGTAGGGATGGCTCGGGCCCTCCTCAAGCAGAGGGGAATGCCGGCTATCTTCTGGGGAGAGGCGGTGGTGACAGCTGTCTACATCCTCAACCGCTCGCCCACCAAGGCTCTCAACGGCAGGACGCCGTACGAGGCTTGGTATGGGCGCAAGCCGGCGGTCTCTCATCTACGGGTCTTCGGCTGCCTCGCGTTTGCCAAGGAGCTTGGCCACATCAGCAAGCTCGACGACAGGAGCACTCCGGGGGTGTTCATCGGCTACGCGGAGGGCTCGAAGGCCTACCGCATTCTCGACCCAGAGACACAGCGTGTGCGCACGACGCGCGACGTTGTGTTCAACGAAGGGCAAGGATGGGCATGGGACAAGGCGGTGGACGACGGTTCGACCTCGACGCACGACGACTTCATCGTCGACTACGTCCACTTCAAGGGAGTTGGGGGAGTAGGCAACTCTTCTCCACCGAGCGTGTCTACCCCAACCCCCGACCGTCCACCTCCACCTCAGCCGGCGACCCCACGCACTCCAGCACCGACGGCCACTCCTCCGGGCACGCCCACTCCGTCCCCAGCTCGTGTCGAGCACGACCCAGTGGAGTTTGTTACTCCGCTCTCCCACGACGAGGAGCGCCTCGACGGGTGCTACGACGGCGAGCCGTTGCGGTATCGCAAGATGAAGAACATTCTCGGCAACCAGCTGGTGCCGGGACTGGCCCCTCACGATCTGGATGATCAAGATCTGGAGGCGCAGTTGCACCTTGCGTGCGATGACGGCGAACCTCGGTCTTTTGCGGAGGCCGAGAAACACGCGGCATGGCGTGCTGCGATGCAGTCGGAGATGGACGCGGTTGAGACGAACCGCACTTGGGAGCTTGCTGATCTCCCTCGCGGTCACCGTGCGATCACCCTTAAGTGGGTGTTCAAGTTGAAGAGGGATGAAGCCGGTGCCATCGTCAAGCACAAGGCTCGCTTGGTGGCACGCGGCTTCGTACAGCAGGAGGGGATCGACTTCGACGATGCTTTTGCCCCCGTGGCACGGATGGAATCCGTGCGACTCCTTCTTGCACTCGCTGCCCAAGAAGGCTGGCGTGTCCAGCACATGGACGTCAAGTCAGCGTTCCTCAACGGCGACTTGAAGGAGGAGGTCTATGTACACCAGCCGCCGGGATTTGTGGTCCCTGGCAAGGAGGGCAAGGTGTTGCGCCTGCGCAAGGCCCTCTATGGCTTGTGTCAGGCACCAAGGGCGTGGAATGCCAAGTTGGATTCCACGCTCAAGAGGATGGGCTTCGAGCAATGCCCGCACGCGGCGGCCATCTACCGGCGGGGCAATGGAGGAAACACCCTACTGGTGGGTGTCTACGTCGACGACTTGGTGATCACCGGCACCAAGGATGCGGAGGTGGCAGCGTTCAAGGAAGAGATGAAAGCCACCTTCCAGATGAGTGACCTGGGTTCTCTCTCCTTCTACCTTGGGATTGAGGTGCACCAGGCCGACTCCGGGATCACACTTCGACAGACCGCCTACGCCAAGCGCATTGTTGAGCTAGCCAGGCTCACAAACTGCAACCCAGCTCTCACTCCGATGGAGGAGAGGCTGAAGCTGAGCCGCGACAGCACGACGGAGGAGGTGGACGCTACGCAGTACCGACGTCTTGTGGGGAGCCTTCGCTACCTCACCCACACACGGCCGGACTTGGCGTTCTCCGTCGGCTACGTTAGTCGGTTCCTGCAACGACCGACGACGGATCACCAGCAGGCTGTGAAGAGGATCATCCGCTATGTTGCGGGGACTCTCGATCACGGCCTCCACTACCCGAGGTATCCTGGGGAGGCACACCTTGTCGGGTACAGCGATAGCGACCACGCCGGCGACATCGACACCAGCAAGAGCACCAGCGGGATCCTCTTCTTCTTCGGCAAGTGCCTCGTTAGCTGGCAGTCGGTCAAGCAGCAGGTGGTGGCCCTGTCCAGCTGCGAGGCCGAGTACATAGCGGCCTCCACCGCTTCGACTCAGGCGCTCTGGCTTAGTCGACTGCTTGGTGATCTCCTCAGCAGAGACACTGGAGTGGTCGAACTCAGGGTGGACAACGTGTCCGCTCTGGCCCTGGCAAAGAATCCCGTTTTCCATGAACGGAGCAAGCACATCCGGGTGAGGTACCACTTCATCCGAAAATGCTTGGAGGAAGGGAGCATCAAGGCGAACTACATCAACACCAATGACCAGCTTGCGGACCTGCTCACGAAGCCCCTTGGGAGGCTCAAGTTCATTGAACTTCGCACCAAGATCGGGATGGTCCAACCCTCTCAGAAGACGACGTACAAGACTTAGGGGGAGAATGTTGGAATAAGTCGTGTAGTCCTTTGGTCTTTGGTCCCCTAGTCCCTTGTACCCTAGTCCTTTAGTTTGTTGCACTTTAGTCCTTGGTCTTTGTTGTACTCTAGTCCTTTGGTCTTTGTGGCCCCAATTAGGACAACATCTAAGGACACTAGGACAGCATATTAAGGACACTAGGACAGCATCTTAGTGTCAGCCAAGGACAGCATATTAGGACAGCATCTAAGCATCTTAGACTAGCATCTTTGTGGCATATGCTTGGCTGCCATGGCAGCTATAAATATGTAGCCTCAACCCCTTGGGTTGGCATGGCATTGTGTGAGAAATAGACAAGAAAATTGCCCCAACTCCTAGTGTCATCCTCTCTTCCAATGAGAGTGAGAATTCAACTACTAACACCAGGTGCCTCTACAGGCTCAGGGGGTGGTAATCGTCGACGCCGCGGTGGAAAGCGCACAGGACGAGGTGCTGGCAGCACTTCTGTGTCTACTTCTGCTCCTGGAGGCGGTAGTGGTGGCACCGGCCGGGGAGGTGTGCCCTGGCCCACACCCTACAACCCGTGGACTGGCCAGATCTCGATGTGGCTCGGGCCGTCTCTAGGTCTACTTGGTCCGCCCCGAGGCCTTACTTCTCCACGCCAGCCACATCATCAGCTGGCGTATGTGGCCCACCCGGGCTATGGCGGGTCCGCCTACCCTGCTACTACATCGACTCAGGCCACAGACTAACCTGCTGGGCACTCAGAGCTGTCTGCACCACGCCAAGAGCCGCCCCTTGGGTGGGACCGCCAGTCGCTGGCGTCTTCGTTCAGCACTATGCACCTCACACCACCTACTGCAAACAGGGTGGCTGACTCCGGAGCTTCGTACCATACTACTCCCAATGCCGGTATCCTCTCTTCTACCCACCCCCACATCCCTCTTTTCCTCCATCTATCGTTGTTGGGAATAGGTCTGTTCTTCCGGTCACCTCAGTAGGTGACTCGAGATCTCCGGATTCTTTTCAGCTTAACAATATCCTTGTCGCCCTAGATATTATTCAGAATTTGCTTTCTATTCATCGTTTTATTACTGATAATCGTGTTTCTGTTGAATTTGATCCTCTTGGTTTATCTGTGAAGGATCTTTCCACCCGGCGTCTTCTTCTTAGATGTGATAGCCCGGGGCCCTGTACACACTTCGACTTCCTGCTTCCGCTGCATCTCCGACTTTTGCTCTGGCTACGACATCTTCGTCCACTACTTGGCACCGCCGGCTTGGTCATCCTGGCGTTGATGATATGTCTAAGATGTCTAGTAGTTCAGTTATCTCGTGTACTAGGGGCACACATGAGTTTTTATGTCATGCTTGTCAGCTTGGTCGCCATGTTAGGCTTCCGTTTCCTACATCAGTGACTCATGTTGAGCATAGTTCTGATCTTATTCACTGTGATTTGTGGACATCTCCCATTACCAGTGTTTCTGGGTTTAAGTATTATCTGGTGGTCATTGATGATTTCTCGCATTTCTCTTAGACTTTTCCCTTACGTTTGAAGTTTGAGACATATGTCACCCTCTCTCACTTCTTCGTTTGGGTTTCCACTCAGTTTGGTCGCACTGTCCGTGCCCTCCGGTGTGATAACGGACGTGAGTTTGATAACTCGATGCTCCGTAATTTTCTACTCGCACATGGCATCCAACTGTGCATGTCTTGTCCATATACTTCCCCTCAGAATGGCAAGGCAGAGCGTATGCTTCGCACCACGAATGATGTCATGCGTTTTTTGATGTTTCAGGCCTCTCTCCCTGCTCGGTACTGGGTAGAGGCACTCCACACTTCCACCTTTCTCATTAATCGCCTTCCCACCAAGGCGATTCAGGCACCTACCCCGTACTTTGCCCTGTATGGCACTACTCCTCTCTACGACCACCTTCGAGTTTTCGAGTGCGCTTGCTACCCTAATCTTTTCGCCATAGCTCCACATAAGCTTGCGCGCCGCTCTACTCGGTGTGTTTTTCTGGGGTACTCTCTTGATTATAAGGGGTATCGGTGTCTTGATCTCACTACACATCGTATCTTGATCTCTCGACACGTCGTCTTCGACGAGTCCTCCTTTCCTTTCTCTCCCTCCTCCTCTACTTCAGCTGCAGAGTTGGACTCTCTGTTTCCTACTGAACACCGCGACTGCTCCACCACAGCTGTCTTGGCCTTTTTCTGCAGGTACGCCACCCGCTGGGTCACGTGTGACCCCGGCACCCACGACGTCGAATGCTGCGCCTCACGCAGTACCGGTACCTCACGCGACTCAGGCTGTGCCTCGCACAGCCCCGACGTTGCGGTTCACTGACCCTGCTCTCGTCTACCAGCGACGAGCGCGGGTTGGTACCCAGACCCCTGGGGCTCCGCCGTTCCTAGGGCTCCCAGCTGCGTCACGTATGGCCCCGGCGTCTCTGACCTCGAGTACCGCGCCATGCGCGGCCCCGGCGTCTTCGACTCCTCCAGCCGCGTCACGCGCGGCCCGGCGTCTCCGACCTCGATCGCTGCGCCACGCGCGACCCCGACGTCTCTGACCTAGACTCCCGCGCCACGCGCGGCCCCGGCGTCTCCGACCTCGACCACCACGCCACGCGCGGCCCTGGCGTCTCCGACCCCGACCACCGCGCCACGCGTGGCCCCGGCGTCTCCGCCCCCGACCACCGTGCCACGCGCGTCCCCGGCGTCTCCGGCCTCTCCGACGTCACGCACTGTGCCACGCGCGGCCACGGTCTCACGGTTTGCCGACCCGGCTCTTGTCTACCAGCGACGAGAGCGGGTTGGTGACTCCACTCCTGCTCGTCTCGAGCCCCCGGTGTACCACCCGCCTTTGCTCCACCGGGACCCAGGGCACATTCACCCGATGGTGACTAGACGTGCAACTGGAGTCCTCCGGCCTGCACAGCGCTTCTCCGGGGTCGTCCTCTCTTCGACGACGCCTCCATCGTCTGCTTCCTCTTCGGTATCACCTATACCGACTTCCGTCTGTAGCGCCCTCGCCGATCCTCACTGGCGCCGCGCTACGGAGGAAGAGTATGCGGCCCTACTTGCCAACCGGACTTGGGACCTTGTTCCTCGTCCACCTCGTGGCAACGTTGTCACCGGCAAGTGGGTCTTCACGCATAAGAGGAAGGCCGATGGATCCCTAGAGAGATATAAGGCTCGATGGGTACTTCGGGGCTTCACTCAGCGCCCTGGAGTGGACTACGACAAGACTTTCAGCCCGGTGGTTAAGCTAGCGACGGTTCGTACCGTTCTGTCGTTGGCTCTCTCGCGTTCTTGGCCAGTCCACCAGCTGGACGTCAAGAATGCCTTCCTCCACGGTACTCTGACGGAGACGGTGTACTGCTGTCAGCCGATAGGATTTGTTGATTCAGCTTGACCAGCCATGGTATGCAAGCTGAACAAGTCCTTGTACAGTCTGAAGCAGGCACCTCGAGCCTGGTACAGCAGGTTCGCCTCCTTCCTGGTCTCCTTGGGCTTCGTTGAAGCCAAGTCGGACACGTCACTGTTTGTCTATCGACGGGAGGGTGACACTGCTTACCTTCTTTTGTACGTCGATGACATTGTGCTGACGGCGTCCAGTCCGGCTCTCCTTCAGCGTACTATCTCTGCCCTCCAGCACGAGTTCGCTATAAAGGACTTGGGTCAGCTTCACCACTTCCTAGGGATTACAGTCGAGGACAGACCAGGTGGCCTGTTTCTTCACCAGCGGCAGTATTGTCTGGACATCCTCGAGCGCGTGGGCATGGCTGAGTGTAAGCCGTGCTCCACGCTGGTGGATACCCAGGCAAAGGTCTCCTCTACCGACGGGACACCTGTCAGTGACCCGACTGCCTACAGGAGTCTTGCAGGTGCGCTCCAGTACCTCACCTTCACCAGGCCGGACATCTCCTACGCGGTTCAGCAGGTGTGCCTACACATGCATGACCCGCGGGAGCCGCACCTCACCGCTGTGAAGCGGATTCTTCGGTACCTGCGCGGCTCCCTCGACTACGGCCTTCTACTTCGACGTGACTCGCCCTCCGAGTTGGTGGTCTACAACGACGTTGACTGGGCGGGATGCCTAGACACCCGTCATTCCACCTCTGGTTACGCCGTCTTCCTGGGGAGGAACCTCGTCTCCTGGTCCTCGAAGCGGCAGCCCGTGGTCTCGCGCTCGAGTGCTGAGGCGGAGTATCGCGCTATGTCTAACGGCGTGGCTGAGGCTTCTTGGCTTCAGCAGCTACGTCAGGAGCTTCACTCCCCCGTCGCCCGGAGCACGTTGGTCTACTGTGATAATGTCAGCGCCGTCTACCTCTCCACCAACCCCGTCTAGCATCAGCGCACGAAGCATGTGGAGATTGATCTCCATTTTGTTCGTGAGCGGGTTGCACGTGGCGAGGTCCGGGTTCTCCACGTCCCGACGACGTCGCAGTTCGCCGACATCTTCACGAAGGGCCTCCCATCGACGCTGTTTTCAGAGTTCCGGTCCAGTCTCAACATCTGTTGCGGCTAGATGTTGGGACTGCGGGGGGGGGGGGGGGGGGGGCGTGTTGGACTGTATTAGTGTTTTGGGCTAGGCCTAGCCCACTCTTGTATCTACATATGTGTACCCACCCCTATGGGGTTAATCAATCAAGTCATCAAGTCATTATTCTCTATTATTTCCAATGCCTATTATTGATGAATTCTTGGATGAAATTTCAGGAGCAAAATGTTTCTCTACAATTGATCTTAGGTCAGGTTTTCATCAAATTAGAATGGTGTGAGAAGATGAAGCAAAGACTGCTTTTAACACCCATCATGGACATTTCCAGTTTAGAGTAATGTCATTTGGGCTTACTAATGCTTCAGGAACTTTCTAATGTGTTATGAACTTAGTGTTTGCCAAATATATGAGAAAGTTCATGTTGGTCTTCATGGATGATATTTTAATCTACAGCAATACCTTGGAGGATCACATTCAACACTTGCACATGGTATTCCAAACACTTGAAAAGCACAAGCTATTTATAAAGTTCAGTAAGTGTAGAAGAACTTCTGCACAACAAACTTTATTTTACCTCGGCCATATTATTTCTGATCAAGGAGTAGCTACCGACCCGTCTAAAACTGCTGCAATGTTGAATTGGTCTACTCCACAAAATTTTACTGAACTAAGAGGTTTTTTGGGACTTACTGGCTATTATAAAAAATTTATGAAAGATTGTGGGATATTGGCAAAGCCTCTGACTAGTATTCTGCAGCACAAAAAATTTCGATGGTCCAAGTCTGCGCAAGCTGCTTTTGATAAACTGAAAAGTGCTACGAGTAGTAGCCCGGTTCTAGCTTTCCCTGATTTTTCACAAACATTTGAAGTTGAAACAGATGTGTGTGATCTAGGAATTGGTGAATATTATCACAAAGTGGTCACCCAATTGCTTATTTTAACAAGGCTCTCAGTGTGAACAATCAAAAGCTATCAACTTATGAAAAGAAATTCTTAGCTGTCATGATGGCTGTTTAAAAATGGAGAAGCTACCTACGCAGGTGTCCATTTATTATTAAAACAGACCACAAGAGTTTGTGTTATCCATTTATTATTAAAACAGACCAAAAGAGTTTGTGTCATTTGCAGGATCAATCCCTGTCTACCGAGCGCCATGTCTAAACTAGCTGGTCTACAATTCAAATTTCAATATAAAGAGGGAAAATTAAACAAAGTTGCTGATGCTGTATCAAGAGTGGGACAATATTTTCATAGCACTGCTACTTCAACAGTAGTACATGTTTGGGTGCAGGAGGTTTTGAATTCATATAATACTGATCCACAAGCTCAATCATTGTTGACTGAACTGGCTATCTCCAGTCCTAATGCTCAGGGGTATTCACTGGTAAATGGAGTGATCATATATAAACGAAAAATATGGGTGGCTAACAACTCTGCTTTACAAACAAAGCTATTGACTGCTTTTCATAGCTCTGCATTAGGAGGTCACTCTGGAATTCAGGCCACCTACCATAAGATTAAAGGAATATTTCGCTGGACTCGTATGATACAAGAAGTTGAGAACTTTGTTAAACAATGTCAGGTATGTCAGCAAGCTAAACACGAGCATATTAAATCCCCTGTTTTATTACAACATCTGCCCATACCTGATAATTCTTGGAAAAGACCTGTTAATGGATTTTATTCAGGGTCTACCTAAATCTGAAGGCAATTCGGTGATATTGGTTATTGTGGATAGATTTACCAAATATTCCCATTTTTACCACTAAAGCATCCTTTCAGTGCATCACAAGTGGCCCAAATATTCTTTCACAACATTGTGAAATAGCATGCACTATAGGAATCGGCCAAAAATCGTTGTCTATAAGGTTACTACCGTCGTCAATAACTTATTGATGACGGTAAAGTGTTATAGACGACGGTTTCTGGCTGTTGTCAATAATTAGTCGTCAATAAGAAGTTTATTGACGACGGTAACAGTCGTCAATAAACTTATCGACGACGGCTAAAACCAGCTATCGTCTATAAGTTTGGCAAGCCACGTGGCTGTTTAAGAAGCTTATAGACGACGACCAGCAGTTGGCCGTCGTCAATAAGGTCTATTATAGACGACGGTACAGATGGCCGTCATCTATAATTGTGGCTTATTGACGACGGCTGTGCTGGCCGTCGTCAATTATTGTGGCTTTTTGACGACCGTTGTGCTCTCCGTCGTCAATTATTATGGCTTATTGACGATGGCTAAGTACTAGAAACCGTCGTCAATAAGGATTGCAGTTATTTTAAAAAAAATAGAAAAGGTTATCCTGGCTTCGAGACCAGCCCTGGCTCGATGGCCAGATCACACAGACATCAAAACAAAAATATCACAGTCATCAAAATACTATACGCACGCCACTACCCAACGTTACTCCGACCGCTGCCACCGGAGTTTAGAAAGTCGTCCTCGCGCTGTCGTCCAAACGCCGGATGCTGGGGGAATGGAGTTTGTTGAGTCTGCGTCGCTGATCTCTTTGATGTGCATGTATAGTTAGATAAATTAGAAGTTTAAAAATATGTATTTGACTAAATAAAATCATTACAAGTTAGAAATGAGCAAGTTAACAAATTAGAAGTTAGCTAGAATTGAGCAAGTTCAGCTATTGAGCAATTTTGTACCTGTGCTCCTGTCATCGGCTCTTGTGGCAGCTATATCGGTGGCGGCGCCCACTGGGAAAGACAATCTACTGTCCTGCGACCATAGCCTGCAAATATGAAGCAAAATATTATACATGTCATTCATATATTAGAAATGTTGAGTACAATGGTCCAAACTTATCCACATGGCAGCTTGCAACTGTAGCATGTACGAGTGTTGATACTCGTCCCTAGCCCTGAGCTCCGCTGCTTGCCTCTCGTTCGTCAGTCGCAGTGCTTCCTGCATCCTCTGGAGCTCCAGATCTCGGCTCATACGCCTGCTGGACCCACCCTGGGATGAAGAGGCCCTCAAGGAAGACCGCGCCTCCCTCGAGTCTACTACTCCATCGAAGATGGCCAACCTACACAACGAAGTAAGAGTATTAAAGTTTCGTGTCTCGAAGTCCATGACATTAAATAAAAAATAACAGAACTCACAGGCCGTGAGGTTTCCCACCACTGCTTGCATACGCGACTTCAGATACGATCGACACGTTCTGCCAATCGTAATCTTCGTCTCGAAGCCTCCGCACCTCCTCCCCATACTTTTCCTGGAAATACAGGAAAAATAAAGTCATCGGAAGTGTTGGACTGTACGTGTATTAAGGGGCATTTTAGTCTTTTGTATTAGGGTTACTTGGCCCCTAAGCTGTCTGCCCCTATATATGTATCCTCCTTGACAGCCTGTTAATGAACTAATCAATTTCCCTAATCTAATTTGGTATCAGATTACCTCTCTCTCTCTCTCCTCTCCCTCTCCCGATGCCGCCCATGGGCGCCGCCTCCGCTGGCGCGTCGGCCCCGCCGCCGCAGCAGCCGCCGCCGGCTCCCCTCCCCCCCTTCATTACCGGCCTGGAACCCCTACCCGACGCCTACCCGGCCGCGGCCGCCGCTAGATCCAGTGCCGCTGGCCCAGTCGCCGCCTCCCCAGCGCTCGACGCCACTGGATCCGGCGCCGCCGGCCCCGAAGCCGCCTCCCCTGCATCTGCCGCCGCCGGATCTGGCGCCGCCGGCCACGCCGCCACCTCCCCTGTGCGCACCGTCGCCAGATCCGGAGCAGACAGCCCCGCCGCCGGCCTCAACGTGGTCTCCCCTGGGCGCACAGCCGCAGGGCTGCTCGGACCCGGCTCGGGTATGGCCGGCCCAGCCGCCGCCGGGCTCCTTGGCCCCTGATCTGGCGCCCCCGGCCCTGCCGCCGCCTCCCTCAGCTTCCCCACCGTCGCCTGGCTGCCTTGCCCCGCCGGCGCCACTGGACTCGGCGGCTCTGCTGGGCCCGCCTCCGGCCATGTCGTCTCTGCTGGATCCGGAGGACAGCCCTCTTCGCACGTCTCCGACGTCGCGACTGCCCTGGCCATCTCCCGTGAGCGGGAACGAGCGCTCGTCCTCGCCTTGGAGCAGGAACGTGCGTCTGCGGCTTCTCTCACCCGTCAGCTCGAGGAGTCTCCGCCAGTACAGTGGAGTGACATACAGGATACTCCAGGAGATGGTGCTGCCTACACTACCTACACGGCCTCTCTTGTCGCTGCTCTACATGCCCATGCGGTTGGCATACAGAACATCCGGACTCTTGTCCCGGTTGTTCTCAGCTCCGACTCCACTTCCTTCGCTCGTTGGCGCAGCGTGCTTCTCCTGACGCTACGACGTTTTCGGCTGGAAGACCACGTCCTGCGGGATGACTCCCCACTGGATGACTCGTGGGTCTGCATGGATAGTCTTGTCCTTGCATGGATCCTCGGCTCACTGTCTGAGGAGCTTCAGGATATCGTCGCCCAGAAGGGTGGCAGTACAGCTCGTCAGGCCTGACAGGTCCTCGAGCTTCGCTTCCAGGGGAACCAAGCGACCCGAGCTCTCCACATCCGGGCCCGCTTCGGTTCTACTGTCCTGGGTGATCTCTCCATTACTGCATACTGTTGGCAGATGAAGGGTATGGCGGATGCCCTTCGTGACCTTGGAGAGCCCATCCCGGACAGTACCCTCGTCCTTCAGGTCCTTCAGGGCCTGAATGAGCGCTACACCCACGTTCGCTCGTGGATTCTCCGTGAGAAGCCCTTCCCGACCTTCGAGAAGGTCTGGTCGGACCTCGAGCTCGAGGAGATCACCCAGGGCGGCTCCACTGCCTCCTCCCCCGCCTCGGCCTTCTACGGCTCTGGGTCGTATTCACGCCCTCCTCCACCTGCTGGTTCTGGGGGCCAGCTTCCTCGTCCACCTACCACACCAGGAGTCTCTGCTGCCTCTGGTGGTGGTGGGAACCGCCTTCGTGGCAGACGCGGTGGCCGTGGTGGAGGGACTGGTGAAGGTCGTACATCTAGTGCTGGTGGTACCTCTGGCGGTGCCGGTGCTACTAGTGGCAGTAGTGGTGGTCGGGGTCAGGGCGGTGTGACTTGGCCCACACCCTACAACCCGTGGACTGGCCAGATCTCGATGTGGCCTGGGCCGTCCCCGGGTCTCCCGGCACATCGCCCACTGCGCCCTCAGCCGGCCTACGTGACCACTCCAGCTTACAGCGGGTCTGTCTACAGAGCTGGTGGACAGTGGACCCTGCCCCCTGGTGGACCAGGCTACTCTGCGGCTGGGCCCTCCTCTCTAGCCAACTGGGCTTCGAGGAACCCAGTTGGTCGGCCCGAGTCGTCGGCACCACACTCTAACCCTGCCCAGGCCTGGGATCGCCAGTCACTTGCGTCTTCCTTCAGCACGGTGAGTCTCACACCACCTGGCCTAGAGTGGGTTGTGGACTCCGAAGCTTCGTACCACACCACCCCCGACGCTGGTATACTTTCTTCTACCCACCCTTCCCACCCTTCTTTTCCTTCATCTATCGTTGTTGGGAATGGGTCTGTTCTTCCGGTCACCTTAGTAGGTGACTCGGGTTCGTCAGGTTCTTTCCGTCTTCGTGATGTTCTTGTTGCTCCGGACATCATCCAACATCTTCTTTCTGTTCGTCGATTTACCACTGACAACCATGTTTCTATTGAGTTTGATCCTTTTGGTTTGTCTGTGAAGGATCTTACTACCCGACGTCTTCTTCTCCGCCCCTGTACACAATGAGACTTCATGCTTCCGCTTCGCCCTCGCCTTTTTGCCTGACTACGACAGCTCTATCGACTACTTGGCATCGTCGGCTTGGCCACCCCCGGTGTTGATGTTATGTCGAAGCTGTAGTAGTTCAGTGATCTCGTGTACTAGGGATTCCCATGAGTCTTTATGTCATGCTTATCAGTTGGGTCGCCATGTTCGGCTTCCTTTTCCACATTATGACACCCATGTGGAGCGCCTTTTTGATCTGATTCACTGTGATCTATGGGCCTCACCTGTTCTCAGTGTTTTTGGCTATAAATATTATTTGGTGATTGTTGATGATTTTTCCCATTATTCGTGGACCTTTCCCTTGCGACAGAAGTCTGATACGTTTGCTACTCTTTCTCACTTCTTCGCTTGGGTTTCCACACGGTTTGGGTGTACGATCTGTCCAGTGCGACAGCGGGCGGGAGTTTGATAACTCCGCGTTTCGTCACTTCTTGCTTTCCCACGGGGTCCAGTTGCGCATGTCTTGCCCTTACACTTCCCCCCAGAATGGAAAGGCTGAGCGTATGATTCGTACCACCAACGATGTCATGCGCTCCCTGTTGTTTCAGACTTCCATTCCTGCTTGCTACTGGGCAGAGGCACTTCACACCGCTACCTTCCTCATTAATCGCCTTCCTACTAAGGCGATTAGTGCTCCAACCCCTCACTTCGCTCTCTTTGGTACCACCTTCGAGTTTTCGGGTGCTCATGCTACCCTAATCTTTCTGCCACCGCTCCTCATAAGCTCGCGCCTCGTTCGAATCGGTGTGTCTTTCTTGGGTACTCCCCCGATCATAAGGGGTACCAGTGTCTAGACCTCACCACTCGTCGTATCTTGGTCTCCCGACATGTCGTGTTCAATGAGTCCTCCTTCCCTTTCGCTGGGTCCTCCTCTGACTCAGTCTCCGAGTTGGATTCTCTTTTTTCACTGATCCTGAGGCCGCTCCTATCCAGTGACCGGTTTTTTTACCTTCTGCAGGTCTTCCTCTAGCTGCGCCAGCCACGACCACGGTATCTCAGACACCACCTGTCGTGCCTCCTGCGGCTCCGGCGTTCTTGCCGCCACTGGCTGTTCCTCCGACGGCCCCGACGTCGTCTGCTGCGCCACGCGCGGCCCCAGCGTCTCCGACGACGTCCGCTGCGCCACGCGCGGCCTCAGCGTCTCCGACGACGTCTGCTGCGCCACGTGCAGCCCCGGCGTCCTCGACGTCGCCCGTCGTGCCACGCGCGGCCCCGGCTTCTCCGACGTCGCCCGCCGTACCACGTGCTGTCCCGGTGTCCCAGACGGCGTCCTCGACGTCGTCCGTCGCGCCTCACGCGACCCCGACGTCCACGACGGCGTCTCCGACGTCGTCCGTCGCTCCTCGCGCAGCCCCGACGCCCGCGACGGTGTCCTCGACGTCGTCAGCCGCACCACCCGCGGCCCGTGGACCGCGGTACGCCGTTCCCACTCTCGTCTATCAGCGACGAGCGTGGGTTGGTGGACCGTCCTCTTCACGCCCTGAGGACCTGGTATGCCATCCTCCGTTGCTTCACCGGGACCCTCGTCACATTCACCCGATGGCGACTAGACGGGCCGCCGGCGTCCTTCGACTTGTGGAGCGCTTCTCCGGGGTCGTTCTGTCGTCCTTGACCCCCCCGGAGCCTGCCTCGTCACCCATCTCGCCTATCCCCTCTTCTGTCCGTGGCGCTCTCGCCGATCCTCATTGGCGTTGGGCTATGGAAGAAGAGTATGCAGCCTTGCTAGCCAACCGGACCTGGGACCTGGTTCCCCATCCTGGTCGTGGCAATGTTGTCACGGGCAAGTGGGTGTTCACGGATAAGAGGAAGGCGAACGGGTCTCTTGAGAGGTATAAGGCACGGTGGGTGCTTTGCGGTTTCACGCAGCGTCCCGGCGTCGACTACGACGAGACTTTCAGCCCGGTGGTGAAGACAGCGACAATTCGCACCGTTCTGTCGCTGGCTCTGTCACGTTCTTGGCCTGTCCACCAGCTGGATGTCAAGAACGCCTTCCTCCACGGGACGTTGACAAAGACTGTGTATTGCAGTCAGACGACAGGGTTCGTTGATTCAGCCCGTCCAGACATGGTCTGCCGGCTGAACAAGTCTCTGTACAGGCTGAAGAAAGCGCCTCGGGCCTGGTATAGCCGTTTCGCTTCCTTCCTGGCCTCGCTCGGCTTCGTCGAGGCCAAGTCGGACACTTCGCTCTTCGTCTACAGGCGTGCGGATAACACTATCTACCTCCTCCTGTACGTGGACGATATTGTCCTCACGGCGTCCAGCCCGGCTCTTCTTCAGCGCACGATCTCCGCTCTGCAGCGCGAGTTCGCGATGAAGGATCTCGGCCAGCTCCACCACTTCCTGGGCGTTGTAGTTGAGAACCGCCCAGGTGCTCTGTTCCTCCACCAGCGTCAGTACTGCCTGGATATCCTTGAGCGAGCGGGCATGGTTGATTGCAAGTCGTGCTCCACTCCCGTGGACACCCAGGCGAAGATGTCTTCGGCCGACGGCGACCCAGTCACCAACCCCACCACTTACAGGAGTCTTGCAGGTGCACTGCAGTACCTCACCTTCACCAGGCCGGACATCTCCTACGCGGTTCAGCAGGTGTGTCTTCACATGCATGATCCGTGGGAGCCGCACCTGAAATGGTGTCCCTACATGGTGTCCCGCTCGAGTGCCGAGGCGGAATACCGCGCCGTGGCCAACGGTGTGGCCGAGTCCTCCTGGCTTCAGCAGCTGCTTCACGAGCTAAACTCCCCCCTTGCACGGAGTATGTTGGTCTACTGCGACAACTTCAGCGCCGTGTACCTCTCCACCAACCCGGTGCAGCATCGGCGCATGAAGCACGTAGAGATCGACCTTCACTTCGTTCGTGAGCGGGTGGCTCTCGGGGAGGTGCGAGTCCTGCACGTTCCGACGTCGTCGCAGTTTGCCGACATATTCAGCAAGGGACTCCCTTCGACGGTGTTCACCGAGTTTCGGTCCAGTCTCCACTACTGCGTGGCTAGATGTTGGGACTGCGGGGGGGGGGGGGGGGGGGGGGGGGGGGGGGGTTGGACTGTACGTGTATTAGGGGGCATTTTAGTCTTTTGTATTAGGGTTACGTGGCCCCTAAGCTGTCTGCCCCTATATATGTATCCTCCTTGACAGCCTGTTAATGAACTAATCAATTTCCCTAATCTAATTCGAAATATTAAAGAGAATCCAATTAAGTTAACAAAAGAACTCACCAACGTCTTCGTCGCCGTTTGAGAAGATAGTTGATCAAGCTGCGTCAGGTCACTTCCCATGTGACCCCTCCTCCACACCTGGATAGTGGTCGGCTCCTAACCGATCTCGCGCTCCTAACGGTACGTGTTAGCACAATGATAGCGCCAGAAATTAACTAAAATAAGATTCGAGTATCACTTACCATCCGTTTAGCGAGACGTATGTAGCCATCCCCGCCAAGACGGTATTTCCCGTCCATCCCTCTACTCTGTCGCCGGATTATAGACATGCCTTGGAAGCCCTGGCTCGCCCAACGAGCACACAAGGAACTGTACGCGTCCGGACAGGATTCAAGACACGGTACGCTGACCTGCACACATTTGTTATAGGATGAAAACATTGATCAAAATCAGGTAATGAAGCAAAGTAAAATAAACATTTTACCTCTGCGTATTGGGCCTTCGTCAAATACTTGTCGGCCACATCCCTGAACTGTCTCGGCTCACCGTCGGAAGGGTGCACCATCATTCCGTTGTTATCACGTACATCTTCTTTATGCCACATCATGTGTCTAGCTGTTTTTTTAGAGAGAAACAAACACTTGAACCTAGGTGTGACAGGCAAGTAGCAAAACTGCTTTTGTGAGACTTGAGTCATTACTTTTAAACCGTCGTCATTAATAACTTCGACAAATCATGCTTTATCACATTTTAAGCACTTGGTTATCGTTGGCATGTTTTCTCCAAAAAAACAAGCAGTTGTCTGGACATATATCAATCTTCTCATATTTGATACCAAGACTAGAAATCAACTTCTTAGACTGATACATATCTTTAGGCACTTTATGTGATATGGAAGTATATCGTTGATCAATTTGATAAGATCGTTGTAGCAGTTATTAGAGAAAAAATACTTAGACTTAATGGCTATAAATCTAGTCATAAAAGTGAGGAGTGTCACTTCGGTGTGTTCATGCAACGACTCTTCTGAAGCTTTGAGAAGCGTGAAAAACGCTTCAACCTCCGTTGTAGGAGGATTCTTCATCAATTCAGGATTTATGGCATCAAGCATCTCGTCCATCCTATCGACCCCCGTATTGTCATCCTCATCTGGAACTTGTACGGGTTCATAAGGCGTCTCACCGTGAAAGATCCACACCTCATAATGTTGCATGGAACCGTTTTGACACAAGTGAAACACCAAATTCACTTTGTCACAACACTTTGCACCCTGACATTTCATACATGGGCTCCGTACCTTACTGTACTGTGACTCAGAAAAAACTCATTGAATGAAATCATCCGTCTTGGTGAACCACTCATCTGAGTGACTGCCATCCCTTTTCCAACCAGTATACATCAAACTGCGGGCTTCAGCCATGTTTCAGGGTATACCTTCAAAGTAGACACATCATTATTAGTTTTATTTTTTATGTTATGTCACGGCCCTACAACTAGTCAGATAGATTCTAAACCCACCCAAGAGTGACCGAGCGGAGCATGCTTATGACGAGACGCGTGGTCCGGATCCAGACAAAATTTCGGCAGCATAACCTCGCTGTTCTCCAACTGCACGCACGAAAATGGTGCACCAGAGAACATCAGGGTTATGCCGTCCAAATCTCGTCCAGATCCAGACTCACGTCTCGTCACAAGCCACACCCCCTCGGTCACTTCTGGGCTGTCCAAAAGGGATAATTCCGAACCTGCACGTCTCACATGTGTATCGCATATCAGGCGTGCCGGTCCGAAACGGGTGACGCATTTCTATATGTTATGTTACTTATTTTCATTCTTAAATCATTTACGAGAGAGGAAATAACGAGATAGAGGGACTCGAGGAAAGAACAGAAGGCATAGAGTTCGACTCAATGCTGACTTTGGCGTAGAGTCGTCCGCGGGGGAATAGAGTAGAGTCTCCATTGCAGGGCTTGGAGTAGAGTCATCTGCGACTCCCACACATGGAGTAGAGGTCGCTTCCACCGTCCACCAGAGCGCGGGTGGTTGATGTCCATGCCATCGTCGTCCTCTTCCATGCCATATCGACGCATACATTACGACTACAACTGTCTATACGACACGAACACATTTAATACGTGTCGTGCCGTTTCGGGTCAGACCGTGCCGGGTCGGGCAGGCCCCAAACCCGTTTACTTACATATATTAAGTAACCACTCAAAAACATAAGCAAATAACCTAAACAATATAATAAAAGCAACATAGTCATGTAAACAACAATATCATCTAAACTACTCTAGATTATAATCTTGTTTATTTCATCCTAGGTTGAAATAAGCAACTAGATGATACAGTCATTTTATGCTAGAGATTTCTAGATTATCATAATCTCATAAGTTGTCTCAAAGTAGATTTTTTTCAGCTTATAATCTAGGTTGCGTGTATTTTGTTCTCCAAACCAGTAACCCGCAAGCTTATAATCTAGATTACCAACCAACCTCGCCAGCTTATTGTACATCAACTTAATTATGTAAACTAATTATAAAAAAACTTATGTAAGCTAGCTTATATAATCCAGCACTAATAAGCTAGCTTATACTGTATAATTCAGCACTAATAAACTAGATTATATAATCTAGGTGTACGGCGAAGGAAAAGTCAAAACAGCGGAGCACATGCGTCTTATGATTGTGTATGAGTGCTGCCAACATGTCATCTGGCTAGATCTGATGATCTTGACTCTTGGAGTTCCATTACGCATCACAAAAGCTTCATTTGCTAATCCAAAATGATGACATAACGATGCACTTGGTGCGGGGGGCTGCCAGCATAATTTTCTAAAGTACTTTGCAGTCCATTAATCATGGAAGAGCAGATCAATCAGGGATAAACTAAGGAGCCCTAACAGCTAGCATAACATGGGAGAACAATTCAACCTAAACATCTGTTGGAAGTGGCAGAGCTTCCCGGGTGAACTCTGGGGGGAGGCAGTACAATAGTTAAGAGAAAAATACAGCAAATAGCCCTAAACAACCACTGCTTATCAAAGGAAAACTTCAAAACTAGGGCGGGCATGCCCTACACTATGATCCGCCCTTGTCTGCTGGTGCGGGCAGGTCCTCCGGCCGGGTGTTGTCTTCAGCTTAGGAAAATTTGGAATCCACAAAGGCGTCAGGGGGGAAGAGGGGCGTCGCGGGGAGGAGAGGGGCGGCGGGGGCGGCCGGCGGCGCAGTGGCAAAGAGGGGCGGCCAGGGCAGCCGGGCGGGAGGTGGGCCGGGGCGGCGGGGCAGCAGGGCGGGAGGGGGCCGTGGCGGCGCGGGGTGGCGGGCGTGGCCGGCGGCACAGCGGCAGAGAGGGGGCGGCGGAGGCAGCGGGGCGGGAGGGGGGCCAGGGCGGCGGGGCAGCGGTGCGGGAGGGGGGCCGGGGCGTCGCGGGGGCGGAGAGGGGCCGCGGGGAGAGGGCAGCGGGGCGGCCGGCAGAGAGGAGCGGCGGGGGCAGCCGGGCGGGAGGTGGGCTGGGGCAGCAGGGCGAGAGGGGGGTCGTGGCGGCACGGGGGCGGAGAGGGGCGGCGGGGAGAGGGGCGGCCGGGGCGGCCAGCGGAGAGGGGCGGCCGGCTGCGCGGTGGCAGAGAGGGGCGGCGGGGAGGAGAGCGTACCTCGGGAGGCAGCGACCGGAGACGGGGCGGCGGAGACCAGTGACGGCGACGGCGAGTCGAAAGGTGGCGGAGACCGATGACGGCGAAGCACGCAGAGTTGGGAGGCGGTGCGGTCGGGAGAGATTGCCGCCTCCTGACTCGCGCTCGGGAGTATAACGGGCTTATTGACGGCGGTTGTGTCTCCCCATCATCAATAACGCCTCAAGTGGGACCGGATCTCAGCCAAATTTGAGGACGGCCGTTATAGACGACGGCCACCGTCGTCTTTAAATTTATTGACGACGGTACTAGGTTAGCCGTCTTCAATTACAACATTATCGACGACGGTTGTATCTAGCCATCGTCAATTAATTAAAAGACGACGGCCCCGTCGTCAATAAATTTGGCCGTCGTCAATGGTCGCTTTTCCTATAGTGATGGGATTCCAAGAACTATAGTTTCTGATAGAGACAAAAATTTTACAAATTCTTTCTGGCAAGAACTGTTCAAGTTATTGGGCACTAAGTTGCAGTTCAGTTCTGCATACCAAACAGAGTGAACCAATGTTTGGAAATGTACGTCAGGTGTGTTGTTCATGATAATCCCAAGCAGTGAGCTAAATGGCTTTCCTTAGCAAAATTTTGGTACAATTCAACTTACCACACATCTCTCAAGTGCTCCCCCATTTAAAGCTTTATATGGCACTGATCCTTTTTTTGGCTACTTCCTCAGCTGGACACTTCTGAATATTCTGAGGTTATTGACACTTGAAAGAGAGGCAAATATTCTTAGTCTTTGAAAGAAAATTTGTCCAAGGCTCATACACGCATGAAACATTATGCAGATGCTAATAGATCCTAGCGACACTTTTCAGTGGGAGATATGGTGTCGTTACTCAAGCTACAACCATATGCACAAAGTTCAGTTGTCAATAGACCTTATCCAAAATTGGCATTCAAATATTTTGGTCCATACAAAATTCTGGAAAAGATTGGTACTGTTGCTTATAAATTACAACTGCCAAGGTCTAGTCAAGTACACATAGTCTTTCATGTTTCACAATTGAAACCATTCACCCCAGATTATACACCAGTCTTCAGTGATCTCCCTGACGCCAATACTCTAAAGATGGCTGATTCTGAACCGGTGAAAATTTGAGAGTGCAGATTAGTGGAGAAGGGCAATGCTGCTACGGTCCAGACTCAGGTTACTTGGTTTGGATTACCAGAGAGCATCACCACTTGGGAAGATTATTATGTTTTACAAGCAAGGTTTCCAGCTTCAGTAGTTTGGGGAAAACATGCACCTCAAAGGGGGAGAAGTGTCATATCTCAGGTAGGCTGCGTGCTGGATATAACACAGTGCTTCGGCGGGGATTCTACTGGAGGCCTAACAAGCGTGGCGGGAGTTAAAAGGGATGCATCCTAGGAGCCCAAGTCGATGGCAACAGATATATGAAGACGTGGGGAAGAATGAGAGTCAATTAGTTTGTTATGGATTCTATTTTTCTCTAAACCACTCTGCTCTTCCTCTCCCATGTTCTTCCCTTTCCCCTCTTTCCCCACTATGCTGTTGTAATTGATACGTTGTGTATGAACAGTGAGATCGAGAGAGGAGAGCTTGCCTCAGTTATTTGCTGTTCGTGGCCATTTCGTTGGAGTTTAAACTTTTTCTCTAGCTTGCTCATTGTCGCTCGTGCAATTCTCTTCTGATCATTCTGAATATTCGATTTGGGCTCGGCTATCACAGCAGCCTGCTCTCGCTCCCCTACCCCAACCTCTCCGACCGGTTCCTACGTGCCGTGCGCCGGCTGAAGGATAAGGCACGCCTCGCGCCTCCGTCTGGTATCGTGTCGCGCGTGTGCGCACCAGGTGCTCGACTGATTGACCGGCTCTCGGGGGTGGAGGAGACGTGGGTAAGGTGGGGCGGCAGGTGACGGACTACACGCTCTACCCGGGCGCGCTCGGGGACGGCGGTGCTGCTTTCCAAGTCGCCCTTTCAGGTCACCGGCAACCAGGGACCTCACCCGAGTCAATTGCTATTTTAAACTCAAATTGAGCGGTTTCGACCAAATAGCACTTATGTGTGAACTTCGATAAAATGACACTTTTAACATTGACACAAAGTTAAAATAGAATTATAGTTTAATTAACTCCTTTTAATAATTTTCATTTTATTTTCTTATTTTTAGAGCACCAGAATTGACCATATTACCTCTAATCTAATTTTCTCTTTTGTTTCTCCCATAACAATCGGGGGCATGCCTGCTTGATCCCGTCTTGCGTTTCCTCCTCAGGACCCTGCTCATCTTCCTGTGGATTGACCCCGCGTTGGATGTTGCTCCCCCGCCCCAAGAGACTTGCCTTACTCGGCTGATCACCTTCGCAACCTCGTGCAGTCGTGCTCCGTCCTTCCTGATCGTCCTCGTGCCGTACGCTCAGGTATTGTTGCCACCATGCGTCGTGCCACCACTTGATCACTAGGTTGCTGTCTGTCGCAAATGCTATCTGCAAACTGCAGGAAGTTGCCGACAACAACTGCGCGTACCAGAACATGGTGCACCATAGCGCCGGGGAGTTCACCCAGCAGGATTAGAGATGGCAATGCGTAAAAAAAACCACGGATATTACTCTGGGTTACCCGTACCCGCTGGATAAAATCCGTACCTAAACCTGTATCCGTTACCCGTATCCGTACTCAGCTGGTATTTATTTGTAGTTTCATAGATAATGGTCGCTGAGAAAGTTTCAGATGAGTTATTGTATGAAGGGCAGGGTATTTATGGGCTTGTCTGTTCTTGAAAAAGCATATCAGCGAGAAGACCATCCCCCTTCAGCAGATTGTATGTTCCTGTTCGTGCTGTAGTCCTGTTATATAATCAGTTCAGAGTGTTTGCTTCGATGATTATGTGAAAGGAACTGAGGGCTTTTGAAGAGAGTCGGGATATGCCATGGTGTAAGCCTATGTATTCCTCTCACTATACAAGCTGACTGGCAATGTCGAGTACCTCTACCGGGCAAAGGATTTTGCTTGTTTTCTTCTTGAGAAAGCTCATCAGTTATTTGTTGAGGGGAAGGGAAAACTGGGATGGCATGCCTCCTTTTCTACATGGTTAACCCATCTAAATCAAGGTTCCCGGCCTATGAACTTTGAGAATCCCCATCTTTACACGAGTACAGTTATCGTGTGAGTTCTGAGGTTCAGTTATCCACGAGCCAGACGAACTTCCTTTTATATGTTTTCTTGTCTATTCTGTAATATGTAACCTCAGTGACGCTTGCTAAGTTTGTAAATTTCTGTGTTCCCAATGTTGCAAACTTGTTCTTGTGTGAACATATGTATGACGGGGTTTTTGTCAGTAAGGATCATCTTTATGCTGGATATCATGTCGTTTTGGTCCTCGTCTGAACTCCTTTTATCTGCTTGAGGGGATAGTAGGAAATTTGTCGCTTAATTTTCTAAGTCCTTGTATGGGAAATCTAAATATCAGAACACAATTGTATTCTTTGGTAATGTGGACTACTAAAAAATCATCATAGGCTGATCTTAGTTCTTCACTGCATGGTTGAAATTCTTTCCATATGCAGGATCTGCCACAGTTCTTCATTGTATCTGGGCTTCTGGAGTCTAGAAGCAGCTGGTCTGAATTGCATAACCACCATTGATTTTCTGCAGACAAAACAGTCGGTAAACCGAATGCTCACGTGATTATGTATTCTACCTGGTCGCAAAGTACCTCTGGTCAGTGTGAGAAGGCAATCGCCAGAGAAGGTTGCACAGACATTTACTCTACCGTATGATTTTCAGCTGACATGTGTTTTCGTTGTAGTTTACTGTCCTGCAAGAACACCGTTCTGGGCACAGGTCCGAAAAGGTCTTGCAGACCGCCCACTGGTTCAGTGATGCTGATCCATGGACTCTCCCGTTCCAGCTTGTGCAGTGTTTGTCTTGATCTTCAGAGAGCACAAAAGAATAGACCAGGCGTGATAGTGGAGTCAAAAGAGAAACGACAAGCCCGATGCAGGTGGCCGGCCTTGTGTCGCGTGTCGTTCATCCGCTTCGTTCACTACTACCCAAGCACTCCCCTCCAAGTCTCCCAGGTTAAAATTAACTCGCCTTCCGGCCAGGCCAGGAGGAGCAAGCAGCGATGGCGCCGGAGATCGAGCACGCCCACCTCCCCATCCGAGGGCTTAACCTCCACGTCGCTCAAGTCGGCAAAGGTGAGTCTTTCCTCTTTTGCAAAAAAAGCATCGCGCGCCATGATCGGGCCCGACAGAGCAAGCAGACCCGGGGAATTTTTATCAAGCGTTCGTTGTTTTCTCGGCTGGTGTGTTCTTCTGGTCGCAGGTGAGCTGGGAACGGTGGTGTTCCTGCACGGCTTCCCGGAGATATGGTACTCGTGGCGGCACCAGATGATGGCCGTGGCCGCGGCCGGGTACCGCGCCGTGGCGCCGGACTGCCGCGGGTACGGCCTGTCGGACCAGCCGCCGGAGGACGAGGAGGCTTCCTGGGACGACCTCGTCGCCGACGTGCTCGGCATCCTCGACGCCCTCTCCATACCCAAGGTAGGAAAACGGGTCAGGGAAATTCGCCATGGACGCCGGCGCGGCTGACTCTCCCTCCCCTCCCCTCCCGTGCAGGCGTTCTTGGTGGGCAAGGACTTCGGTGCCATGCCGGCATACGACTTCGCGCTGCGGCACCCGGACCGCACCCGCGGCGTGATGTGCCTCGGCATCCCCTTCGGCCCCCTCCCGTTCCCCTTCGGCACCATGCCCGAGGGCTTCTACGTCCTGCGCTGGGGCGTACGTACGTTACGTCGCCGCTCGGTCGAGCTGCCGCTCCGGCCGGCTACGCTACCTGCAGCTGACGCGTTTCCGGTTTTGACGGGTGCAGGAGCCGGCAGGGCGGAGGCTGACTTCGGCCGGTTCGACGTGAGGCGCGTGGTGCGCACCGTCTACGTGCTCTTCTCCGGCGCCGAGGTCCCGACGGCCGAGGAAGGGCAGGAGATCATGGACCTCGCCGACCCGTCCGCGCCCCTCCCGGACTGGTTCGCCGAGGAGGACCTCGACGCCTACGCCGCGCTCTACGAGAAGTCCGGCTTCCGCTACCCGCTCAAGATGCCGTACAGGTAAGGTAGCAACCGCACGGGCTGGCTCTCGTGTGCTCGTCAGGTCAGGCCACGTGGCGCGCTATCACATTTGATGAAACACGATTTGCCTCGCTACCCCATGCGCCTCTTCTCGGGGAGAGATACACACACGCGCTACGGTGGTTTGCTCACTCCATCGCTTTCCATGGATCGGTTTGTTGGGCGCCGCAGGGCCCTGCACCGCAGGCCGAACCAGCTCGACGCCAGGTTCCAGGTGCCGGTGTTCGTGGTGATGGGGGAGAAGGACTACGCGTTCAAGTTCCCGGGGATGGAGGCCGGGATACGGAGCGGCGCCATGGAGAGTTTCGCGCCGGACCTGAAGATCGCCTACGTACCGGAGGGCGGCCACTTCGTGCAGGAGCAGCTCCCGGAGCAGATCAACCGGCTTCTCCTCGGCTTCCTCGAGGACCATCCCCTCGCTGCATAGCGTAGTAAAGGGGCTGGTGAGAATAATGTGTCGGAAATGCCCTGATAATAATAATAATAATAATAATAATAATAATAATAATAATAATAATAATAATAATGTGTCAGCAGCGATTGCATCTGTATGTCTGCCTGCCGCCGTTGGATCGTTGAGCTGCTTGCGAATCGTAATTATTTGAATTCCTCGGTACTAAAGTGATCCCTGGTTTTGTCTATGTACAGAGTGCCCTGATGATCTGATGGGTCAAGGATTTTCGTTTATTTCTAGACGCTGTGTTACGATTATCGTTGTGTCTATTATGATAAGTGGGTCCTCCTGTATCACTGGCATAGTGGTGGCACATGGAGTAAAAATGTCATATTTGCTGCAGCTGCTGCTCCGTTAACATATGGTGGATCCTCTTGTACCACTGGCATATGGTGGATCCAGGCCTCTGGTCAACAAAGGGATTTTGAGTGCCCCGGTGTTGAACCTGTCAATCTGCATTTGCTGCAGTTCCACCATTTTTCTTCAACTTGTCAACCCGTGTCATTTGTGTGGTCTTCAAAGCGGACGATCGTCACAGCAAGGCGTACGTTAAAGGTTGAGAAAGTTTGACGGCAATAGGGACGACTATGGGTCCGGTTCGGGTCGGGTGGAGCAAAAACCCGTCCGAAACAAAAGAGATTGCGGGTGAAATTTGAGACCCGCACCCCCGGGTGAGAATTCGCACCCGCACCCGTCGGGCTTGACTTTTTTATAAACATACTACAACTTTAATAAATAAGTCTAACAAATTATCTATTTTGAATGGCAATACAACAAAAAAATAAATTGCTTATAAGGATTGCAAAAGATGAAACAATTAAATTTGAATTTAAAATTATAAACATAAATTATTTCGGATGCAAAATAAAACCTGCACCCACACGTCAGGTGCGGGTTAGGCCCAAGGATGAAAAACCCACGGGATTACCATCCCTAGACGGGAACACTGGGAGTGGTCCTACTGTTTACTCCCATCAATTTGTCCCCCTTTTTTTCATGGAGAAAAATCCAACATGGTTAACCAGTTTCACGCGTCTTCAGAACAAATTCGAGGAGGCACCAGTCCAAACATGAGTTGTCGTTGCAGACTCTTGCAAACATCTAGAGGGACAAAAGTTGAGACAAAAGGACTGCAGGATTGTCCTCTCCCCGTCCCTTGGTCCTACAGCGCGCACACGGATTATTAGTAAAGAGCCGAAGCTACAGCAGAGTAAAAGAAAGGCCAAGAAACTACAGCAATAGCTTCTGCTGCCGTTGGACTCGTTAAATTCAGCATTTGGTTCGAGGAAATGGTAGGCATTGTGCTCTAACCAGCGTGTGTGCCTGTGTCCGCGCTTATCAGGTGCTGTCGTTGCTTCCCCGAGTCCCCGTAAAAGGCCGGCACACCTCAGGTGAAGGAAGTTTGCAAGACGTGACGGGGATGACAAGGAGCATTTCCAACGGTCTCCTAGCGTTAAGTAGATAATTCGCTTCACAAACCCAACGTTAAGGAGATCAAGATTACAAAAGGGGTGTAAAACATTCAAACCATAAAAACAGCGCAGCCATTCACAAGACACTGAGCTTGTTCAGGTCTACGTTCACAACACCACCATAACTAGAGCTAGTTTGGCTACATGACCCGCCTTAACAGGTCAAATTATTGCACGACCATCACAACCTCAGCAAGTTTCGTAACCAAAAAAGGGCTGACAAAATTCGTGCAGGCAAAGGCCGCACAAATTTCCATCAAACGGCTTAGTAGGGCTCCACGGGTGCACGGAACTTGGTCCCTGCATAGACGGCAGCTGCTCCAAGCTCTTCCTCAATCCTAAGAAGCTGTTACAAGAAATAAGCAAGATGAATGAGTAATTATGAAATTTGCAGTGGCCAATCTGAGGTAATAAACATGTGCAGGAGTTCCAAGTTTGCATCTGACAACTAATTTCTTCACCAAAATTAAAGGACGGTGCAAAAAGAAGAAATTTGTTACGGCACTTCGATAACTACTTGCCTGGTTGTACTTCGCAAGGCGCTCTGATCGGCAGGGTGCTCCAGTCTTTATCTGACCCTGTTCCACCAAAAGATATCATCAAAACTTGTTCAGGATAGCAATTCTCTAACATCCATGTATCTAAAGAGTAAATATCAGGAACATATGGGTATTTGCACCCATGTAACAGAAACCAACTTTTGGAGACCATTTCAGAAACCCACGCCTATTTGCACCCTTTGTAACACAAAACTATGTTTTGGATATGAAGCCACATGTCAGTCACACATCAGAAAAAAAATAGAAATGTGTCACCGACAAGCGGGGCCAGTCATAAATGTGTTACAAAGGGTGTAAACGATCGGTCGTTTTCTGAAATTGAGCTCAATAGTCATAGTTTTATGTTACTCGATTGCAAATAGTCATATGATTCTGAAATTTAATAATATAAAAACAAATACAAGATTGTCAAGATTACCGTGGCCAAACCAACTGCCAAATCAGCAATGAATGTATCTTCAGTTTCACCACTACAAAAAGAAATAGTTCACAATCAGGAGCTATACCAAGCCAACATCATGGATGAACATTGATGCAGCAATAAATTATATGCAGACCTCCTGTGACTGGTCATCACACCCCAGCCAGCATGCTTGGACATCTTCACAGCCTCAATACTCTCAGTCACAGATCCAATTTGGTTGACCTAGAAGGAAAATGGCATTATCATTTGTGCCAAGGACAAAGGGGCAAGACGGGTACTGAACAGAACATCCTGGATGAGGTAAAAAAACCTTGAGTAGAAGAGCATTGCATGACTTCTCATTGATAGCCTTGGAAACCCTCTGCAAATCATAAGGATGTATGAACAAAGTGTGCAATAAAGTTTAGTCTCCAAACAATATAAAACAAGGTACTTACAGTGGGGTTAGTAACAAGAAGGTCATCACCAACAATCTGCACTTGCTCACCGATTTCTTCAGTCATCTTGGCGTAGTGAACCCAGTCATCCTGATCAAATGGATCCTCAATCGAGACAATGGGGTATTCATTCACAAATGACTTGTATACATTCTTCAAGCTGTCACCAGATATCTTCTGTGAACCGTCATTATTCTGGAACAACAAAATATGTTACATAACTGGGAACCACTCAAATAAAGTTCATAGAACTTTCTGACCTTCCTTAAAAAGGGAAAGTGTGATTACCTCCTCCTTGAAGTTGAGGTCATAGGTTTT
Organism: Neostapfia colusana; assembly: GCA_030760725.1. Lineage (NCBI taxonomy): Eukaryota > Viridiplantae > Streptophyta > Magnoliopsida > Poales > Poaceae > Neostapfia > Neostapfia colusana. The sequence goes on from JASWHV010000003.1 coordinate 19,312,754, forward strand.
GTCCTTGTCATTGTAGAACTCTGAAGCAGCAACGTCCATTCCGATGACAACCTATCAATAGGTGATTTATAATTATTTTCCAACTACCAAAGTGAGTATTAACTTGATACAAGTATACAAACCTTGCCGGTGTATCCAGCTTTCTCAATTGCAGTCTTTAGGAGCTCAAGTCCTTCCTTGTTCTCCTACAAATCCAAGAAGATAAATGACTTTCTGAATAGTGTACATAAAGATATATAGCTATTCCTACATACATAATATAATAGCCCCTCAAAACATCAATATCATCAACTAACCTGAATGTTTGGAGCAAAACCACCTTCATCACCAACATTGGTGGCATCTTGACCATACTTCTTCTTGATAACAGACTACACAGGAAAAGGAATGCTATATCAAACTCAATGTCATGGTAAAACATGAAGCATCCTTGAATGAAATATTACCTTGAGATTGTGGTAAACTTCAACACCCATCTTCATAGCCTCCTTGAATGATGAAGCCCCAGTAGGAAGGATCATGAACTCCTGTGCACATGTAGAGTACATAAATAACAATTCAAATAAACGAAAAAAGAACATGAAAATCTGGCTCAGGGCAGTGCCTGCATAGCAAGCTTGTTTCCAGCATGAGAACCACCGTTGATGACATTGAATGCAGGGACAGGCAAAACTAATTGCTTGTTGCCAGCAAGGTTTGCAATGTGCTGCCAAAAAAGAAAAAAAAATCCAATTAAAGAAAATAACATTGCACAACATTGAGAATTTTAACATGAAGTTAGCAATCCTCAGAGACCTGGTACAGAGGAATTTTCTTGATGATGGCACCAGCTTTGCAGACAGCAAGTGACACGGCCAGGATCGCGTTAGCACCAAGCTGAATACATCAATAGTAAAAAAGATTCAGGCACAAATGGAAAGCATAACTATTCTTTCCTACAACAGTACAAACCCACGTGTAACAAGTAAACACCTTTTGTTTGCACCATCCCCACTCATTTTTAGTTCCATCAAGCTGCTGAACCATAAAGTTATCAATCTCGGTCTGAACAGTAGGGTCCTGGAGAACAGCAGGAAGAAACAATCAGTATTTCATTTAACATCACATACCAAATGAGGGAAGATGAGAAGACAAACCTTGCCAATCAGAGCAGGTCCAATGATAGAGTTCACGTTGTTAACGGCCTGAGGCACAGGAAAATATTGTAAATTAGAACATGCAGTAGCATTTTTGTCCACTAAAGTTGCAGTGGCATAATTAAAACATTTGAGTGCAGACTAGGTTCATAGACTTTATTAAACTAAAACTCAGCTGATTCTAGGATAGGTGATGGCACCAATAGGGCATGTTTTATTCAGATTTAAGGAGTGAACAAACCATTATTAAATTTGCTTTGCTATTGACCTAGATTAGATGTACTGAACAAATGTCAATTGAGTAAAGAAACAACAGATACATTAAAAAACGCTATCCAGCAAAAGAAAACTTCATTCTACATAAGAAATGAAGAAAAGTGTTTCCGCATCAGCAACAACTAGAGAAGGTAATTATACAACAAGCAATAATTAAATAGAATCATAATATTATTACAAACAGTGGAAATGTGTCTCCACTTGTGTCCTGAGGTCTTGGGTTTAGACCAGCTCACTAGCCTCTCTGCGAAAGCAAGGGTAAGGCTAGAAATAACCCTTCCCCAGATCCCAAAATGTTTGGGGGCAAAATTATCAGGCAAAATAAGACATTATAACTTTTTGAACTAGAGGGGTTATCACATGCAAGCACTGAAAACACAAATTACCACAACATGCAAGAATACATAGCCCTTTATTCTAGTTTTGAATATCAAGAAACAAACAAGGCTGTTCAAAAGAAGGTAAATAACATGCAAGCTTTCAGGGTAAACCTTTGAAACTCCCTTGCCCAAGTAGTCAGATCCACCATCCCTCAACTCCAGAGCTTCATAAACACCTGTGAATCTGCATTGTCAGCTTGTATGTACAGCATACAATACACTATAAATATCAATCGCACGACCAGCCAGCACTGGACCAATAAGAAAAAACACACCAGTTGATGCACCGCTGGGAACAGCGGCCCTTGCAAAGGTTCCATCCGAGCAACACACATCGACCTGAGGCATATAATATGATTAAACCAACTTCTTAGACATTTAATCAAGGAACACATAAAGTGTCAAATATACCACACAGATCAAAAGGAATCATAATAACATCGCCAGGACAAAGAGCTGTTCTAAGCACAGACTGTTCCTATATAATTATTCTCTACATCTGTAGCCCACAACCACCGGTACAATAAAAGCTAGCACCCAAGCAGACACAGGGATTTGCCTGTATGACAAGTAAGCACTTAGGTAAAGAATCCTCATTAACAGCAACCGCCAGATCAGTTCAATGATAAAGACATAAGAATAGGTACTTTAAACAACCCAGGCGAATTATATGCATGAGGTGAAAATCTAACTAACTCAAGGAGGAAAGTATGACCCGATCTGTTGCCCCAGTGTGGACAAAGACATCCGTGCACCTAAACATCCAATTCAACCCAAAACTACGAAATCCGAAACAGCCTGCACTAAGCACGAGACAAAAACTACATGCATGAAATCCTGAGTATCTCACTAGAGGCAGGATAGACTAGTCCACCCAGATCCTGCAAGCCCAAGCAGAATCCTCCGAAATGCCCTAAAACCCTTGTAGGCCACCCTGTTCCTCTACCAGACCAGAAATCCCCCGAGCTCGCCGACAACCGGAAGAAGCCACCTCGCACACATACAAACAAGCCAAGACGCGACGCAACCTCGCACGTACGAACAAGCCGGAACGCGATGCCACCTCGCCCCCCACGAGATCAGTCTAACGACATGCCGCGACAAGGCCCAGACCAGAACGGAGCCTGGGCGGGGAGGGAGGGGGGTGGTGAAGCGAGGCCGTACCTCGACAGTGGGGTTGCCACGGCTGTCGAAGATCTGGCGAGCCTTCACAGACTGGATCGTGGCCGCCATCGCCAAAGCTTCCAGAAGAACCCTAGATCTGTCGAGGTGAGCGGTGGAGAGAGCGGTGCGATTTGGATCGGTGGAGAGGGATGGGCGCAGGTGCCCCGGATATATAGCTGGGGTGGGAAGGTGATGCCCCTGCTCCTGCTCCTGCTCGACGCGCCCATGGAATGGACGGAGCCGTGGCACTGTAAGTGGGACCCCTATGAATGAGTCACCGATGTGCCCCACATGGAGGCTTCTGGATCTGCCATGTGTAGGGTTGAGAACTTGTGGGCGTCAGGCGGTCGGGAGGGGGCTCCGGGCCGTTGGATTTGGGGAATGCCGAGGGAGCGCACGGTTTGTGTCGCGGAGACCGACGCCGCATCACTCACTGCATGACCGGTTTCAGGATTCTCCGCTTGAACACCTGTGAGGTGGTCCGCGCTCAAGGGGCTGCTTTGGTTATGACGGTCTAGCCTGTGTACTGAAATGAAAATTTGGCTCTATCGAAGTCAATTATGTAGGAACTTGTAGATCATAAGGCTCAATATCTGCTAGCCCGGATATAAAACACATAAAATTGACAGTAATTCATTGATCTAATTATAGATTAGCCTGATGCAGTCATGATATCGATCTCCTCTTCTTGTCATGTATAGGGATTGTCTTTTGCCTTGAAACACTTGTCACACCTCTATAGATCCGTTAAGGGATTAGGACATTGACTCAAATGCATAGAGGGTTAAAAACGTTATTAGATTGTCTCCAACACCCGCTCCAAATACGAGCCCAAACCAATTTTGGGTGTTGAGGAGGAATCCAAACCCTCTCCGCCAGAAGATCCATCCCCAAAGTCCACTTTAGGTGTTGCCATTCTCATACCCTAAAAATAGGTATGTTCCACATAAAACCTATTTAAACGACGCCTCTTCTTCCTCCGCCTCGCACCCCTCGCCCCACCGCCCAGACTCCTCGTCACGCCACGCCCCACCCTTGCTCACCACGCCATGTCGTGCTGGGCTTCTCCCCGTCATGCCCGCGCTCCACGCCGCCTCTGCTCCTCCTCGTTGCTCCCTGTTGCCATTCTCTTCGCTCTACCGCCCTCACTCCTCGCCCTGTCGCCCTTGCCCATCCTCACCCTGTCATCCCCCTGTAAAAGTCCCAAAAACTTGTAAATGCAAGGCTTGAGTTATGAATAAAGTTAAATTTAAATACAAGAAATGACACTTACAAAAACTTTTATTTACTCATGAAAGTGTTGGCATGTGCAATAAAACTTTTTAATTCAGTTTGAATTAAGAGGGTCACTTCAAAAAGAAGAAGGGCATTGTCGGTACCTGAGATATGGGGTACCCCCGCGCACAGGGGAAAATGCCTAAGGAACTCACCCTTCTCCGCAGGGAGAGCTCCGAAGGCGCCACGCGTCCGACGGGGCCGGACCTCCCTCTCCTCAGAGGAGAGCTCCGGACCCGCCACGTGGCATACAGAAGCCGGACCTCCCCCTCCGCGGGCGAGGGGTCCAAAGGTGCCACGTATCCGGCAGGGCCGGACCTCCCTCTCCTCAGAGGGGAGCTCCGGGGCCGCCACGTGGCCGACAGAAGCGGAACCTCCCCCTCCGCGGGGAGAGATCCGAAGGCTCCACGTGCCCCGCGGGCCGGACCCTCCTCTCCTCTGAGAAGGGCTCCGGGCCCGCCACGTGGCCGGAAGAACGGCGCTGCCTGCCCCCGAGTGATAGGCAGCGGGCGTAAAGACGCCCCATACCTTGCCCGTACAAGGTATTCAAGGCCCGCGTCTTCCCGAGACGCGGAGACGCGGAGCACGCCTCTGTCAGGTGCCGTTGCGCCTAGTCGCATCACAGACTGGCACGCGGTGTCAGAACCTGCCAGCCAATAAACACTGCGACAAGACATCCCATGCCGCCTGCACCGTCATCAACCATTACGACTAGCGTGCGACATGGGCAGGGCGGCAAGACGGAGACTCGGAAGCCTTCGCCAGGGACAACTACCGGCATAACTGCAGATACGGTAGATAACAGTCAATCTCCCCGGGACCACCTGTCGGGTCCCGGGCCCCCCTTGTAAGCCACCCGAGTCTTGGACTATAAAAGGCTCGGGTAGGCGACGATAGCGGGGGTTCGCACTCGGCAACTCGCACTCTAGCCATTCACTCCCAAGCTGTAACTCACCCCCAAGCTCAGGACTCCGGGCCTGAGCAGCAAGCAATACATTGAGCTCCATAGCTCGCCGTGGACGTAGGGTTTTACGCTCCGGCGGCCTGAACCACGTAAAACTCACCGTGTCAAGCTCTTACTAACTCGTCCATCCGCGCAAGCTCTCTGCAAGGGACTAGCCCCACCGAAAAAAGAACCTCCGCGGGCTGCCCAGTGTAGGCCCGGGGGAAGTGTCGACCGAACACTTCGACATTTGGCGCGCCAGGTAGGGGTGTTACCCTTCCTGGCGCGCCAAACTCTCCCCCTCCGCGTTCACGGCGAACCGTGACCGACGGGGAGTACATGTCGACGCACTCAGGACGGAGTGTGTCGGCACAAGCTGGTAGCCAGCAGCCGACTCCGGCTACGCCGACTCCGGCGATGCAGGCTCCGACCAGTGTGAGATCTTCTGCAGCGCTGAGCGTACACCATGGGGGTGCGCTAGCTGCAGCAAGAGCACTGCTGCGCAACCCACCTGCTGGAGATGCGCCCCATTCCACGACCCAGCAATGGGTCCGCGAGGTGGACCGCCTCGTCGTCGCCGCCGCGAACCCTCAGTTTCGGCGAGGACGGCGCCCCGGTCAACCGGCTGTGTCGCTGACGCGCACGCCCACGGTTGACGGGCAAACGGCGGATTCCAGCTCCTCCAGGCTCCCGTCGACGGACCTGAGAAGGGAGCTGGAACGGTGCCACTTGGGCCAGGATGCCCGGGTGTACCTCGAGCGATGTCGAGAAAGGCGTCGCAACCATGAGGCTGGCGACAACATGTCGTCGGCCTCGACGCAACCTGGAGGGCAGGTCTTCGCCACGCGAGTCCTGCCTCAGGCATACGCCACGCAGCATATGCCACAACCGTATGCGCCACAACCAGCGCCCCCGGTTTATGGTGCAGCCTTGCCCATGCCGGGGTACATGGTGCCAACTGCGAACCAAGTGTTCGCAGCACCGATACCTGCGGCGGCAGGAGCAGGATGTGCGGCCCTTGCGCCCCACCTTCGCTTCGCGAGGTGGCCGCGCAAGTTTCGGCCGCACCTGCCCGAGAAGTACGACGGTAGCGTCAACCCGGCGGAGTTCCTCCAGATCTACTCCACCGCCGTACTTGCCGCAGGAGGGGATGAGGCCGTCATAGCCAACTACTTCCCCGTCGCCTTGACCGGCCCAGCTCGGTCTTGGCTCATGAATCTCCCCCAGGGGTCCATAACTTCCTGGGGAGAGCTCTGCCGGCAGTTCGTCGCCAACTTCGGCAGCTCCTACACCCGTCCCGGCACGGAGCTTGACCTCCACGCCGTCAAGCAACAACCTGGGGAGTCGCTGCGCTCTTTCATCTAGCGGTTCTCCCAGGTACGCAACACCATCCCGCATATTCAAAGTGCTTCTGTGGTGGTGGCGTTCCGACAGGGTGTCCGGGACGAGAAAATGCTTGAGAAGCTCGCGACTAGAGAGGTCCGCGACGTCTCTGAGCTCTTTAGCCTGGCGGACAAATGCGCCAGAGCAGCTGAAGGGCGGAACTGGCACTCTCTGCCGACTTCCGAGTCAGGAGGACAGCCCGGGTCCGGCGCTGCTGCCTATGGGGGTGGCAAGAAGGCCAAGAACCGGGGGAGTGGCAAGATGAAGTCATCGTTCATGGCTCCCGTCGCCGCAGCATCGACGACTAGTGGAGCTCGGGGGCCACGCCCGACAAAAGGCAGCGGCAGTCACCGGCCCTAGATAGTGACCAGGGTGGGCTATGCCCCGTGCATGGCGCTGGCAACCATACTGCTGCCGAGTGCTGGGATATCTAGAGGCTCGCAGAGCACTTCCGCAAAGGAAGACAGCAGAGAGCTGAAGCACCGCCCTACCCTCAAAGGGATGGCAAACAGAAGGCCGATGCCCCAGTCGCCGCCGCCCATCAGGTGGGGTTCCAGGAGCCTCAGCGTGTCATAAAGACAGTGCATAACGGTGAGGACTCCAGCTCCGACGGTGACGGGCCAGGGCGGTAGCCAACTGCGGCACACCTCCGTGCCTCGGACATACCTCCCTTGAAGGTCTGTCAACCCCTTGAAGGCCTTGCCAGAAGGGGAAGACGCCTTAGGTCATCCAAGACGAGCCCGGGTCCACCTACCCCTTGAAGGCCTTAGCCAGAAAAGGGGAGAACTCCCCGGGGGCCCCCAGGAGAAGCCGCGCAGGACCTGATCCAGCGTGAAGATAACAACCTCGTCGACAAGACTTGGCAGCAGGTAACACCCCACAATGCAAGGTCTCGGCTGATGCTCTAAGCACTACAGCCAAAGAGCCAAACGCGTCGGGGACCTGCAGAAGGGTAATCTGGTGTCGCGGCACGCTATTTCCCGAGAAGGACCCATAAACTCTCCCCCAGCAGGGAAGGTCCCTTCCGAATCATGAAAGTTGCCGCCCCAGGTACACATGCCTTTCAACCGAGTGTGGGATCCGTTCCCAAATCCTTGGCATGGAGCAACACTGTAAGTCCTCCTCCCTGAGCGTCAGTAGAACAGGGTCGTTCCCTTCTGTAATGAATCCCATAGAATCTAGGAACAGAGCTTGGGGCAGCTAAGTCTCAAGGGATGGTACAGGACTACGTCCAGTTTAGCCTGGTTCCGACCCTAAGCGCGTAGAGTCTTGCTTCCCTTGTAGACGAGGCGGAATATTGCCTCCATGTACAACCAGAATTCCACCTATGGGCATGAACACAGAACCCTGTTCTACTTAGCTCTCTCTCACGCGCTCATTTAAATTATGCATTAATTTTTATGATCGCACTATCTATGTATGTTCATCGTACATCTAGCTCCCCCTCTCCCGCGCTCATCCATAGTCAGCATTCGCTATCCTACCGAGGGCGGCTGCGCTTGAGGCACCTGGCGATGGCCGAGTGAGTCTCTCGGGCCTCCCCCAGTCAGGTGTTGCGGTGCCAGTTGGTCACCTCCAGGAAAGGCCTGCGTTGTGCATGGGGGGTCCAGGGTGCGTATCCAGCTTAGCAGGCCATGAGCCCAAAGCATGCGCATCCTGCCCTCCGGAAGTACAGGGGAGTACAACCGCTTTGCCTGGTCATGAACCCAAAGCACGTGCCCTCTGCTTCCCCAGCGCATGGCCCGATACTAGGGATCGGACGACCGTACCTGGACCTCGGAGGGAGTCGGAGCTCCGGCGCCTCGAGCACAGAATTGCCCAAGCCCCGTATAACGGATCAGGATTGTAAGACGAATAAGACTAGGAGACGGGAGGGGAGGACCCCCCGAGGAGAATTACGTTTCCTCTGCCTGTGTGCAGGACCTCCAGGTTACGGCAAAGGGGACTGCATGAAGTAGGGGGAAAGGAGCTACCAGCTACTCTGGCCTAGGACTGGAAGGACCGGGTCCCGCTCCTTCAGCAGGGGCGAGGCCCGAGGGCCCCACGTGTCCGGCGAGCCCGGAGCTCTCGCCTCCCCTGAGGGGGGCTTCGGGCTCGCCACGTGGCAGGCGGAAACCGGACCTCCCCCCCCCCCCCCCCCCCCCCCCAGTGGGAGGGCTCCGAAAGCCCTACGTGTCCAGCATGGCCGGAGCTCCCGCCTCCTAAGGAGGGGCTCCGGACCCGCCACGTGGCAGGCAGATTTGGAGCTCCCCATAGGGCGAGATCCGGAGACCCCCGGGGGCCCCTAACACGGTTAGGACCCGGGGAAGGCGTCTGTGCAGAGCTCCGAGATTGGAGAAGGCCTCTGAGTACCTTGCAGAGCTAAGGACTCAGTCAGGCAAAACCAAGAAGGAGAGAAAAGACCTCACAGACACAAAAATATGAAAGAGTCAAACTATGCGAGGCTCCATGAGCTGGACTACGGACTCGATAAAAAGGGAGAAACAAGTCCTAAGGACCTCCCGGCTCCCGCCGGAACCTTGCGGCTACTAGGGCGGCTACATCCTCAACTTCAGCCCTGGCAGCTTCCTCCCGCTCCACGGCTGGGCCCTCTCTTGCTGGTTCTAGCGAGAAAGAGGGGTCGCGGCTCTTGAAGCATGCCAGCACATGTGATGCGACCTCTAGGGCTAGGCCGCGACCCTCGGCCTCAAGCTCGCTGGCGACCACCGAGTCTAGCCTGTCCAACTTGGCGCCGATCGACTCCAGCGCGGGGATCACCTCCGCCACCTTCAACGCAGGAGCCGCGGCCCTCACCGGACTGAAGCCAAGAGGGATCAGGGCAGACCCCGCTCGATCCACAAAGCTCGAGACCGCAAGAGCCTCGGAGGACCGCAAGGCCGAGAGCTCCTCCACCTCGCGGCGGGCTGCCTGCAGGGCCTCCAGGTTCCTCTTGGGGAATTCCTTCTCCTTGGCCGCCAGGGAGCTCTCCCGAAGATGGAGAGTCTTGGTGAGCCGCTCCAACTCAGCAGCCTTGAAGTCGGCGGCCAACTCCCGGTCCAAGACCGCCCGACGTTCGCGGGAGACCTGTTCCTCCCTCAGGTCGAGGTCTGCCTTCAGGATCTCAAGCTCCTTGATCCGAGCTCGAAGGTCATCCTCGCCCGCCGCCAGCTGCGCGGCGACCCTCTCCGCCTCGGCTGCCGTGGAACGCTCCCGTTCCTCAACGGCGAGTTTATGACGCTCCATCCACTGCCGTATCTCCTCAGCAGCAGAGAGGCTCTCCTCGGCCCGGGCGTGTGCCTCCAGGGCCTCCCTGTTGATCCGCCGCGATTCGGCGTCCATGCGGTTGACTGCCCGCTTCATCCGGTCGAGGAGCACTTCCCTGAAGTCGAGCAACTCCCACCTGGAGTCAAGCTCGCTCTTGACCTTCGTGGTCCGCTCCCGCAAAAGGTTCCCCCAGGTGAGGAGGCGATCTCGTTCAACTGTATACTCCTCCCGCTAGCGACCAAGTGCAGCCAAGACCTGCCGGACGCTCGTCTCGGCAAGCGCGAAGGCATCAGCCAGGGGCAATGGAGCAACAGAGGCCGGGGCAGTTCCCCCGACCTCCTCCATCACCTCGTCCTCAACAGGAGTCGAAGCACCAGCAACCAAGACGAGACGCCGGCCAGGGGAAGCTGGCGCCGGGGCTCTGGCAGCCAGACCTGCCGGACCCTCTTTGGCTTCAGGCTTCTTGACCTGTGGAGAGGGGCGAGCCGGGGAAGGCGGCGCTGGAGTAAAGGCCGGGCCGCCCGGTGCAGGGTCAACCTGCGCTGGCTTGGGGGCCGCGGTGGCCGTCTCGGCAGAAAGAGACGCCGCCGCCGCGGAGTCTGGGCACACCGGAACAGGAGAAGTTCGCGCTGGCTTGGGGGCCGCGGCAGTTGTCCCGGGCTCCGAGCGCAATGGCACAGACTCCCCGCAAGTCGGGGATGGCCGGGAAGCGCGGACACTCCAGCGGGCTCTGAACCCCGACTTCCGAGCCGGGGTAGGACTCCCAGAGCCCGCTGCCGTCACTGACGGCCGCTCCGCAGCCACTTGAACTGGCGGAGCAGGGGACGCCCCAGAAGCTTCCCTCAACGCATCAGCTCGGGGCCTCTTCGAGTCGCCGCCGGAAGGAGTGTCAGGCATCCCAGTTCCCGACTTGGCACAGACGCCGCCGCTGAAGGAGATCGAGCGCGCTTCTTCTCTGGTGGCGGGTTGGAGGCCATGGCGAGGGAGGACTCAAGGGCAAGAGGACAAAAGCACAAGAGTCCGAGAAGGAACGCTGGGAGGTGCGAAGGGAAACCGCAATGAGGGTAAGATCTCCTCTAAAAACCTTCCCCGAAGCAATTCCAGGCGATTCGGAACTCTTCGAATACGCCGCATCGGCAACCGCTTTGGCTCCTAGACCGAGCGCGATGACAGGTGGACCCAAGCCGCCCGACTGAAGCAGTGGGTCAAGGAGTCAGTCTCCTAGGAAGACAAGCCGGCAAGGCACTTCGGCGGTTCCCGAAGAAAGCGCCGCAACATGCAGAAGTGGCAGTCTTGGGAACGCCGTAGTAAAAGCAACCATCAAGTGGGTGCACGCTCCCACGATCCTGCGACCGTTCGTGCTCCGGCAGCGGTCAATGCGGGACTTAGAGAAAGTGCGCGGATCAGAAGAGACGGAGGTCCCACCTCGGGCTCGCTATCTCCTTCGAGATGGGCCCGGGGGCCACTGTCGGTGTCTGAAATATGGGGTACCCCCGCGCATAGGGGAAAATGCCTAAGGAACTCGCCCTTCTCCGCAGGGAGAGCTCCGAAGGCGCCATGCGTCCGGCAGGGCCGGACCTCCCTCTCCTCATAGGAGAGTTCCGGACCCGCCACGTGGCATACAGAAGCCGGACCTCCCCCTCCGCGGGCGAGGTGTCCAAAGGTGCCACGTATCCGGCAGGGCCGGACCTCCCTCTCCTCAGAGGGGAGCTCCGGGGCCGCCACGTGGCCGACAGAAGCCGAACCTCCCCCTCCGCGGGGAGATGTCCGGAGGCTCCACGTGCCCCGCGGGCCGGACCCTCCTCTCCTCTCAGAAGGGCTCCGGGCCCGCCACGTGGCCGGAAGAACGGCGCTGCCTGCCCCCGAGTGATAGGCAGCGGGCGTAAAGACGCCCCATACCTTGCCCGTACAAGGTATTCAAGGCCCGCGTCTTCCTGAGACGCGGAGATGCGGAGCACGCCTCTGTCAGGTGTCGTTGCGCCCAGTCGCATCACAGACTGGCGCGCGGTGTCAGAACCTGCCAGCCAATAAACACCGCGACAAGACATCCCATGCCGCCTGCGCCGTCATCAACCATTACGACTAGCGTGCGGCATGGGCAGGGCGGCAAGACGGAGACTTGGAAGCCTTCGCCAGAGACAACTACCGGCATAACTGCAAATACGGTAGATAACAGTCAATCTCCCCGGGACCACTTGTCGGGTCCCGGGCCCCCCTTGTAAGCCACCCGAGTCTTGGACTATAAAAGGCTCGGGTAGGCGACGATAGCGGGGGTTCGCACTCGGCAACTCGCACTCTAGCCATTCACTCCCAAGCTGTAACTCACCCCCAAGCTCAAGACTCCGGCCCTGAGCAACAAGCAATACAACGAGCTCCGTAGCTCGCCGTGGACGTAGGGTTGTACGCTCCGGTGGCCTGAACCACGTAAAACTCACTGTGTCAAGCTCTTACTAACTCGTCCATCCGTGCAAGCTCTCCGCAAGGGACTAGCCCCACCGAAAAAAGAACCTCCGCGGGCTGCCCAGTGCAGGCCCGAGGGAAGTGTCGACCGAACACTTTGACAGGCATTTTCAAAAGAGTAAATTCAAACTGTTGTTTAATAAGTTGTATTTACAATGGCCAACTGAAGCATCAGAGGGCATAATTGAATTCCTCAGATCCAAATTATGAGGGAGCCAAATCTTGAGAAAATTCGGAAGTGCTTTGATAGGTATATCAAAGGGGCTTGTAAATTTATTCCAAATTTGAATTTAAATTTGAAACTGTGGCACAACTTGTCAAATGGCCGAATGGCTTTTGAATTTGGATCCCTCGTAGCTGAATTTACAATGTGCCAAGATTTGGAGATAATTGTGAGAGTTTTGGGATAAGAAAGGAGGTGGACCCCACCTGTCATAGTGACATTCAAACTTACCCTCGAAGCAATCTTGTTGTTTCCCTCGAGCGGCCGAGACTTTTCCCCGGACGACACCAGGGCGCCACCGAGGCCACCGCCTCACCCTCCCCCTCGCGCTGGCGACCTCCTAGCGTCGGTCATCACGTCTCGGCGTGATCTTTTGCCCCAGCCGACCCCCACTCGGGCCTATTCGTCCCGCGCCGAACACCGAGAACCGCCGCTCGACCAAACCTCAGCGCCGATCCTCGCTGGGCGCCGCTCGTCCTTCGCACGACCAGCTGAGCTCGTGGAAACGTGCACAAGAGCCCACGGATCCTCCTCGAGCTACCCAAACCGACCTACCAGCCCTTGTGCGCGGTTCACAACAAGAAATTATCGGGGAGCTTCGGTTCAAGCCGCCGCCGTGCCTTCTCAATGCCCCGGTGATACAGGGCGTGTCACATCGCGGGCTGAACAGCGAAAAGGTGCGCCACTCTCTCCTCTTCACACTGCGAAAGACCCTGGGCAAATTCATCCACGGTAGCACCGAGAATTTCTAGAAAACCGACGAAGTGTCCATAAGCCGTGGTTGGGGAATTTCCCAAAATTCATGATCAATAGCTCTTCATTGCTCATGCTGATCATAGAATGGGCTAGAGAACCCCTTATGAGTCCCTGACATAAAAAAATCTAGAAGAATCATAGAGCCTCGACGGTGTTCTTCGAGTTTTAGCTTCGGCCGCCAGTTTTTGAGCTAATGCGCACGGTGACTTGGTAGTTGGGGGCGTTTCCGAGCTCTTTTGCTTGCATGACGACCTTTGCCATTAGTCACTGGTGCTCTAGAGCAAGAAAGCTGCGAATTTGGGCCGGTAGGAAAGCCGACCGACGTCGCCGGACATGGACCAAGGCCTCCGCCCGTCGCCCGACCCTTTGCGGTCCTCTAAAGCCCACACAGACCCCGGAAATGGCTTTCCCGCCCTCAAAAACCCCCAGGCGGCGAGTAGCAGGCCGAGGGGCGGTCGGGGAGTCGGGTTCCGAAGTCCTCCGGCGAGCTCCGTCGGCGGGATCGCGCGGGCGTCGAGAGGAGGAAGACGACCGGGGGCCCCGCATGTCAGAGAAGATATTTTAAATCGTTGATCCGCTGCGGCCCCGGGATCCAGTGTGGTGACACGTGTAGGATGGACCCACGGTCAGAGTTTGAATATTTCCCGGTTTATTAGGATTTCCATATTTAGTTCAAACTTTAGAACCCCATAACTTTTGCTAGGAAGCTCCAAATTTAGTGATTCAAATTGGGTTGGATTCAGGATGAAAAACTCTATCCAAATATGCAGCCCAATTTGCACGAAAACCAATAGAAAATTCTGGAAAATTCTTTAAATCTTTCTAACAAAAGAATTTTAGAGGGAGTTTGGTTCATCCAAAAATCCCCAATTTTTGCCAGAATATTCTTTAGGATGTTAGGAGACTACTGTATAAGTTTCATCTCATTTGGAGTTGATTTAATTAGGGTAGTTCTGATTTCAAGTTTCTATATTTAAATGAATACAGAAACATTTTTAGAGAATTTCCCAAAACTTGGAAATTCAGTTCTAGTCATTTCTTAGCTCCAAAAATCCTAGGAAAATTCAGGTATTCTCTCTGAGCTATGTTTGAAATTGTAATTCACTTGAATTTGTATGAAAGTGCAAATTTATTCAGAATTAATTCCTTTTTGCCTAAATGCTTAGGGAATAGTTCTAAGTGATCTACTCATGGAAATATTCTGAATTTCGGTCCAGAGGACTTTCTTGTGACAAGGAACTCACAAGAAAATTTCCAGCTCCATTGGAGACCTGGATCAGTAGCGTTCTGTTCAACCTATTAGGTGATCACCACCCAAGTGATGAATCTCACTTCTCACTTGATGATAGTGCTTAAACACACACCCAAACCACTAACACCAGATTCATTTTAAATTCTTAAACATAGTTCCAGTTTTAAACTTGTCTTTTGCACTTGTTAGCAAAAAATTTTAAAATTAAACATGTACATATTCATAACGTGTAGTGATAAAACGTGGAAAGTGAAGAAGGAGAAATTAAGATTGGATCAAGGAGCAAGAAGGGCAGGAGTTGAACTTCAAGACATCAACAACTAACCTCATATTATCTCACTTTGGTCACCTGCAAAACCAAGGCAAGCCCCGGTTTGCATTTAAGTTGTTTTCTCAAGTTTTTACTTCGTTCACTACTATGGGTCTAAATTGTATGTGCATTAGGTCAAGGATGTTTTACATCCAATTGCATGACCAAATGAACCTTGGATTAAGGGTAGAAAGGAACACCGCTGTAGAATAACGCCGTGCTAAATAGCTTAGGACATCCGGTAGAAGTCGAGTAGTTGGAATCTACTCGCGAGTTATAGACGGGAGTACATGGGTGTAGTCGAAAATATGGCAAACTAAAGTTTATGTTTTTAAAGATGAGACCGGGCAGGATGGTTAGGCAGCGACAAGACGAGGTCTTGGTCGAGTAGCTCTGCCTGTGTCGGTTAAGGACCGATGCGTGTGCGGCACCCAGGAGCAGGTATTGAGTTGTGTACCGGATGCTTACTGACATATGGGAACCAGGAAACCGATGTACCAGGTTCACTAGATTGTAGAGGCATACCACATCGTCTCGTTAGACCTATGAGCCCGAGACGGCGCGACCGGTTCTACAGTTTAGTGTCCTGCGAAAGGTGGCCACATACGACGTAATGAAGGACGCTAGAGATGGGTCTTCAGAGGCGGGCGTATGTGTCGAGTTATCCGGGTAGTGTTTGATTCGAATCACCGTCCATCGCGGTTATTGATTACCGTTTGCTCCCTGTGTTGTGACGTAGTAATCAAGTTATGTGGAAATAGTTTGCAATGTTTTAAATGCTGTTATGATAATTGTAAATTGCATGAAAACCATGTTTGAAGTAGAGATAAAGCAAACTAAAGTTATTTTCCACCTTGGGACAAGTAATATTGGAACAAAACGTTTCTTGTTTGATTGTGGAGTTCCAATGTTGCTAGGCGCAAGGTCACTACTATTATGGCTAAAACCTGAAAGTTAAGGATGAACTCGTAGGCGAGTCTTTTTGCACATGACAGGCTTAAGTCTTAGGTTACTTTCATGTAGAGTTTCATGTCTTAGGAGAGACGGTTAAGTCTTGCTGAGCCTTTGTGCTCACTCTTGCTACTTAAGTGGTTTTGCAGGTAAACCTCGACGCTATAAAGAAGGTTGTCCGGTGAGACTCAGGAACTTCCGAGTCATGTCACACTCGGAGAACCTAGCCGCTGCCATGTCTTCGTGTTGCTAGCGAGAGGAGTCCGCGGGCTGGACCTCTTCTCGAGTGCTTCTTAGATATTCGACGTGAGCTGTTTATAGACTTCCGCTGTAGCTACTTTATGCAAAGTATTTACAAACAACAGTTGTAAGTTTCCGCTTTTGATTTATGTAATACAGGGTTCCTTATATGTGTGTTGTTCGGTGCCGCATAACACGGCACCACCCAATGCGATTCTCGGGCAAGGTGCCCCGTCCCCATCAGTGATCGGGACGACGGGGACCTGTCAGCGTGGTATCAGAGCCGCATTGGTAATAGCGCACGGAATAAGGATCATATTACGATAAAAACTTAGGATACGGTGAGGAAACGGTATTAGGCCCACATAAGGACTATAGTAGTATAGTTACTTAAAGTGGCATTGCTAACTTACTTGTTAAAATTCTGAATTTTGATTATGTAACGACGCGCCTACGCTCAGGTAAACATGGTAAGGAACGCCACCGAAAGCGGTTCAATTTCGGTTAGCTCCCCTGACGAGGAAAGTGGTTCAGGGAAAGGTCTCACAGCTTGGTGTGAGACGTTAATATGAAGCTCTTGAACTCTTCATGTTCCTGAGTTCATATGAAACGCTGATCCCTAGCGTGCCTTAGGCAAGTAAGTGGAGACCCCATCGAGTGGTCAGTAACGCGATAGTGTGTTCGTCTGGAAATAGCCCAGGAGGACATACACAACGCTTGCCATCGGCGTGCCCTGTAGGGCAGTAGGTGGTATCCGTTGGGTTGATAACATTCCCAACCGTGATGACCCGTTCATGATATACTCGGGTTCCCCGTCGTGTGGTGTTGAGACACGATCACGTACCTTGAGACGTGGCTTAACTCAAGGACGGCTATATGGCAATGATACGGGCGTTTGTATTTACTTTCAAATATGGAACTGCCTGAAATGAAACAACCTTTGAGTGCACCACTATTGAGTGATCTTCTGCAGGTACTAACCACGTACGTGTCCCGTGTAGTACACGTGTGCGAGAGACCGTCTTAGTGCCACTGATAGTACGTATATGCCGGTATAACCCGGTTAGGATTTTTCTTTTGGTGAGGCTACGTAGTACCGACATGGTTCTTACGGTGTATCGTCACCGTACTAAACATATAATCCTCTTCCCTATGAAGAGATGATTCACGGACTAACTTGCAACTAAAAATGGAAGTTTGAAACAAGTATTAGTTACTAAACTCTTATTTTGAGCTAAGATTCAAATGAGAGCATGGCTAGGCGTCCAACTTTTCAAAAATAGAGTGCTCTGTTTCTGGCAGAAATTCTTGCTGAATTTTAACAGAGCATAACTCTGAGTAGTTTGACCCAATTAAGGTGTATGATACAGTTCTGGAAATATCTTTAAGTGCTATACAACTTCTTTGTAGACCTCCAGAGCAAAATCACACGTTAAGTGGATGAAAAGTCCAGTTGAAGGCAAACTATTCAGAACCAGGACAGTAGCAAAAATCTCTCTAGACTTTCTGTTTTTAAGCCATAACTTGCTATAGAAAAATCTGTAAGGAGCCTATGAGTACTTGTTGGAAAGCTACTGAAGTTTACTAAAACTTTGGTATTGAACTCAAGTCAAGAATTTGTTGATACTTGAGTAAAATTTGGAGTTTGTGTGAACTGGTCAGGGTAGTCCCGCTGATTAGTTTAGCATACTTAAGATTTGTTTAAACATGAATGTGGTTATGCTTTCATAAAGTTCATGACATGTTCATGCTTTACTTATCTTTACTTACTACTGAAATAGAATTTTGATTGACTCAAAATTTTGTTTCGTGCAGTATGGTACGCACACATCCTCAAATGGAGATTGGAGGTTCAAGTCGGGGTGGGAATGACTCGACTTCATCACAAGAGTCATCGCCAACCGGATTGGCGGAAATCATGGCAAGGATGAATGAAACTCTCCAAACTCTAGTTCAGCAAGGAATAAATAGAGAAGCTCAGCATCACAGGCCAACCCTGAGCACGTATCTGGATTTCTTGGCGACACAACCACCGGTATTCTCTGAGGCGGCTGACCATTGTGAAGCAAACCACTGGTTACGTGTCATTGAGTCCAAGTTCGGGTTGATCCAATGTGATGAATTCTCGAAGACTCTATATGCCGCTCAGCAGCTTCACGGCTTTGCTGGAGCATGGTGGGCAGACTACCTTGCTGTCTAACCAGCAGGGCATCGTGTCACATGGGCGGAGTTCCAGGCTGCGTTCCGTGCCCGTTTCATTCCTGCGGGCATATTGCAAACAAGCCATGATAAATTCTAGAACCTAAAGCAAGGTGACACGAGTGTTATTGAGTATGCGAAGGAATTCAATCGCTTAGCTCAATACGTCCCTGACTATGTGAAGTCACCAGCCATGAAGGGTTATCACTTTTATCGAGGGCTGACCGCTAGGCTGCGATGTGAATTGGCTCAAGTTAGCCAAGAGAATTTTGATGAGTTTGTGAGTTGTGCTATCACTGAGGAATATTATTCCAATCTCCACCTCAAAGAAAAGAGGGAGAGGGACTCATCACAGAAGGAATGCAATCATCTACCTCAGAAGTATCGGTGGGTAATCCGTTCACCTTCCGGTCGAGAGGTTCCACAAAGAGTGCAGTCATTCCTGGAGTATGACGACTCGTATACTCTACAGAGGTCTTATTCACCTCCACCGTAGCCGCAACTTATTTCTTATGCAACTCAGTATCAACAAGGTGCACCAGAATACTTTTTCCCTCAAGAGGTTGAAGATGATCAAGGTGATTTCTCAGCTGAACCGAGTGCTGTCCCACCTCATATTGACAATGAACTCAACGTCAATGAAGCAACTGAACCGAGCATCAACGTTATGTCTGCGGGTCCAGTTCTACAAAGTGATCTTGGACAGCCAAGAAAAGCTATGTCGAAAGTGGGGACAATTAATTATGTGTCAGTCGATGATCTGCCAAAGGGAGGACCTGTTCTTGCCGGCAGGTTCACCTTAAATGACAAGCCGGTTGTCATTTTATTCGACTCTGGTGCGACACATAACTTCATTAGCAGGGCGACGGTGATCCGGGATCAGATCTCCACAACTATCACAAAAGGTTCTTACCTTATTCATTCACCAGGTGGAGGCATATCAACTAATGAAGTCGTTTCTCGAGCACCACTTTGCTTGGGTGGAAAAATTTATCCTACCACCCTCATTATTCTCGAAGAC
This sequence comes from Neostapfia colusana, assembly GCA_030760725.1. NCBI lineage: Eukaryota > Viridiplantae > Streptophyta > Magnoliopsida > Poales > Poaceae > Neostapfia > Neostapfia colusana. The sequence goes on from JASWHV010000003.1 coordinate 19,331,966, forward strand.
CAAGGAATCAATGCCATATTGGGAATATCATGGTTGACCTTCCATAAGGCTGTTCTAGACATCGAGAACAGGAGTGTTCACTTGGACTCTCCACTTCACGGGCGTCAAACATTGTATCTCGGCGAAACGGTTTCCAAAGACCCGAAAGTATGTAATGCCGAGGCGTGCAAGTTAGAAGACATTCCGGTAGTCCGTGAATATCCGGACGTGTTTCCCGAAGATCTTCCAGGCTTACCACCTGAGCGCGAGGTGGAATTCAAAATAGAGTTGATGTCGTGAGGGGGCCCGACCTCCATCACGGGGTCGTGCCGCCTTGCCCGGGGATCGCATTGGGTGGTGTCGTGTTATGCGACATCGAACAGCACACATATAAGGAACAATGTATTACATAAGTCAAAGCGGAAGCTTAAACTTGTTTCTTTGTAAATAACTTACATAAAATAGCTACAACGGAAGTCTATACACAGCTCACGGTGAGTATCTAAGAAGCACTCGAGAAGGGGTCCAGCCCGCGGACTCCTCTTGCTAGCAACACGGAGACACGGCAGCGGCTAGGTTCTCCAAATGCAACATGACTCGGAAGTTTCCGAGTCTCACCGGACAACCTTCTTTATAGCGTCGATGCTTACCTGCAAAACCACTTATATAGCAAGAGTGAGCACAAAGGCTCAGCAAGACTTAACCGTCTTTCCTAAGACATGAAACTCTACATGAAAGTTACCTAAGACTTAAGCCTGTCATTTGCGAAAAGACTCGCCTACGAGTTCATCCTTAACTTTCAGATTTTAGCCATAATAGTAGTGACCTTGCGCCCAACAACATTGGAACTCCACAATCAAACAAGAAACGCTTCATTCCAATGTTACTTGTCCCAAGGTGAAAGATAAATTTAGTTTGCTCTATCTCTACTTCAAATAAGGTTCTCATGCAGTTTAACATAATCATAGCAGCAATTATACTTTTGCAAACTGTTCCCACACAACTTGCTTACTACGTCACAACACAGTGAGCAAGCGGTACTCATAACCGCGAGGGATGGTGATTCGAATCAAATACTACCCGGATAACTCGACACATACGCCCGCCTCTGAAGACCCAACTCTGGCGTCCTTCATTACGTAGTATGTGGCAACCTTTCTCAGGCCACTAAACTGTAGAACCGGTCGCGCCGTCTCGGGCTCATAGGTCTAACGAGACGATGTGGTATGCCTCTACAATCTAGTGAACCTGGTACATCGGTTTCCTGGTTCTCATATATCAGTAAGCATCCGGTACACAACTCAATACTTGCTCAGCGGGGCTGCATACGCTTCGGTCCTTGACCGACACGGGCAGAGCTACTCGACCAAGACCTCGTCTTGTCGCTACCTAACTCTCCTGCCCGGTCTCATCTTTAGAAACGGAAACTTTAGTTTGCCTCTCTTTCCAACCCCACTAAGGTGATCCTAAAACGAAGCTCGTGAGTAGATTCCAACTACTCGTCTTCTACCGGATGTCCTAGCCTATTTAGCACGGCCTTATTCTACAGCGATGACACAATGCTACCCTTGACCTCAGGGTTCATGTTTGGTTATGCAAGTGGAGTATCAACATCCTTGACCTAATGCACATACAAACCTTGACCAAATGTAGTGAACAAAGGGAAAACTTTAAAAAACAACTTAAGTGCAAACCGGGGCTTGCCTTGGTTTTGCAGGTGACTAAAGTCAGATATTTGTGGAGTTAGTTTCTGCTGACTTGCAGCTCAATGTCTGCCCTTCTTGCTCCTTGATCCACTCTTCACGTATCCACGTTTAACCACTACACGTTATGAACATGCATACATGTTTAATTGTAAAACTCTTTGCTAACAATGCTAAAGACAAGTTTGAAACTGGAACTCTGTTTAAGAATTTAAAATGACACTGGGGTGGTGGTTTAGGTGTGTGTTTAAGCACTATCATCAAGTGATGAGTGGGGTTTCATCACTTGGGTGGGGATCAACTAATGAGGTTGAACAGGACATAATGATCCATGGCTCCAATGGAGCTGGAGATTTTCTTGTGAGTTCCTTGTCACAAGAAAGTCCTCTGGACCAAAATTCAGAATGTTTCACTGATTAGGTCACCCAGAACAATTCCCTAAGAATTTAGGCATAAAGGAATTAATTCTGATTAAGCTTGCACTTTCATGCAAATCCAAGTGAACTACAATTTCATACACAGATTAGCGAGCATGCATGAATTTTCCTAGGATTTTTGGATCTAAGGAATGGCTAGAACTGAATTTCCAAATTTTGGAAATTCTCTGAAAATGTTTCTGTATTTATTTGAATACAGAAACTTGGAATTAGAATTACCCTAACTAAATCAACTCCAAATGAGCTGAAACTTTTACAGGAGTCTCCCAATATCCTAAAGAATATCCTGGCAAAATTTGGGGACTTTTCGATGAACCAAACTCCCTCTAAAATTCTTTTGCTGAAAAGCTTTAAAGAATTCTCCAGAATTTTCTATTGGTTTTCATGCAAATTGGGTTGCATATTTATATGGAGTTTTTCATCCTGAATCCAACCCAATTTGAATCACTAAATTTGGAGCTCTCTAACAAAAGGTATGCAATTCCAAAGTTTGAACTAAATCTGGAATTCAAACTAAATCGGGGAAAAGTTTAAACTCTGACAGTGGTCCCATCCCCACGTGTCAGCTGCTGGATTCACGTTACACGGGGCCACAGACCCGTCCCCGTGTTGTCACAGACCGATCCGAGGCCACAGACAATCCCCCTCCTTCGTAACAGCGACTGACGCGTGGGCCAACCCCCGTCTTCGTCTTCCTCCGGCTCCCGCGCGACCCCGCCGCCGGGCTCGCCGGAGACCTTGCCAGGAAGGGGTTCCGGTCCTTGGAACTTGTAGATCTTTGCCGCCACTGCATGTTTTCGCGTGAGGAACACGTTGCCGGCCTTACCTCCGATCGAAGGTGGCCGGAAACCTAGGTGCAACGGCGACAGCGGCGGTGGCCACTCCGGCGATGTCGCCAGGGCGTTATACTACACCAATCACGTAACCATTTGCGCGTACAGCACCACCACACCGAGGAGAACACGGACCCAACCGCCGATCTCGCTGGAACTCGCCGGAAATATGACCTCACCGTCAGCCTAGGTCAAAATCCGGCGAAAATCGAAAAACTCGATGAACAGCGGCTCTGCTCGATGGTTCTCGGTGGTTCTTGATCCCATGAACGCGCACGGGGGTATAGAAGATGTATGCTACGTCATGTGGGGAGTGGTTCAACGTGTGAAACGACTGAAATTCCGGCGAGCACGGTCCATGACACGCTGCCGGCGTTGTTGTGAAGCGAGAAGGTCTACAGGCGCACCTTTTTGCTTTTGTAGCTGGGTGGGAGAAGCCCTGTGGCGGCCGGGCGACAAGTTCTTCCGGCCGGCGGCTCACAGTGACGTCGCTGGATAAACTGAGCTCGGCGCCGCGTTTCCGTGGGAGACGACGCCGGTGTCTCGGGCCAGACACCTCGAGGAGGCACCGGCGATGTCGTGGGGAAGCTTACATCAGCGTGAGAGCTGCTGAGGCGGTCGGATGTCGTTGCTCCGGTGGGGCGCGGTGGCTGCGGGAGAAGCGGCGCTCACGGCAGTAGACACAGAGGGGGGAAACGTGATCGGTTTTTTCCTACGTGCGACAGCCGTTCGGGGTAATATCGGCTGAGGCTGATCGACTGCGCTGGGAGGTGGCAGCAGTGCTGCCGCGGTGTCGCGCTCCGCTCGGCGGCCACCGGTTCGAGTGGGAACAAAGAAGAGATTTCCTTCGGGAGTAAGTCTCCTCCTCTAACTGACAAGTGGGTCCCACTCACTTCTCTCCTAAATATCTCCAAAATTCTTGGCACTTTACAAATTCAACTCTGAGGAACTCAAATTCCAAAGTCATTTGGCAATTTGACCTGCTTTGCCTTAGTTTCAAATTTGAATTCAAATTTGGGTGAAATTTACAAGTTCCTTTGATATTCATATCAAGGCACCTCCAAATTTGCTCCAAATTTGCCCCCTCTACAATTTGAACCTAGGGAGTTTGAATATGCCCTCTGATCTTTGAGTTGGTCGTTGTAAATACAACTTTTTACACAACAGTTTGAATTCTTTCTTTTGAACATGCCCTCCTTCTTTTTGAAGTGCACCTCTTAATATAAACTGAATTCAAAGTTTTATTGCACATGCCAACACTTTCATGAGTAAATGAAAGTTTTGTAAGTCCCATTTCTTGCATATAAACTCAACTTTATTCATTGCTCAAGTTTTCTATTTACAAGTTTTGGGACTTTTACATTCCTCCCCCCTTAAAAAGAATCTCGTCCCGAGATTCATGATTAAGGACCATGTGGAGAGGACAGTTACTCAACATACGCCTCTAACAACTCCGGATGATTGCGTTGCAAATATTCCTCGCTTTCCCATGTAGCTTCTTCGGACGTGTGATTTTCCCATAGCACCTTGAAAAATCGCAGCGTCCGAATCCTGGTTTCGCGAGTCTTTTCATCAATTATCCGGGTTGGTCGCTCAACATACGTGAGGTCTGGCTTCAAATTTTCTATGTCTCCCGTGAGAATCTCCGTTGGAACTTTTAAACACTTCCGCAACTGAGATATGTGGAAGACGTTATGAACTCCGGCTAAAGTTGCCGGCAGCTCCAAACGGTATGCCACGGGTCCACATCTTTCAATGATGACGAAGGGACCGATAAAGCGCGGAGCTAATTTCCCTTTCACTCCGAATCGGTGAATGCCCTTCATAGGAGATACGCGGAGGTATACGTGGTCCCCAACATGGAAGTCCAGAGGACGACGCCTCCTATCCGCATAGCTCTTTTGTCTGGACTGGGCGGCTTTAAGATTTGCTTGAATAAGCCTTACCCGCTCTTCAGCTTTATTTACGAGGTCAATCCCGTAAATCACTCTCTTGCCAGATTCACACCAGTTCAAGGGTGTGCGGCACTTCCGGCCGTAGAGAGCTTCATACGGTGCCATTTTTATGCTCGCTTGATACCCATTATTATAAGCAAATTCCGCCAACGGTAGATGATCGTCCCATCGCTTACCGTGGTGAATGGCACATGCTTGAAGCATGTCTTCGAGAACTTGGTTCACCCTCTCCGTTTGCCCATCGGTTTGAGGATGATATGCGGAGCTTCTAATCAATTTGGTCCCCAGCGATGCATGTAGCTGCTTCCAGAAACGAGCAATGAACAATGCGCCTCGATCGGAGATGATCGTTCGGGGAACTCCATGTAGGCATAATATTCTTGCAATATATAGCTCCGCATACTTCTTGGCATGGTATCCCGTATGCACCGGGATGAAATGGGCTGACTTGGTTAACCGATCCACGATTACCCAAACCGAGTCATGCTTTTTAGCCGTGAGAGGTAGTCCAACAATAAAGTCCATACTAATATCCTCCCACTTCCATGCCGGAACACTTAGCGGTTGTAGGGTTCCTGCCTTCTTCATGTGGTCAGCTTTAACTCACCGACACGTATCACATTCTGATACGTATTTAGCAACTTCTCTCTTCATCCGGGTCCACCAGAATTTGGTCTTCAATTCTTGGTACATCTTGTTGCTGCCCGGATGAATAGAAAATTTGGATAAGTGAGCCTCATCCAAAATTTTCTTCTGCAGCCTCATATCACGGGGTACGACTATCCGGTCCTTGAACCATAGGGTGTCTTCATCATCTAATCGGAAACATTTCATTTCCCCATTCTTCAATCTCCTTCTGATATGAGCCATGCCCTTGTCTTTCTTTTGAGCTGCCATAACCTCCTCTTTTATTGTGGGTATGAGGGCTAGGTTATGCAGAGCTCCAAATGGAACCAAGTAAAGACTTGGTTCTTCCTCTTCTATCGGCGTGATGGTTAGGTTATGAATATGAGACTTCCGGCTGAGTGCATCGGCAACCACATTTGCCTTGCCCGGACTGATAATGAATTTCAATCTCATAATCCTTGATCAGCTCCAACCATCGCCGTTGCCGCATATTCAACTCCTTTTGAGTGAATATGTACTTCAAACTTTTGTGGTCGGTGTAGAGATGAACCAGATTTCCCAATAGGTAATGTCTCCACATCTTCAAAGCTAGTACCACGACAGCAAGCTCGAGATCATGAGTTGGATAATGTTGCTCATGATTCCGTAACTGCCGTGATCCATATGCGACCACGCGTCCGCCTTGCATGGGTACACAACCAAGCCCGATGCCCGACGCATCACAATAAACATCAAAAGGCTTGGTTGTATCCGGTTGAGCTAAAACCGGGGCTGTTGTGAGGTGTTTCACCAACGCTTAAAAAGCTTCCTCACATGGCTTGCTCCAATCATATTTGATGCCCTTTTTCAGTAACTCAGTCATAGGTTTGGAGATTTTTGAGAAGCTCGGGATGAACCTCCGATAATATCCCGCCAAACCCAAGAAGCTACGAACTTCATGGACTGATGTTGGAGACTTCCATTTCAGCACTTGATCAATCTTGCTTGGATCAACAGCAATGCCTTCTGCTGAAATAATGTGTCCAAGAAATGGCACTTGGTTGATCCAGAATTCACATTTACTAAACTTTGCATAGAGCTTGTGATCTCTCAGTCGTTGGAGCACAATATGCAAATGTTTAGCGTGTTCCTCTTCAGATTTGGAGTAGACCAAGATGTCGTCGATGAAGACCACGATGAACTGATCCAGCTCCGGCATGAACACCGAGTTCATAAGGTACATAAAGTGGGCCGGAGCATTGGTCAACCCAAATGACATGACAAGATATTCATAGAGCCCATATCTTGTCGAGAATGCTGTTTTCGGGACATCTTCCGCGCTGTCGGTACCTGAGATATGGGGTACCCCCGCGCATAGGGTAAAATGCCTAAGGAACTCGCCCTTCTCCGCAGGGAGAGCTCCGAAGGTGCCACGCGTCCGACGGGGCCGGACCTCCCTCTCCTCAGAGGAGAGCTCCGGGCCCTCCATGTGGCATACAGAAGCCGGACCTCCCCCTCCGCGGGAGAGAGGTCCGAAGGCGCCGCGTGTCCAGCGGGGCTGGACCTCCCTCTCCTCAGAGGAGAGCTCCGGGCCCGCCACGTAGCCAACAGAAGCCGAGCCTCTCCCTCTGTGGGGAGAGGTCCGGAGGATCCACGTGCCCCGCGGGACTGACCCTTCTCTCCTCTGAGAAGGGCTCCGGGCCCGCCACGTGGCAGCAAAACGACGCTGCCTGCCCCGAGCGATAGGCAGCGGACGTAAAGACGCCCCATACCTTGCCCGTACAAGGTATTCAAGGCCCGCGTCTTCCCAAGACACGGAGACACGGAGCACGCTTCTGTCAGGTGCCGTTCCGCCCAGTCGCATCACAGACTGGCGCGCGGTGTCAGAACCTGCCAGCCAATAAACACCGCGACAAGACATCCCATGCCGCCTGCGCCGTCATCAACCACTACGACTAGCCTGCGGCATGGGCAGGGCGGCAAGTTGAAGACTCAGAAGCCTTCGACCAGAGGCAACTACCGGCATAACTGCAGATAAGGTAGATGATAGACAATCTTCCCAGGACCACCTGTCGGGTCCCGGCCCCCCTTGTAAGCTGCCCGAGCCTTGGACTATAAAAGGCTCGGGTAGGCGTCGATAGCAAGGTTCGCACTTTGCAACTCATACGCTAGCCATACACTCTCAAGCTGTAACTCACCCCCGAGCTCAGGCCTCCGGTCCTGAGCAGCAAGCAATACAGCGAGCTCCATAGCTCGCCGTGGACGTAGGGTTTTACGCTCCGGCGGTCTGAACCACGTAAAACTCGCCGTGTCAAGCTCTTACTAACTCGTCCATCTGCGCAAGCTCTCCGCTAGAGACTAGCCCCACCGAAAAAAGAATCTCCGCGGGCTGCCCTGTGCAGGCCCGGGGGAAGTGTCGACTTAACACTTCGACATTTGGCGCGCCAGGTAGGGGGCTTTTCTCCTAGCGTGACGAGTTTCCGCCGGCGAAGATGACCAAGCTTCCTTCAGCGGCAAACTCTCCCCCTCCGCGTTCACGGCGAACCGTGACCACTGGGGAGTACATGTCGACACACTCAGGACGGAGTGTGTCGGCACAAGCTGGTAGCCAGCAGCCAACTCCGGCAACGCCGACTCCGGCTATGCAGGCCCCGACCAGTGTGAGATCTTCTGCGGCGCTGACCGTACACCATGGAGGTGCGCTAGCTGCAGCAAGAGCGCTGCTGCGCAACCCGCCTGCGGGGGATGCGCCCCATTCAACGACCCAGCAATGGGTCCGCGAGGTGGACCGCCTCGTCGTCGCCGCCGCAAACCCTCGGTTTCGGCGAGGACGGCGCCCAGGACAACCGGCTGTGTCGCTGACACGCACACCCACGGTTGACGGGCTAACGGCGGATTCCAGCTCCTCCAGGCTCCTGTCGACGGACCTGCGAAGGGAACTGGAACGGTGCCACTTGGGCCAGGACGCTCGGGTGTACCTCGAGCGACGCCGAGAAAGGCGTCGCAACCATGAGGCTAGCGACAACATGTCGTCGGCCTCGACACAACCTGAAGGGCAGGTCTTCGCCACGCGAGCCCTGCCTCAGGCATATACTGCGCAGCATATGCCACGACCATATGCGCCGCAAGCGGCGGCCCCGGTCTATGGTGCAGCCTTGCCCATGCCGGGATACGCGGTGCCAAGTGCGAACCAAGCGTTCGCAGCGCCAGTACCTGCGGCAGCAGGTGCAGGATGTGCGGCCCTTGCACCCCGCCTTCGCTTCGCGAGGTGGCCACGCAAGTTCCGGCCGCACCTGCCCGAAAAGTACGACGGTAGCGTCAACCCGGTGGAGTTCCTCCAGATCTACTCCACCGCCGTACTTGCCGCAGGAGGGGACGAGGCTGTCATGGCCAACTACTTCCCCGTCGCCTTGACCGGCCCAGCTCGGTCTTGGCTCATTAATCTACCTCAGGGGTCCATAACCTCCTGGGGAGAGCTCTGCCGGCAGTTCGTCGCCAACTTTGGCAGCTCCTACACCCGTCCCGGCACGGAGCTTGACCTCCACGCCGTCAAGCAACAACCTGGGGGAGTCGCTGCGCTCTTTCATCCAGCGGTTCTCTCAGGTACGCAACACCATCCCACATATCCAAAGTGCCTCTGTGGTGGTGGCATTCCGACAGGGTGTCCGGGACGAGAAAATGCTTGAGAAACTCGCGACCAGAGAGGTCCGCGACGTCTCGGAGCTCTTCAGCCTGGCGGACAAGTGCGCCAGAGCAGCTGAAGGGCGGAACTGGCACGCTCTGCCGACCTCCGAGCCAGGAGGACAGCCCGGGTCCGGTGCTGCTGCCTATGGGGGTGGCAAGAAGGCCAAGAACCGGGGGAGTGGCAAGATGAAGTCACCATTCACGGCCCCCGTCGCCGCAGCTGCGACGACTAGTGGGGTCGGGGGGCCACGCCCCGACAAAAGGCAGCGGCAATCACCGGTCCCAGACAGTGACAAGGGCGGGCTATGCCCCGTGCATGGCACCGGCAACCATACTGCTGCCGAATGCTGGGAGATCCAGAGGCTTGCAGAGCGCTTCCGCAAAGGAAGACAGCAGAGGGCTGAAGCACCGCCCTACCCTCATAGGGATGGCAAATAGAAGGTCGATGCCCCAGTCACCGCTGCCCATCAGGTGGGGTTCCAGGAGCCTCAGCGTGTCATAAAGACAGTGCATGACGGTGAGGACTCCAGTTCCAACGGTGACGGGCCAGGGCGTTAGCCAACTGCGACGCACCTCCATGCCTCGAACATACCTCTCGGGAGCCGCCTAAGGTCTGTCAACCCCTTGAAGGCCTCGCCAGAAGGGGAAGACGCCTTAGGTCATCCATGACGAGCCCGGGCCTCCCTACCCCTTGAAGGCCTTAGCTAGCAGGGGAGAACTCCCCGGGGGCCCCCAGGAGAAGCCGCGCCGGACCTGATCCAGCGCGAAGATAATAACCTCGTCGACAAGACTCAGCTGTAGGGAACACCCCACAACGCGCGGTCTCGGCTAATGCTCTAAGCACTACTGCCAAAGAACCAAACACGTCGGGGGCCTGCAGGAGGGCAACCTGGTGTAGCGGCATGCTCTATTCCGAGAAGGACCCATAAGCTCTCCCCCAGCAGGGAAGGTCCCTTCCGAATCATGAAAGCTGCCGCCCCAAGTACACATGCCTTTCAACCGAGAGTGGGACCCATTCCCAAAAAGCCTTGCCATGAAGCAACACTGTAAGTCCTACTTCCTGAGCATCAGTAGAACAGGGTTATTCCCTTCTGTAATGGATCCCATAGAATTTAGGAACCGAGCTTGGGGCAGCTAAGTCTCAAGGGACGGTACAGGACTACGTCCAGTTTAGCCTGGTTCCGACCCTAAGCGCGTAGAGTCTTGCTTCCCTTGTAGACGAGGCGGAACATTGCCTCCATGTACAGCCAGAATTCCACCTATGGGCACGAATACAGAGACCTGTTCTACTTAGCTCTCCCTCATGCGCTCATTTACATTATGCATTAATTTTTATGATCGCACTATCTCTGTATGTTCATCGTACATCTAGCTCCCCCTCTCCTACGCTCATCCATAGTCGGCATTCGCTATCCTACCGAAGGCGGCTGCGCTTGAGGCACCTGCCGATGGCCGAGTGAGTCTCTCGGGCCTCCCCCAGTCAGGTGTTGCGGTGCCAGTTGGTTACCTCCAGGAAAGGCCTGCGTTGTGGATGGGGGGTCCAGGGTGCGTATCCAGCTTAGCCGGCCCTGAGCCCAAAGCATGCACATCCTGCCCTCCGGAGGTACAGGGGAGTACAACCGCTTTGCCTGGTCATGAACCCAAAGCACGTGCACTCTGCTTCCCCAGCGCATGGCCCGGTACTAGGGATCGGACGGCCGTACCCGGACCTCGGAGGAAGCCGGAGCTCCGGCGCCTCGTGCACAGAATTGCCCAAGCCCCGTATAGCGAATCAGGATCGTAAGACGGATAAGACTAGGAGACGGGAGGGGAGGACCCCCCGAGGAGAATTACGTTTCCTCTGTCTGTGTGTGCAGGACCTCCAGGTTACGGCAACAGGGACTGCATGAAGCAGGGGGAAAGGAGCTACCAACTACTCCGGCCTAGGACTGGAAGGACGGGGACCTGCCCCTCCAGCAGGGGCGGGACCCGAGGGCCCCACGTGTCTAGCAGGCCCGGAACTCTCACCTCCCTTGAGGAGGGCTCCGGGCTCACCACGTGGCGGGCAGAAACCGGACCTCCCCCCCCCCCCGGTGGGAGGGCTCCGAAAGCCCTACGTGTCCAGCATGGCCGGAGCTCCAGCCTCTTGAGGAGGGGCTCCGGACCCGCCACGTGGCAGGCAGACTTGGAGCTCCCCATGGGGCGAGATCCGGAGACCCCCGGGGGCCCCTAACACGGTTAGGACCCGGGGAAGGTGTCTATGCGGAGCTCTGAGATTGGAGATGGCCTCTGAGTACCTTGCGGAGCTAAGGACTCAATCAGGCAAAGCCAAGAAGGAGAGAAAAAGCATCACAGACACAGATATCTAAAAGAGTCGAACTAAGCGAGGCTCCATGAGCTGGACTACAGACTCGATAAAAAGGGAGAAACAAGTCCTAAGGACCTCCCGGCTCCCGCCGGAACCTTGCGGCTACAAGGGCGGCCACATCTTCGACTTCTTCCCTGGCAGCTTGCTCCCACTCTGCGGTTGGGCCCTCTCTCGCTGGTTCTAGCGAAAAAGAGGGGTCGCGGCTCTTAAAGCATGCCAGCACATGTGAGGTGACCTCTAAGGCTAGGCCGCGCCCCTCGGCCTCAAGCTCGCTGGCGACCACCGAGTCTAGCCTGTCTAGCTTGGCGCCGATCGACTCCAGCGCGGGGATCACCTCCAACGCAGGGGCTGCGGCCCTCACCGGACTGAAGCCAAGAGGGATCAGGGCGGACCCCGCTCGATCCATGAAGCTCGAGACAGCAAGAGCCTCGGAGGTCCGCAAAGCCGAAAGCTCCTCCACCTCGCGGCGGGCCGCCTACAGAGCCTCCAGGTTCCTCTCGGAGAATTCCTTCTCCTTGGCCTCCAGGGAGCTCTCCCGAAGGTGGAGAGTCTTGGCGAGCCGCTCCAACTCAGCGGCCTTGAAGTCAGCGGTTAACTCCCGGTCCAGGACCGCCCGGCGATCACGGGAGACCTGTTCCTCCCTCAAGTCGAGGTCTGCCTTCAGGATCTCTAGCTCCTCGATCCGAGCTCAAAGGTCATCCTCGTCTGCCGCCAGCTGCGCGGCGACCCTCTCCGCCTCAGCTGCCATGGAACGCTCCCGTTCCTCAACGGCGAGTTCACGGCGCTCCAACCGCTGCCGCATCTCCACAGCAGCAGAGAGGCTCTCTTCGGCCCGGGCGTGTGCCTCCAGAGCCTCCCTGTTGATCCGCCGTAATTGGGTGTCCATGCGGTCGACAGCCCGCTTCATCCGGTCGAGGAGCACTTCCCTGAAGTCGAGCAGCTCCCGCCTGGAGTCGAGCTCGCTCTTAACCTTCGCGGTCCTCTCCCGCAAAAGGTTCCCCCAGGTGAGGAGGCGATCTCGTTCAACCGTATACTCCTCCCGCTCGCGACCTAGTGCAGCCAAGACCTGCCGAATGCTCGTCTCGGCAAGCGCGAAGGCATCCGCCAGGGGCAATGGAGCTACAGAGGCTGGGGTAGTCCCCCCGACCTCCTCCATTACCTCATCCTCAAGAGGAGTCGACGCACCAGCAACCGAGACGAGACGCCGATCAGGAGAAGTTGGCTCCGAGGCTCTGCAGCTAGGCCAGCCGGGCTCTCTTCAGCTTCTGGCTCCTTGATCTGAGGAGAGGGGCGAGCCGGGGAAGGCGGTGCTGGAGAAGAGGTCGGGCCGCCTAGTGCAGGGTCAACCTGCGCTGGCTTGGGGGCCGCGGTGGCCGTCTCAGCAGGAAGAGACGACGCCACCGCGGAGTCCGGGTACACCGGAATAGGAGAAGTTCGCGCTGGCCTGGGGGTCGCGGCAGTTGCCCCTGGCTCCGAGCGCAGCGGCACAGATTCCCCGCAAGTCGGGGAAGGCCGGGAAGCCCGGACACTCCAGCGGGCTCTGAACCCCGACTTCCGAGCTGGGGTAGGACTCCCAGAGCCCGCTACCGTCACTGACGGCCGCTCCGCAGTCGCTTGAACTGGCGGAACAGGGGACGCCCCAGAAGCTTCCCCCAGCGCATCAGCCCGGGGCCTCTTCGAGTCGCCACCGGAGGGAGTGTCAGGCACCCCAGAATCCCGACTTGGCACAGACGCCGCTGCTGGAGGAGATCGGGCGCGCTTCTTCTCTGGTGGCAGGTTGGAAGCCATGGCAAGGGAGAACTCAAGGGCAAGAGAGCAAAAGCACAAGAGTCCGAGAAGAAACGCAGAGAAGTGCGAAGGGAAGCTGCAATGTGGGTAAGACCCCCTCTGAAAACTTCCCGGGTGCAATTCCAAGTGATTCGGAACTCTTCGAATACCCCGCACCGGCAACCGCTTCGGTTCCTAGACCGAGTGCCGATGACGGGTGGGCCCAAGCTGCCTAGCTGAAGCGGTGGGGTCAAGGAGTGAGTCTCCTGAGAAGATGAGCCGGCAAGGCACTTCGGTGGTTCCCGAAGAAAGCGCCGCAGCGTGCAGAAGTGGCAGTCTTGGGAACCGCCGCAGTAAAAGCAACCATCAAGTGAGCGCACGCTCCCACGATCCCGCGGCCGTTTGCGCTCCGGCAGCGGTCAATTCGGGACTTAGAGAAAGTGCGCGGGTTGAAAGAGACGGAGGTCCCACCTCGGGCTCGCTACCTCCCCCGAGATGGGCCCGGGGGCCACTGTCGGTACCTGAGATATGGGGTACCCCCGCGCACAGGGTAAAATGCCTAAGGAACTCGCCCTTCTCCGCAGGGAGAGCTCCGAAGGCGCCACGCGTCCGGCGGGGCCGGACCTCCCTCTCCTCAAAGGAGAGCTCCGGGCCCTCCACATGACATACAGAAGCCGGACCTCCCCCTCCGCGGGAGAGAGGTCCGAAGGCGCCGCGTGTCCAGCGGGGCCGGACCTCCCTCTCCTCAGAGGAGAGCTCCGGGCCCGCCACGTAGCCAACAGAAGCCGAGCCTCTCCCTCCGTGGGGAGAGGTCCGGAGGATCCACGTGCCCCGCGGGACTGACCCTTCTCTCCTCTGAGAAGGGCTCCGAGCCCGCCACGTGGCAGCAGAACGACGCTGCGTGCCCCGAGCGATAGGCAGCGGACGTAAAGACGCCCCATACCTTGCCCGTACAAGGTATTCAAGGCCCGCGTCTTCCCAAGACGCGGAGACGCGGAGCACGCTTCTGTCAGGTGCCGTTATGCCCAGTCGCATCACAGACTGGCGCGCGGTGTCAGAACCTGCCAGCCAATAAACACCGCGACAAGACATCCCATGCCGCCTGCGCCGTCATCAACCACTACGACAAGCCTGCGGCATGGGCAGGGCGGCAAGTTGAAGACTCAGAAGCCTTCGACCAGAGGCAACTACCGGCATAACTGCAGATACGGTAGATGATAGACAATCTTCCCGGGACCACCTGTCGGGTCCCGGCCCCCCTTGTAAGCTGCCCGAGCCTTGGACTATAAAAGGCTCGGGTAGGCGTCGATAGCAAGGGTTCGCACTTTGCAACTCATACGCTAGCCATACACTCTCAAGCTGTAACTCACCCCCGAGCTCAGGCCTCCGGTCCTGAGCAGCAAGCAATACAGCGAGCTCCATAGATCGCCGTGGACGTAGGGTTTTACGCTCCGGCGGCCTGAACCACGTAAAACTCGCCGTGTCAAGCTCTTACTAACTCGTCCATCTGCGCAAGCTCTCCGCTAGAGACTAGCCCCACCAAAAAAAGAACCTCCGGGGGCTGCCCTGTGCAGGCCCGGGGGAAGTGTCGACTGAACACTTCGACACGCGCAAATCTTGATTTGATGATATCACGACCTTAAGTCCATCTTGGAGAAGACTTTAGCACCCACTAGCTGATCGAAAAGGATATCAATTCTTGGTAGTGGATACTTGTTCTTTATGGTCACAGCATTTAAAGGACGATAATTGACGCATAGCCTCAGCGTCTCATCCTTCATTTTCACAAATAAAGCTGAGCAACCCCATGGTGATGAACTTGGACGAATAAACCCCTTGTCCATCAGATCTTTGAGTTGCTCCTTCAGTTCTGCTAATTCATTCGGAGCCATTTTGTATGGTCTCCGAGAGATCGGCGTGGTTCCCGGTATCAACTCTATTTTGAATTCCACCTCGCGCTCAGGTGGTAAGCCTGGAAGATCTTCGGGAAACATGTCCGGATATTCACGGACTACCGGAATGTCTTCTAACTTGCAAGCCTCGGCATTACATACTTCCGGGTCTTTGGAAACTGCTTCGCCGAGATACAATGTTTGACGTCCGTGAAGTGGAGAGTCCAAGTGAACACTCCTGTTCTCGATGTCCAGAATAGCCTTATGGAAGGTCAACCATGATATTCCCAATATGGCATTGATTTCCTGGTCTTCGAGAATGATGAGGGTGGTAGGATAAATTTTTTTCACCCAAGCAAAGTGGTGCTCGAGAGACGACTTCATTAGTTGAGATGTCTCCACCTGGCGAATGAATAAGGTAAGAACCTTTTGTGACAGTTGTGGAGATCTGATCCCGGATCACCGTTGCCCTGCTAATGAAGTTATGTGTCGCACCAGAGTCGAATAAAATGACAACCGGCTTGTCATTTAAGGTGAACCTGCCGGCAAGAACAAGTTCTCCTTTTGGCAGATCATCGACTGACACATAATTAACCGTCCCCACTTTGGACATAGCTTTTCTTTGCTGCCCAAGATCGCTCTGTGGAACTGGACCCGCAGACACATTGTTGCTGCTCGGTTCAGTTGCTTCATTGACCTTAAGATCATTGTCAAGCTGAAGTGGGACAGCACTTGGCTCAGCTGAGAAATCACCTTGTTCATCTTCAACCTCTTGAGGGAAATAATATTCTGATGCACCTTGTTGATACTGAGGTGCATAAGAAATAATTTGCTGCTGCGGTGGAGGTGAATATGACCTCTGTGGAGTAAAAGAGTCATCGCACTCCCAGAATGATTGCACCTCTTGCGGAATCTCTCGACCGGAAGGTGAACGGATTACCAACCGACACTTCTGGGGTAGACGATTGTCTTCATCTTGTGATGAGTCCCTCTCCCTCTTTTCTTTGAGGTAGAGGTTGGAATAATATTCTTGAGCGATCGCACAACTCACAAACTCATCAAAATTCTCTTGGCTAACTTGAGCCAATTCACATCGCAGCCTAGCCGTCAGCCCTCGATAAAAATTATAACCCTTCATGGCTGGTGACTTCACATAGTCAGGGACATATTGAGCTAAGCGATTGAATTCCTTCGCATACTCAATAACACTCCTGTCCCATTGCTTCAGACTCCAGAACTCATCATGACTTGTCTGCATTATGCCGGCAGGGATGAAACGAGCACGGAATGCAGCTTGGAATTCCGTCCATGTGACATGATGCCCTGCTGGTTGGACAACAAGGTACTCTGCCCACCATGCTCCAGCAAAGCCGTGAAGCTGCTGAGCGGCATATAGAGTCTTCAAGAATTCATCACATTGGATCAACCCAAACTTGGACTCAAGGACACGTAACCAGTGATTTGCTTCACAATGGTTAGCCGCCTCGGAGAATACCGGCGGTTGTGTCGCCAAGAAATCCAGGTACATGCTCTGGGTTGGCATGTGACGTTGAGCTTCTCGATCTATGACTTGCTTAACTAGAGTTTGGAGAGTTTCATTCATCTTCGCCATAATTTCAGCCATTCCGGTTGGCGATGGCTCTTGTGATGAAGTCGAGTCATTTCCACCTCGACTTGAACCTCCAAGCTCCATTTGAGAATGTGTACGTAGCATACTGCACGAAACAAAATTTTGAGTCTGTCAAAGTGTTCGGTCAACACTTCCCCCAGGCCTGCACTGGGCAGCCCGCGGAGGTTCTTTTTTCGGAGGGGCTAGTTCCTAGCGGAGAGCTTGCGCAGATGGACGAGTTCGTGAGAGCTTGACACGGCGAGTTTTACGTGGTTCAGGCCGCCGGAGCGTAAAACCCTACGTCCACGGCGAGCTATGGAGCTCGCTGTATTGCTTGCTGCTCAGGGCCGGGGGCCTGAGCTTGGGGGTGAGTTACAGCTTGAGAGTGTATGGCTAGCGTATGAGTTGCAAAATGCGAACCCCTGCTATCGACGCCTACCCGAGCCTTTTATAGTCCAAGACTTGGGTGGCTTACAAGGGGAGCCGGGACCCGACAGGTGGTCCCGGGAAGATTGTCTGTAGTTACGCCGGTAGTTGCCTTTGGTCGAAGGCTTCTGAGTCTTCATCTTGCCGCCCTGCCCCTGCTGCATGCTAGTCGTAGTGGTTGATGACGGCGCAGGCGGCATGGGATGTCTTGTCGCGGCGTTTATTAGCTGGCAGGTTCTGACACCGCGCGCCAGTCTGTGATGTGACTGGGCGCAACGGCACCTGACAGACGCGTGCTCCGCGTTTCCGCGTCTTGGGAAGACGCGGGCCTTGAATACCTTGTACGGGCAAGGTGTGGGGCGCCTTTACGCCCGCTGCCTACCGCTCGGGGGCAGGCAGCACCGTTCTTCTGGCCACGTGGCGGGTCCGGAGCCCTTCTCTGAGGCGAGAAGGGTCCGGCCTGTGGGGCACGTGGAGCCTCCGGACCTCTCCCCGCGGAGGGGGAGGTCCAGCTTCTGTATGCCACGTGGCGGGCCCGGAGCTCTCCTCTGCGGAGAGGGAGGTCCGGCCCCGCTGGACGCGTGGCGTCTTCGGACCTCTCTCCTGCGGAGGGGGAGGTCCGGCTTCTGTATGCCACATGGCGGGCCCGGAGCTCTCCTCTGAGGAGAGGGAGGTCCGGCCCTGCCGGACGCGTGGCGCCTTCGGAGCTCTCCCTGTGGAGAAGGGCGAGTACCTTAGTCATTTTACCCTGTGCGCGGGGGTACCCCATATCTCAGGTACCGACAGTGGCCCCCGGGCCCATCTCGGGGGAGATAGCGAGCCCGAGGTGGGACCTCCGTCTCTTCCGATCCGCGCACTTTCTCTAAGTCCCGAATTGACCGCTGCCGGAGCACGAACGGCCGCGGGGTCGTGAGAGCGTGCGCCCACTTGATGATTGCTTTTACTGCGGCGGTTCCCAAGGCTGCCACTTCTGCACGTTGCGGCGCTTTCTTCGGGAACCGCTGAAGTGCCTTGCCGGCTCATCTTCTCAGGAGACTGACTCCTTGACCCCACTGCTTTAGTTAAGCGGCTTGGGCCCAGCTTTCATCGGCGCCCAGTCTCAGAGCCGACGAGGTCGCCGATGTGATGTTTCCGGAGGTTTTCAAATTACCTCGAACCATCCCTGGAAAGTTTTAAAAGGGGATCTCACCCGCATCGCGGCTTCCCTTCGCATTGCGCTCGTACTTCCCTTGAACTCTTGCGCCCCGGCTCTCCTGCCCTTGTGCCTTCTTTCGCTATGGCTTCCAACTTGCTTTCGACGCGCCTCGTTCGCTCCTCCGAGCTCGGGCCAGTGCGCAGGCTGCTGGGTTGGCGCTCGGAAGAGCAGAAGCATCGGCTTCGCCGAGGATCTCTCCCCCTGGTCCTGGAAAAGGGGGAGATAGTCTTCTTCACTGCTTATGCTCTGGCGGGGTTCGTTCGCCGATTTCTTCCTTCTTTGTCACCCTGCTGGAGACATACGGTCTCCAGCTCCACCATCTCTCCCCCAACTCCTTCGCAATGGCGGTGGTTTTTGTCCACTTCTGCGAGATGTTCGTGGGGGTGCACGCCTCCGTGACGCTCTTCCGCCACTTCTTTGTGCTGCGGACGACTGGACGCGGCTCAAAGACTCAGATGGGGGCATATTACTTCCAGCATCGCTGTAAAGACCCCAAGGTCTCCGGATACCTCCTGCCCTTCAGCGCATCAAGGTGGGAGAACTGGAGGGAGAGCTGGGTGGTAGTGCAGAACGACGAGCACGATTGCCTACAACTCCCAACCGCCAACCCAACCACCGATCGCCGCTTCTGGGAGGAGATCCCTGAGCTGGAGCAGGAGTACACTCCGGTCTTGGAGCGGATCCGGTTCTTGGCCAACGAGGGGCTGACGTCTCTAATGGTGCTGATGGACTTTGTGTCACGCCGCATTGCTCCCTTGCAGCAACGCAGCTGCCCAGCGTGGTACTACACCGGTGAGCAGGACTGTACCAGGCTGGAGAGAGGCCCCGGCTCTGCCCCTTCCGACGAGGAGCTGGAGGAGATGGTGAGCAAGGTGAGCGGTGACTACATTCCCAGCGGCGACCCCGCCCTTCTGCCTTCTGCCACCCCCCTCTTCTTGGAGCCTCAGAGGAGGTCGGAGCTCCTGCGGAAGATGCCGAACCTTGATGATATCGGGATTGCCGTTCATCAGGTCGGGGATGCCCTCCGGGGTATCACCATTCCAGGAACCGAGCACCCCGGATCAGGGCATGAGGCATCGGCTGCTGCCAAACCCTCCCCCAGAACCGACGGAACCCAAGCCGCCGATAAAGGGAAAGGAAAAGAGCCGGCCCCCGGGCATCTAGAGAAAAAACGCGCTCGGTCTCCTCCGAGGGTGCTGCCTGTGCCAAGCCAGGGTGCCGGAGCTACTTTGCTTCCATCTCCCGGAGGTGCTGGTCCATCGGGTGGCGACCCGAAGAGGTCCCGAGTGTCCCTCCCCGGCGGGTCTCTCCCCAGACAGCAGCCGTCCGAATCAGCCCAAGTATCTCGCCATCCTCCCTCGAGCGGCGGGGCTCCCAGGACGGATGTTGGTGGGGCGACGCCGGCGAGCGCGCCGGAGGTCCAGGCGTCCCATTCCGCGACCGTTCCAGCCGCTGGTCCTGGCAGTTCAGCTACAGCCCAGAGGCCAGTGCTGCAAGCTCACTGGAGCGCTCATGCCGCCCAGTAAGTGTTATTCTTTCTGACTTATAGGAGCAGAGCTCCTGCCTCTTCTTCTATTCTGAGGGCTTCTTCTTCTTTGCAGGGACCGACCGGCTGCTAGGGGCGGGCCTCTTATCCGGCCGCCTTCAACCAGCGGGGGCTCCTCGCCTCGACACTTGGGGACCGCGGCGGCCCCCATAGCTCCCAAATCGACGGGGGCAGTGGCCGCAGTGGCCGCATCTGCTCCTACCCGCCCTCCTTCAACAGTCCAGAAGCCAGGTCTTGAGACCGGGAGGGCTGCTGTAGGTGTGCCTGCTGGCCCCCTGGCCTGCTTAGGACAGCGCCCCCCCGTAGCTGCTGAGGCGCCGGCGCTCCCGCCGGTCTTGGACTCGTCCGGGGGGTCCAGCGGCGCGACTCCTGCTCCCCCTGCTCCGGTGCCCATGTGGGACGCCCTGGAGCGTGCCCAGACCATCACCCGGCAGCTCCAATCTGCCTTTGAGCAGGAGCGGAAGACATTGGCCGGCGAGAGGGAACGCCTTCTCAGCTGGCAGCAGCGGGCCCGGGCGGACCTCGACTCAAGGCAGTCAAGGCTTGAGGCCATGAGTGCTCTGCTTAGCACCCAGAAGAAAGCCATTAGCCGCTTGGAGTTAGAGGCCCAGCGGGTTCGTGCTACCTACCGCGAGGCTCTGGCCAAAGCTGAAGCCAAAGCCAAGGAGTGTTCCACCGCCGCGGAGGAGTTGCAGCTGCAGGTAGCCCGTCGGGAGCACGCCATTGCTGATCGGGAACGCGCTGCCGCGGCCGAGGAGGAGAAGACCACCGCTCGGCTGAGGGCCAAGGTGGACGAGCTAAGGGCTCGGACTAAGGAGTTGGAGCTTCGTGAGTCGGCTGTCGCCGCGAGG
The DNA here is from genome assembly GCA_030760725.1 of Neostapfia colusana. NCBI lineage: Eukaryota > Viridiplantae > Streptophyta > Magnoliopsida > Poales > Poaceae > Neostapfia > Neostapfia colusana. The sequence continues at coordinate 19,352,796 of JASWHV010000003.1, forward strand.
GAGGAGCAGTCTTCCAAGGAGATTCAGGCGGCGATGGATCGCGAGCTAGCGGCCCGCCAAGAGGTAGAGAGGCTCCAGTCCTTGCGGACTGCCGAGGCCCAGGCGGTCTGGTGCTTCATTGCTAAGGCGGGATCCGCCTTGGCTCCTCTTGGTTTTAGCCCTGTGCAGGTGGAGACCCCAGCACGACCGGTGTCCGAAGCGGCCCCAACCCTTGAGTTTCTCGGCGACGAGCTAGGTCGGCTCGAATCAGTGATCGCCGACGAGCTGGAAGCGGAAGGTCGGGGCCTTGCGAAGGAGGTTGCGATGCACGTTCTGTCGTGCTTCGTTAGCCGAGACCCTTCCTTTTCCCTGGGGCCGGTCCGTTTAGGACCCATCGCCGACCAGGAGGAAGCTGCCAGGGCCGAAGTCGAGGACTTAGCTGCCCTCGTGGCCTCTAGGTTTCATCAGGAGTCCGGGGACCCCTAGGCATCTGCCCTCGTGTCCACAAGGCCCTGTACTTCCTTTTTTATTTTTGTTGAGTCTGTAGCCCGGCTCGTGGAGCCTTTGTATGGACAGACTCCTGTTTCTTTCTGTGTTTGCATGCCCTAGTCTTCTTCTTGGCCTTTCCTGACCGAGCCCTTAGCTCCGCAAGGACTCGGAGGCCTTGACCAATCTCAAAGCTCTGCATAGACACCTTGTCCGGGTCCCCACTGTATACTAAGGGTTCCGGAGGTCTCCAGGACCCGCCTCACGAGATCGGAGGGCGGTCCGAGCCTGTTGGTCACGTGGCGGGCCCGGAGCTCCCGCCTGAGAGGAGGTCCGGGCTCGCAGGGCACGTGGAGGCCCCGGGCCTCTCCCCGCAGAGGGGGAAGGTCCGACTTCTGTAGACCACGCGGCGGTCCCAGAGCTCCCCTCAAAGAGGTGGGAGGTCCGGCCCTGCTGGACACGTGGGGCCTTCGGACCTCGCCCCTGTGAGGGCTAGCCCTTTGATCTTACCTTAGGGTTTTTGGCCTACCGCGATTCCGTAGCGGCCCCCTGGTAGGTGCGTTCTATTGGGTGAATGCGCCTACCATACTCCTGCGGGGAGCTGAGGCTGAGAAGTCCTGCACACAAGTAACGAAAAAGTAATTCTCCTTGGGGGCTCCCCCCTCTATTCCTTAGTCGTATCTGCAGCAAATTCCGACTAAAGATGAAAATGAGAAGAGGGAGTTGAACGCATAGTGAGCACGCGTTAGTAGGGTAATCATAAAAATTTAATAAGTAAATTAAATGAGTACCAAAGAAGAGCAACGTAGGGTAGGTTTCTTTTCATATAAATTTCCATATGGGGGAAGGCGGGCCGCATATGTAGGCCACGACCCACCTCAAGGGAAGCAAGACTCTACGCACTTGGGGTCGGAACCAGGCGAAGCTGAACGTAGTCCTGGACCGTCCCCTGAGGCTTAGTTGCTCCAAGCCCTGTTCACGGACTTTTATGGAAATTACTACAAAAAGAAAGGCCTGCCCTATTGTTGCTCTAGGGGTAGAACTTACAGCGGTGTTCCGTGTTCCGAAGGTTCGGGAGCGGGTCCCTGTCTTCGGTTCTGGGGAATGGTCCCAGGCCCGGATGTCCAGCCCCAGTACGGCAAATGGCCATGCGGGCTGGATCATCTGTACCGTCCAAGCCGGTGTATGGATCTGCTTGGCGTGGAACAGGCACGCCTAGCAGCTCTCGACCAGCTCGACGGCATCCTGGAGTGTTGCCGGCTAGTAGAAGCCATGCCAAAAGGCTTTACCGACAAGCGTGCGTGAGGAAGAATGACTCCCACATTCGCCTCCATGGATCTCAGCGAACAAGTCGTAGCCTTCCCCCTGGGTTATGCACCGCAATAGGATGTGGTTGGCGCCACGTCGGTAGAGATCCCCCTCTACCGCCATGTGTCTCTTAGCCATACGCGCAATCCGTTCAGCGGATACACGTTCATCAGGGAGGATATTGTCTTTCAAGTAGTCCCGGACCTCCGTGATCCATGCATCGGGTCTGACTTGAGCATCTGGATCTTGAGCGCTAGGTTGCACGGAGTCCCCAGTGACGCTTATGATCCTTGGCGGCGCTCATGGCCGCCGGGACCGCCAGCTTCGAGGTGCTGGTCTAGCCCCCTTCGCCTGGCTCGGCGGGCCGGGCTGTGGGTCGCGGCAACGTCCTCTCGAGGCCCCCTTCAGGCACAGTGGCTCTGGTGGCAGTGGGGGCCCTCGTTGAAAGGTCGTCAGCTGCGGCCTTGCTAGCGCGCGGTACGTGGTGCAGGTCCAAGGCGAGGGGGTCTGTCTCCGCCGTCTTGGTTGATAACCAGACTGGGGATTGCCCTGAGCCAACGACTAACGAGAAGGATGAGCACTCCATACTTTGCTATGTTGTTGGCTGCCTTGGAATTGAAACGCGCCACATACCCAGACTGCTCCCCTGATGGCGTGAGGAACAGTACGCTAGCATCGGCCCCCTGCTTTCACGAGGAGCCGTCGACGAACATCATTCGATAAGGCCTGGTGAAGGTCAGGGCTCAGGGTCCTGTTTCATCGTCTTCGTGGCCCCCTGAGCGTGCGTCTACTTCAGCCACAAGTGAACTAATGCTCTGTTAATGTCTGTATGACGGGAAAGGGAACCTAGATTAAACTTCAGTAGCTCCGCCGCCCATTTGGCGGCATCGCCCGCCGCGTGGAGCTGTGGGGGATAGCTTTTAGCCTGGGGAGATCGCCGGGTGCCCGACACTCGGGGGTCCTCAGGCTGCTTTGGACCTTGCGGGAAGCTCCGCTGTCGTCCCGGGAGCTCCGGGAGGTCCTGCTGGTCCTCCGGGAGGTTGTGTCGGGGATCCGAGGTCTGGTCTTCTGGTGCTTGCTTCTTGGTAGCGGAACAGGTTACTGTGGTATGGGGTTAAAGCCATTGCGCGAAGACCAGAAATTCGCGGGACCCCTAGCTATGCTGAGTCGGTTTACGCCGGGATTAGCAGGTAAGGGGCGCCCTAGCAAGCATTTGGGAAGCGCAGCATATCACAGCCTGGTATCGAGTCTACTATTTTCTCTATCATAGGAAGAGAAAATAGGTCTTTAGGGCATGCCTTATTGAGACTGGTGTAGTGGATGCGCTTCCGGAGCTTCTCGCTGGCCCTCGGGGTAATAACACGGTTTGCCAAGCGCCGGGAGCGGCGGACCCTCCGTCTCGTCGGACGGCTGGACGTCGGGAAAGACCTTTAAGTAGTGCTCCATCACCTCCCTAGGGATCTCTGGCCTCGGTGATGGCTGTCATGCAGCACATCGACCTCATGCCGGAGGGGGGCAACGAGCGCGCCTTCCTATATGCTACCCGGGCCCCCGGCTACCCGGGTGGTCTGGGTGGCATCGGCGCTGATTCGGACGAGCCTTGTGGGGACGTCGTCCTCATCAAGGGTGAAAGCATCTAGGCCCCCGTGAGATATGGTTTCGGTGATTAATGACAACTGTTCGTTATTACTAATGAATTTGTGGATGCAAGGTTTCACGTACATCACATCAAACATTAAATGAACTATCTATTCACACCATCTACTGCTCATTGGATACAAATGGAGACCCCTCAACGATCCATTCTAAGGTGTTATTCGATACTCATGAAAACTAAATGAAGAACTCATACAACGACTCTACTTTATCAAAATTGGCAACACAAGGAGCTTACACTTCATCGTAATATCATTTCAAACAAGTGTCAAAGAGGTCACTCAAGAAGATTCTAAAAGATCAACTCAAAACAATTCGAAGCAAACAAGTTGCATTCACCGGATCATCCGATGTCTTGCAAAATGACTACATCGGTCGAGTTTGAGTTGGCAGAAGAGGAAGACCTCAGAGCCCAGTAAACACCGGATCATCCGATGTGAAGGAAGTGGCACATCGGTTGCTTTCAACAGAAGGATAATTTCTGAGTAATTCTGAAGATCAACTCACCGGATCATCCGATGTGAAGGAAGTGGCACATCGGTTGCTTTCAACAGAAGGATAATTTCTGAGTAATTCTGAAGATCAACTCACCGGATCATCCGATGATGAAGTAAGTGTACATCGGTCAAATTCAACAGAGACAATATTTCTGAAGATCAACTCACCGGATCATCCGATGATAAATTGAAGTAACATCGGTCGATTAAAAGATCCAACGGTTATATCCAACGGTCACATCTGACACGTGACATCAGCTAATTTGGAATTCGACCGATGCTCATATAAAGGGGTACATCGGAGGATCCGATGTTCACTGAAAAAGTCTGCCCACTTTTCCAACGGCTATCTCGTGTGGGCTGGCTATAAATACCCCTCCAACCGGCCATTTCGACAAGTCTTGATCACCAGAGCCTCTCTAGACATTCTCAAGCATTCAAGACCAAGAGCTACCACTTCCACACTTCAAAACCTCTTGTACTCCAACTATAGGTTATATCTAGCGAGAGAGAAGCTTGTGTGCGTCCATTCTTGGTGATTGGAATCTCTAGGCTAGTGAGAGAGAGTGTCTTGGTGACTTCTCTCACCTTGTAAACGTTGGAGGAAGAAGAGATCACTCCGGAGCTTACCAAGGTGTTTGTGGAAGCCCGGAAGATCACCGTTGTACAAGGCTTGAGCTCCACCTTGCCGGAGAAGGCGAACGGAGAAAGATAGTGGATTCCCTCGTCTTGGTGACTTGGGAGTGGCTATACCCTTTTGTGGGTGCCACAACGTGGACGTAGGAAGATTTTTGTGATCTTACCGAACCACGGGAAAAATCGCCGTGTCTCCGAGTCTCCGCGGGAGTTTGCATTTTTCTCCTCACCCCTTACTATTACGCTTTTACTATTCCGCACTTAACTCTCTTGCTTGAGTAGTTAGTTTGCATAGGGAATTGGGCTTCAACCATTAAAGTTTTAAATTGCTCCAAAATTTTAAAAAGCCCAATTCATCCCCCTCTTGGGCGTTTCGATCCTTACAATTGGTATCAGAGCAAGGTTGCTCATTGGATCATTCTAGCTTCACCGCTAGAGAGTGAAAATGGCCAAGAATGGGGGTTCGGTTCCTACCTTCGAGGGCAAGAATTTTGCTTATTGGAAAGCACGCATGTGCGCTTACCTTGAGGCAATTGCTCCCGAAGTGTGGGAAGCGACCCATGCGGGGTTTGGAAATCTTGACTATGTTGGTGACCAACTAAAATGGGATGCTAAGGCTAGAAATGCCATATATGAATGCATTAGTCAAGATGTCTTTGCTAGGATTGCTAGTAAAGAAAAAGCGTGTGAAATTTGGGCATGTCTAATTGAATTACATGAGGGCTCATCTCGGGTTAAAGAACTCAAATATCACATGCTTAAATCAAAATATGATGAATTTAAGATGTTTCCTCATGAGAACGTTAACCAAATGTTTTCTCGTTTAAATGTGCTCATTGAGGAAATTAACGCACTTGACATTGCTTCTCTTGGCAAGGGACTTATCAATCGCAAGATCCTCATGCTTCTACCCAAGCCCAAGTACAACATTATCAATTCAATGCTCCAAAAGGAGTCACTAGACAACATGGAAGTTTCGGAGCTCATTGGAGAAATCCATGCTCATGAGATGAGCGTACTTGGAATGATGGAGGAGTCATCATCAAAAACCATTGCTCTCAAGGCTTCAACCAAGAAGACAACTTCCAAGAAGAAGAAAGTGGTTGAGCCTAGCTCAAGTGAAGAAGAGCAAGAAACAAGCGAAGATGATGATGATGAACTTGCTTTGATAATGAGGAAATTCTCACGCCTCAACTCCAAGATTGCAAAGAAGGGATACTCTTTTGATCCTAAAAAGAAAGCCTTCTTGCCAAGAAAAGATGAAAACAAGACGTGCTACAATTGTGGTGATCTAGGCCACATATCATATGATTGTCCAAGACCGGACAAAAGGAAGGAAAATGGGAAGCATTACAAGCTAGAAGAAAGTGATGATGAAGAGGAGGTTAAGCCCAAGCGTTCTTTTGGAAAGAAGAAATTTGACAAAGGCAAGAAAACCAAGCTCTTTCCAAAGAAGAGAAGAGGGCCTCAAAAGGTATTCATGTGTGAAGCCAATGAGTGGATCATGGATGAAGAGTCAAGCGACGAAGATAGTGAAGAGGAAGAAAACTTGGCGGGCCTCGCCGTCGTCAACAAGGAAGACTCACCTCTTCGTCCACCTCCCATGTGCCTAATGGCGAAAGGTAACTCAAAGGTATGTGAAGATTCTAGCGATGATGATGATGAGCTTTCACCCGATGAATTAGCATCTATGATTAATGAATATCATGCCATTATAAAAAGGGAAAAGGCTAAGGTTAAGGCTCTTGAGCTAGCTCGAGCTAAGCTTGAAAGTGCCAACCTCGATTTGCATGATAAGTATGTAACCATACTTAAAGAGCATGACACGCTCAAATCAAATGTTAAGCAAATCGAGGAGGAGAATGCTCAAATCAAGCTTAAGTATCATAAGCTTGACTTAGCTAACTTAGCACTCTTGGCAAAGCACAATGAGTTGGTTCAAGAACATGAAGTGCTTAACCTTGCTTATGAAGCGATTGAACTTAAAGTGAAAAACACAAAGAAAGAAACCCTTGATGGCAAAATATCACCTAATTCACATGCCACTAATATTTTGGATGAGTCTTTGCCTTTGAAAGCAAGCCCTAGGGAGAAGGAGCTAATGGACAAAATTGAAAGTCTTCGCACTAGTGTGGCAAGATTTTCTAAGGGGGAGGACAAGCACAAGGAGATCCTCTACCAACAAGCTAAAGGCTTCCACAAGAGGGGACTTGGACCCTTCCCGGTGCCCAACAAAGGAAAGGTGCCCTCACCGGAGCTTAGGACAAGCTTCATCAAGGAAGTTGGTTCCTATTGCCAACATTGTGAGGTCACCGGACATCACACGAGGGAGTGTCCTCTTCCCAACCGTCCTTCTCCCAAATTGCCTCCCAACTATAAATCTACGTTCAATGATTATCACTATCTATTGAGCAAAGTAGGTGGAAAAGTGAAGGCAAGGTTCATCGGCAAAGACATCAAGGGCATGAAGGGGAAGCTCCCCAAGCAACTTTGGGTTCCAAAAACACTTGTATCACACATACAAGGACCTAAGTTGGCTTGGGTTCCTAAACTCAAAAACTAACTTCATGTGTGTAGGTGAACTACAAAGCCGGAGGAAAGCATTGGGTACTCGATAGTGGGTGCACTCAACATATGACCGGTAATGATGGTATGTTCACCTCCATAGAAAACCCCGACAATCATGAACAAGTCACCTTTGGTGATAACTCAAAGGGGAAGGTGATTGGTTTGGGAAAAATTGCTATTTCTCACGATTTGTCTATCTCTAATGTGCTTTACGTTAAGTCTCTTAGTTTTAATTTACTTTCTATTGCACAATTATGTGATCTTGGACTAACATGCACATTTGACAAGAATGGTGTTGTGGTGACTAGTGATTCAAGCAAAGAACTAATATTCAAAGGTTTCCGGCATGGACATCTCTACTTGGTGGACTTCTCCAACAAGGATGCTAGCTTGACCACTTGTCTTTTCACCAAGACAAGTTTGGGATGGCTATGGCATCGGCGCATTGCTCACATTGGGATGAGCAAGCTCAAGAAGTCATTCAAGCTTGGGATGGTGACCGGCGTGAAGGATGTCACATTCGAAAAGAACAAGCTTTGTAGCGCATGTCAAGCCGGGAAGCAAGTTGCCTCACACCATCCGATGAAGACAATGGTGTAAACCTCCAAGCCACTTGAACTACTTCACATGGACCTCTTCGGACCGTCCACATACCAAAGCCTTGGCGGTAACCTTTATTGTCTTGTCATTGTTGATGACTACTCTCGGTATGCTTGGACACTGTTTCTAGGTGACAAGGGTGAAACTCCGGAAATCTTCAAGACCTTCGCTAAACGAGCGCAAAGGGAATTTCAACTTCCTATCATCAAGGTCCGGAGTGACAACGGCACCGAGTTCAAGAACTACAACATTGGGGAGTGGTGTGATCGTGAAGGCGTGAAGCACGAGTTTTCGGCCACATACACCCCTCAACAAAATGGTGTCGTTGAAAGGAAGAACAAGACTCTCATCACCCTTGCAAGAGCAATGCTTGATGACTATGGCACGTCGGAAAAGTTTTGGGCCGAAGCAATCAACACGGCGTGCCATGCCGCAAATAGGGTCTACCTTCATCGACTACTTCAAAAGACCCCATATGAGCTCCTCATTGGGAGAAAGCCCAACATCTCCTACTTCTGAGTCTTCGGGTGCAAGTGCTACATCTACCGCAAGAAAAGGCTCGGTAAGTTTGAAAGAAGGTGTGATGTTGGCATCTTTCTAGGTTATGCGTCAAACTCAAAAGCATATCGAGTACTCAACCAAACCTCCGGGTTAGTTGAAGAAAGTTGTGATGTTGAGTTTGATGAGACTAATGGCTCCCAAGAGGAGAGTTTTGGTCATGATGATATAGATGATGAGCCTCTACGAGAAGCTATGAAGAACATGACCATAGGAGACATCAAGCCCGAAGTCGGGGAGAGCCATGATCAAGGGGGAGCCTCAAGTTCCAACATCAACACCTCCATGGCGCCTCAAATTGATGAAGAAGAAGAGAAAAATGATCCATTGCCAATGCAAGATTCACATGCCACACAACACCAAGAAGAAGAAGAAGTCCAAGGTCAAGTCCAACCACAAGACGAGCAAGATGCCTCACCACCACCAAGTGCCTCACAACCTCTTATGAGGCATGGGCGCACCTCCAAGGCACATCCGATGGATCAAATCATCGGAAGTCCGTCACGGGGAGTAAGTACTCGTTCTCGCCATGTTGCTTCATTTTGTGAGCACTACTCTTTTGTTTCGTGTGTAGAACCCACAAATATTGAGGAAGCACTCCAAGATCCCAATTGGGTGATGGCTATGCAAGAAGAACTCAACAACTTCACCCGAAATGAAGTTTGGGTATTGGAGGAGCGACCCAAGAACAAGAACGTCATCGGAACAAAGTGGGTGTACCGCAACAAGCAAGACGAGAATGGCATGGTGGTCCGCAACAAGGCAAGGCTTGTGGCCAAGGGTTTTTCACAAGTAGAAGGACTAGATTTTGGAGAGACCTTTGCCCCGGTCGCACGGTTAGAAGCTATTCGCATACTCCTTGCTTTTGCTTCACATCACAATATTATGCTTTATCAAATGGATGTGAAAAGTGCCTTCCTCAATGGTTATATTAACGAGCTTGTTTTCGTTGAGCAACCTCCCGGGTTTGAAGATCTGAGGAATCCTAACCATGTGTATAGGTTACACAAGGCGCTCTACGGGCTCAAGCAAGCACCTAGGGCATGGTATGAACGTCTTAGGGATTTCCTAGTCATGCAAGGATTCAAGATCGGGAGGGTGGACACCACACTTTTCACCAAGGACATCAACGGGGATTTATTTCTTTGTCAAATTTACGTTGATGACATTATTTTTGGCTCAACTAACAAATCTCTTAGTCTTGAGTTTGGCACCATGATGTCTAGGGAGTTCGAGATGTCAATGATTGGAGAACTCAATTTCTTCCTAGGATTTCAAATCAAGCAACTTCAAGAGGGGATTTTCATCTACCAAGAAAAGTACACCAAAGACCTCTTGAAGAAGTTTGAAATGGAAGATTACAGCTCAAGAAGTACTCCAATGGCAACAAATTGTCATCTCGACGCGGACATGGACGGTAAACCTATTGATCAATCTCATTACCGTTCCATGATTGGTTCATTATTATATCTTACCGCATCTAGGCCCGATATCATGTTTAGTGTGTGCTTGTGTGCTCGCTTTCAAGCGGCACCTAAAGAATCGCATCGTAAGGCGGTCTTTAGGATACTTAGGTATCTCAAGCATACCCCAAGTGTAGGTTTGTGGTACCCCAAGAACGCTAGTTTTTATCTCTTGGGTTACTCGGATTCGGACTTTGCCGGATGCCGTGTGGATCGCAAGAGTACCTCCGGTGGGTGCCACTTACTTGGGCGTTCCCTAGTATCTTGGTCGAGCAAAAAGCAAAACTCCGTGGCTTTGTCCACCGCGGAGGCAGAATATATAGCGGCCGGTGCATGTTGTGCCCAAATTCTATATATGAAGCAAACCCTTTTGGACTTTGGAATTAAGTTTGATTGTGTGCCTCTCCTTTGTGACAATGAAAGTGCGGTTAAGATAGCTAGAAACCCCGTTCAACACTCCCGCACTAAGCACATTGATATTCGCCATCACTTCTTGCGGGACCATGAGGCTAAAGGAGACATCTCTTTGCAAGGTGTTAGGTCCGAAGAACAATTGGCGGATATCTTCACTAAACCACTTGATGAGAAAACTTTTTCTAGACTTAGAAGTGAATTGAATGTGCTAGATGCATCTAACGTCATGTAAGTTGCCATGTTCATGTAAGGTTGCATATCAAATAGGTCTTGTCTAACTCCCAAAGGATAGGGGCAAGCTAGAAATAGCTTTTCCTGAGGAAGCCTTTGGCAGGTTTAAACTTGGCAAGATAGATTTACATTACGCCTTGCATGATTCCTGCCATATAGACTTACACTCATTCAATATCTTGCATTATTTTATTTGGCATTGCATACGGTAGATTGTCACAAAGGGGAACCCACATCATGAGAAGGAGACCTGTTCAAAATGCAATATCTCAACTCATATAATGTGGATAGAGCAAAATTCTAAAGGTACATGCTTTAAGGAGATAGAAGTTTTCTACACTCTAGCTCACAAAGCATGAGCCTTACATTTTCGTGGTTTCCCTCCTAACCTTGTGTGTTCTCTTTGCTTAAGGGCTTAGCCAATATGTGGCACTATATTTAAAGCCTTATATTAGAGGTTAGGAGTTGCCCAAAAAGCCCGAGGACCCATCCTTATCTTTGTGTGTTTAAGTCCAAGGACACATATGGGCAGTCTTAGGTTTTCTGTAGTCATCGGATTATCCGATGCCAGGGCCAGCAGATCATCGGATCAATTGGTGCTTCAGTTCAAGTCAGATGTCACAAATCAACCGATGAGTTCATTTCAGAAGACATCGGAGCATCCGGTGTTCAGTTTTCCTGGTGCCCTGCAGAAATCGACCGATGATCGCCACCTCAACGTCAGTCCATCCGGTGTTCAAAGAGAGTTTTGGAACAACTCTCTGTTGAACTCGACCGATGCATCCTCCGATGATCATCGGTCCATCCGGTGTTTTATGCGCAGCTAGGGTTTGCCCGTACAGTTTAAAAAGCCGTTCGGCCGCCCTTCGCCTTTCTTTTCCTTTCCCCGAGCTCCGCCGCCGCCCGACGCCCTCGCCGCCGTCCTCACGCCCCCCAAGCGCCGCCGCCGCCGCCCTCCCCCAGGCGCCGCCGCCGCCGCCTCTCCTACGCCGCCGCCTTCCAGCAGCCGCCGCCACCACCTCTCCCGCGCCACGCCGCCTCCCAGCCGCCGCGCCGCCTCCCAGCCGCCGCCGCCGCCTTCCAGCAGCCGCCGCCGCCACCTCTTTCGCGCACGCCGGCTCCAGGCGCCACCGTCAGCCCGTGCCAACGCAGCCGCCGTTCCACCGCGCCGCCGCAGATCGCCTCCCTCGCCGTCTCCCCTCCACCACTCGCCGCCGGCCCGCATCACCCTCTCCGCTAGGGTTTCGCCGTACTTCGCCGTTCGTCGCTAAGATGGGTCGCGATCGCAAAGGAAAGGGGAAGGCTATTGAGGAGCCCGCCGCGAAGAAGCGCAAGATGTCCAAGGACGCGCGTCGTGCGGAGTTGGCCGCTCGCGCCGCCGAGGAGCGTGAGCACGGCCACCGCGATTCCTTACGGATCCGCGAGTCCCGACAGAGGCAGGAACAGCCTTCGATCCAGCCGGTGCCTCCCGAGGGTTCCGACGAGGAGGAGACCGAGGTGCCGCCTCTCGTCCGCCGGCGCACCCCGAGGACTCGTGGGGGTGGACAGACTCCTACGGCGAGTCGGCGCCCCTCTGCGGCTGACCGCGCCGAGGACAGAGAGGTCGAAAGGGCCATCCACCTGATGGACACAGCAGTCCAAGTTGCCGAAGATGTCAGACTCACAGACTACAGGAAGATGAAGGCAAGGCAACTGAAGAAGCTTAGATGGTCAGCACTAATTGAGGAGTGGTTCCCGCGGCCTAGGGACTCTCGAGTTGACTCCCGTTTCTGGACCCTGACACAGGCGTCCCTGTACGAGACTTACCGGCGTCGGGGTCACAAGCTATTCCAGCACAACAGCATTGACTGGGAACAGCTTGCAGTGGCAGCAGGACACGGGATCAGGCCCCTTTTTGAGAGATACAGAGGACTGGTGGACTTGCTCTCACACCCAAGGAGTGCTTACGTCGAGGAGTGGGTTAGGGTGTTCTACGCGACACTCTACGTCTCTGAGGGTCGTCGCTCGATTCACTTCATGTTCATGGGGCGAATCCACGACGTATCCCGAGACCTGATGGGCAGACTGTTTGGTGTGGAGCTCTCCACTACGTGCCTGCACCAGATAGTCTACGGAGATGCAGATCCGCCGAGGAGGCCACTGACTGGAGGAGTGGCACTGCCCCTCGAGGAGATCAGAGGTCTGTTCACACAGCCGTTCACACCTGACCAGCTGAGGGTGCCAGCGCTTCTCACCCCAGCAGCTCGGACAGTTCACCACGTCCTCAGGCGTACCCTGCTACCGAGGTCCGGCTACTTGGAGGGTTTCACGAGCCTTCAGCAGACCATCCTGTTCTATGTGATGAACGGGATGGAGTTCGACATAGTAGACATTCTGATCTGCGAGATGGAGGACGTGATCACCGACGGAGTTGGGATGCTACGACAGCTGGTCTTTGGTCACTGGATCTGTCACCTTCTTCACCAGCTGGTTCCAGAGGACACTCCAGGAGTCTCTCAGCTGACGGAGATGCACGTGACCCGGTTCAGCCACTACCGAGTCCCCACTCCGGGAGACCGCCGCCTTGGACGCCCCGTCGAGCGTGAGGTTCGAGCCAGACTGTCAGAGGAGGACTGGGCAGAGCTGACTCAGGAGGACGCAGAGCTGGCACAGGCAGAGGCTCAGGGAGGAGACCTACAGCACGTATGGTCGGATAGCGACACTAGTGACAGTGTCGAGGAGTACTTCCCTCCTGCTCCTCCCTCACCGAGGCAGCACGACGCAGAGGCAGGAGGCTCAGCTGCTCCACCACCTACACCTCCTCCAGTGTCAGAGGCTCAGGTGACTCAGCCGTCAGAGCTCACCACCTTACTTCAGCGGATGGCTCAGCAGCAGGAGCTGCAAGCAGCTCGACAGGAGCAGCTTCAGAGGCAGCAGCAGGAGATGCAGCTGGAGATCGCCCGTCAGAGGCGAGAAGACACCGACAGGTTCACCAACCTTGTCAATCAGATGACGCGACGCACTCTGGACCAGCAGCAGCAGACTCAGCAGATGCTGTTGGGCATCCTGGGGTTGGTCACCAACCTCTACCAGCAGACTGGAGTGGCTCTTCCACCTCAGCACTTGGGACTCAGTCAGGCTCCAGGTGCACCCCCACTAGCACCAGCTCCAGTACTGCCACCGACGTCGCTCCAGTCCTCACCTCTTCCGGCAGTACCTCCACCGGCGCCAGCAGTCTCAGCGGATCCCCCAGCAGCTCCAGCTCCAGCTCCAGCCCCCACAGCAGCTCCAGCTCCTCCCGCTCCAGCTCCAGCACCAGCGACCTCCACCTCCAGCAGCTCCGGCGACAGCACCGTCGACGCCGACCGCTTCACCATCGCCAGGAGCGCGCCTGAGTCGTAGTCACTCGACTTTCCTTTTTGGTGCCTTGATGCCAAAGGGGGAGAAGAGTTAGAGTCAGGAGGAGGTTAGCTTAGTTCTAGGGGGAGTACTTGGTTCTAGGGGGAGTGTCTATCCCTTTTTGCTACTTTATTGGAGATTATTATTATTTGCTATTATTGTACTCCGGGTGCTACTCTGTGCTCTTACGCTTTATTAATTATTATTTGAGCCTTCGAGTCACTTGTGCTGCAATTTGTACTTGTTATATTTCCTTTTTGAGCATTGCGTTTTAATTTCATACTCTACTCGTTGTGTTGTCATCAATCACCAAAAAGGGGGAGATTGAAAGCATCTAGGCCCCCGTGAGATATGGTTTCGGTGATTAATGACAACTGTTCGTTATTACTAATGAATTTGTGGATGCAAGGTTTCACGTACATCACATCAAACATTAAATGAACTATCTATTCACACCATCTACTGCTCATTGGATACAAATGGAGACCCCTCAACGATCCATTCTAAGGTGTTATTCGATACTCATGAAAACTAAATGAAGAACTCATACAACGACTCTACTTTATCAAAATTGGCAACACAAGGAGCTTACACTTCATCGTAATATCATTTCAAACAAGTGTCAAAGAGGTCACTCAAGAAGATTCTAAAAGATCAACTCAAAACAACTCGAAGCAAACAAGTTGCATTCACCGGATCATCCGATGTCTTGCAAAATGACTACATCGGTCGAGTTTGAGTTGGCAGAAGAGGAAGACCTCAGAGCCCAGTAAACACCGGATCATCCAATGTGAAGGAAGTGGCACATCGGTTGCTTTCAACAGAAGGATAATTTCTGAGTAATTCTGAAGATCAACTCACCGGATCATCCGATGTGAAGGAAGTGGCACATCGGTTGCTTTCAACAGAAGGATAATTTCTGAGTAATTCTGAAGATCAACTCACCGGATCATCCGATGATGAAGTAAGTGTACATCGGTCAAATTCAACAGAGACAATATTTCTGAAGATCAACTCACCGGATCATCCGATGATAAATTGAAGTAACATCGGTCGATTAAAAGATCCAACGGTTATATCCAACGGTCACATCTGACACGTGACATCAGCTAATTTGGAATTCGACCGATGCTCATATAAAGGGGTACATCGGAGGATCCGATGTTCACTGAAAAAGTCTACCCACTTTTCCAACGGCTATCTCGTGTGGGCTGGCTATAAATACCCCTCCAACCGGCCATTTCGACAAGTCTTGATCACCAGAGCCTCTCTAGACATTCTCAAGCATTCAAGACCAAGAGCTACCATTTCCACACTTCAAAACCTCTTGTACTCCAACTATAGGTTATATCTAGCGAGAGAGAAGCTTGTGTGCGTCCATTCTTGGTGATTGGAATCTCTAGGCTAGTGAGAGAGAGTGTCTTGGTGACTTCTCTCACCTTGTAAACGTTGGAGGAAGAAGAGATCACTCCGGAGCTTACCAAGGTGTTTGTGGAAGCCCGGAAGATCACCGTTGTACAAGGCTTGAGCTCCACCTTGTCGGAGAAGGCGAACGGAGAAAGATAGTGGATTCCCTCGTCTTGGTGACTTGGGAGTGGCTATACCCTTTGGTGGGTGCCACAACGTGGACGTAGGAAGATTTTTGTGATCTTACCGAACCACGGGAAAAATCGCCGTGTCTCCGAGTCTCCGCGGGAGTTTGCATTTTTCTCCTCACCCCTTACTATTACGCTTTTACTATTCCGCACTTAACTCTCTTGCTTGCGTAGTTAGTTTGCATAGGGAATTGGGCTTCAACCATTAAAGTTTTAAATTGCTCCAAAATTTTAAAAAGCCCAATTCACCCCCCCTCTTGGGCGTTTCGATCCTTACAAAGGGGTTGCACGCGGGGTGCGGTGGTAGAGGCACGGTGGCGTGCACTTAGGTGGAGCTGGTTTGGTTCTGTACTGCCGAGGGCTGGCGCTCTAGTTGCTGTAAGCGCCTGAAGCCTTTCCAAGGCTAATACTGCGGCAGCACGGTCTCCACAAACCTTGAGGACGCCTGTTGGTGTAGGCATCTTCAAGACAAGGTAGCCGTAGTGGGCTATTGCCATGAATAGGTACAGGGCTGGCCTACCGGTTATGGCATTGAAGGGGGGGTCAATCTCGGCCACGTCGAACAGAATGTACTCTGTCCGGTAGCTGTCCGGTGCCCCAAAGGTCACCGGGAGGCTGATGTGGCCGTAGGGAACGACCTGTCCCGGCCCTACCCCTGAGAACGGGCTTGATGGGGCGAGCTTGGCCATCGGATCTGCAGCTTCTGGAAGGCTGCGTGACTGATGAGGTTCAGTCCAGCCCCACCATCCACCAAAACGTGGTACATCTTCACGTTGGCGATGGTAAGGGCCACCACGAGCGGCAGTTGGCCGGCCCCAGCCATGTTCCTGGGGTCGGTGTCATCGAAGCTGATGGGGGTTCCCATCCACCTGAGGTGCGGTACTGCACTTGGGAGGGGAGCCACCGACGCTACCGCTCGGCGCAAGGCCTTAGCCATGCTTCAGGACAGGGGGTCAGCGGACCCGCCGAAGATGTCACAGGGCATCTTCCAGTGCTCGTCGTCACTGGAGCTGGAGCTCCCATGACTGCGCACTGCCTTTACAGCGCGCTGGAGCTCCTGGAACTCGACCTGGCGGTCGTCGCCGTCTCGAGCCTCGACCTTCTGCTTGCCCTCCCTTTGACTATAGGGTGGGGCATCAGTTAGGGGCTGCTTCCCCTTCCGGAAGCGCTCCGCGAGCTTCTGGATTTCCCGGCATCTGGAGGAATTCCGCCGGGTTGATGCTGTCGTCGTACTTCTCAGGCAAGAGCGGCCGAAACTTGCGCGGCCATTTTGTGAAGCGAAGGCGGGGCACGAGGGCCGCACACCCTGCTTCTGTCGCCGCAGGTTCTGATGCCGCGAACACTTGGTTCGCGCTGAGCACCGCATGCCCCGGCCGCCATACGCAGGACATACGACTGTGGCATATTGAGTAGCAGCGCTCTTCGCTGCGGCTAGCGCACCCTCACTAGGTACACCCAGCGCTACTGAAAACCTGACGCTGGTCGGAGCCTGCATTGCCGGGGTCGGCGCTGCCAGAGCCGGTTGCTGGCTCCCAGTGCAGGTATCGGTGCCGCGAACGCTTGGTTCTCCGCTGGCACAGTGTGCCCCGGTATGGGCAAGACCGCTCCATAGACCGGGGACGCCGTTTGCAGGGCATATGGTTGTGGCATATGCTGCGCGACGTATGCCTGGGGCAGAGCTCGCGTAGCGAAGATCTGTCCTTCAGGCTGGGTCGAGGCCGACGTCATGTTGTCGCCAGCCTCTTGAGTGCGACGCCTTTCTTGACGTCGCTCGAGGAACACTCAGGCATCTTGGCCTAAGTGGCACCGTTCCAGCTCTGTCCTCAGGTCCGTCGACGGAAGCTTGGCGGAGCTGGAACCCCCTCGTCTGGCCGTCAACCGTTGGCGTGCGCGTCAGCGACACAGCCGGTTGGTCGGAGCGCCGTCCCCGCTGAAGTCAATGGTTTGCGGCGGCGACGACAAGACGGTCTACCTCGCGAATCCACTGCTGGGTCGCTGCCTGAGGCGCGTCCCCAGTAGGCAGATTGCGCAGTAGTGCCCTTGCTGCGGCTAGCGCACCCCCACTGGGTACGCTCGGCGCTACTGAAGGCCTGACGCTGAATGGAGCCTGCATTGCCGGGGTCGGCGCTGCCAGAGCCGGTTGCTGGCTCCCAGCTTGCCCTGTCACACTCCGTCCTGAGTGTGTCATCATGTACTCTCCCCTGGTCACGGTTTGCCGCGGGCGCAGGGGGGAAGAGTTTGCCGCTGAAGGAAGCTCGATCATCTTCGCTGGCGGAAACTCGTCGCGTTAGGGGAAAAGCCCCCTACCTGGCGCGCCAAATGTCGAAGTGTTCGGTTGACACTTCCCCCGGGCCTGCGCTGGGCAGCCCGCGGAGGTTCTTTTTTCGGAGGGGCTAGTTCCTAGTGGAGAGCTTGCGCAGATGGACGAGTTCGTGAGAGCTTGACACGGCGAGTTTTACGTGGTTCAGGCCGCCGGAGCGTAAAACCCTACGTCCACGGCGAGCTATGGAGCTCGCTGTATTGCTTGCTGCTCAGGGCCGGGGGCCTGAGGTTGGGGGTGAGTTACAGCTTGAGAGTGTATGGCTAGCGTATGAGTTGCAAAATGCGAACCCCTGCTATCGACGCCTACCCGAGCCTTTTATAGTCCAAGACTTGGGTGGCTTACAAGGGGAGCCGGGACCCGACAGGTGGTCCCGGGAAGATTGTCTATTATCTACCGTATCTGTAGTTACGCCGGTAGTTGCCTCTGGTCGAAGGCTTCTGAGTCTTCATCTTGCCGCCCTGCCCCTGCTGCATGCTAGTCGTAGTGGTTGATGACGGCGCAGGCGGCATGGGATGTCTTGTCGCGGCGTTTATTAGCTGGCAGGTTCTGACACCGCACGCCAGTCTGTGATGCGACTGGGCGCAACGGCACCTGACAGACGCGTGCTCCGCGTTTCCGCGTCTTGGGAAGACGCGGGCCTTGAATACCTTGTACGGGCAAGGTGTGGGGCGCCTTTACGCCCGCTGCCTACCGCTCGGGGGCAGGCAGCACCGTTCTTCTGGCCACGTGGCGGGTCCGGAGCCCTTCTCTGAGGCGAGAAGGGTCCGGCCTGCGGGGCACGTGGAGCCTCCGGACCTCTCCCCGCGGAGGGGGAGGTCCAACTTCTGTATGCCACGTGGTGGGCCCGGAGCTCTCCTTTGCGGAGAGGGAGGTCCGGCCCCGCTGGACGCGTGGCGTCTTCGGACCTCTCTCCCGCGGAGGGGGAGGTCCGGCTTCTGTATGCCACGTGGTGGGCCCGGAGCTCTCCTCTGAGGAGAGGGAGGTCCGGCCCTGCCGGACGCGTGGCGCCTTCGGAGCTCTCCCTGCGGAGAAGGGCGAGTACCTTAGGCATTTTACCCTGTGCGCGGGGGTACCCCATATCTCAGGTACCGACAGAGTCAATCAAAATTCTATCTCAGTAGTAAGTAAAGATAAGTAAAACATGAACATGTCATGAACTTTATGAAAGCATAACCACATTCATGTTTAAACAAATCTTATGCACGCTAAGCTAATCAGCGGGACTACCCTGACCAGCTCACACAAACTCCAAATTTTACTCAAGTTATCAACAGATTCTTGACTTGAGTTCAATACCAAAGTTTTAGTAAACTTCAGTAGCTTTCCAACAAGTACTTATGTGCTCCTTAAGGATTTTTCTACAGGAAGTTATGGCTTAAAAACAGAAAGGTCCAGAGAGGTTTTTTTGCTACTGTCCTGGTTCTGAACAGTTTGCCTTCAACTGGACTTCTCACCAATTTAACGTGTGATTTTGCTCTGGCGGTCTACAAAGAAGTTTTAGAGAACTTAAAGATCTTTCCAGAACTGTATCATACACCTTAATTGGTTAAATCTACTCAGAATTATGCTCTGTTAAAGCCCAGCAATAATATCGGCCAGAAACAGAGCACTCTGTTTTTGAAAACTTTGACACCTAGTTATACTCTCATTCGAGTCTTAGCTCAAAATAAGAGTTCAGTAACTAATATTTATTTCAAACTTCCATTTTTAGTCGAAAGTTAGTTCATGAATCATTTCTTCATAGGAAAGAGGGAGGTTTATATGTTTAGTACGATGTCGATGCACCGTAAGAAGCATGTCGGTACTACGTTACCTCACCAAAGAAAATCCTACGCCGGATCATACCGGCATATACGTTTTATCAGTGGCACTAAGACGGTCTCTCGCACACGTGTACTACACGGGATACGTACGTGGTTAGTACCTGCAGAAGAACACTCAACAGTGGTGCACTCAAAGGTTGTTTCATTTCAGGCAGTTCCATAATTGAAAGTAAATACAAACGCCCGTATCATTGCCATACGGCTGTCCTTGAGTTAAGCCACGTCTCAAGGCACGTGATCATGTTTCAACACCACACGACGGGGAACCCGAGTATGTCATGAACGGGTCGTCACGGTTGGGAATGTTATCAACCCAATGGATACCACCTACTGCCCTGCAGGGCACGCCGATGGCAACGCTGCGTATGTCCTCCTGGCTACTTCCAGACGAACACACTATCGCGTTACTGACCACACGATGGGGTCTCCACTTACTTGCCTAATGCACGCTAGGGATCAGCGTTTCATATGAACTCAGGAACATGGAGAGTCCAAGAGTTTCATATTAACGTCTCACACCAAGCTGTGAGACCTATCCCTGAACCACTTTCCTCGTCAGGGGAGCTAACCGAAATTGAACCGCTTTCGGTAGCGTTCCTTACCATTCTTACCTGAACGTAGGTGCGTCGTTGCATAATGAAGATTCAGAATTATGACACATATGTTAGTTCTGCCACTTTAAGTAACTATACTACTATAGTCCTTATGTGGGCCTAATATCGTTTCCTCACCGTATCCTAAGTTTTTGTCGTAATACGATCCTTACTCCGTGTGCTATTACCAATGCGACTCTGATACCACGCTGAGGGGGCCCGACCTCCATCACGGGGTCGTGCCGCCTTGCCCGGGGATCGTATTGGGTGGTGCCGTGTTATGCGGCACCGAACAGCACACATATAAGGAACAATGTATTACATAAGTCAAAGCGGAAGCTTAAACTTGTTTCTTTGTAAATAACTTACATAAAATAGCTACAGCAGAAGTCTATACACAGCTCACGGTGAATATCTAAGAAGCACTCGAGAAGGGGTCCAGCCTGCGGACTCCTCTCGCTAGCAACACGGAGACACGGCAGCGGCTAGGTTCTCCAAGTGTGACATGACTCGGAAGTTTCCGAGTCTCACCGGACAACCTTCTTTATAGCGTCGATGCTTACCTGCAAAACCACTTATATAGCAAGAGTGAGCACAAAGGCTCAGCAAGACTTAACCGTCTTTCCTAAGACATTAAACTCTACATCAAAGTAACCTAAGACTTAAGCCTGTCATTTGCGAAAAGACTCGCCTACGAGTTCATCCTTAACTTTCAGATTTTAGCCATAATAGTAGTGACCTTGCGCCCAGCAACATTGGAACTCCACAATCAAACAAGAAACGCTTCATTCCAATGTTACTTGTCCCAAGGTGAAAGATAAATTTAGTTTGCTCTATCTCTACTTCAAATAAGGTTCTCATGCAGTTTAACATAATCATAGCAGCAATTATACTTTTGCAAACTGTTCCCACACAACTTGCTTACTACGTCACAACACAGTGAGCAAGCGGTACTCATAACCGCGAGAGACGGTGATTCGAATCAAACACTACCCGGATAACTCGACACATACGCCCGCCTCTGAAGACCCAACTCTGGCGTCCTTCATTACGTCGTATGTGGCAACCTTTCTCAGGCCACTAAACTGTAGAACCGGTCGCGCCGTCTCGGGCTCATAGGTCTAACGAGACGATGTGGTATGCCTCTACAATCTAGTGAACCTGGTACATCGGTTTCCTGGTTCCCATATATCAGTAAGCATCCGGTACACAACTCAATACTTGCTCAGCGGGGCTGCATACGCTTCGGTCCTTGACCGACACGGGCAGAGCTACTCGACCAAGACCTCGTCTTGTCGCTACCTAACTCTCCTGCCCGGTCTCATCTTTAGAGACGTAAACTTTAGTTTGCCTCTCTTTCCAACCCCACTTAGGTGATCCTAAAACGAAGCTCGCGAGTAGATTCCAACTACTCGTCTTCTACCGGATGTCCTAGCCTATTTAGCACGGCCTTATTCTACAGCGATGACACAATGCTACCCTTGACCTCAGGGTTCATGTTTGGTCATGCAAGTGGAGTATCAACATCCTTGACCTAATGCACATACAAACCTTGACCAAATGTAGTGAACAAAGGGAAAACTTTAAAAAACAACTTAAGTGCAAACCGGGGCTTGCCTTGGTTTTGCAGGTGACTAAAGTCAGATGTTTGTGGAGTTAGTTTCTGCTAACTTGCAGCTCAATGTCTGCCCTTCTTGCTCCTTGATCCACTCTTCACGTATCCACGTTTAATCACTACACGTTATGAACATGCATACATGTTTAATTGTAAAACTTTTTGCTAACAATGCTAACGACAAGTTTGAAACTGGAACTCTGTTTAAGAATTTAAAATGAAACTGGGGTGGTGGTTTAGGTGTGTGTGTTTAAGCACTATCATCAAGTGATGAGTGGGGTTTCATCACTTGGGTGGGGATCAACTAATGAGGTTGAACAGGACATAATGATCCAGGGCTCCAATGGAGCTGGAGATTTTCTTGTGAGTTCCTTGTCACAAGAAAGTCCTCTGGACCAAAATTCAGAATGTTTCACTGATTAGGTCACCCAGAACAATTCCCTAAGAATTTAGGCATAAAGGAATTAATTCTGATTAAGCTTGCACTTTCATGCAAATCCAAGTGAACTACAATTTCATACACAGCTTAGGGAGCATGCATGAATTTTCCTAGGATTTTTGGAGCTAAGGAATGGCTAGAACTGAATTTCCAAGTTTTGGAAATTCTCTGGAAATGTTTCTGTATTTATTTGAATACAGAAACTTGGAATTAGAATTACCCTAACTAAATCAACTCCAAATGAGCTGAAACTTTTACAGGAGTCTCCCAATATCCTAAAGAATATCCTGGCAAAGTTTGGGGACTTTTGGATGAACCAAACTCCCTCTAAAATTCTTTTGCTGAAAAGATTTAAAGAATTCTCCAGAATTTTCTATTGGTTTTCATGCAAATTGGGTTGCATATTTGGATGGAGTTTTGCATCCTGAATCCAACCCAATTTGAATCACTAAATTTGTAGCTCTCTAACAAAAGTTATGCAATTCCAAAGTTTGAACTAAATCTGGAATTCAAACTAAATCGGGGAAAAGTTTAAACTCTGACAGTGGTCCCATCCCCACGTGTCAGCTGCTGGATTCACGCCACACGGGGCCACAGACCCGTCCCCGCATTGTCACAGACCGATCCGAGGCCACAGACAATCCCCCTCCTTCGTAACAGCGACTGACGCGTGGGCCAACCCCCGTCTTCGTCTTCCTCCGGCTCCCGCGCGACCCCACCGCCGGGCTCGCCGGAGACCTCGCCAGGAAGGGGTTCCGGTCCTTGGAACTTGTTGATCTTTGCCGCCACTGCATGTTTTCGCGTGAGGAACACGTTGCCGGCCTTACCTCCGATCGAAGGTAGCCGGAAACCTAGGTGCAACGGCGACAGCGGCGGTGCCCACTCCGGCGATGTCGCCAGGGCGTTATACTACACCAATCACGTAACCGTTTGCGCGTACAGCACCACCGCACCGAGGAGAACATGGACCCAACCGCCGATCTCGCTGGAACTCGCCGGAAATATGACCTCACCGTCGGCCTAGGTCAAAATCCGGCGAAAATCGAAAAACTCGATGAACAACGGCTCTGCTCGATGGTTCTCGGTGGTTCTTGATCCCTTGAACGCGCACGGGGGTATAGAAGATGTATGCTACGTCATGTGGGGAGTGGTTCAACGTGTGAAACGAATTCGCCGAGTTTCTTCTCTCGGCTATTATCGTATGTTGTCGGCAAAACTGAAATTCCGGCGAGCACGGTCCATGACACGCTGCCGGCGTTGTTGTGAAGCGAGAAGGTCTACAGGCGCACATTTTTGCTTTTGTAGCTGGGTGGGAGAAGCCCTGTGGCGGCCGGGCGACGAGTTCTTCCAGCCGGCGGCTCGCAGTGACGTCGCTGGATAAACTGAGCTCGGCGCCGCGTTTCCGTGGGAGACGACGCCGGTGTCTCGGGCCAGACACCTCGAGGAGGCACCGGCGATGTCGTGGGGAAGCTTAGATCAGCGTGAGAGCTGCTGAGGCGGTCGGACGTCGTTGCTCCGGTGGGGCGCGGTGGCTGCGGGAGGAGCGGCGCTCACGGCGGTAGACACAGAGGGGGGAAACGTGATCGGTTTTTTGCTACGTGTGACAGCCGTTCGGGGTAATATCGGCTGAGGCTGATCGACAGCGCCGGGAGGTGGCAGCAGTGCTGCCGCGGTGTCGCGCTCCGCTCGGCGGCCACCGGTTCGAGTGGGAACAGAGAAGAGATTTCCTTCGGGAGTAAGTCTCCTCCTCTAACTGACAAGTGGGTCCCACTCACTTCTCTCCTAAATATCTCCAAAATTCTTGGCACTTTACAAATTCAATTCTGAGGTACTCAAATTCCAAAGTCATTTGGCAATTTGACCTGCTTTGCCTCAGTTTCAAATTTGAATTCAAATTTGGGTGAAATTTACAAGTTCCTTTGATATTCATATCAAGGCGCCTCCAAATTTGCTCCAAATTTGCCCCCTCTACAATTTGAACCTGGGGAGTTTGAATATGCCCTCTGATCTTTGAGTTGGTCATTGTAAATACAATTTTTTACACAACAGTTTGAATTCTTTCTTTTGAACATGCCCTCCTTCTTTTTGAAGTGCACCTCTTAATTCAAACTAAATTCAAAGTTTTATTGCACATGCCAACACTTTCATGAGTAAATGAAAGTTTTTTTGTAAGTACCATTTCTTGCATATAAACTCAACTTTATTCATAGCTCAAGTTTTCTATTTACAAGTTTTGGGACTTTTACATGTCAGGAACCACGCCGATCTCTCGAAGACCATACAAAATGGCTCCGAATGAATTAGCCGAGCTGAAGGAGCAACTCAAGGATCTGATGGACAAGGGGTTTATTCGTCCAAGTTCATCACCATGGGGTTGCTCAGCTTTATTTGTGAAGAAGAAGGATGAGACGCTGAGGCTATGCGTCGATTATCGTCCTTTGAATGCCGTGACAATAAAGAACAAGTATCCGCTACCAAGAATTGATATTCTCTTCGATCAACTAGTGAGTGCTAAAGTCTTCTCCAAGATGGACTTAAGGTCGGAATATCATCAAATCAAGATTCGAGCGGAAGATGTCCTGAAAACAGCATTCTCGACAAGATATGGACTCTATGAGTATATTGTCATGTCATTTGGGTTGACCAATGCTCCGACTCATTGTATGTATCTTATAAACTCGGTGTTCATGCCGGAGCTGGATCAGTTCGTCGTGGTATTCATCGACGACATCTTGGTCTATTCCAAATCTGAAGAGGAACACGCTAAACATTTGCATATTATGCTTCAACGCTTGAGAGATCACAAGCTTTATGCAAAGTTTAGTAAATGTGAATTCTGAATCAACCAAGTGTCGTTTCTTGGACATATTATTTCCGCGGAAGGCATTGCTGTTGATCCAAGCAAGATTGAACAAGTGTTGAAGTGAAAATCTCCAACATTAGTCCATGAAGTTCGTAGCTTCTTGGGTTTGGCGGGATATTACCGGAGGTTCATTCCGAGCTTCTCAAAAATCTCCAAACCTATGACGGAGCTACTGAAGAAGGACATTAAATATGATTGGAACAAGTTTCTAATCTAAGAAAGTAGTTTGCCCATTGACTTTGAGTTCTTGCTTTAAGGCTGATAGTGGGTGCAACTTGTTAGTAGGAAGAATTCCCTGTGTAGCACTGAGAGAGAGCTGCTTCTCCCTTACTCTGATAATAGTTATGATGAATAATTTACATTACTGGATGTGTTTCCTCTGAATTTGTCCTTATGGACAAATAGTCAACTAAGAAATGTTATATCGACAAAAGCCATAGCATATTTTCCTTGAATAGGGCATTTTCCCTCCTTTCTAATTGATAAAATGTTGTATAGCGTGTTTTCATATTTCTTCTGTAACTGTTTTCACAGGTTGTGCCGTTGTTTGAGGCTTTCGAGTCCATCAAATTTAATATGCTGATGAAATTGTCTAGATTCATAACTTAAGTTTCTGTACATTTCTCTTGGTGTCACAAATCAGATTCCAGAACGATAGTCTGAAATGTGATCGATAGTACTTACTGCAACACATATGCCTCAGCAAACGAGAAATCGACTGCTCTCATGGTATCAATTCAGTAATCTATTATTATCCTTATTATTGTTGCATGTCACCTCGTTCCCTCGTCTTAGCACAAAGTCTACAACTGAAAAGCAATTTCTGTATCTTTTCTCTGCAAATTGACTATACTAGTTCTTTATGGGATAAAGTGCATGCCCTTGTGCAGAGCTTGGTCACCACCCAGCCAGGCGTGCAAAAAATCGCAGGAATCACCATGTTTGCCGTGCAGGAAAAGAAGTATTACGAACCTTTGCCTGACATGGAGTTAACTCAGCAGCATCATGTGAGGTCATCCTCCAAGTGTCTCTTTGATGAAGCTGCAACTAACCGGTGATTACCTTTCAGATTTTTGCTGATGCGGAATGGACCCATGCATTGGAGACCAATTTGACGAGATGTCTTTCTGCCTTTTTCCTTGGGGCGTGTGTTGGAATAATTTGGGCAGGGCCCATTAATTACTCAAATTAATCCTATTAATTTTAAGACCCACATTAATGCTATATGGCTAAACTATTTAGTCCCATATAGGTAGTTGAAGAGGATTCTGACCAACTAAAATAGGTGGATTATTTCTCTCTAATTGAGAAGTTGGAAAGAAGAAAAAGGAGTGCTACACTTGAGCTGAGCCGTGCCGTGCGCGGCGCGTACGCGTCACACGCATTTTCGCATGAGAAAATCGCGTGACTTGTGACGAGCGGCGTGTGCGTGTGTGTGGAGAAATTGCTGCATCATTCTTATTGCGCTGAGTTAAATATTTTTACCATTTCTGAGAATTGAATCAACTCAATTATGACGGTGAATTAAATATAGACGTTATTAGTGACCGACGTATTAAAACAGACGTTACTAGTAACTGACGTATTAAAATAGAGAATTAATCTCGCGCAATAAAACTGATTCAGTATGTCAAGTAGCTATACAAGGCGCTCCTCATTCACCCTGAAAGAAAAACACTTCACTACTATCGCTGCGCACTCTTCATTCCCTTCGCAAGTCTCTGCGCGCACAGAACTTGCGAGAGCAGGCCTCCGAAACCTCGTCTAGCTGTGATATTTGCACGGGTAGGCGGACGATCAAGTTTTTGGGAAGCGCAACTCTGCGCGATTGCTCGCTTGTACGAACGACTACTTCATGGTGAAGGACGTTCGTGGGACTTCATTGCTTCCAGTCTTCCTGCCTCAACTAACGATCGACTACTTCAAGCAGCTCAACATGTCAACTGTTGGGAACGGCAGCGTCGGTGCCTCCGGCACTGGTCCTGCCTCAGGGTACAATCTGACGCTCTCACGTTCATTTGTTGTGTTCTTTCTGTTCCTATACAGATTAAGCGTGAACACGAACAATTCTTACGAAGCCATAATATTGCTCATTTTCAATTTTATCATGATTTTCTTTATTACTTTTGGAATTAAAATATACCGTAAAATACCTAAATATCTAACAATCCAAAAACTTGATGGTTGTGATAGGCTTTCGGTCACTAGTTTTGCTGTTGCGCTCAAGCCAAATGCTTTTGACGGATCAAATTACAAACGGTGGCGTGATAGGATGATTCTCTGGTTAACTGCTATGAACATCATCCATGTTGCGAATGGAAAGCCTGAACAGTTTACTCCTGAGGAGGAGCAAGCTTTCATGGCAGCCGATAACCTCTTTAGAGGCGCGGTGGTCAGTGTTCTGGCAGAAAACTTAGTTGATTTCTATCTCACTGCGACCTTTGGCAAAGAATTGTGGGATGCGCTTGAGACTAAATATGGTGTTTCTGTGTTTCTGATGCTAGAAGTGAACTGTATGTCATGGAACAGTTCTATGACTATAAGATGGTCGATGACCGTTCTATAGTGGAACAGGCTCATGAAATTCAGTCACTGGCAAAAGAACTCGAATGTTTCAAGTGTGTGTTACCCGACAAGTTTGTGGGCGGGGGCGTTATTGCCAAGCTGCCACCTACCTGGACAGATTTTGCCACTTCTCTAAAACATAAGAGAAAAGAGTTCAACATCACTGATCTTATTGGCTCTTTGGATGTTGAAGAGAAGGCGAGGGCAAAAGACACTCGTGGAAAGGGGGTTGTTAGGACTTCTAGTGCCAATGTAGTACAGAAGAATAACTCTAATAAATCCCATAATAAGAAGAAGAACAAGCAGGAGAACCCTACAAAGACTAAACAGACAACCACTTTTAAGAAGAAGATGAAGGGAAATTACTTTGTTTGCGGCGATCCTGGTCATTTCGCCAGTGAATGTGAGAATCGAAAGTGGAAGGGCAATAAAATATCAGCAAATATGGTTATTGGCGAAACTGCAGGAACGTCGAGGTATGGTAACATATTACCTACAGTTCTTTCAGTTTGTCATTCACCTGAGTGGTGGATTGATACCGGTGCCAATATCCATGTGTGTGCTGATATATCCTTGTTTTCATCTTATCAGGTCGGAGGGGATGTCTCCTTGTTGATGGCAAACGGGTCACATGCGCGTGTTCTTGGAGTTGGTACGGTCAATCTGAAGCTTACTTCGGGAAAGACCGTGCGATTGAAGAATGTGCAACATGTTCCAACCATCAAAAAGAATTTAGTCAGCGGCTCTCTACTTTGTAGAGATGGTTTTAAATTAGTCTTTGAATCCAATAAATGTGTACTAGCATGGGCCTAGGTGTAAAATCAACATGTGATGAAGGTCAATTTAGTGAAAATTGCGTTATGTAAAGGTTAATAAATAATTTTAGCCACTTTAAGGGGGTTTTGGGTAATTACTAGCATGGGCAGGGGTGTTTCTGCTTATTTTCAGCATAACACAGAGGCTAGAAACTAAGAAAAATTAACTTATAGGGGTAAATCTACAAAACAGATAGTCTAGGGATATTTTGATAATTATCCAGTATATATATTAAGTGTCAAAACTGCAAAAGAGATTAATGCAGGGTCCTAGTTGCAAAAATAATTATGTGCTGGGGCCAATTGGGTGAAATTAGCCCTATATAGGGGTTTTCTACAAAATTCTAGCTTCTACAGGGACTTAACTGCTAAATCAGCTAAATATAGGGGTCAATCTACTAAACTAGTCAATTACAGGGGCCTAAACATAATTTCTGCCTATTCTAGGGGTGTCTCTAACAAAATTAGTGTATATGGAGGTTCCTTGTGCAAAAACAGAACTGTTCAGCGACTTTTAACTCAATTTTCAGTGAATTATCAAATTTTTAGAGAGCCCGGGGGTGTTTTTACAAGTCTTAGGGGTCCCTTTGCTACTCACTAAAACTTCCAGGGGGTTGAGCGTAAAAATGCCAGCGGGGAAAAGAACTTTGAATCTGGGCCGTTGGATCGGCCCCCGACGGCTGAGATTTAAAAACCCCAAAGGGGTATGACGTTTTAATCTCAGCCATTGGCTGAGATCTAACGGCCCCCGGCCGATTCGGCCGCCGGCGACGCCAGCGCGCGGCAGAGCGCCATGCGCGCGGCACGGGCTCGTCGGAATTCCATCGGGATCGCGTTTTAACGCCTAAAACTTGAATCTAAGCGCATAAATCGGAGGAGGGGGACACGGTGAGCTCATCCTAGGGTGGTTTTTTGAGGCTCGGAAGCGGCGCAAACGGCTCGCGACGGAGGGGCGCGGCGGAAACCCTCGGTTCTTCGTCGGCAACGGCGTCGACGGCGATTTTCTTGCGTGCTTCACGTTGGTGATGCGTTCTGTGGTACGGTGGAGCCGATGGAGCCGTCAATTCGGGGAATTATGCACCCAAATCACCGGAACGCGAAGAAAGGCGAAGGAACTCACCGGAGCTCGCCGAAGCTAGGGTTTGGGGCGTCGGCGCGACTCGGGACGGGGGAAAGAGGATCACTGGCGTCCCTGCGATCGTGTGAGCATGTGAGCGCGCAAATTGGCGGCAAATTGGGCCCTAATCGACGGCAGTGGCGGCTCACCGAAAGGATGGCTGCAGCGGCGAGTTTTTGCCGAAAGGGGCCAAGTCCATAGGTGTGCGACGCGTTTATAGGACGGGACGGCGACTGCGGAGGCTAGCAACAATGAAGACCGGCATTGATTCGGCGTTTCCCGTTTCTGGCACGGGATTAGTGTTCGGACATTGAAGATCAGGGGGGAGAGGAACGAGGGAGGAAGGGGAAAGGTAGACGAAGGCCACGCTAACAAGCGGGCCCCGCCTGCAGAGAGAGAGGAGAGGGAGCAGCTGGGCTGAGGTGGGCTGTGGGGTTCAGCCCAGGAAGAAGAAAATTGGGGTTTTAGCCCGATCGAGTGTTTGAATATATGAATTCTTGGATAAATTTTCTCTTTTGAATTTTTAAATTAACACTAGGGTGTTACAATTATCGAGCATGTTCCAAAGTCACAAGAAGTATAGAATCATATACCATAACCATATCAATATGCAAACGGCCACAAATTCTGTGGCAGGTAAGTCAGATGCAAAATGAAACCACAAGCAAACAGGGAAATGACAGCAGCCCCATTCCTGTTCTACCATGTAGACACACGGCAATTTGTTCAACTGAAACTCGTCAGCGGGGAGCCGCACAGCTGCACGTCCGAGATATCGGAGAGCCTAGGCCTCGAGCTCGCCGCCGCCGTCCCAAACTCCTCCAGGTCCGAGATGCTCTTCCTCTTGTGCGCTCCTTCGTGCCTCGGCCTCTCCTCGGACGCCTCCAGGATGGGGCTTAGCGCGGGCGGCTGCTGCTGCTGCGACACCACCGTCTGAGCTTCAGCCTCCGTCGCGGGGTCGTCCTCCGATGCATAGAGTATGGTATGGATAGCAGTGACCTAGCGTACAAGATATAGTTACTGGTCAGCGTACCATACCTCTGACAAATGCGTTGTGTACTGGCATAATTGTTCAGAAGACTCTTAACAAAATAGACTTGCTACTGACCGGCACTTGTTCAATCTCTGGGTTCTGGCACATGATCTCGATGTCCCGGAGCTTGGAGAAATAGAAATCTCTCTCCTTCTCAAGGCTATCAACTAGGAGCTTCAGTTCAGTGATCTGCAAGTAACATCACGGCGTGAGTCTACCCAACGTTGCAAACCGAGAAGAAGGCTGTTGTTACGCAGAAAATTCGAGGGACTAACCACCACGGCTCACCTGTGCGTCATAAGCAGGTCCTCCAGAGTTGGCAGGGGTGGCGGTCTTAGCACTCCGTTGAGGCGTACTGGCCGTATGTCCATTTGCCCGCTTGGCGCCATGTGATGGAGCTTGAGCTCTGTGGCTGGCGGGCTTGGTTACAGCCTGAGAGGACACCGATGTCCTTCTGTTGGTCTCTTTTCCTCCTTTGCTGCTCTCCCTTCTCTCCAAAGCATTGTAGCTGTGCGAGACATCCAAAGCGGAACAACAAAATGTAAGTACTCAAAGAATTAATAGGATATTGGTAACAGAATACAGCTTGCTTTCAATTGGTGAGATTTAAAGAAAACTCAACGCTATGAACTGCCTACGCTTAAATTGACCAAAGGATGCAAATGCAACGGACCAGATCAGTGATTACCTGCACGTGAAGCTGCCATTGACAGAATCGCAATATCTTTTCATCCATTGCATGAACTCCAAGTTGTCAAGGGGCCTTTTCTTGATGAGTTTATTCACTTCAATGTGCTGCGGCAATTCGCAAAGGAAGCAACAAAAATAAGTTCTAGCACTAACGTTCCCTTCAAAGTAGTAACTAGTGGGAGCTGGTAAGTGGTAACCTCAATAAGAAAAGTTACCGCGAACTAAAACATACTAAAACAAAAATAAGCTAGTCTAATGCTACAGCACGATGCAGGCATGGGAGATTCAGAGTAAACGAGTAAAGCAGCGTGACTTAGACAGATTAAACTCGCTTAAAACTATGATGAAAAGCAAGTCTTCCGGTGGTAATCTAAACAGGAAATCCATCGAAATGGACACGAAAGGCCATTTCAGTATTATAATTGATGAATCTAGCATCATCTTTGTTTTGACAGAATAACGCTCACTGCAGAAACTAACGTACTGAACGACAACACGGGCACATGTCGATCTGAACTAAACTGTCATTGGAACAGAACAATCAGAGCACAAGTACAGCAACTTGCTTCCATCGATTTCGAAAAAAATTCTCTCACACAGGTGGTCCTTCAAGGGGATGGGGAGGAATGAAACCGGCCTCACCTTGGTAATCTTGAGCTTGTTGAAAACGTCCTGCAGCACCTTGTAGTTCTGGATCATGTCGTACTCCGTCTTGGCGTCGAAGTTGACCTTGTGCATGGGCACCGCCCCCGGGTGCGCCGCGTCCATCAGCTGGCATGCCACCGCGCCCGACGCCGCCTGCGAGACCACGCGCCGACCACCGTTTTTCAGAAACTCTGCCTCGCGCCAAAACAAACAGATCCATCCGACGAACCCCGCACCGGCGCGGGCAGAGGGACCAGCCCCACCGCGAGACCGTGAACTTAAAAAGGAAACGGACGAGGCGCGGCTCACCTCCTCGACCTTGGAGAGGCCGAGCTGCAGGGTGGTGTTGATCCACGCGAGGATCTCGTTGCGCCCCACGAAGTAGGCGCCGTCCATCATGCCAATGCTGGTTGCCGCCATCGCCGCCCGCGAGGACAGGCGGGTCGGGGGGGAGGGGGGGAGGCAGAGGAGCGCTGCGGGGGCGGGGGGAACCGCACGCGAGGGGGAGGAAGAGGATTTGAGATTTCGAAATGGGCGGCGGCTGGCTCGTTGCGGGGGTTAAAAATGAAAACGGTGGAGACAGAGATAGGACGCGAGAGGGTTCCGCGTCGGACGGATCTGCCCTCGGTTCGAACCGGGCGGCGGGAGCGGATGGACGGGCCAGATCTATCGACCGTTGAGAGAGGGGCCGCCGGGCGCGTGTGAATAGTTGGCAGCGTGGAGGCTGGAGAGCACAGAGCAGGCCTTGGGCCGTCCGTTTTCTCTTTCGCTTGCGGTCTGGCCCCTTTCCACGGACAGTTGGGCTCGAGAGCCGAGACAGCTTGCGATCTCGGGGTCTTTCCCGCCCGATGTAGGTGGCATCACTGGCGCACGGCGGCGTTACTGCCTCTTGCCTCTAGCTATGGGCATTTTGTAATCTAAAAATCAAATCTAAAATATATTACAGCACACTCTAAAAGATTCGTCACTTAACAACACATAGCACCACACTCATACAACAAACAACCAAGCTTTTATCCCAAGCATGTTGGGCCGGCTAGACATGAAATCAATAATTATTATATAAATATATATATATATCATATTTTAAAGAACTAAAAGAGAGGAAGAGATATAAGAGTAACAAGAAAAAAGAAAAGAAAAAAAACCAAGATTCTGGCACATTAATTGCTACTTTTCATGCGGTTCTATCATGAGCTAAGTCTCTGGATATATTGAAATCTCTCAAATCTCGTTTTACCGCCTCCTCCTAGGTCAACCTTGATCGTCCTCTTCCCCTCCTAATATTTTCTCTACCTCTTAAAATCCCACTGTTAATCGGTACTTCTGGAGGTCTCCGTTGGATATGTTCAAACCACATTAGTCGATGTTGGACTAACTTCTCTTCAATCGACATCACCCCTACCCTATCACGAATCGCCTCATTCCTTATTCGGTCTATTCTTGTGTGCCCGCACATCCACCGTAGCATGCACATCTCTGCCACACTCATTTGTTGGACATGTTCTCGTTTAGTTGGCCAACATTCCGCCCCATATAGTATCACGGGTGTGATCACCGTCCTATAGAACTTCCCTTTTAGCTTTTGTGGGACCTTTTCATAGGCTTGTCACCATTTCATCCACCCTACCTTGATCTTGTGGCAAACATCCTCATCAATATCATCATTGCTTTGTAGCATTGATCCTAAGTATCGTAAAGAGTCCCTTCTAGGTACTATTTGTCCTCGTAGACTAACATTTCCCTTTTCACGACCAACACCACTAAAGTCACACCTCATATACTCGGTCTTGGTCCTACTAAGTCTAAACCTCTTGGACTCTAAGGTTTGTCTCCATAACTCTAATTTCTTATCAACATCATCCCTAGTTTCATCTACCAACACTACATCATCGACAAAGAGCATGCACCAAGAGATATCCCCTTGTATATCCTTCAACACCTCATCCATCATCAAGAAAAAGATGTATGGGCTCAAAACTGATCCTTGATGCAGTCCTACCGTGATAAGAAATGCATCAGTCTCACTATCACTTACGCGCATACTTGTACTAATGTACTAACATTATTGTACATATCCTTGATAAGGGTAATGTGCTTTGTTGGCACTTTATATTTCTCTAGTGCCCACCACATGACTGATCTTGGTATCTTGTCGTACGCTTTCTCCAAATCAATGAACATCATATGTAGATCCTTCTTCTGCTCCCTATATCTCTCCATAAGCTGATGAAGCAAAAAAATCGCCTCCATAGTAGACCTCCCAAGCATAAAACCAAACTGGTTTTTAGTGACATTGGTCACTTTCCTCGATCAGTGTTCAATCACTCTCTCCCAAAACTTCATAGTATGACTCATAAGCTTAATCCCTCAATAATTAGTACAACTTTGAATATCTCCTTTATTTTTGAAGATAGGTACTAATATATTTTTCCTCCATTATTTAGTCATCTTGTTTGACTAAAAAACGTGGTTGAATACCTTCATGAGCCATACTATTGCCACGTCCCCAAGACATCTCCACACCTCAATAGGGACATCATTAGGGTCGAGGGCCTTTCCTCCTTTCATCCTTTCTAAGGCCTCCATAACCTCAAACTCTTGTATACTCCGCACGAACCGCTTGTTGGAGTCATCAAAACAGTTATCCAACTCAACCATAGTGCTCCATTCCCATCATTGAATAGCCCATTAAAGTAATCCCGCCATCTATTATTAATATCTTCATCCTTCACTGGAATGCGGTCAGTATCATCTTTGATGATTTAACTTAATTGAAATCCATCATCTTTCTCTCGCGAATTTTTGCTATCTTGTATGTGTCCTTTTCACCTTCTTTTGTCTCTAGTGTCTCATATAACTCATGATAGGTCTGTCCTCTTGCTTTACTCACAGTCCATCTTGCATTTTTCTTGTCCTTTTTGTACTTAAACATGTTGCTTGCGCTTTTATCATGATGCCAACTCTTGTAACACTCCTTCTCCTTAATGGCCTTTTGTACATCCTCATTCCACCATCAAGTGTCTTTATCTACAAGTTTCTTTCCTTTTCACACCTAACACCTCACTAGCTAACTTCCTAACGTAAGTTGCCATCTTCACTCACATACTATTTGCATCTCCATTTTCTGCCCAGGGTCCTTCTGTGATTACCCTATTTTTAAAGGATTCTTGTGATTCTCTTTTCAACTTCCACCACTTTGTTCTTGTGATTTGACACCTTTGTCGCGCAAAG
This sequence comes from Neostapfia colusana, assembly GCA_030760725.1. Classification (NCBI taxonomy): domain Eukaryota; kingdom Viridiplantae; phylum Streptophyta; class Magnoliopsida; order Poales; family Poaceae; genus Neostapfia; species Neostapfia colusana. The sequence goes on from JASWHV010000003.1 coordinate 19,387,920, forward strand.
AACATGTATGAAAGCGAAAGTCAACTACCACAAGCTTATGTTGTGTCACAACACACTCCTCGGGGATCACCTTACAATCTAGACACTCCCGTCTATCCCTTCTCCTAGTGAGTACAAAGTCAATCTGACTAGAGCGTTGGGCACTACTAAAGGTCACTAGGTGAGATTGCCTCTTCCTAAAGATGGTGTTAGCTACCAACAGATCATAGGCTATGACAAAGTCTAGAATGTCCCTACCCTCTTGATTTCTATCGCAGCATCCAAAGCCTCCATGTACTCCCTCAAATCCTACGTTAGTTGCACCCACATGACCAATGAGTTCTCCTCCTATGAGTAGTTTCTCGGTTATTAGTACTGTCGGTACCCGCGATATGGGGTACCCCCGCACGCAGGGGAAAATTCCTAAGGAACTCGCCCTTCTCCGCAGGGAGAGCTCCGAAGGCGCCACGCGTCCAGCGGGGCCGGACCTCCCTCTCCTTAGAGGAGAGCTCCGGGTCCGCCACGTGGCATACAGAAGCCGGACCTCCCCCTCCGCGGGAGAGAGGTCCGAAGGCACCACGCGTCCGGCGGGGCCGGACCTCCCCCTCCTCAAAGAAGAGCTCCGGGCCCGCCACGTGGCGACCAGAAGCCGGACCTCCCCCTCCGCGGGGAGAGGTCCGAAGGCTCCACGTGTCCTGTGGAGCCGGACCCCTCTCTCCTCTGAGGAGGGCTCCGGGCCCGCCATGTGGCCAGCAGAACGGCGCTGCCTGCCCCCGAGCGATAGGCAGCGGGCGTAAAGACGCCCCATACCTTGCCCGTACAAGGTATTCAAGGCCCGCGTCTTCCCAAGACGCGGAGACGCGGAGCACGCCTCTGTCAGGTGCCGTTGCGCCGAGTCGCATCACAGACTAGCGCGCAGTATCAGAGCCTGCCAGCCAATAAACACCGCGACAAGACATCCCATGCCGCCTGCGCCGTCATCAACCACTACGACTAGCGTGTGGCATGGGCAGGGCTGCAAGACGAAGACTCAGAAGCCTTCGCCAGAGACAACTACCGGCATAACTGCAGATACGATAGATGATAGACAATCTTCCCGGGACCACCTGTCGGGTCCCGACCCCCCTTGTAAGCCACCCGAGCCTTGGACTATAAAAGGCTCGGGTAGGCGACGATAGCAAGGGTTCGCATTTCTGCTACTCATACGCTAGCCATACACTCCCAAGCTGTAACTCACCCCCAAGCTCAGGACTCCGGCCCTGAGCAGCAAGCAGTACAGCGAACTCCATAGCTCGCCGTGGACGTAGGGTTTTACGCTCTGGCGGCCTGAACCACGTAAAACTCACCGCGTCAAGCTCTTACTAACTCGTCCATCCGCGCAAGCTCTCCGCAAGGGACTAGCCCCACCGAAAAAAGAACCTCCGCGGGCTGCCCAGTGCAGGCCCGGGGGAAGTGTCGACCGAACACTTCAACATTTGGCGCGCCAGGTTGGGAGCTTTTCCCCTTGCGCGACGAGTTTCCGCCGACGAAGATGACCAAGCTTCCCTCAGCGGCAAACTCTCCCCCTCGGCGTTCACGGCGAACCGTGACCAGTGGGGAGTACATGTCGACACACTCAGGACGGAGTGTGTCGGCACAAGCTGGCAGCCAGCAGTCGACTCCGGCAACGCCGACTCCGGCAATGCAGGCTCCAACCAGCATCAGGTCTTCAGTAGCGCTAAGCGTACCCAGTGGGGGTGCGCTAGCCGCAGCAAGAACGCTACTGCACAATCCGCCTGCTGGGGACGCGCCTCAGGCAGCGACCCAGCAGTGGATTCACGAGGTAGACCGTCTCGTCGTCGCCGCCGCAAACCCTCGACTTTGGCGGGGGCGACGCTCCAGTCAACCGGCAGTGTCGCTGACACGCACGCCCACGGTTGACGGGCAAACGGCGGATTCCAGCTCCTCCAGGCTCCCGTCGACGGACCTGAGAAGGGAGCTAGAACGGTGCCACTTGGGCCAGGATGCCCGGGTGTACCTCGAGCGACGTCGAGAAAGGCGTCGCAACCAAGAGGCTGGCGACAGCATGACGTCGGCCTCAACGCCGCCTGGAGGGCAGATCTTCGCTACGCGAGCCCTGCCTCAGGCATACGCCGCGCAGCATATGCCACAACCATATGCGCCGCAAGCGGCGCCCCCGGTCTATGGAGCAGCCATGCCCATGCTGGGGTACACGGTGCCAAGTGCGAACCAAGCGTTCGCAGCGCCAATGCCTGCAGCAGCAGGTGCAGGATGTGTGGCCCTTGCACCCTACCGTCGCTTGGCGAGGTGGCCGCGCAAGTTCCAGCCGCACCTGCCTGAGAAGTACGACGGTAGCGTCAACCCGGCGGAGTTCCTCCAGATCTACTCCACCGCCGAACTTGTCGCAGGAGGGGATGAGGCTGTCATGGCCAACTACTTCCCCGTCGCCCTGACCGGCCCAGCTCGGTCTTGGCTCATGAATCTCCCTCAGGGGTCCATAACCCCCTGGGGAGAGCTCTGCCGGCAGTTCGTCCCCAACTTCGGCAGCTCCTACACCCGTCCCGGCACGGAGCTTGACCTCCACGCCGTCAAGCAGCAACCTGGGGAGTCGCTGCGCTCTTTCATCCGGCGGTTCTCCCAAGTACGCAACACCATCCCGCACATTCAGAGTGCTTCTGTGGTGGTGGCGTTCCGGCAGGGTGTCCGGGACGAGAAAATGCTCGAGAAGCTCGCGACCAGAGAGGTCCGCAACGTCTCTGAGCTCTTCAGCCTGGCGGACGAATGCGCCAGAGCAGCTGAAGGGCGGAACTGGCACTCTCTGCCAACTCCCGAGTCAGGGGGACAGCCCGGGTCCGGTGCTGCTGCCTATGGAGGTGGCAAGAAGGCCAAGAACCGGGGGAGTGGCAAGATGAAGTCATCGTTCGCGGCCCCCGTCGCCGCAGCAGCGACGACTAGTGGAGCTCGGGGGCCACGCCCCGACAAAAGGTAGCGGCAGTCACCGGCCCCGGATGGCGACCAGGGCGGGCTATGCCCCGTAATGGTGCCGGCAACCATACTGCTGCCGAGTGCTGGGATATCCAGAGGCTCGCAGAGCGCTTCCGCAAAGGAAGACAGCAGAGAGCTGAAGGACCGCCCTACCCTCAGAGGGATGGCAAGCAGAAGGTCGACGCTCCAGTCAGCGCCGCCCACCAGGTGGGGTTTCAGGAGCCTCAGCGTGTCATAAAGACAGTGCATAACGGTGAGGACTCCAGCTCCGATAGTGACGGGCTGGGGCGGTAGCCGGCTGTGGCTGTCGTCCCATGTCAGTGGAGGCTGCAATGCTGCGGCATCAACCTTGGAGAAGCCCCAAGTAGTCGCAGCAGCCCAAGCGCCGACGACAATGGTGCAAGGACGGGCCAGCCTCACCCGAGAGCACGCCTCCGTGCCTCGGTCATACCTCCCGGGGGCCGCCCAAGGTCAGTCAACCCCTTGAAGGCCTTGCCAGAAGGGGAAGACGCCTTAGGTCTTCCAAGACGAGCCCGGGTCCACCTACCCCTTGAAGGCCTTAGCCAGAAGGGGAAAACTCCCCGGGGGCGCCCGGGAGAAGCCGCGCAGGACTTGATCCAGCGTGAAGATGACAACCTCGTCGACGAGACTCGGCTGCAGGAAACACCCCACAACGCGCGGTCTCGGCTGATGCTCTAAGCACTACCGCCAAAGAACCGAACGCATCAGGGACCTACAGAAGGGCAACCTGGTGTCGCGGCACGCTCTTTCCCAAGAAGGACCCATAAGCTCTCCCCCAGCAGGGAAGGTCCCTTCCGAATCATGAAAGCTGCCGCCCCAAGTACACATGCCTTTCAACCGAGTGTGGGATCCGTTCCCAAAACCCTTGGCATGGAGCAACACTGTAAGTCCTACTTCCCTAGCATCAGTAGAACAGGGTCATTCTCTTCTGTAATGAATCCCATAGGATTTAGGAACAGAGTTTGGGGCAGCTAAGTCTCAAGGGACGGTACAGGACTACGTCTAGTTTAGCCTGGTTCCGACCCTAAGCGCGTAGAGTCTTGCTTCCCTTGTAGACGAGGTGGAACATTGCCTCCATGTACAGCCATAATTCCACCTATGGGCATGAACACAGAAACCTGTTCTACTTAGCTCTCTCTCATGCGCTCATTTAAATTATGCATTAATTTTTATGATCGCACTATCTACGTATGTTCATCGTACATCTAGCTCCCCCTCTCCCGCGCTCATCCATAGTTAGCATTCGCTATCCTACCGAGGGCGGTCGCGCTTGAGGCACCTGCCGATGGCCGAGTGAGTCTCTCGGGCCTCCCCCAGTCAGGTGTTGCGGTGGCAGTTGGTCACCTCCAGGAAAGGCCTGCGTTGTGCATGGGGGGTCCAGGGTGCGTATCCAGCTTAGCAGGCCATGAGCCCAAAGCATGCGCATCCTGCCCTCCGGAGGTACAGGGGAGTACAACCGCTTTGCCTGGTCATGAACCCAAAGCATGTGCACTCTGCTTCCCCAGCGCATGGCCCGATACTAGGGATCGGACGACCGTACCCGGACCTCGGAGGGAGCCGGAGCTCCGGCGCCTCGAGCACAGAATTGCCCAAGCCCCGTATAATGGATCAGGATCGTAAGACGAATAAGACTAGGAGACGGGAGGGGAGGACCCCCCGAGGAGAATTACGTTTCCTCTGCGTGTGTGCAGGACCTCCAGGTTATGGCAACGGGGACTGCATGAAGCGGGGGGAAAGGAGCTATCAACAGCACCGGCCCAGGACTGGAAGGACCGGGCCTCGCCCCTTCAGCAGGGGCGAGGCCCGAAGGCCCCACGTGTCCAGCAGGCCCGAGCTCCCGCCTCCCATGAGGGGGGCTCCGGGCTCGCCACGTGGCAGGCGGAAACCGGACCTCCCCCCCGGTGGGAGGGCTCCGAAAGCCCTACGTGTCCAGCAGGGCCGGAGCTCCCGCCTCCTAAGGAGGGGCTTCGGACCCGCCACGTGGCAGGCAGATTTGGAGCTCTCCATAGGGCGATATCCGGAGACCCCCGGGGGCCCCTAACACCGTTAGGCCCCGGGGAAGGTGTCTATGCAAAGCTCCGAGATTGGAGAAGGCCTCTGAGTACCTTGCAGAGCTAAGGACTCAGCCAGGCAAAGCCAAAAGAGGTGAAAAAGCTTCACAGACACAAATATCTAAAAGAGTCAAACTATGCGAGGCTCCATGAGCTGGACTACAGACTCGATAAAAAGGGAGAAACAAGTCCTAAGGACCTCACGGCTCCCGCCGAAACCTTGCGGCTACAAGGGCGGCCACATCCTCGACTTCAGCCCTGGCAGCTTCCTCCCGCTCCGCAGCTGGGCCCTCTCTCGCTGGTTCTAGCGAGAAAGAGGGGTCGCGGCTCCTAAAACATGCCAGCACATGTGAGGCGACCTATAGGGCTAGGCCGCGTCCCTCGGCCTCAAGCTCACTGGCGACCACCGAGTCTAGCCTGTCCATCTTGGCGCCGATCGACTCCAGCGCGGGGATCACCTCCGCCACCTTCAACGCAGGAGCCGCGGCCCTCACCGGACTGAAGCCAAGAGGGATCAAGGCGGACCCCGCTCGATCCACGAAGCTCGAGACCGCAAGAGCCTCGGAGGACCGCAAGGCCGAGAGCTCCTCCACCTCACGGCGGGCTGCCTGCAGGGCCTCCAGGTTCCTCTCGGAGAATTCCTTCTCCTTGGCCGCCAGGGAGCTCTCCCAAAGATGGAGAGTCTTGGCGAGCCGCTCCAACTCAGCAGCCTTGAAGTCGGCGGCCAACTCCCGGTCCAAGACCGCCCGGCGTTCGCGGGAGACCTGTTCCTCCCTCAAGTCGAGGTCCGCCTTCAGAATCTCTAGCTCCTCGATCCGAGCTCGAAGGTCATCCTCGCCCGCCGCCAGCTGCGCGGCGACCCTTTCCGCCTCGGCTACTGCGGAACGCTCCCGTTCCTCAACGGCGAGCTTACGGCGCTCCAACCGCTGCCGTATCTCCTCAGCAGCAGAGAGGCTCTCCTCGGCTTGGGCGTGTGCCTCCAGGGCCTCCCTGTTGATCCGCCGCGATTCGGCGTCCATGCGGTTGACAGCCCGCTTCAGCCGGTCGAGGAGCACTTCCCTGAAGTCGAGCAACTCCTGCCTGGAGTCGAGCTCGCTCTTAACCTTCGCGGTCCTCGCCCGCAAAAGGTTCCCCCAGATGAGGAGGCGATCCCGTTCAACTGTATACTCCTCCCGCTCGCGACCTAGTGCAGCCAAGACCTGCCGGACGCTCGTCTCGGCAAGCGCGAAGGCATCCGCCAGGGGCAATGGAGCAACGGAGGCCGGGGCAGTTCCCCCGACCTCCTCCATCACCTCGTCCTCAAGAGGAGTCGACGCACCAGCAACCGAGACGAGACGCCGGTCAGGAGAAGCTGGCACCGGGGCCCTGGCAGCCGGACCTGCCGGGCTCTCTTTAGCTTCTGGCTCCTTGACCTGTGGAGAGGGGCGAGCCGGGGAAGATGGCGCTGGAATAAAGACCGGGCCGCCTGGTACGGGGTCGACCTGCACTGGACTGGGGGCTGCAGCGGCTGTCTCGGCAGGAAGAGATGGCGCCGCCGCGGAGTCTGGGCACACCAGGACAGGAGAAGCTCGCGCTGGCTTGGGGGCCGCGGCGGCTGTCCCGGGTTCCGAGCGCAGCGGCGCAGACTCCCCGCCAGTCGAGGATGGGCGAGAAGCGCGGACACTCCAGCGGGCTCTGAACCCCAACTTCCGAGCCGGGGTAGGACTCCCAGAGCCCGCCGCCGTCACTGACGGCTGCTCCGCAGTTATTTGAACTGGCGGAGCAGGGGACGCCCTAGAGGCTTCCCCCAGCGCATGAGCCCGAAGCCGCTTTGGGTCACCACCGGAGGGAGTCCCATCTCCAGAAACAGGAGGTACAGACACCCCAGGTTCCCGACTTGGCACGGACGCCGCCGTTGGAGGAGATCGAGCGCGCTTATTCTCTGGTGGCGGGTTGGAGGCCATGACGAGGAAGGACTCAAGGGAAAGAGGGCAAAGGCGCAAGAGTCCGAGAAGAAGCGCAGAGAAGTGCGAAGGGAAGCCGCAATGTGGGTAAGATCCCCTCTAAAAACATCCCGGGTGCAATTCCAAGCGATTCGGAACTCTTCGAATACACCGCATCGGCAACCGCTTCGGCTCCTAGACCGAGTGCCGATGACAGGTGGACCCATGCCGCCCAACTGAAGCGGTGGGTCAAGGAGTCAGTCTCCTGAGAAGATGAGCCGGCAAGGCACTTCGGCGGTTCCCAAAGAAAGCGCCGCAACGTGCAGAAGTGGCAGTCTTGGGAACCGCCGCAGTAAAAGCAACCATCAAGTGGGCGCACGCTCCCACGATCCCGCGGCCGTTCGTGCTCCGACAGCGGTCGATTCGGGACTTAGAAAAAGTGCGCGGATCGGAAGAGACGGAGGTCCCACCTCGGGCTCGCTATCTCCCCCGAGATGGGCCCGGGGGCCACTGTCGGTACCTGCGATATGGGGTACCCCCGCGCACAGGGGAAAATGCCTAAGGAACTCGCCCTTCTCCGCAGGGAGAGCTCCGAAGGCGCCACGCGTCCGGCGGGGCCGGACCTCCCTCTCCTCAGAGGAGAGCTCCGGGCCCGCCACGTGGCATACAGAAGCCGGACCTCCCCCTCCGCGGGAGAGAGGTCCGAAGGCGCCACGCGTCCGGCGGGGCCGGACCTCCCCCTCCTCAGAGAAGAGCTCCGGGCCCGCCACGTGGCGACCAGAAGCCGGACCTCCCCCTCCGTGGGGAGAGGTCCGAAGGCTCCACGTGTCCTGCGGAGCCGGACCCCTCTCTCCTCTGATGAGGGCTCCGGGCCCGCCATGTGGCCAGTAGAACGGTGTTGCCTGCCCCCGAGCGATAGGCAGCGGGCATAAAGACGCCCCATACCTTGCCCGTACAAGGTATTCAAGGCCCGCGTCTTCCCAAGACGCGGAGACGCAGAGCACGCCTCTGTCAGGTGCCGTTGCGCCCAGTCGCATCACAGACTGGCGCGCAGTGTCAGAGCCTGCTAGCCAATAAACACCGCGACAAGACATCCCATGCCGCCTGCGCCGTCATCAACCACTACGACTAGCGTGCGGCATGGGCAGGGCTGCAAGACGAAGACTCAGAAGCCTTCGCCAGAGACAACTACCGGCATAACTGCAGATACGGTAGATGATAGACAATCTTCCCGGGACCACCTGTTGGGTCCCGGCCCCCCCTTGTAAGCCTCCCGAGCCTTGGACTATAAAAGGCTCGGGTAGGCGACGATAGCAAGGGTTCGCATTTCTGCAACTCATACGCTAGCCATACACTCCCAAGCTGTAACTCACCCCCAAGCTCAGGACTCCGGCCCTGAGCAGCAAGCAATACAGCGAGCTCCATAGCTCGCCGTGGACGTAGGGTTTTACGCTCCGGCGGCCTGAACCACGTAAAACTCACCGCGTCAAGCTCTTACTAACTCGTCCATCCGTGCAAGCTCTCCGCAAGGGACTAGCCCCACCGAAAAAAGAACCTCCGCGGGCTGCCCAGTGCAGGCCCGGGGGAAGTGTCGACCGAACACTTCGACAAGTACACTACTAACCATATCCTCCAAGTCCTCCCAAAATTACCTCTTAGCACTCATGTTGAGCCCAACTTGTGGGGTATAATCACTAATGACGTTCAAGACAATGTCCCCAATTACTATCTTGATTAAGATGATTCTATCCCCTCGTCTTCGAACATCCACTACTCCATCCTTAAGATTCTTATCTATTAGAACACCTATGTCATTCCTAGTCCCAGCCGATACAGAATACCAAAGCTTGAAACCGGTATTCTCGACTTCTCTCGCCTTTTGACCCGCCCATCTAGTCTCTTGTACACAAAAGATATTTACTAGTCTCCTAATGGCAACATCTACTAACTCACATAGCTTCCCCGTCAAGGATCCTACATTCCAACTACCCACCCGAAATCTATGTGTCTCGGCTAGCTTACTTACGCTTTGCACCCGTCGAGTAAGATGCAAAGACCTGTGCTCACTTATCACTCATCCGCGCGATGAGGTAGTGCGCCACTAAGGTGGTGGCGATCCGGCCCTTGCCCATTTAACACCATATCCGGGTTCCGATATGTCGCGCCACTAAGGCTGATGAGTGGTTTAGGCCCGATCTTCCGAAAGGTAGGTCGATTGAAGTGGAGATCTCGACGTTGATGATCCGAGGCACTCGAGCAGACCTGAATACCCCTGCATTCACTACACCACTGCTTCGTTGGTTATCAACCGTGCTTCACACACTTGACCTCGCCAAGAAGGCTATCCCTGCAGGTGCAACCGAGAACACAAGCAAGAACGATGAAGATGCAATCTGAAATTGAGAAATTAGGGCTTACAAACCGTAGAACGGCGAAAGTGTTTAATATAAGCAAAACCCATGAATTTGGTTGGCGGCTACAGTATTTAAAGTCTAGGGTTCGGCCATAATACCCTTAGACGCATCCCTAATGGACTCATACGGGATACAAGGCCCAAAAGCCCAATACGGTGGTGCAGCACGGATAGAACTCTGAATTCGACTTCTTTCGACAACTCCCAACGACTCCTGGTGAATTTTAATGTGGGACCAGAACCATTGGAAATTTTATCTTCTCATCTTTCCATGCATATGTAGAACGTCGAAAACGGAGTCCGTATGCATCCTGGGCGTCCGTTTTAAGATGAACTGCTCCTGGACTCCGAGTTGAACTCGAGTCTAAGTTGGCGACTGTTTCCATCAACTTGTGGACGTCCCATCTGATTCTCCACGTCTTCAAATCCTCCTCCCTTTACTTGTTGATCACGTTCATGGTTCCTAATAACAATTAAATTATTAAATAGTAATCCATTCTCAAAATCACATGGGTAGGAAGTTAGAAACGAGTTCACCTGCTGATTTAGTAACCGTGCTCGTGCTCTTGTGATTGGTCCTTGTATATCAATGTGAGTATCCACTGTTGTGATGTCCTCGTCATCCTCCCCCTCTTGAATCGGAGTCGTCCTCGACTCAAGATCATTTTCTTCTCCCAAGTATGATCGTAAATCTGAAATGTTGAATGTGGGACTAACCCCAAAATCCGGAGGCAACTCAAGCTTATATGCATTGTCATTGATCTTTTCAACAATCTTAAAAGGGCCAACAGCTCGTGGCATAAGTTTAGATTTTCTCAAGTGAGAGAATCGTTCTTTTCTCAATGTAGCCATACCAAGTACCCTGGTTCAAGTTTTACTTCTTTTCTACCTTTACTACCAGAAATTCTATACTTCTCATTCATCCTTTCATTATTTTTCTTTGTAGTTTCATGCATCTTAAGAATGAATTCAGATTGTTGTGTAGCATCCAAATTTATAGTTTCAGAAGGAGGCAAAGGTAATAAATCAATAGGAGCACGGGGATTGAAACCATACACTACCTGGAATGGGCTTACCTTTGTAGTAGAGTGAACTGACCTGTTGTAAGCAAATTCTATATGTGGTAAACAATCCTCCCAACCCTTTAAATTTGTTTTTAAAACAGACCACAACATAGTGGATAGAGTATGATTTACTACCTCAGTTTCCTGCAAAAGTAATAGGCGAACGGAACTAGCAGGAACACATAGCTTGTTAGCACGATAGAGGAGGCCCTCTCGTAGTACATATTTATTCCAAGTTCTTCCTTCTCTACAATTTTCAAAGGCATCTTTGAAGTCCAAATCAGTAGGATATAATCCTTTTATTGTTTCTAAATATTTTATGATCAAGTTGGGACAGCATGGTGTAACGTCTAGATAATGCATCTGCAATAACATTCTCCCTCACTTTCTTATGCTTAATGATGTATGGAAACGATTCTATGAACTCAATCCATTTAGCACGTCGTTTATTCAGATTGGTTTACACTTAAGATACTTCAAAGACTCATGATCGGAATGTATGACGAACTCCTTAGACCACAGGTAATGTTATCAAGTTTGTAGAACTCGCCACTAAGGCATACCATTCCTTATCATAAGTAGAATAATTCAGAGAAGGACCATGCAATTTTTCACTAAAGAATGCAACGGGTTTATCTCCTTGTATGAGAACACCTCCAATACCAATGCCGCTTGCATCACATTCTAGCTCAAATGTCTTGTCAAAATCAGAAAGTTGTAGCAATGGTGCTGGTATAAGCTTTGATTTGAGAACATCAAAAGCTTGTTGCTGCTGTTCGCCCCATCAAAACTGCACTCCCTTCTTTGTCAGTTCATGTAGAGGTGCTGCAATGATGCTGAAATTCCGCACAAAGCGTCGATAAAAACCTGCAAGACCAAGAAAACTACGCACCTGCGTGACGGTCGATGGAGTTGGCCAGATAGTGATCGCTACAATTTTTGCCTCATCCATCTCAATTCCCTGCAATGAAACGACATATCCAAGAAACAAAACTCGATTGGTGCTAAAGACGCACTTTTTGAGGTTACCAAACAAACGTGCATCTCTCAAGACATTGAAAACAACACATAAATGATTAAGATGTCCGTCATATGACTTGCTGTAAACGAGGATATCATCAAAGTAAACCACCACAAATTTTCAAATAAAAGTACGTAAAACCTCGTTCATTAATGATATAAAAGTGCTAGGTGCATTAGTTAAACCAAAAGGCATGACTAACCACTCATAAAGTCCAAACTTGGTTTTAAATGCAGTTTTCCATTCATCTCCTAGTGTCATTCTAATTTGGTGGTAACCACTACGCAAGTTAATTTTTGTGAAAATAATAGCACCACTCGATTCGTCAAACATGTCATCTAAGCGAGGAATAGGATAACGATATCGAATGGTGATGTTATTAATCGCTCTACAATCAACACACATGCGCCAGCTACCATCTTTCTTAGGAACCAAAAGAACAGGAATAGAACAAGGACTAAGGATTTCATGAATATACCCGCGGTTCAAAAGATCTTGAACTTGTCGCTGAATTTCCCTTCTCTTCCGGATTCGCCCTGTACGTCGCACGATTTGGCAAACTTGCCCCTGGAATCAAGTCAATCTTATGTTCAATGCCCCTCATAGGTGGTAATCCAGGGGGTATCTCGGGGGAAAACACATCCACAAAATCCTGCAAAAGGTTAGCAACAGCAGGGGGCAATGCAATGGACATTTCATGAAGCGAAAACATGGCTTCTTTGCATACTAAAGCATAGTACATCCCCTTGGTATTAAATAAATCAGTAAGGTCAGATTTAGTTGTGAGCAGCGAAGGTGTTTTAACTTAATTACTTGCTGTTTTTCAGAGTCTAGTGATTTTGTTGCCTTATCATCACGTGTTTTACTTTTCTCCAAATGCATAATTTCATGCAGGAGTCATAGGAAGCAAAGTTATTTTCTTTCCTTTATGCATCAGAGTGTATTTATTAGTTCTACCATGATGAATAGCATCCGTATCAAATTCCCAAGGACGTCCCAACAAAAGAGAACAAGCATCCATAGGTACGACATCAAAATCGGCAAAATTATGGTAAGAACCAATTGAAAAAATACTCTTGCTGTTTGTGTTACGCTAACCTTACCGTTGTTGTTGAACCACTGAATATGGTATGGATGAGGGTGTGCTCTTGTTGTCAATCTAAGTTTCTTGACCACATCCGTGTTCACCAAGTTATTACAACTGCCTCCATCAATTATAGTATGCACACGACAGTCCTTGACAATGAGAAACATGTGAAAAAGATTGTGTCGCTGTAGCTTGTCATCCGCCTCAACTTTGGAGCTCAAAGCATGCTCCACAATTATGCTTCTATAATTTTCCGTTGCTGTACCTCTTCATTGTGCTATAGTGGTCATCTTTTGGTCCTACAATGTTAGTAGCAAGAGAATATTCATCTTTAACATACGAAATACTATCATACCCGCCATCATTTCATACTATGTATGCTCGTTTGCTAGGGCAATCTTTCATAACATGACCAACTCCCTGGCAGCGGTGACACTTAATGTTGGAAGTTCGACTCGTGGAAGGAGTGGAAGATGTACGCCTCGCGCGAGAAAATGGAGAAGTAGATGAAGTTCGTTGGCCACCATTGGATGGTGTAGTGCCAGTAGGAAAACTTGAAGATGGTGCTATTTTGGATGGTGTAGATGTCGAACGCGGTGTGAAGGTGCTCTTCGTGCGTTGATGCTGCTGTTGTTGGCGGTCCTGCAATTCTTTTTCTACGAACATAGCCAGCTAAAATAATCTGTTAACAGTATCATATTCCTTATAATCAACAATGTTGTGAATTTCACGCCTCAATCCCTCATAAAAACGAGCTGTCGGTACCCTCGATATAGGGTACCCCCGCGCACAAGGGAAAATGCCTAAGGATCTCGCCCTTCTCCGCAGGGAGAGCTCCGAAGGCGCCACGTGTCCAGCAGGGCCGGACCTCCCTCTCCTCAAAGGAGAGCTCCAGGCCCGCCACGTGGCCAGCAGCAGACGGACCTCCCACCTCCGCAGGGAGAGCTCCGAAGGCGCCACGTGTCTCGCGGGGCCGGACCTCCCTCTCCTCAGAGGAGAGCTCCGGGCCTGCCACATGGCCGACAGAAGCCGGACCTCCCCCTCCGCGGGGAGAGGTCCGAAGGCTCCACGTGTCCCGCGGGGCCGGACCTCCCTCTCCTTAGAGGAGAGCTCCGGGCCCGCCACATGGCCAGCAGGACGGCGCTGCCTGCCCCCGCGCGGTGGGCAGCCGGTGTAAAGACGCACCATACCTTGCCCGTACAAGGTATTCAAGGCCCGGGTCTTCCCAAGACGCGAATACGCGGAGCACGCCTCTGTCAGGTGTCGTTGCGCCTAGTCGCATCGCAGACTGGCGCGCCGTGTCAGAACCTGCCAGCTAATAAACACAGCGACAAGACATCCCCTGCCGCCCCCGCCGTCATCAACCACTACGACTAGCTTGCGGCATGGGCAGGGCGGCAGAACGAAGACTCGGAAGCCTTCGTTAGAGACAACTACCGACATAACTGCAGATACGATAGACGGCAGGCAATCTCCCGGGGACCACCTGTCGGGTCCCCGCCCCCCCCCCCCTGTAAGCCGTTCGAGCCTTGGACTATAAAAGGCTCGGGTAGGCCATGTTAGCAAGGGTTCGCACTCCAGCAACTCGCACCCTAGACATAACTCACCCTCAAGCTCAGGACTCCGGTTCTGGACAACAAGCAATACAGCGAGCACCTCTGCTCCCCGTGGATGTAGGGTTTTACGCTCCGGCGGCCCGAACCACGTAAAACTCGCAGTGTCAAGCTTCTCCCTCACTCGTCCCTTACGCTGAAGCTCTCCGCAAGCGACTAGCCCCTCCGAAAAAGAACCTCCGCGGGCTGCCCAGAGCAGGTCCGGGGGAAGTTTCGACCACACACTTCGACATTTGGCGCGCCAGGTAGGGGGCTTTTCCCTCGTGCGACGAGTTTCTGCCGACGAAGATGACGAAGCTTCCTTCAGCGGCAAGCTCTCCTCCCCCGCGTTCATGATGGACCGTGACTAGCGAGGAATACGTGTCGACACACTCAGGACAGAGTGTGTCGGCGCAAGCTGGAAGCCAGCAGCCGACTCCGGCAACGCCGACTCCGGCAATGCAGGCTCTGGCTAGCGTGAGATCTTCTACAGCGCTGAGCTTTCCCCACGGGGGCGCGATAGCTGCAGCAAGAGCGCTACTGCGCAATCCACCTGCTGGGGATGCGCCTCAGGCAGCGACCCAGCAGTGGATTCGCGAAGTAGACCATCTTGTCGTTGCCGCCGCAAACCCTCGACTTCGGCGGGGACGACGCCCCGGCCAACCGGCTGTGTCGCTGACGCGCACGCCAACGGTTGACGAGCAGACGGCGGACTCCAGCTCCACCAGGCTCCCATCGACGGACCTGAGGACAGAGCTGGAACGATGCCACTTGGGCCAAGATGCCCGGGTGTTCCTCGAGCGACGACGAGAAAGGCATCGCAACTAAGAGGTCGGCGACAGCATGACGTCAACCTCGACTCTGCCTGAGGCGCAGACCTTCGCCACGCGATCTCTTCCCCAGGCATACGCCACGCAGCATATGCCCCAACCATATGCCCTGCAAACGGCACCCCCGGTCTATGTCGCAGCCTTGCCCATACCGGGGTACACAGTTCCAGCAGCGAACCAAGCGTTCGCGGCACCAACCCCTGCGGCAGCAGGAGCAGGATGTGCGGCCCTGGCGCCCCACCTTTGCTTCACGAGGTGACCGCGCAAGTTTCGGCCGCACCTGCCCGAGAAGTACGACGGCAGCGTCAACCTGGCGGAGTTCCTCCAGATCTACTCCACTGCCGTCCTTGCCGCAGAAGGGGATGAGGCCGTAATGGCCAACTACTTCCCCGTCGCTTTGACCGGCCCAGCCCGGTCCTGGCTCATGAACCTCCCCCAGGGTTCCATAACTTCTTGGGGGGAGCTCTGCCGGTAGTTCACCGCCAACTTCGGTAGTTCCTACACCCGGCCTAGCACGGAGCTCGATCTCCTCGCCATCCTGCAACATCCTGGGGAATTGCTGCGCTCTTTCATCCAGTGGTTCTCCCAGGTACGGAACACCATCCCACATATCCAAAGTGCTTCTATGGTGGTAGCGTTTCGGCAAGGCGTTCGGTACAAGAAGATGCTCGAGAAGCTCGCGACTAGAGAGGTTCGCGACATCTCGGAGCTCTTCAGCCTGGCGGACAAGTGCGCCAGAGCAGCAGAAGGGCGGAACTGGCACTCCCTGCCAGCCTCTGAGTCAGGAGGGCAGCCAGGATCTGGCGCCGCTTCCTATGGAAGCGGCAAGAAGATCAAGAACCGGGGCGGTGGCAAGATGAAGCCGCCGGCCGCGGCTCCCGTTGCCGGAGCGGCGGCACCCAGTGGGGCTCGGGGCCACGCCCCGACAAGAGGCAGCGACAGTCACCAGCTCCAGATGGTGACCAAGGCGAGCTATGCCCCGTGCACGGCACCAGTTACCATACTGCTGCCGAGTGCCGGGAGATCCAGAAGCTCGCGGAGCGCTTCCGGAAAGGGAAGCAGCTTCGAACTGATGCCCCACCCTACCGTCAAAGGAAGGGCAGGCAGAAGGTCGATGCCCCAGACAACGTCGACCAACAGGTGGAGTTCCAAGAGCCTCAGCGCGCCGTGAAGGCGGTGCGCAACCATGAGGACTCCAACTCTAGTGATGACGAGCGCCGGAAGATGCTCTACGTCATCTATGGTGGGTCCGCTGACCCCTCGTTCCGAAGCGCGGTTAAGACCCTGCGCCGAGCGGTAGCGTCGGTGGCTCCCCCCCCCCCCCCCCGAGCGCTGCACCGCACCTCAAGTGGATGGGAACCCCCATCAACTTCGATGCCACCGACTGCCCCAGGAACATGGCTGGGGCCGACCAACTACCGCTCTTGGTGGCTCCCACCATCGCCAACGTGAGAATATACCACGTTTTGGTGGATGGCGGGGCTGGACTGAACCTCATCAGTCGCGCAGCTTTCCAGAAGCTGCAGATCCCGATGGCCAAGCTCACCCCATCGAGCCCGTTCTCATGGGTAGGGCCGGGACAGGTCATTCCCTACGGCAGCATCAGCCTTCCGGTGACCTTTAGGGCACCGGATAGCTATCGGACAGAGTACATTCTGTTCGATGTGGCGGAGATCGACCTCCCCTTCAAGGCCATAATTGGCAGGCCAGCCCTATACCGATTCATGGCAGTAGCCCACTAAGGCTACCTCGTCTTGAAGATGCCTACACCAACAGGTGTCCTCAGGATTCGTGGAGACCGCACTGCCATAGTGCCAGCCTTGGAAAAACTCCAAGCGCTTGCAACAGCTAGAGCACCAGCCCCTGGCAGTGCAGAACCAGATCGGCTCCACCCGAGTGCACGCCATCGTGCCTCTACCGCAGCACCCCGTGTGCAACCCCTCGACGAGGGCGACGTCCCCCTGAAGCTCGTCCAAATTGGCGCCGATACCACCCAGACCACCCGGGTAGTTGGGGGCCTGGATAGCAAATAGGAAGGCGCGCTCATCACCTTCCTCCGGCACAACGTCGACGTGTTTGCATGGCAGCCGTCGCAGATGCCGAGGATCCCTAGGGAGGTGATCGAGCACCACTTGAAGGTCTTCCCCGACGCCCGGCCAGTCCAACAGAAGCCCCGCAAGCAGTCCATCGAGCGGTAAAACTTCATCCGGGAAGAAATCAAGAAGCTGCTAGACGCTGGCTTCATACGGGAAGTCCACCACCCCCGGTGGTTGGCGAACCCCGTCGTTGTTCTGAAGGCCGGCGGGAAGCTCCGGATGTGCATCGACTACACCAGTCTCAATAAGGCATGTCCCAAAGATCCATTCCCTCTCCCTAAAATAGATCAAATAGTAGACTCGACATCGGGCTGTGATATGCTGTGCTTCCTAGACGCCTACTCGGGTTTCCATCAGATCCCTATGTCTAGAGAAGATGAAGAGCACACCTCCTTCATCACAGTATACTGCCTGTACTGTATGTCTCTATGCCTTATGGCCTAAAGAACGCTCTCCCCACCTTTGTACGTGCAATGCACAAAACCTTCGGGGAGTTGATAAGAGACTTAGT
The DNA here is from genome assembly GCA_030760725.1 of Neostapfia colusana. Classification (NCBI taxonomy): domain Eukaryota; kingdom Viridiplantae; phylum Streptophyta; class Magnoliopsida; order Poales; family Poaceae; genus Neostapfia; species Neostapfia colusana. The sequence continues at coordinate 19,405,492 of JASWHV010000003.1, forward strand.
TGAGGTGTATGTCAATGACATCGTTGTTAAGGTCAGGCAGAGTTCATCCCTATTAGATAACCTGGCCTTAGCCTTTGACAAACTGCGCTCTACGCGCACCAAGCTGAACCCCGACAAGTGTTTGTTTGGAGTATCCTCTGGAAAACTCTTAGGATTCCTGGTCTCACACCGAGGAATTGAGGCTAACCCGTAGAAGATCAAGGCCATCGAATTGATGCGGCCCCCCACCCACATCAAAGAAGTCCAAAAACTCACGGGATGCCTAGCCGCGCTGAGTCGGTTTATACCGAGGCTAGTAGAGCGAGCGCTCCCCTTCTTTAAGCTCCTGCGCAAATCCGGCCCATTTGCTTGGACCGACGAAGCGGAAGAAGCTTTCCAGGAGTTGAAGCAACTCCTGACGACCCTACCCATCATGGTAGCCCCCGAGCCCGAAGAGCATTTGTTGCTCTACATCACGACGACATCTAAAGTGGTTAGTATGGTCCTCATCACAGAGCGGCCGAACCTCTCGTCGCCACAGCCTGCTCCGGCAGCAGGAGACAGGCGCCAGAAAACCCCGGAGGTCCAAGACGACTTCCCGGACCTCCAAGACAACCCCCAGGAGGTCCAAGACGGACCCCTGGACCTCCGTGACAACCTATCGGAGGACCAACGGGACCTCCCAGAGGTCCAACGGGACGGGACCTCTCGGAGCACCCGGGAAATCAGCCGGACCTCCCGGAGGTCCAAGGCGGCTTGGGAGTCTTTGAGTCTCAGCTCCCGGCAGCCTCCCTGGACCCACCCACCTCACGTAGGCCTGAGCCCATGGATGAAGACATCTCTGCCCTGGGAGGGAGGGTCTGGACCATCCAGAGGACTGTCTACTACATCAGTGAGGTCCTCCATGACGCCAAGACAAGGTACCTGGAGGTCCATAAGCTGCTGTATGCAGTGCTCGTGGCGTCCAGGAAGCTCCGCCACTACTTCCAAGCCCACCGCGTCTCAGTGGTCACCTCCTATCCATTGAAGGCTATCCTTCACACCCCCACGCGACTGACAATGTCGCTTAATGGGCAGCGGAACTGGCGGAGTTTGAGCTGGATTTCCTTCCTCGCCGTGCAGTCAAGACCCAAGCCCTAGCTGACTTCGTGGCTGAGTGGACGCCAACAAAGGATGACCCAGGGGGCCACGAAGACATTGAAACAAAGCACCGAGCTCCGGTCTTCACCGGGCCTCACTGGACGCTCTTCTTCGACGGCTCCTCGCGAAAGCAGGGGGCCGGTGCCGGCGTACTTCTTCTCATGCCATCAGGGGAGCAGTTTGGGTATATGGTGCGTCTCAATTTGAAGGCAACCAACAACATGGCAGAGTATGAAGCACTCATCTTTGGCCTAAAGACAGCCCTGTCTCTGGGTGCTCGCCAGTTGTTGGCAGAGGGCGACTCCAAGCTAGTTACCAAGCAAGTTAAGGGTGAATGCTTCTGCAATGACCCACAGCTAGCTGCTTACCTGCTCCACGTGCAGATGTTGGAGAGACTTCCTCGCCTTGGACCTGGGCCACGTACAGCGCTGTGGCAATGTCGCAGCTGACGACCTCTCAACGAAGGCCTCCACCGGAGCCCCTGTGCCCGAAGGAGTCTTCGAGAGGACGTTGCTGTGGCCCACAGCCCGGTCCGTCGAGCCGGGCGAAGGGGGCTGGACCAGCACCTCGAAGCTGGCGGTCCCTATGGCCCTGCATCCATGGACGCCGCCAAGGATCGTAAGCGTCACTAGGGACTCTGTGCAACCCAGCGCTCAAGATCCAGAAGCTCAAGTCAGACCCGATGCATGGATCACGGAGATCAGGGACTACTTGAAAGACAACATCCTCCCTGATGAACGTGTATCCGCTGAACGGATCGTGCGCATGGATAAGAGATACGCGCTGGTAGAAGGGGATCTCTACCGGCGTGGCGCCAACCACGTCCTATTGCGGTGCATAACCCAGGGGGACTGCTGCGACTTGCTCGCTGAGATCCATGGAGGCGAATGTGGGAGTCACCCTTCCTCATGCACGGTTGTCGGTAAAGCCATCCGGCATGGCTTCTACTGGCCGACAGCACTCCACGATGCCGTCAAGCTGGTCGAGAGCTGCAAGGCGTGCCAGTTCCACGCCAAGCAGATCCATACACCGGCTCAGGCGGTACAGATGATCCCGCCCTCATGGTCGTTTGCCGTATGGGGTTGGACATCCCGGGACCATTCCCCAGAGCCGTCGGGGGATTCCGGTACCTCTATGTCGCCATCGACAAGTTCACCAAGTGGCCGGAAGCCACACCAGTCGTCACCATCAACAAGCAATCCGCAGTAAAGTTCATCAGGTCGATTGTCTGCCGGTTCGGGGTCCCGAACAGAATCATCACCGACAACGGGACCCAGTTCACCAGCGCAGCGTTCCAAGACTACTGCGAAGACCTCGGCATCCAGGTGTGCTATGCCTCTGTTGCTCACCCAAAGAGCAATGGGCAAGTCGAGAGGGCCAACACCAAGATTCTTCGGGGCCTCAAGACCCGCACCTATGCCAGCCTGAAGAAACATGGTGCCAATTGGGTGGATGAGCTTCCGAGCACACTATGGGCTAACCGGACATCCCAGAGCCGGGTCACCGGAAAGACACCCTTCTTCATGGTGTATGGGGCCGAAGTTGTGCTTCCCCCAGAGATCACCATGAAGTCTCACCGTGTCCGAGCTTACGACGAAGCCGCGCAGGACAACCTCCGGCGTGGCGACATCGACCTCGTCGACAAGGTCCGATTGCATGCAGCACTCCGTAACGCACGGTACAGACAAGCGCTCCGCCGCTACCACCGGAGGTCTGTGCGTGTCCGGGAGCTGCAGGAACGCGACCTGGTACTGCGGCGCATACTTTCTCGCGAAGGGACCCACAAACTCTCCCCTAGTTGGGAAGGTCCCTTCCGAGCCACAAAAGTGTGCCGTCCCGGGTGCGTACGCCTTTCCACCAAGGACGGGGACCCACTCCCGCACCCTTCGAACATAGAGCATCTCCGTAAGTTCTATCCCTAGGGCAATAGTAGGACAACCTCTTCCTTTTGTAATAGATTCCATAGAGCCCAGGAACAGCGCTCAGAGCCGCTAAGTCTCAGGGGATGGTCCAGGACTATGTTCAGCTTCGCCTGGTTCCGACCCCAAGCGCGTAGAGTCTTGCTTCCCTTTTTAATGGGACGGGTCGTGGCCTCCATGTTTAGCCTGCCTTCCTCCTATGGAAATTTATGTGAAACGAAACCTGTCCTACTTTGCTTTTCCCTTGTGCTCATTTAAATTACGTATTAAATTTTTACGACTGCACTTACGGCGTATGCTCACCATGCGCTCAGCTCCCTCTTCTCATTCTCACCTTTAGTCGGCATTTGCTGCCCTACCAAAGGCGGTTGCGTTGGAGGTACCTGCCGATGGCCAGGGGGCCCCGAGCACCATGCAAGTGGATGGGGACCGTAAGCCAAATAAGACTATGACATAGGGGAGGGGGAGCCCCCAAGGAGAATTACGTTTCCCTTACTTGTGTGCAGGACCTCTCGGCCTCAGCTCCCCGCAGGAGTATGGTAGGAGCACCCAATCAATGGGACACACCTACCAGGGGGACGCTACGGGATCGCGCAAGACCGAAACTCCAAGGTAAGACCGAAGAATCCGGACCTCGTCACCTCCGCACGGCGAGCCCCGGAGGCCCCACGTGTTCCGGGTCCGCCACGTAGCCGGAAGAGACCGGACCTCCCCCCCCCCCCCCCCCCCCGAGGGGAGAGCTCCGAAGGCTCCACGTGTTCCGTGGGGCCGGACCTCCCTCTCCTCAGAGGAGAGCTCCGGGCCCGCCACATGGCTAGCAGGTCCGGACCTCCCCATTCTCATGGGGCGGGTCCTGGAGACCTCCGGGGCCCTTAATACAGTAAGGACCCGGGGAAGGTGTCTGTGCAGAGCTTCGGGATTGGTCAAGGCCTCTGAGTACCTTGCGGAGCTAAGGGCTCGGGCAGGTAAAACCAAGAAGCCAAGAAGAAGACTAAACCACACAGACGCAGAAGATAACAAGAGTCTATTCACACAAGGCTCCATGAGCTGGGCTACAGACTTAACAAAAAATAAAAAAGAAGGAGAAGGAGGTACAGGGCCTTTTAGCCACGGGGGCAGATGCCTAAGAGTCCTGGACTCCCGTTAGAACCTAGAGGCCACAAGGGCGGCCACGTCCTCAACCTCGGCCCTGGCAGCTCCCTCCCGCTCGGCAACGGGCCCTAGACGGACTGGCTCCAGAGAGAAGGAAGGGTCCTGGCTCCGGAAGCACGCCAGTACGTGCATAGCGACCTCCTTCGCCAGGCCCCATCCCTCCACCTCAAGCTCGTCGGCGATCACCGCTTCGAGCCGGCCCAGCTTGCCGCCGATGGACTCAAGTGCCGGGATTGCCTCTGACATCTCCTGCGTTGGAGCCTCCGTCCACACCGAGCTGAAACCAAGAGGAACCAAGGCAGACCCCGCCTCGGTAATAAAGCCCCAGACCGCCTGGGCCTCGGAAGACCGCGAAGACTGGAGCTTCTCTACTTCTTGGTGAGCCGCCAGCTCGCGATCCAACGCCGCCTGGCGCTCCCGGGAGGATTGCTCCTCCCTCGCAGCGGCAGCCGACTCGCGGAGCTCCAGCTCATCAGCCCGAGCCCTCAGCTCGCCCTCTCTGGCCTTCAGCCGTGCAGCTTTCTTCTCCTCCTCGGCCGCTACAGCACGTTCCCGATCGGCGACGGCGCACTCTCGACGAGCTACCTGCAGCCGCAGCTCCTCCGCGGCAGCAGAGCGCGCTTCGGCCTTGGCTTCAACCTGGGCCAGGGCTTCACGGTAGGAAGCACGGAGCCGCCGGGTCTCTGAGTCCAGGCGGCTGATGGCTTTCTTCTGAGCGTCGAGCAGAGCACTCATGGCCTCAAGTTTCGACTGCCTCGAGTCAAGCTCCGCCTTAGCCTCCTGGGTCCGCTGCTGCAGGAGGTGCTCCCAGCTACGAAGGCGTTCCCTCTCTCCGGCCAGCGCCACCCGCTCCCGCTCAAAGGCGACCTGAAACTGTCGGGCGCTGGTCTGGACACGCCCCAGGGCATCCCACAAGGGCGCCGGGACAGCGGGGACAGGAGTCGTGCCCCTGACCTCCCCTGTCGCGTCTAAAACCGGCGAAGGTGCTGGTGCCTCAGCAACCAGAGCAAGACGCTGTCCTGAGGGAACCAGGGAGCCAGCAACTGCACCTACAGCGGCCCTTCCAGCCTCAGCACAGGACTTCCGGGCTGGTGAAGGAGGGCGAACAGGCGCGGCCGCAACCACTGCAGAGGGCGAACCCGCCGGCACAAAGGAAGCCCCCACCGACTTGGGGGCCATTGGAACCACCATGGTTCCCAGATGCTGTGGCACGGAGCCTCCACCAACTGAAGATGGTCGGGTGAAAGGCTCGCCCCCGGCAGTCGGTCGGTCCCTGCGAGGAAAGAAACCTCTCCAAGAAAGGAGACGAGAACGCTACTCCTACAAGCCAGAAAGAGCAACACTTACTGGGCGACATGAGCGCTCCAACGGGCTTGTAGCCCCGGCCTCTGGGCCGCAGTTGAACCGCCAGGACTTGCGGCTGGGACGGTCGCGGGCTGTGGCATCTGGACCCCCGGCACACTCCCCTGCGTCGCCCCACCGGCGTCCATCCTAGAAGCCCCTCCGCCTGAGGAAGGATGGTGGGACACTTGGGGTTCTTCGGACTACCGCTGTCCGGGAAGAGACCTGCTGGAGTGGGACACCTGGGGTCTCTTCGGGTCGCCACTCGATGGACCAGTGCCTCCGGGAGATGAGAGCAAGGGTGCGCCAGTTCCCTGACTCGGCGCAGGTGGCGCCCTCAGAGGAGATCGGGCGCGTTTCTTTTCCGGCTACCCGGGGGCCGGCTCCTTCCCCTTCCCCTTGTCGGCGGCTTGAGTTCCGTCGGCCCTTGGGGCGGGTTGGGCAGCGACAGATGCCTCACACTCCGATCGGAGCGCTTGATTCCCGAGATCGAGATGCCCCAGAAGGTATCCCCGACCTGACGGACGGCGATCCCGATGTCGTCGAGGTTCGGCATCTTCCGCAGCAGCTCTGACCTCCTCTGCGGTTCTAAGAAGAGGGGAGTGGCAGAGGACAGGAAGGCGGGGTCGCCACTAGGGATGAAGTCGCCACTCACCTTGCCCACCATCTCGTACAGCTCCTCATCGGAAGGATCAGAGCCGAGACCCTTCTCCAACCTGGTACAGTCCTGCTCACCAGTGTAGTACCATGCTGGGCGGCTGCGCTGTTGCAAGGGCGCAATGCGGCGTGACATGAAGTCTATTAGCACCATCAGGGACGTTAGCCCCTCATTGGCCAGGAACCGGATCCACTCCAAGACCGGTGCGTACTCCTGCTCCAACTCTGGGACCTCCTCCTAGAAGCGACGCTCGGTGGTTGGGCCAGCGGTTGGGAGCTGCAGGCGATCGTGCTCGTCGGTCTGCACGACCATCCAGCTCTCCCTCCAGTTTTCCCACCTTGGCGCACTGAAAGGTAGAAGGTACCCAGAGACCTTTGGGTCCTTGCAGCGATGCTGGAAATAGTACGCTTCCATCTGGGTCTTCGAGCCACGCCTAGTCGTCCGCAACACGAAGAAGTAGCGGAAGAGCATCACTGAAGCGTGCACCCCCATAAACATCTCACAAAAATGGACGAAGACAGCGGCTGTCGGTACCCGCGATATGGGGTACCCCCGCGCACAAGGGAAAATGCCTAAGGAACTCACCCTTCTCCGCAGGGAGAGCTCCGAAGGCGCCACGCGTCTGGCGGGGCCGGACCTCCCTCTCCTCAGAGGAAAGCTCCGGGCCCGCCACGTGGCCTACAGAAGCCGGACCTCCCCCCTCCGCGGGGGAGAGGTCCGAAGGCGCCACTTGTCAAGTGGGGCCGGACCTCCCTCTCCTCAGAGGAGAGCTCTGGGCTTGCCACGTGGCCGACAGAAGCCGGACCTCCCCCTCCACGGGGAGAGGTCCGAAGGCTCCACGTGTCCTGCGGGGCCGGACCCCCTCTCCTCTGAGGAGGGCTCCGGACCTGCCCGAGCGGTAGGCAGCGGGCGTAAAGACGCCCCATACCTTGCCCGTACAAGGTATTCAAGGCCCGCGCCTTCCCAAGATGCGGAGACGCGGAGCACGCCTCTGTTAGGTGCCGTTGCGCCCAATCGCATCACAGACTAGCGCGCGGTGTCAGAACCTGCCAGCCAATAAACACAGCGACAAGACATCCCCTGCGCCTCCGCCGTCATCAACCACTACGGCTAGCATGCGGCATGGGCAGGGAAGCAAGACGAAGACTCAGAAGCCTTTGCCTGAGACAACTACCGGCATAACTGCAGATACGGTAGATGACAGACAATCTCCCCGGGACCACCTGTCGGGTCCCGGGCCCTCCTTGTAAGCCACCCGATCCTTGGACTATAAAAGGCTCGGGTAGGCGATGTTAGCAAGGGTTCGCTCTCCAGCAACTCATACGCTAGACATCACTCATCCCCAAGCTCAGGACAAGCAATACAGCGAGCTCCTCAGCTCACCGTGGACGTAGGGTTTTACGCTCCGGCGGCCCGAACCACGTAAAACTCGCCGTGTCAAGCTCCTCCCTAACTCGTCCCTACGCTCAAGCTCTCCGCAAGTGACTAGCCCCTCCGAAAAAGAACCTCCGCGGGCTGCCCAGAGCAGGTCCGGGGGAAGTGTCGACCATGCACTTCGACATTTGGCGCGCCAGGTAGGGGGCTTTTCCCTTGCGCGACGAGTTTCCGCCGACGAAGATGACCAAGCTTCCCTCAGCGGCAAACTCCCCCCCCCCACCCCCCCCCCCCCCCCGCGTTCACGACGAACCGTGACCAGCGGGGAGTACATGTCGACGCACTCAGGACGGAGTGTGTCGGCGCAAGCTGGAAGCCAGCAACCGACTTCGGCAACGCCGACTCCGGCAATGCAGGCTCCAACCAGCGTCAGATCTTCTGCAGCGCTGAGCGTACCCCACAGGGGTGCGCTAGCTGCAGCAAGAGCACTACTGCACAATACGCCTGCTGGGGACGCGCCTCAGGCAGCGACCCAGCAGTGGATTTGCAAGGTAGACCGTCTCGTCGTCGCCGCCGCAAACCCTCGACTTCGGCGGGGACGACACTCCGGCCAACCGGCAGTGTCGCTAACGCGCACGCCAACGGTTGACGGGCAGACGGCGGATTCCAGCTCCACCAGGCTTTCGTCGTCGGACCTAAGGGCAGAGCTGGAGCGATACCACTTGGGCCAAGATGCCCGAGTGTTCCTCGAGCGACGTCGAGAAAGGCGTCGCAACCAAGAGGTTGGCGACAGCATGACGTCGGCCTCGACCCAGCCTAAAGGGCAGATCTTCACCACGCGAGCTCTGCCCCAGGCATACGCCGTGCAACATATGCCACAACAATATGCCGTGCAAACGGCGTCCCCGGTCTATGGAGCAGCTTTGCCCATACCAGGGTACACTATGCCAGCGGCGAACCAAGCGTTCGCGGCGCCAACGCGTGCAGCAACAGGAGCAGGATGTGCGGCCCTGGCGCCCCACCTTCGCTTCGCGAGGTGGCCGCGCAAGTTTTGGCCGCGCCTGCCCGACGACGGCAGCGTCAACCCGGCGGAGTTTCTCCAAATATACTCCACCACCGTACTTGCCGCAGGAGGGGATGAGGCCGTCATGGCCAACTATTTCCCCGTCGCCTTGACCGGCCCAGCCCGGTCTTGGCTCATGAACCTCCCCTAGGGTTCCATAACCTCCTGGGGAGAGCTCTGCCGACAGTTCATCGCCAACTTCGGCAGTTCCTACACCCGGCCTGGCACGGAGCTCGACCTCCATGCCATCCAGCAACAACCTGGGGAGTCGCTACGCTCCTTCATCCAGCGGTTCTCCCAGGTACGCAACACCATCCCACACATTCAAAGTGCTTCTGTGGTGGTGGCCTTCCGGCAGGGGGTCCGGGACAGGAAGATGCTTGAGAAGCTCGCGACTAGAGAGGTCCGCGATGTCTCCGAGCTCTTCAGCCTGGCGGATAAGTGCGCCAGAGCAGATGAAGGGCGGAACTGGCACACTCTACCGACCTCCGAGTCAGGAGGGCAGCCCGGGTCCGGCGCTGCTTCCTATGGAGAGCGCAAGAAGGCCAAGAACCGGGGAAGTGGCAAGATGAAGTCGTCGACCGCGGCTCCCGTTGCCGCAGCAGCGGCACCCAGTGGAGCTCGGGGGCCACGCCCCGACAAAAGGCAGCGGCAGTCGCCAACCCCAGATGGTGACCAGGGCGAGCTATGCCCCGTGCATGGCACCAGCAATCATACTGCTGCCGAGTGCTCGGATATGTAGAGGCTCACAGAGCGCTTCCGCAAAGGGAGGCAGCAGGGAGCTGATGCCCAGCCCCTCCCTCAGAGGGAGGGGAAGCAGAAGGTCGACGCCTCAGTCAGCGTCGGCCATCAGGTAGGGTTCCAGGATCCTCAGCGTGTCATAAAGACGGTGCACAATGGTGAGGACTCCAGCTCCGGTGATGACGAGCCGAGGCGGTAGCTGACTGTGGCTACCCCGAAAAGTCAGTGGAGGCTGCACTGCTGCGGCGTTAGCCTTGGGGAAGCTCCAAGTAGTCGCAGCAGACCTAGCACAAGTCCCTACGGTGCAGGACAGGGCCAGCCCCTAACCGAGCGCACGCCTCTGTGCCTCGGACGTACCTCCGGGGGGCCGCCCAGGGTCCGTCGACACTCTTGAATGCCTTAGCCAGAAGGGGAAAGACGCCTTGGGTCTCCCAAGAAGAGTCCGGGTTCTCCTACCCCTTGAAGGCCTTAGCCAGAAGGGGAGGGTACCCCGGGGCGCCCAGGAGAAGCCGCACAGGACCTGATCCAGCGTGAAGATGACAACCTCGTCGACGAGGCTTGGCTGCAGGTGACACCCCACAACGCACGGTCCCGGCTGGTGCTCTGGCACTACCGCCAAAGGACCAAACGCGTCAGGGACCTGCAGGAAGGCAACCTGGAGCCGCGGCAGCACTTTCCTGCGAAGGACCTATAAACTCTCCCCCAGCCGGGATGGTCCCTTCCGAGTCACGAAAGTTGCCGCCTCAGGTATATATGCCTTTCAACCGAGTATGGGATCCGTTCCCAAAACCCTTGGCGTGGAACAGAACTGTAAGTCCTACCCCCCCGAGCGTTAGTAGAACAGGGTCATACCCTTCTGTAATAAACCCCATAGAGTCTAGGAACAGCGCTTGGGGCAGCTGAGTCTCAAGGGACGGTCCAGGACTACGTCCAGCTTAGCCTGGTTCCGACCCTAAGTGCGTAGAGTCTTGCTTCCCTTCTTGACGAGGCAGGTCGTTGCCTCCATGTACAGCCACACTTCCACCTATGGGCACTAACACAGGAACCTGTTCTACTTTGCTCTCTCTTATGTGCTCATTTAAATTACACATTATTTTTTATAGTCGCACTCTCTATGTATGCTCACCGTACATCTAGCTCCCTCTCTCCCGCGCTCATCCAAAGTCAGCATTTGCTATCCTACCGAAGGCGGTTGCGCTTGAGGCACCTGCCGATGGCCAGTTGGGCCTCTCGGGCCTCCCCCAGTCAGGTGTTGCGGTGCCAGTTGGTCACCTCCAGGAAAGGCCTGCGCCGTGCATGGGGGGTCCAGGGTGCGTATCCCGCTTAGCCGGCTCTGTGCCCAAAGCGTGTGTATCCTGTCCTCCGGAGGTCCAGGGGAGTACAGCCGCTTTGCCTGGTCCTGAACCCAAAGCTTGTGCACTCTGCTTCCCCGGCGCACGGTCCGGTACTAGGGATCGGACGATCGTACCCGGACCTTGGAGGGAGCAGGAGCTCCGGCGCCTCGCGCACAGAATTGTCCAAGCCCCGTATAACGGATCAGGGTCATAAGCCGAATAAGACTAGGAGACGGGAGGGGAGGATCCCCCGTGGAGAATTACGTTTCCTCTACCTGTGTGCAGGACCTCCAGGTTACAGCAACGGGGACTGCACGAAGCGGGGGGGGGGGGGGGAGGAGCTACCAACTACTCCAACATAGGACTGGAAGGACCGGATCCCGCCCCTTCAGCAGGGGCAAGGCCCGAAGGCCCCACGTGTCCAGCGGGCCCAGAGCTCCCGCCTCCCCAGAGGGGGGCTCAGGACTCGCCACGTGGCAGGCGGAGACCGGACCCCCCCTCTAGGGGGGGCTCCGAAGGCCCCACGTGTCCAGCGGGGCCGGAGCTCCCGCCTCCTCAGGAGGGGCTCCGGACCCGCCACGTGGCCGGCAGATCCGGACCTCCCCATGCGGCGAGATCCGGAGACCCCCGGGGGCCCTTAATACAGTTAGGACCCGGGGAAGGTGTCTGTGCAGAGCTCCGAGATTGGTGAAGGCCTCTGAGTACCTTGCGGAGCTAAGGACTCGGTCAGGCAAAACCAAAAACGAGATAAAAGGCGTCACAGGCACAAACATTCAAGAGAGTCTATTTATTCGTGGCTCCATGAGCTGGACTACAGACTCGATAAAAAGGGGAAGCAAGTCCTAGGGTCCTCCCGGTTCACGCCGGAACCTAGCGGCTACGAGGGCGGCCACGTCCCCGACTTCGGCCCTGGCAGTCTCCTCCCGCTCCGCGGCAGGGCCCTCTCTCGCTGGCTCCAGGGAGAAAGAAGGGTCCCGGCTCCTGAAGCATGCCAGCACATGAGTGGCGACCTCTAAGGCCAGGCCCCGTCCCTCGGCCTCAAGCTCGCTGGCGACCACCGAGTCTAGCCTGTCCATCTTGGCGCCGATCGACTCCAGTGCGGGGATCACCTCCGCCACCTTCAACGCAGGAGCCGCTGCCCTCACCGGACTGAAGCCAAGGGGGATCAGGGCGGACCCCGCCCGATTGATGAAGCATGAGACCACATGCGCCTCGGAGGACCGCAAGGCCGAGAGCTCCTCTACCTCACGGCGGGCTGCCTGCAGGGCGTCTAGGTTTCTCTCGGAGAATTCTTTCTCCTTGGCCGCCAGGGAGCTTTCCCGAAGGCGGAGAGTCTTGGCGAGCCGCTCCAACTCAGAAGCCCTAAAGTCGGTAGCCAACTCCCGATCCAGGATCGCCTGGCGTTCGTGGGAGACCTGTTCCTCCCTCGTGACGAGGTCTGCCCTCTGAGCCTCTAGCTCCCTGGTCCGAGCTCGCAGGTCGTCCTCGCCCGCCGCCAGCTGCGCAGCGACCCTTTCCGCCTCGGCTGCCGTGGAATGCTCCCGGTCCTCAACGGAGAGTTTACGGCGCTCCAACAGCTGTCGTATCTCCTCCGCGGCAGAGAGGCTCTCCTCGGACCGGGCGTGTGCCTCAAGGGCCTCCCTGTTGATCCACCGCGTTTCGGCATCCAGGCGATCGACAGACCGCTTCAGCCGGTCGAGGAGCACTTCCCTGAAGTCATGCAACTCCTGCCTGGAGTCGAGCTCGCCCTTGACCTTCACGGTTCGCTCCCGCAAAAGGTTCCCCCAGGTGAGGAGGCGATCCCTTTCAACCGTATGCTCTCCCGCTCGCTACCAAGTGCGGCAAGCCTGCCGGACGCTCGCTTGGGCGAGCGCGAAGGCATCCGCCAGGGGCAGTGCGGCAGCAGAGGCCGGAGCAGCACCCCCGACCTCCTCCATCACATCATCCTCAAGAGAAGGCGATGCACCAGCGACCGGGACGAGACGCTGGTCAGGAGAGGCTGGCGCCGGGGCTCCGGCGGCCGGACCCGCCGGACTCTGTCTAACTTCTGGCTTCTTGTCCTGTGGAGACGGACTAGCAGGGGAAGTCGACGCTGAAATAGAAGCCGGGCCGCCCGGTGCAGGGTCGACCTTCGCTGGACTGGGGGCCGCGGCAGCCGTCTCGGCAGGAAGAGATGGCGCCGCCGCGGAATCCGGGCACACCGGAACAAGAGAAACTCGCGCTGGCTTGGGGGCCGCGGCAGCTGTCCCGGTTTTCGAGCGCAACGGCGCAGACTCCCCGCCAGTCGGGGACGGCCGGGAAGCGCGAACACTCCAGCGGGCTCTGAACTCCGACTTCCGAGTCGGGGTAGGACTCCCAGAGCCCGCCGTCATCACTCACGGCCGCTCCGCAGTCGCCTGGACTGGAGGAGCAGGGGAGGCTCCAGAAGCTCCCCCCGACGCATCGGCCCGGGACCGCTTTGAGTCGCCACCGGAAGGGGTGCCATCTCCAGAAGCAAGACGTGTGGGCACCCTGGACCCCTGACTTGGCGCATATGCCGCCACCGGAGGAGATCGAACGCGTTTCTTCTTGGAGGGCGGGTTGGAAGCCATGGCGAGGGAGGACTCAAAGACAAGGAGGCAAAGGCACAAGAGTCCAAGGAAAAGCGCTAGAAAGTGCGAAGGGAAGCCACAATGCGGGTGAGATCCCCTCCTAAAACTTCCCAGGTGCGATTCCAAGCAATTCGGAACTCTTTGAATATGTCGCATCGGCAACCGCATTGGCTCTGAGACCGAGCGCCGATGACAGGTGGACCCAAGCCGCCCAGCTGAAGCGGTGGGTCACGGAGTCAGTCTCCTAAGAAGACGAGTCGGCAAGGCACTCCTGCGGTTCCCGAGGAAAGCGCCTTAACGTGCAGAAGTGGCAGTCTTGGGAACCGCCACAGTAAAAGCAACCATCAAGTGGGCGCACGCTCCCACGATCCCGCGACTGTTTGTGCTCCGGCAGCGGTCAATGCGGGACTTAGAGAAAGTGCGCAGAACGGAAGAGATGGAGGTCCCACCTCGGGCTCGCTATCTCCCCCGAGATGGGCCCGGGGGCCACTGTCGGTACCCGCGATATGGGGTACCCCCGCGCACAGGGGAAAATGCCTAAGGAACTCGCCCTTCTCTGCAAGGAGAGCTCGGAAGGCGCCACGCGTCCGGCGGGGCCGGACCTCCCTCTCCTCAGAGGAAAGCTCCGGGCCCGCCACGTGGCCTACAGAAGCTGGACCTCCCCCCTCCGTGGGGGAGAGGTCCGAAGGCGCCACGTGTCCAGCGGGGCCGGACCTCCCTCTCCTAAGAGGAGAGCTCCGGGCTTTCCACGTGGCCGACAAAAGCCGGACCTCCCCCTCCGTGGGGAGAGGTCCGAAGGCTCCACGTGTACTGCGGGGCCGGACCCCCTCTCCTCTAAGGAGGGCTCCGGACCCGCCACGTGTCCAGCAGAACAGCACTGCCTGCCCCCGAGCGGTAGGCAGCGGGCGTAAAGACGGCCGGTACCTTGCCCGTACAAGGTATTCAAGGCCCGCGCCTTCCCAAGACGTGGAGACGCGGAGCACGCCTCTGTCAGGTGCCGTTGTGCCCAGTCGCATCACAGACTAGCGCGCGGTGTCAGAACCTGCCAGCCAATAAACACAGCGACAAGACATCCCCTACCGCCTCCGCCGTCATCAACCACTACGGCTAGCATGCGGCATGGGCAGGGCAGCAAGACGAAGACTCAGAAGCCTTCGCCTGAGACAACTACCGGCATAACTGCAGATACGGTAGATGACAGACAATCTCCCGGGGACCACCTGTCGGGTCCCGGGCCCCCCTTGTAAGCCACCCGAGCCTTGGACTATAAAAGGCTCGGGTAGGCGACGTTAGCAAGGGTTCGCTCTCCAGCAACTCATATGCTAGACATCACTCATCCCCAAGCTCAGGACTCCGGTTCTGAGCAACAAGCAATACATCGAGCTCCTCAGCTCACCGTGGACGTAGGGTTTTACGCTCAGGCAGCCCGAACCACGTAAAACTCGCCGTGTCAAGCTCCACCCTAACTCGTCCCTGCGCTCAAGCTCTTCGCAAGTGACTAGCCCCTCCGAAAAAGAACCTCCGCGGGCTGCCCAGAGCAGGTCCGGGGGAAGTGTCGACCACGCACTTCGACAGCGGCCATTGCGAAGGAGTTGGGAGAGAGGTGGTGGAGCTAGAGACCATACGTCTCCAGCAATGTGACGAAGAAGGAAGAAATTGGCGGGACGAACCCCGCCAGGGCGCAAGCAGTAAAGAAGACCATCTCCCCCTTTTCCAGGAGCAGGGGGAGAGATCCCTAGCGGAGCCAGCGTTTCTGTTCCTCCGTGTGCCAGCCCAGCAGCCTACGCACTGGCCCAAGCTCGATGGAACGAACGAGACACGTCGGGAGCAGGTTGGAAGCCATGGCGGGTGAGAGCTCAAGGACAGGAAGACAAAGGCGCAAGAGTTCAAGGAAAGTGCAAGCACTGGGAAGTGCGAAGGGAAGCCGCGATGTGGGTAAGATCCCCTTTTAAAACTTTCCAGGAATGATTCGAACCAATTCAAAACTCTTCGAATACACCCCACGGGCAACCACTTCGGCTCCAAGACCGAGCGCCGATGACAGGTGGACCCAAACCGCCCAGCTGAAGCAGTGGGTCAAGGAGTCAGTCTCCCAAGAAGACGAGCCGGCAAGGCGCTTCAGCGGTTCCCAAAGAAAGCGCCGCAACATGCAGAAGTGGCAACCTTGGGAACCGCCGCAGTAAAAGCAACCATCAAGTGGGCGCACGCTCCCACGATCCCGCGACTGTTCGTGCTCCAGCAGTGGTCAATGCGAGACTTAGAGGAAGAGCACGGAACAGAAGAGACGGAGGCCCCACCTCGGGCTCGCTTTCTCCCCCGAGATGGGCCCGAGGGCCACTATCGGTACCCTCGATATGGGGTACCCCCACGCACAAGGGAAAATGCCTAAGGATCTCGCCATTCTCCGCAGGGAGAGCTCCGAAGGCGCCACGTGTCCAGCGGGGCCAGACCTCCCTCTCCTTAGAGGAGAGCTCTGGGCCCGCCATGTGGCCAGCAGCAGACGGACCTCCCCCCTCCGCGGGGAGAGCTCCGAAGGCGCCACGTGTCTCGCGGGGTCGGACCTACCTCTCCTCAGAGGAGAGCTCCGGGCCTGCCATGTGGCCGACAGAAGCCGGACCTCCCCCTCTGCGGGGAGAGGTCCGAAGGCTCCACGTGTCCCGCGGGACCGGACCTCCCTCTCCTCATAGGAGAGCTCCGGGCCCGCCATGTGGCCAGCAGGACGGCGCTGCCTGCCCCCGCGCGGTGGGCAGCCTGTATAAAGACGCACCATACCTTGCCCGTACAAGGTATTCAAGGCCCGCGCCTTCCCAAGACGCGAATACGCGGAGCACGCCTGTGTCAGGTGCCGTTGTGCCCAGTCGCATCGCAGACTGGTGCGCCATGTCAGAACCTGCCAGCCAATAAACACAGCGACAAGACATCCCCTGCCGCCCCCGCCCTCATCAACCACTATGACTAGCTTGCGGCATGGGTAGGGCGGCACAACGAAGACTCGGAATCCTTCGTTAGAGACAACTACCGACATAACTGCAGATACGATAGACGGCGGGCAATCTCCCCGGGACCACATGTCGGGTCCCGCCCCCCCCCCCCCCTTGTAAGCCGCTCGAGCCTTGGACTATAAAAGGCTCGGGTAGGCAATGTTAGCAAGGGTTCGCACTCCAGCAACTCGCACCCTAGACATAACTCACCCTCAAGCTCAGGACTCCGGTTCTGGGCAACAAGCAATACAGCGAGCATCTCTGCTCACCGTGGACGTAGGGTTTTACGCTCCGGCGGCCCGAACCACGTAAAACTCGCCGTGTCAAGCTTCTCCCTCACTCGTCCCTTACGCTGAAGCTCTCCGCAAGCGACTAGCCCCTACGAAAAAGAACCTCCGCGGGCTGCCCAGAGCAGGTCCGGGGGAAGTGTCGACTACACACTTCGACACGAGCTATTTTATCATCCATGTCCTCTACTACCCCACAGCGCAACATACCCTTTTATCATCCATGTCCTCTACGGACGTGTTACCTTGGTCTAAGCGCTGCAATTTTTTGCGAAGGTCCCGCCGAAAAGAAGGAGGAACAAAACAAACATGCATAGCTTCCTTTAATCTATCCCATGTTGGAGGATCAGTTCTAGTTTTAACAATTTTATTCCACCATATGATAGCAAAATCCTTAAACTCACTAGTGGCTTGACGAACTCTATGTTGTTCAGGAACAAGGTGGGCATTAAATTTCTGCTCTACTGTCATCTCCCAATCAAGATATGCCTCAGCATCATAAGCACCATAAAAAGAGGGTGTCGAAGTGTGTTGTCGACACTTCTCCCGGGCCTGCTCTGGGCAGCCCATGGAGGTTCTTTTTCGGAGGGGCTAGTCACTCACGGAGAGCTTACGCGTTAGGAACAATGGAAGGAGAAGCTTGACACAGAGAGTTTTACGTGGTTCAGGCCGCCAGAGCGTAAAACCCTACGTCCACGGTGAGCATAGATGCTCGTTGTATTGCTTGGTGCTCAGGAGCGAACCCTGCGTGCGAATGTGTAAAAGGCAAACCTTTCTAACATCGCCTACCCGAGCCTTTTATAGTCCAAGGCTCGGGCGGCTTACAAGGTGGGCCCGGGACCCGACAGGTGGTCCCTAGGAGATTGTCTACCATCTACTGTATATTGCAGTTACGCCGGTAGTTGTCTCTAGCGAAGGCTTCGGAGTCTTCGTTCTGCCGCCCTGCCCATGCCGCAAGCTAGTCGTCATGGTTGATGATGGAAGGGGCGGCAGGGGATGTCTTGTCGCTGCGTATAGCCTCTGACGCGGCGTGCCAGTCTTCACTGCGATGTGAGTGGGCGCAACGGCACCTGACAGAGGCGTGTTCCGCGTCTCCGCACCTTGGTAAGGCGCGGGTCTTGAATACCTTGTACGGGCAAGGTATGGCGCGTCTTTACTCTTGCTGCCTACCGCGCGGGAGCAGGCAACGCTGTTTTGCTGGCCACGTGGCGGGCCCGGAGCTCTCCTCTGAGGAGAGGGAGGTCCGGCCCGGCTGGACACGTGGAGCCTTCGGAGCTCTCCCCGCGGAGGGGGGGGGGGTCTAGCTCTGCTGACCACGTGGCGGGCCCAGAGCCCTCTTTTGAGGAGAGGGAGGTCCGGCCCCGCTGGACACGTGGAGCCTTCGGAGCTCTCCCCACGGAGAAGGGAGGTCCGGCTGTGCTCACCATGTGGCGGGCCCGAGGCCCTCCTCTGAGGATAGGGAGGTCCGGCCCCACTAGACACGTGGAGCCTTCGGAGCTCTCCTCGCGAAGGGGGGGAGGTCCGGCTCTGTTGGCCACTTGGCGGGCCCAGAGCTATCCTCTGAGGAGAGGGAGGTCCGGCCCCGCTGGACACGTGGCGCCCTCGGAGCTCTCCCCGTGGAGAGGGGCGAGGTCCTTAGGCAGTTTCCCCTATGCGCGGGGGTACCCCATATTGAGGGTACCGATAGTGGCCCCCGGGCCCATCTCGGGGGAGATAATGAGCCCGAAATGGGGCCCCCGTCTCTTCCACTCCGCGCACCTTCTCGAAGACCCGCATTGACCGTTGTCGGAGCACGAACAATCGCGGGATCGTGGGAGCGTGTGCCCCAATTGATGGCTGCTTTTACTGCGGCGGTTCCAAAGGCTGCCACTTCTGCACGTCGCAGCGCCTTCTCGGGAACCACCGAAGCGTCCTGCCGGCTCATCTTCTTTAGAGACTGACTTCTTGGCCCACCGCTTCTACTGGACGGCTTGGGTCCTTTTGTCATCGACGCTCGGTCTTGGAGCTGAAGAGGTTGTCCCAAGCACCGTGTTTGAAGAGTTTCGAATCGCTTTGAATCGCGCCTGGGAAGTTTAAAAGGGGATCTTGCCCGCATCGCGGCTTTCCTATGCACTTCCCTGCGCTTGAATCTTCCTTGTTCCTTTGAGCTCTTGCGCCCTTGTCTTCCTTGTTCTTGAGCTTCCTTTGGCCATGGCTTTCAACTTGCCTCTGGAGAAAAAGCGTGCCTGCTCTCCTCCGGCGGCGTCGTTTGTGCCAAGTCAGGAAACCAGGGCGCCCGCGCGTCCTTCTCCTGGAGATGTCAGCTCGTTTGGTGGCGACTCCAAGAGACCTCGGGCTC
The DNA here is from genome assembly GCA_030760725.1 of Neostapfia colusana. Taxonomy (NCBI): domain Eukaryota; kingdom Viridiplantae; phylum Streptophyta; class Magnoliopsida; order Poales; family Poaceae; genus Neostapfia; species Neostapfia colusana. The sequence goes on from JASWHV010000003.1 coordinate 19,424,390, forward strand.
TTCATTCCGACGGGACTGCACTCGAGCGGCGGCGGCTCGAGGGTCCCCGGGCGTCACGCCCTACGTCCTCAGGCGGTGGAGCTTTGAGGGAGGACTCCAGCTCCAGTGATGACGAGTCAGGGCGGTAGCCGACTACGGCTGCCCCAAAAGATCTGTGGAGACTGCACTGTTGCGGTATCAGCCTTGGAGAAGCTACAAGCAGTTGCAGCAGCCCAAGCACCAGCCCCCGGCGGTGCAGAACCGGGCCAGCTCTACCCGAGTGCACGTCTCTGTGCCTCGGCCTCACCTCCCGGGGGCCGCCCAGGATCCGTCAACCTCCTGTCGGCCTGAGCCAATGGAAGAAGACATCTTGAGTCCCCCAAGAAGAATCCGGGACCGCCTACCTCTTGTCGGCCTGGGCCAATAGAGGAAGGCACCCCGGGGCCCCCGGGAGAAGCCGCGCAGGACCAGCTCCGCCGTGAAGGTATCAACCTCGCCGACGAGGCATGATTGCAGGCAACACCTCACAACGCACGGCCCCGTCTGGTGCTCCGGCACTACCGCCAAAGGACCAAGCGCGTCTGGGAGCTACAAGAAGGCGACCTGGTGCCGCGGCGCACACTTTCCCGCGAAGGACCTATAAACTCTCCCCTAGCCGGGAAGGTCCATTAAGAGTCACGAAAGTTATCGTCCTAGGTACATACGCCTCTCCACCAAGGATGGGATCCGCTCCCGAACCCTTGGAGCACGGAACATCACAGTAAGTTCTACCTCCTGAGCGTTAGTAGAACAGGCCTTTACCTTTCTGTAATAGATCCCATAGGCTCCAGGAACAGCGCTCGGGGCAGCTAAGCCTCAGGGGACGGTCCAGGACTACGTCCTGCTTGGCCTTGTTCCGACCCCAAGCGCGTAGAGTCTTGCTTCCCTTCTTAATGGGGTGGGTCGTTGCCTCCATGTTCAGCCTGTCTTCCTCCTATGGGCATTTGCACAGAAACCTGTTCTGCCACGCTCTTAGTTATGTGCTCATTTAAATTACGCATTAATTTTTATGACCGCACTTTCTATGTATGCTCGCCGTACATTTAGCTCCCCTTTTCCGCTCTCATCCGTAGTCAGCATTTGCTATCCTACCGAAGGCAGTTGCGCCTGACACACCTGCCGATGGCCAGGGGGCCTTTCGGGCCTCCCCCAGTCAGGTGTTGCTGCGCCAGTTGGCCACCTCCAGGAAACGCCTGCGCTGCGCATGGGGGGTCCAGGGTGCGTAGCCTGCTTTGCCGGTTCCGACCCAAAGCGTGCGTGCCTTGCCCTTCGGAGGTTCAGGGGAGTACAGCCGCTTTGCCTGGTTCCGTACCGAAAGCCTGTGCACTCTGCTTCCCCAGCGTACGGTCCGGTACTAAGGGTCGGTACCCTGACCTCGGAGGGAGCCAGAGCCCCGGCGCCTCGCACACAGAATTGCCCAAGCCCCGTATACCGGACTAGGACCGTAAGCCAAATAAGACTAAGAGACGGGGAGGGGAGAACCCCCTGAGGAGAATTACGCTTCCTTTACCCGTGTGCAGGATCTCCAGGTTTTAGCTGCGGGGACCGCATGAAGGGGGGCAAAGAGCCATCAACTACTCCAGCGCAAGACCGGAGGATCCGGGTTTCGCCCGTTCTGCAGGGGCGAGCCCCGAAGGCCCCACGTGTCCAGCGGGGCCGGAGCTCGCCTCTCCTTAAGAGGAGCTCCGGGCCCGCCACGTGGCCGGCAGAGCCAAGCCTCGCCCCTTCCGCGGGGATGAGTCCCGAAGGCCCGAGGTGTCCAGCGCGGCCGGACCTCCATCTTCTCAAAGGAAAGCTCCGGGCCCGCCACGTGGTCGGCAGACCCGGACCTCCCCGTTCTCACGGGGCGAGTTCCGGAGACCTCTGGGGCCCTTAACACAATAAGGACCCGGGGAAGGTGTCTGTGCAGGGCTTCAAGATTGGTGAAGACCTCTGAGTACCTTGCAGAGCTAAGGGCTCCGCCAGGCCAAGCCAAGAAGAAGACAAAAGCACACAGATGCGGAAATAACAAGAGTCTATTCATTCAAGGCTCCACGAGCTGGACTACAGACTTAATAAAAAAAATATACAAGCCCTAGGATTCCCCTGGCTCTCGCCGGAACCTAGAGGCTACGAGGGTGGCCACGTCCCCGACCTCGGCCCTGGCGGCTTCCTCCCGTTCCGCGGCGGGGCCCTGACTCGCTGGCTCCAGTGAGAACGAGGGATCCCGGCTCCGGAAGCACGCCAACACGTGTGTCGCAACCTCCATGGCCAGGCCCCGTCCCTCTGCCTCGAGCTCGCCGGCGACCACCGCTTTTAGCCTATTCATCTTGGCGCTGATAGACTCGAGCGCGTGGATCACCTCGGCCACCTTCTGCGCCGGGGCCGCTGCCTTCACTGGGCTAAAGCCGAGAGAGACCAGGGCGGACCCCGCCTAGTCTACGAAAGTCAAGACCGCCTGGGCCTCGGAGGACCGCGAGGCCAGGAGCTCCTCCACCTCGCGGCGGGCTGCCAGCAAGGCGTCAAGGCTCCCCTCGGAGATTTCCTTCTCCTTGGTGGCCAGCGAACTTTCCAGAAGCTGGAGGCGCTGGGCAAGCTGGTCCAACTCTGAAGCCCGGAAGTCGGCTGCCAGCTCCCGGTCCAGGGCCGCCTAGTGCTTCCGGGAGACTTGCTCCTCCCTTGCGACCAGGTCTGCCTTCTGGGTCTCCAGCTCCTTGGCACGAGCCCTCAGGTCGCCTTGCGAGCCGCCAGCCACGCGGCGATCTTCTCCGCCTCGGCCGCCACAGAGCGCTCCTGGTCCACGACGGTGCGCTCACGATGCTCCAGCTTCAGATGCAGATCCTCCAAAGCGGAGAGACGCTCATCGGCCTGAGCGTGAGACTCACGGGCCTCCTGGTGGAGCCGCCGAGTCTCGGAGTCCAGACGGTCGACGACCCTCTTCTGACGGTCAAGGAGGGCCTCCATGACGTTGAGCGATGCCCGCCTCGAGTCAAGCTCCTCCCTGACCTCCTCAGTTCGCTCCCTCAAAAGGCGCCCCCAGGTGAGGAGGCAATCCCTCTCACCTACCTGCTCCTCCCGCTCGCGACCGAGCGCGGCCAAAACCTGCCGGACGCTCGTCTGGGCGAGCACGAGGGCGTCTGCCAGGGGCAGCGGGGCCACAGACGCCGGAGCGGCGCCCCCGACCTCCTCCATCACGTCATCTTCGAGAGAAGTCGACGCTCTGGCAACAGGGATAAGGCGCCGATCAGGAGAAGCCGGCACTAGGACAGGCTCGCTCCCGGTGCGCCCTGGTTCGCTGCCCGCCGCAAGGCCCGTAGCAGCTTCTCCTGCTCCGGCAACAGGGGTCGGGACATTGACAACCAGTCCCGCCGAACCCTCAGTGACAGCCGGCTCCCGAGCCGGTGAAGGGGGATGAATGGGAGGAGTCGCCGCTGCCGCAGGAGCCGGGCCGACCGGCGCCGAAGGAACTTGCACTAGCTTGGGGGCCGCTGCGACCGTTTCTGCTTCCGAGCGCTGCGGCGCGGATCCCCTGTCAGTTGAGGATGGATGGGAAGCGGGAGCGTTACCGGACACTAGGGGAGTCCCTGCAAACATGGGAAACTCCTGAGTTAGGAAAAGAAGAAGACAATGCAGGCTCTAGAATCCGGTAGGCGTCGCTTACCGAGAGACACGAGCGCTCCAACGGGCTCTGAACTCCGGCTTCGGAGCCGAGGTAGGTCCACTAGAGCCCACCGTCGCCGCCGACGGCTGCCCCGCAGTCGCCCGGGCTGGCGGAGCAGGGGATGCTTCTGAAGTCCCCCTGGACGCTGACCCGGCCCCTGAAGCCCGGGGCGCCTGAGTTCTTGGCTCGCCCCTGGGCATCGACGCGCCAGCACTTCCCCTCGAGGCTCCACCGCCTGTGGAGGGATGGCGCGACGCCCGGGAACCTTCAGCCCGTCGTCGCTCAAGAGGAGTCCCGTCGGGATGATGAGCCCGAGGCCTCTTGGAGTCGCCACCGGACGGGGCGCCATCTACAGAAGAAGGGCGCGCAGGCGCCCTGGATCCCTGACTCGGCGCAAACGCCGCCGCCGGGGGAGACCGAGCGCGCTTCTTCTTCAGAGGCGGGTTGGAAGCCATGGCAGGAGAAGGCTCAAGGACAGGGAAGACAAGGGCGCAAGAGCTCAAGAAAAATGCAAGCGCTGGGAAGTGCAAAGGGAAGCTGCGATGCGGGTAAGATCCTGTAGGTACCCTCGATACGGGGTACCCCCGCGCATAGGGGGAAATGCCTAAGGATCTCGCCCTTCTCCGCAGGGAGAGCTCCGAAGGCGCCACGTGTCGCGCGGGACCGGACCTCCCTCTCCTTAGAGGAGAGCTCCGGACCCTCCACATGGCCAACTGAGCCGGACCTCCCCCCTCCGCGGGGAGAGCTCCGGAGGCTCCGCGTGTCCTGCAGGGCCAGACCTCCCTCTCCTCAGAGGAGAGCTCCGGGCCCGCCACGTGACCAGCAGAAGTCGGACCTCCCCCCTCCGCGGGGAGAGCTCCGAAGGCTCCACGTGACCCGCGGGGCCGGACCTCCCTCTCCTCAGAGGAGAGCTCCAGGTCCGCCACGTGGCCAGCAGAGCAACGCTGCCTGCCCCCGCGCGGTAGGCAGCAAGAGTAAAGACGCGCCATACCTTGCCCGTACAAGGAATTCAAGGACCGCGCCTTCCCAAGGCGCGGAGACGCGGAGCACGCCTCTGTCAGGTGCCGTTGCGCCCAGTCACATCGCAGACTGGCGCGCCGTGTCAGAGCCTGCCCGCCAATAAAAACAACGACAAGACATCCCTTGCCGCCCCTACCATCATCAACCACTACGACTAGCTTGCGGCATAGGCAGGGCGGCAGAACGAAGACTCGGAAGCCTTCGCCAGAGACAACTACCGACATAACTGCAGATACGGTAGATGGCAAGCAGTCTCCCCGGGACCACCTGTCGGGTCCCGGGCCCACCTTGTAAGCCGCACGACCCTTGGACTATAAAAGGCTCGGGTAGGCGACGTTAGCAAGGGTTCGCCTCTTACGCACCCTCGCACTCTAGCCATTCGACATCTCACACCCTCAAGCTCAGGACTCCGGTTCTGAGGAGCAAGCAATACAGCGAGCAACTCTGCTCACCGTGGACGTAGGGTTTTACGCTCCGGCGGCCTGAACCACGTAAAAACCCCGTGTCAAGCTTCTCCCTCAATCGTCCCTAACGCTGAAGCTCTCCGCGAGTGACTAGCCCCTCCGAAAAAGAACCTCTGCGGGCTGCCCAGAGCAGGCCCGGGGGAAGTGTCGGCTACACACTTCGACAGCCGACATCGGAGCTTAGGCCAGCGGAGGGCGTGAGTTCTGGAGGTCATCGGAGCTCAGCCTCTGAGGAGAGGGTGAGGTCCGGCATCGGGGCTCGCCTCTGAGGAGAGGGCGAGGGCCGGCATCGGAGCTCAGGCCAGTGAAGGGCGTGAACTCCGAAGGTCATCGGAGCTCAGCCTCTAAGGAGAGGGTGAGGTCCGGCATCGGGGCTCGCCAATGAGGAGAGGGCGAGGGCCGGCATCGGAGATCAGGCTAGCAGAGGGTTTGAGGTCCAGAGGTCATCGGAGCTCAGCCTCTGAGGAGAGGGTGAGGTCCGGCATCAGGGCTCGCCTCTGAGGAGAGGGCGAGGGCCGGCATCGGAGCTCAGGCCAGCGGAGGGCGTGAGGTCCAGAGGTCATCAGAGCTCAGCCTCTGAGGAGAGGGTGAGGTCCGGCATCGGGGCTCGCCTCTGAGGAGAGGGTGAGGGCCGGCATCGGAGCTCAAGCCAGCGGAGGGCGTGAGGTCCGGAGGTTATCGGAGCTCAGCCTTTGAGGAGAGGGTGAGGTCTGCCATCGGGGCTCGCCTCTGAGGAGAGGGCGAGGGCCGGCATCGGAGCTTAGCCCAGCGGAGGGCGTGAGGTCCGGAGGTTATCATAGCTCAACCTCTGAGGAGAGGGTGAGGTCCAGCATCAGGGCTCGCCTCTGAGAAGAGGGCGAGGATCGGCATCGGAGCTCAGGACAGCGGAGGGCGTGAGGTCCGGAGGTCATCGGAGCTCAGCCTCTGAGGAGAGGGTGAGGTCTGGCTTCGGAGCTCACCTCTGAGGGAAAGGCCGGCATCGGAGCTTAGGCCAGCGGAGGGCGTGAGGTCCGGAGATCATCGGAGCTCGCCTCTGAGAAGAGGGAGACGAGGTCCGGCTTCGGAGCTCACCTCCGCTGAGGGGGTGAGGCCCGGAACAGCTCAGAGATCCTCCTTTCCCTGCCTCTTAGCCTTATTTTGCTTACAGTCCCGGGCCGGTGTACGGGGCTCAGGGCGATCCGGTACCCTTGGTCCCGGAGGTCTGGCTCCCGCTGTAGTCAGGGTGAAACTGTCCGGCCCCTAGTACTCAGACCACAGCACTGGGGAGGCAGAGTGTGCATGCTTTGGGTGCAGGACCGGACAAAGCAAGGCTCCTGGACCTCCCGCTCTAGCGTAGGTCTTTTCCTGGAGGAGACCAACTGGCATTACAGTGCCCTAACTAGGGGAGGTCCGAGAGGCCCTCGGGCCATCGGCAGTTACCCTAAGCGCGACCGCACTCGGCAGGATAGCAAATGTCGACTAGTCATGAGAGTAGGGAAGGAGAGCCGAGTGTACGGTGGGCGTACACTATCTAGAGCTCAGGGAGGTGATCACATAAATTAATGTGTAATTTAAATGAACACCTGAGTAAGTGTGGTAGGACTTATAGAGGTAGGGCCGAAGCGCCTGTCTTGTGCTCCCATGCATGGACCGGCAGTGGTAGCGCTGGGGCTCCCGCCGGTTTCGTGCGATCCAGAGCGTTGCTTGTCATCTTGCCTCGACGGCGAGGTAGATGTCCTCACGCAGAGCGGGTCATGCGTGGCTTCGTCGTTCGCTCGGACACGGGGGGACCCCCATGGTGATCTCGGGGGAAGCATGGCTTCGGCCCCGCATACATGTAGAAGGGTAGTTCCCGCGACCCGGCATGGGATATCCGGCTGGTCCCCGACGTAGAGGAGTCGGTATCCCCCGACGGTTCTAGGTGCAGCGTCTGCACCGATTGTGTGGGTCTGCTCGGCATGGACCTGGCACACCTTGCATCTCCTATCCGGCTTGATGGCGTCTAGGTGGCTCTCGGGCAGTAGGAGCCATGCCGGATGGCTTAACCGACCAGCGTGCGGGACGATGAGCATTCCCAGCACTCGCCTCCGTGGATTACTGCAAGCTGGTCGCAGCCTTCTTCCTGGGTTATGCACCGCAATAGGATGTCGTGGCGCCACGCCAGTAAAGATACCAGCGCGTAGCACTTGGCCATCCGCACAATCTGTTCAGCGAATGCACGTTCATCAGGAAGGATGTCTTTCAAGGAGTCCCGGACCTCTTTGGTCCATGCATCGGGGCTACTTGAGCTTCTGGATCTTGGGCGTTGGGTAGCACGGAGTCCCCAAGGCGCATACGATCCTTTGGCTAGCACCATGGCTGCATGGCCATCGGGACCGCCATCTTTGAGGTGCTGGTCTCGCCCCCTTCGCCCGGTCGGCACTCCGGGTTGTGAGTCGCGGCAACGTCCCTTCGAAGGCTCCTTGGGGCTCCGGGGCTCCGGTGGAGGCCTTTGTTGACAGGTTGTTAGCGACGGTGTCGTCGGCGCGCGATACATGGCACAGGTCCAAGGTACCCAAACCGCTCCCTCTTTGGCATGAGGAGCAGCATGTCGTCGAGGTAGAACGTCAGTGAGACTCAGTGAAGGCCGGTGCTCGGAGCTCCAGTTCTCCACCTTCGAGCCCCCCTCGGATGCTTGGTGGTGGTGACCACCTGACCACGAAGTAAGTCGGTGCTTGGCTCTTGACTGTGTGACATGGTCGGGAGTACAGCTTGAACTCCGCCATCTTCGGGTTGTCTTCCGGCTTCGAAGGCTGGCAGTGCGCGCCAGTGGCGCCCTTCTTCTGCTCTGGCGCACTTGTCTGCCAGGCTGAAGAGCTCTGAGATGTCTTGCACCTCTCTGGTGGTCAACTTCTCGAGCATCTTCTTGTCCCTCACACCCTGTCGGAATGCAACCACCACTGATGCATCCATGATGTGGGGGATGGTGTTGCATACTTGGGAGAACCGCTGTATGAAGGAGCGCAGAGATTCTCCCGATTGTTGTTGCACGGCGTGGAGGTCCAGCTCTGTGCCGGGGCGCATGTAGGAGCAGCAGAAGTTCGTCGTGAACTGTCTGCATAGCTCCGCCCAGGAAGTTATGGAACCCTGAGGCAGATTCATGAACCACGACCGCGCCGGGCTGGTCAAGGCGACGGGGAAGTAGTTGGTCATGACCGCTTCATCCCCTCCTGCCGCTAGGATGGCAGTAGAGTAGACCTGCAGAAACTCCGCCAGATTGATGCTTCCGTCGTACTTCTCTGGCAGGTGTGGCCGGAACTTGCATGGCCACACTGCGAAGCGGAGGTGTGGCGCCAGGGCCACACACCCGGTCGCTGCTGCTGCATGTCTTGGTGCCGCGAACCCTTGGACGGCTGCTGGCATGGTGCACCCCGGCATGGGCAAAGGTGCGCCATAAATTGGGGGCGCAGCCTGCAAGACATATGGTTGCTGCATATGCTGCATGGCGTATGCCTGGAGCAGAGGTTGCGTGGCGAACACCTGCGGCCCAGGTTGAGTCGAGGCGATCGACATGCTGTAGCCGGCCTCTTGCATGCGACGCCTTTGCCGTTGTCGCTCGATGGTGACACGAGCGTCTTCTCCCGAGCGGCGTCGTTCCAGCTCTATCCTCAGGTCCGCCGTTGGGAGCCTGGTAGAGCGAGAGTCTGCCGTCTACCCGTCAACCGTTGGTGTACGCGACAGCGAGACACCTGGTTGAGCTGGGCGTATTCTTCGCCGCAGCGGAGGGTTGGCGGTAGTAGCGACGAGCTAGTTGACGTTGCGGATCCACTGCTGGGTTGCCCCTTGGGGAGCGTCTTCAGCACGTGGACTGTCCAGGAGCGCTTCTGCGCCGGCTAGCGCACTTGCTTGAGTGGTGCTCTGCACCGCGGAAGATCTTGAGGCTGATGGAGTTTGTCAGGAACATCGGGGCAAAGAGCTTGTCGCTGAAGGAGGCTTAGTCATCTTCATCAGCGTAGACTCGTCGGAGAGCGAAAAGCTCCCTACCTGGCACACCAGATGTCGAAGCGTCTGCGGTCGACACTTCCCCCGGGCCTGCTCTGGGCAGCCCGCGGAGGTTCTTTTTTAGGCGGGGCTAGACCTCTCGCGTGGGTCTCGCCGGAATGGATGACGGAAGAAGGAGATGGTGGTCGCCATGAGAGGATTGACACGGGGGTTTACGTGGTTCAGGCCGCCGGAGCGTAAAATCCTACGTCCACGGGAGTGCTCGGTGCACTGGTTTCCTTGAGTATGTGGAAGACCTAGCGGGAGCTGGGCAAAATACCGACACCTTGTAACGTTGCCTACCCGAGCCTTTTATAGTCCAAGGCTTGGGCAGCTTACAAGGTGGTCCCCGGGGACCCGACATTTGGCCAGGGGTGATTTCCTACCAACTACGCAGTCTTGGCGCTAGCTTGGAGGTCCTCGTCCTACCACCCTGCCCATGCCGCAGGCTAGGTGTAGCGTGTAGCCGTTGGTGATGGCAGGGGCGGCAGGGCACGTCCTGTCCGTGTCTTGTCGCTGCCTTCAATAGTCTGCAGCTTAAGACACTGTACGCATGTCTTGACTGTGACTGGTCACAGCGCCTCCTGACAGGCATGCGCCGTGCCTCTTCATCTTGGGAAGGCGCGGGTCTTGAATGCTTTGTGCGGTGAAGGCATGGCGCATCTTTACTCCCGCTGCCTACCGCGCCACGCGGGCAGCGCTGCTCTGCTGGCCACATGTCGGGACCGGAGCTCACCTCTGAGGAGAGGGGAGCTCCGGCCCCGCTGGACACGTGGAGCCTTCGGAGCTCACCCCCACGGAAGGGGCGAGGTCCGGCATTCTGGGCCAGGTGGCAGGCTCGGAGCTATCCTCCGAGGGGAGGGGAGCTCCGGCCCTACTGGACACGTGGCTCCTTCGGAGCTCGCCCCGACGGAGGGGGCGAGGTCAGCCCTCCTGGGCCACGTGGCAGGCCCAAAGCTATCCTCCGAGGGGAGGGGAGCTCCAGCCCTCCTGGACACGTGGCTCCTTCGGAGCTCGCCCCGGCGGGGGCGAGGTCCGGCCTCCCGCGCCACGTGGCAGGCCCGGAGCTATCCTCCGAGGGGAGGGGAGCTCCAGCGCCGCTGGACACGTGGCGCCTTCGGAGCTCGCCCTGCAGAGGGGGCGAGGTCATTAGGCAGTTTCACCCTGTACGCGGGGGTACCCGGTATTGAGGGTACCGACAAACACACTCATCATCGCTTTTATCTTCTGCCATTGTTAGTAGTAAACAAAAGACAACAAAAAGATGTTATCCCTATCAACTACAAAGGATAGTGACAATGTGAAAAGTGGAAGGAAGGAAATAATCTCTCTCTCAAGCGTCCTACCACGTTCTTTCAAGTGTTCTTACCGACAAAACAGGTGGTAAACGGTGAACGGTGAGAACCAATGAAGCGTGGGGTGATTGCAAAGGTACCTGTTCTGCTCAAGAGGAAAAGTGGAGCTTGGATGGCACAATATGGTGGCTAATAAGCAAAAAAATGTTAACAGCAAACAAAGTTGAATAAGTATTCAATGTAGAAACTGTTGCTGGTTAACAAGTGTTCTATGCCTAGCACAACACAAGGCAGTAGAAAGGCAAATAGAAAATCAGGAAGATATAACCAACAAGTACACCACAAGTGTATAGGCTAACTGTTTTCTAGGGTATTGTCGGTACCCTCGATATGGGGTACCCCCGCGCACAAGGGGAAATGCCTAAGGATCTCGCCCTTCTCCGCAGGGAGAGCTCCTAAGGCGCCACGTGTCCAGCGGGGCCGAACCTCCCTCTCCTAAGAGGAGAGCTCCGGGCCCGCCACATGGCCAGCAGCAGATGGACCTCCCCTCTCCGCGGGGAGAGCTCCGAAGGCGCCACGTGTCTCGCGGGGCCGAACCTCCCTCTCCTCAGAGGAGAGCTCCGGGCCCGCCACGTGGCCGACAGAAGCCGGACCTCCCCCTCCGCGGGGAGAGGTCTAAAGGCTCCACGTGTCTCGCGGGGCCGGACCTCCCTCTCCTCAGAGGAGAGCTCCGGGCCCGCCACGTGGCCTGCAGGACGGCGCTGCCTGCCCCCGCGCGGTAGGCAGCAGGCATAAAGACGCACCATACCTTGCCCGTACAAGGTATTCAAGGCATGCGCCTTCCCAAGACGCGAAGACACGGAGCACGCCTCTGTTAGGTGTCGTTGCGCCCAGTCGCATCGCAGACTGGCGCGCCGTGTCAGAACCTGCTAGCCAATAAACACAGCAACAAGACATCCCCTGCCGCCCCCGCCGTCATCAACCACTACGACTAGCTTGCAGCATGGGCAGGGCGGCAGAACGAAGACTCAGAAGCCTTCGCTAGAGACAACTACCGACATAACTGCAGATACGATAGTCGGCACGCAATCTCCCCGGGACCACCTGTCGGGTCCCGCCCCCCCCCCCTTGTAAGCCGCTCGAGCCTTGGACTATAAAAGGCTCAGGTAGGCAACGTTAGCAAGGGTTCGCACTCCAGCAACTCGCACCCTAGACATAACTCACCCTCAAGCTCAAGACTCCGGTTCTGGGCAACAAGCAATACAGCGAGAACCTCTGCTCACCGTGGACGTAGGGTTCTACGCTCCGGCGGCCCGAACCACGCAAAACTCGTCGTGTCAAGCTTCTCCCTCACTCGTCCCTTACGCTGAAGCTCTCCACAAGCGACTAGCCCCTCCGAAAAAGAACCTCCACGGGCTGCCCAGAGCAGGTCCAGGGAAAGTGTCGACCACACACTTCGACATTTGGCGCGCCAGGAAGGGGCCATTCCCTCGCGCGACGAGTTTCTGCCGACGAAGATGACGAAGCTTCCTTCAGCGGCAGGCTCTCCTCCTCTGTGTTCACGACGGACCGTGACTAGCGGGGAATACGTGTCGACACACTGAGGACGGAGTGTGTCGGCGCAAGCTGGAAGCCAGCAGCCAACTCCGGCAACGCCGACTCCGGCAATGCAGGATCCAGCTAGTGTGAGATCTTCTACAGCGCTGAGCGTTCCCCACTAGGGCGCGCTAGCTGCAGCAAGAGCGCTATTGCGCAATCCACCTGCTGGGAACGCGCCTCAGTCAGCGACCCAGCAGTGGATTCGCGAGGTCGATCGTCTCGTCGTCGCCGCCGCAAACCCTCGACTTCGGCGGGGATGACGCTCCGGCCAACCGGCTATGTCGCTGACGCGCACGCCAACGATTGACGGGCAGACGGTGGATTCCAGCTCCACCAGGCTCCCATCGACGGACCTGAGGACAGAGCTGGAACGATGCCACTTGGGCCAAGATGCCCGAGTGTTCCTCGAGTGACGTCGGGAAAGGCGTCGCAACCAAGAGGCCGGCGACAGCATGACATCAGCCTCGACCCCGCCTGAGGCGCAGACCTTCGCCACGCGATCTCTGCCCCAGGCATACGCCACGCAGCATATGCCATAGCCATATGCCCTGCAAACGGCGCCCCCGGTCTATGGCGCAGCCTTGCCCATACCGGGGTACACAGTGCCAGCAGCGAACCAAGCGTTCGTGGCACCAACGCCTACAGCAACAGGAGCAGGATGTGCGGCCCTAGCGCCCCACCTTCGCTTCGCGAGGTGGCCGCGCAAGTTTCGGCCGCACCTGCCCGAGAAGTACGACGGCAGCGTCAACTCGGCGGAGTTCCTCCAGATCTACTCCACTGCCTTCCTTGCCGCAGGAGGGGATGAGGCCGTAATGGCCAACTACTTCCCCGTCGCCTTGACCGGCCCAGCCTGGTCCTGGCTCATGAACCTCCCCCAGGGTTCCATAACTTCCTGGGGGGAGCTCTGCCGGCAGTTCACCACCAACTTCGGCAGTTCCTACACCCGGCCGTGCACGGAGCTCGATCTCCACGCCATCCAGCAACAACCTGGGGAATCGCTGCGCTCTTTCATCCAACAGTTCTCCGAGGTACGGAACACCATCCCAAATATCCAAATGCTTCCATGGTGGCGGCGTTCCGGCAGGGTGTCCAGGACAAGAAGATGCTTGAGAAGTTCGTGGCCAGAGAGGTCCGCGACGTCTCAGAGCTCTTCAGCCTGGCGGACAAGTGCGCTAGAGCAGCAGAAGGGTGGAACTGGCACTCCCTGCCAGCCTCCGAGACAGGAGGACAACCCGGATCCGGCGCTGCTTCCTATGGAAGCAGCAAGAAGATCAAGAACCGGGGCGGTGGCAAGATGAAGCCACCGGCCGCGGCCCCCGCTGCCGCAGCAGCGTCACCCAGTGGGGCTCGGGGGCCGCGCCCCGACAAAAGGCAGCGACAGTCACCAGCCCCAGATGGTGACCAAGGCGAGCTATGCCGCTTGCATGGCACCAGCAATCATACTGCTGCCGAATGCTGGGACATCCAGAGGCTTGCAGAGCGCTTCCGCAAAGGGAGGCAGCTAAGAGCTGATGCTCCGCCCCTCCCTCAAAGGGAGGGCAAGCAGAAGGTCGACGCCTCAGTCAGCGTCGGCCACCAGGTAGGTTTTCAGGAGCCTCAGCATGTCATAAAGACGGTGCACAACGGTGAGGACTCGAGCTCCGGTGATGATGAGCCGGGGCAGTAGCCGACTGCGGCTACCCCGAAAAGTCAGTGGAGACTGCACTGCTGCGATGTCAACCTTGAAGAAGCTCCAAGTAGTCGCAGCAGCCCAAGCACCAGCCCCGACGGTGCGGAACCTGGCCAGCTCCACCGGAATGCACGTCTTTGTGTCTCAGCCTTACCTCCTGGGGGCCGCCCATGGTCCGTCAACCTCTTGACGGCCTTAGCCAGAAGGGGAAAGACGCCTTGGGTCTCCCAAGAAGAGTCCGGGACCTCCCACCTCTTGAAGGCCTTAGCCAGAAGGGGAGGGTAGGTACCTCGGGGCTCCCGGGAGAAGCCGCGCAGGACCCGCTCCAGCGCGAAGATAACGACCTCACCCGAGTGCACGTCTCTGTGCCTAGGTCGTACCTCCTGGGGGCCGCCTAGGGTCTGTCAATCTTTTGAAGGCCTTAGCCAGAAGGGGAAAGACGCCTTGGGTCTCCCAAGAAGAGTCTGGGTCCTCCTACCTCTTGAAGGCCTTAGCCAGAAGGGGAGGGTACCCCGGGGCTCCCAGGAGAAGCCACGCAGGACCCGCTCCAGCGTGAAGATGACGACCTCGTCGGCGAGGCCCGGCTGCAGGTGACACTCCACAACGCATGGCCTCGGCTGGTGCTCTAGCACTACCGCCAAAGGACCAAGCGCGTCAAGGACCTGCAAGAAGGCGACCTGGTGCCGCGGCACACACTTTCCCGCGAAGGACCTATAAACTCTCCCCCAGCCAGGAAGGTCCCTTCCGAGTCATGAAAGTTGCCATCCCAGATACACATACCTTTCAACCAAGGATGGGATCCGTTCTCAAACCCTTGGCATGGAACAACACTGTAAGTCCTACCTCCTGAGCGTTAGTATAACAAGGCCATACCCTTCTGTAATAAATCCCATAGAGTCTAGGAACAGCGCTCGGGGCAGCTAAGTCTCAGGGGACGGTCCAGGACTACGTCCAGCTTGGCCTGGTTCCGACCCTAAGCGCGTAGAGTCTTGTTTCCCTTCTTAATGAGGCGGGTCGTTGCCTCCATGTACAGCCTGACTTCCCCCTATGGGCATTTACTCAGAAACCTGTTCTACTTCGCTCTCTCTCATGTGCTCATTTAAATTATGTATTAGTTTTTATGACCACACTTTCTATGTATGATCACCGTACATTTAGCTCCCCTTTTCCCGCGCTCATCCATAGTCAGCATTTGCTATCCTACCGAAGGCGGTTGCACTTGAGTCACCTGCCGACGGCCAGGGGGGCCTCTCGGGCCTCCCCCAGTCAGGTGTTGCGGTGCCAGTTGGTCACCTCCAGGAAAGGCCGGCGCCGTGCATGGGGGGTCCAGGGTGCGTATCCCGCTTAGCCGGCTCTGTACCTAAAGCATGTGCACCCTGCCCTCCGGAGGTCCAGGGGAGTACAGCCGCTTTGCCTGGTTCCGTACCCAAAGCATGTGCACTCTCCTTCCCCGGCGTACGGTCCGGTACGAGGGGTCGGACGATCGTACCCGTACCTTGGAGAGAAACGGAGACCCGGTGCCTCGCGCACAGAATTGCCCAAGTCCCGTATACCGGACTAGGACCATAAGCCGAATAAGACTAAGAGACGGGAAAAGGAGGACCCCCCGAGGAGAATCACGTTTCCTCTACCTGTGTGCAGGACCTCCAGGTTATAGCTACGGGGGCTACATGAGGAGGGGGGCAAGGAGCCATCGACTACTCCAGCGCCGAACCAGAAGGTCCAGGTTTCGCCCCTTCAAAAGGGACGGAGCCCGAAGGCCCCACGTGTCCAGCGGGGCCGAAGCTCCCGCCTCCTCAGGAGGAGCTCCGGACCCGCCACGTGGCCGGCGGAAGCCGGACCTCCCCCTCCGGGGGGGCTCCGAAGGCTCCACGTGTCCCGCGGGGCCAGACCTCCCTCTCCTTAGAGGGGAGCTCCGGGCCCGCCACGTGGCTGGCGGATCCGGACCCCCCCATCCTCAGGCGGTAAGCTCCGGAGACCTCCGGGGCCCTTAATACAGTAAGGAACCGGGGAAGGTGTCTGTGCAGAGCTTCGAGATTGGTGAAGGCCTCTGAGTACCTTACGGAGCTAAGGGCTCAGCCAGGCAAAACCAAGAAGAAGACAAAAGCATCACAGGCACAAATATTCAAGAGAGTCTATTTATTCATGGCTCCATGAGCTGGACTACAGACTCGATAAAAAGAAAGAAACAAGCCCTAGGGTCCCCCTGGCTCGCACCGGAACCTGGAGGCTACAAGGGCAGCCACATCCCTGACTTCAGCCCTGGCAGTCTCCTCTCGCTCCGCCGCGGGGCCCTCTCTCGCTGGCTCCATTGAGAAAGAAGGGTCCCGGCTCCTGAAGCATGTCAACACATGCGTAGCAACCTCCAAGGCCAGGCCCCGACCCTCTGCCTCAAGCTCGCTGGCCACCACCGAGTCCAGCCTGCTCAGCTTGGCGCCGAGTGACTCCAGTGCGGGGATCACTTCAGCCACCTTCAGCGCAGGAGCTGTCACCTTCACCGGGCTGAAGCCAAGAGGGACCAAGGCGGACCCCGCCTGGTCGACAAAGCTCGAGACCGCACGGGCCTCAGAGGACCACGAGGCCAGGAGCTCCTCTACCTCACGACGGGCTGCTCGCAGAGCGTCGCGGCTTCCCTCGGAGGATTCCTTCTCCTTGGCCGCCAGGGAGCTTTCCCGAAGGCGGAGAGTCTGGGCGAGCCGCTCCAACTCAGAAGCCCGGAAGTCGGCAGCCAACTCCCAATCCAGGATCGCCTGACGTTCCCGGGAGACCTGCTCCTCCCTCATAACGAGGTCAGTCTTCCGGGCCTCTAGCTCGCTAGCCCGAGCGTGCAGGTCGCCCTCACCTGCCGCCAGCCGCGCGGCGACCCTCTCCGCCTCGGCCGCCATGGAGCGCTCCTGGTCCTCAATGGCGCGCTTACAGCGCTCCAGCCTCCGCCGTGTCTCTTCCACGGAAGAGAGGCTCTCCTCGGCCTGGGCATGCGCCTCAAGGGCCTCCCTGTGGAGCCGTCGCGTCTCGGAGTCTAGGCGGTCAACAGCCCGCTTCTGCCGGTCGAGGAGCTCTCCCATGATGTCAAGCGACTCCTGCCTGGAGTCGAGCTCGACCTTGACCTTCGCGGTCCATTCCCGCAAAAGGTTCCCCCAGATGAGGAGGCGATCCCTTTCAACCGCCTGCTCCTCTCGCTCACGACCAAGCGTGGCCAGGACCTGCCGGACGCTCCCTTGGGCAAGCACGAAGGCATCCGCTAGGGGCAGTGGGGCAGCGGAGGCCGGAGCGGCACCCCCGATCTCCTCCATCACATCGTCCTCAAGAAAGGACGACGCGTCGGGGGCCGGGATGAGACGCCGGTTAAGAGAAGATGGCGCCGGGACCTCGACAGCAGTACCGCCAAACCCTCACTGACAGTTGGCCCTCAGCCAGTGGAGAGGGACGAGTGGAAAGGGCTGGCGCTGACGTAGAATCCGGGCAGACCGGAACAGGAGGAACTCGCGCTGGCTTGGGGGCCGCGGCACCTGTCTCGGTTTCTGAACGCAACGGCGCAGACTCCCCATCAGTCGGGGACGGCCGAGAAACCGAGCACTCCAACGGGCCCTGAAACCGGACTTCCGAGCCGAGGTAGGATCCCCAGAGCACGCCGTCGCCGCCGACGGTCGCTCCGCAGTCGCCTGGACTGACGGAACAGGGGATGCTCCAGAAGCTCCCCTTGACGCATCAACAGGTTCCCTGGAGACTCCACTACTTGAGGAAGGAGGGCGCGACGTCCAGGAACCTTCGGCCTGTTGTCGCTTAAAAGGAGTCCCGTCGGGATGATGAGCCCGGGACCTCTTGGGGTCGCTACCGGACGGAGCGCCATCTCCAGAAGCAGGAGGTACAGGCACCCTGTTTCTCCGACTTGGCACGAATGCCGCCACCGGAGGAGATCAAGTGCGCTTCTTCTCTGGGGGTGGGTTGGAAGCCATGGTGGGGGAGAGCTCAAGAACAAGAAGACAAAGGCGCAAGAGTTCAAGGAAAGTGCAAGCGCTGGGAAGTCCGAAGGGAAGCCGCGATGTGGGTAAGATCCCCTTTTAAAACTTTCCAGGAACAATTCGAAGCAATTCGAAACTCTTCGAACACACCCCATGGGCAACCATTTCGGCTCCCAGACCAAAAGCCGATGACAGGTGGACCCAAGCTGTCCAGCTGAAGCGGTGGGTCAAGGAGTCAGTCTCCCAAGAAGACGAGCCGGCAAGTCACCTCGGCGGTTCCCGAAGAAAGCGCCGCAACATGCAGAAGTGGCAGCCTTCGGAACCGCCGCAGTAAAAGCAACCATCAAGTGGGCGCACGCTCCCACGATCCCGCGACTGTTCGTGCTCCGACAGCGGTCAATGCGGGACTTAGAGGAAGTGCGCGGAACAGAAGAGACTTAGGCCCCACCTCGGACTCGCTATCTCCCTCGAGATGGGCCCGGGGACCACTGTCGGTACCCTCGATATGGGGTACCCCCGCGCACAAGGGGAAATGCCTAAGGATCTCGCCCTTCTCCGCAGGGAGAGCTCCGAAGGCGCCACGTGTCCAGCGGGGCCGGACCTCCCTCTCCTCAGAGGAGAGCTCCGGGCCCGCCACGTGGCCAGCAGCAGACGGACCTCCCCCCTCCGCGGGGAGAGCTCCGAAGGCGCCACGTGTCTCGCGGGACCGGACCTCCCTCTCCTCAGAAGAGAGCTCCGGGCCCACCACGTGGCCGACAGAAGCCGGACCTCCCCCTCCGCGGGGAGAGGTCCGAAGGCTCCACGTGTCCCGCAGGGCCGGACCTCCCTCTCCTCAGAGGAGAGCTCCGGGCCCGCCACGTGGCCTGCAGGACGGTGATGCCTGCCCCCGTGCGGTAGGCAGCTGGCGTAAAGACGCATCATACCTTGCCCGTACAAGGTATTCAAGGCCCGCGCCTTCCCAAGACGCGAAGACGCTGAGCACGCCTCTGTCAGGTGTCGTTGCGCCCAGTCGCATCGCAGACTGGCGCGCTGTGTCAGAACCTGCCAGCCAATAAACATAGCGACAAGACATCCCCTGCCGCCCCCGCCGTCATCAACCACTACGACTAGCTTGCAGCATGGGCAGGGCGGCAGAACGAAGACTCGGAAGCCTTCGCTAGAAACAACTACCGACATAACTGCAGATACGATAGTCGACAGGCAATCTCCCCGACTAGTGCTGTGCTCCTAGGTGGGCTGCCATGGTGTACAGCTCATGTCACACAAAGAGGTCTACTGCTGTGCTCCTAGATCAATCATGCATCGCGGAGTTCAACAAGCCGGGCGGTAAGTAACGCGGCTACTGCCACTACAAGAAAATGGAAAATTTTCGTGGGCTAGGTATATTTTCGTGGGCCCTCACGACAATAGGTTTATTTTCGTGAGCTAGGTTATTGCTCACGAAATTAAATGTTTATTTTCGTCGGCTAAAAGAAGAACACACGAAATTAGGAGTTATTTCGTGGGCCAAGAATGTAGCACACGAAATTAAATGTAATTTCGTGGGCTTGGTAACAAGCACACGAAAATAAACGAGGGTTCCACGTAGGAGTAGCCCTATTTTTGTGGGTCGTCGTGGAAGCTCACGAATATTTTAGCCGCAGTTTCGTCGGCTTTGAAAAGCACACGAAATTGATCCATATCCCGACCGGCACACAAAACAAGGCATGCATTGTCGTATTGTCGTCGGCTTTGGACAGAACACACGAAAATGTTTGGCACACAAAACAAGGCATGCATTGAGGTATTGCCGTCGGCCACGTAGAAGCTCACGAAAAAAAACAAATTTCGTCGGCTAGAGCAGAAGCACACGAAATTTTGTTTATTGTCGTCGGCTTCTGATGCAGCACACGAAATTATGGGCACACAAAACAAGGCATGCGTTGAGGTATTGTCGTTGGCCACGTAGAAGCTCACGAAAAAACCCTAATTTCGTCGGCTAGAGCAGAAGCACACGAAATTTTGTTTATTGTCGTCGGCTTCTGACGCAGCACACGAAATTACGGGCACACAAAACAATGCATGCATAGTATTATTTTCGTCGGCCTCTGACAACGCTCACGAAAATGATTCTTATTTTCGTCGGCTTTGTAACAAGCTCACGAAAATGGAACATATTTTCGTAGGCACCCGTGTGGCTCACGAAATTATCACGTATAATGACCCGGACGACCAACCGTGTGAATCTCAGAGCCCGCTAACTCTCACACACGACGCCGCCGCCAGCGCCGCCGCTCCAACCGCCGCTCGGCCTCGTTCTCGGCGGCGCTCTTGTGCCGGCGATCTGTGGCGCACGGCGCACGCGCCCCGGCCGGCCCTCGTCGCAGGCAAGACGCCCCCGCGCCGGCCCTCGTCGCAGGCAAGGCCCGGGCGGCGCCTCCGCGCCGCAGCTCCCGGTGCCCATACTCCCGGCGCCCACACTCCCGGCGTCGCTGCTTCGCCCCTGCACTGCCCTTCTCAGCGCCGGCGCGGCCGCCCTGCCCCGGCCTGCACGTCCCCGCCCTACCGGGTGCCGGCGCGCGTATACCCCGACCCTAGCGGTCCGAGGTGAGCTCTCTAATTGTATATAGATTTTCATTATTTACAATGTTGTAAGAGTTAACTATACTAATACAAACATAAAACAGTAGCATATGCATTATTGATGTTGAAAAGAATACTACCGGCTGAAGCGAACATTATTGGATTTTGAAGACATAATTTGGCCATGTGTTGACCCATGTGTTGAGCTACGAATTCAATTTTTAGACTACTACAGTTTCATGCGAACGTAGTCCTTAGGTTGTACACATGGGTGAAAACCAAACAACAATTACAAGAAAACTTTTAATTTTGCATGCTGCCGCAGCCAGCCGCCTCGTTTGGGTCAGGGCAGCCCTTTCTGGAGCAGCCTGGCGACCGGCGTCCGGCATCGATCGGTGTAGAGCGCTCTCTCCCCTGTGCAGCCTGCAACAGGCGCCGCCCCTTCCCCATCACCCGGCACCGACCGGCCTGGTGCTGCACCTTCAGCCTGTTGAAAATAATGCTATAATACTTTTTCATTATTCATTAACCTAAATAACGTGAATGCTTTAATTTATGTGTTGTGCTTTGGTTTAATGGCTATTATGGTCGTGCATGTACCATATCCATCTATGAATGAAAATTTTGCGGGTTATAGCGAAATATAAATAAACGGGTTTTGGGCCGGCTCAGCCCGACAATAGGGCCGTCTAAAAGTTATCATTAGCGGCACCCGGTAGAGCATAATTTAAGACGTTTGACTCAATTCACTGTCTCTCCCTCGTTCTTTACTCCTGTCTCTCGTTCTTACCTCTCTCTTGTAGAAATTAGAATCACGTAACCTATACAATATGCGTCACCCGTTTCGGACCGGCCTGTCTCACATGCGTTACGCATGTGAGGCGTATAGGTTCGGAATTGTCCCTTATTGGACAGCCTGGGAGTGACCGAGGGGGCGTTCTTATGACGAGACGCGGGGTATGGATTCGGACGAAATTTCGACGACGTAACCCTAATGTTCTCCGCTACACCATTATTGGGCGTGTAGTTGGAGAACAACGGGGTTATGCTGCCGAAATTTTGTCTGGATCTGAACCCCGTGTCTCGTTATAAGCACGCTCCTCTCGGTTACTCTTGGGTGGGTTTAGGACCTATCCCTTCCAATAGATGTAAAGTGAATGTAATTAAATAATAATTTGTTTTTGTCATATTTTTAGTTGCAACATACATATTTATGACTTCTATGTTCTTATATTATATAGTCTAGAACATGGGTGATGATAGACGATGGATGTATGATGGTTGGTGGAAGAATGCTGCGCCTTCAAATGAATGGGCTATCAATACTAAGGCATTTATCAGTCGGGCTTTCTCTTTATCGACCAACCGGTTTGTGAAATGTCCGTGCAGCAAGTGTCGTAACTTCTTATGCAAGGAAAAGTTTGACATGGAACGAGATCTCTGTCGATTTGGTTTTATGCTAGGTTATGAAACATGGTATGAGCATGGCGAGTTATACCATAGTAATGTTGATGTTGATAACATAGATGGTGATAACGAGGACAGAATGGAAGAAATGGTTGAAGCACTAGATCGTGATCGTGGTGCAGATACATCTGAAGAAATTCCTGAACCTGAAGTTCAAGAGTTTTATAGAATCCTCTCAGCATCACATGAACAGTTGCATGATCACACTAAAGTGTCTGTCCTTTCAACCGTTACTCGTCTCATGTCTATAAAATCAAAGTATAATTTGTCGAACAAGTGCTACGATGATCTTATGGATTTGATAGCGGATATTCTTCCAATTAATCATAAGTTACCAAGAGACATGTACCAGTCAAAGAAATTGTTGTCAGGCCTTGGTATGAAGTACGAAAAAATTGATTGTTGTCCTAACAATTGTATGCTTTTCTGGAAGGAGAATTCAAATCTGACACTGTCGAAGTGTGCGATCGACACTTCCCCCGGGCCTGCACTGGGCAGCCCGCGGAGGTTCTTTTTTCGGAGGGGCTAGTTCCTAGCGGAGAGCTTGCGCGGATGGACGAGTTAGTGAGAGCTTGACACGGGAAGTTTTACGTGGTTCAGGCCGCTGGAGCGTAAAACCCTACGTCCACGGCGAGCTATGGAGCTCGCTGTATTGCTTGCTGCTCAGGGCCGGGGGCCTGAGCTTGGGGGTGAGTTACAGCTTGAGAGTGTATGGCTAGCGTATGAGTTGCCGAATGGGAACCCTTGCTATCGACGCCTACCCGAGCCTTTTATAGCCCAAGACTCGGGTGGCTTACAAGGGGGGCCGGGACCCGACAGGTGGTCCCGGGAAGATTGTCTACTATCTACCGTATCTGTAGTTACGCCGGTGGTTGCCTCTGGTCGAAGGCTTCTGAGGCTTCATTTTGCCGCCTTGCCCATGCCGCGCACTAGTCATAGTGATTGATGATGGCGCAGGCGGCATGGGATGTCTTGTCGCGGCGTTTATTACCTGGCAGGTTCTGACACCGCGCGCCAGTCTGTGATGCGACTGGACGCAACGACACCTGACAGGCGCGTGCTCCGCGTTTCCGCGTCTTGGGAAGACGCGGGCCTTGAATACCTTGTACGTCAAGATGAGGAGCGCTTTTACGCCCGCTGCCTACCGCTCAGGGGCAGGCAGCACCGTTCTTCCAGCCACGTGGCGGGTCCGGAGCTCTTCTCCGAGGAGAGGGAGGTCCGGCCCTGCTGGACGCGTGGCGCCTTCGGACCTCTCTCCCGCGGAGGGGGAGGTCCGGCTTCTGTATGCCACGTGGCGGGCCCGGAGCTCACCTCTGAGGAGAGGGAGGTCCGGCCCCGCTGGACGCGTGGCGTCTTCGGACCTCTCTCCCGCGGAGGGGGAGGTCCGGCTTCTGTATGCCACGTGGCGGGCCCGGAGCTCTCCTCTGAGGAGAGGGAGGTCCGGCCCCGCCAGACGCGTGGCGCCTTCGGAGCTCTCCCTGCGGAGAAGGGCGAGCACCTTAGGCATTTCACCCTGTGCGCGGGGGTACCCCATATCTCAGGTACCGACAGTGGCCCCCGGGCCCATCTTGGGGGAGATAGCGAGCCCAAGGTGGGACCTCCGTCTCTTCCGATCCGCGCACTTTCTCTAAGTCCCGACTTGGCCGCTGCCGGAGCACGAATGGCCGCGGGGTCGTGAGAGCGTGCGCTCACTTGATGATTGCTTTTACTGCGGCGGTTCCCAAGGCTGCCACTTCTGCACATTGCGGCGCTTTCTTCGGGAACCGCCGAAGGGCCTTACCGGCTCATCTTCTTAGGAGACTGACTCCTTGCCCCCACCGCTCCAGTTAAGCGGCTTGGGCCCACCCGTCATCGGCACTCGGTCTAGGAACCGAAGCGGTTGCGGGTGCGGGGTATTCGAAGAGTTCCGAATCGATTGGAACTGCATCGGGAAGCTTTTTAGAGGGGGTCTCACCCACATTGTAGCTTCCCTTCGCACTTCCTGCGTTTCTTCTTGGACTCTTGCGCTTTTGCTTTCTTGCCTTTGAGCTCTCCCTTGCCATGGCTTCCAACCCGCTGCCCGAGAAGAAACGTGCTCGATCTCCTCCAGCAACGGCGCCGGTGCCAAGTCGGGATTCTGGGGTGCCTAACACTCCCTCCGGTGGCGACTCGAAGAGGCCCCGGGCTGATGTGCTGGGGGAAGCCTCTGTGGCGTCCCCTGTTCCGCCAGTCCAAGCGACTGCGGAGCGGTCGTCGGAGACGGTAGCGGGCTCTGGAAATCCTACCCCGGCTCGGAAGTCGGGGTTTAGAGCCCGCTGGAGTGTCCGCGCTTCCCGGCCTTCCCCGTCTTGCGGGGAATCTGTGCCGATGCGCTCGGAGCCAGGGGCAACTGCTGCGGCCCCTAGGCCAGCGCGGACTTCTCCTGTTCTGGTGTGCCCGGACTCCACGGCGGCGCCGTCTCTTCCTGCCGAGACGGCCACCGCGGCCCCCGAGCCAGCACAGGTTGATCCTGCACTAGGCGGCCTGGCTTCTTCTTCAGCACCGTCTTCCCCGGCTCGTCCCTCTCCTCAGGTCAAGGAGCCAGAAGCTGAAAAGAGCCCGGCTGGCCTGGCTGCCAGCGCCGCGGAGCCAGCTTCTCCTGATCGGCGTCTCGTCTCGGCGGCTGGCGCGTCGGCTCTTCCTGAGGACGAGGTAATGGAGGAGGTCGGAGGGACTGCCCCAGCCTCTGTTGCTCCATTGCCTCTGGCGGACGCCTTCGCGCTTGCCGAGTCGAGCGTCCGGCAGGTCTTGGCTGCACTAGGGCGCGAGCGGGAGGAGTATACGGTTGAACGGGACCGCCTCCTCACCTGGGGGAACCTTTTGCGGGAGAGGACCGCGAAGGTTAAGAGCGAGCTCGACTCCAGGCGGGAGTTGCTCGACTTCAGGGAAACGCTTGTCGACCGGATGAAGCGGGCTGTTGACCGCATGGACACCCAGTCGCGGCGGATCAACAGGGAGGCCCTGGAGGCTCACACCCGGGCCGAAGAGAGCCTCTCTGCTGCTGTGGAAATACGGCAGCGGTTGGAGCGCCGCGAACTCGCCGTTGAGGAGCGGGAGCGTTCCCTGGCAGCTGAGGCAGAGAGGGTCGCCGCGCAGCTGGCTGCGGGCGAGGATGACCTCCGAGCTCGGATGGAGGAGCTGGAGATTCTGAAGAAAGACCTTGACTTGAGGGATGAACAGGTCTCCCATGATCGCCGGGCGGTCTTGGACCGGGAGTTGACTGCCGGCTTCAGGGCCGCTGAGTTGGAGCGGCTAGCCGAGACTCTCCGCCTTCGGGAGAGTTCCCTGGCGGCCAAGGAGAAGGAATTCTCCGAGAGGAACCTGGAGGCTCTGCGCACGGCCCGCCGCGAGGTGGAGGAGCTCTCAGCCCTACGGTCCTCCGAGGCCCTTGCGGTCTCAAGCTTCGTGGATCGAGCGGGGTACGCCCTGATCCCTCTTGGTTTCAGTCCGGTGAGGGCCGCAACTCCCGCATTGCAGGTGGCAGAGGTGATCCCTGCATTGGAGTCGATCGGCGCCAAGCTGGACAGACTCGACTCGGAGGTCGCCAGCGAGCTTGAAGCCGAGGGCCGCGGCTTAGCTTTAGAGGTCGCCTCGCATGTGCTGGCATGCTTCAAGAGCCGCGATCCCTCTTTCTCACTAGAGCCAGCAAGAGAGGGCCCAGCCGCGGAGCGGGAGGAAGCTGCCAGGGCTGAAGTCGAGGATGTGGCCGCCCTTGTAGACGCAAGGTTCCGGCGAGAGCCGGGAGGTCCTTAGGACTTGCTTCTCCCTTTTTTATCGAGTCTGTAGTCCAGCTCAAGGAGCCTTGCTTAATTTGACTCTCTTGGATACTTGTGTCTGTGATGCTTTTTCCCTCCTTCTTGGCTTTGCCTGGCTGAGTCCTTAGCTCCGCAAGGTACTCAGGGGTCATTTCCAATCTCGGAGCTTCGCACAGACACCCCCCCGGGTCCTAACCGTGTTAGGGGCCCCCGGAGGTCTCCGAACCTCGCCCTATGGGGGGCTCCGAATCTGCCGGCCACGTGGTGGGTTCGGAGCTCCTCCTCAAGAGACGGGAGCTCCGGTCATGTTGGACACGTAGGGCTTTCGGAGCCCTCCCTCTGAGGAGAGGGAGGTCCGGCCCTGCCAGACGCGTGGTGCCTTCGGAGCTCTCTCTACGGAGAAGGGCGAGCACCTTAGGCATTTCACCTTGTGCGCGGGGGTACCCCATATCTCAGGTACCGACAGCGGCCCCCAGGCCCATCTCGGGGGAGATAGCGAGCCCGAGGTGGGACCTCCGTCTCTTCCGATCCGCGCACTTTCTTTAAGTCCCAAATTGGCCGCTGCCGGAGCACGAACGGCCGCGGGGTCGTGAGAGCGTGCGCTCACTTGATGACTGCTTTTACTGCGGAGACGGGAGCCCCGGCCATGTTGAACACGCAGGGCTTTCGGAGCTCTTCCACCGCGGGGGTAGGTCCGGCTTCCGCCTGCCACGTGGCGAGCCCGAAGCCCCTCTCAAGGAAGGAGAGAGTTTCGGGCCTGCTGGAGACGTGGGGCCCCCGGGCCCCGCCCCCTCTAGCCCCGGGTCGAAGTAGTTGGTAGCTCCTTTCCCCCTACTTCACGCAGTCCCCGTTGCCGCAACCTGGAAGTCCTGCACACAGGTAGAGGAAACGTAATTCTCCTTGGGGGCTCCTCCCCTCCTGTCTCCTAGTCTTATCCGTCTTATGGTCCTGGCCCGCTATACGGGGCTTGGGCAATTCTGTGCACGAGGCGCCGGAGCTCCGGCTCCCTCCGAGGTCCGGGTACGGCCGTCCGATCCCTAGTACCGGGCCATGCGCTGGGGAAGCAGAGTGCACGCGCTTTGGGTTCATGACCAGGCAAAGCGGACGTACCCCCCTAGACCTCCGGAGAGCAGGATGCGCATGCTTTGGGCTCTGGGCCGGCTAAGCTGGATACGCACCCTGGACCCCCCATGCACAACCCTGGCCTTTCCTGGAGGTGACCAACTGACACCGCAACACCTAACTAGGGGAGGCCCGAGAGACTCACTCGGCCATCGGCAGGTGCCTCAAGCGCAGCCGCCTTCGGGAGGATAGCAAATGCCGACTATGGATGAGCGCAGGAGAGGGGGAGCTAGACGTATGATGAACATACAGAGATAGTACGATCATAAAAATTAATGAATAATTTAAATGAGCGCATGAGAAGGAGCTAAGTAGAACAGGTCTCTGTATTTGCGCCCATAGGTGGAATTCTGGCTGTTCGTGGGGGCAATGTTCCGCCTCGTCTACAAGGGAAGCAAGACTCTACGCGCTTAGGGTCAGAACCAGGCTAAACTAGACGTAGTCCTGTACCGTCGACTTAGCTACCCCAAGCTCTGTTCCTAAGTTCTATGGGGTCTATTACAGAAGTGAATAACCTTGTTCTACCGATGCTCAGTAAGTACGACTTACAGTGTTGCTCCATGGCAAGGATTTTTGGGAATGGATCCCACTCTCGGTTGAAAGGCATGTGTACCTGGGGCGGCAGCTTTCATGATTCGGAAGGGACCTTCCCTGCTGGGGGAGAGCTTATGGGTCCTTCTTGGAATATAGCGTGCCACTTCACCAGGCTGCCCTCTTGCGGGCCCCCGTCGCGTTTGGTTCTTTGGCGGTAGTGCTTAGAGCATTAGCCGAGACCTTGCGTTGTGGGGTGTTCCCTGCAAGCCCAGTCTTGTCAAGGTTGTTGTCTTCACGCTGGATCAGGTCCTGCGTGGCTTCTCTCGGGGTCCCCCGGGGAGTTCTCCCCATCTGGCTAAGGCCTTCAAGGGGTAGGTGGACCCGGGCTCGCCTTGGATGACCTAAGGCGTCCCCCCCTTCTGGCAAGGCCTTCAAGGGGTTGACGGACCCTAGGCAGCCCCCGAGAGGTATGTTCGAGGCACGGAGGCGTGCCGTAGCTGGCTAACGCCTTGGCCCGTCACCGTCGGAACTGGAGTCCTCACCGTCATGCACTGTCTTTATGACACGCTGAGGCTCCTGGAACCCCACCTGGTGGGCAGTGGTGACTGGGGCATCGGCCTTCTGTTTGCCATCCCTCTGAGGGTAGGGCGGTGCTTCAGCCCTCTGCTGTCATCCATTGCGAAAGCGCTCTGCGAGCCTCTGGATCTCCCAGCACTCGGCAGCTGTATGGTTGCAGGTGCCATGCACGGGGCATAGCCCGCCTTGGCCACTGTCTGGGGCCGGTGATTTCCGCTGCCTCTTGTCGGGGCGCGGCCCCCGAGCTCCACTGGTTGTCACAACTGCGGCGACGGGGGCCGTGAATGGTGACTTCATCTTCCCATTCCCCTAGTTCTTGGTCTTCTTGCCACCCCCATAGGCAGCAGCACCGGACCCGGGCTGCCCTCCTGACTCGGAGGTCAGCAGTGCGTGCCAGTTCCGCCCTTCGGCTGCTCTGGCGCACTTGTCTGCCAGGCTAAAGAGCTCCGAGACGTCGCTGACCTCTCTAGTCGCGAGCTTCTCGAGCATTTTCTCGTCCCGGACACCCTGTCAGAACGCCACCACCACAGAGGCGCTTTGGATATGTGGGATGGTGTTGCGCACCTGAGAGAACCGCTGGATGAAAGAGTGCAGCGACTCCCTAGGTTGCTGTTTGACAGCGTGGAGGTCGAGCTCCGTGCCGGGACGGGTGTAGGAGCTGCCGAAGTTGGCGACGAACTGCCGGCAGAGCTCACCCCAGGAGGTTATGGACCCCTGGGGTAGATTCATGAGCCAGGACCGGGCTGGGCCGGTCAAGGCGACGGGAAAGTAGTTGGCCATGACAGCCTCATCGCCTCCTGCAGCAAGTATGGCGGTGGAGTAGATCTGGAGGAACTCCGCTGGGTTGATGCTTCCGTCGTACTTCTCGGGCAAGTGCGGGTGAAACTTGCGCGGCCACCTTGCGAAGCGAAGGTGGGGTGCAAGGGCCGCACATCCTGCACCTGCTGCTGCAGGTACTGGCGCTGCGAACAGGTGGTTTGCACCTGGCACCACGTATCCCGGCATGGGTAAGGCTGCACCGTAGGCCGGGGCCGCTACTTACGGCGCATATGGTGGTGCCATTTGTTGCGCAGCATATGCCTGAGGCGGGGCTCGCATGGCGAAGGCCTGCCCTTCTGGTTGCGTCAAGGCCGACGACATGCTGTCGCCTGCCTCATGGTTGCGACGCCTTTCTCGACGTCGCTCGAGGTACACCCGGGCGTCCTGCCCCAAGTGGCACCGTTCCAGTTCCCTTCGCAGGTCCGTCGACAGGAGTCTGGAAGAGCTGGAATCCGCCGTTAGCTCGTCAACCGTGGGTGTGCGCGTCAGTGACACAGCCGGTTGCCCCGGGCGCCGCCCTCGCCGAAACCGAGGGTTCACGGCGGCGACGACGAGGCGGTCCACCTCGCGGACCCATTGCTGGGTCGCTGAATGGGGCGCATCCCCTGCAGGTGGGTTGCGCAGCAGCGCTCTTGCTGCAGCTAGCGCACCTCCATGGTGTACGCTCAGCGCTGCAGAAGACCTCACGCTGGTCGGGGCCTGCATAGCCGGAGTCGGCGTTGCCGGAGTCAGCTGCTGGCTACCCGCTTGTGTTGACATACTCCGTCCTGAGTGCGTCGACATGTACTCCCCGCTGGTCACGGTTCGCCGTGAATGCGGTGGGGGAGAGTTTGCCGCTGAAGGGAGCTTGGTCATCTTCGTCGGTGGAAACTCGTCGCGCTAGGGGAAAAGGCCCCTACCTGGCGCGCCAAATGTCGAAGTGTGCGATCAACACTTCCCCCGGGCCTGCACTGGGCAGCCCGCGGAGGTTCTTTTTTCGGAGGGGCTAGTTCCTAGCGGAGAGCTTGCGCGGATGGACGAGTTAGTGAGAGCTTGACACGGGAAGTTTTACGTGGTTCAGGCCGCCGGAGCGTAAAACCCTACGTCCACGGCGAGCTATGGAGCTCGCTGTATTGCTTGCTGCTCAGGGCCGGGGGCCTGAGCTTGGGGGTGAGTTACAGCTTGAGAGTGTATGGCTAGCGTATGAGTTGCAGAATGCGAACCCTTGCTATCGACGCCTACCCGAGCCTTTTATAGTCCAAGGCTCGGGCGGCTTACAAGGGAAGTCGGGACCCGACAGGTGGTCCCGGGAAGATTGTCTATTATCTACCGTATCTGTAGTTACGCCGGTGGTTGCCTCTGGTCGAAGGCTTCTGAGTCTTCATTTTGCCGCCCTGCCCATGCCGCGCACTAGTCATAGTGGTTGATGACGGCGCAGGCGGCATGGGATGTCTTGTCGCGGCGTTTATTACCTGGCAGGTTCTGACACCGCGCGCCAGTCTGTGATGCGACTGGACGCAACGGCACCTGACAGGCGCGTGCTCCGCGTTTCCGCGTCTTGGGAAGACGCGGGCCTTGAATACCTTGTACGGGCAAGGTGAGGGGCGCCTTTACGCCCGCTGCCTACCGCTCGGGGGCAGGCAGCACCGTTCTTCCAGGCACATGGCGGGTCCGGAGCTCTTCTCTGAGGAGAGGGAGGTCCGGCCCCGCTGGACGCGTGGCGCCTTCGGACCTCTCTCCCGCGGAGGGGGAGGTCCGACTTCTGCATGCCACGTGGCGGGCCCCGAACTCACCTCTGAGGAGAGGGAGGTCCTGCCCCGCTGGACGCGTGGCGTCTTCGGACCTCTCTCCCACGGAGGGGGAGGTCCGGCTTCTGTATGCCATGTGGCAGGCCCGGAGCTCTCCTCTGAGGATAGGGAGGTCCGGCCCCGCCAGACGCGTGGCGCCTTCGGAGCTCTCTCTGCGGAGAAGGGCGAGCACCTTAGGCATTTCACCTTGTGCGCGGGGGTACCCCATATCTCAGGTACCGACAGACACAATGTTCGG
Organism: Neostapfia colusana; assembly: GCA_030760725.1. Classification (NCBI taxonomy): domain Eukaryota; kingdom Viridiplantae; phylum Streptophyta; class Magnoliopsida; order Poales; family Poaceae; genus Neostapfia; species Neostapfia colusana. The sequence continues at coordinate 19,454,934 of JASWHV010000003.1, forward strand.
TCTGTAAGGAATCTCGATACATTGAGGCCACAAATGATGATGGTGAATTGGTAAAGACAAAAGTGGTAGTTAAACAACTTCGTTATATGCCTCTTGCACCTAGGCTAAAACGGTTGTTTCTATCTAAATCAACTGCTAGACACATGCGGTGGCATAAGGAAGGTGTGCGCGAATCAACGGGGATAATGACACACCCATCTGATGCTCAGGCTTGGAAGGCGTTGAACTCCTTTGATGAGCACTTTGCAGAAGATGCTAGAAATGTTCGTATTGGATTGGCCACCGATGGTTTCACACCATTCAACACATCTGCTGCATCGTACTCATGTTGGCCCGTTTTTGCTATACCATACAACCTTCCACCAGCTATGTGTATGAAATATGAATATATGTTCTTGTCTCTAATCATTCCCGACCGTAAACATCCGGGAAAACGTTTAGGGGTTTTTCTTCAGCCATTGATTGAGGAGTTAAAAGAATTGTGGATCGGAGTAGAAGCGTATGACATCTACAAAAAACAGAAATTCAACCTGCGAGCAGCATACTTATGGTCCACTCATGATTTTCCTGCATATGGTGTTTTTTCAGGATGGAGCACACACGGCAAACTTTGTTGTCCTATTTGTGGATCAGACTCTGATTGTTTTAGACTTACTCATGGGGGCAAAGTGTGTTTTTTTGATTGCCACCGACGATTTCTACCAGCAAATCACCCATTTCGAAAGCAAGTTAATACATTTCGAAAGGATACTATTGTAACAAAGGGTCCGCCAAAACGTTTGGCTAGTGTTGAGATTGCTGCATGGCTCAGTCAACTTATCCCTACGGATGATGGATTTGTTGGTTTTGGTCAGGAGCACAATTGGACTCATATGTGGCTTATGGGATCTTCCTTACGCTAAAGCATTGTTATTGCTGCACAACATTGATGTGATGCACCAGGAACGCAATGTAGCAGAAAGCATAATTAGCACATGTTTCAATTTTAAAAAGACAAAAGATAATTTGAAAGCTCGAAAAGATTTAGCGGATATTTGTAATCGTCCGACTCTAGAAGTTAGACAGGGTGATTGTGGAAAATAGAGATTGCCACGTGCTCCATTTTGTCTTAAAGTTAGTGAAAGGAAAGAAGTTTTAAAATGGTTGCAACAATTGAAGTTTCCTGACGGTTACTGTGCTGGGTTGAGACGCACGACAAATCTTGAAAATTGGGTATTAAATAATATTAAAAGCCACGATTATCATATAATAATGGAAAGACTTCTTCCAGTAATGTTCCGTGGATATGTGCATCAGGATGTGTGGAGAGTACTTGCGGAACTTAGTTTCTTTTATAGACAACTATGTGCTAAAGAAATTACAGTTCAAATGATGGAAAAACTTGAGAAAGAAATACCTTTACTCATATGCAAAATGGAAAAGATATTCCCGCCAGGATTTATGAATGTAATGCAACATTTGTTTGTGCATTTGCCTTATGAAGCTAAAGTTTGTGGCCCTGTACAATATCGATGGATGTACCACATTGAAAGGACACTAAAGAAACTACGATCAATGGTTTTGAATAAAGCAAGAGTCGAAGGGTGTATTGCAGAAGCATTTGCTCTGAAAGAGGTAGCATATTTCTCAAGTACATTCTTTACAGAGGAGCATAATGTGTTTACTCCCATAACACGGTACCATATAGATGAAGAAACTCCTGCGGGAAAATTAAGTATTTTTTGTGGAAAGGAAAACGGTTGGTGGCAGCAGTAGGCATGTGGTTTCAGAAGAAGAATGAAATTCATGTATGTTATACATGTATACAAACATCGAAGAGATGGCTCAATATTTTGTGTAAGTGTTTTTTATTCTAATAACCGCGAGGTAACACCTAATGTTTTCTTACATTTTACATGAGAGATTTTCTAATGTATTCATATTTTACATTATGTAGCGAGTTTGACAAACAATTTTGGAAGCATGCGCGTCAACCAACAAGCAAACAATTAGATAAAATGCGTCGTGATGGACTTAATGGAGGTCCTAACTTCGTCAATTGGTTTTGGAAGCATGTAAACATTCTCTTATTACATGTTACTTTTATCACCTCCAAGTTCATTAGTAAAGCTAATATTTTTATTTAATTCGTAGTGCATGGTTGATGCTTATGTTCATGAAGACTTACGACAAGTTTCTCAAGGAACCATAACAGCAAGGAGTTTTGGTCGTTACGACGTAAATGGGTTTCGATTTCGTTCGGCCAAATTTGAAGCAAAACATCCTCTTACAGCCACGATAAATAGTGGAGTTGTAACTAGAGCGTGTGATGCACAGGGGCATGAAACTAACTATTACGGAATTATTCAAAACATTGTCGAATTTAAATTTGGTGGCTCCAAAGATCTTAGAGTTACTTTTTTCCACTGCGACTGGTTTGATAATAACAGGGGTACACGACAGGATGAATTTGGTATAGTAGAGGTAAAACATGAAAATAGACTTCGTGGATGCGATAATTATGTTCTTGCTCATCAAGTTGAGTTGGTTTACTACCTACCATATCCTTGTCCAAAGTTGAGTGCTTGGTGGGTTGTGTATAAAGTCAATCCACGAGAACGGTTATATGCCCCTGGTGATGCTGGATATCAAGATGAACAGGAAGAAGTCTACCAAGAGGATGATATACTACCATCTTTTAATATAGATAATGGTTTAGGTCTTGATACATTAGTTGGTGATGTTGAAGACAATGGGATAGAAGAGGTACCACTGGTTAAAAGAAAAAGACCTAGCACTAAAAAAGTTAAGCTAAGACAGAAGAAGAAAGTCAGTCGACATATTACCGAAGGAACATCAGACCATGATGAATTTTAATCATGTAATTGTTTTCTATTACACTTGAATTTATTTTCAGTACTTTTGTTTGTATCATTAAGTATTTAACTCTCACCATTTCTTCCAACAGGATGCCACGTAGTCTTAAGAATATAGCTAAGGGGCTCTTTGGCTCCGCAAGCAAGAGTGGGAGTCAGTCTGCTAGCTCTTCACGTAGTCAAGACTCTCTTTTCCAAGGCAGTGCCTCAAACAATAGTAGACGAGAGGCATTTAGAAGATGCATGGAACAAGCTAATGAACAGGTTGATGTATTTATAATTTTATATATTCACCCATATATCATATTGCGAACTATAATTTAGAAGATGCATGAAACAAGCTAATGAACAGGTGGAGCACGAGATCCAGGAGGAGGGTAATGAGGAGTGTCAAGAAGATCAAGGGGATGGACTTTCTGCGGGACATGAACAACAACAAGGGGGAAGAGCCTATGTTGATGATGAAGCCGAGGAGGACGAGGGGGATGACACAGATACGGGAGAGTTGCCACAATCATTCAGGTATCGGTCTTCAAACACTCTCCGTTGGTCGTGCCTCCACAACAGCGAATACGGATCACTCCTGTCGGTGACTGGTAAGTAAAAATAAAACTTAGTATTGAATTGTATATATAATATTTTTGATAAATATTATATGTTGTTAAATTAACTGTTAGGCAATGGGATGACATGGATTGGGATGGACGACAACATCGTAGACAACCTAATGCAGTGTTGGGTGCTATATATCGCCATCATTATCCAGGTCTTGTGAATATTAAAGGTGAAGAGAAACCTGCAATACATTGGGAGCACTATAGGCTTGCTCCACATGCTGTGCATGAGAATGTGGCAGGGGCTGTCTGGCATGATTTTTGGGTATGTATTCACTACACTATACTATATTTATGGCAGGAGCAGCGTCCATTATATTATTAGTAATCAAAATACTATGGTTTTTATAGGAACGATATTGTTTGCCCGATGATCATGACGCTGCTCTCGAGTCTAGAGCACACAAAGTATTCCACAAAGCGGCACGTAAAGTTGTGAATGATATAATGTCTAATGCTCGTATCACAGCTGTTTGCTTATACTATAAGGAGAAGCTTGGACAGATGATGAACAAGAAAATGGGAGCTTCAAAAATTTATCTTGACGACGATCAATATCGTCAGGTAATGATTCCTTGGATGGTTAAATGTGCCGATGCTTATTATTCATTATGCACTTATTGGGCATCGAGTGAGTATCGAGAGAAATCTAACTCTAAGAGAATCAACCGTGAGTCCGGTGGTGAAGTTCTCCATCGTTATGGTGGAGATGGTCATATTCGTCTCTCGAAACGGATGGTGAGTTTAGTAGATTTACAATTTGGTCTTATAATATTAGCTTTTACTTAACTATATTTATAACATCTCTATATAGGCTGCTCAAAGTGGTGAGGAACCCTCTTTCATTGATGCTTATATCAGAGGGCATAGGGGCATAGATGACAGTCAGTTGTGCACTCCAACGGCCACTCAGAACTTGGTATGTCATATAATTAAAAGTAATTATTAATCAATACAATTGTTGTACAGAAGCTTTGTCATTTGTTTTTATGTAGGAGAAATATGGTGAAGAGATGGTTCGACGTCATGGAGATGATTATAACTGGAGAAAGGAAGACGTCGACGTAGTAGCTTTATATGAATCCGGTGGAGGAAAGCGTCACGGAAGGTGAACTTACTCCACTTATATTCACATATTCGCATATCTCAATTTTTCTAAGTGTCATCTTATGATTATGACATATCACTATTTCAGGTATTCGATGTTCAATGGTGTCATGAACACCGATGTGGTTCTCTCGCAGTCACGGTCAACACAGAGCGGACAAAGTTCTTCTCGGCGTACTCACATAGGAAATGAGTCTAGGTTAAAACAAATGGAGGAGGAGCAGGCTGCATTGAGAGACCACTTGAGGCTACAAGAAGACCGTATGAAACGACATGACGAGTTTATAAAAGCACAAAATGACTACTTCTCGAATCTGGCAACGTGGCAACAAGAGATGCAGGTATATTAATATAAGAGTTCAAATATTTATGTTAAATAAGACATGCATGCATATTTTTATTAAAATGAAGCTAAACATTTTAAAATGATTTAGGGATACTTTTCTCAGCTTGGACTGCCTGCCGCCATGCCACCGCTTCCGCAGCCTCCGCAGCTACCTATGCCTTCACCGCCACCGATGCCTCCACAGCCTCTTCCTGTTGGAACACAGGTATATATTATCTTTATGTTCTCTTCCATTTCTATAAAGTGTTAGTATACTTGTAACATGTATTATTATTTATTTAGGGATCATCCTTAAGGGCACAAAACTTTCATAGTCCTGTTACAAATTTGCGAGCATCTTCTTCAGGAGGACAGGTTGGAGGGGATGACTTTGTCGATCAATTCTTCGCTCCCGGTGGTAGCAATTAGGTAATTTAGTTTTTTCATATATTGTGTATCTTATATTCAAATAGAGCTTGTGTATAACAAGACATAGAGTCTAATATGATGTTAATTTTATTTTGAATCTATTAGTTATATACTTCATTTTGGCTTCATTTTGGCTTGATACAGGAAAACGGCGAGGAAAAGGGTGTCAAAGCAATTTGTTGATTTGTTGAAAAGCTCATTGTGAAAATGTCTTATGATTTGCTTTGACAAAATTGTTGTATGGACAATATGAGATGTTCGTGTTTCCTGACAATGTGAAATGTTCGTGTTTGTGTGAACAATGTAATGGATAAGACTATTTGTATGATGTAATGGCTTTTATAATGTTTAATAAGTTTGTTGCAGTTGTTATGAAGTGTGATCATATGTGTGTTTATGTTATTTGATATATAATTTATTATTTCGTGCTTCGAACAAATATTATGTGCAAGCAGTTGTATATATTTTCGTGGGCCACAAAGAGGCCCACGAAAATAGTGCAATAATATTTCCGTGGGCCAGTGAAAGCCCACGAAAATCGGACCATATTAGTTTCATGGGCCCAACAAGTGGCCCACGACAATAAGTGGACACTATTGTCGTGTGCTCTGACATGGCCGACGAAAACATCACAAACAGTATTTTCGTGGGCCAGTAGAGAACCCACGAAAATAGCAAGATAGTATTGTCGTGGGCCACAGCACGGCCCACGAAAATAACAGCAAGTTATTTTCGTGGGCTACATTACAGCCCACAAAACTACGTAATTTCATGAGCCATTTCAGGCCGACGAAAATAACATTATTTTCGTGAGCCACCGACGAAATTAAATTTATTTTCGACGAATTATTGTCGTCGGCCGTGGGCCCACAAAAATAAGCGTAAAACCCACAAAAATATATATTTTCGTCGGTTTTAGGCTTATTTTCGTGGGCCCACGGCCCACGAAAATAACTCGTTTTCCTGTAGTGTGCTACTGTCGATTACTCATCTCCGAGGCGTACGGAGTAGCGCCCAGTTAATTTACTCGACCTACAAATCTGCTGAGCTCATCGACCTTCCATCAATTGCGAAACGAGAGCATTGCACAAGGTCCTATAGTAGAGTCGTGGCCTCCCTAGACAAGCAGGTTTTGGTTGAAACATGCAGCCGCAGCAGCAGCGTTCATGGCACACCGACCGCATTCACTCGCTGAGGAACGGAACACGTCCTGCGGCACGGTACCATGGTACACACACTAGGCTTCACCATTCTTCCTGGCTTGTTACTCGTGTACAAGCTCAAGTTTTGACTGAGAAGCTTACCACTTTGTGGACTACTCATGTTCTGAGTCATGGATTTTCCATCTTGTATTACTGTAATCGCTGTGATGTTACCCATTGTAGATCTCAGTTTAGTTCCCAGATATAATCGGCTGTGCAGGAAAGTTTATTACTTTTGTGGTTTCTTGCTAAACTTTGGTCTTCAGGACAGCTCTGGCTGACGTTTTCTGTACTCTTAAGAAATTTCTACTACGAAATTGGTACCAGGGATCTGGATAGCCAACACCAGTTAAAGCATACTGAAGAAAGCAGGTACACGGATGCTCTCCTTATTTATTACTACACAATTGTAGACTTATTTTACTATGTAGTTGATGAATTCTAGTGTGTCAGCGCTCTGCGTTTTATGTATCTTACATTTCAGTAATGTCTGTGAGCAACCTAGACTACCAACAAGACTGAACATACATAAATTGCTCTTGCGTGAAGATTTTTGTATATATAGGGGATCTATATATACAGAGTCGCGAAGACGGAATGTTGGTCAACTAAACGGCAACATGTCCAACAAATGAGTGTTGTAGAGATGCACATGCTACGATGGATGTGCAGGCACACGAGAAGAGACCGAGTAAGGAATGAGACGATTCGTGATAGGGTAGGGGTGGCGCCGATTAAAGAGAAGTTAGTCCAACATCGACTAAGGTGGTTTGGACATATCCAGTGAAGACCTCCAGAAGAACCGGTTAACAGTGGGATTTTAAGAGGTAGAGAAAATATTAGGAGGGGTAGAGGACGACCAAAGTTGACCTGGGAGGAGGCGGTAAAACAAGATTTGAAAGATTGGAATGTATCCAGAGACTTAGCTCATGATAGGACCACGTGGAAAGTAGCAATTCATGTGTCAGAATCTTAGTTTTTTTTATTCTTATATCTCCTTCCTCTCTTTTACTTCATTTTGTTGTATAGGGGATCTAAGATAATCTTGCAGGGTGACTTAGGGCGTGTTTGGTATGGCTCTGTTCCACAGTAGAGCAACTCTGCTCCAAAACTCTAGGGTGGAGCAACTCTGCTATGAAGTTAGAGAGATGTTTATAGTGGTGTTAAGCTGAAATACTGTTTTCAGCTCTAGAAAAAAAAGTTTGGAGAGTGTAATACCATTATTACCCATGTTTCGCTGAGTGTATGAATTTTAAGAAAAATACAGTGTATGTATTTTGTAAAATTTTTAAATTTTATATTATTGAAGGAAAAATGAGATTTTTCACTACTATTTTTGAACATTGTTTCAACCATATATGAATAATAAAACGATAGCATAGTAGATAATCTTTATCTTTATACAAATAACTTAAACTCCTTTATTATCAAGCATGGCAAACGGGTAAAGCGACTACAAGAGGAAATAGTAAATCTAGTTGACATAGACGAAACGGGTTTCATCTAGAAGAGATGTATCGCGAATAATTCTACTTCTGCTGGTGATCTGGCGCAGAGTTGCAGAATGAAAAGGAAACTCTGCTGTTAAAGCTTGTCATTAGAAAAGCATTTGATACGGTGTCCTGAGATCCAAAGCATCCAAATCCTACCTAATGAACACCGCCCGGTTATCTCTGCTATTTCCAGATGCTCCTAGCCGTAGTGCTGATGAACATCGCCTGGTCATCAGGTGCACCCACCACCATTGCTGGATGGGGCTGCTCATGGAGCTGCTATCTTCAATGATCTCAGGAGCAGGAGCACGTTGATCGGTTAGGTTAATACATGGCTCAGGCGGCGGTCGGAGAGACGACACGACGCAGCGGATTGAAGGTGCGGCCGGCGGAGGGAAAGCGCGACAGGCTGAGGGCGGCGTGGTGGGACACGCGGCTGTTGGCGGCGGTGCGGCGATCGATGCGTGCGCTCGGCTCGGCGGGCGAGGGAAAGGATGGAGCGGCGGGCGAGGGGAAGGATGGAGTGGCGGACGGCGCAGCCGGAGGAGGGAGCGGACGAGGGCCGGCGGGCAGCGCGGCGGCCGAGAGGTAAGCACACGGCGTGTGTTCGAGCGTGAGTTGCAGGGGCTGCCGAGGGTGAAAAAAAAGAACCGTTTTTTTAACCAGTTTGAGAAAGTATTTTAGCGAGCTCCACCATTTTGTAGAGTTGGAGTGTTTGATTACATTTTTTTCAGCTCTCAACTAGAGTTCAACTCTAGAGCCATATCAAAACACGCCCTTAATAAAAAATGACATTCACAACAGCAGCTGCCTCACATCTCTATTTATTTGAGGCTCTCAGTTTTTCATGTACACTTCTGCCTATCGTATCTGGTAATGCACTGTGTGATCCTTCCATATACCGCTCTCGAGGTACTTCTCGTACAAGCTAGCTTCACCATCATAGTTCACCGATAGAACGGCAGTGCTTCGTGTCCCATAGAGACCCTTCATTAAGGCACAGAATCACGTAAAGGAATTTAATTAAATAACTTCCTTGCATGAAGTGTTAGTACATAATGTTTTTTCAGGGGCTAACATATAGTTTTTTAAGGAATGGAACTTGCATTGTGACTGGTGATTATGTAAAATATGTTTTTTTTCTCACCTGGTCAGTTTGCACCTCGATGAAGATGGAGCTCAGACCATGTTCCCAATCAGGATCGCAACCAGTGTTTGGCAGTCTATCTTTGTCAGCCCTTGTGGTGTCAGTCATTAGCCTCTCAGCTATATCCTTTGCTTCAACCTCGTCATCGCCATGCTTCCTAAGAAGTTCCCTGAAGTTTTTACCAAGGTGGACCGCCTACAAGTGCATATACAACAATGAACCCTTTGAGCACGAACACACCGACTCCATGATGACGAAGAGCCGAACTTCTTGGTAGGCTCAATGGTCCCTAATATGCAGAGGAGCAGGAGCTTGCAATAATTCATTATCATCTTATTTTACGATCTGCACATGTTGTGCCTTTAATTGAGTTAAATGTGTTGTTGCTTATAACTAGGGAAGCACGTTGAACGGTTCAGCTGTCGCTTTCTTACACTTTTTTCCCATCTCAATTTTTGCTCTGTGATAAGGAGTTTTAGCACCGCTAGAACATGAACATTAAATGGCACCTTATAAAAGGTTCAATGTTTCTGACTTTTTATCTTCTGTTTTGCGATATGTCCTACCGGCTATATCGAATGAGATCATTTAGTGCGCTTTTATTTGCGAGGAACTTTGAGAGTTCCAAGTTGTTAACTGAACATGAAGTATATATCTGCTTACCTTCTGCCAAGGGCTGTCTAGCCTTGCATTAGATAACACATGGAGTCCTGGTGGGACAAGTTGAATTGTTGCAGGCTGCCCCTTTGGACGGTTTGACACATAGACCATGACATTTGTGGTTAAATCGGCTAGTATAAGGTTGAAGCCATTGTATTCATCAGCTTCTTTTGCCACTTCAGTCGCAATTTCAAGTGGTGTATTGTTGCTCTGCATGGTACAGACTCTGCTTATGCTTGCTATCGAGGAAGGATGTTGCATTGAAAATAAGAGCATATATATTGACTATCAGTGATTGAATTGCATGCTTTTATCAAAAAAATAACAAGATTAAATTGCATGCTAGCCTTTGTGGCATATGTTCCTATTTGCACCGTCTAGATCAGTCACAGTCGGAAGAAAAAGGAATAGTCAGATAGTAACTGGTTCAGCTGCTACGGAATGGTTATATATGAAAGAGAAATATAATGGAAAAACATTAGGTTGGTTCTACATGGAATGGGTATGACTTGTTCATATTGCCTAAATTGATTGAACTATATGAAAGAAAACTAAGGCGAATTTAGATGATCTGGAAGCAAATTCAGGTATAGTTTGTTGCATACCTGCAGGAACCTGAGGGGCAGGTCTCCCCTAGTTCGTGCACCGGGCATGGCATCTGGCTCAAGCACATTAGTCAGGAAGGCAAGCCTGCCATCTTTGGTGCACCCCATCCATGTTCCACCGCCAAGCACATCCTTGCCCCCAAGGATCTTCTTTGAACCCTCTCCCCACCATCCTACTGCTTTTGTAGGCCTGCATTAATTCATCAAAACTAGCAGATGAAGTGATGAACAGTGAACACACAATATTGTGGGTACCCTTTCTATATATTTCTCGAGAGGCAATATTTTTTAGAACTGAGCAAGCAAAATGGGCATGCATGCCAGTAAATTGACGTTTGCATGACATGCCTTGTCACTTGTGGTTCATAGAAACTCTATCTATGGCGTTTAATTCAGAGCTTCTTTTATAAAAGAACTTCATATATTATAGCTATTATCTTCAGATTGGAGTACCACAAATATCGAGGAAAAAACCAATAAATTGGAGTACCTGGTATGGAACTCATCTCTGTTGAGCAGGAGGAGGAGCTGATGCACAGGGTGAGCCTGCCAAATCCATGCAGCTATACACATGGTTTCAGATGTTCTCTACTTTGTTCGGCTGTAAATTACTCTTCTGTTTCGCAACTATCTTGCGTGTCTAGTTGATGACTCTCATCGCACATGCCCTTGTATTTATATAGAGTAGGCTGGAAGGAGAGCGAGAGCTTAAGGAGGTGCCCAGAGTCCTGCGTTACTGCCTGCGACTATTTGAGCTGCAACTTGTTCAGTCAGAACTTCATACTGAATCCACCGATCTGTTCCCGTAGCTGGCAGTGATGCCTCACACGTGTCGCACTTGGCAAACAGCATGCCATGCATCGGCCTGCGTGACGGCTTTCAAGGCATTCGTCATCAGCTCTATCCGTTTCCGGGCACTCTACCATGTTCTCGTCCTTTGCCTGTGCAAATACATTTCTTTCAGCTCATGTTTATCCTGTCCTGTGATAGTTGTGTCATTCTATTAAGTTAAAACATCACCGTCATGTGGCGGTTTCTTTCCTTTTCAGAGACAGCGGCAAGGTTTTTCGGTGATAACACAGTTGCCGCCGTTGTTTAGAATTTAATAGCTTTTTTTGGTGGTACTGCGTCTTATGAGATCATACTTGAAACAATGTTGCAGTACATCATATGCCATGCCAGCTAAAGCTCTTATTAAGGATGTTTGCTCCTTTTTTTTTCTTTTAGAAGGATCTTAAGCCCATCTGAATTCCTCATTGCTAGTAACTAAACTAAACAGTCACACCCATAATGTGCGGAAGCTTTTAACACTGAGTACGTCCTCATTTAGTAACTAAACATAAAGGGAGTCCTGTTCTTGCATTTGACAATGACAATCTATTTGGGTAAGTTGGTGCCTCCCACTTTATTTTGTTTACTGGGAACAGTCAGCTGACAGTTGGTAGTCAAAACATATTCCAAACTTCTCATAAAACTAATTAAATGGCCGTCGTTTAGTTTTAGAGCCGTGTAATAAATCAGTAAAAATATTCTTTGTGCAGGACTGAGCCATACAGCTCCATGTACATGTAATAACTCTTGTGCATTCTCTTTTAAGCTGATAGGTAGAAAAGAATGTTCGTTATCTAAAAAGAGAATGTCATGGGAAAGTTCCATAGAGTCGTCAGAGCAGGTAAGCCCCTGTTTGTCAAAAAGAAAGAAAGAAAAAAAAGTATGGACGGGAAGTAGCTAAACATTTATTGTGGGTCAGCAAAATTAGAAGGACAATAACACAAGTGCTCACAGGTTGGGCCTTGGGGGTCACCACGACCTACCATGGCGGCACCTAATTTTTCATTCTCCTCACGTCGCCAATGATGCATCCCTTGCCGCCACGTAGCCACGCACCGCTAGTCGCCCGTAGTACCTGCATAGTAGCCGTGCGCCTGTTACGTTACGCGCGCGTGATAGGCTGACGCTGCACGGGTCGATGGGCCCGCCATTTTGCCTCCTGTTTTAAAGCGAGGGAAAAAGTTGGTGGCGCCAGCCGATGCATACAGCAACCGCGACAAAGAAGCGAACGTATACTTCTCTCTTCCTGGTTGGTATCAGCCATTGCATGCTTCTTTCTTTCTTTTTTCTAGAAGGAAGGGGGTCTTTGTTAGTTGCCAACATCAAATCAACGTTGCTCTTCTTCTGCTTACGTTGTGTCACATTGCTCACTGCGATACGAGACCTGTTTGGCAAGGTTAAGGAGCACCTTTGATTTTAGCTTGTACCATAAGCGCTGCCAAACAGATCGAAAATAAAACAACCTATGGCTATAAGCTGGTATAATCTATTTTCGTTTCTATACTAGAGATGAAAAAGAAAAAAAAGCGTAGGTTTTCGCAGCTTACCGAGCCCACTCGTGCTGCCCCGTCCACGCCTCTGAAAAATAAAAAAAATGGTTTGTTCTTTCTTCTAACAGGAATTGGCCACGTGATGTTCATTTAGATGGAGATGCACACGTATCTCAATGCAATATCGAATGCATAGAATTCAGTTTCCTCTCTCCGATAAATACATCTCTACATTTCGTACATATCCTCTCCCTTGTACATCCCCGTACTGCTAGTCAGATCATCGATCTCAAAGCATCAACCGGTTAGAGAAGGTGAAGAGAATCTGGAAACCCGCGTTTTAGAATTGAAGTTGGCCACGTGACATTCATCTAGACAGGGATGCAATCATTCCTTGGTGCATACCGAATACAGATAATTTGATTTTCTCTCTCTGTAAAAACTTAGCTACATACGGTACGCATCCTCTCTTGTGCATCCCCGCGCTGATGCTCGTCACATGGTCAGATCAATGATCTCAAAGAATAAACCGATTAGAGAGGGTGGAGAGAATATAGAAATCGATGTTTTAAAATTGAAGTTGGTCACGTGACGTTCATCTAGGCAGAGATGCACATGTCCCTCGGTACATACCGAATGCAAAGAATTCAGTTCCTCCCTCTCAAACAATGGTTAATGCAGGGTTGGTATTATTCAACACTCATTACTCTTATGAATGCATTATAGTTATTTACTCTTCTTACGAGTGATCTTCATAATTTGTCATTATTACAAAAAATTATAATCCACCGTTTTAGTGTCACACGCAGATGTGAGTCGTGACGAATCATTTTAATGACGTGACAGGTCCTAATATAATGACATTTGTCTCTTTGAAGCCTATAACTAATCATGTTTCTAGCTCTTTACTTACTTACACACCCATCTATCAGACGCTGTCGTTTCCACTCCGTGCTGGTTGATTCCTCTTTCTGGATAATTCAAACCGTGTCAAGCGGGGCCTAACTATAATCTAGTCGTGGCCCCCTAGACAAGCAGGTTGGTTGAACACATGCAGCTGTGTTCATTAGTGCCGCCGAGCGCCGCTCCATGGACCACGCACGGACGGAAGGCCGTTTCTGGTGAGCCAGCCAACGCATGCGGTGATGGCCATGATCAATGAGGCCACGAGGTAGGCCCATGAGCCCTGCCTGCCTGGCTCTGCTCTCCCCTCCCGGCCCACACCGCGGCACAGTGCTAGTACTACCAACCGTGGCCGGCCTCGCCTAGCGTCCCGGCGCGCTCGTGTACAGACGCACGCGTCGGTCGACGCGCCATGCATCCGGTTCCGTCCCGTGCCTCGCCGCTGCCAAAGACGCGCACCGACCCGATCCGGTCCGGTCGCGATGAGACTGGTGTCTTGTTTGATGCGAACTACCCTGCTGCCACGAGGCAGAGGCGTGCAGCGGTAACGGTAATAGGAGCAAAAGAGGGGAGGCGAAGCAGCTGGCAAGCGAAGCCGCGAGCAGCGCAGCGAACGGGATCTATCTACCGCCACCGTACGATACGGCTTCGGACGTCGCCGTCGTCGAGGAACCGGGGGGAAAGCGGATAGGGTCGAGGCCGAGCCGGACGCCGCCGTACGTGGAGGGACGACGGCGACGAGGTGGACTGGAACCCCGCGCTCGCTCGTGGCCGCACGCGGCTGAGCTAGCTTCCCTGGTGTCCATGGCTTCGTTTGTCGCCGCTCCGCTAGCGACATCTCTTTTTTTTTTCCTTTTTGGTCGCGGATAATCATCACTCGGTACAGCGGCGCCGCCGTACGGGTACGGCACGTTGCTGTGAGCGCGTCTGGATAATATCAGATTTTAAAAAAATATTATTAATTTTTTATGTCATCTCTAAAATATTCATATTTTTACAGTTCAATTCTCTGTATTTATTCACCTCTAATCAGATCTCTATATCAACTATCATCTATTTTCTATTATATAATATAACTAACTAATATTTTGAATTATTACATATAATTACTTTTATGTTAATAATATTATATTTACAACTTATAAAAAATCATCAATTTTTTTCTTACTTTTTCCTTTTTTTCTTATTTTTTGTTTTCTTTCTTTTCTTCTTTTCCCCTCACTTCTTTCTTTTTTTCCTCTCTTTTATTTCTCTTCTTTCTTTTTTCTTTCCTTTCTTTCTCCTCGTTTTTTTCTTTTTTTCTCTCTTCTACCGGCGCTACAGCGCTCCTCTGCATTTAGAGTTGCGCTGTATAAACCCGGAATTAGCGGCGCCTGTGGATGGACGGAAGCAGTGGCAGGCGGCTCGCGTGGTTTACCGGTCGCCGGTGCGGCCAGCCTAACACATCAGCAGCTGCCTTCCGCTTGACGTTTGACTGCTGCTTTCCCTTCTTTACTCTCTCCGTTTTTAAACCAGTAGTGTACCGATAACCTAGAAACTCCTCATAGGGGAGATCTCAATGGTCACGTGGGTGCAACTAACCTAGGATTTGAGGGAGTACATGGAGTCTTTGGATGTGGCTATAGAAATCAAGAGGGTAAGGACATCCTATACTTTGCCGTAGCCTATGATCTGTTGGTAGCTAACACCCTCTTTAGGAAGAGGCAATCTCACCTAGTGACCTTTAGTAGTGCTCAACACTTTAGCCAGATTGACTTTTTCCTCACTATGAGAAAGGATAGACGGGAGTGTCTAGATTGTAAGGTGATCCCCAGGGAGTGTGTTGTGACACAACATAAGCTTGTGGTAGCTGACTTTCGCTTCCATACATGTTCTTTATGAGACAAAGGTATCAAAATCACAAGAACAAAGTGGTGGAAGTTGAAAGAAGAATCACAAGAATCCTTTAAAAATAGGGTGATCACAGAAGGACCCTTGGCAGAAAATGGAGATACAGATAGTATGTGGATGAAAATGACAACTTACATTATGAAGGTAGCTAGTGAGGTGTTCGGTGTGACAAAAGGAAAGAAACTTGTAGATAAAGACACTTGGTGGTGGAATGAGGATGTACAAAAGATCATTAAGGAGAAGAAGGAGTGTTACAAGAGTTGGCATAATGATAGAAGCGCAAGCAACATGCTTAAGTACAAAGAGGCTAAGAAGAATGCAAGGAGGACTGTGAGTAAGGCAAGAGGACAGTCCTATGATAAGTTATATGAGAGACTAGATACAAAAGAAGGTGAAAAGGACATATACAAGGTAGCTAAAATCCGTGAGAGAAAGATGAGGGATTTCAATCAAGTTAAATGTATCAAAGATGAGACTGACCGCATTCTAGTGAAGGATGAAGAGATTAAGAATAGATGGCGTGATTACTTTAATGGGCTATTCAATGATGGGAATGGGAGCACTATGGTTGAGTTGGATGACTCCTTTGATGACTCCAACAGGCGGTTCATGCGGAGGATACAAGAGTTTGAGGTTAATGAGGCCTTAAAAAGGATGAAATGAGGAAAGACCCTCGGCCCTGACGATGTCCCTATTGAGGTGTGGAGATGCCTTGGGGACGTGGCAATAGTATGGCTCACAAAGCTATTCAACCATATTTTTCAGTCAAACAAGATGGCTGAAGAATGGAGGATAAGTATATTAGTACCTATCTTCAAAAATAAAGGAGATATTCAAAGTTGTACTACTTATCGAGGTATTATGCTTATGAGTCATACTATGAAGCTTTGGGAGAGAGTGATTGAACACCGCCTGAGGAAAGTGACCAATGTCACTAAAAAGCAGTTTGGTTTTATGTCTGTGAGGTCTACAATGGAGGCGATTTTCTTACTTCGTCAGCTTATGGAGAGATATAGGGAGCAGAAGAAGGACTTGCATATGGTGTTCATCGACTTGGAGAAGGCGTACGACAAGATACCAAGGCCAGTCATGTGGTGGGCACTAGAGAAACATAAAGTGGCAACAAAGTACATTACCCTTATCAAGGATATGTACAATAATGTTAGGATAAGTGTGCGCGTAAGTGATAGTGAGACTGATGCATTTCCTATCAAGGTAGGACTAAATCAAGGATCAGCTTTGAGCCCATACATCTTTTCCTTGGTGATGGATGAGGTGTCGAAGGATATACAAGGGGATATCCCTTGGTGCATGCTCTTTGTTGATGATGTAGTGTTGGTAGATGAAAGTAGAGATGGTGTTGATAAGAAATTAGAGTTATGGAGACAAACCTTAGAGTCCAAGGGGTTTAGACTTAGTAGGACCAAAACCGAGTATATGAGGTGTGACTTTAGTGGTGTTGACCGTGAAGAGAGAAATGTTAGTATACAAGGACAAATAGTACCTAGAAGGGACTCTTTCCGATACTTAGGATCAATGTTACAAAGCAATGGCGATATTGATGGGGATGTTTGCCACAGGATCAAGGTAGGGTGGATGAAATGGCGAAAAGTCTCTAGAATCCTATGTAATAGGAAAGTCCCACAAAAGCTAAAAGGGAAGTTCTATAGGACGGTGATCAGACCCGCGATGCTCTATGGGACGGAATGTTGGTCAACTAAACGGCAACATGTCCAACAAATGAGTGTCGCAGAGATGCGCATACTACGGTGGATGTGCGCGCGCACGAGAAGAGACCGAATAAGGAATGAGCCGATTCGTGATAGGGTAGGGTGGCGCCGATTGAAGAGAAGTTAGTCCAACATTGACTTAGGTGGTTTGGACATATCCAACGAAGACCTCCAGAAGCACCGGTTAACAATGGGATTTTAAGAGGTAGAGAAAATATTAGGAGGGGTAGAGGACGCCCAAGGTTGACGTGGGACGAGGCGATAAAACGAGATTTGAGAGATTGGAATCTATCCAGAGACTTAGCTCATGATAGGACCGCATGGAAAGTAGCAATTCATGTGCCAGAATCATAGTCTTTTTTTTCTGTTTTTTCTTTTTTCTTTTTTGCTTGTTCTTATATCTCTTCATCTCTTTTACTTCATTGATATTGGGTTTCATGTCTAGCCGACCCCAACATGCTTGGGATAAAGTTGGTTGTTATTGTTGAAGAACGACTTTAACTTATTTTGAAATTAAAAGTGGCCTTTCGAACAAGAAGGTCTTCAAAATTCCAATGTGTCTGCCGCAGGACTCATGCGTGACGAAGAGCAGACGCGTACGTGGCTGCGTCAGCTGACGCGCACACACTCGAAAACGGACGGAGGGAAGCCACACTATGGTCCTGTTTGGCGCGGCTTAGACTTGTTAAAAAAGCAGCTTATCTGAAAAACTGGTGAACAACAGCTTAAATTTATATCCTGTTTTTAGTTCATTCTAAGAAGCAGCTGAACTAATAAGCTGCTAGAGAAGCTGACTGTTTAGTACACCCACGGGTTATTTTTATAAAAAAGCTAATTCAGAAGCTGTGCCAAACAGAACTAAAAAAATGCCCCGGTGACAAGGAGACCCACGCGGGCAGCGAGGGATGAGAAAGAAAAAAAGCTTCCATGTGGCGGGGCCCGCGCCCACGTCGCCTCCGCCTCCTCCTTCACTTCGGCTCGACGACCACAACGAAACAAGCTCAGCCGCCCGCCCCGGCTAACAACGGGCTCGTAAGTGCAGACGCGCACGTGCTTTCGATCCCTCTCCGTCATCCATGAGGTCTAATCGGATCGGCACGGAGTGGACGAGTTCGCTCGCGAGGTTCCAGACCCGATCATCCAAGCGGGCACGAAGGACGGCATGATGCACGCTTTCCGCGCCGCGTCTGTTCAAAACTCAGCGGCGGCGGCGAGGGGACGACACTTCCGGGACACGTGACGACGACGCGAGTCGTAACGAGGGAGGAGGCTTCCTGTAATCCTCATGGAAACTACTAGATCAAACCTGATACGTTCTGCGAGAAGACGGTGTTGGTACAGTTGGCAAACGGTAAAAGTGTCTTTGTAAAAGGAATTGTATTGTCACGGATAATCCACACGAGCAAACACTTTTGATGATACGGTCCAAAGGAAGGACGGGTTCCGTCACGTCGAACAGGGTGGCATGCTGCCACACAAAAGCATGGCAATCACCGTCACTGCCCTAGTCCATGGAGATACAACTAGACTATTAATTGATGGTACATGACACTATAAAAGCTTGTTATGGATTCTATTTATTAGCCGTGCTCTAGCACTTGTCCGCTTCCCTCCTTCCAAGCTTCAAACACGAGAGAATTCGCAACGTCTCTCGCTCGGTCAGGCCACCAGAACGTCTCGCACTAGTGGCAATATTTATTTCTGACCCGATCGATCCAGGAATCCAGGTTGTCCTTACCCACCCTCGACATGGCTCCGGCAACCAGCTCAAGCCAACTCAGCTCGGCTGGCCTCAACCGAGCCGACTTTAAAAAACAAGTACCCTTCCCGGGAAAAGCCACGGTGGGGATCTAATCTCGCCTAAACACAGCTGTTATCCCCGCCTCCCCTCAGGCCTACCAATTATGGCCCCACATGTCATCGTTGTACGAATAGTAAAACCGCGTAGCAGAACATTCTCCCACCCAAACACCTTTATAAGCTGCCCTCGTCCGCCCGAGCCGCTGTTAAATCCCCTCCCTCGTTTTCCTCCCGAACCACCGCTCTCTCGACGCCAGCCCCACCCGAGAAACGCATCCCGGTTCCTCGCCGCCGCCGCCCTCCCTCCCTCCCCGGGATCTTCGCGTGGGTTTCGATCTCGGGACCGACCAGGGCTCGCCCGCGAGTGCATGGCAGTGAGCCTCCTGGCCAATGAGGTGTCGGACCTGTGCATCGGCAAGCCGGCCGTGAGGTCGCTCCCGCTCTCTGCCGCCGCCGGCGACCTCGCCGCCGCACTCCGGAAGGTGGCCCGCTCGGGCTCTGCATCCTACGTGGCGATCACCGGACCGGCGCGCGCCGTCGTCGGCCGGCTCGGCCTCGCGGACGTCCTCTGCTTCCTCTGCGACGCGCTCGCGCACCCCGCCGACGCGCTAGCGAAGCCCGTCTCCGCGCTCCTGCCCAAGGACGGCGGCGGCGGAGAGGTCCGCCGCGTCGACCCCCGAGCCAGGTAACGGCTCAACCACCTGTGCGGTTCGATTCTTAGATTTGTTTCCCCGTAAATGACGCGTTTCGCTGGGACTCGTTCAAGATGGGGACTCCTGCTAAAAGCTGTTACAAAGAGGAACGATTTTGGTCAAAAACATCTTTATGACTTGTGAAAATAATGATTTTGAAAGAAATATCAACACGACCTTTTACTGAATTTTTATT
Source organism: Neostapfia colusana (assembly GCA_030760725.1). NCBI lineage: Eukaryota > Viridiplantae > Streptophyta > Magnoliopsida > Poales > Poaceae > Neostapfia > Neostapfia colusana. The sequence goes on from JASWHV010000003.1 coordinate 19,474,903, forward strand.
GGGAGTAAAAAAATGTATGTCACTGCGTAGTTACTTGGGTTCTAAGGGACAAGACGGGCGTTGATCGGTTTAACCTCGTCGTTGTTACGGGGAACATTTGTTTCTGCTTGGAGCATGCGAAGCCGTTCGCATTAGTGGCTGTCATGTGGCGAAGAAAAGCAGCATTCGGGTCAAATCGTCCGACTCACCAGGAACAAATTTGTGGCAATGTTGGGCGTTGCCGTGTGGGTTCCCCACAGATGGCGACATGCAAGTTGCAACCCTGCCCCTTTGCCAGGTTGTTGATAGGATCACCTTCTTCCATCTCACAATTTAGGAGATTTTTCCTATACTTTTGGTTCGGAAATTGCGGCGTTCGCGATCGGATCTTGAAATAAAAGAAGGATCTGGGCATGTGTTTTTTTTTAAAAAAAAGTGCGCATCTTCTTAGAATCTTTCTCGAAAAGCGCCTATCACTTTGGATGTCGTCTCTGCTGCGCGAGTTGCCGTTTCTTTAATTCCACGACAGGTCCTGTTCGTCTTGGACTGATAATGTTGTCTTCTCTTGCAGCATCTTGGAAGCGCTTGATGCGATCCTGAGCGGCGCGCAGGTGCTCGCCGTCCCGCTCCGCCCTGGTGGTCGCAAGAAACAGCTCGGCGGCGCCGGCGACTTCTGCTGGCTCACGCAGGAAGACCTCGTGCGCTACTTCCTCAACTCCATCGGCCTCTTCTACCATGTCGCCGCGCGCTCCGTGTCCTCCCTCGGCCTCGTGCGCACCGACTACCTATCGGCGCGCCCACACGAGGCTGCCCTGTCCGCCATGCCCCTCATCCGCCGTGCTGTCGCCGGCGAGACCGCGGTCGCCGTGGTCACCGAGGACGGTCACCTCGTCGGCGAGATCTCCCCGGCCCTCCTCGCTGCGTGCGACGAAACGGCGGCCGCGGCCGTCGCCACGCTCTCGGTTGCCGACCTCATGGCCTACATCGACTACTTCGGCTCGCCGCCGGAGCATATCCTGCGCGCGATCAAGGCCGGGCTGAAGGACAAAGGCCTCGACGCCATGCTTGAGCTGATGGAAGACGAGACGCTGTCCTCGTTCTCGCTCTCCTCCGCCTCCTCGTCCTCCGACGAGGAGACCGGCCGGACGAAGCTGAGGCGCCCGTCGTCTGGGAGTTACGGGCGTCGGTCGGCAGAGGAGCCGGTGGTGTGCAGCCCCGCGAGCTCGCTGGTGGCGGTCATGGTGCAGGCGCTCGCGCACCGCGTGAACTACTTGTGGGTGCTCGACGAGGACGACGACTGCCGCCTCGCCGGCATCATCACGTTCGCCGACGTGCTCAGGGTGTTCCGGGAGCAGCTGCAGTGAGCCGTCTAAACGGCGCACAGTTTTGCAGTGATCTGAGGATGATTCGCAGTTCCTCGTTTGCATCTTGTGGAATGAAATGGGATTAACACGTACGTGCTGTTATCATGTATCCATTGGCCTTTGCTTTTTGAAACATTCTGAAGTTTGAGATCCCAGGGTATGTGTGCATGTTTGCTTGGTGCCAATGAACCGTATGAACCTTCTTTGGTTTTTAATCAAGTGCATCCAAAATAAATTAGCATCGTCCCTTGATGCCGTAATTGTTCTGTTACTTCACATGTTTAGCAGGCCATTTCTGAATAATCACTAGGCAGTCAAGCCAGACCAGAGCAAGAGCAGAACTTGGACTGAAGAGTTAGAAATTACTGATGCAGAATCAATGATGTGATAAAACATCGTGCATGCTTGCACCAAGAAAATTTTGTCTCAGGTCCTGCATAGAGAAAGATGATTTGTGTTGAACCCAACATCTTGTATTCTAACAGGACTGAAAAACTGGTACTCTCTTTGTTTCGAAATATTTAAAAGCTGATTAGTTTAATTTTAAATTAACCAGTGTCAAATAATTTAAAACGGAGTGAGCTCAAGATTTATTAATTGAGATCATCACAGCGATATGTCAGCTTCATAGCATAGAGATGTGTCTTCTCTAAAGCCTCTATATCGATTACAACTGTAGTACATATATGTACACACCTACTGGTATCACCCATGTAACTACACACTCACTCCTATATCCATCCATAACCACCTAACGCCTCCTCCTCCCGCCACGGCACGCCAGCCATGTGGAGCGTGTGATGAGGTCGGCGTGTGCTCGTAGCTGGACCGGATCATCCGTGAGCGTCACTAGCTTCGGGAGTCTCAGTCCGGACGATGCGCTCTACCTGTCCGACGAATTGCTCCCTCAATCCATACCCGCCCCGGTGTACGCCTTCAACCGAATCCCCTCCGCTGTCTATTTCGGAGAGTGATATACCGAACTCATTCGCAAATATTTATTTATTTTTGAATAAAATATATTAATCTATTGTTCTCTGACGGTCTTAAACATCTTATCGTATGAACCAGCAAGCCTGGCAACAACGACATGCGATGGGCTTCATCGTCGATGGAGAGGTGCTGTTAGGCCGGGTAATAGGCCTCAGCACACGGGCCACTTCATAATTTATTTCAGTCTTTATTAAAATTTAGTTCAAAAATAAATATGAATTTGATCCGATCCTAATGCGATCCGATTTTTTTATTATTAATTCGTTTTTTAGTCCATTATCGCCCTAGGTGTTGTTGGTGTTTTGTTTCGCTGGATAAAGGTGTTGTGCCAGACTGCCACACGGCACTGTGTAGCAGAATCACGCTCTCTCTGTTATCGTTTATTTTAGGTGATGCATGAACGCGCATCCGTTGTTACTAGGGCCTTCGATACCTGCTGATGACGCGTCTTTTTGTCCAGGTTTTCCTTTCGTTTTCAGATGTAGTAGCGAGCAACGTTCCAACTTGAATCATTGAACGTCCGTTCGAGCGAGATGCCTCCTGCATTTCTTCCACTTCTTCAGGTAGTGTCCTGCATCCACTGTCCATCTTGTCTGAAGGGCACTATCTGGATGAAATGCAGGAGGCAATGTTCAATGATTCATGTTGGAAAGTTGTTCGCTACTACATCTGAAACGAAAGAAAACCCCTGGATTGACCAGCTGCAGTGAGGAGGCAGCCCCCGGTGGCTGGAAAAGAGCTCGGCGTTTTTGCAGATATTTGAGCTGACAACACGGTTTTATTTGCTATTTTACTAGATCGACGGACTTGTGTGCCTGTCTTGTTCCTCCTCGGTTCAGCGAGACCATCTGCTATAATGGCATCGGTTTTCAAGTACTATGTCTACAATGCTTTGTGCTGATGAACACCCAGCCATCTGATGCTGGCTGTAACAGAAAGTGTTGCGTTTTCATGGTGTATTATGCTGCTCAGCAATCTTCTCATGGTTGAAGAATAGACCATTGCAAGTTCACGGATGGGACTCTGAATATCATGTATGCTTTGCTTTGGCAGGTTCCTGCAATGCATACAGTGGCTTCTGAACTTCTGAGGGTCGGCGAAGCCAGTAGTACGAGCTAGGTGTACATTTTCCTTTCAAAACCGATTTTTTTCTTGGTAATGAATAAACCGTAATTTTGATAATGGTAGAAAGAAGAGGTGAATGAAGTCGTGGTCGGGACAGGAACCCATAGCAACGGTCCAGATCCCGCGCGTCCGCGGATCCAACGGCCTGACGCACCGGGCCGACGGATGAGTGGACTCGTTAGTTTTTTTTATCGATAAAGTAGAGTTGTTAGTTCGGCGAGCGCCTGGCTGTCATATGAGATCCCCTCCCCTTCTTCCTCCTCCCGACGAGATCCGCCGCCCGCCACCAACGAGATCCTCATCCTCCTCCTCTTCCTCTTCCTGAGCGCCTCCACCGCGAGACGGCTAGGTGCTCCTCGTCCGCCGCTGGGTGGGTGGGGAAGGCAAGATGCTGACCAAGTTCGAGACGAAGAGCAACCGGGTGAAGGGCCTGGCCTTCCACCCGCGTCGCCCATGGATCCTTGCCAGCCTCCACAGCGGCGTCGTCCAGATGTGGGACTACCGCATGGGCACCCTCCTCGACCGCTTCGACGAGCACGACGGGCCCGTGCGCGGCGTCCACTTCCACGCCACGCAGCCGCTCTTCGTCTCCGGAGGTGCCTCCCTCCTCTGACCCATACATGCTTTCTTGCCATGGATTCTGGCGGCATCTGCTCGCTTCGCTTGGATCGTGCACGGTTCGGGTTACCGCCTTTCCCCTTTGGCCTGGCTTCCTTGTGTAGGCTATGCCGCATCCGGTTGTCTTGTGTACGTAGGGCTAGGCGGCTAGGCCTGCCGTGTGTTTGATGACACGTGGGTTGTATTAGTTGACCAAGACTAGTAAGCTTGGTTCCAGACGCATATTACATCAGATGAAATGCCTCTCGTGTTTTATTTGTGCATTCTTTTTGAAATGCTGGATCCTCTTATGCATTACAGGTGATGACTACAAGATTAAAGTGTGGAACTACAAGACTCACCGCTGCCTTTTCACACTCCATGGCCACATTGATTACATTCGCACAGTGCAGTTCCATGATGAGTATCCATGGATCGTCAGTGCCAGTGATGACCAGACAATCCGAATCTGGAATTGGCAGTCGCGCACCTGTGTGGCAGTCTTGACGGGGCATAATCACTATGTCATGTGTGCTTCCTTCCATCCCAAGGAGGACCTTGTTGTTTCAGCATCTCTGGACCAGACTGTTCGTGTATGGGATATTGGGGCACTAAGGAAGAAATCTGTCTCTCCAGCAGATGACATTATGCGCCTCGCTCAAATGAACACTGACCTTTTTGGAGGCATTGATGTGGTGGTAAAGTATGTCTTGGAAGGCCACGACCGTGGGGTCAACTGGGCTTCATTTCATCCCACATTACCCCTTATTGTTTCTGGGGCTGATGACCGTCAAGTCAAACTGTGGAGAATGAATGGTAATGCAGTGAATCCCTTCTGAAAGTACTCCTGCTTTTCATGACATCAAACACACACTAACAGTCCCATATAACAACAAGTACTTTGGTATTCATGTTTTACTTAAACCCTTGTAGATACTGCTGTGCACGCTTTATTTCACTGTTTCCTGAACTTACTGTTTATGGACAGATACAAAGGCATGGGAGGTTGATACGTTGAGAGGCCACATGAATAATGTTTCTTGCGTAATGTTCCATGCGAAGCAGGACATCATCGTGTCCAACTCAGAAGACAAAAGCATCCGCATCTGGGATGCCACAAAGAGAACTGGTATCCAGACATTCAGGAGGGAGCATGACCGCTTTTGGGTTCTTGCTGCTCACCCTGAAATGAATATTCTCGCAGCCGGTCATGACAGTGGCATGATCGTCTTTAAGTTGGAGAGGGAACGCCCAGCTTTTAACGTGAGCGGTGATACAGTGTTCTATGTGAAGGACCGGTTTCTCCGGTACTATGAATACTCCACACAGAAGGAGGTCCAGGTAGCTCCAATTAGAAGACCTGGAACTGTCAGCTTGAATCAGTCACCGAGGACGTTATCATATAGTCCAACTGAGAATGCAATCTTGATATGCTCTGATGCGGATGGGGGTTCATATGAGCTGTATATTGTTCCCAAGGATTCCGCTGGCAGGTCTGATTACTTGCAGGAGGCTAGAAAGGGAGCTGGTGGTTCTGCAGTTTTCATAGCCCGCAATCGGTTTGGAGTCCTGGAGAAGAGCAGCAACAATGTTTTGGTAAAAAATCTTAAAAACGAGATTGTGAAGAAGAGTCTTCTTCCTATTGCAACTGATGCAATTTTTTATGCTGGCACTGGCAACGTATTGTGCAAAGCTGAAGACAGGGTGGCGATCTTTGATCTGCAGCAGAGGCTTGTTGTTGGTGAACTCCAGGTACCTGCTATTAAGTATGTAGTTTGGTCCAGTGATACAGAGTCTGTTGCACTGCTTAGCAAGCATGCCGTGGTAATTGCAAACACGAAACTTGTCCATCGTTGCACACTTCATGAAACTGTACGTGTTAAGAGTGGTGCCTGGGATGAAAATGGTGTGTTCATATACAGCACTTTGAATCATATCAAGTATTGCCTTCCTAATGGAGACAGTGGAATCATCAAAACACTTGATGTTCCAATTTACATAACCAGAGTTATTGGAAACAACATTTTCTGCTTAGATCGTGATGGAAAGAACAAACTTATAATTGTGGATGCTTCTGAATACATTTTCAAGCTTGCTCTTTTCCGGAAACGCTATGACCATGTTATGAATATGATTAAGAATTCTCAGCTATGTGGGCAGGCCATGATTTCTTATTTACAACAGAAAGGGTTTCCAGAGGTCGCCCTCCACTTTGTGAAAGATGAGAAGACAAGATTTAATCTGGCTCTTGAGAGTGGGAACATCCAGATTGCTGTTGCTTCTGCAAAGGAGCTTGATGACAAGGATCACTGGTACAAGTTGGGAATTGAGGCTCTGAGGCAGGGAAACGTTGGTATTGTTGAATATGCATACCAGCGGACTAAGAATTTTGACAGGCTTGCTTTTCTCTATCTTATAACTGGTTATTTGGACAAAGTGGGCTTCATGTGTAAGATTGCCGGGCAGAATAACAATTTGATGGGCCAATTCCACAATGCACTGTATCTTGGGGATGTTCGGAAGCGGGTTGAGATCTTGGAGCATGCAGGGCAGGTACCTCTTGCATATGTAACAGCTGCCACTCATGGGCTCACAGAAATAGCTGAGAGGCTTGCTTCTGAGTTGGGGGAGAATGTCCCTTCTTTACCAGAAGGGAAAGTTAGCTCACTATTGATTCCTCCTGCCCCTCTTACATCTTGTGGTAACTGGCCGTTGTTGAGGGTGATGCGTGGTATCTTTGATGCTGGACTAGATGCTACTGGTAAGGAAGATCAGGATGAAGACTATGAAGATGGTGGTGGTGATTGGGCTGAGGAAGACCTTGAAATTGTTGACATAAATAATGTAATGGAGAGTGGAGATATTGTTGACGACAATGAGGGAAACAAAGAGGAAGGTGAGGAAGGTGGCTGGGACCTTGAAGATCTGGAATTACCACCAGAGATGGATACACCAAAAGCCCCTGGTTCAGCCTGTTCTGCTTTGTTTGTGGCTCCCACACCGGGCATGCCCGTCAGCCAAATTTGGACGCAGAAGTCATCACTCGCTGGGGAGCATGCTGCTGCTGGCAACTTTGATACTGCAATGCGATTGCTTAGCTGCCAATTGGGTATCAAGAACTTTGTTCCTTTGAAGCCTTTGTTTCTCGATGCGCACATGGGCAGTCATACCTTTCTGCGTGCATTTGCAAGTGCTCCGGTTATATCTGTTGCTGTTGAGAAAGGCTGGAGTGAATCTGCTAGTCCTAACGTGAGAGGCTCACCTGCATTAGTGTTTAACTTCTCACAAATGGATGGCAGGCTTAAGGCTGCATATAAAGCAACAACCGAGGGAAAGTTCCCAGAAGCACTGAGGCAGTTCCTGAGCATCCTACACACCATTCCACTCCTTGTTGTAGACTCACGAAGAGAAGTTGATGAAGTAAAGGAGCTGATTGAGATAGCGAGGGAATATGTTCTTGGTCTAAGGATGGAAGTCAAAAGGAAGGAACTGAGAGAGAACCCTACTCGGCAACAGGAGTTGGCTGCATACTTCACTAACTGCAAGCTACAGAAGGTTCATATGCGCCTTGTCCTTGCCAGTGCTATGGGCCTTTGCTTCAAGGGAGGAAACTACGCTACTGCAGCCAACTTTGCCCGGATGCTTCTCGAGAATGGTCCAAATGAGGCCCAAGCGAAGAAAGCTCGGCAAGTTCTGCAGGCCTGTGGGAATAGAACAGATGGCAGTAAGCTGAACTATGACTTCAGAAATCCATTTGTGGTGTGTGGAACAACCTTCGTTCCGATATACCGTGGCCAGAAGGATGTTTCCTGCCCATACTGTGGATCTCGGTTCGTTCTCTCGGTCGAAGGTCAGCTGTGTACCATATGTGAGCTCTCGGTGGTCGGAGCAAATGCTTCAGGCCTGCTCTGCTCCCCTACACAATCGAGATAAGTTGTGGTGGTGCTTTTTCTTCTGTCTTTGGATGGAGGACTTATAATATTGTTACTGCCTTTGAGGTCTCATGGAATAAGGTATGAACATATTCTCCAAAAGCAGTATAAATATTGGTCTCTTTTATTGTTGCCCTGTTGTGCTCAAGTTCTTGCAGTAATGCTCTTTTAGAGTTGCATGCAAGCTACCGTACAGCCAGCGTGTTGGAAATCCGGCCTGTTCAGCCCTGTTTCTGGCTCTGCAGGTGTGCTGATCTGTTCGGCCAGAACAGATCTGTTATGCGGTGCAGATCAGAATAGGGTGATTCCTGTGTGCAGAACAGAGAGGACAGAGAGAGTAGAAAGCACCCCTGGTGCTGATCAGATCGGAGAAGAAAGGAACAGAGAAGAACTCGCCGAGTTCTTGCTGGAACAGATGCGAAAATCCTGATCTAGGCGAGTTAGGGAACTCGGCTAGATTAGGTGCTGCCGTGGGGGCTTTTCCTGGTGGAGAACTTGTATTATCTGATTAATAATTGTGCTGTTACAAGGGGGGGGGGGGCGCAGCCCTGTTTATATAGGGGGGTTTTGGGAGAGTCCCAACCCCTTACAACTCTTATTCTATCTCTAAACTGAATAGGACACATAAACAGAATTTCTAACTTCCTGGACTCTATTTTAACTGACCGCACCAGGTAGGTGGGCCTGCCTGGGCGTGCGCGCCCCTGGTGGGCTCAGCCGCACCAGGCCGGCCCAGGCCCAGGCCCAGGGTCACCCGACATTCTCCTCCTGACCCTGGACCTGCAGTATGCCCAGAACGCCAATTCTTCTTCTCATCTCGACGAACTTCTGTCTTCCAAGTGCCTTGGTCAAGATGTCCGCCATCTGGTCCTTCGTAGAGATTTGCTCAAGCACAATGTCACCGTTGTCAACACACTCCCGTATGTAGTGATACTTGGTGTCGATGTGCTTGCTCCTGTCATGGTGTACCGGATTCTTGCTCAAGTCTATGGCAGACTTGTTATCAACCCGCAGCACCGGTGCCTTCATCTTTTCAGTCAAGTCTTCCATCAGCCGTGCCATCCATACACCTTGACATGCCCCCTGCGATGTACTCTGCTTCACACGAGGATAAGGCCACCACCTTCTGCTTGCTGGACTGCCATGAAACGGGGCTGTTTCCAAGACAAAACAGCACCCCGCTCGTGCTCTTCCGGTCCTCCACGTCTCCCGCAAAGTCGCTATCCGAGTAGCCAATCAACTTCATGTTGCCTCCTTTTGGATAGAAGACTCCGAAGTGGATCGTACCCGCTATATAGCGTACGATGCGCTTGACTGCGGCAAAGTGATCTTCTCTTGGCTCCTCCAAAAACCGACTCACGTACCCAACCGAGTAGGAGAGGTCGGGGCGTGTGTTCACCAGATATCGCAGCCCTCCCACCAAGCTCCTGTAGCCCGTTGCGTGCACCAACGGACTCTTACTTATCTTGTAAAGCTTTAGGCCTTGCTCCATGGGGAACGCACAAGAGTTGCACTCCTCCAGGCCAGCTTTCGAGACAAGCTTCGAAGTGTAGGCCGCCTGCCCAACGCTTATCCCTTCTTCAGTCTGCCGCACCCCCAGGCCAAGATAATACGACAAGAGGCCCAAGTCGCTCATCTTGAACCGCTTCATCATCTCCTCCTTGAACTTCTTGATCGTGCCGCCTCCTGTGATCACGAGGTCGTCGACGTACACACCGACGATGAGCTTCTCCTCTGCAGCTCCACGGAAGTAGATCCCGTGCTCGCTCGTACTCTTCTGGAAACCAAGTGATAGCAAGCTATCGTTGAGCTTGGCATTCCAGGCCCTGGGCGCCTGACGAAGTCCATATAAAGCTTTCTTGAGCCGATACACCTTGTGTTCGGCTCCGTCGATGATGAAGCCAGCGGGTTGGAAGACGTACACCTCCTCCATCAAGTCGCCGTTCAGGAAGGCGCTCTTCACATCCATGTGGTGTACCTCCCACCCCTTGTGTGCAGCAACTGCAAGGAGCAAACGAATAGATTCGAGACGAGCTACAGGAGCAAATACCTCGTCAAAATCTATTCCTTGCCGTTGGACATAGCGCCGCCCGCACACGGCCAGGGCGACGTGGCCCCCTGAGGCCCGTCCATTTTAAATCGTGCGGTCCCTATTAGATCTAACCCGTACCGCTTCGCGTTATAATCTCAGCCGTCTGTTTTAAATCTAACGGCCCACGTCAGCCCCGCGTTATAAAAGCCAAAAATCTTACGCGCTACCCGCTGGGGATCTCGGAAAACACGAGCTAGCCCCGGAAACATTTGATCTAGCCCCTGGACCTTCAGAAATTCATGTAAATTCATTTAAAAATCAGTTTTTGCCCCTGTACTTAATAAAAATTAGGAAAACCTCTCTGTTATGTGTAATTAGGCCACTGGAAATTTAGTAAATAGTAAATTAAACCCTGCAGTAGGGTGGATTTGCCTTTTTGACCCTATAAGATATTAAATTCAGAAATTTAAACATATGAGTAGAATTTAAATTCAAAAGATAGTATAAACACATGTGCAAATACAAATTTAAACTCTCCTAGCACTTGGAAAACCTTTAGAGGGAGTTAAAAATAGATTTTAGGCTGAAATGAAATCTGCCTAAGTGTTGTTCATTTTTATTATCTCTAGAGACACATTTAGGCTAGGAAATAATTCTAAAAACTGGTAAAATAAATTTAGGTTGTTTCACATCAGAGAGGAAGTTCAAAAATATTTTATTGAACATTTTAGATTAGAACCTATTCTGTTTATATGATATGTCTTACTATTTTAATATTAAAATTTACTTTTAGGCATAGAAAATAAATCTGACAATATAGGAAAATAAGTATGCAAAATTTGAAAATGTTAAATGAGGTCTTTATTTTCAAAAATTTCAAATTAAGATTTTGTAGAAGATCTAAAAACCTATTTGGAGTAGGAAACTTTCTTTCATGCAAATTTTGTGGATAAGGAGTGTATTAATTAAATATAAAGAATTTGTTCAAATGGAAAATTAATATATAGTGTGCAACTAGAAATTTGAATACAAAAGTTAGAAATAATATATATATATATATATATATATGTTTAAAAGTGTATGTAGGCCTAAAATCAACACATCTAGGGTAACCACAACACCTAAACATGTGAATGACTTTAATATGTATGTATGTGTGGTTTGCATGAGTGAAAGTGTGGACTATGGCTTATGGATTGTTGTTTTCTTCTGCTATGTGTATTGGCATGAGTAGAACCAGCCCCAAAGCAGGTTCTCACCTTTCAAGACTAAGACTTTTCATTCCCAGAGCAGCAGGAAGAAGACAAGTGTTCTTGACCACTTTGATCCTATACTAGGATGTGTAGTTAGAATTAATATGCATTGTCAAATTGGAATATGATACCCAAGCTAGGAAGTTTCCCTAGATTGTCATTATCTTACTTCCTTGTAGCCTGGGTTGGGATTTATTTTATTATATCATTTATTTACATATTTATGCTTAGCCATGCTTAGAATGGGATAAGTGGGATATGAGATCATCAACTTATTTACCTTACTGTTGAATGAGATATTATGAGTTATGTAGAGGTAGGGATCGAGGCAAGTTGGATGATTTGGTTGGTGCTGTGTGCACGAGACTCGGGTTTGTGTTTAGTGCTTGCCTGGATCCTAAGGACCGGTTCATGGAGCATGTAACCTGGCTTACCGTGCCAACCACATGCTGAGATGGGGTAGCTTGACCAATTAATTAAGTGTATCCCCGGCGTAGTATGGGCGTTTTGGATGGTGCGGGGAATAGGTGTCAGCTGGACTACCATATAACCCGCAAGGCTCAAGAGGGGGCCACTGCAGCGGGGTTGGAGCCTCTTGTATGCTGTTAGGGGTGAAACCTCAGTGGGCCCACGCTCGTCGGGAATCCCTTTGTAAAGGCCTCGTAGTGATCTCCTGGCTACACACCTGGGAAGTGTGAACGTGGTTCGCGGCCACTAGCATAATGGAGGTTCTTTTAGTCCACCCGGCAACGGGGGATGAAATCACTACATGTGGGTACAGTGGTGCAAACTCTGCAGAGTCAAAATTGTCATGACAGTCGTGCTCACGGTCAAGAGTGGCTTGGACTTATTCATGATTAGAGGATGATGGTTTGGGAAGTTGTGGATGTTAAGCGGGAAGCTTAACATTGGAGATGAGACTATGTTTACTTGATATTGATGATGGGTTGAGGGATTGGGACCATTTCACCTATGTAGTAAGGTAGGTGCTTAATAAGCTAAGGTGATAGTTATTAATTGCGTAGTGCTGTAACCATGAGTTCAACCTCTCCTTGTTCTAGCCATGCATGACATAACTTTTCCACACTTGCTGAGTACCAACGGTACTCAACCTTGCTTTTCTGTTGGTTTAAATTGCTGCTCAGATCAAGAGGATGATGTGGTGTTCAATGACCAAGACTTCGGACCCGAAGAAGGATTCTAGGTTCATGGAGTCCCCCGGGCAACACCTGTGACGGAGCCCACAAGATTTATATTCTGCTGCTGCTTTATTTACATGTTACAAACATATTATTGTCCATCGAGACGTATGCTATGTAAGACTTATTTATATTCGAACACTTGGCTTGCAATATAATGATGCTTCACTATTTGTCGTCACATGTATGAGAAAATGATCCTGACATACATGTGATATTCACTCGGTTGTTCTTCGGAGAAACCGGGTGTGATAGCCGCCTGCTGTTCCAGCCGGCACCTAGGGCATCATCTTCCCCAGCTGCTGCCTCCCTCCTAAACCCTAGCCGCCATCAGGTTTGGTTCAGCACCATCAAAGCCTGTGTTCCGATTGATCTGCTAGTGCAAATCAGTTTGTACAGCAAGAACAGAGAAGTTTTAGGGCTGGAATTACAACATTCGTGGTATCAGAGCCGGTTTCAACACTAGGCTGAATTCTGCAAGATGTCATCTACACCTACAAGCAGCGGTAGCGCCATCAGCCATGGCACACCCTCACCAGCAGCTCATGAGGTGAACACCGGGACGGGGTTCCTCGTGCTCACCAAGACCAACTACGCGGAGTGGGTTGTCATGATGAAGATCAAGCTGAAGGCACAGCTGCTCTGGAAGGCCGTGGAGGAGGGGAGCGTGAGCGAGCAGGAAGACATGATGGCGCTTGACATCTTGGTCAGCGCTGTCCCGTCGGAGATGATCACGACGATAGGAGAAAAGAGGACGACGAAGGAGGCATGGGACACGATCGCCATCATGCGGGTTGGGGCCGACTGCGTGAGGAAGACAACAACACAGCAACTCCGGAAGGGGTTCGGAGACGCCGTCTTCAAGGATGGCGAAAGCGTGGAGGACTTCTCCCTCCGCTTGAGCGGCATGCTATCACAGCTTGCGTCGCTAGGGGAGGAGATAGGAGAAGAGAGGGCCGTGGAAAAGCTCCTGCGACGTGGTGGCGATCACAACACTGTTGGACGTGTCGACCCTCACCTTGTCGGAGGTGACGGGGCGTCTCAGGGCGGCTGAGAACGCCTTCGACTCGACGCAGCGGAAGGGAGGAGTGCACAATGGCCAGCTGTACCTCACTCGGGAGGAGTGGGAGGCACAACAGAAGGAGGAGCGGTCTACCCAGTCCGCAGGTTCTTCTAAGAGGGGCGGCCGAAAGGGCTCGCCCAAGAAGAACGGAGGCAAGAAGGGAGGTTCCGGGAAGGATATTCCGCGGGACCAGTGCAGGAAGTGCGGGAAGAAGGGCCACTGGGCCAGGGAGTGTCAGTCGAAGCCTAAGGAGGAGCCGCAACAGCAGGCTTTCGTGGCAAAGGCGGAGGAGGAGGGTGCCTTGTTTATGACAAGGGTGGCCTCAGTACAGAGGAGCCTGTACAGAAACGTCCTACGCGCCCACTGGAGATAGTGGAGGGACGTGTTTTCGCTCACCGCAGCAACGACGACGACTTTGACGACACTCGTTGGTACCTCGACACGGGCGCGACCAACCACATGACAGGTTCACGCGCCGTCTTCTCCGAGCTCGACGAAAAAACGTTGTCGGAACCATCAAGTTCGGCGACAACTCTGTCGTGCGTATCCAGGGGAAGTGTACAGTCCTATTCGCTGCCAAGACGGGTGAGCACAGGAGGCTCACCGGCGTCTACCTCATCCCGCGCCTCACCACCAACCTCGTCAGCGTCGGCCAGCTGGATGAGGATGGCTACAGCATCATGGTGCAAGGAGGAGTGATGCACATACGGGATGAGCAGCAGCGTCTCCTCACACGAGTTCAGCGTGATGACAACAAGCTGTACTCTATCAGGCTCAACATCACACGTCCGGTTTGCCTAACCGCGAGGCGTGATGATGTTGCGTGGCGTTAGCACGAACGCTACGGGCACATCGGCTTCCAGGCGCTTCGAAAGTTGGCACGAGAGGAGATGGTGCTCGGGCTTCCGCAAATTGATCACATCGGTCAATTGTGCGAGGCTTGCTTGGTCGTGAAGTAGAGGCGCTCCAGCTTCCCCAAGCAAGCTCGGCGGCGCGCGGAGGGCGCGCTCGACCTTGTCCACGGCGACATCTGCAGGCCTATTACGCCAACTACTCCAGGCGGCAAGATGTTCTTGTTGCTAGTAGATGACATGAGCCGCTATATGTGGCTCTATCTTCTAGCAACCAAGGACAAGGCGTCTGGCTTAATTCAGCAATTCAAGGCGACAACTGAATTAGAATCCGGGAGGAGGCTGAAGCCACTCCGTACTGATCGCGAAGGGGAGTTCACCTCACAGGAGTTCGGCGAGTACTGCGCTCAGCACGGAGTACAGCGTCAGCTCACAGCCCCGTATACGCCGCAGCAAAACGGGGTTGTGGAGCGGCGCAACCAAACGGTGGTCGGCATGGCGAGGAGCATGTTGAAGGCGAAGGGTATGCCCAGGATTTTTTAGTGGTGAGGCAGTTATCACGACTGTCTATATCTTGAATCGATCCCCTACCCGCGGCCTCGACGGGAAGACACCATATGAAGCTTGGCATGGAGAGCGACCAGCCGTCAATTATTTCCGAACTTTTGGATGTGTGGGGCATGTCAAGAACACGCGCTCCCACCTGAAAAAGTTGAAAGACCGGAGTACTCCGATGATTTTTCTTGGCTATGCTGCAGGGACGAAGGGCTATCGGATGTATAATCCGGCTGATGGGCGCACACACATATCACGTGACGTGATATTCGACGAGGCGGCCAAGTGAGACTAGGGAGAATGAGCAGGAGAAGAGGACTACACTGCCTTCCACGTCGACTCCTTAGGTCCAGCACCTGCTGTTCCAGCACCCGGAGAGGTGCTGCAGGGTCTGGAGGGGCCGAACAGCACCCCAGCAGTGCCCAGGAGGGGCACAGAAGGGTTTGTCCAGACCCTAGGAGTTTCTGCGCCAGCCTCTAGACCTGCTGGAGAGAGTCCAGCACCTGCAGCGTCGCCCCAAGGGTCCCTGCAGGGGCTGTCCAGCGTAAATCAGGGCATGGACAATCCTGCACGGGGGTCAGCAACAGCGGGGGTTCCGGACTTGAAGATTCCAGCACCTTCGTCACGTCCCGGAATCCTCCACGGCCCATCTGCTTCGCCACACCGCTGTCAGACCCCGGCAGCAACGTCGTCGACGCCTACTACGACGACGGCGCAAAACTTTGGTTCCGCACGATGCACAATGTGCTAGGAACCCTCATCCCTCCTGGTCGGGCTGAGCGCCCACCAAGCTTGGAGTAGGGGGAGCTCATGTTCACCACCGCGGAGGAGCCCACGTCCTTCGCCGATGCTGAGGAACACCCATGTTGGAGACGGGCCATGCTCGAGGAGATGGAGTCTATAGAAGAAAACAAGACTTAGCAACTTGTTGATCTTCCTGCAGGACACAAGCCCATTGGCCTCAAATGGGTGTTCAAGGTGAAGAAAGACGAGCATGGGGAGGTGGTGAAGCACAAGCTCGATTGGTGGCAAAAGGTTATGTCCAACGGCAAGGAATAGATTTTGACGAGGTATTTGCTCCTGTAGCTCGTCTCGAATCTGTTCGCTTGATCCTTGCAGTTGCTGCGCACAAGGGGTGGGAGGTACACCACATGAACGTGAAGAGCGCCTTCCTGAACGATGACTTGATGGAGGAGGTGTACGTCTCCCAACCCACTAGCTTCATCATCGACGGAGCCGAACACAAGGTGTATCGGCTCAAGAAGGCTTTATATGGACTTCGTCAGGCGTCTAGGGCCTGGAATGCCAAGCTCAACGATAGCTTGCTATCTCTTAGTTTTTAGAAGAGTACGAGCGAGCACGGGATTTATTTCCGTGGAGCTGAAGATGAGAAGCTCATCGTCGGCGTGTACGTCGACGATCTTGTGATCACAGGAGGAGGCGATCTCAAGAAGTTCAAAGGAGAGATGATGAAGAGGTTCAAGATGAGCGACTTGGGTCTCTTGTCATATTATCTTGGCTTGGAGGTGCAGCGGACTGATGCAGGGATAAGCGTTGGGCAGGCGGCCTACGCTTCCAAACTTGTCACTAAAGCTGGACTGGAAGGATGCAACCCCTGTGCATTTCCCATGGAGCAAGGCCTCAAGCTTTACAAGACAAGTGATAGCTCGTTGGTGCATGCAACGGACTATAGGAGCTTGGTTGGAGGGCTGCGATAATTGGTGAAAACACGTCCCGATCTTGCCTACTCGGTCGGGTACGTGAGTCGGTTTCTAGATGAGACCAAGGAGGATCACTTTGCTGCAGTCAAACGCATTGTACGCTACATAGCGGGTACAATCAGCTATGGAGTCTTCTATGCAAGAGGAGGAGACATGGAGCTTATTGGGTACTCGGATAGTGACTATGCGGGAGACGTGGAGGACCGCAAGAGCACAAGCGGGGTGCTGTTTTGTCTTGAAAACAACCCCGTTTCATGGCAGTCCTACAAGCAGAAGGTGGTTGCCTTGTCCTCATGTGAAGCGGAGTATATCGCAGCAGCTCAAGGGGTATGTCAAGGTGTATGGATGGCACGGCTGATGTAGGACTTAGCTGGAAAATTGAAGGCGCCGGTGCTGCGGGTTGATAACAAGTCAGCTATAGACTTGAGCAAGAACCCGGTACACCATGACAGAAGCAAGCACATCGACGTTAAGTACCACTACATACGGGAGTGTGTGGACAACGGTACTATTGTGCTTGAGCAAATCTCCACTCAAGACCAGATGGCGGACATCTTGACCAAGGCCCTTAGAAGACAGAAGTTCGTGGAGATGAGGAGAAGGATCGAGATCCTAGACGTGGGCCAGTGTCAGGATCAGGAGGAGAATGTGGGTTGATCTGCCCTTGGCCCAGGGCGGCCAGAACTGGGCCGCGTGGGCTGGTCTGCCCTGGCCCAGGCGGGGCCCCCTTTCTAGAAGAAATCTAAGTTTAATCTTCTTAGAGATAGACTAAAAGATCCTTTTGTAATAGATTAGGACTCTTGTAAGGGGGGGCTATATATACAAGCCAAAACACCCCAAAAGTTGAGAGTTGAATAAAGAAAAAATTTCCTCCAGTTTTTCTGCCCTAGCCGCCTTTCTCCCCTGCTGCAGCCGCCGCCCCCCTCTTCCTCTCCTAGGTCTGCGCCTCCCTCTCAGGAACCCTAGCCGCCTAGGGTTTCCAGCCGCCGCCCAGGTCCTCTCCACTGCAGCCTGCTGTTCCAGCCGACACCTAGGGCATCATCTTCCCCAGCTGCTGCCTCCCTCCTAAACCCTAGCCGCCATCAGGTTTGGTTCAGCACCATCAAAGCCTGAGTTCAGATTGATCTGCTAGTGCAGATCAGTTTGTACAGCAAGAACAGAGAAGTTTTGGGGCTGGAATTACAACAAGGTCGCCGCTGTCGCCGTAGACGTTGCGCCAGTCGCTGCCGCCGCCGCTGACAGACCCTTGCAGCGCCGCTGCCGTCGCGGGCCCCTCGCCGCGCCGCCGCCGCCGCGAGCCCCTCGCCGAGCCGCCGCCGCCATTAGTGGAGAGGAAAATGGGGGTGTGGGAATAAAATGGCTAGGGTTAGGGTTGGGATGGGTTTTTATAAGTCGTGACTTGAAAAGAGCACCGTCGGATGGGATCCGACGGTTCACAATCAGCCCAGCCTTCCCCGCTGCCTCCTGCCCGCGTCCGTCGGTCCGCCCTGGACACCGCCACGCCCACCCTGGACACCCGCCGCTGCCGCCGCCCTGGCGCCCCCCGCCGACCTTGCCTCTGCCTACGGCCGCCACCTCCGCCCGCAGCTGTCGCTCGCCGCCGCCGCCTCCCTCCTTGACCCGCCGCCGCCTCCCCTCGGCTCACCACCGCCGCCTAGGCCCTCCTCGCTTGGCGCTCGCCTAGGCGACCGCCTAGGCGCTGCGTGGATTTGCAACCCTGCATACAGCTTATTTTGGAGAATGACATGAATTTGCTCATCGGTATTTATCTAGTATGAATAAATTTCACCTTTTATCATTCCTCAGTGATTTGGATGTCTACAAAATGACCATGGAATAATTATTGAATACCAAATATTTTTCTTCTGTACAGTGAGCACTCTTTTTATAGGCTTGAAGCTACATTTGCTGTAGACTTAATATCCACTATGGTGGCATTGTGAACACTTTATCACATGCACCTTCTATACATATGAAATGTTGGAAATGGTTGAGAAAAATGGTGATGTATATCGTATAGTTATTGTTTCGGAGAACATTTTGCCATAAGTTTACGTGTATATCTCCGTTTCTGGTAGAGGCCAGAACTGAGTTTTGCACACAGCCACACACAACATAAATTTATAAGAATATAATGATTGTAGTTATAATCCTGACGTGCAGCAGTGTGTGTTGCCATGTTGGAATCTTTTTCCTTCAAATCCCGATATTCGTCAAACTGAAAAAAAATGGGCTCAAATTATTGATCTTGCGCATAGTTCTGTTTTTGATCTTAGGATGCTGCCTGGATAGGTGGATAGTAAGAGCCCATTTGATAGAGCTCCCAGCTCCTGATTCTAAGCCAGAATCCGAGGAGCTGTGCCAATATAACAAAAAGAATTCTGGGATTCTTGGTTTTTGGAACATAAGGCGTCCCCTTGGACCAAGCAGTTGTGCTATTGAGCCACAATAGTCCACTCTTGTAATGACCTGCCTAACGTTTGATATAAGATGACCATAAATTCCTGTTGTTTTCTGTACCACAAACTAGACACAGTGACCATATACATACATCTGCATAATACAGAAAGTGTACGGGGATAGCTTAATGTTGACTGCAACAATTTGGCTCTGGTGCTGCTCACCTTATTTCCCCCCTTAAATTTGTTGTAGGGACCATGCGGTTCCTCCGAGAAGCGTTTACATGCAGAGAGCCATCCATTGGATCATGCCAGATAATCTAATCAGGAGTATGGTCGTCCATATGATTTTGAGGCAAAAGTTTTCATATTTCTTCCCTATGGTTGTCGATAGATCAATGTATTCTATGATGATGTTGAATTTGTTGTATTGCATTGAGGACGCACATTTTACTAATTATATCTAGGTGATATCTTGTAAAGTCACATAAGAATCGTTAGATGGCATTTGCATATGGCAGACGTGAAGGCGCGAGTGGTTGGGGTCCCTCGTATTGTTTTTGCATCCACGAAGACTTGTTGCGAAATGATTTGCCAGTTCGTCCATGTATCACCTTATTTCCTTTTTTTTCGTTAGCAAATTTGGATATGTTAGAAACATACTGCCTGTATATTTGTTAGACTGCATGTATAGGGGTAGGGGTATTTTAGTCTTTTGGTAATTAGGGTTGCTTAACCCTTAAGCTGTATCCCCCTATATATGTAACCCATTGACAGTCTGATTAATTGAGATACTTTTCCTAATCTAATTTGGTATCAGATTTTTTTTTCTCTCTCCTCACCCGCCGCGCCGCGCGAGCGCCTCTCCTCTTCTTGCGCCGCCGCGCGCTCCACCCCGCGGCCGCCGCGCGCCCTCCCTCGCGGCCGCCGCGCGCCCCTCCCTCGCGTCGCCGCGAGCTCCCCCTCGCGCCCGCCGCGCCCCCTCCCCTCGCGCTGCGGCGCGAGTCCTCTCTCCCGATGGCATCTACGACCTCCTCCGCCACCGCGGCCACGGGCGCCGCCGCCGCCTCAGCTACCGGCGCCGCCTCCGCCGCGACCTCTGGCGCCTCCACCGCGATCTCTGGCGCGGCCGCCGCGGGTACGCCTGCCCCGCTGCCTCCTCCTCTCTGTCAGATTGCGGCCGCTGCTGGGGTCAGGGCCCCTGACCCCGCCGACCAGGCCGCCCTCTTCCCTGGGGCTGCCGCCACTGGGCCTGGTGCTGCTGGTCGTCCCGCCACCTCCCCTGGGGCTGCCGCCACCAGATCAGGGGCTCCCAGCCCTGCAGCTGCTCTTCGTGTCTTCTCCCCCGGGCACACTGCCGCTGGACTCCTGGGGCCTGTTTCTGGTGCGGCCGGCCCGGCAGCAGGTGGGTCCCTCGGCCTTCCCAGTGCTGCCTGGCCGCCGGGTTTCGCTGCTGGTCCTGCTGTGAGCGCCGCTGGGCATACTGTTCCTGCTGGATCCGGGGGACAGTCCTCTTCGCACGACGTCGCTACTGCCTTGGCCATCTCCCGTGAGCGGGAGCGCGTGCTCGTCCTCGCCTTGGAGCAGGAACGTGCTGCTGCGGCCTCTCTCACACGTCAGCTTGAGGAGTCTCCGCCCGCACAGTGGAGCGACACACAGGATACTCCAGGAGATGGTGCTGCCTATACTACCTACTCGGCGTCTCTCGTCGCTGCTCTACATGCCCAGGCGGCTGGCATACAGAACATCCGGACTCTTGTCCCGGTTGTTCTCAGCTCAGACTCTACATCCTTCGCTCGTTGGCGCAGCTTGCTTCTCTTGACGCTGCGACGCTTTCGACTGGAAGACCATGTGCTGCGAGATGACTGCCCACTGGACGACTCGTGGATCTGCATGGACAATCTTGTCCTTGCATGGATCCTCGGCCCACTTTCTGAGGAGCTTCAGGATATCGTCGCCCAGAAGGGTGGCGGTACGGCTCGTCAGGCCTGGCAGGTACTCGAGCTTCGCTTCCAGGGGAACCAAGCGACCCGAGCTCTCCATATCCGGGCCCGCTTTGGTTCCACTGTCCAGGGTGATCTCTCCATTACTGCATATTGTCGACAGATGAAGGGTATGGCTGACGCCCTTCGTGACCTTGGAGATCCCATCCCGGACAGTACTCTCGTTCTTCAGGTTCTTCAGGGCCTTTATGAACGCTACACCCACGTTCGCTCGTGGATTCTCCGCGAGAGGCCCTTCCCGACCTTCGAGAAGGTCTGGTCGGATCTCGAGCTTGAGGAGATCACCCAGGGCAGATCTACTGCTTCTTCCCCTGCCGCGGCTTTCTACGGCTCAGGGTCGTCTTCACGCCCTCCTCCACCTCCTGGTTCTGGGGGCCAGCCTCCTCGTCCACCTACCACACCAGGAGTCCCTGCTACCTCCGGTGGTGGTGGGAACCGTCGTCGTGGCCGACGTGGTGGCCGTGGTGGAGGGACTGGTGGAGGTGGTACGACCAGCACTGGTGCTGGTACTACTGGTGGCAGTAGCGGTGGTCGGGGTCAGGGTGGTGTGACCTGGCCCACACCCTACAACCCGTGGACAGGACAGATCTCGATGTGGCCTGGACCGTCCCCGGGTCTCCCGGCACTTCGCCCACCACGTCCTCAGCCGGCTTACGTGACTACTCCGACTTTCGGCGGGCCGGTCTACGCTGCTGGTGGACAGTGGACCCTGCAGCCTGGTGGACCAGGCTACTCTGCTGGGCCCTCTTCTCTAGCCAACTGGGCTTCGGGAAACCCAGTTGGTCGGCCCGAGTCGTCGGCACCACACTCTGACCCTGCTCAGGGCTGGGATCGCCAGTCACTTGCGTCTTCTTTCAGTACGATGAGTCTCACACCACCTAGCCCCGAGTGGGTTGTGGACTCTGGAGCTTCGTACCACACCACCCCCGACGCTGGTATACTCTCTTCTACCCACCCTTCCCACCCTTCTTTTCCTTCTTCTATCGTTGTTGGGAATGGGTCTGTCCTTCCGGTCACCTCAGTAGGTGATTCGGGTTCGTCGGGGTCTTTCCATCTTCGTGATGTTCTTGTTGCTCCGGATATCATCCAGCATCTTCTTTCTGTTCGTCGATTTACCACTGACAACCATGTTTCTATCGAGTTTGATCCTCTTGGTTTGTCTGTGAAGGATCTTACTACCCGGCGTCTTCTTCTCCGATGTGAGAGCTCAGGGCCCCTGTACACGATGAGACTTCCTGCTTCCGCTTCGCCCTCGCCTTTTTGCCTGACTACAACAGCTCCGTCGACTACTTGGCATCGACGACTTGGTCACCCCGGTGCTGAAGTTATGTCGAAGCTGTTTCGTAGTTCAGTGATCTCGTGTACTAGGGATTCTCATGAGTCTTTATGCCATGCTTGTCAGTTGGGTCGCCATGTTCGGCTTCCTTTTCCACATTCTGTAACCCATGTGGAGCACCTTTTTGACCTGATTCATTGTCATCTGTGGACCTCACCTGTTCTCAGTGTTTCTGGCTACAAATATTATCTGGTGATTGTTGATGATTTTTCCCATTATTCGTGGACCTTTCCATTGCGACAGAAGTCCGATACGTTTGCTACTCTCTCTCACTTCTTCGCTTGGGTTTCCACACAGTTTGGGTGTACCATCAGGGCTGTCCAGTGCGACAACGGACGCGAGTTTGATAACTCCGCGTTTCGTCACTTCTTGCTTTCCCGTGGGGTCCAGTTGCGTATGTCTTGCCCTTACACTTCTCCCCAGAATGGCAAGGTCGAGCGTATGATTCATACCACCAACGATGTTATGCGCTCCCTGATGTTCCAGGCTTCTATTCCTGCTTGTTACTGGGCAGAGGCCCTTCACACTGCTACCTTCCTCATTAATCGCCTTCCTACAAAGGCGATTAATGCTCCCACCCCTCACTTCGCCCTTTTTGGTACCACCCCTCTTTATGAGCACCTTCGAGTCTTCGGGTGTGCGTGCTACCCTAATCTTTCTGCTACCGCCCCTCATAAGCTCTCACCTCGTTCGACCCGATGTGTTTTTCTTGGGTACTCCCCCGATCATAAGGGGTACCGGTGTTTAGACCTCACTACTCGTCGTATCTTAGTCTCCCGACACGTCGTATTCGACGAGTCGTCCTTCCCTTTCGCTGGGTCTTCTCCTGATTCGGTCTCCGAGTTGGATTCTCTCTTTTCCACTGATCCTATGGCCGCTCCTGTCCAGCGACCGTGTTTTTTACCCTCTGCAGGTCTTCCTCTAGCTGTGCCAGACACGACCACGGTGTCTCAGACGCCACCTGTCGTGCCTCCCGCGGCTCCGGCGGCCTTGCCGCCACTGGCCGTCCCTCCGACGGTCCCGACGACGTCCGCTGCGCCACACGCGGCTCCAGCGTCTTCGACGACGTCCGTTGTGCCACGTGCGGTCTCTACGTCTCCGACGACGTCCGCTGCGTCACGCGCGGCCCCAGCGTCTCCGACGACGTCCGCTGCGCCACGCGCGGCCCTAGTGTCTCCGACGACGTCCGCTGGGCCACGCGCGGCTCCTGCGTCTCCGACGACGTCTGCTGCGCCACGCGCGGCCCCAGCGTCTCCGACGTCCTCCGTCACGCCTCACGTGTCTCCGACGCCCCCGACGGTGTCTTCGCCGTCGTCAGCCGTACCACCTACGGCCCCCGGACCGCGGTACGCCGATCCCGTTCTCGTCTATCATCGACGAGCGCGGGTTGGTGGACCGTCCTCTTCGCGCCCTGCTGACCAGGTGTACCACCCTCCGTTGCTTCACCGGGACCCTCGTCACGTTCACCCGATGGTGACTCGACGGGCTGCCGGCGTCCTTCGACCTGTGGAGCGCTTCTCCGGGGTTGTTCTCTCGTCCTCGACCACTCCGGAGCCTGCCTCGTCCTCGTCACCCATCTCGCCTATCCCCTCTTCTGTCCGTAGCGCCCTCGCCGATCCTCATTGGCGTCGGGCTATGGAAGAAGAGTATGCAGCCCTACTTGCCAACAGGACCTGGGAGCTGGTTCCCCGTCCTGCTCGTGGCAATGTTGTCACGGGCAAGTGGGTGTTCACGCATAAGCGGAGGGCGGATGGGTCTCTAGAGAGGTACAAGGCACGGTGGGTGCTTCGCGGTTTCACGCAGCGTCCCGGCGTCGACTACGATGAGACCTTCAGCCCGGTGGTGAAGCCGGCGACAGTTCGTACCGTTCTATCGCTGGCTCTGTCGCGTTCTTGGCCTGTCCACCAGCTGGACGTCAAGAATGCCTTTCTCCACGGGACGCTGACGGAGACGGTGTACTGTAGTCAGCCGACAGGGTTTGTTGATTCAGCTTGTCCAGACATGGTCTGCCGGCTGAACAAGTCCCTGTACGGGCTGAAGCAGGCACCTCGGGCCTGGTACAGCCGGTTCGCCTCCTTCCTGGTCTCGCTCGGGTTTGTCGAGGCCAAGTCGGACACTTCGCTCTTCATCTACAGGCGTGAGGGTGACACCGTCTACCTCCTCCTGTACGTGGACGATATTGTCCTCACGGCGTCCAGCTCGGCTCTTCTTCAGCGCACGATCTCCGCCCTGCAGCGCGAGTTTGCGATGAAGGATCTTGGCCAGCTTCACCACTTCCTGGGCGTTGCGGTTGAGCACCGCCCGGGTGCTCTTTTCCTCCACCAGCGGCAGTACTGCCTGGATATCCTCGAACGAGCGGGCATGGCTGATTGCAAGCCATGCTCCACTCCCGTGGACACCCAGGCAAAGGTGTCTTCGGCCGATGGTGCTCCGGTAGCCGACCCCACCACTTACAGGAGTCTTGCTGGTGCACTGCAGTATCTCACCTTCACCAGGCCGGACATCTCCTATGCGGTTCAGCAGGTGTGTCTCCACATGCATGATCCGCGGGAGCCTCATCTCACGGCGGTGAAGCGGATCCTTCGGTACCTGCGTGGCACTCACGACTACGGTCTTCTTCTGCGGCGCGACTCTGCCTCCGAGTTGGTCGTCTACACCGACGCTGACTGGGCGGGCTGCCCGGATACTCGTCGGTCCACCTCCGGCTACGCCGTCTTCCTGGGCGGCAACCTCGTCTCCTGGTCCTCGAAGCGGCAGCACGTGGTGTCCCGCTCGAGTGCCGAGGCGGAATACCGCGCCGTGGCCAACGGCGTGGCCGAGTCTTCCTGGCTTCAGCAGCTGCTTCAGGAGCTCTACTCTCCCCTCGCCCGGAGTACGTTGGTCTACTGCGACAACGTCAGCGCCGTCTACCTCTCTACCAACCCGGTGCAACATCAGCGCACGAAGCACGTAGAGATCGATCTTCACTTTGTTCGTGAGCGGGTGGCTCTCGGGGAGGTGCGAGTCCTGCACGTACCGACGTCGTCGCAGTTCGCCGACATCTTCACCAAGGGACTTCCTTCGACGGTGTTCACCGAGTTCCG
Organism: Neostapfia colusana; assembly: GCA_030760725.1. Taxonomy (NCBI): domain Eukaryota; kingdom Viridiplantae; phylum Streptophyta; class Magnoliopsida; order Poales; family Poaceae; genus Neostapfia; species Neostapfia colusana. The sequence goes on from JASWHV010000003.1 coordinate 19,500,388, forward strand.
GTCCAATCTCAACATCTGCCGTGGCTAGATGTTGGGACTGCGGGGGGGTGTTAGACTGCATGTATAGGGGGGTAGGGGTATTTTAGTCTTTTGGTAATTAGGGTTGCTTAACCCTTAAGCTGTATCCCCCTATATATGTAACCCATTGACAGTCTGATTAATTGAGATACTTTTCCTAATCTAATTATATTGTTTCACGTACTCTGCGGAGTCAACTATGGCTAGATCAATAAACTCCTTCCCACGTTATCTCTTCTCTCCTAGAGTCGACGTCCACGCAGCGGCCGGCGGTGCCGAGAGCCCGTTTGAGGTGAGCCCTGTCGACCGCGTCTCTTGCACCAGCACGCAGGCCACGCCGCCGCCGACCACCATTGCCCTAATCACTCCCACCTTTTCTCAACCACGAGCTGCGTTTCCCACCGCCGAACCTGTGGCAGACGCGGAGGCGGCCACTCTGCTCTCTCCTCGCGGGGCGCTGCTCTAGCTCACGTCAATCGCGTGGGCTCTCCACCGCCGGTGACCGCGCGGGCCATCGAGAGCGCTTCCGCTCTGGGAGCCTTCTCCCAGAGGACACACTCCATCTGTTCGACGGATAGAGGGAAGGAAAAAAGAGAGGAAAATGTGAAAAGGGGAGGGGGGAAGGAAAAAGAGAGAAAACAAAGAAAAGAAAAAAAGAAGAAAAAGGATTTAAGTAGGTTTTCTAAATAGCGTACGTAATATTATTAAGATACAAGTAGTTATATGATCATATAATAAAAAATATGTGATAATTAGTATAAAAGTTAGAATTAGAGGTTTATAAATATAAAAGAAGCAAAACTTAGTTGATTTTTTTAAAGTTTAATCTAAAAGGATCAAAATGTTCTTTTAGAGTTCTTATATTAATATCCACGAGTGTGGATAGCATCGCGTAATCACTTGTCTTCATGATTACCACCACCGACTTGTCGTAGTCATCATCACTCGACAAGTCCATCAAAGAGTCGCAGAAGCACAAGCCCCTCGTATCCTTCTTTTTGAGGAAAACAGAGGCAGCCTCCTCCTGGTCCTGGTATGGGAATGGGGTGGTATCCGGCGCGGACTCTGAGGCAGGCGGGGCGGGGCGGGGCGCTTGGGCCCCGCACGGATCTCCGTCCCTTTCGCCGTTCCTCTCCCCGCGGTGGTGACGCCACGCCCTCGAGTCGAGCCGAATCGAAATCCCGACACCGTATCATACTCTCCTCTGAAAAAGAGATTAGGATAAGGGCTCGTGCTCCGCTCCCACGCCCAATCATCTCCTCGGAGTGAACGCTGGGGCGATGATGATAAAACAATCTCGTTTGTTTAAGTCGCGCCTCTGCTCAGCTGCTTCCCGGCGTCAGTCGGTGCATCGCCATTCATCGCCCCCTGCTCTGCTGCCTGCTCCTCCTCCTCCTCCCCCACTCCTTCGCATCAGCTATACATACATCCAGTGTGGCCTCGGCTGCCTCCCCTTCCCCTTGTTCTGCACTCTCCCTCGGCTGCGGCGTCCATGGCGGAGGGCAAGGAGAGGGGCCGCGCCGCCGCGGGGTACCAGCACGGGCCGCCCTGGGTGTTCAAGGGCAGGCAAGGACCCCCGGTTCTTTCTTTCTTTCCCCCCTCCTGTGTGTTGGATCGGTGGTCATCGCACGGTGACGACGAGTGGCTCATGATGCTTCGCTGTTGCTGTTTCTGGGCCAGCGCGTTGTACCAGCTGCATTTGGTGAAGGCGTCGACGGCGCGCGCGTTCGTGCCGCCGGAGCTGCGCCTCGTGGAGGCCTTCGGGTACACGCTCGGCGGCATGTTTCTCGCGCGGTACCACGACAGCCCCGCCGGCGAGTTCGACGAGGTAACCATGCTGCTGTGATGATGATGATGATGATGATGATGATGCTTGCAAGGAAGATTCAGTTCTTGTTTTCCTTTCACTCTCTGTTTCCGGCTGCAGCTCGTGGTGATCGCCGGCATTGTCTGGAGCCCGCCGACCTCCTGCGCGTGAGTCGCTTCCCTACTTCACTCTACTACTCCACCGCATGTTAGTCTAATCTCTTCCACGCTGCTGATCCACCGCGGCTTGCCCGGCCAACTTGGATTAGAAAAAAGAAACCGAGAGCTCGTGCGCGCCAGGTTCCGGTGATCGGGTCACTCCCTGCGCGCAGCGATAGAAAAACGCCCAGTTGCCTGTACTTTCCCGGAGCTGCGGCCTTCAATTATTTGTGGGGGGGGGGGGGGGATCATTGGGGTGCCCAGGTGCGCTGCACTTACTCCGCGTGACCGTCCAAGCTCAGCTGCTCTGCTCTGCAGGAGCTCACATTTTACTCGATACTCGGATGGATGGGGGAGAGGCATGTGTGCATGTGGCAAACAGGGCCAGATGAGATGCAGCAACTGTCCTGATAGTGTTGGTCTGCTGAAATCTTCTCTCTTTTTTTTTCCCCAAGGCTGGAGCCACCTGAGCTGATCCCATTAGCATCTTCTCAGTGTGCCATCTGAATTCTGAACATTTGACAGGTGGGCTGCAAGAGTGTTAGTGAACAGCGGCGAAGCCTGCCGGCACGGCCGCAAGGTGCCACCAGAATTCCTCCCTGATTCTCTAAATGTTGATCCCTGCTGGTATTATCTTCCTAATGGAAGGCATTTTCGTTCGTGTAGGAAGTGGGACTGCCAAGCCATGTTGCCACATTCTCAAAGGTACTTGAGCCTCTTTTATTTCAGCTTGGGATCGTGGATTTTAAATTTTATAATCTAAAGCTAGAATAAAGAGATATCTCTTGTCTCTGGATTCCATAATATGGCCCCCAGATTTCACAATCTGACAGTATGATGAGGATCGGCCTTTGCTATATTGCATCACAAATATTTACCCGTTTATCATTACGACCCATTGTAAGTGACAAAGTTGGACTGTAGAACCTAGAGAGAACAAACAACCCTCAGCTTTTGACCCTTAGACTTTTATAGTTTCAGATTCTACAATCCACAATTTAAAAGCTAGATTGTGGAATCTAAAGCTGAAACAAAACGGCCCTTAGTAGCTTGAGAAAATGCCAGCGCAGTGGCAGGGTATTCAGAATGCAGTACTCTGTTTTAGCTTGACAAATGTTTGCCTATGAGATTTGTGACACGTCTATCACATGAGGTAGACTGAAGCTGATGTGCTCAGAAGTAAACCGCTGGTAAAACCAAACAATTTTCTCAGCCTACTTGGAGTAGGCTCGACCATCAGCAAGCAAACGGAAGGCTGTGAGATTGAGATTTCAGAGACCAAGGGTTCATCCACTATGCATTTGTGCAACATCAGTCTGCCACTTACTGGTAATTTTATTCGTCTTATCTGATTAATGCATCAATGTCGCAAAAATATGTTACAGGTTTTCCTTAGAATGTTGACAACCGGACTTTTCAGTTGCACCCTGAACAAGGAGAAATATGCTTTTTCCTGGCATTAGTAACTAGCAAGGCCTATGCTAATCATATTTATCTGAATCTGCTAAACAAACAGCCATTTCGGTCATCCTTATCCGTACTGTTAGTTTCTCAAATGACATTAACTTCATCATTGAGGATCAATGAGTGCCAAACACTTGTGGGTTCTGAAATGTCTTCAGAATGACATCTTCCTAACCTTATCCTATTCTCTCAAAAATGGCACTTTGATATTTCACTTTCTAACCATGCAAAAGTGACACCAGGATCACATATGCACCACAAGTGGATGGGCCCAGCAATCAGAATGTCACTTCCAAGCTTCAGGTTAGGTAAAACAGACCGGATAGCCTCAATGATATCTCAAAAGAAAGCCGCCACGTCCTTAAATATGTACAGACGTAAAGAAAATAAATACTTTGAATATGCATGTGCAGTTTTCTTCTGAGAAAAATTAAAATTATAGTCAAAATGATTTCCTTTTCGTACTGCGAAACATCAACATGACTTGCTTCCTGCAAATCTCAGTGGACAGACAGAGGACCATCCTGATCTTCTCAAGTACTCTTGCCAAGTAGAATGCAGGTGATGGTTTAAATGAATTCTCTGACCATCCTGAAACATACATTGTTGTCGTACTGTTTTTACGCAGCTCTCCTGCGTTTTTAGAAAAGAACACTCTTTTTTTCTTTGAACATATAGTTTCCTTTTTGAATAAGTTAGCATGTATTTCCTGGACAGAGTGCGTCCTGTAAGGCCTGCTAGGATTTGGAGTCCAAGGACCACAGAGCCACAGAACGGTTCCCCTAGCAAGACCAGTAGCGCAGTATCCGCGGACTCGGACGCACAAAAACAGAGCATTTCGGTCTTGTTATCAAGGCCCGTCTTGGCTCTGGAGTTCAGTTCCCTAAGGATGCACGTCGACGCTCCCAAGATCGTCGTCCCAGACTGCAAGAAGACGCAAGTCAGAGTTCCCAGTACTCGAGTCTGATGGAGCTGTGCGCGCCATGGTTGGCAAGCCGGGAGTTTTGACCACGTTTGGCCCGGTTGCTTGATAAGTTCATGGACTTTGTTGTTGTTTTCACCACCATATATTTGGAAGTTTCAGAGATAAAAAAACGAACAATGCATAACTTCAGAGATAAAGAAAAGGACAACTGGATACTACATGGGCCTCCAGGCTAAACAAGCCAAGTTTGGTAGCCTAAGCTTCAGCGGCAACCAAACAGAGCTGCGACGTGCGCAGTTGCGGTGTGATGAGTTGTGCCTCGCTTAGCCGGTAACCAAACACGTCCTTATTATCTTCATGTCTAGAGAAGACATGTTTCTTTTGTTTTGTTTTATTTATAAAATATTTCATCTGTTTTGAATTATTTAACATGGTTAACTTAAAATTGAACTAACCAGTGTCAAATAATTTGAAACGGAGAAAAACGGAGGGAGTAGTAGTGAGCACTGGTCAAATTGAAACAGTGATAATTTTAAAGTACAGGAAATACGTCAAACCCAAACGATTCCAAAAAGGTCAAATCCTTGGAACTTTTTTGAAAAATAGTACTTGTTAGATTGCACCCGAGATACAAGTGCAAAAGCCACATGGTGACACTATCAGGGCTCATTCAGTTCCTTGGGGTTTAATCCTGTATTCCTGCAGCTGACTGAACGCTGAAATTAGAAAGGTCAAGGCTGGAGTAATAGAGAGGATCTGAGAGATAAATGAGAGGATGAATCTGCCCGCCTTCCATCGACGAGAATGAGGCCAGATTCAAACAAAATAGCCGGGACCACATGATAAGGCGAGAGATTGTTTAGAAAAAACAGCCTCAGCTGACGCATCTAGAAATATCCTAGGGTTTTTCTGCCTTGTCGCGTCATACTGTTCTTCACATGCATTAATCTTGCAATTATCAGGAGTTCACAATTCAATTGCAGGAAAGATCCACTGCCGTCTCATAAATTCTTCCACGCCCATCAAATTGCTGGGGCCCAGGAAGGGGGAAACTGCTAGGCTCAACCACAAATTCTACCTAATTCAGCTCTACATCTAAGGCTACTCGCACTCGTGGACCTCTATATTAGAACTCTAAAAGAATATTTTCAATCTTTTACAGTCAACTCTAAAAGATTCCTACTTTTACAGTTCAGTTCTCCGCACTCGTTCACCTCTAAATTAGACATCTATATTAACTATCACATATTTTATATTAGATAATACAACTACATATTTTATAATATTTCATATAACTAATTTTATATTAATAATATTATATTTACAACTTACAAAAATAACCAAATTTATTTTTCACTTTTTCTTCTCTTTTCTTCTTATTTTTCCTTTTTCATTTCTTTTTCCCCTTTCTTTTTTTCCTTTTTTGTTTCCTTTCTTCCTCCTATTTTTCCTCTTTTTTCCATCTCTTTTCTTTCCTTTCTTCTCCCTCCTTTCCTTTCCTAATTTTCTTTATAGTGTGTACAGTGCCTCGTTTGATTTGGAGGCTCCCTGCAGCGGCCTCTATTTTGGAGGCGTGGATAGCGGCAGCTGCTGCAGCTGCCCGCTACAACGCCAACCGTTATGTTTACCGGCCAGGAGAGTATGGCGTCTCCCGCTGCGCCTAGCCTAACTGATGAATATTTTGATGATGGACACGAATTTTACTCTGTATTGACATGAAATTATGGGCCTTTAAGGTATGTCTAGCATCTATTTTCTGTTTTTGCATAGTTCAAACTTTAATTCATGTGAATTAGACATGGGAACAGCTAAAACCCTACCACGTCTTAGAAGAAGTCATCCATAGTGGCAAAATGTTCATGATCACTAAATATCCAGCCTTACCTTGAGTGGAATATATTTTGTTAAAGTTAAATATAGAGCTTATGTATTGCTTTTAGATGATTTTTAACTACCTTTAGGGACTGTTTAGCATAACTTATTGCGGAGAGATTATGTTAAACACTAGAATTTTCAGACTGAACTAAAAGGCAGCGACAAGCGAAAGTTGCATTTAGTAGCTTTTCAAACAAACTGTTCATGAAAAAAAAAGCAGAAGATGTGCTAAAAGAGTCACTTAAGTGACTATGTTATAACTATATGAACGTAGTCTATCTTGTGTTTCATTGAAATATTGTATTGTAGAATAATGCAAATCAGATTGCGTATGAAACATTTTTCATGTAAAAGCCATATGTGTTAATGGTTTTGAGTGCATCTAGTATCAACAAAACTGGTCATCATTTTGGAGTCCTGTAGAGGGTGTATCTCGTGAAATAAAGGTTGAAAGCGACTGGATAACCATATGGACCCTACCTCTTGTTAGTATTTTTGCGTCAGACTGTATGGTAAAATTAGTATGCCACAATAATTGGGGCCATGCATGTTGGCTACCTAGTACGCAGTCGTATTTGAACTTTTGAATACATATACTTTCAGAGGGTTCGAAAGTCGGCTTCCGCTTCAAAGTGAAGCCCTACTAAAGTATGCAACACACAATTGTTTTAAGTCTTTCAAAAGTCCTATAGCAAATACAGTCTCTAAGAAGCGAACTACCGCAATGCCCTATCTCAAGTGTCATTGTTTAAAAAAGTGATGCCTAGGTCCGATTAAGTGATGCCTAGGCCCCCGTACCCAATTCGTTGCTTTTATTAAAACGGTCGCTATTAAGTAACTAAATGTTTAAGTGTTTGGAAATGTTTTTTTTTACATTTTGGCTGTTTTCTCGCTGCTTTTTGGCCGCTTTTGACCGTTTTCTCACTGACTAAGGTAATCATCCTTGTCGAATTTAAAGATTTAAGTATATATAGACTTGATTCTGTTTTTTTACGAAACTCCTAAAAACATCTAAGCACCGTCTGAGCGGACTAAGTGCTAGTCGGAGCTACTTTTTTCATTCTTTTTGAAACATTGCTCCCAACAATGCCCGTGTCCCACTCCCATCAAAATCTTCTCCAGACCTTCCGTTTGGTCTAGCGCATCGAGTCACGTTTCTCCCACCAGTTTAGCGACTTCCGCGTCTCGGTGCACCGCTGCTTTCCACGGGAAACCTTTTTTTACCCCCGGCTGCTGCGACCGGAGAAGAGAGAGAGAGAGATCAGCGCGGACAAGCCGAGCCGGCCAGCACGCCGCGGGCACACGCGGCGCGCTCCGCTCTCTCCCCGTCTGCCCGCGCGCTCTCGCGTGCCCCTGCCTCCTCCTCATCGTCTCCTCCCCACCCCACCTCAAAGCGCCGAGCGAAGCCCACCACTCCCCCACGCCACCCACCACCACACCGCGAGCGCGCCACCCGAGACCCGCCGGGCCCCTCGTCCTCCCCCGCATCCGGGATGCAACCGTCAGTCCCGGCCCCGGCGTCGTAGCCAGGCTCGACTTGAGATATTTCTTTGTCGCGGCGAGGGAAGGGAGGGGTTGCCGCGGGGGCCGGGCCAGTTGGATGAGAAGGGCGGCACCGGCGGCTGCGGCGGCGGCGGCAGAGGAGGATGCGGAAGGCGTACAGGGACTCGCTCAAGGTGCTCGAAGCTGACATCCAGCACGCCAACACCCTGTAAGCCTTTCCTTCCCGTCTCGTCGCTCGTCTTCCCAGTCCCCCGCGCGCCAGCCGGCCCTTTCCCGGTCGCGCTCCAGCTCAGTCGGACGGCGCGGCCTCCTCTTCCCCGTGTCCGGTTCCTCGGCGGGGTTCGTGCTCTCCGAGGTGGCGTAATGCGTGCGCGGCCGGGAAGGGTTTGTCGGATTGGTCGATCGAGCGCCCCGTTCATCTCCCCATGTGTCGGGTGGGGATGGCGGGGTGGTTCGATGCGTTATCCGTGCGCGCACGAACGCGGGGAGCGGTGGTAGATCAGGACGGGATGGCATGTGTTCAGCGTGTTATGTTACTACTAAATACAAAGAGCTTTGCTCCCCATGTGTTCCGGCGTCCTAAATTATAGTGTTTGCCTGAGGGATAAGGGGGGCCGAGATGGTTTGTCTCTTCACTCAGCGCAAGTGATCCGTCTAGTGATGTTCTTTGTGTGTTCGGGTGAGCAGGGCTTCTGAATTTCCCCGGGAGTATGATGGCGCGTGCCTGCAGATGCGGCTGTCGTACAGCCCTGCTGCTCATATATTCCTCTTCCTGGTGCAGTGGACGGACTGCAGCCTTGCTGGGGCGCTTGGTCTGCTGAGGGTTCTCATATACAAGGTCTGTGGCATGTTCTGCCTCATGGTTGTGGTTTTCTGCTCACGTTGTGGAGGCACCTGGCTTAATATGCTGCTCGTTGTGCAGGTTCATGTTGATGGCACGACGACTATGTCGACTCATGAGCGGAAAGCCAGCATCAAAGAGTTCTATGGTAGAGCACATGATGGTCTTATAAGTTCGCCTAATTATGTCACCCTGTTTCATTAATAGGAATTGTTGTATGTTTGACATGAGCAGCTGTCATATTTCCTTCGTTGCTGCAACTGCAAAGAGGGATCACTGATATGGAGGACAAGAAGCAGAAGGCTGTGTGCATGGAGCAGTACAGAAGGAGAGATGAAGACGAACGGAACAGGTTATCTGATATTGATGTCGAGAGGGAAGAAGAGTGTGGGATTTGCTTGGAGATGAACAGCAAAGTTGTGTTGCCCAACTGCACCCATGCTATGTGCCTCAGATGCTACCAGGACTGGTATGCGTGGAATCTCAGCTTCTGCCCATATGTTTTGCGTGACTACATTGCGTGTTATTTTCTTGATTGCCCTATATGCATATCGGATGACTGTTGATATTGCTCCTGTAAGTATATCTCTTGAGAATCATGGAGATTTAGAGCCTGCGAACATAAGCTCCTGATAAAAGTGACTTCATAAATAAGCTTAAATCTACATTAATGTTCCTTTCCACCAGCTGATATGCGTGTAAACAAGATTTAGTTGAACCCCATGCTTGTGGGCTCATGCACAAGATTCACCTTTTTCTAAGAAGAGATATGAATGTATAGCAGCATTGTCTAGTACTCTGTAAAGCATGTTCCTAGTTATTTATATGTGTTGCCCCATTGTCTGCATCATTCTGAAAATGAATTAAGCATTAGAATGTGTGTGTTGTGATATTCAGGCAACTGAGTAAGACTGCAAAGCTTAGAGATTAACTACCTGGAAAATCCTAATAATTATGTTATTTCATTATTTATTGTAATAAAAAAAGAAATCTGAGTATAGCACTTTGTCTAGTAGTAAGTTTTCTTTTTCCATCCTTTCCATGACCATGCCTATTCAGCTACCGTGTAGGTCAGTCATTTTCTTTACAGTTCATTGATTGTTGCATATGAAAACACTATACTCTGCTGTTCACTTCAGCTGACATTTTCACCAATTAAAAATGTTTGTGGTTCCTACCAATCATAGTACCTTTGTATGTTAGCAGCCACTGATAGTGGTTGTCTGCAATTTATTATTCATTTACATTAGAACTGTAGCCAAACAACCTTATTTAGTATTCTGCTAGGTGATCTTCTGATAGCTGTGTGGCATGCCTGTATTCCTTGCTCAGTGCACCTGTTCTTTTAGCTTAGCTTGGATTGAATCTCTGAATTCCTTGTTCCGGAGTTGTTCTGTAATCATTATAGTTAGGACTGGTATCATGGTTTTTTTGCAGGAATTCAAGATCGCAGTCCTGTCCATTCTGCCGAGACAACCTGCAGAAGACTGGCCCTGGTGACTTGTGGATCTACGTTGAGGAACAAGATGTTGTTGACATGGAGACGGTGTCGAGAGAAAACCTCAGAAGGTTGTTCATATACATAAGCAAGCTGCCTCTGATTGTTCCAGATGTAATCTTCACTGTTTATGATTCCCACATAAAATGACTGCTACGCCGCCTTCTGAAAACCTTCAGCCAGTGTCCAGTTCCAGTTAATCGTATGCCCCCTTGTTATCCATTTCCATGCTATACTCCAGCTTCTGGAAGTTCTTGAAGTGCTCCGTTACATAAAGACCTTTGACCATGTTTTAGAGAACTTGTTTAGTGCCTGCATGCGTGTTTAATCATATCCAGTCACCCTGTACATACCTGACATGGCTCTGTTAATATAGAATTTGTGCTTGCCCCAAATGGAGGCAGTGATGTTTGTGACTATCTCATGTTTTCAGTTCTACATATCTGAGCTCTGGAAATATTTTGATGCATAACTAGGTAGTGGTTGGTGCCAGTGAAACTGGCCCAACTGCTATTAGTTATGACCTGTTAAATTATAAGATGCTCAAAACTATCCGAGGTACCGTCAATCTGAGCCTCTTGTTGAGCTAGCTTTTCTCGCAGGCAAAACTGAAATAATTGCATTCAGAAATCAGAACTGAAATGGTTGGTGTTTAGTTGGTAACCACCGAAATTTCAGATCACATGATTATCAAGTTTTGAACTTGAAACCATATGAGCGTCGAGAAACACTCGTAAGTTCCTAAGGCATCAGGATCTTCAGAGAAACCAATGGAACCGGCCTCAAGGAGGAACGAATTTTCTTCTCTTGATCAATACAGATCAATGTACATTCTGTAGGCGTCCCTCTGCGGGGCGTAGTAGCCCTCTGGACGGTGGCGTCGACTTGGAGGCCGACCTTCCGGTACAGCGCAACGGCGGCCGTCCTCGCCGGGTCGACGTGGAGGGACACTCGCTAGACCCTCCGCCTCCGGCACCACTCCACGGCGACCGCCAGCAGAGCCTCGCCGTGGCCTTGTCGCCCGCAGCTCTTCTTCGCTGCGGCCACGGCGCCAAACCAGAGTTTCTGCCTTGGGTCACGGTCTTAGCTGGAAACTGAACGAGGGAGGGCGATAGGGCGAGCTCCGTGCGCGTTCTCACCGTCGAGCTTGGTGATGGTGGCGCAGAGGGAGGTGTGGAAGGTGTACATGGCGTATCCGGCCAGGTCTACCACAACCCTCCTCTTTTGCAGTTTAGGCTCCACTTTTATCTATTTCTGACACAATTGATCTGGCATAATAATGATCATGACGGCTTCAAATTATCAAAATCTTAATAATCCCACGATAACCCCGTTCATGTTGTTAAATGTCAAACGTGATTGGTAGTTGCTAGGAGTAGTAATTAAGGTTGTTTTTACTTTCTCCCCCGAATGCTGTATTTATTAGTAATACTTTATGGTCGTTCAAATAATCACATAGACTACTATCTACAATTTAGCTCATCAGCAGAGAATTAGCTTGAGAAATGTTCTGTAGCGTTTCATGGAAGAGAGTAAAACCATTTACAATTAGAACTAGTAGTGATTTGATCTTAACGAACTTACATTATAACTTACAAAACCTCAAACATGTTATTTTAACTTACTGTTCTATTTCTCCGTGAGAACATTACTATTCTCCATCATCAAATTTAAATGAATATGTTACTATTCTCCATTGAGTTTGAATAGTGTTTTTAACTGAGTTTAAATAGTGCAGATTCTATTCAGGGTGATAGAGAACAATCAAAGGAGATATATCTCATCATCGTTGAAATTGCCACCCATGGACGTGTTGTTCATTTTTTAGAAAAAACGGGCATCCACGAGGCTGGAAACGCAAAAGGAACAAAACCCCTAGCCCCTAATCACCCGCTCTTCCCACTGGTGTCGGGGTGGGCGGCGGCGCCGACGAGTCACCACCGAGCGCGATGGCGAGCTCAACGCTGAGGCGGTCTCTCCCGCGGCGCGGCTCGCTCCGCCGTGCCCTCCTCTCGAAACCGCCACCCCCCGTCTCCTCGGCTGCCGGCGGCGCCTTCCATCGTTCATTCCAGTCAGGTGAGCACCCGCACCTCCTCCTCCCTTCCTCCTCTGAGTTTCCGCCTCTCCATAGTCCTCCCGTGCAGCGTATCCTATGCCCTATACCGGCGTTACATGCTTAGTTCTCCCTTGGCCATCAGTTGTAACCAAAATCGAATAGAACGGCCGTAGATCTAGGTCTGACTTAAATGAGCTGTTTAGCATTCATTTGCTGAAACCCATCGATTTCCATTTACATCATGCGTGATTTTGACGGATTGATGTTAGAATGGTCTCAATAAAACTGCTATTGATATGCTTGTTTGATTCAATTTGTTGCTGCACAGGGGGTGGCGAGACCGCAGAAGAGTTTGAGGAGAGACTGTTTGGAGGCAAAGGCTCAGTTGACGGGTCGCTCTTCCAGAAGCTCGACAGGCTTGGGAATGCTGGTAAAAGATACGGCATGGGCTCCGGGATGGGTGCTTTTGGTGGGTTCGGCAATCGGAGCATAGGTGGTTTTGATTCCTTAAACGACGGCATGAGTGGGATGTTGGGTGACGCGGCACGCAACTTCCAGGCTGGTGATGATGAGGAGGATGACTGGGACGATGATTTTGAATTCAGACCAGATGTGCAGTATAGGCGAGGTTCAACATATAATGTCCGGGTAAGACAGTAGTTTGTGGACCAGTAGCACTTGTGTTGTATGGGATTATGTACGGTAGAACTGTATTATACTAGTTAGAAGTTTGTTGAAAAAAGAAAAAAAGAAAATTGCCGTTTTTGGTCTGCTATTTCAAGACAGTAGAAACCAACCAGATGACAGTGAATTTACTCTCTGTATTACTTTGTGTAATTTACACTTCCTTTTATTTATTTATTAGTCTATTTAGTGACCTGCCTTTGTTAGATTGCTATTCTAATGCTAGATTTTAGTGTAGGACCTTGACCTAACAAGACCGGCAGCCGCTAAAAACCCTCCTCGACCACAGTTTGAAACAACTACTAAGGAGGTTTTGCGGAAAGCCGATTTTAGGGTAAGTACATCTGCTTGTAAACCCAAGTAATTTACTGCAGTATTGTATTTAGTATTGTGTCGTGGATTTTGCATTAATGACCCTTGTAAATCATAGAGCTCCTATATACGTAACATCTTTTTATTAACACAATCACGCTAGTCCCTATGTATCTCAAAATGATGACACAGGAAGCGTAGCTGAGATGTTAAAGTCAATGTGCTTTCCACCTAGAACTTTTCGTTGTGTTATATGAATATAACAGGAGTACAGTACTAACTGTTAGACACTGTAATTAAGGGTGTGTCACAGGGGCATATAGTCTTTAGAGAGGGATTAGGGTTAGGGGTAGTTTAGTCCTTTTTCCCCTCCTAATCCCTCTATATAATCAGACCTGTACCCCAGCATTATGTATCCATCTAATACAGCCACCATTAGCCCTCTAATATGGTATCAGCTAGGAACTAATTAGGATTAGGGCCTAACCCTAACCCTAATGACCCAGGCCCCGCCGCCGCAGCTGCAGTGGCCCTGCACTGCCACCGCCGCCGGAGCCGCCACCGCTGCCGCCGCCGCTGAGGCACCGCGCGCCTGCGCTGCCGCGCTACCTGCTGGTGTTGCCGCCGCCGGTGCGCAGCCCGGCCACGCCGCCGCGCCACCTAATGGGGCCGCCGCCTCTGCCGCCGGCGCACCCCCAGCCCGCGCCGATGTGCCCTGGGTCTCCGCGCCCTGGGGCGCCGCCGCCGGATCCGCGCCCGGGCCGCCCGATCTCGGGCAGAGCCGGCGCGCACCCGGGCCGCCCAGATTCGGGTTCGCTGGGGTTGCTGGTGTGCACCCCAGCCACGCCGCTGCGCCGTCTGATGGGGCCGCCACCTCTGCTGCCACCGCCGCGCCGCCACCCTGGGCCGCCGTCAGCGCCGGGCCACTGTCCGGGGCCGCTGCCACCGCCCCGCCGCCACCCTGGGCCGCCGCCGCGCCGCCACTCTGGGCCGCTGTCGGCGCCGCGCCACTGCACGGGGCCGCCCCGCTGCCACCATGCGCCGCCGGCGCTCCTGCAGCCCCCAGCGCTGCCACCCCTCGAGCCGCTGCTGCCTGGCAAACCTATCCCTGAAACTGTGTTATTCTAATTTCATTTTATCCTTTTTCTTATCATATTTTTGAGCTACTATTTCAGTGAATTACGCGTTAGTTGGTACCTTACTAGATAACTTTGGGATGCTTGGACTTCGACATGTGAGTCAAATGTGTTACTCACAAGCATCAGACTGTCAATTATGTGATTGTAACTTGCTTTTGAGGTTTAGGGGCCAAATATTCAGCATCAGACTGTGGTGGAGCAGTTAGCATCATCTGCTGAGCTAAGCAGAGTAGATAGAGTAGGAAGGAGTTAATGTTGGAAACTTGGAATCAGTAATGTATCAGCGGCAGTACTTTTACGGCCGGCCAAACACTGTTTTGGTGGCCGGAACAATCCTCTGTGTACCCAACCCAGGGCTATAAAAAGCGAGGAAGTGTTCTTCCTCAAAGCAGCGCAGCTGCAACTTCTTACACCCACCCGAAACTTGATGACATCAGAGAAGGAGAGCGAAAACAGAGAGGGAGAGGAGAAAAACATCCAGTGCACAAGAGAGAAAATAGGGGAGGCAAATTCAGAGAGAAAGAGTGCCAATTACCTGCCAAATCAAAACCTAAATATCATATTCACATACCTGTGATTGTACAGAGTCTGGGCCAACACAATAGAAAACTTGGCTGTATTGAGTATGAAAAATAAATATTCAAACATTATGCGTGTATTGAATGGAAGAAAATTATGGGCGGCACCGATTGAAGAGAAGCTAGTACAACATTGACTAAGATGGTTTGGGCATATCCAGCGGAGACCTTCAGAAGCACCGGTTAATAGTGGGATTTAAGAGGTAGAGAAAATATTAGGAGGGGCAGAGGACGACTAAGGTTGACTTGGAAGGAGGCGGTAAAACGAGACTTGAGAGATTGGGATATATCTAGAGATTTAGCTCATGATAGGGCTGCGTGGAAAGTAGCAATTCACACACACACATATATATATTTATATATATATATTATTCTCTTATATCTCTTCCTCTCTTTTACTTATTTTTTTAAAAAATATAAAAATAAAATTATTGGGTTTCATGTAACTCCGCCTATGTTGTAATGACATAGTCGGTCCCAAGCCCGGGTAAAGGAGGAGGGGGTTGTGATAGGCTTGGCGAGCCAACAACTACATTTAGCCACTCTCATGGAAATGAAACCCAATAGAAATTCGTTGGGGCGTAACCCTCTTAGCGACGCGCCATATCGGAACCCGGGTATGGTGTTAAGTGGGCAAGGGCCGGGTCGCCACCGCCTTAGTGGCGCGCCATATCGGAACCCGGATATGGTGTTAAATGAGCAAGGGCCGGATCGCCATCACCTTAGTGGCGCGCTACATCATCGCCCGGATGTAGTGATAAGTGAGCAAGGGTCTTTGCATCTTACTCGACGGGTGCAAAGCGTAAGGAAGCTAGCCGAGGAACATAGATTTCGGGTGGGTAGTTGGAATGTAGGATCCTTGACGGGGAAGCTACGTGAGTTAGTAGATGTTGCCATTAGGAGACGAGTAAATATCCTTTGTGTACAAGAGACTAGATGGGCGGGTCAAAAGGCGAGAGAAGTCGAGAATACCGGTTTCAAGCTTTGGTATTCTGGTTCGGCTGGGACTAGGAATGGCGTAGGTGTTCTAATAGATAAGAGTCTTAAGGATGGAGTAGTGGATGTTCGAAGACGAGGGGATAGGATCATCTTAATCAAGATAGTAATTGGGGACATTGTCTTGAACGTCATTAGTGCTTATGCCCCACAAGTTGGGCTCAACATGAGTGCTAAGAGGCAATTTTGGGAGGACTTGGAGGATATGGTTAGTAGTGTACCGATAACCGAGAAACTCCTCATAGGGGGAGATCTCAATGGTCATGTGGGTGCAACTAACCTAGGATTTGAAGGAGTACATGGAGGTTTTGGATGCGGCGATAGAAATCAAGAGGGTAAGGACATCCTAGACTTTGCCGTAGCCTATGATCTGTTGATAGCTAACACCCTATTTAGGAAGAGGCAATCTCACCTAGTGACCTTTAGTAGTGCCCAACACTCTAGCCAGATTGACTTTGTCCTCACTAGGAGAAAGGATAGACGGGAGTGTCTAGATTGTAAGGTGATCCTGGGGGAGTGTGTTGTGACACAACATAAGCTTGTGGTAGCTGACTTTCGCTTCCATACATGTTCTTTGCGGGACAAAGGTGTCAAAATCACAAGAACAAAGTGGTGGAAGTTGAAGGGAGAATCTCAAGAATCCTTTAAAAATAGGGTGATCACAGAAGGAGCCTGGGCAGAAAATGGAGATGCAGATAGTATGTGGATGAAGATGGCAACTTGCATTAGGAAGGTAGCTAGTGAGGTGTTCGGTGTGACAAAGGGAAAGAAACTTATAGATAAAGACACTTGGTGGTGGAACGAGGATGTACAAAAGGCCATTAAGGAGAAGAAGGAGTGTTACAAGAGTTGGCATAATGATAGAAACGCAAGCAACATGCTTAAGTACAAAGAGGCTAAGAAGAATGCAAGGCGGGTTGTGAGTAAGGCAAGAGGACAAACCTATGATAAGTTATATGAGAGACTAGGGACAAAAGAAGGTGAAAAAGACATATACAAGGTAGCAAAAATCCGCGAGAGAAAGATGAGGGATCTCAATCAAGTTAAATGCATCAAAGATGAGACTGACCGCATTCTAGTGAAGGATGAAGAGATTAAGAATAGATGGCGTGATTACTTTAATGGGCTATTCAATGATGGGAATGAGAGCACTATGGTTGAGTTGGATGACTCCTTTGATGACTCCAACAGGCGGTTCGTGCGGAGGATACAAGAGTTTGAGGTTAAGGAGGCCTTAAAAAGGATGAAAGGAGGAAAGGCCCTCGGCCCTGACGATGTCCCTATTGAGGTGTGGAGATGTCTTGGGGACGTCGCAATAGTATGGCTCACAAAGCTATTCAACCACATTTTTCGGTCAAACAAGATGCCTGAAGAATGGAGGAAAAGTATATTAGTACCTATCTTCAAAAATAAAGGAGATATTCAAAGTTGTACTAATTATTGAGGTATTAAGCTTATGAGTCATACTATGAAGCTTTGGGAGAGAGTGATTGAACATCGCCTGAGGAAAGTGACCAATGTCACTAAAAACCAGTTTGGTTTTATGCCTGGGAGGTCTACAATGGAGGCGATTTTCTTGCTTCGTCAGCTTATGGAGAGATATAGGGAGCAGAAGAAGGACTTGCATATGGTGTTCATCGACTTGGAGAAGGCGTACGACAAGATACCAAGGTCAGTCATGTGGTGGGCACTAGAGAAACATAAAGTGCCAACAAAGTACATTACCCTTATCAAAGATATGTACAATAATGTTAGGACAAGTGTGCGCGTAAGTGATAGTGAGACTGATGCATTTCCTATCACGGTAGGATTACATCAAGGATCAGCTTTGAGCCCATACATCTTTTCCTTGGTCATGGATGAGGTGTCGAAGGATATACAAGGGGATATCCCTTGGTGCATGCTCTTTGCTGATGATGTAGTGCTGGTAGATGAAACTAGAGATGGTGTTGATAAGAAATTAGAGTTATGGAGACAAACCTTAGAGTCCAAGGGGTTTAGACTTAGTAGGACCAAAACCGAGTATATGAGGTGCGACTTTAGTGGTGTTGGTCGTGAAGAGGGAAATGTTAGTCTACAAGGACAAATAGTACCTAGAAGGGACTCTTTCCGATACTTAGGATCAATGTTACAAAGCAATGGCGATATTGATGAGGATGTTTGCCACAGGATCAAGGTAGGGTGGATGAAATGGCGACAAGCCTCTGGAATCCTATGTGATAGGAAAGTCCCACAAAAGTTAAAAGGGAAGTTCTATAGGACGGTGATCAGACCCGCGATGCTCTATGGGGCGGAATGTTGGCCAACTAAACGGCAACATGTCCAACAAATGAGTGTCGCAGAGATGCGCATGCTACGGTGGATGTGTGGACACACGAGAAGAGACCGAATAAGGAATGAGGCGATTCGTGATAAGGTAGGGGTGGCGCCGATTGAAGAGAAGTTAGTCCAACATCGGCTTAGGTGGTTTGGACATATCCAACGGAGACCTCCAGAAGCACCGGTTAACAGTGGGATTTTAAGAGGTAGAGAAAATATTAGGAGGGGTAGAGGACGACCAAGGTTGACCTGGGAGGAGGCGGTAAAACGAGATTTGAGAGATTGGAATGTATCCAGAGACTTAGCTCATGATAGGACCGCATGGAAAGTAGCAATTCATGTGCAAGAATCGTAGTCTTGTTTTTTTCTTTTTTCTTTTCTCTTTTTCTTTTCCTTTTTTCTTATTTCTTTTCTCTTTTTCCTTTTTCTTTTTTCCTTTTTTTTTCTTTTTTTCCTTTTTTTCCCCCTTGTTCTCATATCTCTTCCTCTGTTTTACTTCATTGATATTGGGTTTCATGTCTAGCCGACCCCAACAGGCTTGGGATAAAGGCTTGGTTGTTGTTGTTGTTGTTGGGTTTCATGTGTAGCCTACCCCAATATGCTTGGGACAAAGGCTTTGTTGTTGTTGTTGTTGTATGTGTGTATTCCAACTTTCGAGTTGCATCATGTATGGACTGCGGAAATTGTGCTTTACTTGGAGAATATAATTCCTCACTTGCATAGCATGAAGCCAAATGTCAGCATTTCTTCTTCATTAGTGCTTCTGCATAGCTCTTTTCTTGCGATATCTAGTTTATGTACATTCTTCTTCATTACATGCTTGTTGATCAAAATCAGATTTGCATGCATTGGAAATCAATTCTTGTGTATAAAATATTAAAATTATGCAAATAAATAATTACAATTAGGATCCCATTTGATAGAAGTTATTCTTTGTATCACAGCTTCTATCCTGATCTGCTTTCTGAATTCCAATGCTGAGGCTACAGCCTTCAAGTATCTTGCAGTTGCATCTTTTAACATGCAGATCTGTTATTTGCAGAATGTTAGATTCCTCTCAAATTTTATTACAGAAGCTGGGATCATCATCAAGAGAAGCCAGGTAACTATATCTGCCCTCGAAGAAATTGTGGGGAACACCCCTGCTTTATAATGAAAAAGCATACTCTGTTCTGTTTCACAGCAGTGCAGAGTCTGATTGCAAGTCTGCAACTGTTCATAAATGCGTTAACCTTATCCTAGCGATGCCTTGTTTCAGAAAACTAGCCTTAGCACTGCAGATCTTTGTGATGGTTGCAGTTCTTTTTAATGTATCGACTCTAAAATAAAATAACACAATTCACGGTATTGGAGGAAGGGGGCCCTGGTGCAGTGGTGAAATTGTTGCCTTGTGATCTGGAAACAGCCTCTTGCAGAAATGCAGAGAAAGACTGCGTATAAAAAGACCCAACTGGGTCGGACCCTTCCCCGGACCTTGCACAAGCGGGAGCTACATGCACTGGGCTGCCCTTTCCTTTCATGATATTGGAGAATCATTACTATACTATTGTCTCTATTTAGCCAATGCAAGTGTTGTATTTCATGTGCTTTGTTTAACTAATATTTCTGGAGAGCACATCGCTCTTATGCTGTAATTCTGTATTGATATAATGTTTGACATGGTTTTTAACTATATTTTGCTTCCCTTTGTTAGTTCTTGCAGGTTTCATCCATAAGCTACTCCAGCTTGCTTGGGATGAAAAGGCTTTACTTTTGTTGTTGGTTTTTTAACTTGCTGATCTTCTTTGCAGACTCGTATAAGTGCAAAAGCTCAGCGTAAGGTCGCGAGGGAGATTAAAACGGCTCGTGCATTCGGGCTAATGCCGTTCACAACGATGGGCAGGAAGCCATTCATCTTTGGCAGAAGCGCGGAGGAGCATCATTCAGAGGAGGAATATAGGTACGGCTTTGTGGAGGGTGAGCCTGAGGAGGATAATGAAGATGCTGAGCCAGCTGTTGATCCTGCGTAAACATCTGGGAGTGTCTTTTTTCATTTTTTTGCAAGCAGGGCCCCTTTTATTCTGTAACTCTAATTCCGCACAGCATTGGGTGCGGTCCCGATGCTCCATTTTGCCTCTCAAGACCATAGCTCAGTTTGAATAAACAGTGACTGCACCTGTCTAGCTTGCTTCTTGTGCCGTACCATGATAAGGAGATATGCTTGGTAAATTGGTGTCCTCCAGGCTGTATATGGTCTGCTGCATGAAATGGACATGCGATCGGCGCTTTCCTGTGTGCTACGAGGGTTTTGATATAGCAGTACTGGGTTCAATATTGTACTCAACAATGATTGTTCCGCTGTTCAATGAAGGCACCGACAATTCATGAGTCACGTGCTGGTGTTAAGAGGCTTCCTTCGGGAGGAATACTTAGGGGAGAGTGCAACCAAAGATGGGACTGAGAGATTGAGCGCAGAGGATACCGGGAGGGGAGGGCGGCGTCGGTACCGTCTGAGCTGGAGGAAGATGAACCAGCTAGGGCGGCAAAGAAACCTCCAGATAAGGAGTTTTATTTCTCTGTTGCCTAATATAAACTAATCTGACCACCTTTATAGAACAGGGCCAGTTTATTTAGTAACAATTGATTCTGTTAGACAGAATCAAATCTAAACAATTTATTTCCTAATCTTATTCCTCCCGGATCTTATCTTTACTTCTTTTGGTGCCTGTGATATTGGCGTCCATAAAAAGAGTCTATAACGTTTCCCCCTTTCGTGACAAACAGTTTGTCCTCAAGCTGAAATCTTGGATACTTCTCCTTGAACTCAGTAAGTGATACCCACGTTGTCTCAGCTGATGTCCTGCCTTCCCACTGAATCAGCATCTCCCAATTCCCTCTGTTCAGTCTGGCCCTCAGTATCTTTTGTGGTGTTGGAATAACCTTTCCATGGAAAAAATCTAGTAGTGGTGCTGTAGTATTAGGAGGTAATCCTTCATGTTTTTTAATAGGGATACATGAAATACATCATAAATTCTTGCTTTTGGAGGTAAATTTAGACGATATGACACTTGACCTATACACTCCAAAATCTGAAAGGGCCCATAAAATCTTGGTCGAAGTTTAGATGCTTTGTCTGCTGTAATCCCCACCGCATTTCTATGTTGTAACTTCACCCAAACCCAATCTCCTATGGCAAAGTTAACCTCACCCCTTTTTTGATCATGATAGTGTTTCATCATATCTTGAGCCTATAATAACCTTTCCCTGATTTCCTTCAAGAACTCATCTCTGTCTTTTAACTGTGTATCAACAGCAGCAACCTTAGTCTTTCCTGATTCATAATTTAATATAGATGGTGGATTCCTTCTATAGACCACATTGAAAGGAGTGGTCTGCAGTGATGTCTGGTATGAGGAATTGTAACAATATTCAGCCCATGGTAACCACTTTAACCATGATCTTGGTCTATCACAAGCCAAACATCTTAAGTACATTGTTATCACTTTACTTGCAGCTTCTGACTGCCCATCAGTTTGTGGGTGAAAGGCCGAGCTCATCTTTAATTTCACTCCTGCCTATTGAAATAATGCAGTCTAGAAATTGCTAATAAAGACTGTATCTCTATCACTTATAATTGAACAAGGAAACCCATGTAGTTTTACCACATTGTTAAAAAATGCGTGAGCCACCGATGCACCCGGATAGGGATGGCATAATGGAATGAAATGTGCAAACTTAGAAAATCTATCAATTACAGTCAATATAACTGATTTACCTCCAACTTTTGAAAATCCTTCTACAAAATCCATAACAATGTCACTCCAAATATTTTCTGGAATTGGAAGCGGTTGTAATAACCCTGCTGGATGAAGATGGCTTGTCTTGTTCTTTTGACAAATAAGACACCCCTTGACAAACTCTTTTACACGCCGATGTGCAATTAGGCTGTAAAAAGTTAATCTGAACTTGTGTAATGTTTTCTGAACCCCTTCATGCCCCATATGTGAGAGTTCCAATATGTGTTGCCAAAGTCCTGAATGTTCAGGGATGAAAACCCTGTCTTTGAATAGTAACAATCCTTCCATTGTTTTCCATCCTTCAGGTGTTGAATTCTGCTGTAGTTGTGTTCTTATTAATTCTGCAGACTGATCAGTTAGCAACTCCTTCCTCAAATCATCAAATAATGAAATTCCAGGTCCTGATAACACTTACAGTTCTCCTTCTTCCACATCCCTTCTTGATAATGCATCTGTTACACCATTTCGTTTACCCGGTCTATATTCTACTATGAGATCAAAACCAAATAATTTACTCACCCAAGTATGTTGAGGAATTATTGTCAATCTTTGATCAACAAAAACTTGAGGCTGTAATGATCAATTCTCACAATAAACACTCTGCCCCACAAGTAAGGCCTCCAGAACCTCACTGCTTTCACTAATCCAATTAATTCTCTTTCATAAGCTGGCAGTTTAGCGTGCTGAGGAGCTACTGGACGGCTGAAGAAGGCCACTGCACCGTCCCCTTGATGCAATACAACACCAAACCTAGACCCAGAAGCATCACAATCCACAAAAAAACATTTCTAAAAATCAGAAAGTTTCAAAATTGGTGCTAAAGTTAGAGCTGTCTTTAATCTGAGAAATGCCTCCGTTGCTTCCTGTGTCCAAGAAAAAGAGTCCTTTCTAGCAGACTTATCAAGGGTTTTGCAATTCCCCATATCTTGCAATGAATTTTCTATAGTATCCTGCTAACCGTAGAAATCCCCTGAGAGCCTTGATATTCCTTGGTTGTGGTCAAGATTCCACTGCTGCCACTTTAGCAGGGTCCATAGAGACACCTTCCATAGAAATAATATGGCCCGGATATGACACTGATGTCTGGCCAAGAAAAACACTTAGACCTCTTCAAAACTAAGTGGTTGTCTTTTAAGATCTGAAACACTGCCTTGACATGTTGCAAGTGCTCTGACCATGATCTGCTGAAGATCAAGATATCATCAAAAAATACCAGTACTGCTTTTCGGAGCATTGGTCTAAGAACGTCATTCATCAATGTTTGAAATGTGGAAGGAGCATTAGTCAACCCAAATGACATCACTAAAAATTCAAAATGACCATGATGAGTTCTAAATATTGTTTTCTCAATATCTGAAATGTGCATCCTCACCTGATGATAACCACTTCTAAGGTCCAGTTTAGTGAAAAATTTAGCACCCTTGAGTTCATCCAACAATTTATCCACCACCGGGATTGAAAATCTATCTTTCACTGCGTGCTCATTTAGTGCTCGAAAATCCACACAAAATCGCCAAGTTCTATTTGTCTTCTTAACTAATAACACAGGAGAGGAAAAAGCAGAGGTACTTGGTCTAATAATCCCCTGTTTTAACATTTCTGCACATTGCCGTTCTATCTCATCTTTTAAGAGCTGTGGATAACGGTATGGCCGAACTGCAATGAGAGATGCTCCTGAAACTAAACAGATGCGATGATCCTATGGGCGTGGAGGAGGTAACCCTTGTGGCTCAGAGAATAAATCTGCATACTCATCAAGAAGCACCTGCATCAGTTCTTGTCATGTCACAGCATTTATCGAGCTCTTCGCCATATTCCCAGACGCGACGACAATGTACCAGATTGTCCATTGTGCCCCGTCCACTTGATAGTTTTCCCAGCTCTCTAGAATGTCATAGCAGTGCTTCAAAATTCCAAAGAATTGGTCCTAGGGTCCTCAGCCACTTGACCCCCAATACAATGTCAAAACCCTGTAGTGGTAGTACAAAACAGTCTATGACAAAAACTTCCTCACCAATTTGTACTCTTGTTTGTGCACACACACCTGTGCTAGTCATCTTATCCCCATTGGCCACAGTCACTGACAAATCTGTTCTTGTAGTAATTTTCAGCCCCAAGTTGCTGGCCAAATCTGCATTGATAAAGGTATGGGTCGACCCTGAATCCACCAATGCTTTGACTGTATGGCTGCCCACTTTGACTGCAAGTTGCATAGTATTAGGAACTCCAATACCAGTTAATGCATGGAGTGATATTCCTAACTCATCCATAGCAGCATCCATCTCCTCACCTTCATCTAATTTCAGCAGAAAAATCAATTTGCTATTGCATTTGTGGTCATTTGAATATTTTTTAGGACAATAGTAATACTCACCACTTGCCCTCTTAGCTGCTAATTCCTCCTGAGATAGTCTTCTGAATCTGGGCATAGGAGATGTTGTAGATCCCTGTGATGAAGTGTTCTTGGTCACTGCCGATGGTTGGCTTGCCTGTTTCTGATTGCTACGTCCATAACCTTTAGACCATCCTGATCTTCATTTTTGTCATAGTATCCATACGTTGTTCATAAGCCCTTGCTAGACTCATGGCAGTTTGTAAGTTTGCCGGAGCATGTAATTCCACATCCGTTCTCAGTGGTTGCCGCAATCCATCATAAAGAGATTAATCTGATGGCCCACCGATAAATCTTCACAGCGACACATTAAAGCCAGAAACTTGCACTGATATTCTTCTACTGAACCCGTCTTGTGTAACTCCTTCAATTCAGCCAAGGCATTGGTCCTTATTGGCGGACCAAAGCGCAAGTTAACAAAGTCAGCAAACCTAGGCCATGACAGCACTCCATGATCCTGTTCGAGGGCCTAATACCATTGGGCCGCGATGCCCTCTAAGTGCAGCGATGCCAGCCAGACTTTTTCTTCAGGGAGAGTCCTCATCCCACGAAAATAAGACTCACACTTGGTGAGCCAAGTCAGGGGGTCTTCTTCTCCATCAAAGCTTGGAAAGTTGATCTTAGGAAACCGGGATCCTTGGCGGCAATCATCTTCCCACCCTAATGGGCTGCTACTGTCATCATCTGCACGCCTCTGTACTCTCTGAGGGCCACCCTCCACTATACTCTGAGCCTCTGTTCTTGAAATTCTCTGATCATGTGAATCCAACCTGACATTCGTCGTGGCTATTTGTGCCAGAATTCTGTCCAGCTTCTGTGAATCTGTCAAGGTCTCAGGATCAACGTCAACGGCGGCCATTGGAGCGGCGTGTTGTATGGTCTCTGATACCAGATTGTTAAGAGGCTTCCTTCAGGGAGTACGCAGGGGAGAGTGCAACCAGAGATGGGACTGAGAGATTGAGCGCAGAGGATACCGGGAGGGGAGGGCGTCGGTGCCGCCCGAGCTGGAGGAAGATGAACCAGCCAGGTTGATAGATAAACCCACAGATAAGGAGTTTTATTTCTCTGTTGCGTAATACAAACTAATCTGGCCACCTTTATAGAACAGGGGCCAGTTTATTTAGTAACAACTGATTTTGTTAGACAAAATCAAATCTAAATAATTTATTTCATAACCTTATCCCTCCTGGATCTTAGCTTTACTTCTTTTGGCACCTGTGATATTGGCGTCCATAAAAAGAGTCTATAACAGCTGGTTGTTGAGAGCTCTATTTTTAATTGCTGTTGAAGGATCTTATCCAGTTGTCTGGATAATAATGTACCTAGCAGGGTTAGGATGTTCTCTTGCGTATTTGTGGCCTCAGAAAGGACATTATATTCTCTGGATTGAATTTGCTCATTGCTCTTTGATTATGTCGTACTCCCATCGTTTCAAATTATTTAACTAACATCAAATAATTTGAAACGGAGGGATTGACTAACTAACGTCAAATAATTCTAAAAGTAGAGAGTATGTTACTGTAATATTGCCTTGCAAAAGCACATTAGGTCATCAGTCACTATGTGGATGTGACGTCGGTGTTGGTTGCACAGGTTGTGTCGATTCAGAAATTGGTATCGGCATATACCCGCGATCTGAGGCATATTCTCAGGCTCAGGCGTGGGATTTCGTCTTTTCACTATCTAGAAGAAAAGCTATAAACCATTCAACATTGTATATTGTTAGATATTTGGGTCTAAGACCCATTTATTTAAATAATTTAGGCAAGTTAATTTCAAGACATATGTGAAATATTAGAGTATATTTTATAAAGAGAGGATTAAACCAATTTATACATTGGAATATTATCTATCTATTGTAAAGGTGTGAGAGGGTAGATGTTGTCCGACACACGTGCGAGTGTCGTGTCAAATCATATCACACAGTGTCGCGCTGGTGTGACATCATGTCTTGATGTTTTTCAAAGATCAATTCAGTCAAACTAATGACTAGTAACGGACACGTTAATGACTATCATAACGGATTGAATAATGACTAGTAACGAATAAGTTAATGGCTGTGCTGAATAATGACTAGTAACGGATGCGTTAATGGTTGAATCATGACGGACCAAATAATAACTAGTAACGGACGTGTTAATGGCTAAATCATAATCGCTGAATTGATAAACATCATAACTTGGATTGATGATATTCATTATTTCTCATTTCTTGACTCCTATATAAGGAGGTCATCCTTTAATGTTATAGATACAAGAAACAAATCTTCTTTCTTGCTCCTCCATACGTCCTCTGTTGCGCTGTCTCCAAGCACTCCCAAATCTGCTTTCGGCGCGCACAGAAAATAAAGTGAGCAGACCTCCAAAATCAACACTCTCTAGAGATCCTGCCGCGGGATAGAGAGCGAATACGTTTTTTGGAGAACCCACTTACGTGACTACTCGATCTTCCGTTCGTGTCCTAACGCTCGTGTACGACTATTTCGGTTGTTTGTGCACGTGATCTGCACTGCAACGCGACTGCACTACTTAGACGATCTTCCTGCACCAAACGAGATCGACTATTTCAAGCAGACCAACATGTCGACTGTTGGGAACGGCGCCACCGGTTCCTTTGGCACTAGTCCCGCCTATGGGTACTATCGGTACCCTGCACACCCGGGTACCCCCGCGTATTGGGAGAAAGACAGCCTAGGCTCCGCCTTCCTGCTGAGGCGGGCCCCCACATAAGCCACGTGCCCTGGGCAGCCTTGGGGTGAGGTCCGAGCCTCCATGCTGGGGGAAGGTCTGGAGCTGCCACGTGTCTTCGGCCTCTGGACCTTACCTTCGGCCGAGGAAGGCTTCGGGACCGCCACGTGTCCAATGGTGCCAGGTCCGACCTCCCGCTAGTGAAGGTTCTGGCACTGCCACGTGTCCAGAACCTCCGAGCCGCGTCCCTCGTCAGATAAAGCTCCGCAGGTGCCACGTGTCCTACGGCTCCGGGCCCGACCTCCAGCATGGGAGGGTTCCGGTGCTGCCACATGGGCAACGACTCCAGACGTACCATCCCGCCAAGGAGAGCTCCGGAGGTGCCACAGGCCCTACGGCTCCGGGCCCGACCTCCAGCATGGGAGGGCTCCAGTGCTACCACGTGTCCAACGACTCCGGACCCCTCGCTACTCCGCAGGACAGCTTCGATGGCGACGTGTGGCCCGGGGGCCAGCCACAGACGCCGAGCCGACAAGCAACGGGCAGATAGCCAAGGAGTAGATAGGAAGGTGCGCTGCCACGCCATGCATTTAAGGCACGTGCCTTCCCAAGAAACATGGCTCGCGGCGCACGCCTCCGTCCTTCGCCTGTTCACCATTACGGTGACGAGACACGACAGCGAGGCGTGACAACAGAACAGTGCCGCCCAACGGCACAAGAGCCGCCCAGCAAAGCGACAAGACGCGACGACAAGACGGGGACTTCATCATCACCGGCTACCTGGTCAGAGGCGCGCGGCGTGTCAGGCAGCACGCTTTAACTCCTCCGACAGCGATAGTACATATAGTTGTAAATGCCCTAGCTCATGTATAGGGTACAGATAGTTGCGGGGCCACCTGTAGGGCCCCGGGCCACATTGTAACTACCCCGACCTTGGACTATTAAAGAACCGGGGCAGCCTCCGGGCAAACGGTTCCAAAAACCCGACTCTCTCACACACTCATACGCGCAAGCAATACATCAAGCACTCTCTCGGACGTAGGGTATTACGCTCCGGCGGCCCAAACAACGTAAATCCTCGTGTTCATCCTCGTCGTTATGCTCTGACCTTCAAAAACCACTAGCCCCTCCGAAAAAGAACCTCCACGGGCTGCTTCCGAGCAGATCGGGGGAAGTGTCGTAGCGAACACTTCGACATTTGGCGCGCTAGAAAGGGGGCCTTTGGTTCTTGAAGCTGTTCGTGAAGCCCACAATGGTGAACATCCAATCTGTTGGAGGTTCTTCCCACCCCTCACGCCGCCAGCGACAGAGCCAGCAGAAAGCATCCTCTGGTTCCAAAGCGAGACTGTCTGCGCCAGCGCTAGTCTCTATAGCGACGGTGCCTGTTGCCTCCTGGCAGCCTTCGGTTGCGACGACGTCGCAAGCACCGACCGAAGCCAGCCTGGAGAGCATGCTGCTAGTAGCTCGAACGCTCCTTCACAACCCCCCCCCCTCAGCGCAGGAGCTTCCCCGTCCGCTGCTGAGCAGTGGCGCAATGACGTCGACCACCTAGTCATCGCCGCGCTCAACTCGCCGTGTCACCAGAGGCGGCGGCCAACGGTGCAGTTGCTGCCACGTACCCTGACAACGGATTACAGGACGACAGCAACCCACTCAACGGTGACATCCAGGCTCCCCACCACAAATCTTAGAGCCGAGCTGGACCACTGCCGCCGTCAGAAAGAAGATGGCCACGTCACCATCGAGCGATAGCGCGAGTGGCATCGCAGTCTCGAGGAGGAGTATGGTAGCCTGGGTACCATGATCCGCATCTGCGCAAGCCAGCACCCCGTCTCCCTAGGCTCAGTGGAAGGTTGCATGGATCTGGCTCCACACCTTGGTATGGCGGTGTGGCCGCGCAACATACTTGCCGGAGAAGTTTGACGGGACCGTCAACCCCGTCGAGTTCCTACAGATCTGCTCCATCGCCATTCTAGTTGCAAGAGGGGATGAGGCCATCATGACCAACTACTTCCGCGTGGCCTTGAACGGGTCAACCCGGTCATGGCTCATGAACTTGCCCCAGGAGTCTATAACCTCCTGAGAAGAGTTGTGCCATCAGTTCACGACCAATTTGGGAGTTCCTACACTCGACCGGCTCGGAGGCCGACCTCCATGCCCTACAACAGCAACCGGTAGAGTCGTTGTGCTCCTTCATCCAGTGTTTCTCCCGGGTTAGGAACACCATCCCCCGCATCTCCAATGCCTCCGTCATCGTCGCCTTCCGACAGGGCGTCCGCGACGAGAAGATGCTCGAGATATTGGCCACGCACGACGTGCAGGACATCTTCGTGTTCTTCAGCCTGGCGGACAAGTGTGCCAGGGCCACGGGGGGCCGCAAATGGCCAACACCGCTCGGCAACGGGAGTGAATCCGCCAAGGAGGGCTATAGCGGCAAGAAGAAGAAGGTCGACGGCAAGGACAAGCCGCTGGCCGGAGCCCACACTGCAGCAGCAGTAGCAGCTGCAGGGGGCCGCGCACCGACAAGCACCCACGACAGCTGTCCGGCAGCGACGACGACGACCAGAGGTGCTCGGTCCACGACACAAAACGACACAGCGCCAGCGAGTGTCGGGAGATCCAGAAGCTTGTGGAGCGTTTCCGAGAGCTCCGACAGCAGCGCCAAGATGGCACACTCTTTCGCTAGCGGGAGGGCAAGCAAAAGGCTGACCCAGAAGTCAGCAAC
The DNA here is from genome assembly GCA_030760725.1 of Neostapfia colusana. NCBI lineage: Eukaryota > Viridiplantae > Streptophyta > Magnoliopsida > Poales > Poaceae > Neostapfia > Neostapfia colusana. The sequence goes on from JASWHV010000003.1 coordinate 19,530,141, forward strand.
GACCAGGAGATGGAGTTCCAAGACGCCAAGCGCGCGTTAAAGGTCATCTATGACCAAGGAGAGAGCTCCGACTCCAACCACAGCGAGCGACGCAAGATGCTCCACGCCTAATCAGGTGTTCCCCCTTCCATCGTGCGACAAGGGCTCACCCGACGTCTAGATATACGGCGAAGCCACGCAGGACCAGCTTCTGCGTGAAGAGTAGGCACCTCAAGGTAGGGCTACCTGGTGCCTCGGCCAATGCTTTCTCGAGGAGGGGTGACAAGCCCTCCCCCAAGCTGGGAGGGTCCCTCCCGGCCAATACAAGCATGACGCTTCAGGTACACCCGCCTGGCTGCAGAGGATGGGTATCTCTACCCACACCAGAGGACATAGGACACCTCAATAAGTTCTACCCTTAGCACAGTGGTAGGATATTTTTCTTTTTCTCTTTCTTGTAAGGGTGTCAAAAGAGACTAGGAACAACGCTTAGAATAGCTAAAGTTCCGGAAGGGTCCAGCTACTCTTGTTATCCGGGGCGGGTCGCTGCCTTCTTACAGGCCTGTTGCCTCTTATTGCCCTGAAGGGAGCCAGAAATAAGAAAAGTGTATCCTACCCTGCACACTTTATTTACAACTTGTGCTAGATCATGCATACCAATTGTAACGGCATGTTCGGAGCTCGTCCTACACACTTGTCCTAGGTCCCGTGCCACTGGAAGGTCTCCTCGCTGAAAGGTTAATGCCAGCGGAAGGTCCAGGGTATGTAGCCTGCTATGCCTGGTACCGTGCCCGTAGCGTACACATCGTGCCTCCCCAGCGCAACAACTGAGTACTCAGGGGCCAGAAAGAAAACGCATACAGACAAGAGGAGTAACCGGACCCCGCACATCGCCCCAATGCCTTTTTCCTGTTTTTTTCCATACCCCTCCGGCCGTGTGGCCAGTCACTTTTTCCTGTGTTCCACCGTAGGAGGAGCTGTCCTATCCTCCCACAAGCGGATCTGCTTGAGGTATCTGTGACGTACCCGAGGTCCGGTGGTTGTCTCATTGCTCGGGGGCCTTATGGCGTCGAATGGTCCTCCCCTGAAAGGCTTACGCCAGCGGGAGGTCCGGGGTGTGTAGCCTGCTTAGCTGGTCATGTGCCCTAAGCGTGCACATTCTGCCTCTCCAGCGCTATAGTCTAGTACCGGGGAACCGGACGTCTCATACCCCTAAGCAAGGCTTCAACCATATCCTGGACGATCCACATTAAATTACCCAAGCCCCGTAGTTCGGCTGAGGACCGTGAGCCAAAGTAATGCTACCGAACAAGGGAAAGTGACCACAGAGCTTGGCTACTCCTTCTTTCTGTTATGTCTGCAGGTCCGCACATGTCCTTGGTGTCTCGGACCCCCCAGGGGGGCCGAAGCTGACGCCCAGCCTCAACCTGTGGACCCCAGACCTCTGCGGTAGCGAGCGGAAGGCTCAGAGCGCCAGCTACGACAAGCTGAAGACAAGGGCCACACTTGTAGAGCGTCTTGGGTCCTTACGCTGCTTAAGGACCGGAGGAACAAGCTTGAGACATTGGAAAAGAGCTACCACGTCAGCTAAGTCATTCTGGACCTTTGCGTTCTTTTGCCCTACCATATGTACGTTACATTTTTGTAGCTTTAATTTCAATCTTTCGTACACTTTTACATACCTCTCGGTGTGTACCTAGTTGTGTTTCTCTGTCTCACTCTTTACCCAAGTTATGTTGTTCGGCTACAAGGCGGAAACACCTCAGGCACCTGGGTTGTCTCCGGAACCCCTTGGTTTACCTTCCTGCTCGGGTCCGGTGGCGCCAGAAGGACGCCTCCCCTCTTCAGAGTGTTTGGCCAGCGGGAGGTCCAGGGTGTGTAGCCTGCTTAGCTCGGTCCTACGCCCTAAGCGTGCACACTCTGCCTCTTTAGCGTAGCATCCAAGTGTTGGGGGCCTGGATGGCCTACCATCCTAGGGAGGATGGTAACTAGGGTCCGGACACTACTACACCGAATTGCCCAGGTCTCCTAGCTTAGCAGAGGACCATAAGCCATAATAGAGCCATCGAACAGAGAAAATACAACTACACGACAAGGTTACCCCCCTTTTCTTCTAGTGTCTGTTGAAAGTTGCCTAGAGGGGGGGTGAATAGGCTAATAAAACCTGAAACTACTGAAAACAGCAGATTAAACCTGAAGGGGGTCGGACTAGTCCGGTGTGGGGGCGGACTAGTCCGTTCTAGGTATAGCAATTGCGTTTCTAGGATTTCTTTTCAAGTTTGTTTAAGCAGAAGGTATGTAAGTACTCGAACAACCTAGCTAATTAGTTTGTGAATGACAGAATGATTAGATTGCAAGACTCACAGTAATAAAGCAATTCACAAGTTTTAAGTGAGACGAAACCTAACAAGTAACTTTAGTGAATGAGCGAGAAGGTAAAGGAAACAAGAGACGCAATTTATCCCGAGGTTCGATTTCACACAGGAATCTACGTCCTCGTTGAGGAGTCCACAAAGGACCGAGTCTTTTCCAACTCTTCCCTCACCGAGCGATCACCAAGATCAAGCCCGGGCTCTTTCACTATCAATAAAATGTGAATACAATACTCTTAGGGGCTACTCACAACTTGAGGCTCCCTAGAACAACCTATCAGTTCTAGGAATCAAAATACAACAGCCAAGAACTCAAATTAACAATTAGAGTGCAAGAGATTCAAACCGAGAGCTCAAACATCGATCACCATGTCTCTCCTCTCACAAATCCACAAACCCCTTAAGATTCAATCTTAGGTGTCAAGAAGGTGAGGAAAGAGGCTAAGAAGAGCTCAAGGAATGAGTTTTCGGCGCTAGGTTTTCGTATCTCTGCATTCTCAGCCGGGGGGTCCCCTTTTATAGAGATCCCGACATCTAGCCGTTATACCTACTAAAGTCCGGACTAGTCCGGTCAGAACCTCGGACTAGTCCGTTCTTGGGGGACCACTCACGTCACAAAAGGCTACCAGCGAAAGTCCTGTGATCGTTGAATTCAAACGGTCATAAAATCTCGGACTAGTCCGCAGAAGAGCGGACTAGTCTGATCTCACTCAGGAACCTTTGTTCTAGATGAGAACGAACTAGTCTGGCAGGGGGCGGACTAGTCCGATCTTACCAGACTTAGTCTCGATAACTCTCTAATCTCAGATTTGCGGACTAGTCTGGCCATATCCGACCTAGTATGAGCTCACACAAGAACCTTTGTTCCATTCTAAACCGGACTAGTCTGAAGGAACCGGACTAGTCCGGCATGTGGAGCGAACTAGTCCGAGGTCACTCAGAGACCCCTTCTCCGGACCTAAACGGCTTAGTCCGCTTAGCGGACTAGTCCGGCCCCATGGGCAGACTAGTTCGACCCTCTAGGACATAGTCTCATAAAGGCTCAGACTCACTCGAAAACGGACTAGTCCGACCTAAAATGGACAAGTCCGAACTCACTGAGAGACTTATTGTCCGGTCAGAAATGGAGTAGTCCGGTTGGGAACGGACTAGTACGGCCTCGAGTCAGGACAAGTCCAGTCTACTTTCTCAGCCATACCTATGACTATTTCCTCTCACGATTCTAACTGAAATTTGAGCTCTCTAATGATTCTCAAGCACTCTAAAAGAGGTGACGCTGTACACGACTAGAAAATGTGAAGCTCAATAGAAAAATTCTATTTTCTACTTTTGCAAGTCTTCTTCTTTTCCTTTTTGCTTCTTGAGAGACTCCACATCCATTCGTTTTGATAAGGACATGTGCTCATACTCAGTAAAACTCATTAGTATCTTAGTTGTCGTCATCAATCATCCAAAATCCACGGGGATTACCTAGATGCACTTTCAATATCCCCTTTTTGGTGATTGATGACAACACATTAAGACTCTCAATAAATGGATATAATAGTTTGTTTTCAAAATACATGTGTGTATGGTACACTCCCCCTAAATGTGTGCACAAGAGTTTATCAAGGAAAATATGCAAATGAATGAGTTCTTTGGGGATTTCATACATACATGTGTTATGGTGGGGTGGCTAATTGTGATGTGATAAAATGAGTGTTAAAAGCATTGAGGAAGGTATAACATCTACGAACAAGATCATCTCAATATGGCATAGTATGAAGACATAATATGGCATAGTCATTACAAAATAACATAACGTGGCATAATGTCGCATAGTAACATAGTTATTACAAACCAAGACAATTTTAAAGAGCTAGACTAAAGAGCTAGACTAGACTACTCCCCCTTGTTCTCTCCCCCTTTGGCATCAAAGCACCAAAAAAGGGAAAGAAAAGAGAGAAGGGCCTAATCGCTATCATCTCCATCTTGATCTTCGGCTTGGTCACTCTGAGTTTCCTCATCTTCATCCTCATCGTCGTCTTCATCGTCATCCTTATGATGAGTGTGGGAGGTAGGAGGAGCAGCAGAGGAGGAGCCACCTTCACCAAAGTAGGCAAGCCCGTCCTCAGTGAGAGTGGGAAACTCTGTCACTCCTTCATCTTCCGATGATGGTGGAGACATAGGTATCTCCATCTTGTCGCACATTGTCTTGAGATACTTCTCTTGGCGTTACTTCATTTTTTGCGTGCGATTCTTTCCGGCACGAGGAGAAAATGGCTTTGAATATTTTGAGCAACCCACTAGAGGAGCCACTCGACGATGGAGGAGCAGATTGCCCAGCTGAAGACGATGGAGCTGCAGAGGAGCTCCTGCCCAAAAGACGCAGGAGGGTGAGGAAAAGGAGTCGGCATTTGTGGACGTAGCTTTCCTGTGCTTCACATTCTTTGCAAATTCCAAACCTGTGACTTTCTCTATCATGCAATGATGTATGGCGCATATCCACAGGACATGTTCGGGGTGTAAGAGATGTTGAAGATATCATTGTATATGTAGTCGAAGACGTTGAATCGCTCTTCTTCATTAAGTAGCTTCAAAAAGTTTTTGAGATACCCTTGTATCATCCCCGCATCGCCATCTTTGGGAGCTAGTCTTCCTCAGGATTCTGTTGAGCACTCCAAAGAATGGCTTGATGTTGTGGGTTGAGGATGGCTCATAGGTGAGATATTAGGGATACATAAAGTCTAAATCATCCTTTCCCAAGGTCATTTTATTGTGAACTATGATCTCATAGTTTAAGTGCTCCTCAAGTCCAAGGATCCTCGCAAACTCATTGTCTAGCACCGAGTACACCACACCATTTGTCATCTAGGTGATCTTTCTGTTTCCATAGGTGTGGAAGTAGCAGGTGGTGTAGAATTGGACTATCACCTCGATATTCCAATCGTACTGAAAAGCCATCAGATCCTTGATCCCATGGCATTCTACCGCTTCAATCACTTCATCAAAAGCTTGATGCTTCTTGTTTCCATGAAGGGTCAATCCACCCACTGAGCATCGACTATCGGTGTCTTCATTGGGAGATAGACGAGCCGGTAGTAGTCAAAATGGAAGTCACACCAGAAACGAGGGTCTGGTGTGGACTTCTCATATTTGTAGACCTCTTCTTCCCTGAGCCTTCTGGCTTTGTCAGCTCCTTTCCCTTTGAAAGTTGCACTTGCCAAATTGGGTTGGCGGTTTGGATTGTGCATAGGTGGTGCCCTCTCAAGTGGCTCAATCGGTCCTTGTGGGGGATTCTCCCTTCCCCGTCTAGGGTTGTCATAAATGACAAGTTCCCTGTTAGCCAAAGCCTTTTTTCTCGGAGGATCTGCTGCTTTTCCTTTCCCTTTGTCTTGGGTCGTTCTTTGTGATTCAGCGTGTTGTTTCTCCTTCAATGTCACCAGCCTCTTCCTTCTTGGAGGATCAACAGACTGGGAAGCTTGTGCTTCCCTGTCAGCCCGTTTCTTTGTTCGAGCCTCCCTTACTGCAGCCTCTCCTGCCTCTACCTCGGCTGCTGCACGATAGGTGGCTTGGCGAGCCGCTTCGGCCTCGGGATTGGGAAGAGGTGTCTCCGGATCCTGACATGATCTGGTGATAGATGAAAATGAAGGATTAGATGCGAGAGCATTGCGTTTGAATTAGTGTACATTTCCAAAGTTAGGGGCTAAAACTGCATCAGCCGGACTTGTCCGGTTGGTGTCGGGACTAGTCCGGACTCTAAAGTTTTAAACCCTAACTTAAGTGATTTGAACATAAATTCAACAAATTAGACGCAATACTATGAGGAATTGCAACTATAAGGCGTAAGGATATCAAGGAAGGCCTAAGGCACTAAAAGTATGACCTAGAAACAAGGGATTCGTGAAAAATCGAGGTTAGGTCAAAAAGTACCTTAGAGCGAAGGAATTTGACGAAATCCACGAATCGAAGGAGAGGGGATAGTCGGAGAAGGATTCTCCGCACTCCACAAGCCTTGAATCGAGGATTCCTCTGAGGGATTTGAGGGAGAGCTCCAAAATCGCCAATGGGAGCGAGTTTTGGAGGAGAGAGGTGGAGTAGAAGTGAATGAGAAGGGTAGGGGGTTCAACCCCGACCCTTGGAGGTTAAGTCTCTAGGGGCCGGACTAGCCCGGTGCACTGTCCGGACTAGTCCAATCTGTCGGACTAGGTCCGGACTAGTCTGTTGTCCGGACTTGTCCGGATGTAGCCCGGAATAGTCCGTTGTGGACTTGTCTGCTACATCCCGGACTATTCAAAATATCCGGACTTGTCCGACCTGCTGGGCGGACTAGTCCGGTTCTTAAAGGCTGAAAAATTCTTATATATTAGAATTTCGCTAAGGGTGATTGCAGTGAATTTACTTGCACCTTCTATTAGATAGCTATGGTCTATATATATATATATATATATATATATATATATATATATATATATATATAAGCACACAATTAGATGATGACCATAATATAGCCAAAAATAATATGAGAGAAAAAAATTAGTGAGGGAATAGGCTTTTCACGATCGTGCATATTTTTGAAGTTTGTGAAAAAATTTTAAGACTCCTAATTACTAGCATTCAGATGCACAATATTTCAAGGATATTTAGCTCATTTCGAAGTTCACAAAATCGTTTTCATCTAGTGGCTTGGTGAAAATATCGGCTAGTTGTTTTTCGGTTCTTACATGTGAGATAGCTATGTCCCCCTTTATAGAATGATTTCTCAAAAAGTGATGCCGGATATCTATGTGTTTGATCCTATAGTGCTCAACGAGATTATGGACTATCTTAATAGCACTCTAATTGTCGCATAGGAGTGGAATGTGGTTCATATTGTAACCGTAATCCCTTAGAGTTTGTCGCATCCAAAGAAGTTAAGCACAACAACTTCCGGCTGCAACATACTCCGCCTCGGTTGTGGAGAGCGCAATGGAGTTTTGTTTTTTGGATGACCATGATACTAGGGACCTACCAAGAATTGACAAGTCCCTGAGGTGCTTTTTCTATCTACTTCACATCCGGCGTAATCCGTATCGGAGTATCCGATGGGATTAAACTTAGACCCCTTTGGATACCACAATCCTAGGTTAGATGTGTGAACTAGATATCTTAAGATTCTTTTAACGACTATTAAATGGCATTCTTTAGGTGATGTTTGAAATCTTGCACACAAACATACACTAAGCATGATATCGGGTCTAGATGCACAAAGATAAAGTAATGAACCAATCATAGAGCGATCTAACTTTTGATCCACGCTTGGTCCATCTTCATTGAGGTCAAGGTGCCCGTTTGTTGCCATTGGTGTTTTGATGGGTTTGGCCTTGTCCATGTCAAACTTCTTGAGTATATCTTATGTGTACTTTGTTTGACTAATGAATGTGCCTTCCTTGAGTTGCTTGACTTGAAACCCTAGGAAGAACTTCAACTCTCTCATCATGGACATCTCAAACCTATCCATCATTATCTTACTAAACTCATTACAAAAAGATTTGTTTGTTGAACCAAATATAATGTCATCGACATATATTTGGCACACAAAGAGATCATCATCTACATTCTTTATGAAAAGAGTGTAATCTGCTTTGCCTATCTTAAAACCATTATCAATAAGAAAGTCTCTAAGACACTCATACCAAGCTCTAGGGGCTTGTTTGATGCCATAGAGAGCTTTATGCAATTTAAACACATAATTAGGATATTCTTGATCTTCAAACCCAGGTGATTGCTCCACGCACACCTCCTCTTTGATTGGACCATTTAGGAAGGCGCTTTGCACATCCATTTGATAAAGTTTGAAATCATGGTGAGTAGCATAGACCAATAGAATACGAATTGCCTCAAGCCTAGCTATGGGATCAAAGGTTTCATCGAAGTCCAAATCTTCGAATTGAGCATATCCCTTTGCAACAAGTCGTTCCTTGTTTCTTGTCACCACTCCATGTTCTTCTTGCTTGTTACGGAACACCCACTTGGTGCTTACCACATTTTTATTTGGTCTTTTCACCAGCTCCCACACTTGGTTTCTTGTGAAGTTGTTCAACTCTTCTTGCATGGCTACCACCCAATCCGGATCCTTGAGTGCTTCTTCCACCCTAAATGGTTCTAAGGAAGACACAAAAGAGTAATATGCACAAAAGTTAGCCATTCGAGAACGTGTTGTTACCCCTTTTGTTATATCTCCAAGCGTGTTGTCAACTAGGTGATCCCGTTGAATGCTTTGATGAACCTTGGGTGAGACAATTGATTTCTTTAGTGATCTTCTTCTTCTTCGTCTCCCCCTTGATCAACATCATGGTCTCAATTTTCTCCTTCTTGAACTTGACCGTCTTGATCTTGGGGTTCCTGAGTTTGCTCTTGTGTGAGAGGCGCCGATTGTGATAAATTTGGATCATCTTGTCCTACATATTCTTGAGGACGGACATCTCCAAGCCCCATTCTTCTTAGTGCTACACATGGTGCTTCTTCTTCATCTAGCACACATTGATATTCTTGCTCCACTTGGGAGCCATTAGTTTCACCAAACACCACGTCACGTGCAATCTCAACACAACCGAAGGTTTTGTTGAAAACACGATAGGCGTAGGTGTTTGAGTCATAACCAAGTAAAAAACCTTCATCGGGTTCCACAGCGAACTAGGAAGTCCTAGGCTTCTTATTGAGAATGTATAATTTACTTCCGAAAACACGAAATTAAGAGATGTTGGGTTTGTTACCGGTTAGGAGCTCGTATGGAGTTTTCTTCAAAAGTCGATGAAGATAGAGGCGGTTTGAGGCGTGGCAAGCAGTGTTGACCGCTTCCGCCCAAAAGCGATCCAAAGTCTTGTACTCATCAAGCATGGTTCTTACCATCTCTATGAGTGTGCGGTTCTTCCTTTCGGCCACCCCATTTTGTTCGTGAGAGTAGGGGGTCAAAAACTCATGCTTGATGCCCTCTTCATCCAAGTATTCTTCTACTTGAGTGTTCTTGAATTCGGAGCCGTTGTCACTCCTTCTTGATTCTTAAGGAAAACTCGTTTTGAGCTCTCCTTAAGAACTTCTTGAGGACACTTTGAGTTTATCCCTTATCATGCAAGAAAAACACCCAAGTGAAACGAGAATAGTCATCAACAATTACTAATCCATATTTGTTACCGCCAATGCTTATGTAGGTGACAGGGCCGAAGAGGTCCATGTGAAGCATCTCCAATGGTCTTGTTGTCGTCATCACATTCTTGGCAGGATGAGCTGCTCCAATTTGTTTTCCTGCGTGACACGCGCTACATGGCCTATCTTTCTTAAAAACAACATCTTTTAGTCCACGAATGTGATCCCCCTTTAAAAGTTTTTGTAAGTTCCTCATGCCAACATGGGCTAGTATCCTATGCCACAACCATCCCATGTTGGTTTTTGCTATTAAGCATGTGTCAAGTTGAGATTTATCCATGGAGAAGTCCACTAAGTAAAGTTTTCCATTTAACACACCCTTAAAGGCAATTGAGTTGTCACTTCTTCTAGAGACGGTCACACCCTCGTTAGTAAACAAGCAATTATAACCTTTCTCACATAGTTGATATATGGACAATAGGTTATAATCTAGTGATTCAACATGTAGAACATGAGAAAGAGAGTGTTGAGAAGAGATTTCAATTTTATCAATACCTAGCACCCTTCCTTGGCTATTATCGTTGAAGTAGATGCCATCACTTGGATCATCATTTTCTTCATACTCAACGAACATCTTTCTCTCTCCGGTCATATGGTTAGTGCACCCACTATCTAGTACCCATTTAGTGCCACCGGAGGAGTAGGCCTGCAAAACATTTTAATCTTTGGTCTTAGGTATCCAAACTTGGTTGTGTGATTTGAGGTTAGTCACAAGGCATTTGGGCACCCACACACAAGTTTTTGGACTCTTGTGGAGTGGCCCAACATATTTTGCATATACTCTACCAAACTTGCTCTTCATAAGAACATAAGATGCGTCAAAATTATGAAATACGGTAGAGTTTATATTTTTGGCAATTTCATGTGAGGTAGATGCAAGGTTGTTACTCTTGACTTGACTTGAGTTTTCTTTGACAAAAGCTGCACATTTGCTATTATTTTTAAGGATTCTAGCGTTTTGCTTTCCTCCCCTAGTATAACCAAGTCCATCTTTGATAAGAGGGGATCTTGTGATTGAGTATGCACTACGTGCATATTTGATCTTCTCCTTATCAAAGATCCCACTTTTGTGTGTATTCTTGCTTTGTGCTTCTTTAAGCTCATTTTTAAGTTAGAAACAAGATTAGCACATTTGCAAGTTTTAGTGTTGGATTCCATATTTGTTGAGAGGGAGTTCTTTGAGGATGAAGTAGTTGAGACACTTGACTTAAGTGAGTTAAGTTGTGCTTCAAGATTCTTGTGAGTCTTGGTTAAACTCACAAGTTCATCTTGAAGTACTACATTCTTACTCTTAAGTTCCACACAAGTTTCCTTACTCATGGCAAGTTCACTTTTGAAAGCTCTACTATTCTCTCTCTCAAGTTCAAGGAGCTTCTCAATCTCAAGGTTTATTTCCTTTTCAAGGATAAGCAATTATTCTTGTTGATTGAGAAGCTCTTCTTGTTCAAATATTTCATCCGATAGCATTTTCATTTTAGCTATGACATTTTTGTTTGAGCCCTTAAAAATGAATTCATTTTCACTACTACTATCAAAGTCACTATCATCTACAGTATGTAACTTGGAAGGTTTAGATATTACCTTTGCTTTCCTTCCTTTGCCATGAGGCATGTGTGGCTTGGCTCTTCCAATCACCCTTGTTTGGCAAGAGTTATTTCTTCATGGTTGGCCTCTTGATGGCGACGGTTGCCACTTTTTCATCTTCGGAAGAGGATTCTTCATTTGAGTCCCACTCTTCTCCAATGTGAGCTTGTCCATCAGCCTTCTTCTTTTTAAAGATCTTCTTGTCTTGAGGCTTCCCATCCTTCTTCTTTCTCTTGTCATATTCCTTGCTATCGGGGCAGTTCACAATGAAATGCCCATATTCGCCACAGTTGTAGCAAGTCTTCTTTGTTCTGACATGCCCTTGTCTTTGCTCTTGTTCTCATAGTGATGGCTTCTCCTTCTCCTCATCAACCTTTTGAATCTTTTGATGAAGAAGATCATTTCCTCATCATCCATGTCCGTGCTCTCATCATCACTCTCTTCATCTTCACTTGTGAGTTGTATTTCTTTTCCCTTGGACTTGGATGTGGCCTTGAGAGCAATGCCCTTCTTCTTGGATGAGGTGATCTTCGCTAGGTCGTTGACGTGTTGGGCTTGCTTTTCCATCATCTCATAATTAATGATCTTCCCTAGCACTTCATCCGGAGTCATCATGTGAAAGTTTGGACTTTCCCGGATTAAAGTGCATAGGGTCACATTGCGAGGCATAAAAGCTCTTATCATTCTCTTGACGACCTCATGATCATTCCATTTCTTGCATCCGTACGCCCAACTCTTGTTGATGAGAGTTTTGAGCCAATTGTACATCTTTTAAGGTGTTTCGCCTTCTTCCATGGTGAACCTTCCATGCTCTCGTTCGATCATCTCGATCTTGGCTTCCCTCACATATCGATTTCCTTCACGTGCGATCTTTAGGGTGTCCCAAATATCTTTGGCGAGCTCTAACCCATCTGCCTTGTTGAATTCTTCAAGGCTCAGAGATGAGTTGAGCATGGCCGCCGCTTGTGCATTGCGGTGGATTTGTTGTTCTTGCTCTTGGGTGAGTTCATCCTCGTCTTCGGGGATATCTATACCTGTACAAACAACATGCCAAAGACTTGGGTTTAAGAAAATTAGATGCAACCTCATGTTGTGCTTCCACATTGTATAGTTAGTTCCATCAAAGTGAGGTGGTTTGCCTAGGGGAATTGACAAATAACTAGAGTGAGAATTTAGACGTTCATAATTAAAAGGATATCGCGGTAGTCTTGTTGACTACTCTTGAGCTTCTTCTCCAATTTCTCCTTCTTTTTCTTCTTAGCTTCCTCCTTCTTCTTCTTGAGGAGAGCCACGAGACGAAGAACTTCTTCATCTTCTTCCGAGCTTGAGGCATCTTATGGAGGAGTAACCGCTGGAGGCGGGTCAGAACCTTGCTCTTTAAAGTTGCTTGGACTTGCTCCTTTTCCCTTCATAAGATCAATTTGGCTAACGGTCTTGTCCCCCATCTTCTCTCCAAGTGGTTATGCTTTTATGGAGAGTTAGACTCTGATACCAATTGAAACTACTGACAACAGCGGATTAAACCTGAAGGAGGCCAGACTAGTCCGGTCTGGGGGCGGACTAGTCCGGTCTAGGTATAGAAATTGCGTTTTTCGGATTTCTTTTCAAGTTTGTTTAAGCATAAGGTATGTAATTAGTCTAACAACCTAACTAATTAGTTTGTGAATGACAAAATGATTAGATTGCAAGACTCACAAAAATAAAGCAATTCACAAGTTTTAAGTGAGACGAACTCTAACAAGTAACTTTAATGAATGAGCGAGAAGGTAAAGGAAACAAGAGATGTAATTTATCCTGAGGTTCGATTCCACACAGTAATCTATGTCCTCGTTGAGGAGTCCACAAAGGACTGGGTCTTTTCCAACCCTTCCCTCATCGAGCGATCACCAAGATCAAGTCCGGGCTCTTTCACTATCAATCAAATGTGAATACAATACTCTTAGGGGCTACTCACAACTTGAGGCTCCCTACAACAACCTATCAGTTCTAGGAATCAAAATACAACAGCCAAGAACTCAAATTAACAATTAGAGTGCAAGAGATTCAAATCGAGAGCTCAAACATCGATCACCATGTCTATCCTCTCACAAATCCACAAACCCCTTAAGATTCAATCTTAGGTGTCAAGAAGGTGAGGAAAGAGGCTAAGAAGAGCTCAAGGAATGAGTTTTCGGCGCTTGGTTTTCGTATCTCTGCATTCTCAGCCGGGGGGTCCCCTTTTATAGAGATCCCGACATCTAGCCGTTATACCTACTAAAGTCCGGACTAGTCCGGTCAGAACCCCAGACTAGTCCGTTCTTGGGGGACCACTCACGTCACAAAGGCTACCAACGAAAGTCTTGTGATCGTTGAATTCAAACGGTCATAAAATCTCGGACTAGTCCGCTGAACGGACTAGTCTGGCAGGGGGCGGACTAGTCCGGCCTCAAAGGCGGACTAGTCCGATCTTACCAGACTTAGTCTCGATAACTCTCTAATCTCAGATTTGTGGACTAGTCTCGACATATCCGGTCTAGTATGACCTCACACAGGAACCTTTGTTCCATTCTAAACCGGACTAGTCTGAAGGAACCGGACTAGTCCGGCTTGTGAAGCGGACTAGTCCGAGATCACTCAGAGACCCCTTCTCTGGACCTAAACGGCTTAGTCCGCTTAGCGGACTAGTCCGGCCCCATGGGCGAACTAGTCCGGCCTTATGGGACTTAGTCTCATAAAGGCTCAGACTCACTTGAAAACAAACTAGTCCGGCCTAAAACGGACAAGTCCGAACTCACTCACAGACTTCTTGTCCGGTCAGAAAACAGAGTAGTCCGGTTGGGAACGGACTAGTACGGCCTTGAGTACGGACAAGTCCGGTCTACTTTTCTCAGCCATACCTATGACTATTTCCTCTCACGATTCTAACTGAAATTTGAGCTCTCTAATGATTTTCAAGCACTCTAAAAGAGGTGATCCTGTACACGACTAGAAAATGTGAAGCTCAATAGAAAAATTCTATTTTCTACTTTTGCAAGTCTTCTTCTTTTCATTTTTGCTTCTTGAGAGACTCCACATCCATTCCTTTTGATAAGGACCTGTGCTCATACTCAGTAAAACTCATTAGTATCTTAATTGTCGTCATCAATCATCCAAAACCCACGGGGATTACCTAGATGCACTTTCACAGACCACAGGCTTCGGTCCGTGGGGCTGGGACCCCATTTTTCCTAGGGGACCACCCTCGAACCCCCAAAACTGGCGTATCCCGTAGGCTCCGGAGCTGGTGTCTTGCGCCTTTTTGGCAGGCGTTCCAAAACACTTGAGCACACCTGTCAGGGGGGCCGTCACGACTGGTCAAGCCAAGTGAGACGGACGGACCCCTGCAACGCGCAAGAAGAAAACAAGTACACATCTACAGCGTCAACCACTTTGGCAAACCAGGGAGCCTCCGGTCCTTGGCAAACCATGGAAGACCAACAAAAGGATTTTTCATTCATCAACACAAAAATACAAGAGAAGACAATGAAAGACTTGAAACAAAAATACTTTAATTGATAACGGAGTTCTGACATACAAAAGGGGATACAAGACGACTAAGGAACTCAGCAGCTACAAGTCGGTTAGTATTCTGCTCTGTGGCCTGCTTGGTTGTCCTTGAGTCGATCTCTGCGCAGTAAGATGGTCACATGCTATTAGACCGAGGACAGCAGCAATGCATGCTGGACCGAGGCAACAGTGACACCCAGTGTCGTGTCGGCAAAATGCCGTCTATGGCAGATTTTGCTGTCTACAACAATACCTGGAGGAAGGCTTGATCACTCTAGACTTAACCTTCCTCCGGTACCGACAGGCAGCCCTTCTCGACACTGGCGTAGGGGTTCACTGCGAGTCAAGGACCCTGTCCCCGACGGCCTCCCCGACCGCCGGCACACCATCAGGATGGCTTGTGCTTCTATCCGGGGCTGTCAAGGAGAGGGATGCACCAGAGAACCTCACCGAAGGCCGCACACACACGAACATATCGCAGAAGTGGACGAAGATGGCTACCAGTGTGGAAGCATCTGGTGGGCGAGAGTGCCTGGAAGCACAGACTTCCAGCGTGCAAGAGGAGAACAAAGGCCAAATCATGAGGAGGAATGCCATCCTACACCGCAAGGCCTCCTTTTATACCCACCACTGCCTCTGGTAGGGCAACAGGCGCGGGGATTGGGCCGTCACCGCTGCACGTCGCGAACTATTTGCCTCCCCCAACGATGGGTTGGATCCAGGTCCACCCGTCAGACACTGGGGCCGGGAGGATAACCTCTCTGGAACGCGCGGTGGTTCCTGAGGAGAGCGGTGCGACCAACTCATCGGTCGCCGCATTAAATGGCCCGAGCCAACCCCTCGAGCGCACCACCTTAGCACTCGCACCCACCAATGACAGGTAAGGCCCAGATCCACTAGTCAAACACTAGCAGGGCGGGCAAGTAAAAACTCCGGAACGCCCGGCAGTTCCTGAGGGAAGCGGCGCAGTACTCCTACGGTTCACGAGCTGTCGCAGTAATTGCCCTGAAGCAACCCCTCGATTGCATCGCCGTAACCGGTCAAATTGGGAGTGGATACGATGACGTGCTGCTGCATTGACTGAGTGCGCCCACTATGCTGAAGACAAGCAACCTTTTCGTCTCCCAGGTACAACCACTCGTCCACTACACGAAAATCTTGACTACTGCTTCGATTCCCAAATCGCAGGTTTAAAGCCACCACTCGGGAGATATAGGGGGCCCACCCGCGGGCTCAATGCTCCCTCGAGATGGGCTCGGTGGCCATTGTCGGTATCGTGCAGACCGGGTACCCCTGCGTAGTGGGAGAAAGACAGCCTGGGCCCCGCCTTCCTGCTGAGGCGGGCCCCCACATAAGCCACGTGCCCTGGGCAACTCTGGGGTGAGGTCTGAGCCTCCATGCTGCGGGGAGGTCCGGAGATGGCACGTGTCTTCGGCCTCTGGACCTTACCTCCGGCCGAGGAAGGCTCCGGGACCGCCACGTGTCCAATGGTGCCGGGTCCGAACTCTCGCCAGGGAAGGCTCCAGCACTGCCACGTGTTGAGAACCTCCGAGCCGCGTCCCTCGCCAGAGAAAGCTCCGGAGGTGCCACGTGTCCTACGGCTCCAGGCCCGACCTCTAGAATGGGAGGGCTCCGGTGCTGCCATGTGAGCAATGACTCCAGGCGTATCATCCCGCCAAGGAGAGCTCCGGTGCTGCCACGTGAGCAACGACTCCAGGCGTACCATCCCGCCAAGGAGAGCTCCGGAGGTGCCACGCGTCCTACGGCTCAGAGCCCAACCTCCAGCATGGGAGGGCTCCGTTGCCGCCACGTGTCCAACGACATCGGACCCCTCGCTACTCCGCAGGACAACTCCGGTGGAGACGTGGATCCCGAGGGCCAGTTGCCCGGATGCCGCACCGACAAGCAAGGGGCAGATAGCCAAGGAGTAGAGAGGAAGGTGTGCTGCCACGCCAAGCATTCAAGGCACGCGCCTTCCCCAAAAGCATGGCTCGCGGCGCACGCCTCCGTCCTCTGCCTGTTCACCATTACGGTGACGAGACAGGGCATCGAGGCGTGACAACAGAACAGTGTCGCCCAACGGCACAGAGTCGCCCAGCAAAGCGACGAGACGCGGCAACAAGACGGGGACTTCATCATCACCGGCTACCCGGTCAGAGGCGTGCGGCCTGTCAGGCGGCGCGCCTTAACTCCTTCGACAACGACAGTACATATAGCTGTAAATGTTCTAGCTCATGTATAGGGTACAGATAGCTGCGGGGCTACTTGTCGGGCCCCGGGCCAAATTGTAACTGCCCTGGCCTTGTGCTATAAAAGGACCGGGACTACCTCCGAGCAAACAGTTCCAAAAACCCGACTCCCTCATACACTCATACGCGCAAGCAATACAACAAGCACTCCCGTGGACGTAGGGATTACACTGCTGCGGCCCAAACCACGTAAATCCCCGTGTTCACTCTCGCCATTGTGCTCTGACCTTCGAAAACCACTAGCCCCTCCAAAAAAAGAACCTCCGCGGGCTGCTTCCGAGCAGAACGGGGGAAGTGTCGTAGTGAACACTTACATGTACTTTTCTAAAACTCATATTTTATATTTAGTAATTTTTGTGTATCAGTATTGCTAAAACTGAGAGCATAAGATCGGCCATAATCGTCATGTTTATGATTTATTTATAAGTCATATTTTATGATTTAATATTAATTAAACGAATCACAAAATTCCTAATTATCTAATATTTCAGTAATTATACGTTGATATGAATACAATATTTTTCTAAGAAAAACAAGAAAAATATTAAGGGTTCTACTATTGATGAGTAGGCGTTCCAAAATCCACCCCTACGTGAAAGAAATCTTGTCGCAGACATTTGAATTAGTCGGCTATACAAAAACCTGATTTCAGGCATCTAAAATCTAGGAGGCACGAAATATTAAAACTTCTGAAAAACACAAGAAGCAGAAGAACGAGCATGTAAAAGAAATAAAATTCTTTTTTTTTTATTTTTTTTATCATAACAATGATGAGCATGTAGATATAGTGTAAATACAACTGTACATACATTAACTTTTGCTCGGTACGTTTAAAATTATCCTGACCATTAATTGCCAGCCCCTCCATGAGCCATTCAAAAAAAAAACCAGAGTTTCGTCAGCGGAGACACGTCACGACAATTTACTCCGAAGTCCCAACCCCCTTTCCTTTCGTTTTCTTTGTCTTCTCCACGCCTCGTCCTCCCGTGTCCCGTCCTCGGCTTTCCCGGTCTCATCCAAATAAAAATTCACCTCGCCATCGACCACCGCCCTCTCGCCGGCGACCTCCTGCCCGCCTTCCTTGCTCCGCAACCATCCTTCCTCTTGGCCTGCTGTGCAGCAGAAGACACCCCGCTGACCTCCCCCACCGAAGAAACCTACCTGGAATCGTTTGCCATCCTCCCCTTTGCTGGTATCCTCGGACTGGGCGTGCCGATCCACCTGGGCTTGGGTCGCTTCCCCTTTTGTTGTCCAGGGGGCTGCGTCTTTGCTTGGATGGATTGTTCTGCAAGTTAGGTTTGTCCTGGCCTGCCCCCCTTTCATCCTTTGCTGCGAGCAAACTCGTCTGGTTCTGTTCCCGGGACGGGCGTCTGATTCGTTCGGCTTCCTTCGATTTGCCGTCGCATCCACGAATACGGAGCTGGAAAAGCGTGCGGGGAGGTGGAGGTCCGCTCCAACCTCCGTTACCCCGTTGTTAAGTTTGTGATTCTAGGGTTGAAAGGAAGTTAAGATCTCAGGAAGGATCATATTTTCGTTTTAGTTCAGAGAATCAAAAGAAAGAAGGCTGTTTTGTAGTGTGGTTTGAGAGAATAGCGAACGCAAGAAGTGGAATTGAGTATCTGCCTTGGCGATGACCTGTGGATTTCACCATGGTGCGGAAGGAATTGGTGGTCCAAAGGAATGGCCCTGTGGATATCCGCGAGATTGCTGCGAAGGTCACGCTCCGGGAGGTCCGGCAGAATGGGCACACCTATGTGGAGCTCCGGCGTGTGGGGAAGCGCGTCCTCTTCTTCTGCACCATCTGCCTCACTGAGTGCTTCAGCGACAATGTGCTGTTCGACCACCTCAAGGTGAACCTGCATGCGCGGAGGTATGCGGAGGCCAAGGTCACACTGTTCGGGACGATGCCTTGGCCGTTCAGTGACGGAGTGCTCTTCTTCAACAACTCACGCGAGAAGGATCCACTCCTGCTGCTGCTGGACTCGAGCTCGCAGGACACCAGAGAGCTGGCTCTGGTTCCTCAGAATGACACAGAGGTGACGTCAATGCTGAAAGATGGTTCAAGCTCTCGTAATGTTGTGAAAGGTACACGTGGTGCTCCCCAAAGGCTCGTCTAGTAGTACAAATGGTGCTGTGTCAAACCACAAAGGAACTGATGGTCCTCTAGTTATTCCTGGTGTATTGCTAAAGGATGTCGTTACAAACTTGCCTGTGCATCTTATGGGGTATGGAAATATTGCATATAGGATATGTGAAGCAAGCCAGAGATGCAGGAAGATTAGGAAGATATGGTGTGCTTGGGTAGGACAAGAAGACTCTGATAGGCCTAACACTTATGAGCAATCTGGCTTTGTCATAGTGAACTTCTCTTATACCTATGATTTGGGTAGGAAATTGTCTTCAGATGATCAGAACCTTCCTATCTCTGCTGGATCATTCTTTGTGATTGATGATTCTGGATCGTGGAAAGCGGAGGAAGAAGTCATTTTCTGATCAAGAAGCTTCTTCAGAAGAGTCAAATGGCCAGAGAAGCTCTCCCCATGCCAATAGCCAAGCAATTGTGACTGGTTTCCCAACAGGCACCCTTGTCAATCTTCAAGTTAGCCTCGTATCCAGCAAGTCTGTAAGGAGAGAGTTGAGAAAGCAGAAGCGCATCGCAGCTGAGAAAGTTTGTGATATTTGTGGGCGGCCAATGCTTCCTGGAAAGGATGTTGCCACCTTGCTTAACTGCAATACAAGAAAACTTGCTTGCAGCAGTAGAAATTTGAGTGGGGTGAGTAAATCTCAAACATCCTTTTATTTTTCTGTTTCTTGGTGTTTTTGGAAGATACTCTGTTTGACACTGTTTCTTGAACATAGTAGCATGAGACATGTTTACCTTTTGTACGGAGAAAAATAAAATAAGTACATGATGGCAAAATCTTTACAAACTTTGTTTCACAACTAGAGATAGAAACTTTCTGCAGTAATGAAAGTTCAGTTCTCATCAATCAGAGATCATCAGGATTCAGGATCCAAAAAACGCATAGTCAATGTTCCCACATCAAGCATAGCTATTAGACAAACCACAACAACAACAACAACAACAACCAAGCCTTTATCCCAAGCCTGTTGGGGTCGGCTAGACATGAAACCCAATATCAATGAAGTAAAAGAGAGGAAGAGTTATAAGAACAAGGAAAAAAGAGAGAAAAAAGAAAAAAAAAGAAAAAGAGAAAAGAGAAAAGAGAAAAGAAAAAAGAAAAAAGAAAAAGAAAAGAAAAAAGAAAAAAACAAGACTACGATTCTGGCACATGGATTGCTACTTTCCATGCGGTCCTATCATGAGCTAAGTCCCTGGATACAATCCAATCTCTCAAATCTCGTTTTACCGCCTCCTCCCAGGTCAATCTTGGTCGTCCTCTACCCCTCCTAATATTTTTTCTACCTCTTAAAATCCCACTGTTAACCGGTGCTTCTGGAGGTCTCCGTTGGATATGTCCAAACCACCTAAGTCGATGTTGGACTAACTTCTCTTCAATCGGCGCCACCCTTACCTTATCTCGAATCACCTCATTCCTTATTCGGTCTCTTCTCGTGTGCCCGCACATCCACCGTAGCATGCGCATCTCTGCGACACTCATTTGTTGGACATGTTGCCGTTTAGTTGGCCAACATTCCGCCCCATAGAGCATCACGGGTCTGATCACCGTCCTATAGAACTTCCCTTTTAGCTTTTGTAGGACTTTCCTATCACATAGGATTCCAGAGGCTTGTCGCCATTTCATCCACCCTACCTTGATCCTGTAGCAAACATCCTCATCAATATCGCCATTGCTTTGTAACATTGATCCTAAGTATCGGAAAGAGTCCCTTCTAGGTACTATTTGTCCTTGTAGACAAATATTTCCCTCTTCAAGACCAACACCACTAAAGTCACACCTCATATACTCGGTTTTGGTCCTACTAAGTCTAAACCCCTTGGACTCTAAAGTTTGTCTCCATAACTCTAATTTCTTATCAACACCATCTCTAGTTCCATCTACCAGCACTACATCATCAGCAAAGAGCATGCACCAAGGGATATCCCCTTGTATATCCTTCGACACCTCATCCATCACCAAGGAAAAGATGTATGGGCTCAAAGCTGATCCTTGATGTAGTCCTACCGTGATAGGAAATGCATCAGTCTCACTATCACTTACGCGCACACTTGTCCTAACATTATTGTACATATCCTTGATAAGGGTAATGTACTTTGTTGGCACTTTATGTTTCTCTAGTGCCCACCACATTACTGATCTTGTCGTACGCCTTCTCCAAGTCGATGAACACTATATGCAAGTCCTTCTTCTGCTCTCTATATCTCTCCATAAGCTGACGAAGCAAGAAAATCGCCTCCATTGTAGACCTCCCAGGCATAAAACCAAACTGGTTTTTAGTGACATTAGTCACTTTCCTCAGGCGGTGTTCAATCACTCTCTCCCAAAGCTTCATAGTATGACTCATAAGCTTAATGTCTCGATAATTAGTACAACTTTGAATATCTCCTTTATTTTTGAAGACAGGTACTAATATACTTTTCCTCCATTCTTCAGGCATCTTGTTTGACCGAAAAATGTGGTTGAATAGCTTTGTGAGTCATACTATTGCGACGTCCCCAAGACATCTCCACACCTCAATAGGGACATCGTTAGGGCCGAGTGTCTTTCCTCTTTTCATCCTTTTTAAGGCCTCCTTAACCTCAAACTCTTGTATCCTCCGCACGAACCGCCTGTTGGAGTCATCAAAGGAGTCATCCAACTCAACCATAGTGCTCCCATTCTCATCATTGAATAGCCCATTAAAGTAATCACGCCATCTATTCTTAATCTCTTCATCCTTCACTAGATTGCGGTCAGTCTCATCTTTGATGCATTTAACTTGATTGAGATCACTCATCTTTCTTTCGCGGATTTTTGCTACCTTGTATATGTCCTTTTTTACCTTCTTTTGTCTCTAGTCTCTCATATAACTTATCATAGGTCTGTCATCTTGCCTTACTCACAGCCCGCTTTGCATTCTTCTTAGCCCCTTTGTACTTAAGCATTTGCTTGCGCTTCTATCATTATGCCAACTCTTGTAACACTCCTTCTTCTCCTTAATGGACTTTTGTACATCCTCATTCCACCACCAAGTGTCTTTATCTACAAGTTTCTTTCCCTTTGTCACACCGAACACCTCACTAGCTACCTTTCTAATGCAAGTTGCCATCTTCATTCACATACTATCTGCATCTCCATTTTCTGCCCAGGGTCCTTCTGTGATCACCCTATTTTTAAAGGATTCTTGTGATTCTCCCTTCAACTTCCACCACTTTGTTCTTGTGATTTTGACACCTTTGTCCCGCAAAGAGCGTGTATGGAAGCGAAAGTCAGCTACCACAAGCTTGTGTTGTGTCACAACACACTCCCCCGGGATCACCTTACAATCTAGACACTCCCGTCTATCCTTTCTCCTAGTGAGGACAAAGTCAATCTGGCTAGAGTGTTGGGCACTACTAAATGTCACTAGGTGAGATTGCCTCTTCCTAAAGAGGGTGTTAGCTATAAACAGATCATAGGCTACGGCAAAGTCTAGGATGTCCTTACCCTCTTGATTTCTATCGCCGGATCCAAAACCTCCATGTACTCTCTCAAATCCTAGATTAGTTGCACCCACATGACCATTGAGATCTCCCCCTACGAGGAGTTTCTCGGTTATCGGTACACTACTAACCATATCCTCCAAGTCCTCCCAAAATTGTCTCTTAGCACTCATGTTGAGCCCAACTTGTGGGGCATAAGCACTAATGATATTCAAGACAATGTCCCCAATTACTATCTTGATTAAGATGATCCTATCCCCTCGTCTTCGAACATCCACTACTCCATCCTTAAGACTCTTATCTATTAGAACACCTACGCCATTTCTAGTCCCAGCCGAACCAGAATACCAAAGCTTGAAACCGGTATTCTCGACTTCTCTCGCCTTTTGACCCGTCCATCTAGTCTCTTGTACACAAAGGATATTTACTCGTCTCCTAATGGCAACATCTACTAACTCACGTAGCTTTCCCGTCAAGGATCCTACATTCCAACTACCCACCCGAAATCTATGTTCCTCGGCTAGCTTCCTTACGCTTTGCACCCGTCGAGTAAGATGCAAAGACCCTTGCTCACTTATCACTACATCCGGGCGATGATGTAGCGCGCCACTAAGGTGATGGCGATCCGGCCCTTGCTCATTTAACACCATACCCGGGTTCCGATATGGCGCGCCACTAAGGCGGTGGCGACCCGGCCCTTGCCCACTTAACACCATGCCCGGGTTCCGATATGGCGCGTCACTAATAGGGTTACGCCCCAACGAATTTCTATTGGGTTTCATTTCCATGAGAATGGCTAAGTGTAAGTTGTTGGCTCGCCAAGCCTCCAACCCCCTCCTCCTTTACCCGGGCTTGGGACCGGCTATGTCATTACAACATAGGCGGAGTTAATTTTCTTACGTCTCTCTCTCTTAAAGCTATTAGACAAAACCCTCTTTCAAATTCTGATACTTCTGCAATGATGTGCTTTTTCTGCAGGCTTATCATCTGTTTCATACCTCCTGCCTTTTACATTGGATTATTTTGTGCCAATATGAGGTTCTGACTGACCAGCTAGAAGAAAGGCGAAAAATCCCCCTAAGAAGAGCAAACTAACATTCATCCTGTGCCCAGAGTGTCTGGGAACAGGAATCCATGTAGAAGGTGATGAACTAGAGAAGCCAACTATTCCGCTATCTGAAGTTTGGGGGCTCATTATCGTTTCTTGTCATCTGCCTAATTTTTCTTCCAGGGAACTTGCGCATGTTTATGCTAAGCAAATGCAGTGCACCTTAAAGTTGGGTTGATTTTGGCACTTGCAGATGTTCCGCTTTAAGCTGAAAGCCATTGAGAGCCACAAAGCATGGCTGAAGTGCCCTGAAATGCTTGAGAACTGTTCCACGGGGCTTCATTTTCCTTCAGAACATCTTTCGAATTCCGAGGTGTCTCACAGGTTGAATTCACGCCCTTTGTATAGATGTATTTACTGAGGCTCTGTTTGGCACGGTTTTAACTTTTTAAAAAAACAATTTATCTGAAAAGCTGGTGATAGCAGCTTAAACTTATATCCTGTTTTTAGTTCATTCTGAAAAGTAGCTGAACTAATAAGCTGAAGCTAACTGTTTGGTTCAGAAGCTATGACAAACAGGACCTGAGATTCACTCACATTCACAACATCTCATCGTCTCAGTAGAAGGTGATGCCACTGAAATCGCTGCCTGATGGATAGGAGGTGGATACTCCGGTAAGCTCACCAGGTACCGGAGGAGCGTCGTAAATTTGCTAGAGCAGCTGTAAATAAGCCTGCTTGACAATACTGTAAACGGCGGTCATAGACGCTGACAGTCTTTAGTTTGCGTCTTTCATGTACTGTAACTATACCGCGGTCATAGACGCTGACAGTCTTTAGTTTGCGTCTTTCATGTACTGTAACTATACCGTGGTAGCGGCAACCTGTCTGTGAGGCCAGATACAATGACATTCAGTTAACTGGAAGTACTGTGTTCGGCTGGGTTTAGTGAATGTGGATGCACGTTTTCGTCATGTTACAACTGCTGCGGTGTTCACTGCTACGTTCTATAGCTTATTTTGCCTGAAGACAATTTCTGATGACATATTTTTTTTCTTTCGAGGAACTGTTACGATATCACAGTCCTCTTTCCTAGGAGCCATGTGTGATTCTGTAAGCTTTAGCGGATGAACCGATTCAGATGATGAACGCTAGTTGGTAACCGAGTCTGGCTTCCGAATCAGTGGAATCACATCCAAGTTGAGCTAAAACGCGACGGATTCACTTTCGGATGAACTGACAGTTGTGAGACAAGTTAGCTAGCTTAAACAGTTTTGTTCAACACAACGCGACGACGACGAGTCTCGAAGCAAGGCGGATCCATGTCAGACGTGAGGTCTAGCTGACGATGTGCACAATCATCGCGACAGCATCATCGGCGAGACTGAGATGCTACGGTATCGTAAGATCATTCTTCCCGTCCACAGATGCGTTCAACGAAAATGCTCCACGACAAACGCAACCGCGAGGAGAATGAGGAACCGAGAAGGGAAAACAAAAGCAGGAACAGAAGTTGCCGGACTCGACGGATCTCAGCGAGACGATCGGGTCACCAGGGCGCACGCCGCTGCAACGGCGGCTTCGCAGGAAGATAAAACGCAGTTATTTGACAGCACCGTCGGTCCGTGCGGTTCAGCAGACACGCACGCGTCTCGAGACGATCAAATCGACCAAAAACCACATCGGAAAAGCACGGTAGAAGAAGGGGACACGACGCCTTTCGGCGACCTGGTCGGGATACCAGAGAACGAAACGGACCTGAGGAGTTGACAGGCGGCAGCCACAGACAGGCGAGGTGAGCCGGCACGGATCCGGTCGTATTCGGCGGCGCGCCACGTGTGGCGGGGGGCGGCTACTAGGGTTCCGGCCCAAGCGCGGGCGCTCGGCGGCGGCGGAGACGCTCCGATTTATAACGCCCGACGCTCGTAGAGAGACCGCCAGCCCGACAGAGGGGCGGCTGGACCCCACCGCGCGGCGCGACGTCGTTATGCCTTTTTTGTTTCGGGCCGGGCCCCCCGCGGTGGAGTGATGGCCCATCACGCCTCCAGGATCCGTTAGCCCGGCAGCGCGTGGGCGAGATGGTCTGAAACCCACGGCCCGCCAGCCCCCGCCCGGCCGGGCATCATCGCTTTCCCACACGCGCCCCCTTTCAGAATGTTCCGTCGCCGTCCCACCCCAAATTGATAAAGTATTTGTAATAGCTCTCTAGGATCATATATTAGCCCTACATATCATCACTCGTTTTTTTCTACGCACTTTGTCTTCACTCGTACGCACCCGGGAAGAACTTCTCAGTCGGTCACCCATCTCCAAATTCCTCTGACCCAAGCACGCTTAACCGGGATAGGCTTCCGGAAAAGAAGTTATACCTTGATGGTATGAGTATTTTATCAATCCTATTAAACCGGGAGTTAGGATATCACACAATCCATCCCTTTTAGAAGACCGACGTCCTCGTCAGTCAACGCCAAGACAGGAACGTCCCCTCTTAGCCACGTCCGTAAGTTCAGTACTAGCATACGCATACCGTACATCCGGTTAGCAGCATACGTACCATACCGTGTACTAGACAGAGGACCCACACGTTATACGTACGTATCCACGTCCCTGACCCGTATACGCTACCATATCCTTCTCACTGATCCGTACGCATCTGTGAAACTACGAGGGTCGGCTCTGATACCATTTATAACGACTCTATAGGATCATAAACTGACCCCACATACTACCACTTGTGTTTTCTGCACACTTTATACTCATTCGTGTGCATCCGAAAAAACTTCCGGATCAATCACCCATCCCAAATTTCTCCGGCCACACCACTACCGCCGCATCTGTTCTCATTTTGCTGCCACGCTAAGGGATTGAAGGAGCGAGCGGGGCAGGCGATGGCGAGCGGCGGCGCGGTGAGGGAGGTGGGGTCGAAGGCGGAGCTGGAGACGGCGGTGGCCGCCGCGCGGGTCGCCGCGGTGCACTTCTGGGCGGGCTGGTGCGAGGCTTCCAAGCAGATGGACGAGCTCTTCGCCCACCTCTCCGTCGACTTCCCCCACGTGGCCTTCCTCCGGGTGAGCGCCGCCGACTCCGTTCCCGGTTGCGGTAGATTTTATTCGGTTCGGTCGCCGATGTACGGGTTCGTCGGCCCGTTGTATGGATCAGGGCAACGGAGCTTAGGTTTTTGCTTCGGCTGAAGCGGACGAGAAAGGTCCCCAGCTCCAGCGTCTGCTATGAGTGTATATTTCACCCGCACTTTTTTTTCTGACTGTGTCTGACGATACTACTGATCTGATTCGAAACCAGACGCTCTATTTTTAGTTTTTAGCAGTGAAAATCCCGGTCCTGGAAATGGATCTAAAATTAATGAGATTTACTTCTGCCATTGAAATTGTTCTGCTGAATATTTGTACATGCTTATTAATGATAATTTAGGTAGTCTCATGCTGAGATGTACATACCTATGGAGTGCTTAGCTAGCTTGCGATATCAATGTACACATTTGATTTACAGTTTGAATAATGCCCTGTTGAAAAATGGTCCAATTGAGATGGCAAGTTTCCAATGTTTCCAAGAAGCTATGGACTGTGTTGAGAATCTGGAAACTCTAAGTCAGTTTCATTTTTGATCCCGTGTTTTCCGGTTTCACAAATTGGTAGACTATCAGACTGAGATTCTGGTAGACATTGGTCATATCTAAGTATCTAACATGTATGCATCAGGCTAAGGGCTTCATTCGTGCCTATTAGTATATGCAGTAGAGTAGTTACAGCTCATTTAATATCAATGACATTGGAATAACCAAAGTTTTTGCTGATTTCTTTCCACGCTTGTAACTTTTATCAGGTTGAAGCTGAAGAACAACCTGAGATATCAGAGGCATATGGGGTTATAGCAGTGCCCTATTTTGTTTTCTGCAAGGTATTCACAGTTACCGTGCAATATTTTCTTTCATGCTTCTTCTCATTGAACTTTTCTTATTGTGGCATATGTTCTTTCTGCACAACTACTACTGATAGGGTCATGGTACTTGTCATTGAACGTCTTGAAGTGTTGAATAATTACATTAAACTTGTGTCATCATGAGTATTCTTTTTTCTTAATCAAGTGTTTTTCACCTAAGCCCACGCCAGGGATGTGATCAGGCCAGCTTCACTGGCCACCTATCATGAGT
Organism: Neostapfia colusana; assembly: GCA_030760725.1. Taxonomy (NCBI): domain Eukaryota; kingdom Viridiplantae; phylum Streptophyta; class Magnoliopsida; order Poales; family Poaceae; genus Neostapfia; species Neostapfia colusana. The sequence goes on from JASWHV010000003.1 coordinate 19,557,832, forward strand.
ATTCTTTTAATAACTGATGAAGTGTGGCTTGACATTATGGGTGGTATCTGTTTAGGACCTAGTACCTACATCTTCTAAAGTTCTCATGACTCATTCGACTACCTCTGGTATCAGTTCAGTATATCTGATCAACGTATATGTACAAAGAAAACTGTTTTGTAGTCTAGCGGATACTGTAGGGGCATTGTGGTAGTACTATCCACTTTGTTCTGGTCTTCTGGACATGTGCACATGGTTACCGGTTCGGCTTGCTTTCAGATAGATCCCAGTTACTAGCACTCTAGCGGTAGTTTTCTTAATCTATATCTTAGATGTCAAGGGAACCCATCCCCTTAACCGGGCACAGGGCCCTTGGCTAGTGGCATAACAAAATGATCCATCATAATAGGCGTATACTTTCCCAGACTGTCGGAGAAGAACCGTGTATATGGGAATATTTGCTTCTGGCTTGGGAAATGCTGCCTGGTCCAGGCAGCTGCATCCATCTCCTGGCCGACAAAATTCGATGGCTGGGGACGCTGTCTGTCAGGGCAGCTTTCCCAGGGTCGCAACCGCAGTGTCCCTATATGCTTGCCCATATTCGCTTTAGCCTGCCTATAGATGTTTGTCCAAATCAATTGGCTTGTCACTGAAAATTTTGTGCTAATTTGCAAGGGAAAATTAGGTGCTGGGCAGCGGTGACTTTCCATGTAGAGCTTAGGTGTGCTTAAGCGTTCCTAAGCAGCGCCAATGCGTTGTGCACCGTGCCACCGTAGCAATGATGCATTCTAAAATTGTAAAAAATAGGATAGTTTTCAAACCCAAAAGGCACCATGGGAAAAAAATGTAAAACACGCCCCACATAGAGCAGCAGCAGCCGCCCAGCAGGCAGGCAGGCACACACATTGAACAGCCCATCAGCCTATCATGGCAAGGCGATGCCATACCAACGAACAAATAACAACGTAGGAGCATAGAGAAGGAAAGAAAAAGAAAAAGAAGGAAGCTGAAGGGAAGGAGGTCCAGCATAGTAGCCTACCCACCACCAGACTACCTCACGTATGTGTTTAGGTCTTACTAGATGCTTTGCCAGTGAGCCACCAGTGTCACTCCTCCCCCCACCCCACCCTCTTTCTCTCTCTCTCTCTCTCTCTCTCTCTCTCTCTCTCTCTCTCTCTCTCTCTCTCTCTCTCTCTCTCTCCCTCCCTCCCTCCCTCCCTCCTCTCACTGGGATCAAGAAGAAGAGGCGAGGGCGGGATCGTGCGGCGCGCCTAGGCGAGCATGGAATGCTGCCTTTTGTTTCATCGCTAATTTGTTTATCCTAATGATCTATGCTAGGTTTAACATGAATGATCTTGCAAAGAATGCACATGTAATGTCTTTTTCCCTTAGCTGTGGCATCTCTTTGGTCTTTGTCAAGCCTGTGAAAGTCCTTTGTACAATCAATGTCTCCGATATTTTTTTAACCCCTTATGATTTTCTCAGCAAACAAGTGACATATTCTGTGGTAACTATCTCGTTACATTTCATGCATAAGCCTGCAGTTTATCAGCTGCCTGGTACATACCCTTTTGGTTCTGCCGTTTTGTTGCTGATGTACTTGTTATGTAAAACTGGTAACACCTACTTTCAGAAAAAAGGGTATGAGCTTACTGGTACATCATCACGCAGATTATTTTCTTATCAGTGCATGCCATACTTTCTGAATCTATTTGTTTTAATGGTTGGTTAACTTCAGGAAGTGCTTTATTGCAGTGTTAAATCATTGTTAGTGGATGCTTTGAAATTTTTGTATGCCATTCTCTTCATACGAAGTGGTGGCCCTCATGCATATGCTCTCTGCTTGCAGGAAGGCAAAACCGTTGACACTCTGGAGGGTGCAAATCCAGCCAGTCTGGCCAATAAGGTTGCAAAAGTAGCTGGATCTGCCAGTGAAGCTGAGTCTGCTGTACCTGCTAGCCTTGGAGTGGCTGCTGGACCTGCTGTACTTGAAAAGGTTCAAGAGATGGCACAGCGAAATGGAACTTCTGCTGCCGAAAGCACACAAACTGGCAGCGTGGCAGATGCGTTGAGTAAACGACTGCAGCAGCTTGTCAATTCCCATCCTGTGTTTTTATTTATGAAGGGAACCCCTGAACAACCAAGGTGTGGTTTCAGCCGTAAAGTTGTTGACATTTTGAAACAGGAAGGAGTTGAATTTGGGAGCTTCGACATCCTTACAAACAATGATGTGCGTGAAGGAATGAAGAAGTTCTCCAATTGGCCAACTTTCCCACAGCTCTACTGCAAAGGTGACCTGCTTGGTGGATGTGATATTGTTATTGCTATGCATGAAAGTGGTGAACTGAAGGATGTTTTCAAGGAGCATAATATTCCCCTCCATGGAAGCAAAGATGAAGAGGAAGTGAAGCCTGAGGCTGAAAAGGCTGGTGCAGTTCCTGAATCTATTGGGCTTACTGATGTTCTGAAAGCTCGTTTGGAAAGCCTTACTAATTCCAGCCCTGTGATGGTATTTATCAAAGGCACACCTGAGGAACCAAAATGTGGGTTCAGTGGGAAGCTGGTTCACATTCTTAAGCAGGAGAACATTCCTTTCTCGAGTTTTGACATTCTTTCAGACGATGAGGTTAGGCAGGGTCTAAAGATTCTCTCAAACTGGCCTAGTTACCCTCAACTGTACATACAAGGTGAACTGGTTGGTGGTTCAGACATAGTGATGGAGATGCATAAGAATGGTGAGCTGAAGAATGTTCTGTCTGAGAAAGGGATTATCCCGAAACAAAGTCTGGAGGACCGACTGAAGGCCCTAATTTCCTCGACCCCAGTGATGCTTTTCATGAAGGGCACCCCAGATGCACCCCGATGTGGCTTCAGTTCAAAAGTGGTGAATGCATTGAAGAAGGAAGGGATCAGCTTTGGTTCCTTCGACATTTTATCTGATGAGGAAGTCAGACAAGGTTTGAAGACGTACTCGAACTGGCCTACTTTCCCTCAACTCTATTACAAGTCAGAGCTGATAGGTGGTTGCGACATCATCCTCGAGATGGAGAAGAGTGGGGAGCTGAAGTTCACTCTTTCAGAGTAAGGGGTATTGAGTTATTGGTCTGCTGGTGTTTCTATCTTATGCCCAGAACCAAATCATTCAACTGATGACATTTATGCCTATGTATTCATAGATCTACACTTGAAAGCTAATCTGCCAGTGCCACATTAGTTGAATTGTGGTGTCTGCAGAAGGAATAACTTAAAACACTTGCCCAGTACCATTGGGTCTTTCTTGTATCACCAGTTTATCTTGGCCCCTTGCACTGGTTGCAAGGTTTTGCCTTGGGTATCTCAGAGAGTTGTAGTTACTTTCGTAGAAACTTTGAAATTGCGAGAAAGGCTGGAAAACACTTGGTTACTCATGTGGTCGGTATTACTGTTTCAATCTTGTGATTTGAAATGGAGATGTTTCAATGCAGCAAGTTTTATTTGTTGTCACTCCACTTACCTCGCGGCGGCACTTGAGCTTGGACTCGAGGACTCGATGACATGGACAGGTCGACCGAGTTGGCACGTGTCTGGCTTGCCGGATTAACTCGTCCGGGTCGCGGCAGACGAACAGTGGATGACCATGCGACGGAGAACAGCGGAGCAAAGTTTAACGTGTCGTCGTCCATACCAATACGTATACTTAATCATCAAGCAGGAGGTCACAGCGTGATTGCGGGGCGTTCAGCCCAAAACTTCTATTCATTATGACGCCACTTTTCACCCTTCTTTTATTGAATGACAAACTCCTACCGATGTACTTTCTCGGTTTTAAATTATTTGACGCTGGTTAGTTCAAAATTGAACTAGCCTGCGTCATAAATAATTTGAAACGGGAGAGTAATAAAAAGGAAAACAAAGGACAAACTCTTGGTGCCATTCTAGCAAATCATATCCAGTTACATAGCATTTTATATGTATCACATTGAGCAGACTGAAACCCCTGCAAAACTAACTCGTTTTTAGTAAAATAGCTACCAATCTAGTAAGGTTAAAGAGCAGGACGAAAGCTCTATTTCAGTATAATCAGAAGCTCCAGCAACAACATTCTCACTTGCTCGTCGAGATTAGAGCTTCTGTCGTCTGTGCAGTCCTCTCTTCTCCCGCTGGAGCCCCTGACAAAGCCTCGGCCACTTCTGAGTTCATCGGCACAGCAACTTTCAGCAGATCAATGAAACATTCGACATCCTTGGGCTCCATTTCATCCCTCAGGTGTTTTAGTATCATCTCAATCATCGAAGGCCTAGGGATCCAACCACTATTTGGAGAGTACATATGTAGGGCATTCTTCGTAAGCTCATATGCTTTTGCAGCATCACCTTTCTCTGCATAGCCGATTGCCACAATCCCCCAGCTGCTTGAAGGAGGCATCTTCCCTCTCTTTGAGAAGTTATCGAGCAGCATCTCAGCCTTGTCCAGCAAGTCCTTCTGGCGGTATCCAGTGAGCAGGACATTTGGAACTTTGAAATCAAAGGCGTTTCCACTAGATTCCCACTCTTTCAGCAATGCTTCTGCTTCTGCAATCTCATCAAGCTTCACAAGCATTGCCAACATTGTGGTGTAGTCTTTATTGATATGCCTATTGCAGTTTGACATTTGTAGTGCCCACAGCCTCTTGACCTCTGTTTTGTCCCCCAGCTGGCCGTACAGGGAAATCAGATGGTTATAAGCATCAGAATCCCTTTTATCTATTTTTGCCTCTGCTTTCTGCAAGGCGGAGTATGCCTTCTCCCTTAGGTCACCCTTAATATAGTTGCTAGCCACAACAGAATATGTGTTCCAGTCGACAACAATTTGAGGCTCGCACTCCATCTCCTCCAGTGTGTTCTCCATCCCGAAAAAATCTGCCTTCATACCATATGAATTGATGCATATTCTATAGCTGAAGTTGTCAGGAATGATCCCGTTGCTTTTCATTTCTGCAATAACTGAAGGGACCTTCTCATGTTGCCCTAGGTTTGTATACAGGCCCATGATGTTGTTGTAGGAGAGCGGGGAGAACACAAAACCGAGCTCTTTCATCTTCTGAAAATGGGACAAGGCTTTATCGACCAAGAGTTCTCGTGTGTAACAGTTCAGAAGTGCACCATATGGCTTCTCTGTCTTGTCTTTCTCAGACAGGTTGTTGAAGTACGTCTCTGCTGCTTCAACTCCGTGAACTTGACCAATCAAATCCAGGTGAACAGCATGATCTCTTGGCAGAAACTTGACATGTCCCTTGGCATTCATCCACTCAGAAATCTGTGGAGTGTGGAAAAAAAACAAATGGAGAATGCTAACAATAGAGAAAAAACCATATAGTTACTGCATTCAGTAAAACTGACACAGGTAAGCTTTAGAAAGAAATTCTCCTTACAGATGAAAAGTTAAAATAATTCAATTGGTGTGTACTGTTTGGGGACTGTTCTGCCTGTTAGTTTGTTTTGATCCCGTGGATCCCGCGTGGGCAACAACCACCAGGATCCTCTCTCTCCCCACGCGCCCTGATCGGGGGGCGCAGCCGACTCAATCGGTTGAGTCCCCCTCTCGCCCGCGCTATATGAGTGAGCAGGCAGCCAGGGCGTGAGTAGATTTTTGAACTCACGTCCAACGCCTTCTACACACCCAATCCCGATCCTAAGAGCGCAGCGGAAGCGAGGAGAAGGTCTCCTCCCGTCAGCCATTGGCTTGCGGGTTGAATCCGCGCCATGTCTTCATCCTCTACAGCCGAAGGTATGCTTCTAATCACATCTCCTAATAGTGTTAGTTTATTTAATCGTGCCTTAACCATTATTATCACTAAGCCCCTTGATTAGCAATGCCTAGGTTAAGATGTAAGAGCAATCAATTTCTAACAATGGCATCAGAGCCACCTTAGAGCTATTGCTAATCGGGTAATTTAGTTCTTGTTCAATTTTCTTTTGGTACAAGTCAGTTTTCAGCAAATAGAAGGAGGAGAGCTTTAGTTTTCATTTTTAGCCATGGAAAGAAAAACGGAAGAACAATCGAAACGAAATTAACAGAAAAAATAAGATTGAAAGTGGGCGGATTTACATCAAGGGGGCTCGCCGCCTTCTGTCCTTCGAGATCCCACCGACGTTGACGCGCCGGATGAGGGAGGCGGGGTAACCCCCACTGACCGTTGAACCCCTCGGTTGAGGAGACCCGGGAAGACCGGCTTTCAAGCCGGAGGATCTGCTCACGGTAAGGGCACCGCACGCCCTCTTCATCATCGAAGTCTGAGCTCACGCACGTGGGTGCGTGAGCTCGGACTCCGATGATGAGGGAGGCGGCGGCGCCACCGCAAGAGCCCTCGGGTTAGTTAGGGTTCACGGCGGAACCCTAACCCTAGGACGGGACTCCCTCGACGGCGGCCGGCCGACGACCACCCACTGGTGGTGAGACGCCTTGCGGCGAGCTCGCGCGCCGGCCAGGAGGCCGCGACGGCGTCGGAGCACCCAGCCGCTCGGCGCTCGGCCACCCGCCGTTCGCTCGCCTCTCGCTCGCCCCGCGCCGTGGAGAGAGAAAGGGAGGAGAGAAATGAGGGTTAGGGTTTCAGACCAGGCGTCGATTGGGTTTTATACCCCCGAAATCGGCTCCCCACCGTTGGATGGAGACCTGACGGCTCAGATTCGGCGTCGCCTAGACTTAATGGGCTCGGAGCCCATGCGGGGGGTTAACTGGGCCGGCTGGGCTGCCCTTTTAATTTTCAGTTGATTTTTTGATTTTTGGATGGGCCAAAACAGCCGTGGGCTGAGACCAGTGGGCCGCACGAATGAATATTTTTTAAATTTTCTGAGTTTATTCACTGCTGAGCTGGGCTCAATTTGGGCTGAAAATCAGAAGAAATAATTTTTCCAATTTTGATAGTTTCCAGTGGGCTTTTGGGCCAATTTAGTGTGCAGGCCAATTTGGTAAGAATTTTGTTTAGGATTAAAATTAAGTTTTGCACAGAATTAAATAGAGAAATTTGTGAAATTTCATAATATGCTTGTTAATTTTAGAAATATAATTTATTTCAGTATATAAGTAATTTTCTTAGTTATTTACTTCATTAAGAAACTTGCTTCCGCTGTTATTAAGATATTTATGGTAAAAAAACAATTAAGTAACCAATGTGAAAAATTATTTTGCCATTTTTTCTACCAGTTTTAAGTATGTTTTGACAAATTCATGGAGTAGCCAACGTGAAAATTGAATTTGCCACATCATCTAAGATTTATGATGCATGGTAATTTAAAAGAGTAGCCAACGCGAATTTTAATTTCATCCATGCTTATTATTTTGAATGACGTGTTTCGTAGAGTAACCAACGCGAAAAACAAAAAACGCCATTTCTGTTTGATTAAGTTTTCATTGAATATTGTATATTGCGAGTAGCCATCGCGAAAAATAAAATACAATATTTTTCAGTTTGAAGTTAATATGTGTATATATTTTGAAGGATCCTCCACCTTATCTTCTGCGCTTAGTTTTATCTCCTCCATTGAGCCTCTCAATGGTCACAACTATGGCTCATGGAGGGAGAGGCTCGAGATCGTCCTTGCGGTCTATGAGCTGGACTTCGCGCTAACAAGTCCTTGCCCTACTGAGTCTGAGATCTCTATTGTAACTCAGGGAGAGACGAATGAGTCTTTCTCACTAAGAAAGGGACAGTACCTCAGCGCTAAAGAAAAATATGATAAGGACCTACAAAAATGGCAGACGTCAAACAGGAAATGTTTGATGGTTGTCAAGGGGACGATCACTGAGGCCATTCGGGGTGCAATACCTGAATGTGATACGGCTGCTGAGTACCTCCGCAAGGTGGAGAGCCAGTTTACTGGTTCTTCCAAGACATTGGCGAGTACCCTCATAAGAAAACTTGTCAGTGAGAAATACACCAGTGATGGTGTGCGCGAGCACATCCTCAAGATGACAAACTTAGCCACAAAGCTCAAGCCTTTGAACTTAGGGGTGAGTGATGAATTGCTTGTGCACTTCATTTTCGCCTCTCTACCAAAGGATTTTGAAGCTTTTATGATAAACTACAACTCGCAACCTGATAATTGGTCTTTAGAGAAGTTGATTGCCATGTGTATTCAAAAAAAAGAACGCATTAAGTCCCAAAGTAGTAGTGACTTCGTTAACTACATCAAAGGGAAAGGGAAGGGGAAGAGCTACTTCAACTCGCCCAAAGCTCCCGCCTTTAAGATACATGGCAGCTCTTCTACAGATAAGGGCAAGAGAAAGGCTCCTTTGTAGCATCCTCCTCAAAAGGATATGAAAGCGGCTAAGAATAAATGCAAATTTTGTAAGGAGATTGGTCATCATCAGAAGGATTGTGTTGGTTTTCTGAAATGATGTTGTAAGAATAGTAATAATTTCATTACTTTTATTAATGAATCTCTGTTTTTAGACTACTCTAAATCTACTTGGTGGATTGATTCAGGTGCCACCGTGCACGTTTGTAATTCTGTTCAGAGATTAAGTATGAGGAGGACCCTAAAAAGAGGGGAAAGGACCACTAAAGTCGCTGATGGTCGAGAAGCCCAAGTCGGAGCCATTGGAGATCTCTCACTTAGACTTAAAAATGGTTTTGTACTTAAGCTTAATAATGTTCTTTATGTTCACTTTTTAGAGAGAAACTTAATTTCAGTCTCATGTTTGGATGATTTAGATTATATGTCATTTTGGTAATGACATATGTTCCATCACATTTGATAATAAGTTTGTGGGTCTTGCTTTTCGATAGGACATGTTATATTTGCTATCCACTCATGATGATGTCAATATTGTAAGTAACTCTCCACAAAATGACTCAATATTTAGTAAGTGCAAAAGAATCGATTTGGAGACGTCATCGAAATTATGGCACTGTCGTTTATGCCATATTTCGAGAGGGATAATTGAATGCTTAGTGTCACAATCGATTCTTCCCCATCTAGACTTCTCAAAATTCGAACAATGCATTGACTGCATTAAAGAAAAATATGTTAAGATTATTAAGAAAAACGCCAAACGAAGCACGGGAGTATTGGAATTAGTCCACACAGATATTTGTGGTCCATTTCTCATAGTCTCTGTGGATGGCTATGATTCATTCATAACGTTTACAAATGACTATACTCGTTATGGCTATATTTATACAATCAAGGAGCGATCCGAAGCTTTGAATAAATTTAAGATATTTAAGACTGAAGTAGAAAATCAACATATTGTTAAAATTAAAGTAGTAAGATCGGACCGTGGAGGGAAGTACTACGGTCGACACACCCCATATGACCAAATTCCTAGACCTTTTGCAAAATTTATACAGGAAAATGGTAGTCGCCCAGTATTCAACACCAGGCGAGTCTCAACAAAACGGTGTAGCGGAACGGAGAAACCATACGCTTATAGATATGGTAAGAAGTATGCTAAGTTATTCTACTCTACCGATTAGCCTGTGGATGGAGGCGTTAAAAACCGTCATTCACGTGCTTAATCGAGTTCCTAGCAAATCAGTGACTAAGACACCGTACGAGTTATGGACGGGATGTAAACCCTCATTAAACTATTTGCACGTATGGGGCTGTCTAGCTGAGGCAAAAATGTTTAACCCAAATATTAGTAAGCTGGACTCTAAAACCATCGATTGTCATTTTATTGGCTATCCTGATAAAAATAAAGGATACCGGTTCTAGTGTCCAGACCGCTTTACCAAGTTCGTAGAAACGAGACATGCCGTCTTTCTAGAGGATGTCATGATCAGGGGGAGCACAGTAAGACGTGAAATAGATCTTGAAGAGAAGCGGGCTTATTTACTGTTCCTATGATTCGGGAACTCTATTTCACGATACCTGCTAATGTTGAATCACCTGTACCCAACACTGATAATTCTACACCTATTGTTGTTCCTTCATCGGCGACAGAAATCAATGAAGCCCCTGTACCATAGGATCCAACTCAACCTTCTGAGCATTCTGGGTCAGTTGTCGCTAATGACGAGAAGCAACACATGCCCCGACCTGATGATAGCGCGCAACTTAGAAGATCTCAAAGAGTGAGACGCTCGGCTATACCGAATGAATATGAGGTCTACATGAGTGAAGAAGTTCAAATTGAGGATGACCCCACCTCATTTGAAGATGCTATGGGAAGACCTCAGTCATCTGAATGGCAAAAGGCTATGGAGGATGAGATGAGGTCGATGGACACCAACAAAGTCTGAAAATTAGTCGAGATTACTAATTGAGCCAAAACAGTATGCTACAAATGGGTCTACAAGGTCAAACGTGACTCTAAAGGGAAAATAAAAAAATATAAGGCCAGACTTGTGGCAAAAGGATTCACAAAAAGAGAAGGTGTGGATTACAATGAGACGTTCTCATCCGTCTCTAGTAAGGATTCGTTCAGAATCATTATGGCACTAGTAGCACATTTTGACTTAGAATTGCATCAAATAGATGTAAAAACGGCGTTCCCCAATGGTGATCTCTATGAGAACGTCTACATGACACAGCCAAAGGGTTTTGTCATTAAGGGTAAGGAACACATGAGATGCCGCTTAAAGAAGTCCATTTATCAGCAGTGGTATCTAAAGTTCGATGAGACAATTAGAAAGTTTGGGTTTAAGGAGAATGAAGAGTATAATTGCATATATGATAAATTTAAGAATGGAAAATTTATCTTACTTGTTCTCTATGTGGATGACAACTCCGCCTATGTTGTAATGACATAGTCGGTCCCAAGCCCGGGTAAAGGAGAAGGGGGTTGTGATAGGCTTGGCGAGCCAACAACTACACTTAGCCATTCTCATGGAAATGAAACCCAATAGAAATTCGTTGGGGCGTAACCCTCTTAGCGACGCGCCATATCGGAACCCGGATATGGTGTTAAGTGGGCAAGGGTCGGGTCGCCACCGCCTTAGTGACGCGTCATATCGGAACCTGGATATGGTGTTAAATGAGCAAGGGCCGGATCGCCATCACCTTAGTGGCGCGCTACATCATCACCCGGATGTAGTGATAAGTGAGCAAGGGTCTTTGCATCTTACTCGACAGGTGCAAAGCGTAAGAAAGCTAGCCGAGGAACATAGATTTCGGGTGGGTAGTTGGAATGTAGGATCCTTGATGGGAAGCTACGTGAGTTAGTAGATGTTGCCATTAGAAGACGATTAAATATCCTTTGTGTACAAGAGACTAGATGGGCGGGTCAAAAGGCGAGAGAAGTCGAGAATACCGGTTTCAAGCTTTGGTATTCTGGTTCGGCTGGGACTAGGAATGGCGTAGGTGTTCTAATAGATAAGAGTCTTAAGGATGGAGTAGTGGATGTTCGAAGACGAGGGGATAGGATCATCTTAATCAAGATAGTAATTGAGGACATTGTCTTGAACGTCATTAGTGCTTATGCCCCACAAGTTGGGCTCAACATGAGTGCTAAGAGGCAATTTTGGGAGGACTTGGAGGATATGGTTAGTAGTGTACCGATAACCGAGAAACTCCTCATAGGGGGAGATCTCAATGGTCATGTGGGTGCAACTAACCTAGGATTTGAGGGAGTACATGGAGGTTTTGGATGCGGCGATAGAAATCAAGAGGGTAAGGACATCCTAGACTTTGTCGTAGCCTATGATCTGTTGATAGCTAACACCCTCTTTAGGAAGAGACAATCTCACCTAGTGATCTTTAGTAGTGCCCAACACTCTAGCCAGATTGACTTTGTCCTCACTAGGAGAAAGGATAGACGGGAGTGTCTAGATTGTAAGGTGATCCCGGGGGAGTGTGTTGTGACACAACATAAGCTTGTGGTAGCTGACTTTCGCTTCCATACATGTTCTTTGCGGGACAAAGGTGTCAAAATCACAAGAACAAAGTGGTGGAAGTTGAAGGGAGAATCACAAGTATCCTTTAAAAATAGGGTGATCACAGAAGGACCCTGGGCAGAAAATGGAGATGCAGATAGTATGTGGACGAAGATGGCAACTTGCATTAGGAAGGTAGCTAGTGAGGTGTTCGGTGTGACAAAGGGAAAGAAATTTGTAGATAAAGACACTTGGTGGTGGAATGAGGATGTACAAAAGGCCATTAAGGAGAAGAAGGAGTGTTACAAGAGTTGGCATAATGATAGAAGCGCAAGCAACATGCTTAAGTACAAAGAGGCTAAGAAGAATGCAAGGCGGATTGTGAGTAAGGCAAGAGGACAGGCCTATGATAAGTTATATGAGAGACTAGGGACAAAAGAAGGTGAAAATGACATATACAAGGTAGCAAAAATCCGCGAGAGAAAGATGAGGGATCTCAATCAAGTTAAATGCATCAAAGATGAGACTGACCGCATTCTAGTGAAGGATGAAGAGATTAAGAATAGATGGCGTGATTACTTTAATGGGCTATTCAATGATGGGAATGGGAGCACTATGGTTGAGTTGGATGACTCCTTTGATGACTCCAACAGGCGGTTCGTGCGGAGGATACAAGAGTTTGAGGTTAAGGAGGCCTTAAAAAAGATAAAAGGAGGAAAGGCCCTCGGCCCTGACGATGTCCCTATTGAGGTGTGAAGATGTCTTGGGGACGTCGCAATAGTATGGCTCACAAAGCTATTCAACCACATTTTTCGGTCAAACAAGATGCCTGAAGAATGGAGGAAAAGTATATTAGTACATATCTTCAAAAATAAAGGAGATATTCAAAGTTGTACTAATTATCGAGGTATTAAGCTTATGAGTCATACTATGAAGCTTTGGGAGAGAGTGATTGAACACGGCCTGAGGAAAGTGACCAATGTCACTAAAAACCAGTTTGGTTTTATGCCTGGGAGGTCTACAATGGAGGCGCTTTTCTTGCTTCGTCAGCTTATGGAGAGATATAGGGAGCAGAAGAAGGACTTGCATATGGTGTTCATCGACTTATAGAAGGCGTACGACAAGATACCAAGGTCGGTCATGTGGTGGGCTCTAGAGAAACATAAAGTGCCAACAAAGTACATTACCCTTATCAAGGATATGTACAATAATGTTAGGACAAGTGTGCGCGTAAGTGATAGTGAGACTGATGCATTTCCTATCACGGTAGGACTACATCAAGGATCAGCTTTGAGCCCATACATCTTTTCCTTGGTGATGGATGAGGTGTCGAAGGATATACAAGGGGATATCCCTTGGTGCATGCTCTTTGCTGATGATGTAGTGCTGGTAGATGAAACTAGAGATGGTGTTGATAAGAAATTAGAGTTATGGAGACAAACCTTAGAGTCCAAGGGGTTTAGACTTAGTAGGACCAAAACCGAGTATATGAGGTGTGACTTTAGTGGTGTTGGTCGTGAAGAGGGAAATGTTAGTCTACAAGGACAAATAGTACCTAAAAGGGACTCTTTCCGATACTTAGGATCAATGTTACAAAGCAATGGCGGTATTGATGAGGATGTTTGCCACAGGATCAAGGTAGGGTGGATGAAATGGCGACAAGCCTCTGGAATCCTATGTGATAGGAAATTCCCACAAAAGCTAAAAGGGAAGTTCTATAGGACGGTGATCAGACCCGCGATGCTCTATGGGGCGGAATGTTGGCCAACTAAACGGCAACATGTTCAACAAATGAGTGTCGCAGAGATGCGCATGCTACGGTGGATGTGCGGGCACACGAGAAGAGACCGAATAAGGAATGAGGCGATTCGTGATAAGGTAGGGGTGGCGCCGATTGAAGAGAAGTTAGTCCAACATCGACTTAGGTGGTTTGGACATATCCAACGGAGACCTCCAGAAGCACCGGTTAACAATGGGATTTTAAGAGGTAGAGAAAATATTAGGAGGGGTAGAGGACGACCAAGGTTGACCTGGGAGGAGGCGGTAAAACGAGATTTGAGAGATTGGAATATATCCAGAGACTTAGCTCATGATAGGACCGCATGGAAAGTAGCAATTCATGTGCCAGAATCGTAGTCTTGTTTTTTTTTCTTTTTTTTCTTTTTTCTTTTCTCTTTTCTTTTCCTTTTTTCTTATTTCTTTTCTCTTTTCTCTTTTTCCTTTTTCTTTTTTTCTTTTTTTTCTTTTTTTCTTTTTTTCTCTTTTTTTATTTTTTCCTTGTTCTTATATCTCTTCCTCTCTTTTACTTCATTGATATTGGGTTTCATGTCTAGCCGACCCCAACAGGCTTGTGATAAAGGCTTGGTTGTTGTTGTTGTTGTTGTTGTTCTCTATGTGGATGACATAGTATTTGCGAGTAGCGATGTCAATCTTCTATTAGAGACTAAGAAGTTCTTGTTCTCTAATTTTGATATGAAGGATCTAGGTGAAACGTCCTATGTGTTGGGGATCGAGATTCACCGAGATCGCGATAAAGGAGTTTTAGTTTATCTCAGAAAGCATACGTAGTGAAGGGCAGGCCTGGCGCAGTGGTAGAGTCTCTCCACTTGTGTCCTGGAGGTCCTGGGTTCGAATCAGCCTCCTTGCAAAATAAGCAAGGGGAAGGCTGCCTAGAAATTCCCTTCCCCAGACCCCACAACGTGTGGGAGCTTTCAGCACTGGGTATGCCCTTTTCAGAAAGCATACTTAGTAGGCGTACTCAAGATGTACGACATGTATGCATGTAAACCTTCGCCTGCTCCAATAGTCAAGGGCAATAAGTTTGGAAATTTTCAGTGTCCCAAGAACCAATATGAGATCGATCAAATGAAATCAGTTCCATATGCTTCTGTTGTCGGAAGCCTTATGTATGCTCAAATATGTACTCGCACTGATTTAGCATTCGTAACCGGGATGCTTAGAAAATATTAGGCCAATCTAGGAATCGACCACTAGAAGGCAGTTAAGAAGGTACTTAGATATGTGCAGAGAACAAAAGGCCTCATGCTGACATTTAGTAAGTCAAACTCACTAGAGATAGTGGGATACTCGGACTTAGATTTCGCGGGATGTGTAGACACTAAGAAATCCACGTCAGGTTATATCTTCACTCTCGCGAATGGAGCTATCTCATGGAAAAGCTCCAAACAAACTGTCACTGCATCATCCACAATGCATGTTGTCGGTACCTGAGATATGGGGTACCCCCGCGCACAGGGTAAAATGCCTAAGGTACTCGCCCTTCTCCGTAGGGAGAGCTCCGACGGCGCCACGCGTCCGGCGGGGCCGGACCTCCCTCTCCTCAGAGGAGAGCTCCGGGCCCGCCACGTGGCATACAGAAGCCGGACCTCCCCCTCCGCGGGAGAGAGGTCCGAAGACGCCACGCGTCCAGCGGGGCCGGATCTCCCTCTCCACAGAGGAGAGCTCCGGGCCCGCCACGTGGCATACAGAGGTCGGACCTCCCCCTCCGCGGGGAGAGGTCCGGAGGCTCCACGTGCCCCGCAGGCCGGGCCCTTCTCACCTCAGAGAAGGGCTCCGGACCCGCCACGTGGCCAGAAGAACGGTGCTGCCTGCCCCCGAGCGGTAGGCGGCGGGCATAAAGGCGCTCCTCACCTTGCCCGTACAAGGTATTCAAGGCACGCGTCTTCCCAAGACGCGGAAACGCGGAGCACGCGTCTGTCAGGTGCCGTTGCGCCCAGTCGCATCACAGACTGGCGCACGGTGTCAGAACCTGCCAGCCAATAAACGCTGCGACAAGACATCCCATGCCGCCTGCGCCGTCATCAACCACTACGACTAGCGTGCGGCATGGGCAGGGCGGAAAGATGAAGACTCAGAAGCCTTCGGCCAGAGGCAACTACCGGCGTAACTACAGATACGGTAGACAATAGACAATCTTCCCGGGACCACCTGTCGGGTCCCGGCTCCCCTTGTAAGCCGCCCGAGTCTTGGACTATAAAAGGCTCGGGTAGGCGTCGATAGCAAGGGTTCGCATTTTGCAACTCATACGCTAGCCATACACTCTCAAGCTGTAACTCACCCCCAAGCTCAGGCCCCCGGCCCTGAGCAGCAAGCAATACAGCGAGCTCCATAGCTCGCCGTGGACGTAGGGTTTTACGCTCCGGCGGCCTGAACCACGTAAAACTCTCTGTGTCAAGCTCTCACTAACTCGTCCATCTGCGCAAGCTCTCCGCTAGGAACTAGCCCCTCCGAAAAAAGAACCTCCGCGGGCTGCCCAGTGCAGGCCCGGGGGAAGTGTCGACCGAACACTTCGACATTTGGCGCGCCAGGTAGGGGGCTTTTCCCCTAGCGCGACGAGTTTCCGCCGACGAAGATGACCAAGCTTCCCTCAGCGGCAAACTCTCCTCCCACGCGTTCACGGCGGACTGTGACCACTGGGGAGTACATGTCGACACACTCAGGACGGAGTGTGTCGGCACAAGCGGGTAGCCAGCAGCCGACTCCGGCGACGTCGGCCCCGGCTATGCAGGCCCCAACCAGTGTGAGGTCTTCTGCAGCGCTGAGCGTACACCATGGAGGTGCGCTAGCTGCAGCAAGAGCGCTGCTGCGCAACCCACCTGCGGGGGATGCGCCCCATTCAGCGACCCAGCAATGGGTCCGCGAGGTGGACCGCCTTGTCGTCGCCGCCGCGAACCCTCGGTTTCGGCGAGGACGACGCCCAGGGCAACCGGCTGTGTCGCTGACGCGCACACCCACGGTTGACGGGCTAACGGCGGATTCCAGCTCCTCCAGGCTCCTGTCGACGGACCTGCGAAGGGAACTGGAACGGTGCCACTTGGGGCAGGACGCCCGGGTGTACCTCGAGCGACGCCGAGAAAGGCGTCGCAACCAGGAGGCAGGCGACAGCATGTCGTCGGCCTCGGCACAACCAGAAGGGCAGGTCTTCGCCGTGCGAGCCCCGCCACAGGCATATGCTGCGCAGCATATGCCACAACCATATGCGCCGCAAGTAGCGGCCCCGGTCTATGGTGCAGCCTTGCCCATGCCGGGAAACGCAGCGCCAGGTGCGAACCACCTGTTCGCAGCGCCAGCACCTGCAGCAGCAGGTGCAGGATGTGCGGCCCTTGGACCCCACCTTCGCTTCGCAAGGTGGCCGCGCATGTTTCGCCCGCACTTGCCCGAGAAGTACGACGGTAGCGTCAACCTAGCGGAGTTCCTCCAGATCTACTCCACCGCCGTACTTGCCGCAGGAGGGGACGAGGCTGTCATGGCCAACTACTTCCCCGTCGCCTTGACCGGCCCAGCCCGGTCTTGGCTCATGAATCTACCTCAGGGATCCATAACCTCCTGGGGTGAGCTCTGCCGGCAGTTCGTCGCCAACTTCGGCAGCTCCTACACCCGTCCCGGCACGGAGCTCGACCTCCACGCCGTCAAACAACAACCTGGGGAGTCGCTGCGCTCTTTCATCCAGCGGTTCTCTCAGGTGCGCAACACCATCCCACATATCCAAAGCGCCTCTGTGGTGGTGGCGTCCCGACAGGGTGTCCGGGACGAGAAAATGCTCGAGAAGCTCGCGACCAGAGAGGTTCGCGACGTCTCGGAGCTCTTCAGCCTGGCGGACAAGTGCGCCAGAGCAGCTGAAGGGCGGAACTGGCACGCACTGCCGACCTCCGAGTCAGGAGGGCAGCCCGGGTCCGGAGCTGCAGCCTATGGGGGTGGCAAGAAGACCAAGAACCGAGGGGGTGGCAAGATGAAGTCACCATTCATGGCCCCCGTCGCCGCAGCTGCGACGACCAGTGGAGCTCGGGGGCCACGCCCTGACAAAAGGCAGCGGCAGTCACCGGCCCCAGACAGTGACCAAGGCGGGTTGTGCCCCGTGCATGGCGCCTGCAACCATACAGCTGCCGAGTGCTGGGAGATCCAGAGGCTCGCAGAGCGCTTTCGCAAGGGAAGACAGAAGAGGGCTGAGGCACCGCCCTACCCTCAGAGGGATGGCAAACAGAAGGCCGACGCCCCAGTCACCGCTGCCCACCAGGTGGGGTTCCAGGAGCCTCAGCGTGTCATAAAGACAGTGCATGGCGGTGAGGACTCCGGTTCCGACGGTGACGGGCCTGGGCGTTAGCCAACTGCAGCACGCCTCCGTGCCTCGGACATACCTCTCGGGAGCCGCCTAAGGTCCGTCAACCCCTTGAAGGCCTTGCCAGAAGGGGAAGACGCCTTAGGTCATCCAAGGCGAGCCCGGGTCCACCTACCCCTTGAAGGCCTTAGCCAGAAGGGGAGAACTCCCCGGGGGCCCCCGAGAGAAGCCACGCAGGACCTGATCCAGCGTGAAGATAACAACTTCGACAAGACTCGGCTTGCAGGGAACACCCCACAACGCACGGTCTCGGCTAATGCTCTAAGCACTACCGCCAAAGAACCAAACGCGACGGGGGCCCGCAAGAGGGCAACCTGGTGAAGCGGCACGCTATATTCCAAGAAGGACCCATAAGCTCTCCCCCAGCAGGGAAGGTCCCTTCCGAATCATGAAAGTTGCCGCCCCAGGTACACATGCCTTTCAACCGAGAGTGGGATCCATTCCCAAAAAAATCTTTGCCATGAAGCAACACTGTAAGTCCTACTTACTGAGCATCGGTAGAACAGGGTTATTCACTTCTGTAATAGACCCCATAGAACTTAGGAACAGAGCTTGGGGTAGCTAAGTCTCAAGGGACGGTATAGGACTACGTCCAGTTTAGCCTGGTTCCGACCCTAAGCGCGTAGAGTCTTGCTTCCCTTGTAGACGAGGCGGAACATTGCCCCCATGTACAGCCAGAATTCCACCTATGGGTACGAATACAGAGGCCTGTTCTACTTAGCTCTCTCTCATGCGTTCATTTAAATTATGCATTGATTTTTATGATCGCACTATCTCTGTATGTTCATCGTACATCTAGCTCCCCCTCTCCTGCGCTCATCCATAGTCGGCATTTGCTATCCTCCCGAAGGCGGCTGCGCTTGAGGCACCTGCCGATGGCCGAGTGAGTCTCTCGTGCCTCCCCCAGTCAGGTGTTGCGGTGCCAGTTGGTCACCTCCAGGAAAGGCCAGCGTTGTGCATGGGGGGTCCAGGGTGCGTATCCAGCTTAGCCGGCCCAGAGCCCAAAGCATGCGCATCCTGCTCTCCGGAGGTCCAGGGGAGTACGTCCGCTTTGCCTGGTCATGAACCCAAAGGGCGTGCACTCTGCTTCCCCAGCGCATAGCCCGGTACTAGGGATCGGACGGCCGTACCCGGACCTCGGAGGGAGCCGGAGCTCCGGCGCCTCGTGCACAGAATTGCCCAAGCCCCGTATAGCGGGTCAGGACCATAAGACGGATAAGACTAGGAGACGGGAGGGGAGGACCCCCCGAGGAGAATTACGTTTCCTCTACCTATGTGTAGGACCTTCAGGTTACGGCAACAGGGACTGCATGAAGTGGGGGGAAAGGAGCTACCAGCTACACCGGCCTGGGACTGGAAGGACCGGGACCTGCCCCTCCAGCAGGGGCGGGGCCCGGGGGCCCCATGTGTCCAGCAGGCCCGAAACTCTCTCCTCCCTTGAGGAGGGCTCCGGGCTCACCACGTGGCAGACAGGAACCGGACCTCCCCCCCCCCTCAGCGGGAGGGCTCCGAAAGCCCTACGTGTCCAACATGACCGGAGCTCCCGTCTCTTGAGGAGGGGCTCCGGACCCACCACGTGGCCGGCAGATTTGGAGCCCCCCCCCCATAGGGCGAGGTTCGGAGACCTCCGGGGGCCCCTAACACGGTTAGGACCCGGGGAAGGTGTCTGTGCGAAGCTCCGAGATTGGAAATGGCCTCTGAGTACCTTGCGGAGCTAAGGACTCAGCCAGGCAAAGCCAAGAAGGAGGGAAAACGCATCACAGACACAAGTATCCAAGAGAGTCAAATTAAGCAAGGCTCCATGAGCTGGACTACAGGCTCGATAAAAAAGGGAGAAACAAGTCCTAAGGACCTCCCGGCTCTCGCCGGAACCTTGCGGCTACAAGGGCGGCCACATCCTCGACTTCAGCCCTGGCAGCTTCCTCCCGCTCCGCGGCTGGGCCCTCTCTTGCTGGCTCCAGCGAGAAAGAGGGGTCGCGGCTCTTGAAGCATGCCAGCACATGCGAGGCGACCTCTAAAGCTAAGCCGCGGCCCTCGGCTTCAAGCTCACTGGCGACCACCGAGTCGAGTTTGTCCAGCTTGGCGCCGATCGACTCCAATGCAGGGATCACCTCTGCCACCTTCAATGCGGGAGTTGCGGCCCTCACCGGACTGAAGCCAAGAGGGATCAGGGCGGACCCCGCTCGATCCACGAAGCTTGAGACCGCAAGGGCCTCGGAGGACCGCAAGGCTGAGAGCTCCTCCACCTCACGGCGGGCCGCCTGCAGAGCCTCCAGGTTCCTCTCGGAGAATTCCTTCTCCTTGGCCGCCAGGGAACTCTCCCGAAGGCGGAGAGTCTCGGCTAGCCGCTCCAACTCAGCGGCCTTGAAGCCGGCAGTCAACTCCCGGTCCAAGACCGCCCGTCGATCATGGGAGACCTGTTCCTCCCTCAAGTCAAGGTTCGCCTTCAGAATCTCCAGCTCCTCCATCCGAGCTCGGAGGTCATCCTCGCCCACGGCCAGCTGCGCGGCGACCCTCTCTGCCTCAGCTGCCACGGAACGCTCCCGCTCCTCAACGGCGAGTTCGCGGCGCTCCAACCGCTGCCGTATTTCCACAGCAGCAGAGAGGCTCTCTTCGGCCCGGGCGTGTGCCTCCAGGGCCTCCCTGTTGATCCGCCGTGACTGGGTGTCCATGCGGTCAACAGCCCGCTTCATCCGGTCGACGAGCGCTTCCCTGAAGTCGAGCAACTCCCGCCTGGAGTCGAGCTCGCTCTTAACCTTCGCGGTCCTCTCCCGCAAAAGGTTCCCCCAGATGAGGAGGCGGTCCCGTTCAACCGTATACTCCTCCCGCTCGCGCCCTAGCGCAGTTAAGACCTGCCGGACGCTCGACTCGGCAAGCGCGAAGGCGTCCGCCAAAGGCAATGGAGCAACAGAGGCTGGGGCAGCCCCTCCGACCTCCTCCATTACCTCGTCCTCAGGAGGAGCTGACGCACCAGCAGCCGAGACGAGACGCCGATCAGGAGAAGCTGGCTCCGCGGCTCTGGCAGCCAGGCCAGCCGGGCTCTTTTCAGCATCTGGCTCCTTGACCTGAGGAGAGGGACGAGCCGGGGAAGGCGGTGCTGGAGAAGAAGCCAGGCCGCCTAGCGCAGGATCAACCTGTGTTGGCTCGGGGGCCGCGGTGGCCGTCTTGGCAGGAAGAGACGACGCCGCCGCGGAGTCCGGGCACACCGGAACAGGAGAAGTCCGCGCTGGCCTGGGGGCCGCGGCAGTTGCCCCTGGCTCTGAGCGTATCGGCACAGATCCCCCGCAAGACGGGGAAGGCCGAGAAGCGCGGACACTCCAGCGGGCTCTGAACCCCGACTTCCGAGCCGGGGTAGGATTTCCAGAGCCCGCTACCGTCTCCGACGGCCGCTCCGCAGTCGCTTGGACTGGCGGAACAGGGGACGCCCCAGAGGCTTCCCCCAGCGCATCTGCCCGGGGCCTCTTCGAGTCGCCACCGGAGGGAGTGTCAGGCACCCCAGAATCCCGACTCGGCACCGACGCCGTTGCTGGAGGAGATCGAGCGCGTTTCTTCTCTGGCAGCGGGTTGGAAGCCATGGCAAGGGAGAACTCAAAGGCAAGAGAGCAAAAGCACAAGAGTCCGGGAGGAAACGCAGAGAAGTGCGAAGGGAAGCTGCAATGTGGGTAAGACCCCCTCTAAAAAGCTTCCCGGTGCAGTTCCAAGCGATTCGGAACTCTTCGAATACCCCGCACCCGCAACTGCTTCGGTTCCTAGACCGAGGGCCGATGACGGGTGGGCCCAAGCCGCTAAACTAAAGCGGTGGGGTCAAGGAGTCAGTCTCTTGAGAAGATGAGCCGGCAAGGCACTTCGGCGGTTCCCGACGAAAGCGCCGCAACGTGCAGAAGTGGCAGCCTTGGGAACCGCCGCAGTAAAAGCGATCATCAAGTGAGCGCACGCTCTCACGATTCCGTGGTCGTTCGTGCTCCGGCAGCGGTCAATTCGGGACTTGAAGGAAGTGCGCGGATCAGAAGAGACGGAGGTCCCACCTCGGGCTCGATATCTCCCCCGAGATGGGCCTGGGGGCCACTGTCGGTACTTGAGATATGCGGTACCCCCGCGCACAGGGTAAAATGCCTAAGGTACTCGTCCTTCTCCGCAGGGAGAGCTCCGAAGGCGCCACGCGTCCGGCGGGGCCGGACCTCCCTCTCCTCAGAGGAGAGCTCTGGGCCCGCCACGTGGCATACAGAAGCCGGACCTCCCCCTCCGCGGGAGAGAGGTCCGAAGACGCCACGCGTCCAGCGGGGCCGGATCTCCCTCTCCACAGAGGAGAGCTCCAGGCCCGCCACGTGGCATACAGAGGCCGGACCTCCCCCTCCGCGGGGAGAGGTCCGGAGGCTCCACGTGCCCCGCAGGCCGGGCCCTTCTCACCTCAGAGAAGGGCTCCGGACCCGCCACGTGGCCAGAAGAACGGTGCTGCCTGCCCCCAAGCGGTAGGCGGCGGGCATAAAGGCGCTCCTCACCTTGCCCGTTGACACGACCCCACTGGTCCTGTCGAGCCAGGATCACGCTGAGGGGTGCTGCGTTGCACAACACCGTATAACACACGTCAAAGGTACAAAGCGGAAGCGGAAGCTTTATTACATAAACAAGTTTATTAACATGTTTACATCAAAATAAGTTTAGTCCACACTCGCGGGCGTAGACTAAGCATCAAGTGCACGTTCAGCCCTCGAACGTGTCCTTGCTAGCACACTCGCACACTAACTCTGCGGCGTGCACGACTCCCACTCGACGGGGTTCCCCTCCTGGGGTTCCGTCTCCTCTTCGGGAGTCCCTTCCTCATAGAACCCTGCAAAAGCTTCAAACACAAGCAGTGAGCACGAAGGCTCAGCAAGTCTGACCCGTCTCACCTAAACATGAAACTTCTACATGAGGGTGATGGGTTGCATGAGGTAAAAATCATTTGCAAGGACTCGCCTAATTAGTAGAACCTTACTTTCAAGTTTTAGCAGCAGGTTGTGGAGAACTTTACGCTAAGGCACATGAGAGAGCCGCAATCAAACAAGAAACGCATTTCTCTCATGTACTTTGCCCAAAGTTGAAAAGAACTTTAGTTAGCACTAAGCTACAACATATCATTAACAATCAATATCCAACTTTCAATCAGCAACATTTTAACATGTAACTAGCCTGTTCTTTCTACGTCACGGTACAGTGAACAAGTGGTACTCACTGACCGCGAGGGACGGCGATTATAATCGATTTACACCTGCAGGGTTACCCGAACAACCCGTCACGTACGCCCGTACTCGATGTTGCCTACAACAACCATCACGGACGCCGTACGCGACTACCTTTCACCCGTTAGCCAAATATTGAACCGGTCCCATCGTCCCGAGCAAGAGGTCCCTGCACGCGCATCTCTGTGCCGCCAGCTGATTTACACCTCGAGCTCTCAACCTACCCTCTGAACGACGGGCAATGCCTCAATACCCAGCTACCCGAGTTACATCAGTTTCCCGGTTCCCATATAGCCGGTAGGTCTTCGGTACTGTTCTAGCTTGTTCAACAGGCCCGCACACGGCTCGGTCCTCAATCGACACAAGCGGAGCTACAGCACACAGGCCCCAAAGTCCTGCTGCCCTTACTCTCCGCTCGGTCTCATTTTCTTGCCATGTGTATCATGTGCTATCTCTACCCGAGCAATGTGCCTCTAGCCTATTCTCGCGAGTAGTTCCAACTACTCGACTTGTACCGAATCCTACTCTATCCTAGCAATGCAGTGGCTAACGGGGTTTGCAATCCTAAACCCCAACCCATGGTTTTCTTGGCTATGCAGTGGGGTTTCCAAACAAGACTCTGATGCACAACATAAAGAAAACAAGTATGTGCTCAAAACAATAAAAATTTATAAAATGGTTAATGCAAACCGGGGCTTGCCTTGCTGCTCTTGGTCGTAGGCTAGCTGTTCCTCCGGAGTAACGAAGTCTAGGACTTCGGGTTCCTCCTCGACCTTAGCGACTACATGATAAGAACAATGTATGTATTAATTAAATGCTTTTGTATTAACTTTGAAGTTGTGAAGTCTATAACCTTTACTAGATAGATCTAATGACTGTGAAACTTTTACTGTGGCTTGGTTACAACCTAAACAGAGACTTGGTCAAGTTTTAATTGCAGCAAAGCTCATTTGAGCCCTCCACAATTAATTATGTCCTTGACCTTAATTAAAGGCTTTTAGGGTGTTCTAGGTATTTTCATGAAACAAACTATGACTTTCTGAAAACTAGATTTTCAGAGGGCTCTAATGGAATTGGTCTCACTTAATTTGGAAGTCTCTAACTAAATATATGAGCTAAACAATTTCAGAGAAAATTCTGAAAATGTTTCTGAACATTTTCTATTTTCTCTGGAACAGTTTTACTAATCACACCATTAGGTGGACTAAATGAGCTCAAATGGATCTGAAATTTTTATGGTAGTTCAAGGATATTTTGGTGAACATCTCAGCAAAATTTCAGGATTTTCCTCCAAATGATTCTCCAGTTAAAATTCCTAACAGTTTAAACTTTAAGGAATTAATTCTGGAGAATTAAGGAATCTCATGAAGTGAAACTTGATTTTCTGGAAAGTACTCAGAGAGCTGAATCCAGCAAAATTTGGTTCACTCAATTTGGAGCTTTCTAGCCAAAGTTATAAGGATTTGAAGTTTGAAGGAAATCTGAAAATCGGGGAAAAGTTTAAACTCGCGCGTGGGCCCAGGGGACACGCGTCGCACGCCGAAGCGACAGCACACCGCGGCCCACAAGGCTTTTGCGCGCCAGCACACCCGATCCCGGCCGCAGCCGGATCCCGATTCAAAATATCGGCCGCTGACAGCTGGGGTCCACCCCCTTCTTCAACCTCGCGACACCCGCGCTCCGCCGCCGAGGGACCTCGCCGGAGAGCTCGCCGCTGGCTGCTGTACAGCTTCAAACTTCTTGATTCTGGCCGCCCCTGCCTACTTTTACTTGGGGAACATGATCCGAGGGTCAGCTGCTCATGACAACGGCCGGAGCATGGTCGGCGACGAGCCGCCATATCGGAACGACTTCGGCCATGTCGGCTGACGCTCCTAGTGCCTCAGCTACTTGGGAAATCGGTCGGGGAGCATCAGTGGACCTCAGAGAAGGTCGACATGAACTCGGGGTAGCTCGGGGAAGGCCCGAAATAGGTCCTCACCGTGCGCCCGATACCCCCCGTGCGTTCCGCCATTAGTAGACCTTGAATTACGCCGGGCACAGAAGTTCTCCGGCCCAGAGTTGTGAAGGCAACTTGTGCGTCACCGTGTCTAGTTCGTGTGGGAGTGGCCTGAGACCCTCTAATCCTTTCTAGAGCACGAATTAAACAGAATCGTACCCGAGGGTCGTTCTGCACACAGAAAGGGGAAAAGTGGAAATTCGCCGCCGGTGAGCAACCACTCGAGCTGTGGCTCGGGGATGAGCAGCACCGATCACTTGCGCGTCCAAGGGTGCCTTGGCTCGGGCGTGACAACGCCCAGGTTGGGCTGTCCACGAGAGCCCGAGGTGCGGCGGTTTCCAGTTCCGAGTTTGATCTTTCGGCACAGCCGATATCACTCGGTTTCAATCGATTTCTATCAATGGGAAGGATGGAGGATGGTCGCTAGTACCTGGCTGGGACCCTGGAGTGGAAAGAGGAAGCTGCGATCAGCTCGATCCAGCAGGAACTCGAGCGCCGGTGATGGCAGTGGAGAAATGGATCGTGCACGTCGGCAGCTCGGGGAATGGCGACTGAAGCACGCCGGGGAGGGAATAAATAGGCCGGTCGGCCGGTCTCCGGCTTGGGGCACGCAGCAGGAGCTGGCGCCGGCTGCCCCCTTCGGTGGCGCGCGCGCACAACAGCCGGGAACCGACTGAACTGTGGTTCAGTCGGTTTGCTTTGAGGCTGAGGCTGACATGTGGGTCCCACTCCTCTTTTAACCTCTGAAATTTATTCCTAACAGCTGTGGTAAACAGTGAACCCTATTCTACCCTTGGCAACTCAAATTATTCACCCAAGAGCCATTTGAATTGATCAAAGTTCAAATGAGGTTTGGTTTGAATGAATTTCAGCACAAGTGCAGTTTGAAATTCAAATAAAGTTTGAATTTCTCCCCCTTAGCTCATGTCAAGATCAACTCCAAATGGAGTGAAAATTGGTGTGTGAGCTCACAAAAATGTGCTGAGCAAGAATATGCCTTCCACTTTTAAATTCAGTGGGTGAAAACAGTTTGAATTTGAATATGTTTTCAAACTGCCCCTTTCCTATCTACACCCAAGATGACCTCAAAAATGTTTTGAATTTGGGTGAAACTTGGCATGGACATCCTTGGCAAAGTGTAGGAGTTTTCATATGTCCAGCCCATCTATATCACATGTGGGAAGTACCACTTTTGTAATGTGTGAGTTTGTTCCCTAATGAGCATGTTGATAATTGTTACTTGCTCTTTATTTGTGTTCATCATTTTTCCTCAAATGAGGTGTGTGGTGTGGTGATGAACACTGCAAATGAGTGTCAAAAACTGAGGCCCTTACATTCCTCCCCCCTTAAAAGAATCTCGTCCCGAGATTATAATGTGAAATGAGAGAGAGGACGGTGGAAATTTTACCGAATATGCGACGTGAGAAAGTCGGGGTAGTTAGTGCGAAGGAATTCTTCGCTCTCCCATGTCGCTTCATCCATGGAGTGATTACTCCACAGAACCTTGTAGAACCACAACGTACGGTTGCGTGTGGTTCGGGCCTTTTCATCAATAATCTGCACCGGTTCCTCCCGATAGGTGAGATCCGGTTGCAGTTCTTCAATGTCTTCCAGCTGAACGGTAGTTGATAGCTTGAGACACTTCCTCAGCTGGGAAATGTGAAAGACGTCGTGCACACCGGAAAGTGCTTCTGGTAATCTTAGCCGGTATGCCACCGATCCACATCTTTCGGTAATCTGGAATGGACCGATGAATCGGGGTGCTAACTTTCCTCTCACCCCAAATCTGTTTACGCCCTTCATTGGAGACACTCGTAGATATACGTGGTCTCCAGCTTCGAATTGTAACGGACGCCTTCTCCGGTCCGCATACTGTTTCTGTCGGGATTGAGCGGCTTTTAGGTTCGCTTGAATTACTCGAACCTTTTCTTCCGCGTTGTTGACAAGATCAATCCCGAAGGTAACCCTCTCGCCAGACTCACACCAATTCAATGGTGTGCGGCATTTTCTCCCGTATAGCGCCTCGTAGGGCGCCATCCTGATGCTGGCTTGGTACCCATTGTTGTACGAGAACTCGGCTAACGGCAAGTGATCATCCCAGTTCTTGCCGTGGTCGATAGCGCAAGCTCGTAGCATGTCTTCTAAGATCTGATTTACCCGCTCCGTTTGCCCATCCGTCTGCGGGTGGTAGGCTGAACTACGGATCAGCTTCGTCCCCAAGGCAGCGTGGAGCTGCTCCCAAAAACGGGACACAAATAAAGTGCCCCGGTCCGATACGATAGTACGGGGTACGCCGTATAAGCATAGGATCCGTGAGATGTACAGTTCAGCGTACTTCTTGGCGTTGTAGTTGGTGTTGACCGGGATGAAATGGGCAACTTTGGTGAGCCGATCGACGATCACCCACACAGAATCATGTTTCTGTAAGGTGGTGGGTAAACCGACGACGAAATCCATGCTCACGTCCTCCCACTTCCAGGCAGGAATGCCCAGTGGTTGCAACAGTCCCGGTTTCCGCATGTGGTCTGCCTTCACCCGTCGACATGTATCACACTCGGACACGTATTTTGCAGTCTCTCGCTTCATCCGTGTCCACCAAAACTTGCTTCTGAGTTCTTGATACATCTTGTTGCTGCCGGGGTGAATAGAAAATTTTGATAAGTGAGCCTCATCAAAGATTTTCTTCCTTAACTCCGGGTTTCGGGGTACGACGATCCGGTCCTTGAACCATAGGACGCCGTCTCCGTCCTTCCGGAAACATTTCAACTCCCCACTGTCTACACGTCTCCGCAAATGTGACATGCCCTTGTCATTCTTCTGGGCTGCCGCTATCTCTTCACGGATGGTGGGGATCAAAGCTAGGTTGTAGAGAGCTCCGTGTGGAATCACATGGAGTGGTGGTTCGCTCTCTCCCAACGGTGTGATGGTCAGATTATTGACGTGTGACTTGCGGCTTAGCGCGTCTGCCACAACGTTTGCCTTGCCCGGATGATAATGGATCTCTATCTCGTAATCCTTTATCAGTTCTAACCATCTTCGTTGCCTCATGTTCAGCTCCTTCTGAGTGAATATGTACTTGAGGCTTTTGTGGTCGGTATATAAATGTACGAGATTACCGAGTAGGTAGTGCCTCCACATTTTCAGTGCAAGTACCACGGCAGCGAGCTCCAAGTCGTGAGTTGGATAATTTTGCTCATGATTCCTAAGCTGCCGTGACCCATACGCGACCACCCTTCGGTCTTGCATCAACACACATCCGAGCCAAATGCCGGATGCATCGCAGTACACATCGAACGGTTTTGTTGTGTCTGGCTGCGCCAAAACCGGTGCTGATGTCAGGTGCTTGACTAAAGCCTTGAATGCTGCTTCACATGCTGGACTCCAAACATATTTGGTAGCCTTCTTCAGCAGCTCTGTCATTGGCTTGGCAATCTTCGAGAAGTTCGGAATGAACCTCCGATAATATCCCGCGAGTCCGAGGAAACTCCGTACCTCATGAACAGTTCTCGGGGATTTCCAATTCAGCACTTGCGTGATTTTGCTCGGGTCCACAGCGATACCCTCCGCTGAGATGATATGCCCGAGGAAAGGCACTTGCGATATCCAAAACTCGCATTTGCTGAACTTTGCGTATAACTTGTGATCCCGCAGCCGTTGCAAGACTATACGCAGATGTTTCTTGTGATCTTCCTCCGACTTGGAATATACCAGGATGTCGTCGATGAAGACCACGACAAACTTGTCCAGCTCCGGCATGAACACCGAGTTCATTAAGTACATGAAGTGAGCTGGAGCATTGGTGAGGCCAAAGGACATGACCAGGTACTCATAAAGTCCGTACCTTGTCGAAAAAGCTGTCTTTGGAATGTCCTCAGCCCTGATCTTAATCTGATGGTACCCGGATCTTAAATCCATCTTGGAAAAGACCTTTGCTTCGACCAACTGATCAAACAACATGTCGATCCGTGGCAACGGGTACTTGTTCTTGATGGTTACGGCATTTAATGGACGGTAGTCCACGCAAAGCCGCAACGTTTCATCCTTCTTTTTGACAAATAATGCCGAACAGCCCCATGGCGAGGAGCTCGGCCTAATAAAACCCTTCTCCAGAAGGTCCGTGAGCTGAGTCTTCAGTTCAGCCAACTCCTTGGGCGCCATCTTGTACGGCCTTCGGGATATTGGCATGGTTCCCGGTGCAAGTTCAATCTTGAACTCCACCTCTCTATCGGGTGGCATCCCCGGCAAATCATCCGGGAATACATCAGGGAATTCTCGGACCACTGGAATGTCTTCCAATCTGATGGTTGTGGCTTGATAGACACTTGGAAGTTTTATTTCTGGACTGTCCAGAAATAATGAGTGAGAACCGTGCACTCCTGAGTTTAAGTGCACGACTCGGAGGACGGTGTCTAAAACAGCGCCGTGGCGGTTTAACCACGACATCCCTAGGATGACATCGACCTTCTGTCCCTCTAAGATAATGAGAGACGTGGGGTACACTCTACCCGCTAAGCATAATGGTGCTTTGGAGACCATTACGCTTGCTGAAATCTTCCCACCCGGTGAACAAATTAAATATGGACTATCGGTGGGTAGTATTGGCAAGCTGTGTTTAGCAATGAAAGCTTGGCTAATAAAATTATGCGTGGCGCCTGAATCAAATAGTACTATAGCGGGATGCTGGTGGAGTTGGAACATACCCGCAAGGATTGGCTCGCCCTCCGGCACGTCCTCAATGGCAAGCTGGTGGACAGTACCGGGCCTAGGGTTTGCCCGCCGCGCATTAGTAGGGTTCCGGGGTTGATTCCTCCCCGGAAACTGTGGTACCACTCCGCCGCCTTGCCTCTCCGGGCAACTGCTCGCGAAGTGTCCTGGACGACCACACTTGTAACATGTGGCCGCTGCTGGTGGAGTACTTGGTGGACGAAAGCCCGGCATGCGTTGCGGAGGTGCAAACGCACGCGGCATCGCCCGCTGCTGCTGTTGTTGTTGCGGTGGTGCTGGCAGTGCCGGCCGGAATGCCGGTGAAGAATACGGCCGACCGCGGAACGGCATCGACCGCTGTGGTGGCTGCCAGCGCGGACCTGATGGTGGGCGATTCACCATCCGAAACTTCTGAGAAGGACCGCCTCCTTCTCCGCTGCTCTGCGGCGCGCTTCGCTTTCGCTCTGCCGCCGCCAACTCCTTGCCGGAGTCTTCCTGAACAATCGCAGCATCAATTATGTCGTTGAGGCTGCCGCGATTGAACATCGCCAGCTTGTCCTTCAGGAGCGGGTTAAGCCCCTGGTAAAAGTGGTCCCGCCGCTTCTCGTCCGTATCTGCGTGATACGACGCGTAGAGTGCGAGATCGTTGAACGCTCTGGAGTACTCCAGCGCGTTCCGGCTCCCTTGTTGCAGGTGTAGGAATTCCTGCGTCTTCCTCTTCATCAAACCGGGCGGTATATGATAGGCCCGGAAGGCCGTCCGGAACTCCGCCCAGGTCATCACTCGGTCGGTGGGTTGTGAAGCACAAAAGTTGGCCCACCACGCGCTCGCGGATCCTTGGAGCTGCTGGACCGCGAACTGAGTCTTGCGCTGCTCGCTGATTTGGAGCAGCCCGAACTTCATCTCTATGGCGCGGAGCCAGTTGTCCGCGTCAAGTGGTTCATCCGCCCTTGAGAATACAGGGGGATGAGTCGCCAGGAAGTCAGAGTAGGAGCTCTGTTGGCGCTCCTCACGATCTTGACGTCTCTCTGGGCGAGACGTATTCGCAATTAACGTTTGCAGCAGCTCTGTATGCTGCTGATGTGAACCCGCCATTGCCGCGACAATGTCGGCCAATGTAACCGTTGGCAGTGGCGGTGGCGGTGTTTGCTGTTGCTGTTGCTGCTGCTGTCCCGAGGAGTCCTCGGGAGGTGGTTGGGAGGTCTCTCCCCCTTGGCTAGTACCTCCAACATCGGGGTTGGCACGAGTACGCGTCATTCTGAAATTCAACACAGCAGCAATTAGCACATGTCTTACTCAAAATTCCATAAACAGGAGTAAGTATTGAAGCGACGCATGATTAACTTGCACAACATTCACATATATTGATAAAGCATAAACTTTATACAAGATACATTATTCTCGGATCTCCGAGAAGTCGTGCTCATGTCGTCACTACCTATACATACGCTACTGTCTACACGACATGTCACCGATTACAAAAGTTGGGTTACGCTACCCTAGCTGCCCTACTTGGCAACCGTAACCCCCTACTCGGAGTAGAACTCGACCTCCTGTGGGTCGTCCTCCTCCGGTACCTCTGCTGGTGGCTCGGGGTCTACCACCTCTTCTCCCATTCCAGGTTCTCCCATGGCTGGAAGACCCAAGACTACCGGTACGCCCAATACCGGGGGCACGAGGTCCTGCAATGCATGCACCTCGTCCATAGCCTGGTTGTAGTCCTCTTCCCAGCCTTGTCCTTCCTCAATAGCGTCGTCCCGCTCTTGAGCAAGGTCCTCATTCTGCTGGGTTAGGGTCTGCACCAGCTCTTGCAACGCCGCAATGTCAACACGGCTCTTCTTCTTTGCCTTCTTCAGACGACGCAACTGATTGTGTTGTTCATTTAGTTGGGTGTGACGTCGAGGCGTCACCAGATTATGTCGGTACTACGTCCTCACAAAGGAAAAACCTATACCGGATTTAGCCGGCTTCGTTAGTTCAGTGGCACTACTCGTCACTCGCACACGGATGCTACACGTCTACCGTTTCGTGGTAAGGCTACCTGCAGAAACTCAAACAATCATCAGACTCGGCTGCACACCGAGCCCGGAATCCATATAGTTTGTACACCCGGCCGTCATCACTCGCCCGGATGTTCTCAAGCCAAACACGCCTTGAGTTACGTGTTCACGTTTCAGACCACGTGACGGGGTCTCCCATGTTGCACCACGCACGCCAGGGACAGACGTTGCTCGAATACCCCAAACGACATGAAGAGTCGTAGAGGATATCAAAGCGGGTCGGGTTACCTGCCACCCGTGGGGCTCCACCCTTCAGCTTGTGCGCACTGGTGGACAGCGCTTACGTGCACCCCCCAAGACATGAACGTCCCGAGATGCACGATTTTCCGACATAACAAATAGGTTAATATGCCACTTTCTATATGCTAATAACATCCTTATACGGCTACTAACTCGTTCCTCACTGGATTTTTGAAAAAGAAGACCTTTGTACTGTGTTAAACCTCAAGCGAGCTCTGATACCACGCTGACACGACCCCACTGGTCCTGTCGAGCCAGGATCACGCTGAGGGGTGCTGCGTTGCACAACACCGTATAACACACGTCAAAGGTACAAAGCGGAAGCGGAAGCTTTATTACATAAACAAGTTTATTAACATGTTTACATCAAAATAAGTTTAGTCCACACTCGCGGGCGTAGACTAAGCATCAAGTGCACGTTCAGCCCTCGAACGTGTCCTTGCTAGCACACTCGCACACTAACTCTGCGGCGTGCACGACTCCCACTCGACGGGGTTCCCCTCCTGGGGTTCCGTCTCCTCTTCGGGAGTCCCTTCCTCATAGAACCCTGCAAAAGCTTCAAACACAAGCAGTGAGCACGAAGGCTCAGCAAGTCTGACCCGTCTCACCTAAACATGAAACTTCTACATGAGGGTGATGGGTTGCATGAGGTAAAAATCATTTGCAAGGACTCGCCTAATTAGTAGAACCTTACTTTCAAGTTTTAGCAGCAGGTTGTGGAGAACTTTACGCTAAGGCACATGAGAGAGCCGCAATCAAACAAGAAACGCATTTCTCTCATGTACTTTGCCCAAAGTTGAAAAGAACTTTAGTTAGCACTAAGCTACAACATATCATTAACAATCAATATCCAACTTTCAATCAGCAACATTTTAACATGTAACTAGCCTGTTCTTTCTACGTCACGGTACAGTGAACAAGTGGTACTCACTGACCGCGAGGGACGGCGATTATAATCGATTTACACCTGCAGGGTTACCCGAACAACCCGTCACGTACGCCCGTACTCGATGTTGCCTACAACAACCATCACGGACGCCGTACGCGACTACCTTTCACCCGTTAGCCAAATATTGAACCGGTCCCATCGTCCCGAGCAAGAGGTCCCTGCACGCGCATCTCTGTGCCGCCAGCTGATTTACACCTCGAGCTCTCAACCTACCCTCTGAACGACGGGCAATGCCTCAATACCCAGCTACCCGAGTTACATCAGTTTCCCGGTTCCCATATAGCCGGTAGGTCTTCGGTACTGTTCTAGCTTGTTCAACAGGCCCGCACACGGCTCGGTCCTCAATCGACACAAGCGGAGCTACAGCACACAGGCCCCAAAGTCCTGCTGCCCTTACTCTCCGCTCGGTCTCATTTTCTTGCCATGTGTATCATGTGCTATCTCTACCCGAGCAATGTGCCTCTAGCCTATTCTCGCGAGTAGTTCCAACTACTCGACTTGTACCGAATCCTACTCTATCCTAGCAATGCAGTGGCTAACGGGGTTTGCAATCCTAAACCCCAACCCATGGTTTTCTTGGCTATGCAGTGGGGTTTCCAAACAAGACTCTGATGCACAACATAAAGAAAACAAGTATGTGCTCAAAACAATAAAAATTTATAAAATGGTTAATGCAAACCGGGGCTTGCCTTGCTGCTCTTGGTCGTAGGCTAGCTGTTCCTCCGGAGTAACGAAGTCTAGGACTTCGGGTTCCTCCTCGACCTTAGCGACTACATGATAAGAACAATGTATGTATTAATTAAATGCTTTTGTATTAACTTTGAAGTTGTGAAGTCTATAACCTTTACTAGATAGATCTAATGACTGTGAAACTTTTACTGTGGCTTGGTTACAACCTAAACAGAGACTTGGTCAAGTTTTAATTGCAGCAAAGCTCATTTGAGCCCTCCACAATTAATTATGTCCTTGACCTTAATTAAAGGCTTTTAGGGTGTTCTAGGTATTTTCATGAAACAAACTATGACTTTCTGAAAACTAGATTTTCAGAGGGCTCTAATGGAATTGGTCTCACTTAATTTGGAAGTCTCTAACTAAAGATATGAGCTAAACAATTTCAGAGAAAATTCTGAAAATGTTTCTGAACATTTTCTATTTTCTCTGGAACAGTTTTACTAATCACACCATTAGGTGGACTAAATGAGCTCAAATGGATCTGAAATTTTTATGGTAGTTCAAGGATATTTTGGTGAACATCTCAGCAAAATTTCAGGATTTTCCTCCAAATGATTCTCCAGTTAAAATTCCTAACAGTTTAAACTTTAAGGAATTAATTCTGGAGAATTAAGGAATCTCATGAAGTGAAACTTGATTTTCTGGAAAGTACTCAGAGAGCTGAATCCAGCAAAATTTGGTTCACTCAATTTGGAGCTTTCTAGCCAAAGTTATAAGGATTTGAAGTTTGAAGGAAATCTGAAAATCGGGGAAAAGTTTAAACTCGCGCGTGGGCCCAGGGGACACGCGTCGCACGCCGAAGCGACAGCACACCGCGGCCCACAAGGCTTTTGCGCGCCAGCACACCCGATCCCGGCCGCAGCCGGATCCCGATTCAAAATATCGGCCGCTGACAGCTGGGGTCCACCCCCTTCTTCAACCTCGCGACACCCGCGCTCCGCCGCCGAGGGACCTCGCCGGAGAGCTCGCCGCTGGCTGCTGTACAGCTTCAAACTTCTTGATTCTGGCCGCCCCTGCCTACTTTTACTTGGGGAACATGATCCGAGGGTCAGCTGCTCATGACAACGGCCGGAGCATGGTCGGCGACGAGCCGCCATATCGGAACGACTTCGGCCATGTCGGCTGACGCTCCTAGTGCCTCAGCTACTTGGGAAATCGGTCGGGGAGCATCAGTGGACCTCAGAGAAGGTCGACATGAACTCGGGGTAGCTCGGGGAAGGCCCGAAATAGGTCCTCACCGTGCGCCCGATACCCCCCGTGCGTTCCGCCATTAGTAGACCTTGAATTACGCCGGGCACAGAAGTTCTCCGGCCCAGAGTTGTGAAGGCAACTTGTGCGTCACCGTGTCTAGTTCGTGTGGGAGTGGCCTGAGACCCTCTAATCCTTTCTAGAGCACGAATTAAACAGAATCGTACCCGAGGGTCGTTCTGCACACAGAAAGGGGAAAAGTGGAAATTCGCCGCCGGTGAGCAACCACTCGAGCTGTGGCTCGGGGATGAGCAGCACCGATCACTTGCGCGTCCAAGGGTGCCTTGGCTCGGGCGTGACAACGCCCAGGTTGGGCTGTCCACGAGAGCCCGAGGTGCGGCGGTTTCCAGTTCCGAGTTTGATCTTTCGGCACAGCCGATATCACTCGGTTTCAATCGATTTCTATCAATGGGAAGGATGGAGGATGGTCGCTAGTACCTGGCTGGGACCCTGGAGTGGAAAGAGGAAGCTGCGATCAGCTCGATCCAGCAGGAACTCGAGCGCCGGTGATGGCAGTGGAGAAATGGATCGTGCACGTCGGCAGCTCGGGGAATGGCGACTGAAGCACGCCGGGGAGGGAATAAATAGGCCGGTCGGCCGGTCTCCGGCTTGGGGCACGCAGCAGGAGCTGGCGCCGGCTGCCCCCTTCGGTGGCGCGCGCGCACAACAGCCGGGAACCGACTGAACTGTGGTTCAGTCGGTTTGCTTTGAGGCTGAGGCTGACATGTGGGTCCCACTCCTCTTTTAACCTCTGAAATTTATTCCTAACAGCTGTGGTAAACAGTGAACCCTATTCTACCCTTGGCAACTCAAATTATTCACCCAAGAGCCATTTGAATTGATCAAAGTTCAAATGAGGTTTGGTTTGAATGAATTTCAGCACAAGTGCAGTTTGAAATTCAAATAAAGTTTGAATTTCTCCCCCTTAGCTCATGTCAAGATCAACTCCAAATGGAGTGAAAATTGGTGTGTGAGCTCACAAAAATGTGCTGAGCAAGAATATGCCTTCCACTTTTAAATTCAGTGGGTGAAAACAGTTTGAATTTGAATATGTTTTCAAACTGCCCCTTTCCTATCTACACCCAAGATGACCTCAAAAATGTTTTGAATTTGGGTGAAACTTGGCATGGACATCCTTGGCAAAGTGTAGGAGTTTTCATATGTCCAGCCCATCTATATCACATGTGGGAAGTACCACTTTTGTAATGTGTGAGTTTGTTCCCTAATGAGCATGTTGATAATTGTTACTTGCTCTTTATTTGTGTTCATCATTTTTCCTCAAATGAGGTGTGTGGTGTGGTGATGAACACTGCAAATGAGTGTCAAAAACTGAGGCCCTTACACCCGTACAAGGTATTCAAGGCCCGCGTCTTCCCAAGACGCGGAAACGCGGAGCACGCGTCTGTCAGGTGCCGTTGCGCCCAGTCGCATCACAGACTGACGCGCGGTGTCAGAACCTGCCAGCCAATAAACGCTGCGACAAGACATCCCATGCCGCCTGCGCCGTCATCAACCACTACGACTAGCGTGCGGCATGGGCAGGGCGGGAAGATGAAGACTCAGAAGCCTTCGGCCAGAGGCAACTACCGGCGTAACTACAGATACGGTAGACAATAGACAATCTTCCCGGGACCACCTGTCGGGTCCCGGCTCCCCTTGTAAGCCGCCCGAGTCTTGGACTATAAAAGGCTCGGGTAGGCGTCGATAGCAAGGGTTCGCATTTTGCAACTCATACGCTAGCCATACACTCTCAAGCTGTAACTCACCCCCAAGCTCAGGCCCTCGGCCCTGAGCAGCAAGCAATACAGCGAGCTCCATAGCTCGCCGTGGACGTAGGGTTTTACGCTCCGGCGGCCTGAACCACGTAAAACTCTCTGTGTCAAGCTCTCACTAACTCGTCCATCTGCGCAAGCTCTCCGCTAGGAACTAGCCCCTCCGAAAAAAGAACCTCCGCGGGCTGCCCAGTGCAGGCCCGGGGGAAGTGTCGACCGAACACTTCGACACATGCCGAATTTGTTACGTGTTATGAGGCCACGGGGCAGGCACTATGGCTTAAGAAATTTGTACCCGATCTTAAAGTGGTTGACAATATTCATAAATCACTTAAGTTGTACTGTGACAACGAACCCGCAATACTATATTCTCACAACAACAAATCAAGTGGAGCTGCCAAACACATTGATATTAAATTCTATGTTGTGAAAGATAAAATCCAAAATCACACAATTAGTCTCGAGCATATAAGTACAAAACACATGCTTGCGGATCCGCTAACAAAATGTCTTCCGCCCAATGTGTTCAGAGAACACATAGCCGGCATGGGTTTAAGGGGGAGCCTGTGAACTATTCTAGATAATAAGGGGCCAATTAAGAGTAAGGTTATCTTCAAGCGAGAGACGTATAGTAGTCGTCGAGTCAAGCAGTACGTAAATGACTGTGTTGACACGTCGTGCTCTTTATGTTGAACGTGAGGTGATGAACACTAAATTTAGTAATTAAAATAGTAAGGTAGTAAGAATTATGACTCGTGATCAAGGGGGAGAATGTTAGTTTGTTTTGATCCTGTGGATCCCGCGTGGGGAACAACCACCGGGATCCTCTCTCTCCCCACGCGCCCTGATCGAGGGGCGCAACCGACTCAATCGGTTGAGGCCCCCTCTCGCTCGCGCTATATGAACGAGCAGGCAGCCGGGGCGTGAGTAGATTTTTGAACTCACGCCCAACGCCTTCTACACACCCAATCCCGATCCTAAGAGCGCAGCGGAAGCGAGGGGAAGGCTTGCTCCCGTCGGCCATTGGCTTGCGGCTTGAATCCGCGCCATGTTTTCATCCTCTATAGCCAAAGGTATGCTTCTAATCACATCTCCTAATAGTGTTAGTTTATTTAATCGTGCCTTAACCATGATTATCACTAAGTGCCTTGATTAGCAATGCCTAGGGTTAAGATCTAAGAGCAATCAATTTCTAACACTGCCATCACCCCTGAGTGGCTACTTGGAGATCCAGTAACCCACTATCAGGGGCGGTGCCCTCTCTGCCTCCTGCTCTACATCCCAGGATCAAAAAGACTTCCGTTTTGTGCTGAAATGGAGGTGGGTAACCCCCCATTCCAAAATCTCCATCCAGAACGAATATCCATCCCCACAGCATTCCATCGAACACCCTTGGTGCGCCAACTAGACCCAACAACCGAGGAGCACAGGAGGCGACGGGGGATGCGCATATGGCAGTACCTACCTCAAGGGCCTGGCGGTGGCGGCGGCGCTTACGGAGCTCCTTGACGACGCGCTGGAGCTCAACGGAGCGGAGGCAGTTGCCGGGCCTGGCCGCCCACAGCTCGACCTCCGGCACGAGGAGCGTGCCCGGGTGGCCAAGCGGGAACAGCGTGGACTGCAGGCCCAGCGGCCGCGCCGGCCTTGGCCTCTCCGCTGTGCTGTACCCGTAACGAGACGAGGCGGCGGCGCGCGGGAGGAGGCCGGCGAGGAGCCTGCTCCTGCCGCGGCCGAGGCGGAGGAGCAGGCGGCGCGCCGCCGCGAGTAGGGGGGACGAGGCCATTCGCGCGGCTGGTGTGGTGAGCTTTTGGGCCTTTTGGGTTTAAGCCGAACTCGTCAGTCCCTTCCACGGGCCACGGAAGCTTGAGGGCCCAGTCGGTGGTTCAGCAACAAGTATTTTGTTTCCGTGTTGCTTATTACAACCGTGCCTTGCCTGCCGAAACAGATGAGGTTCCTGCAGCGCGCCCGCATGTCCCGTTAGACCTGGAGGTATGCTCACGTCAAAAAGACGTACCTGGCTCTTCCGTTCCAAGCTTTATATTCCTTTCGTTTTAAAATAAATAATATTTAAAATAAAAAATCAGTTTTACGGAGATGATCATATCAAATATCAGTTGCGCGGTGCGAATGCAAGGCCGGCCCTGAGGCAGGGCGTGAGGGGCGACCGCCCCGGGCCCCCGAGAACGAAGGGTCCCATTCGGATCTATATATATTGCACATATTTTTTTACATTTTATTTCATAATTATTTGCTAAATATAATAAACACCTATGGCTTGCAGTAGGCGAATAACGTACAGAAAACCCACCCTTTGATGCACTACTTTGACAATTCAGGTTACATATTGTCGAAGTGTTCGGTCGACACTTCCCCCGGGCCTGCACTGGGCAGCCCGCGGAGGTTCTTTTTTCGGTGGGGCTAGTCCCTTGCGGAGAGCTTGCGCGGATGGACGAGTTAGTAAGAGCTTGACGCGGTGAGTTTTACGTGGTTCAGGCCGCCGGAGCGTAAAACCCTACGTCCACGGCGAGCTATGGAGCTCGCTGTATTGCTTGCTGCTCAGGGCCGGAGTCCTGAGCTTGGGGGTGAGTTATAGCTTGGGAGTGTATGGCTAGCGTATGAGTTGCAAAGTGCGAACCCTTGCTATCGTCGCCTACCCGAGCCTTTTAAGTCCAAGACTCGGGCAGCTTACAAGGGGGCCGGGACCCGACAGGTGGTCCCGGGAAGATTGTCTATCATCTACCGTATCTGTAGTTATGCCGGTAGTTGTCTCTGGTCGAAGGCTTCTGAGTCTTCATCTTGCCGCCCTGCCCATGCTGCATGCTAGTCGTAGTGGTTGATGACGGCACAGGCGGCATGGGATGTCTTGTCGCGGTGTTTATTGGCTGGCAGGTTCTGACACCGCGCGCCAGTCTGTGATGCGACTGGGCGCAACGGCACCTGACAGAGGCGTGCTCCGCGTCTCCGCGTCTTGGGAAGACGCGGGCCTTGAATACCCTTGTACGGGCAAGGTATGGGGCGTCTTTATGCCCGCTGCCTATCTCTCGGGGCAAGCAGCGCCGTTCTTCTGGCCACGTGGCAGGCCCGGAGCCCTTCTCAGAGGAGTGGAGGGTCCAGCCCGCGGGGCACGTGGAGCCTCCGGACCTCTCCCCGCGGAGGGGGAGGTCCGGCTTCTGTCGGCCACGTGGCGGGCCCGGAGCTCTTCTCTGAGGAGGGGGAGGTCCGGCCTCGCCGGACGCGTGGCGCCTTCGGACCTCTCTCCCGCGGAGGGGGAGGTCCGGCTTCTGTATGCCACGTGGCGGGCCCGGAGCTCTCCTCTGAGGAGAGGGAGGTCCGGTCCCGCCGGACGCGTGGCGCCTTCGGAGCTCTCCCTGTGGAGAAGGGCGAGTTCCTTAGGCATTTTCCCCTGTGCGCGGGGGTACCCCATATCTCAGGTACCAACAGTGGCCCCCGGGCCCATCTCGGGGGAGATAGCGAGCCCGAGGTGGGACCTCCGTCTCTTCTGATCCGTGCACTTTCTCTAAGTCCCGAATTGACCGCTGCCAGAGCACGAACGGCCGCGGGATCGTGGGAGCGTGCGCTCACTTGATGGTTGCTTTTACTGCGGCGGTTCCCAAGACTGCCACTTCTGCACGTTGCGGCGCTTTCTTCGGGAACCGCCGAAGTGCCTTGCCGGCTCATCTTCTCAGGAGACTGACTCCTTGACCCACCGCTTCAGCTGGGCGGCTTGGGTCCACCCGTCATCTGCACTCGGTCTAGGAGCCGAAGCGGTTGCCGATGCGGTGTATTCGAAGAGTTCCGAATCGCTTGGAATTGCACCCGAGAAGTTTTTAGAGGGGATCTTACCCACATTGCGGCTTCCCTTCGCACTTCTCTGCGTTTCTTCTCGGACTCTTGTGCTTTTGCTCTCTTGCCCTTGAGTTCTCCCTCGCCATGGCCTCCAACCCGCCACCAGAGAAGAAGCGCGCTCGATCTCCTCCAGCGGCGGCGTCTATGCCAAGTCGGGAATCTGGGGTGCCTGGCACTCCCTCCTGTGGCAACTCGAAGAGGCCCCGGGCTGATGCGTTGAGGGAAGCTTCTGGGGCGTCCTCTGTTCCGCCAGTTCAAGCGACTGCGGAGCGGCCGTCAGTGACGGTAGCGGGCTCTGGGAGTCCTACCCTGGCTCGGAAGTCGGGGTTCAGAGCCCGTTGGAGTGTCCGCGCTTCCCAGCCATCCCCGACTTGCGGGGAGTCTGTGTCGTTGCGCTCGGAGCCTGGGGCAACTGCCGCGGCCCCCAGGCCAGCGCGAACTTCTCCTGTTCCGGTGTGCCCAGACTCCGCGGCGGCGGCGTCTCTTGCTGCCGAGACGGCCACCGCGGCCCCCAAGCCAGCACACGTCGACCCTGCACCAGGCGGCCCGACCTTTACTCCAGCGCCGCCTTCCCCGGCTCGCCCCTCTCCACAGGTCAAGGAGCCAGAAGCTGAAGAGAGCCCGGCAGGTCCGGCTGCCAAAGCCTCGGAGCCAGCTTCTCCTGACCGGCGTCTCGTCTCAGTTGCTGGTGCGTCGACTCCTCTTGAGGACGAGGTAATGGAGGAGGTCGGGGGGACTGCCCCGGCCTCTGTTGCTCCATTGCCCCTGGCGGATGCCTTCGCGCTTGCCGAGACGAGTGTTCGGCAGGTCTTGGCTGCACTAGGTCGCGAGCGGGAGGTGTATACGGTTGAACGGGATCGCCTCCTCACCTGGGGGAACCTTTTGCGGGAGAGGACCGCGAAGGTTAAGAGCGAGCTCGACTCCAGGCGGGAGTCGCTCGACTTTAGGGAAGTGCTTCTCGACCGGATGAAGCGGGCTGTCGACCGCATGGACGCCGAATCACGGTGGATCAACAGGGAGGCCCTGGAGGCACACGCCGGGCCGAGGAGAGCCTCTCTGCCGCTATGGAGATACGGCAGCAGTTGGAGCGCCGTAAACTCGCCGTTGAGGAACGGGAGCGTTCCACTGTAGTTGAGGCGGAGAGGGTCGCCGCGCAGCTGGCGGCGGGCGAGGATGACCTTCGAGCTCGGATCGAGGACCTGGAGATTCTGAAGGCAGACCTCGACTTGAGGGAGGAACAGGTCTCCCGTGAACGCCGGGCGGTCTTGGACCGGGAGTTGGCCGCCGACTTCAAGGCTGCTGAGTTAGAGCGGCTCGCCAAGACTCTCCATCTTCGGGAGAGCTCCCTGGCGGCCAAGGAGAAGGAATTCTCCGAGAGGAACCTGGAGGCTATGCAGGCGGCCCGCCGCGAGGTAGAGGAGATCTCGGCCTTGCGGTCCTCCGAGGCTCTTGCTGTCTCGAGCTTCGTGGATCGAGCGGGGTCCGCCCTGATCCCTCTTGGCTTCAGTCCGGTGAGGGTTGCGGCTCCTGCGTTGAAGGTGGCGGAGGTGATCCCCACGCTGGAGTCGATCGGCGCCAAGCGGGACAGGCTAGACTCGGTGGTCGCCAGCGAGCTTGAGGCCGAGGGACGTGGCCTAGCCTTAGAGGTCGCCTCACATGTGCTGGCATGCTTCAAGAGCCGCGACCCCTCTTTCTCGCTAGAACCAGTGAGAGAGGGCCCAGCCGCGGAGCGGGAGGAAGCTGCCAGGGCTGAAGTCGAGGATGTGGCCGCCCTTGTAGCCGCAAGGTTCCGGCGGGAGCCGGGAGGTCGTTAGGACTTGTTTCTCCCTTTTTATCGAGTCTGTAGTCCAGCTCATGGAGCCTCGCTTAGTTCGACTCTTTTAGATATTTGTGTCTGTGATGTTTTTTCTCTTCTTCTTGGCTTTGCCTGACTGAGTCCTTAGCTCCGCAAGGTACTCAGAGGCCATCTCCAATCTCGGAGCTCTGCATAGACACCTTCCCCGGGTCCTAACCGTCTTAGGGGCCCCCGGGGGTCTCCGGATCTCGCCCTATGGGGAGCTCCAAATCTGCCTGCCACGTGGCGGGTCCGGAGCCCCTCCTTAAGAGGCGGGAGCTTCGGCCATGCTGGACACGTAGGGCTTTTGGAGCCCTCCCACCGGGGGGAGGGGGGAGGTCCGGTTTCCGCCTGCCATGTGGCGAGCCCGGAGCCCTC
This sequence comes from Neostapfia colusana, assembly GCA_030760725.1. Classification (NCBI taxonomy): domain Eukaryota; kingdom Viridiplantae; phylum Streptophyta; class Magnoliopsida; order Poales; family Poaceae; genus Neostapfia; species Neostapfia colusana. The sequence continues at coordinate 19,600,704 of JASWHV010000003.1, forward strand.
CTCAGGGGAGGCGAGAGCTCCGGGCCCGCTGGACACGTGGGGCCCTCGGGCCCCGCCCCTGCTGAAGGGGCAGGACCCGGTCCTTCCAGTCCTAGGCCGGAGTAGTTGATAGCTCCTTTCCCCCCACTTCATGCAGTCCCTGTTGCCGTAACCTAGAGGTCCTGCACACAGGCAGAGGAAACGTAATTCTCCTCGGGGGGTCCTCCCCTCCCATCTCCTAGTCTTATTCGTCTTATGATCCTGATCCGTTATACGGGGCTTGGGCAATTCTGTGCTCGAGGCGCCGGAGCTCCGGCTCCCTCCGACGTCCGGGTACGATCGTCTGATCCCTAGTACCGGGCCATGCGCTGGGGAAGCAGAGTGCACGTGCTTTGGGTTCATGACCAGGCAAAGCGGTTGTACTCCCCTGTACCTCCGCGGGGCAGGATGCGCATGCTTTGGGCTCATGGCCTGCTAAGCTGGATACGCACCCTGGACCCCCCCCCCATGCACAACGCAGGCCTTTCCTGGAGTTGACCAACTGGCACCGCAACACCTGACTGGGGGAGGCCCGAGAGACTCACTCGGCCTTCGGCAGGTGCCTCAAGCGCAGCCGCCTTCGGTAGGATAGCGAATGCCGACTATGGATGAGCGCACGAGAGGGGGAGCTAGATGTACGATGAACATACAAAGATAGTGCGGTCATAAAAATTAATGCATAATTTAAATGAGCGCATGAGAGAGAGCTAAGTAGAACATGTTTCTGTATTCATGCCCATAGGTGGAATTCTGGCTGTACATGGAGGCAATATTCCGCCTCGTCTGCAAGGGAAGCAAGACTCTACGCGCTTAGGGTCGGAACCAGGCTAAACTGGACGTAGTCCTGTACCGTCCCTTGAGACTTAGCTGCCCCAAGCTCTATTCCTAAATTCTATGGGATCCATTACAGAAGGGAATAACCCTGTTCTACTGATGCTCGGGAAGTAGGACTTACAGTGTTGCTTCATGGCAAGGATTTTGGGAACGGATCCCACACTCGGTTGAAAGGCATGTGTACCTCGGGCGGCAGCTTTCATGATTCGGAAGGGACCTTCCCTGCTGGGGGAGAGCTTATGGGTCCTTCTTGGAATAGAGCGTGCCGCGACACCAGGTTGCCCTCCTGCAGGTCCCCGATGCGTTCGGTTCTTTGGCGGTAGTGCTTAGAGCATCAGCCGAGACCGCGTGTTGTGGGGTGTTACCTGCAGCCGAGTCTCGTCGACGAGGTTGTCATCTTCGCGGTGGATCAGGTCCTGCGCGGCTTCTCCTGGGGGCCCCCGGGGAGTTCTCCCCTTCTGGCTAAGGCCTTCAAGGGGTAGGTGGGCCCGGGCTCGTCTTGGATGACCTAAGGCGTCTTCCCCTTCTGGCAAGGCCTTCAAGGGGTTGACAGATCTTGGGCGGCCCACGGGAGGTATGTCCGAGGCACGGAGGCGTGCCGCAGTTGGCTACCGCCCTAGCTTGTCACCGTCGGAGCTGGAGTCCTCACCGTTATGCACTATCTTTATGACACGCTGAGGCTCCTGGAACCCCACCTGATGGGCGGCGGTGACTGGGGCATCCACCTTCTGTTTGCCATCCCTCTGAGGGTAGGGCGGTGCTTCAGCTCTCTGCTGTCTTCCTTTGCGGAAGCGCTCTGCGAGCCTCTGGATATCCCAGCACTCGGCAGCAGTATGGTTGCCGGCGCCATGCACGGGGCATAGCCCGCCCTGGTCACTATCTGGGGCCGGTGACTGCCGCTGCCTTTTGTCGGGGCGTGGCCCCCGAGCTCCACTAGTCGTCGCTGCTGCGGCGACGGGAGCCGTGAACGATGACTTCATCTTGCCACTCCCCCGGTTCTTGGCCTTCTTGCCACCCCCATAGGCAGTCTGTGATGCGACTGGGCGCAACGGCACCTGACAGAGGCGTGCTCCGCGTCTCCGCGTCTTGGGAAGACGTGGGCCTTGAATACCTTGTACGGGCAAGGTATGGGGCGTCTTTATGCCCGCTGCCTATCTCTCGGGGGCAGGCAGCGCCGTTCTTCTGGCCACGTGGCGGGCCCGGAGCCCTTCTCAGAGGAGTGGAGGGTCCAGCCCGCGGGGCACGTGGAGCCTCCGGACCTCTCCCCGCGGAGGGGGAGGTCCGGCTTCCGTCGGCCACGTGGCGGGCCCGAAGCTCTTCTCTGAGGAGGGGGAGGTCCGGCCCCGCCGGGCGCGTGGCGCCTTCGGACCTCTCTCCCGCGGAGGGGGAGGTCCGGCTTCTGTATGCCACGTGGCGGGCCCGGAGCTCTTCTCTGAGGAGAGGGAGGTCCGGCCCTGCCGGACGCGTGGCGCCTTCGGAGCTCTCCCTGCGGAGAAGGGCGAGTTCCTTAGGCATTTCCCTTGTGCGCGGGGGTACCCCATATCTCAGGTACCGACACATATTGTCGAAGTGTGTATCCGACACTTCCCCCGGGCCTGCTCTGGGCAGCCCGCGGAGGTTCTTTTTTGGAGGGGCTAGTCACTCACGGAGAGCTTCAGCGTTAGGGACGATTGAGGGAGAAGCTTGACACGGGGATTTTTACGTGGTTCAGGCCGCCGGAGCGTAAAACCCTACGTTCACGGTGAGCAGAGTTGCTCGCTGTATTGCTTGCTGCTTAGAACCGGAGTCCTGAGCTCGAGGGTGAGAGATGTCGTATGGCTAGGGTGCGAGAGTGCGTAAGAGGCGAACCTTCGCTAACGTTTCCTACCCGAGCCTTTTATAGTTCAAGGCTCGAGCGGCTTACAAGGTGGGTGAAAGCATCTAGGCCCCCGTGAGATATGGTTTCGGTGATTAATGACAACCGTTCGTTATTACTAATGAGTTTGTGGATGCGAGGTTTCACATATATCACATCAACCGTTAATGAACTATCTATTCACACCATCTACTGCTCATTGGATACAAATGGAGACCCCTCAACGATCTATTCTAAGGGGTCATTCGATATGAAGAACTCATACAAACAAATCTATTCTATCAAAATTGGCAACACAAGAAGCTTACACTTTACCGTAATATCATTTCAAACAAGTGTCAAAGAGGTCACTCAAGAAGATTCCAAAAGATCAACTCAAAACAACTCGAAGCAAACAAGTTGCATTCACCGTATCATCCGATGTCTTGCAAAATGACTACATCGGTCGAGTTTGAGTTGGCAGAAGAAGAAGACCTCAGAGTCCAGTACACACCGGATCATCCGATGTGAAGGAAGTGGCACATCGGTTGATTTCACCCGAAGGATGATATGTGAGTTATTCTGAAGAAGTACACACCGGATCATCCGATGATGAAGTAAGTGTACATCGGTCAAATTCAACAGAGACAATATTTCTGACCCAATTCTACAGATCAACTCACCGGATCATCCGATGATAAATTGAAGTAACATCGGTCGATTAAAAGATCCAACGGTTATATCCAACGGTCACATCTGACACGTGACATCAGCTAATTTGGAATTCGACCGATGCTCATATAAAGGGGTGCATCGGAGGATCCGATGTTCACTGAAAAAGTCTGCCCACTTTTCCAACGGCTATCTCGTGTGGGCTGGCTATAAATACCCCTCCAACCGGCCATTTCGATAAGTCTTGATCACCAGAGCCTCACTACACATTCTCAAGCATTCAAGACCAAGAGCTACCACTTCCACACTTCAAAACCTCTTGTACTCCAACTATAAGTTATATCTAGCTAGAGAGAAGCTTGTGTGCGTCCATTCTTGGTGATTGGAATCTCTAGGCTAGTGAGAGAGAGTGTCTTGGTGACTTCTCTCACCTTGTAAACGTTGGAGGAAGAAGAGATCACTCCGGAGCTTACCAAGGTGTTTGTGGAAGCCCGGAGGATCACCGTTGTACAAGGCTTGAGCTCCACCTTGCCGGAGAAGGCGAACGGAGAAAGATAGTGGATTCCCTCGTCTTGGTGACTTGGGAGTGGCTATACCCTTTGGTGGGTGCCACAACGTGGACGTAGGAAGATTTTTGTGATCTTACCGAACCACGGGAAAAATCGCCGTGTCTTCGAGTCTCCGCGGGAGTTTGCATTTCTCTCCTCACCCCTTACTATTACGCTTTTACTATTCCGCACTTAACTCTCTTGCTTGCGTAGTTAGTTTGCATAGGGAATTGGGCTTCAACCATTAAAGTTTTAAATTGCTCTAAAATTTGAAAAAGCCCAATTCACCCCCCTCTTGGGTGTTTCGATCCTTACAGTGGGCCCGGGACCCAACAGGTGGTCCTGGGGAGATTGCCTGCCATCTACCGTATCTGCAGTTACGCCGGTAGTTGTCTCTGGCAAAGGCTTCCGAGTCTTCGTTCTGCCGCCCTTCCCATGCCGCAAGCTAGTCGTAGTGGTTGATGATGGCAGGGGCGGCAGGGGATGTCTTGTCGCTGTGTTTATTGGCGGGCAGGATCTGACACGGCGCGCCAGTCTACGATGTGACTGGGCGCAACGGCACCTAACAGAGGTGTGCTCCGCGTCTCCGCGCCTTGGGAAGGCGCGGGTCTTGAATACCTTGTACGGGCAAGGTATGGCGCGTCTTTACTCTTGCTGCCTACCGCGCGGGGGCAGGCAGCGCTGCTCTGCTGGCCACGTGGCGTGCCCGGAGCTCTCCTCTGAGGAGAGGGAGGTCCGGCCCCATAGAACACATGGAGCCTTCGAAGCCCTCCCCGCGGAGGGGGGAGGTCCGGCTTCTGCTGGCCACGTGGCGGGCCCGGAGCTCTCCTCTGAGGAGAGGGAGGTCCGGCCCCGCAGGACACGTGGAGCCTCCGGAGCTCTCCCCGCGGAGGGTGGAGGTCCGGCTCAGTTGGCCACGTGGCGGGTCCGAAGCTCTCCTCTGAGGAGAGGGAGGTCTGGCCCCGCTGGACACATGGCGCCTTCAGAGCTCTCCCCGCGGAGAAGGGCGAGGTTCTTAGGCATTTTCCCTTGTGCGCGGGGGTACCCCGTATCGAGGGTACCGACAGTGGCCCCCGGGCCCATCTCGGGGGAGATAGCGAGCCCGAGGTGGGGCCTTCGTCTCTTCCATTCCGCGCACCTTCTCTAAGACCCGCATTGACCGTTGCCGGAGCACGAACAATCGCGGGATCGTGGGAGCGTGTGCCCCACTTGATGGTTGCTTTTACTGCGGCGATTCCCAAGGCTGCCACTTTTGCACGTCACCAAGCTTTTTTTGGGAACCGCCAAAGCGTCTTGCCGGCTCGTCTCCTTGGGAGACTGACTTCTTGGCCCACCGCTTCAGCTGGATGGCTTGGGTCCACTTGTCATCGACGCTTGGTCTTGGAGCCGAAGTGGTTGCCCAAGCGGCGTATTCGAAGAGTTTCGAATCGCTTTGAATCGCACCTGGGAAGTTTAAAAGGGGATCTTACCCGCATCGCGGCTTCCCTTCACACTTCCGAGCGCTTGCATCTTCCTTGAGTTCTTGCGCCTTTGTCTTCCCTGTCCTTGAGCTTTCTCGTGCCATGGCTTCCAACCCGCCTCTGGAGAAGAAGCGCGCCAGGTCTCCTCCAGCGGCGGCGCTCGCGCCGAGTCAGGGATCCAGGGCGCCTGCACGCCCTACTTCTGGAGATGGCACCCCGTCCGGTGGCGACCCCAAGAGGCCTTGGGCTCATCATCCCGACGGGACTCCTCTTGAGCGACGACAGGCTGAAAGTTCTCGGGCGTCGCGTCCTCCCTCCTCAGGCGGTGGAGCCTCGAGGGAAAGTGTTGGCGCGTCGATGCCCAGGGGCGAGCCAAGAGCTTAGGCGCCCCGGGCTTCAGGGGTCGGGTCGGCGTCCAGGGGGGCTTGAGAAGCATCCCCTGCTCCGCCAGCCCGGGCGACTGCGGGGCAGCCGTCGGCGGTGACGGCGGGCCCTAGTGGACCTACCCCGGCTCGGAAGCCGGGGTTCAGAGCCCGTTGGAGCGGTTGTGTCTCTCGGTAAGCGACGCCTACCGGATTCTAGAGCCTGTGTTGTCTTCTTCTTTTCTTAACTCAGGAGTTTCCCGTGTTTTTAGGGACTCCCCGAGTGCCGGTAACGCTCCCGTTTCCCGGCCATCTCCGACTGACGGGGAATCCGCGCCGCAGTGCTCGGAAGCCGAAACGGTCGCAGCGGCCCCCAAGCCAGCGCAAGTTCCTTCTACGCCGGTCAGCCCGGTTTCTGCGGCAGCTGCGACTCCTTCCACTCGTCCCTCTTCACCGGCTCAGAAGCTGGCTGTTGCTGAGGGTTCGGCGGGACCGGCCATCGATGTCCCGCCCCTGTTGCCGGAGCGGGAGGAACTGCTACAGGCCTTACGGCGGGCAGCGAACCAGGGCACACCGGGAGCGAGCCCGTCCCAGTGCCGGCTTCTCCTGATCGACGCCTTATCCCGGTTGCCGGAGCGTCGACTTCTTGTGAAGACGACGTGATGGCGGAGGTCGGAGGCGCCGCTCCGGCCTCCGCCGCCCTGCTGCCACTAGGAGACGCCCTCGTGCTCGCCCAAATGAGCGTCCGGCAGGTCTTAACCGCGCTCGGTCGCGAGCGGGAGGAGCAGGTAGGTGAGAGGGATCGCCTCCTCACCTGGGGGCGCCTTTTGAGGGAGCGGACCGAGGAGGTCAAGGGGGAGCTCGACTCCAAGCGGGCGTCGCTCGATGTCATGGAGGCGCTCCTTGACCGTCAGAAGAGGGCCGTCGACCGTCTGGACTCCGAGACGCGGCGAATCCACAAGGAGGCCCTCGAGGCGCATGCCCGGGCCGAGGAGAACTTCTCTGCTTTGGAGGAGGTGTGGCAAAGGCTGGCGCGCCGTGAGCACGTCGTAGCGGACCAGGAGCGCTCCGTGGCGGCCGAGGCAGAGAAAGTCGCCGCGCGGCTAGCGGCGGGCGAGGGCGACCTGCGAGCCCGGGCTACGGAGCTAGAGACCCGAAAGGCAGACCTTGCCACGAGGGAGGAGCAGGTCTCCCGGGAGCGCCAAGCGATCCTGGACCGGGAGCTGGCAGCCGACTTCCGGGCTTTAGAGTTGGAGCGGCTTGCCCAGACTCTCCATCTTCGGGAAAGCTCTCTAGCAGCCAAGGAGAAGGAATTCTATGAGGGGAGCCTCGACACCTTGCTGGCAGCCCGCCGCGAGGTGGAGGAGCTCTTGGCCTCGCGGTCCTCCGAAGCCCGTGCGGTCTCGAGCTTCGTCGACCAGGCAGGGTCCGCCCTGGTCCCCCTTGGCTTCAGCCCGGTGAAGACAGCGGCCCCTGCACTGAAGGTGGCCGAAGTGATCCCCGCGCTCGAGTCTATCGGCGCCAAGCTGAACAGGCTAGATGCGGTGGTCGCCGGTGAATTCGAGGCAGATAGACGGGGCCTAGCGGTGGAGATTGCCACGCACGTGTTGGCGTGCTTCCGGAGCCGGGATCCTTCCTTCTCACTGGAGCCAGCGATACAGGGCCCTGTCGCGGAGCGGGAGGAAGCCGCCAGGGCCGAAGTCTGGGACGTGGCTGCCCTTGTAGCCTCTAGGTTCCGTCGCGAGCCAGGGGAACCCTAGGACTTGTAACTTTTCCTCCTCTTTTTTTTTTATTGAGTCTGTATTCCAACTCATGGAGCCTTGAATGAATAAACTCTTGTTATTTTATGTGTCTGTGTGCTTTTGTCTTCCTCTTGGCTTGGCCTGGCCGAGTCCTTAGCTCCGCAAGGTACTCAGAGGTCTTCACCAATCTTGAAGCCCTGCACGGACACCTTCCCCGGGTCCTTATTGTGTTAAGGGCCCCGGAGGTCTCCGGAACTCGCCCCGTGAGAACGGGGAGGTCCGGGTCTACCAACCACGTGGTGGGCCCGGAGCTCTCCTTTGAGAAGATGGAGGTCCGGCCCCGCTGGACACGTGGGGCCTTCGGGGCTCAACTACGCAGAGGGGGCGAGGCTCGGCTCTGCCGGCCACGTGGCGGGCTCGGAGCTCTTCCGGAGGATAGGGGAGCTCCGGCCCCGCTAGACACGTGGGGCCTTCAGGGCTCGCCCTTACAGAACGGGCAAAACCCGGATCCTCCGGTCCTGCGCTGAAGTAGTCGATGGCTCTTTGCCCCCCCTTCATGCGGTCCCCGTAGCTAAAACCTGGAGATCCTGCACAGAGGTAGAGGAAGCGTAATTCTCCTCGGGGGGTTCTCCCCTCCCCGTCTCTTAGTCTTATTTGGCTTACGGTCCTAGTCCGGTATACGGGGCTTGGGCAATTATGTGCGCAAGGCACCGGGGCTCCGGCTCCGTCCGAGGTCACGGTACGACCGTCCGACCCCTAGTACCGGACCGTACGCCGGGGAAGCAGAGTGCACAGGCTTTGGGTACGGAACCAGGCAAAGCGGCTGTACTCCCGTGGACCTCCGAAGGGCAGGGCGCGCACACTTTGGGTCGGAACCGGCAAAGCACGCTACGCACCCTGGACCCCCCATGCACAGCGCAGGCCTTTCTTGGAGGTGACCAACTGGCACCGCAACACCTGACTGGGGGAGGCCCGAAAGGCCCCCTGGCCATCGGCAGGTGCCTCAAGCGCAACCGCCTTCGGTAGGATAGCAAATGTTGACTATGGATGAGAGCGGGAAAGTGGAGCTAAATGTACGGTGAGCATACATAGAAAGTGCGGTCATAGAAATTAATGCGTAATTTAAATGAGCACATAAGTGAGAGCGTGGTAGAACATGTTTCTGTGTAAATTCCCATAGGAGGAAGACATGCTGAACATGGAGGCAACGACCCGCCCCATTAAGAAGGGAAGCAAGACCCTACGCGCTTGGGGTCGGAACCAGGCCAAGCTGGACGTAGTCCTGGACCGTCCCCTAAGGCTTAGCTGCTCCGAGCGCTGTTCCTGGAGCCTATGGGATCTATTACAAAAAGGTAAAGGCCTGTTCTACTAATGCTCAGGAGGTTGTACTTACTGTGATGTTTCGTGCTCCAAGGGTTTGGGAGCGGATCCCAACCTTGGTGGAGAGGCGTATGTATCTGGGACGGCAACTTTCGTGACTCGGAAGGGACCTTCCCCGCTGGGGGAGAGTTTATAGGTCCTTCGCGGGAAAGTATGCGTCGCGGCACCAGGTTGCCTTTTTGTAGCTCCTAGACGCGCTTGGCCCTTTGGCGGTAGTGTCGGAGCACCAGCCGGGGCCATGCGTTGTGGGGTGTTGCTTGCAATCGTGCCTCGTCGGCGAGGTCGATATCTTCACGCTGGAGCGGGTCCTGCGCGGCTTCTCCCGGGAGCCCTAGGGTACCTTCCCCTATTGGCTCAGGCCGACAAGAGGTAGGAGGACCCGGACTCTTCTTGGGAGACCCAGGATGTCTTATTCCATTGGCTCAAGCCGACAGGAGGTTGACGGATCGTGAGCGGCCCTCGGGAGGTGAGGCCGAGGCACAAAGACGTGCACTCGGGTAGAGCTGGCCCGGTTCTGCACCGCCGTGGGCTGGTGCTTGGGCTGTTGCAACTGCTTGGAGCTTTTCCAAGGTTGATGCCGCAGCAGTGTAGTCTCCACAAATCTTTTGGGGCAGCCGTAGTCGGTTACCGCCCTGACTCGTCGTCACTGGAGCTGGAGTCCTCATAGTTGTGTACCGTCTTTATGGCGCGCTGAGGCTCCTGGAACCCCACCTAGTGGCCGACGTTGTCTGGGGCGTCGACCTTCTGCTTGCCCTCCCTTTGACGGAAGGGAGGGGCATCAACTCGCAGTTGCTTCCCCTTGCGGAAGCGTTCCGCGAGCTTCTGAATCTCCCGACACTCAGCAGCAGTATGGTAACTGGTGTTGTGCACGGGGCATGGCTCGTCTTGGTCACCATCTGGAGCTGGTGACTGACGTTGCCTCTTGTCGGGGCGTGCCCCCCGAGCTCCACTAGGTGCTGCTGCTGCTGCAGCAACAGGAGCTCCGGTCGGTGGCTTCATATTGCCACCGCCTCGGTTCTTGATCTTTTTGCTGCTTCCGTGGGAAGCAGCGCCAGATCCGGGTTGTCCTCCTGACTCGGAGGCTGGCAGTGAGTGCCAGTTCCGTGCTTCTGCTGCCCTAGCACACTTTTCCGCCAGGCTGAAGAGCTCTGAGACGTCGCGAACTTCTCTGGTCGCGAGCTTCTCGAGCATCTTCGTGTCCCATACACCCTGCCGAAACGCCACCACCACAGAAGCATTTTGGATATGCAGGATGATGTTCCGCACCTGGGAGAACCGCTGGATGAAGGAGCGCAACGTCTCTCCAGGTTGTTGCTGGATGGCGTGGAGGTCGAGCTTAGTGCCAGGCCGGGTGTAGGAGCTGGCGAAGTTAGCAGTGAACTGTCGGCAGAGCTCTCCCTAGGAGGTTATGGAACCCTGGGGGAGGTTCATGAGCCAAGACCGGGCTGGGCCGGTCAAGGTGACAGGGAAGTAGTTGGCCATGATGGCCTCGTCCCCTCCTGCAGCAAGGATGGCGGTGGAGTAGATCTGGAGGAACTCCGCCGGGTTGACACTGCCATCGTACTTCTCGGGCATGTGCGGCCGAAACTTGCGCGGCCACCTCGCGAAGTGAAGGTGTGGCGCTAGGGCAGCACATCCTGCTCCTGTTGCTGCAGGCGTTGGTGCCGCGAACGCTTGGTTCGCTGCTGGAACTATGTACCCCGGTATGGGCAAGGCTGCGCCATAGACCGGGGGCACCATTTGCAGGGCATATGCTGCGTGTCGTATGCCTGGGGTAGAGATTGCGTGGCGAACGTCTGCGCCTCAGGCTGGGTTGAGGCAGTCGACATGCTGTCGCCGGCCTCCTGGTTGCGACGCCTCTCTCATCGTCGCTCAATGAACACTCGGGCATCTTTGCCCAAGTGGCATCGTTCCAGCTCCGTCCTCAGGTCTGCCGATGGGAGCCTGGTGGAGCGGGAATCTGTCGTCTGCCCGTCAACCGTTAGCGTGCGCGTCAGCGACACAGCCGGTTGGCCGGGACGTCGTCCCCGCTGAAGTCGAGGGTTTGCGGCGGCGACGACGAGACGGTCTACCTCGCGAATCCACTGCTGGGTCGCTGACTGAGGCGCGTCCCCAGCAGGTGGATTGCGTAGTAGCGCTCTTGCTGCAGCTGGCGCCCCCCCCCCCCCCCCCCCCGTGGGAGACGCTCAGCGTTGCAGAGGATCTCACGCTCGCTGGAGCCTGCGCTACCGGAGTCGGCGCTGCCGGAGTCGACTGTTGGCTTCCAGCTTGCGCCGACACACTCCGTCCAGAGTGTGTTGAGACGTAGTCCCCGCTAGTCACCGTTCATCGTGAACGTGGGGGAGGAGAGCTTGCCGCTGAAGGAAGCTTCGTCATCCTCGCCGGTCGAAGCTCGTCGTGCAAGGGAAAAAGCCCCTACCTGGCATGCCAAATGTCGAAGTGTGTAGCCGACACTTCCCCCGGGCTTGCTCTAGGCAGCCCGCGGAGGTTCTTTTTCGGAGGGGCTAGTCACTCACGGAGAGCTTCAGCGTTAGGGACGATTGAGGGAGAGGCTGATACGGGGATTTTTACATGGTTCAGGCCGCCGGAGCGTAAAACCCTACATCCACGGTGAGCAGAGTTGCTCGTTGTATTGCTTGCTGCTCAGAACTGGAGTCCTGAGCTTGAGGGTGAGAGATGTCGTATGGCTAGGGTGCGAGAGTGCGTAAGAGGCGAACCCTCGCTAACGTTGCCTACCCGAGCCTTTTATAGTCCAAGGCTCGAGCGGCTTACAAGGTGGGCCCGGGACCCGACAGGTGGTCCCGGGGAGATTGCCTGCTATCTACCGTATCTACAGTTACACCGGTAGTTGTCTCTGGCGAAGGCTTCCGAGTCTTTGTTCTGCCGCCCTGCCCATGCCGCAAGCTAGTCGTAGTGGTTGATGATGGCAGGGGCGGCAGGGGATGTCTTGTTGCTGTGTTTATTGGCGGGCAGGCTCTGACACATCGCGCCAGTCTGCGATATGACTGGGCGCAACGGCACCTGACAGAGGCGTGCTCCGCGTCTCCGCGCCTTGGTCTTGAATACCTTGTACGGGCAAGGTATGGCATGTCTTTATTCTTGCTGCCTACCGCGCAGGGGCAGGCAGCGCTGCTCTGCTGGCCACGTGGCGGTCCTGGAGCTCTCCTCTGAGGAGAGGGAGGTCCGGCCCCGCAGGACACGTGGATCCTTCGGAGCCCTCCCCGCGGAGGGGGGAGGTCCGGCTTCTGCTGGCCACGTGGCGGGCCCGGAGCTCTCCTCTGAGGAGAGGGAGGTCCGGTCCCGCAGGACACGTGGAGCCTCCGGAGCTCACCCCGCGGAGGGGGGAGGTCTGGCTCAGTTGGCTACGTGGCGGGTCCGGAGCTCTCCTCTGAGGAGAGGGAGGTCCGGCCCCGCTGGACACATGGCGCCTTCGGAGCTCTCCCTGCGGAGAAGGGCGAGGTTCTTAGGCATTTCCCCTGTGCGCGGGGTACCCCGTATCGAGGGTACATATACTGATCATTTATTATTTGGCTCATCCTTCTGCTCCATTCTGAATAAAAACAACCATGTCCCTACGGCCATCAATAGATCGTCTTAGGAACGATGCTAGAATTCCGTTTCTCATTCTCTGCTCCTCTTTAATGTTTAGAAATTGGGTAAACAAAACAGATACTGAACAAAATGCAATTGGCAAGATATAATCAAATTGAACTGATTTTATTTTGGCACTGCATAGATTCAATCAGCGTGTTTTTTCCAATTTGCAAGATTTTTATAAATTGTCTTTATAAAGTGTTTTTAGTATTTTGTGTGTTATACTTATCAAATTTGCTTAAATCATCTTTATGAGGTGCTTTTCGTTATAGTTTGTGTTATCCATATCACTATATCACTCCTTCAAATGATAAGTTGTTGCAATGTCTAAATTATTATATAGCTTTAACTGAAAATATTATTCTTTTATATCTTCTGGTAGAAAATACGATAATTATACATATAATACATATATAATATTTTTTTTAGTTTTACGACCAAGGGGGCCACTGTTTTAGTTTCGCCCCAGGCCACCGTGCGGATGCGAGAAGAATGAGGTTGCGGCCCGTCTTTTCCGGTGCCCGTTGTTACGCTGATGATGCAGGAGGCATATATTCCAGCACGAGCTTAAAGGAACTGATTCCTGCAACAGCGAGATGAAAATAGAGGCCATCAAGAACTTAACAAGGATTTAATTTGTGTGTGTGGTAAAGAGAAGACACCACAATGTGTAGTTGGACTTGAAGGGGAATCAAACCAAAGGACTGCGCAACAATTAAGGATGCGAATACTGCATGCACCTCATTTCGAGTTGTTGATCTAATCCAAGCCTGGCTTGTGGGGATGCTTATACTGCCTAATAACTTGGCTAAAACCCCATTTGTATCTTATTAGCGCCAAATATTGCAGTTTATGCATGAGAAGCGCTAGCTGGAACAGTAAGCTCTCGCGTCGCGTGGTGCCTGGCGTGGCGCCCTAAGACCGATCGCACTCACATACTGGGAGAAAAACTGAACTGGAGAGATGGAGTAGGAGACGATTTTCTCGCCCGCACTGTCGTGCGGGAAAACGTACGCCAAACGCCAGTACTACACAGGAACCCGCTAGCTCGAGCGTCTACGCCATGCCACTGTCGCCTCCGGCCGTTGGTTTCGCGCGCGGGCGAGACGGCGCGGGAGCGTGGGGGCGCGGCGGAGAGCCGGTGCCGCCGAGGCGAGGTGACGAGCGGGCGCGGCGAGGTGGTGAGCAGGCCCTGTGGAAGAATCACCGCGAGCAGGCCGGTGCGGACGCCATGGCTGCTGAGGAGAAGACCTCGCTGCCTGCCCCCTCCTCGGTTGCGGTGGGCAGAAGAGGGGAAGAAGAAAGAAAGAAAAGGAAAATTCGACTTTGGAAAGAAAGAGGTCATTTGGTTTTGGAAAGCAACCGAAGAATGATGAAGACTCGACAGGCTCGGGTAGATAGGAAGAAACAGGGGAAGAAAAAAATAAAAGGAAAAGGGAGAGGGAATCTGGTGAGGATGAAAAGAAAACAGTACAGGAAAAGGAAAAGAAAAAGAAAAGAAAGAAAAGAAAAAAGGAAACAGAAATGAAAAAAATATTAAATAATATGTGGTAGTTGATATGGAGTACGATTAGTGCTGAAGCACGTGCTGAAAAATACGGAATTTTTTAGAGTGTGCTGAAAAGAGATAAGAATATTCGTTTGAAGTAGATTTTTAGAGCACATGAGTGCGGATAGCCTAAGACCGCACTGGCGTACTAGATAAGCGACGGACCTCGGACATTCTTCACTTCACAACCAGCTGCATCGGCATACTGGAAAAGCGTACGCCATCCGCCGGTAGGCTACAGTGATTCACTATGTTCCCGGTAGCAACGGCGTGCGGGATGAAGTAAGAAGACGGTGGTCGTTGCTCGTTCGCGCTAAAGAAGGGAAGGTCGGAGCGAGGCGGCGAGCAAGCTGATTTTGGCCTTGGACCTGCGGAAGTGGAGCCTGCCGGCGTCGTACCTGCGGAAGGTCGGGGCGAGGAAGCTCCCACATCTGCTTCCAGAGGCCGCAAACCTCGGCTCGCCGTCGGACGAGACAGCCAGACTGGGACTGGTATTGGGCGCCATGACCGACGAATCGAGGAGCACCGCCGGCGCAGGCTGACGATGCGATGCGTTACTGCTGGCGAGTGCCAAGGGTTGGTGGCCTGGTGCGATGCGTTTGGGAAAATAACAAAGGAAGAAGGAAGACACTCGCTGGGAACAAGGGAAGGAGAGAAAAAGGAAAAGAAGAGATGATAAATAGAAAAAATATAAAAAGAAGTGAAAGGAAAATTTGGGAAAATAGTGTAAAAGGAAAAATATAAGAGAAAAAGTGAAGGGAAAATGAAAGAAAAAACAATCTGATGGATTTTTTAAATAGTGAATGTAGTATTGTTAAACTAGAAGTAGTTATATAATATAATAAGAAATATGAGGTAGTTATATGATATGATAAAAAAATTAGTGGTAATTGACATAGAGTAGAATTTTAGAGTACCACTAGCGTGCGTGGTAGTATAAAATGAAGAAAAAGTGTGGTATAAATAGCACGCGAGCGGCGCGGCGGTATAAATAGCCTCCGCGGGCTCCTCTCCCGAAATGCAAATCCACCCGGCCTCGATTGATTAAGCCACTTCTCCCGTAGAGCCGGAGCTCAGAGGAAGCGAGAGAGATCCTCCAATAAATAAAGAAGCAGCAGCAGCGGCGGCGGCGATGGCGTCCGTGCTGAGGAGAGCCGTGGCGCAGCGCTGTGCGTGGTCGCCAGCGTACGGGCTCCGGCGCTTCACGCAGGAGCAGCCGTCGGCGTTCAGTCACGCGGTGCCGCCCGACCGCTTCACGCCCCTGGCCGACCGGATCCGGGACCTCGGGTTCGGGTCCCCGCGGACCAACCTCGACGGCCTCGTTCCGCCCGCGGCGCCGGCGAGCCTGACAGCGGAGGAGGCGCGGAAGGTGCTGCGCGCGGCGCAGATGGAGGCGGCCCGGGCGCGGCTGCTGGCCTCCGGTGCCGGCGCCGTGTCGTACGCCGAATATCTGCGCCTCTGCTGCGACGCCGTCGGGGCGGACGCGGGGCCCCCCGTCGCGCGCGCGCTCGACGGGTCCGGATCCGTCGTCGTGCTCGGCGAGACCGTCTTCCTCAGGCCCGACATGGTACGGCCCGCCCCTCCTCGTCCGTCCATTTCGAATCCATTAGCTGTTGAGCTTAATGTTGCTCGACGCGTCTCCTTCGATTTATTTCTTTTCTTGTCTAGTTCGTGCTTTGCAGTTATGATGTCTTAAGAGAAAAAAACACGTTGGTTTCTTCTCTCCCGTGCTGTTAATTCCTTTCCGGTTAGAGATTTCATTTTGAAAACCACAGAGATCTGACGAGACTTTTCGCGTGTTTTTTTTCTATGTTTTCCAACAGGAAAAGAATGAGAGAAGGGTGGTGTTCTAAAACCATAGTAAGAGATGTTGACACCCAAAGTTTGGGGATTTTTTACTCCGCTCCAAGATGGGAGTTCCTTTTCTTCTCCCAAACCCAGAAGATAAACAAAACTAAAATTTTACACCCTCTATCTAAAATCTAAATCTGTGGAAAAAACTAATCTTGGATCTTGATATCCGATGAATGAACACGAGGAGAGTTCACCGGGCACTCTTTTCAGGCAGGAAAATATTCTTTGGAAAATGTCGGGGCCTATCTTTCTCTCCACTGGGTCCAGGGCACGTTATACATGGTTGGTGGTGTCTAGGAGCGTGAAGAGAACAATTGCTACACAATTTTGTGGATTCACATCAGTAGCAATGATCCGAATAATTTGAGCTCATGCTTCAGATTTTAGTATCTTATTAATGCTATACCACACAGTATAGTATGTCATAGAATGCTTTTCTACATTAAATTTACTGCCTAGAATGACACTTGCAGGGCATGTTAGGAGACTAAAATCTATTGAATTGATACAGCTTTCGACTAGAAAGCTGTAGTTAGCTAAAAGTATATGATCAATAACTTCTTCCCTTTTTGGCTATCACGTTACCAGCCTATCTTGTGGTGTCCTTGTCACTAGTTTACAGAAGTTTGAAGCTGCAAGTTTCTTTATATTTGGTTATGAAATTTTGTCTGAAATTGAGGAATAAAAAACAGGTGAATTATATTAATTTTGATAATATGTAGTAGAAATAAATTATACTAATGTTTTGCTATATGTGGTAAAAAATTATCTATAGTTACCTTCTCTTATTGTCGTACAGTTAACTGTCCAAAAAGATTGATTTCTCAGTAAATCCATTCGTGGAAGCTTTATGTGAAAACAAAAAGATCATCGAAATTTCCTAGCATCTCCCTATCCATTTGCATAACAGATCAATGGAGGTTAGCATGTAGTGACCGATCTACCGCCCGTATGTTATGGGTGACCTAAACAAAATCTGGTCAATGCTGACAAGATATGTGATCTTGATTGGTATAGCACTCGTGGGTAGCTTGAGTAGTACTATCTTTTTATTTATTTCTTTGATCTAGTTGTAGTTGCTGGTTACAGTCAAACAACTTGGCAATTTGCCCCCACGAAAGTAGTGGTTGTGGTGGGGCATTCTAAAGATATGGTTTTGAAAAATCTTTCACATGCTTTGGTCTTGTAACTGCATACTTCTACTTGCTCCAGTCTTACTGCATCATGTTTTGATTCTTAAAATCAATTTTGAGGCGTGCTCAGTGTACGTTTGATGTCCATTTAAACAATCTTACCCTGTACAAGCATATTGTGTTCACCTGTTGGCATTGGAAGCAATCTATTGTATATAGTAATATTGTTTAGCCCTTTTCAAGGGGGGGGCAGACATTTATTTTTAAAACACATCTGCATATTCACTTTTCATTTGATCTTCATGGATGCATAAGCTTTGCTCTTTCTTTGATGGATCCCCGTTGAAAAAAGAGCAACCAAATAAATTGTGGAAATGCTTTTTGTTCTGTTTCTTCACAACTGCAGGTTGTCAAAGCAATTGAGAAGGCCATACCCGTCCGGCAAGCGCTGCCCGTCGACGAGAACGACCCGGCAAGGGAAGAGCTGAAGACCATGGAGGCCCTGAAGGCTGACATCGATCGTGCCGCGAAGTCGCAAGTCCACCGTGAGCTCTGGTGCGGCCTAGCGTACCTGGTCGTCCAGACGGCCGGATTCATGCGGCTCACGTTCTGGGAGCTGTCGTGGGACGTGATGGAGCCCATCTGCTTCTACGTGACGTCCATGTACTTCATGGTCGGGTACGCCTTCTTCCTCCGGACCAAGAAGGAGCCGTCGTTCGAGGGCTTCTTCGAGAGCCGGTTCGCGGCCAAGCAAAAGCGCCTGATGCAGACCCGGGATTTCGACGTCCGCCGGTACCACGAGCTCCGTCGGGCCAGCGGCCTGGCGCCGGCACCCCAGCAGATCGGCCATTGTCATTCTTACTGCCATTGCCATTGATCTGTTGTTTTTCGTAGCTTAGTTTTGTCGTGCCCATTTCGTGGGGATGATTCATGTACCCTTCTGATGCGTCGATTGGATTCAGATGCAAGACATACTCGTTGAAGAGATGACGAGCAAGATTTGAACTTGGGATCTGCCTGGGTACGAGTACGGTTCAACTACAAACCATCGAAGCTGTTGGCCACAAAATCTTTAATTCACCTACAAGGCTGCCCACGGACCAGCGATTTTATTCCCCACCCATATATTTCTTATGGTTTCCATGTCATGCCATATCAACGACGTGCAATTTTCTACATCGAAATTGACCAATTATAAGTTTTAGAAAGAGCAATGTTTTCATGTAAATTTCATGTTTTTTTGTTGCATTGTTGTACACAATGCCTGCCTTCTCAAACTCAGTCGTTCCTCTGTGTCTGCACGTATGGTTTGACTCCACACGCATTGGCAAAGGCTACCTTCAAGGTTGGAGCCTATGGTGCAATATTTATGAACCATCAAATGTCATGAATCGTGAAAAAACACAACCCGACACTTAACCCGTTCTTCTTTGGATGTGTACAATGCATTTGTCAATCTTTTTAATCTGCATGAACACAATGTCATATTGATAATTGGATTTAGCCATGACATAGATGCCAACTCATTGTTATCTTCAATCCCTGAAACACCGCACACATGAATGACGTTTATGTCAGATTTAGTCATGACGTAGATGTACACTAATCATTATCTTTAATCTCTAATGTGTTGCACATATGAATATTGCGTTTATGTTGGATTTAGTCATGACATAAATGCTAACTCATTGTTATCTTTAATCCCAAATCTTGCATTGTACATATTAATAGCATTTTTGTTGATCTAATTGTAATTTCGCCTATACACACATCTTACACTTGCACAATTCAACCATCTATTGTCGTGGGCTGGTGTAAAATACTTTGAGATATTCTATACCAGACAATGAATCAAACTCAATTATTTGAATTTTAGAAAACTTCATAGGGATTCCTACAAATATTATTTTCCAAAAAAACATTATTTCTTATTTTTTATGGTTTCCATGTCATGCCATATCAATGGCATGCAATTTCCACATGGAATTAGACTAATCATTTTCTGGATTTTAGAAAGAGCAATGGTTTCTTATTAGTTCCATGTCTTTTTTGCTGCATTGTTGTACAAAATGGATGCCTTCTCAAATACAATCACTCCTATCTAAGATTGCGCCTATGGTTTCAACTCTGGGTACTCCTCCGTGCGCATCTGCAAAGGTCGTCTTCTAGGTTGGAGCCCACGAGTCAATATTTATCAACCTTCGAATGTCACGTATTGTGGAAAGCATAACCGCCCACCACTTAATCTGTTCTTCTTGTGAAGTGTACATGCATTTGTCACTCTTTTATCTCCGCATTAACATAAAATTGTGTTGACAGTTGAATTTAGTCATGACGTAGATGCCAACTCATCGTTATCTTTAATCCCCAAAGCATTACATGCATGAATTTGGCATTTCTGTTGGATTTAATCGTGATGTAGATGCCAGCTCATCGTTATGTTTAATCTATAAAGTGTTGCACGTATGAATATGGCGTTTCTATGGGATTTAATCATGACATGGATGTCAACTCATCGTTATCTTTAATCCTTAAAGCTTGCACTGCACGAATCCATGTGGCGTTTTTGTTGATATAATTGTACTTTCGCCTTTACACGCATCTTACACTTGCACGATTCAACCATCTTTTGTCATGGTCTAGTGTAGAATACCTGAGATATTCTATATTGGACAATAAATCAAACACAATTATTTGAATTTAAAAAATGACATACGGAGTTTTGAAAATAATATTTTCCAAAAACTTATTTCCCAACTTATTATGGTTTCCATGTCACGCCGTATCAACTGCAAGAAATTTTCCACATCGAATTGGACTAATCATTTTTTGAATTTTATAAAGAGTATTGTTTTCATGTTAATTTCATTATTTTTGCTGCAATATTCTGCACAATATCTGTCTTCTTAAACCCAGCAGTTGTTCTCTATGTTGGCGCCGCTAATTTCTACTCTGGCTACTTCATAGGTATCAACAAAAATCGCCCATGGTTTAATGTTTATCAACCTTTGAATGTCGTGGATTGTGGAAAGCACAACCCAACACTTAATCCATTCTTCTTTTGAAGTGTGCAATGCATTCACCACCTTTTTACTCTGTATTAACTTGTGTTGATACTTGGATTTAGTGGTGATGTAGATGTCAACTCATCATTATCTTTAATCCTGAAGCAGTGAAGGTGTGAATATGACACTTCTGTTAGATTTAGTAGTGACGTAGATGCCAACTCATCATTGTATTTAATCCCAAAGCAGTGACCGCATGAATATGGTATTTTTTGTTGGATTTAGTCGTGACGTAGATGCCAACTCATCGTTATCTCTAAGCCCGAAGAACTGAACATATGAATATGGCATTTCAGTTGAATTTAGTCATGACATAGACGCCAACTCATAGTTATCTTGAATTCACGAAGCATTGCACGTATGAATATGGTGTTTCTGTTGGATTTAATCATGACCTAGATGCCAACTCATCATTATCTTTAACTCGTGAAGCTTGTACTGCACGTAACAAATATAGCGTTTTTATTGACCGAATTGCAATTTTGCCTTTATACGCATCTTATACTTGCACGATTCATTCATCTATTGCTCTAGTCTGGTGTAAAATGCCTAGGATATTTTATATCGGACAAAAACCCAATTATTTAGATTTTAAAAAATGGTATTGGGAGACCTGAAAATACCATTTTCTAAAAAATAAAACATTATTTCTCAATTTCTTATGGTTTCCATGTCATGCCAATTGCCATATCGACTGCGAGAAATTTTCCATATCGAATTTGATTAATCATTTTCTGAATTTCAGAAAGAGCAACGTCTTCGTGTTAATTCCGTGGTTTTTGGCTTTTTGCTGCATTGTTCTACGCTAACACAATGCCTGCCTTCTCAAACCCGGGCGTTCCTCCTGGCGCCTCCGATTTCCACTCCGGTTGCTACTCTGCTTGCATCGGCAAAGGCCACGCCACCTTCCAGGTTGGGGCCCACGGTGCAGTGCCACGCCACGCCTCCGTGTGCGTTCGTCGTCCAGCGTCGCTTCACACGAGCCGCGCTGCCACCGCGCTCGCGGCCAAAACAACCCCCGCCGAGAGCAGCGCGCGGCCGAGCCTTTTCCCTTGCCCCGCGACGAAATTAACCAGGCTGAACTGGCCCGAACTCATTCGCAAGGCACGCATCCCCGGCGCGCTATTTATACTCCGCCATTGCCCCGACTTCCTCTCCGCAAGCTAGATCTCCATCCGTCTTTGGTGGAAGGTTCGATCGGTTCTTGGATCGAAACAAAGAAATCCCAGCTCCATTCCCTGTTTTGTTGCGAGGATGATGCCGGCGAGCATGGTCACCATGCTCAGGAGCGTTATGCCAGCGGCGTTTCCAGTGTCCGCGAGGGCCGGGAACCAGAGGAACGCCAGGTTCTTCAGGCTCGGGGCGGCGTGCGGCGGGGACGACCAGCCGCCGTCGATGGCCGCGGTGCCGGCGTCGCTGCGCGCCATACAGGCCAAGAGGAAGCTGGCGGCGGCCCGGCGCGGGGTCCCGCGGGCGGCCGCCACGAGCGCTGCCGAGTGCGCGGTGGCGGCGCTGGTCAAGGCTGTCGGGGTCGTCCAGTGCGCGGCGGTCGGAGGCGCGGCTGAGGCTGCGCGCGGTGCCGGTGACGCCGTGGCGTGGGTCTTCACCAAGGTGCACCTCCAGTCGCCGGACCTCGCCGTCGGCCTTCTCGGGATGGTCGCATCTTGCCTCGGCAGGGCCGTGAATATGGAAGCGGAGCGGGCGCGAGCGACGGCGCAGGTAAGGAAGCCCGAGTCGTCGGGCAACGAGGAGCCCGAACCTGAGGAGGAGGAGGACGACGACGGCGACGGGGAAACGGAGGACGTCGAGGATCTGCCGGAGCTGGTGGAGACGGACAAGGAGAAGGAGCTGTGGGCCAGGATCGGCATCTTGCATGGTGGTCTGCATGGAGACAGCGACATATTTGAGGACCTCGACGAGGACGAGATCCAGGAGATCAACAACGCCCGCGCGAGGCGCCGTAAAGCGGCGTACGAGAGGATCATCGCCGCCGGCGGCGCGAACTCCCTTATCCTCTCCAACTACGCGCAGCTCCTCTACGAGTTCGACGAGGACATGAAAAGGTGCTTCCCGTTGCATCATGCATGCTGCCGTATACTCCCTGTCAGGATCTGATTTATTTCTTACGCATAATCACGTCGCTAACGATGATCTCCTCTTGGCGATCGACAGGGCGGAGATGTACTTCAAGCGGGCGGTAGCCGCCGAGCCGGCCGACGGCGAGGCGAGGCGAAGGTACGCCATGTTCCTCTGGTTCATCCGCGGCGATATGGCCGGCGCGGAGGACATGTTCACCGCCGCCATCGACGAGGAGCCGGAGAGCAGCCACATCAGGAGCAGCTACGCGTGGTTCCTCTGGATGACCGGCGGCGTCGAGACGTGCCTCATCGACCCCGCCGTGAACAACGGCGATGACGCCGAATGAACCACATGCATCACCCGTCGGAAACCGCCGTGCCTCCAGCCAAGACAACACCTTTTACCGGCAGGTGCCCAGGATCGGGCCGGCCATTTAGATGGTGCATCTAGGTATTGCTATGGAGTGTCAGCTATGGCTACTGATACAGTAGCACCAGCCCTAGTAGGGGCTAGTATACTAGTACTAGTAGATGGATGCGCGTTAATCAGGAGCCAGCCCGGGCGGAAATAATGTTGGCAAGCTAGCGCATGGAGTGTGCTTGTAAAATGGTGGTGTGTGGAATAAAGCATGCATGTAATCTACCCAGGGCATGCATTGTAAAGAACATAAATGGGGAAAGCATATAGGCTTCCTTTTGTGTATACACTACTAATGATATTTGAGATGTACAGAGGTTTGCAGTTTGTACATTGATGCCGCGAGAACTGCACACAACTTGTCATGTATGCTCTATAGACAGACACGGGCTGGGCACTTGTCAAACGATACTGACATTAACATTAGCAACCATGCCTGATAGATGAACTGCGTCAAATCACCTACAACCCAGCTCTAATCTCGAATCTACGCTGATACTGGTATTTGTGCATAGCTTCTGAAGGTCAATGTAGCCGATGATGGTGTCCTCAAACACGACATTCTCCATCTTTGCGTCGTTGAAGGTCGATCCGGACAAAACCGTGTTCTTGAATATTGCCCCTGTGAGATCGGCCTTCTCGAAATTGACACGATCTATCACTGCGTTCGTGAAGTCGGTTCCTAAAATCATTTGAAAGAGAAACACCCATCACTCTACTTTTAACGTGGCGTAAGCGTAATCAAGGTTCAGTTAGCATGATCAAAGTTCAGTGTTTGGAAACAATTCAGCAATATTGTGCAGTGACCCAGAATAGCAGAGTAGCAGAACAAGTGTGCAATGGTTACCTTTGAAGCTTGCACCGACAGCATAAGCTTTGGACATGACAACTTCTGACATGTCAGCCCCGTCAAACTTTGCATCAGACATCAACGCCGCAGCTAGAGACTTGCCTTTCAGATTAGTTTTCTCGTTTGTGTAATCACAGAACCGGAGATCAAGGGGCTTGTCATACACCCCGTTTGCCTGACCAATTGTGTTCCCCACAAATGCCCGCTCACACCTGTTTGGTTCCGTTGAGAGTGGAGGCAACCTCTACACAGAACAAAGTTATGTCAGTAACCGCAGCACCAGTGCATGATGAAGGGAACTACCAAGTTTGGATGAAGTTTGGGTCATGATAGCATAGTGCTGATTTTATATATTCAGGCCTCACTTATAAAAGTCTAAAAATAAAGAAAATTTATAGTTTTCTTGAAAATTCATAGTTAATCTTATCACTGAACAGAAAAGGGCACAAACATAATTCTTGAGTGAAAATGGGCAGAATGATAATTTCCGCAACAAATAATCCCCCCTTCTCTGCAGCTATATCAGAATTTAGAAACTATTGTATGCACACACAAATCTGAAGTCATTATAAGTAATCAAGATCCGAATTTCTAGTTATAGATCAAGTTGGAGTGATGCTGAATTTCACTGCCTTACCAAGAATAGTGCAGTGACATTTCATTTTCCAAAAAACAGAATAGTTGACAAATAATACAAGGCAACAATTGGATTAGGTCAGTTAGATGAATAACAACCACATAACAAATAACAGACTATCAAACTTTGGAGCTTAATGTCCAGAAAAGATAGACTGGCATGGGTACTTACAGCAAACAGTGAAGACGCTGCAAAACAAGCATATAAAAGGCAATTTCAAGGGATAATAAAATCCTTCCATAACCACATCCTATGGAAAGCTAAAGCGAAACCAACGGTGCTCTAGTTTGCCTGGATAACAATGCATGAAAAATAGCAAACAACAGACAACCTAGAGAAAAAAGATGGAGGAATAATATAATATGTCTGCTATGTTTAACGGAGGTGAATACCACATACCACCTTCTGATTGAATGTCCATTTACAAGACAGGAAATGCAAAACATCAGTATCGGGATAGTTTTTTATGGAGCCCCTCTACATACAACAGTTACGAGCAAGGTTTCCATATGGTTTCAAATAACAACAAAGGATGAAGAAAGAAAACAGAGGAAGACTGACTGGGGCAGTACTCTATATATGGTGGAATATTTAGGAGCGAAATAGGATAATATTTCAAGGCTTGAGAGAGATGAGCCACATCAATGTTTTTCAAGTCATATAGTCGACCCTAGTCTTCTGACCACTGATCTTGACTAGGATGACTAGTTGTCGACTTGGACGACTAGTCAGCCCTAGTCGATTCTAGTCAGCGGTCTAGTCGGTCCTGCCTATACCAGGTGGTAGTTTACTCATCATGCCTAGATTAATGTCAAATGATCAAGGTGATTATTTATATATAGTTATAGCTATATCAGCAGTAATAGCACACATAACATAGCGATTAGTAAACATAAAATTTAGAAAGAAATTAATGTCAAATGATCAACTCTGGAACAGCAACAGAACAACAACAGAGTAGCTATGAAGCAAAACTTAGAAGTGCAACATATCAATGCAGCAACATGTCAGCACTTAGCAGTACAACACAACATTGCAGCAACACAGTAAAGCGAAGTAAGGAACTAACTAACTGAGGACTAAGGAAAGAAGAGCACAGAGCATTGTGAGAGGCCGGGAGCATAGCATCTGAGGACAAGCTCATCTCTGGTCCTAAATCAGATAGCGACTTCTCTTTCTCCAAGAGGCGACAACAGCACCCAGATCCAGGCAGCACAACACACGGGATAGGGAAGGGGGTCGATCGACGCATAGGACGGAGGAAGGGGTCGGCCAGCACACAGGGCAGAGCTGGGAAGATCGGGATTTTGTTGGAGGCACACAACAGGAATGGGCGTTCATAACTGGAGGCGCCCGGGAGGGAGAGGCGCCCAGAGGGGAAAGAAGAGTAAGAGTTAAAGCCTAATGGGCCAGCAGATCACACCTGAGGCCCAATAAAATTTCACCTAGTCGTTGACCTTCCTGATCGGACGAGTAACCATGATTAGTAGACGATTAGTCGGACGATAAAAAATCTAGTCGCCTAGATCAAGTCAAGGAACTTGATCGAGACGCCTTGATCGATAAGGACTAATCATGATTAGTCGTATGAAAATACTGAGCTACATATGAGCGCTTCCAACTGAAGGAATAAGTCTTATACTCTTGGTCTGTGTGGCCTCTAGTTTTGACAGCATCTCAGCCCTTGTTAGGACAACATCTTAGCCCTTGTTAGGACAGCATATCAGTCCTTGTTAGGACAGCATATTAGTCCTTTGGTAGGACAACATCTTAGACCAAGAGGACAGCATCTCAGTCCTTGTTAGGACAACGGCATCTTTGACTAGCATCTAGGTATATGCTTGGCTGCCTCAGCTATAAATATGTAACCCCAACCCCTAGGTTGGGCATGACATTGTGTGTGGAATGAAACAAGAAAATTTTCCCAACTCTTAGTGTCATCCTCTCCATGAGAGTAATACTTCAGATACTAACAAGTGATATCAGAGCCGTTCTATCCTGTAGCCTAGACATCTCCTGCTCATCTCCTTCTCACGCCTCTCTTCGTCTTCAGCCGACAGCAATAACACCGGTTGTTTCAACTAATTCCTCCTCTTCTGCACAGACAAACAACAGCTTGCCTGAGACAGCCTCTTCCCCACACAACACTTCCCCACTAGCACGCCATGTCCGAAGGACAGTCTCAGCACTCGGTCAAGCGCGCGGCATCGGCAGGAGGCCGAGGTCGCCGCGGCAGAAGAACGCGAGCGAGCAGCGGCAGAGGCTGCAGCGAGGGCGGCGAGGCTGGCGGCGGCGAAACTGGCAGCGGCGAAGGCGGAAGTAGAAGCAGCAGCGGCTGCGGATGCAGCGCGTGCTGCTGCAACAGAGCTTGAGGCTCTGCGTAGAGGTAGCGACAGAGGCTCTGATTCTACCGACGGCGGCACCAACAAAGACCTCAGGCTGGCGAGGAAGGTAGCACGACCACAGACGCCACAGTGGGCAGACGCGCACCCCCATGAGCGCGGCGGCTGCAGCCCAGACGGGCGCGGATGCGCTGGCGACGCTCCCGGCGGGGGTGGTTGGGTCGACGGAGATCGAGGCATTTATAGGCGGCGCGACTCTCCCTCCCCGAACAGGTGCCATGGTCACCACGGGATCCAAGCCATTGTCAGAGACGTTGGTCCCGGTGATGGGTGGCCTACCCTCACCAAGACCAACTACGTCGAGTGGGCCGCGATGATGAGGATACGACTCCAAGTGCGGCACATGTGGGAAGCAGTCCGGTACGGCGACATCGACTACTACGAGGATCGACGGTCGTTGGATGCTCTCATTGCTGCAGTACCGCCCGAGATGCAGTTCTCGCTTTCCAATAAGCGGACTGCCAAGGAGGACTGGGGTGCCATCGCTGCGGCACACATCGGCAGAGACCGCGTCCGCAAGACCACATTGCAGGCACTCCGGAAGGAGTGGGAGAACCTGACCTTCAAACCAGGTGAGGATGTTGATGACTTTGCTCTCCGTCTCAACACACTACTGCAGAAGATGGTGCAGTTCGGCGACGACACCTACAACGAGGAGAAAGCCGTCGAGAAGCTCTTCCGTTGCATCCTCGAGAAGTACAAGCAGATCGCTCGCTCGAGTCTCTGTCGGACCTCTCCACGATGTCAATCGAAGAGGTGATAGGCCGCCTCAAGGTCATCGACAGTGACGAATCTCAACCTCTCTCGAGGCCTATCACCATCGGCGGAAAGCTACATCTCACTCGGGAGCAATGGGAGGCCTGCCAAGGTGACGGGAAGAAGGGGGAGCACTCCTCCTCAAAATGCGGCCACAAGCGCGGCAAGCCAAACAAGGGGCGCGGAGGTGCCCAAGCTGGGGCGCACAGACGTGCCGAGGGTGGCGCCCAAAGCGGCGCCACCGGCAACCAGCACGAGACGACACCTGCCACAAGTGTGGCAAGCTTGGTCATTGGGCTAGGGAGTGTCGGCAGCAACGATGTGGCCAGACCCACGTCGCACAGGTGGAGGAGGAGGAGCCGGCTCTGCTCCTGGCGCACGTAAGTATCAAGCCACCTCCAGTGGCATCGGCCGCAGCGGCTCTCCTCCACATCGATGAGCCGAGAGCACACGCCTTTCTCGGTGACGACTCCAGCAACGACAAGACTGACGGGTGGTGCCTCGACACCGGCGACACCCATCACATGAGTGGTCGACGGGAGTTCTTCACTGAGTTCGACCCCAATGTTCGAGGCTCCGTCAAGTTTGGGGACGCCTCTGGTGTGGAGATCAAGGGTGTCGGCTCCGTCATCCTCTTCGCCTCGTCTTGTGAGCACAGGCTGCTCGTCGGAGTGTACTACATCCCCGCGTTGAGGAACTCTATCATCAGCCTGGGCCAGCTGGATGAGAACGGTCCGCGCGTGGAGATCAAGGACGGAGTCATGAGGATTTGGGATCGCCATCGTCGCCTTCTTGCCAAGGTAACCAGAGGCACCAATCGATTCTACGTCCTTAACGTGCAGGTAGCACAATCTCTCTGCCTTGTACTCGCCGGGATGACGAGGCGTGGCAGTGGCATGAGCGCTTTGGGCACCTTCACTTCAAGGCCCTGAAGCGGCTCAGTGCCAAGAAGATGGTACGGGGCCTGCCGTGCCTTAACCATGTGGAGCAGTTCTGCGATGTCTGCGTAGTGACAAAGCAGAGGCGGCTCCCCTTTCCCCAGCACTCGAGCTTCCGAGCTAAGGAGCAGCTCGACCTCGTGCACGGGGACTTGTGTGGCCTAGTGACACCGGCTACACCGGGAGGACGACGTTACTTTCTGCTGCTTGTCGATGACCTCTCCCGCTACATGTGGGTGATGGTCCTCGGCAGCAAGGGAGAGGCTGCGAACGCCATCAGGCGCGCGCAGGCCATTGCGGAGGCGAAGTGTGGCCGCAAGCTGCGCGTGCTGCGCACCGACAACGGCGGCGAATTCACGGCGGCTGAATTCGCGTCGTACTGCGTGGATGAGGGTGTTCAGCGCCACTACTCCGCGCCGTACAACCCGCAGCAGAACGGCGTCGTCGAGCGACGTAACCAGACGGTTGTGGGGATGGCTCGGGCCCTCCTTAAGCAGAGGGGAATGCCGACTATCTTCTGGGGAGAGGCGGTGATGACGGCGGTTTACATCCTCAACCGCTCGCCCACCAAGGCTCTCAACGGCAGGACGCCATACGAGGCTTGGCATGGGTGCAAGCCGACAGTCTCTCACCTACGGGTCTTGGGCTGCCTAGCGTTCGCCAAGGAGCTTGGCCACATCAGCAAGCTCGACGACAGGAGCAATCCAGGGACGTTCATCGACTACGCGGAGGGCTCGAAGGCCTACCGCATTCTCGACCCAGGAACACAGCGTGTGTGCACGACACGTGATGTAGTGTTCAATGAAGGGCGAGGATGGGCATGGGACAAGGCGTTAGACGACGGCTCGACTCCGACATACGACAACTTCATCGTCGAGTACGTCCACTTCAAGGGAACTGGGGGAGTAGGCAGCTCTTCTCCACCGACTTCAGCGCCACGCTCCCTAGTCACGACCTCGGCTGCGACGACCTGTCCACCACCACAGCCGGCGACCCCACGCACTCCAGCACCGACTGCCATCCCTCCGGGTACATCCACTCCGACACCAGCTCGTGTCGAGCACAAACTGGTGGAGTTCGTTACTCCGCTCTCCCACGACGAGGAGCGCATCGATGCGTACCACGACGGCGAGCCGTTGCGGTATCGTATGATGGAGGATCTTCTCGGTGACCACTCGGTGCCGGGACTGGTCCCTCGCGATCTGGAGGCGCAGTTGCATGTTGCGTGCGACGCCGGTGAGCCTCGGTATTTCGTGGAGGTTGAGAGACACGCGGCATGGCGTGTCGCGATGCAGTCGGAGATGGACACGGTTGAGAACAACCGCAGCTAGGAGCTTGCTGACCTCCCTCATGGTCACCGCGCGGTCACCCTTAAGTGGGTGTTCAAGCTGAAGAGGGATGAAGCCGACGCCATCGTCAAGCACAAGGCTCGCTTGGTGGCACGCGGTTGCGTGCAACAGGAGGGGATCGACTTCGACGATGCCTTCGTGCCCGTGGCGCGGATGGAATCTGTGCGACTCCTCCTTGCGTTGGCTGCTCACGGAGGCTGGCGGGTTCAATACATGGATGTCAAGTCGGCGTTTCTTAACAGCGATTTAAAGGAGGAGGTCTATGTGCACCAGCCGCCAGGATTTATGATTCCTAGCAAGGAGGGCAAGGTGTTGCGTCTGTGCAAGGCCCTCTATGGCCTGCGGCAGGAACCAAGGGCGTGGAATGCCAAGTTGGACTCCACGCTCAAGGGGATGGGCTTCGAGCAAAGCCTGCACGAGGCGGCCATCTACCGGCGGGGCAATGGAGGAAATGCCCTACTGGTGGGTGTCTACGTCGATGACTTGGTGATCACCGACACCAAGGATGCGGAGGTGGCAGCATTCAAGGAAGCGATGAAAGCCACCTTCCAGATGAGTGACCTGGGATCTCTCTCCTACCTGGGATCGAGGTGCACCAGGCCGACTCCGGGATCATGCTGCGACAGACTGCCTACGCCAAACACATTGTTGAGCTGGCTGGGCTCATAGACTGCAACCCAACTTTCACTCCCATGGAGGAGAGACTGAAGCTGAGCCGCAACAGCACGACAGAGGAGGTGGACGCCACGCAGTATCGGCGTCTTGTGGGGAGCCTTCGCTACCTCGCCCACACACGGCCGGACTTGGCATTCTCTGTCGGCTACGTCAGTCGGTTCATGCAGCGACCGACGACGGAGCACCAGCAGGCTGTGAAGAGGATCATCCGCTATGTTGCGGGAACTCTCGACCACGGCCTCTACTGCCCGAGGTGCCCTGGGGCGACACACCTTGTCGGGTACAACGACAACGACCACGCCGGCGACATCGACACTAGCAAGAGCACGAGCGGGATTCTCTTCTTCCTCGGCAAGTGCCTCGTTAGCTGGCAGTTGGTCAAGCAGCAGGTAGTGGCCCTGTCCAGCTGCGAGGCCGAGTACATAGTGGCCTCTACCGCTTCGACTCAGGCGCTCTGGCTAGTTCGACTGCTTGGTGATCTCCTCGGCAAAGACACCGGAGTGGTGGAACTCAGGGTGGACAACAAGTCCGCTCTAGCTCTAGCAAAGATCCCCGTCTTTCATGAACGGAGCAAGCACATCCGGGTGAGGTACCACTTTCTCCGAGGCTGCTTGGAGGAAGGAAGCATCAAAGCGTGCTACATCAACACCAAGGACCAACTTGCAGACCTGCTCACCAAGCCCCTTGGGAGGATCACGTTCCTTGAGCTTTGCTCCAGGATCAAGATAGTCCCACTCTCCCACAAGACAACGCACAAGACTTAGGGGGAGAATGAAGGAATAAGTCTTGTACTCTTGGTCTGTGTGGCCCCTAGTTAGGACAGCATGTCAGCCCTTGTTAGGACAGCATATTAGTCCTTTGGTAGGACAATATCTTAGTCCTTGTTAGGACAACATCTTAGACCAAGAGGACAGCATATCAATCCTTGTTTGGACAACATATTAGTCCTTTGGTAGGACAACATCTTAGACCAAGAGGACAACATCTCAGTCGTTGTTAGGACAGCAGCATCTTAGACTAGCATCTAGGTATATGCTTGGCTGCCTCAGCTATAAATATGTAACCCCAACCCCTAGGTTGGGCATGGCATTGTGTGTGGAATGAAACAAGAAAAATTTCCCAACTCTTAGTGTCATCCTCTCCATGAGAGTAATACTTCAGATATTAACACCAACGAAAGAGGAAATCAACTACTACAATTTAGCGATGAGGTCCAGCCACTACCAACAATTATGTGACCTACTAAGTAACACTTACTTCCCTTTACTTCTTCGATGTTTCCTTAGTTGGGAGCTTCCTGATGGGCAGAATATGTATCTCCTTCCTTTGTTTTGTATGTACGTGCCTAACATGGTAGCTCAAGCTTCCTTTAATATTTAATTTCAATTTTGTACGCCTTTACTCCTTATCTCATGAGACACCTATCATCTACAGTAAAATAATTGCAATAAAGATTTAACAAAAAGAAAACTCAGCCAATGGGAAAAGACCGTCCCACAATATTGTAATTAAGAGGAGCTCAACCGGGGGCCAGTTAAGAAAGGTCACGAAAGTTGTCCTCTTTTACAACATGAGGGTCCGTCCCTGTAGGTCGGACCTTTAGCCGTGCTCTTAGCCCCTACATGAGGATACACTCCACCCGTCATTTTATCTCGTGTGCACATGACAAGAGGGACTAATGAGTGACCTTCTTTTACCTCAGATTGAAAATTCACTTACACATAAAATCAAACCTAGGACTCTAAGGTGCTTTTAAGAGTCCTAACCACTAGGCTAAGACTCCTTTTGCAAGCTTTTAACATAAAAACCTTCTCACAATATAACGTCTATTTTAAGGGTAAAATTTACTATATTTAACTTATGGGGCGAGCAGCCTTATATATTTGATACCGACTTTTTTGACTAAAGAGAGTAAATCATCATTACACACTATAAGTCAGGCCCATAATCAAATTTTCATTACTATCTGCTACCAGATCCTAAAATGGATGTCAATTCAATAAAGTCTCACTGAGACAAACTAACATTTGGTAAATATTTTGTTTCCAAAACCCAAGCAAGGACTGAAATCCAAACACAGTAAAATCTGATGTTTGCATTCGAGCAAAATGTGAGGTCAATCTGAGGTAGAGCCCACCCTCAATGCGGCAGGAGAGGGGGGAAACCACCAACCTGACTGGCTGCAATGACCGGGTTGGAGGCGGACGCGATCGCCCAAGCCGCCAGCACGCCGCACGCGAGGCGGCCTGCGTTCTTGCGCGCGGCCAGGAGCCACCCCGGCTCGTTGCCGCCGTCGCCGCCGCTCCCGCCCGCGTCGGCCGTCGAGCACGCCACTCGGCAGGGCCTCGGCCGCCGCGGCCGGCAGAGCGCGGCGCCAGCCGCGGCAGGCGAGGCGATGCAGGACGATGCCATGCCGGCTGGCGCGGCGGCCGGGGTGCTGCTGCGGAGAAGAGGAGGGTGCCTGGCTGGCTGGCTGTCGCTGCCTGCGTGGTGGTGCGCGCGCGGGTGGCGACGAGGCGGAGTCGCAGACGCCAGGCACCGGGTCTTCGATCTTATCCGCTTATCCTTCTTCTCCCGCGCCCGGCCCCGGGCTCGGTTCGTCCCGTCCGCCCACGGGGCCCGCGTGACTCTCGAGGCGTCCCGTGCCGCCGCATCCGGTGGATGGATCGAGTATTCCAGTGGAGCAAATGATTGATCGCCCGGGTTATTTTGGGTTTAATTCTTTTTTTTTTCTCGAACAAACTGCCACAAGGTTTGGACTTGTATTAAGAGAAGATAGAATTATATGTACAGAGTACGAGAGTAGCACAGTTTAATCTCACATCCAAGCTCAACCCACTGAAACATGCTGATTAGAGTGAGGTAGTATAGATGAGAGGTGTTTACACCCCACAAAACTCTAAAGTTGAATCTTTTCCTTCGTCGCCAATATAATCTCATGGACAGTTTTTTCTTTTGTTTGAAAAAATCCATGCATCCCGCTCTCACCGAATTGCCCATACGACTGTGATCACCACTGATTGGATACTTTTTGCTCGTGACACCTCAGAATTTGGAGATAGATCATCAAACCATAAAGATATCAAGTTGTTGAGTGCCCAGAAAATTGGATGCATCCTTGGTTCACCAATCCATTCACTCATTTCTATCCATATTTATTGAGCTACCTGGCAGTCACGAAAGAGATGCTGCACACTCTCCAAATTACGATAACAGAGCACGCAAAAATAATTGTTGGGCAAAGATAACACAGAAGGTCGATCGGATTGCTCCCTCAAATTGCATGGAGTATGCCGATTTTGCCGAGTAACCGCCACTGGATGTACGCGTCCACTTGATGACATCTGCTACATTATGGTGCAAGGTCAACTGCATCTCATCAATGATTGTCCACAACCTTAAGAAATCCAAAAGTAACTCGACTGTCAATTTTCTTTGTAGATCCATAATCTATTTGCCTTGTTGGAGGGCCTGTGCCACCGTTCTTGTCTGTAGAGGGCAGGAAATATGGATGTGGGAGCAATCCTGAAAGTTGCCTAGAGGGGAGTGAATAGGGTGAATACCTAAAATTCAACTTAATAAAAACTAATTAACTTGCAGAGTGCGGACTAGTCCGGTCATAGGAAAATAAAACACAAAATTAGAGATTCTCAGAAGCCCTTTTCACTGATCTACTTAATAAATGATGAAGTACTATAACTAAGTGATCTAGTAGCGAGGTTGACGAGAAAACAATCAACTAGAACTAGGTGGATCACAAGTCTTAGATGATTAGTGTGAAGAACCCTAAAGTGATCTCACAAAGAACGAGAGACAAATCAGAAACGGAAGGCACACGATTTATCCCGTGGTTCAGCTTTACAAAGAAACCTACGTCCACGTTGAGGAGTCCATAAAGGACCGGGTTGCTCTCAACCCTTTCCTCACCAAGCAACCACAAAGGTTGGCTTATTCCTCCACTAGATCACAAAGAATTCATAACGATTCATGGGGCTGCTCACAAGCTGAGGCTCCCATAAGATTACAGCTTGAGGAACTTCCAAGTCACCACCCTCAACAACTCGACTAGCCCAGTCAGTGTGAGAGAATCGACCAAGAGCTCAATACTAATTACTCCACTCTTTCTCCTCTTCCCAAATCTCACAAACCCTCAAGATTCACTCTTAGGGCTCAAAGAATTGAAGAGCAGGGGCTAGAAAAGCTCTAGGAAGGCTATGGTGGCGCTAGGGTTCAAGTTGATGCCTTAGAGGTCCGAGGATCCCCTTTTATAGAGGTCCCGAAAACTAGCCGTTGCCACAAGAAAAAAGTCCGGACTAGTCCGACTTGTGGGGACCAATGATGTCACACTTCACCAACCTCAAAGTCCCCGCCTCCTTTTGAATTCAAACGGTCACAACACCACGGACTAGTCCGATCTCACACAGAAACAACTGTTCCGGTTGAGAACAGACAAGTCCGGTTCACCGGACTATTCTGGCCTCAAAGGGTAGACAGGTCCATCCATCCAGTACTTAGTCTCCCCAGCCACTTCCAAGTCTCAAATGGACTAGTCTGACTCACAATGGACTAGTCTGATCTCACATATAAACTCTTGTTCCGGTTAGAAACGGACTAGTCTGACAGAGCGGACTAGTCCGGTCCTTCAGGACTTAGTTCATGGAGGACTCAAACACACTCACAACGGACTAGTCCATCCCCAAACGGACAAGTCCGAACTCACATAGAAACTCCTGGTTCGTCTAACATCAGATTAGTCCGATGTGGCCGGACTAGTCCGGCCTTCCAGCCCGGACAAGTCCGACCCTATTCTTAAGGCTGCCTCAACTCTTCTCTCCAACTAACCTAAACTTGGACTAAGAGCTCTAAGATGATTCTCAACACTTTTACCCTATGAACACACTCACACTAAAAGGCTAAACTCAACTCAAGGGAATTTAGACCCTAAATTCCACTCTTCCAGTATTTTCGCCCTTTTCTCCTCTTTTCCCTTTTGAGTGCATCCATCTCCGTTGATTTCTTAATTGGCTGTACTTACACTTGTAATGCTCATTAGTACCTTAAGTCTTGTCATTAATCATCAAAGCCCATGGGATTTAGCCTAGATGCACTTTCAATCGCCCCCTTTTTGGTGATTTGATGACAACACATTGAGGTTTTTGATATAAATGTAAATGAGTTGGTTTTCATAATGCACAAGTGTATAAATAGCTCCCTCTAAGTGTGTGCATGAATAATTTGTAATAAAAGTAATGCACGAGAGTGAATTCTATGGGAGATTTATAGAGTTGTGTGCTATGGTTGGGTGCCTACGTGTGATGCAAGTGTTGAGATGTGATAAATAAAAGTGAAACATGCATATAAATTGGAATTAAGGATCATCACACATATGGAGTAGAGTGATATTTAATAAAGTTAACATAGAGTAGCATAGCATAAAGTTATTACGACCCAAATATGAAAGTGTAGCAACTTTACAACCAAAGAGCTTCAAATTTGACATAGTTGACATAGTTACTCCCCCCAATCTCTCCCCCTTTGACATCAAGACACCAAAAAGGAAAATACTAAGAGAGCCTAAGTCTAGTCGTCATCACTCTCACTCTCCTCACCACGATCTTCATCGCTCTGGGTTGCTTCTTTATCTTCCTTCTTATCATATTGATCTTCCTCTTCTTCCTCAACGGCGGGAGCAACACTAGAGGGGCCACCCCAAGGAGAGCAGCCTCCACCTCCGTGAGATCCGGGAAGGGTGTTAGCTCCTCGCCATCGGAAGCCTCCAAGGACATAGCAATGTCCACCTTATCACAGAGCTTCTTCACGTACTTGTCTTGCCTTCTAGCCATTTTCTGAGTTTTGACTTCAACTTCTCGGATTGCACTAGAAGAGTCGTCGGAGGAGGAAGAGGTAGGAGCGGGAGGAGGATGTGGTAGATTGGGGGCACCCCTCCTAGTAGCTCTACCAATCTTTGGCACGCTAGGAGGAATTTGAGGGTGAAGGGGTCTATGTTTGACATCCTTCACGAACTCCAATCGTGAGACTTTCTCAATGAGGCACATTATGAATGGCGCATAGCCACACGAGCAGTTGGGGGTGTGGGATATGTTGATTATGTCGTTGTAGATGTATTCAAACACATTGAACTTCTTATCTTCACATAATAGCTTCAGCAGGTTTCGGAGGTGGCCTTGAATCATCCTCGCATCCCCGTATATTAGGTGCTAGTCTTTTTCAAGATCCGGTTTAGCACATGAAGAATGGACGGAGGATCTTGGTTGTGGGGGGATTGTAAAAGTCAACCTCGTACATGAATTCCATCTCCCCAAAATCTATCGTCGTGAGGTTGTGAATGGTCAACTCATGGCTCAGAAATTCCTCAAGTCTGAGAATTCTTGCAAACTCATCATATAGCACGGAGTATTGAACTCCGTCCGTCATGAGATTTTCCTGTCTCCAAAGATGGAGAAGTAGCACATGGTGTAGAACTGAGCCACCATCTCTGTGTTCCAGTCATGTTGAAAGCCAACAAGTTCCTTGAGGCCATGATGCTCAGTTGCTTGTATACCTGCGTTGAAGGCCTGGTGATTTTTCTTTTCCATAAAAGGCCAGTCGACCCACTGAGCGTCAGCTACCAGCGTCTTCATCCTCAAGCATACAAGGCGATAGTAATCGCAATGGAAATCACACCAGAAGCGATGATCCGGTGTCGCCTTCTCATACTTGTAGGGATCCTTTTCCCTAAGTCTCTTCGCCTTCTCAAAGCCTTTCCCGTGGAAGATGTTACTCGAGAGCTCTGGTTGCCGGTTGGGGTTATTCATTGGAGGAGTCATGAACAAGGGCCCAATGGGGCCTCGTGGGGGAGCACCTGACCCCACGGGACGATCTCTGATAACTAGCCCCCTACTGACAAGTGCTTTCTTCCTTGGTGCTGCCTTTTTGGTGGGCACCTTCTTGAATGGGGCCTTGACTTTGCCCTTGGTTGTTTCTCCTTTAGTCATGGGTCTTTATCCTTTATCGGCCGTTTGGTCCCTTTCCTTTTCTCCCACAGAGACTAGCCTCTTCCTTCGGCTAGATTGCTCTTCGACTGCTTGACTTGAGTCGCCTCTCTCTCATGTCGCATTTTGGTTCTAGCTTCATGGCGTGCTAGCTCTTGCGTAATTGATGTGTCCTCCTCTTCCTGACGGCGATAAAGCTCTTGCCGGGCCGCTTCTCGCTCCGGGTCACAGAGGGGAGGAGAGTCATCGTGCTGAGACATACTGAAAGAATAATTAAGAGAAGGTATGAGTTTCAGACGGAAGATTATCGCGATATGGGTGTAGCAAAAACACTAACTAGTCCAGTTAGGAACGTACTTGTCCGCATGGTGTCCACACTAGTCCGGACCACCCAGAGTTAAATCCTAACTAGGTAATTTTTCTACAAATCCTATCAATAGGTCGTAATAACTCTAGGAAAGAGTCAATGAGTTGATGAGGCACTAGGCACTAGGCATCGGGGGATTTGAAGAGATTGGGTTTTGCCCTAAGAACACACCTTGACGGTTCAAATCCAAAGAAAATGCTGGATTGAAGGGCGGAGAAGTCCATAGATTGACTTCTCGAGGCTCCAAAGAGTAGAAGACTCAGATCGTTTGAAGGTTTTGATGGAAATCCTCAAAAATTGCCAATGGGGGCGAGTTTGAGGGAGGGGCGCACGTTGAGATGTGTTTTGGATGAAGTGGAGGAACTCGGGCTCGACGGTTGGGTTAAGTACCAAAGGTTCGTACTAGTCCGGTGGGAGATACGGGACAGGTCCGGTCACCGGACCAGGTCCGGACTAGTTTGGCTGTCCGAACAAGTCCGTTGACAGTCCATACTAGTCCATTGAGGACTTGTTTGATCCTGTCCGGACTTCTCTAGGATGTCGGACTTGTCCGGCTCCTGGAGCGGACTAGTCCGGTCCTACACATCCAACTCTTATATATACTGAGAGATTTTCAAGGAATGATCCATATGGACTAATTTTTCACAAATATTCTCAATGAACATGGCCAGTTGTCGAAGTGTTTTCTACGACACTTCCCCCGGTCAGCTCTGGAGCATCTCACGGAGGTTCTTTTTAGGAGGGGCTAGTGGTTTTGAGCGTCGTAGCACGATGGCGAGATGAACACGAAGGTTTACATGGTCCGGGCCGCCTGAGCGTAATACCCTACATCCACGGAGTGTTGGTTGTTCTTTGTTGCCTGAGTTTGAGGGTAGCTCAAGCTTGTGAGCTTACAATGGTGTTCAGGGATCGGAATCGGGCTCAGAATCAGAATCATTTTGCCCGTTGGTTGTCTGGTCCTTTATAGCTCAAGGCTAGACAACCTTACAAGTGGTCCCGGGGCCTCAAAGGCGGCCCCACTATGGGCAGAAACCCCTACTACGGCTAGAACGGGTGCATCGCCTTGTCGCATCGCCATCCTTAAGTGCTGCCTGACGAAGGCGGTAGGAATACGTCCTGTCCCGCGGCGCTGCACTGTTGCTACCGTTAGAGCGCCGCGTGACTGGTCTCTCCTGCCAGGCACACCTGTACCGGAATACGCTGGATTGCTTGCCTGGGGAACATGCGAACCTTAAATGCGTGATAGGACAACACGTCTTCCTCTTTACTCCTTGGCTATCTGCTCGTTGCTTGTCGGCGCGGCGTCCCGGTGGCTGGCCCCCGGGACACGCGTCGTCAATGGAGCAGTCTTGCGGAGTAGCAAGGGGTCCGAAGTCATTAGATACGGAGCTCTCCCTAGTAGGAGGGGAGGTCCGGAGCTGTTATGCACGTGGCCACACCGGAGCCCTCCTTGGCGGGAAGGGACACCAGGAGTTGTTGCCTACATGGCAGCACCAGAGCCCTCCCATGCTGGAGGTCGGTTCCGGAGCCGTAGGACACGTGGCACCTCCGGACGCCTGGAGTTGTTTCCTACGTGGCAGCACCGGAGCCCTCCCATGCTGGAGGTCAGGCCCGGAGCCGTAGGACACGTGGCACCTCCGGAGCTATCCTTAGCGGGAGACGTGGCTAGGTGGTTCCGGACACATGGTAGTGTCGGAGCCCTCCCTGGCGGGGGGTCGGGTCCGACACCATCGAACACGTGGAGGCTCCGGAGCCATCCTCGACCATTAGTGAGACTCAGATCCTGTAGACACGTGGCATCCTCGAAGCCCTCCTTAGCAGGTGGTCGGACCCGAGGCCTAGGACATGAGCCTTCTCATGAGTGCTCCCTAGTTGGCGGTTGGGCCCAGCCTGCAGGCTGGGTCCCTGTTTTCTGCATACGTGCTGGCGTATGTCTTCTTTTGCTCTTACACGAGGGGGTACCCGGTCTTGAGGGTATCAACACTAGTAGAGCATACAAACAATCATACAATGACCATGATTCAAGGAGACAATAATTGAAAATAGTTTGATAGAAAATTGAGAGAGACAGATTTTCAAAAACGTGCTTAATTTTGAAGATACTAAACAACTAACAATCAGATGTGCAACATCTCAAGTCACATTTCAAGAATCAAGGATATTTAGCTCATTCCTAAGTTCGCAAAAGCGTTTTTCATCTAGTGGCTTGGTGAAGATATCAGCTAGTTGTTTTTCGGTTCTCATATGCGAAATAACAATGTCCCCCTTTATTGAGTGATCTCTCAGAAGTGGTACCGAATGGCAATGTGTTTTGTCCTAGAGTGTTCAATAGGGTTATGGGCAATCTTAATAGCACTCTCATTGTTGCATAGGAGTGGAATATGGTTCATATTGAGACCATAGTCTCTCAGAGTTTGTCGCATCAAAAAAAGTTGTGCACAACAACTTTCGGATGCACATACTTCGCTTCGGCTGTGAATAGGGCAATAGAATTTTGTTTCTTTGATGACCATGATACTAGAGACCTAC
This sequence comes from Neostapfia colusana, assembly GCA_030760725.1. NCBI lineage: Eukaryota > Viridiplantae > Streptophyta > Magnoliopsida > Poales > Poaceae > Neostapfia > Neostapfia colusana. The sequence goes on from JASWHV010000003.1 coordinate 19,640,740, forward strand.
CCAAGAATTGATAAGTACCAGAGGTACTTATCCTGCCTACTTTGCATCCGGCGTAATCCGCAACGGAGTATCCGATGAGATTGAACTTGGACCCCTTAGGATACCACAACCCTAGGTTAGGTTTATGAACTAAATAGTGCAAGATTCTTTACGGCTGTTAAATGACACTCTTTAGGAGCGGCTTGAAACCTTGCACACATGCATACACTTAACATACTATCGGGCCTTGATGCACAAAGGTAAAGAAGGGATCCAATCATGGAACGGTATACCTTTTGATCCACGCTAGGGCTGCCTTAGTTGAGGTCAATATGTTTGTTCATCGCCATTGGCGTCTTGGTGGGCTTAGCCTTCTCCATGTCAAACTTTTTGAGTATGTCTTGAATGTACTTGGTTTGATATATGAAGGTACCTTCCTTGAGTTGTTTCACTTGGAAACCTACAAAGAACTTCAACTCTCCCATTATCGACATCTCAAACCCCTCCGTCACGATTTTGCTAAATTCTTCACAAAAAGGTTGATTTGTAGAACTAAATATTATGTCATCGACATAAATTTGGCACACAAATAAGTCATCATCCAAGTTTCAGTAAAAAGTGAATAGTCGGCCTTTCCTATCCTAAAACCGTTGTCAATGAGGAAATCTCTAAGACACTCATACGAAGCCCTAGGAGCTTGTTTGAGGCTGTAAAGAGCTTTATGGGGCTTAAAAACATGGTTAGGATACTTATCGTCGTCGAAGCCGAGCGATTGCTTCACATACATCTCCTCCTTGATTGGTCCGTTGAGAAAGGCGCTTTTCACGTCCATTTAATACAACTTGAAATCATTATGAGTAGAATAGGCTAGTAAATTACGAATAGATTCAAGTCTAGCTACGGAAGCAAAAGTTTCGTCGAAGCCCAAACCTTCAAATTTTGAGTACCCCTTGGCCACAAGTATAGCTTTGTTTCTTGTCGCTACTCCATGCACATCTTGCTTGTTGCGAAAGACCCACTTGGTGCCTACTATGTTGGCATTTGGTCTTTTCACAAGATCCCACACTTTGTTTATTTTGATGTTGTTGAGCTCCTCTTGCAGCCCATCACCCAATCCGGGTCTCGCAGGGCATCTTCAACCTTAAAAGGCTCCAAAGAAGACACAAAAAGAGTAGTGAGCACAAAAGTTATCCATACGAGAGCAAGTCATTACCCCCTTGGAGATGTATCCAAGTATGTTGTAAACGGGATGATCTCGTTGAACACATTGATGAACTCTAGGGTGTGGTACACTTAGTCTTGAGTCAACTTCTTCATCTCCTTCTTCGTCTTCATCTCCCCCTTGATTATTGCTACCATTTTGATCTTCAATGTCTTGATTATGGTGATCTTGATCTTGCTCTTGATCTTGGGGATCTTGGGCTTGATCTTGTGCTTGGGGCACTTCTTGCGATGATGAAGGGTCACTTGGGATTTGTTGCTCTTGTGGTTGTATATCACCAAGCGCCATCCTTCTCAACACCATACATGGTGCCTCTTCTTCATCTAGTACACATTGATCAACTTGCTCCACTTGGGAGCCATTAGTTTCATCAAACACCGCGTCACGTGCGATTTCAACACAACCGGAGGATTTATTGAATACATGATAGGCGTAGGTGTTTAAATCATAGCCAAGCAAGAAACCTTCATCGAATTTCGAGGTGAACTTCAAAATTTGAGGTTTCTTGTTAAGAATGACACTTGCTACCAAAGACTCTAAAGTATGAGATATTTGGTTTGTTACTCGTTTAGAAGTTCGTATGGAATCTTCTTCAATAGGCAATAGAGGTAGAGGCGGCTTGTGGCATGGCAAGGGATGTTGATTACTTCCGCACAAAACCGATCGGATGTCGTTCTTGACATCTCTATTAGAGTCTGGTTCTTCCTTTCGGCCACCCCATTTTATTCGGGTGTGTAGGGTGCTGAAAACTCATGCTTGATGCCCTTCTCGTCCAAGTCCTCTTCTACTTGGGTGTTCTTGAATTCGGTGCCGTTGTCGCTTCTTATCTTCTTGATTCTCAAAGAGAACTCATTTTGAGCTCTCCTCAAGAAACTCTTAAAGACACTTTGAGCTTCACCCTTATCATGCAAGAAAAACACCCAAGTGAAACGAGAAAAGTCATCAACAATAACTAAACCATATTATTACCGCCAATGCTTATATAAGCAATGGGACCGAAGATGTCCCTGTGAAGCATCTCCAACGGTCTCAGTGTCATCATCACATTTTTGGCGAGATGAACTACTCCGACTTGTTTCCTGGCTTGGCATGCACTACAAGGTCTATCTTTCTCAAAAACAACATTCTTAAGACCTTGGACGTGATTGACTTTTAGAAGTTTTTGAAGATTCCTCATACCAACATGGGCTAGCCTACGATGCCACAACCATCCCATGTTGGTCTTTGCCATCAAGCATGTGTTAAGTTGACCTTTATCCGCGGTGAAGTCCACGAGATAAAGCTTTCCCTTGAGCACACCCTTGAAGGCAATTGTGTTATAACCTCTTCTAGTGACAATCACGCCTTCGTTAGTGAATAAGCAATTATAACCTTTTGCACATAATTGAGATATGGGTAAAAGATTATAACTAGTTACTCAACATGCATAACATGAGAAATAGTGTGTTGTGGAGAAATAGAAATTTTACCTATACCTAGTATCTTCCCTTGGTTATTGTTGCTAAAATAGATACCTTGACTTGGATCATTTGTTTCTTCATACACCACAAACATCTTTCTCGCTCCGGTCATGTGGTTGGTGCATCCACTATCTAGCACCCACTTTGTACCGTCGGAGGAGTAAGCCTACAAAACAAGTTTAGGCTTTGGTTTTAGGTACCCAAGCTTGGTTGGGTCCTTTGAGGTTAGTGACAAGAGTTTTGGGTACTCACACACAAGGCTTTGGGCTCTTGCGGAGTGGACCAACATATTTTGCATAGACATAACCAAATTTGCTTCTCATTAGTACATAAGATTCATTGAAATTATGAAACATAGTTATGTTAACATTCTTAGCAATTTTAGAATCTTTAGCATATTTATCAAATTTTACCATTTCAAGAGAGGTAGAAACATGACATTCATTCATGGTTTGGTATGATCCTTCCTTAACAAAGACAATATGCATCTTATTATTCTTACGAATTTTAGCATTTTGTTTTCCTTCCCTTGAATAGCCAAGACCATATTTGATCAAGGGAGACCTTGCAATACTTGATCTTCTCCTTGTCAAAGATACCACCCTTAGGTGTACTCTTGTTCTTTGCCGTATTAAGCTCATTTTTTAAATTAAGTACAAGATTTACATATTTACAGATTTTAGTGTTTGACTCTACATTAGATAAGTTTGAGCTTGTCGAGGCGGAAGAGGGAACACTTGACTTGAGAGTTGAGAATTCTGCCACAAGATTCTTGTGAGATTTCTTCAAACTCACAAGATCATCTTGGAGCACAACATTCAAACTCTTGAGACATGAAGAGGTCTACATGCATTCCGCAAGTTCAAGTTCAAGCGTCATATTCTTCTCCTTCTCAAGCTCGAGGAGCTTCTCAAGGTCAAGATTCTTTTGCTTCTCCTTGATAAGCAAATCATCTTGTCTCTTAAGAAGTTCCTCCTTATCTAAAATTTCATCGGAGAGCCTTTTCATTTTAATTAAGGCACTTTTACTCAACCCTTCAAACATATACTCATTCTCACTCTCACTATCAAAATCTTCATCTTTAATAGAACGCAGGGAGAATTTAGTTTTTACCTTCCGCTTTCCCTCCTTTGCAATGAGACATGTGTGGCTTGAGCTCTTCCACTCTCCATTGTTTAGCAAGAGAGTCTTCTTCATCGTTGGCTTTATGATGGCGACGGTTGCCACTTCCGCCTCATCATCGAAGGAGGACTCATCGTTGAAGTTCCACTCCTTGCCAACATGAGCGTGCCCATGTGCCTTCTTCTTCTTGAACATCCTCTTATCTTAAGGCTTTTTGTCCTTGTTCTTCTTCTTCTTGTCTTTTTCTTTTTCATATGGGCAATTAGCGATGTAATGCCCATACTCGCCGCAATTGTAGCAAGCTCTCTCGGTTCTTGACTTGCTCTTGTCCTTGCCCCTGCTCTCATAGTTTGACCCTCTTCTTTTCTTCATCATTCTCTTGAATCTCTTGATGAAGAAGTCCAACTCTCATTGTCCACATCGGTGCTTTCTTCTCCACTTTCTTCATCATCGCTTGAAGCTTGTACCTCTTTAGTTTTGGACTTGGGTGAGGCTTTGAGGGCAATGTCCTTTTCTTAGAGGATGTAACCTTGGCAAGGTCGTTGACGTGGCGTGCTTCCATCTCCATCATCTCGTGGTTGATGATTCTACCAAGCACCTCATCCAGATTAATTAATGGAAGTTTGGACTTTCACGGATGAGGGTGCAAAGTGTCACGCTGCGAGGCCTGAAGGCTCTTATCATCCTTTTGACCACTTCATGGTCCATCCACTTCTTGCAACCGTACACTCGACTCTTATTGATGATAGTCTTGAGTCAATTGTACATGTCTTGGGGGGTCTCGCCATCTTCCATGGCAAATATTCCAAACTCCCCCTCAATTATCTCAATCTTTGCATCTCGGACGGAGCGGTTGCCTTCATGTGCAATTTTGAGCATGTCCCAGATTTGTTTGGCTTGCTCCAACCCATACACCTTGTTGAATTATTCTTGGTTCAAAGAGGAGTTGAGCACGGCCGCCGCTTGAGCATTACGGTGGATAAGTTGTTCTTGCTCCAGGGTAAGATCTTCATCATCCACGGGGATATCTTCACATGTATAAACAATGTGCCAAAGTGTAGGGTTAAGAGAAATAAGGTGCAATTTCATATTGTGTTTCCACATAGTATAGTTAGTGCCATCAAAATGTGGAGATTTGCTCAAAGTAATAGACAAGTAATTTGTATGAGAATTTAAGTGCTCATAGTTGAAAGGATATCACGTGTAGTCCTCTTCGGGCTTCTTGAGTTTCTTTTCTTTCTCAAGTCTCCCCTTCCTTCTAGCTTCGTCTTTTGCTTTTTAAAGAAGATCCACATGGAACTTCACTTCTTCATCTTCATCATCGGTCTCGAAGTCGAAGGGAGGAAACTTTGGCTTGTCCTTGCTTGATTTGACGGTCTTTTGGGGCGAGGACTTGATTCCATCCTTGCCGTGGGCGCTGTTCCTCGTCGGTGCCGGTGGTGTCGACAATCGACAATTCCTTCTTGCCGTTTCCCCCATCTCCTCTCTAAGCGGTTAAGCTTTTAGGAGAGTTATGCTCTGGTATCAATTGAAAGTTGCCTAGAGGGGGTGAATAGGCTGAATACCTGAAATTCAACTTAATAAAAACTAATTAACTTGCGAGTGTGGACTAGTACGACCTGGGGGCGGACTAGTCCGGTCACACGAAAATAAAACAAAAAATTAGAGATTCTCAGAAGCCTTTTCCACTGATCTGCTTTGTAAGGGCCCAAGTTTTTCACTTGCTAAAAGTGTTCATCACCCACACAACTCACCTCATTTGTGGTAAACACATGAACACATTTGAAGAGAAAATAACCACCGTAAATAGAGTGATTAGAAGATGAACTCACATAATTCAAAAGTGGCATTTCCCACATAAATCATATAGGGGTTGAGCACACTATTAACTCCTAAACCTTGTTAGGAATGCTCATGCCAAATTTCACCCAAATCCAAACCTCGAGTACTTTCCAACAAAACAAGTTTCACTCCATGAAACCCTTTATTTTTTAAGAATTAATTCTCCAAAGTTTAAACTGTTGGGAATTTTAACTAGAGATTATTTTTATGAAAAATTCTAAAATTTGTCTAGGATGTTCATTGTAATATACCTAAGTCACATGAAAAATTTTAGATCCATCCGAGCTCATTTAGTCCACCTAATGGTGTTTGTCGGAGTGTGTGGGCTGCGACACTCCTACCGGCCTGCTACGGAAGCAGCCCGCGTGGTTCTTTGATTGGAGAGGGCTTGGCACCCTCACGTGATCGGGCTCGAGGGAGCGGATGAACACCGAGATGTACGTGGTTTTGGGATGCCGGAGCGTAATACCCTACGTCCACGGGAGTGCTTGTTGTATTGCTTGTGCGTGTGTGCACGAGAGGGTGCTCGGTTGCGAACCCTCTGTCGAGTGGTCACCCCGGTCCTTTTATAGTCCAATGTCGGGGTGGCTACAATGTGGCATGGGGCCCGACAAGTGGCCCCAAAGCTATGCGAACCCTATACATGATTTAGGGTTTTGTACTCTGAGTAGAGTAGTCAGAGGGGGAGTTAAGTCCCGCTGCCTGGCGCGCTGAGCGGCCCGGTCCGTGTGTCAGGTGATGATGAAGACGTCGTCTTGTCGCCGCGTCTTCTCACCCTGCTTGGGCGGTACAGTGCAGCCGCTGTGACACCTTGTCGTCCTGTCTTGTCACCGTAATGGCGAACGGGCAGAGGACGAAAGCGTGTGTAGTGCGCCATGCTTCTAGGGAAGGCGCAAGCCTTGAATGCGCAGCCTAACATCGCACTTCCACCTTGACTTTGTCGACCTATGGACCACGAAGGATCGTGGGGCACGTGGTGGCTTCGGAGCTCTTCTAGCAGCTCCGGACCTCACCTCGGCCGGGAGGCTCAGACCAGAGTTCAGCGCACGTGTCAGCTCCGGAGCTCTCCTCATCAGGGAGGAGGCTCTGAGCGAGGAGACACGTAGCAGCTCCGGACCTCACCTCAACGGGGAGGCTCGGACCACAACCTAGGGCATGTGTCACCCCCGGAGCTCTCCTCATCAGGGATGATGTTGGAGCCCGGATACACGCGGCAGCTACGGACCTCACCTCAGCGGGGAGGCTTGGACCGGAGCCCATGGCACGTGTCGGCTACGGAACCAGGCATAGCAGGCTACACACCTTGGACCTCCCGCCGGCGTAATCTTTTCAGGGAAGGGACCATTCAACGCCATAAGTCCCCCGAGCAATGAGACAACCACAGGATCTCGGGTACGCCACAGGTACTTCAATCAGACCCACCTGCAGAAGGATATAACAGCTCTTGCTATGGTTGAACACAAGAAAAAGTGACTAGCCACACGACCGGAGCAGTATGGAAAGAAAGCACGAAAAAAGTCGGGGTAATGTCCGGGGTCCGGTTACTTTTCTTGTCCGTAGGCGTATTCTTTTCGACCACAAGTACTCAGTTGTAGCGTAGGGGAGGCAGTGCGGCAAGTTTAGGGTACAGAACAAGGATAAGCAGGCTGCACGTCCTGGACCTCCCATGGGCATTAACCTTTCAGCGAGGAGACCTTCCAGTGCCACGAGACCTAGGACAAGTACATAGGACAGGCTCCGAACATGCCATATACAGTTGATATGCTTGAGTAAGCACAAACTGTAAAGAGAGGATGCGCAGGGTAAGATAAAATTTTCTTATTTTAGGCTTCCTTCATAGGAGGAAACAGGCCGTATAAGAAGGCAGCGACCCACTCCAGATGACAAGAGTAACAGGACTCCTCCGGAGCTTAGATGTTCTAAGCACTATTCCTAGACACTTGACACCCTTTCAGAGAAAATAGAACCCTCCCACTGCACGAAAGATAGAACTTACGGAGGTGTTCTATGTTCCATGTATTGGGTAGAGGTACCCCATCCTCTATGACTAGGTGGGTGCACCTGGGGCGGCATACTTGTGCTGCTCGGAAGGGACCCTCCCAGCTGGGGGAGAGTTTGCCACCCCTTCTCGAGAACGTATTAGCCGAGGCACCAGGTGGCCCTACCTTTGGCTGTCTACTCTGCGCATACCGTTACTGATACCACCGGAGCGTTTTGCGGTGTAGCGCATTTCGAGCAGCCTCTAGCCATGTTGCCTCATCGAAGAGGTTGATATCTTCATGCGGAAGCTGGTCTTGCGTGGCTTCGTCGTATGTCTGGACGCGGGTTGATCCCTTGGTGTGTTCCGGTGGGAGGGCGGCCTCGACCCCCTACGCCAGTGTAAGAGGGCGTTACCTTTGTCGAACAATGGGGGGAATGTCTGGCTAGACGTGGAGCGTCTTGTATCGCTCACAGTCGGTGCAGGAGTCGGAGTCGGAGTGGCTGTAGACGGCCTTCAACGCTCGTTCGGCATCTTTATACTCCATCTCCTGCTCAGTGTTGGCCTCATGTTTGGCCTTTTGTTTTGCCCTCCCACTGGCGGAAGGGTGTGCCGTCTTGGCTTGACCGTTGTTGTTGCAGCTCACGAAAGCGCTCCACAAACTTCTTGATCTCACGGCAGTCGCTAGCGCTGTAGCGGCTGGAGTTGTGCACCGGGCACCACTGGCCGTCGTCGCTGGCAGATGACGGCCATGGGCGCTTGCCAGTGCCTGTGGCTCGGCCCCCACCGGCCGCTGCTAGGGCGGCAGTGGGTGTCGTGGCCACAGGCTTGTTCCTGCCCCCGGTCTTGTTCTTCTTGCTGCTGCGCGGAGCAGCAGCTTCTCCGGCACTCCCTGCCACGGAGGCAGCACGTGAGTGCTGTAGGATTGGAGTACACATGTAAAGCTACCATAGGGGGGTGAATGGTAGATAAAAAACTTTTCAGCGGAAGCAACAAAACACCCCTCAGCACAAAACCAATCTGTTAAAGAAACCGTGTGTGCGACTAATATAAACGTGTTCAACTGTGACAGAACTAGTATAGATTGTATAGAATCAAGTCACAAAGACGTCACAACAAGAATCATGAAAATCCGTTGAGAGAAACTCAAGTTATGATCGAAAGATCGAACAAAGGTCAATCTGTCCTACGCGAGAAAAACAGTTCTAGAATACTGCAAAGAAACTCGTGTAGATCAGAAACCACAAATTCAATGACCGTGAAATTTTCACAGATGATAGATAATCAAGTTGTGAAGACAACCCAAAAAAGAATCACATAAATTGGATCTGTAAAACTCGAGTTATTATAAAACCACCGAAGCAAGGTACTGCTGAACAGAAACTCGACGAGAAAAACTTGTCTGAAACAAGTCGAACGAACAAGGCACAAAAGTTCCTTTAGAATATGAATTTTATTTATCAAAACACAAGAGGAACATCCCCAAAGTCGTGCTCTCCACGAGCCTTGGCCTCCCTTGCTTATATAACCAGCTCAATGGCCAATCCAATTCAAACTAGGACTCCTACTCCTACTTGGATTCAAACTGTAACTTTCCAATACTGCTCAAGACTCTTCTATACGCAGATAGAAGCAATCTTAAGACTTCCAAACACCTTAGGAACGTCCCAAACATTTTTAAAACAACTCTACTTCATGCCTAACACGAAATCCTGTTATAACCAACTCGAAACTTTTCATAAACAAACCATAACCGCCTCAGCCGCAGCCTGAGCGCAAAATTCAGCCGGTTGAACCTTTTCAACCATATCTCCACTTCCATATCTCTTCACCACGCCTTGGAACCATGTTGCCACGTCCATGCACTCCTTGCACATGTGCAAACACCTTCCAACAACGTCCACGATACCTTCATATGCATTGTTCTTGATCCAAACATGCTGCGTGACCTCCCGATCAACTCAACCACAATTCCTCCCGAACTTGGTTGTTGAACCTCATCTTCTCCCTAAGACTAGTTCAATGGATCCCGTCACCAGCCATGTCTTGAACTCAAGCAACACCTGCACATGAATAAACAACCAATACTTCCGAGCACAAGTCCTCGACTTGACTCTCGTTAGTTTCAAAACTACAACATCTTAAGTGAGCACCTCACATAAGCATGTTGTAAACCATAGAAAAATGATATCAGCCATAACCACCAAAACACACCAAAAACTTAGTAAAATAATACTAAGCAAACTTTCCATAAGAGTAAAGTAAGTTCAAAACATTGCAAGTTAAAAGTAGAACCATTGCAATCAAGCTCCGAACCTTACCAAAGCTAACCGAACGTTGAACCGGAGCTTACCAAAGCTAGTCGGACCTAGCGCCGGAGCTTACTAAAGCTTAGTCGGACCTAGCACGGAACTTACCAAAGCTAGTCGAACCTAGAACCGGAGCTAGCAAAAACAAGTCGGAGCTAGCCAAAATAAGTCAGACCTAGACAAAGCAAGTCGGACCTTACGTCGGACCTTGCCGGAGCTACCCAAAACAAGTCGGACCTATCGTAGGACCTTGCAGGAGCTCGGACCTAGAGTCGGACCTTGTTAAAAAGGTGTTTTGGTAGTATTCAAAACTTTTATCGTCAAAGCCAATGTATTCAACACACATAGGTCTCACAATCTCCCCCTTGAAGAATGCTTTGGCAACACCACTTAAAATCCAAACATTGGCTTATTCACATGAAAAGTTTTGAAAACAATTTCTCCCCCTTTGTAAATCAGAAATAAAATGAGAAGAAAAACAAAAATACAAAAAATTCTCCCCCTGAAAAGAATCGTGCCAAAACACTTGTGAATGTGTGCAATGTGTAATCAATTCCCCCCCCCTTTGACAATGTATTCAGCAAGGTACAAAAGAGAAATTTTAATTTTTTATGAGCACATTATAACATGTACATATAAAACAAAGCTCATCCAAATCATACTATCAAGTAACTTACACTAACACATCAATGAGATATATAAAGTAGTGTAAGCCATGCTAGAGATCAAGTGTAATTTTTAATTTAAGCAAGTCATGATCTCACAAACTTAACTATTTCTAGACCTGAAAGCATGACACTTATTGTTGCATTTTATTTAACATTTAAAGCACAAATTTTGATCTTATGACATTTGCAAGAGATTATATGCAGCATCAACCTTATTCTAACCAACCAAGCCAAGCCTATTTCATTTGACAATCAGAAGCTTAAGGACATGGTTTTAGTAATACACAACTCCTTTTAAGTTCATATCTAAGTGCAATGATAAGCTATCTCAAAAGAAGAAGTGCGATGCATGCATATTCTCTTGATCTTTTCTCATTTTGTTTATTTGAACATAAAAACTCAACATGTGAGTTGATTACTTGATTAATTCTTTATGATTAAAAGCACTTGTGAGCATGCAACAAGTTCAAAACAGCAAGAAAGTTCGACCATGACCAGATTTAGTGTAAGTAATTATTCCAATTACTAGACATGGTAAAAACTACAAAATGTATAACACGAGTAATGTAGTAAGAACTTTCAGCATGAAAAAGGAATCACAAAGTCATATATGCATGAAATACTATGCTCATATTATTTTAATTTCAGATTCACATATAGACTTCCCAAGTTTCAAAATTCTCCCTCAATTTAAGCCATGAGGATGCATAACCCCTATTTCACTACGAATGTAACAAAAATGAGTGAAATCCAAAGGTTTTGTAAAAATGTCAGCCAATTGTTGTTCGGTATCTACACGGTGAAGCACAATGTTCCCTTTTTCGACATTATCACGGAGAAAGTGATACCTAATGTCAATGTGCTTAGTTCTCGAATGTTGCACGGGGTTTTTAGCAATGCAAATGGCACTAGTGTTATCACAAAACAGTGGAACACTATCTAGATCAACCCCATAGTCCTTAAGTATTTGAACAATCCAAAGAATTTGTGAGCAAGCACTAGCAACAAGTGATTGTGCAACTGAACTTTGTTTTCTAGAGGACCAGGCAACAAGTGAATTACCAAGAAAATGACAAGCACTAGAAGTACTTTTCCTATCAATCCTACAACCCTCAAAATCAGCATCGGAAAAAGCTTTCAAAGTAACGGTTGAGGAAGAAGGAAGAAAAATGCCAAATTCTTGAGTTCCATGTAAGTACCTGAGAATCCTTTTGACGGCTTGACGATGTGAAGCACGTGGGGAGACTTGAAACTGTGCACAAAGACATACGTTGAATTGTATGTCCGGTCTTGATGCCGTGAGATACAAAAGTGATCCGATCATGCTTCTATTTTTTTGATCAACGGGATCACAATATTCATCAAGTTCAAGTGTTGTTGCTGTTCCCATTGGTGTCCGAAGAGGCTTGCTTTTGTTCATGTTGAAGCGCCTTAGGAGATCTTTTGTATACTTTGTTTGATGCACAAAGGTACCCTCCTTGGTTTGCTTGATTTGCAGCCCCAAAAAGTACGTGAGTTCTCCCATCATACTCATCTCAAATTCTGAACTCATCATAGCTGAAAATTTGGACACAAGATCATGAGAAACACAACCAAAGATAATATCATCCACATACACTTGAACGAATAATGAGTCATTGCCATGCTTAAGCACAAAAAGAGTTTTATCAACCTTGCCCATGGTAAACCCTTTTTCAAGTAAGAATGTTTTTAACCTATCATACCATGCTCTAGGGGCTTGTTTAAGACCGTACAAGGCTCTGGACAGTTTGTAAACATGATTAGAAAAATTTGCATTTTCAAAACCAGGTGGTTGTTTGACATAAACCTCCTCATCTATGTATCCATTTAGAAAAGCACTTTTAACATCCATTTGATATAGCTTAAAACCTTTAGATGCAGCAAAAGCTAACAAAATTCTTATGGCTTCTAATCTAGCAACAGGAGCAAAAGTTTCATCAAAATCTAGACCTTCAACTTGTGTGAAACCTTGAGCAACCAACCTAGCCTTATTCCTAACCACAACCCCATCCTCACTTTGTTTATTTTTAAACACCCATTTAGTTCCAATTAAAGTATGACCTTAAGGTGGAGGTACAAGTTTCCAAACATTATTTCTTTCAAAATTTTCTAACTCTTCTTGCATGGTAATAATCCAAGATTCATTAGTGAGTGCGTGTGATATATCTTTGGGTTCAAAAGAAGCAACAAAAGCAGAATGAGCATGAGAACTGGGGTTGAAAAACCTGGATCTTGTAACTCGTTCATGCAAGCTTCCAATAATTTGTTGTGGAGGATGACTTTTGAGAATCCGGAGGGGAGTGGACACTTCACAAGCTTCTTCTTCTTCATGTTCATCACAAATAGATGAGCTTGTGACGTGAGGAGGATCTGGACCAGCAATGGTGGTCGTTGGTGCTGGCTGTGAATCAAGATCAGGAGCTGGAACAATGTCATTAGATGCTGAATTTTTGGGCAGCAGCACCACTTCTTCCTCTTCTTCAACAAAAATACTCCCCCCTGCAGATATGGATCCGGACCTACAATATTTGAACTAGTACCTGGGCTAGCTTCATCATAAGAAACCTCACAAGTCTCCACAATTTTGTTAGTATCAAGTAGAAGCAAACGGTAGCCTCTAGTATGAGATGGATAACCAAGAAACATGCCATCAACATATCTAGCTTCAAATTTATCAAGATTACCATGTTTCTTAACAAAGCATTTGCAACCAAAGACCCTAAAGTGTGTGACACTAGGCCTATGTACAAACCTGAGCTCATATGGTGTTTTACCTAGCTTAGCACGCAAGAAAACACGATTTGAGACATAACAAGCGGTTGCAATTGCATCAGCCCAAAATTTCCTAGGAGTTTGATATTCATCAAGCATAGTCCTAGCCATCTCAACTAAGGTTCTGTTCTTTCTCTCTACAACACCGTTTTTTGAGGTACATATGGTGAAGAAAATTGATGATCTATTGCATTTTCAACACAAAAGTGATCAAACGATTGATTTTTAAATTCGGTTCCATTATCACTTCTAATTGCTCTTAAAGATCCTAGGTGATGAATTGATAATCTAAGAAATAAAGTTCTAAAGTGACTAAAAGCTGCATTCTTAGATGCCATAAAGTAAACCCGAGTATCTAGAATAGTCATCAACAATCACAAGAACATACCATTTACCTCCGAAGGATTGAACACGTGAAGCAATCTTAAGACTTCCAAACACCTTAGGACCTAGCCAAAATAAGTCAGACCTAGACAAAGCAAGTCGGACCTTACGTCGGACCTTGCCGGAGCTACCCAAAACAAGTCGGACTTATCGTCGGACCTTGCAGGAGCTCGGACCTAGAGTCGGACCTTGTTAAAAAGGTGTTTTTGTAGTACTCAAAACTTTTATCATCAAAGACAATGTATTCAGCACACATAGGTCTCACAATCTCCCCCTTGATGAATGCATTGGCAACACCACTTAAAATCCGAACATTGGCTTATTCACATGAAAAGTTTTGAAAACAACTTCTCCCCCTTTGTAAATCAGAAATAAAATGAGAAGAAAAACAAAAATACCAAAAATTCCCCCCCTGAGAAGAATCGTGCCAAAACACTTGTGAATGTGTGCAATGTGTGATCAATTCCCCCCCCCCCCCCTTTGACAATGTATTCAGCAAGGTACAAATAGAAATTTTAATTTGTTATGAGCACATTATAACATATACATATAAAACAAAGCTCATCCAAATCATACTATCAAGTAACTTACACTAACACATCAATGAGATACATAAAGTAGTGTAAGCCATGCTAGAGATCAAGTGTAATTTTCAATTTAAGCAAGTCATGATCTCACAAACTTAACTATTTCAAGACCTGAAAGCATGACACTTATTGTTGCATTTTATTTAACATTTAAAGCACAAGTTTTGATCTTATGATATTTGCAAGAGATTATATGCAGCATCAGCCTTATTCTAACCAACCAAGCCAAGCCTATGTCATTTGACAGTCAGAAGCTTAAGGACATGGTTTTAGTCATACACAACTCCTTTTAAGTTCATATCTAAGTGCAATGATAAGCCATCTCAAAAGAAGAAGTGCGATGCATGCATATTCTCTTGATCTTTTCTCATTTTTTTTATTTGAACATAAAAACTCAACATGTGAGTTGATTACTTGATTAATTCTTTATGATTAAAAGCACTTGTGAGCACGCAACAAGTTCAAAACAGCAAGAAAGTTCGACCATGACCAGATTTAGTGTAAGTAATTATTCCAATTACTAGACATGGTAAAAACTACAGAGGCATTGCGGACGCTTTGCCGGAAGGCGACAACGACACAGGCGTTGGAGATGCAGAGGATGATGTTCCTAACTTGGGAGAACCGCTGGATGAAGGATCGCAACGACTCCCTATCACGCTGATGCACGGCATGGAGGTCGAACTCGGTGTCGGGGCGCGTGTAGGAACTCCGGATGTTAGCTGTGAATCTCCAGCACAACTCTTCCCACGACGTGATGGAGCCTGGGGGAAGGTTCATGAGCCATGACTGGGCTGTGCCGGTCAGAGCCACGGGGAAGTAGTTGGCCACGACGGCCTCATCCCCTCCTACAACTAGGATGGAGGTGGAGCAGATCTGCAGGAACTCGGCGGGGTTGACTGTCCCGTCGTATTTTCTAGCAAGTGGGGCCGGAACTTAGGTGGCCAGACCACCATTCGAAGGTGCGGGGCGAGCGCCAAGCAGCCCCCTACTGCCCCTAGAGAGGCAGGTGTACGCGGGGTGCGACCCGCTGGTACAACGCTCGGAGAGCCGTACTTTCCTTCGAGGTTGCGACGCCTCTCTCGGCGTCGTTCGATGGTGATGAGACCATATTTGCTTGCACGACGACAGTTAAGCTCGACCCTGAGGTCAGCTGTGGTCGTCGCACGTGTTGCTGCCATCCCACGCCACCGTCGGCGTACGTGACTGGGCCAACGAGGGTTCAGCCCGCTGTCTCCTACAGGCAGGAGAGTTCATGGCAGCAACGACGAGGTGGTCGACGTCGTGTAACCACCGCTCTGCCGCCTCGGAGGTGGTGCCCTCACATGGAGGGCTGTGGAGCAGAGCGCATGTTGCGGTCAGCATGCTCTCCAGGCTCTGTCGTGGTGGTTTTGTTGCCACCGTTGGAGTAGAGGGCCACCTAGAGGAGGCGGCCACTGGCGGTGTGAGTGCCGACGGCACACCGACCGTATGGTCGCCGACCCGTCCTGACCTGGGCGTTGAGGGCGCCACAGGGACAAAAGTGATCTGGTCGCCGGTTCGGCCGGATTTGGGCGCTGTGGGCGCCGCTGATACACCGGTCGTCTGGTCGCTTGGCCTGGCCAGACCTGCCCGCTCTGGAGCGGGAGGTAGCCTCGTTGTCTCCCTCCTGGAGACGACGGCAAGTTGGGCGAGAAGGCTTGCCATGGGAGGTGATGTTCACCGTGGTCTCATCGAGAGCACGAAAAGCCTCCCTTCCTGGTGCGCCAAATGTCGAAGTGTGTGAGATGCTACACTGCTCCCGGCCTGCTATGGAAGCAGCCCGCGAGGTTCTTTGATTGGAGGGGGCTTGGCACCCTCACGCAATCGGGCTTGTGGGAGCGGATGAACACCGAGATTTACGTGGTTTGGCCCGCCGGAGTGTAATACTCTACGTCCATGGGAGTGCTTGTTGTATTGCTTGTGCGTGTATGCGTGGGAGGGTGCTGGGTTGCAAACCCTCTGTCTTGTGGTCACCCTGGTACTTCTATAGTCCAAGGCTGGAGTGGTTACAATGTTGCTTGGGGCCCGACAGGTGGCCCCAAAGCTATGTGAATCATATACATGATTTAGTGTTTTGTACTCTGAATAGAGTAGTCGGAGGGGGAGTTAAGTCCTGCCGCCTGGCGCGCTGAGCGCCCTTGTCCGTGTGTTAGGTGATGATGAAGACGCCGTCTTGTTGCCCGTCTACTCGCCCTGCTTGTGTGGTACAGTCGGCACTGTACCGTTGTCATGCCTTGTCGTCTCGTCTTGTCACCGCAATGGCGAACGGCAGAGGACGGTGGCGTGCGTAGTGCACCATACTTCTGGGGAAGGCGCGAGCCTTGAATGCGCAACCTGACAGCGCACTTCCACCTTGACTTCATCGACCCACGGCCCACAATGGATCGTGGGGCACGTGGTGGCTTCGGAGCTCTTATCAACGAGTTTGGAGCTCCGGACCTCACCTCGGCGGGGAGGCTCAGACCGGATCCCAGGGCACGTGTCAGCTTCGGAGCTCTCCTCATCAGGGAGGAGGCTCTGAGCCAGGAGACACGTGGCAGCTCCGGACCTCACCTCAGCGGGGAGGCTAGGACCGGAACCCAGGGCACGTGTTAGCTCCGTAGCTCTCCTCATCAGGGAGGAGTGTTGGAGCCCGGATACACGTGGCAGCTCCGAATCTCACCTCAGCGGGGAGGCTTGGACCGGAGCCCAGGGCACGTGTCGGCTCCAGAGCTCTCCTCAGCAGGGAGGAGGCTCTGAGCCAAGAGACACGTGGCAGCTCCAGACCTCACCTCGGGGGGGGGGAGGCTCGGACCGAAGCCCAAGGCATGTGTCAGCTCTGGAGGTTCCCTCAGCAGAGAGGAGGCTCTGAGCCAGGAGACATGTGGAAGCTCCGGACCTCACCTCAGCGGAGAGGCTCGGACCGGAGCCCAGGGCACGTGTCAGCTCCGGAGCTCTCCTCAGCAGAGAGGAGGTTCCGAGCCAAGAGACGCGTGACAGCTCTAGACCTCACCCCAGTGGGGAGGCTCGGACCAGAGCTTAGGGCACGTGTTGGCTCTGGAGCTCTCCTCAGCAGGGAGGAGTGTCGGAGCCCGAATACACGTGTTAGCTCCGGACCTCACCTCAGCGGGGAGGCTCGGACCGGAGCCCAGGGCATGTGTTATCTTCAGAGAAGCTTCTTAGCACGGAGGGGGTTATGAGCCTAGAGACTCGTGGCAGCTCCGGACCTCACCTCAGCGGGGAGGCTCAGACCGGAGCCCAGGGCACGTGTCGGCTCTGGAACTCAAACGCACGTGGCAGCCCCAAGGCTGACCTCGGAACCAAGGGCACGTGGCTACGCCAGGGCCTGCCTCAACAGGGAGGCGGGGCCTAGGCTGTCTTTTACCCTCTACGCGGTGGTACCCGGTCTGCAGGATACCGACGGGCGTGATTAAGTAATCTGGTTTAGAGAGAAAGAAAAATGTCCAGAAACATTTTTCAGAATTTCTCTGAACTTCTTTAGCTAATATCTTTTGCTAGGATCCTCTAAATTTGATGAAACTAATTCCATTAGAACCATGGTAAAATCTAGTTTCCAAAAAGTCATGGCTTGATCCATGAAAATCCTTAGAAAACCATAAGAGCTCTAATTATGGCCAAATACACTTTTAATTATGCAGGGCTCAAATGAGCTTTGCTTCAAATGAAATTTGTCCAAGTCTCTGTTTAGGTTGTCACAAAACCTCAGTAAAAATTTCAGAGTCAAAAGGACTGTCTAGCTATACTTATAGTCTTTACATTATCAAACTAACTCAATTGCATTTAAATTGACACGCATCGTATTTTCATTTTTGTATAGTCACTAAGGTTGAAGAAGACCCGGAGGTTCTGGACTTTATTACTCCAGAAGAACTATTAGTAAATGACCATCAGCAAGGCAAGCTCCGGTTTGCATTAACCTATTTATAAAGTCTTATGTTTTGAACACTTACTTTATGCATTTTCTACTATGTGCATTAGATTCTTGATTGGAAACCCAATTGCATAGCCAAGAGAACCAAGAATTTAGGCTTAGAATTTAAACCTTGAGTAGACACAGCAATGCTCAAGATGGTATAGGATTCGGTACAAGTCGAGTAGTTGGAACTACTCGCGAGAATAGGCTTAGAGGCACACCACTCGGTTAGAGACATAGACAATGAATCATATGGCATAAAAATGAGACCGAGTGCAGAGTAAGGGTAGCAGGACTTTGGGGCCTGGGTGCCATAGCTCTGCTTGTGTCGGTTGAGGATGCAGCCGTGTGCGGGCCTGTTGAACAAGATAGAACAGTACCGAATACCTACCGGCTATATGTGAACCGGGAAACCGATGTAATTCGGATAGCGATCAGTTGAGGCATTGCTTGTCGTCCAGAGGATAGGTTGAGAGCAGCGAGGTGTAAATAGGCTAGCGAGCACCGAGGATGCTTCGCGTAGAGACCTCCTGCTCGAGACGATAGGACCGGTTCAACACATGGCTAACGGAAGAAAGGTGGTTGCATACGACATCCGTGATGGTTGTTGTAGGCAACATTGAGTACGGGCATACGTGACGGGTTATTCGGGTTACCCTACGGGTGTAAATCAGTTATAATCATCGTCCCTCGCGGTCAGTGAGTACCACTTGTTCATTGTACCGTGACGTAGAAAGAACAGGCTAGTGGTCATGATAAAAGGTTGCTCGCTGAAAGTATTACACTGTTTGTTAATTAAATGCTTTAGTTTAGAGCAAATCAAAGTTCTTTTGAACCTTAGGCAATTTCCATAAGTGGAATGTGTTTCTTGTTTGATTGCGGACTCCTTATGGGGCTTAGCACAAGGTTTCCAATAATTTGAGGCTACAACTTGAAAGTAAGGATCAACTACTTAGGTGAGTCCTTATGCAATGAACTTCCTATTGTACACTGTAACACCCCTGTTCTGAGAAAAAACCTCTTGGAACTGAGACTGATGCATATGTATGCACAGGATTCATCACACATACACATATCATCCACAAACTGAATTTCAGAATAATACCACGAGTAACAGGGTTTTATTACAATGTCTTATGAGTCTCAAACTCATTCTCGCAGCGGAAGTATTAATCTAGCAGCGGAAGTCTTATTCTAGCAGCGGAAGTCTTTATTCTAGCAGCGGAAGTCTTCTAACTATTACAGAAGCAACTGAGCAGCAGCAGCGGCTCTATCTCTACTCCACAGGTAAGGTTGAGGACAGATTACACGCCTAATACTCCACGTGGTCTTCATAGTACTCCTCTCCTGTTGCTGATGATGAAGTAATAATGCAAGTTTGAGTACATGATGTACTCAGCAAGTGCGGGAAAATATGATATGAAGCTCACAGCAAGGTAGTTATAAAAAGGCTCATTGCAGAAAGCAAAGTTTATTTCACAAAACTGGATAAAACAGCAATTAGCTTTAGATGAATGTAATCCCAACATGTATTTAAACATCAACATACCTCCATCATGATTTACTACTTTTCATGTCTCTTCCAGATATTAATCTTTCTCAACTTTTTCTCATGCTCATGAATACCATCTCGTATTCACTACCATCTCATGAATACCATCTCGTATTCACTACCATTTCATCTCATATTCGATTTCGTCTCATGCCGAGACCAATGCTCATTTGCCATGACTCAACAGTCATGCAACTATTCTCATCACCAAACCAAACCAAACCAAACCAATATCCAAACCAAATACCATCCAAATAACCATCCCATCTAATCATGTGGGTTGTCCAGGCGCTCGTGACCGTAAGCTCGGCTATCATGATAGTTTTAGACTCTGCAGAGTTTGTACCATTTTACCCACAAGTTTGTGATTTCGTCACCCATCGGCGACTGCAGAACCTCCATTATACCAGTACACAACCGTCGATGTATGGCCAAGAGATCACAAAATAGCCTTTACAAAGGGGTTACTAGATGTATGGACTCACTAAGGTTTCACCAGCAGGCTAGGATCTCCAATTCTCTCACCCACGGGCCCCCTCTTGTGCCATGCAGTTCCCAGGGCAGTCCTCACTCGACTCCCATTCCCCGCGCCTTCCACGGTCCATAACAATCTAGTAACTTACCTAATTACTCAGCTAAGTCGCACCCATATTTGGCCTTGTGGTGGCACTGTTATCCTGGCATGGCTCGCATGAACCGGTCCTTAGATCTATGGCAAGTAACCACCATCTCAATTCTACCTCATTCACAAACCAAGTTTGCCTAGATCTCCCTCCGATTCATGTTCATTAACAATATCCGTTTCTCATTATTCATACGAGTGCAGTTATCTAGACACATCTATCTCGCTTCCCGTATCCCATGGACTCAGCGAAGCAAAAAGTAAAAATCATACCCGACTCATTAACTTTCCCGGTGACAAGGGTGGTTAACAAAACTAGTAAACTCCTATGAAAGGGTTTCCCATCATGTTGACTCAAGCACACACACCTTTTCGCAAACAAAACAGTCTTTCAAAAACATGGGATCAATATGGTCAATGGGCACTTGCCTTGTTCTTGCGGCTTCTGTTGCTCTTGGATCTCAAAGTCTTGGTGTTGCGACTCATCGTAGATAGCTCCCTGAGCTTGTCCTTCTATTTATGATCACGCAAATACAAGATCTATAGCAATCAATCATCATGCACAACTTTAATCAAGATGCGATGATGCATATGCATGCTAATCCTATGATGCAGTTTTTTTATTAGATCGGTTTGTACGTGTTCTTGCATGTTTGCATGGGTTTTACGATGAACAAAGGTGTAGGATCAAATGTAGACGTGACAATGATCTTGGCTCAAGATCTAGATCAGACCGATCAACACGTGATCTGTCCACGAAAAAGCTTCTGTTCGAAAGGATCGAAGAACAGATGCAAAGAAAACCGTGATGATGTCGTAAGGTGGTATTGGAAACCTGCCTTGCTTCCTTCGGGTCCTCCCTCCTAGCAAAAACAAATCTTGGGGATCCCTTCTGGTGGCGGTGATCATGTCTGGGCTCGTCGGCGTCTCTCCGGTGGTCAAATTCTGGCGAAGGGGTTTAGCTCGACAAGTTTGAGGGCTAGGGCTTATAAGTTGTCGGCTTAGAAAAGATGTTACGACCAAGGGATTGCTTCTGGTTCTATTTATAATCGGGAAAAGAAGAGTACTACTCTGATCGAAATTCGAATAAGAGTCCTATTCAAATAGTTTTTGAATCTTAACAACTTATCTTCAATTGATTTGGTGCGGTAGCAACGTGGAAATCGTGTCGGTTTCCTTCCGTGTCGGTATTCCAACGCGTACAGAAGCAAAAACCGCTTCAGATCACGTCACCCTTGCGGTGATGAGCTCCGGAGGCTCCACGTGTCCTGCGGGAACCTGGGCTCCCTTTTCCGTAGAGACAAGCTTCGGTTGTGCCGCGTGTCAGGCGGGCGAGACCTCCCTCTCCCTCAAAGGTTAGCTCCGCGTGCGCCACGCGTCCTGGCGGGCAGGACCTCCCCTCTCTCTAGAGACGAGCTCCGCGTATGCCACGAGTTAGTTCCGGACCTCCCCTCTCTTCGGAGGTGAGCTTTGAGAGTGCCACGTGTCAGAGCCGGACCTCCCCTCTCTTCGTAGGTGGGCTCCGAGAATGCCACGTGTCCAGTAGCGCCAGACTTCCTTTCTTCTCGGAGGCGAGCTCCGAGGTTGACACGTGTCCAATAGCGCCGGACCTCCCGGAGATGAGCTTCGGAGGTGACACGTGTTCAATAGGACCGGACCTCTCGGAGGTTAGCTCCGAGAGCGACACATGTCCCGCGGATCGGACCTCTCAGAAGTGAGTTCCGAGAGCGACATGTGTCCCGCACGGCTGGTCCTCTCTCTTCCACAGTGACTAGCTCCGAAGGCGACACGTGTCCTGCGGGGCTGGCCTCGCTCCTCCGTAGAGGCTAGCTCCGGGGGCAACACGTGTCTCATGGGGTTGGACCTCGCCCCTTTCGCAGAGACGAGCCCCGAGCCTTCCACGTAGCCAGTTAGCGGTGGACCTCTCCCCCTTTTGCGGGGATGAGCTCCGATGGCGCCACGTGGCCAGCGGCCGCAGGAGTTGTCTTCGACCCTCTCGGTAAACTGGAATTTTCTCTTTTTGGCTATATTTTTGATTCTTTCTCCGTTTCAACTTATTTTAAAATGTTTTCTCTACATAAAATATGAATGCATACATGATTATAAAATTGCGGGTGTCCAGGCGCTTGTGATCGTAAGCTCGGCTATCATGATAGTTTTACACTCTGCAGAGTTTGCACCACTTTACCAACAAGTTTGTGATTTTGTCACCCGTCGGCGACTGTAGAACCTCCATTATACCAGTACACAACCGTCGGTGTATGGCCAAGAGATCACAAAATAGCCTTTACAAAGGGGCTACTAGATGTATGGACTCACTAAGGTTTCACCAGCAGGCTAGAATCTCCAATTCTCTCACCCACAGGCCCCCTCTTGTGCCATGCGGTTCCCAGGGCAGTCCTCACTCGACTCCCATTCTCTGCGCCTTCCAAGGTCCATCACAATCTAGCAACTTACCTAATTAGTCAGCTAAACCGCACCCATATTTGGCCTTGTGGTGGCACTGTATTCCTGGCATGGCTCGCATGAACCGGTCCTTAGATATACGGCAAGTAAACCACCATCTCATTCTACCACTTCCACGAACCAAGATTGCCTAGATCTCCCTCCGATTCATGTCCATTATCAACATCAGTTTCTCATTAATATTATTCATATGAGTGCAGTTAGCTAGACACATTCTATCGCTTCCCATATCCCGCAGACTAGCGAAGCAAAAAGCAAAAACGACCATACCCGACTCATCAACTGTCCCGGCGACAAGGGTGGTTAATAAAACTAGTAAAATCCTATTAAAGGGTTTCCCATCAAGTTGACTCAAGCACACACACCTTTTCGCAAACAAAACAATTTCAAAAACATGGGATCAATATGGTCAAGGGGCACTTGCCTTGTTCCTGTGGCTCTTGTTGCTCTTGTGTCTCGATGTTCTGGTGCTGTAGTCCTTCGTAGGTATCTCCCTGAGCTTGTCCTTCTACTCACGATCACGCATATACAAGATTTACAGAGATCAATCATCATGCACACACTTTACTCAAGATGCAATGGTGCATATGAATGCTAATCCTATGGTGCTGTTTTATTAGATCAGTTTATACATGTTCTTGCATGGCTTGCATGGGTTTGCAATGGTTTTTTACGATGAACAGAAGTGTAGAGATCAAATGTGGACGTGGCGGATCTTGACTCAAGATCTGGATCAGACTGATCAACATGTGATCTGTCCATGAAAAAGCTTCTGTTCGAAGGGATCGAAGAACAGATGCAAAGAAACCGCGATGATGTCGTAAGGTGGTATTGGAGACCTACCTTACTTCCTCCGAGTCCTTCCTCCAGAAAAATAGATCGTCGGCTCTCCTCCGACGATGGCGATCGTGGTCCGGGTTCGTCGGCGGTCTCTCCGGTGGTCAAACTCCGGCCAAGGGGTTTAGCTCGGCGAGTTGGGAGCTAGGGTTCCAAGTCGTCGACTCGGGAGGTGGAAAAGAAGTAGGTGGTTGCGGCCAAAGGTTCTGGGTTCTATTTATAAGAGGGAAACGAAGAGTCCTACTCTGATCGGAATTCGAATAAGAGTCCTATTCAAATTGTTTTTGAATCTTAACAACTTATCTTCAATTGATTTGGTGCGGTAGCAACGTGCAATTCGTGTCGGTTTCCTTCCGTGTCGGTATTCTCGCGCGTATAGAAGCAAAAACCGCTTCAGATCTTATCACCTCCGCGGTGATGAGCTCTGGAGGCTCCACGTGTCCTGCGGGGGTCTAGGCTTCCCTTTTCCTTAGGGACCAGCTCTGGTTGTGCCGCGTGTCAGGCGGGTGGGACCTCCCTCTCCCTCAGAGGCGAGCTCCGCGTGCGCCACGCGTCCTGGCGGGACGGACCTCCCTCTCCCTCAGAGGTAAGCTCCGCGTGCGCCACGTGTCAATGCCGGACCTCCCCTCTCTTTGGAGGTAGCTCCGAATGTGCCACGTGTCAGTACCGGACCTCCCCTCTCTTTGGAGGTGAGCTCTCAGAGTGCCACGTGTCAAACAGCACCAGACTTCCTTTCTCCTCAGAGATGAGCTCCGAGGTTGACAAGTGTCCAACAGTGAAGAACCTCCCGGAGATGAGCTCCGGAGGTGCCACGTGTCCGGTAGGGCCGTACCTCTCGGAGGTTAGCTCCGAGAGGGACACGTGTCTAGCGGGGCCGGACCTCTCAGAGGTGTGCTCCGAGAGCGACATATGTCCCGCGCGGCTGGTCCTCTCTCTTGCGCAGTGACTAGCTTCGAGCCTGCCACGTAGCCAGTTAGCGGCGGACCTCTCCCCCTTTGCGGAGATGAGCTCCGAAGGTGCCATGTGGCCAGCGGGCCGCGGGAAATGTCTTCGGCGCTTCTCGGTGAACTGGAATGAGCTCTTTTTGGCTATCCTTTTGATTCTTTTTCTGTTTCCACTTCTTTTAAAATGTTTTCTCTATATAAAATATGAATGCATACAGAAATTGAAATTGAGGGTGTCACAAATCTACCCCCCTTAAATTGAATCTCGCCCTCAAGATTCGCTAGTGGAGAATAGATGAGGGAATTCTGCCTTGAGGCCTTCTTCACGCTCCCATGTGGCTTCAACTTCTGTGTGATGGCTCCATTGTACCTTGCACCAACGGACCACTTTGTTCCTTGTGACACTTTCCTTTACGTCCAAAATTCGGAGAGGGTGCTCTTCATAGGTCAGATCCTCTTGAAGTTCTAGATCATCCATCGGTACTTGTTCTTCTGGTACTCTCAAGCACTTCTTGAGCTGGGATACATGAAACACATCATGCACGTCGGAGAGGTGCTTTGGGAGCTCTAGTTGATAGGCTACTTCTCCTCGCTTGTCCAAAATCTTAAATGGCCCGATGTAGCGAGGTGTTAACTTGCCTTTGACGTTGAAACATCGTTGGCCTCAGATACGCGATACCTTAAGGTATACGAAGTCTCCTACTTTGAAAGTCAACTTCCTTCGCCTATTGTCCGCATAGCCTTTATGTCGTGATTGAGCAGCCTTCAAGTTCTCCCATATCATTTGGACTTGCTTCTCAGCCTCTTGTAGCACTTCAGGTCCAAATACTTGGTTTTCTCCGGTCTCGTTCCAAAACAACGGCGTTCTACACCGTCTACCATACAATGCTTAAAGGTGACATCTTCAAGCTAGCTTGATAGATATTGTTATAGGAGAATTCGACATACGACAAGCTCCTATCCCAACTACGCCCACGTTTCAAGGCGCAAGCTCTCAACATGTCCTCCAAAATTTGGTTTGTCCTCTCGGTTCGCCCATCGGTTTGCGATGATAAGCGGAGCTAAAATCCAGTCGTGTACCCATAGCCTCATGCAGCTTCTTCTAGAACCTAGAGGTAAACTGAGAACCCTGATCTGAGACTATCTTCTTTGGGACTCCATGGTGGCACACGATTTGCTCCATGTACAGCTCGGCTAGATCTGCCACGCGGTGTGCGGTTTTAACAGGAAGAAAATGAGCGGTTTTCGTCAATCGGTCCACGATAACCCAGATTGAGTCGTAACCCGATCGAGTACGTGGTAATCCGACGATGAAATCCATACTGATGTCTTGCCACTTCCACTCGGGAACCTTTTAGGGTTGCAACAGTCCAGTGGGTCTTTGATGTTCGGCCTTCACCCGTTGGCATGTGTCGCATAAGGCAACATAATCTGCTATGTCCCTTTTCATACCATCCCACCAATAACAAGTCTTTAGGTCCTTGTACATCTTTGTATTGCCGGGATATATGGAATAAGGTGAGTCATGTGCCTCCTTTAATATCGTGTCGCGGATGTGCTTCATGTTAGGCACACATTTCCTTTTCCCTAACCAAAGTGTACCCTTCTCATCTTCCTTGAAGTCCTTTTCTATGACTTGTCGGATTATTTCCTTGATCTCATTGACTTCTTCATCCGTTGCTTGGCCATCTCTTATCTCTTTTTCCAAGGAAGAGTGGAGTTCCATTACTTCCATCTCGTTCAAGAAAACGAGATGTAACCGTTCCAACTCCTTGCGCAGCTCGGGCGGTAGCTCCCGAACCGTGAGTTGGTGACATGCTCCCTTTCGGCTCAATGCATCAGCTACTGCATTGGCCTTTCCAGGGTGATAGTTGATTCCAACATCATAATCCTTGATGAGTTCCAACCATCGACGCTGCCTCAAATTCAAATCCGGTTGATTGAATATGTACTTGAGGCTTTTATGATCCGTATAGATCTCACATCGATTACCAAGGATATATTGTCTCTAAATCTTCAATGCATGCACTACGGCTACGAGCTCCAAGTCATGTGTGGGGTAATTGAGCTCGTGTTTCTTTAGTTATCTTGACACATAGGCTACGACTTGTCCTTCTTGCATGAGCACACATCCAAGCCCTTGTCTGGATGCGTCACAATATATGTCAAAGCTCTTGCTTACGCCCGGTAATACTAGAACTGGTGTTGTGGTTAGCCTTTTCTTGAGCTTCTCAAAGCTTTCTTGGCACGTTGGTGTCCATAGGAAGGCTTTCCCTTTCATTAGCAATTCCGTCATAGGTTTTTCTATCTTGGAGAAGTCCTTGATGAACCGTCAGTAGTATCCAGCCATCCCAAGAAAACTCCGAATATCCCTCATGTTTTGCGGTTGGTTCCACTTCAGAACATCTCCCACTTTTCCGGGATCAACCGATACTCCTTCCTCGGAGATGATGTGGCCTAGGAACGATATCTCCTTTAGCCAAAATTGACACTTGCTGAGCTTGGCATACAATTGATGTTCTCGCAGCTTCTGTAATGTCAATCTCAAGTGTTCTTCATGTTCCTCCTTACTTTTCGAATACACCATGATGTCGTCAATGAAAACCACAACGAACTTGTCCAAGTACTCCATGAAAACCTTGTTCATGAGGTACATGAAATATGCGGGTGCATTCGTACTCCATGAAAACCTTGTTCATGAGGTACATGAAATATGCGGGTGCATTCGTTAACTCAAAAGACATAACGGTATATTCATATGAACCATACCGTGTTCGAAAGGCAGTCTTGGGTATATCGGAGGGCTTAATCTTCAGCTAGAAGTATCCCGACCGAAGATCAATCTTGCAAAAGATTTGGGCTCCCTTCATTTGGTCGAACAGGTCCTCTATACGGGGCAGAGGGTAGTTGTTCTTGATCGTCACCTCATTGAGAGACCTATAGTCTACACACATCCTTTGGGTTCCATCCTTTTTGTCTACGAAAAGCACGGGGGCTCCCCATGGTGACGAGCTTGTACGTATAAAACCCTTCTCTAGCTGCTCTTGAATTTGCTTCTTAAGTTCCACTAGCTCGTTAACAGGCATCCTATATGGTCTCTTTGCTATAGGTGCAGTTCTGGGTACCAAGTCAATGGAAAACTCAATGTCCCGGTCAGGTGGCATACCTGGAAGTTCTTCCGGGAACACGTCCAAAAATTCTTGAACCACTGGTATGCTTTCCAATGTTGCTCCTTCGACGTGGTTCAACGTTGCCTTCTCGACTGATGGTTGGGCTGACTCGAACTCAATACAAGTACCGTGCTCGTTTGTCCACTGCACGCTCCTCTTAGCACATTGGATCACTCCGTTGTGCTTGCTTAACCAATCCATTCTGAGTATTATGTCAAGCCCTTGGAAATCCAAGACAATGAGGTTGGCGAGGAAGTCTACCCCCTTATTTTAAGGTTTACTTTTGGACATACTATATTAGTCCTCATCTCTCCACCGGGAGAATTAACCAACATAGTATATTTCAAGTGTGATATGGGTAGATTATACTTGGCAACATACTTGGATGATATGAATGAATGTGATGCTTCGGAATCAAATAAAATGGTGGCTGGGTTGGAGTTGGCAAGGAACATACCAATCACGACGTCCTCAGCCTGTAGCGCTTCCTCAGCAGAAACATGGTTCACGTTGCCGCGAGCGTAGTTCTGCTGTCCACGATTTCCTTGATTGGCTCCCCTGTTCGGCCGTGGGTTCTGCTTGGGCACGTTGCTTGGTTGTCCAAGACCTCTCTTCGGGCACTGGCTCGCAAAGTGTCCCGTCTCCCTGCATGCAAAGCATGCCTTGTTGCCCACGACGGCAGGTACGTTGGGGTGGGGGTTTTGAACAGGAGCGCCCATGTTGGGTCGGGGCGCAGGAGGCAAAGGCACACGAGGTGCTTGCATGGCAGGATGTTGCTGTGGTGGTTGATTAGGGCGAAAAGTAGGAGCGGACGATCCATACTGTGGTGCAGCTGGGGGCATGTACCGGGGACGTACATTGCTCCCTTGTGGCTGGTATGGCATCTTTCTTTTGCCCTCTTGCTCGATCTCTCGGATCTTGCTTTCAACCACTATGGCTTTGTCAACTAGCTTTTGGAAGTTTGCATAGTCATTGTTGAGAAGCTGAACTTGGATCTCATTTTCCAACCCTCTCATGAACAAGTACTGCTTCCTTTTATCCGAGTTGACATCTTCGGGGGCATACCGTGACAGTTGCGTGAACTTGTTGAGGTACTCATTCACGCTTTTCTTGCCTTGGCGGAGACCCTCGAACTCTTGCCTTTTGAGCATCATGACACCAGCAGGGACGTAATGAGAGCGGAAACTCTCCTTGAACTCAGTCCAAGTAATAGTCTCCTGATTGACATGAGCATTGCATAGAGCGTCCCACCAGTCAGCGGCTGCTCCCATAAGTTGGTGCGATGCGAAAAGAACTTTCTCTCGGTCATTGCACTGAACTATGGCAAGCTTCTTCTCCATGGATTTTAACCAATCGTCAGCCTCCATGGGATCATTAGCTTGTGCAAAGGTAGGGGGTCGAGTCCTCATGAACTCTCCCAATCGGTTGTGAGCCGGCGGTGGTGGCGGTGGTGGTGCAGGAATGATATTATTGTTGTTGGCTTGCAGCTGACCCAAAGTTTGGATCATGGTTTGCATAAGCTGGTTCTGCATAGCCATCAACCTTTCAAGGTTGTTTCCATTAGCCTCAGGGTTGACATTCTCAGGAACTTCGATGTGGTCATCCTCTTAGTTGCCACGGACGTTCCCCCTTTGTCGGCTGGCATTTTCTCTCACCATCTGAGAGAGAGTTGGATAGAATAGAGGTTAGAAGTTTAGATGGATTCCCCCCAACTATATGCAACAAGGTGAATGAACTATATATCATCCTATATGAGGATGTGAACAAGTGCCGAAGCATCTCACATCTCTCTACTATGTGTGGATATGGACAACGCTGAAACGTCCCACAACTCACACTAAGCACTCAAGCACAACAATCATCACAAAAGTTTAGCACACAACTCCTGTTCAAGGCTTACTCAATGGGTTCCTATGTGGTTTGGGGTGATACCAATTTGTGACTTTGTCCTATGGTCAATGGGGTTCTAATGCCAATCTATGCATTCTACCTAGGCTTGCATCCTATGTTCAGCGTGGCTTCTGATACCAATCTGTGACTAGGCTTGCGTCCTACGGTCAACCGTGGTTCTGCTACCGATCTGTGATCAATCTAGGCTTGTGACCTACAGTCAACCGTGGTAGCTTGATACCAATCTGTGACCTATCTAGGTGTGTGACCTACGATCAACCGTGGCTCTGAGACCAATCTGTGACGCCCCGGTTCTTGTGGAAAAACCACGGAACCTGAGCTTGTCCTTCTACTCATGATCACGCATATACAAGATTTACAGAGATCAATCATCACGCACAAACTTTACTCAAGATGCAATGGTGCATATGCATGCTAATCCTATGGTGTTGTTTTATTAGATCAGTTTGTACATGTTCTTGCATGGGTTTGCATGGGGTTTTACGATGAACATAAGTGTAGAGATCAAATGTGTACGTGGCGATGATCTTGACTCAAGATCTAGATCAGACCAATCAACATGTGATCTGTCCATGAAAAAGCTTCTATTCGAAGGGATCGAAGAACAGATACAAAGAAACCACAATGATGTCGTAAGGTGGTATTGGAGACCTACCTTACTTCCTTTGAGTCCTTCCTCCAGAAAAACAGATCGTCGGCTCTCCTCCGGCGATGGCGATCATGGTTCGGGCTCGTCGGTGGTCTCTCCGGTGGTCAAACTCCGGCGAAGGGGTTTAGCTCGGCGAGTTGGGGGCTAGGGCTCCAAATCGTCGACTCGGGAGGTGGAAAAGAAGTATGTGGTAGCGGCTAAAGGTTCTGGGTTCTATTTATAAGAGGGAAACGAAGAGTCCTACTCTGATCGGAATTCGAATAAGAGTTCTATTCAGATTGTTTTTGAATCTTAACAACTTATCTTCAATTGATTTGGTACGGTAGCAACGTGGAATTCGTGTCGGTTTCCTTCCGTGTCGGTATTCCCACGCGTACAGAAGCAAAAACCGCTTCAGATCTCGTCACCTCCGCGGTGATGAGCTCCGGAGGCTCCTCGTGTCCTACGGTGGCCTGGGCTTCCCTTTTCCTCAGGGGCGAGCTCTGGTTGTGCCGCGTGTCAGGCGGGCGGGACCTCCCTCTCCCTCAGAGGCGAGCTCCGCGTGCGCCACGCGTTCTGGCGGGCGGGACCTCCCTCTCCCTCAGAGGTAAGCTCCGCGTGCGCCACGTGTCAGTGTCGGACCTCCCCTCTCTTTGGAGGTAGCTCCGAATGTGCCACGTGTCAGTGCCGGACCTCCCCTCTCTTCGGAGGTGAGCTCTGAGAGTGCCACGTGTCAAGCAGCGCCGGACTTCCTTTCTCCTCTGAGACGAGCTCTGAGGTTGACACGTGTCCAACAGTGACGGACCTTCCGGAGATGAGCTCCGGAGGTGACACGTGTCCGGTAGGGCCGGACCTCTCGGAGGTTAGCTCCGGGAGCGACACGTGTCTAGCGGGCCCGGACCTCTCGGAGGTGTGCTCCGAGAGCGACACATGTCCCGCGCGGCTGGTCCTCTCGCTTCCGCAGTGACTAGCTCTGAGCCTGCCATGTAGCCAGTTAGCGGCGGACCTCTCCCCCTTTGCGGGGATGAGATCCGAAGGTGCCACGTGTCCAGCAGGCCACGGGTAATGTCTTCGGCGCTTCTCGGTGAACTAGAATTAGCTCTTTTCGGCTATCTTTTTTATTCTTTTTCTGTTTCCACTTCTTTTAAAATGTCTTCTCTATATAAAATATGAATGCATGGAGAAATCAAAATTGAGGGTTTCACATTATGTTTCGAAACAGATTACGTAATAAAATGTAGCTTCAGCTTATCGCCTTTTATGTGTGTTATCCGGTGTTGTCCATCCCAGCACCCCTGAGCGAAATCTTGGATTGTCAGGACCGTCGGGTCCTCGCATACTTAATAAGTGATGAAGTACTATAAATAAGTGATCTAGTAGCAAGGTTGACGAGAAAACAATCGACTAGAACTAGGTGGATCACAAGTCTTAGATGACTAGTGTGAAGAACCCTAAAGTGATCTAACAAAGAACGAGAGATAAATCAGAAACGCAAGGCACACGATTTATCTCGTGGTTCAACTTCACAAAGAAGCTTACGTCCATGTTGAGGAGTCCACAAAGGACCGGGTTCCTCTCAACCCTTTCCTCACCAGGCCACCACAAAGGCTTGCTTGTTCCTCCGTGAAAGTGCATCTAGGTAATCCCCGTGGGTTTTGGATGATTGATGATGACAATTAAGATACTAATGAGTTTTATTGAGTATGAGCACAGGTCCTTATCAAAATGAATGAATGTGGAGTCACTCAAGAAGCAAAAAGGAAAAGAAGAAGACTTGCAAGAGTATAAAATAGAATTTTTCTATTGAGTTTCACATTTTCTAATTGTATACAGGGCCTCCTCTTTTAGAGTGCTTGAGAATCATTAGAGAGCTCAAATTTTAGTTAGAATCTTGGGAGGAAATAGTCATAGGTATGGATGAGAAAGTAGACTGTACTTGTCTGGACTCAAGGCCGGGCTAGTCCGTTCCCAACCGGACTACTCCGTTTCTGACCGGACAAGAAGTCTCTGAACGAGTTTGGACTTGTCCGTTTTAGGCCGAACTAGTCCATTTTCAAGTGAGTCTGAGCCTTTATGAGACTAAGTCCCAGAAGTCCGGACTAGTCCGCTAAGCGGACTAAGCCATTTAGGTCCGGAGAAGGAGTCTCTGAGTGACCTCAGACTAGTCCGCTCCACAGGACGGACTAGTCCGGTTCCTTTAGACTAGTCCGGTTTAGGACGGAACAAAGGTTCTTGTGTGAGCTCGGACTAGGCCGGATATGGCCAGACTAGTCCACAATATAATATTAGAGAGTTATTGAGACTAAGTCTGGTAAGACCAGACTAGTCCGCTCTCTGCCAGACTAGTCCATTCTCATCCGGAACAAAGGTTCCTGTGTGAGATCGGACTAGTCCGCTCTTCAGCGGACTAGTCCAGAATTTTTATGACCGTTTGAATTCAAAGTTCACGGGACTTTAGTTGGTAGCCTTTGTGACGTAAGTGGTCTCCCAAGAACGGACTAGTCCGGGGTTCTGACCGGACTAGTCCGGACTTTAGTAGGTGTAACAACTACATGTCGAGATCTCTATAAAAAAGGACCCCCGTCCTCTAATGAAAAGCCCTGAAACACTAGCGTCGAAAAGTCATTCCTTGAGCTCTTCTAAGCCTCTTTACTCACCTTATTGACCCCTAAGATTGGGTCTTAAGGGGTTTGTGGATTTGTGAGAGGAGAGACGCGGTGATCGAATTTTGAGCTCTCGGTTTAAATCTCCTGCACTCTAATTATTAATTTGAGTTCTTAGCTGTTGTATTTTGATTCCTAGAACTACTAGGTTGTTGAAGGGAGCCTCAAGTTGTGAGTAGCCCCTAAGAATGTTGTATTCACACTTGATTGATAGTGAAAGAGCCCGGGCTTGATCTTGGTGATCGCTCGGTGAGGGAAGGGTTGGAAAAGACCCGGTCCTTTGTGGACTCCTCAACGGGGACGTAGATTCCTGTGTGGAATCAAACCTCGGGATAAATTGTGTCTCTTTTTTCCTTTACCTTCTTGCTCATTCACTAAAGTTACTTGTTAGGCTTCGTCTCGCTTAAAACTTGTGAATTGCTTTATTGTTGTGAGTCTTGCAATCTAATCACTCTTTCATTCACAAACTAATTAGTTAGATTGTTAGACTACTTACATACCTTCCGCTTAAACAAACTTGACAAGAAATCCAAAAAACGCAATTTCTATACCTAGACAGGACTAGTCCGCCCCCAGATCGGACTAGTCCGACCCCCTTCAGGTTTAATCTGTTGTTTTCAGTAGTTTCAGGTTTTATTAGCCTATTCACCCCCTCTCTAGGCAACTTTCAATTGGTATCAGAGCCTAACTATCCACAAAAGCTTAACCGCTTGGAGAGGAGATGGGGACAAGACCGGTAGCCAAATTGATCTTATCAAGGGAAAAGGAGCAAGTCCAAGCAATTTTGAAGAGCAAGGTTCTAATCCGCCTCCAG
This sequence comes from Neostapfia colusana, assembly GCA_030760725.1. Taxonomy (NCBI): domain Eukaryota; kingdom Viridiplantae; phylum Streptophyta; class Magnoliopsida; order Poales; family Poaceae; genus Neostapfia; species Neostapfia colusana. Next base: position 19,674,625 of record JASWHV010000003.1, read on the forward strand.
CGGTTACTCCTCCACAAGACGTCTCAAGCTCGGAAGAAGATGAAGAAGTTCTTCGTCTCATGGCTCTCCTCAAGAAGAAGAAGGAGGAAGCTAAGAAGAAAAAGAAGGAGAAATTGGAGTAGAAGCTCAAGAGTAGTCAACAAGACTACTCACGATATCCTTTTAATTATGAACGTCTAAATTCTCATTCTAGTTATTTGTCAATTCCCCTAAGAAAACCACCTCACTTTGATGGAACTAACTATACCATGTGGAAGCACAACATGAAGTTACATCTAATTTCCTTAAACCTAAGTCTTTGGCATGTTGTTTGTACAGGTATAGATATCCCTGAAGACGAGGATGAACTCACCCAAGAGCAAGAACAACAAATCCACCGCAATGCACAAGTGGCGGCCGTGCTCAAGTCATCCCTAAGCCTTGAAGAATTCAACAAGGTAGATGGGTTAGAGCTCGCCAAAGATATTTGGGACACCCTCAAGATCGCACATGAAGGAAACTGATCCGTGAGGGGAGCCGAGATCGAGATTATCGAAGGAGAGCTTGGAAGGTTCGCCATGGAAGAAGGCGAAACACCACAAGAAATGTACAACCGGCTCAAAACTCTCATCAACAAGAGTCGGGCGTATGGATGCAAGAAATGAAATGATCATGAGGTGGTCAAGAGAATGATAAGAGCTTTCATGCCTCACAATGTGACCCTATGCACCTTAATCCGGAAAAGTCCAAACTTTCACATGATGACTCCGGATGAAGTGCTAGGGAAGATCATTAACCACGAGATGATGGAGAAGGAAGCCCAACACGTCAACGACCTAGCAAAGATCACCTCATCCAAGAAGAAGGGCATTGCTCTCAAGGCCACATCCAAGTCCAAGAGAAAAGAAATACAACTCACAAGTGAAGATGAAGAGAGTGATGATGAGAGCACGGACATGGATGATGAAGACATGGCCTTCTTCATCAAAAGATTCAAAAGTTTGATGAGAAGAAGAAGTCATCACTACGAGAACAAGAACAAAGACAAGGGCAAGTCAAGAACAAAGAAGACTTGCTACAACTGTGGCGAATATGGGCATTTCATTGTAAATTGCCGCCATAGCAAGGAAGATGACAAGAGGAAGAAGAAGGATGGGAAGCCTCAAGACAAGAAGATCTTCAAAAAGAAGAAGGCTTATGGACAAGCTCATATTGGAGAAAAGTGGGACTCAAACGAGGAATCCTCTTCTGAAGATGAAGAAACAGTGGCAACCGTCACCATCAAGAGGCCAACCATGAAGAAATCACTCTTGCCAAACAAGGGTGATTGGAAAGAGCCTAACCCAGACATGCCTCATGGCAAATGAAGGAAAGCATAAGGTAATATCTAAACCTTCCAGGTTACATACTGTAGATGATAGTGACTTTGATAGTAGTAGTGAAAATGAATTCATGTTTAAGGGATTAAACAAAAATGCTATAGCTAAATGAAAATGCTATCGGATGAAATATTTGAACAAGAAGAGCTTCTCAATCAACAAGAAGAATTTCTTATCCTTGAAAAGAAAAGAAATCTTGAGATTGAGAAGCTCCTTGAACTTGAGAAGGAGAAGAGTAGAGCACTCGAAAGCGAACTTGCCATGAGCAAGGAAACTTGTATTGAACTTAAGAGTAAGAATGTAGTACTTCAAGATGAACTTGTGAGTTTAACCAAGACTCACAAGAATCTTGAAGCACAACTCAACTCACTTAAGTCAAGTGTCTCAACTACTTCATCCTCCAATAACTCCCTCTCAACAAATATGGAATCCAACACTAAAACTTGCAAATGTGCTAATCTTGTTCTAAACTTAAAAAATGAGCTCAAAGAGGCACAAAGCAAGAATACACACAAAAGTGGGATCTTTGATAAGGAGAAGATCAAATATGCACGTAGTGCATACTCAATCACAAGATCTCCTCTTATCAAAGATGGACTTGGCTATACTAGGGGAGGAAAGCAAAATGCTAGAATCCTTAAAAATAATAACAAGTGTGTAGCTTTTGTCAAAGAAAACTCAACTCAAGTCAAGAATAACAACCTTGCATCTACCTGACATAAAATTGCCAACAATTTAAACTCTACCATATTTCATAATTTTGATGCATCTTATGTTCTTATGAAGAGCAAGTATGGTCGAGTATACGCTAAATATGTTGGGCCACTCCATAAGAGTCCAAAAACTTGCGTGTGGGTGCCCAAATGTCTTGTGACTAACCTCAAAGGACCCAACCGAGTTTGGGTACCTAAGAACAAAACTTAAATTATTTTGCAGGCCTACTCCTCCAGTGGCACTAAATGGGTGCTAGATAGTGGGTGCACTAATCATATGACTGGAGAGAGAAAGATGTTCGTTGAGTATGAAGAAAATGATGATCCAAGTGAAGGCATCTACTTCAGCGACAATAGCCAAGAAAGGGTGCACGGTATTGGTAAAATCACAATCTCTTCTCAACACTCTCTCATGTTCTACATGTTGAATCACTAGATTATAACCTATTGTCCATATCTCAACTATGTGAGAAAGGTTATAATTGCTTGTTTACTAACGAGGGTGTGACCGTCTCTAGAAGAAGTGACAACTCGATTGCCTTTAAGAGTGTGTTAAAGGGAAATCTTTACTTAGTGGATTTCTCCACGCATAAAGCTCAACTTGGCACATGCTTAATAGCAAAAACCAACATGGGATGACTGTGGCATAGGAGACTAGCCCATGTTGGCATGAGAAACTTACAAAAACTTCTAAAGGGGGATCACATCCGTGGACTAAAAGATGTTGTTTTTGAGAAAGATAGGTCATGTAGCGCGTGTCAAGCAGGAAAATAAATTGGAGCAGCTCATCCCGCTAGGAATGTGATGACGACAACAAGACCATTAGAGATGCTTCACATGGACCTCTTCGGCCCAGTCACCTACATAAGCATTGGCGGTAACAAAAATGGTATCATAGCCGACCCTTGCGGTTTCACGGGTGCGTAAGGGTTAGTGAGAAGGATACGGTACCGTACGGGTCAGGGACGTGGGTACGTACGCATGACGCGTGGGTCCTCTATGTGGGACACGATATGATACGTATGCTGCTAATAGGACGTACGGTATGCATATGCCAGTACTGAACGTACGAACGTGGCTAAGAGGGGACGTTCCTGTCTTGGCGTTGACCGACAAGGACGTTGGTCTTCTAAGGGGGGTGAATTGTGACATCCTGGCTCCCAGCTTAATAGGATTCATAGAGTACTCATACCATCAAGGTATACCTTCTTTTCCGGAAACCCACCTGCAAAGGACTCCGGGGTCAAGCGTGCTTGGCCCGGGGAAATTTGGGGATGGGTGACCGACTGGGAAGTCTTCCTAGTGTGCACGAGTGAGGACAAAGTGCACAGAAAAGACTAGTGTTAGTCTGTGGGGCCAGTCTATGATTCTAGAGAGCTGCCACAAATGGTCTGTTTAGTAATTGTTGATGACTATCCTCGTTTTACTTTGGTATTTTTCTTGCTGATAAGGGAGAAACTCAAAGTGTCCTCAAGAAGTTCTTGAGGAGAGCTCAAAATGAGTTTTCCTTAAGAATCAAGAAGATAAGGAGTGACAACAGCTCTGAATTCAAGAACACTCAAGTAGAAGAATATTTGGATGAAGAGGGCATCAAGCATGAGTTTTGGACCCCTTACTCTCCCGAACAAAATGGGGTGGCCGAAAGGAAGAACCACACACTCATAGAGATGGCAAGAACCATGCTTGATAAGTACAAGACTTCGGATCAGTTTTGGGCAGAAGTGGTCAACACCGCTTGCCACGCCACAAACTGCCTCTATCTTCATCGACTTTTGAAGAAAACTCCATACGAGCTCCTAACCGGTAACAAACTCAACATCTCTTACTTTCGTGTTTTTGGAAGTAAATGCTACATTCTCAACAAGAAGCCTAGGACTTCGAAGTTCGCTTCGAAATACGATGAAGGTTTCTTACTTGGTTATGAATCAAACACCTACACCTATCATGTTTTCAACAAAGCCTCCGGTTGTGTTGAGATTGCACGCGACGTGGTGTTTGATGAAACTAATGGCGCCCAAGTGGAGCAAGTTGATCAATGTGTGCTAGATGAAGAAGAAGCACCATGTGTAGCACTAAGAAGGATGGGGCTTGCAGATGTCCGTCCTCAAGAAGACGTAGGACAAGATGCTCCGAATTCATCACAATTGGCACCTCTCACACAAGATCAAACTCAAGAACGCCAAGATCAAGACGGTCAAGTTCAAGAAGGAGAAAAGCAAGACCATGCTGTTGATCAAGGGGGATACGAAGAAGAAGAAGACCACTCAAGAACTCAAGTGCCTCACCCAAGGATTCATCAAAGTATTCAACGGGATCACCCCGTTGACAACATCCTTGGAGATATCACAAAAGAGGTAACGACACGTTCTCGAATGGATAACTTTTGTGCACATTACTCTTTTGTGTCTTCCTTGGAACCATTTAGGGTGGAAGAAGCACTCAAGGATCCGGATTGGGTGGTTGCCATGCAAGAAGAGTTGAACAACTTCACAAGAAACCAAGTGTGGGAGCTGGTGAAAAGACCAAATGAAAATGTGGTAGGCACCAAGTGGGTGTTCCGCAACAAGCAAGACGAACACGGAGTGGTGACAAGAAACAAGGCCCGACTTGTGGCAAAGGGATATGCTCAAGTCGAAGGTTTGGACTTCGATGAAACTTTTGCTCCCGTAGCTAGGCTTGAGTCAATTCGTATTCTATTGGCCTATGCTACTCACCATGACTTCAATCTTTATCAAATGGATGTGAAATGTACCTTCCTAAACGGTCCAATCAAGGAGGAGGTGTACGTGTAGCAACCACCTGGGTTTGAAGATCAAGAATATCATAATTATGTGTTTAAATTGTATAAAGCTCTCTATGGCCTCAAACAAGCCCCTAGAGCTTGGTATGAGTGTCTTAGAGACTTTCTTATTGATAATGGTTTTAAGATAGGCAAAGCAGATTACACTCTTTTCATAAAAAATGTAGATGATGATCTCTTTGTGTGCCAAATATACGTCGATGACATTATATTTGGTTCAACTAACAAATCTTTTTGTAATGAGTTTAGTAAGATAATGACAGATAGGTTTGAGATGTCTATGATGAGAGAGTTGAAGTTCTTCCTATGATTTAAAGTCAAGCAACTCAAGGAAGGCACGTTCATTAGTCAAACAAAGTACACACAAGACATACTAAAAAAGTTTGACATGGACAAGGCCAAACCCATCAAGACACTAATGGCAACAAACGGACACCTTGATCTCAATGAAGATGGACCAAGCGTGGATCAAAAGGTATATCGCTCTATGATTGGTTCATTGCTTTATCTTTGTGCATCTAGGCCCGACATCATGCTTAGTGTATGTTTGTGTGCAAGATTTCAAGCATCACCTAAAGAATGTCATTTAACTGCCGTTAAAAGAATATTAAGATATTTAGTTCACACACCTAGCATTGGATTGTGGTATCCAAAGGGTTCTAAGTTTAATCTCATCGGATACTCCGATGCAGACTACGCCGGATGTAAAGTAGATAGAAAAAGCACCTCAGGGACTTGTCAATTCTTGGGTAGGTATCTAGTATCATGGTCATCTAAGAAACAAAACTCCATTGCCCTTTCCACAGCCGAGGCGGAGTATGTTACAGCCGGAAGTTGTTGTGCTCAACTTCTTTGAATGCGACAAACTCTAAGTGATTATGGTTACAGTATGAACCACATTCCACTCCTATGTGACAATGAGAGTGTCATTAAAATAGACCATAAACCCGTTGAGCACTCTAGGACCAAACACATAGACATCTGGCATCACTTTTTTAGAGATTATTCTATAAAGGGGGACATAGCTATCTCACATGTAAGAACCGAAAAACAACTAGCCGATATTTTCACCAAGACACTAGATGAAAAACAATTTTTGTGAACTTTGAAATGAGCTAAATATCCTAGACTATAGGAATATGACTTGAAATGTTGTGCATCTGAATGCTAGTAATTAGGAGTCTTCAAAAATTTTCACAAACTTCAAAAATATGCACGATCGTGAAAAACTTGATCCCTCTCTATTTTTCTCTCATATTATCTTTGGCTATATTATGGTCATCATCTAATTGTGTGCTTTATATATATATATATATATATATATATATATATATATATATATATATATATTGACCATAGCTATCTAATAGAAGGTGCAAGTAAATTCACCGCAATCACTCTTGGCGAAATTCTAATATATAAGAATTTTTTAGCTTTCAAGAACCGGACTAGTCCACCCAGCAAGACGGACAAGTCCGGATATCTTGAATAGTGCAGGATGCAGCAGACAAGTCCACAACGGACTAGTCCGGACTGCATCCGGATAAATCCGGACAGCAGACTAGTCCGGACATAGTCCGATAGACCGGACTAGTCCGGACAGTGCACCGGACTAGTCCGGCCCCTTGATACTTAACCTCCAAGGGTCGGGGACGAACCCCCTCCCTCTCTCATTCACCTCTACTCCACTCCTCTCCTCCAAAACTCGCCCCGATTGGCGATTTTGGAGCTCTCCCTCAAATCCCTCGAAGGAATCCTCGATTCAAGGCTTGTGGAGTGCGGGGAATCCTTCTCCGACCATCTCCACTCCTTCGATCCACGGATTTCATCAAATTTCTTCGCTTAAGGTACTTTTTGACCTGACTTCAATTTTCCACAAATCCCTTGTTTCTAGGTCATACTTTTAGTGCCTTAGGCCTTCCCAGGTGTCCTTACGCCATATCATTGCAATTCCTCGTAGTATTGCATCTAGTTTGTTGAATTTGTGTTCAAATCACTTAAGTTAGGGTTTAAAACTGTAGAGTCCGGACTAGTCCGGACACCAACCGGACAAGTCCGACCAGGGCGGACAAGTCCGCCCCTAGCTCGGACAAGTCCGGCTGATGCAGTTTTAGCCCCTAACTTTGGAGATGTACACTAATTCAAACGCGATGCTCTCACGTCTAATCTTTCCCTTTCATCTATCACCAGATCATGTCAGGATCCGGAGACAGTCCTCTTCCCAACCCCGAGGCTGAAGCGGCTCGCCAAGCCGCCTATCGTGCAGCAGTCGAGGCAGAGGCAGGAGAGGCTGCAGCAAGAGAGGCTCGAACAAAGAAACGGGCTGACAGAGAAGCACAAGCTTCTCAGTCCGTTGATCCTCCAAGAAGGAAGAGGCTGGTGACCTTGAAGGAGAAATAACAAGCTCAGTCACAAAGAACGGCCCAAGACAAAGGGGAAGAAAAAGCGGTAGATCCTCCCAGGAAAAAGGCTTTGGTTAATAGGGGACTTGTCATTCGTGACAACCCTAGACGGGGAAGGGAGAATCCCCCACAAGGACCGATTGGGAAACTTGAGAGGGCACCACCTATGCACAATCCAAACCGCCAACCCAATTTGGCGAGTGCAACTTTCAAAGGAAAAGGAGCTAAGAAAGCCAGAAGGCTCAGGGAAGAAGAGGTCTACAAGTATGAGAAGTCCACATCAGACCCTCGTTTCTGGTTTGACTTCCATTGTGACTACTACCGGCTCGTCTATCTTCCAATGAAGACACCGGTAGTCGATGCTCAGTGGGTGGATTGACCCTACATGGCAAACAAGAAGCATCAAGCTTTTGATGCAGTGATTAAAGCGGTAGAACACCATGGGATCAAGGATTTGATGGTTTTTCAGTATGATTGGAACATCGAGCTGATAGTACAATTCTACACTACCTGCTACTTCCACACTTATGGAAACAGAAATATCACTTGGATGACAAACGGTGTGGTATACTCGGTGTTGTACGATGAGTTTGCGAGGATCCTTGGACTTGAGGAGCACTTGAACTATGAGATCATAGTTCACAATGAAAGGACCTTGGGAAAGGATGGCTTGGACTCTATGTATCCCTCATACCTCACCTATGAGCCATCCTCAACTCACAACATCAAGCCATTCTTTGGAGTGCTCAACAGAATCCTGAGGAAGACACTAGCTCCCAAAGATGGCAATGCGGGGATGATACAAGGGTATCTCAGAAACTTGTTGAAGCTACTCAATGAAGAAGAGCGATTCAACGTCTTCGACTACATATACAACGATATCTTCAACATCTCTTACACCCCAAACAGGTCATGTGGATATGCGCCATACATCATGTGCATGATAGAGAGAGTCACAGGCATAGAATTTGTAAAGGATGTGAAGCACAGGAAGCTACGCCCACAAATGTCGACTCCTCTTCCTCGCCCTCCTGTGTCTTTGGGCAGGAGCTCCTTCCCTCTTTTCTTTCCCTTTTTTGGTGCTTCGATGCCAAAGGGGGAGAGAAAAGGGGGAGTAGTCTAGCTCTTTAATTGACTTGTCCTTGTCTTGGTTTGTAATAACTATGCCACTATGCGACGTTATGTTATTCTATAATGACTATGCCACTTTATGTCTTCATTCTATGCCATATTGAGATGATCTTGTTGGTAGATGTTATTTATACTTCCCTCAATGCATTTAAAACTCATTTTATCACATCACACTTAGACACCCCACCATAACACATGTATGTATGAAATCCCCAAAGAACTCATTCATGTGCATATTTTTCTTGACAAACTCTTGTGCACACATTTAGGGGGAGTGGACCATACACACATGTATTATGAAAACAAACTATTATATCCCTTTATCGAGAGTCTTAGTGTGTTGTCATCAATCACCAAAAAGGGGGAGATTTAAAGTGCATCTAGATAATCCCCGTGGTTTTTGGATGATTGATGACGACAATTAAGATACTAATGAGTTTTACTGATTATGAGCACATGTCCTTATCAAAAGGAATGAATGTGAAGTCTCCCAAGAAGTAAAAAGGAAAAGAAGAAGACTTGCAAGAGTAAAAAATAGAATTTTTCTATTGAGTTTCACATTTTCTAGTTGTATACAGGGCCTCCTCTTTTAGAGTGCTTGAGAATCATTAGAGAGCTCAAATTTTAGTTAGAATCTTGGGAGGAAATAGTCATAGGTATGGCTGAGAAAGTAGACCGGACTTGTACGGACTCAAGGTCGGACTAGTCCGTTCCCAACCGGACTACTCCATTTCTGACTAGACAAGAAGTCTCTAAGTGAGTTCGAACTTGTAAGTTTTAGGTCGGACTAGTCCGTTTTCAAGTGAGTTTGTGCCTTTATGAGACTAAGTCCCAGAAGGCCGTACTAGTCCGCCCATGGGGACGGACTAGTCCGCTAAGCGGACTAAGCCATTTAGGTCCAGAGAAGGAGTCTTTGAGTGACCTCGGACTAGTCCGCTCCACAGGCCGGACTAGTCTAGTTCCTTTAGACTAGTCTAGTTTAGGATGGAACAAAGGTTCCTGTGTGAGCTCGGACTAGTCCGGATATGGCCAGACTAGTCCGCAATCTGAGATTAGAGAGTTGTTGAGACTAAGTCTTGTAAGACCGGACTAGTCCGCTCTCTGCCAGACTAGTCCATTCTCATCCAGAACAAAGGTTTCTGTGTGAGATCGGACTAGTCCGCTCTTCAGCGGACTAGTCCGGGATTTTATGACCGTTTGAATTCAAAGCTCACGGGACTTTAGTTGGTAGCCTTTTTGACGTAAGTGGTCCCCCAAGAACGGACTAGTCCGAGGTTCTGATCGGACTAGTCCGGACTTTAGTAGGTGTAAAGGCTAGATGTCGGGATCTCTATAGAAAGGGACTCCCGGCCTCTAATGAAAAGCCCCAAAACCCTAGCGCCAAAAACTCATTCCTTGAGCTCTTCTAAGCCTCTTTCCTCACCTTCTTGACCCCTAAGATTAGATCTTAAGGGGTTTGTGGATTTGTGAGAGGAGAGACGCGGTGATCAACGTTTGAGCTCTCGGTTTGAATCTCCTGCACTCTAATTGTTAATTTGAGTTCTTGGTTGTAGTATTTTGATTCCTAGAATTTCTAGGTTGTTGAAGGGAGCCTCAAGTTGTGAGTAGTCCCTAAGATTATTGTATTCACACTTGATTGATAGTGAAGGAGCCCGGACTTGATCTTGGTGATCGCTCGGTGAGGGAAGGGTTAGAAAAGACCCGATCCATTATGGACTCCTCAACGAGGATGTAGATTCCTATGTGGAATCGAACCTCGGGATAAATTGTGTCTCTTGTTTCCTTTACCTTCTCGCTCATTCACTAAAGTTACTTGTTAGGCTTTGTGTCGCTTAAAACTTGTGAATCGCTTTATTGTTGTGAGTCTTGCAATCTAATCACTCTTTTATTCACAAACTAATTAGTTAGATTGTTAGACTACTTACATACCTTCCGCTTAAACAAACTTGAAAAGAAATCCTAAAAACGTAATTTCTATACCTAGACCGGACTAGTCCGCCCCCAGACCGGACTAGTTCGGCCCCCTTCAGGTTTAATCCATTGTTTTTAGTAGTTTTAGGTTTTATTAGTCTATTCACCCCATCTAGGCAACTTTCACTCCACTAGATCACAAAGAATTCACAATGATTCGTGGGGCTGCTCACAAACTGAGGCTCCCACAAGATTACAGCTCGAGGAACATCCAAATCAGCAACCTCAAGAACTTAACTAGCTCATTCAGTGTGAGAGAAGCAACCAAGAGCTAAATACTGATCACTCCCCTCTTTCTCCTCTTCCCAAATCTCACAAACCCTCAAGATTCACTCTTAGGGCTCAAAGAATTGAAGAGAAGGGGCTATGAAAGCTCTAGGAAGGCTATGGCGGTGCTAGGGTTCGAGTTGATGCCTTAGAGGCCCGGGGATCCCCTTTTTATAGAGTTCCCGTTAACTAGCTGTTGCCACCAGAAAAAGTCTCGACTAGTCCGTCCTGTGGGACCGGTGATGTCACACTTCACGAACCACAAAGTCCCCCGCCTCCTTTTGAATTCAGACGGTCACAACACCACGGACTAGTCCGATCTCACACAAAAACAACTGTTCCAGTTGAGAACAGACAAGTCTGGTCCAGAGAACTAGTCAGGCCTCAAAGGGCGAACAAGTCCGGCCATCCAGGACTTAGTCTACGCAGCCACTTCCAAGTCTCAAACGGACTAGTCTGACTCACAATGTACTAGTCCGATCTCACACAGAAACTCTTGTTCCGGTTAGAAATGGACTAGTTTGACAGAGCGGACTAATCCGGCCCCCAAGGGCGGACTAGTCCAGTCCTTCAGGACTTAGTTCACCATGGACTAGTCCGTCCTCAAACGGACAAGTCCGAACTCACACAGAAACTTCTGGTGCGTCTAACATCGGATTAGTCCGATGTGGCCGGACTAGTCCGACCTTCCAGCCCGGACAAGTCCGGCCCCGTTCTTAGGGCTGCCTCAACTCTTCTCTCCAACTAACCTAAACTTGGACTAAGAGCTCTTAGATGATTCTCAACACTTTGATCCTATGAACACACTCATACTAAAAGGTAAACTCAACTTAAGGGAATTTAAACCCTAAATTCTACTCTTCGAGTATTTTCGCCATTTTCTCCTCTTTTCTCTTTTTTAGTGCACCCATCTCCGTCGATTTCTTAATCACCTGTACTTACACTTGTAATGCTCATTAGTCCTTTAAGTGTTGTCATTAATCATCAAAACCCATGGGGATTTAGCCTAGATGCACTTTTAATCTCCCCCTGTTTAGTGATTTGATGACAACACATTGAGGTTTTTGATAAAAATGTAAATGAGTTGGTTTTCATAACACACAAGTGTATAAATAGCTCCCCCTAAGTGTGTGCATGAATAATTTGCAATAAAAGTAATGCACGAGAGTGAATTCTATGGGAGATTTATAGAGTTGCATGTTATGGTGGGGTGTCTATGTGTGATGCAAGTGTTGAGATGTGATAAATAGAAGTAAAATATGCATCTCAATTGGAATTAAGGATCATCACACATATGGAATAAGTAATCTAAAGTAGAGTGATATTCAATAAAGTTAAAATAGAGTAGCATAGCATAAAGTTATTACAACCCAAATATGAAAGTGTAGCAACGTTACAACCAAAAAGCTTCAAATATGACATAGTTGACATAGTTACTCTCCCTCAATCTCCCCCCTCCCCCTTTGACATAAAGACACCAAAAAGGAAAAGACTAAGAGAGCCTAAGTCTAGTCATCATCGCTCTCACTCTCCTCACCACGATCTTCATCTGGGTTGCTTCTTCATCTTCCTCATCATCATCTTGACCTTCCTCTTCTTCCTCAACGACGGGAGCAGCACTAGAGGGGCCACCCCCAAGGAGAGCAGCCTGCGCCTCCGTGAGATCCGGGAAGGGTATTAGCTCCGTGAGGTTGTTCCCAAGCCAACCACAACCAACGAATGCGTAGTGATCTACTGAACCTCTTCAGATCCTTGATGCCCAAACCACCACAACCTAATGGCCGACAGACTTTTGTCCAATTGACCTTGCAACTAGCTCCATGTGTCGGCTGACTACCTGCACCTATGAACCGACGTTTAATTTTGTCCAAGTCTCTGAAGAACTTCCATGTTGGCTTCAGTGCAGAAAGCAAGTATGTAGATAAGGAACTAAGAACTGTATGGACCAGTTCTCTGCGCCCCCAAAACTTAGTAACTTTCTCCGTCATCCAGCAAGTTTTGTGAGGGCTCGGTCTTGCATACTCTACAAATGCGCTAGAGGCACTCTCTTTGGGGTGGGTGGTATGTGATCGGCCAATCAGCACGTTGTCCATTAAAGGTGACGAGCACTTTATCCATGTTCATGTTTTGGCATGCGATCTTTACAACATAGCTTTTTGCCATATTAACCTTGGGCCCTGTTCTTTCACCGAAGCAACGTAGGATTTCCATTGCGGTTGTTACATCTGCATGTACTGGATTTAGGAACATCGTCACATCATCCGCATACATCGACAGTCTCAGCCTCGCATGTGTCCCAACGAGAGGGGTGAGTCGACCTTCTTCCGTCGCAAGTTGAAACAAGTGTTGCAGTGTATCCATAGCTAGGATAAATAAATAGAGTAATAATGGATCGCCTTGCCGCAGCCCTCTAGCATGTTGAATTTTAGGGCCTACTGCACCATTCAAACGGACTGAGAACTAGCCGTCAAGAGCAAACAGGATAACCAATTTTTCCAGCGCCTTGGAAAGCCTCGATTCTCCAGAAGTTACAAATATGTCCAAGACACCGAGTCGAAGGCTTTCTAGATGTCTAACTTGAAGAGCGGTACAGGCTTGTTTTTACGATCATAGTCGCGTACCAGGTTACGCACATAGAGAAAGTTCTCTTGTATACATCGGCGCTTGATGAACATGCTCTGGGCTTCAGAGATCAGTTGGTCGATATCCTTTGCAAGGCGCCGAGCTAGTACTTTGGAAATGAGTTTAGTAACCGAGTGTAGGAGACTAATTGGCCGAAAGTCAGCAGGCACTTCGGCAATCTCCTTTCTCAGAAGAAGCGTGATCACAGCTTTGTTGAGGTTCCAAACTGGCCCAACGTTGAGGTTATAGAAGCGGTGAAAAACTGCGATGACATCTGCCTTGATCACGGACCATCAACTCCTATAAAAGGCGCCGGTGAACCCATCCGTGCCTGGCGCTTTGTCCGCCGGCATGGATGTGATGGCTTGTAAGATCTCTTCCTCTGAAAAAGGAGCATCCAGGCCGGGCTGTTGAAGCCTTGGCAAACTTAAAGCCTCCCAGTTCATGAAGTAGCGCTGCATTTCCTGTTCTTTATCGGCATGAGTCCACAGATATTGCCCGTCTTCCGTTCTAAGACAGGGTATGAAATTCTTTCTTGCCCGGGCATTTTCTTTTAGATGAAAAAACTTTGTGCATGCATCGTCTTCTCGAGCCAAGTTATCGTGGATGCTTGTCGCCTCCGAGAGCGCTCAATGGCCGCAAGTCCTAGGACCCGAGTCTTCAAATCCTTCCGCAGTTGCCACTCTTCACTAGATAATGATCTGGTTTCTTGCGCCATCTCTAGGTGAGCAATTACTTCATTGGCAATATGCAGTTGTAGTCTTGCTTTCCCGAATAATCCTTTGCTCCATCCTTTGAGAGCCCGAGCAGTTTGCAGCAGCTTGAAATGCAGTATAGCTGAGGGCGATGTGCATGTAGTCTGTTGGCTCCACGCAGCTTGGATCAGTTCCAGAAATCCCGACACTTTTGTCCAGAAATTTTCGAATTTGAACCCTGCTTTTGTGGTTGGCTTTTGTTGGGGTTTAATTCTGGTCAACACTCAATTGTTAGATTTGCGCCCCCCCCTTAATAGTACGGTTTTTTCAGCATGAGGAGACAGAAGTGGCTAGTTCTAACCGCGATAATCCTCTTACACATAGGTCTCGACTTGTACTTCTTAAATTATTTTTAATAAATTTTTTTAGTTTTATTCTAAAGTAGAATTTTACTATTGATAACAATATAAAAATTGAGAGGGTAACACCTATCAGTGAAATTTTAAGGGTAAAATTAGTGACAAGAGTTAAAAATCTCTTACTGAAAGCTACACAACTAAAACCAAAATTTAGGATGTGATTTGAAAGTTTCCAAATAATTGGTTCGCTTTTGTTGGGAACTAAAGAACATCATGTGGAATGGGCCTTTTTTATTGAAGAGAAGTTTGAACATTAAATCGGCTTTTTAAGTAATTGATGTTCTTTTTTAATGAAGAATCGGCTTGTTATGAAGCTATTGTTCATACCTATGGAGAGAGAAAATAGGCACATTTTATTTCTTTTTGTTTAGTATAGGGTTTTTGACTTTATCATTATTGGAGGCATGTGAGATTTGGAATTCAATCCTAGAGATCAAACCTGGTGGCAAAGGTTTCAGCCTCTCACCTACAGTTGTTGGCCAAAGGTGTTCCTGTATTATGTTGTACAATGTTACACACGTTATCATGGGCTACCTTTTCAATGCTCCCATAAAGAAAAATAGAATAATAGCTTAATAATTTCCTCCCATTATTAGATTAAATGGGATGATTCCATGCTAGATTGAGTAAAATAACTCGTACATCAAAGGGCTGAACGTGAAAGGGCCAGCTCAAAAGTTGAAGGCGAGATCCAAAAACGCGGAGTACAACACAATCCGCAGGAAGTTCGTCCCTTCCTCAATTTTGGAACAGCTGCGACAACCCACAGGAGCCCCAAAAGTGACCACCACCCACCTGTCCACCGCATCTCCCCCTCCCTCCCTGTTGCCCGGCTGGCGCGAGGTCAACGACGGCCATGAACGGCGGCGTCAACCCTAACGGCGGCATCCTCTCCATCGAGAAGATGGAGGGCTACGCGATCTGGGTGGCCACGGGCGTGGCGTCGGCATTCTTCGCGTCCCTGGAGCGGTGCTCCTGCATCCACCTCCACACCGCGGAGGACGACGGCGACGAGGACCCCGAGGAGGCGAAGGACCGCCCGCTCATGCTCGACCGAGCCCAGGCCCTCCCCGAGTACTACTACGACCGGTCCGGCTCCTCCGCGTCATTCGCCAAGATGTGACCGCGCGCGCACGGACCACGTCGTGATCCGATCCGTTTCTTGATTTTTTTAGTTCTCGTGGTTTTGTTTGAACTGTGAACCGGTTTTGTTTGATCTCATTGTATTATCGTCACGAAATGCGCCTGCGTGGTATGGGTAGCTGATGGCAGATAATTGTTATTATAACACCTGTTTCGATCGGCTTTGATAAAATATCACTTACATCATAGTCTTCGTTAAAATGACAATTTTATTGAGGCACCGTTAAAATAGAATTATAGTCAATTTTAGCTTCTTTTAACAACTTTATTTTCTTTTCTAATTCTTATATTTTCGGAATTGACCAGAATACCCTTCTATGTTTTTTTTACTGTAACCTAGTATCTGCAACTCCAACCAAACAGCCGTTAGGCCCTTCCCCGACTGCACCTTCCTGGCGCCCGCACCCTCGCCTGCCCATGCCGCGGACCGCTTGCCCCGCCGTCGGCGGCCTGGCCCCGTTAAAATAGAATTATAGTCAATTTAGCTTCTTTTAACAACTTTATTTTCTTTTCTAATTCTTATATTGTCGAAATTGACCATAATACCCTTCTATGATTTTTTGACTCTAACCTAGTACCTGGAACTCCAACCAGGCCCTTCCCCTACTGCACCTTCGTGGCGCCCACACCCCAGCCTGCCCACACCGCGGGCCGCCTGCCCGCTGCCTGGCCGTGCTGTCGGGCGCCTGCCCCCGCCTGCCCGCCGCCTGCCCCGCCACTTGCCTACTCTGGCCCCGCCGCCTGCTCGCCGCCTGGCCCCGCCTTCCGGAGCCTGCCCCAACCGGCCCCACCGCCAGCAGAAACAGGCGGGCACCCCGCCCCCGGCCGCTGGGTGCAGCACCCTACCCGACAGAAGGGTATTTTGGGTAATTCCAAAAATATAAGAATTAGAAAAGAAAAGAAAAATATTAAAAGAAGGTAAAATTGACTATAATTCTATTTTAGTGATGCGTCAACGATAAAAGTGTCATTTTAACGAAGCCCACGATGTAAATGCTATTTTATCGAAGCCCCTCGATACGAGTGTTATAATAGCAATTGCCTCAGCTGATGGACCTGTAATACTGAATTTCTACGTTTTTTCTCTCTGGGTTTCTTTCTTTTCTTTTTTATTGATCCAGGATGGTATGTGTTCTGCAAGTGTCCGACACACTGCAAATTTTCATATGCATAACGTTGCCTGTAAATGCAATTATGTTCATCTGATCTGAATCTGTGCGTGTTGCAAACACGAATGTCCGCTTCCTTTGTCCTCGCCGTCGCAACTATCTCTGCGGCGTCGGGTATCTGGAGTACAGTAGGGTTACAAGAGACCTGGGACATGCGTCCCCTTCTGTTAAGCTTCCGCTAAATACTTGGTCGTGGGGCAGCCATAACAGGTGCTGTTTAAAGAAGAGTTCTTTTTGATAATAATCTCTGTTGCCTTCGCAATTTTGTATGGCACTGGCACTGGCAGCGTTGGAAAGAGGACCAACTACGTACATATTGCCCCCTTGCTAATTTCCAGTTTCTACACACGTTATTTCGCGTTGAAATCTCAATGGAGATCATGCATTCGAAATGTGATTGTCGTCAGCTCAAGGACTAGAATGACAAGGGAAGTCTATTCACTACAGCAAACACGCCCTTTTACTACGCCCAACTGAATTTACAACGGCCCTAGGGTTGGCCGTCGTAAATTAAGTTAACTACGACGGTCAAGTCCACGGTCGTAAATAAAACGTTGTTTACGACGGTTTAACCTAGGCTGTCATAAATAACGGCTTATTTACGACGGTCTAAGCTTGGCTGTGGTAAATAAGCTTATTTACGACAGTCGTATCACGGGCCGTCTTAAATAAGTGATATATACCGGCGGGCCCGGGTCAGCGAGGGCATTCATGCCCGCGCCGACCCGAGCCAACCGCCCCCGCCATCGCGCCCGAACCACCGCCCGCCGCCGCCGCTGTCCGCCGCCGCCCCGGACCCCCCTCCTCGGCGTCGCCCCGGCCCCGGCCGCTGCACGCCGCCCGCACCGCCGGAGCCGCCTCCCATCCGAGGTCCCCGGGTCGCCCCCGAGCTCCCGCGGCCTCCCCGGAGGGGCGCCACCACCGCGTTGCCCCTGGCCTCCCCCGCGCCCCCCTCCGCTTCTCGTGCGTCACGTCGCCTCCGGACTCAGGTAAATGTGTTTTATGTTTAATTTTATGCAAATTGCTGGTATGAAGTGTTTAATTGAATTTAGTTGTTTTAGTTTATATAAATTGGTTTTATTAGTGTATAATTGCATTATTAATTTAGTTGTTTTAATTTATGTAAATTGATTTTGAAGGGCGGACCTGGCGCAGTGGTAGTGTGTCTCCACTTGTGTCCTGAGGTCTTGGGTTCGAACCAGCCTCTCTGCACAGGCAGTGGTAAGGTTGTTTAGAAATAACCCTTCCCTAGACCCCACATGTGTGGGAGCCTTCGGCACTGGGCACGCCCTTTTTTAATTTATGTAAATTGATTTTACTCTTCAAACGTGTTTAGACTAGCGACTAAACGTGTTTGGACTAGTCACGCCTAGGTGTCTAGGATCTTCGGCCCGGACGCCATGGCGGGGTGACTCGCCCCAGTTGGGTCGCTGCCATTGCGGCCCTGCACCGCCTCCGCCGCTGCCCAGCGCCGCAGCCTAGCACCGCCGACGCCTTGCCGTCGGAAGTGCATGGAGGCAGTGGAGAGGAGAATAGGAGGACAGATAGGGTTAGGGTGAGGAGTAGATGAGTTTTTATATGTACGATCTGTAAAGAGGACCGTTGGATGAGATCCAACGTTGCACATAAACCGGACCAACTCTCAAACCCAACCCGACCCACCTCCAACGCCGCCCTACCTCCCTTCCTCTCTCCTTAGTCCTGCCTCAACCCACCCTCAACTCCGTCGCCGCCTCCTCCTCTACTCGCCGCCCAGACCACGGGCCGTCATAAATAAGGGTTATATACCCGCGGGCCTGGCCGAACCAACTCTTAGTCCCAACCCGGCCCACCTCCAACGCCGCCCTACCTCCCCTACTCTCTCCTCAGTCTCACCTCAACCTGCCCTTAACTCCGCCGCCACCTACTCCTCTACTCGCCGTCGACCCGCCTCCCCTCCACATCTCAGCCTCGATCCCTACTCATCCCCGCCGTCGCCGCCTCCTCCACTCTCTGCAGCTGTCGCCGCTCCTCCTCCTCGTCTCTCCGTCGCTACCTCCTCCTCACCTGAACTCGCCGCCACTGCTGCTAGTCGCCTGGCCGGCCGCCTAGGCGCCTGGGCGTCCAGGCGGTTGGCAAGCGCCTAGGCGTTCGAAGGTTGTTTTGCAACACTGGTTTAGACGGTTGTTTAATAGCGTTTAGGATAACACTGAATATTGTAAATTGCTTGTATACGTGTGTAATTGCATTGTAAATTTAGTTGTCTTTAATTTATGTAAACAATTTGTATTAGTGTTTAATTGCATTGTAAATTGTCTTTAAAACCAAGTGATAATTATATGCTCTCACGACGGTTAGCTATATATACCGTCATGAGAGCATGTGTATAATATGTTATTACGACGACTCCGGACTAGGCGGTCGCTAGTACAACAATAATTAGTAGAACAATCATCAAATCAGATACGGAAGCGAATGGTACCGATGCGGAAGGCAAACACTCGTTGGAACAAGGACACGGAGGCGAATGGAACCAATAGCGTGCGAATACGACCATTTCTTAAACCTTTTCCTTCTCTCTATATTTCTTTCCTATCTCTCTCTCATTGGAACACATAAAAACGTCTTAATGTAACATATGCGTCACCCATTTTGAACCTACACGTGACACGTGTAGGTTCGGAATTGTCCCTTTTTTTGGACAGCCTTAGAGTGACTGAGAGAGCTTGCTTATGGCGAGACGCGAGAGGTGTGGATCCTGATTGTAAGTGCATCTAGGCATCCCCGTGGGTTTTGGATGATTGATGATGACAAATTAAGAGACTAATGAGCTGAGATGATCATAAGCACAGGACATTTCCAAGGCGGGCACCTAAACTCTCAAAAAAGGAAAAAGATGAAGAACGGCGTCGAAGACTCGAAGAGTAGAAATTAGGTTTTCACTTAAGTTTTTAGTAGGCTAGCCGTGTAAAAGAAAGAGTGTGTGTCAAGTGCATTGAGATCATAGAAGAGAGCTCAAAGCGTTAGAAGTGTCAAATCCTTAGTGGAGAGAGGTAGAGAGGTAAAGTTGGGCAGGCTGGACTTGTCCGGGGGAAGAGGTCGGACTAGTCCGGAAGTCCTACGGCTTAGTCCGTTTTAGAGCGGACTAAGAGTTCCTGACTGAGATCGGACCTGTCCGTTTTGGACGGACTAGTCCGTTTCTCTCTAGGTGAGAGTGTTTTTGGGGCTAAGTCCTGGTAGATTGGACTTATCCGCCTGAGTGGCCGGACTAGTCGGGGCTAGCCAGACTTGTTCGTTTTCACACGGACTAAGAGTTCCTGTGTGAGCTCGGGCTAGTCCGTTCTAAGGTGGACTAGTCTGTATGGGTGTGAGATGAGGGCTCCCACGGCTAAGTCTTGGTGGACCGGACTTGTCCGCCTTAGTGGTCGGACTAGTCCGTGTCCTCCAGACTTGTCTGTTCTCACCCGGACAAATAGTTCCTGTGTGAGATCGGACTAGTCCGGTGTGAGGCGTACTAGTCCGGACTTTCAGTAGGTGGCAACGGTTGGCTTCGGGACTTCTATAAAAGGAGATGCCCTGACGTCATTTAAAAAAACTGAACCCTAGCGCCGCCACAGCGATCCAAGAGCCCTCCTAATCCTTCTCTCTTGCCTACTCACCCTCTAGAGCCAATCTTAAGTGAATTTGGGTGTGTGAGAAGAGGAGAAGGAAGAACTTCGCGTTTAGGCTCTTGGAGTGATCTCGTGCACTTGGTGTGATGTGTGGCTTGTGAGAACTGTGAAGTTTGTGGAAGTGATCAAGTGGGATCCTCGGATTGTGAGCAACCCCAAAACTTTGTAAGTTCACATTTGAGATAGTGAAGAACCGGGTTGGCCTTAGTGGCGACTTGGTGAGGAAAGGGTTGTTATACCCGGTCCTTTGTGAACTCCTCAACGGGGATGTAGATTCCTGAGTGGAATCGAACCTCGAGAAAAAAATCCTCAGTGTCTCTCTTGCATGTACATTTCTTTGAAGATGAAGATTGCTTAGGGTTTGTTTTAATTATTTCGCTATACATCGTCACACTCTTGCAATTCATTTCAATTTTCTGTCACACTTGTCGTATAGAAGTGCTAGTTGTCTCATCCACATTTTCTTAAACTAAAATTTGGAGAAAACCCCTTAAAAATCAAGTTTTAGATCTTTCCGGCAGTTTGACCAGACTAGTCCACCTCCAAGGCAGACTAGTCTGGCCTTTTAGGCCTTTACAGCAGGTTGATCGGACTAGTCCGCCCCTGAGCCAGACTAGTCCAGCTCATGAGTTCTAATCTCGTTTAATTAAGTCATTTCAGGTATTTTAGCCTATTCACCCCCCTCTAGGCAATTTCAATTGGTATTAGAGCAGGTCTCTCCATCAAGAGTCTAACCACTTGGAGAGAAGATGGCCAGGGTGGAGGAATACGAGATTCCATCGACGTCACAAGGTGACAACACATATGACAAGAAAAAGGACACGGATGTGCTGCAAGACCACTAGAGTGATGATGAAGAAGTTCGCCAGCTCAAGGCACGACTTCACGAGAAGCTAGGTCACTCAAGTAAAGAGAAGAAGAAACCGTAGGATCAAGAAAGGAGTGGTTAACCAGACTACTCCCAATGTCCTTTCAACTATGAACGATTAACTTCCAACAATCACTACTTATCTATTCCTCTAGGCAAACCTCCTCAATTCGATGAAAATGATTACTCAATGTGGAAGCATAATATGAAGATGCATCTAATATCCTTAAACCCTAGCTTGTGGCAAATTGTCTTAACAGGTGTCCATCTTCTAAGAAATGAAGAAGACGTTACCCCGGAGCAAGCCATTCTACTTCATCGCAATGCTCAAGCGGTTGGGGTGATCACCTCATCCTTGACTCGACAAGAGTTCAACCGAGTCTATGGATTAGAGGTGGCCAAAGACATATGGGACACACTCAAGACAGCGCATGAAGGAAACCGAGTCATTAGGGAAGCCAAGATCGAGATGATTGAAGGAGAGCTTGGGAGGTTCACCATCATGGATGGTGAGTCCCCTCAAGACATGTACAACCGTCTCAAGATCCTCGTCAACAAGATCCGATCTTATGGATGCACCCGGTGGACGGATCATGAGGTGGTGAAGAGGATGCTTCGGGCATTCATGCCTCGAAACATTGCTCTTTGCTCCTTGATCCGTGAGAGCCCGGGATATGCTCAAATGACCTCGGAGGAAGTGCTTGGAAGAATCATCAACAACGAGATGGTGGAGAAGGAAGCCATGTTCTACAGCGACCTCCAAAGGCTCGCCTCCTCAAAGAAGAAAGATGTTGCTTTCAAGGCAACATCCTCATCACAAGACTTCAAAGCAAGTGATGACGAGGGTCTCGACACCGATGAAGAAGAGGCACTCTTCATCAACAAATTCAAGAGGATGATGAGAAGAAGGAAGGGAAGCAACCATTATAAGAACAAGAACAAGGAAAGGTCCAAGCCCAAGACGAAAGAGCATGCTACAACTGTGGTGAATATGGACACTTCATTGTGGATTGTCCATATGAAGAGAGTAAGAAGAAGAAAGATGGGAAGTCTCAAGAGAAGAAATTCTTCAAGAAGAAGAAGCCATCAGGACATGCTCACCTTGGGAAGGAATGGGACTCAAACGAAGACTCATCCTCCGAGGATGAAGAGAAAGTGGCAACACTTGCCATTGGAAGGAGCAAGCTCTTCTCAACAATTGAAGACTTCAAGTCTACATGTCTCATGGCTAAGGAGGGAAGAAGAAAGGTTAAATCTAAACCATCCTCCTCTACCTCTTCACTTGATAGCTTTGATAGTAGTAGTGATAATGAATCCATGCTTAAGGATCTAAGTAGGAGCACCTTGAAAAAGATGAGATTGCTGTCGGAAGAAATCTTTGAGAAGGATGAACTCATCAACCATCAAGAATACATGCTCATACTTGAAAAGGAGAGATGTCATGAGCTTGAAGAGCTCCTTGAGGTTGAAAGGGAAAGAAGCAAGGCACTTGAGCGTGAACTTGCTTTGAGCAAGGAAACTTGCTCAAATCTTGAAGACACAACTGTTGTGCTCAAGGATGAAATTGTTAACTTGACAAAAGTCAACAAGATCCTTGAAACACAAGTTGAGTCTCAAGATCAATGCACCTTCTTCCTCTATGATTTCACCCTCCTCAAAGAAATCTCCTGAAGCAACTCAAACTTGCAAGTGCTCAAACTTAATCCTAAAACTCAAAGATGAACTTAATTTGGCACAAAACAAGCAGTCACCGAAAGGTGGTATCTTTGACAAGGAAAAAGTGGCATATGCACGAAGTGCATATACCAATGTAAGACCTCCACATGTCAAGGATGGTATTGGCTATTCTCGGGAGTGGAGGCAACATGATAAAACTCCCAAGAAGAGAAAAGACTTGATTGTTTTTGTCAAGAAAGATTCATCCAACAAAGAAAATGTAAAGAACATTGCAAAATCATATAACATGCCTAAAAATAAACCTCATCCTTTGTTTCATGATTTTGATGCCTCATATGTTTTATTGAGAAACAAATTTAGAAAGTTATATGCTAGCTATGTTGGGCCACTCCGCAAGAGTCCAAAACCTTGTGTGGGCGCCCAAGTGCCTCTGACTAACATGAAAGGACCCAACCCCGCTTGGGTACCAAAAGGTAAGGCATAACTCTATTTTGTAGGCATACTCCTCCGGTGGATCAAAATGAGTGCACAAACCATATGACCGGAGAGAGAAGGATGTTTGTTGAATATGAGGAAAATGAAGATCCAAATGAAGGAATATATTTTGGGGACAATAGCCAAGGGAAAATCCTTGGCACCGGTAAAATTGCTATCTCTCCACATCATACTCAATCAAATGTTTTGCATGTTGCCTCCCTTGATTATAACCATCCATATCCCAACTATGTGATAAAAGTTGTAATTGTATTTTCATTAACGAGGGTGTGACTGTCTTGAGAAGAAGCAATGACTCAATCACCTTTAAGGGCGTGCTCAAGGGAAAGCTTTACCTTGTGGATTTTACCACAGATAAAGCTCAACTTGACACGTGCTTAATGGCAAAGACTAACATGGGATGGCTTTGGCATAGAAGTCTAGCCCATGTTGGGATGAGGAACTTGTAAAAACTTCTCAAGAGAGAACACATTTGAGGCTTGAAAAATGTTGTTTTTCATAAGGACAGGCCATGTAGTGCTTTTCAAGCCGGAAAGCAAGTTGGAGCTCAACATCCATCCAAAAATGCCATGACGACCACAAGACCCTTGGAGCTACTTCACATGGACCTTTTCGGCTCAATCGCCTATATAAGCATCGGAGGTAACAAATATGGTCTTGCTATTGTAGATTATTATTCTCGTTTCACTTGGGTGTTTTTTTGCATGACAAAGGAGAAAC
Source organism: Neostapfia colusana (assembly GCA_030760725.1). Lineage (NCBI taxonomy): Eukaryota > Viridiplantae > Streptophyta > Magnoliopsida > Poales > Poaceae > Neostapfia > Neostapfia colusana. The sequence continues at coordinate 19,698,725 of JASWHV010000003.1, forward strand.
TCAAGGTGTGCTCAAGAAATTCTTGAGAAGAGCTCAAAACGAGTTCTCATTAAGAATTAAGAACATAAGGAGCGATAACGGCACCAGGTTTAAGAACACTCAAGTGGAAGAATACTTGGATGAAGAAGGCATCAAGCATGAGTTTTCAGCCCCTTACTCCCCTCAATAAAATGGGGTTGCTCAGAGGAAGAATAGAACTCTCATTGAAATGGCAAGAACCATGCTTGATGAGTACAAGACGTTGGACCGATTTTGGGCGGAAGCGGTTAACACCGCTTGCCATGCCATAAACCGGTTGTATCTTCATCGACTTTTGAAGAAGACGTCTTACGAACTTCTAACCGGTAACAAACCAAACGTCTCGTATTTTCGTGTCTTTGGGAGCAAGTTTTATATTCTCAACAAGAAGCCTAGGACTTCAAAGTTTGCTTCAAAGTCCGATGAAGGTTTCTTGCTTCGTTATGACTCAAACACCTACACCTATCGTGTTTTCAACAAAACTTCTGGAATTATTGAAATAGCGAGAGACGTAGTGTTTGATGAGACTAATGGCTCCCAAGTGGAGCAAGTTGATCAAAGTGTGCTAGACAAAGAAGAGGCTACACAAGAAGCACTTAAAAGGATGGCACTTGGAGAAATTTTTCCTCAAGAACATCCTCAAGACTCAAATGATCATCCAACAAACGAAAATATGTCTCCCTCCCATGATCAAGCTCAAGATGAGCAAGGCCAACCTCAACAAGATCAAAACGATCAAAGTCAAGGTAGAGGATTGGATCAAGCGGGAGACGAAGAAAAGAGTGACAATGAAGATGAAGATCAAAGAGTTCAACCACCTCATCCAAGAGTGCACCAAAGTGTTCAACGGGGTCATCCTGTCGACAACATACTAGGAGATATCTCCAAAGGGGTGACTACTCGCTCTCGAATGGCTAATTTTTGTAAACATTACTCTTTTGTTTCCTCTTTGGAGCCCCGCAAGGTAGAAGAAGCACTACAAGATCCAGATTGGGTGGTGGCCATGCAAGAGGAACTCAATAATTTTGAAAGAAATCAAGTGTGGGAACTTGTAAAGTGACACAATGCAAATGTTGTGGGAACCAAGTGGGTATTCTGCAACAAGCAAGACGAGTATGAGGTTGTAACAAGAAACAAGGCAAGACTTGTTGCAAAGGTATATGCACAAGTAGAAGGTTTGGATTATGATGAAACTTTTGCTGCCGTAGCTAGGCTTGATTCAATTCGTATCTTGCTTGCTGTTGCAACTCGCCATGATTTCAAGCTATACCAATTGGATGTGAAAAGCACTTTCCTCAACGGTCCAATCAAGGAGGAAGTGTACGTGGAGCAACCACCCGGATTTGAGGATGATAAGTATCCTAACCATGTCTTTAAACTTCGGAAAGCCCTCTATGGACTCAAACAAGCTCCTAGAGCTTGGTATGAGTGTCTTAGAGATTTTCTTATTAAAAATGGTTTTAGGATAGGAAAAGCAGACTATACACCCTTCACTAAGCATTTTAACGATGATTTATTTGTCTGCCAAATATAAGTCAATGACATTATATTTGGTTCTACTAACAAAGCTTTTTGTGATGAGTTTTCAAAGATAATGACTGAAAGGTTCGAGATGTCAATGATGGGGGAATTGAAGTTCTTACTAGGATTCCAAGTCAAACAACTCAAGGAAGGAACATTCATAAGTCAAACCAAGTATACTCAAGACATACTTAAGAGGTTCGACATGGACAAAGCCAAACCCATCAAGACTCCCATGGGAACTAACAAAAATCTTGACCTTAATGAAGATGGTCCAAGTGTGGACCAAAAGGTATTTCGTTCCATGATAGGCTCTTTACTTTACGTTTGTGCATCTAGGCCCAACATAATGCTTAGTGTGTGTATGTGTGCACGGTTCCAAGCAGCTCCTAAGGAGTGCCACTTGACCGTCGTTAAGCGAATTCTTAGATATTTGGTTCACACTCCTAACCTAGGACTTTGGTATCCCAAGGGATCCAAGTTCAATCTCATTGGATACTCCGATGCCGATTATGTCGGTTGTAAGGTAGATAGGAAGAGCATGTCAGGGACTTGTCAATTTCTTGGTAGGTCCTTGGTTTTGTGGTCTTCAAAGAAACAAAACTCCATTGTCCTATCCACAGCCGAAGCGGAGTACGTTGTAGCCATGAGTTATTATGCATAACTCCTATGGATGCGACAAACTCTTAGAGATTATGGTTACACTTTGAGCCATATTCCACTCCTATGTGACAATGAGAGTGCCATCAAGATTGCTCACAATCCCGTTGAGCATTCTAGAACCAAACATATTGATATCACCATTTTCTGAGAGATCACTCTATCAAGGGAGATATCGTTATCTCTTATGTTAGGAGGGGAAAGCAATTGGCGGACATCTTCACAAAATCCCTTGATGAGAAACACTTTTGTGACCTAAGGAGTGAACTGAATATCCTAGATTCTCGAAATGTTGCTTGAAGTGTGCACATTTGTTTGTTGCTTGTTTATAAACTTCAAAAACCGCATGTTTTCAGCATACTACCCTAATCTCTCTTACTCTATGAAAACTATGTTCAAAAGGACCCTTTGTCAAATATGGTCATTGTTTGTTTGATGTATGCTTACTGACCATGTTTGCCAAAGATATTTGCAAAAACTTGTCCAAAAGGATCATATTCTTGAACTAAAACTCAAATTATATGAATTTCAGCTTGTAGCCGGACTAGTCCGCCTATGAGGCCGGACAAGTCCGGCCCCAGAGAAGTCCGACTCTGGTCCATCAAACGGACTTGTCCGGACACCGAACCCGGACTAGTCCAACCCGGCCAGACACGTGTCGCCACCGGAGCTCACCCCTGTGGAAGGGATGAGGTCCGGACCCGCGGGACACGTGTCGCTACCGGAGCTCACCCCTGTGGAATGGATGAGGTCCGGTCCCGCGGGACACGTGTCGCTACGGGAGCTCGCCTCCGAGAGGAGGAGAGGCCCCGACCTGCTGGACATGTGTCGCCACGGGAGCTCACCTCTGAGGAGAGGGGAGGTCCGGCCCCGCCGGACACGTGGCATCCTCAGAGCTCGCCTCTGAGGAGAGGGAAGGTCCGGCCTTGCCAAACACGTGGCGCCCTCGGAGCTCGCCTCTGAGGAGAGGGGAGGTCCGGCCCCGCCGGACACGTGGCGCCCTCGGAGCTCGCCTCTGTGGAGAGGGGAGGCCCGGCCCCGCTGGACACGTGGTGCCTTCGGAGCTCACTCTAGCAGTGGCCACGTGGCAAGGTCGGACTTCGCAGCGGACAAGTCCAAACCGGACTAGTACACCTAGGTAGGCCGGACAAGTCCGGCCCTAGAGAAGTCTGGCTCTGGTCCGCCAATCGGACTTGTCCGGACACTTAACCCGGACTTCTATCTTCACAGACTAGTCCGCTCACATCCTCTCTCAAGCCGGAAGCGCCCACAAATTGGTGATTTTTGCTTTCCTCCACCAAAAATATTGTCCAATCCACGGATTGGAGACCTAAGGAGTGCGGAAACCCTTCCCCGGGCTTCGTTACTCAAGTTTCAACTCCAAAATTCATCACATTTGAAGATTTCAAGAGGTATTCTTGACCTAACAAAAAAATCCTTCCTTTTCTTCACTCTTAGGTCTTTTGATAAAAACCTCTTCACAAATGTTGTTCCTAGTATCGATGCAATCATAGCCTAGAAGTATTGCAACTTAATTCGAAGTTCTTGCGAAAAATTGTTAGGGTTAGGGTTCTTTCTGTATAACCTGGACTAGTCCGGTTTTGGGCGGACAAATCTGTTCTCGAGCAGACTAGTCTGGTCCTTTAACGGACAAGTCCGGTTTACACAGAACAATCTCCAACTTTAGCCATTTTTCATGAATTCTCTTGCAATATTCCACTTCCTGGACCTCTAATATCCTGTCTCTCAGGAAATATGTCGAACTCTGACCAAAGCTCTCCCCTTCCAAGTCCCACGGCTGAGGAGGCTCGACAAGCCCTTCATCGGCGCATTACCGAAGAAAGGGCAGCAAAGGAGGCCCAAGCGGCTAAAAAAGCCGTCCGTCGAGAGGCAAGAACAAAGAAGAAGCATGATCTTGACGAGGAGGCACAAATTGCCCAAGCCGTTGAAGAATCCTTGAAGGATCAACTGAGAAAGAAAAGGACCAAATGTGAATCCCAGAGCTCCCAAGCTGCTAGTGCCTCAGAGCCCAAGAGAAAGAGGTTGGTCACCTTGGGAGATAAAGAGAAGGAAAAGGAATCCGAGGGTAGGGTTCCTCGTGATCCAAAGAAGGGTAAGGCTCCACTTCCTGAGCAGCCCAAGAACAAAAAGGCAACTGCCAAAGCACCGACAAACAAAACAGGAGGGATAAAAATAAGAGAGAAAGGACAACCGAATCCCATCGGCCCCTTAAATATGGCTGCCCCTGCTGGAGACCCAAACCGGTAGCCCAACAATCCGGCATTTGTATTCAAATGAAAGGGGGCTGAAAAGGAGAGAAGGTTGAGGATGGATAAAGTCTATTACTATGAGAAGCACACAGCCGACCCTAGGTTTTGGTGTGACTTTCACTGCGATTACTACTACTTGGTGTACCTAAAAATGAAGACCCCAGTCACTTAAGCTCAATGGGTAGATTGGGACTACATGGCCAAAAGGGAACATAAAGCTTTTGATGCAGTGATTGAAGCCGCAGAGCTCCATGGAATCAAGGAAATCATGAGCTTCAAGTATGACTGGAACATTGAGATAATTGTGCAGTTCTATATCACTGTGTATTTTTCCACCTACGGTGACCGGAAAATCACCTGGATGACTCATGGAGAGCAGTACTCAGTCACCTATGAGAGGTTTGCACAGATACTTGGCCTTGAGGAGCACTTGGATCATGAGATTATCATTTCCAATCTCAAGGCAGTGGACAGGGATCAGCTTGAGTATATGTATCCTAGTCATGTTCCCTATGAGGCCGGGCTTGCTAGGAACATCAAACCGTTCTATAGCATCCTCAACCGGATTCTGAGGAGGACCATTGCCCCCAGGGATGGAGATGCAGGGGTAACTCAAGGAAACTTAAGGCATCTCCTCCTCTTGATAGATGGTGAAGAGAAGTTCAACCTTGTTGAGCATATTTATGATGGCATCTTCAACATCTCTCACACTCCCGACCGCTCATGTGGTTATGCACCGTATATCATGTGCCTAATTGAGAAGGTGTCTGGGATAAGTCAAGGATGTCACTCATCGACCTCTCCGTCCTCAGCTACCCCCCATTCTGCAAGAACCCTCAAGGAGAAAAAATGCTCAACCTCCGTCTAGCTCAGCGGCCCCTTCTAGCTCAGTGGCTCCCCCATCATCTCCTCCTCCGCAGTCCATGAGCGGATTCTTCAAGTGCTGCAACGCATTTTTTGCCTCCTGTTGGCGTGTGGAGGTCCAGACTCGACGCATGGAGAGGTGTCAGGAGAAGTACCTCAAGGATGTGTGTGACAAGCTTGAGGTACCCATGTCTCCCCCGTAGGAGAGTGATGGTGAACTTACTCCATATCCAGAGTTCACCGCTGATGAGCTCACCCAGTTCAGGGAAGATGGAAGCTCTTCCAAGGCCGTGCCTCCATCCACCACCGCCGACGAAGAAGAAGAGGATACGGAGGCTACTGAGAGCGTTGAAAATGGCGATGAAGAAGAAGACGAGGAAGATGACAAGTAGACTTAGGTGTATCTTCCTTCCTCCTTTCCTTTTTGTTACCTTGATGCCAAAGGGGGAGAAATGTGAAAAGGATGTCCTATTTTTTATCATCTTCTAGTCTCGTAATAGATCTTTTGGACATGACTCTTTTGGACATGGCTATCTAAGTTTTATGGTTTATGCATGCCTATCTTTTGTGTAACACTACGTGTTGGATTTTATGGCTGTTTTATGCTTATTGTCTTATCACATTTTTAATTTTGCACACATGACGTAGGCACCCCACCATAACATGTGAATGTATGCCAACTCCCCTCTTTTACTCTTGCATACATTCTGGGGGAGTTTTGCATACGTACACTTGCTATAAAAATAAAATTTTTACCTCTTATGTTGAAACTTAATGTGTTGTCATCAATCTCCAAAAAGGAGAAGATTGTAAGTGCATCTAGGCATCCCCGTGGGTTTTGGATGATTGATGACGATAAATTAAGAGACTAATGAGCTGAGATGATCACAAGCACATGACATTTCCAAGGCGGGCACCTAAACTCTCAAAAAAAAAGGAAAAAGATGAAGAACGACGTCGAAGACTCGAAGAGTAGAAATTAGGGTTTCACTTTAGTCTTTAGTAGGCTAGTCGTGTAACAGAAAGAGCGTGTGTGTCAAGTGCATTGAGATCATAGAAGAGAGCTCAAAGCGTTAGAAGTGTCAAATCCTTAGTGGAGAGGGGTAGAGAGGTAAAGTTGGGAGGCCGGACATGTCCGGGGGAAGAGGCCGGACCAGTCCAGAAGTCCTACGGCTTAGTCCGTTTTAGGGCGGACTAAGAATTCCTGACTGGGATTGGATGTGTCCGTTTTGGACGAACTAGTCCGTTTCTCTCTAGGTGAGAGTGTTTTTGGGGCTAAGTCCTGGTAGACTGGACTTATCCGCCTGAGTGGCCGGACTAGCCCGGGCTAGCCAGACTTGTCCGTTTTCACACGGACTAGAGTTCCTGTGTGAGTTCGGGCTAGTCCGTTCTAAGGCGGACTAGTCTGTATGGGTGTGAGATTAGAGCTCCCACGGCTAAGTCTTGGTGGACCGGACTTGTCCGCCTTAGTGGTCGGACTAGTCGGGTCCTCCAGACTTGTCCGTTCTCACCCGGACAAATAGTTCCTGTGTGAGATTGGACTAGTCCGGACTTTCAGTATGTGGCAACGGTTGGCTTCGGAACTTCTATAAAAGGAGATGCCCCGATGTCATTTAAAAAAAACTAAACCCTAGCGCCACCACAGCGATCCAAGAGCCCTCCTAATCCTTCTCTCTTGCCTACTCACCCCCTAGAGCCAATTCTTAAGTGAATTTGGGTGTGTGAGAAGAGGAGAAGGAAGAACTTCGCGTTTAGCCTCTTGGAGTGATCTCGTGCACTTGGTGTGATCTGTGGCTTGTGAGATCTGTAAAGTTTGTGGAAGTGATCAAGTGGGAGCCTCAGATTGTGAGCAGCCCCAAAACTTTGTAAGTTCACCCTTGAGATAGTGAAGAACCGGGTTGGCCTTAGTGGCGACTTGGTGAGGAAAGGGTTGTTAGACCCGGTCCTTTGTGGACTCCTCAACGGGGACGTAGATTCCTGAGTGGAATCGAAACTCGGGAAAAAATCCTCAGTGTCTCTCTTGCATGTATATTTCTTTGAAGATCAAGATTGCTTAGGATTTGTTTTAATTATTTCGCTATACATCGTCACACTCTTGCAATTCATTTCAATATGCTGTCACACTTGTCGTATAGAAGTGCTAATTGTCTCATCCACATTTTGTTAAACTAAAATTTGGAGAAAAACCCTTAAAAATCAAGTTTTAGATCTTTCCGGCAGTTTGACCAGACTAGTTCACCTCCAAGGCAGACTAGTTTGGCCTTTTAGGCCTTTCCAGCAGGTTGATCGAACTAGTCTGCCCCTGAGCCAGACTTGTCCGGCTCCTGAGTTCTAATCTCGTTTATTTAAGTCATTTCAGGTATTTTAGCCTATTCACCCCCCTCTAGGCAATTTCACTGATAAAGTTTTGGTTGTATAACCCTCATGTTCTTTGTTGCACCATTTCAGGCGTGCAGTTGGATAACTTCGGGGTTATGCTGCTGAAATTTCGTCGGGATCCGGACCCTGCGTCTTATTGTAAGCAATCTCTCTCGGTCACTCTTAGGTGGGTTTAGAACACATCCTTTCTAATAGAGATGTAGATGTGTGATATCTAAAGCTGAATTTGGTTTGTAAGCTCAAATATGGGTGAAGACCGTAGTTGGATGTATACTGGTTGGAAAAAGATTGGAAGTCACTCAGATGAGTGGGTGATCAAGACTACAACTTTTGTGGACCGTGCTTTTTTGTTAGCCAAGATAAATAAGGTGCGGTGTCCATTAGCGTATGCCAGAGTATGAGGTGTTTGGACAAGAGAACACTTTTTACTGGACTTGTGTCGATACAGTTTTGTGCCACATTATGAGCTGTGGGTCTTTTATGGTGAATAAGCGCCTAAACCCATAGAAGAAGAGGATGCTTATAGCATGGGGGTTGATAGGATGGACGAGATTCTTGAATGTTTACAACCAAAATTTAACAAAGACTCTCCTACACCAGAGCTTGAAGTGTTCTTCAATCTTCTCAAAGCCTCAGAAGAACCGCTACATGAGCACATAAAAGTGACACTCCTTTCTTTCTTGACACGGCTTATAGCAATTAAGTCTAAGTATTTTTTTCTCAAATAATTGCTACAACGATCTTGTCAAATATCAGCGATATTCTTCCAAAGCCTCATAAAGTTCCTAAAGACATGTACCAGTCAAAGAAAATGCTTTCTGGTTTAGGTATGAAATATGAGAAGATTGATGTATTCCGAGACAACTGCATGCTTTTCTGAAAAGAGCATGGCAAAGAGAACAAGTGCTTTATAGTGTGGTAAATCAAGGTTTGTCGAAGTTGTTGACGACGATGGTGACAAGGTGATGACAGAAGCAGCACATAAGAAGCTTCATTACTTCCCCGTCACACCTCAGTTGAAACGATTGTTTCTCTCTAAAAGTACTGCCAGACATATGAGGTGGCACAAAGGACAACGATCGAGTAATGGTGCACCCGTCGATGGTCATGCATGGAAGGCGCTAGACAACTTTAATGCAAACTTTGCTAGTGATGTGAGAAATGTTCGTATCGGTTTAGCGATAGATGGCCTCTCACCATTTAGTACAAATGCGGCACCTTAATCATATTGGTCGGTTTTTGCTATTCCATACAACCTACCACCTGCTATTTATATGAAATATGAGTTCATGTTTCTTTGTCTCATTCTAACTAGACCGGATCATCCTGGTCCACGCCTGAACGTGATGTTGCAACCCCTAATCGAAGAGTTGAAACAGTTTTGTACTAGAGTTGAAGCGTACAACTGTTAGAAAAAGCAAAAATTCAACCTTCGAGTTGCTTACCTGTGGTCCGTCCATGATTTTCCAGCATACAGCATGTTTGCTGGCTGGAGCGTTCACGAACGTTTGACATGTCCGATATGTGCTTCAGACATGGATTGTTTTCGTCTTACTCATGGTGACAAGATCTGCTACTTTGATTGTCATAGACGTTGGTTGCCCCAGAATCACGTGTTTAGGCAACAGAAGAATGCTTTCAAAAAGAACACTATTGTGACGAAGAGGCTGCCAAAGCGTTTAAGTGAGTCAGAAATTGCTAATATGTTGAAAAAACTGGTGTTATATAAAGATCGCCCGGGATTTTTTATAGGTTACGGAGAGGTACATAATTGGACTCACACATGTGGACTATGGGATCTACCATACGTCAAGTCGTTGATTTTAATGCACAATATTGATGTCATGCACCAGGAGCATAACATGGGTGAATGCATCATATGCACGTGCATAGATATGCCCGGCAAAATAAAAGACAATATAAAGGCTCGAAAGGATTTGGCAGAGCTTTGTAATTGTCCAACGTTTGAGTTCTCTGAAAGTGGTGGCAAGGCACGTGCTTCTTTATGTCTTAAATCTAACCAAAAGAAAGAAGTTTTGAATTGGTTGAAAGGGTTAAAATTCCCCGATGGCTACATTGCCAGCTTGAGATGAGTCGTTAATGTCGGTATAGGAAAACTAATTGGGTTAAAGAGTCATTATTATCACATAATCATGTAAATACTCCTGCCCGTTATGTTTCGGGGCTACCTTGATTATGCAGTTTCGAAGTGTTAGCCGATCTTAGCTATTTTTGTAGACACCAATATGCTAAAGAAATCACGATATAGATGATGGAGAAGTTGGAAAATGAGATACCATTTCTTTTATGTAAGATGGAAAAAATATGTCCTCTAGGATTTTTCAATCCAATGCAGCATCTCCTTATTCATCCGCCGTATGAAGCTAAAGTGGGTGGCCCCGTGCAATATAGGTGGATGTATCACATTGAAAGAGCTTTAAGATATCTCAAACCAATGGATGGCAATAGGGCTAGAGTTTAAGGGTGCATCACTGAAGCATTTACTTTTAAGGAGATCAGATACTTTTCAAGTGTTTACTTTGCAGAGAAAAACAATGTCAATGCTTCTCTAATGCGGTACAATGTGGACGAAGATCCTCCTTGTAGTGACCTATCCATTTTTACGATGAGGGGCACTCCTGTCAGTAGTAGCACGAGCTATAATTGTAGCGCAGAACAAAGAAATGTTGTTTTGTTGTATATATATGCTAATATAGATGGGATGGACAAATATTTTGAGTAAGTATTTGTTCTAGTTCTATGCTACGTAGCATTCTTTACTATACCTTAATGCTAATATTCATGTTTTCCGGACAGCGCGTTTCATAAGCAAAATTGGACACCTAGACATCAACCGACAAGAAAGCAAGTAGAAACGATTCGACAAGATGACATTAATGGAGGGCCTAATTTTCTATCTTGGTTTCGAGATCTAGTAACATTTTCTTGTGACTTCTCTATCTTCAATTATATAGTACTATGTAAAAAATATTCTTATAAGTTCATATTATGGACAGTGTGTAAAATATGCCGACGTCCACCAAGACTTATGACAACTATCTTACGAAATATTCAAAATTAGAATGTACGGTCGGTACGACTTCAACGGGTTCCGATTCCGTTCGACTCAATTTGAAGCTCTTTGTCCTCTTGCGACAACGACTAATACCAGAGTTGTGACGAGAGCAATCGATGTTGAAGGACGGAAAACAAATTATTATGGGATCATTAACAAAATACTCGAATTCAACTTTGCCGATAATAAGGAACTTAAACTAGTTTTCTTTGATTGTGACTGATTTGATAACTACAATGGAACCCGTGAAAACTAATTTGGCATGGTTGAAGTGAAACACAACGAAAGGCTGCGAGGGTACGACTCTTTTGTCCTTGCAGACCAAGTTGAGTAAGTGTATTATCTACCTTATCCATGCAACGAGATGAGTGCTTGGTGGGTCGTACACAAGGTCAATCCTCGTGAACCATTATTTACCCCAAGCGATGTTGGGTACCATGATACTCCGGCGTTTGTTGGTGAGTTCAATAGTTATTATCAAGAAGAAGATCTCCCACCCTCATTTGGCGTTGAGCCTAGTCAAGAGCTCGATGATTTAGTTGGAGATGCCGATGATGTACAAACTCGTGAGAAAACCAGTCACTAAAATAATTTGATGGTCTTGTTTAAGGAGTAGAGTAAATGAGCGAGATTCCAATGACTTTTAAAATAAATACAAGGAATGCTTTCTCCATTTAATATTCATGTTGTATATTTTATAATAACTACACTTATCAAAGCATCGTTGCAATAGTATGTCGTCAGACAAGGGTAACAGGATAAAGAGGACCGTGAAGAGGTTTCTCAGCAGTGCGAGCATGATGGCTCGCACACGGACGTGTTGGACACCCTTTTTCAGGGTAGTAGCCCTGTAGAGAGCAGACGGTCTTAGTTGTTGAGACACATGCCCTCAGAGCTGTCAGGCAGATCTGTTGCCTTTCAGCGGACCGAGGTAATTTCACTTAATAATCTTATTCCGTTACATTACTAATTAATCTATTTATATTTCGTAAAACTATTGTAATATTGCAGAATGACTCAGAGTCAGGGTCAGAGGCCAAGGTCGAGGCCGAGGCTCCTCCTGCGCCACAGTCAGTTGACCACCTGTGTGGGTCAGCTGACCACCCTTCCGGGTCGTCCAAGGACACGAAGGCGTAGAGAAAGCGACGGAAGAGGAGGAGCCATTACGTGGCTCCTCGTCCATTTCCTAGAGAAGAAGCAACGTTGCCGGCTATTTGCCCTGTTGGCGATAGGTAAGAAGCCCTTACATTGTATCTTTTAAAAATTACGTAGTGCTAAAATTCTTTGATGAATAATTATTCTTGCAGCGGATGGAAGGACACTACCTTCGAGAGTAGAGGATGTCACAGACAAGTCACAACTGTCTTAGGAAACCTATGCGTTTGCACCACCCTGGTGATGTTCCTGGCAGCGGTGACGAGCGTATCCCTGCCAAGTCATTGGATGAATACGCTCGTGCTACTGACCTGATGTATGGGACTGCTAAGGGTTCAATGTGGGACGACTTTTGGGTAAGTATGTTTAATATATGTTTAAATTTAGTTCTTCAATAGCTACAATGTTTAACACTTAGATTTCTGTCTTCTCGTAGAGAAGGTACCGTTTGGCGGATGTCGACCATGCAGGAGCCGTCTTCAACAAGAACGCCAGGAAGCTTGTTACGCAGGCAATCTCCTATGCCTGTATTCAAACAACAAACGATTAATTGAAGAGACATCTAAGGCAGGAGCTTGCGGTGTTTGGAGACGGCTCCGACACATACTTGACGGAGGAGCAGTACGCCGAGGTAAACTAGTATTTGTTAACTTAGGAGTCTGATTTTATAATGTCAATGTTATTTTAATCAATTACTAAATGCATGCAGGTAGGGATTTCTTAGTTAGAGGACCGTCCGGAGGCTTACCAGACCCTCTATCGCCTGTGGTCCAACGAGGACTTCATCGCCAAGTCCAAGAGGGCTCGACGGTGCAGAGGCTCTATTGGAGGCCATACGTATGTTTCGGATGGCCATCTACGTCTTGCTAGACGAATGGTAAGTAAAAATACGTTCAAAACTTTATTTATAGTATATTTATGCTACTGACTCGTATTTACAGGAAAACGAGCACGGTGAACGACCGAGCGACGTTCAGGTGTATAAAAGAGGTCACGGGGCAAGTGACACTTCACAACCCGACCAGTTGTGCACTCCGGTGGCCACAGCAAGACTGGTGAGTCCTCGAACTAACATGTTGCTTTACTTGTAACTAACATTGCTACTGACGCGCTATTATGTATTTCTTGTATTTATAGGAGAAGTATGGGGAGGAGGCGGTAAAGATTCACGGCCAAGATTTCGCTTGGCAGAACGCACCAATCGATGTGAACGCCGTGTACGCGTGCGGTGGCGGTAAATCCCATGGACGGTGAGATGCTACTTGTTTATTTTTTGTCATTTCGACTTACATTATCTAACTCTTAATCTTTTTTGTATAGTTTTGCCATTTTTTATGGAGTGGTTGACTCGAGGGAGGCAAGGCCTTCGAGGGGCTTCTCCTCATAGTCTTCGTCCGCTGGACCCAGCCGGCGGATGTCTGCGAGGGAGTTGGAGCTTCTAAGTGTCCAGGAGGAGCTACGCCGGACACAGGAGAAGCTCCATGAGCATGCAACCTTATTGAAGGCCACTCAAGACTCTCAAGCCACCTACAACGCACAGGTACAACCGGCGATACAGGTAATAGATTAAAATACAAAGCAATTATATAATTTCATTACTATTCATGTTCTAATGTTTTTTATCACAGGCTTTAGCATAGCAGCACGGATAACAAATTACCATTCCCACATGGCCGTTGTCGATGCCGGAGCCACAGGTGCCTTCTTCTGTGCCACAGGTAAGCACTATTTCTTTAAAACATCGTACATTAGATTACTATAGCAAACTAGGATAAATTTAGTCAACTATAGCAAAACTTAACCAAATATAGCTATAATTGTCTAAACTTAGCCAAATAAAAGCTATAATTGCTAAACATATCAAAATTTAGATATAATTGCTCAAACATAAAAAATTTAGCTATAAATACTCAAACATAGCCGAACTTAGTAAAACTTAGCTATATTTTCTTAAACATAGCCATAATTGCTCTCACATCTTACAGAGATCGCTGGCGGAGGCTCAGACTCCATTGTCTGTGCTACCAGGACCTGGAACATGACGCAAACGATATTCTGGGATCCAGAGGTAGCGGACGTGGGAGTGTGTAGTGTCGTGGACTATGTTTGATAGTATTGTATTATGAACCGCCTATGTGTTTGATATATTAATTTTTGTGTATACCTCTGAGATGACATGTTAGCATTTTTCTGTTTTTTTAATTACATATCTTATTTACGACGGCCTGGAGAGGGCCGTCGTAAATAAGCCTCTGTTATTTACGACGGCCTGCAGGTGACCGTCGTAAATAAGCCTCTGTTATTTACGACGACCAGCTGCTGGTCGTCGTAAACAACCTTCTAGAGGGTGCCAGCTGGCACCCTCTCAGTTAATTACGACGACACGACTTGGCAATCGTAAATAAGCTTATTTACGATCAAATAGTTGTGACGGTCTGTTGCCGTCGTAAATAAGTGAAAACTGTTGTAAATAGGTTAATTACGACAGTTTAGTGGTTAATTACGATGATTCTTGCCATCGTAAATGTGGAACATTGTTGTAGTGATTGTTGGCATGCAACTCTGTTCCCAAAAAGTTCATTAATTTTAGGATTATTCTAAAAGATTAGCTCTTCAACAGTTCCCAATCCCTGCTCCTAGTTTTATTTCCACGCACCTGATAAAGCTGTGCTCTTCGTAAGCCCCAGTTATGTAGTATCCTGTCAAATTCGCACTAAACAACATGTACATTTTGGTGCTTACATTTTAGCTTTTGTCAATTTATGTCTCTCTATTTGATATGCTATTTTACTAAAGCCCGTTCAATTCACTCTTTACTTAATACACTCCTTTTTTTTCGCGAACGTACTCCAAATAAGTTTGTATTCTTGGTTAATCTTACATGTGGCTGTTACTAGCGATTTAGGAGTCGCTAAAAATACCGATGTAGGAGCCTGAGTTTTTTTTTCACATCTGGATCAGATGGGAAGCCCTTCCAACTTGCTTTGTACGCTCAGATCCAGCATGCTCATTTATATAATTTGCTACTCGAATAACAATACAAAAAGCAGTCCTAGTCGGCATCTGAATGTGCTGTCAGTCTGTGACATCTCAGTGGTTTTAGTTTGCCCATATCCTCCTACACAAAGCCGAGAAGCGGCAGTGAGAAGAAATTATCTGCTCTTAGTTTCTTTAATCTATCATCTGTCACCTGCCTGACTAAAAAATTGTATGAATTTGGATCGTGTTTATATGAACAGTAATGTCGTGAAGTTTTAAAAATTATTCCCTCGGTTTTATTGAAAGTTTATTTTTGAAGTTGGTTAAAGTCAAACTAATCTTATTTTAACTAATTTTATAGAAAAAAGTATTAACATCTATCACATAAAATAAGTATGTTATAAAAATACAAGTCATGTTAAATCTAACAGTACTAATATAGTGCTACAAAAATCAATATTTTTTCTAAAAACTTGATTAACATTAGATTAGTTCGACTTTAACTAATTTCAGAAATAAACCTCCACAGGGAGTAACTAATCATAAGACCTTTGGGATCATCAATGTTGAGGTTTTCAGAAAACTTTGGTTGTAGTACTGCCTAGCTCATCAATGATTTTGGACCGTTCCTATGGCACACATCACCAGCTTTGACCATATTTTAGTCTGCAAATGGACAAGAACGCAACTGTATGCTAAAGACTTTGACTAACATTTTAGCATGAATATATTAGTATTTCACATCAGAGTGGTTGTTTGTGACGGCAATCGACCACATAAACTTTATCTTGTTGTTCCAGTATTTTTAACATACATCACTGGATTTCTGCTCATATATCTGAGAAAACTGAGCGGAGACTGCACCAACTAAGCATCTAGAAAAAACTATACATTGTTAAAAACATCTTGGGGCCTCATCCCATTTCAGGTTACTGAATGAGCTTCCTAGAAGTTTTTGTAGGCACAAACAGCACAAGGGCCCCAAAAGTAACGTGCATAATTTCACTTCTGCTATATTCTATTTAACATCATAAAATAGCAATAACTCCACAAATCACTATGTACGATTACAAACTAAACAACTCTCTTCCTGCAGGACAGAACTGTTACTGCTCAGTTGGAGCCTGGAACCGATCAGTTGTGCAGTGGATTTGGCCCCTCCGGCACCAACCTCTTGGACACCACATGCATGCGCTTCTTGTAACCAGCATCACCACGATGTCGTCCTGAAGGTGAATAAGATGCTGCCTGCTTTGTGAAGCAGCAGCCCCTGGCCGGCGGCGAGGCGCCGCTGTCGCCAAGTGCTGCTGCGGCATCCAGTTCTCCCAGTCTCCGGCCAGAGCTGACGCTCGCCAGCTCTGCCAGAAGAAGAAGACTGGTGAGCAGGAAAACCAGCCTGGCTCGCTGTGGTCTCACCATGGCGTCGCAGATTAGACGGCGAGGTATATAGGGGAAGGAAGAGCGTGGAAGAAGATGCTGAACCCAGAAGTCTGAACACAAATCTGCTGCTTTTCCACCTTTATAGGAACGTCAGTGCCTCACGGATCACCAACTACTTTTCTAAGAAGTAAATGCCATGCTTCATAGACTTGACTTCTCATCAGTGACGTGACCGGCCGATTGATCTAGTAATAATATATTGCATAATTTCGAACGACATGTATGCACACACTGAACACTCACATGCCCATTCTCTTGCTCGGTACCTCTATGAGAGGAGCTGTCAAGAGTTAGAATTTTGCAGCAGTTGATGTGTATTGGGCTAGTACCAGACATGCATGGCTCTGTTTAGCATGACAAAGAAGTCTTTCACGAACCAGAAATGCACATGATCTCACCCCTGTAGTATATCATTCTGACCCGTCGTTTCAGTGATGGTTAGGTCTAAGAGTTTGACTACCACAAATCGTAGTCAGAAGATCTTAATAGTTAAATGGCCATTTTTGATGATTCAGAGCTTACAGCACTGGGGTCTGTTCAGGGAACATTCATCTCGCATGCCTGTAGATCTTACTAGCCATTAACTCGGGCGCTCGGATTACACGGGAGGCAGCAACGGCTGGACCCTGCCTGGGTTTCCTCCCCGAATTGCTCGCGGTGGCCGGTGATGTGACGCGACATGATCTAGCCAGAAACGACAAGAGCATGTGCGTCAAGGTATTCACACTGATCGGCGCGCGGCCCCGGGTGCCGGTTTCCTGTTCGTCGCCGCGACAGAGCTCACAGAGCATGAGATGGTGACGGCCCTCCTCGACTTGTCCGCGCCGCAATCCGTGCCTCCTCGCCGCCGTCCCCGTCTCCGTGCCCGTAGGCGCCAACGTCCGCATCGTCGTGCCCGTCCGCGTCGTCGAGCCGTTCCCCTAACCGCGAGTCCGCAACTACGCCGCCCTCGAAGGATGGCGACCCAGCTGGTAACCCAGCGAGGCGGCGAGGGCACCCGTTGGTCGTCGGTATTAGAATAAAAGGTCACGTACCAAGATGGGATCAGAATAATAATAAGAACCGAAGAATCATCAAGGAGTAGATTAGGATTGAGTCTGTTATCTGTTATCGTATGTGAACAAAACTTTGTTTAGATTTCTGTTTTTATCTCCTGGTTGGTTGATTGTGCAGATAAGCACGTGTAACATCCACCACAAACAATGTATCTGTTTCCCTCTATTTAACACAGAACACCGACGCCTCCTGAGTTTGAGTAACCACAAAGCTTCCACCTCTGATTCTATTATGGTAACCAGAGCCTGAAGGAGGTCCAAGATCAGGTCATATGGCGTCATCATCTTCCTCGACAAATCCTCTCTCCGGACTACAAGTCACGGAGAAACTTACCAAGCATAATCACACAATATGGGTGGCTCAAATCCTTGCTTCCATAAGAGGAGCACGGCTAGAAGGACACATCACCGGCAAGACCATGATTCCTGACGTCGAGATTGATGATGAAAACAAGAACAAGATACCCAACCCAGAGTTTGAAGAGTGGTATGCAAAAGATCAACAAATTTTTAGTATTATTCTTACATCTCTATCTCGAGAATTGATGGGACAGGTGGCTACGGCAAAAACAGCAGCAGAAGCTTGGAAAGCAATTGATAACATGTTTACCTCTCAAACACGTGCGCGTGTCATAAACTTGCGTCTTACATTTTGGAAAGATGCGAGCTCTCGGTGATGACATGGCAGTCGTGGGAAAGCCTCTAGATGAAGAAGAGATGACGGCTTTCATACTCAATGGATTAGACTTTGAGTTTAATCATGTGGTCTCGGCATTAGTGGCAAGGGAGAATCCTATATCCATCGGCGAACTCTATGCTCAGTTATTGAGTTTTGAAACATGAATCAATCTTCAACAAGGAGAATATGTCTTCGACAAATGCAGCGAGTAAAGGTGGTCGTGGCTACTTTGGCCGCAGTACACCGAATTATGAAGGACGAGGACGTGGCCACCGAGGACGTGGCCGAGGAGGACGCATAAGTCATGCCGGTTCCAATCAGCGTGGAGAAAAAGATGATCGCCCAACATGTCAAATATGTCACAAGAAAGGACATACTGCATCTAATTGCTGGCATTGGTTTGAAGATGGATATACTCCGGAGAAGAAGTTTGCAAGAGGTATTGGACAATCCTATGGAGTCGATACAAACTGGTATGCGGATTCAGGAGCAACCAATCACATTACTGGTGAGCTTGAGAAGATGACGGTCCGAGACAAGTATAAAGGCAGTGATCAAATTTAGGTTGCGAATGGAACATATATGGAAATTGGCTATATTGGTCATTCAACAGTTCCGGCTTTTTCACGAGACTTGCATCTTAACAAAATCCTTTATGTTCCGCAAACTAAAAAGAACTTGGTGTCTGTTCATCGTCTAACTAAGGATAACTCGGCCTTTATTGAATTTCATCCCTCTTATTTTTTATTAAGGATCAAGCCACGAGGAGCACGATTCTTAAAGGAAGTTGCATCAATGGTCTCTACCCGTTACCAGACAAATCCTCAATAAAACAGGCATTCTCAGTCGCCAAACCATCTTTTGAAAGGTGACACAGCAGATTAGGTCATCCTTCATCTGTCATTGTATCCAAAGTCGTTGATAGGAATAATTTGCCATGTTCTAGTCAAGCAAATAAAGAACAAGTATGTGATTCATATCAAATGGCCAAGAGCCATTAGCTTCCTTATTCAAATTCTATTTGTATCACAAGTTCTCCTTTGGAACTTATTCACTCCGACGTCTGGGGACCCGCACCAAACTCGGTAGGAAGAAAAACCTATTATGTGAGTTTCATTGATGACTTTAGCAAATTTACTTGGATCTACTTGCTTAGATTCAAATATGAGGTATTCTAGAAATTCAGAGAATTTCAAAGCCTTATGGAACGTCGGTTTGATCGAAAGATCATGACCATGCAAACCGACTGGAGAGGAGATTATCAGAAGCTAAACTCATTTTTAGTCAAATTGGAATTACCTATCAAGTTTTATGTCCACATGCACACCAACAAAATGGCTCAGTTGAAAGGAAACGTCGCCATATAGTTGAAGTAGGTTTATCCTTACTTGCACATGCATCTATGCCACTTAAGTTTTGGGATGAGGCGTTCTTAGCAGCAACATATCTCATAAACCGCACTCCTAGCAAAGTTATTAGTTTTAATATGCCTCTAGAGCGTCTCTACAAACAGAAACCAGATTACACATCTCTTCGTGTGTTTGGTTGCTCATGTTGGCCCAATCTCCGTCCTTTTAACAAACACAAGCTTGAGTTTAGATCAAAGAACTGTGTATTTCTGGGGTACAGCAATATTCATAAAGGTTTCAAATGCCTAGACATTGCTTCTGGAAGAGTGTACATTTCTTGAGATGTGATATTGATGAAAATGACTTTCCCTTCTCAAAACTTCATCAAAATGCTGGAAGGCATTTAAGTTCAGAAATATCGTTACTGCCTGAGAGTCTCCTAAATCCGGAATATGTGAATGATCATATTGCCAAATTTCCAACTAACATTACTGATAAAAATTCTGGTACTCAAGGACTTCTGGATGCAGGAAATAGCACATGCGCTGAAACAGAGGAGATCCTGGAGCAGACAACAGAAGGTTTGGCTCGGAGTTTGCACCAGCACGGCCAGCGAGCCAAATCTCCTCGGGATCCACACCAGCATATGCTGCAGGAGACAACTGACCGAGCAGTGGTGCCAACAATGACAGAAAACCCTGCAGCGGGTGCAGAACCGGTCCCGACCAATCAAGAAGAGGAGGAAATCGTCCTTGATGTTGGTGATGAATCTGTGCCTGCAGAATCAATGCACCCAAGATCTTCTGTGCCAACAACGGATCAACCCGGATCATCTACGCAAAACACAGAAAATACGCCAGAACAAGCTCGTCCAAGAACACGGCTACAAAGCGGCATCAGAAAAGAAAAAGTATACAAAGATGGAACCATACGGTATGCATTTCTCACTTCCTCAGGAGAGACAAGGAATATAGTGAAGCTTTGGCTGATAAAAACTGGAAAACTGCTATTGATATAGAATATAATGCACTAGTGAAAAAATGTGGCACCTAGTTCCGCCTCAAAAAGGTCTGGGTATACAAAATTAAGAAGAAAGATGATGGGAATCTTGATAGATACAAAGCTCGCTTAGTTGCAAAACGATTCAAACAAAGATACGGGATAGATTATGAGGAGACATTTAGTCATGTGGTAAAATCAGCAACTATTCGGATAATTTTGTCTATTGCTACTTCAAAAGGGTGGTGCTTAAGGCAGTTAGATGTACAAAATGCTTTCTTGCATGGATATCTTGAAGAGGATGTTTATATGAAACAACCACCTGGCTATGAAGATCAGTCATCACCAAAGTATGTTTGCAAACTGGATAAAGCATTTGTAAGTGCATCTAGGCACCCCCGTGGGTTTTGGATGATTGACGACGACAAATTAAGAGACTAATGAGCTGAGATGATCATAAGCATAGGACATTTCCAAGGCGGACACCTAAACTCTCAAAAAAAGGAAAAAGATGAAGAACGGTGTCGAAGACTCGAAGAGTAGAAATTAGGGTTTCACTTGAGTCTTTAGTAGGCTAGCCGTGTAAAAGAAAGAGTGTGTGTGTCAAGTGCATTGAGATCATAGAAGAGAGCTCAAAGCGTTAGAAGTGTCAAATCCTTAGTGGATAGAGGTAGAGAGGTAAAGTTGGGCAGGCCGGACTTGTCCGAGGAAGAGGCCGGACTAGTCCGGAAGTCCTACGACTTAGTCCATTTTGGGGCGGACTGAGAGTTCCTGACTGAGATCGGACCTGTCCGTTTTGGGACAAACTAGTCCGTTTCTCTCTTGGTGAGAGTGTTTTTGGGGCTAAGTCCTGGTAGACCGGACTTATCCGCCTCAGTGGTCGGACTAGTCTGGGCTAGCCAGACTTGTTCGTTTTCACACGGACTGAGAGTTCCTGTGTGAGTTCGGGCTAGTCGGTTCTAAGGCGGACTAGTCCGTATGGGTGTGAGATGAGAGCTCCCACGGCTAAGTCTTGGTAGACCGGACTTGTCCGCCTTAGTGGTCAGACTAGTCCGGGTCCTCCAGACTTGTCCGTTCTCACCCGGACAAATAGTTCCTGTGTGAGATCGGACCAGTCCGATGTGAGGCGGACTAGTCCGGACTTTCGGTAGGTGGTAATGGTTAGCTTCAGGACTTCTATAAAAGGAGATGCCCCAACTTCATTTAGAAACAACTGGAACCGCCACAGCGATCCTAGAGCCCCCCCTAAGCCTTCTCTCTTGCCTACTCACCCTCTAGAACCAATTCTTGAGTGGATTTGGGTGTGTGAGGAGAAGAGAAGGAAGAACTTCGTGTTTTGGCTCTTGGAGTGATCTCGTGCACTTGGTGTGAGTCTTTGTGACCTGTGGCTTGTGAGATCTGTGGAGTTTTGTGGACGTGATCAAGTGGGAGCCTCAGATTGTGAGCAGCCCCAACACTTTGTAAGTTCACCCTTGAGATAGTGAATAACCGGGTTGGCTTTAGTGGCGACTTGGTGAGGGAAGGGTTGTTAAACCCGGTCCTTTGTGGACTCCTCAACGGGGATGTAGATTCCTGAGTGGAATCGAACCTCGAGCAAAAATCTTCGTGTCATTTTGCACTTACATTTCATTGATCATTAGAATTGCTTAGGGTTCGTTCGATCATTTCGCTCTTATAATATTTCAGGTTATAATCTTGCAATCCACCTCAATACTTTGTCATATTTGTTATATTAGATTGCTAGATAGTTTATCTGCATTTCGTTAAACTAAAATCTGAAGAAAAACCCATAAAAATCAAGTTTAGACTTTTCAGCAGTCTGACCAGACTAGTCCGCCACTGAGCCAGACTAGTCCGGCCTTTTAGACTTTTCCAGCAGGTTGATCGGACTAGTCCGCCCCTGAGCCAGACTAGTCCGGCCCCTATGTTCTAATCTCGTTTAAATAAGTCATTTCAGAAATTTTAGCCTATTCACCCCCCTCTAGGCAATTTCAGCATTCTATGGGCTAAAACAGGCACCAAGGGCATGGTACTCAAGACTAAGTACAAAGTTGCATGAGATTGGTTTTAAATCCTCAAAAGCAGATATGTCCATGTTTTATTATAACAAAGGTAATATTGTTATGTTCATGCTAATATATGTTGATGATATTATTGTTGCTACCTCTACTCAAGAAGCAACAGAAGCATTATTGAAAGATCTCAATAAGGAGTTTGCACTAAAAGATCTAGGTGAACTACATTTCTTTCTTGGTATAGAGGTAAACAAGGTAAGAGACGGGATTGTTCTTACACAAGAAAAGTATTAAATGATATACTATGAAGGACAGGTATGACAAACTGCAAATCTATGAACACTCCTTTGTCTACAACTGAGAAGCTATCAGTACATGAAGGGTCTTCATTAGGACCAAGTGATGCTACACAATATAGGAGTGTGGTAGGTGCTTTACAATATGTGAAACTTACAAGACCTGACATTTCTTTTGCTGTAAACAAGGTATGTCAGTATTTACATACTCCCACTACTACTCATTGGGCTGCAGTTAAAAGAATCTTAAGATATTTGAAGCATTCGGCAAAACTTGGTTTAAAAATCAGCAAGTTCTCATCTTTTCTTGTTAGCGGGTTCTTGGATGCAGATTGGGCAGGTTGTCTTGATGATCAAAAGTCAATAGGAGGTTTTGTCATGTTTCTTGGTTCAAATCTTGTGTCGTGGAGTGCACGAAAACAAGCAACTGTCTCTCGGTCAAGCACAGAATCAGAGTACAAGGCTTTGGCAAATGCTACAGCTGAAATTATGTGGATACAAACCTTGCTGGAAGAACGCAAGTTCATGTGCCAAAGAAAGCTAAGTTATGGTGTGATAATATTGGAGCAAAGTATTTATCATCTAATCCGGTATTGCACGCTCGTACAAAACATATAGAGGTTGATTTTCACTTTGTACGAGAAAGAGTACCAAAAGGTTTATTGGATATAGAATATGTCTCATCCAGAGATCAGGTGGCCGATGGACTTACTAAACCTATTACTATTCGGCAGTTAGAAATACTTAAACACAATCTGAATCTTACAAGCTCAGATTGAGGGGGTATTAGAATAAAAGGTCACGTACCAAGATGGGATCAGAATAATAACAAGAACCGAAGAATCATCAAGGAGTTAGATTAGGATTGAGTCTGTTATCTGTTGTCGTATGTAAACAAAACTTTGTTTAGATTTCTGTTTTTATCTCCTGGTTGGTTGATTGTGCAGATAAGCACGTGTAATAACCACCACGGACAATGTATCTGTTTCCCTCTATTTAACACGGAACACCGACGGCTCTTGAGTTTGAGGAAGTCGGTTTAACCACAAAGCTTCCACCTCTGATTCTATTAGTCGGTGGGGGCATAGGAGCCTATCGGCTAACGGAGGGCGGAGCAGGAGGGGCGTCACGGCGCCGCGTGCCGTCGCTGGTGGAGGAGGCGGTGGGCCGGCTAGGAGAGGAGGGGGTGCTGTTGGCGAGAGCGAGACGCGGCTTCGCCTCGCACGGGCGAGGGCGGTGTGCCAGCGGGGCCCATGGGAACTAATCACTTTGAATATTTGGAGCCGAGGCCGAGAAGTTACGTATGTGGGCTCTCATCGAAGCGCTTAATACACCACAAGCCCAGTTACGTTGGCCCGGTATGCTTACTTTCAGAATAGCGACGCATCTACAAATATGCACCTGAATAACTGGTCAACAGAACAACAATACAAGACACTATAGAAAGTATCAGCAACCTTTCTTTTAATGGAATAAGTCTTGTACTCTTGGTCTGTGTGGCCCCTAGTTAGGACAGCATCTCAGTCCTTGTTAGGACAACATATTAGTCCTTTGGTAGGACAGCATCTTAGACTAGCATCTAGGTATATGCTTGGCTGCCTCAGCTATAAATATGTAACCCCAACCACTAGGTTGGGCATGGCATTGTGTGTGGAATGAAACAAGAAAAATTTCCCAACTCCTAGTGTCATCCTTTCCATGAAAGTAATACTTCAGATACTAACAACTCGCAGCGGCGAGGGCAAAAGTAGAAGCAGCAGCGGCTGTGGATGCAGCGCGTGCGGCTGCAGCAGAGCTTGAGGCTCTGCGTGGCGGTGGCGACAGAGGCTCTGACTCTACCCACGGCGGCACCAACGAAGACCTCACGCTGGCAAGGGAGGTAGCACGACCATAGACGCCACAGTGGGCAGCCGCGCACCCCCATGAGCGCCGCGGCTGCCCTAGACGGGCGCGGACACGCCGGTGACGCTCCCGGCGGGGGTGGTTGATCGAGGCATTTACAGGCGGCGCGACTCTCCCTCCCCGAACAGGTACCATGGTCACCACGAGATCTAGGCCATTGTCAGGGACGTTGGTCCCGGCGGTGAGTGGCCTACCCTCACCAAGACCAACTACGTCGAGTGGGCCACGGTGATGAGGATACGGCTCCAAGTGCGGCACATGTGTGAAGCAGTACGGTACGGCGACATCGACTACCATGAGGATCGACGGGCGCTGGATGCTCTCATTGCTGCAGTACCGCCCGAGATGCTGTTCTCGCTTTCCAATAAGCGGCCTGCCAAGGAGTCTTGGGACGCCATCGCTGCGGCACGCATGGGCAGCGACCGTGCCCGCAAGATCACACTGCAGGCACTCCGCAAGGAGTGGGAGAACCTGACCTTCAAGCCAGGTGAAGATGTTGATGACTTTGCTCTCCGTCTCAACACACTACTGTAGAAGA
Organism: Neostapfia colusana; assembly: GCA_030760725.1. Classification (NCBI taxonomy): domain Eukaryota; kingdom Viridiplantae; phylum Streptophyta; class Magnoliopsida; order Poales; family Poaceae; genus Neostapfia; species Neostapfia colusana. The sequence goes on from JASWHV010000003.1 coordinate 19,723,920, forward strand.
TGGTACAGTTCGGCGACGACACCTACAACAAGGAGAGAGCCGTCGAGAAGCTCTTCCGTTGCATCCTTGAGAAGTATAAGCAGATCGCTCGATCGAGTCTCTGCTGGACCTCTCCACGATGTCGATCAAAGAGGCGATAGGCCGAATCATGGTCGTCGACAGCGACGAATATCAGCCTCTCTCGGGGCCTATCACCATCGGCGGGAAGCTACATCTCACTCGGGAGCAGTGGGAGGCCTGCCAAGGTGACGGGAAGAAGGGGGAGCCCTCCTCCTCGAAAGGAGGCCACAAGCGTAGCAAGCCAAACAAGGGGCGCGGAGGTGCCCAAGACGGGGCGCAGAGACGTGCCGAGGGTGGCGCCCACGGAGGCGCCCAGGGCGGCGCCGCTGGCAACCGGAAGCCAGCACGAGACGACACCTGCCACAACTGTGGCAAGCTTGGTCATTAGGCCACGGAGTGTCGGCAGCAACGGCACAGCCAGGCCCACGTCGCACAGGTGGAGAAGGAGGAGCTGGCTCTGCTCCTGGTGCACGCAAGCATCGAGCCACCTCCAGTGGCATCGGCCCTCCTCCACATTGATGAGCCGAGAGCACACGCCTTCCTCGGTGATGGCTCCAGCAACGACAAGACTGACGGGTGGTGCCTCGACATCGACGCCACCCATCACATGACTGGTCGACGGGAGTTCTTCACTGAGTTCGACCCCAATGTCCGAGGCTCCATCAAGTTTGGGGACGCCTCTGGTGTGGAGATCAAGGGTGTCGGCTCCGTCATCCTCACCGCCGAGTATGGTGAGCACAGGCTGCTCGTCGGAGTATACTACATCCCAGCGTTGAGGAACTCTATCATCAGCCTGGGTCAGCTGGATGAGAACGGTTCGCGCGTGGAGATCAAGGACGGAGTCATGAGGATTTGGGATCGCCATCGTCGCCTTCTTGCCAAGGTAACTAGAGGCACCAATCGACTCTATGTCCTTAACGTGCAGGTAGCACAACCTCTCTGCCTTGCTACTCGCCGGGATGTCGAGGCGTGGCAGTGGCATGAGCGCTATGGGCACCTTAACTTCAAGGCCCTGAAGCGGCTCAGTGCCAAGGAGATGGTACGGGGCCTGCCGTGCCTTGAACATGTGGAGCAGTTCTGCGATGTCTGCTTAGTGACAAAGTAGAGGTGTCTCCCCTTTCCCCTGCACTCGAGCTTCCGATCCAAGGAGCGGCTCGACCTCGTGCAAGGGACTTGTGTGGCCCGGTGACACCGTCTACACCGGGAGGACGACGTTACTTCTTGCTGCTTGTCGATGACCTCTCCCGCTACATGTGGGTGATGGTCCTCGGCGGCAAGGGAGAGGTTGCGAACGCCATCACGCGCGCGCAGGCCATTGCGGAGGCGGAGTGCGGCCGCAAGCTGCGCGTGCTGCGCACCGACAACGGTGGCGAATTCACGGCGGCTGAATTCGCGTCGTACTGCACGGATGAGGGTGTTCAGCGCCACTACTCCGCGCCGTACAACCCGCAGCAGAACGGCGTCATCGAGCGACGCAACCAGACGGTTGTGGGGATGGCTCGGTCCCTCCTCAAGAAGAGGGGAATACCGACTATCTTCTGGGGAGAGGCGGTGGTGATGGCGGCCTACATCCTAAACCGCTCGCCCACCAAGGCTCTTAACGGCAGGACGACGTACGAGGCTTGGCATGGCGCAAGTCGACAGTCTCTCACCTACGGGTCTTCGGCTGCCTCGCATTCGCCAAGGAGCTTGACCACATCAGCAAGCTCGACGACAGGAGCATTCCAGGGGTGTTCATTGGCTATGCAGAGGCCTCGAAGGCCTACCGCATTCTCGACCCAGGAACACAGCGCGTGCGCACGACACGTGATGTAGTGTTCAACGAAGGGCGAGGATGGGCATGGTACAAGGCGGTAGACGATGGCTCCAATATGACATACGACAACTTCATCGTCGAGTACGCCCACTTCAAGGGAACTGGGGGAGTAGGTAGCTCTTCTCCACAGACTTCAGCGCCACGCTCCCCAGTCACGACCTCGGCTGCGACGACCTATCCGACACCACCACCACAGCCAGTGACCCCACGCACTCCAGCACCGACCGACATACCTCCGGGTACGTCCACTTCGACACCAGCTCGTGTCGAGCACAACACAGTGGAGTTCGTTACTCCGCTCTCCCATGACGAGGAGCGCATCGACGCGTACCACGACGGTGAGCCGTTGCGGTATCGTACGATGGAGGATCTTCTCGGCGACCAGCCGGTGCTAGGACTGGTTCCTCGAGATCTGGAGGTGCAGTTGCATCTTGCGTGCGACGACGGCGAGCCTCGGCCTTTCGCGGAAGCTGAGAGACACGCGGCATGGCGTGCCGTGATGCAGTCGGAGATGGACACAGTTGAGAACAACCGCACCTGGGAGCTTGCTGACCTCCGTCATGGTCACCGCGCGATCACCCTTAAGTGGGTGTTCAAGCTGAAGAGGGATGAAGCCGACGCCATCGTCAAGCACAAGGCTCGCTTGGTGGCACGCGGTTTAATGCAACAGGAAGGGATCGACTTCGACGATGCCTTCGCGCCCATGGCGCGGATGGAATCTATGCGACTCCTCCTTGCGCTGGCTGCTCAGGGAGGCTGGCGGGTTCAGCACATGGATGTCAAGTCAGCTTTCTTAACGACGATTTAAAGGAGGAGGTCTATGTGCACCAGCCGCCGAGATTTACGATTCCTGGCAAGGAGGGCAAGGTGTTACGTCTGCGCAAGGTCCTCTATGTCCTGCGGCAGGCACGAAGGGTGTGGAATGCCAAGTTGGACTCTACGCTCAAGGGGATGGGCTTCGAGCAAAGCCCGCACGAGGCGGCCATCTACCGGCAGGGCAATGGAGGAAATGCCCTACTGGTGGGTGTCTACGTCGATGACTTGGTGATCACCGGCACAAAGGATGCGGAGGTGGCGGCGTTCAAGGAAGCGATGAAAGCCACCTTCCACATGAGTGACCTGGGATCTCTCTCCTTCTACCTGGGGATCGAGGTGCACCAGGCCGACTCCGGGATCATGCTTCGACAGACTGCCTACGTCAAGCGCATTATTGAGCTGGCTAGGCTCATAGACTGCAACCCAGCTCTCACTCCCATGGGGGAGAGACTGAAGCTGAGCCGCGACAGCACGACGGAGGAGGTGGACACCACGTAGTATGGACGTCTTGTGGGGAGCCTTCGCTACCTCGCCCACACACGGCCGGACTTGGCATTCTCTGTCGGCTATGTTAGTCGGTTCATGCAGCGACCAACAACGGAGCACCAGCAGGTTCGGAAGAGGATCATTCGCTACGTTGCGGGGACTCTCGACCACGTCCTCTACTACCCGAGGTGCCCTGGGGCGGCACACCTTGTCGGGTACAGCGACAGCGACCACGCCGGCGACAGCGACACTAGCAAGAGCACGAGCGGGATTCTCTTCTTCCTCCGCAAGTGCCTCGTTAGCTGGCAGTCGGTCAAGCAGCAGGTGGTGGCCTTGTCCAGCTGCGAGGTCGAGTACATAGCGGCCTCTACCGCTTCGACTCAGGCGCTCTAGCTAGTTCGACTGCTTGGTGATATCCTCGGCAAAGACACCGGAGCGGTGGAACTCAGGGTGGACTACACGTCCGCTCTGGCTCTAGCAAAGAACCCCGTCTTTCATGAACGGAGCAAGCACATCCGGGTGAGGTACCACTTTCTCCGAGGCTGCTTAGAGGAAGGGAGCATCAAGGCGTGCTACATCAACACCAAGGACCAGCTTGCACACCTGTTCACCAAGCCCCTTGGGAGGATCACGTTCCTTGAGCTTTGCTCCAGGATCGGGATGGTTCAACTCTCCCACAAAACAACGCACAAGACTTAGGGGAGGAATGATGGAATAAAAGTCTTGTACTCTTGGTCTGTGTGGCCCCTAGTTAGGACGACATCTCAGTCCTTATTAGGACAGCATACTAGTCCTTTAGTAGGACAACATCTTAGTCCTTGTTAGGACAACATTTTAGACCAACAGGACAGCATATCAGTCCTTGTTAGGACAGCATATTAGTCCTTTGGTAGGACAACATCTTAGACCAAGAGGACAACATATCAGTCCTTGTTAGGACAGCATATTAGTCCTTTGGTAGGACGGCATTTTAGACTAGCATCTAGGTATATGCTTGGCTGCCTCGGCTATAAATATGTAACCCCAACCCCTAGATTGGACATAGCATTGTGTGTGAAATGAAACAAAAAAATTTCCCAACTCCTAATGCCATCCTCTCTATGAGAGTAATACTTCAGATACTAACATCTTTTCTCTACTGTTGTCTATGAACAACCCAATGCAAAGCCTATATGACCTGTAGGTAAATGGTAAACTAGTGTCGATGCTCCACAATAGCTTCAGAAGTGTTGATGCTCAACAATTTTTCAGTACAGGAACAATATAAATCGTACAAAGTATCAAACGTTTACACGCATAGCAATACAACAAAGGGAATCAACTGACACATTGTTCAACTCATGCTTATTTCTTCCAATATAAGTATATAACTCAAGAATGAGGCTCCTGACACGGCACCTGCAGTAATGTACAATTCGCTACTGTCTCTCAACAGATTTAGCGGCTGCCATGGCGCCAATTTACAACACAGTTGACCATCTCAGCAAGCAAGGGGGGGAACGGTAAGCGAACGACACAAAAATTGGAATCAGAATGTTTGTATAGATACACAGGTAGAAAAACGCTTCCTGGCCTCAGTTTTGGGTCTTCTCCATCTTGGCTCTGATCTTCTGCTCCACGATCGCCTTCTCGGTGTCTAGGCTGAACATTCTGTTGAGGGCGTGCATGTTCTCGAGCGTCTCGTCAAGTGTGCGGCTGTCGCTGCCATCGCATCTCAGGTGCTGCAGTGGGCCGTGGAGAAGCTTGTTCACGATGCCTGTGCTGAGCTCCTCGACGGCTCTTCTCATTTTCTTGGTGAGAGCATCTTCACCAATCTTCTGCAGGCACTTCTCAAGCTCTGAAGCCCTGATCCTGTCGGCGTATGACCTCAACTTCTTGATGGTTGGAACGGTCTCCAACGAGTCCCTCCATGCCTCAAACCGTTTCAGTTCCTGGGTGATGATTGTTTGTGCCTCCATTGCCTTCCTGAGCCGCTCTTCCTTGTTGGCTTCCACAACCTCTTTCAAGTCATCAACATTGTATACCCGTGCACAGTCAACTTCAGACACACATGCACTTACATTCCTTGGGACAGATATATCGACAAAAAGCCGAACCCCACCCATCGCATCAGAAATAGAGGGAAGTGCCTCTGCATGCTCTTTCGTGAACAATGGGGTTTCAGATGCAGTGCTTGTGAACACAACATCAGCTTCAGCAGCAGCTTCATACATCTCTGAGAGGGGCCTATACACAATCTCAATATCTTTCATCTCCTCACGGATGGCATCCACCCTTTCCAGTGAGCGATTCACCACCACAACCTTCTTGCATCCTTTTGCAATCAGATGTTTGATCACTAATTTGCCCATTTTGCCAGCACCAATCAACAGCATCCTCGCTGACAGGCCTTCAGACTTTGGAAGCTTCATCAGGGCCAACTCAACTGCTGCTGAACTAACAGAAACAGCGCCAGATGATATGTTAGTCTCGCAGCGAACACGTTTTCCAGCTGTGATTGCATCCTTGAACATCCTATCAATGTTCTTTCCCAAGCCTCCACTGTTTTGGCCACTTCTCACAACTTGTTTAACTTGAGCAAGAATTTGTCCTTCACCGAGAACCAAAGAGTCAAGCCCAGCTGATACCTCAAATAGATGGCGTGTTGCATCACTATCACGCAACATGAATAGGTGCTCCCTAAGATCAGAAGCAGGTATACCACTTTTCTGCAAACACAGAAAACATCCATTAAGAAACTTTACCAAACCATGTGTTGTGGAACGAACAAAAAACTAAAAGGTTATGGACTGAACAAGTAGGGTTATCAGAAGTTCCCACCTTTGACATCCAGTCTACTACTTCTCTGATGCCACGGTTCCATGATAGAGCCACCACATAAATTTCCATTCTGTTACAGGTACTAAGTACAGCAGCCTCCTCAATATGATTCAGATTGGTGAGTTCTGAAATAGCACGGGGCCATAGTTCTTCAGCAACAGCAAGTTTTTCACGCATCTCGACTGGTGCTGTGTGTACGCTGAGGCCTATCACAGCTATGCTACTTCTTTCCTTCATGTACCCTGGTAGTGAAAATAAATTATTGTCAAAAACCGCAGAGAAAATTTCTTGTTATACGGAAGAAACTGAATGTGACTTTTGGAAGCATATCAGCATAAAGTTCTATTAATGCTAGATGAATACAGCGTATAAACATTAAGAGAATGTAGTAACTACAAATATCGACAAGGCATGTAACGATCCCATACCAAAAGCATGCAATAACTACTGCCCATCCTTAACTAGTCCAAAGTATGTGAATATAACGGTATCTTGTACACTAGATATCTCCTTGCAGGCTACATCAAGACATTATGTTTACACTATCATTTAACTACTTACAACACCATGTTCTTTTGGTGGATATAGATACCTGTTTAATTTTTCACCGGCGAGCATATGCATCCGAACAAAAACACTCACCAACTTGTGATGCATAGGCTAAACAATCAGTCACCGCTACAATTAACCCCAACAAAGTAATTTACATTTGGTTAAAGCTTCAGAAATAATAAATATATTTTTTAACAGGGATGGTGAGCAGTTTCTCGTCATCATCCCTTAGACGAATTCCAAATAACACAAGCCAGTTCTTCTCTGATGCCATAGGACCTGGTCACCTACTCAAAAAACAACCTTACTCCGGAAATTGGTTAGGTTGTGAACATTACTCGTCTTGAGCAGTAAACCTACAAAATTCTAGTTATGCTTAAGCAAATCATGGGAAAAGGGGGGCCAGAACAATGCCAAATTGCCAGATTTTTTTTTCTTCCCCTTTAAACACCCCACGCCTTTTGACCTGCACCAAACCAAACTAATCCCAACTGCTACGGTAACGACGAAGCAACTCAACAATCCCTCGATTCAAGCACCACCAGATCAGTTCACCAAACAAAATAATCCTAGTTGTAATAGGAATCGCACCGACGGCGTTGGATTCGAGGCGAGGGCAAGGGGACTCACGGTCGGCGGAGATCTTGAACTGCTCGAGCGCGGCGATGCTGGCCGCCTTTGCCGCCGCCTGCGCCTGTGCCTCCACGCCGGCGTCGCACCGCACGACGCCGGACCTCCGCCTCCCGCCGGCGGCAGACACCCTAGCGCAGGCCGGCGCCGCTGCCGGCCCCCGCGGCTTGGCAGCCGCGGCGGCACCGAATGCTGCGGTGGCTGTAGCCGACGTAGTGCTCGCCATCATTTAGATCAGGGGAGGAAAGCAGCCACCTTTCCGGCGAAAACAAACCAAACAATGCGGCAAGAGTACCAGGCAGATACGCAGAGAGGGAGGTAGAGAGAGAGAGACGAGACGAGAAGCTCTTATGCGCTTCTCTCTCCACCCTCTCCCGTAGTCGTTGGCGGGAGTTCTTGATGGAGGGTGGACGAGATGCGGGATTGATTGGCTTCCGCCTCGCGCCTGGGCTACGGGAGACGGCGAGCTGGGGGAGGACAGGAGGAGGAAGAGAGATGCCGCGACTTGAGCCAAAGGTTATGGGAGGGGTTGTTGAGTCGCCGAATGCCAATGGCGTGTGGGGTCCACACGTACATTTGGGCTTGGTCTTTGCCTCTCTGGGTCGGCTCTGAATTTTCTGCGAGGAAAATACTTTTCTGGCGAAGGCCCTCTGGCTAGTTTGATATTGCAGTCGTGCTTGTAGCGAACTCGTACTGTCAACTAGTATCCTACTAGGATTGAGATTTTTTTTCTCTTTTTACAAAGACCTTGTAGTGGAATTGAGAGTGGGAGGTATATTTCAAATTGGGTATTCCGTCTTGTTATTGTAGTGAGATTCACACATTGTTTCTGTTACCATTGTAACAAATTCATTGGTAGTACTGCATCTCCATCTTTCCAACGTACTACTAACTTGCATCGAAGCATTTGAGCCTGGATATGTAATTCATTATCGTATGAAAAACTAAAAATTTAAGTGGCCGATATAATGTAAAATGAAGCAACATTTGCTAATTGACAAGCAACATTTAAAATTAAACTATTTTTATTGGTCCAATGATAATAACTTAGAAATAAAAGAAGTATTTTAGATCTTCAAAACAGATTTTATGCAGAAGAAAAAAGAAGTTCTGGATATCGTGGAAATTTTGAAAAACTGAAGGTCCTAGGAAGAGTTTAAGTTCTTGTTTACTAACCTACACTATATTTTATGCCCCACGTTGAGTCAGGTGAGGGTGGTTTGGCCATTGGGGCGCACCAGTGCTGCAGATGGGAGTGTGCTGGCCTCTCGCCTCTGATTGGCTGCAGCCGCAGCGTTCTATCCGCAACCCTTATCTCCTCTCTCATCCCCGGGCGTTCCCTTGTCTGCGATCCCACCCCGGCCCCAGCTTCGAATCGCGTCCATCCGTCGCTCGCATTGCAGGTGCAGACGAGGTGGGCACACGACGCTCCCGTGGCCGCCGCACGCCCGGCCGGCAGCCTCCTGCGGCTGACGGCGAAAGCGTGTGCCGTGCTGGCCACGCTCTCCCGCTCCGCCACGCTAGGTCTCCCGTGGCGTATTCGGATCCGTGCCGCTTTGCCTTCTTTGCATCCCGCATCCGTTTCTAGAACGCGAGGATTCTCTAGGGGCTATAATTCGCTCGAACAAAAGACACTACTATGTGCATTTGTACGTAAGGATTCTTCTTCCGGGGAAATAAGGCATGTATTATAATTTGTAAAGTGTGTTTTGTCACGTAAAAGACTTCATCAAGTGAAATATCTTTGAGTTTAATATATCTCGGTCCGGAGAAATCAGCAAATAAATGCACTAGCAAATAAGTACACTCAAAATCGTTTGTAATTCTACCCGCTTTCCTCGCGTCACGTCGCCCCTGCGTAGAGAGGAGCGACGGCGAGGGCCGGCCACTTGTTAAGAGCTTTCACTGTATCCAAACAAAAGCTAAGAGAACATGCGCCGACGCCACAGCTCAACCCATCCGTGTCTTAGCAAATCAGGTTGAACAGCTCAACCCACTCGCTTGCCCCCCAACAAAGAAAAATCAGCTCAAGTTCTCTTAATCCCCATCATTAGGATCTGAATACCAAATTATTGTTTCGATTTGGTTGGGGTGCGCCAGGCCTGAGCAATAGTACAACGCCCAGACGACGCTCGAGGGCCCCTGTGGCAAGCCACTTTGGTGGACATTCCCCCACAAAAAACAAATTTAATGTCAAAATGGACTAATAACCCACATATCAGATATTAAACTGATAAGAACAGATACTACACTTGATCTTAGCCAAAAGGCCGAGAAAGGAATGTTTACAACAGTGACCTCGGGTCGCCTAATATAGTGAGTCGACGGCTTGGAGAAGCCTGGCTGAACGAGGTGGGACTAAACGTTGCTGCCTAATGGGCTGGAGTGATGCGTGTTGCAACTTATTGCTCAAGGCTAATTTAGGGTAACAGGCCGTGCAAGCCAAACAAAACCATAGAGGTTGTTCCATTTTCTTCTCTTCTTTTTCTTTTGTCGTTTGATTGATGATTGCCCTCTCCTGGTCGATTATTTGAGTGACATGTCCATAAAGTTATACTCAGTGACGTGTAGTAATTTTGATTGATATAAACAAAGAGGAGAAACACCCACTGATCTTCCGGGGCAGCACAAAATCAACAACAGTAACATGGAGCACAACATGAACAACGTGGTTAGAAGTTGCACATGGCCTGCCTGGAACACATGGAACGCTGCACCGGTTCTATCAAGGTCCTATCAGAGCTTCTTCAACAGTGAAAAAAACATCCATTAATCTGCTTATAGATCTTCCTAAAAAATTTAGGATAGAAAATATTCATCTTCTTCAACAATTTCCAAAAAGTTGTAGAGAGAAGGCTGGTGGGTGTGTGTCGGTACCCTCGATACGGGGTACCCTCGCGCACAGGGGAAAATGCCTAAGGACCTCACCCTTCTCCGTAGGGAGAGCTCCAAAGGCGCCACGTGTCCAGCGGGGCCGGACCTCCCTCTCCTCAGAGGAGAGCTCCGAACTCGCCACGTGGCCAGCAGAGGCTGGACCTCCCCCTCCGTGGGGGGAGCTCCGAAGGCTCCACGTGTCCCGCGGGGCCGGACCTCCTTCTTCTCAGAGGAGACCTCCGGGCCCGCCACGTGGCCAGCAGAAGTCGGACCTCGCCCCTCCGCGAGGAGAGCTCCGAAGGCTCCACGTGTCCCACGGGGCCGGACCTCCCTCTCCTCAGAGGAGAGCTCCGGGCCCGCCACGTGGCCAGCAGGACGACGCCGCCTGCCCCGCGCGGTAGGCAGCGGGCGTAAAGACGCACCATACCTTGCACGTACAAGGTATTCAAGGCTCGTGCCTTCCCAAGGCGCGGAGACGCGGAGCACGCCTTCGTCAGGTGCTGTTGCGCCCAGTCGCATCACAGACTGGCACGTCGTGTCAGAGCCTGCCCGCCAATAAACACAGTAACAAGACATCCCCTGCCGCCCCTGCCATCATCAACCACTACGACTAGCTTGCGGCATGGGCAGGGCGGCAGAACGAAGACTCGGAAACCTTCGCCAGAGACAACTACCGGCATAACTGCAGATACGGTAGTCGGCAGGCAATCTCCCCGGGACCACCTGTCGGGTCCCGGGCCCCCCTTGTAAGCCACTCGAGCCTTGGACTATAAAAGGCTCGGGTAGGTAACGTTGGCAAGGGTTCGAACCCTGTGAACTCGCACGCTAGACATTACTCACCCTCAAGCTCAGGACTCCGGTTTTGAGCAGCAAGCAATACATCGAGCACCTCTGCTCGCCGTGGACGTAGGGTATTACGCTCCGGCGGCCTGAACCACGCAAAACTCGCCATGTCAAGCTTCTCCCTCACTCATCCCTAACGATGAAGCTCTCCGCAAGCGTCTAGCCCCTCCGAAAAAGAACCTCCGCGGGCTGCCCAGAGCAGGTCCGGGGGAAGTGTCGGCCACACACTTCGACATTTGGCGCGCCAGTTAGGGGGATTTTCCCTTGCGCCATGAGCTTTTGCCGGCGAAGATGACCAAGCTTCCTTCAGCGGCAAGCTCTCCTCCCCCGCGTTCATGACGGACCGTGACTAGCGGGGACAACGTCTCGACACACTCTGGACGGAGTGTGTCGGCGCAAGCTGGAAGCCAGCAGCTGACTCTGGCAACGCCGATTCCGGCAACGCAAGCTCCAGCGAGTGTGAGATCCTCTGCAGCGCTGAGCGTCCCCCACGGGGGGGCGCGCTAGCTGCAGCAAGAGCGCTACTGCGCAACCCGCCTGCTGGGGACGCGCCTCGGTCAGCGACCCAGCAGTGGATTCGCGAGGTAGACCGTCTCGTCGTCGCCGTCGCAAAACCTCGACTCCGGCAGGGACGACGCTCCGGCCAACCGGCTGTGTCGCTGACGCGCACGCCAACGGTTGACGGCCAGACGGCGGATTCCAGCTCCACCAGGCTCCCATCGACGGACCTGAGGACAGAGCTGGAACGATGTCACTTGGGCCAAGATGCCCGAGTGTTCCTCGAGCGACGATGAGAAAGGCGTCACAGCCAAGAGGTCGGCGACAGCATGACGTCTGCCTCGACCCTGCTGGAGGCGCAGACTTTCGCCACGCGATCTCTGCCCCAGGCATACGCCACGCAGCATATGCCCTGCAAACGGCGCTCCTGGTCTATGGCGCAGCCTTGCCCATACCGGGGTACACAGTGCCCGTGGCGAACCAAGCGTTCGCGGCACCAACACCTGCGGCAACAGGAGCAGGATATGCGGCCCTGGCACCCCACCTTCGCTTCGCGAGGTGGCAGCGCAAGTTTCGGCCGCACCTGCCCGAGAAGTACGACGGCAGCGTCAACTCGGCGGAGTTCCTCCAGGTCTACTCCACCGCCGTCCTCGCTGCAGGAGGGGACGAGGCCGTCATGGCCAACTACTTCCCCGTCGCTTTGATCGGCCCAGCCCGGTCTTGGCTCATGAACCTCCCCCAGGGTTCCATAACCTCCTGGGGAGAGCTCTGCCGGCAATTCACCGCCAACTTCGGCAGCTCCTACACCCGGCCTGGCACGGAGCTCGACCTCCACGCCATCCAGCAACAACCTGCAGAGACGTTGCGCTCCTTTATCCAGCGGTTCTCCCAGGTACGCAACACCATCCCGCAAATTCAAAGTGCTTCTGTGGTGGTGGCGTTCCGGCTGGGTGTCCGGGATGAGAAGATGCTTGAGAAGCTCGCGACCAGAGAGGTTCGCGACGTCTCAGAGCTCTTCAGCCTGGCGGACAAGTGCGCCAGGGCAGCAGAAGGGCGGAACTGGCACTCACTGTCAGCCTCCGAGTCAGGAGGACAGCCTGGATCTGGCGCTGCTTCCTATGGAGGCAGCAAGAAGACCAAGAACCGGGGCGGTGGCAAGATGAAACCACCGGCCGCGGCTCCCGTTACCGCAGCAGCGGCACCCAGTGGAGCTCGGGGGCCACGTCCTGACAAAAGGCAGCGACAGTCACCGGCTCCAGATGGTGACCAAGGCAAGCTATGCCACGTGCATGGCACCAGCCAGCATACTGATGCCGAGTGCTGGGACATCTAGAGGCTCATGGAGCGCTTCCGCAAAGGGAGGCAGCTACGAGCTGATGCTCCGCCCTTCCGTCAAAGGGAGGGCAAGCAGAAGGTTGACGCCTCAGTCAGCGCCGGCCACCAAGTGGGGTTTCAGGAGCCTCAGCGCATCATAAAGACGGTGCACAACGGTGAGGACTCCAGCTCCGGTGATGACGAGCCAAGGCAGTAGCCGACTACGGCTGCCCCGAAAAGTTAGTGGAGACTGCACTGCTGCGATATCAACCTTGGAGAAGCCCCAAGTAGTTGCAGCAGCCCAAGCACCAGCCCCGACGGTGCAGAATCGGGCCAGCTCCACCCGAGTGCACGTCTTTGTGCCTCGACCTTACCTCCTGGGGGCCGCCCAAGGTCTGTCAACCTCTTGACGGCCTTAGCCAGAAGGGGAAAGACACCTTGGGTCTCCCAAGAAGAGTCCGGGTCCTCCTACCTCTTGACGGCCTTAGCCAGAAGGGGAGGGTACCCCGGGGCTCCCGGGAGAAGCCGCGCAGGACCCGCTCCAGCGTGAAGATAACGACCTCACCCGAGTGCACGACTCTATGCCTCGACCTTACCTCCTGGGGGCCACCCAAGGTCTGTCAACCTCTTGACGGCCTTAGCCAGAAGGGGAAAGACGCCTTGGGTCTCCCAAGAAGAGTCCGGGTCCTCCTACCTCTTGACGGCCTTAGCCAGAAGGGGAGGGTACCCGGGGGCTCCCGAGAGAAGCCGCGCAGGACCTGCTCCAGTGTGAAGATAACGACCTCACCCGAGTGCACGACTCTGTGCCTCGGCCTTACCTCCTGGGGGCCGCCCGGGGTCTGTCAACCTCTTGACGGCCTTAGCCAGAAGGGAAAAGACGCCTTGGGTCTCCCAAGAAGAGTCTGGGTCCTCCTACCTCTTGACGGCCTTAGCCTGAAGGGGAGGGTACCCCGGGGCTCCCGGGAGAAGCCGCGCAAGACCCGCTCCAGCGTGAAGATAACGACCTCGTCGACGAGGCCCTCGGCTGGTGCTCTAGCACTACCGCTGTAAGGATCAAAACGCCCAAGAGGGGGGGTGAATTGGGCTTTTTAAAATTTTAGAGCAATTTAAAACTTTAATGGTTGAAGCCCAATTCCCTATGCAAACTAACTACGCACGCAAGAGAGTTAAGTGCGGAATAGTAAAAGCGTAATAGTAAGGGGTGAGGAGAGAAATGCAAACTCCCGCGGAGACTCGGAGACACGGCGATTTTTCCCGTGGTTCGGTAAGATCACAAAAATCTTCCTACGTCCACGTTGTGGCACCCACCAAAGGGTATAGCCACTCCCAAGTCACCAAGACGAGGGAATCCACTATCTTTCTCCGTTCGCCTTCTCCGGCAAGGTGGAGCTCAAGCCTTGTACAACGGTGATCCTCCGGGCTTCCACAAACACCTTGGTAAGCTCCGGAGTGATCTCTTCTTCCTCCAACGTTTACAAGGTGAGAGAAGTCACCAAGACACTCTCTCTCACTAGCCTAGAGATTCCAATCACCAAGAATGGACGCACACAAGCTTCTCTCTAGCTAGATATAACCTATAGTTGGAGTACAAGAGGTTTTGAAGTGTGGAAGTGGTAGCTCTTGGTCTTGAATGCTTGAGAATGTGTAGTGAGGCTCTGGTGATCAAGACTTGTCGAAATGACCGGTTGGAGGGGTATTTATAGCCAGCCTACACGAGATAGCCGTTGGAAAAGTAGGCAGACTTTTTCAGTGAACATCGGATCCTCCGATGTACCCCTTTATATGATCATCGGTCGAATTCCAAATTAGTTGATGTCATGTGTTAGATGTGACCGTTGGATATACCCGTTGGATCTTTTAATCGACCGATGTCACTTCAACTATCATCGGATGATCCGGTGAATTGATCTTCAGAATTGGTTTAGAAGTAAAGTCTCGGTTGAAATTGACTGACGAACACTTACTTCATCATCGGATGATCCGGTGAGTTGATCTTCAGAATTGCTTCAGACATTATCCTTCTGTTAAAATCAACCGATGTGCCACTTCCTTCACATCGTATGATCCGGTGTGTACTGGGCTCTGAGGTCTTCTTCTTCTGCCAACTCAAACTCGACCGATGTAGTCATTTTGCAAGACATCGGATGATCCGGTGCTTGCAACTTGTTTGCTTCGAGTTGTTTTGAGTTGATCTTTTGGAATCTTCTTGAGTGACCTCTTTGACACTTGTTTGAAATGATATTACGGTAAAGTGTAAGCTTCTTGTGTTGCCAATTTTGATAGAATAGATTTGTTTGTATGAGTTCTTCATATCGAATGACCCCTTAGAATAGATCGTTGAGGGGTCTCCATTTGTATCCAATGAGCAGTAGATGGTGTGAATAGATAGTTCATTAACGGTTGATGTGATATATGTGAAACCTCGCATCCACAAACTCATTAGTAATAACGAACGGTTGTCATTAATCACCGAAACCATATCTCACGGGGGCCTAGATGCTTTCAATCTCCCCCTTTTTGGTGATTGATGACAACACAACGAGTAGAGCATAGAATTAATGGAATTAAAACGCAATGCTCAAAAAGAAATATAACAGGTACAAATTGCAACACAAGTGGCTCGAAGACTCAAATAATAATCAATGAAATGTAAGAGCACAGAGGAGCACCCGGAGTATAATAATAGCAAATAATAATGACAGGTAATCTCAAATAAAGTAGCAAAAGGATGGACAATCTCAAATATAGTAGCAAAAGGATAGACACTCCCCCTAGAACGGAGCTAACCCTCCCCCTGACTCTAACTCTTCTCCCCCTTTGGCATCAAGACACCAAAAAGGAAAGTCGAGTGACTACGACTCAGGTGCGCTCCTGGCGATGGTGAAGCGGTCGGCGTCGACGGTGCTGTCGCCGGAGCTGCTGGAGGTGGAGGTCGCTGGTGCTGGAGCTGGAGCGGGGGGAGCTGGAGCTGGAGGTGGATCCGCTAAGACTGCTGGCGCCGGTGGAGGAGGTACTGCCGGAAGGGGTGAGGACTGGAACGGCGTCGGCGGCAGTACTGGAGCTGGTGCCAGTGGCGGTACACCTGGAACCTGACCGAGTCCTGAGTGCTGAGGTGGAAGAGCGACTCCTGTCTGCTGGTAGAGGTTGGTGACCAACCCCAGGATGCCCAACAGCATCTGCTGAGTCTGCTGCTGCTGGTCCAGAGTGCGTCGCGTCATCTGGTCGACAAGGTTGGTGAACCTGTCGGTGTCCTCTCGCCTCTGACGGGCGATCTCCAGCTGCATCTCCTGCTGCTGCCTCTGAAGCTGCTCCTGTCGAACTGCTTGCTGCTCCTGCTGCTGAGCCATCCGCTGAAGTATGGCAGTGAGCTCTGACGGCTGAGTCACCTGAGCCTCTGACACTGGAGGAGGTGTAGGTGGTGGAGCTGCTGAGCCTCCTGCCTCTGCGTCGTGCTGCCTCGGTGAGGGAGGAGCAGGAGGGAAGTACTCCTCGACACTGTCGCTGGTGTCGCTGTCCGACCATACGTGCTGTAGGTCTCCTCCCTGAGCCTCTGCCTGTGCTAGCTCTGCGTCCTCCTGAGTCAGCTCTGCCCAGTCCTCCTCTGACAGTCTGGCTCGAACCTCACGCTCGACAGGGCGGCCAAGGCGGCGGTCTCCCGGAGTGGGGACTCGGTAGTGGCTGAACCGGGTCACGTGCATCTCCGTCAGCTGAGAGACTCCTGGAGTGTCCTCTGGAACCAGCTGGTGAAGAAGGTGACAGATCCAGTGACCGAAGACCAGCTGTCGTAGCATCCCAACTCCGTCGGTGATCACGTCCTCCATCTCGCAGATCAGAATGTCTACTATGTCGAACTCCATCCCGTTCAGCACATAGAACAGGATGGTCTGCTGAAGGCTCGTGAAACCCTCCAAGTAGCCGGACCTCGGTAGCAGGGTACGCCTGAGGACGTGGTGCACTGTCCGAGCTGCTGGGGTGAGAAGCGCTGGCACCCTCGGCTGGTCTGGAGTGAACGGCTGAGTGAACAGACCTCTGATCTCCTCAAAAGGCGGTGCCACTCCTCCAGTCAGTGGTCTCCTCGGCGGGTCTGCGTCTCCGTAGACTATCTGGTGCAGGCACGTAGTAGAGAGCTCCACACCAAGCAGTCTGCCCAACAGGTCTCGAGATACGTCGTGGATCCGCCCCATGAACATGAAGTGAATCGAGCGACGACCCTCAGAGACGTAGAGTGTCGCGTAGAACACTCTGACCCACTCCTCGACGTAGGCACTCCTCTGGTGCGAGAGTAGGTCCACAAGGCCTCTGTATCTCTCAAAAAGTGGCCTGATCCCGTGTCCTGCTGCCACTGCAAGCTGATCCCAGTCAATGTTGTTATGCTGGAATAGCTTGTGACCCCGACGCCTGTAAGTCTCGTACAGGGACGCCTGTGTCAGGGTCCAGAAGCGGGAGTCCACTCGAGCGTCCCTAGGCCGTGGGAACCACTCCTCGATCAACGCTGACCATCTGAGCTTCTTTAGTTGCCTTGCCTTCATCTTCCTGTAGTCAGTAAGTCTGACCTCTTCGGCAACTCGGACTGTTGTGTCCATCAGGTGGATGGCCCTTTCGGCCTATCTGTCCTCGGCGCGGTAAGCCGCAGAGGGGCGCCGACTCGCCGTAGGAGTCTGTCCACCCCCACGAGTCCTCGGGGTGCGCCGGCGGATCAAGGGCGGCACCTCGGTCTCTTCCTCGTCGGAGCCTTCGGGAGGCACCGGCTGGATCGGAGGCTGCTCCTGCCTCTGCCGGGACTCGCGGATCCGTAAGGAACCGTGATGGCCGCGCTCACGCTCCTCGGCGGCGCGAGCGGCCAACTCCGCACGACGCGCGTCCTTGGACATCTTGCGCTTTTTCGCGGCGGGTTCCTCAATAGCCTTCCCTTTTCCTTTGCGATCGCGACCCATCTCAGCGGCGAAGCTCGGCGAAACCCTAGCGGAGAGGGTGATGCGGGCCGGCGGCGAGTGGTGGAGGGGAGACGGCGAGGGAGGCGATCTGCGGCGGCACGGTGGAACGGCGGCTGCGCTGGCACGGGCTGACGGTGGCGCCTGGAGCCGGCGTGCGCGGAAGAGGCGGCGGTGGCGGCTGCTGGAAGGCGGCGGCGGCGGCGCGGCGGCTGGGAGGCGGCGCGGCGCGGGAGAGGTGGTGGCGGCGGCTGCTGGAAGGCGGCGGCGCAGGAGAGGCGGTGGCGGCGCCTGGGGGAGGGCGGCGGCGGCGGCGCTTGGGGGGCGTGAGGACGGCGGCGAGGGCGTCGGGCGGCGGCGGAGCTCGGGGAAAGAAAAAGAAAAAGCCGAAGGGCGGCCGAACCGCTTTTTAAACTGTACGGGCAAACCCTAGCCGCGCATAAAACACCGGATGGACCGATGATCATCGGAGGATGCATCGGTCGAGTTCAACAGAGAGTTGTTCCAAAAACTCTCTTTGAACACCGGATGGACCGACGTTGAGGTGGCGATCATCGGTGGATTTCTGCAGGGCACCAGGAAAACTGAACACCGGATGCTCCGATGTCTTCTGAAATGAATTCATCGGTTGATTTGTGACATCTGACTTGAACTGAAGCACCAATTGATCCGATGATCTGCTGGCCCTGGCATCGAATAATCCGATGACTACAGAAAACCTAAGACTGCCCATATGTGTCCTTGGACTTAAACACACAAAGATAAGGATGGGTCCTCGGACTTTTTGGGCAACTCCTAACCTCTAATATAAGGCTTTAAATATAGTGCCACATATTGGCTAAGCCCTTAAGCAAAGAGAACACACAAGGTTAGGAGGGAAACCATGAAAATGTAAGGCCCATGCTTTGTGAGCTAGAGTGTGGAAAACTTCTATCTCTTTAAAGCATGTACCTTTAGAATTTTGCTCTATCCACATCATATGAGTTGAGATATTGCATTTTGAAGAAGTCTCCTTCTCATGATGTGGGTTCCCCTTTGTGACAATCTACCGTATGCAATGCCAACCAAAATGATGCAAGATATTGAATGAGTGCAAGTCTATATGGCAGGAATCATGCAAGGCGTAATGTAAATCTATCTTGCCAAGTTTAAACCTGCCAAAGGCTTCCTCAGGGAAAACTATTTCTAGCTTGCCCCTATCCTTTGGGAGTTAGACAAGACCTATTTGATATGCAACCTTACATGAACATGGCAACTTACATGACGTTAGATGCATCTAGCACATTTAATTCACTTCTAAGTCTAGAAAAAGTTTTCTCATCAAGTGGTTTAGTGAAGATATCCGCCAATTGTTCTTCAGACCTAACACCTTGCAAAGAGATGTCTCCTTTAGCCTCATGGTCCCGTAAGAAGTGATGGCGAATATCTATGTGCTTAGTGCGGGAGTGTTGAACGGGGTTTCTAGCTATCTTAACCGCACTTTCATTGTCACAAAGGAGAGGCACACAATCAAATTTAATTCCAAAGTCCAAAAGGGTTTGCTTCATATATAGAATTTGGGCACAACATGCACCGGCCGCTATATACTCTGCCTCCGCGGTGGACAAAGCCACGGAGTTTTGCTTTTTGCTCGACCAAGATACTAGGGAACGCCCAAGTAAGTGGCACCCACCGGAGGTACTCTTGCGATCCACACGGCATCCGGCAAAGTCCGAATCCGAGTAACCCAAGAGATGGAAACTAGCGTTCTTGGGGTACCACAAACCTACACTTGGGGTATGCTTGAGATACCTAAGTATCCTAAAGACCGCCTTACGATGCGATTTTTTAGGTGCCGCTTGAAAGCGAGCGCACAAGCACACACTAAACATGATATCGGGCCTAGATGCGGTAAGATATAACAATGAACCAATCATGGAACGGTAATGAGATTGATCAATAGGTTTACCGTCCATGTCCGCGTCGAGATGACAATTTGTCGCCATTGGAGTACTTCTTGAGCTGTAATCTTTCATTTCAAACTTCTTCAAGAGGTCTTTGGTATACTTCTCTTGGTAGATGAAAGTCCCCTCTTGAAGTTGCTTGATTTGAAATCCTAGGAAGAAATTGAGCTCTCCAATCATTGACATCTCGAACTCCCTAGACATCATGGTGCCAAACTCAAGGCTAAGAGATTTGTTAGTTGAGCCAAAAATAATGTCATCAACGTAAATTTGACAAAGAAATAAATCCCCATTGATGTCTTTGGTGAAGAGTGTGATATCAACCCTCCCGATCTTGAATCCTTGCATGACTAGGAAATCCCTTAGACGTTCATACCATGCCCTAGGTGCTTGCTTGAGCCCGTAGAGTGCCTTGTGTAACCTATACACATGGTTAGGATTCCTCGGATCTTCAAACCCGGGAGGTTGCTCAACGAAAACAAGCTCGTTAATATAACCATTGAGGAAGGCACTTTTCACATCCGTTTGGTAAAGCATAATATTGTGATGTGAAGCAAAAGCAAGGAGTATGCGAATAGCTTCTAACCGTGCGACCGGGGCAAATGTCTCTCCAAAATCTAGTCCTTCAACTTGTGAAAAACCCTTGGCCACAAGCCTTGCCTTGTTGCGGACCACCACGCCATTCTCGTCTTGTTTGTTGCGGTACACCCACTTCGTTCCGATGACGTTCTTGTCCTTAGGTCGCTCCTCCAATACCCAAACTTTATTGCGGGTGAGGTTGTTGAGTTCTTCTTGCATAGCCATCACCCAATTGGGATCTTGGAGTGCTTCCTCAATATTTGTGGGTTCTACACACGAAACAAAGGAGTAGTGCTCACAAAATGAAGCAACATGGCGAGAACGAGTACTTACTCCCCGTGACGGACTTCCGATGATTTGATCCATCGGATGTGCCTTGGAGATGCGCCCATGCCTCATAAGAGGTTGTGAGGCACTTGGTGGTGGTGAGGCATCTTGCTCGTCTTGTGGTTGGACTTGACCTTGGACTTCTTCTTCTTCTTGGTGTTGTGTGGCATGTGAATCTTGCATTTGCAATGGATCATTTTTCTCTTCTTCTTCATCAATTTGAGGCGCCATGGAGGTGTTGACGTTGGAACTTGAGGCTCCCCCTTGATCATGGCTCTCCTCAACTTCGGGCTTGATGTCTCCTATGGTCATGTTCTTCATAGCTTCTCGTAGAGGCTCATCATCTATATCATCATGACCAAAACTCTCCTCTTGGGAGCCATTAGTCTCATCAAACTCAACATCACAACTTTCTTCAACTAACCCGGAGGTTTGGTTGAATACTCGATATGCTTTTGAGTTTGACGCATAACCAAGAAAGATACCAACATCACACCTTCTTTCAAAATTACCGAGCCTTCTCTTGCGGTAGATGTAGCACTTGCACCCGAAGACTCGGAAGTAGGAGATGTTGGGCTTTCTCCCAATGAGAAGCTCATATGGGGTCTTTTGAAGTAGTCGATGAAGATAGACCCTATTTGCGGCATGGCACGCCGTGTTAATTGCTTCGGCCCAAAACTTCTCCGACGTGCCATAGTCATCAAGCATTGCTCTTGCAAGGGTGATGAGAGTCTTGTTCTTCCTTTCAACGACACCATTTTGTTGAGGGGTGTATGTGGCCAAAAACTCGTGCTTCACGCCTTCACGATCACACCACTCCCCAATGTTGTAGTTCTTGAACTCGGTGCCGTTGTCACTCCGGACCTTGATGATGGGAAGTTGAAATTCCCTTTGAGCTCGTTTAGCGAAGGTCTTGAAGATTTCCGGAGTTTCACCCTTGTCGCCTAGGAACAATGTCCAAGCATAGCGAGAGTAGTCATCAACAATAACAAGACAATAGAGGTTACCGCCAAGGCTTTGATACGTGGACGGTCCGAAGAGGTCCATGATAAGTAGTTCAAGTGGCTTGGAGGTTGACACCATTGTCTTCAACGGATGGTGTGAGGCAACTTGCTTCCCGGCTTGACATGCGCTACAAAGCTTGTTCTTCTCAAATGTGACATCCTTCACGCCGGTCACCATCCCAAGCTTGAATGACTTCTTGAGCTTGCTCATCCCAATGTGAGCAATGCGCCGATGCCATAGCCATCCCAAACTAGTCTTGGTGAAAAGACAAGTGGTCAAGCTAGCATCCTTGTTAGAGAAGTCCACCAAGTAAAGATGTCCATGCCGAAAACCTTTGAATATTAGTTATTTGCTTAACTCACTAGTCACCACAACACCATTCTTGTCAAATGTGCACGTTATTCCAAGATCACATAATTGTGCAATGGAAAGTAAATTGAAACTAAGAGACTTAACGTAAAGCACGTTAGAGATAGACAAATCATGAGAAATAGCAATTTTACCCAAACCAATTACCTTCCCCTTTGAGTTATCACCAAAGGTGACTTGTTCATGATTGTCGGGGTTTTCTATGGAGGTGAACATACCATCATTGCCGGTCATATGTTGAGTGCACCCACTATCGAGTACCCAATGCTTTCCTCCGGCTTTGTAGTTCACCTACACACATGAAGTTAGTTTTTGAGTTTAGGAACCCAAGTCAACTTAGGTCCTTGTATGTGTGATACAAGTGTTTTTGGAACCCAAAGTTGCTTGGGGAGCTTCCCCTTCATGCCCTTGATGTCTTTGCCGTTGAACCTTGCCTTCACTTTTCCACCTACTTTGCTCAATAGATAGTGATAATCATTGAACGTAGATTTGTAGTTAGGAGGCAATTTGGGAGAAGGACGGTTGGGAAGAGGACACTCCCTCGTGTGATGTCCGGTGACCTCACAATGTTGGCAATATGACCCAACTTCCTTGATGAAGCTTGTCCTAAGCTCCGGTGAGGGCACCTTTCCTTTGTTGGGTACCGGGAAGGATCCAAGTCCTCTCTTGTTGAAGCTTTTCGCTTGTTGGTAGAGGATTTCCTTGTGCTTGTCCTCCCCCTTAGAGAGTCTTGCCACACTAGTGCGAAGACTTTCAATTTTGTCCATTAGCTCCTTCTCCCTAGGGCTTGCTTTCAAAGGCAAAGACTTATCCAAAACATTAGCGGCATGTGAATTAGATGATATTTTGCCATCAAGGGTTTCTTTCTTTGTGTTTTTCAATTTAAGTTCAATAGCTTCATAAGCACGGTTAAGCACTTCATGTTCTTGAACCAACTCATTGTGCTTTGCCAAGAGTGCTAAGTTAGCTAAGTCAAGCTCATGATACTTAAGCTTGATTGTAGCATTTTCATCCTCTATTTGTTTGACATTTGATTTGAGCGTGTCATGCTCTTTAAGTATGGTTACATACTTGTCATGCAAATCGAGGTTAGCACTTTCAAGCTTAGCACGAGCTAGCTCAAGAGACTTAACCTTAGCCTTTTCCCTTTTTATCATGGCATGATATTCATTAATCATAGATGCTAATTCATCGGGTGAAAGCTCCTCATCATCATCGCTAGAGTCTTCACATACCTTTGAGTTACCTTTCGCCATTAGGCACATAGGAGGTGGACGAAGAGGTGAGTCATCCTTGTTGACGATGGCGAGGCCCGCCAAGTTTTCTTCATCCTCACTATCTTCGTCGCTTGACTCTTCATCCGTGATCCACTCATTTGCTTCACACATGAAGACCTTTTGAGGCCCTCTTCTTTTCTTTGGAAAGAGCTTGGTTTTCTTGCCTTTGTCAAATTTCTTCTTTCCAAAGGAGCGCTTGGGCTTGACCTCCTCTTCATCATCACTTTCTTCTAACTTGTGATGCTTGCCAATTTCCTTTCTTTTGTCCGGTCTTGGACAGTCATATGATATGTGACCTAGATCACCACAATTGTAGCACGTCTTGTTTTCATCTTTTCTTGGCAAGAAGGCTTTCTTTTTGGGATCAAAAGAGTATCCCTTCTTTGCAATCTTGGAGTTGAGGCGTGAGAATTTTCTCATCATCAAAGCAAGCTCATCATCATCATCTTCGCTTGTTTCTTGCTCTTCTTCACTTGAGCTAGGCTCAACCACTTTCTTCTTCTTGGGAGTTGTCTTCTTGGTTGAAGCCTTGAGAGCAATAGTTTTTGATGATGACTCCTCCATCATTCCAAGTACGCTCATCTCATGAGCATGGATTTCTCCAATGAGCTCCGAAACTTCAATGTTGTCTAGTGACTCTTTTTGGAGCATTGAATTGATAATGTTGTACTTGGGCTTGGGTAGAAGCATGAGGATCTTGCGATTTATAAGTCGCTTGCCAAGAGAAGCAATATCAAGTGCGTTAATTTCCTTAATGAGCACATTTAAACGAGAAAACATTTGATTAACGTTTTCATGAGGAAACATATTAAATTCATCATATTTTTATTTAAGCATGTGATATTTGAGTTCTTTGACACGAGATGAGCCCTCATGTATTTCAACTAGACATGCCCAAATTTCACATGCTTTTTCCTTGCTAGCAATCGTAGCAAAAACATCTTGACTAATGCATTCATATATGGCATTTCTAGCCTTAGCATCCCATTTTAATTGATCTCCAACATAGTCAAGATTTCCAAACCCCGCATGGGTCGCTTCCCACACTTCGGGAGCAATTGCCTCAAGGTAAGCGCGCATGCGTGCTTTCCAATAAGCAAAATTCTTGCCCTCGAAGGTAGGAACCGAACCCCCATTCTTGGCCATTTTTGCTCTCTAGCGGTGAAGCTAGAATGATCCAATGAGCAACCTGGCTCTGATACCAATTGTAAGGATCGAAACGCCCAAGAGGGGGGGGTGAATTGGGCTTTTTAAAATTTTAGAGCAATTTAAAACTTTAATGGTTGAAGCCCAATTCCCTATGCAAACTAACTACGCACGCAAGAGAGTTAAGTGCGGAATAGTAAAAGCGTAATAGTAAGGGGTGAGGAGAGAAATGCAAACTCCCGCGGAGACTCGGAGACACGGCGATTTTTCCCGTGGTTCGGTAAGATCACAAAAATCTTCCTACGTCCACGTTGTGGCACCCACCAAAGGGTATAGCCACTCCCAAGTCACCAAGACGAGGGAATCCACTATCTTTCTCTGTTCGCCTTCTCCGGCAAGGTGGAGCTCAAGCCTTGTACAACGGTGATCCTCCGGGCTTCCACAAACACCTTGGTAAGCTCCGGAGTGATCTCTTCTTCCTCCAACGTTTACAAGGTGAGAGAAGTCACCAAGACACTCTCTCTCACTAGCCTAGAGATTCCAATCACCAAGAATGGACGCACACAAGCTTCTCTCTAGCTAGATATAACCTATAGTTGGAGTACAAGAGGTTTTGAAGTGTGGAAGTGGTAGCTCTTGGTCTTGAATGCTTGAGAATGTGTAGTGAGGCTCTGGTGATCAAGACTTGTCGAAATGACCGGTTGGAGGGGTATTTATAGCCAGCCTACACGAGATAGCCGTTGGAAAAGTAGGCAGACTTTTTCAGTGAACATCGGATCCTCCGATGTACCCCTTTATATGATCATCGGTCGAATTCCAAATTAGTTGATGTCATGTGTTAGATGTGACCGTTGGATATACCCGTTGGATCTTTTAATCGACCGATGTCACTTCAACTATCATCGGATGATCCGGTGAATTGATCTTCAGAATTGGTTTAGAAGTAAAGTCTCGGTTGAAATTGACCGACGAACACTTACTTCATCATCGGATGATCCGGTGAGTTGATCTTCAGAATTGCTTCAGACATTATCCTTCTGTTAAAATCAACCGATGTGCCACTTCCTTCACATCGTATGATCCGGTGTGTACTGGGCTCTGAGGTCTTCTTCTTCTGCCAACTCAAACTCGACCGATGTAGTCATTTTGCAAGACATCGGATGATCCGGTGCTTGCAACTTGTTTGCTTCGAGTTGTTTTGAGTTGATCTTTTGGAATCTTCTTGAGTGACCTCTTTGACACTTGTTTGAAATGATATTACGGTAAAGTGTAAGCTTTTTGTGTTGCCAATTTTGATAGAATAGATTTGTTTGTATGAGTTCTTCATATCGAATGACCCCTTAGAATAGATCGTTGAGGGGTCTCCATTTGTATCCAATGAGCAGTAGATGGTGTGAATAGATAGTTCATTAAAGGTTGATGTGATATATGTGAAACCTCGCATCCACAAACTCATTAGTAATAACGAACGGTTGTCATTAATCACCGAAACCATATCTCACGGGGCCTAGATGCTTTCAACCGCCGAAGGACCAAGCGCGTTAGGGACCTGCAAGAAGGCAACCTGGTGCAGCGGCACACACTTTCCCGCGAAGGACCTATAAACGCTCCCCAAGCCGGGAAGGTCCCTTCCGAGTCACGAAAGTTGTCGTCTGAGGTACACATGCCTTTCAACCAAGGATGGGATCCGTTCCTGAACCCTTAGCATGGAACAACACTATAAGTTCTACCTCGTGAGCATTAGTCGAACAGGGCCATACCCTTCTGTAATAAATCCCATAGATTCTAGGAACAGCGCTCGGAGCAGCTAAGTCTCAGGAGACGGTACAGGACTACGTCCAGCTTGGCCTGGTTCTGACTCTAAGCGCGTAGAGTCTTGCTTCCCTTCTTAATGAGGCGGGTCGTTGCCTCCATGTACAACCTGTCTTCCTCCTATGGGCATTTACACAGAAACCTGTTCTACCTCGCTCTCTCTCATGTGCTCATTTAAATTACGCATTAATTTTTATGACCGCACTTTCTATGTATGCTCACCTTATGTTTAGCTCCCCTTTTCCCGCGCACATCCATAGTCAGCATTTGCTATCCTACCGAAGGCGGTTGCGCTTGAGGCACCTGCCGATGGCCAGGGGGCCTCTCGGGCCTCCCCCAGTCAGGTGTTGCGGTGCCAGTTGGTCACCTCCAGGAAAGGCATGCGCCGTGCATGGGGGGTCCAGGGTGCGTATCCCGCTCAGCCGGCTCTGTACACAAAGCGTGCGCACCCTGCCCTCCAGAGGTCCAGGGGAGTACAACCTCTTTGCCTGGTTCCGTACCCAAAGCATGTGCACTCTGCTTCCCCGGCGTACGGTCCGGTACTAGGGGCCGGACGGTCGTACCCGGACCTTGGAGGGAGCCGGAGCCCCGGTGCCTCGCGCACAGAATTGCCCAAGCCCCGTATACCGGACTAGGACCGCAAGCCGAATAAGACTAAGAGACGGGGAGGGGAGGACCCCCTGAGGAGAATTACGTTTCCTCTATCTGTGTGCAGGACCTCCAAGTTATAGCTACGGGGGCTGCATGAGGTGGGGGACCAAGAAGCTATCGACTACTCCAGCACAGGATCGGAGGATCCGGGTTTCGCCCCTTCAACAGGGACGAGGCCCGAAGGCCCCACGTGTCCAGCGGGGCCGGAGCCCTCGCCTCCTCAGGGGGGGCTCCGGACCCGCCACGTGGCTTGTAGAAGCCGGACCTCCCCCTCCGAGGGGAGAGCTCCGAAGGCTCCACGTGTCCCGCGGGGCCGGACCTCCCTCTCCTCAGAGGGGAGCTCCGGGCCCACCACGTGGCCGGCAGATCCGGACCCCCCCATCCTCATGGGGCGAGCTCCGGAGACCTCCGGGGCCCTTAATACAATAAGGACCCGGGGAGGGTGTCTGTGCAGGGCTTTGAGATTGGTGAAAGGCCTCTGAGTGCCTTGCGGAGCTGAGGACTCGGCCATGCGAAACCAAGAAGAAGACAAAAGCATAACAGGCACAAAAGGTCACAAGAGTCTATTTATTCATGGCTCCATGAGCTGGACTACAGACTCAATAAAAAGAAAAAGAGGGAGATACAAGCCCTAGGGCCCCCCCTGGCTCGCGCCGGAACCTGGAGGCTACAAGGGCGGCCACATCCCTGACTTTAGCCCTAGCGATCTCCTCCCGCTCCGAGACAGGGCCCTGTCTCGCTGGCACCAGTGAGAAAGAAGGGCCCCGGCTCCTGAAGCATGCCAACACATGCGTGGCAACCTCTAAGGCCAGGCCCCGTCCCTCTGCCTCAAGCTCGCTGGCGACCACCGCGTCTAGCCTCCTCAGCTTGGCGCCGATTGACTCCAGCGCGGGGATCACTTCAGCCACCTTCAGCGCATGAGCCGTCGCCTTCACCGGGCTGAAGCCAAGGGGGACCAAGGCGGACCCCACCTAGTCAACAAAGCTCGAGACCGCACGGGCCTCGGAGGACCGTGAGAGCAAGAGCTCCTCTACCTCGCGGCAGGCTGCCCGCAGGGCGTCGCGGCTTCCCTCGAAGAATTCCTTCTCCTTGGCCGCCAGGGAGCTTTCCCGAAGGCGGAGAGTCTGAGCAAGCCGCTCCAACTATGAAGCCCGGAAGTCGACAGTCAACTCCCGATCCAGGATCGCCTGGCGTTCCCGGGAGACCAGCTCTTCCCTCATGGCAAGGTCTGCCTTCCGGTCCTCTAGCTCCCTGTCCCGAGCTCGCAGGTCGCCCTCGCCTGCCGCCAGCCGCACAGCGACCCTCTCCGCCTCGGCCGCCACGGAGCGCTCCTGGTCCTCAATGGCGCGCTTACGGCGCTCCAGCCTCTGCCGTACCTCCTCCAGGGTAGAGAAAATCTCCTCGGCCCGAGCATGCGCCTCAAGGGCCTCCCTGTGGAGCCGCCGCGTCTCGGAGTCCAGACGGTCGATAGCCCGCTTCTGGCGGTCGAGGAGCGCCTCCATGATGTCAAGCGACTCCCGCCTCGAGTCGAGCTCGCCCTTGACCTTCGCGGTCCGCTCCCGCAAAAGGTTCCCCCAGGTGAGGAGGCGATCCCTCTCAACCACCTGCTCCTCTCGCTCACGACCAAGCGCGGCCAAGACCTGCCGGACGCTCGCTTGGGCGAGCACGAGGGCACTCGCCAGGGGCAGTGGGGCAGCAGAGGCCGGGGCGGCGCCCCCGACCTCCTCCATCACATCGTCCTCAAGAGAAGACGACGCACCGGCGACCGGGATGAGACGCCGGTCAGGAGAAGCCGGCACCGTAACTTCGACAGCCGGACCTGCCGAACCCTCACTGACAGCTGGCTCCTCATCCGGTGGAGAGGGATGAGTGGAGAGAGTCGACGCTGAAATAGAAGCCGGGCCGCCTGGTACAGGGCGAACCTGCGCTGGCTTAGGGGCCACGGCAACTATCTCGGCAGGAGGAATCGACGCTGCCATAGAATCCGGGCAGATCGGTACAGGAGAAACTCGCGCCGCCTTGGGGGCCGCGGCAGCTGTCCCGGTTTCTGAGCGCTGCGGCGCAGACTCCCCAACAGTCGGGGATGGCCGAGAAACGTGAGCACTCCAACGGGTTCTGAACCTCGGCTTCCGAGCCAGGGTAGGACCACTAGAGCCCGCCGTCGCCGCCGACGGCCGCTCTGCAGTCACCCGGACTGACGGAGCAGTGGATGCTCCTGAAGCTCCCCTCGACACATCAGCAGTCTCCTTGGAGACTCCACCGCCTGAGGAGGGAGGATGCGACGCCTGGGAACCTTCAGCCTGCCGTCGCTCAAGAGGAGTCCCGTCGGGATGATGAGCCCGAGACCTCTTGGGGTCGCCACCGGACGAAGCGCCATCTCCAAAAGCAGACCGTGCAGGTGCCCTGGTTCCTTGACTTGGCACAGACGCACCAAGGAGACGAGACGGCAAGGTGCTTCGGCGGTCCCAAAAAGAGCGCCGCAACATGCAGAAGTGGCAGCCTTGGGAACCGCCGCAGTAAAAGCAACCATCAAGTGGGCGCACGCTCCCATGATCCCGCGACTATTCGTGCTCCGGCAGCGGTCAATGCGGGACTTAGAGAAAGTGCGCGGAACAGAAGAGACGGAGGCCCCACCTCGGGCTCGCTATCTCCCCCGAGATGGGCCCGGGGGCCGCTGTCGGTACCCTCGATACGAGGTACCCTCGCGCACAGGGGGAAATGCCTAAGGACCTCGCCCTTCTCCGCAGGGAGAGCTCCGAAGGCGCCACGTGTCCAGCGGGGCCGGACCTCCCTCTCCTCAGAGGAGAGCTCCGGACTCGCCACGTGGCCAGCAGAGGCCGGACCTCCCCCTCCGTGGGGGCAGCTCCGAAGGCTCCACGTGTCCCGCAGGGCCGGACCTCCCTCTTCTGAGAGGAGACCTCCGGGCCCGCCACGTGGCCAGCAGAAGCCGGACCTCCCCCTCCGCGGGGAGAGCTCCGAAGGCTCCACGTGTCCCGGGGGGCCGGACCTCCCTCTCCTCAGAGGAGAGCTCCGTACCCGCCACGTGGCCAGCAGGACGACGCCGCCTGCCCCCGCGCGGTAGGCAGCGGGCATAAAGACGCACCATACCTTGCCCGTACAAGGTATTCAAGGCCCGCGCCTTCCCAAAGCGCGGAGCCTCTGTCAGGTGTCGTTGCGCCTAGTCGCATCACAGACTGGCACGCCGTGTCAGAGTCTGCCCGCTAATAAACACAGCAACAAGACATCCCTTGCCGCCCCTGCCATCATCAACCACTACGACTAGCTTGCAGCATGGATAGGGCGGCAGAACGAAGACTCAGAAATCTTCGCCAGAGACAACTACCGGCATAACTGCAGATACGGTAGTCGGCAGGCAATCTCCCCGGGACCACGTGTCAGGTCCCGGGCCCTCCTTGTAAGTCACACGAGCCTTGGACTATAAAAGGCTCGGGTAGGTAACGTTGGCAAGGGTTCGAACCCTGTGAACTCGCACGCTAGACATTACTCACCCTCAAGCTCAGGACTCCGATTCTGAGCAGCAAGCAATACATCGAGCACCTCTGCTCGCCGTGGACGTAGGGTATTACGCTCCGGCGGCCTGAACCACGTAAAACTCGTCCTGTCAAGCTTCTCTCTCACTCGTCCCTAATGCTGAAGCTCTCCGCAAGCGTCTAGCCCCTCCGAAAAAGAACCTCCGCGGGCTGCCCAGAGAAGGTCCGGGGGAAGTGTCGACCACACACTTTGACAGTGTGAATGGTAGGATTGGGAACGCCTCACCTGAGACTAGCAAAACCAATTTTAACCTACAGTACGAGTTAGATTTTGATACGAAATTTATAAGAGTTTTGACTCTAATAGGATTATACCATCTCAGTCTAATAAATATAAGGGTCATTACCGATTGAGGTGAATACCAATCGAACAAAAATATCTACTTTTACTTTCATCACGTGTTCCCCCCTTGCCCTACTTTTTCAGCCCATCTTTTTTGTGCATGTCTTGATCACCATGACCAGGGTGGCACCCTAAGCTTGTTGACCAACCTAGGGCAGATCGGCGGCGCTCACGTCCTGATAGGGTCCCTCCTGGGCAAGAGATTCAACTTTCTTTGCTAGTTTACACGTAAACTAATCGTTCTTCATCATATAAGTATGTTGGTTATCTTTTCTCTGGTTTGCTCCTAAACTTAGTCGATCTTCACCAGAAAAGCATGTTATCTACCCTCTTCTCGGACAAACCCTAGTAAATCTGTCATACCGGTGGCCTAAATTGGTCAAATTGGTTTCTCTAAATCGGTTATACCGGTTTCTCTAAATTGGTCAGACTGATTTATGTAGATAAAGTCCTGAGAAGCCTGTCTGTAGTGGATTTGAGTATGCTCTCGTGTTTAACAACGTTTTTTCGCCAAAATAACGTCTTGGTTTTCTAGGCGGCTAGAAGGGTCATTTCCCATTCTTGCATGACTTGAAATGTTTTCTTAACTTTGTCGGAATCATATTCTCTGAAAATATCTTTTCCAATATATTATACAACGACGTTTTCGCTTGGCCTATGTTGCCACTAGCTTAAACGTTTAGCGGATCTTTTATCACAGCGTGCAAATTCAGACGAGCCCAGGAATGGCGACATCAATCCAACAACTGTCCAAGGCTTCTGTTTTGGCAGTCACTAGTGACGTGTTTGAGTGCGTCAACGAACCATGCGCTGCTCGCTGTGCAGTTTCCACACCAAGTTTCGTAAGCAAATCACTCATCATAAACTCACAAGCGTGACGAGATTTTATTTGACGCAGTTTACTGCAGCACATCTATTCCATACTGCTAAAATGATACTGAGGCAAGCCAAATATATATTTGACTTGATCTTCAAAAGTACTTTCATGATGCATTTAAAAAAAATCACAAATTTGCTCTATGGAAAACGTTGAAATTTATTCTGTTACTGGCTCGACACAGTGACCACTTCAGAAGCACTTGCATTGCAGTGCATTGTATTACACACGCATTCTTTCGTCATTCCGTTTCTATTGACAGGCGTTCCAAAGAGAGCCAATAAATGGCATCAATCCAACCTGTGTGCAAGACACAGACATGGTTTTTTTGGCAGGCCGTTGGCGACGTCTTCTTGCGGTTTCCTGCAGGGCACCCATTGCTTGAAGTATCACGGCTATACGACTGGAAACAATCTAGTTAGATGTTAGAAAAATCTGGAGTTTCTAAAAGCACGAGTCCACTGAACCATACTGAATCGAGCTTGGGCTGCAGAGTATAAGGCCATTTCAGGACCTTCAAAAAGAAGCCAGGAGTCGCGAAGGGAAGCAGCCCCTCGCACGGTCATGCTGCACAACGAACCGCGCATGCTGAAACGTTCAGGAAACGGTAGCAGTCGCGTCGTGAAGGAACCTTCGTCCCCAATCTATTTCTTCTCCGATGGCCGTTGACGCCTCCTCGGTGCGGAGACAGCTGTGGTTCCGCACGTTTTAGTTGGACGCTAGACGTGCCAATGCTTGGATCTCCTACACTGAACAAGAGCTACGGCCAGTCTTGGCTAGCAGAAACTGGATTTTGCACCAGTTCAGAAAAGCTACCACACAGGTCAGCAGATCGATCAACCTTGTCACAGAAGATCCCTACTCGTCAATACGCCTGCTTCCACGGTCCGAGGCTTTGGCTGCGTAGAACTTGTGCTGTGTCTTTGATTCCTCTTTCATCTGTTTGCTTGCTGCGAGCCTTTCACACCTCTGACGGCAATACATCTCAATACTTGTTCGGGTGATGTAAAGTTTTCAGTCTAGTTCAAAAAATAAATCAATGCCATCTAGAAACAAGACGGTTATCGCTTACAGCACGAAGAGGAGGTCAGTCATCAAGAAAAATCGAAATCGTGAACGGTAAACTGGAAAGGCAGCAAATTTTCTCTTGCCCCGTCCTACCTCAATAAGACAGCTACTCTCTCCGTTTTATTGGAAATTTATTTCTGAAATCCGTCAAAGTCGAACTAATTTAATTTTGACCACATTTGTAAAAAAATATTAACATCTATTTCACAAAATATGTATATTATAAAAATATAAACCATCATAAATCTAATAGTAATAAAATGATGTTATATGAATTAGTATTTTTTCTCTAAATTTGATAAAGATTAGATTAGTTTGACTTTAACACCTATAAAAAGTAAACCCAGAGCGATACCAAAAGTAAAGACGGTTGGCAATGTGGTCTCCACCTGTCCTTGGCAGGTAAAAGAACAAAAAAAAGAGCAGCCCGGTGCATATAGGTTCCGCAGTGAAGGGTCCGACCCATTTAGATCTTTTATACGCAATCTTTTTCTATATTTCTACAAGAGGAATATCATCATAAAAAAGTCCTCATTTTTTCCCCTTAAGAACAAATGAGAAAAAAGGAGGACGGTTCGACATAGGGGGGGGGGGGGTTGGAGAGCAGCGTCCCGTTATCCTTTCACCATTGGTGTCAACTTCTGTGAACTGGCAGTATGGTACTAATCAACGAACAACCAAGCCAGTTGGCTATTGGCTGCTTGTGCTGAATATGAAGAGAATGGGCTTTCGTGAAGCCTTTTAACCTATCATCAGAACTAAATTAAAAGGTACCAACAATTGGTAAATTTGTTTACTGACAAGGATATCAGGAACTCTGTGGGTTAGTTCAGTAACTCATCCAAAAATCAATTCTAAGCATGCCGTATCATAATACTCAATAATTAACCCTAACTAGCCTATCGTCAGAACATTCATTTCTACAATTTCAAATACGGGGGGTTTGGTACGGGACGAGTAGTAGCTTCGGACGCAGGGAGCGCCGCAGTGGAGACAGAGCTAAGACGGCTGAGGGCCGGCCATTTGTGAAGGCAGCTTAAGAGCTAACAGAACATGCGCCGACGTCACCAGCTCAGCCAAGCAGGTGAACAGCTCAACCCATTCGATTGCCTCAACAAAGAAAAATCAGCTCACGATCTCTTAATCCCATTGATTAGGGTCCGAATAACAATTTTTTGTTTCGATTTGATTGTGGTGCGCCAGGCCCGAGCAGTAGTGCAGCGCCTAGGCGACAATCGAGGGCCCCAGTGGCAAGCCACTTTGGTGGAGCCTCCCCCCCCAAAAAAATTAATATCAAAGTAGGCTAAAATCCCACATATAAGATATTAAACTGATAAGAACAGATACTACATTTGATCGTAGCCAAAAGGCCGAGAAAGGTATGCTTTGAGACGTGGCCTCGGGTCGCATGATATAGTGGGTTGACGGATTCGGGAAGCCTGGCTGAACGAGGTGGGACTAAATGATGCTGTCTAATGGGCTGGAGTGATGCGTGCTTTAACTCATTGGTTAAAGCTAATTAGGTGAACAGGCCGTGCAAGCCCAACAAACCATAGAGGTAGAGGTTGTTCCGTTTTCTTCTTTTTCTTTTGTCGTTTGATTGATGAATGCCCTCTCCTGATCGATTATTTGAGTGCAGTTCTTGTACCTCGATTTTGACATGGACAGCATACCGACATTAGATTCCCTATGTCATTCTAGTCCTTAACCACATGGCTTTGACTTAGAACTCGTCTAGCTGACGACAATCACATGTCGAATGCATGATTTCCATTGAGATTCCAACGCAGAATCACGTGTGTGGAAATTAGCAAGGGGCCCATGTATGTAGTTGGTCCTCTTTCCAACGCAATTAGATGCTGCATAAGAAAAGTTAGGAGCTGACCTGCACCGAATGTGCCAATCAGAACTGCACACGCAACAGAGGTTATTACCAAAAGAAGTCTTCTTTAAACAGCACCTGTTATGGTTAGGGATAAAATGCTTTTTCATATCCATATCTAAATAAAATTTTTGAAAATGGATTCGGATCGGATGTTGTCGGAAACGGATATGGTATCGAATATGTCAGATTTATCGCAAACAGATTCATCAGATCAGAAAATTATGGATATCGGACAGATTCGGATATTTATTTCAGAAAAAACAATTTACAAGTAACATGTAAGGCATAGTTCATACACATAATCCATAACATATTCGCATCAAATGCATACATGGTTCATACATGAAACACAAAAATAGTTTATACATAGTGCATATATAGTTCAAACACACAGATATATATAGGTTATCATAGTTCATACACATTACAGCATCAAGACAGCAAGAAAACAACACACATGCAGCAACAAGACATCAACAAAACAACACACATGAAGTAGCAGCAGCACCCCCAGCACCCTCCACCATGCAGCACCTTCTAGGCCTCCATCCACAAACAACACACATGTAACAGTGCAACACCCTCCACCTTGCACAAAACAGCAACAAGCATTTAAAGTTAAGTGCCTCGGTGGAGCGTGCCTCGGCGGAGCCGTGGGCGTCGGCGCCTCGACGGAGCGAGGCCGCGGGGCGACGGCATACGGGCAGACGACAGGTGGGAAGACGGCCGACGGCGTCACCGGAATCGGCTAGGAGTCGTCGAATCGGGGAGACGGCTACATGAACGGGAGTCAGGACTGGATGTCGGTTACCGGTTTGGGCCCGGCCGCCAGTGTATAATGGGCTAAAAATCATTCGGATATTTTCCGGATTATGATTCAGATATATCCGACGAAATATGGATATCCGACCATTCGGACGTATATTAAGCCGTACCGTTTCCGATCCGATATCCAAATTTGAATATCCGATCCGTCAGAGTGTGAAAGATGCGACACTCCTCCCAGCCTGCTACGAAAGCAACCCGCAAGGTTCTTTGATTGGAGGGGGCTTGACGTCTCCGATCGGACTCGAGAGAGCGGGTGAACACTAAGTTTTACGTGGTTCGGGCCACCAAAGCATAATACCCTGCGTTCATGGGAGTGTTGGTTGTATTGTCTTCGCGTATGAGTGCGTAAGGGTGTAGGGTTGCGAACCCTTTGTCGGGTGGACACCCCGGTCCTTTTATAGTTCAAGGCCGGGGTGGTTACAAGGCAGCTCGGGACCCGACAGGTGGCCCCAAGGCTATGTGGACCCCATACATGATATATGGTTTTCTACTCTGAATAGAGCAGTCGGTGGGAGAGTTAAGACCCGCCGCCTGCCGCGCTGAGCGGCCCCGTCCGTGTGTCAGGTGATGATGAAGACGCAGCCTTGTCATCGCGTCTTCTCGCCCTGCCTGGGCGGCTTCGTGCCGTTGGGCGACACTGTACCGCTGCCACGCCTTGTCGTCCTGCCTTTTCACCGTAATGGCGAACAGACAGATGACAGATGTATGTGTAGTGCGTCATGCTTCTGGGGAAGGCGCGAGCCTTGAATGCGCGGCCTGACAGCGCACTTCCTCCTTGACTTCGTCGACTCACGGTCCACGGTGGATCGTGAGGCACGTGGCAACTTCGGAGCTCTTATCGACGGGTTCGGAGCCACGAGACACGTGGCAGCTCCAGACCTCACCTCATCGAGGAGGCTCGAACCGGAACCCAGGGCATGTGTCGGCTCCGGAGCTCTCCTCAGCAGGAAGGAGGCTCTGAGCCTAGAGACACGTGGCAACTCCGAAGCTCACCTCAGCGGGGAGGCTCGGACCGGAGGCTAGGGCACGTGTCAGCTTTGAAGCTCTCCTCGACACGGAGGAGACTCTGAGCCTAGAGACACGTGACAACTCCGGACCTCACCTCAGTGTGGAGGCTCGGACCGGAGCCCAGAGCACGTGTCAGCTCTGGAGAACCTCCTCAGGAGGGAGGAGTGTCGAAGCCCGGATACACGTGGCAGCTCCGGACCTTACCTCAACGAGGAGGCTCAGACCGGAGCCCAGGGCACGTGCCAGCTCCGGAGAACCTCCTCAGGAGGCGGGAGGTTCTGAACCTAGAGACACGTGATAGCTCCAGACCTCGCCTCGTCAGAGAGGCTCGACACAAAGCACAGGGCACGTGTCGGCTCTAGAACTCAAACACAGCCTCAGGGCTGACCTCGGGGTCAATGACACATGGCTACACCAGGGCCCAGCTCAGCAGGAAGACAAGGTCTGGACTATCTTTTACCCTCTACGTGAGGTAATTGGTCTATAGAGTACCGACACGATCCATATCTTATTGAGATCCCACAACAACGGCTATGGACCGGATATTTTCAAATCGAAAACCCGGACGGATCAGAAAATATCCGTTGTTGTGGTCCACGACAAGTATTAACAGAAGTTTAACAGAAGAGGATGCATGTCCGAGGTGTCTTTTTAACTCCGCTGTACTCCATATATCCAACACCAGCAGCTCAAGGACCATATTCATGGTGCAAAGTACAAATCCAATTACATAGGCTAAGACGCTGATAGGAGAGGCGCGAAGGGCCCTGACATGAACCGAATATGGCCATGTCGAATTATTTCCGCAGGAGGTACTGGTACTCCCTAACTCTCCTTGGCACCTTCTTCAGCTGTGGCTTCCTTGTCAGCTGGGGCTTCCTTCTTTGCCACCTCCGCAACCGCCTCCCTTGGTTTCTCTTCGGTTGCTGGTGCCTTCTCAGGCTCTGTCTCTGCGGCAGTTTCATTGGTTGCCGGCGAGGTGCTTGCGGTGTTGCCATTTTCAACAGGGACATTCTTCTTGATGGTACCAACCTTCACATACTTGCTCATGAACTTGTATTCCCAGTCCTGCAGGGCATCAAGCTCAAAAGGACCAAGGCCGGAGATGTCACTAGTCAAGTCCTGTGGCTCGAAAGACATCTTGGCTAGCGCTCTGCTAGCATCTCTTCCAGCAAATAGCGCATAAGGCCCACCAGGTCCATAGAACATTCTGCACATAGCCATATAAATAATTAAATAAATAGAGAATTAGACATTGACAAGAGGATTTGATATGTAGTATGTGAACTTCTCAATAATTTTCTGACAACAGCTTTCCATAGATGAGCATGCATAGTGTAAACTGTTCCCCCTCCTAAAAGGTCTCAACTTTGCAGCAGTGGGCAGCAGTGCAATGCAGAAATAACTATCATTGTGAAAGTAGCAGCGCAATGGAGGATAAACATCTATATGATATAACAGATCTAAGAACTCCTGCATTCCTATTATCATCGACCCACAACATTACGCGTGGTCCACCAGCAACTGCATCTCGCATGCCTTTGGGATAGAAACGAGAATCCATGCATCTCATCAGATGGTTGAACCTAACCACAAAAGTACTACCAAACAAGTAGCTCACTAACTATTCATGGACGCTGGTGTGGATGGCAAAAGAATAAATGTAGTGGCTTCTTTACCCCTTCACCGGCACTGAAACAAAACAACTAAATAAGTTTCTGTTTCATACTACTTATTTTTGTCAGACACCAAGGAGAAGACCATGGATCTAATTCTATGGCACAACCTTTTTAAAGCAAATTAGTATGGTATTATTCACTTTCCTTATCATGAGTATGTTAACCTTTATAGCCAATCATTACCAAATGTACTATCATCTGCCACTTCCTTTCAACAAATTAGCAAATCTATTGCCATCATCCCTGCTGGCATACAGTCAACTGGAACTAATCAAGTACATAAATTATTAGGTATAGAAGTTTTTTTTCAATCATGTGACGGTTACACAAATGAAAAAGGCAGCAATATGAAACCACAACAAACATAAATCAAAGTTAAAACCACGAAACATGAGCGCAGGCATGTCACTTGCACCATGACGATTCCACCTAGTATAAGAATCTGTCCTCTTACTAACAACTACATCAGTAGCTCATATCACACAACTATAAATGAATCGAGAAACTTCCGCTGCACCCGACAAATCCTACGAAACTCAATGCCTTGACCTCCAACTGCACAATCACATGATGCCCACAACCAAGATCCTGAACGACAAGACAGTCAACAGACCAGCAGAAAATTTAGGAAATTTTATCACCTGCATTATTCCCATAATTGAAAACGACAAGCTCCAGATTCACGAATACGACAAGTCATTCAGTTGCAACACAGAAATTCCAGAAACTTTATTGCACGTATTAGTACCATCATTGGAAACGACAAGCTACAAAGTCCTGAATACAGAAAGAAAATCAATGACATCCCATAAACCCCAGCAAATTAATCACCTGGAATTGATCGAACCATGGAATCAATTATGAAACTATTCCTAAAGGTCGGTAGACTGTACCCGTTTGGCCACCCATGAAGCACTGGACACACAGCCAAATCAGCAGCGTATGCAGCCTAGTCAGCAATCATACAGCAATAAGTAGGGCATCTACTCATCCGCTCCTCCTAAACGGCCTAATAGAATCTCGAGATCACAGAGCTCACAACAGGAGAATCGACAGCTACCAAAGTAAACGAATCATCCGAGCGATTGATAAACGGAAACAGGAGGGTAAGCTAGGGCTTTGAGGGCACGGAATGGACCTGCTCTGGGTGACGTCGTAGATCTGGCCCTTGATGGCCATGAGCAGAGGCTTCTTAGGATCGGACCCGTCGTACTGCTTGAGATCATCCTCGGTAACCTCCCCCAGCTGCACGGGCGGCGGGAGCGGCTCCGCCTCGGGCTCCTCCCGCGGGCGCGGCGGGGGCGGGGGCGGCGGCGCGAAGAGTCCCGACACGACGTGGTACAGCGCGGCCGCCACCGCCACGGCCGTGAAGAAGGCCGCCGGGGACAGCCCCGTGTAGGCCAGGATCGCCTGCTTCAGCGTCTCCCACAGCTCCGCCACCGCCATCGCCGACGACGCGTGCACGCTTGCTCCCGCGGACTGAGTTCGCAGGCGAAGTGGTGGGTGGGTGTGATGGAGCTCTCCTCCCGGCTCTGACCTCCGGCGTGACGGGCGAGGACGGGCGAGGAGGAGAAAATGGAGAAAAATATCTGCAGCCCTTTCAAGATTTGGAGGTCGGTAGGGAGGGAGGGAGGCGTAAAAGGGGTGAGGCCATTCCAAGATTTGGTGGTAGGTAGAGGTGTCTGACAGTGGGACGAACTTTTGGTTGGACCCACGAGTCAGAACTGTGACGGGATCTCGAGGCAGAATCTTTGGTGCTGGGATACGCCGGATCCGGGCCCGGCTTCCTCTTCAACTGCTCCTGATCGTTTGCCGTCACCGCCTCCGTTTAAAAAAAAAGAAGACGCTCTTACGTACGGATTATTGCCAGTGCTCTCATTTCCTGCGAGGAACGGTTGCCGTGATTTGATTAAACGAATTCATTATTTACCTTAATGTCTGTCCAGCGGTAGGCAAACCAGGAGCGTGGTGCTTCTAGAGTCTTCCAAGCTTGCTAAAAACAGAGATGTACTGATGCAATAGATGACGACGGCTACTGTCATCTTGCTGTGTACTAAGACCTCTCCGTTAAGGGCCATGCGCAAATGCACATGCTCACTCACAGCCAAACTACAGAATGGAGGCCGAGCCTAAAAATCACCAGAATG
Organism: Neostapfia colusana; assembly: GCA_030760725.1. Classification (NCBI taxonomy): domain Eukaryota; kingdom Viridiplantae; phylum Streptophyta; class Magnoliopsida; order Poales; family Poaceae; genus Neostapfia; species Neostapfia colusana. Next base: position 19,764,055 of record JASWHV010000003.1, read on the forward strand.
ATTAGCGAGATCAGTGTCGAAGTTTTGGCCTTATATAAGAAGCCTAAAACAAAAACTTTAATAAACGTTAAAGACCCATATATGACAAGAGTTGAGTGTTAAATTTTAATACCACAGAGAGTTTGATGAGAGTAAGACCACTATTAAGGGCCTGTTTGGAAGCCCAAAATCCGAAAGGTATCCTAGCAAATCCCTGGCCCACTAAACCTCGGGTCAAAAATTCTCTCAGGTGCATTTGGTAACACAATTTCCCGGCCCAATCCGCAGGGGAGCACCGGGCTTTCTGCCCGGCCTGGCGAGGCCTCGGAGGAAACCCTCGAGCAACTCGCCTCTGAACTTTCCCCTCGCACCGCTCGGCCTCTCTCCCCCGTCTCTCCTCCCGGTGACGCTCGCCTAGCGCCACCCGCCTCTCGCCCCCGTCCCGCTCGGCTCCCCCCCCCCCCTCTTCTCTTCGCGCCGCGCCTCCCTACGCAGCTGCCTCACCCCGGCCCCGGCGACGCGCTCGCACCCCCCCCCCCCCCCCCTCGGGCGCGCGGAGATGCGCCCGCCCCACCCCCGATGAAGCTCGCCTAGACGCCACCCCGACGCGCGCTCGACCCTGTGGAGCTGGGCCTGCCCGCACCCCGACCGCTCGCTCCACCCCCCCCCCCCCCCCCGCACGGGGAGACGCAGTTGCCCCCACCACCGACGAAGCTCACCTGGACGCCCCCCCCCCCCCCCCCCCCCACACACACACACGACGCCACTGGTTTATTTTCGTTTTTCACATTGTAGAGTTCACTGTTACATGCATCCTTGCCGTAGATCAATGTGATTATATGGTTCTGCTGTTGTTTATGTGCTCATTATACTAAACATAAGCATGTATTAGGTTGTCATTACTTATGTTATTCACCACATTCATTTGCAGAGGCAAAGAATCTATGATGGTCATGAAGCTGCTGGTTGGAAGAATGGAGAGCATTTATGCAATCGCATATGCATTTTGTAGTTCTTATTATCTTGAATTGTGCATCACTAGAACTTAACATGGGTGTATCAATTTAATGCTTAGAGCAATACACTTTGTTACAGTCAATGTACCCTTCACAATCTGATATGTTCTGACATTGTTTTTTGGAGGATGGTAGCTCATATTTGTGAGAGGATTGGATTTAGCTGAGATGCATTTGTTAGAAAGTGAGATTCATATGTTATTTTCGTATAAATTATGGTTGTGCAGATTTTTTAAAATTAGGTGGAGATGATCATGGTATTAATGTATTGATGACCTTTTATGTTAGCATGAATATTTTGAAGTTCTACTGATTTTACAATCATTTTTAATTTTAAAAATTTTCTCACTTTTTCTTGATTTTTTCTCCCTTTTTGTGATTGTTTTTGTTTCCTGGGATTTTAGCCCCTAGATTCCCAAATAACAATAGGAAATATAACCCCTAGGTGGCAGGGAATGTAAATGGAAAGGAAATGACTCTTTGGGGTTTTCTTTCCCTCAGATTTACATCCCTTACTACCAAACGATCCCTAAGTGATAGTGTTTTTACATTTCCAAATGAGTGAGAGATGAGTAGTACGCGTACGATCCTCGCTCGCACGTCATGTTGAGCGAGCGTGTGTCGCCATTCGTGAATCAACATATCAATCTCTAAGAAATACAATCTAGAATCATGGCAGTGAATTACATCTTTCTATGTTATGTTGATACCCTTATGCAACATTATTTAAAAATATTTTTCTATTAAAAAATGCATGAATCTAGTACATATAGTGGGTATTTTAAACAATCATCCAAGGATGTCCGTCGGAGTGTGAGAGCTGCGACACTCCTCCAGGTCTGCTCGAAAGCAGCCCGTGAGGTTCTTTTTTTTCCAGAGGAGGTTTGGCGCCCTACGCGACCTGGGCTCGAGGGATCGAATGAACACCGTGATTTACGTGGTTCGAGCCACCCGAGCGTAATAACCTACGTCCATGGGAGTGCTTGCTGTATTGTTTGCTTGTATGTGCGTGAGCGGTGCTGGGTGGTCACCCCGATCTTTTATAGTTCAAGATCGGGGCGGTTACAATGTGGCTTGGGGCCCGACAGGTGACCTCAAAGCTATGTATACCCTATACATGATCTAGGGTTTCGTCCTCTGAGTAGAGTTGGTCGATGGAGGAGTTAAGTCCCTCCGCCCGGCTCGCTGAGCGCCCCTGACCCCGTGTCAGGTGATGATGAAGACGTCGTCTTGTCGCCGCGTCTTCTCGCCCTTCTTGGGCGGCTTCATGCCGTTGGACGGCACTGTGCTGCTGTCACGCCTTGCCGTCATGTCTTGTCACCGTAATGGCGAACAGGTAGAGGGCGAAAGCGTGTAGTGCGCCATGCTTCAAGGGAAGGCGAGAGCCTTGAATGCGAAGCCTGACAGCGCACTTTGTTCTTGACTTCGTCGACCCCATGGCCCACGACGGATCGTGGGGCACGTGGCGGCTCTGGAGCTCTCGTCAGCAGGTTTAGTGCTATGGGACACGTGGCAGCTCCAGACCTCACCTCTGTGGGGAGGCTCGGGCTTGAGCCCAGGGCACGTGTCAACGTCAGAGCTGTCCTTAGTGGGGAGGTGGTTTGGAGCCAGGGGACACGTGGCATCTCTGGACCTCACCTCAGCGGGGAGGCTCGGACCGGAGCCCAGGGCACGTGTCAGCGTCAGAGCTGTCCTCAGCAGGGAGGTGGCTTGGAGCCAGGCGACACGTGGCAGCCCCGGACCTCACCTCAGCGGGGAGGCTCGGGCCGGAGCCTAGGGCACGTGTCATCTCTGGTGTTGTCCTCACTGAGGAGGTGGCTCTAAGCCAGGGAACACGTGGCAGCTCTGGATCTCACCTCAGCGGGGAGGCTCGGACCGGAGCCTAGGGCACGTGTCAGATCCGGAGCTCAAGCACACGTGGCAGACCCAGGGCTGACCATGGGGCCAAGGGCACGTGGCTATGTTGGGGCCCGCCTCAGCAGGGAGGCAGGGCCCAGGCTATCTTTTATTCGCTACGCAGGGTACCCGGTCTACAGGGTACAGAAAGTGGCTCCCGAGCCCACCTCGGGGGAGGCATCGAGCCCGTAGGTGGGGCCCCCATCTCTCCCGCGTAGTGGTTTTGAACCTGCGCTTTGGAGACCAAAGTCGAGTGAGATTTTCACGTAGTGGACGAGTGGTTGTACCTGGGAGGCGAAAAGGCTGCACGTCCTTGGCGTAGTGGGAGTACTTGTCAGTTGAAGCGGTAGCGTGTCGTCGTGTTCACTCTTGATTGATGGGTCACGACGCACTCAAGGGGTCGCCTCGGGGTAATTACTGCAACAACCCATAGGTCGCAGTCATACCACGCCGCTCTTCTCGAGAACCGTCGGGCATTCCCGAGATGTTACACGCATGATCCCCAGCGTCTAACCGGTGGACCTGGGCCCTACCGATCATCGAGGGGGGGGACAAGTGCCAAGGCAACATGTTCGAGGGGTCACCTTAGGGCACTTATTGCGGCAACCAACAGGTCGATCACCACAACTCCACTGCGCCGTTCTTCTCCGGGATCGCCGTACGTTCCCGAGATTTTACCCGCTTGGCCCCCAGTGTCTGACGGGTGGACCTGGATCCTACTCATCGTTGGAGGAAGCGAATAACCTGCAACGTTTGGGGGTGGAAGCCCAATCGTCGCTCCTGTTGCCCTGCCAAAGGTCGCTGTTGTGTATAAAAGGGGGCCTTCCAGTGTTGGATGGCACCTTCCCTCATCATGTTGCCTTTGTTCTCCTCTTGCGCGCTGGAAGCCTCCGCGTCCTAGCACTCTCACCCACCAGATGCTCTTTCATCTATAGCCGTCTTCGTCCACTTTTGCGAGATGTTCGTGCGTGTGTGGCCTTCTGAGGTGTCCCTCTCCTTGACGGTCCCGTATAGAAGAACAAGCCATCCTGATGGCATGCCGATGGTAAGGGAGGTCATCGGGGACAGGATCCTCGATCTGCAGGGAGTCTCCACACCAGTGTCGTGTGGGGCATGTCCTCTAGGCGCCTTGTCGGAGAAGGGCGATTTGCCGATACCGTAGGAAGGTTAAGTCCAGAGTGATCAAGCCTTCCTCCACGTACTGTTGTGGACAACCAAATCTGCCATAGATGGCGTTTGACCCACATGACACTGGATGTCACCGTTGCCTCGGTCCAGCATGAGTAGCTGTCGTCCCCGATCTTATAGCAGGTGGTCGTCTCCTAGCACATAGAACGGCTTGGGGGCAACCAAGTATGCCATGGAGCAGGAGATTGCTCAACTTGTAGTTGCTAGGCTCCTTAGTTGTCTTGTATCCCCTTTTGTACGCCAAAACCCTGTTGTTAATGAAAGTCCTTTATTTCAAGCCTTCCATTGTCCTGACTTGTTGACGTAGACTTCAGACCCTTGGCAGCGCAAAGGTCCGGAATGACATAGCCAACGTGGGTAGCTCCTTGCCGATGTCTTGAGCTTGCTCCTCCGGATCCTTAGTAGCGTAAGAACCCGGGGCGTTCCGGCAGTGTGGCTACCACTTCTTCCGGGTTCTTGGCAACGCAAGGACTCGAGGGAAGTTTGGTCGTCGCCTTCAGCTTGTCCCAGGGGGACGCGTAACGGCTCCAGACCTTACCCCCGTGGGGAGGTTCTGGACCGGTGCCCAGAGCACGTGCGAGCTCCGGAGCTACCCTGGGCGGGGAGGAGGCTCTAAGCCAGGTGATGTGTGGCAGCTCCGGATTCCACCTCAGTGGGGAGGCTTTGGACAGGAGCCCAGGGTACGCATCGACTCCGAAACTCAAGCTCATGTGGCATACCCAGGGCTGACCTTAGGGCCAAGGGCACATGGCTTGCCCGTTTACAGTTGATATGCATGAGCAAGCACAAACTATAAAGGGAGAGTACACAGGGCACGCGCGAGCTCCGGAGCTATCCTCAGCGGGGAGGAAGCTCTGAGCCAGGTGAGGCGTGGCAGCTCTAGGTTCCACCTCAGCGGGGAGGCTTCGGACCGGAGCCCAGGGCATGCGTCGGCTCCAGAACTCAAGCTCACGTGGCAGCCCTAGGGCTGACCTTAGGGCCAAGGGCATGTGGCTTGCCCGTCTACAGTTGATATGCATGAGCAAGCATAACCTACAAGGGGAGAGTGCACAGGGCACGTGCGAGCTCCGGAGCTATCCTCAGCGGGGAGGAGGCTCTGAGCCAGGTGAGACGTGGCAGCTCCGGGTTCCACCTCAGCAGGGAGGCTTCAGACCGGAGCCCAGGGTACGCGTTGGCTTCGGAACTCAAGCTCACGTGGCAGCCCCAGGGCTGACCTTAGGGCCAAGGGCACATGGCTTGCCTGTTTACAGTTGATATGCATGAGCAAGCACAAAATATAAAGGGAGAGTGCACAGGGCATGTGCGAGCACCAGAGCTATCCTCAGCGAGGAGGAGGCTCTGAGCCAGGTGAGGCGTGGCAGTTCCGGGTTCCACCTCAGTGGGGAGGCTTCGATCCGGAGCCCAGGGCACGCATCGACTCTAGAACTCAAGCTCACGTGGCAGCCCCAGGGCTGACCTTAGGGCCAAGGGCACGTGGCTTGCCCATTTATAGTTGCCATGCATGAGCAAGCACAAACTGTAAAGGGAGAGTGCACAGGGCACGTGCGAGCTCCGGAGCTATCCTCAGCGGGGAGGAGGCTCTGAGCCAGGTGAGGCGTGGCAGCTTCGGGTTCCACCTCAGCGGGGAGGCTTCGTACCAGAGCCCATGGCACGCGTCGGCTCCGGAATTCAAGCTCACATGGCAGCCCTAGGGCTGACCTTAGGGCCAAGGGCACCTGGCTTGCCCATTTACAGCTGATATGCATGAGCAAGCACAAACTGTAAAGGGAGAGTGCACAGGGCACGTGCGAGCTCCGGAGCTATCCTCAGCGGGGAGGACGCTCTAAGCCAGGTGAGGCGTGGCAGGCTTCAGACCAGAGCCCAGGGCACGCGTCGGCTCCGGAACTCAAGCTCACGTGGCAGCCCCAGGGCTGACCTTAGGGCCAGGGGCACGTGGCTTGCCCGTCTACATTTGATATGCATGAGTAAGCACAAAATGTAAAGGAAGGATGCACAGGGCAAGGCAAAACTTTCTCACATCAGGCTCCTCTCATAGGAGGAAACAAATCATACTAGAAGGTAGCGACGCTCCGCGGATGTCGAGAGTTGCAGGGCTCCTCCGGGGCTTAGCTGTTCTAAGCGCTGTTCCTAGACACTATGACACCCTTTCAGAGAAAATGAAACCCAACCACTGTGCTATGGATAGAACTTACGGAGGTGTTCTATGTTCCACGGATTGGGTAGAGGTACCCCATCCTCTGCTGCTAGGCGCACGCACTCAGGACAACATACTTGCGTCACCCGGAAGGGGCCCTTCCAGGTGGGGGAGAGTTTGTCCACCCCCCCTTCTCGAGAAAGTATTCGACGAAGTACCAGGTCGCCCACCTTGAGCTGTTTACTCCGCACGAACCGTTGTTGGTAACGCCGGAGCGCTTAACGGTGTCGCGCATTTTGGACAGCTGCTTGCCACCTTCGCTCATCGACAAGGTCGATATCTTCACGCTGGAGCTGGTCCTGCGTGGCTTCGTCGCACGCTCGGACACGGGATGAGCCCATGGTGATTTCTGGGGGGGGACGACCTCAGCCCCATACATCAGGAAGAAGGGTGTTTCCCCTGTGGAGCGATTGAGGGACGTCCAGCTAGCCCACAGTGCACATGGAAGCTCTTCAACTCAATTGGCACCGTGCTTTTCAAGTTGTTGTAGGTGCGCGTCTTGAGTCCACTGAGTATCTCGACGTTTGCTCTTTCGGCTTGACCATTGCTCTGTGGATGAGCAACAGAAGCATAGCAAACTTGGGTGTTGAGGTCTTCGTAGCAGTCATGGAATACTGCACTGGTGAACTAGGTCCTGTTATCGATGATGATTCTGTTCGGGATACCGAACAGGCAGATGATTGACTTGATGAACTTTACTTTTGATTGCTTGTTGATGGTTACTACAGGGATGGCTTCCGGTCACTTGGTGAACTTGTCTACAACGACGTTGAGGTACCAGTACCCTCCGACGGATCTAGGGAATTGTCCCAGGATGTCCAACCCCCACACAACGAAGGGCCATGAGGGCGGGATCATCTGCAACGTCCGCGCTCGTGTGTGGATATGCTTAGCGTGGAACTGGCACGCCTTGCATCTCTTGACTAGGTCGACGGCATCCTGGAGAGCTGTCAGCCAGTAAAAGCCATGCCGGAAGGCCTTACTGACCAGCGTGTGGGAACATGCATGGTTCCCACACTCGACTCCATGGATCTCTGCGAGCAAGTCACAACCCTTCTCCTAGGTTATGCACCACAATAGGACGCCATTAGCGCCACACCGGTAGAGATCCCCTTCTACCAGCATGTATCTCTTAGCCAACTGAGCGATCCCTTCAGCGGATACACGTTCATCGGGAAGGAAATTGTCTTTCAAGTAGTCCCGGATCTCCGTGATCCATGCATCGGGACCTACTTGAGCACTTGGATCTTGAGCGTTGGGTTGCACGGAGTCCCCGGTGACGCTTACAATCCTTGGCGGGCGCCATGGTAACATGGCCGTCGAGACCGCCAGCTTCGAGATGCTGGTCCCGCCCCCTTCAATTGGTTCGGTCGGCCAGGCGGTAGGTCACAACAACTTCCTTTCAAAGACCCCCTCAGGCACCGGAGCCCAAGTGGAAGCCTTCGTTGACAGGTCGTCAGCTATTGTACTATTGGCACGTGGAACATGGCACAAGTCCAAGGATAAGAAGTCCTTCTCCAACTTCTGTACTTGGAGGAGATATGCTGCAAGCTATGGGTCGTTGTAGCAACACTCTCCCTCGACTTGCTTGATGATCGATTGAGAATCACCCTTGACCAACAACTGCTGGACGCTGAGGGACAACGCAGTGTTTAACCCGAAGATGAGAGCCTCATACTCCGCCATGTTGTTGGTTGCCTTGAAGTCAAGTCGTACCATGTATTTGAACTGCTCTGCGGTTGGTGTAATGAGCAGAACCCCCGGTCCAGCACCTTGCTTCTGCGAGGAGTCGTCGAAGAAGAGAGTCCAGTAGGGCATAGTGAAGATCGGAACTCTAGGATCTAGTTCACCAATGTACTGGCCCCCTGGCTGGCATGGTGGTGGAGTCCACTCTGCCATGAAGTCAGCTAGCGCCTGACTTTTCACCGCATGGCGCGGTAAGAAGTCCAGCTCAAACTCCGCCAACTCCGCGGCCCATTTAGCTATGTTTCCAGTGGTGTTGGGGGCTGTGGAGGACGTTTCTCAGTGGGTATGAGGTAACCACCAAGATCTTGTGAACTTGGAAGTAATGGCGCAGCTTCCTTGATGCAACGAGGACTGCATAGAGCAGCTTGTGCACCTCTAGATATATTGTCTTGGCGTCGTGGAGGACCTCGCTGATGAAATAGACCAGACGTTGGATGGTCGGACCCTCCTGCAGGGGTCCGAAGTGTCTCCTTGTAGAGGTCCGGGACTTAGTGGCCCCTAGCCCCAGGGTCCAGAACTGCACTCCGGGAGCTTGGACCCGGATGCACACCGGTTGTCGGGTCTAGATGGCTGAGACCCGACTAGTTCTTATTGGGAGGTCCGGGACTTGGGGCTCCTAGGCCCCTGGGTCTGGGACTACATTCTGGGAGCTTGGACCCGGATATGCATAGATCATCAGGTCCGCTGTGTGGGATCTGATTACTTCCCCATCCCAAGGGTTTCCTGTGGAGTCTGAGCCCTCGGGCTTTAGACCAACGTCAGCAGGAGCCTTTTCTAGGACTTGAGGTCGATGGAGTTCCGGCCGCTCCGAGAGCAGAAAAACCATGCTCACGACCTCAATTGTGGCAGTGATGTAGAGGAGTAGTGGTTCGCCTTGTTCTTGGGCCACCATGATGGGTAGCATTGTGAGGAACATTTTCAGCTCCTGGAACGCCTCATCCGCCTCCTCGGTCCATACGAATGGACCAGATTTGCGCAGAAGCTTGAAGAACAGAAGATCCCGCTCGGCCAGTCTAGAGATAAACCGACTGAGCGCAGCCAAGCATCTGGTAAGCTTCTGCACGTCCTTGATGCGGGCAGGGGGGTTGCATCAGTTCTATCGCCTTAATCTTCTCTGGTTTATCTTCGATCCCTCGGTGTGAGACAAAGAAACCGAGCAGCTTCCCGACAGATACTCCGAAGACACATTTGTCTGCGTTCAACTTTGCGCGTTTGGGACGTCGTCTGTCAAAGTCTAGGGCTAGGTTGTCTAGCAGAGATGCTTGCGACTTAACCTTCACTACGATGTCATCGACATAAACCTCGACCAGGTCCCGAATGAGGTTCCCGAACGTCTTGTGCATTGCACGCACAAAAGTGGAAAGGGCATTCTTAAGACCATAAGGCATGGACACATAGCACTATACACCATCTACTGTGATGAAGGAAGTATGTTTTTCATATTCCCTAGACATAGGTATCTGGTGGAAACCTGAATAGCGTCTAGGTAACACAGTGGATCAGAGTCGGACGTAGAATCGACTATTTGGTCTATACAGAGGAGAGGGAACGGATCCTTTGGACATGCCTTATTGAGGGTGGTGTAGTCGATGCACATGCGTAGCTTCTCGCCAGCCTTGGGACGATAACAGGGTTGCCAACCATCATGGATGGTGGACCTCTCGGATGAAGCCAACATGTAGCTTCTTGATTTCTTCACGGATGAAGTTCTGCCACTCGATGGATTGCTTTCGAGGCTTCTGTTGGATCGGCCTGGTGTCGCGATGGATCTTTAGTTGGTGCTCAATCACCTCCCTGGGGATCCCGGACATTCCTGACAGTTGCGAGGCAAACACGCCGACATTGGCGCGGAGGAAGGTGACGAGCGCGTCTTCCTATTTGCCTCCCAGGCCCCCCAGCAATCCGGGTGGTCTGGGCGACATCAGGACCGACTTGAACGACCTTGACTGGTACGTCCTCGCCGTCCGAAGGCTGCACACAGGGTGCATATGTCGCCTCTCGCTGACGCATGCTTGGAGGCGGCCGGCTAGCTGAAGGATGCCTAGAGGGGGGTGAATAGGCTAATAAATCTAAAACTATTGCAAACAACGGATTAAACTTGAAGGAGGCCGGACTAGTCCGGTCTGAGGGTGGACTAGTCCGTTCCAAGTATAAAATTGCGTTTTAGGTTTTCTTTTAAGTTTGGTTGAGCGGAAGATATATGGTAGTCAAATAATATCACTAATTAGTTGTGAATGATTAGATTGCGAGATGATAGAACAATTCACGAGTGTTAACAAAATAAAAGCTTAGCAAGTAATTCTAGTGAGCGAGTGAGAAAGTAAAGGAACTAAGAGACACAATTTATCCTGAGGTTCGATTCCACACAGGAATCTACGTCCTCGTTGAGGAGTCCACCAAGGACCGGGTCTCTTCCAACCCTTCCCTCACCGAGCGATCACCAAGATCAAGCCCGGGCTCTTTCACTATCAATCAAATGTGAATACAATGCTCTTAGGGGCTACTCACAACTTGAGGCTCCCTACACCAACCTAGCAGTTCTAGAAATCAAATTATAACTGTTAAGAACTCAAATTAACAGTTAGAGTGCAAGAGAATTAAACCGAGAGCTCAAACGTCGATCACCACGTCTTTCCTCTCACAAAACCACTAACTCCTTAAGATCCAATCTTAGGGGTCTAGAAGGTGAGGAAAGAGGCTTAGAAGAGCTCTAGGAATGAGTTTTCAGTGCTAGGGTTGTTCTCTACCTAATTCTCAGCCGGGGGGTCTCCTTTTATAGAAATTCTAGCATCTAGCCGTTACCAACTAAAGTCCGGACTAGTCCGGTCCCAACCCCAGACTAGTACGTTCTTGAGGGACCACTCATGTCACACGGCAACCAACTAAAGTCTAGTGATCGTTGGACTCAAACGGTCATAAAACCCCGGACTAGTCCGGCCAAGAGCGGACTAGTCCGATCTCAGTCAGGAACCTTTGTTCCGTATGAGAACGAACTAGTCTGGTAAGGGCGGACTAGTCCGGCCCCAAGGGCGGACTAGTCCGGTCTTACCAGACTTAGTCTAAAAACTCTCTAATCTAGGGCAGCAGACTAGTCTAGCCAACTTTGGACTAGTCCGAGCTCACACAGGAACTTTTGTTCAGTCCTAAATCGGATTGTCCGAAGGGACCGGACTAGTTTGGCCTTCGGAGCGGACTAGTCCGGTGTCACTCAGAGACTTCTTCTCCGGACCCAAGCGGCTAAGTCCGCTTAGCGGACTAGTCCAGCCATCTAGGCGGACTAATCCGGCCTTTCGAGACTTTGTCTCACAAAGTCTCAGACTCATTCGACAACGGACTAGTCCGGCCTAGAACGGATAAGTCCGAACTCACTCAGGGACTCTTTATCCGGTCTAAAATGGAGTAGTCCGGGTTGGAACGTACTAGTCCAGCCCGTTGTCCGGACGAGTCCGGTCTTCCTTTTTCACCCATACCTCTGACTACTTCGTCTCACGATTCTAACTTTCTAACCTTAGTTTGAGCTCTCTAATGATTCTCAAGCACTCTAAAAGAGAAGACCCTGTACACAATCTAGAAAATTGAAACTCAATAGAAAAATTCTATTTTTCTACTCTTTAAAGTCTTCTTCTTTTCTTTTTTCTTTGCTTCTTGAGAGACTCATCATGCATTCCTTTGATAAGCACCTGTGCTCATACTCAGTAAAAACTTAATAGTATCAATTGTCGTCATCAATCAACCAAAACCCACGGGGATTACCTAGATGCACTTTCAATCTCCCCCTTTTTGGTGATTGATGACAACACATTAGGATTCTCAACAAATAGATATGATAGATTGTTTTCATAACACATGTGTATGGTTCACTCCCCCTAAATGTGTGCACAAAAGATTGTCAAGGAAAAACTATGCACAAGAGTGAGTTCTTTGGGTATTTCATACATACATGTGTTACGGTGGGGTAGCTAAGTGTGATGTTTGAAGTGAGTATTAACCGCATTAAGAAAGATATAACATTTACGAGCAAATACATTTTAATATGGCATAATATGAAGACATAAAATAACATCATAACGTGACAGAATGTGGCATAGTTATTACAAACCAACATAAAATTAGTGTTTAAAGAGCAAGACTAAAGACTAAGAACTACGACTAGACTACTCCCCCTTATTCTCTCCCCCTTTGGCATCAAGGCACCAAAAAGGGAAAGAAAAGAGAGAAAGACCTAATCGCTATCATCTTGATCTTCGTCTTGGTCACTTTGAGTCTCCTCGTCCTCATCTTCGTCTTCATCGTCATCCTCTTGATGTGTGTGAGAGGTAGGAGGAGCAGCTGAGGAGGATCCAAAGTAGGAAAGCTCGTCCTCGGTGAGAGTGGGAAATTCTGTCACTTCGTCATCATATGATGACGGTGGAGACATAGGTATCTCCATCTTGTCACACATGGCCTTAAGATACTTCTCTTAGCGTTGCTTCATTTTCTGCGTGCGAACTTCCACCTTCCAGCACGAGGAGAATATGGCCTTGACAATTTTGAGCAGCCCACTAGAGGAGCCACTCGATGATGGAGGGACGGATGGTCCAGCTGAGGAGGATGGAGCTGCAGAAGTGCTCCTGCCCAAGGACGCAGGAGGGCGAGGAAGGGGAGTCGGCATCTGAGGACGTAGCTTCCTGTGCTTCACATCCTTTGCAAATTCTAGTCCTGTGACTTTTTCTATCATGCACATGATGTATGGTGCATATCCATAGGACCTGTTCGGGGTGTGAGAGATGTTGAAGATATCATTGTATATGTAGTCAAAGACGTTGAATCTTTCTTCTTCATTGAGCAGCTTCAACAAGTTTCTGAGATACCCTTGTATCATCCCCGTATCCCCATCTTTTGGAGCTAGAGTCTTCCTCAGGATTCTGTTTAGCACTCCAAAAAAGGGTTTGATGTTGTGGGTTGAGGATGCCTCATAGGAGAGATATGAAGGATACATGAAGTCCAAGTCATCATTTCCCAAGATTCTCTCATTGTGAACTATGATATCATAGTTCAAGTGCTCCCCAAGTCCAAGGATTCGAGTAAATTCATCATACAGTACTGAGTAAACCACACCATTTGTCATCCAAGTGATTTTCCTATTTCCATAGGTGTGGAAGTAGCAGGTGGTGTAGAATTGGACTATCACCTCTATGTTCCAATCGTACTGAAAAGCCATTAGATCCTTGATCACATGGCGTTCTGTTGCTTCAATTACTGCATCAAAAGCTTGATGCCTCTTATTTGCCATGTATGACCAATCCACCCACTGAGCATCGACTACCGGTGTCTTCATTGGGAGATAGACGAGCCGGTAGTAGTCACAATGGAAGTCGCACCGGAAGCGAGGGTCTGGTGTGGACTTCTCGTACTTGTAAACTTCCTCTTCTCTGAACCTTCGTGCTTTGTCAGCTCCTTTTCCTTTGAAGGTTGCACTCGCCAAATTGGGTTCGCGGTTTTGATTTGGCATAGGAGATGCTCTCTCAAGGGGCCCAATAGGTCCTTGTGGGGGATTCTCTCTTCCCCGTCTAGGGTTGTCACGAATGACGAGTCCCCTGTTGGCTAAGGCCTTTTTCCTGGGAGGATCAGCTGCTTTGCCTTTTCCTTGGTCTTGAGTTGATTTTTGGGGCTCGACATGTTGTTTTTCTTTCAGGGTCACTAGCCTCTTCCTCCTTGGAGGATCAACGGACTGAGAGGCTTGTGCTTCCCTGTCAGCCCGTTTCTTTGTCCGAGCCTCCCTTGCAGCAGCCTCTCCTGCCTCGGCCTCGACTGCCGCACGATAAGCGGCTTGGCGAGCTGCTTCGGCCTCGGGGTTTGGAAGAGGACTATCGCTGGGTCCTGACATGATCTGGTGAGAAAAGAAGTACTTAGTTGATGGAGCATTGTGTTTGAATTAGTTTACAACCCTAAAGTTAGGGGCTAAGACTGTATCAGCCGGACTTGTCCGGGCGGGAGGCGGACTAGTCCGCTCCGGCCGGACTTGTCCGGTTGGAGTCCGGACTAGTCTGGACTCTATAGTTTCAAACCCTAACTTATGTGATTTGATCACTAATTCAGCAAAGTAGTCGCAATACTATGAGGGATTGCAATAATATGGTGTAGGACTATCGGAGAAGGCCTAAGGTACTAAAGGTATGGCCTAGAAATAAGATTTTCGTGAAAAGTCAAGGCTAGGTCAAAAAAATACCTTAGAGTGAAGAAATTTGATGAAATCCGCGGATCGAAAGAGCGGAGATGGTCGGAGAAGGGTTCCCCGCACTCCACAAGCCTTGAATCGAGGATTCCTTCGAGGGATTTGAGGGAGGACTCCAAAATCGCCAATGGGGGTGAGTTTTGGAGGAGAGAAGTGGAGTGGAGGTGAATGAGGGAGAGGGAAGGGGTCAGCCCGACCCTTGGAGGTTAAGTCTTCAGGGGCCGGACTAGTCCGATCCTCAGTCCGGACAAGTCCGGTCTGTCGGACTAGGTCCGGACTAGTCCATTGTGGACTTGTCCGCTGTATCTTGGACTACGTAGGATGCCCGGACTTGTCCGACCTTTAGGTCCGACTAGTCCAACTCTTAAAGTCTGAAGAAAAAATTCTTATATATTAGAATTTTGCCTTTGTTTACGGTGGATTTACTTGCACCTGCTATATGGTTCATATATATATATATATATATATATATATATATATATATATATATATATATATATATATATATGTCGAACACACAATTACATGATGACCACAATATAGCCAAAAATAATATGAGAGAAGAATTAGATAAGGAACAAGTTTTTCACAATCGTGCACATTTTTGAATTTTGTGAAAAATTTTGAGGACTTCTATTTGTTATCATTCAAATGCACAACTTTTCAACTCACATTCCTAGAGTCTAGGATGTTTAGCTCATTCAAAGTTCACAAAATCGTTTTTCATCTAGTGGTTTGGTGAAAATATCGGCTAGTTGAAAGTTGTCTATCTTAAATCCATTATTAATGAGAAAGTCTCTAAGACACTCATACCAAACTCTAGGAGCTTGTTTGAGGCCATAGAGAGCTTTATGCAATTTAAACACATAGTTAGGATATTCTTGATCTTCAAAGCCGGGTGGTTGCTCCATGTATACCTCCTCCTTGATTGGACCGTTTAGGAAGGCACTTTTCACATCCATTTGATAGAGTTTGAAATCATGGTGAGTAGCATAGGCTAATAGAATTCGAATGGACTCAAGCCTAGCTACGGGAGCGAAGGTTTCATCGAAATCCAAACCTTCGCTTGAGCATATCCCTTCGCCACAAGTCGGGCCTTGTTTCTTATCACCACTCCATGTTCATCTTGTTTGTTGCGGAATACCCACTTGGTACCTACCACATTTATATTTGGGCTTTTCACTAGCTCCCACACTTGGTTTCTTGTGAAGTTGTTCAACTCCTCTTGCATGGCCATCACCCAGTCCGGATCTTTGAGTGCATCTTCCACCCTAAATGGTTCCAAGGACGACACAAAGGAGTAATATGCACAAAAGTTAGCTATTCGAGAACGTGTTGTTACCCCCTTTTGTGATGTCTCCAAGGATGTTATCAACGGGGTGATCCCGTTGAATGCTTTGATGAACCCTTGGGTGAGGCACTTGATTTATTGAGTGGTTTTCTTCTTCTTGTTCTTCTCCCTCTTGATCAACATCATGGTTTCGATTTTCTCCTTCTTGAAATTGACCGTCTTGATCTTGGGGTGCTTAAGTTTGATCTTGAATGAGAGGTGTCGATTGTGATGAGTTTGTAGCATCTTGTCCTACATTTTCTTGGGGACAGACTTCTCCAAGTCTCATTCTTCTTAGTGCTTCACATGGTGCTTCTTCTTCATCTAGTACACATTGATCAACTTGCTCCACTTGGGAGCCATTAGTTTCATCAAACACCACGTCACGTGCAATTTCAACACACCCGGAGGTCTTGTTGAAAACACGATAAGCGTAGGTGTTTGAGTCATAACCAAGTAGGAAACCTTCATCAGATTTCGAAGCGAACTTCGAAGTCCTAAGCTTCTTGTTGAGAATGTAGCATTTACTTCCAAAAACTCGAAAGTAAGAGATGTTAGGTTTGTTACTGGTTAGGAGCTCGTATGGGGTTTTCTTCAGAAGTCGATGGAGGTAGAGGCGGTTTGTAGCATGACAAGCGGTGTTGACCGCCTCCGCCCAAAATCGATCCGAGGTCTTGTATTCATCGAGCATGGTTCTTGCCATATCTATGAGTGTTCGGATCTTCCTTTCAGCCACCCCATTTTGTTCGGGAGTATAGGGGGCCAAAAACTCATGTTTGATGCCCTCTTCATCCAAATATTCTTCTACTAGAGTGTTCTCGAATTCGGAACCGTTGTCGCTCCTTATCTTCTTGATTTTTGAGGAAAACTCGTTTTGAGCTCTCCTCAAGAACTTCTTGAGGATACCTTGAGTTTCTCCTTTATCATGCAAGAAAAATACCCAAGTGAAACGAGAATAATCATCAACAATTACTAGACCATACTTGTTACGCTAGTGCTTATATAGGTGACAGGGCCGAAGAGGTCCATGTGAAGCATCTCCAATGGTCTTGTTGTCGTCATCACATTCTTGGCGGGATGAGCTGCTCCAATTTGTTTTCCTGCTTGGCATGCACTACATGGCCTATCTTTTTCAAAAACAACATCTTTTAGTCCACGGATGTGATCCCTCTTTAGAAGTTTTTGTAAGTTCCTCATTCCAACATGGGCTAGTCTTCTATACCATAACTATCCCATGTTGGTTTTTGCTATTAAACATGTGTCAAGTTGAGCTTTATCTGTGGAAAAGTCCACTAAGTAAAGATTTCCCTTTAACACACCCTTAAAGGCAATTGAGTTATCACTTCTTCTAGAGACGGTCACACCCTCGTTAGTAAACAAGCAATTATAACCTTTCTCACATAGTTGAGATATGGACAATAGGTTATAATCTAGTGATTCAACATGTAGAACATGTGAAAGAAAGTGTTGAGAAGAGATTGCAATTTTACCAATACCGAGTACCCTTCCTTGGCTGTTGTCACCGAAGTAGATGCCTTCACTTGGATCATCATTTTCTTCATACTCGACAAACATTTTTCTCTCTCCAGTCATATGGTTGGTGCACCCACTATTTAGCACCCATTTAGTACCACCGGAGGAGTATGGCTGCAAAACAATTCAAACTTTGGTCTTAGGTACCCAAACTTGGTTGGGTCCTTTGAGGTTAGTTACAAGGCGTTTGGGCACCCACACATAAGTTTTTGGACTCTTGTGGAGTGGCCCAACACATTTTGCAAAAACTCTACCATACTTACTTTTTATAAGAACATAAGATGCATCAAAATTATGAAATACTATAGATTTTATATTTTTGGTAATTTTATGTGAGGTAGATGCAAGGTTGTCAATTTTGTTTTGTTTTGAGTTTTCTTTGACAAAGGCTACGCATTTGCTATTGTTTTTGAGGATTCTAGCGTTTTGCTTTCCTCCCCTAGTATAACCAAGTCCATCTTTGATGAAGGGAGATCTTGTGATTGAGTATGCACTACGTGCATATTTGATCTTTTCCTTATCAAAGATCCCACTCTTGTGTGTATTCTTACTTTGTGCCTCTTTGAGCTCATTTCTTAAGTTAGGACAATGCTAGCACATTTACATGTTTTGGTGTTGGATTATATATTTGTTGAGAGAGAGTTTTTGGAGGATGAATTAGTTGAGACACTTGACTTAAGCGAGTTAAGTTGTGTTTGAATATTCTTGTGAGTTTTTGTTAAACTCAAAAGTTCATCTTGAAGTACTAAATTCTTACTCTTAAGCTCAACACAAGTCTCCTTGCTCATGGCAAGTTCGCTTTCGAGTGTTCTACTCTTCTCTCTCTCAAGTTCAAGGAGCTTCTCAATCTCAAGGTTTCTTTCCTTCTCAAGGATAAGCAATTCTTCTTGTTGATTGAGAAGCTCTTCTTGTTCAAATATTTCGTCCGATAGCATTTTCATTTTAGCTATAGCCTTTTTGTTTAATCCTTTAAAAATGAATTCGTTTTCACTACTACTATCAAAGTCACTATCATCTTCAATATGTAACTTGGAAGGTTTAGACAGTACCTTGCGCTTTCCTTCCTTTGCCATGAGGCATGTGTGACTTGGGCTCTTCCAATCACCCTTGTTTGGCAAGAGTCATTTCTTCATGGTTGGCCTCTTGATGGTTACAGTTGCCACTTTTTCTTCATCTTCGGAGGAGGATTCTTCGTTTGAGTCCCATTCTTCTCCGTTGTGGGCTTGTCCATAAGCCTTCTTCTTTGTGAAGAATTTCTTGTCTTGAGGCTTCCCATCCTTCTTCTTTTTCTTGTCATATTCCTTGCTATGGGGGCAGTTCACAATGAAATGCCCATGTTCTCCACAGTTGTAGCAAGTCTTCTTTGTTCTAGACTTGCCCTTGTCTT
Source organism: Neostapfia colusana (assembly GCA_030760725.1). Lineage (NCBI taxonomy): Eukaryota > Viridiplantae > Streptophyta > Magnoliopsida > Poales > Poaceae > Neostapfia > Neostapfia colusana. The sequence goes on from JASWHV010000003.1 coordinate 19,782,538, forward strand.
TGCTCTTGTTCTCATAGTGATGACTTCTCCTTCTCTTCATCAACCTTTTGAATCTTTTGATGAAGAATGCCATTTCTTCATCATCCATGTCCGTGCTCTCATCATCACTTTCTTCAACTTCACTTGTGAGTTGTGTTTCTTTTGCCTTGGACTTGGATGTGGCCTTAAGAGCAATGTCCTTCTTCTTGGATGAAGTGATCTTTGCTAGGTCGTTGACGTGTTGGGCTTCCTTCTCCATCATCTCGTGGTTAATGATCTTCCCTAGCACTTCATCCGGAGTCATCAAGTGAAAGTTTGGACTTTCCCAGATTAAGGTTCATAGGGTCACATTGCGAGGCATAAATGCTCTTATCATTCTCTTGACCACCTCATGGTCATTCCATTTCTTGCATCCGTACGCTCGACTCTTGTTGATAAGAGTTTTGAGTCGGTTGTACATCTCTTGAGGTGTTTCTCCTTCTTTCATGGCGAACCTTCCAAGCGCTCCTTCTATCATCTCAATCTTAGCTTCCCTCACGGATCGGTTTTCTTCATGTGCGATCTTGAGGGTGTCCCAAATATCTTTGGCGAGCTCCAACCCATCTATCTTGTTGAATTCTTCAATGCTTAGAGGTGAGTTGAGCACGGCCGCCACTTGTGCATTGCGATGGATTTGTTCTTCTTGTTCTTGGGTGAGTTCATCCTCGTCTTCGGGGATATCTATACCTGTACACACCACATGCCAAAGACTTGGGTTCAAGGAAATTAGATGCAACTTCATGTTGTGTTTCCACATTGTGTAGTTAGTTCCATCAAAATGAGGTGGTTTGCCTAGAGGAATTGATAAATAACTAGAGTGAGAATTTAGACATTCATAATTAAAAGGATATCGCGAGTAGTCTTGTTGACTACTCTTGAGCTTCTTCTCCAACGTCTCCTTCTTTTTCTTTTTAGCCTCCTCCTTCTTCTTTTTGAGGAGTGCCATGAGACGAAGAACTTCTTCGTCTTCTTCTGAGCTTGAAACGTCTTGTGGAGGACTAACTGCTCGAGGCGGGTTAGAACCTTGTTCTTCAAAGTTGCTCGTACTTGCACCTTTTCCCTAAGTGAGATCAATTTGGCTACCGGCCTTGTCCCCCATCTCCTCTCCAAGCGGTTATGCTTTTGCGGAGAGTTAGGCTCTAATACCAATTCAAAGTTGCCTAGAGGGGGGTGAATACGCTAATAAACCTGAAACTATTGCAAACAGCGGATTAAACTTGAAGGAGGTCGGACTACTCTAGTCTGTGGGCGGACTAGTCCGGTCTAAGTATAAGATTGCGTTTTAGGTTTTCTTTTAAGTTTGGTTGAGCGGAAGATATATGGTAGTCAAATAATATCACTAATTAGTTGTGAATGATTAGATTGCGAGATGATAGAACAATTCACGAGTGTTAACAAAATTAAAGCTTAACAAGTAATTCTAGTGAGCGAGTGAGAAAGTAAAGGAACTAAGAGACACGATTTATCCCGAGGTTCGATTCCACACAGGAATCTACGTCCTCGTTGAGGAGTCCACCAAGGACCGGGTCTCTTCCAACCCTTCCCTCACCGAGCGATCACCAAGATCAAGCCTGGGCTCTTTCACTATCAATCAAATGTGAATACAATGCTCTTAGGGGCTACTCACAACTTGAGGCTCCCTACACCAACTTAGCAGTTCTAGAAATCAAAGTACAATTGATAAGAACTCAAATTAACATTTAGAGTGCAAGAGAATCAAACCGAGAGCTCAAACGTCGATCACCACGTCTTTCCTCTCACAAAACCACTAACTCCTTAAGATCCAATCTTAGGGGTCTAGAAGGTGAGGAAATAGGCTTAGAAGAGCTCTAGGAATGAGTTTTCAGTGCTAGGGTTGTTCTCTACCCAATTCTCAGTCGAGGGGGTCCCCTTTTATAGAAATTCCAGCATCTAGGCGTTACCAACTAAAGTCCGGACTAGTCCGGTCCCAACCCCAGACTAGTCCATTCTTGGGGGACCACTCATGTCACAAGGCTACCAACTAAAGTCTAGTGACCGTTGGACTCAAACGGTCATAAAACCCTGGACTAGTCTGACCAAGAGTGGACTATTCCGATTTAAGTCAGGAACCTTTGTTCCGTATGAGAACGGACTAGTCTGGTAAGGGCGGACTAGTCCGGTCTTACCAGACTTAGTCTAAAAACTCTCTAATCTAGGGCTGCGGACTAGTCCAACCAACTTCGGACTAGTCCGAGCTCACACAGGAACTTTTGTTCCGTCCTAAATCGAACTTGTCCGAAGGGACCGGACTAGCCGGCCTTCGGAGCGGACTAGTCCGATGTCACTCAAAGACTTCTTCTCCGGACCCAAGCGGCTTAGTCCGCTTAGCGGACTAGTCTGGCCATCTAGGCGGACTAGTCCGGCCTTCCGAGACTTTGTCTCACAAAGTCTCAGACTCATTCGACAATGGACTAGTCCGGCCTAGAAAGGATAAGTCCGAACTCACTCAGGGACTCTTTATCCGGTCTAAAACGGAGTAGTCCGGGTTGGAACGGACTAGTCCGGCCCGTTGTCCGGACAAGTCCGGTCTTACTTTTTCACCCATACCTATGACTACTTCGTCTCACGATTCTAACTTTCTAACCTTAGTTTGAGCTCTCTAATGGTTCTCAAGCACTCTAAAAGAGAAGACCCTGTACACAATCTAGAAAATTGAAACTCACTAGAAAAATTCTATTTTTCTACTCTTTAAAGTCTTCTTCTTTTCCTTTTTTTTGCTTCTTGAGAGACTCATCATGCATTCCTTTGATAAGCACCTGTGCTCATACTCAGTAAAAACTTATTAGTATCTTAATTGTTGCCATCAATCAACCAAAACCTACGGGGATTACCTAGATGCACTTTCACTAGCTACAGCGTGAGTGGAAGAGGCCTCCTGTTCCGCCGCCAGCGCTTGGAACTTTTCCAGTGCTGAGACAACTGCGGTGCGGTCACCGCGGATCTTGAGGATGCCACTCGGGGTTGGCATCTTCAGGACCAAGTAGCAGTAGTGGGCTACTGCCATGAACCGGTATAGAGTTGGTCTGCTGATTATGGCATTGAAGGGGAGGCTGACCTCCAAAACGTCAAAGACGACGCTCTCCGTACGGTAGTTCTCATGCGTCCCGAATGTTACCAGGAGGGATATGCTACCGCATGGGAAGATTGGGTCTCGACCTACCCCCGAGAATGATCTCGAGGGGGTAAGCTGGGACATAGGGGTTTGCAACTTCTTGAAAGCTGCAAGACTGATAACGCTGAGGGCCGCCCCGCCATCGATCAACACGTGGTAGAGATTCACGTTGGACATGGTTGGGGCGACGAGGAGAGGCAGCTGCCCGGCGCCTGCCATGTTCTTGGGGCAGTCGGAGGTGTCGAAGCTGATCGGCGTCTCCATCCATTTGCGATGTGGCGCTGGCCCCAGAACTAGGGCGACTGCTGCACTGCTCGATGGAGGGTCTCGATGGCTCACTTGGACGAGATATCAGAAGAACCGTCGTACATCACACAGAGTGCACCGGCCGTTTGATTACCGACTTGGCCAGACCTGCCCACTCTGGAGCGGGGGGTAGCCTCGTCATCTCCCGCCTGGAGACAACGACGAGTTGGGTGAGGAGGCTCGCCATTAGAGGTGATGTTCACCATGATCGCGTGGAGAGCACGGAAAGCCCCCCTTCTTGTCGCGCCGAATGTCGGAGTGTGAGAGTTGCGACACTCCTCCCGGCCTGCTCGGAAGCAGCCCGCGAGGTTCTCTTTTCCGGAGGGGGCTTGGCGCCCTACGCGACCCGGGCTCGAGGGATCGGATGAACACCGTGATTTACGTGTTTCAGGCCCCCGAAGCGTAATTCCCTTGAAATTGCCTAGAGCGGGGTGAATAGGCTAAAATAACTGAAATGACTTAATTGAATGAGATTAGTACACAAGGGCCGGACTAGTCTGGCTGAAGGGCGGACTAGTCCGATTTGCTTGTTGGAAAACCTAAAAGAGCCGGACTAGTCTGGCTCAGGGGCAGACTAGTCTGGCCAAACTGCTGGAAGGGTCTAAAGCTTGATTTTTATGGGTTTTTCTCCAGATTTTAATTTAACAAATTGTGGATAAAACAACTAGCAATTCTATATGACAAGTGTGACAGAATATTGAAATGAATTACAAGATTGTGATGATGTATAGCAAAATAATTAAAACAAACCCTAAGCAATATTGATCTTCAAAGAAATGTACATGCAATAGAGACACTAAGGATTTTTTCCCGAGGTTCGATTCCACTCAGGAATCTACGTCCCCGTTGAGGAGTCCACAAAGGACCAGGTCTAACAACCCTTTCCTCACCAAGTTGCCACTAAGGCCAACCCAGTTCTTCACTATCTCAAGGATGAACTTACAAAGTTTTGGGGCTGCTCACAATCCGAGGCTCCCACTTGATCACTTCCACAAAGCTTCACCGATCTTACAAGCCATAGGTCACACCAAGTGCACGAGATCACTCCGAGAGCCTTAAACGCAAAGTTCTTCCTTCTCCTCTTCTCACACACCCAAATTCACTTAGGATTTGATTCAAGAGGGTGAGTAGGCAATGGAGAAGGCTTGGAGAGGCTCTAGGAAGGATGTGGCGGCGCTAAGGTTCCAGAGGTATGTAAATGAAGTCGGGGCATCTCCTTTTATAGAAGTCGCAAAGCCAACCGTTGCCACCTACCGAAAGTCCGGACTAGTCCGCCTCACACCGGACTAGTACGATCTCACACAAGAACTATTTGTCTGGGTGAGAACGGAGAAGTCTGGGGGACCCGGACTAGTTCGGCCACTATGGCGGACAAGTCTGGTCCACCAAGACTTAGCTGCGGGAGCTCTCATCTCACACCCATACGTACTAGTCCGCCTTAGAACGGACTAGCCCGAACTCACACAGGAACTCTTAGTCCGTGTGAAAACGGACAAGTCTAGCTAGCCCGGACTAGTCCGACCACTGAGGCGGATAAGTACGGTCTACCAGGACTTAGCCCCAAAAACACTCTTACCAAGAGAGAAACGGACTAGTCCGTCCCAAAATGGAAAAGTCCGATCTCAGTTAGAAACTCTTAGTCTGCCCCAAAACGGACTAAGCCGTAGGACTTTCGAACTAGTCCGGCCTCTTCCCCGGACAAGTCCAGCCTGCCCAACTTTACCTCTCTACCTCTCTCCACTAAGGATTTGACACTTCTAACACTTTGAGCTCTCGTCTATGATCTCAATGCACTTGACACACACACTCTTTCTTTTACACGACTAGCCTACTAAAGACTCAAGTGAAACCCTAATTTCTACTCTTCGAGTCTTTGACGCCGTTCTTCATCTTTTTCCTTTTTGAGGGTTTAGGTGTCCACCTTGGAAATGTCCTGTGCTTATGATCATCTCAGATCATTAGTCTCTTAATTTTTCATCATCAATCATCCAAAACCCTTGGGGATGCCTAGATGCACTTACAATCTCCCCCTTTTTGGTGATTGATGACAACACATTAAGTTTCAAGATAAGAGGTAAAAATTTTATTTTTATAACAAGTGTATGTATGCAAAACTCCCCCTGAATGTATGCAAGAATAAAAGAGGGGAGTTGGCATACATTCACATGTTATGATGGGGTGCCTACGTGTTGTTCTAAAAAATGTGATAAGACAATAAGCATAAAACAGCCATAAATCCAACACGTAGTGTTACACAAAAGATAGTCATGCATAAAACATAAAACATAGATAGCCATGTCCAACATTACAAGATAGTCATGTCCAAAAGATCTATTACAAGACTAGAAGATGATAAAAAATAGGACATCCTTTTCACATTTCTCCCCCTTTGGTATCAAGGCACCAAAAAGGAAAAGAGGGAAGAAGATACGCCTAAGTCTAGTCGTCATCTTCTTCGTCTTCTTCTTCATCGTCATTTTCATCACTCTTCGTAGCCTCCATATCCTCTTCTTCTTCGTCGGCGGTGGTGGATGGAGGCACGGCCTTGGAAGAGCTTCCATCTTCCCTGAACTGGGCGAGCTCATCAGCGGTGAACTCTGGATATGGAGTGAGTTCCCCATCACTCTCCTCACGGGGAGACATGGGTACCTCAAGCTTGTCACATACAACCTTGAGGTACTTCTCCCGACGCCTCTCCATGCGTCGAGTCCGGACCTCCACAAGCCGACACGAGGCGAAAAGTGCACTGAAGCACTTGAAGAATCCGCTCATGGACTGCGGAGGAGGAGATGATGGGGGAGCCGCTGAGCTAGAAGGGGTTGCTGAGCTGGACGGAGGTTGAGCATTTTTCCTCCTTGAGGGTTCTGGCACAATGGGGGGTAGGTGAGGACGGAGAGGTCAATGAGTGACATCCTTGACAAAGACTATCCCCGACACCTTCTTAATTAGGCACATGATGTACGGTGCATAACCACATAAGCGGTTGGGAGTGTGAGAGATGTTGAAGATGTCATCATAAATGTGCTCAACAAGGTTGAACTTCTCTTCACCATGTATCAAGAGGAGGAGATGCCTTAAGTTTCCTTGAATTACCCCTGCATCTCCATCCTTAGGGGCAATGGTCCTCCTCAAAATCCGGTTGAGGATGCTAAAGAACGGCTTGATGTTCCTAGCAAGCCCGGCCTCATAGGGAACATGACTAGGATACATATAGTCAAGCTGATCCCTGTCCACTGCCTTGAGATTGGAAATGATAATCTCATGATCCAAGTGCTCCTCAAGGCCAAGTATGTGTGCAAACCTCTCGTAGGTGACTGAGTACTGCTCTCCATGAGTCATCCAGGTGATTTTCCGGTCATCGTAGGTGGAGAACTACACAGTGGTGTAGAACTGCACAATTACCTCAATGTTCCAGTCATACTGGAAGCTCATGATTTCCTTGATTCCATGGCGCTCTACGACTTCAATCACTTCATCAAAAGCTTTGTGTTCCCTTTTGGCCATGTAGTCCCAATCTACCCATTGAGCTTGACTGACTGGAATCTTCATTTTTAGGTACACCAAGCGGTAGTAATCGCAGTGAAAGTCACACCAAAACCTAGGGTCTGCTGTGTGCTTCTCATAGTCATATACTTTATCCATCCTCAACCTTGTCGCATTTTTAGCCCCCTTTCCTTTGAATACAAATGCCGGATTGTTGGGCTGCCGGTTTGGGTCTCTAGCAGGAGCAGCCATCTTTAAGGGGCCGATGGACTTCGGTTGCCCTTTCTCTCTGATTATTATCCCTCCTGCTCTATTTGTCGGTGCTTTGGCAGTTGGCTTTTTGTTCTTGGGCTCCTCACGAAGTGGAGCCTTACCCTTCTTTGGATCACAAGGAACCCTACCCTCGTATTCCTTTTCCTTCTCCTTTTCCCGCTCTTTATCTCCCAAGGTGACCAGCCTCTTTCTCTGGGGCTCTGAGGCACTAGCAGCTTGGGAGCTTTGGGCTTCACATTCGGCCCTTTTCTTTCTCCGTTGATCCTTCAAGGATTCTTCAACGGTTTGGGCAATTTGTGCCTCCTCGTCGAGATCATGCTTCTTATTTGTTCTTGCCTCTCGACGGCGGCTTCTTTAGCCGCTTGGGCCTCCTTTGCTGCCCTTTCTTCGGAAATGCGCCGATGAAGGGCTTGTCGAGCCTCCTCGGCCGTGGGACTTGGAAGGGGAGAGCTTTGGTCGGAGTTCGACATATTTCCTGAGAGACAGGAGATTAGAAGTCAAGGAAGTGGAATATTGCAAGAGAATTCACTAAAAATGGCTAAAGTTGGAGTTTGTTCTGTGTAAACCGGACTTGTCCGTTAAAGGACCGGACTAGTCCGCTCGAGAACGGATTTGTCCGCCCAAAACCATACTAGTTTGGCTTATATAGGAAGAACCCTAACCCTAACAATTTTTCGCAAAAACTTCGAATTAAGTTGCAATACTCCTAGGCTATGATCGCATGGACACTAGGAACAACATTTGTGAAGAGGTTTCTAGCAAAATACCTAAGAATGAAGAAAAGGAAGGATTTTTGGTTAGGTCAAGAATACCTCTTAAAATCTTCAAATGTGATGAATTTGGAGTCGAAACTTGAGCAACAAAGCCCGGGGAAGGGTTTCCGCACTCCTTAGGTCTCCAATCCGTGGATTGGATGAGATTTTTGGTGGAGGAAAGCGAAAATCGCCAATTTGTGGGCGCTTCCGGCTTGAGAGAGGATGTGAGCAGACTAGTCTGTGAAGAGAGAAGTCTGGCCGCCCCTGGGAGGTTGAGTCCCCACGGGCCGGACTAGTCTGGCTTGGTGTCCGGACAAGTCCGGTTGGCGGACCAGAGCCGGACTTCTCTAGGGCCAGAATTGTCCGGCCTTCCAGGCGGACTAGTCTGGTTTGGACTTGTCCGCTGCAAAGTCCGACCCTGCCACGTGGCCACTACCAGGGTGAGCTCCGAAGGCACCACATGTCCAGTGGGGTCAGGCCTCCCCTCTCCTCAGAGGTGAGCTCTGAGGGCGCCACGTGTCCGGTGGGGCCGGACCTCCCCTCTCCTCGGAGGCGAGCTCTGAGGGCGCCATGTGTCTGGCGGGGCCAGACCTCCCCTCTCCTGAGAGGCGAGCTCCCGTGGTGACATGTGTCCAGCGGGCCGTGGCCTCTCCTCTCCTCAGAGGCGAGCTCCGGTGGAGACACGTGTACAGCGGGCTGGGGGCCTCTTCTCTCCTTAGAGGCGATCTCCGGTGGTAACACGTGTCCAACGGGCCGGGGCCTCTCCTCTCCTAAGAGGCGAGCTCCGGTGGCGAAACGTGTCCAGCGGGCCGGGGCCTCTCCTCAGAGGTGAGCTTCGGTGGCGACACGTGTCCCGCGGGGCTGGACCTCATCCTTCCACGGGGGTGGGCTCTGAAGTCGACACGTGTCTGGCAGGGCCGGACTATTCCGGCTTGGTGTCCGGACAAGTCCGGTTGGCGGACCAGAGCCGGACTTCTCTGGGGCCGGACTTGTCCGGCCTCCCAGGCGGACTAGTCCGGCTACATGCTGAAATTCATATAATTTGAATTTTAGCTCAAGAATATGATCCTTTTGGATAAGTTTTAACAAATATCTTTGGCAAACATGGTCAGTAAGCATACATCAAACAAACAATGACCATATTTGACAAAGAGTCCTTTGAACATAGTTTTCATAGAGTAAGAGAGATTAGGGTAGTATGTTGAAAACATGCGATTTTTGAAGTTTATAAACAAGCAACAAATAGATGTGCACACTTCAAGCAACATTTCGAGAATCTAGGATATTTAGTTCACTCCTTAGGTCACAAAAGCGTTTCTCATCAAGGGGTTTTTTGAATATGTAAGCCAATTGCTTCTCACTCCTAATATGAGAGATAACGATATCTCACTTGATAGAGTGATCTCTCAGGAAATGGTGACGGATATCAATATGTTTAGTTCTATAATGCTCCATGGGATTGTGAGCAATCTTGATGGCACTCTCATTGTCACATAGGAGTGGAATATGCCTCAAAGTGTAACCATAGTCCCTAAGAGTTTGTCGCATCTATAGGAGTTGTGCACAACAACTCCCGGCTACGGCGTACTCCGCTTCGGCTGTGGATAAGGCAATGGAGTTTTGTTTCTTTGAAGACCATGAAACCAAGGACTTACCAAGAAATTGACAAGTCCCTGACGTGCTCTTCCTATCTACCTTACAACCGGCATAATCGGCATCAGAGTATCCAATGAGATTGAACTTGGATCCCTTGGGATACCAAAGTCCTAGGTTAGGAGTGTGAACCAAATATCTAAGAATCCGCTTAACGGCCGTCAAGTGGCACTCCTTAGGAGTGGCTTGGAACCGTGCATACATACACACACTAGGCATTATGTCGGGCCTAGATGCACAAAGATAAAGCAAAGAGCCTATTATGGAACAAAATACCTTTTGGTCCACACTTGGACCATCTTCATTAAGGTCAAGATGTCCGTTGGTTCCCATGGGAGTCTTGATGGGTTTGGCTTTGTCCATGTCGAAACTCTTAAGTATGTCTTGAGTATAATTGGTTTGACTTATGAACGTTCCTTCCTTGAGTTGTTTGACTCCTAGGAAGGACCTCAATTCCCCCATCATTGACATCTCGAACCTTTCAATCATTATCTTTGAAAACTCATCACAAAAAGCTTTGTTAGTAGAACCAAATATAATGTCATCGACATATATTTGGCACATGAATAAATCATCGTTAAAATGCTTAGTGAAGAGTGTATAGTCGGCTTTTCCTATCCTAAAACCATTTTAATAAGAAAATCTCTAAGACACTCATACCAAGCTCTAGGAGCTTGTTTGAGTCCATAGAGGGCTTTCTGAAGTTTAAAGACATGGTTAGGATACTTATCGTCCTCAAATCCGGGTGGTTGCTCCACGTACACTTCCTCCTTGATTGGACCATTGAGGAAAGCGCTTTTCTCATCCATTTGGTATAACTTGAAATCATGGTGAGTTGCAAAAGCAAGCAAGATACGAATTGATTCAAGCCTAGCTACGGGAGCAAAAGTTTCATCATAATCCAAACCTTCTACTTATGCATATCCCTTTGCAACAAGTCTTGACTTGTTTCTTGTTACAACCCCATACTCGTCTTGCTTATTGCGGAATACCCACTTGGTTCCCACAACATTTGCGTTGGGTCGCTTCACAAGTTACCACACTTGATTTATTTCAAAATTATTGAGTTCCTCTTGCATGGCCACCACCCAATCCGGATCTTGTAGTGCTTCTTCTACCTTGCGGGGCTCCAAAGAGGAAGCAAAAGAGTAATGTTCATAAAAATTAGCCATTCGAGAGTGAGTGGTCAACCCTTTGGAGATATCTCCTAGTATGTTGTCGATGAGATGATCCCGTTGAACACTTTGGTGCGCTCTTGGATGAGGTGGTTGAACTCTTTGATCTTCATCTTCATTGTCACTCTTTTCTTCGTCCCCCCCTTGATCCAATACTCTATCTTGACTTTGATCGTTTTGATCTTGTTGAGGTTGGCCTTGCTCATCTTGAGATTGATCATGGGAGGGAGACATATTTTCGTTTGTTGGACGATCATTTGAGTCTTGAGGATGTTCTTGAGGAAAAATTTCTCCAAGTGCCATCCTTTTATGTGCTTCTTGTGGAGCCTCTTCTTTATCTAGCACACTTTGATCAACTTGCTCCACTTGGGAGCCATTAGTCTCATCAAACACTATGACTCTCCCTATTTCAACAATTCCGTAAGTTTTGTTGAAAACACGATAGGCGTAGGTGTTTGATTCATAACCAAGCAAGAAACCTTCATCGGATTTTGAAGCAAACTTTAAAGTCCTAGAATTCTTGTTGATAATATAACACTTGCTCCAAAAGACACAAAAATAAGAGATGTTTGGTTTGTTACCGGTTAGAAGTTTGTAAGACGTCTTCTTCAAAAGTCGATGAAGATACAACCGGTTTATGGCATGGCAAGCGGTGTTTACCGCTTCCGCCCAAAACCGGTCCGACGTCTTGTACTAGATGGTTCTTGCCATCTCAATGAGAGTTCTATTCTTCCTCTCAGCAACTCCATTTTGTTGAGGGAAGTAGGGGGTTGAAAACTCATGCTTGATGTCTTCTTCATCCAAGTATTCTTCCACTTGAGTGTTCTTGAACTCGATACCGTTATCGCTCCTTATGTTCTTCATTCTTAAGGAGAACTCGTTTTGACCTCTTCTCAAGAATTTCTTGAGCACACCTTGAGTTTCTCCTTTGTCATGCAAAAAGAACACCCAAGTGAAACGAGAATAATCATCTACAACAACAAGACCATATTTGTTACCGCCGATGCTTATGTAGGCGATTGGGCCGAAAAGGTCCATGTGCAGTAGCTCCAAGGGTCTTGTGGTCGTCATGACATTTTTGGATAGATGTTGAGCTCCAACTTGCTTTCCGGCTTGACAAGCACTACGTGGCCTATCCTTATAAAAAATAACATTCTTCAAGCCTTGAATGTGTTCTCCCTTGAGAAGTTTTTGCAAGTTCTCATCCCAACATGGCCTAGCCTTCTATGCCAAATCCGTCCCATGTTGGTCTTCGCCATTAAGCACGTGTCAAGTTGAGCTTTATCCGTGGTGAAATCCACAAGGTAAAGCTTTTCCTTGAGTACGCCCTTAAAGGCGATTGAGTCATTGCTTCTTCTCAAGACAGTCACACACTCGTTAGTGAACATACAATTATAATATTTATCACATAATTGGGATATGGATAGAAGGTTATAATCAAGGGAGTCAACATGTAAAACATTTGAAAGAGTATGATGAGGAGAGATAGCAATTTTACCGGTTCCAAGGATTTTCCCTTGGCTATTGTCCCCAAAGTATATTCCTTCACTTGGATCTTTGTTTTCCTCATATCCCACAAACATCTTTCTCTCTCCGGTCATATGGTTTGTGCATGCACTGTCGAGCACTCATTTTGATCCACCGGAGGAGTATGCCTACAAAATAGAGTTATGCCTTACCTTTTGGTACCCAAACGGAGTTGGGTCCTTTCATGTTAGTCAAGAGGCACTTGGTCACCCACACACAACGTTTTGGACTCTTGCGGAGTGGCCCAACATGCCTAGCATAGATCTTTCCAAATTTGTTTCTCAATAAAACATATGAGGCATCAAAATCATGGAACAAAGGATGAGTTTATTCTTAGGCATGTTAGATGAGTTTGCAATGCTCTTTACATTTTCTTTGTTGGATGAACCTTCCTTGACAAAAGCAATCAAGTCTTTTCTCTTCTTGGGAGTTTTAGCATGTTGCCTCCACTCCCGAGAATAGCCAAGACCATCTTTGACATGTGGAGGTCTTACATTGGTATATGCACTGCGTGCATATGCCACTTTTTCCTTGTCAAAGATATCACCTTTCAGTGACTGCTTGTTTTTTGCTAACTTGAGTTCATCTTTGAGTTTTTGGATTAAGTTTGAGCACTTGCAAGTTTGAGTTGCTTCGGGAGATTTCTTTGAGGAGGGTGAAATCATAGAGGAAGAAGGTGCATTGATCTTGAGAGACTCAACTTGTGTTTCAAGGATCTTGTTGATTTTTGTCAAGTTAACAATTTCATCCTTGAGCACAATAGTTGTTTCTTCAAGATTTGAGTAAGTTTCCTTGCTCAAGGCGAGTTCGCGCTCAAGTGCCTTGCTTCTTTCCCTTTCAACCTCAAGGAGCTCTTCAAGCTCATGACATCTCTCCTTTTCAAGGATGAGCATGTCTTCTTGACGGTTGATGATTTCATCCTTCTCAAAGATTTCTTCTGACAACAATCTCATCTTTTTCAAGGTGCTCCTACTTAGATCCTTGAGCATGGATTCATGATCACCACTACTATCAAATCTATGAAGTGAAGAATTAGAGGAGGATGGTTTAGATTTAACCTTTCTTCTTCCCTCCTTAGCCATGAGACATGTAGATTTAAAGTCTTCAATGTTTGGGAAGAGCTTGCTCCTTCCAATGGCAAGTGTTGCCACTTTATCTTCATCCTCGGAGGATGAGTCTTCGTTTGAGTCCCATTCCTTCCCAAGGTGAGCATGTCCTGATGGCTTCTTCTTCTTGAAGAATTTCTTCTCTTGAGACTTGCCATCTTTCTTCTTCTTACTCTCTTCATATGGACAATCCACAATGAAGTGTCCATATTCACCACAGTTGTAGCATGCTATTTTCGTCTTGGGCTTGGACCTTTCCTTGTTGTTTTCTCATAATGGTTGCCTTCATGCGCCATCTCGAGTGTGTCCCATATGTCTTTGGCCACCTCCAATCCATCGACTCGGTTGAACTCTTCTCGAGTCAAGGATGAGGTGATGACCCTAACTGCTTGAGCATTGCGATGAAGTAAAATGACTTGCTCCCAGGTAACGTCTTCTTCATTTCTTGGAAGATGGACACCTGTTAATACAATTTGCCACAAGTTAGGGTTTAAGGATATTAGATGCATCTTCATATTATACTTCCACATTGAGTAATCATTTCCATCGAATTGAGGAGGTTTGCCAAGAGGAATGGATAAGTAATGATTGTTAGAAGTTAATCGTTCATAGTTGAAAGGATATTAGGAGTAGTCCGGTTGACTACTCCTTTCTTGATCCTTCGGCTACTTCTTCTCTTTACTAGAGTGACCTAGATTCTCACGAAGTTGTGCCTTGAGCTGGCGAACTTCTTCATCGTCTCTTGAGTGATCTTTCAACACATCGGCTTCCTTTTTCTTGTCATACGTGTTTTCACCTTGCGACATTGGCGGAATCTCGTATCCCTCAACTCCGGCCATCTTCTATCCGAGTGGTTAGACTCTTGATGGAGAGACCCGCTCTGATACCAATTGAAATTGCCTAGAGGGGGGTGAATAGGCTAAAATACCTGAAATAACTTAATTAAATGAGATTAGTACACAAGGGTCGGACTAGTCCGGTTTGCTTGTTGGAAAAACCTAAAAGGGTCGGACTAGTCCAGCTCAGGGGCGGACTAGTCTGGTCAAACTGCTGGAAGGGTCTAAAGCTTGATTTTTATGGGTTTTTCTCCAGATTTTAATTTAATAAAATATGGATAAAGCAACTAGCAATTCTATATGACAAGTGTGACAGAATATTGAAATGAATTACAAGATTGTGATGATGTATAGCGAAATAATTAAAACAAACCCTAAGCAATATTGATCTTCAAAGAAATGTACATGCAATAGAGACACTAAGGATTTTTTCCCGAGGTTCAATTCCACTGAGGAATCTACGTCCCTGTTGTGGAGTCCACAACGGACCGAGTCTAGCAACCCTTTCCTCACCAAGTCGCCACTAAGGCCAACCCGGTTCTTCACCATCTCAAGGGTGAACTTACAAAGTTTTGGGTCTGCTCACAATCCGAGGCTCCCACTTGATCACTTCCACAAAGATTCACCGATCTTACAAGCTACAGGTCACACCAAGTGCACGGGATCACTCTGAGAGCATTAAACACGAAGTTCTTCCTTCTCCTCTTCTCACACACCCAAATTCACTTAGGATTTGATTCAAGAGGGTGAGTAGGCAATGGAGAAAGCTTGGAAAGGCTCTAGGAAAGTTGTGGCGGCGCTAGGGTTCTAGAGGTATGTAAATGAAGTCGGGGTATCTCCTTTTATAGAAGTCCCGAAGCCAACCGTTGCTACCTACCGAAAGTCTGGACTAGTCCGCCTCACACCGGACTAGTCCGATCTCACACAGGAACTATTTGTCCGTGTGAGAAAGGACAAGTCTGGAGGACCTGGACTAGTCCGACACTAAGGCGGACAAGTCCGGTCCACCAAGACTTAGCCGTGAGAGCTCTCATCTCACACCCATACGGACTAGTCCGCCTTAGAACGGACTAGCCTGAACTCACATAGGAACTCTTAGTCTGTGTGAAAACAGGAAAGTCTGGCTAGCCCGGACTAGTCCGGCCACTGAGGCAGATAAGTACAGTCTACCAGGACTTAGCCCAAAAAACACTCTCACCAACAGAGAAACAGACTAGTCCGTCCCAAAACGGATAAGTCCGATCTCAGTTAGGAACTCTTAGTCCGTCCCAAAACAGACTAAGTCGTAGGACTTTCGGACTAGTCCGACCTCTTCCCTAGACAAGTCCGGCCTACCCAACTTTACCTCTCTACCTCTCTCCACTAAGGATTTGACACTTCTAATGCTTTGAGCTCTCTTTTATGATCTCAATGCACTTGACACACACTCTTTCTTTTACACGGCTAGCCTACTAAAGACTCAAGTGAAACCCTAATTTCTACTATTCGAGTCTTCAACGCCGTTCTTCATCTTTTTCCTTTTGAGAGTTTAGGTGTCCGCCTTGGAAATGTCCTGTGCTTATGATCATCTCAGCTCATTAGTCTCTTAATTTGTCATCATCAATCATCCAAAACCCACTGGGATGCCTAGATGCACTTACAACGCTACAGGGTGTGAACCCTTTGCTGGGTGGTCACCCCGGTCCTTTTATAGTTCAAGGCGGGGTAAGTTACAATGTGGCTTGGGGTCCGACAGATGACCCCAATGCTATGTATACCCTATACATGATCTAGGGCTTTGTCCTCTGAGTAGAGTTAATCGATGGAGGAGTTAAGTCCCTCTGCCCGGCTCGCTGAGCGCCTCTGACCCCGTGTCAGGTGATGATGAAGACGTTGTCTTGTCGTCGCGTCTTCTAGTCTTTCTTGGGCGGCTTCGTGCCGTTGGGCGACACTGTGCTGCTGTCACGCCTTGTCGTCCTATTTGTCACCGTAATAGCGAGCGAGAAGAGGGCGAAGGCGTGCGTAATGCGCCATGCTTCTGTGGAAGGCGCGAGCCTTGAATGCGAAGCCTGATAGTGCACTTCCTTCTTGACTTCGTCGACCCCATGGCCCACGACGGATCGTGGGGCATGTGGCGGCTCAGGAGCTCTTGTTGACAGGTTTGGTGCTAGGGGACACATGGCAGCTCCAGACCTCACCTTAGCGGTGAGGCTCGGGCCGGAGCCTAGGGCACGTGTCAGTGCCGGAGCTTTCCTCAGCAGGGAGGTGGCTCGGAGCCACGGGACACGTGGCATCTACAGACCTCACCTCAGCGGGGAGGCTCAGACCGGAGCCCAGGGCACATTTAAGTACTGGAGCTGTCCTCGGCAGGGAGGTGGCTCGGAGCCAGGGGACACGTAGCAGCCCCGGACCTCACCTCAGTGGGGAGGCTCGGGCTGGAGCCTAGGGCACGTGTCAACTCCAGTGTTGTCATTAGTGGGGAGGCGGCTCGGAGCCAGGGAACACGTGGCAGCTCCGAACCTCTCCTCAGCGGGGAGGCTCGGACCAGAGCCCAGGCCACGCGTCAGCTTCGGAGCTCAAGCGCACGTGGCAGCCCTAAGGTTGACCATGGGGCCAAGGGCACGTAGCTACACTGGGGCCCGCCTCAGCGGGGAGGCGGGGCCCAGGCTGTCTTTCACCCACTACGCGGGGGTACCGGGTCTGCAGGGTACCGACAATGTTCTTGAGAAAAAACATAATGTCCTCTAAAGAGTAAGATATGTAGAATTGTAAAATCATCTAATAATGATTTTATTGTTGTCGGTGTTTTTACCACTGGCTAGTAATTGATTGCTTCGTGTTCTATAACTGAATGACCAGCTAATAAAGACAAGAATTTATACTGGTTCGGACTCAGCCTGGGCAAAATTAACCGAAACCGAAAACCGAAACCGAAATAACCGAAACTGAACTAACCGAATCTCATAAAACCAGACAATGTTTCGGTTACTATTCTGTAAAAACCAAAGTTTTTTTCGGTTTTGGTTTTTTCTTTCGGTTCGGTTAACCGATGTTTGTCCTAATACCCAACTAGTCTAGCCTAATAAACATTATCCTAAACTAATTGAGCCCTAATCCCAACTATATTTTTTTATAAAACTATGTTAACTTTACTATTATTTTTATACTTAAGTTTAGCTCAATATTTAAACATCGTTTTCTATTATGTGTTGAATAAAAATTTTGTTTGCTGAATTTTTTCTATAGAAGTTCAGTTTTTCAGTTAACCGAAAACCGAAACTGAAATTTTCGGTTAACCGGAGGACCGATTTTACTTTTAAATGAGCAATTTCAGTTTCTGTTTTCTAAAAACCAAACTTCAAAAAAAACCAAAAAACCGAACCAATCAGTTTCGGTTAACCGATTGCCTAGGCGGAGTTCGGACAACGTGTCCTATGTACAGTCTGGAGTGTTCGTCGGTCTTGTATTAGCTCAAACGGTTTGAGTAACCGTAGTTACAGGCGAGACTTACTCGCGTGCGAGAATGAGGATAAAGTTTAATTGTCGCGTGTATGCGTGAGTTGTTTTCACCGTGCTAGGGGAGGTTCCGAACCTCCTCTTTTATAGCTCAGACGCCTACCTACCCACTGGCTCCTCATAAATGGGGCAGAGTTTTACATGGTGTGTCAGCGTCTAAGTCGTCCCAAAGCGGCACAGGAGTGATGAGTACACCTGCTCCTGTCTAGTCTACGGTCTACGTCTGCTTTCTTTCCGTCCCTGTACACCCGCGCCGAGCTGTATGGGACGGGAGATGATGATGGTCCGGCGTCGTGCTTGTCCCATCATGTGTGTCCTCCCACTCCGTCTAAAACCCCTTCTCCTGTTCCATCACGTCGGTATTCAAGTCTTCCACCTGCCTCTAGTCCGGGCTCTGAGCCCGGATTGCATTGCTCTTCTGGCTTCATCGTCCGGGCTTGGAGGTCGGCCGCTTCTTCTGCTCCCAGGGGTCGGGCTTCGTGGTGACGTCGCCCCGTGTTCGCGCCTCGGGTAACGTCTTCGTGGATCCACGTTTCCTGTCATGGTTGGTCGGTCGCTCGTCCCTTGGGTACCCGGGGTATGTTACCTCGTCAATTGTGTACCTTATGGATGATACTTCCAAACCCATTATAGGGGCATATGCATCTCTTGATACAAGTGATTCGAAGTAAGTTGTTCATAGTGAGGTGAACTTAATTTTTTTTTTATAAAACTTAGAAATGAACTGAATGGAAATATAGTTGTAAAGCTGTGGTTGTTCAAAATAAGTTTAGCTATGATGTACTATTTAAAACTACAAGCCACGATTAGTGGCCAAGGACTATACTCACAAGGAAGGTGAAAATTACTTTGATACCTATTCACCCATCGCTAAAATGACACTATTCGAGTACTATTTTCTCAGGCTGACTCTTATGCTTTTATCATTAATCAAATGAACGTGAAAAACTTTCCTTATTGAAAAGTTAGAAAAGAAAATTTAAAAAGATGAAGAGAGAAAGGTGTGTAAGCCGTTAAAACCTTTATATGATCAGAAACAAACAACTAGGATGTATAAGTTGTTAAATCTTTGTATGACCTTGATGTGCTTTATCATTAATGAGATTGATAACCGCATATACTATCACCATAGTAGGATATGTGAATGACATTCATTTTTTGTACAAACATTGATGTAATTAATGAGATTTTTCCATCTAGTTATTCTCGTTAAGGTATTTGTCATAATTTATATTCTGGAATTTATCAAGAAAATATATAAACTCATAACTTTCAGTCCTTGCTTAAGCTCTTTCGGTTTCCCTTTGATTGCTTTGTACCACCAGCTAGCGAACCTCCCAACATTGGGCTGACGCGCTAAGCCTAACAGGTTCGGTCTCTGAACGATGATGGCCCAAACTCCCTAGTGAATACGCAGGAAACCAGTAGGTGTTGTATCCTCTCCTCCGCTTGGTCACAGAAGAACAGGCTGCGGGATACCAACCTATCGGCCGTCCAGCCTCGACCAACAATTGCCAGCCAAATGAAAAACTCAACTATTAACGGTAAATTCCTACAAAAATCAAGGGCCCCAAAGATGCGGGGATTCATTTGCCGCACAAAGTTGCACAAGAATTAAACAGAACAAGTAGTAAGAAAGGAAAATTCAAAATGGAGCCCGTGGCAGGGTTATTTTTCAAAGTAAACCATTGCAATATCACCTGATAGTCAGTAATTCGCATCTAAGTAGCTGAATCGCTGCACTTACGGTACATAAAACCATTACTATCTGGCGATGGTCAGTGCAATATCATCTGATCCAGAACTGGAAACTCTAGTCACCACAGAGATTATCATTCACAACACCTTCAAACAAGGCAAACTATTCATGGATTTACATCATTAGCTACACACACCATGCACCCACATTATAGACGAGACGACATTATTTATCTACTGTTACAGCTTGGCGCTTTCTATGATTTATGAATGCCGGGTCAAACAAGTTTCTACAATGAGGAGATGGGCCTTATTTCCCGATTAGCATCTAATTCATAGATGTCAACCTCTCGCAGCCAGCATCAAACAGCTTCCCATAGTCTTGAAGATCAAGTGACCTCACCTCATCCTGACGCCAGAACCAATCCTCATACCTATACCAACGCATGATGCCTTCATCCACCATCATCCTCTGGCATGCAATGCAGGACCTGCTCTGGCAGTAGTGGAATTCACGCAGTCGTGAAGTTTTCTCAAGAGTTTGGTCATCCAGGTCATGAATCGCTTGCCTCTTCCCATTCGGCGCAATTTCCAACAGCAGGCAGTGGGAAATATTCAGAATCTCAAGATATTCCATTGAGGTCAGTAAACAAAGCAGTGCACCCATGGTCACCTTCGAGCAACGAAGGCTCAGCACTTTTAGCTTAGGAAGGTACTGTGAAATTGCCGAGGCAAATAGGAGATCAAATGAACCCATTATCTTTAGTTCAGTGAAATTCTTGCAGCTCCTGGCTATCTCTTCCAGAATGTATGGAGGATGGCCGATGGTGGGCATTGTCAAAGACTCCAGATCTTGCCACCTTTGAATAGCTTGACATATTCCCAATTTGGTGATGCGATTCCATGCTGGCATAACCAATCGTTTCAGGTGAGGAGACCTGTTAAATATCAGGCAAGCTATTTGGTTTTAGCATCTTCAATGCACAATGAGGTATCACAAATCTTGAGCTTCAAGAACTTTGACAAGGTTAACAACACAAATACTACAACAACAACCAAGCCTTTATCCCAAGCATGTTGGGGTTGGCATTAACAACACAAATACTGATATGGAAAAATAACAGGGAACCAATTAGACTTAAAGAGTACTCGAACAGCCTTCTCAAATCCCTACTAGTATGAATGGCTATGGAATAGCAGCTGTCTGACTTTGTTAACACAAGAATGCATGGAAAAATCATTATTCATTAATCGAGTTTACTATTGTAGAGAAAGGTAGCTGAAGTTTAATCATTGAGTGAAAATTAAATTGGAGTATATGACACATCAAGTAATAGGAATATAGGAGTACAACACTGATAAAACATGCAGGGTGCTGTTACCTTTCTGAGATGAAATGTAGGTGCTCATCCTTCATGTACAAATTATAATGGAATATCAAGCAATTGACATTTCCACAGCTAATTGCCATAGCTACCCGCATTATTTTTGCAAGTCTCTTGTCAGACCTATCATCGACCCAAATATATGGTGACGCTCTTGTTTGAATAAAGTTGGATTTCAGCAATCCAAAGTCAAGAGTGCCCCATATAAGTGGATCTGCACAGGCCAGACGCCAAAATCGACACACTTGCGATACTGTTGACAGATGGACCAAATTTAACTCCTTGAATATCTTCACGAGGACATCTGTGTCCATGTCCTCCCATCTTTTCCCCATCCATTTATCCTCTCCCATTATTACCGAGATACTGTAAAGCAAAAAATAAGATATTGATCAGTGAAAATAGTTATCGACCCATGCTGCTGACATTCATAACAAGGTAGTAAAGTGTGATACATGTGTCCAACTGCAAAGGTGGCTTAGTAGTAATGCAAGCGGTTATGAGCCTACAATGCATACAAACAGAAGTGAACTTCAAAGAATCAACAAACACAGGGACCAGTGAGATTGCCACAAGTTTTAACACTAAAATCAACACAATCACTATTTACTTAGTAAGGTGAAGTATTCTCCATTGACAAAACGCAGCATGTGGTTGAAATGATAATAACTCTGTAAGCTGCACAACACTGTACTTTTGAACTCAGAACCGTCTCTAAATGTTTGGATTAAAATTATCATCACCCTGGGTGTTGATGATATGTTTCTTCTTTATTCATTTTGGGTAAGCAATCATGATGTATAGATGGGTTAAAACCATGGATTCAGAAAAAGGCGTCACTAACCCGATAAAGAGAACAGACGGGGAACAGGGTTAAGTCTCAAATCAGTACAGTACTATCATATTCTTCTACAGTCTCAACTCTATCTCGCAAGCCGAAGAAACTGGCCGGACCACGGACGGACGAGGTCCGATTTGTGGCGCACCACGCGCAGACGGTAACCACGACGCGCCGGATCGAGAGGACGGAGGATCTGGCATGGATCGCCCCTAATTCGAACGGAGGACTCCACCCAGGCGAGCGAGGGTTACTCGGCGGCGGGGTCACTTACCAGCGCGAGGAGGAGCCGGTCCCACACGGATCTCCACTCCCGCGGGGCTCCCGAGACGGGAGCGTCGTCGCCCGCGCGCCTTAGGTGGCCGGGCCGCGCCGCGTCGGGGCGGAGGGTCCGGTCCGGCCCGAGGGAGGAGGGTGGGGGCGTGGACGGAGGAACCGCGACACTCTGAGCCGGGCAGCTACCCGGCGGCCGGAGATGGCGAGCGGCTGGAATCAGGGCGTAGCGCGCCCTCTCGGCCGGTACGACGACGGGAATGGGGAGGGGGGAGGTGGAGAGGGGACTGTGCCTGTGCACTGCACCGGCCGGCAAGTACTGGTTAAAACGGGCGGGCGGGCGGGCGGGCGGCCGGGTCACCCGTGCCCGTGTAAATGTTTCTCCACGCGGGAGGCGGGATACCTGGCCGACTACTGCTTCTCGGTCTGGAAAGAGGACTGCCGCTTCTGCAGTGCAGGCACTGCTGACAGGCCGTCCATCCAGCCGACGCCGTGCCTGCGGAGCGGACGCAGCTTTTCCCCGATCGCTCGACAGCCGACCGGGAATATGCTGCCGGGGGCAGCAGCTTTCTCCTCCTGGCTCCTGCCAACCTTTTCGCCCTGCATGGCGAGGAGTCGTTGGCAAAAGGCAGGAGCCGTGAGTGAGTTGCCTCCGACAGACGTCAGCGCGTCTGCCTTCTCTGTCTCTGTCTGCTTGCTTCTGCCTGGTTCTGCCTGGTTCTCGTATGGATTAGACGGGGTGTCGAGGGCTTGTTCGTGGCGGTCACTGACACGCACGTGCATTCTAATTCTATTTGAATTTCGTTAGAGTTCTAAAAAAATATTCTTAGCTTTTTACAGTCAACACTAAAAGATTACTATCTTTACAGTTCAATTCTCTGTCCTCGTTCATATCTAAATCAAACCTCTATATCAACTATCATCTATTTTATACTACATATTTACATAACACAACTAACTCATATTTTATATTATTTCATATAACTAAATTTATACTGATAATATTATATTTACGACTTATAAAAATCATCAACTTTTTTTAAGGTAATTCTCTTTTCTTCTTATTTTTTTATCATTTTACCTTTTCCTCTCTCTTTTTATTTTTTATTTCTTTTTCTTTCTCCCTTTTCCCTCCCCTTTTCTTTTTTTTTTTCTATCCCTTTTTCCTTCTCTTCTTTCTTTTTTCTTTCCTTTCTTTCTCCTCTTTATCTTCTTTTTCCCTTCTTACCAGGATCTACAGTGGGCCACCTGGTTTAACGTCCGACTGTAGCCACCGCTTTTTTCCCAGCTCGAGCCGCTACGGCGCGCCGACCGCTTAATTCGCCGGCCCGGGCGGCATAGAGGCCCCGGTGCGGCTAGCCTAACACGATCGTTGTGGTGTGCAGGTTTACACGTACAAGTAACTAATAGCGGACCGGGAGATTTATGATCTCTGGAAGACAAGGTTTGTACCTTTTCAATGGGCACGCAGTCTTCTTGCAGGCGGTACACCCGTCCTGGGTTCTTCCACGTAGTATAGATGAGCTGGGGGTCTTCGACTCACACGAAAAAGACATTGGTGATGCAATCTACGACAAATTTAATGCATGCTGCTTATTGTACACGTCTAAGCGGCACAAAGATAACGGCAGTGTTACCAACCAGTCGATGATTGTGCCAAAGAGAAACTATTGTGGTGCAGTATTAATAAATGCATGAAAACACACTAAACATACCTATGCAAATACATGTTATGAATACCAAATAACATGCAGTTCACCGTACAATTATGACAATATAAAAAGCATGGCTAAATTGGGATTTTGTGAGACGCACTTTGCACATGAAAGGCTTCTCGTCTAAATGGTGTCAGTGGATAGATGCATTTATTCAAGGAGGACATGTAGAAATTAAAATTAATGATCAAGTGGGAAAAATTTTCTAAACCATAAAGGTTTGAGACAAGAAGACCCACTATCTCCGATACTGTTTAATATAGTGGCTGACATGTTAGCCATACTAATAAACAGAGAAAAAGAGGTTGGTCTAATTCCAAAAGTAATACCTCATTTATTAGAAAATGAATTATCAATTTTACAGTATGCGGATGACACCATTATCTTGATTGATCGCTGTCTTCAGAAAGCGACAAACTTAAAGATACTGTTATGTGCGTTTGAGCAACTTTCGGGCTAAAAATTAATTTCCACAAAAGTGAAATATTCTGTTTTGGAGAAACCTGATTATTGAAAAGTTAGTATGCTTAATTATCTGGATGTAAAATCAGTACTTATATATCATTTTAAATACCTAGGTATCCCTATTCATTTCAGAAAACTAAATAATAGTGATTGGAAAATGATAGAGCAGAAGTTTGAAAAGAAATTGAGTAGTTGGAAGAGTAAGCATTTGTCAGTGAAGGGAAGATTAGTACTAATTAATTTAGTTTTAACCAACTTGACAATGTTTATGCTCTTTTTTTAAAAAATTTGCCTAGAGGTGTCCTTGAAAAAATGGACTACTATAGGAGTATAGATTGGCTATATGGAGTATTGTATGTCAGCCAAAAGACCAAGGAGGGCTAGATATTAAAAACATTAATATACAAAACCAATGTTTATTAAGCAAATGATTATTTAAGTTGATCAATGAGGACAATATGTGGCAGGGAATACTAAGGAATATCTAAAAAAATAAAACTATTGGACAAGTAGAGAAGAGGTCGCGTGACTCTCATTTCTAGTCTAGTTTAATGAAAGTGAAAGTGGACTTCCTTAATTTTGGGAAGCTTTGTGTATATAATGGGTAAATGATTAGATTTTGGAAAGATAATGGTTGGATGATTTTACAATAAAACAAAGATTTCCATCTTTGTACAATATAGTGAGGCGTAAACATGATACTATTGCTATTGTCTTCAGTTCGATTCCACTAAATATCGCTTTCCGACGAGGATTGATAAGAGAAAATTTGATAAGATGACATAGACTAGTAGCGAACATTGCACATGTTCATCTCATTGATAGGAATGATACGTTTATATGGGGCTTACATCAAAATATAATGTTTTCTGTCCACTCTATGTACAACACTATGATATCTACTAACAATATACGACAGAACAAATTGTTATGGAAGTCAAAGTTACCATTAAAGATTAAAATCTTTATGTGGTACCTACTACGTAGTGTTGTGTTAACTAAGGATAATTTACTAAAACGTAATTGGAAAGGGGATAAAAATGTGCATTCTGCTTCAAAATGAAACCATTCAACATTTATTTTTTGACTGTCATAATACTAGGTTTATATGGAGATCCGCTCATATCATCTTTGATATAGGGAGTCCACATAATACTATTAATATGTTTAATGGTTGGATACGGAAGAACAACATCAAGACCCAAAATTTTCTACTTCTAGATGTAGCTGCAATTTACTGGACCATTTGGTTAAGTAGGAGTGATATTATTTTTAACAACTGTTATATGCAAATTTATATGCAGGTACTCTACAGGGACACATATTGGTGTCGAACATTGGTGCCGAACAACTGTTACATGCAACCTTATTTAGGCCCTAACCTCTACGGAGGGGAGGTCAGGTTAAAAAAAAAAGAAAACGAAGCTAGTCGAGAAGTGGTCCAGAACCACGGTTGAGGCTGGCTGAGGCGGCGCTCGACCCGGCTCGTAGTAGCGTGGTTGGGTTAGGCTTACGTGGGTGTGGCACGGTGCTGGGCCGGGAGCATGATGCGGGCTGGCGAGAAGTTGAGACGGCGCCAGCAGGCTGCGGAAAGATAGAAGAAAATGAAAATGACCGTGGAAAAAACAGAGAAAGTGACGGTTGAATTGGGCTGAGGGGGAGAACAAAAAGCAATTTGGGGCCCTTTAAATTGGTGGCCCTGTTCTTTTGCACAGGGCGCACGTGCCTCGGCTCGGGCCTGTGCACTTGTCCTGGGTTAGCATAGATGAGCTTGCTGGGGTCTTCGACTCACACGAAAAAGACATTGGTGATGCAATCTACGACAAATTTAATGCAGGCTTCTTATTGTATACGTCTAAGAGGCAGGAAGATAACGGCAGTGTTACCAATCAGCAATGTTTTTAAGTCGTCGACTAGTCGCTTCTAGTCGACCTCTAGTCGAGGTCCTAGTCGTCCAATAGCAGTTTCTAGTCGATGCTTATATATATCAACACACATATATATAACACTTCAGTAGCAATAATATACATACAGATTGAGCATGTAATTAGCAAACAAATCTTTAGAAGTTCATATCAACAACATAGGCTAGGTCTAGAAGGAAGGACAATACCATAGCTATACCTTCATCTAAGGAAGTCATCTTGCCCGCGCCAGCTCACAGTCAGAGGCGACAGCAGCTCACAGTCAGAGCAGCGGCAACTCGCGGTGGCAGCTCAGTCAAAGGCGGCGGCAGCTCACAATCAGAGAGAGCGGCGGCAGCTCAGTCATAGAGCGGTGGCTGCTCAGTGACCCGACGCCAGGGAGGGGCTCACGCAGTGGCGTGGCGATAGGGAGGTTCGCGAGCGGCGCCAGGGAAGGGCACGGGCGGCGGCACAGGCACCGGCAGGAGAGGGGCTCGGCTGGCGCAGGGGAACGACGCGGGCGGCGCCAGGAAAGGGAGCGGGCTGCGTTCGACGGCTGTTGAGGAAGGGGAGTGCAAAAGTGAATAAGAGAAGAAACTCTAATGGGCTGGCCAATTGGCCCAAATTTTTTTTGCAAATCATCCTGATTGCCCAAACACTCTAGTCGCCCGATTAGTCGCCCTGATCAGACAACTAATCGTCCGACTAGTTTTCTAGTCGAGTTAATCGAGTCAAAAGACCTGATCTGGCGCTACCTGGCGATAAGGACAATTAATCGTGACTAATCACGATTAGTCGTCCGATTTGAAAACAGTGCCAACCAGTCGATGATTGTGCCAAAGAGAAACTTCTGTGGTGCAGTATTAGTAAATGCATGAGAACACACTAAACATACCTATGCAAATACATGTTATGAATACCAAATAACATACAGTTCATCGTACAATTATGACAATGTAAAAGCATGGCATTTGACTTTTCAAGAAGTATGAATTTTCAAAATAGTAGGAGAGAATCGTAAATATCATGCTTCACAATTTTCTAGTAAAGTATGGCCTTTGAACTGAGACGGGAAAAAGAGTGAGACATGCACCTAATTTTTCTCACCTAGCTGTTGACTCTTCTTCTGCTCAGGGACATAGGCAAGCAGGATGATAATTTTATCCGCTTTTTCGTCATAGAATTCATTCTGCCAAAGAGTTTACACATGTTACTTGTGCATGATCTGCAGCACAAGTGATAACTTTGATATTTATAACAGTACTGTCTATCTTTCAACAGGAAGAGCAAATGCAAAGGTATCTGCAATTTGCCACCCAAAAGGTTACAGAACAGAGACCAGAAAAAATGTAGAAAAATATTGCTTTTTTAGATAAGTACAAACAAATGATATGAATAACATAAAATTATTTCGCGCTTGAACATTACAAAATTGGACTACATTTTTCTGGACCCAGGATGCAGTAGCACCCATTGCCCAAAAAATATAAGAAATAATTAAAAAAATGAAGAAATGCAATAAGTTCATAGTTGGTTAGCATCAGAATCAAGACGCCTTTCAGTTTTTCTTACTCCAACCAGGTTGTCTATTGTGTATCTCAGACAAAAATTACAAGTGGTTCCAGTCCAGCTTAAGTTTCAGTAAGAATAGATTTCAATCTGAGCCATATGCCATCCCAAATCAAGTTACTTCTTGAGCAATCTCAAGACATCACCAACGAGGTGCAGGGATCCGGTAACTAGGACCTGGTTCAGAGTGCAAATACAAGCATATCAGTGTCATGTGGGAAAGGAGCTTCAAAAGGAGAACTATTAAAAAGAATAGAAAGTACCTACATGAAATAGCAGAACCAAAACAGTGCATAACAAACACAGTTAACAGAGGTGATAGATATTCCAGATAGTGGATCATAGAACAATGTAGAAAAAAAATACACATACAAATGCAAGCACAATTAGACACAAGCACAGACTACTAGGATGAAGAACAATACATGAAAATATGAATAACGATCGAGCAGATTAAACAATGATGATTACTGCTACATGCGAAATAAACCTGCCACACAGGTCCATGAGAGAGTAGTTAGTATTGACTATTGTGCAGACCAGGGATACAACACTCCACATGATAGGATGTACTAATGGTAAGGCTATAAAACATTTGACAAAATTACTGAAACTGTAGCACACACTTTCACCTGAAATTGAGTTGAATGGTTTTCTTGAGCAGTTTCCCTTAGCCATTTAATTACGGATGGAAGAGATTCAAAAACTGAGCTAGTCCTACTGGAGTTTGCGCCGTTGATACCTGCACCATTCCCAAAGAAACAAGGCAATATATCAAATATTCAATTCAGGACCCTGTCGTTTCAATAAGAAACCAAATGCTGACGATCAAACACGGTATAACGATGAAGTTTAGAACAACCTTGATTGCTGTGAGGCAGGCTTTCCCACAGCTTATGGAGTGACAACTGCCATGACAAATCAATTTGCTCACGCTTTGAAGGTGGCAATGCAAGGGAACCAAGCTTGTTGTATTGTGATTGGTTAGGCACGAATAAGGCCTGTTCAAAGTGGAGACCTGAACGAAATGATTGCCAATCATTCTAGGAACAGCAGAAACATGCATTTGACCCATAATACAAATACATTGACGTCTTTCCCCTTGGGCCCGAGTTTTTAAAATATGAATACATTGATCTTCAAGTGTGACGAAATACGAATTATGACACTGAATTCACACAATACTCCACCTGCTGGTTAACTGTTGCAGCGGAACTTTAGTTTTCTTCATATATGTGAGTAACTACAGAGGCAAATCTAAAATCTTCAAAACAGATATAGGGATTTTGATAAACATACCATTTTGAGCACAAGTATCTAGAAGGCTTGTAAGCAGGCTTTGAGGATCCCTTACAGTCATGCAATTGAACAGGAGAATCTGCAAACATAAAAACAATTCAAAGATAATACTAATAATAAATAAGAACAATGGTATCTGCAAAAGAGAAAGAAAGAAAGAACAGAGCACATTAGGATCTGAGAAAGAAAAAACTGCCACTGTGATGCATACCTTCCTCAAATTCCTACAAGTATGAGGTAGCCCCGGAGAATCTGGTTGATTTCCATTATTGTTTGTAACATGAGCAAACCACCTTGCACACATTTCCATGCTTTCTGGACTATGTGCTCCATCCAAATAGAATACCAATTTCGAATTGCTATCCTTATCAGTTTCGGAATTCACTTGTGGATCTGGAACGATCTGTGCTCGGCCTTGCAGACGAACACTCGACAGTCCTTTGATGAAATGATCTGGCAAGATACCCTGCATTCAGTGGCAACATTACAACTTAACTAAACATATTTTTGGGCACAATAAACAGATACCTTTTTGGAGTTCTTACAGAATGTTTGGCTTGTATTTTGTCCAAATGACCTTGCCTCTCAAGCCAGGCATTAGCTAATGCAACTGCAAGGCCTGCATTCATGTATTGGTGTTCTCCGGGCAGTCCAAGGAGTTGATCTTCTAACTTTTGTGGATCCAAAGGCTTGACTACTCCAAGAGAAACCTTTGGAAAATTTACATTGATTATATAAAAAACTGTTCTAAACTGTTATCACATCTATTACCAAAATAGTAAGACCAAGGAATAGTGGCAACCAAAAGAGGTGCAGCATCAAATGTAACATACACCCAATTCAGAAGCTCGGTGCATCAGTACAGACATCGCCTCTTCTGGCTGTGGAACTGTAAAGGCCGGAACTCCGTTCTGTTTTGAGGAAAGGGGCCATACAGAAATCAAACACAAATTAGTTTTAGCTACAGAATGCCACATGAAGGAGATCTGAGCAAAACTAGCAAAAAATATCTGAGCAAAATTAGCAAAAGAACCTTGAGTATACCAGCTTTCTCTCCAGCAATTTCACCAAGCGTGTTCCCTGCTCATGTGAAGAATAAACATCAGCTTCGTGAAAAAAAAGTTTATTAAGGGTGCAGGTACCCCGGACCCTGCGCAAGCAGGAGCTACATGCACCGGGCTGCCCTTTTTTTATTAAGGGTGCAGGTAATTTGTATTTCAGTTTTCTGACTAACCAAGAATTTCCATATGATCATATCCGAGTGATGATATTCCACAAGCTACAGGTGATCTAACCTGCAAAAGTTTCAATTCATACATCAGTTATCTTAATTTTTGTTCTATTCATGATATTGGCAACTAATTCAACAGGCTAAAGAAGAAAGAAAAATGCACTCAGCATTAACTGCTCTCCACAGAATAAAGCTGAACCTAGAAGGTCATGAACACACTACAGCATTATCTATCTATTGCGCTTTTCGATACAAAGTCTAGTTGCAAAGTCAGAAAGTCTCTCTTGTTAGACTGTGTGTGTATTATGTGTGTCAAGGGGTATTTTGGTCTTTTGAGTTGTGCTTCAGAGCCTATATATGTAACCCCTTTGCATTATCAAGAGATTATTCCAACAGTTTCCTTCTAATTTGGTATCAGGTTAGGGTTTGCTTTGGCCTCTCTCTCCTCTCTCTCCCAACAGCCGCCGCCTCTCTCCACCACCAACCGCCGCCTGCGCCTCCTCCTCTCATGTAGCGGGCGCCGCCGCCACGCTTCTGGACCCCTCTGCCGCTGCGCAGTGGTCGCGCGATACCGTCCCCGAGCGCCGCCGCCGGCTTCCCCAGCACGGCGCGGTCGGATCCGCCGCCGCCACCGGCTCCCCCGACCTAGGAGCGACCAGATCCACCGCCACCGCGCCTCTGGCTACCGGGAGAGGCACCTCCGCCGCCGCGCCTCCCACGGCCGCCACCGCGCCTCCCTTAGCTGCCGCTGCCACGCCTCCCTAGGCTGCCAGCGTGCTCCCCATGGCCACTGCACCTCCCCTGACCACCGCGCCCTCCCTGGCCGCAGCGCATCCTCTGGCTGCTGCGCTCCCTCTGGCCGCCTCGCCTCCTCTGGCTCCCGCCGCGCTCCCCATGGCCGCTGCGCCTTCCCCATCCGCCGCGCCTCTCCTGACGGGCACGCCTCCGCTCCTCCCTATGGCTGCAGCAGCGCCACAGCTCCTCCCCATGGCCGTCGCGGCGCCTTCACCCCTCCCCATGGCCGCCGCCGCGCCTCCCCCTGTTGCCCTCCTACCCTGCGCCATCGGCCTTCGCCGCGCGCGTCCCTCTTACCCCGCGCCGCCGGCCTTCCGCGCACGTCCTTGCCCTCCTATCCTGCGTCATCGGCCTTCGCCGTGCGCGTCCCTCCTACCCCGTGCTGCCGGCCTTCCGCACGCGTCCTTGCCCTCCTACCCTGCGCCGTCGGCCTCCGTCGCGCACGTCACTCCTACCCCGCGTTGGCGGCCTTCCGCTCGCGTCCCTGCCTTCCTATCCCGCGTTGCCAGCCTTCCGCGCGCGTCCCTGCCCTCCTACCCCGTGCCGTCGGGCTTCCGCGCGTGTCCTTGCCCTCCTACCCCGCGCCGTCGGCCTCCGCCGCGTGCGTCCCTCCTATCCGTGCTGCCGGGCTTCCTCGCGCGTACCTGCCCTCCTATCCCGCGCTGCCGGCTTTCCGTGCGCGTCCCTGCCCTCTTATCCCGCGCCACCGGCCTTTGTCGCGCGCGTCCCTCCTCTTACCCCGCGCTGCCGGCCTTCCGCGCGCGTCCCTGCCCTCCTACCCCACTCTGTCGGCCTTCCGCGCGCATCCCTGCCCTCCTACCCCGCGCTGCCGGCCTTCCGCGCGCGTCCCTCTTCCTCCTATCCTGCGTTGCCGGCTTTCACGCGCGTCCCTCCTCCTGCCCCGCGTTGTCGGCCTTCTGTTCGCGTTCCTACCCTCCTACCCCGCGTCGCCGCCATCCATTGTGCACGTCATGACTCCCCTTCCACGCCTCGCCGGCCTCCGCCATGCGCACTTGGGCCATCTCTGCTGGCCGTGCCTCTCGTGGTGAGGTGCTTGCGGCCCACTTCGTCCTCGCCAACGCTCAGGGGCGTGAGTGGGTTCTTCTACGGTGTTCTTCGCGGGAAGTTGTTAGAGTGTATGTTTACTCATGTTTGTAGGGTCTTTTGGTTCAGTCTCAACATCTGTCACGGCTAGATGTTGTGACTGCGAGGGGGGTCTTATTAGAGTGTCTTTGTGTTTACTCATGTAAAAAGTGTGTTGTTGTCCAGTCTCAACATCTGTCGCAGCCAGAGTTTCGACTGCGGGGACGGGGGGTGTTAGACTGTGTGTGTATTTATGTGTCAAGGGGTATTTTGGTCTTTTGAGTTGGGCTTCATAGCCTATATATGTAACCCCCTTTGCATTATCAAGAGATTATTCCAACAGTTTCCTTCTAATTTCTCTGATATATTGACATAATCCTTGCTGGTCCCCGAGGTTCCTTTTTGTTTGAGGACTATATCTTATGAATTACACCACGGGCAGGGGAATGCGGGAAATTGAAAGGCACAGGGCACCGAAGATTATACTTAAATGAAGTTGAAGGTCTTGGGCTTGGGCCTGAACCTTGCCGGCGCAGAGTGCGTGGAGGCAGAACCTGCTCCCTATGCACGAGTGCGTGGAGGCAGAACCTGCTGCCAGTTCCTGTACACGTGCACCTGGGAAGAACGGAGAGGAGCAGAAGTTCTGTGCGCTGGAACACAGAAGCGGTCTGCAATAGCAGATCGGTTAGGTGCTGGTGTGCGCAAGAATCAGGGAGAGCCGGAGGAGAGTTCGCGCAGGGGAAAGGTGGTAAGATTAAACTGGAAGAGTGATTTATTTCCGGGGAACTGCTGGATATTTATAGCTCAGTTTACAACCAAGTTTATCTCCAAAGCACTGCCTAATCCTTATATAATTGCAGCAGATAACTCTATCTCTAGGACTCTTAATTCTTTCCTAATCTAGAGACCTAGCCTAATACGCCTTGCTGCTGCTAGGCGTGCGCCCAGGCTGGACTGAACCAGGCCTGCAGCCCATGCGCCCGGCCCAAGCCGCAAAGCCAAGGATCAACAACAACAATTATGAACACTTCATACTAGTGTTCATCATTTTACAAGAAAATGACAAAGAAATATGACACACACCACATTAGTCGCATCATATTTCCCTCCCAAACCAACCTCGAGCACAGCTACATCCACCTGCTTGCAGAGAACAAAAACAAAGAAAAACATTTTGAGTACACTGCTAAGGAAGCATTGTAACTGCTATAGTTGAATTTGAGCACTATATGCTTAAACTGATAGGGCCTCCAAACAAATTTGTCAGATAATAATTTCACAATTAAATTTGTATTGATATGCCACCTCCGTCACAAGCATAGGCTGCAGATATCTCGAGTGAAGATGATGAAAAATGTAATGGAGGTGACAATCATTTATATTGAACAAAGCTATGACATAAGATATATTTTCTACAAGCTTAGAATGATACTGGACGAGCCAATCGCCACGAATATATTGCTTCAAATGGAAAAAGACTTCAAAATCCATAAAAGGCTGGGATATGCTTACGTACACCCACTACATTATTGAAAAAGTTAACCAGTGAGTATTTGCAAAGTATTAACCTGCTCCTCTGAAAAGATCTTAAATGCTAGCAGTGCAAGGAATCTAAAGTAGGCTGGCATTGGAATACTGTCACCGGTCTTGTCCTGGAAAAGGACATCAATTTAACCAACTCAATTATTTTTCCAAGGAATCCATTGCTTGAAGATAAAAATGATGCAGATTCACTTGTTTTTCTTTTCCATTCCACTACCTATGTGAAGTGAATGAGGCACACAGTTACCTTCAGTTTGTTCCAGCACCACCAGAAATATCTCATAAACTTTTCTTGTGAAATGTCCAGCCTATAGACTCATCAGAAGATAGGACACTTGGTAAGCAGAAAGGTGCATAGTGGTAGAAAGAGTTACAGAAATTCAAGTAACTCAACATTTAATGCCTTTGGGTAACCTTATCGCTTATAGTAGCATGCTAAAGATACCAGAATAAGACAAGAGCGCATATGCTGCAAGGTCGTAAGGTAGTAAAGTACCCATTAAGCCGAAATCGCTCACGGACATCCATTAAGTGTGGTGAGGTGAACAGCCCAGTGTGGAAACCACATGATCGAAGAATTGACTCAGCAAATGCGCATGTCGAACCCTGAAGGACAGAAAACACCAACAGATTTCAAGATGCACTTCATTAACACATTTGCCTTCACGATAATGGCATAAATATTTCGAGAACATGCAGCACTAAAAGGTTCTTCAATCTGTTTACACTGGTATGGTAAAACGAAGTTTGCAATTGGCCAGAACTAAATGTTCAGATAACTACTGTTGCCCACACCACGGTTGTTGATAGACACGCTACTGAAACCTCGCACAGCTCGGAATTTCATACCAGTCTATATAACCCAACATTGCGACAATAGAAACAGCACTCACCTTCCCTTTGGTCCCAGCGACGTGAACAACCTTCAGCTGCGCGATCGCCTCCTCCAGCTCCAGTATCTGACAACGCAACCACACCTAAATCAGCAACAACAAACGGACCGCGCACCAAATCGAAGAAACAACCGGCGTCAACCCACCTGCACGTACTTGGCCATGAGCTCCCACTTGTCGCCGCGGTTGCCGGTGTTCGAGCGCACCTTCTGCGTGATCAGCGACGCGAGGCGCCCGAGCACCTCCTCGTACTCCGCCGACCCCGTCGTCGCCACGCCTGCACGCCCCGTACCGTCGCGTCACCGGCGAAAACTGAAAGGGGCCTTGCTCGTACGAGCTGGGTTTCGCTTACCTGCGTGCGCGACGCCGGCCATGCCGCGGGGGAGGAGGAGGAGGGAGGGGCTGAGGGGCGGACGGCAAGGAGGGAGGGGGCGACCGGGGGCTGGCGCGGACGGGTGGAGGGAAGGGGCCGAGCGGAGCGGGAGGAGGAGGCCGCGGAGGCGGGCGAGGCGGGGCGGGGGCATGGCTACGGTGGCGGAGGAAGCAGGCGCGAGTAGCGTGGCGAGTGGCGCGGGTCGTGGGCTCGCGCCGCCGCCCGGGCGCATCGCTTCGCTCGGCTCCGATAGTGAGGGCCCGGAGTGGACCAGCCTGCTTTATGGGAGGAGGGAATGCAACGGGTCGTCTCGTGTTGGGTCTGGGCTGTATTCTGGCCCATCTTCCAGAGTGGCGTGTCTGGCTGAGCAAGCTGCCCCCCCCCCCCCCCGCGGGCCGCGGCCTGCTCCTCGTAAGGCATTGATTTTTATTGTTTCATAGGCATAATTAAATATTTGTTGTCGTTGTGTGTGAGAGAGGTGATGGGCTGTAAATGCGAGGCAAACAGTAAAAAAAATGGTGCGTATGGGCTACTGTCTAGTTTTCTTTCTTCGTTTTTGAAAACCTTAAAATGTCATATCTTTTTTATATCATGTTCATTTTCAATTTAGTTTGTATGTGACAGATCAAATAAAATTAAATCCAACTTATATATTTTTGAAGAAATCTATTTAATAAAACAAGTTGTTACTATACACATAACATAAGTTGTTACTTAACAGTTACACCAGCATGAACTCCAGTTTCTATTTTGATAACAAATTATGATCTATACCCCCTCTGTTATGTTTTAATTGACGTTAGGAGAAAACGTCAATAGAAAGAATATCACGCAACAGCACTAGTTAGTATTAGAATTTTTACTGGGACCTTGTAGCAACGTATGTCTTATGGCTAGTGGCAACTTATATTATATATGCATATGTTTTGAAAAGATTATTTAATAATACAAGTTGCTACTATACTTATAACATAAATTGTTACTGAAAGTGCATCTAGATCCTCGTGGGTTTTGATGATTAATGACAACACTTAAGGGACCAATGAGCATTACAAGTGTAAGTACAAGTGATTAAGAAATCGACGGAGATGGATGCACTTAAAAAGGGAAAAGAGAAGAAAAATACGAACATGCAAGAAGAGTAGAATTTAGGGTTTAAATTCTCTTGCGTTGAGTTTAGCCTTTGCCTCCTCCTGAAACTACAAATTTGGATGCTACACAATGATCTGAATTCATTCTTAAGATGCATGAAACTACAAAGAAAAATATTGAAAGGATGAATGAGAAGTATATAATTTCTGGTAGTAAAGGTGGAAAAGAAGTAAAACTTGAACCAGGGGATTTGGTTTGGCTACATTTGAGAAAAGAACGATTCCCTCACTTGAGAAAATCTAAACTTATGCCACGAGCTGCTGGTCCTTTTAAGATTGTTGAAAGATCAATGACAATGCATATAAGCTTGAGTTGCCTCCCGATTTTGGGGTTAGTCCCACATTTAACATTTCAGATTTACGACCATACTTGGTGGAAGAAGATGATCTTGAGTCGAGTACGACTCCGATTCAAGAGGGGGAGGATGATGAGGACATCACAAAGTGGATACTCACATTGATATACAAGGACCAATCACAAGAGCACGAGCACGGTTACTAAATCAGCAGGTGAACTCGTTCCTAACTTCCTACCCATGTGATTTTGAGAATGGATTGTTATTGAATGATTTAATTGTTATTAGGAACCATGGACATGATCAACAAGTAAAGGGAGGAGGATTTGGGGACGTGGAGAACCAGATGGGACGTCCACAAGTTGATGGAAACAGTCACCAACTCAGACTCGAGTTTAACTCGGAGTCCAGGAGCAGTCCATCTTAAAACAGACGCCCAAGATGCATACGGACTCCGTTTTCGACGTCCTACATATGCATGGAAAGATGAGATGATAAACTTTCCAATGGTTCTTGTCCCAAATTAAAATTTGCAAGGAGTCGTTGGGAGTTGTCGAAACAAGTCGAATTCAGAGTTCTGTCCGGTGTTGCACCACCGTATTGGGCTTTTGGGCCTTGTATGCCATATGAGTCCATTAGGGACGCGTCTAAGGGTCTTATGGATGAACCCTAGCCTTTAATACTGCAGCCGCCGACCATATTCGGTGGGTTTTGCTTAGATAAACAGCCGCCGTTCTACTGTTTTTGTGAAACCCCAACTTCGTGACTTTCAGATCACGTCTTCTACGTTCTTGCTCGTGTTCTCGGTTGCACCTGCAGGGATTAGCCTTTTTGGCGAGGTCAAGCGTGTGCTGCACGGTCGATAACCAACGGAGCAGTGGTGTAGTGATTGCAGGGGTGTTCGAACTGCTCGAGTGCCGCGGATCATCAACGTCGAGTTCTCCGCCTCAATCGACCTACCTTTTGGAAGATCGGGCCTAAACCACTCATCACGCGGCTAGCCTACTAAACACTCAAGTGAAACCCTAATTTCTACTCTTCGAGTCTTCGACGCCGTTCTTCATCTTTTTCCTTTTTTGAGAGTTTAGGTGTCCGCCTTGGAAATGTCCTGTGCTTATGATAATCTCAGCTCATTAGTCTCTTAATTTATCATCATCAATCATCCAAAACCCATGGGGGTGCCTAGATGCACTTACAATCTCCCCCTTTTTGGTGATTGATGACAACACATTAAGTTTCAACATAAGAGGTAAAAAAAATTATTTTTTATAACAAGTGTACGTATGCAAAACTCCCCCTGAATGTATGCAAGAGTAAAAGAGGGGAGTTGGCATATATTCACATGTTATGGTGGGATGCCTACGAGTTGTGCTAAAAAATGTGATAAGACAATAAGCATAAAACAACCATAAAATCC
Source organism: Neostapfia colusana (assembly GCA_030760725.1). Classification (NCBI taxonomy): domain Eukaryota; kingdom Viridiplantae; phylum Streptophyta; class Magnoliopsida; order Poales; family Poaceae; genus Neostapfia; species Neostapfia colusana. Next base: position 19,820,225 of record JASWHV010000003.1, read on the forward strand.
AACATGTAGTGTTACACAAAAGATAGTCATGCATAAAACATAAAACATAGATAGCCATGTCCAAAGATCTATTACAAGATAGTCATGTCCAAAAGATCTATTACCAGATAGTCATGTCCAAAAGATCTATTACAAGACTAGAAGATGATAAAAAATAGGACATCCTTTTCATATTTCTCCCCCTTTGGCATCAAGGCACCAAAAAAGAAAAGAGGGAAAAAGATACGCCTAAGTCTACTTGTCATCTTCTTTGTCTTCTTCTTCATTGCTAATTTCATCGCTCTTCATAGCCTCCGTATCCTCTTCTTCTTCGTCGGCGGTGGTGGATGGAGGCACGGCCTTGGAAGAGCTTACCTCTTCCCTGAACTGGGCGAGCTCATCAGCGGTGAACTCTGGATATGGAGTGAGTTCCCCATCACTCTCCTCAGAGGGAGACATGGGTACCTCAAGCTTGTCACACACAACCTTGAGGTACTTCTCCTGACGCCTCTCCATGCGTCGAGTCTGGACCTCCACACGTCGACAGGAGGCAAAAAGTGCATTGAAACACTTGAAGAATCCGCTCATGGACTACGGAGGAGGAGATGATGGGGGAGCCGCTGAGCTAGAAGGGGCCGCTGAGCTGGACGGAGGTTGAGCATTTTTCCTCCTTGAGGGTTCTGGCACAATGGGGGGTAGCTGAGGACAGAGAGGTCGATGAGTGACATCCTTGACAAAGACTATCCCCGACACCTTCTCAATTAGGCACATGATGTACGGTGCATAACCACATGAGCGGTTGGGAGTGTGAGAGATGTTGAAGATGTCATCATAAATGTGCTCAACAAGGTTGAACTTCTCTTCACCATCTATCAAGAGGAGGAGATGACTTAAGTTTCCTTGAATTACCCCTGCATTTCCATCCTTGGGGGCAATGGTCCTCCTCAGAATCCGGTTGAGGATGCTATAGAACGGCTTGGTGTTCCTAGCAAGCCCGGCCTTATAGGGAACATGACTAGGATACATATAGTCAAGATGATCCCTGTCCACTGCCTTGAGATTAGAAATGATAATCTCATGATCCAAGTGCTCCTCAAGGCCAAGTATCTATGCAAACCTCTCATAGGTGACTGAGTACTGCTCTCCATGTGTCATCCAAGTGATTTTCCGGTCACCGTAGGTGGAGAAGTACACAGTGGTGTAGAACTGCACAATTACCTCAATGTTCCAGTCATACTTGAAGCTCATGATTTCCTTGATTCCATGGCGCTCTGCAGCTTCAATCACTGCATCAAAATCTTTGTGCTCCCTTTTGTCCATGTAGCCCCAATCTACCCATTGAGCTTGAGTGGCTGGGGTCTTCATTTTTAGGTATACCAAGCGGTAGTAATCGCAGTGAAAGTCACACCAAAATCTAGGGTCGGCTGTGTGCTTCTCATAGTCGTAGACTTTATCCAGCCTCAGCCTTCTCGCTTTTTCAGCCCCCTTTCCTTTGAATACAAATGTCGGATTGTTGGGCTGCCGGTTTGGGTCTCTAGCAGGGGCAACCATCTTTAAGGGGTTGATGGGCTTCGGTTGCCCTTTCTCTCTGATTTTTATCCCTCCTGCTCTGTTTGTCGGTGCTTTGGTAGTTGCCTTTTTGTTCTTGGGCTCCTCAGGAGTGGAGCCTTACCCTTCTTTGGATCACGAGGAACCCTACCCTTGGATTCCTTTTCCTTCTCCTTTTCCCGCTCTTTATCTCCCAAGGTGACCAACCACTTTCTCTTGGGCTCTGAGGCACTAGCAGCTTGGGAGCTTTGGGCTTCACGTTCGACCCTTTTCTTTCTCCGTTGATCCTTCAAGGATTCTTCAACGGCTTGGGCAATTTGTGCCTCTTCATCGAGATCATGCTTTTTCTTTGTTCTTGCTTCTGGGCGGACGGCTTCTTTAGCCGCTTGGGCCTCCTTTGCTGTCCTTTCTTTGGCAACGCACCGATGAAGGGCTTGTCGAGCCTCCTCGGTCGTGGGACTTGGAAGGGGAGAGCTTTGGTTGGAGTTTGACATATTTCCTGAGAGACAGAATATTAGAGGTCAAGGAAGTGGAATATTGCAAGAGAATTCACTAAAAATGGCTAAAGTTGGAGTTTGTTCTGTGTAAACCGTGCTTGTCCGTTAAAGGACCGGACTAGTCCGCTCGAGAACGGATTTGTCCGCCTAGAACCGGACTAGTCCGGGTTATGCAGAAAGAACCCTAACCCTAACAATTTTTCGCAAAAACTTCGAATTAAGTTGCAATACTCCTAGGATATGATCGCATCGATACTAGGAACAACATTTGTGAAGAGGTTTCTAGCAAAAGACATAAGAATGAAGAAAAGGAAGGATTTTTGGTTAGGTCAAGAATGCATCTTGAAATCTTCAAATGTGATGAATTTGGAGTCGAAACTTGAGCAACGATTCCCGGGGAAGGGTTTCTGCACTCCTTAGGTCTCCAATCCATGGATTGGACGAGATTTTTGGTGGAGGAAAGCAAAAATCGCCAATTTGTGGGCGCTTCCGGCTTGAGAGAGGATGTGAGCGGACTAGTCTGTGAAGAGAGAAGTCTGGCCGCCCCTGGAAGGTTAAGTCCCTAGGGGCCGGACTAGTCCGGCTTGGTGTCTGGACAAGTCCGGTTGGCGGACCACAGCCGGACTTCTCTGGGGCCGGAATTTTCTGGCCTCCCCAGGCGGACTAGTCCGGTTTGGACTTATCTGCTGTGAAGTCCGACCCTACCACGTGGCCACTGCCAGGGTGAGCTCCGAAGGCACCACGTGTCCATCGGGGTCGGGCCTCCACTCTCCTCAAAGGCGAGCTCCGAGGGTGCCATGTGTCCGGCGGGGCCGGACATCCCCTCTCCTCAGAGGCGAGCTCCGAGGGCGCCACGTGTCCGGCAGGGCCGGACCTCCCCTTTCCTCAAAGGCGAGCTCCCGTGGTGACACGTGTCCAGCGGGCCGGGGCCTCTCCTCAGAGGCGAGCTCCGGTGGCGACACATGTCCAGCGGGTCGGAGCCTCTCCTCTCCTCAGAGGTGAGCTCCGGTGGTGACACGTGTCTCGCGGGACCGGACCTCATCCCTTCCACAGGGGTGAGCTCCGGTGGCAACACGTGTCCCGCGGGGCCGGACCTCATCCCTTCCATAGGGGTGAGCTCCGGTGGCGACACGTGTCCCGCGGGGCCGGACCTCATCCCTTCCACAGGGGTGAGCTCCGGTGGTGACACGTGTCCCGTGGGGCCGGACATCATCCCTTCCACAGGGGTGAGCTTCGGTGGCGACACGTGTCCCACGGGACCGAACCTCATCCCTTCCACAGGGGTGAGATTCAAAGTCGACACGTGTCTGGCGAGGCCGGACTAGTCCAGCTTGTTGTCCGGATAAGTCCTGTTGGTGGACCAGAGCCGAACTTCTCTGGGGCCGGACTTATCCGGCCTCCTAGGTGGACTAGTCCGGCTACAAGCTGAAGTTCATATAATTTGAGTTTTAGCTCAAGAATATGATCCTTTTGGACAAGTTTTTGCAAATATCTTTGGCAAACATGGTCAGTAAGCATACATCAAACAAACAATGACCATATTTGACAAAGAGTCCTTTTGAACATAGTTTTCATAGAGTAAGAGAGATTAGGGTAGTATGTTGAAAACATGCGGTTTTTGAAGTTTATAAACAAGCAACAAACAGTTGTGTACACTTCAAACAATATTTTGAGAATCTAGGATATTCAGTTCACTCCTTAGGTCACAAAAGTGTTTCTCATCAAGGGGTTTTGTGAAGATGTTCGCCAATTGCTTCTCACTCCTAACATAAGAGATAACGATATCTCCCTTGATAGAGTGATCTCTCAGGGAATGGTGACGGATATCAATATGTTTGGTTCTAGAATGCTCCACAGGATTGTGAGCAATCTTTATGGCACTCTCATTGTCACATAGGAGTGGAATATGGCTCAAAGTGTAACCATAGTCCCTAAGAGTTTGTCGCATCCATAGGAGTTGTGCACAACAACTCCCGGCTGCGACGTACTCCGCTTCGGCTGTGGATAAGGCAATGGAGTTTTGTTTCTTTGAAGATCACAAAACCAAGGACCTACCAAGAAATTGACAAGTCCCTGACATGCTCTTCCTATCTACCTTACAACCGGCATAATCGGCATCGAAGTATCCAATGAGATTGAACTTGGATCCCTTGGGATACCAAAGTCCTAGGTTAGGAGTGTGAACCAAATATCTAAGAATCCGCTTAACGACCATCAAGTGGCACTCCTTAGGAGCGGCTTGGAACCGTGCACACATACACACACTAAGCATTATGTCGGTCCTAGATGCACAAAGGTAAACTAAAGAGCCTATCATGGAACGAAATACCTTTTGGTCCACACTTGGACCATCTTCATTAAGGTCAAGATGTCCGTTGGTTCCCATGGGAGTCTTGATGGGTTTGGCTTTGTCCATGTCGAACCCCTTAAGTATGTCTTGAGTATAGTTGGTTTGACTTATGAACGTTACTTTCTTGAGTTGTTTGACTTGAAATCCTAGGAAGAACTTCAATTCCCCATCATTGACATCTCAAACCTTTCAGTCATTATCTTTGAAAACTCATCACAAAAAGCTTTGTTAGTAGAACCAAATATAATGTCGTCGACATATATTTGGCACAAAAATAAATCATCGTTAAAATGCTTAGTGAAGAGTGTATAGTCGGCTTTTCCTATCCTAAAACCATTTTTAATAAGAAAATCTCTAAGACACTCATACCAAGCTCTAGGAGCTTGTTTGAGGCCATTGAGAGCTTTCCGAAGTTTAAAGACATGGTTAGGATACTTATTGTCCTAAAATCCGGGAGGTTGCTCCACGTACACTTCCTCCTTGATTGGACCGTTGAGGAAAGCGCTTTTCACATCCATTTGGTATAGCTTGAAATCATGGTGAGTTGCAAAAGCAAGCAAGATACGAATTGATTCAAGCCTAGCTACGGGAGCAAAAGTTTCATCATAATCCAAACCTTTTACTTGTGCATATCCCTTTGCAACAACTCTTGCCTTGTTTCTTGTTACAACTCCATACTCGTCTTGCTTGTTGCGGAATACTCACTTGGTTCCCACAACATTTGCGTTGGGTCGCTTCACAAGATCCCACACTTGATTTCTTTCAAAATTATTGAGTTCCTCTTGCATGGCCACCACCCAATCCGGATCTTGTAGTGCTTCTTCTACCTTGCGGGGCTCCACAGAGGAAACAAAAGAGTAATGTTCACAAAAATTAGCCATTCGAGAGCGAGTGGTCACCCCTTTGGAGATATATCCTAGTATGTTGTCGACGGGACGATCCCGTTGAACACTTTGGTGCACTCTTGGATGAGGTGGTTGAACTCTTTGATCTTCATCTTCATTGTCACTCTTTTCTTCGTCTCCCCCTTGATCCAATCCTCTATCTTGACTTTGATCGTTTTGATCTTGTTGAGGTTGGCCTTGCTCATCTTGAGCTTGATCATGGGAGGGAGACATATTTTCGTTTGTTGGATGATCATTTGAGTCTTGAGGATGTTCTTGAGGAAAAATTTCTCTAAGTGCCATCCTTTTAAGTGCTTCTTGTGGAGCCTCTTCTTTATCTAGCACACTTTGATCAACTTGCTCCACTTGGGAGCCATTAGTCTCATCAAACACTACGTCTCTCGCTATTTCAACAATTCTGGAAGTTTTGTTGAAAACACGATAGGCGTAGGTGTTTGAGTCATAACCAAGCAAGAAACCTTCATCGGACTTTGAGGCAAACTTCGAAGTCCTAGACTTCTTGTTGAGAATATAACACTTGCTCCCAAAGACACGAAAATAAGAGATGTTTGGTTTGTTACCAGTTAGAAGTTCGTAAGACATCTTCTTTAAAAGTCGATGAAGATACAACCGGTTTATGGCATGGCAAGCGGTGTTAACCGCTTCCGCCCAAAACTGGTCCGACGTCTTGTACTCATCAAGCATGGTTCTTGCCATCTCAATGAGAGTTCTGTTCTTCCTCTCAGCAACCCCATTTTGTTGAGGGGAGTAGGGGGCTGAAAACTCATGCTTGATGCCTTCTTCATCCAAATATTCTTCCACTTGAGTGTTCTTAAACTTGGTGCTGTTATCGCTCCTTATGTTCTTAATTCTTAAGGAGAACTCGTTTTGAGCTCTTCTCAAGAATTTCTTGAGCACACCTTGAGTTTCTCCTTTGTCATGCAAAAAGAACACCCAAATAAAACGAGAATAATCATCTACAACAACAAGACCATATTTGTTACCGCCGATGCTTATGTAGGCGATTGGGCCGAAGAGGTCCATATGAAGTAGCTCTAAGGGTCTTGTGGTCGTCATGACATTTTTGGATGGATATTGAGCTCCAACTTGCTTTCCGGCTTGACAAGCACTATATGGGCTATCCTTATCAAATACAACATTCTTCAAGCCTCGAATGTGTTCTCCCTTGAGAAGTTTTTGCATGTTCCTCATCCCAACATGGGCTAGCCTTCTATGCCACAGTCATCCCATGTTGGTCTTCGCCATTAAGCACGTGTCAAGTTGAGCTTTATCCGTGGTGAAATCCATAAGGTAAAGCTTTCCCTTGACTACACACTTAAAGTCAATTGAGTCATTGCTTCTCAAGACAGTCACACCCTCGTTAGTGAACATACAATTATAACCTTTATCACATAATTGGGATATGGATAGAAGGTTATAAAGCTTTCCCTCACATACAATTATAACCTTTATCCGTGGTGAAATCCATAAGGTAAAGCTTTCCCTTGAGTACACCCTTAAAGGCAATTGAGTCATTGCTTCTTCTCAAGACAATCACACCCTCGTTAGTGAACATACAATTATAACCTTTATCACATAATTGGGATATGGATACAAGGTTATAATCAAGGCAGTCAACATGCAAAACATTTGAAAGAGTATGATGGGGAGAGATAGCAATTTTACCGGTGCCAAGGATTTTCCCTTGGCTATTGTCCCCAAAGTATATTCCTTCACTTGGATCTTCGTTTTCCTCATATTCCACAAACATCTTTCTCTCTCCGGTCATATGGTTTGTGCATCCACTGTCGAGCACCCATTTTGATCCACCGGAGGAGTATGCCTACAAAATAGAGTTATGCCTTACCTTTTGGTACCCAAGCGGAGTTGGGTCCTTTCATGTTAGTTAAGAGGCACTTGGGCACCCACACACAAGGTTTTGGACTCTTGCGGAGTGTCCCAACATACCTAGCATAGATCTTTCCAATGTTTCTCAATAAAACATATGAGGCATCAAAATCATGGAACAAAGGATGAGATTTATTTTAAGGCATGTTAGATGAGTTTGCAATGTTCTTTACATTTTCTTTGTTGGATGAACCTTCCTTGACAAATACAATCAAGTCTTTTCCCTTCTTGGGAGTTTTAGCATGTTGCCTCCACTTCCTAGAATATCCAAGACTATCTTTGACATGTGGAGGTCTTACATTGGTATATGCACTTCGTGCATATGCCACTTTTTCCTTGTCAAAGATATCACCTTTCAGTGACTGCTTGTTTTGTGCCAACTTAAGTTCATCTTTGAGTTTTAGGATTAAGTTTGAGCACTTGCAAGTTTGAGTTGCTTTGGGAGATTTCTTTGAGGAGGGTGAAATCATAGAGGAAGAAGGTACATTGATCTTGAGAGACTCAACTTGTGTTTCAAGGATCTTGTTGACTTTTATCAAGTTAACAATTTCATCATTGAGCACAACAGTTTTGTCTTCAAGATTTGAGAAAGTTTCCTTGCTCAAAGCGAGTTCACGCTCAAGTGCCTTGCTTCTTTCCCTTTCAACCTCAAGAAGATCTTCAAGCTCATGACATATCTCCTTTTCAAGGATGAGCATGTCTTCTTGACGGTTGATGAGTTCATCCTTATCAAAGATTTCTTCCGACAACAATCTCATCTTTTTCAAGGTGCTCCTACTTAGATCCTTAAGCATGGATTCATTATCACTACTACTATCAAAGCTATCAAGTGAAGAGGTTGAGGAGGATGGTTTAGATTTAACCTTTCATCTTCCCTCCTTAGCCATGAGACATGTAGACTTGAAGTCTTCAATGTTTGGGAAGAGCTTGCTCCTTCCAATGGCAAGTGTTGTCACTTTCTCTTCATCCTCGGAGGATGAGTCTTCGTTTGAGTCCCATTCCTTCCCAAGGTGAGCATGTCCTGATGGCTTCTTCTTCTTGAAGAATTTCTTCTCTTGAGACTTGCCATCTTTCTTCTTCTTACTCTCTTCATATGGACAATCCACAATGAAGTGTCCATATTCATCACAGTTGTAGCATGCTCTTTTCGTCTTGGGCTTGGACCTTTCCTTGTTCTTGTTCTCATAATGGTTGCTCCCCTTCCTTCTTCTCATCATCCTCTTGAATTTGTTGATGAAGAACGCCTCTTCTTCATCGGTGTCGAGGCCCTCATCATCACTTGCTTTGAAGTTTTGTAATGAGGATGTTGCTTTGAAAGCAACATCTTTCTTCTTTGAGGAGGCGAGCCTTTGGAGGTCGCTGTAGAACATGGCTTCCTTCTCCATCATCTCGTTGTTGATGATTCTTCCAAGCACTTCCTCCGGGGTCATTTGAGCATATCCCGGGCTCTCACGGATCAAGGAGCAAAGAGCAATGTTTCGAGGCATGAATGCCCGAAGCATCCTCTTCACCGCCTCATGATCCGTCCACCAGATGCATCCATAAGATCGGATATTGTTGACGAGGACCTTGAGACGGTTGTACATGTCTTGAGGGGACTCACCATCCATGATGGTGAACCTCCCAAGCTCTCCTTCAATCATCTCAATATTGGCTTCCCTAATGACTCGGTTTCCTTCATGCACTGTCTTGAGTGTTTCCCATATGTCTTTGGCCACCTCCAATCCATCGACTCGGTTGAACTCTTCTCGAGTCAAGGATGAAGTGATCACCCCAACTGCTTGAGCATTGTGATGAAGTAGAATGGCTTGCTCCGAGGTAACGTCTTCATCATTTTTTGGAAGATGGACACCTGTTAAGACAATTTGCCACAAGATAGGGTTTAAGGATATTAGATGCATCTTCATATTATGCTTCCACATTGAGTAATCATTTCCATCGAATTGAGGAGGTTTGCTAAGAGGAATATATAAGTAGTGATTGTTGGAAGATCGTTCATAGTTGAAAGGATATTGGGAGTAGTCCGGTTGACCACTCCTTTCTTGATCCTTCGACTTCTTCTTGTCTTTACTTGAGTTACCTAGCTTCTCGCGAAGTCGTGCCTTGAGCTGGCGAACTTCTTCATCGTCACTCGAGTGGTCTTGTAGCACATCCGTGTTTTTTTCTTGTCATATGTGTTGTCACCTTGTGACGTCGACGGAATCTCGTATCCCTCCACTCCGGCCATCTTCTCTCCGAGTGGTAAGACTCTTGATGGAGAGACCTGCTCTAATACCAATTGAAATTGCCTAGAGGGGGGTGAATAGGCTAAAATTTCTGAAATGACTTAATTAAACGAGATTAGAACACAAAGGCCGAACTAGTCTGGCTCAGGGGCGGACTAGTCCGATCAACCTGCTGGAAAAGCCTAAAAGGTCGGACTAGTCTCGCTCAGGGGCGGACTAGTCCGGTCAGACTGCTGAAAAGCCTAAACTTGATTTTTATGGGTTTTTCTTCAGATTTTAGTTTCACGAAATGCAGATAAACTATCTAGCAATCTAATATAACAAATATGACAAAGTATTGAGGTGGATTGCAAGATTGAAACCTAAAATATTATAAGAGTGAAATGATCAAACGAACCCTAAGCAATTCTAATGATCAATGAAATGTAAGTGCAAAATGACACAAAGATTTTTGCCCGAGGTTCGATTCCAGTCAAGAATCTACATCCCTGTTGAGGAGTCCACAAAGAACCGGGTTTAACAACCCTTTCCTCACCAAGCCGCCGCTAAGGCGAACCCGGTTCTTCACTATCTCAAGGGTGAACTTACAAGGTGTTGGGCTGCTCACAATCTGAGGCTTCCACTTGATCACGTCCACAAAACTCCACCAATCTTACAAGCCACATGTCACACCAAGTACACGAGATCACTCCGAGAGCCTTAAACGCGAAGTTCTTCCTTCTCCTCTCCTCACACACCCAAATTCACTCAAGAATTGGTTCTAGAGGGTGAGTAGGCAAGAGAGAGGGCTTGGGGGGGCTCTAGGATCGTTGTAGCGGCGCTAGGGTTCCAGGTTACTCTAAATGAAGTTGGGGCATCTCCTTTTATAGAAGTCCCGAAGCCAATCGTTGCCACCTACCGAAAGTCCGGACTAGTCCACCTCACAACGGACTAGTCCGATCTCACACAGGAACTATTTGTCCGGGTGAGAACGGACAAGTCTGGAGGACCCGAACTAGTCCAGCCACTAAGGCGGACAAGTCCGGTCTACCAAGACTTAGCCGTGAGAGCTCTCATCTCACACCCATACGGACTAGTCCGCCTTAGAACGGACTAGCCCGAACTCATACAGGAACTCTTAGTCCGTGTGAAAACGGACAAGTGTGGCTAGCTCGGACTAGTCCGGCTACTAAGGCGGATAAGTCCGGTCTACCAGGACTTAGCCCCAAAAACACTCTCACCAAGAGAGAAACGGACTAGTCCGTCCCAAAATGGACAGGTCCGATCTCAGTCAGGAACTCTCAGTCCGCCCCAAAATGGACTAAGCCGTAGGACTTCCGGACTAGTCCGGCCTCTTCCCCGAACAAGTCCGGCCTACCCAACTTTACCTCTCTACCTCTCTCAACTAAAGATTTGACACTTCTAACGCTTTGAACTCTCTTCTATGATCTCAATGCACTTGACATACACACTATTTCTTTTACACGGCTAGCCTACTAAAGACTCAAGTGAAACCCTAATTTCTACTCTTCGAGTCTTCGACGCCGTTCTTCATCTTTTTCCTTTTTTTGAGAGTTTAGGTGTCCGCCTTGGAAATGTCATGTGCTTACGATCATCTCAACTTATTAGTCTCTTAATTTGTCATCATCAATCATCCAAAACCCACGGGGGTGCCTAGATGCACTTACAAAACCCCTTATGAGGAGTGGGTTGGGAGAAAACTGTCACTTTCATACTTGCGTACTTGGGGTGTTTGGCAAATGTCAATATCCCAATCTCCAAGAAACGGAAGATTGGACCAAAGACAGTGGATTGCATCTTTCTAGGCTATGCTCAGCAGAGTATAGCATATAGATTTTTAGTAGTTAAATCTGAGATACCTGATATGCATGTTGATACTATTATGGAATCTCGTGATGCGACATTTTCTGGGAACATATTTCTTATTAAAGATATGCATAGCACTGTTAGGATTTCTTCTGAACTTAATTCTGAATCTACCACAACTAGCAAGTTTCTTAAAACACCATTTGAGAACGTACTAGACGAGGAACACAATGAAACAACTCAGACGAGTAAGAGACAAAGGAATACGAAATCCTTTGGTGATGATTTCAATGTGTACCTTGTGGACGACACTCCTATATCTATTGCAGAGGCATATGCATCTCCTGTTGCAGATGACTGGAAAGAAGCAGTTCATAGTGAGATGGACTCAATTCTTTCAAATAGAACTTGAGAGTTAACTGAACGACAGTATGGGTGCAAACCATTAGGTTGTAAGAGGATGTTAAATAAGAAGCTCAGGCCTCATGGTACTATTGAGAAGACAAGGCGAGACTAGTTGCAAATGGCTATACACGAAAGGAAGGTGAAGACTATTTTGACACCTATTCACCTGTCGCCGGATAGACGACAATCCAAGTACTACATTCTCTAGATGCATCTTATGGTCTAATCATTCATCAAATAGATGTGAAGACAACTTTCCTTAATGGAGAGTTGGAAGAGAAAATATATATGGATCAGTCTGATGGGTTCGTAGTAGAAGGTGAAGAGAGAAAGGTGTGCAAACTATTGAAATCCTTGTATGGTCTGAAACAAGCACCTAAGCAATGACATGAAGAGTTTGACGGTACATTGACGTCTCTGGGCTTTGTCATTAATGAGGCTGACCGGTGCGTGTATTATAGCCATGGTGGGGGCGGTAGCATTATATTATGCTTGTATGTGGATGACATACTCATTTTTGGTACAAGCATTAATATAATTTCTGAGGTCAAGTCTTTTCTATCAAAGTGCTTCGATATGAAAGATCTGGGAGAGACTAATGTCATTTTAGACATTAAGCTCAATAAGGATGAGAGTGGAATTACTTTAACGCAATCCCGCTATGTTGAGAAAATCTTGAGCCGGTTCGGCTTTATGGATAGCAAGATTTCTCCAATATCTTATGATCCCAGTGTGATACTAAGAAAGAACAAGAAAGAGGCAAGATATCAACTTAAATATTCTTAGATGATCAGTTCACTCATGTACCTAGCAAGCACAACCCGCCCTGATATCTCGTTTGCTGTGAGCAAACTGAGCAGGTTCATGTCAAACTCGGGTACAGATCATTGGCATGCACTTGAGAGGGTTATGCGTTATCTGAGAGGTACAATGTGTTATGGAATTCACTATACGGGGCATCCGACCGTGCCTGAAGGATATAGTGATTCGAACTGGATCTCTGATGTTGATGAGCTCTATGCCACGAGTGGATATGTGTTTACTCTTGCTGGTGGCGCCATATCATGGAGGTCTTGCAAACATATCATATTGACGAGGTCAACCATGGAAGCAGAACTCACTGCTTTAGAGACAACAACTGCAGAGGCAGAATGGGTGCGAGAGCTCTTGATGGATTTGCTTGTGGTCGAGAAACCATTGCCGGCAATCCTTATGAACTGTGACAATTAAACGATGATTGCTAAAGTGACCAGTTCTAAGGATAATGTAAAATCATCAAGACACGTCAAGAGACATTTGAAATCTGTCAGGAAAATGAGGAACTCCGGAGTTATTACTGCTTCGTACATACAAATCGACAAAAATCTGGCAGATCCCTTTATGAAGGGACTATCACGGAACATGATAGAAAGTGCATCGAGGGAGATGGGTTTGAGACCCATGACTGTGAAATCATAGTGGTAACCCAACCTATGTGATCGGAGATCCCGTGAAGTATTTCAATGAGACCCTCTCTATGTGAAGATGCACAACTATACTCTCAATCTGTAAGGCAGGTTGGCAATTTGCCTTAACTATGTGTAACAAATATGTTGTCCTACAGAGAATCTTGAAAGAAACACACCTATATGAGCTCCGATTGTTTAACGTTGCAGTTTGTGAGATTTGGGTGATCTCTAGAAAGCTCATGAAGAGACTAGGGAGTACGACGCATATGCTCCACCCGCGGGGTAGACTACTAGTAGTCAAGTACTAGTAAGGTCTTTAGGTGAAATTGGTTCACACAAAACTTACAATTCAAGGCTTACTCTATTGTTCAAGTTGTGAACTGATGTAACTTAAAGATCTAGACTGAAGTTCAACTTAACAGTCTCTGCTGAAAACACTAGTATATCAAACAAGGAACAAGAATGACCTCTATCGGTACCCTACGAACCGGGTACCCCCGCGTAGTGGATAGAAAGCACCTGGGCCCCGCCTTACTGGCTTAGGCGAGTCCTAGCGTAAGCCACGTGCCCTGGGCCCGATGGGCAGACCCGGGATTGCCCCGTGTCTTCAGGATCTGAGCTTGAAGACCGGTCGAGGGTGGTCCAGGGACCGCCATGTATCTAATGGTACGAGGCCTCATATTCCGTAAAGAACGGCTCCACCACTGCCACGTGCCTGAAGCCTCCAAGCCGCACCCTCCGCTAGAGAGAGATCTGGAGGTGCCATGTGTCCTGCGGCTCCGGGTCCGACCTCCAGCATGGGAGGGCTCCGGAGCGACCGCATGGGCAACAGCTCCGGGAATACCTTCCCCCAAGGAAGGCCCCTGATGTACCACGTGTCCTGCGGCCCCAGGCCCGACCTCCAGCGTGGGGGGGGGGGGGGCTCCGATGCTGCCACGTGTCCAACAACTCCGGACCACCCGCTACTCCGTAAGGCAGCTCCGGTAGAGACACGTGTCCTAGGGGCCAGTTGTTCGGACGTCACACCGACGAGCAACGGGCAGATGACCAAGTAGTAAAGCGGAAGGTACGATGTCAGACCGAGCATTCAAGGCTCGCGCCTTCCCCAGAAGCATGGTGCACGGGGCACGCCTCCGTTCCCCGTCTGCGCACCATTACGGTGAAAGACAGGGTGGCGAGGCGTGACGACACAATAGTGCCGCCCAATGGCTCAGAGCCACCTAACAGAGCGAGGAGACGCGGTGATAAGACAGAGACTTCATCATCACCGGTTACCCGGTCAGAGGCGCCTGGCGTGTCAAGCGGCGCGCCTTAACTCCACTGACAGTGACAATGCATATAGTTGTAAATGCCTATAGCTCATGTATAGGAGACAGTTAGCCGCGGGACCACCTATCGAGCCCCGGGCCACCTTGTAACTGCCCCGACCTTGGGCTATAAAAGGACCGGGGCAGCCTCCGGGCAAAGGGTTCGTGACCCAGCCAACTCACTCACTCATACGCGTGAACAATACAACAAACACACCCGTGGACGTAGGGTATTATGCACTGGCGGCCCAAACCACGTAAATCCTTGTGTCTTTCCCCTCGCCATTGTGTTCCGACCTTTGAGATCCACTAGCCCCCCTGAAAAAAGAACCCTCGCGGGCTGCATCCGAGCAGACCGGGGGAAGTGTCGTAGCGAACACTTCGACAACCTCTTTTTTAATGACTTTGAGATCTCGTGGGGGATTGTTGGAATTTTGGCCCAAGGCCCATGCAGGAAATAACAATAATTCTAAATAAATCTCAAAGGCCCATTAGTGCAAGAGAGGGTGGTGCTAGTGGTTTAGTACCACATGGGAAGTTTGAGAGAAGCAACTCAAACATATAAGGGAGGTTGTTCTTTCACTCACTAAGTGAGATGTAAGGAGAGAGGAGAGGGGTGGCCCACGCGCACCCCTCCTCGTCGCTTGCCTCGCACACGCACGCACGCGTGTTCGTGTGAATTCGAGCCGAGACCAACTTTTATTTTTGCTACAGGAAAATTCGCTGCGGATTCATGAAGGCGCTTGTGATAATACGTTTGGAGCCACCTGAGATGAAGCTTGTTATAGTAGTATCCGCACGTTGCAGATAAATTGGATCTACAACCGAATCGATCTCTAACATGGACTCTATATATTTGCGGCATGGGCGGCAGAGGAAATCAATACCGAAACAAATTGTTCCCACGTTCCAGTTTCTTGCGCCGCCATTGTCTACTCCATGCTGAGCGCCGACGTTCACCGACGATCAGGAGAGGAGGTCTCCGGAACCGCTCGCCCTTGTGATCCTACACCAGGAGAGGGCGAATAAGGTTTTTGGGAAGCACTCTGCGTAACTGCTCGCATTCTTCATCACGGGTCGCCTACCGCTGAGATCGGGCGCTGCTGCCCAAAGTCACCACCAACGTCTGCACCGACCGACTGTCGTCAGATCAGTGTTTGCAGCAATTCCTCCAATTTCAGATCGGTACGCCTAATCCGACTTCTTATTTGCTTGTGTTTTTCGCTGTTTGAAGCCATGTTTTTTCCAGAATTATTCAGTAAATTGCCTATTTTGACTAACAATGAAATCATGAAAGTAGCCTAGCACCATCACTTGTGAGGACGACGGAGAGAAACTAACTCATCAGTCGTCGGATCAAGTGTTCGCTTCTAGATACTCCGAAGCAGTTGAGACTCTGAAAACTGACCCCTACTTGATTTTTCTTAATCTAGATGGATTATTTTGAGTATGAACCAGCGCGTTAACGAGTTGACTGACTGAGAGAGACATGCTTTGGTCTTGGTCTGGTCAGTCAGCCAAAGCCAGACCTGCGCTTTCACAAGATATATATGCTCTCAGCCTTTTGCACACGAGTATCTTACTTCGCATGAACATTTCTGCTGACACGAACACACATGTTATCTAATTTTCCATTCAAGTTAGTTCGGTTCAGGGTTGAGACCTGACTGCCCTCTGGGTCGACAGCTATTTCTCAGCGGTCGACAGCTATTTCTCAGCTTAGTTAGCCCTTACAACAAATTAGTATCTGGTTTGGTTTAGCCCAGACTGATGAAGAATCGACTTGTCAAGGATGGCAACTGAAACTAGTAGTCCTAGTAAGGTAATCACCAGTCTCGAGCGACCGAACCAGCTGAAAGAACTTGCAACAGGGTGATGATGCTCTTGCTGGTCATCACCGCTGTGTTAGTAGCGGTAACGATTATCAGCAGACGCCACACGGCCACCCACACTTCGCGATAGTGCAGACAAGCATCTGCCGTTTTCGTGTCACCGACCCATCTCTTTCGTCTCCCACTCATCAAATCGCTGGTCCTCTCGTTCAAAAAGAAGAGAGGGAGAAAAAAAAAGACTAACTGTTGGCCCTGCTTCTGCTGGCCCTATGCTCTCAACGGAAAAGCAGCGCGAACTGCATCGGAGATGGCGCGAAATTGCATCCACGTACGTTCGAAACTCGGCTCCGATCCGTTAGGTCAGATCCTGTGTGTTGTGCCTGGAACGGCTCTGGCAAAATAAAAATAAAAATAAAAGTTCCGGCTCAGTTTCAGAGAAATTCTCAGAGAGAAAGAAAAGATGCCAACAATGCTGAAGCTATTAACGCTGATGATAACGGTCAGTAATTCATAAAGCAAAGCATGGAAGCAGCACGGGATGACTCGCATCCGCTCGATCCAGAGCTCCTCTCCCTGTCAGCCTGCCTGGACAGTGCTCGCAGCGAGCGACGCTCGCCACACACGATCGACGCGCACGGATGAGAAAGCAACGCCGGCCGGTCACCACCGGCCATGTACCGAGCTCTCGCCGTCAATGACATGCGAAGAAATCCAGTAGCTTCGCGGTCGACGATGCATCTACACAGTTAGTGCTGGTCATTGCCCGCTTCCCACTCGTCGGTCCTGTCTGTCCCCATGTCCCCGTACGTGCTTCTGTTTCTACCACTGACACTGATCAAGAATGACGTGTCCAGGCAGCAACGAACGAATCTTTCACGGAAATTACCAGAACGGTGATTGGTTAAGTGGCTTCTCTAGAGTAAGGAAGGCGGGGCCAGTCGACTGAATATTCTGTGTTGACTTGACCTGACTCCAATAGTAGACGCGGCCTTAAAATTTGTTTAGCAGCTGCTCCCTAATTTCCAGTGCGTTGATGTGTCTGACGCTCCCGCTGCGCGCGGCGTGTATATATGCGCCCCGGCGCAGCAACCTTTCGGCACACCAAACCAGCAGCAACAGCAGCAGGCACACTCAGCTCGTCACCTCATCCATCATCCGTTTTCGGTGCGCATTACCCCCGAGGCCCCGACGCGGCAATATGGCAGGCACCGCGGCGTCGCTGAAGTTCACGGTGCGCAGGAAGCCTGCGGCGCTGGTGGCGCCGGCGAAGCCGACGCCGCGGGAGCTGAAGCGGCTGTCGGACATCGACGACCAGGACGGCCTCCGGTTCCACATCCCCGTCATCCAGTTCTACCGCCGGAGCGCGCTGATGGGCGCGCGGGACCCCGCGCCGGTCATCCGGGACGCGATCGCCAGGGCGCTCGTGCACTACTACCCGTTCGCCGGGCGGCTCCGGGAGCTCGAGGGGCGCAAGCTCGCCGTCGAGTGTACTGGCGAGGGCGTGTTGTTCGTAGAGGCGGAGGCGGACGTCCGGCTGGAGCACTTCGGGGACGCGCTGCAGCCGCCGTTCCCGTGCCTCGAGGAGCTCATCTTCGACGTCCCAGGCTCGTCCGAGGTTCTTGGCACACCGCTCCTGCTCTTCCAGGTACACCACGACGACGGACGTCCTTGCCTCAGCTGCTCGTATCTTGAAACACTAGCTTGTCTTGTCCGTGTGCCTCGCACGTGACCGAGAAGCTACGTGTGACACGTACGTGTGTGTTTCATTGTCCAGGTGACACGGCTCTCGTGCGGGGGATTCATCCTGGGAGTGCGGCTGCAGCACACGATGGCGGACGCGCAGGGGCTAGTGCAGTTCCTGGGCTCCGTGGCGGAGCTGGCGCGAGGCGCTGCGGCGCCGTCGGTGCGGCCGGTGTGGGGACGCGCGCTGCTGCGGGCGCGCGACCCGCCGCGTCCCGGGTTCGCGCACCGCGAGTACGACGAGGTGCCGGACACCAAGGGCACCATCGTGCCGCTCGACGACATGGCGCACCGCTCCTTCTTCTTCGGGCGCATGGAGGTGGCCGCCGTCCGCGCCCACCTACCGCCGCGCCTCCGCTCCCGCGCCACCACGTTCGACCTCCTCACGGGGCTCCTGTGGAAGTGCCGCACCGTGGCGCTCGCCCCGGACGCGGACGAGGTGATGCGGATGATCTGCATCGTCAACGCCCGCGGCGGCAGGTCCGGGGTCGCCATCCCCGAGGGCTACTACGGCAACGCGTTCGCGTTCCCGGTCGCCGTTGCCACGGCCGGCGAGCTCCGCGCGAACCCGTTGGGGTTCGCCGTGGAGCTGGTGAAGCGGGCCAAGGGTGAGGTGGACGTGGAGTACATGCGGTCGGTGGCCGACCTGATGGTGCTGCGGGGGCGGCCGCACTTCACGGTGGTGCGCGCGTACCTGGTGTCGGACGTGACCAAGGCGGGGTTCGGCGACCTCGACTTCGGGTGGGGCAAGCCGGCGTACGGCGGTCCAGCGAAGGGCGGCGTCGGCGCCATTCCCGGCGTGGCGAGCTTCCTCATCCCGTTCAAGAACTCCAAGGGGGAGGACGGCATCGTGGTGCCCATGTGCCTGCCCGGACCCGCCATGGACAGGTTCGTAGAGGAGATGAACAAGCTGCTCAGCCCGCCTGCGCAGGAGCAGCAGGAAGCTTTCCCCGTCATCAGGTCCGCGCTCTGAGCCCGGCCGCAGCGTGCTGATCCGTGCTCCGGCTGGTGGCCGATCAAAAACGTCACTTATCGTCTATGGCCTGCGTAATAGCGTCGCGTGTCGAGTTGATAAAATACACGTCATCGTGTGAGCATTTCTGTTGATATGTAACCTGTATACGTACACGTTTTTCTAGCTGAGGATGGGCTTCGCATATTTTTTTCCCGAAAACCATGGGCTTTGCATGGTCCATTTCGGATCTAACTGAGGATGCGACGCGTTTAGCCCGGCAACGGCGCAAAATGGACTGCGCATAAGCTCAATACGACCGGAAACCCGTTTTCCTCTGCATCGAACGACTATCGCTTCCCCTGAAACCACCCGCAGCATGTCATTGCCTCATTGGCCGTGGACAATGAGATAATATCATGGTGTTTCTTTTTATTTTTTAAACACGGTGCAAAACTCACATACGCTCACATGTATACATACGTGCAATCACCACTATGAGCACAACATATATAGAAACTCTGCCCCTATGAATAGTTAAGCAGAATCGTCTCTGAAAATGGATGTTCATTCTTTAATCCATTCGAAACACTCTTACAATTAGAGCAGCAAAGGATCAATACCGAATATATTTTATCATTTTGACAAACCAAATACGTGTTGTATAAAAATGCAAATTGTTGCATTGGTTTAATCTGAATTTGCTGAAAGTCTTTACATTCAAATTGAGTATTCTCAGCTTATTTTTCAAAGTCTGTGCTGCCTGTAAATTTTAATACTCTTAATTCAAAGATCTCAGGTAGGGGCCGTACCTTCTCTGTTCAAAGTTTCTTAATTTGACATGGAAAAGTTAATGCTATAGTTTGCTTTCGTTCCTTTTGTTGTCCTAGATGATCAACGCAATTTGTTGTCTTCAATTATGCTTGATTATTAAGGTTTTTTTAAAGAATTTTACTATTTGAACGCCAATAAACAACTATACACGTAGAAATTTCTAATATATATATATATATATTATGTGATATATCTCCATCAGTGCATGCTATTCCTATGAGATTTTTGAGATTTTGAGCGCTAAGAGCTGATGCCTCGAATTTCAGGTTTGTTCACTTAAACTAATGCGTCATGTTTTACTGAGGGCTTTGGATCTTCTGGTTGCTGCAAGGACCAGGGAGCATGAGAGACTGGATATCATCTGTGAGGCGAGTTTTGGTGTTAGAAAGGGGAATTAGAAGGCTTGTAGACAACAGAACACAATCTGTATTTGAGCCACCCGGCACCTCTTCTCGTGAAAGAATGCTGGCGATTCATCCGTGGTACTACTATATGCCTATCATTCTTACCAACTTATCGATTTCACGTTTCCTGATCTGTAGCTGGAAGCATATTTGTTTCGGTCGTTGACATTTCATACTACTCATTGATAGGGTGCTCGGGTAATAGATGACGAGTATTCAGATGCAAAAATTGTGATAGATAGTGAAAGATTGGCTAGGATTCATGAATTAGCTGTAGCAGCTTCTTCGAATACATGCTATAAACATGCTGTTGAAGATTTTTTAGGATCTATTTCTGATAAATTATTAGACACTGAAGAACAACTGAATTGCTCAAGTCCGAAGAATGTTTCAGAATATTTGCAAGAGCAGTCAATGGTCGCCTCAGCATTAGGATGGAGTTTGGGTTCTCTGCAAGACCAAGGTTCAGTAGCAAAGGTGATAGATGCAGAAATTTTGGGCCATGTAAGCGGAAACAAAGGGATTAGGCCAAATTATCGGGGTTTTCAAATTCAAAGAATGGGATGGGTACACATCCTGGTTACACAACAAAATGCCGATCCAAATAGAGAAAAAGTATGATTATGGCCCAACGTGTCTTTGCCTTATCGGTCCGTACCAGGGCTGATGGTTTTTAATACACGCAAGGATAATTACCGAACGATTAACCCTAGGGCGCCGCACTCCTCAAAACTGAACATAGGTAGAACATACGCAGAGGTGGTTCCATCCTCAATGGAGAATGCTAGTCAGAGAATTTGGCCAAGAGGAGGTGCATCCAGTCGTGGTGGTAGAGGGAATGGACAATCAAGCCTTCCCGCTCGTGGAGGTTTCAATGCCACTTTTCACCCTGGATATGGCGGGGTGAATTATAGAGCCAGAGGGGAGTCGAGATCATATCCAACTCGAAGATTTGGAGGCAGGCAGTATGTCAACAGAGGCAGAGGTAATTCAAGGGGGAGTCTTAATAACCGTTTCAGTTATGATTCATTATCATCCAATGTGTTTGGGAGATCTAAAAATATTTTTCAAAAGAATATGGATGAAGGAAAACCAGATAATTCAGGTAATGTTTCAGTAAATTTGCCTGTACAAGATGCTAATCTGCTTCAACAGGCGATTGCCTCAATGACTGGAGCAGTTACAAATCAGGTACTCCCTCAAGATAATGCACAAAACAATGGCAAGAATGAGGTAACTAAATCATCGACTAAGCTGGAGGAGATAAAAGTGTTATCAAAGCCTTCATTAGTTGAAATCCCGGAATAATCAAACAAAATAATGAAGGAGGGCAGTGGTAAGCCATACTGTTATAGATGTTTTACAAAGGGGCATAATATGGAGGAGTGCATAATAGATGCTTATTGTGAAATATGTGACACAAAAGAACATATAAAGTCAAGATGCCCTTTATACAGGGCTATCAAACAGGGCCCTTTGTGGATTTGCAGTTGATGGGCTTGGATTTTTTCATATACAAAGTGCTCAGCATAAGACACCGAGGGATAATAGGAGTGCATTGATAAAAGTGACTGAAGGTGTACTTAGTGTCCAAAATATAATAACAGAATTAGAGAGATTGATTTCGGGTAAATGGACATGGAAAGTGCAAGAATTAGGCAATAATAATTTTAAGACAATGTTCCCTTCAAAGAATGAACTGCAGAGGATGGTTGAATGGGGTGTGGTCCACACAAAAGTAAGTAGTGCAAAAATTCAGATTGAAGATCGGGGTGGAAGTGCTGAAGCAAAAGCTATTTTACCTAAGATTTGGGTTCAGTTCTCAGGACTTCGACAAGAATATAGAGATTTCCTTATAATATGGGCAGTGGGTTTCTTATTAGGTGTAACAAAAGATGTGGACATGGTGTTCACAAGGAAGCATGATATATGTCGCCTGCAGGTGCTTTTAATTGACCCAAATTTGATTCCACAATATGTAGATGTGGTCATAGGGGATTTTCTCTATGAACTGAGATTCAAAGTTGAGCAAGATGTGGATGAGGAAAACCCTGAACCTATGGATATGAATTATGATGGAGAAGAGGACAAAGATGTAGAGGAGGAAAATAGCAGCAAGAGAGAGCACTCACAGCATAAAAGTAGAGAAATTGAATCACGAAAAGGAACACAAGGGAATGATGGATCGAAGAATGGCTTGGGTACATATCAATCTCAGAAAAGGGAGGCAACAAACAGAGAGCTAAATTCTAAGAATACAGATTAGGGAGTGATTAATCAAAAAATAGACAATATGCAAATACAGGTTTCAGAAGTGAGTGCAGATCAGAGGGACAAAGTTGAGGGAGGATTAATGGAAACAAAAGAATAATTTTCACAGCTGAGTGAGGATATGAATACTGAAGAATGGAAAACAAACACCGAGTCATTTGTAGAACCTGAAGGAGAAAATAAGATGGAAGCAACACAAGCAATGGCGGCTATCATTGAAGCGTCGCCATCGGCTATATCTTCAAGACGTAGCAAGAGGAGGTCAAACAATGTGGATGAATCATCACTGGAAAGGGCAGTGTCGGAGTGTGAGCTGCGACACTCCTCCCGGCCTGCTCGGAAGCAACCCGCGAGGTTCTTTTTTTCCGGAGGGGGCTTGGCGCCCTATGCGACCTGGGCTCGAGAGAGCGGATGGACACAGAGATTTACGTGGTTCAGGCCGCCGGAGCATAATACCCTACGTCCACGGGGGTGCTTGTTATATTCCTTGAGCGTGTGCGCTTGTGCGTTGTGTGATCTGGGATGCGAAGTTCGGGAACCCCTTGCAGAGTGGTCACCCCAGTCCTTTTATAGTACAAGGCCGGGGCGATTACAAAGGGGCCTGGGGCCCGACAGATGGCCCCAGAGCCACCTATACACAATCTAGGGCTTCATCCTCTGAGTAGAGTGGCCGAAGGGAGAGTTAAGTACCACCGTCCGGCGCACTGAGCTCCCCCTGACCACGTGTCAGGTGATGATGAAGACGTCATCTTGTCGCCGCGTCTTCTCGCTCTGCTTGGGCAGCTTCATGCCGTTGGGCGACACTGTACTGTTGTCACGCCTTGCCATCCAGTCTTATCACCGTAGTGGCGAACGAGAAAGGGACGGAGGCGTGTGAAGTGCGCCATGCTTCTGGGGAAGGCGCGAGCCTTGAATGCGAAACCTGACAGCGCACTTTCTTCTTGACTTCGTCGACCCACGGCCCACGACGGATCGTGGGGCACGTGGCGGCTCTGGAGCTCTTGTCGACGGGCTTGGTCT
This sequence comes from Neostapfia colusana, assembly GCA_030760725.1. Taxonomy (NCBI): domain Eukaryota; kingdom Viridiplantae; phylum Streptophyta; class Magnoliopsida; order Poales; family Poaceae; genus Neostapfia; species Neostapfia colusana. Next base: position 19,843,635 of record JASWHV010000003.1, read on the forward strand.
CAGGGGACAAGTGGCAGCTCCGGACCTCACCTCAGTGGGGAGGCTCGGGCCGGAGCCCAGGGCATGTGTCTGCACCGGAGCTGTCCTTAGCGGGGAGGCGGCTCGGAGCCGGGGGACACGTGTCGGCCCCGGACCTCACCTTAGCGGGGAGGCTCGGGCCGGAGCCCAGGGCACGTGTCTGCACCGGAGCTGTTCTCAGCGGGAAGGCGGCTCGGAGCCAGGGGACACGTGTCAGCCCGGGACCTCACCCCAACGGGGAGGTTCGGGCCTGAGCCCAAGGCACGCGTCGTCTCCAGTGCTCATCCACACGTGTCAGCCCCAAGGCTGACCATGGGGCCTAGGGCACGTGGCTTACGCTGGGGCCCGCCTCATTGGGGAGGCAGGGCCCAGACTATCTTTTTTCCCACTACGCAGGGGTACCCGGTTTGCAGGGTACTAACAGTGGCCCCCCGGGCCCATCTTGGGGGAGGCATCGAGCCCGCAGGTGGGGCCCCATCTTTTCCGCGTGGTGGTTTTGAGCCTGTGCTTCGGAAACCGAAGCGGTGGCCAGATTTTCGCGAAGTGGATGAAAGATTGTACCTGGGAAGCAAAAAGACTGCATGTCCTTGGTGTAGTGGGCGCAGCGCCAGTCGAAGCAGCAACACGTCGTCGACATAGTGGACACGTGCTTGCTCTTGACTGGCGGGTCATGGCGACGTGCTCGAGGAGTTGCCCCGAGGCAGTTACTGTTGCAGCCTTTGGGTCGGCCGCTGCAGTTCCACCACGCCGCTTCTCCTAGGAAACGCCGGATGTTCCCGAGAAGTTACCCATCTGGCCCCCGGTGTCTGACGGGTGGACCTGGGTCCTACTCATCATCGAGGGAGGCAGGTAACCCGCGGCGTGGTACGGTGGAAACCCAAACGTCATGCCGACTGCCCTGCAAGAGGTTGCGGACGTATAAAGGGAATACCTCCAGAGAAGGACGATTCCGTTCTTCCTTTTGCAATCTTTGCCTTCCTTCTGTGCGCTCGAAGCCTCTGCACCCCAACGCTCATAACCCTTCCTCGCCACCATGTTTTCCGGCCTCCGTTCATTCAGGCTTATGAGCGATGGCGACATCGCTATTGTGAGACGTCTGCTTGGCTGGCAGGCGGCCGCGTTCGACGGGAAGATCCACCACGGGAGGGCCCTGTTGACCGACATGCAACCCGGCGAGGTGGTACTCTTCCCCTTTTACGTGTTGTCCGGGTTTGCGCTTCCGGCGTCGTCCTTCCTCCTCACCCTGCTGGAGGTGTATGGGCTCCAGCTGCAGCACCTCACGCCACACGCCCTCGCGCTAGCGGCCGTCTTCGTCCACTTCTGTGAGATGTTCGTGTGCGTACGACCTTTGGTGCGGCTCTTCAGGGTGTTCTTCTCCTTGAGGGCCTCAGGGAGAAGCACAAGCCAGCTGGGGGCTTATTACTTCCAGCACCGAGGGAGGCACTCCGCGACCTACATCGTGCCCTTCTCTCCCGGGAAGTGGGAGCACTAGAGGGAGGACTGGGTGATTGCCCAGACCGACATCCACGACCGTCTCGAGCTACCGAGCGGCCCACCAATGACCGAGGTGGCTGTTGGGGATGAGATCCCCGGCCTGCAGGATGCCTACACGCCGGTACTAGAGAGGATCGGGTACTTGGCAGAGGAAGGCCTGACCTCGCTGATGGTCCTGGCTGACTTCCTGTCCCGTCGGATCGCTCCTCTCTATCTGCGTGTCCGGGCCGCTTGGTAGTACACCCGGGAGGGATACATGACCCGGTTAGAGCATGGAGCGGGGTCATCGCCAGATCTGGAGATGTTGAGGGTGATGCTGCAGAAGCACTCCTGTGACCCGATTACCGACGACTCCATCACCCCGTCGGCGAGCTGCCAGCCCGTCTACTTCAACCCGCAGGCGCGGTCGAGGCTGCTGAGGGAACTGCCGACGCGTGACGACATCGGTGTCGCGGTGCGACAGATTGCTAATCTCTCGCGGGGCATCTAGATCCCCGGAGTAGACGACGCCGGTAGTCAAGGCATGCGTCGGACTCATTCCCAAGCAGGGGGAAGGAGTCGACGGGGAGGTCTGAACCTGCGGTGCACCCTCGCTCGCCACCCAAGGATGCCCCAGAGCCAAGTAAGGCGTCGAAGAGGAAGCTGGTCCGACCTGAAGGAAGCTTCATCTCCGGCCCCCACGCAAGGGGTTCCCAGGCTTCCCGTGATCCCGCACCAGGCTCGACTGCTGGCGCCGGGGGTCGCTCTAGAGCTGCCACTGCCGGAGCAGTCCCGACGGCCACAGAAAGGGCGCCTGATGCTGCTGGAACTTCAAGGTGGACCCCTAAAACGTCGTCGGCCCCTCAGCCGTCGAGGGCTGCCCCAGCTTAGGGCGCATTTTTGGCGCCGTGGTCCTCGGCAGGGAAGGCTCCGGATGTGGCGTCTACGTCGACGAAGACCCCCAAGGCTCCGCCAGCTCCGAAGCTAGCGGAGGTGACCTCGACGTCAGCGGGGCGAGTGGCTCGAGCCCCCCGTGCAAGAAGCTCCACGCGGAGTGGAACTTCCAAGCCTCAAGGTACGGCTCAACCTCGCAGGGTTGTGTACTGAGCCGCTGGATGGCGTAGTTAATGCTTGGTGCTTCTTTTTGTAGGGCTCCTCAGTAGAGCACCCCTGTTCCTCCTCCACCGCAGCAGTTATGAGAGACACTCGTTCATCGGGAGGAGACGATAGAGGCGAGGGAGCTCTCCGACTGTCTGGCTGCCTATGAGGCAGAGCAGATACGTCTGGAGGAGCGGCTTCAAGGCGTGCATGACCGGGAGGTCTCTGGTGCGTACAGGGAGTCTGCCCTAGAAGAGCGGGCTGCGCGGCTGGACACCAGGGAGCAGGCCGTGGTTGCTCTGGAACAGGGGCTAGCCGTGCAGGAACAGGAGCTGGCGAGGAGGAGTTCGGTGGGGGAGTTGGCTTCTTTCGTCAAGGAGGTCAAAAATCTCCGAGCTCTGTGACTTCCTCGGCCGCGCAGAGGTCTGTGACTTCCTCGGCCGCGCAGAGGCGGCCCTGGAACCCTTCGGCTTCGGTTCCTTGCGCCCCGGAGAGCTGGTCCAGGAGGTGAGCCAGGTGCTCCCTGCCCTAGACTCAGCCGGAGAGAAGCTCCTGACGCTAGAGAATGTTGTGGGGGAGCATCTAGAGGCCGAAGGCAAAGCTCTGGCTCAGACGGTGGCAGAGCATGTGCTCACTTGCCTTCGGAGCTGCGACCCCAACATCTCCCTGGAACCTGTGGTGCAGGGCCGCACCGTAGAGCTGTCGAGAACGACGAAGTGTTCCGTGGAGGAAGTCGCCTGACTTGTAGCTGCTAGGTTCCAACGCGGGTAGCTCCTAGGTCTCCCGCTTGCCTTGTATCCTCCCGTGTATGCCGGAGCTCTACTGTTATCAAAGAATTTTTGTTTCAAGTCTTATGTTGTCTTGAGTTGTTGATGTAGACTTTAGATCCTTGGTGGCGCAAAGGTACGGAATGACTTGGCCGAAGTGGATAGATCTTTGCCAATGTCTCGAGCTTGCTTCTCCAGGTTCTTAGCAGCATAAGGACCCAGGGCGCTCCGGCAGTGCGGCTACCACTCCTTCCGGGTCCTCGGAGGCGTAAAAACTCGAGGGAAGTTCAGCTTTTGACTTCAGCTTATCGTAGCTGGTGCTCCGAGTCTTATGCTCGCTGCTGCAGTGGTCTAACGTCATGCCCATGCGGTTCACCGTGATGCCCCCCTGGTAGGTGTGGCCCATGTGTTGGGGCGGGCCTACCACTAGATGAGGCATGGCGTCAACATCGGGCCCCCTGTGAGGTCTGGGACACCAAGGACCTATGCGGACCTTCAATCATGGCATAAATAAGGAGTAGTCGTGCTCTTTGGTCACTCTTGCTTGTTTGGTAGCTTTGTTGTGGTTTACGATCCTCATTTAAGCTGCGAGGCTTGGGTAATTCGATGTGGGTCGTCCGGGCTATGGTTAAAGCCTTGCCCAGGGGTATGAGCCATCCGGTTCCCCGGTACTGAGCTGTAGCGCTGGAGAGGCAGTGTACGCACGCTAAGGGTACGGAACCAGGCATAGCAGGCTATGCCCCTGGACCTCCCTCTGGCGTAAGCTTTTCGGGGGAGGGCCGTTAGGAGCCATAGGGCCCCTAGGCAATGAAACAACCATAGATCCCTTTGTTATGGTCAAGACTTTGCTCGGGGGGATGAGCCGTCCGGGTCCCTGGTACCGAGCTGTAGCACTGGAGAGGCAGGGTACGCACGATAAGGGTACGGAACCAGGCATAGCAGGCTACGCCCCTGGACCTCCCGCTGGCGTAAGATTTTTTGGGAGAGGGACCATTTGGCGCCATAGAGCCCCCGAGCAACGAGACGACCGCAGGACCCCGGGTATGCCATAGGTACTTCAAGCAGACCCGCCTGTACAAGGATAGCACAACCCTTTCTATGGTTGGACACAAGGAAAAGTGACTGGTCACACGGCCGGAGTGGTATGGAAACAAAACACGAAAAGTATAGGGGCGATGTCTGGGGTCCAATTATTTCTATTGCCCACAGGCGTGTTCTTTCTGGCCCCCAAGTACTCAGTTGTAGCGTAGGGGAGTCCGGATGTGCACGCCAAGGGTGCGAAACCAGGCATAGCAGGCTACACACCCTGGACCTCCCGCAGGCGTTAACCTTTCGGCGAGGAGACCTTCCAGTGGCATGGGACCTAGGACAAGTGTGTAGGACAGGCTCCGGACATGCCGTTTACAGTTGATATGCATGAGCTAGCACAAACTGTAAACAAGGTACGTAGGGTAGGATAGCTTTTTCTTATTTCTGGCTTCCTTCGGGTGATAGGAGGAAACGGGCCGTGTAAGAAGGCAGCGACCCGCCCTGGATGACAAGAGTAGCAGGACCCCTCCGGGGCTTAGCTATTCTAAGCGTTGTTCCTAGATACTATGACACCTTTACAAAGAAAGAGAAAAAAGAAAAATACCCTACCACAGCGCTAAGGGTAGGACTTACAGAGGCGTTTTATGTACTAAGGTATGGGTAGAGGTACCCATCCCCTGCGGCCAGGCGGGTCACCTGGAGCGGCATACTTGTGCTGGTCGGGAGGGACCCTCCCAGCTGGGGGAGGGTTTGTCACCCCTTCTCGAAAAAGTATTAGCCGAGACACCAGGTGACCCTACCCTTGGTTGTCTACTCTGCGCGCACCACTGCCGGAGCGTTTTGCGGTGTAGCGCATTCCGAGCATCCTCTACCCATGTTGCCTCGTCGACGAGGCCATTTTCTTCACGCAGGAGCTGGTTCCGCGTGGCTTTGTCGTATGTCTAGACGCCGGGTGAGCCCTTGGTGTGTTCTAGAGGGAGGGCGGCTTCGACCCTCTGCACCAGTGTGAGAGGGTGTTTCCCTTGTCGCACGACGGGGGGAGGGGGGACGTCTAGCTAGACGTGGAGCGCCTTGCATCGCTCATTGTCGGCGCTTGAGTCGGAGTCAGAGTGGCCGTAGACGACTTTCAACGCCCTCTGGCCGTCTTGATACAACATCTCCTGCTCAGCGTTGGCCTCGTGTTTGGTCTTTTGTTTGCCCTCCCGCTGGTGGGAGGGTGCGCCGTCTTGGCGCGGCGCTCTTGTTGCAGCTCACGGAAGCGTTCCACAAGCTTCTTGATCTCACGACAGTCGTTAGCGCCGTGGCTGCCGGTGTTGTGCACCGGGCACCACAGTCCGTCATCGTTGACAGCCATTGGTCGTGGGCGCTTGTCGGAGCGCGGAGCTCGGCCCCCACCGGCCGCTGCCATGGCAGCGGTGGACGCCCCGGCCAGAGGCTTGTTCCTGCCTCCGGCCTCGTTCTTCTTGCTGTTGCGCAAAGCAGCAGCTTCTCCGGCACTCCCCACTGAGGAGGCAGGTCGTGAGTGCCAGTCTCAGCCTTCCGCTGCCCTGGCACATTTGTTGGCTAGGCTGAAGAGCTCGGAAACATCTTGCACGTCTTGCATGACTAACTTCTCGAGCATCTTCTTGTTGCGAACGCGTTGCCGGAAGGCGACGACAAAGGCGTTGGAGATGCGGGGGATGGTGTTCCTGACCTGGGAGAACCACTAGATGAAGGATCGCAGTGACTCCCCATCGCGTTGGCGCACGGCGTGGAGGTCAAGCTTGGTGCCGGGGCGCGTGTAGGAACTCCCGAAGTTGGCCGTGAATCTTCAGCACAACTCTTCCCAAGACGTGATGGATCCTGGGGGATGGTTCATAAGCCATGACTGGGTTGTGCCGGTCAGGGCCATAGGGAAGTAATTGGCCATGATGACCTCATCCCCTCCTGCATCTAGGATGGAGGTGGAGTAGATCTGCAGGAACTCGGCGGGATTGACCGTCCCTTCGTATTTTTCTGGCAAGTGGGGCCAGAACTTGGGTGGCCAGACCACCATACGAAGGTGCGGGGCGAGCGCCATGCAGCCCTCGGAGAGGCAGGGGTAGGCGGAGCGCGGTCCGCTGGTATGATGCTCGGAGAGCGGTACTCTCCTTCGAGATTGCGACGCCTCTCACGGCGTCGCTCGATGGTGGTGCGACCATCTTCGCTTGCTAGGCGTCGGTTCAGCTCGACCCTGAGGTCGGCTGTGGCCACCACGCGTGGGGCTGATGCCTCATGGGCCACTGTTACACGATTGGGTTGGCGAGGGTTCAGCCGTCTGCCTTCTGTAGGCAAGAGAGTTCATGGCCACGTCGACAAGATGGTCAACATCGTACCGCCACTGCTCTACCGCCTCAGGGGTGGCACCCTCGCCCGGAGGGTTGTGGAGCAGAGCTTGTGCTGCGGCTAGCACTCTTTCCGGGCTCGGTCGCGGCGGCGCTGTCGCCACTGCCAAAGTAGAGGGTGGCCGAGAGGAAGCGATCGCTGGCGGTGTGAACACCGACGGCGCACCATTTATACGGTTGCCGGCCCTGGCCGACCTAGGCACCACGTGCGTCTTAGGGGCACCAACGTTCTGGTTGCCGGTTCAGCTGGATCTGGGCGCTGGGGGAGCTGGTGGCACACCGGTCGACTGACCGCCGGCCTGGCCAGACCTGTCCGCCCTGGAACAGGAGGTAGCCTCGTCATCTCCCGTCTAGAGATGATGGCGAGCTGGGCGAGAAGGCTCGCCATGAGAGGTGATGTTCACCATTTTCGTGTGAAGAGCGCGGAAAGCCCCCCTTCCTAGCGCGCCAAATATCAGAGTGTGAGCTGCGACACTCCTCCCGGCCTGCTAGAAAGCAGCCCATGAGGTTCTTTTTTTCGGAGGGGGCTTTGCGCCCTACGCGACCTGGGCTCGAGAGAGCGGATGGACACAAAGATTTACGTGGTTCGGGCCACCGGAGCGTAATACCCTATGTCCATGGGGTGCTTGTTCTATTGCTTGAGCGTGTGCGCTTGTGCTTGTGTGATCTGGGATGCGAAATTTGGGAACCCCCTGCAGGGTGGTCACCCCGGTCCTCTTATAGTACAAGGCCGGGGCGATTACAATGGGGCCAGGGGCCCGACAGGTGGCCCCAGAGCCAAGTAAACCCTATACACAATCTAGGGCTTCGTCCTCTGAGTAGAGTGGCCAGCAGGAGAGTTAAGTCCCGCCGTCCAGCGCGCTGAGCGCCCCCTGACCACGTGTCAGGTTATAATGAAGACGTCATTTTGTCGCCGCGTCTTCTCGCCCTGCTTGGGCGGCTTCGTGCCGTTGGGCGACACTTACTGCTGTCACGCCTTGTCGTCCAGTCTTGTCACCGTAATGGCGAACGGGCAAGGGATGGAGCGTGTGAAGTTCACCATGCTTCTGGCGAAGGCGCGAGCCTTGAATGTGAAGCCTGACAGCGCACTTTCTTCTTGACTTCGTCGACCCACGGCCCACGACGGATCGTGGGGCACATGGCAGCTCTGGAGCTCTTGTCGACAGGCTTGGTCTCAGGGGACAAGTGTCAGCTCCAGACCTCACCTCAGCTGGGAGGCTTGGGCCGAAGCCCAGAGCACGTGTCTGCACCGGAGCTTCCCTCAGCGGGGAGGCGGCTCGGAGCCGGGGGACACGTGTTGGCCCCGGACCTCACCTCAGCGGGGAGGCTCAGGCCGGAGCCCAGGGCACGTGTCTGCACCGGAGCTGTCTTCAGCGGTGAGGCGGCTCAGAGCCAGGGGACACGTGTCAGCCCCGGCCCTCACCCTAGCGGGGAGGTTCAGACCAGAGCCTAGGGCATGCATCAGCTCCGGTGCTCATGCGCACGTGTCAGCCCCAGAGATGACCATGGGGCCTATGGCACGCGGCTTACGCTTGGGCCCGCCTCAGCTAGGAGGCGGGGGCCAAGTTGTCTTTTTTTTTCCACTACGCAGGGGTACCGGGTTTGCACGATACCGACAGGTAGAGAAACTGAAAGCAACAAGAATTGAAGTTAAGGAACCCAATTCTTTTTTTGCAATTTTCGGATGCTGCTGCCAAGAATGTTCTTAGTGAGGTAGGTATTCTGTTAGGAGATGATGATGATAGCATAAGGCGCTCAGTTCAGAGTTTATAAAAACAAGAATTAGATAGAGTGTAGGTAAATGATGAATTAGATAAAAAATTGAATTCCTTAGAAAAGAGGAAGGAGAAATGATGCAAGAAGTATTGGATAAATTTATATTAGAGAATATATGTACTGGTATCATGGAGGAAGTAATGGACGATGGCAATGATTATTTAAATTGTATTGCTTTAACAGAAGTTAATCCTATACTCTCCATATATCATAAGAAGAAAGCAAAGAATAAGCAGAAGGTAACATCATGGAAGGTATTTTTTGGGACAGTGATGGGTTTAAAGACCCCAAAAAGCATAAATTTATTTCTGACTTAACAAAGGAACAGGGCTTAAACTTTATTGCAATATCTGAAACAGGTGCAAACAAAGTTGCTTACACGTTTCTAAAGAACTTATGTGCAGGCACGGAATTCTTATGGCATCACAAAGAGCGAAAAGGTAGATCAGAAGGTATGTTATTAGGAATTGATCTTAATATATTTCATATTGGATCAATTGATGAAGGTGATTATTATATAAAATTCCATTTGTGCAATAAATATGATAGCTACAAATGGGCTTTAGTTATGGTTTATGGGCCTGCACAAACAAATCTTAAAGAATAGTTTCTAGTAGAATTGGTTAATATGTGTAGAAAGGAGAGTCTCCCAATTATGATAGGAGGAGATTTTAATATTATGAGATATGCTGGCGCCTTCAATTATAGATGGCCTTTCATGTTTAATGCGGTAATAGATGGATTAAATTTGAGAGAGCTAGAAATGTCAGGAGGTAAGTACACATGGGCTAATTCACTACCTATTCCAACATATGAAAAATTAGATAGAGTCGACATCTCTGACCATACTCCATTTTTAGTGAGTACTGGTGATAGTCAAAGAAGAAACCATTTTCCTATATTCAAGTTTGAATTAGGATGGCTAACCAGAGATGGTTTCAAGGGATTAGTGTATAAGCTATGGATCAGTGAAGGTGGGGGAACTAGCCCTATGGATAAATGACAGGTGAAAATAAGGAGGTTGCGCCAGCATTTGAGGGGATGGGCAAAAGATGTTAGTGGAAAATATAAGAAAGAAAAGAAAAGTATCTTAGACCAAGTTGACTTTCTAGACAGGAAGGCAGAAACGACATTACTAACATCGTAAGAGGTTGATTTAAAACATGAATTAAATGATCGATTAGCAAAGTTATTAAGGGAATAAGAACTAAAATGGTATCAAAGGGCTAAATAAAGAACCTCTTAGAAGGGGATGCAAATACTAAATATTTTTAACTAGTGGCAAATGGAAAAATACAGAAAGATGAGAATACATCAACTTTACGATTGAGATAATGCGATAAGTGATGATGAGGAATTAATTATACATATCACAAAGTATTACAAAGAATTATTTGGAGCACCAGACTTTAATTCATTCATACTAGACAAAACAAGAAAGGAGGATATTCCTTAGGTAACTGATTTAGAAAACAGTATCCTAGTAGAACCATTTACAGATGAAGAAAGTAAAAAAAGCGGTGTTTCAAATGTAACATAATAAAGCTCCAGGTCCATATGGTTTCCCAGCTGAATTTTATCAAGTTTTTTTGGAACTAATAAAGGAGGACCTGATGGCTTTATTTATTGACTTCCATGCAGGAAATTTACCGCGGTATAGGTTAAATTTTGGTTCAATTATCCTGATTCATAAGTGTGTAGATGCAAATAAAATTCAGATGTATAGATCTATTTGTTTGATGAATGTGAGTTTAAAAATATTCACAAAAGTAATTACAAATAGGATAACGACTTTGGCAGGGAAAATTATTAGCCCTACGCAAACACCTTTTTGGCCGGGAAGGAATATAATGGAAGGAGCGGTCATTTTACATGAAACAATTCATGAACTACATAGGAAAAAGAAAAATGGAATTATTTTTAAAATAGATTTTGAGAAATCCTATGATAATGTAAAGTGGTCGTTTTTAAAGCAAGTATTAAAAATAAAAAGGTTTCTCTCATAAATGGTGTACATGGATTGAAAAATGTATCAAAGGAGGACATGTTAGTATCAAAGTTAATGACCAGTTTACTCAAAACTTCCAAACAAAGAAAGGTTTAAGACAAGGTGACCCTCTATCGCCAATTTTGTTTTATATAGTGGTAGATACTGTTGCTATACTAATAAAGAGGGCTAAGGAATGTGATCTTATCGCTGGGGTAGTACCCTATTAGGTGGAAGAGGGTCTATCTATCTTACAGTATGCGGATGACACAACTTGGAGATGCAGTATTCTAGATTGTTTGGGTGTAAAATAGGCAAACATCTATTTAAATATCTTGGAATACCTATGCATTATAGAAAATTGAATAATAGTGATTGGAAGGTAATTGAACAGAAATTTGAAAAGAAACTAAGTAGTTGGAAGGGTAAGCATTTGTCAGTAGGGGTAGACAAGTGTTGATTAATTCAGTACTAACTTGTCTTGCAATGTTTAAGATGTCATTTTTTGAAATTCCCAGAGGTGTCCTTGAAAAGTTGGGCTATTACCGATCTAATTTTTTTGGCAATCAGACAACTATAAGAAAAAATATAGATTAACAAAATGGGATGTTGTTTGTCAACCAAAAGATTAGGGAGGTCTTGAAATTGAAAGTGCATCTAGGCTAAATCCCTGTGGGTTTTGATGATTGACGACAACACTTAAGTGACTAACGAGCATTACAAGTGTAAGTACAGATGATTAAGAAATCGACGGAGATGGATGCACTCAAAAAGGGAAAAGAGGAGAAAAAGGCAAAGATGCATGAAGATTAGAATTTAGGGTTTAAATTATCTTGCGTTGAGTTTGACCTTTTAGTATAAGTGTGTTCATAGGGTCAAGTGTTGAGAATCATCTAAGAGCTCCTAGTCCAAGTTAAAGTTAAGAGAAGAGAAGAGTTGAGACAGCCCTAAGTACAGGCCCGGACTTGTCCGGGCTGGAAGGCCGGACTAGTCTGGCCACATCGGACTAATCCGATGTTAGACGGACCAGAAGTTTCTGTGTGAGTTCGGACCTGTCCGTTTGGGAACAGACTAGTCCGTGGTGAGTGTGTCTCAGTCCTTCAGGAGCTAAGTCCTGAAGGACCGGACTAGCCCGCCCTTTAGAGCCGGACTAGTTCGCCTTGTGAGACTAGTCCATTTCTAACTGGAGCAAGAGTTTCTATGTGAGATCGGACTAGTCCTTAGTGAGTCAGACTAGCCCGTTTGAAGCATGAAAGTGGCTGCGGGGACTAAGTCCTGTCCGTTCTTTAAGGCCAGACTAGTCCGATGGACCAGACTTGTCCGTTCTCAACCGGAACAGTTGTTTCTGTGTGAGATCTGACTAGTCCGTTAGTGACCGGACTAGTCCGTGGTGTAGTGACCGTTTGAATTCAAAAGGAGGTTGTGACCGTTTAGTTGGTGAAGTGTGACATCACCAGTGACCGTTTGGTTGGTGAAGTGTTACATCATCGGTCCCACAGGCCATGCTAGTCCGGGATTAAAGGTTGGACTCGTCCGAATTTTTACAGAAGGCAACGACTAGTTACCAGGACCTCTATAAAAAGGTGATCTCTGGGGCTCTAAGGAATACGGTCGCACCCTAACGCCGAAATAGACTTCCTAGAGCTTTTCTAGCCCCCTCCAATTATTGGAGCCCTACGAGTGATTCTTGAGGGCTTGTGTGTTTTACGAAGAGGAGAAAAGGGGAGTGAGTAACATTGAGCTCTTGGTTGATTCTCTCACACTAAGTGGGCAGTGTGTTGTTGAGGCTTGTTGGTGAAGCTGAAGCACAGGATAAATCGTGTGCGTTGTCTCTTTTGAGTTAAATTTCCTTGTTACAGGACTAGTCCGCCCTAAGATCGGACTAGTCCGCACTCTGTGAACTGACCAGTTTTTATTAAGTTGTATTTCAGATTTTCCTCCTATTCACCCCCTCTAGGCAACTTTTAATTGGTATCAGAGCCTAACTCTCTTAAAAGCTTAATCACTTGGAGAGGAGATGGGGGGAAAACGGAAAGGAGTCACCGATCGTCGACACCACCGACGCCGGCGAGAACAGCACTCACGACAATGAAGGACTTAAGTTCTAGCCCCACAAGACTGTCAACTACGGCAAAGTCATGCCAAGGTCCCCTCCCTTCGACTTAGAGACCAACAATGAAGATGAAGAAGTTAAGCACCTTGCGGATCTTCTTCAAAGAGCAAAACATGAAGCAAGAAGGAAGAGGATACTTGAGAAAGAAAAGAAACTCAAGAAGCCTGAAGGGGACTACACACGATATCCTTTCATCTATGAACGCTTAAATTCGCATACAAAATTATTTGTCTCTTTCTGTGGGCAAACCTCCACATTTTGATGGCACCAACTATACTATGTGGAAATACAACATGAAATTGTAACTTATTTCTCTCAACCCTACACTTTGGCACATGTTTGTACAGGTGTAGATATCCCCGTGGATGATGAAGAGCTTACTCTAGAGCAAGAACAACTCATCCACCGCAATGCTCAAGCGGCGACTGTGCTCAACTCTTCCTTGAGCCAAGAAGAATTCAACAAGGTGGATGGATTGGAACAAGCCAAAGAAATATGGGATACACTCAAAATTGCGCATGAAGGCAACCGCTCCATTCGAGAAGCAAAGATAGAGATGATTGAGGGGGAGCTTGGAAGTTTTTCCATGCAAGATGACGAGACCCCTCAAGAGATGTACAACCGACTCAAGACTCTCATCAATAAGATTCGAGCGTACGGTTGTAAGAAGTGGACGGATCATGAAGTAGTTAAAAGGATGGTAAGAGCCTTCATGCCTCGCAATGTGACACTTTGCACCCTCATCCGAGAGAGTCCAAACTTCCAGAAAATGACTCCAAATGAGGTGCTTGGTAAAATTATCAACCACAAGATGATGGAGATGGAAGCACGCCACGTCAACGACCTTGCCAAGGTTACATCCTCCAAGCATCACCCAAGGCCAAAAGTAAAGAGGTACAAGCTTCATGTAATGATGGAGAGAGTGAAGAAGAAAGCACCGATATGGACGATGAGGAGTTGGTGTTCTTCATCAAGAGATTCAAGAGAATGATGAAGAAAAGAAGAGGGCCAAACTATGGGAGCAGGGGCAAGGACAAAAGCAAGTCAAGAACAAAGAGAGCTTGCTACAATTGCGGCAAGTATGGGCATTACATCGTTAATTGCCCATATGAAAAGGAAGAGGACAAGAAGAATAAGAAGAAGAAAGATGAAAAGTCTCAAGAGAAGAGGGTATTCAAGAATAAGAAGGCACAAGGGCACGATCATGTTGGCAAAGAGTGGGATTCCAATGACGAGTCCTCCTCCGATGATGAAGTGGAAGTGACAAACGTAGCCATCAAGAAGCCAACAATGAAGAAGACTCTCTTGCCTAACAAGGGAGAGTGGAAGAGCTCAAGCCACATGTCTCATGGCAAAGCAGGGAAAGCGAAAGGCATACTCCTCCGACAGTACAAAGCGGGTGCTAGATAGTGGCTGCACCAACCACATGACGGGAGCGAGAAAAATGTTTGTAGAGTGTGAAGAAACCAATGATCCAAGTCAAGGTATTTATTTTGGTGACAATAGCCAAGGGAAGGTATTAGGTATGGGTAAAATCTCCATTTCTCACAACACACCATTTCTAATGTTATGCATGTTGAGTCACTAGATTATAATCTTTTATCCATATCCTAATTATGTGTCAAAGGTTTTAATTGCTTATTCACTAACGAATGCGTGATTGTTACTAGAAGAGTTGATAGCTCAATTGCCTTCAAAGGTGTACTCAAGGGAAAGCTTTATCTCGTGGACTTCTCCGCTGATAAAACTCAACTTGACACATGCTTGATGGCAAAGATAACATGGGATGGGTGTGGCATCGTAGGCTAGCCCATCTTGGTATGAGAAATCTTCAAAAACTTCTAAAAGGTAATCACGTATGAGGTATTAAGAATGTTATTTTTGAAAAGATAGGTCTTGTAGCGCATGCCAAGCCGGGAAACAAGTCGGAGAAGCTCATCCCGCCAAGAATGTGATGACGACAACAAGACCACTAGAAATGCTTCACATAGACCTCTTTGGTCCTATTGCTTACATAAGCATTGGCGGTAATAAATATGGTCTAGTCATTGTCGATGATTTTTCTCGCTTCACTTGGGTATTTTTCTTGCATGATAAGGGTGAAACTCAAGGTGTCATTAAGAGTTTCTTGAGGGGATCTCAAAATGAGTTCTCTTTGAGAGTCAAGAAAATAAGAAGTGACAACGGCACTGAATTCAAGAACACCCAAGTAGAAGAGTATTTGGCTGAGGAGGGCATCAAGCATGAGTTTTCGGCACCCTACTCACCCGAACAAAATGGGGTAGCTGAAAGGAAGAACCGAACTCTAATAGAGATGTCAAGAACAATGCTTGATGAGTACAAGACATCTGGTCGGTTTTTGGCAGAAGCGGTCAACACCGCTTGCCATGCCACAAACCATCTCTACGTCCATCGTCTCTTGAAGAAGACTCCCTATGAGCTTCTAATGGGTAACAAACGCCATATCTCCTACTTTAGAGTCTTTGGTAGCAAGTGTTATATTCTTAACAAGAAGCCTCGAGTTTCGAAGTTCGTCTCAAAATCCGATGAAGGTTTCTTGCTTGGTGATGATTCAAACACCTACGCCTATCATGTATTCAACAAAACCTCCGGTTGTGTTGAAATCGCACGTGACGTAGTGTTTAAAGAAACTAATGGCTCACAAAGGGACCAAGTTGATCAATGTGCGCTAGATGTAGAAGAAGCACCATATATAGCGTTAAGAAGGATGGCACTTGGTGACACACGACCACAAGAGCAGTAAGACCCAAGTGACCCATCCTCATCACAAGAAGTGACCCAAGCACAACATCCCCTATATCAAGAACAAGTTCAATATCACCACATTCAAGACATCAAAGGCCAAGATGGTGACAACGATCAAGGGGGGGATATAGAGGAAGAAGAGGTTCACTCAATACCAAGTGTGTCACACCCTAGAGTCCATCAATGTGTTCAACGGGATCATCCCGTTAACAACATACTTGGAGACATCTCAAAGGGGGTAATGACTCGCTCTCGTATGGCTAACTTTTGTGCTCACTACTCTTTTGTGTCTTCTTTGAAACCTTTCAAGGTTGAAGATGCCTTACGAGATCTGGATTGGGTGATGGTGATGGAAGAAGAGCTCAACAACTTCAAAAGAAACAAAGTGTGGGAGCTTGTGGAAAGACCAAATGCAAACGTAGTAGGCACCAAGTGGGTCTTTCGCAACAAGCAAGATGAGCATGGAGTAGTGACAAGAAACAAAGCTAGACTTGTTGCCAAGGGATACTCAGAAGTCAAAGGTTTGGACTTCGACGAAATCTTTGCTCCTGTAGCTAGACTTGAATCAATTCGTATATTATTGGCCTATGCTACTCACAATAATTTCAGGTTGTATCAAATGGACGTGAAAAACACATTCCTCAACGGACCAATCAAGGAGGAGGTGTATGTGGAGCAACCACCCGATTTTGAGGACGATAAGTATTCTAACCATGTTTTTAAGCTTCATAAAGCTCTCTACGGCCTCAAACAAGCTCCTTAGGGCTTGGTATGAGTGTCTTAGAGATTTCTTCATTGACAATGGTTTTAGCATAGGAAAGACCGACTATACACTTTTCACTAAAAACTTGGATAATGACCTATTTGTATGCCAAATTTATGTTGATGACATAATATTTGGTTCTACTAATCAATTATTTTATGAAGAATTTAGCAAAATCATGATGGAGAGGTTTGAGATGTCAATGATGGGAGAGTTGAAGTTCTTCCTAGGTTTTCAAGTGAAACAACTCAAGGAAGGCACCTTCATATGTCAAACCAAGTACATTAAAGATATAGTTAAGAAGTTTGACATGGAGAAGGCCAAGCCCATCAAAAACGCCAATGGCGACAAACAGACACCTCGACCTCAATCAAGACAGCCCGAGCATGGATCAAAAGGTATATCGTTCCATGATTGGATCCCTTCTCTATCTTTGTCATCTAGGCCAGATATTATGCTAAGCGTATGCATGTGTGCAAGGTTTCAAGCCACTCCTAAAGAATGTCATTTAACAGCTGTAAAGAGAATCTTACGCTATTTAGTTCATACACCTAACCTAGGATTGTGGTATCCTAAGGGGTCAAAGTTCAATCTCATTGGTTATTCCGATGCTGATTATGCCGGATGCAAAGTAGACAGAAAAAGTACCTCCGGTACTTGCCAATTTTTGGGCAGGTCCCTAGTATCATAGTCATCCAAGAAACAAAATTTCATTGCCCTATCCACAACCGGAGCGGAGTATATCGCAGCCGGAAGTTGTTGTGCACAACTTCTTTGGATGTGATAAACTCTAAGAGACTATGGTCTCAATATGAACCATATTCCACTCCTATGCGACAATGAGAGTGCTATTAAGATTGCCCATAACCCTGTTGAACACTCTAGGACCAAACACATTGACATCCGACACTACTTTCTGAGAGATCACTCAATAAAGGGGGATATAGTTATTCACATGTTAGAACTAAAAAACAACTAGCCGACATATTTACCAAGCCACTGGATGAAGAACGCTTTTACGAACTTAGGAATGAGCTAAATATCCTTGATTTTCTAAATGTGGCTTGCGATGTTGCACATCTGACTTTTAATTGTTCAATCTCTTCAAAACTAGCATGTTTTTTAAAAAATTGTCTCTCTCAATTTTCTATCAAATTATTTTTTATTATTATCTCCTTGAATCATGGCCATATTTATCGAGAATACTTGTGGAAAATTGGTCTATATGGATCATTCCTTGCATATCTCTTCGTATATATGGAAGTGTAGTGTCAAGGGCCGGAATAATCCGCTCGAGTGACCGGACAAGTCCGGCATCCTAGAGAAGTTTGGATTGGTTTAGACAAGCCCACATCGGACTAATCCACCCCGTTACCGGACTAGTCACGATCAAATCAGTCCGGACCTGGTCCGGCTACCGGACTTGTTCGGTATCTCCGACCGGACTAGTCCGTATGTTTGGGACTTAACCCAACCGCCGGGCCCGAGACCCCCCACTCTATCCACAACGCATATCAACGCGCGCCCTCGCTCAAACTCGCCCCCATTGGCAATTTTTGAGAACTTCCACCAAAACTTTCAAAGGATCCGAGTGCTCTACCCCTTGGAGCCTCGAGAAGTCAATCTCCGGACTTCTCCGCTCTTCAACCCGACGATTTCCTTGAATTTGAACAATCAAGGTGCGTTCTTGGGGCAAAACCCAATCTCTTCCAATCTCTCGATTCTAGGTTGTTTCTCCCACAAACTAGGATGTCTAGTGCTCCATAAACTTCATGCTATTTCTTCCTAGGGTTATTGATACCTATTGATAGGATTTGTAGAAAATTCACCTATCTAGGGTTTAATCCCAGGTGGTCCGGACTAGTCCGGACACAAGGCGGACAAGTCCGTTCATGACTGGACTAGTCCGGTCAGAGACCGGACAAGTCCAACAAGTTAGTGTCTTTCCTGCACCTCTATCGCGATAATCTTCTGTCCGAAACTCATACCCTTTGCTTAATTGTCCTTCCAGCATGTCTCAACATGACAAATCTCCACCCCTCTCCGACCTGAAGCGACAAGCGGCTCGGCAAGAGCTTTACCGCTGTCGGGAAGAGGAGGACACGACAATTGCGCAAGAGTTAGCTCATCGTAAATCTAGAACCAAAAAGCGACATGAAAGAGAGACAACTCAAGCTCAAATTGAAGGAGAACAATCTAGCCGAAGGAAGAGGCTGGTCTCAGTGACTGACGAGAAAATAGACCAAGTGGCCGACAAAGGAAAAGGACCCAAGAATGAAGGAGAAGCAGTCAAAGGGAAAGGCAAGGCTACAGTCAAAAAGGTGCCTACCGAAAAGGCAGAACCAAGGTGAAAGGCACCTGCTAGCAGGGGACTAGTCATTCGAGACCATCTCGTGGGGTCAAGTGCTCCCCCACGAGGAGGCCCCATTGGGCCATTGGTCATGAAACCTCCCATTAATAATCCCAACCGGCAACCAGAGCTTTCGGGCAACATTTTCCATGGAAAAGGCTCTGAAAAGGTGAGGACATTTAGGGAAAAGGATCCCTACAAGTATGAGAAGGCCACACCGGATCATCGCTTTCGGTGTGACTTCCATTGTGACTACTATCGCCTTGTCTACTTGAGGATGAAGACGGCAGTTGCTGATGCTCAGTGGGTTGATTGGCCCTATATGGAGAAGAAAAAACACCAAGCCTTCAACGCAGTTGTACAAGCAGCTAAGCATCACGGTCTTAAGGATCTTCTTGCCTTTCAATATGACTGGAACACAGAGGTGGTAGCTCAATTTTACACCACACGCTACTTGTCCACCTTTGGGGACAGAAAGATCTCATGGATGATGGACGGAGTCCAATACCCCGTCCTATATGATGAGTTTGCACGGATTCTCAGACTTGATGAGTTCCTGAGCCATGACTTGATCATTTATAACCTCACGGCAATAGACTTGGGGGAGATGGAATTCATGTACGAGGTTGTCTTTTACAATCCCCTTACAACCAAGATCCTCCGTCCATTCTTTAGTGTGCTAAACCGAATCTTGAGAAAGACTTTAGCACCTAAAGACAGAAATGTGGAGATGATCCAAGGCCACCTCCGCCACCTGTTGAAGCTGATTTGTGAAGATGAGAAGTTCAATGTGTTTGACTACATCTACAACGACATCTTCAACATATCACACACTCCCAACCGCTTGTGTGGTTATGCTCCGTTCATCATGTGCCTCATTGAGAACGTGTTAGGATTGGAGTTTGTGAAGGACATCAAGCATAGACCCCTTCACCCTCAAATTCCTCCAATCATGCCAAAGATTGGTGGAGCTTCTAGGAGGGGTGCCCCCAATGCACCTCCTCCTCCACCTGCTCCTGCCTCTTCCTCCTCCGGCGACTCTTCAAGTGCAATTCTCAAATTCTTGAAGTCTATCTTCACTTCTTGCCGCAAAGTTGAAGTTAAAACACAAAAAATGGCTAGAAGGCAAGACAAATACTTGAAGAAGCTCTGTGAGAAGGCAGACATAGCTATGTCCCCGGAGGCTTCCGATGACGAGGAGTTGACACCTTTCTCGGATCTCACGGAGGCGGAGGCTGCTCTCCTTGGTGGTGGGGGTGTACCTTCCAGTGTTGCTCCCGCCGTAGAAGAAGAAGAGGAAGAGCAAGATGATGAGGATGGAGAGGACGATGAAGAAGCAACCCAAAGCTATGACGATCATGGAGAGGAGAGTGAAAGTGACGACGAGTAGACTTAGGTTCTCTCCTTCTTCTCCCTTAGCCTTTTTCCTTTTTGGTGTATTGATGTCAAAGGGGGAGAGATTGAGGGGGAGTGGGGGTACTATGCAATGTTATGGACTATGCAATGTTTTACTTTGAAAAACTTGTAAACGTTGTTACATTTTCATAATTTGGTTGTAATAACTTTGTGCTATATTACTTTATGTTGATCCTATTCTATATTACTCTAATTTGAGTTACGTCATTGTCCCATATATGTGATGGTTCTTAATTCTAATTGAGGTGCATATTTAACTTCTACTTATCACATCTCAACATTTGTATCACACGTAGGCACCCCACTATAGCACCCAACTGTATAAATCTCCCATAGAACTCATTCTCGTGCATTGCCTTTATTGCAAATTATTCATGCACATACCTAGGGGGAGCTATTTATACACTTGTGTGTTATGAAAACCAACCCATGTACATTTTTAATAAAAAAAACTCAATGTGTTGTCATTAAATCACCAAAAAGGTGAAGATTGAAAGTGCATCTAGGCTGAATCCCCCTGGGTTTTGATGATTGACGACAACGCTTAAGGGACTAACAAGCATTACAAGTCTAAGTGCAGGTGATTAAGAAATCGACGGAGATGGATGCACTCAAAAAGGGAAAAGAGGAGAAAAAGGCAAAGATGCAAGATTAGAATTTAGGGTTTAAATTATCTTGCGTTGAGTTTAGCCTTTTAGTATGGATGTGTTCATTGGGTCAAGTGTTTAGAATCATCTAAAAGCTCTTAGTTCAAGTTAAAGTTAAGAAAAGAAAAGAGTTGAGACAGCCCTAAGTACAGGGTCAAACTTGTCCGGGCTGGAAGGCTGGACTATTCCGGCCACATTGGACAAATCTGATGTTAGACGAACCAGGAGTTTTTGTGTGAGTTTGAACCTGTCCGTTTGGGGAAGGACTAGTCCTTGGTGAGTGTGTCTGAGGTCTTCAGGAGCTAAGTCCTGAAGGACCGGACTAGTCCGCCTTTTGGTGTGGGACTAGTCCACCTTGTCAGACTAGTCCGTTTCTATCCGAAACAAGAGTTTTTGTGTGAGATCGGACTAGTCCTTAGTGAGTCATACTAGTCCGTTTGAAGCATGAAAGTGGCTTATGGGACTAAGTCCTGGATGGCCGGACTTGTCCGCCCTTTGAAGCCGGACTAGTCCGGTGGACCAGACCTGCCCGTTCTCAACCGGAACAATTATTTCTGTGTGAGATCGGACTAGTCCGTGGTGTAGTAACCGTTTGAATTCAAAAGGAGGCGGGTGGCTGTTTAGTTGGTGAAGTGCGACATCACCAGTGAGCGTATGGTTGGTGAAGTGTTACATCACCGATCCCACAGGCCGGACTAGTCCGAGGTTAAAGGTTGGACTAGTCCGGACTTTTACAGGAGGAAACGGCTAGTTACCGGGACCTCTATAAAAAAGGGATACCCGAGGCTCTAAGGAATACGCTCACACCTTAACGCCGAAATAGAATTCCTAGAGCTTTTCTAGCCCCCTCTCTTCAATTCTTGGGGCCCTAATAGTGATTCTTAAGGGCTTGTGAGTTATAGGAAGAGGAGAAAAAAGGGAGTGAGTAGCATTGAGCCCTTAGTTGATTCTCTCACACTAAGTGGGTAGTGTGTTGTTGAGAGTGCTGATTTGTAAGTGCTTTGAGCTTAAATTTTATGGTAGCCTCAATTTGTGAGTCGCCCCACGAATTGTTGTGAAATCCTTGTGATCTAGTGGAAGAACAGGCCAACCTTTGTGGTGGCTTAGTGAGGTTAAGGTTAAGAGCAACCTGGTCCTTTGTGGACTCCTCAACGTGGACCAAGACTTCTTGGTGAAGTTGAACCACGGGATAAATCGTATGCTTTGTCTCTTTTCAGTTAAATTTCCTTGTGACCGGACTAGTCCGCCCCAAGACCAGACTAGTCCGCACTCTGTGAAACTGATCAATTTTTATTAAGCCATATTTCAGATTTTCCGCCTATTCGCCCCCCTCTAGGCAACTTTCAGGAATGCTAAATGTGGATATCCAAAATCAGTGTTTAGTTAAAAGGAATGGCTATTTTAATTGATTAATGAAGATGGATTATGGCAAAACTTACTTAAAAATAAATATTTGACGAATGAAACAATTGGTATGGTTAAAAGAAAGTCTGATGATTCTCACTTTTGGTCAGGTCTTTTATAAGTAAAAGATAAATTCTTGAGTATGTGTACTTTCAAAATAAATTATGGAAGATAAACTAGATTTTAGGGAGACAAATGGTTGGATAATTTTAGGTTAAAGGATAAGTATCCTGCATTATATAGTATAGTGAGGGGTAAGGATGCCACTATCCATCAAGTTTTGAGTAGCATACCATTGAATATATCTTTCTGACATTTACTGGTAGCTAACAATAGGGTACGATGGTATAACTTGGTAGCCAGTGTTGCTAATATCAGACTAAATGACATGGTAGATGAGTTCAGGTGGGATTTGAACCAAAATGGAGTTTTTTCAGTTAAATCCATGTATGACTACTTGATATGTAGTGGCAGGTGAATACTAACAAATGGTTATGGAAAGCAAAAGTGTCTTTAAAAATAAAAATATTGATGTGGTATCTAATTAAAGGGGTAGTGTTGACACAGGATAATCTGGTGAGACGTAATTGGAAAGGATATAAAAAATGTGTCTTTTGTTATCATGTTGAAAGTATACAACATCTTTTATTGAATGTCACTTTGCCAGGTTTCTATGGAGGTAAAATTCAATAACATGGAGGGATATATCATGTACGGATTAGACATTTCTACAGTGCATAGTTGTTTATTGGTGTTCTAATAGTAATGGTAGAGCTCTTAATCTTTATGTGCTAGATGAGATGCCAGTTTTTTAATGTTTATGGTGCCAAATAGTAAATGCATTTTAGCTAAGGACGGACTTGCATAGGTAGCCAAATGGGCCGGGCCAATCGGGTCGGTTCAAAGCCTAGCAAAAATGGCCCGGCACTAGCACGACCCAACACGGAAAAACCGGGCCCGGGCCCCGTACCCAGGCCTTAACCTCTATCCCGTCGAGCTGGCCCCGTCACGTCCCATTTAATGTCGGCCCGGTGATATGACCCGATTAGCCCGTAGGGGCCCGACAGAGTCCGTTAAAGCCTGTATAATATCTTTCTACTATTTTAATATATTTTAAAATAAACAGGCCACGGGCCGGGACGGTCCGGCAGGGTCCATTTATGGCCTGGCTCGACAGGGTCCATTTATGGCCCAACACGTGCGCGGACCTTGACCTCTAGCCCGTCAGGCCAGCCCGATATGATCCAATTCATTTTCGGGCCGGGGTTTTTATTGCCCGAGCCCAGCCGGGGCCAGCCCGGGTTAGCCACCTATACACACGTTAAGATTCGTCCACACCTATACGCACAAACAAAAAGAAAAGTTTCTTCATCGGGAGTTCGGGACCAAAGAGCCGGAAAGATCACAGACAATAAGAGAAGTTTCTTCAGGACCGAACAGCCAGAAAGCTCGACGGCCGGCGGCAGAGGAGTGGCGGAGATCACAGGGGCAGCTAGGCGCCCGGCGGCAATCTGTTTCGGGATAGCGCATGAGCGGTCTCTGGCTTTCTGGTAAAGGCGTGCTTTTTTAAGATCATCCGTTTGGCAAGGATGAGAATGATCTGCACTTGGTGCTTAGCCGATCCAATCATCCCTCCTGGCATCGAATCTCCATGCGTGCGCGTGTAGTCAGCAGCGCCGCGCCACGGAGGGTGGCGCTCGTCGCCGTCGCTTGGACCCTGGCGTCCCCGGGAGCGCGTTGAGCTCCTCCGCGCCCACCACTCACCGCAACGCCCCGCTAGCCGCAGCCTAGCTCATCCTCCACCCAAGCCTGACTAGGACCGGGAGGGGGGGAGGCCTCCATCCATGTCCTTCTCACCGCGGGTGCCCGCACCGTGCGGCGATGCACCCCCTTCAAATTTCCCTGGAACTTCCATCGCCCCGCCACGACTCGCGCGCGTCACGTCCCCGCGGAGCCGCACCAGCAGCAGCCCGTCTCGCACGCGCGATGTTGCGCTCGGCGGTGTCGAGGCGGTCGGGGCAGATCCGGCGGCTCCTGTCGTCGTCCGCCGGCGCCTCCGTGATGCCGGGCCCCTGCATCGTGCACAAGCGCGGCAACGACATCCTCAACGACCCGTGGTACAACAAGGTACGTCGCTCGTCCCCGATCCTCGCAACCCGCTCGGACGCGATCCCAGCTCATTCCACGTCGACGGTGAGCAGGACACGGCGTTCCCCATGACAGAGCGCGACCGGCTCGGCCTCCGCGGCCTGCTCCCGCCGCGGGTCATGACCTTCAAGGAGCAGTACGAGCGTTTCAGTGAGTCGCCCGCACCCCGCTCCGTCTCTCCGCGCCGCGAGCTTCGCTTGATCACCTTCCTGCTGCGCGCCCAACAGTTTCCCGGGATCACGCGCCCCTCCCGTTGCTGATGCCACGCGCGTGCGCTTGCTCTGTTGCAGTGAACTCGTTCCAGTCGCTGGAGAACAACACGCGGGACGAGCCGGAATCCATCGTGTCGCTGGCCAAGTGGAGGATCCTCAACAGGCTGCACGACCGGAACGAGACATTGTACTACAGGGTGAGCTCCCAGTGTCGCAGCTATGTATTATTTTCTCTTCTTCTTTTTGGTAGAGCCCTGTATTAGGTTCTACAAGCAAAAGAAGAAAAAAAACTGATACGGTGGTGATTCACCTGAATTCGTTGTGTTTGAATTGTTCAGCAAGGTGATACACGCTCTGTTTTCGCCAGGTGCTCATTGACAACATCAAGGATTTCGCGCCGATCATATACACTCCAACTGTTGGGTTGGTCTGTGAAAACTACAGTGGTCTGTTCAGGCGCCCTCGTGGGATGTATTTCAGTGCAAAGGATAAAGGGGAGATGATGTCGATGATTTACAACTGGCCTCAAGAGAAGGTAAAACATAAACATGTTATTTAAAAGGGAATTGCTTTTAAAGCAGTGTCACGAGTATATGGATGGAAGTTGGGATTATTGGGGTGTCAGTTATATCAGAAAGATATGAAATTAAATTGCAACATTTGCTGAATTGCCTATGAAATCCACTTTTCCAGATCTGTGTGTACATATATGCATATGGATGGTAGTAGGTTTCCGTAGCTCTGTATGACACGTTATTCTCAATTTACCTTCAGCCAATCCATAGAGGCAATACCACAGTAATTTACATTTCAACATGTTGTTATTTCCATGTTTAACTCTCTTTTATGTCATGCCTAATATCTTTCTGTCAGAGGCCATATATAACAATACCCATGACTATTAGTTCTGCTTGTATTGCATGTATTCATGTGGTTGGGCCATACTTTTTTTTCCAGGTTGACATGATAGTCGTGACTGATGGGAGCCGCATTCTAGGCTTAGGTGATCTTGGAGTTCAGGGCATAGGTATACCAATCGGTAAACTTGACCTTTATGTGGCAGCTGCTGGTATTAACCCACAAAAGGTACGAAAAGTTCTACTTCCCGTCTGAAATAGAGAAGCATTTGCTGCAAATAAATAACTCTTCTTTATTACTCTGTACGTCACGGGTAACTAGAACAGAAAAATTATAATTAACAGTCATAAATTCCTTAAGTCATTGATACCTTTTTCATTGATAAATCAATATTTGTAGGTTCTTCCAGTAATGCTTGATGTGGGAACTAATAATGAAAAGCTTCTGGAGGATAAGCTATGTGCGTAAGATACACTAAACCTAACATCTGAAACACTTTAGCATTGAGCTGAACTTTCACAGCATTTTATTTAGAGCAAAGTTGAAGAATTATTTTGTTAAATTGAAACATAAGTGCTGCATATTTTCTATGAATAAAATCTTCCATTATAGCAATACCTTATCCAGTAATTGTCTACTTAGATTTAGGACTGAGGCAGCCTAGGCTGGAAGGAGAAGAGTATTTGTCAGTTATAGACGAATTCATGGAAGCGGTCCGTGCGCGCTGGCCCAAAGCAGTTGTACAAGTATGTTGACTTTGTGGTTATGCTTTATCTGCTTGCTCAGTGGTGCTATGTTTCTGAAGTGACTGAATCACAGTTCGAAGACTTCCAAATGAAATGGGCTTTTGAGACGCTACAGAGGTATCGGCACCGATTTTGCATGTTCAATGACGATGTGCAGGTACTTTGATTCTCTAATTATTTGGATGTAATTTGTTGGCACGATATTTTCGTTCAACTTTTATCTTTTTGTTTGATGGGCTCTTCCTATTCGATAGGGCACAGCTGGAGTTGCTCTAGCTGGCCTACTTGGTGTTGTCAGAGCACAGGGCAGACCCCTTCACGATTTTAATAAACAAAAGATAGTCGTTGTGGGAGCTGGAAGGTATATGATATGTTTGACATGCCAATAAAATTTCTTCAGTCAATTCTATAGAATATATTCATTGTCAAAAGTTTGGTTTCTCCATTCTAATTCATCCTTGGAATTCAGTGCTGGGATAGGTGTGCTTGGCATGGCCAAACAGGAAATGTTGAGGATGCCTGGAAGTGAAGGACACAACCAATTCTGGGTACTGGACAAAGATGTAAGTTAACTTACTGCAATCAAATGCTTCTTTTTCCTGCCTTGTACATAAGGTATTGTATGTGTTCGCTGCAAAAGCTATGATTATTAGGCTTGTAGCTTATGTGTTTCTGTGTTATGTGGTATCATGCAGGGCCTTATTACCAAAGATCGGAAGGGTCTGGACCCTGCTGTGGCACCTTTTGCCAGAGGTCATGGTCCAGATGAGATTAAAGATCTACATGAGGGGGCTAGTCTTGTTGAAGTGGTATGCCAACTTTATTGTTGTCCCTGAGAGCATTTTCATTGCATCTGTGCTCGGACTAATTCAGATTGATACTGATCATCAGGTCAAGAAAGTTAAGCCTCATGTTTTATTAGGACTATCTGGGGTTGGTGGCATATTTAATGAGGAGGTAAGCATGTAAACATTCCGTAACCTGGCTATAACGATTATGTTGTAAGCTTATTTTCTTATAGATATGACTTGTATTTATAATATCCCTACAACAATAACCAAGCCTTTATCGCAAGCATGTTAGGGTCGGCTAGACATGAAACTCAATAATTATATATATATATATATCAATGAATTAAAAGAGAGAAAAAGATATAAGAACAACAAGGAAAAAAAGAAAAAAGGAAAAAAGAAAAAAAAAGCACATGAATTGCTACTTTCCATGCGGTCCTATCATGAGCTAAGTTTCTGGATACATTCCAATCTCTCAAATCTCGTTTTACCGCCTCCTCCCAGGTCAACCTTGGTCGTCCTCTACCCCTCCTAATATTTTCTCTACCTCTTAAAATCCCACTGTTAACCGGTGCTTCTGGAGGTCTCCGCTGGATATGTCCAAACCATCTTAGTCGATGTTGGACTAACTTCTCTTCAATCGGCGCCACCCCTACCCTATCACGAATTGCCTCATTCCTTATTCGGTCTCTTCTCGTGTGCCCGCACATCCACCGTAGCATGCGCATCTCTGCGACACTCATTTGTTGGATATGTGCCATTTAGTTGGCCAACATTCCGCCCCATAAAGCATCGCGGGTCTGATCACCGTCCTATAGAACTTCCCTTTTAGCTTTTATGGGACCTTCCTATCACATAGGATTCTAGAGGCTTGTCGTCATTTCATCCACCCTACCTTGGTCCTGTGGCAAACATCCCCATCAATATCGTCATTGCTTTGTAACAATGATCCTAAGTATCGGAAAGAGTCCCTTCTAGGTACTATTTGTCCTTGTAGACTAACATTTTCCTCTTCACGACCAACATCACTAAAGTCACACCTCATATACTCGGTCTTGGTCCTACTAAGTCTAAACCCCTTGGACTCTAAGGTTTGTCTCCATAACTCTAATTTCTTATCAACACCATCCCTAGTTTCATCTACCAGCACTACATTATCGGCAAAGAGCATGCACCAAGGGATATCCCCTTGTCCATCCTTCGACACATCATCGATCACCAAGGAAAAGATGTATGGGCTCAAAGCTAATCCTTCATGTTGTCTTACCATGATAGGAAATGCATCAGTCTCACTATCACTTACGCGCACACTTGTCTTAACATTATTGTAATATCCTTGATAAGGGTAACGTACTTTGTTAGCACTTTATGTTTCTCTAGTGCCCACCATATGACTGACCTTGGTATCTTGTCGTACGTCTTCTCCAAGTCAATGAACAACATATGCAAGTCCTTCTTCTGCTCACTATATCTCTCCATAAGCTGACGAAGCAAGAAAATCGTCTCTATTGTAGACCCCCAGGCATAAAACCAAACTGGTTTTTAGTGACATTAGTCACTTTTCTCAGGCGATGTTCAATCACTCTCTCTCAAAGCTTCATAGTATGACTCATAAGCTTAATCCCTCGATAATTAGTACAACTTTGAATATCTCCTTTATTTTTAAAGATAGGTACTAATATACTTTTCCTCCATTCTTGTTTGACTGAGAAATGTGGTTGAATAACATTGTGAGACATACTATTGTCACGTCCCTAAGGCATCTCCACACCTCAATATCCCTAAGAGGGACAATATATTATAGATTACATGATTTAATATTGATTATTTTACAAACTGACACATGATACCCCGAGCATGTTAGAGTACATCATGTGTTGACAACTGAGTGCCAAGTGCTAACTGTATCGCACCAGGTTCTCACGGCGATGAAAGAATCTGACTCCCCGCGCCCTGCAATTTTTGCAATGTCCAACCCAACCACTAAAGGTTTTCTTCTACAGATAACTTTTAGGATACCCAAAGATGAAATGCTAAATCTGGTGTCGTATTGTTACAGCTGAATGTACTCCTGATGATGTATTCAAGTATGTTGGAGAGAATGCGATATTTGCCAGTGGAAGTCCTTTCAGTGATGTTTCTTTGGGTAGGTTCTACCTATTCTCTTTGAAATTGTTTGTTAGCTATACTCTCTTTTAGAACATAGCTAATGGTAATCTCGGTTTGTTAGGAAATGGTAGGCAAGGTTATGCTAATCAAGCAAACAACATGTATCTATTTCCTGGGTATGGTAAACTCTTTGACTAGCTTTCACCTTCCTGTAGTCTTTGATTTTTGTATTTCACTGATGGAAGTTTGTTCTAAATTCAGGGTTGGTTTAGGAGCCCTTCTTTCAGGTGCTCGCAATATTTCAGATGGCATGCTTCAAGCAGCAGCCGAGAGGTAAGTATGCTTGATATGTATGGTTGACCTGCTTGATTAACTTCTCCTGCATCTTGCTTTCCATAAGTTCATTTGACTAAGATAGCAACTGATTTTGGTTGTTTTTATCGAACTACCTAGGTTGATTTGAATCATTCTGTACTTCTCTAAATAGAACAGACCACCGTTAAATTGTACAAACACTGAAACTACACTAGTGATGATCTTTTCAAACACAATGTTAAGCGTAAAAGATTACGTCTTGACCAGTGGAGTTCGTCGCAAAGTGTTTAATGGCTCCTGCAGGTCTGTGCCTCTCTTTTGCTAAGTGTGTACTTATTATTGCAATGCAGCCTGGCGTCATACATTACAGATGATGAGATTAAAAAGGGAATCCTCTTCCCTGAGGTCTCCAGGTGTGTTGTGCATTTAACACGCATCGATCCAAGAATTTCATCGTTTTGTTTGTTGCTATTAGACTAGAGAGGTGTATATTAATTCCATTATTACGACGAGCCACTAACATCCATAAAAAAAATATTGCAGCATCAGGCCTATCACTGCACGTGTCGGCGCTGCAGTCGTCCGTGCTGCAGTTGCTGAAGATCTTGCTGAGGGCAGCGATGATGTGGGCCCTAAGGAGCTTCACAGCATGTCAGAGGTATTATACTAGTACGCAAACAGAGCCACATTATTCTTATGAACCTAAACCTGCAGCAGTGTCTGAAATAAGTTTTTCATGTGTTAACAGTCGGAAATAGTGGAATACGTCGCTCAAAAAATGTGGTACCCTATTTACAGCCCTCTCGTGAGCAACAAATGAGTTCAGAAGGGCATAAGGCGGCATTAAGCAAGCAGGTGTGACGGATATTTCACTTGAGGAAGTGTGCCAAAACAAGTTTCTTGTTTTTACTGCTTTCTGTTAATCATTTTAATTTTCGAGAAACTAATTCTCAGCCGGCTGAAATTTTAGTGTCTCAGTTGATTATTTTTTCATGTTCCGACACTTCTTTTTGTTTGCTGCAATCAGAACAATTTAATGTTGCATGTTTCATTTTGTTTTTCATTCTTGCACTATGTTCCAACAAGTATTACTGTATATATTACAATTTCTCATGTTGCACTAGTTATTTTTAAATGTCACAACAAATGTATTTGTATATTCAAACAAATATATTTTTAGATGTCGCGACAAATATATATATTCCACGAGATTTTGTTTCGCTTCCTCTAGAGTTTCGCCGTGCACAGCATCCAACGAAGTGCACGAACGATTAGCCACGAAAACACAGAGAAAATTAGTAGCAGGTAAGCATGGCAGTAAAGATCTTGTGCAATAGTATGTTCTAGTCTAAAAACAGCCATGCTATCAGTTTTTGCCTAGGCTTACCAGAATGACGAACAATATCACATTGAAGATAGCAACCACTCGCCACTCTTCCTTCATGTACTGTGCAACCCCAGCTCTGGAACCAAAAAATCTTGCAATAAAAACTGGCATCCCAAAATGGTACTTATGATGTTTCAAGGCTAAGGGGTGAGATCCCAAGAAGCTTAGTTGCAAGGATTGCAGTCGTAGCAATTGGACGAACGCGAGCGGCATCGGGAGCTGATGCTTTTGTGACACCCTTCCGATATAATAGTTGGCTATTGGGATTTGATCGGGGCCGTAATTTGATTACAGTGCTTCCTATTACAGAAAGATCCAACCAAACAAAATCAAACGGTTTCCCACTACACTGCAACTGGATTACGTTACGAAAAGCTCAACCAAACACCAGTAGCTCTATCAAATGGAGCACTCTAACACCACCATTACCATCCCCTACCACACTGGTAATGCCGCACACCTTTGTTTGCGAAACAGCAGCAAAAATCCGGTGCCAGCTTTTAATCACCTTCACCGGTACGAAAGTGGCATGGTTGTAATATGAATTACAAAAAAAGTGGCATGGTTGTAATATGAATTACAAAAAAGTGGCATGGTTGTGTAAATTACTAATATAAAAGGAATTTAATTATGTACGTGTCAGGTAGCAGATGGAACTATTTTTTTAATGGAAATAAAAGACGAGTGGGAGTTTGTACTAGCGTACAGCACTCGGAAGGACCCAAAATTAACGAAAGGAGGAGAAACTAGCTGGAAACACAAATACTGGGACTGAAGCGGAGGAATTACTACCCCTCAGGGGCGTACATGTAAAGATGCACGGTCTCTCTTACCGGGCGCGCATCAGGGACCTGGGTGCAAGGAAATCCAAAGCCGCAGAAGGACCCCCGCGCAAAATCTCAAAAAAATTTGGACCATTTCTCGATTTGTGCGTGTCATCCTTGCGCAGGGGCCATGCTAATCTTCTCTGTATCGTTCCAATTTTATCGGATGTCTCCGAAGAGACGCCACAAGTTGAGCGCCTTGATTTATAAGCTAGTAAACGTAAAGTTTCCTGCGCGAGGTGGTACTAACTTTGCCTCCGGTTTCGTCAGCTGTCCGGACCGTGCGCGGGTTGCCGGGAGTTGCCACGGCTCATCTAGGCCCATGTAGGCCTTCCGCTTTTTCATTTGGTGGTGCAGCCCATTTAAGAACACATCCAACAAACTCATACGCTCTAGTTTTCCGAACAATATGTAAAGGTCGTACAAGAGATACAAAAAAGAAAAAGAAAAGTGAACTAAGCAACAGATGCAAACTGAAACTATACAAATATTCACAAAAAGAACACCCTTAACGAGCCTTAGAGAGTCCTATTTTAGTATTTAGAATCTGAGTCTGTCGATTGGCCAGGGGATGCTATGGCACAAATGGTTTGCTTATCTACAAAACTAAATTCCATCCTAATATCACTTTGTTATATTTCATGACTAGTTCGCTCCATTAAAAAAATACACGCAGAGAATTTTCAGACTGCATAAAATCATAAAACTCACATAAATGCAAATAATGGGCTTACAAGAGGTGCACATCTCATTTCAGCATTACATCTTCAGAGACTTGACCGACGCTAGTAACAACTCAGCGATTCTGTAACATTGACAACAGCAGGTATACAACGGAAACCGGACAACAGTAACTTCGGACACTTTCTGTCAGAACTCAAATTATGGTAGCTGCAATCAAAGAAAAGTATCTGACGTTGGTACGACGCCTCCAATCTCCGCGACCTTGGGCTCCTCGGCCATGTGAGCTCACTGCCTTCTTCAGCGTCTGCAACTTGACCTGGCAAATCCAAGAGCAGGTGCAGCAAGAGGACAGAGGAGAGGAGACATTGCCGCCAGGTACTTAGCCGGACAGCGGGACGTGGTTGATTGTTCCATGTTGGTGGCGTGACAACATTGGCGGAGCACAGTACACCGAGGAAGAAAATAAAGATGTCGATGTTGGCAGCACGAGCAACCGCGTGTAATGGATAAAAGACGCTGTCAGGTACAGGAATTCAAGAACTCCTCAGTTTGCGTCTCTTACTGAGACAGCGTGTTTGTCAGTCCGTTTTTACGTGAAGGGCAGTATTTCACGTGGCAGTGACCTTGAAACAAAGTTGAGAAACAATTTCGACAGTACTTACATGTACTAGAAAGAAAGCTATTGCTCATCCTTTTATCGCACTAAAATCCACGTCTGTCAAAAAGTGACAGAATGCAAGCTACAACTGGATAGAGTCAAACCGAAGTTAACAGAGCTGTACTCATTTTCAGGGATCGAGGAACGTGTTCCTTGGTATGCGATTCCTCGCTACATAACCCCTTGGCACTCCAAGAAAAGGTCAATAACAGTGATAACAAACTCTGAGCATGCGCTGCTTTAACATGATAACTGATAAAACTAAGGACAAATTATAAGTTATATCCATCCATGGAGGAAATTGAATACGAGAATCCCACATGGCTTGATCAGTTAGCTGAGACATGAGACTATGTCTAGCTCGATTAGTCAGGGTCCCTGCAGGTCACCACCGGTTCTCCTTCATGTGTCCTGGTAAGCGCAGTTACCGCAGCACGCTTCTGGTCTTTGAGTTACTGACAGACTCGATAAGCCGGTACATCCATCTGTCAAGCATTCCTGTACAACAGAAATTGGTAAGAGTTTCAGTTTCTCTTCAGCTACTTTGATATTGTTCAGAACTTCTTATTCCACCTTGCATGCAGCTGATAATGTCACATGAAACCAAGTCTGCAGTAAATGCTTAATGCAGGCATCAAATGGAAGAGAAAATCACAGGATGAAGTTACCTGTCATGGCAAATGTTCCCCCAAGAACCGCACATAGACGAGTTATGAAATGCAGGAAATTCCGTCTTTCCTCTTTGATGGTTACTGTAATTGGTGAGAGATCATATAGGAAGTAAACAGCTGTTAAAAAAAGAAATGTTAGTTTTGATAAAAGATAAACATGCCATACTTGGACGCGGGGAAAAAATAAACCTGGCCAGGCCCTATTAGTTGGGCTCGGGCGAATGGGAACAAAATACTCGGTGACAGAAAACTGATTTGTTGGCAATACTTGCTTTGAGAGATACCGGTACTCAGTCGGGACAACCTGCATATCAATTGGGAAAACAGATGAGAACACTTTCTCATAAACTATAACAAATTACAGGGGAAAATATAGTAGTAGTTAATTTCCACACACAGATGATCCAGTGTACAGATAAGATAAAAAATAAAATCGACATAGGCTCACTGAACTTGGAAAATAAAACGTCATTTTTCTTTTTGGAGCAGTGGCAAGTTTGAATTGTAATGTAAATTTGAAAATATGAAAAAATACTAAATTATGTCCAGGCTTTATTCTTTATCTTCCCTAAATATTGTTATTTGTAAGCTACTTCATGAACATGCCTGATTACAAACGGCAGACTACTAGCAATAGCTACTCACCTTGATATAGTATTTGAAAGTTCCACTTGTGTCATGAAGTATTCTTGTGGTATCATCCAGTGGATTAAGACTTCCTGGATACTTGGGGCCAAAGGACAGATCATGAATAACATGACTGACATTCACATGGCTTGAGTCTTCAAAAATCTGCACAACAATATATCATTAGCCAACATACAATTATCTGCTAAAAAATGTAACACGGGAAAGGCCCACTTGTCTACATTAAAGCATTAAATTTGAACAAAACAGTAATTTGTTTTATTCACCAAGAACTACCTACCTTGCATCCAACAGTTCTTGAAAGAAATTGGTTTTATCGTGCAAGCTGAGCACATAGCAGAATATGACCAAGAAATGATTAATAAATTACTTCAGGTTGAGTTTTCAGATGAGTGGTAAAGACTAGTAAAAACATTGTGCAGATGTAAGCACGGAACCAACATAGTGGATATTAGATGCCAAGCATATGTAGATCTCAGCACTTGTTCCAGTTTTGTTATATTCCAATGTCAGCTTCCAGTAGTTTCCAGGCTCACTTTCTCGTTCTCTATTTCTCCTTTTTATTTCCGTTTTTCTTCTCTAGCATCACATAACCACTAGTGTGCTAATCATGAATGCAAGTTCATGCTCATATCAGTGAGAGGTAAGGAACCAATCAGTTCAACTGAAGACTGCAAGGTTTTGGGACCATGTACTAAGCTAAGTGGGAAGATGCTTTGTTAGGAACTCAAATGATGCCCTTCTAAGGAAAATCTAACAAAATGTTGTCTATTTAAGTATTTCTCACAAAGAATTGAGCAGCTTAGCCTTTTATTTTACAGATTTATGATTACACATACATCACAATCAAAATGCAGAAAGAGTAGAATAGCAGTTAAGTATCTGCAGTTTTAAATTAATAACCTTCTCAGCAACAAAAATGTTTAAACCATGCACCGAGATATGAAAGTTACCGGCAACCCTCTGCACATCTAAATGCCCATACACCTGTGAAAAGTGAGGCAGTATTTTAGCAACACAGCAAAAATATGATTCACAAAAAAAAATCAGAACCGGTAGATGAACAACTTACTCGGCACCCTTCACCATTTGCCAATGCTTGTTTAACACTCTTAACCATTTTCTCTGCATCCTCATCGAAGGTGTGTTCATGATTCTTTGCTTGATCATGATGCTCATGGCCATGGTCTGTTTAAAAAATTTAATGCATGAACATATTAAAAAGGGCTATTCTAACTAAATCACAACTGACCATCAGATGAAATATTCTAACTGAAACATCTTTGGACATCAATTTAGTAATTAGTTGTAGGCACTGGGCTTATGCCTGGGTATTCAGTGCCCAACAGCTCCACCTACCGACTGAGCAGAAGAGCAGAGTTATAACAGCAAAGTATTGGCAATATGTGATTTTCTTACACTGAGGAAGGAACAATGATATACACACCATGGACAAAGATTATTGGACGACAACTGTCACCGTTCAGTAATAAATTTAGTTCTCTTCATCGAGAGGAAGGAGAGCATACCATGATTATGAGCCCCATGTTCCTTTTCAACTAGATCAGACAAGTACTCTGTACCAATGATATGGCCATACCTATCTAAGCGAAGCTGCATACGGAATACATCAAGGGAGAGAAAATATTAGATATGACAGCATGACAATCAAAATCTAAATCTGAAAATGCAATCATTTTTTATGGAATTACATACGAGTATTGTTTACACTGGAGCATGACATGAACCACAACAGGTAACAGTACATGTCCTCATGAACTGTTACAAACCTAAGAAAACAAATAGCCAACATAATCTAGGATATTGACCTGCTTCATGCGGTAATGATAACCACTTATCAATTCTTACAGATGTGATGTTTACTTGTTAACTTACAACTCACAAGCAGTGGAGTGTAAGTGCCGATACTGTGTTAACATACTACAATGTACATTGGAAGGAACAAATTTTTGACAGAAGATGGTACCTTCCAAATATTTGTATGCAGATCAACTTCATGTTTCCCAGACATGTCGATTGCATCCACACTCAATACTATACAAAAAAAAGGAGCCAGTAAAAATAAATATCAAAAGCATGAAATACTTCATGCAAATGGATGATCACATAATACTTATATAAAGTGATTTTGGGTGTACTTAAATCAACAACTAACCTTCACATGGCAACGAAGGAAATGACATATTCATATGAATTGGCAGAGTTTCGCCTCGTTTCAGATCTACAGACATCTGCACGGCAGTGTGAACTGGTGAAGAGTTCATGATACGAATATAGACAAAAATCAACACATGGGGAAAGAAGATTAAAGACTGTAAAATGGCTTCACCAAGATCTCATAAATGACCATTACCAGATATTTACGATAATCAGAAGACACGTGAGTTATTTAGCAATGTAATCGAATGGTAATTCAACTCAGCACTTTGATGCTTGAACTCAGTCCCCATATACCAACTAGAATTATATTGAAAAAATAAGGCATTATTTACTATATTCTTTAAACTTTTCTAAAAGAACTGAAACAAGGTAAATTTAAAATTTCTACAGGCATATCCCCACCAAAAGTATAATAAGATCACAAAAAAGTCCGTTGGAATGGCAGAGAAAAAGTAAATAGGCCTCCATTCTTAAATGCATGACATATACAGCAGTTAATCTAGTTCAAAATTGAACTATGTTTATTGTCCTAAATGTTGTACAATTAAGAATGGAAGGAGCATGTGAAAATTACAGTGAAGATGCGTAAGCTAGTCAAGGAAGAAAATAGTAGCAGCTGAGGTCAATGATACCTGATGCACGGTGTAGGTGGTAAGATAGAACTTCAGCTCATGCACGAACAGTGTAAGCATGATAACCAGGCCAAAAATCGTTACTGCCATGATATCAATAAAAGAACAAATTAAACATGAATCTCTCCAAAGAAAATAGAGCAAATTTCAAGGAACACCAGGTTTTAGCACCATTGTAACACAAAACTACATATTCTATATATTTTTGCATGAAACCACAGTTTCTGAGACCAATTAACACTAAACCACAACTTTCACAAGGAGACTCCTGACATGCTGGGCCCATTCCCAAGAGCTGATATAGCTTCCCAAGGCTGGTAGCTCCTTGTGCATGGATTTAAGGATTCATTTGTAAACCCTCATAACCGATTTCTGTACATGGTATTTTTGTTTTGTAATTCTCATATATTCAAAGTCTTCAACAAAAAAGTTAGTTATATGGTTTTGTACTATCTCATATGAAGCCAAATAAGCTTCAGAAAATAAGGAAAAATGCGCACAAATATTCAGTAGAACTAGGATATCAGATTGAACTAGTACTTGTGCATGTTTGCACATCATTCGGTTTAGGCACTTGTGCATGTCAAAAAGTAAATATGGCCCTTTCTCTCCACATCACTAGGTCTAGGCAGCCGCATCAGCTCCTAGGAGCAGGGTGCATACCATAGGGGAGGGCCTACTTGTAAAATATGTGGTTTAGCGTTAATTTGTCTTAAAAGCTATGGTTTCATGCCAAAGAATATAGTACCTGTGGTGCTAAAACCCGCAACTATGTTACAATGATGCTAAAACCTGGTGTTCTATGAAATTTGCCCAAGAAAATATTAGCATCCACAGGCAAAACCCGCAGAGAAGTAGGGTGTACATACCAATAGCACCAGAGTAAGTCTTCTTCAACAGATGCTCTTCCGCGTGTGGGAACGCATTGAGGCTCTTCAGAGACGGTATCCTCGCCATCTTTCAGCTGCCGCACAACACGTCAAACTCGTAAGAACTACAGAGCATCAGCCACGCTTGTCCAAAATATACCCAAATATCGTGAAACAAGGAAAACAAAATGACCCTAAATTCTCTATTAGCGACCATGTTAGCATCCTAGCTTCTGAAATTCAACGACGAGTATATTAGGGTGGCAAGCAAACCTAATCCAACCACGTAGCACAGGAACCCACGACTATCAACAGGAGACAGGCAAGGATCTGGGTCTCATGGAGAACGAAGACAAGCCCTTCGAACAAGCAACGATCACATCAGGCCAGCAAAGGGTCTCTTACCGAAACCGGAGGGAATCAGCCCTCGGCTGCGCGGATCTCCAGCCGGCAACAGCCGATCCGGCGATCCCTCGAGAGATCACCGATTTGGGGGTCGACCAGGAGAGATCAGCGATATGGGAAAAGGAAATTGGGGAGACAGACGAACACCTGCTTGCTGCTTCCAACCGCCCGGCGTCGGACCCGTGCGTGGATCCGCCTGATGTTCCGCGAGTGTGCATCCGGACCGTCGATCTGCGACCGGATGGAGTTGGCTGACCCAGAGTCAAAGCCTGGGGCCCCAGATGGGCTTATGGGCTCTTTACCGGGCTGTGTATCGTCGTGATCAGCAGAAAGTTCAGGATTTTTTTATTAATAAAAGATATTTTTATTCATTTAATAAAAATATCAGGGTGATTTTAAATTTATAAAAGTAGACACCTGGTGGCACGTCTTATAGGTGATTAAAAAAATCACCCAATAAATAAGTGACTGATGACTAATCACTCAATCGAGTGATGACAGTCTACCAGACAAGTGCCAGGTCAGCAATGTTGTGCAACCGTTGAACAACAGAGCCCACCGTACAGCCTGTCGCCCAACGGTCGGGTGACACGCCGGCACCGGTGGGCCCTATCGCCCAACAATCGGCTGACAGGCCAAATGTTCCGAGTGAGCGTATCAACAAAGGAGGAGCACTTCAAAAAAAAACAAGCAGAGTTTGTCGCCCACTGGCCGGGCAACATGCCTCCACGTCAGTGTATGTGACCTGTTTGTTGGGCGATTTTTCCTATTCGTTCATTGGGCGGGCGACTAGTTTTCTATTTTACAAATTTTGAAATCACCTACTTATTTTTATTAAATAAATAAAAAATATTAATAAAAATTCAAAGTTCAGCCCCTGGTAGGCTATGTTCCGTAGTCACGCTAATCGATCTCAGGTGGAGTTGTTCTTCAGAATCCTTTATGCAGTAGTCGTAGAGATAACTTTTATTTTGGCTAACAGTCAGACTTGAATAAAACGAGGGTCCATAGCTCAGTGGTAGAGCAATTGACTGCAGATCAATAGGTCTCCGGTTCGAACCCGGATGGGCCCTTTTTTATATTATTCGATTATTTTTATATTTTGAAATAACTTATTAG
Organism: Neostapfia colusana; assembly: GCA_030760725.1. Taxonomy (NCBI): domain Eukaryota; kingdom Viridiplantae; phylum Streptophyta; class Magnoliopsida; order Poales; family Poaceae; genus Neostapfia; species Neostapfia colusana. The sequence goes on from JASWHV010000003.1 coordinate 19,882,862, forward strand.
AAAAGTGGAAGGGTAACACAAGAGAGACACCCGTCTTTAGTAAACCAGGTAGCTATGACAGCTGTGAGGTTTGAACTTTGAACCCACGCGGCCACGCCCTAAGCCAATTGTATCCAGTGATGCAGCGGCAGGGTAACACAAGAGAGACGCCTGTATTCGATTATTTTTATATTTTGAAATAACTTATTAGAAAAGTGGAAGGGTAACACAAGAGAGACACCCGTCTTTAGTAAACCAGGTAGCTATGACAGCTGTGAGGTTTGAACTTTGAACCCACGCGGCCACGCCCTAAGCCAATTGTATCCAGTGATGCAGCGGCAGGGTAACACAAGAGAGACGCCTGTATTCAGTAAACGACCGCACAGTTACTGACGACTGGAAACGACCCCACGTTTTACATCAGGGCCATGTTTCGTCTGACTTTGGAGACCCCAGGCCGAATCCACGACAGAGAAAACTGGGCTCGCAGAACCGGGGCCTGTTCGAGAGCCCCCAGCTCTCGCGGAGAACAAAACATGGCCGTGCCCACCGGTTCGGCTTCCTCCCGGCTCCCTTGCCCTGAACATGACGCCATGCCGCTCTCTCGAAGCACTGGTAAAAGACTCGCCGAACAAGCCGCGATGGACGTGTACATCTCGGAGGAGCGCGTGATGGAGCGGCGCGGGACGGCGGCCGCGAGCTGATGAAGCAGTGGACGGGGCCTTGGGTGAAGATGAGTAAGCGCCCCTGGCGCCGGCACCGGCATCAAGGGTGATGGCGTCGAGGACGTCGTCTCCAGCTACGTCTCGGTGTAGACGACGATGTTCCCGTCTCGCGGAGCAAATTGACCAAACACATTGCATGGATCTTGTATGTCGCGCAACTGGAGGATTTTAGTGTAAGCCATCAAAAGGGTGATTAAAGAGGAAAGCCTTCATTTTCACAAAATGGGATTTGTACACATGAACATGAGAGGTTGAGCTCACCCCTAGAACTTAAAAAGTCTTGGGAAGGTTCAGTCCAAGTTTCATTTAAATCCAACACTTTTTGAGACACTTTTAGAGGTATTTGAAAAAGAGGCCAATTTGAATGTAAATTCAAATTACAGCAACTTTCATCACCCAAATTCAAAAGCTAGCTTCATATTCAAACTCAACACATTTTTCTGAGTAAGCCCACCAATTTTCATCCTCATTGGAGTTCATCTTGTCAAGAGCTAAATTTGCAAGAATTCAAAACTGAATTTGAATTTCAGTTTAGACATGCAGCAAATTTAGTCAAACCCAGTTCAAATTTGAGAATTCAAATTTAAATCAAGACTTGGTGACTAAGTCTCACATTAAATTGTGAGTAGCTGGTGGGATAATTAGCAAAAACAGAAAAGAATAATTAGAGAAAAAGGAGTAAAGGGGAGGCCCACAGGTCAGTTGCACACACGAGGGTGCAGTCGGTTGCTGCAGCCGACCTCGGCTTCGCGCGCAAGGCAGGGGAGCGGCGGCGAGCCACCGAGGCAGCAAACGGCCACCTCACGGTGCCAAAACCGCGGCTCAAAGGCCAGCGCACAGCCCACGCCGCCCTTCCTCCTGTTTCCCAAACGAGAACCACCCCCACCCCCCCCCCCCCCCCCCGCCGACCGAGCTTCTTTCTCGGTTCCGCGCGAGCATAGAAACGCCGACCTCACTGATCGTCGGCGTCCGGCCAGCACAGGCGCTCTCGTGCCCGACGAGCAACACAAGAAAGGACCGCCTTGAGGTGCTGATTCTTCTAGTCCCAACCGTTCTTCATTTCATGGGCTGTCGGGGGAGTATTTCGCCGGGAAAGTTTCGAGAGTCCTAAGACCGAACCCCCACCAAATCTAAAAATTCGTGGGGGTTAGCTCATCACCGGGCAAACCGAGTCACACACACGCTCTATACACTGCCACGACCACCTAGGATCGAAAACCAGTAAGAACCGTGGGCTAGGGTTACGGTTCTTCGAAGTTTTCTGAGCACAGCCGATATCCGTCCTAGGTCGCCGATGGGGTCGTAGTTGCAGCCGTTTTCACGGGGATCGGTGTCCATGTCCGTGACTAGCAGGTGTCAGCGGAGCTCCCTGAGCAAACCGCATCGAAAAAGGTGCAGGGGGTGCCGAGTTGGACATCGCCGGTGAGCTCCCGGCCGCTATTGCCGGCGGGAGCACTGTTCCGGTTGCTTTCAAACTCTGGGGAGGGCACCACCGTGTTCCCCAGGACGGGATAGGCACAGGAGGCGAGAATCAGCAAGCTCCGAGGGCCTGAACCCCTCTATGGCGAGAGCTCCGGTGAGCTCGGCGGCGGGGTCGCGCGGGTAGCCGGAGGAAGACGAAGGGGGGAGGCCCCACACGTCAGCAGCTGGAAGTAGCGTGCGGGATTCTCTGTGGTCCAGGATCCAATGCAGCCGCGCGGGAAGGAATCTGTGGCCCCGTGTGGCTCAGCTCCAGCGGTCGACACATGTGCGGTGGACCCACCCGCAGGATTTAAACATTTTTAGAATTTCCAGTTTTAGTTCAAACTTCAAATGCATAGAAATTTGGCTAGGAAACTCCAAATTCGATGAACCAAATTTTGCTGAACTCAGAATTCTGAGTACTTTCCAGAAATACCAAATTAAGATCATGAAAGTGAATAGTTTTCCAGAATTAAATCCCTAAAATTTAAACTGTTAGGAATTTTATCTGGAGAACTACTTTATGAAAAATTCTGAAATTTGGTTGAGAGGTTCATTGGAAAATCCCTGAATCCCAGTAAAATTTTCAGACTCATCCAAGTTCATTTAGTTACCCTAATGGGGTGATTAAGAGAACTGCCCTGAGAAAATAGAAAAATATACAGAAACATTTTTCAGATTTCCTCAAATTTTAATTAGGGCATAACTTTCTGTAGAATTCTTCAAATGACATGAAACCAACTCCATTAGAACCATACTAAATTCTAGTTTCCAGAAAGTAATGGTTGGAGCCATGAAAACGCCTGGAATTAGTTAGAGGCTCAAATATTGACCAAATGGGCTTCTATTTGTACAAGGTTCAAATGAACTTTGTTTCAAATGAAACTTGGTCAAGACTCTGGTTAGGACCCTACCAAGCCACCAAAAAAATTCAGAACCAAAGGGGAGGGCTAGCTAGAGTTATTGGTAATTAAGTATGCAAGTTCACACATTACATTTAAATTGACATGTAGTATTTCATTAACGTGTAGTCACTGAAGAAGAGACTCCGGAAGTGCTGGACTTCCTCCTTCCGGAAGAGGAACTAACCCCTGACCAGCAGCAACAAGGCAAGCCCCGGTTTGCATTAACCTTTTATAAGTTTTACTTTGTTTACATGTGTCATATGAAGTGTGAATGTGCATTAGGTATAGAATGGATGGAACCCCACTTGCATGACCAGAAATTTTCCATAAGAGTGAGGGTAGTGTCTAAGACCTCGAGTAGATAGGCTATGCTTAAAGATTCATAGGGCTTCGGTACAAGTCGAGTAGTTGAAATCTACTCGTGAGATAGGCTTGGGACACACGGGTTCGGTTGAGTAATGTGAGATCACATTAGTAATGAAAATGAGACTAGGCAGGGGCTAGGGCGCAGCAAGAGGGAGTCTTGTGTGCGCAGCCCTATCCGTGTCGATTGAGGACCGATCCGTGTGCGGCCCACGCTGATCAAGTTTGAACGTACCGAAGGCATATCGGATATATGGGCCCCGATAAACCGATGTAGCCTAAACCTCCGGGCGTCGAGGCATAACGCACCGATTTATAGGTGTAGGCTGAGGGCAACAAGGTGGAAATCTGCCAACGGGCATAGAGAGATGCTCCGTGTGGGGAACCTCCTGCTCGTTTTGGTGTGACCGGTTCGACGTTTGGGCTGTTGGGTGAAAGGTTGTCCCGTATGACATCGAGTGAGCGTGCTGTGCAGCTCCACGGGTGGGCGTACGCGACGTGCTCTTTGGGTTTCCCTGCAGGTGTATATCGAGTCGATTCGTCGTCCCTCGTGGTGAAGAGTACCACTTGGTCACTGAGTCATGACGTAGATTAATGTATGAAATATGATGATTCAATATTGCTGATTGATATAATTGTATTGCTACATGTGTGCCACCGAATACTGCTTACTAAATTTCAGATTCCCAAACTGTTAACTTATTGCTAAAAGATGAACTAAGGATGAACTTGTAGGCGTGTCCATTTGCTGCAACATTGCTATCCTATGTCATTGTACCCTTCATATAGAGTTTCATGCTTAGGTGAGTCGGTTAAGCCTTGTTGAGCCATCGTGCTCACGGTTGCTGCTTAAGTGTTTTTCAGGTGAGGAGCCACCCACGGACTCGAAGTACGAGTCCACCGGCGAGGGTTACCCTCCGTCGGGGACCACGGCTGAGTGGGAGCCTACACGCCGCGCTGAGCTGAGACGTGCAGCTAGTGTGGGTTGCCCTAGGGCTGGGCAACCGACTTTGGCTAGATAGGCGGGCGTGAGTTGTATAAAAGAAACTTCCGCTGTATAATAAAGACCCTAGTTTGTAACTGAGAAGTGTACTACTTTGTACATTCAGTTTGTTTTTCCTATGTAATATAATGTGTTCTTATGACGTGTGCTGTCGGGTGTCGCATCGTGCGGCATCACCCTCTGCGATCCTGGATGAGTGGATTCCGATCCGATGAAAGAACAAGGCTAGGAAATGGGCGAAGAAGAGAAACGTACCATGGCTCTGAAACACGCTTTATATGCAATATGTTCGATAGATTTGAGGTATACAAAATATAAAAGTTTAGGCATATAAACCCTTCATGATTATTCATAGTACACCGTTCAAATCAGATATAAAAGTGGGACATGACACGCCGGCTTGCTTGGTCTGACACACAGCTCAGGGTCGCGCCCAACAGTTTGGGATGGTGATGCCGCATGCCGCGAGAGTGTGGGCGGCGTTGGTGCTGCTGATTTCTTTCTTGTTCACCGGGTCCTCCACAAATCTGCAGAAGCACATCTGCCCCGCGTTCAGGTTGGAGCAGCACGTGTCCGTCGGTGACGATCCGTGGACTAGCGCGGGCATGCACTCCGCCAGCTTCTCCCGGCTGCAGTCGTCGGCCATGGCGCCGCTCATGCTCAACGCCACCATGACGACTGCCACGGCCACCAGCATCACCGACGCCTTCGCCATGAAGACTGCGAATTCGATCTCTAGTTCTGTTTTTCCTCCTCGGCTGGTGCACTAGCGACGAGTCGCACAAGTGCAGAATCAACCGGGGTGGTGTTGTGGATTGTGGACGTCTCCTATTGTTGTATTTATAGGCGGTTTAGCGCTTGAGGAGGGGAGTGCTCATGGGCCACGGCGAGGCACCACCATACGTCTTGCATGAGTGTGTACACTGATGTTGAACCATATTTAACAAATCATTCATTCCACTTATTTATTATATTATAACTATTGACAGCTCAGGTATAGTTGGACACTTATTTATTACACTATTAAGCTGTCAACAAATCAGGTAAAGAGTTTACCCCGGTTTGTGCATGCGAGCACCACTTTATTTTAACGTCACCTACGTGCGTATCTGTCTACAGCAATTTCCATTGCATGTAGTATTTATTCTTATTAAGACATATATATATATAGGTGACTGACTAAGAGATACATAGTTGACAACCAACTATCATTACAAGAGTAACCGGCCAAGCATTGTTCCAAGAGTACTCTATTAGAATATTGGCCTTATATGAGAACTATAAAATAAAATTACTAAACAAATCCCTAAGGTTCATGTATAGTAAGATGTGGATACTAATTTTAGTGAAACATGGAGCAGTAGAGGAGAGTGAGACCGATCCTTAACTGAGAGTGCTCTATTACTCTACAAGTGAGTGAGAAAAGTTGTGGTGTGCACACTCTTCTACCCCTTCTGGCTTCATCATGCACACATGATGTTTCATGAATCGAGCCTAAAACCACAATGTTTATTTTCGAGATTTAGGAAATTGAGTCGCATACAGAATTATAAAAGAATGTGCAACATATGCCAGGAATACAACACATCATAACACGTCATTGCCATGGTCTACTCCATCTCAAGCGTTAGTGTGCACTAACAACAAGTGTGCAGGTTTTCGAAACCACTTGCTCTTGCGATCCTAGATCAAGAGAGTATAAATAAGTTTTTGAGAAGCCTTCCGTGTGACTGCTCGCTTTCACCATGGTGATGAGGATCGGACATGCCCGCCACGCCACCGACGGAGGAGGGGTTGGTGGCGCGCATGTGGTCGAGCAAGAGGGGCGGCTAGGATCATGTCGATCGGAGGTGGATCATACCCACGCGCATCATGTGGATCATAGGTAGAGGTGGAGAGACGCAAGGAAACCAAGAGGAAAGAAGAAGCCAAAACTTGTGATGCTATGCTGGAGAGAAGATAAGGGAGATAGAAAAGGAAAAAAGAAAAAAAGAAAAACAAGAAGAGAAAAGAAGAAAATAGAGGAAAAAGAAAAAGATGGGAAAAGGAAGAAAAAAGATGGAGGATAGAGAGAAAAAATAAAAAATATTTGCATATGTATTCCCATTGATTAATAACTACTTAATTATTTTCCCCAATTTTTGAATGACATACATAATTATTAAAAATTGATTACATTAACACTATAATTTTTGTTAATGGAGGAAATGTTCAAATAATATGATTTAAAATAGATGGTAGTTGATATAAAGTACAGATTTAGAGTAGGAATGGTGCTTAGAACTATATTTTAAAGCAAAAAACATTTTAGAGGATGCTGTAAAGGATTGAAGATATTTTTCAAATGACGGATTTATATTATGACGAGTGCAGACGGTAATAGACGGTCCGCAATTAGTTATTATAAACCATGTTTTACTATAAATTTAGACTAGAGTACGGATTTGATTGTCTACAGCAACGTATCCTAAATGATAATTTAAAATCAAATATGAACAATGTTATTGTAAGTTTAGAGTATAACTGAAAATACTCTAAAAACGCTCTTGTGATGAATGCGAAAAAATATAATATAGAATAAGAAATCTTTTATAGAGTGTTATAAATAACCAGTAATACTATTTAGAGTATGACAGAGCTCGAACAATCTTATGTTCCTGATGCTCTATTGGCAGGTCAACAGAATTGAACAGGCCTCGTTAGAGGACCAACGAATTTCACTGTATATCTATCCGTCACTTACTTTTAAACTACATAAAAAAATTGTACATTTACGAGTATATAATATATGTAGATAGAAATTTACATGCCTTTGATTCTTTGGCTGCATGAAAAAAGAAATAGCTGAAGAAAGTTGGATACTTGGATCAAGGCTTGTGCACTGCTGAATACCCTTGTGTATTCTCGTTGTACATTGGAGAGGTTACGTAGATCACAACAGATGAGCCTAGCAGTATGACTAGATATGCGGTGAAGTTCACCTGCAGCGCCTCCGAGCTGCACCTGCCCAGGCTACCCGCCCGAAGGAAGGTGAGCTTCTCCAGAAATCCCAGCTCTGCTGCCAGCTGAGTGCCAGGGGAGACCGTCGGATTGTCAACCCTGTTGAACCATCTCTGGCTTAAGATGACATAGTACCATTATCTGCACGTGGCCATCACTACAGGAAAGAGCTCAACATACGACAGCCGAATTAACATACGACGGCCAGCCGTCGTATATAAACTTATATACGACGGTCTGAAGAGGACGTCGTATATAAGTTCATATACGACGGTACAACCGTCGTTTATTAATTGTCTGTCATAAATAGAGCTTATATACGATAGCCAAGCCTAAGCTGTCGTATATATCTTTTATTTACGACAGCCCGTAGGACTGGCTGTCGTATCTTACTCCGGCCGTCGTATTTAGGGCATATATACAGCCCGTCGAGCCCAACAACTTTTTTCTCCTCACCCGCGCTGTCGCTCAACCCGCGCCGCCACCTTAACCCCGCGCCGCCGCCGCACCGCCGCCAGCCCTCGCCGCTGCCCCACGCGCGCCGCCCCGCTCCACCGCCCTCCCCGCGCCGCTCTGCCGCGCGCGCCGCCCTGCTCCGCCACCGCCGTGCGGTGCCGCCTCCACGCCGCCTCCCCCACGCCGCCGGCACCGCACTGGCGCCCCCACGCCGCAGCCACCCCCATGCTGCCGACACCGCGCCCCGCCACCGCCCTGCGCCGCCTCCATGCCGTCGCCCCCACGCCGCCGGCCCCAAGCCGCCGCCCCGACGTTGAAGATGTAGAGACATCTACAATGCGGAAACATAAACAGCTCATGACGACAGATCATGATGTTGATGATCGTGATGTTGATGATCATGATGTTGGTGAATTTTGAAACTGATTACGAGTAATGTTTTTTAAATGAAAGTAACATTAATTATCACTTACATTAAATTTTTAACTGATTACTCACTAATTATCGCTTACAGGATGTCGGTGAGCAAGAGTTCTAAGGGTTCGAAGGGGAAGAAGGCACCGAGGGTGAGGGGTTTCCTCCCCCGCAAGAGAGAGACGATTACTTCTACGGTTCCACTTACAGCGGGAGCAAACGCACTCAGCTATTAAGTGTGTGTCCGGAGTTGCGGGACGGGGTTGTCAGTTTGCAGCGTACAGAGGTAAAATTTACTACAATGCACAAAATTATTAAAATCATCTTTTCAATTTAACTTACTTACTTTACTATTGTAGTCTGATTCGGACTATGAGTCCGAGGCCAGAGCGGCACCTCAGGAGACGGGTACATAGCGCAGCCCCTCGTGGAGTGAGCCCTCTGGCAGGCATCCCTCTGGCAGCCAGCCCGAGGGCAGCCTGCCCAGCGAGCCCGAGGGCACCCAACCCGAGGACACGTCCGGTGACCAAACTTTTTGGTCACCAGATGTGGTGCCGCGGCGGTGGAGACGTACAAGGAGGAGTAACTTTGTTGGTCCTCCACCGATTCCTAGAGAGCCGGTAATTATTCGTCTGGTTAGAGAAAGGTAACGCATTAATAAAGTATTCATTTCTATTTGTTCTCAAAGACTATAATCTTACTTAATGACTTAACAAATGTCTTTTTAGTTCTTGGGAGGACCTTTCGTACGATGGGCAGAAACACCACAGGACGGTGAACGGTTGCGTCCGAAACTTAGTGCGTCTGCACTACCCCGGTGCGATCGATGGACGTGCAGCTACATCGTGGGACGGCTACGCACGCGTTCCACACAAGGAGAACGGCAACCTACAGGGAGTCGTGTGGGCAGATTTTTGGATAAGTAACTTTCATAAATATTTGAAATTTCAATTCTTTTATGTTCCTTTAAATATTAATGTGCGTATGTCAAACTGTGTTGGCTTCCTACAGCTCAGGTACCGCCTTGAGGACTCGGCCGAGCAGATGGATCACGTCCACTCTGTGTTCGAAGTGAACGCTTGGAAGCTTGTTATGCAAATGCTTTCGAACGCTCGGAGTCAAGTAGTTAACGACTACTTGAAGCTCCACGACCACGAGGTTAGTTCGTTCGGAGATGCCTCCGACACGTACTTGACGGGAGAGCAGTACACAGAGGTAAGTTGCGTATTCTTTAAATTATTCACATTACTTTTGGTAAGTATCATCTAATGAACTACGCATATGTGCAGGTTAGTGTCCCTTGGTTACAGGGATGAACTGAATATTACCGAGCCCTATGCAGGTATTGGGCTAGCGATGAGTTCATCGCTAAGTCCAAGAAGGCTCGAGATGTTAGAGGGAGCTCGGGGAAGCACGGTATGGGCGTCCAGGGTTTCGTGCGGATGGCTAAACGGATGCTATGTTTCTTGATGGTTTTTTTATATTCATAATATAGTATTGTTCGTACTAACATATGTTCACAGGAAAAGGAGACCGGCATGCGACCGAGCGCTACTGGGGTCTATAGGAGAGGTCATGCTGACCCTTCTCAGCCGGAGCAGTGCAGTTCGTATGCAGCGGAGCGCCTGGTAAGTTTCATGACCTCTCAAATTAGTTGACACTATATATGTTGTTGAACTTACATAATTTCATTATTTTTCAGACTAGGTATGGCCAAGAGACTGAGAGGATACACGGCGAAGGGTTCGATTGGGAAAACTCCTCCAACATCGACCCTCAAGCCGCGTATGCAAGCGGAGGTGGAAAAGCACACGGAAGGTGAATTCATTTACTTTCATTGTTTTCAATTCAAGATTATTTGATTTTACCTTGAATTGATTCGTTTTTTGTAGGCTTGCCATATTCTCTCGAGTAGTCGACTCCAGGGAGGCACCACCTGCGAGAGACGGCTCCTCACAGTCTTCGGCTGCTGGCGCAGGCTCCTCCAGCTGTCGTGTCACCTAGAGAGATCTCGAGGTGATGGCGCTTCGGGAGAGCTTGGCCCGGTAGGAGGAGGCATTGGCGAGAGAGCGAGAGAACAACAGGGCCGCCATGGCGTACCATACGTCCTATATGGCACAGATGCAAGCGACAATGGAAGTAAGAAACTAACAATTATACTTTAATTACATTGCATTTCAATAAAATGTAAATTTTAATGTTTGAAATGACAGGCGCTAGCTCGACAACAAGGGCAACAAATCCAGATACCGTTGTGGCAGCCACCGTCGTTCGTGCCGCAGCCGACGCCACCACAGGAGCAGTTTCCTGGAGTACAGGTACAAAAAGGAAGTTACATTAAGTTCAACTACACTACAGGAAACACGTAACCTTACGATGGCCATATTACTTACGACGGCCCTGGCCGGCTGTCGTAAGTAAACTAACTTATGACGGTCGTAGGCCCATGGCCGTCGTAAGTTAGCGGCCAATCGTAAATTATAAATAACTTATAACGGCTAAAACCCTAAGCCATCGTAAGTAATGGCCTATCGTAAATAAGACCTAACTTACGACGGCCCGACAGTTGGGCCGTCGTAAGTTATTAGGCAGTCATAATTAGCGGTTTATATCCGTCGCCCCGGCTCCGGGCTCGGGCTATTCCGCCCGAGACCCCGCCACCGCCGCCCGGCCGCTGCGCCACCGAGCCCCGCCGCACCTCCCACCAGCGTCACCCGGCCCCGCCGCCGCACAGCCCCGGGCTCGAGCTATTCCGCCCGAGCCACCGCCACCGCCGCCCAGCCGCCGCGCCACCGAGCCTCGCTGCGCCTCCCGCCAGCGCCGCCCGACCTCGCCGCCGCCCAACCCCGCCGCGCCTCCCAGCCTCGCCGCCCAGCCCACGCGCCGGCCGAGCTCGCCAGCGCCGCACGGCCCAGCTGTCGCCGCTCGAGCCCGACTAACCTCGCGCCCGCCGCCGCCGCTCGGTCCCAAGCCTGCCCCGCTTCGCCGCCACTTTGAGTTAAGTTTTATTAATTGCATAAATTAGTTGTTTAGTTCATTTATTAATTAATTTAGTTACTTTATTAATTAGTTTAGTTATTTGGTTAATTTGTTACTTAATTAGTTTACTTTATTTCGGTTTAGTTGATTATTAAGTTAGTTTCATATTTATTTTATAATTTGGTTACTTGATTAATATTGGAGATTGTTTAGTTATTTAATTTGTTAATTATATTATTTAGTTCATGAATTAGTTTTCTTATTTGAATATTTAGGTGTAAATTTTCTTTGTTTATTATTTATTGTGTTTATCTGTTAATTATTTGTTTTTATTTTATTATTTATGTTAAAAGTGTTAGAAATTTGAGTTTAATTTGATTGCTTGAGTGTATAATATCGATATGTAAATAAACGAGATTTGGGTCAGCTTAGCCCGGCATAGCCCATTTATTGCTCGATAGTTGGTCCGTCTAAAAGTCAATTTTCCCCATTATTGTGCTTAAACAAAGTAGAGCATCGTCGAGAATCCTGTGGAACTATTTTCTTCACAGTTTTGATGTAGAATCCCATAGCGGCGAACCTTGGCTCGTACATCATCACTTAGGACGGCTAGCCCACTTCTTTGTCTCTCTCTCTCGTTCTTTCCTTCTCTCTCATTCTTTCCTCTCTAAAAAATGATTAATTGTTTAATTAGTATTGTAATTGATTATTATTTAATTAATACTTTGATTGATTGCGTGATTAGTTACTATATGTAAATAAATGGGTTTCGGCCCGGTCCGGCCTGACACGACCCATTTAAGGTCTGTCACGGCCCATTTAGTGGTATTGTATTAGTCGAGACAGGCACGGAGGACGGCAAGCTCCCGCGCGTGGACGGCGGGCCCTGATGGGGCGGTTTCATCTTTGACCCACTTACGATGGGGCATAACGTACGACGACTTACACTAAAGGTGTCGTAAGATAATGGCAGGCCCCAGCGGGGCATAACTTACGGCGGTTGACCCACTTCTTTGTCTCTCTCTCGTTCTTTCCTCTCTCTCTTTTAAATGACTAAAAAATGAAAGATTGACGTAAACCTATACAACATGCGTCACCCTTTTCGAACCGGCCCGTCTCACATGTGTTACGCATGTGAGGCGTGTAGGTTCGGAATTGTCCCTTTTTGGACAGTCTGGGAGTGATCGAGGGGCGTGGCTTGTGATGAGACGCGGGTTTCGATCTAGACGAGATTTCGACGACATAACCCTTTGTTCTCTACTGCACCATTTTTGGGCGTGCAGTGCAGAACAGCGGGGTTATGCTGTCGAAATTTCGTTCGGATCCAGACCACGCTTCTCGTCATGAGCACGCTCTGCTCGATCACTCTTGGGTGGGTTTAGGACCTATCCTTTCCAATAGATGTAGGGCCATGACATAAATAAATTATAAAGTAAGTATAATTTCCATGACATTAAACTGCAGATTAAAACATGGGTGAGGACCATAGTTGGATGTATACCGGTTGGAAGAACAGTTCTGGTGGTCACTCGGATGAGTGGTTCGCCAAGACACCTGCTTTTGTAGATCGAGCTTTTTCATTGTCAATGATCGATAAGGTGCGGTGCCCATGTACGAAATGTCGGAATACCAAGTTTTTGGATAAAATGACGGTCTCGATAACAGTTACATGCCACATTATAAGGTGTGGACCTTCCACGCTGAGACAACTTCTAAAACTGTACAGGAAGTGGAAGAGGAAAATGATGATAACATGTGGGTTGATAGGATGGATGAGATACTTGAAGCTATACAACCAGAGTTTACGGAGGATCCTCCTACAACTGAGGTTGAAGCGTTCTTCAAGCTTCTCAAAGCTTCAGAAGAGCCGCTGCATGAACACACTGAAGTGACCCTCCTCACTTTCATGACTAGACTTATGGCAATTAAGTCTAAATACTTCTTTTCTAATAACTGCTACAACGACCTCATCAAATTGATCAGCGACATCCTTTCACAACCTCATAAATTACCTAAAGATATGTATCAAGCGAAGAAATTGCTTTCTGGTCTTAGTATGAAATATGAGAAGATTGATGTGTGTCCAGATAATTGCATGCTTTTCTGGAAAGAGCATGTAAAAGAGAAGAAATGCTTAAAATATGGTGAATCAAGGTTTGTCGAAGTTGTTAATAATGATGGTGATAATGTGATGATAGAAGTCGCACGTAAGCAACTTCGTTACTTATCCGTGACACCTCGGTTGAAGCGGTTGTTTCTATAAAAAAGAACGGCCAGACACATGAGATGGCACAAGGAAGGTGTACGTGAGAACAATGCAGTCATGATACACCCGGCTGACGGTGAGGCTTGGAACACGCTTGACCGGTTCGATCCAGACTTCAGTCGTGATGCGAGAAATGTTCGCATCGGGTTGACGACAGATGGATTCTCACCGTTCAGTACAAACGCCACACCATACTCCTATTGGCCTGTCTTTGTCATTCCGTACAACCCACCACCAGCTCTTTGCACGAAGTACGAGTTCATGTTCCTTAGCCTCATTATACCTAGGCCGGATCATCCTGGGTCACGTATCGACGTGATGTTGAAACCGCTGATCGAAGAATTAAAAATGTTGTGGACAGGAGTCAAAGCGTACGACTGTTACAAAAAGCAGAAATTCAACCTTCGAGCTGCTTATTTGTGGTCCGTCCATGATTTCCCGGCATACGGTATGTTTTCTGGATGGAGCTCTCACGGTCGTTTGACGTGTCCAATATGTGCTTCTGACACGGACTGTTTTCGACTTAATCATGGAGGAAAGATATGGCACTTCGATTGTCACAGACGTTGGCTGCCTCCGAATCACATGTTTAGCCAACAGAGTAATGTCTTTAAAAAAGACACCGTTGTTACTAAAGGACCACCGAAACGTCTAAACGGATCTGAAATATCTGATATGCTGGACAAAGTGGTGCCAGATAAAGGACGTCCTGGATATTTTATCGGTTACGGAGAGGATCACAATTGGACTCATATATGTGGACTATGGGAGCTACCATATGTGAGATACTAATGCATAACGTTGATGTAATGCATCAAGAGCGTAATATGGCCGAATGTATTATAAGCACATGCATGGACATGACGGGCAAAAAGAAAGACAATATAAAGGCTCAAAAGGACCTGGCAGAGCTTTGTAACCGTCCAACTCTTGAGCTCTCTAAAAGTGGTGCTAAACCACATTCTTCTTTCTGTCTTCGATCTAAAGAAAATAAAGAAGTACTCAAATGGTTGAAAAATTTGAAATTCCCAGATGGTTACGCAGCTAGTCTGAAACGAGCTGTGAATATCAAAACGGGAAAGCTGACAGGGTTGAAGAGTCATGATTATCACATAATTATGGAAATACTTCTACCTGTTATGTTTCGGGGCTATTTTGATGATGCGGTGTGGAAGGTGCTAGCCGAGCTTAGTGACTTCTATAGACAGCTCTGTGCAAAAGAAATCACGATAGAGATGATTCGTAAATTGGAGAAGGAGATACCGCAGAAGAAAGGAGTGATGCTTTCCTTTACATGTACGCGAATATAGATGAGATGGACAAATATTTCGAGTAAGTGTTTATCTTACATTTATACTAATCGGCGTATTTTGTAACACATCTATTCTAAAATTTTTCTTTTCGTACAGTGAATTCCACAAGCAAAATTGGACACATAGGCATCAACCTACGAACAAACAAGTAGAAGTGATGCGACGGGAAGAAATAAACGGAGGACCTAATTTGCTATCCTAGTTTCGAGATCATGTAACCTTTTCTCATTAACTTAGCAATATTTACAAAGTATTCTTATAACTTACGAGTATTTACAAAGTTTTCTTATAACAGTGCATGAAAGATGTCGACGTCCATGAACACTTGCGACAACTATCCTATGGATTGATTAAAGTTAGGAGCTACGGTCGATATGACGTCAATGGCTACCGATTCTGTACGACTCGATTTGAATCTCTTCGTCCTCTCGTGGCAATATCTAATACCGGAGTTGTGACGAGGGGAGTTGACTCTCAAGGACGTAAAACTAATTATTATGGAATTATTAATAAAATCCTTGAATTTGCTTTTGCTGGGAATAAGGATCTTCAGCAATATTCTTTGACTGTGATTGGTTTGATATCAATCATGGAACTCGACTAAACCAATTTAGCATGGTGGAAGTCAAACACAACGAACGACTACGAGGATACGATTCATTTATTCTTGCACACCAAGTGAAGCTAGTGTATTATCTATCTTATCCATACAAAAAACTCAAAGCTTGGTGGGTTGTACATAAGGTTAATCCTCATGAGCGGTTATACACTCTAGAAGATGATGGTTACCATGATACTGATGAGGTTGACGAGGTTTACCAAGAAGAAGAGTTGCCAGACTCGTTTATCATCGATCTTGGTGTAGGACTCAATGACTTAGTTGGAGACGCTCAAGATGTCGAGACTTCTGATATGCGTAAACGGAAACGAAATCCAGTTCAGGCGCTCACGAAAGAAGATCGATGGTCTGGTTTAAGGAGTAGGGTACATGATCATGACGTTGATGAATTTTGAAATTGATGATGTAACGTTTTCTTCACTAACTTAACATGAATTTTGTATATGTTATCTTAGCATATTTATTAATTATTCCTTGCAACAGGATGTCGTCATCAAAGGGGAGCGGGAAGAAGGGGGCACGAGGGTTCCTCAGTCGGTCACGGGACCTCTTCTCAGGTAGCTCGTCAGGTGCGAGCAGACGCTCTCAGCTGATGAGACACCTACCAGACTTTGCGGGCCGAGCTGTGGCCTTACAGCGCGCAGAGGTAAATTTCAGTTGTCAATCACGTTATTTTAAATTGCACTTATAAATAATTTATTCTTATCAATCCTTTAATTTTGCAGTCTGACTCACAGTCGTCAGATTCAGAGTGAGAGGTTAGGGCGCCGCCAAAGGCTAGCCAACCCTCGGAGTCGGCTACCCTACCTTCGGAGCCAGCGAGCGTGGAGCCTTCGGTCTCTAGTGGTGACCAGCCTTCCGGGTCACCGGACGTGGTGCCCGCGCAGAGGCGATGGACGAGGAGGACCCACTTTGTGGCTCCTCCTCCTGTTCCTCGTGAGCGGGTCACTATTCGTCCAGTTGGAGACAGGTAAAAAAATTATATACTTGGTACATATTTCATGATGTCTATAGATACTTACTGAGATAACAAATTTTGCAGATCTTGGTACGACTGTTCATTCACGGGTCAGGGACACCACAGGCAGGTTAATGGTGTCATCGGGGCTTTAGTGCGTTTGCACTATCCCGGTGTCATTGATGGTGTCCCTGCTTTGTCGTGGGATGACTACGCTCGTGTCTCGCACAAGGTGCACGACACTCTTCAGGGGGCCGTGTGGAACGATTTTATGGTAATTTTAAATGTTTACATTCTTCAACTCATTTAAATTGTTAATGCATATTGATTAAATGTTTGTTTTCTTAAAGCTGAGGTACCAGTTAGAGGAAACGAGCGAGAGCATGTGGAGCACGTGACACTCTTGTTCCACACAAACGCTCGGAAGCTCGTGACGCAGGCGTTGTCGTATGCCCGCATACATGCCGTTAACGACTACCAGAATCGACATCAGCAGCAGCAGGAACGGGGTCCCTTTAGAAGGGACTCTGACACGTACTTGACAGAGGATCAATACGCAGAGGTAAGTTCTAATTGTTAAAAAAACACAATAGTTACTTATGTTAACAGTTAATGATATACTAAATATGTGCAGATTAGTATTTCCTGGTTAGAGGGTCAACCCGATGCATACCGAGCTCTCTGTCGATATTGGGCTAGAGATGACTTCATAGCTAAGTCCATGAGGGATCGAGAATGCATAGGGTCTGACGGGAAGCACACCTATGGCGCCGATGGTCATTTGCGTTTGGCTAAACGCATGGTAAGTGTATTATTAGTTCGTTTATGTGTTCATAACATATTTATCCTACTAACACACATCTACAAGAGTGAGAGACCGGCCACGAGCCTAACGCGACCCAGGTTTGAAAGAGAGGTCACACGGGAAGTGACCCGTCGCAGCCGGGGCAGTGCAGTCAGGTCACGATCGATCGATTGGTAAGTTTTCAGAATTATTAAATTTAATTATAACTAATATTATTATTTACACACTAACACCATTTCTATATTTTTTAGGAAAAGTACGGGCAGGAAGTCGTCAAAATACACGGTGAAGGATACGATTAGGAAAACACGCCAATCGACCCTCAAACCATGTATGCAAGAGGCGGCGGGAAGGCCCATGGCCGGTGAGTTGGTTTCCTTGATTTAGGTTTTTCACTCTTCCTTCTTTTACTTATTATTTTTCTTTCTTTTGTAGGTTTGCCATTTTCGATAGAGTTGTCGACTCGAGGTCGGCGCGACCTGCAAGAGGCACTTCATCGACGCAGACTTCGTTGGTTGGGCCGTCGAGTGGCCGTCTCTCGTAGAGGGACATGGAGTTCCGTGCCATGTAGGAGAGGCCGACGCGGACCCAGGAGGAGCTCGATAGGACGAGGGCCATCCAGGAGTACCAAGCTAACTACATGGCCCAGATGCAGGCAGCGATGGAGGTAAGTAATTTTAATTACTATAGTTTACTTTCATAACATTTCAGTAATACATATGTTCTAATATTTTTTCCAATTATAGGCATTAGCTCGACAAAACGGCCAACAAATCGTGATTCCTGCGTGGCAGCCGCCACAGGTGACCCCGTCACAAGAGCCCGCAGCCCAGGTGCCTCCGGTAGAGGTAATAAACTCTTTAATATTGTATTTTTCATCTAACATAAGGAGAGAGGAAGATGTAGAGTGGTACAGAAGGGAGAGAGGGAGTGCGAGAGAGAGAGAGAGATGGAGAGATGGAGTGTTGCAATAGAGGGAGAGAGAGAGTGCGAGATAGGGTGTGAGTGAGACTGACATAAAGAGGGGATGAATAGTACAGAGATAGAGGAACAGAGTGAGAAAGATGATGAAAAGTATAGGGAGAGAAAGAGAGTGAGAAAAAAGAGAAAGACATTGATATCTGAATCCAAACCGTCGAAACTACTCATGTGTTTTGTAGGGTTTGAGCGACGGAGGCCTCTACTCCATCGCCACAACTACCGGTTCCAAGAGAGACGCGTGGAGATGATTTCTTCGGTTCCGGAGGTAGTCGAGGGGGTAGTGTGTAGCCCGTTTATCGTTTCTGTTGTGTGATGCATATGAACTGTTGTATGAACTGTTTTATGATTGTCTACTCTGTTTTGTAACTGTTTGTTCTGTGTGCTGGCCATCTAGCCAGGTTAGTGCGTTTCTGTTTTTCTTTAAAAAAAATTATAAACATAACTTACGACGGCTACTGGTCAGTAAAACCGTCGTAAGTTAGCTTCTGTTACTTACGACGGTCACCAGAACCGTCGTAAGTAACGTGCCTTGGGCCACCACGTGGTCAAGGCACGTTACTTACGTCGGATGCGCAACGTCGTCGTAAGTTACTTTATTTACGACGGTAGTTGTCGTAAGTTAGCTCATTTATGACATAATAATTACCTCGGCTTTATACCGTCATAAGTAACGAAATACCTTCGTAAGTAGCTAACTTACGATGGTTTATGACTTAATTACGACGTCCTTAGCCGTCGTAAGTCCGTCGTATCCCTGTAGTGCTAAACAATTGAATACGGAAACACCGTGTAAACTTATACATATGTCACCCTGTTTCGCAGGGATCAGGGACGGAGGCTCAGACTCCATCGCCGCAGCTACGGGCGCCAAGTTCGCCGCGGCAGGATGACTGCTTCGCCCCTGGAGGTAGTGGAGGGGCTATGAATAGCTTTGTGAATTTGTTTTTGATTGTGGATGTCAGACGTCGTGATTGTGGATGTGCACTATTGCACTTTATGATTGTGGATGTGGATGTGAATCTGTTTTGTGATTGCTTGTGTAGCTGGCCATCGAGCCAGGTTAGTCATTTTATGTTTTTTTTTAAATAGAAAATCTTATATATGATAACTTGTATGAATTATATACGACGGCATCTATACAGGGTCTTCGTATATAAACCTAAATAATATACGACGGCTAGGCCCAACCCGTCGTATATAAGCCTAAATAATATATGACGGCTAGGCCCAGACCGTAGTATATAAAGGCTTATATACGACAGCCAGGGTACAAAACCGTCGTATATAAAGGCCTAGCCCACTGGCCCTTCTCTACAATACGGGCCGTTGTATATTAGGGGCCGTCGTATATAAGGGCTTATATACGACGGTGCTGTCGTATATAAGTTTATATATGACTGGGTATATATGACGGCCACAAACCGTCGTATATAACCTCCAGCCATCGTATATAGATTATATGCGACGACTTTGGTCTTATATACGACGGTTTTGGCCGTCGTATGCTTACGGGAATCCTGTAGTGCATGCAAGCGATGCTTTCACGCAGGTGGTTATATGTCAAAGTTTGTTACCTGATTCTAACATCGCGCGATAGTGACGAAAGAACATGACCGAGGAACGGGCGAGGCAGAGCGTCCGTTTGGAGCCTCTGGACTAAGCGGGGGAACAAGCACTGAACGTGTTGGTGTATCCTCGTGCAACTAGATTAAGGGCCCGTTTGGTACAGTTCCAAATTATCCGAGAATTAGAAACGTTTCAGTTTCAACGCAGAAATGTTTCTCAACTGAAACTCAATCACTTTAGAAATCGTTTGACTAGTTTTCTGATTTCAGTTTCAGTATAGGGAGGAGCAGGATTTAAATGACCTATTTATCTTGATGGACTATATTGTTTTTGTCATTGTATAATATATAACAAATCCTTATAATAAATATGATTTATAAGTGTCATTGTAAAATATACGTCATCATCCACATGTACGGGTAAATCTTTGTTGTGCCGCAACAAAGACGACGAGTTGATAATAAGGGTAGATGATGGCAAATCACTGTAAATAATTACGAAACTGGAGGATAGATACAATAATATGAAGTGATTCAGGGCGTGGAACACCTTTTCAGGTGATTCAGGTTCGTAGGAAAAAAATGAATCATTTCTTATAGATTCACTGCTGAAACATTTCACTTTTTTATTGTTTGGTACCAGAGATGACCTGAGACGGCATCCGCTCAGCTCACTCACACTAGCTATAAGATTTAGACGCTACCTTACCCTAAGGGAGTTCGATTCTATGTACAGTCGGGCGACTGAAAATAGACTCCACGGGCTTCCTAGAGGCTACCGCGCGTAGGCACCGGATGTGTGCTGTTTGATCAGTCGTAGTACATGACATGCAGATTATGAATTGTAATGTCATGATAATATTACTTAGCTTTATTGTGTTTATACTTTTGGCTATAAGCCTAATTGTGATTTTTACCTCCAAAATTAAGATTTATGATTTTATCTCTGTTTTTTTCGAAACGAAGCCAAAATATAGCAAACTCTGTTATTAGCTATTAACAGTGTTAAATATGATGAAAAAGACAGAAATGTCTTTGTAATTTTACCCTACTTTGATCTATGTTTGTGATTTTACCACTATGTATAAACATAGATTAATCTATGACTATATTAAAATAGTGGTAAAATCATAAACATATACTGAAAAATAGAGAAAATTTACAAGTGCATTTCTATCTTTTTTCATTATAATTTAACACCGTTAATGAAATTTGGCTTCGTTTCTAAAAAATAGGTGTAAAATCATGAACTCTAATTTTAGAAAGTAAAATTACAATTAAACTTTTAAGCAAGGGTGTAAACAAAATATGCCCATATTACTTTGCCCCCCCCCCCTCCCCTGAACGTGCAGTTTGTTAGTTGTGTTAGTTTTCGGATGTTTGTTTGTGTGAAGTGCAAAGAAATTTAAAATGAACTATTAGGTCCTCAGATGAAACGAGACCATGCCCTTGTTCCAAAGTCCTAACTGACCCTAAATTTTCTGCATTGTCCTGGGTGCGGTAGATCAGATCACAACATGCATCCTCGCATATGGCTCAAGCAAGGGGTCTGCCTAAAGCCTAAAGATGTGCATCACATACGTTAAGTTACGCTAGCAGGACATTATGTTTGCCTACAGTACATCACTCTTGATCCGATCTGCAACGCTGCGGCGGCTTAACCTTACTTTTTATTGCACTCTTTTGATAATGTATCTGCTAGACATGCATGCAGGCACAGATCTATTGCACCCATGTTGAAGTTATCTCTGACTTTTATTTTCTCCCCCCCTTTGAATTGGCAGGCGCGTGAAGCCATATAAAAACGGTGCCTTACCAACACCTTCGATTTCAGTTGAGCCTGAGACATTAAAACACGCCCCAGCAGCTTCTCCACCCAATTAAGTGACGTCGCAGGTGTGTTAGTATATTTGTCATGTCGCGAGCATCATCGCAAACAGTTGAGTTTGTTTGTGACATAACCTGCCTACGACAGGCAAGCAACAACAGCCCTAGATGCTCAAAATCGAACGCCTGGGAGCGCTACCTAGCCTAGGCATGAGACTTGCCGAGGGGAGACCGTTGGATTGTCTACCCTGTTGAGCCGACCCTAACTTGAGATGACGTGGCACCACCGTCCGCCACGAGACCTCCAAGTGATGTTTCACGTGACTGGCTACATGTTGAAGTTTGTTACCTGATTGTGACATCGCGTGAGACAGACAAAAGAACATGGCCGCGTGGAACGGGAGAAGCAGAGCGTCTGTTTGAAGCCGCAGGCCTGAGAGCGACTAGATTGAGCCAGCTGGCATGGTAAGGTGGCTCCAACCCACGGCCTAGCCTGATCTCGCCACACGCGACGCAACGCAAACATGCCTTTCATGGGACTGCGCACTGCAGGGAAGGTGTGCATGAACAAAATATGTGGTGCACGACTATTTAAACCCCTTCAAACAAATAGAAATGTTCCATGACTCTGAAACATGCTTTATATGCAAGATAGATTTAGGCTAAGGTATAGAGAATACAGAAGTTTACAAACACGAACCCTCCATTATTATTCATAAAACACCATTCAAATCAGCCATAAACGTAAGCAGGACATGACATGCCGATTGGTCTGACATGGCTTGGTGCCGTGCCTAGCAGTTCGGGATGGCAATGCCGCAGGCTGTGAGGACCTGGCCGGCGTTGCTTAGGTATTGCTTGTATGCTGGGTCCTTCTCGTACGTGCACAAGCACCCCTGCTGCGCGCGCAGGTTGGAGCAGCACATGTTTGTTGGCGCCGATCCACCGGCGAACGCGGGCAGGCACTCCGCCAGCTGCCCCGGGTTGCAGTCGTCCGCCTTAGCGCCGTTCGCGCTCAATGCTGCCATGACGACTGCCACGGCCACCAGCATCATTACAGCCTTTGCCATGGAGCCTGCGAACTCGATCTCTAGTTCTCTTCTTCCTCTCCGGCTGGTGCACAAGCGACCAGTCGCACAAGTGGAGATTGAGCGGTGGTGATGGTATGGAGTGTAGACATCGCTCTGTTGTAGTATTTATAGGCGGTTTAGTGCTTGGGGGAGGGAGCACGTCGTGGACCATGGCGAGGCAGCCTGATGCGTCTTGCAGTCAACCAGTCAAGAAATCATTCAGTGCACTTATTCATTATTACTGATAACTCATTCATTGCACTTATTCATTGTACTGATAACTATTGACAACTGGGACACAGTTTGGCACTTATTCATTGCACTGAAAAACTGCCAACAAATCAGGTAAAAGTTTATTGCCATTTGTGCAAGTCAGCATGACTTTTTTTAAAGGCACCTACATGCACATTTGTTTATGGCTTCTCCATTACATTACATACAAGGGTTCTGTGACATGTGCTAGGAATACAACATATCACAATGATTTAGGTTTTGCCTCTCTGGCTACTTGCGTCATCACCATAATCTACACCATTCCTGAACGCCAACTGAATCAACAAACGACAGAGCAGGTTCTGAAACCACTCGTCCTTGTAATCCTACACCTGGAGTTAGTGAACGAATAAGATTTTTGAGAAGCACTACACGTGACTCCTTCCTTTCGTTATCACAGGTCGTCTTCCATCTGAATCTGTAGTAGTGAAAATAGGTTGAGAAATTTCTGTACCGTCCCGTTCCGTATATCATATTTTTCCGTTCGTTTTTGAATTATTTGGGATCGGGACAAAAACGAGTTGGGCATCGTCCGGAACAGGATAAGAAACGGTTTATATATTTTCCTTATCATTTGTGTGGTTCTCGTTTTTAGTTCAGGATTATCCTGTTTTCCTTTTCTTGTTATTTAAAATTAGACCAATTGTGTCATATTGACTATATAATATCAGGCCTAACTAATACAAAGCCCAACACGACTCCTAACCTCTCCACAGTCCCCACTGTGGGGCTGAAAACGGTCGAAAAGGTAATCAAATCATTTTCATTTTCGTATATTAAATTTGGAATCAGAATAAAAAATGATACTTTCGAAATGGTCACGGTATCGTAATTTTCGGAAAGAAACGGATATATCGGAACAGAAACATGTCGATATCGGACGGATTCGGATGTTTATTCTGAAAATGGTGCTCTAAAATACTATGTAAGTATTACTTCAAATGATATAAACAAACTATGATAAATATTTTCACATGACTAATTATAACAAATTAAATACTATATACACGTACTCTGATGAACCAGTTGTATAAGTAGGTAAGACGCACGCAGATGAGTAAGGCACGCCCATACCACACTACCGAATGTGCAATTGACAAATGGATGACTTATCTCTTATGCGAAAGGTATGAGAGGAGTGTCAATAATGGGTTTTAGAGTAGAGAGCTTTTGATATGTAGTTATCTCTTTAGTACTCGAGCGTAGCTCACATGTTTTTTGCTCCCATAATAATTACAAAAAATTGAGCCTCATACTATCTGTGTCATTCATTTGGTCTAGTTCACCTTGTTGAGTTCGTGAGTGAGCCTATGGGTCAAGATAAGCTATGTATTAGTTCTCCTGATGATCTCAATTATGTTATTTTATAATTTCTGAATAAATTTTCGAACAAATACGGAATTCCGATAATTCAGTCGAAAATCTGTCCAGATTGTTTCCGATCCGATTTTTGAATATGCATTTCCGATTTCCAAAAATTTCCGATAAAAAAGAAATTGGTACAAAAATTTCTGAAATCGGTATCGGATGATCCAGAAAATTTCCGTCTGTTTGTTCCCACATGCATGAGCAGGATGTGACCATCAATCATTTTGCATCTTTTTTATGTAAAGATTCCAATCTCGCGCTGTAGCATGGGTCCTGATGAGTCGTTAGAAAACATGCACGTTTCTAGATCTCTTGATTGCAACGCAATCATCAATACTGATAAAACAATTGTTAGTGGGTAAAAAATGCCACATCAGCTGTCACTGTGGCAATACCATCTTGCAAAACCAGTTTAGGGGGTTGAATAGACGGTTTTATAAAGGTTGGGTGTTAAATATCTAGTTTAAAAGTTGAGAGAGTTAAGTAGTCATCAAGTCATAGTTTATGGGTATCTAACTTTGGTCTTCTCTGCATTTACCTGAGTTGCCTGGATTCGTGTGAAGGGAAAAGGATGCGGTGGGCGATGTACGCCGTGTGGCTAGACGTCGCCAGGGTTGGCGCCGGGACGAGACGCAAAGTGAAGCGCGCAGAGGAGGAAGTCAATGATGAGAAGAGCAGTGTGAGCAGCAAGGAGAACAACGACGAATAGGATGGACATGACCAATAACAAGTGGTTCTTCTTATAATGATCCTACAAGTATGGTTCCCATCCATGTATCACTGTTGTTTGAATACTGATAGATGAGATGTTCTCACATAAACTTGCAATTTATCTCTCCGTGTATCTTGGCTATGCATGATACATCGGTTCCGGCAACATCCAAATCTATGTTCTCTACAATTTTCTAAGACCTGGATCCGAGCATAAATTGATTCACTGCATATGCCCCTATGCGCATCAGTTCTGGCACATCAAAAAACAAAAATGTAGGAAAGAATGAAGCAAGCTAAACTAAGGCTGACGTTCAAGATGAAAGCAAAAAAGATGTTTTATATGTAAATAAATTTAGGCCCTGATATAGAAAACATAGAGTTTACGCACACAAACCCTTTATTATTATTCATAAAACACCATTCAAATCAGACATAAACATAATTAAACAGGGCATGACATGCCAGCTGGCTTGGTCTGGCATGGCTTGGTGGGACGTCTAGCAGTTCGGGATGGGGTGCATATCCTCTGTAATACTGCACATGCAGTAGCAGTCACTGACATGTGGGCCCATATAGACCACGGGCCCACATGTCAGTGACTGCTACTGCATGTGCAGTACTGCAGAGGATTTGAGTCCGTTCGGGATGGCGATGCCGCAGGTGGTGTGGAATGTAGACATTGCTCTGTCGTAGTATTTATAGGTCGTCTAGCCCTTGGTGAACTAGGCATCCAGACACTACAGGAAAACTACATATTTTTGTAGGCCGGGGCTCACAAAAATAAACATAAAACCCATGAAAATAATATTTTCGTGGGTTTTATGTTTATTTTCTTGAGCCCTTGGCCCACAAAAATAACTCGTTGAAAATAAATTTAATTTCACCGGCGGCTCATGAAAATAAGTTTATTTTCGTTGGCTAAAAATAACCCATGAAAATATATATTTTCGTAGGCCAAAATGTGGTCCACGAAAATAAAGGTAAGTTATTTTTGTGGGCCACCTTTTGGCACACGAAAATAAAATCATCTTATTTTCGTGGGCCACATTTTTGGCCCACGAAATTAATAGCAAATTATTTTCGTGGGCTCTTTTGGCCCACAAAAATACTGCCTGGTTATTTTCGTGGGCCACCTGTTGGCCCACGAAAATAATATTGCACTATTTTCGTGGGTCACTTCTTGGCTCACGAAAATACATAAGATTATTCATAATTTTATGCATATGGTTTAGTTCCAGGTACATAAAATAATAAATTATCTATCAAACACACAGAACACATATCACAAAAAAAAAAAAAAGGGCAGCCCGGTGCATGTAGCTCCCGCTTGCGCAGGGTCCGGGGAAGGGTCCGACCCATTTGGGTCTTTTGTACGCAGCCTTTCCCTGCATTTCTGCAAGAGGCTGTTTCCAGGACTCGAACCCGTGACCTCATGGTCACAAGGCAACAGCTTTACCGCTGCGCCAAGGCCCCCCTTCACAGAACACATATCACACTTCATAACAAATGCAACAAACTCAATTAAACATTATAAAATCAATTACATCGTCCAAACGGTATCGTCCATTACATTGTTCACACACAATGTAACATAAACGAGCATGTCACATTGTTCACAATGTTTCTGTCGAAGCAAATCATATCACATGGCCACATTGAGCTTTCCAACAAACCAACAAATTGCTCCGACACCATTTTGCTCGCCGTTTTCATGTATCAAGCATAAGTGATGCAGATGAAAACACAAACTTACCTAATTGCTACCATCGGGAGCGAAGAATTGATCGACAAAGTCGTCCCCTTCACCCTGCCCCCTGAAAAAGATGCTCGCAAATTTGTAACAGGAGGACTATGAAAGTTTTGTGCCACTAACAGTTTATAAAAATGAAAGAGAACATAACGATAATATGTACCTGTGTTCCAACAGGAAGAGGTTGTGGAGGCACCGGTAGCGGTGAAGGTATAGTTAGCTGCGTAGGCTGCGGTAGCGGTGGCATGGCGGCAGGCAGTCCAAGCTGAGAAAAGTATCCCTAAAATCATTTTGAAATATTTAGCTTCATTCTACTATAAATATGCATGCATCTCTTGTTTAACATAAATATTTGAACTCTTATATTAATGTACCTACATCGATTGTTGCCACGCTACCAGATTCGAGAAGTAGTCATTTTGTGCTTTTATAAACTCTTCTTGTCGTTTCATGCGATCTTTTTGTAGCCTCAAGTGGTCTCGCACTGCAGACTGCTCCTCCTCCATTTGTTTTAACCTGGACTCATTTCCTGTATGAGTACGCCTAGAAGAACTCTGTCCACTCTGTGTTGACTGTGACTGCGAGAGAACCACATCGATGTTCATGACACCATTGAACATCAAATACATGCAATAGTGATATGTCATAACTAATAGGTGACACTTGGAAAAATTAAAGTATGTGAATATATGAATATAAGAGTAGTAAGTTCACCTCCCGTGACGCTTTCCTCCACTGGATTCATATAAAGCTACTACGTCGACGTCTTCTTTTCTCCAATTGTAATCATATCCATGACGTCAAACCATCTCTTCACCATATTTCCCCTACATAAAAACTAATTACAAAGGTACTATACAACAATTGTATTGATTAATAATTACTTTTACTTATATGACATACCAAGTTCTGAGTGGCCGTTGGAGTGCACAATTAACTGTCATCTATACCCCTATGCCCTCTTATATAAGTATCAATGAAAGAGGGTTCCTCACCACTTTGAGCAGCCTATATAGACATGTTACAAATATAGTTACCCAAAAGCTAATATTATAAGACTAATTTGTAAATCTACTAAACTCATCATCCGTTTCGAGAGACGAATATGACCATCTCCACCGTAACGATGGAGAACTTCACCACCGGACTCACGGTTGATTCTCTTGGAGTTAGATTTTTCTTGATACTCACTCAATGCCAATAAGTACATATTGAATAATAAGCATCAGCACACCTAAACATCCAAGGAATCATTACCTGACGGTATTGATCGTCCTCTAGATAAATTTTTGAAGCTCCCATTTTTTTGTTCATCATCTGTCCGAGCTTCTCCTTGTAGTACAAGCACACAACTGTGATCTGAGCATTATACATCACATCATTCACAACTTTACATGCAACTTTGTGGAAGACTTTGTGTGCTCTAGACTCGAGAGCAGCATCATGATCATCGGGCAAAGAATGTTGTTCCTATAAAATTTATAGAATTTGTGGTACTAAAAATATAATGGACATAATTTAAGTGTAGTGTAGTGAAGACGTACCCAAAAATCATGCCAGACAACCCCTGCCACATCTCATGCACAACATGTGGAGCAATTCTATAGTGCTCCCAATGTATTGCAGGTTTTTCTTCACCTTTAATGTTCAGAAGACCTGGATAATGATGTCGACATATAGCACCCAACACTGCATTAGGCTGCCTACGATATTGTCGTCCATCCCAATCCAGGTCATCCCATCGCCTACAAGTTAATTTAATAACATATATTATTTATACGAAAATATTGTATCTATAATTCAATACTGAGTTTTATATTTACTTACCAGTCACCGACAGGAGTGATCCGTAATCTCTTCTGTGGAGGCACAACCAACGGGAGAGTGTTTGAAGACCGATACCTGAATGATTGCGGCAACTCTCCCGTAATGGTGTCACCCCCCTCGTCCTCATCGACTTCCTCCTCGGCTTCCTCATCAACATAGGCTCTTACCCCTTGTTGTTGTTCCCGCCCCGCAGAAAGTTCTTCCCCTTGATCCTCTTGACACTCCTCATGACCCTCCTCCTGGATCTCCTGCTCCCTCTGAAATTAGATAAATTAGGTTTCGCGATATGATACATGGGTGAATATAATACAATTATAAATACATGAACCTGTTTATTAGATTGTTCCATGCATCTTTTAAATGTCTCTCGTCTACTATTATTTGAGACATTGCCTTGAAAAAAAGAGTCTCGACTACGTGAAGAGCTAGCAGACCGACTCCTACTCTTGCTTGAGGAGCCAAAGAGACCCTTAGCTATATTCTTAAGACCACGTAGTATCCTGTTGAAAAAATGGTCAAAGATAAAAACTTTTTTAGTGCTACGTCTCTTTCTTTTAACCACTACTTCCTCTTCTACCCCATTGTCTTCAACATCACCAACTAATGTATCAAGAGCTAAACCATTATCTATATTAAAAGACGGTAGAATATCATACTCTTGGTACACTTCATCCTGTTCTTCTTGATAACCAGCATCACCAGGGGCATATAACCGTTCTCGTGGATTAACTTTATAGACAACCCACCAAACACTCAACTTTAGACAAGGATATGGTAGGTAGTAAACCAACTCAACTTGATGAGTAAGAACATAATTATCGCATCCACGAAGTCTATTTTCATGTTTTACCTCTACTATACCAAATTCATCCTGTCGTGTTCCCCTGTTATTATCAAACCAGTCGCAGTGGAAAAAAGTAACTCTAAGATCTTTGGAGCCACCAAATTTAAATTCCACAATGTTTTGAATAATCCCATAATAGTTAGTTTCATGCCCTTGTGCATCACATGCTCTAGTTACAACTCCACTATTTGTCGTGGCTGCAAGGGGATGTTTTCCTTCAAATTTAGCTGAACGAAATCGGAACTCATTTACGTCGTAACGACCAAAACTCCTTGCTGTTATGATTCTTTGAGAAAGTTGTCGTAAGTCTTGATGAACATTAGCATCGACCATACACTACGTATTAAATAAAAATATTACTTTTACTAATCAGATTAACTTAGAAGTGATAAAAGTAACATGTAATAACAGAATGTTACATGCTTTCAAAACCAATTTACGAAGTTAGGACCCCCATGAAGGCCATCACGACGCATTTTATCTAATTTTTTGCTTGTTGGTTGACGCACATACTTCCAAAATTGTTTGTCAAACTCGCTAGATAATGCAAAATATTAGTACATTAGAACATCTTCTCATGTAAAATGTGAGAAAATTAGTAGAAAAAACACTTACACAAAATATTAAGTCATCTCTTCAATGTTTATATACATGTATAACATACATGAATTCTATTCTTCTTCTAAAACCACATGCCTACTGCTGCCACCAACCGTTTTTCCTTTCCACAAAAAAATACTTAAATTTCACGCAGGAGTTTCTTCATCTATGTGGTACCGTGTTGTGAGAGCATACACATTATGTTACTCAGCAAAGAATGTACTTGAGAAGTATGCTACCTCTTTCAGAGCAAATGCTTCTGCAATACACCCTTCTACTCTTGCTTTGCTCAAAACTATTGCTCGTAGTTTCTTTAGTGTCCTTTCAATATGGTACATCCTTCGATATTGTACGGGGCCACAAACTTTAGCTTTGTAAGGCAAATGCACAAGTAGATGTTGTATTACATTCATAGATCCTGGCGGAAATATCTTTTCCATTTTGCATATGAGTGAAGGTATTTGTTTCTTCAGTTTTTCCATCATTTAAATTGTAATTTCTTTAGCAAAACTAAGTTTCGCAAGTACTCTCTACACATCCTAATGCACATATCCACGTAACATTATTGGAAGAAGTCTTTCCATCATTATATGATAATCGTGACTTTTAAGATTATTTAATACCCAATTTTGAAGTCTGTCGTGCACCTCAACTCAGCACAATAACCGTCAGGAAACTTCAATTATTGCAACCATTTTAGAACTTCTTTCCTTTCACTAAATTTAAGGCAAAATGGAGCACGTGGCAATCTCTGTTTTCCACTACCATCCTGTCTCACTTCTAGAGTTGGACGATTACAAATATCCGCTAAATCTTTTCGAGCCTTCAAATTATCTTTTGTCTTCTTAAAATTGAAACATGTGCTAATTATGCTTTCTGCTACATTGCGTTCGTGGTACATCACATCAATGTTATGTAGCAATAATAATGACTTAGCATAGGTAAGATTCCATAAGCCACATATATGAGTCCAATTGTGCTCCTGACCATAACCAACAAACCCATCATCTGTAAGGACAAGTTGACTGAGCCATGCAACAATCTCAGCACTAGTCAAACGTTTTGGCGGACCCTTTGTTATAATAGTATCCTTTCAAAATATATTAACTTACCTTTGAAAGGGGTGATTTGCTGGTAGAAATCGTCGGTGGCAATCAAAAAACACACTTTGCCCCCATGAGTAAGTCTAAAACAACTAGAGTTCGATCCACAAATAGGACAACAAAGTTTACCGTGTGTACTCCAACCTGAAAAACACTGTATGCAGGAAAATCATGAATGGACCACAAGTATGCTGCTCGCAAGTTGAATTTCTGCTTTTTGTAGGTATCATACACTTCTACTCCGATTCAGAATTCTTTTAACTCTTCAATCAATGGTTGAAGAAAAACCGCTAAACGTTTTCCTAGATGTTTATGACCGGGAATGATTAGAGACAAGAACATGTATTCATATTTCATACACACAGCTGGTGGAAGGTTGTATGGTATAGCAAAAACTGGCCAACATGAGTACGAGGCAGAAGATGTGTTGAATGGTGTGAAACCATCGGGGGCCAAACCAATACGAACATTTCTAGCATCTTCTGCAAAGTACTCATCAAAAGAGTCCAATGCCTTCCAAGCCTGAGCATCAGATGGGTGTGTCATTACTCCCTTTGTTTCGCGCATAGCTTTCTTATGCCGTCGCATGTGTCTCGCAGTTGATTTAGATAAAAACAACCGTTTCAGCCTAGGTGTAAGAGGCATGTAAAGAAGTTGTTTCACTACCACTTTTGTCTTCACCAATTCACCGTCCTCATTTGTGGCCTCAATGTATCGAGATTCTTTACAAATCGAGCATTGAAAGTGCATCTAGGTAATCCCCATGGGTTTTGGTTGATTGATGATGACAACTAAGATACTAATATGTTTTTACTGAGTATAAGCACATGTGTTTATCAAAGAAATGGATATGGAGTCTCTCAAGAAGCAAAAGGAAAAGAAGAAGACTTGAAAGAATAGAAAAAAGAATTTTCTATTAATTTTCACATTTTCTAGTTGTGTATAGGGTCTTCTCTTTTAGAGTGCTTGAGAATCATTAGAGAGCTCAAACGAAGGGTAGAAAGTTAGAATCGTGAGATGAAGTAGTCATAGGTATGGGTGAAAAAGGAAGACCGGACTTATCCGGACCATGGGCTGGACTAGTCCGTTCCGACCCGGACTAATCCATTTTGGACCGAATAAAGAGTCTCTGAGTGAGTTCGGACTTGTCCGTTCAAGGCCGGACTAGTCCGTTGTCGTGTGAGTCTGAGCCGTTATGAGACTAAGTCTCAGAGGGCCGGACTAGTCCGCCCGAGATGCCGGACTAGTCCGCTAAGCGGACTAAGCCGCTTAGGTCCGGAGAAGAAGTCTCTGAGTGACATCGGACTAGTCCGCTCCACAGGCCGGACTAGTCCGGTCCCTTCAGACTAATCCGAATTAGGACGGAACAAAGGTTCCTGTGTGAGCTCGTACTAGTCCGAAGTTGGCTGGACTAGTCCACAGCCCTAGATTAGAGAGTTTTTAGACTAAGTCTGGTAAGACCGGACTAGTCCGCCCTTGGGGCCGGACTAGTCCGCCCTTACCAGACTAGTCCGTTCTCATACGGAACAAAGGTTCCTGACTGAGATCGGACTAGTCCGCTCTTGGCCGGACTAGTCCGGGATTTTATGACCATTTGAGTCCAATGGTCACTAGACTTTATTTGGTAACCTGTGACGTGAGTGGTCCCTCAAGAACGGACTAGTCCGGGGTTAGGACCGGACTAGTCCGGACTTTATTTGGTAACGGCTAAATGGCGGGATTTCTATAAAAAGAGACCCCCGGCTGAGAATCAATAACACAACAACTCAAGCGCTGAAAACTCATTCCTAGAGCTCTTCTAAGCCTCTTTCCTCACCGTCTAGACTCCTAAAAGTGGATCTTGAGGAGATTGTGTTTTTTGTGAGAGGAAAGACGTAGTGATCGACGTTTGAGCTCTCGGTTTGATTCTCTTGCACTCTAACTGTTAATTTGAGTTCTTAACAGTTGTACTTTGATTTCTAGAACTGCTAGGTTGGTGTAGGGAGCCTCAAGTTGTGAGTAGCCCCTAAGAAAAGTATTCATATTTGATTGATAGTGAAAGAGCCCGGGCTTGATCTTGGTGATCGCTCGGTGAGGGAAGGTTTGGAAAAGACCCGGTCCTTAGTGGACTCCTCAACGAGGACGTAGATTCCTGTGTGGAATCGAACCTCGGGATAAACCGTGTCTCTTGGTTCCTTTACTATCTCACTCGCTCACTAGAATTCGTTGTTAAGCTTTCTTTTTGTTGATACCCGTGAATTGTTCTACTATCTCGCAATCTAATCATTCACAACTAATTAGTGATATTATTTGACTACCATATATCTTCCGCTCAAACAAACTTAAAAGGGAACCTAAAACGTAATTTTATACTTAGACTAGACTAGTCCGCCCTCAGACCGAACTAGTCCGGCCTCCTTCAAGTTTTATCCGCTGTTTGCAATAGTTTCAGGTTTTATTAGCCTATTCACCCCCCTCTAGGCAACTTTCAATTGGTATGAGAGTCTAACTCTCCACAAAAGTTTAACCGCTTGGAGAAGAGATGTGGGACAAGGCCGGTAGAAAAATTGATCTCATCAAGGGAAAAGGAGCAAGCACGAGCAACTTTGAAGAACAAGGTTCTAACCCGCCTCCAGCGGTTACTCCTCCACAAGACGTTTCAAGCTCAGAAGAAGATGAAGAAGTTTTTTGTCTCATCGCACTCCTCAAAAAGAAGAAGGAGGAGGCTAAAAAGAAAAAGAAGGAGAAGTTGGAGAAGAAGCTCAAGAGTGATCAACAAGACTACTCGCGATATCATTTTAATTATGAACGTCTAAATTCTCATTTTAATTATTTATCAACTTCTCTAGGCAAACCACCTCACTTTGATGGAACTAACTACGCAATGTGGAAACACAACATGAAGTTGCATCTAATTTCCTTGAACCCAAGTCTTTGGCATGTGGTATGCACAGGTATAGATATACCCGAAGACGAGGATGAACTCACCTAATAACAAGAACAACAAACCCATCGCAATGCACAAGCGGCGGCCCTGCTCAACTCATCTCTGAGCATTGAAGAATTTAACAAGGTAGATAGGTTGGAGCTCGCCAAATATATTTGGGACACCCTAAAGATCGCACATGAAGGAAACTGATCCGTGAGGGTGTGGCGGACCGGAATCCGCTCATCCAGGATCGCAGAGGGTGGTGCCGCGCGATGCGACACCCGACAGCACATGTCATAAGAACACATTATATTACATGGGAAAACAAACTGAATGCACAAAATAGTACACTTGTCAGTTACAAACTAGGGTCTTTATTCCACAGCGGAAGTTTCTTTTATACAACTCACGCCCGCCTATCTAGCAAAAGAGGTTGCCCAGCCCTAGGGCAACCCACACTAGCTGCACTCCTCAGCTCAGCGCGGCGTGTACGGCTCCCACTCAGCCGTGGTCCCCGACGGAGGGTAACCCTCGCCGGTGGACTCGTACTCCGAGTCCGTGGGTGGCTCCTCACCTGAAAGACACTTAAGCAGCAACCGTGAGCACGAAGGATCAACAAGGTTTAACCGACTCACCTAAGCATGAAACTCTACATGAGGTGTACCATGACATAGGATAGCAAAGTTGCAGCAAATGGACACGCCTACAAGTTCATCCTTAGTTCATCTTTTAGCAACAAGTTAACAGTTCATGAAGCTGAAATTTAGTGAGCAATATTTGGTGGCACACATGTAGCAATACAATTATGTCATAACAGCAATATGGAATCATAACATTTCATTCATTAGTCTACGTTACGACGCAGTGAACAAGCGGTACTCGTCACCGCGAGGGACGGCGAATCGACTCGATATACACCTGCAGGGAAACCCAAAGAGCACGTCACGTACGCCCATCCGTGGAGCTGCACAGCATGCTCACTCGATGTCTTACGGGACAACCTTTCACCCAACAGCCCAAACGTCGAACCGGTCGCACCGAAACGAGCAGGAGGTTCCCCACACGGAGCATCTCTCTATGCCCGTTGGCAGATTTCCACCTTGCTGCCCTCAACCTACACCTATAAATCGGTGTGCTATGCCTCGACGCCCGTAGGTTTAGGCTACATCGGTTTATCGGGGCCCATATATCCGATATGCCTTCGGTACGTTCAATACTTGTTCAGCAGGGCCGCACATGGATCGGTCCTCAATCGACACAGGCAGGGCTGCACACACAAGACTTCCTCTTGCTGCGCCCTAGCCCCTGCCTAGTCTCATTTTCATTACTATAGTGATCTCACATCACTCAACCGAACCCGTGTGTCCCAAGCCTATCTCGCGAGTAGATTCCAACTACTCGACTTGTACCGAAGTCCTATGAATTATTAAGCATAGCCTGTCTACTCGAGATCTTAGACACTACCCTCACTCTTATGGAAAAATTCTGGTCATGCAAGTGGGTTATTCATCCATCCTACACCTAGTGCACAATCATACTTCATATGACACATGTAAACAAAGTAAAACTTATAAAAAGGTTAATGCAAACCGGGGCTTGCCTTGTTGCTGCTGGTCAGTAGTTAGCTCTTCTTCCAGAAGGAGGAAGTCCAGCACTTCCGGAGTCTCTTCTTCAATGGCTACACGTTAATGAAACACTATATGTTAATTTAAATGCAATGTGAGTCTACGGTAATACTTCTGCTATTAGTTCTAATAACCAGTCTCTAAAAACTGGAACTATGTTTAAGAATTTAAAGATGAACTGGGTGTTGGTGGTTTGGCTTAGACTTAATCCCCCTGGTTAAATGCTAAGTGGTTTTCCCCCTTTTCCATATTAATCCCTCAAGTGGTTAAACAGGACAAGGTGATCCAGAGCTCCAGTGGAGCTGAGAATTTTTGTGTGAGTTCCTTGTCACAAGAAAACTCTCTGGACCAAACACTAGCACTTTTCATGGAGTGGTTTGCTCAGAATAATTCTCTTAGCAAATAAGCAAAGAAGAATTAATTCTGAGGTAATACCCCTGTTCATGCCCAACTTAGTGAACTACAATTTCAATTATAGCTCATAGAGTTTTCATGAATTTTACTAGCATTTTTGGAGCTAATATTTGCCCAGAAATGAATTTCCAAGTTTTGGAAATTCTCTGAAAATGTTTCTGTATTTAAATGAACCCAGCACCTTCAAATTTGAATTGCTCTGACCAAATCAACTCCAAATGGTCTGAAACTTTTACAGGGGTTCACTAATGTCCTAAAGAACATTCTGGCAAAATTTGGGGATTTTTGGATGCACTAAACTCCCTCTAAAATTCTTTTGCTGAAAAGCTTTTAAGAATTTTCCAGAAGTAATTAATGGGTTTCATAGAAATTGGGTTTCAGATTTGGATTGTACTCTGTTAGAGGAATCCAACAAAATTTGTTTCATAATTTTTGGATTCTCCTACCCCAAGTTGTGGTCCTCCAAAGTTTGAACTACAAACTGGATATTTCAAAATGTTTAAATGTCTGCCAGTGGGTCCCACCCGGCAGTCTTCTCCTTCCTCGCGCCAAACAGGGGTCCGCGGCGGCGCACTCCGGCGAGCGTCGCCGGAACCGCTTTCCCGGCCGTCTCCCGACCCCAAACTCGCCGCCTCGCCCTAACTCACGACGCTGAACTCATCTCGGGGTTCGCCGGCGGCCGTAGCTCACCGGAACAGGGCTCCCGACGGTGACAGCGGCGGTTAGGGTTCCGGCGTGGTCGGGAATGCATTACAACGCATCAAAACAATCGGCAAAGGGTCGGAGAGCACCACGGGACTTCGGGGGTGACGGAAATGGCCGCCAAATCCCATGAAACGGTCGGCAACCTAGGGCTCCGCGGTGACCCGAGCTATTATTCCATGGCGGCCCGAAAAACAACCCAAAGCCGACCATTTCTGGGTCATTTCCCTTGATTCTTGGTCGAGGAGGGCCGCTAGGTAGTGATGAAGGTGTTTGTAGTCTCACCCGAGCTGGGTTGGCCGGTGCAGCTAGAATTTTGGGTTAGACCGACCCCTACCCGGTTGCACTAGTTCTCGGGATTCTTAGGAATTCTCAGTGCACGGTCTATCAATGGCTAGGAGGGTTGCAGCCACACAATCTGGAGACTAAGGCACACCTTTTCCGTGTAGAAGTGCGGCGGTGAAACTGACCGTGGCGTGCTGTCCACGGGGAGCAATCCTCAGCTTTCCGCCGGTGCTCTGTTCCTCGGCGCCCGTTGCCGAATTGCACACGTTACAGGCTAGGAGTTTCGGGGTTGTGGGGCTGACGTGGTAGAGCATGCACGGGCGCTGCTTTTCGGTGCTGCTGGCACGAGCAACCGAGGCTCGGTTGGTGCCGGTGATCGGGAAAAGAGAGCGCGGTGAGCTCCGGTTCTGTGCGGGGGTGAGGGAAACAGCGAGCGTGCGATCAATGAAGAAGGCGGCGTGCTGCTGTTTGCTCCCGGGGTAAAGATCAGGCCGAGGCGGCAGAGCCGGCAAGCTGTTCGCCAGCGCGCGAGGAGGGGGGCGAGGTGGCCGCTCGGTTGGCTCGGTGTCGAGCGCTGCCGAGGCCCGGTAAACCGAGTTTGCCCGGGGTTGACTTAGGCCCGAAGTCTGGCTGACTGGTGGGCCCTCTTCTCCCCCCTAATCTTCTCTGTTGTGCAAATATCCCACCTACTCAGACTTGAAAAGGGAACTTAGCCACCAACTCAGAGGAAGAATTTGAATTCATCAACTTCAAACTGGTTTGGCCACATTCCCTTCATATTTGAATTTGAAAATTCAAACTCAGTTTGAATTGTTACAAATTTGGCTCCCGACGAGATGAAGTCCAATGGGACTGAAAATTGGTGGGATTACTCAGGAAAATATGCTGAGTTTGAATATGAAGCTGACTTTTGAATTTGAGGGATGAAAGTTGCTGCAATTTGAATTTACATTCAAATTGGCCTCTTTTTCAATTTCCTCCAAAAGTGCCTCAAAATCTGTTGGATTTACATGACATTTGGCTTGAACCTTCCCAAGACTTTTCAAGTCCTAGGGGTGAGCTCAACCTCTCATGTTTATGTGTAGAAATCCTACTTTGTGAAAGTGTAGGCTTTCCCCTCTAATCACTCTTTTGATGGAGGTTACTTGCTCTTCCCACTTTTTCACCATCTACCCACAACAAGAACTGTTGTGTTGTGAGGTGATGAAAATTTTTGCAAGTCCCTTTTCTTGGGCTTTTACATCCATCCCCCCTTAAAAGAATCTCGTCCGAGATTATAAAAGAAGAGATAGCGATGTAACAGGGACTTATCCGTGTTGAGATGCCATGAACTCCGGGTAATTTGAGCGAAGGAACTCCTCGCTCTCCCACGTCGCTTCTTCGGCGGTGTGGTTGCTCCAGAGTATCTTGTAGAACCACAACGTTCTGCTACACGTGGTTCGGGCTTTCTCATCAAGAATTTCCACCGGATACTCATCATATGTTAAATCCGGTTTCAGCCCGATGTCTTCGGTAGGAACAGCAGTTGTATGCTTCAAGCATTTTCGCAGTTGCGAAACATGGAAAACATCATGGACACCAGCCAGAGATGCCGGTAGCTCCAATCGATACGCTGCTGGTCCACACTTCTCGGTGATAGCGTAGGGTCCAATAAAACGGGGAGCGAGCTTCCCCTTCACACCGAACCGGTGCACACCCTTCATCGGGGACACGCGGAGGTACACGTGTTCACTGATGTCAAAGTGCAATGGTCTATGCCTCTTATCAGCGTAGCTCTTCTGCCGGGATTGAGCGGCCTTCAAATTGGCTTGAATTGTCCGAACGCGCTCTTCAGCGTCGTTCACCACATCAACCTCGAATGTGACCCTTTCACCGGACTCGCACCAATTTAATGGGGTGCGGCATTTTCGACCGTAGAGAGCTTCGTAGGGTGCCATCTTGATACTCGCCTGGTAGCCATTGTTGTACGAGAATTCCGCCAATGGTAGGTGATCATCCCAGTTCCTACCATGGTGGATGGCACATGCTCTCAACATGTCTTCTAGAACCTGATTCACCCTCTCTGTTTGGCCATCTGTCTGAGGGTGGTAAGCGGAGCTCCTGATCAACTTAGTACCCAATGCAGCGTGCAGCTGCTCCCAAAAGCGAGATACAAATAATGCACCCCGATCTGAGACGATGGTCTTGGGTACCCCGTATAGCCATAGAATCTTCGCTATGTATAGCTCCGCATATTTGCCGGCATTGTAACGTGTATTCACCGGGATGAAGTGAGCCGTCTTGGTTAACCGATCAACGATTACCCATATAGAATCATGCTTGTTTGATGTTAGGGGTAATCCCACAATGAAATCCATGCTCACATCTTCCCATTTCCATGCCGGGATCTTCAGGGGTTGCAACAGCCCTGATTTCTTCATGTGATCAGCTTTCACTCGTCTACACGTATCGCACTCGGATACGTACTTAGCTACCTCCCGCTTCATCCGTGTCCACCAAAATTTCTTTTTCAAATCTTGGTACATCTTGTTGCTGCCCGTATGGATGGAGTATTTAGACAAGTGAGCTTCATCGAGAATCTTTTTCCTCAACTCCATATCTCGGGGTACGACTATGCGGTCATTGAACCATAGCGTCCCCTCATCATCCTTCCGGAAACATTTGATCTCCCAGTTATCAATCCGTCTCTGGAGATGTGCCATGTCTTTATCATCTTTCTGAGCTGCAATGATGTCCTCCCTGATGGTAGGGATGAGGGCAAGGTTGTACAGCGATCCATAAGGAACTAAGTATAAACTTGGCTCTTCCTCCTCCACCGGTGTAATGGTGAGGTGATGGACATGCGATTTCCGACTCAGCACGTCGGCAACCACATTCGCCTTGACAGGGTGGTAGTGAATCTCAATTTCATAGTCCTTGATTAATTCTAACCACCTCCGTTTCCTCATGTTCAGCTCCTTCTGGGTGAAAATGTATTTCAAGCTCTTGTGGTCGGTGTAGAGATGCACCAAATTCCCCAGGAGATAGTGCCTCCACATTTTTAGCGCCAACACCACGGCAGCAAGCTCAATATCATGAGTCGGATAATGCTGCTCATGGTTCCGAAGTTGGCGTGAGCCATAGGCGACCACACGTCCTTCCTGCATCAACACGCAGCCGAGCCCAATACCGGACGCGTCACAGTACACGTCGAAGGGCTTTGTTGTATCCGGCTGAGCTAAGACCAGGGCTGTGGTGAGATGCTTCACCAATGTTTGGAATGCTCCTTCACACGCCGTATTCCAAACATATTTCGTTCCCTTCTTCAGCAATTCTGTCATCGGCTTAGCGAGCTTGGAGAAACTTGGAATAAATCTCCGATAGTATCCCGCTAACCCGAGGAAGCTTCTGACTTCATGAACTGAAGTGGGAGCTTTCCATTTCAGCACTTGCTCTATTTTGCTTGGGTCAACCGCAATGCCTTCTGCGGAGATGATATGTCCCAAGAATGACACTTGGCTGATCCAAAACTCGCACTTGCTGAACTTGGCGTAGAGCTGGTGGTCTCGCAATCATTGAAGAACGATCCGCAAGTGTTCCGCATGTTCGGCTTCTGTTTTGGAGTAAACCAAGATATCGTCGATGAACACTACCACGAACTTGTCCAGCTCCGGCATGAACACTGAGTTCATGAGATACATGAAATGGGCTGGAGCGTTTGTGAGACCAAAGGACATGACAAGATATTCATATAATCCATATCTCGTCGAGAAGGCCGTCTTCGAGATATCCTCCACCCGGATCTTGATCTGGTGATATCCAGAGCGAAGGTCCATCTTTGAGAACACACTTGCCCCCACAAGTTGATCAAACAAAATGTCAATACGGGGCAGTGGGTACTTAATTATTCTTGATGGTGACGGCGTTGAGCGGCCGGTAATCCACACACAGCCTCAAGGTTTCATCTTTCTTCTTCACGAACAGCGCCGAGCATCCCCAAGGCGAGGAACTCGGCCTAATGAAACCCTTGCTCAACAGATCATTGAGCTGTTCTTTCAGTTCAGCCAGCTCATTTGGAGCCATTTTGTATGGTCTCCGTGATATGGGCGTAGTCCCGGGTGCAAGTTCAATCTTAAACTCGACATCCCGCTCAGGTGGCATGCCCGGAGATCATCCGGAAACACGTCGGGGTACTCCCGGACTACGGGGATGTCTTCTAACTTGAGAGCTTCAGCATTATTAATTGCTATCACCTCCCGGACTGGCGTGTCTAACACCATGGAATGCGGACGGTGGAAGGGAGAGTTTAAATGAACCGTCCGTGTCCGAGTCTCTAGGACAACGCCATGGTATTGTAGCCATGACATCCCTAAGATTGCATCAATCTTTTGTCCCATTAGGATTATCAAGGTGGTGGGATATAGTTTCCCACCTAAGCACAGAGGTGCTTTTGGAATCATCATATTAGCTGAAATCTTCCCTCCCGGTGAGCAGATCATATAAGTGCAGTCGGTTGGGAAGACTTGCATTTGATGCTTAGCCACATAGGATGCACTTATAAAGCTGTGGGTTGCACCAGAGTCAAACAATATGACGATGGCTTGATGGTTGAGAGTAAACGTACCCGCCAGCACGTTGTCTCCCTCTGGGGCGTCCTCATTGTCGAGGTTGCGGACACCATCAGTCCGCTGACCAACCTTCTTCACCGGAGGTCGGCCTCGAGCACCGCCCTGGAACTGGGCTTGCCCGCTGCTTTGCCGCCCCTGGGAACAGTCCTTCGCGAAGTGGTCCGCCTGGCCACACGTGAAGTAGGTGAAACGGGGCGGTCCCCCGCTGATCGGTGGACGGAATCCCGGGGCGCGTTGTGGCGGTGGAAACGCCCGGGGTGCCGTCTGCTGCTGCTGCTGCTGTCTTGGTGGTGACATCGGCGGTCGGAATGGGGGTGACTGAAAAGGACGTCCCCCGAACCGTTGAGGTTGCGCCGGTGGTTGCCACTGCTGCCCGGATGGCGTCCGATACACCATCCGGTATTTCTGGGGCGCGCCACCACCGCTGCTAGGTGGAGCGCTGCGCTTCCTCTGCTCAGCT
Organism: Neostapfia colusana; assembly: GCA_030760725.1. Classification (NCBI taxonomy): domain Eukaryota; kingdom Viridiplantae; phylum Streptophyta; class Magnoliopsida; order Poales; family Poaceae; genus Neostapfia; species Neostapfia colusana. The sequence goes on from JASWHV010000003.1 coordinate 19,925,031, forward strand.
GCCAACTCCCGCTGAGCATCCTCTTGCATAATCGCGGCATTGACTAGGTCGTTGAAAGTGCCGCGATTCCACTGAACGAGGTGCGTCTTCATTTCGGGGTGTAACCCCCGATAGAAATGCTCCCTCTTCTTCTCCTCCGTGGAGATATAGTCTGACGCATATTGCGCCAGATGGTTGAAGGCACGGGAGTAGTCATGGGCACTCCTCCCGCCCTGCTTCAGCTCCAAGAATTCTTGGAACTTCCTCTTCATGATTCCGGGAGGAATGTGGTAGGCGCGGAACACCTCCCGGAACTCTTGCCATTCCACGGCATGGCCAGCCGGACGTGCGGCGACAAAATTCGCCCACCACGCACCATCGGCACCGTGGAGCTGCTGTGCTGCGAACAGAGTCTTCTGCCGCTCCGTACATTGGAGCAGCCTAAACTTGGACTCGATGGTCCGCAGCCAGTTGTCCGCCTCTAGTGGTTCTTTGGCTTCGGTGAACACTGGAGGGTGCGTACTCATGAAATCCGAGTACGACACTTCACGGGGCTCACGAGGCCCTCTATCTTGACGTCCCCCCGCCTAGGACGTATTCTGCACGATCGTGCGGAGCAGGTCGGTCTGCTCCTCACGACCTCCCACCAGTGCCGCTATCACATCCGCTAGAGTAAGCGGAGGCGGCGGTGGTGGCTGCTGCTGCGGGGTGCTGTCGTAGGCCGGTGGCTGGGAGTCATCACCTCCCTGTTGGCTAGAGCCACCCACCTCGTGCGTGGTCCTAGTACGAACCATCTGCAACCACACGATAATAATCATCAGTCCCGCAACATTTTGCATGCAGTCCCATAAAAATAAGCGTAAAAACATAATGACAATAAAACATGCGATACATCTCGTAAGTAGATAATGTAATAACTTTGCACAGGCTACACCATTACCAGACCAAACAAAAGCTAGTTTAATCCAACTTGATGAACCTCCACTTTGGAAGCTCACCATAACTAGGTTTGGTCACTACGAGATATTACTATCGCTTTGTCATCACGTATACCACCCTTAGGGTACAACACCCTCTCCAATGAGTTCAACTGTCATTCTTCTGTCAGAATGACCAGTTTCTACCTATTCCAAGTTTTGATCTGGTTCTGGGCATTTTCATGACTCAAGTTGAATACCAAAGTTAAAGTTAACTTCAGTATATTTCCAACGAGTATTCATTTGGCCCCAGATAAGATTTGGTTAAAAAGTTATGCTAATTCAAAGTCAGCAGAATTTCTGGAAGAATTTTAACAGCACCTCCTTTGGAAGTTGTTGCTTTCCATCCGAGTTTCCACTGAAATCTGTGCTGAAACTTCAGAAACTTTGAATTGCAAATACGTCACACATCTTCTACTTTTTCTAATGATGTATCATATGATAATTTTAGATTTTTCTACTGGGAGTTATGTTTGAAAACAGAACAGTTCAGAAAATGTTTTAACTCTGTCCTGGTTCTGGACAGTTTACATCCCTCTGGGATTTCAGCCATCTTAAGGTGTGTTTCAGCTCTGGGAGTCTACAACAAAGTTGTAGAGTACTTAAATACCTTTCCAGAACTATATAGCACACCTCTCTGGTCTAAAAGACCTGTGAGTTATGCCCTGTTGAAGCTCAGCAAACTTGCTGTCCAAAACAGAGCACTCTGTTTTTCAGTCTTTTGAAACTACACTCATCCCTTTTCAATTTGTCTACCCAACCAGGGTCCTAATTGTTGAACCTAATGATTTTATTTCCTTTTTATCATTATTTTCATGCATATGCCTACAATATCTCGGTACTACGTCCCTCACAAAAGAAAATCCTAACCGGATCATACCGGTATATACGTCTCAAGTGTGGCACTAAACGGTCTCTCGCACACGTTTACTACACGGATACCTACGTGGTTAGTACCTGCAGAAGACCACACAATGATGGTGCACTCAATGGTTGGTTTCATTTCAGGCAGGATCATATTTAAAAGTAAATACAAACGCCCGTATCATTGCCATACGGTCGTCCTTGAGTTAGGTCACGTCTCAAGGTACGTGATCGTGTTTCAACACCACACGACGGGGAACCCGAGTATGTCATGAACGGGTCGTCACGGTTGGGAATGTTATCAACCCAACAGATACCACCTACTGCCCGGCAGGGCACGCCGATGGCAAGCGCTGCGTATGTCCTCCTGGGCTATTTCCAGATGAACACACTCTCGCGTTACTGACAACGCGATGGGGTCTCCACTTACTTGCCTAATGCACGCTAGGGATCAGCGTTTCATATGAACTCAGGAACATGAAGAGTCCCAGAGTTTCATATTGATGTCTCACACCAAGCTGTGAGACCAATCCCTGAACCACTTTCCTCGTCAGGGGGAGCTAACCGAAATTGAACCGCTTTCGGTGGCGTTCCTTACCATTCTTACCAGAGTGTAGATGCGTCGTTACATAATTAAAATTTAGAATTATAACACATAGGTTAGTCTTTGCCACTTTAAGTAACTAGGCTATTATAGTCCTTACTTGGGCAACTACCGAATCCTCACCGTAATCCTAAGTTTTCCCATAATACAGTCCTTAAGTACTGTGCTATCACCAATGTAGCTCTGATACCAGGCTGTGGCGGACCGGAATCCGCTCATCCAGGATCGCAGAGGGTGGTGCCACGCGATGCGACACCCGACAGCACATGTCATAAGAACACATTATATTACATGGGAAAACAAACTGAATGTATAAAATAGTACACTTGTCAGATACAAACTAGGGTCTTTATTACACAGCGGAAGTTTCTTTTATACAACTCACGCCCGCCTATCTAGAAAAAGTGGTTGCCCAGCCCTAGGGCAACCCACACTAGCTGCACTCCTCAGCTCAGCGCGGCGTGTATGGCTCCCACTCAGCCGTGGTCCCCGACGGAGGGTAACCCTCGCCGGTGGACTCGTACTCCGAGTCCGTGGGTGGCTCCTCACCTGAAAAACACTTAAGTAGCAACCGTGAGCACGAAGACTCAACAAGGCTTAACCGACTCACCTAAGCATGAAACTCTACATGAGGTGTACCATGGCATAGGATAGCAAAGTTGCAGCAAATGGACACGCCTATAAGTTCATCCTTAGTTCATCTTTTAGCAACAAGATAACGGTTCATGAAGCTGAAATTTAGTGAGCAATATTTGGTGGCACACATGTAGCAATATAATTATGTCATAACAGCAATATGGAATCATAACATTTCATTCATTAGTCTACGTTACGACGCAGTGAACAAGTGGTACTCGTCACCGCGAGGGACGGCGAATCGACTCGATATACACCTGCAGGGAAACCCAAAGAGCACGTCATGTACGCCCATCCGTGGAGCTGCACAACACGCTCACTCGATGTCGTACGGGACAACCTTTCACCCAACAGCCCAAAAGTCGAACCGGTCGTACCGAAACGAGCAGGAGGTTCCCCACAAGGAGCATCTCTCTATGCCCGTTGGTAGATTTCCACCTTGCTGCCCTCAACCTACACCTATAAATCGGTGTGCTATGCCTCGACGCCCGGAGGTTTAGGCTACATCGGTTAATCAGGGCCCATATATCCGATATGCCTTCGGTACGTTCAATACTTGTTCAGCAGGGCCGCACACGGATCGGTCCTCAATCGACACGGGCAGGGCTGCACACACAAGACTTCCTCTTGCTGCGCCCTAGCCCCTGCCTAGTCTCATTTTCATTACTATAGTGATCTCACATCGCTCAACCGAACCCGTGTGTCCCAAGCCTATCTCGCGAGTAGATTCCAACTACTCGACTTGTACCGAAGTCCTATGAATTATTAAGCATAGCCTGTCTACTCGAGATCTTAGACACTACCCTCACTCTTATGGAAAAATTCTGGTCATGCAAGTGGGTTATTCATCCATCCTACACCTAGTGTACAATCATACTTCATATGACACATGTAAACAAAGTAAAACTTATAAAAAGGTTAATGCAAACTGGGGCTTGCCTTGTTGCTGCTGGTCAGTAGTTAGCTCTTCTTCCAGAAGGAGGAAGTCCAGCACTTCCGGGGTCTCTTTTTCAATGGCTACACGTTAATGAAACACTATATGTTAATTTAAATGCAATGTGAGTCTAGGGTAATACTTCTGCTATTAGTTCTAATAACCAGTCCCTAACAACTGGAACTCTGTTTAAGAATTTAAAGATGAACTGGGTGTTGGTGGTTTGGCTTAGACTTAATCCCCTGGTTAAATGCTAAGTGGTTTTCCCCCTTTTCCATATTAATCCCTCAAGTGGTTAAACATGACAGGGTGATCCAGAGCTCCAATGGAGCTGAGAATTTTTGTGTGAGTTCCTTGTCACACGAAAACTCTCTGGACCAAACACTAGCACTTTTCATGGAGGGGTTTGCTCAGAATAATTCTCTTAGCAAATTAGCAAAGAAGGATTAATTCTGAGGTAATACCCCTGTTCATGCCCAACTTAGTGAACTACAATTTCAATTATAGCTCATAGAGTTTGCATGAATTTTCCTAGCATTTTTGGAGCTAAGATTTGCCCAGAACTAAATTTCCAAGTTTTGGAAATTCTCTGAAAATGTTTCTGTATTCAAATGAACCCAGCACCTTCAAATTTGAATTGCTCTGACCAAATCAACTCCAAATGGTCTGAAACTTTTACAGGGGTTCACTAATGTCCTAAAGAACATTCTGGCAAAATTTGGGGATTTTTGGATGCACCAAACTCCCTCTAAAATTCTTTTTTCCGAAAAGCTTTAAATAAATTTCCAGAATTAATTATTGGGTTTCTTACAAATTGGGTTTCAGATTTGGATTGTACTCTGTTAGAGGAATCCAACAAAATTTGTTTCATAATTTTTGGATTCTCCTACCCCAAGTTGTGGTCCTCCAAAGTTTGAACTACAAACTGGACATTTTCGAAATGTTTAAATGTCTGCCAGTGGGTCCCACCCGGCAGTCTTCTCCTTCCTCGCGCCAAACAGGGGTCCGCGGCGGCGCACTCCGGCGAGCGTCGCCGGAACCGCTTTCCCGGCCGTCTCCCGACCCCAAACTCGCCGCCCCGCCCTAACTCACGACGCCGAACTCATCTCGGGGTTCGCCGGCGGCCGTAGCTCACCGGAATAGGGCTCCCGAGGGTGACAGCGGCGGTTAGGGTTCCGGCGTGGTCGGGAATGCGTTACAACGCATCAAAACGATCGGCAAAGGGTCGGAGAGCACCACAGGAGTTCGGGGGTGACGGAAATGGCCGCTAAATCGCATGAAACGGTCGGCAACCTTGGGCTCCGCGGTGACCCGAGCTATTATTCCATGGCGGCCCGAAAAACAATCCAAACCCGGCCATTTCTAGGTCATTTCCCTTGATTCTTGGTCGAGGAGGGCCGCTAGGGAGTGAGGAAGGTGTGTGCAGTCTCACCCGAGCTGGGTTGGCCGGTGCAGCTAGAATTTTGGGTTAGACCGACCCCTACCCGGTTGCACTAGTTCTCGGGATTCTTAGGAATTCTCAGTGCACGGTCTATCAATGGCTAGGAGGGTTGCAGCACACGATCTGGAGACTAAGGCGCACCTTTTCCGTGTAGAAGTCCGGCGGTGAAACTGACCGTGGCGTGCTGTCCACGGGAAGCAATCCTCAGCTTTCCGCCGGTGCTCTGTTCCTCGGCGCCCGTTGCCGAATTGCACGCGCCACAGGCTAGGAGTTTCGGGGTTGTGGGGCTGACGTGGTAGAGCATGCACGGGCGCTGCTTTTCGGTGCTGCTGGCATGAGCAACCGAGGCTCGGTTGGTGCCGGCGATCGGGAAAAGAGAGCGCAGTGAGCTCCGGTTCTGTGCGGGGGTGAGGGAAACAGCGAGCGTGCAATCAATGAAGAAGGCGACGTGCTGCTGTTTGCTCCCGGGGTAAAGATCGGGCCGAGGCGGCGGAGCCGGCAAGCTGGTCGCCAGCGCGCGAGGAGGGGGGGGGGGCGAGGTGGCCGCTCGGTTGGCTCGGTGTCGAGCGCTGCCGAGGCCCGGTAAACTGAGTTTGCCCGGGGTTAACTTAGGCCCGAAGTCTGGCTGACTGGTGGGCCCTCTTCTCCCCCCTAATCTTCTCCGTTGTGCAAATATCCCACCTACTCAGACTTGAAAAGGGAACATAGCCACCAACTCAGAGGAAGAATTTGAATTCATCAACTTCAAACTGGTTTGGCCACATTCTCTTCATATTTGAATTTGAAAATTCAAACTCAGTTTGAATTGTTACAAATTCGGCTCCCGGCGAGATGAAGTCCAATGGGACTGAAAATTGGTGGGATTACTCAGGAAAATATGCTGAGTTTGAATATGAAGCTGACTTTTGAATTTGAGGGATGAAAGTTGCTGCAATTTGAATTTACATTCAAATTGGCCTCTTTTTCAATTTCCTCCAAAAGTGCCTCAAAATCTGTTGGATTTACATGAAATTTGGCTTGAACCTTCCCAATACTTTTCAAGTCCTAGGGGTGAGCTCAACCTCTCATGTTCATGTGTAGAAATCCTACTTTGTGAAAGTGTAGGCTTTCCCCTCTAATCCCTCTTTTGATGGAGGTTACTTGCTCTTCCCACTTTTCACCATCTACCCACAACAAGAACTGTGGTGTTGTGAGGTGATGAAAATTTTTGCAAGTCCCTTTTCTTGGGCTTTTACAGAGGGAAGCCAAGATTGAGATGATAGAAGGAGAGCTTGGAAGGTTCATCATGGAAGAAGGCAAAACACCTCAAGAAATGTACAACCGACTCAAAACTCTTATCAACAAGAGTCGAGCGTACGGATGCAAGAAATGGAATGACCATGAGGTGTTAAAGAGAATGATACGAGCATTTATGTCTCGGAATGTGACCCTATGCACCTTAATCCGGGAAAGTCCAAACTTTCACTTGATGACTCCGGATGAAGTGCTAGGGAAGATCATTAACCACGAGATGATGGAGAAGGAAGCCCAACACGTCAACGACCTAGCAAATATCACTTCATCCAAGAAGAAGGGCATTGCTCTTAAGGCCATATCCAAGTCCAAGGCAAAAGAAACACAACTCACAAGTGAATATGAAGAAAGTGATGATGAGAGCACGGACATGGATGATGAAGAAATAGCATTCTTCATCAAAAGATTCAAAAGGTTAATGAGGATAAGGAGAAGCCATCACTATGAGAACAAGAGCAAAGACAAGGGCAAGTCAAGAACAAAGAAGACTTGCTACAATTGTGGAGAACATGGGCATTTCATTGTGAACTGCCCCCATAGCAAGGAAGATGACATGAGAAAGAAGAAGGATGGGAAGCCTCAAGATAAGAAATTCTTCACAAAGAAGAAGGCCTATGGACAAGCCCACATCGGAGAAGAATGTGACTCAAACGAAGAATCCTCCTCCGAAGATGAAGAAAAAGTGGCAACCGTAGCCATCAAGAGGCCAACCATGAAGAAATCACTCTTGCCAAACAAGGGTGATTGGAAGAGCCGAAGTCACACATGCCTCATGGTAAAGGAAGGAAAGCGCAAGGTAATGTCTAAACCTTCCAAGTTACATATTGAAGATGATAGTGACTTTGATAGTAGTAGTGAAAACGAATTCATGTTTAAAGGATTAAACAAAAAGGCTATAGCTAAAATGAAAATGTTATCGGATGAAATATTTGAACAAGAAGAGCTTCTCAATCAACAAGAAGAATTTCTTATCCTTGAAAAGGAAAGAAACCTTGAGATTGAGAAGCTCTTTGAACTCGAGAGAGAAAAGAGTAGAACACTTGAAAGCGAACTTGCCATGAGCAAGGAGACTTATGTTCAGCTTAAAAGTGAGAATGTAGTACTTCATGATGAACTTGTAAGTTTAACCAAAGTTCACAAGAATCTTGAAGCACAACTTTACTCACTTAAGTCAAGTGTCTCAACTAATTCATCCTCCAAAAACTCTTTCTCAACAAGTAAAGACTCCAACTCTAAATGTGCCAACATTGTTTTAAAATTGAAAAATGAGCTCAAAGAAGCACAAAGCAAGAATACACATAAAAGTGGGATCTTTGATAAGGAGAAGATCAAATATGCATGTAGTGCATATTCAATCACAAGATCTCCCTACATCAAAGATGAACTTGGTTATACTAGGGGAGGAAAGCAAAACGTTAGAATCCTTAAAAAAACAAATGTGTAGCCTTTGTCAAAGAAAACTCAAGTCAATTCAAGAGTGACAACCTTACATCTATCTCACATGAAATTGCCAAAAATGTAAAATCTGTCGTATTTCATAATTTTGATGCATCTTATGTTCTTATGAAAAGCATGTTTGGTAGAGTATATGCAAAATATGTTGGGCCACTCCACAAGAGCCCAAAAACTTGTGTGTGGGTGCCCAAATGCCTTGTAACTAACCTCAAAGGACCCAACCAAGTTTGGGTACCTAAGAGCAAAGTTTAAATTGTTTTGCAGGCCTACTCCTCCGGTGGCACTAAATGGGTGCTAAATAGTGGGTGCACTAACCATATGACCGAAGAGAGAAAAATGTTTGTCGAGTATGAAGAAAATGATGATCCAAGTGAAGGCATCTATTTCGGTGACAACAGCCAAGTAAGGATACTCGGTATTGGTAAAATTGCAATCTCTTCTCAACACTTTCTTTCACATGTTCTACACGTTGAATCACTAGATTATAACCTATTGTCCATATCTCAACTATGTGAGAAAGGTTATAATTGCTTGTTTACTAACGAGGATGTGACCGTCTCTAGAAGAAGTGATAACTCAATTGCCTTTAAGCGTGTGTTAAAGGGAAAGCTTTACTTGGTGGACTTTTCCACAGATAAAGCTCAACTTGACACATGCTTAATAGCAAAAACCAACATGGGATGGTTGTGGCATAGAAGACTAGCCCATGTTGGAATGAGGAACTTACAAAAACTTCTAAAGGGGGATCACATCCGTGGACTAAAAGATATTGTTTTTGAAAAAGATAGACCATGTAGTGCGTGCCAAGCAGGAAAACAAATTGAAACAGCTCATCCCGCCAAGAATGTGATGACGACAACAAGACCATTGGAGATGCTTCACATGGACCTCTTCGGCCCTGTCGCCTATATAAGCATTGGCGGTAACAAGTATGGTTTAGTAATTGTTGATGATTATTCTCGTTTCACTTGGGTATTTCTCCTGCATGATAAAGGAGAAACTCAAGGTATCCTCAAGAAGTTCTTGAGGAGATCTCAAAATGAGTTTTCCTCAAAAATCAAGAAGATAAGGAGTGACAATGGTTCTGAATTCAAGAACACTCAAGTAGAATAATATTTGGATGAAGAGGGCATCAAACATGAGTTTTCGGCCCCCTATACTCCCGAACAAAATGGGGTGGCTGAAAGGAAGAACCGAACACTTATAGAGATGGCAAGAACCATGCTCGATGAATACAAGACCTCGGATCGATTTTGGGCGGAGGCGGTCAACACCGCTTGTCATGCTACAAACCGCCTCTACCTCCATCGCCTTCTGAAGAAAACCTCATACGAGCTCCTAACCAGTAACAAACCCAATATCTCCTACTTTCGAGTTTTTGGAAGTAAATGCTACATTCTCAACAAGAAGCCTAGGACTTCGAAGTTTGCTTCGAAATCCGATGAAGGTTTCCTACTTGGTTATGACTCAAACACCTACGCTTATGGTGTCTTCAATAAGACCTCCGGGTGTGTTGAAGTTGCACGTGACGTGGTGTTTGATGAAACTAATGGCTCCCAAGTGGAGCAAGTTGATAAATGTGTACTAGATGAAAAAGAAGCACCATGTGAAACACTAAGAAGAATGGGGCTTGGAGAAGTCCGTCCCCAAGAAAATGTAGGACAAGATTCTACAAGCTCATCACAATTGGCACCTCTCATTCAAGATCAAACTCAAGCACCCCAAGATCAAGACGGTCAATTTGAAGAAGGAGAAAATCGAAACCATGTTGTTGATCAAGGGAGAGAAGCTGAAGAAAACAACTCAAGAAATCAAGTGCCTCACCCAAGGGTTCATCAAAGCATTCAACGAGATCACCCCGTTGACAACATCCTTGGAGATATCACAAAAGGGGTAACAACACGTTCTCGAATAGCTAACTTTTGTGCACATTACTCTTTTGTGTCGTCCTTGGAACCATTTAGGGTGGAAGATGCACTCAAGGATCCGGATTGGGTGGTAGCCATGTAAGAAGAGTTAACAACTTTACAAGAAATCAAGTATGGGAGCTAGTGAAAAGACCAAATGCAAATGTGGTAGGCACCAAGTGGGTGTTCCGCAACAAGCAAGACGAACACGGAGTGGTGACGAGAAATAAGGCCAGACTTGTGGCAAAGGGATATGCTCAAGTCGAAGGTTTGGATTTCAATGAAACCTTTGCTCCCGTAGCTAGGCTTGAGTCCATTCGTATTCTATTAGCCTATGCTACTCACCATGATTTTAAACTTATCAAATGGATGTGAAAAGTGCCTTCCTAAACGGTCCAATCAAGGAGGAGGTGTACGTGGAGCAACCACCCGGCTTTGAAGATCAAGAATATCCTAATCATGTGTTTAAGTTGCATAAAGCTCTCTATGGCCTCAAACAAGCTCCTAGATCTTGGTATGAGTGTCTTAGAGACTTTCACATTGATAATGGCTTCAAGATAGACAAAGCAGATTATACACTCTTCACAAAGAATGTAGACAACGATCTCTTTGTGTGCCAAATATATGTCGATGATATTATATTTGGTTCTACTAACAAATCTTTTTGTAATGAGTTTAGTAAGATAAAGACGGATAGTTTTGAGATGTCCATGATAGGAGAGTTAAAGTTCTTCCTAGGATTTTAAGTCAAACAACTCAAGGAAGGCACGTTCATTAGTCAAACCAAGTACACACAAGACATACTCAAGAAGTTTGACATGGACAAAGCAAAACCCATCAAGACACCAATGGCAACAAATGGGCACCTTGACCTCAATGAAGATGGACCAAGCGTGGATCAAAAGGTATATCGCTCTATAATTGGTTCATTGTTTTATCATTGTGCATCTAGGCCCGATATCATGCTTAGTGTATGTTTGTGTGCAAGATTTCAAGCATCACCTAAAGAATGTCATTTAACAGCCATTAAAAGGATCCTAAGATATCTAATTCACACACCTAACCTAGGATTATGGTATCCAAAGGGATTTAAGTTTAATCTCATCGGATACTCCGATGCGGATTACGCCGGATGTAAAATAGTTTGAAAAAGCACCTCAGGGACTTGTCAATTTTTGGGCAGGTCCCTAGTATCATGGTCATCCAAGAAACAAAACTCCATTGCTCTCTCCACAGCTGAGGCGGAGTATGTCGCAGCCGGGAGTTGTTGTGCTCAACTTCTTTGGATGCGACACACTCTAAGGGATTATGGTCACAATATGAACCATATTCCACTCCTATGTGACAATGAGAGTGCCATTAAGATAGCCCATAATCCCGTTGAGCACTCTAGGACCAAATATATAGACATCCGACATCATTTTTTGAGAGATCATTCTATAAAGGGGGACATAGCTATCTCACATGTAAGAACTGAAAAACAACTAGCCGATATTTTCACCAAACCACTAGATGAAAAATGATTTTGTGAACTTTGAAATGAGCTGAATATCCTAGACTCTAGGAATGTGAGTTGAAAAGTTGTGCATATGAATGCTAACAATTAAAAGTCTTCATTTTTTACGTATTTAAAAAATGTGCACAATTATGAAAAGCTTGCTCCCTTTCTAATTCTTCTCTCATATTACTTTTGGCTATATTTTGGTCATCATGCAATTATGTGTATATATATATGGACCATAGCTACCTAATAGAAGGTACAAGTAAATTCACTGCAATCACGGGCAAACTCCTAATATATAAGAATTTCTCAGCCTCTAAGAGCCGGACTAGTCCGCCCTGGAGGACGGACAAGTCCGGGTATCTTGAATAGTCCGGGATGCAACAGACAAGTCAACAACGGACTAGTCCGGACTGCATCCGGACAAGTCTGTTGTCCGGACTTGTCCGGATGCAGTCCGGACTAGTCCAACAGCCCGGACTAGTCCAGACTGAAGACCGGACTAGTCCGGCCCCTGGAGACTTAACCTCCAAGGGTCGGGCTAACCCCTTCCCTCTCTCTCATTCACTTCCACTCCACTCCTCTCCTCCAAAACTCACCCCCATTGGTGATTTTGGAATTCTCTCTCAAATCCCTCGAAGGAATTCTTAGACTCAAGGCTTGTGGAGTGCATTGACTCCCTCTCCAACCATCTCTGCTCCTTCGATCCGCGGATTTCATCAAATTTCTTCACTCCAAGGTACTTTTTGACCTAGCCTTAACTTTTCACAAAAATCTTATTTCTAGGTCACACCTCTAGTGCCTTAGGCCTTCCCTGATGTTCCTACTCCATATTGTTGCAATCCCCATAGTATTGCGTCAACTTTGCTGAATTAGTGATCAAATCACCTAAGTTAGGGTTTAAAACTGTAGAGTACGTACTAGTCTGAACTCTAGCCGGACAAGTCCGGCAAGGCGGACTAGTCCGCTCACTGCCCGGACAAGTCCGACTGATACAGTTTTAGCTCCTAACTTAGGGGTGTAAACTAGTTCAAACGCAATGCTCTAGCATCTAAGTCCTTCTTTTCTCACCAGATCATGTCAGGACCCGGCGACAGTCCTCTTCCAAACCCCGAGGCCAAAGCGGCTCGCCAAGCCGCTTATCATGCGGCAGCCGAGGCAGAGGCAGGAGAGGCCGCAGCAAGGGAGGCTCGGACAAAGAAACAGGCTGATAGGGAAGCACAAGTCTCTTAGTCCGTTGATCCTCCAAGGAGAAAGAGGCTAGTGACCCTGAAAGAAAAACAACATGTCGAGCCCCAAAAATCAACTCAAGACAAAGGAAAAGGCAAAGCAGTTGGTCCTCCCAGAAAAAAGGCCTTGGCCAACAGGGGACTCGTCATTCGTGACAACTCTAGACAGGGAACGGAAAATCCCCCACAGGGACCTATTGGGCCTCTTAAGAGGGCACCTCCTATGCACAACCTAAACCGCCAACCCAATTCGGCAAGTGCAACCTTCAAGGGGAAAGGAGCCGACAAAGCCAGAAGGTTCCGAGAAGAGGAGGTTTACAAGTACAAGAAGTCCACACCAGACCCTCGTTTCTGGTGCGACTTCCATTGTGACTACTACCGACTTGTCTATCTCCAAATAAAGACACCGGTAGTTGATGCTCAGTGGGTGGACTGGCCATACATGGCAAACAAGAAGCATCAAGCTTTTGATGCAGTAATTGAAGCAACAGAACGCCATGGGATCAAGGACTTAATGGCCTTTCAGTATGATTGGAACATCGAGGTTATAGTCCAATTTTATACCACCTGCTACTTCCATACCTATGGAAACAGGAAAATCACTTGGATGACAAATGGTGTGGTTTACTCCGTACTGTATGATGAATTTGCTCGAATCCTTGGACTTGGGGAGCACTTGAACTATGGTATCATAGTTCACAATGAGAGAACCTTGGGAAAGGATGACTTGGACTTCATGTACCCATCATATCTCTTCTATGAGGCATCCTCAACCCACAACATCAAACCCTTTTTTGGAGTGCTAAACAGGATTCTAAGAAAGACTCTAGCTCCAAAAGATGGAGGTGCGGGGATGATACAGGGGCATCTCAGAAACTTGTTGAAGCTGCTCAATAAAGAAGAAAGATTCAATGTCTTTGACTACATATACAATGATATCTTCAACATCTCCCACACCCCGAACAGGTCCTGTGGATATGCACCATACATCATGTGCATGATAGAAAGAGTCACAGGACTGGAATTTGCAAAGGATGTGAAGCACAGGAAGCTACATCCTCAGATGCCGACTCCTCTTCCTCGCCCTCCTACGTCCTTGGGCAGGAGCTCCTCTGCAGCTCCATCCTCCTCAGCTGGACCATCCGTCCCTCCATCATCGATTGGCTCCTCTAGTGGGCTGCTCAAAATTTTCAAGGCCATATTCTCCTCATGCCGGAAGGTGGAAGTTCGCACGCAGAAAATGAAGCAACGCCAAGAGAAGTATCTCAAGGCCATGTGCGACAAAATGGATATACCTATGTCTCCACCGTCATCAGATGATGATGAAGTGACAGAATTTCCCACTCTCACGGAGGACGAGCTTGCCTACTTTGGATCCTCCTCAGCTGCTCCTCCTACCTCCCACACTCATCAAGAGGATGACAATGAAGATGAAAATGGAGATGAGGACGAGGAGACTCAAAGTGACCAAGACGAAGATCAAGATGATAGCTATTAGGTTTTTCTCTCTTTTCTTTCCTTTTTTGGTGCCTTGATGCCAAAGGGGGAGAGAATAAGGGGGAGTAGTCTAGTCGTAGTCTCTAGTCTTGCTCTTTAAACACTCACTTTATGTTGGTTTGTAATAACTATGCCACATTATGCCAGGTTATATTATTTTTTAATGACTATGCTATTTTATGTCTTCATATTATGCCATATTTAAATATGTTTGCTCGTAGATGTTATAAATTTCTTAATGCGGTTAATGCTCACATCACACTTAGCCACCCCACCATAACACATGTATGTATGAAATTCCCAAAGAACTCACTCTTGTGCATATTTTTTCCTTGACAATCCTTTGTGCACACATTTAGGGGGGGTGAATCATACACACATGTGTTATGAAAACAATCTACTATATCTATTTATCAAAAATCTTAATGAGTTGTCATCAATCACCAAAAAGGGGGAGATTGAAAGTGCATCTAGGTAATCCCCATGGGTTTTGGTTGATTGATGATGACAATTAAGATACTAATAAGTTTTTACTGAGTATGAGCACAAGTGTTTATCAAAGAAATGGATATGGAGTCTCTCAAAAAGCAAAAGGAAAAGAAGAAGACTTGAAAGAGTAGAAAATAGAATTTTCTATTAATTTCACATTTTCTAGTTGTGTACAGGGTCTTCTCTTTTAGAGTGCTTGAGAATCATTAGAGAGCTCAAACGAAGGGGAGAAAGTTAGAATCGTGAGACGAAGTAGTCATAGGTCTGGGTGAAAAAGGAAGACCGGACTTGTCCGGACCATGGGCCGGACTAGTCCTTTCCGACCCGGACTAATCCGTTTTGGATCGGATAAAGAGTCTCTGAGTGAGTTCGGACTTGTCTGTTCAAGGCTGGACTAGTCCGTTGTCGTGTGAGTCTGAGCCGTTATGAGACTAAGTCTCAGAGGGCCGGACTAGTCCAACCGAGAGGCCGGACTAGTCCGCTAAGCGGACTAAGCCGCTTAGGTCCAGAGAAGAAGTCTCTGAGTGACATCGGACTAGTCCGCTCCACAGGCCGGACTAGTCCGGTCCCTTCCTAGTCCGAACTAGGACGGAACAAAGTTTCGTGTGTGAGCTCGGACTAGTCCGAAGTTGGCTGGACTAGTCTGCAGCCCTAGATTAGAGAGTTTTTAGACTAAGTCTGGTAAGACCGGACTAGTCCGCCCTTGGGGCCGGACTAGTCCGACCTTACCAGACTAGTCCGTTCTCATACGGAACAAAGGTTCCTGACTGAGATCGGACTAGTCTGCTCTTGGCCGGACTAGTCCGAGATTTTATGACCGTTTGAGTCCAACGGTCACTAGACTTTATTTGGTAACCTGTGACGTGAGTGGTCCCTCAAGAACGGACTAGTCCGGGGTTAGGACCGGATTAGTCCAGACTTTATTTGGTAACGGCTAAATGCCGGGATTTCTATAAAAGGAGACCCCCGGCTGAGAATCAATAACACAACAACTCAAGCGCTGAAAACTCATTTCTAGAGCTCTTCTAAGCCTCTTTCCTCACCATCTAGACTCCTAAAAGTGGATCTTGAGGAGATTGTGTTTTTTTGTGAGAGGAAAGACGTAGTGATTGATGTTTGAGCTCTCGGTTTGATTCTCTTGCACTCTAACTGTTAATTTGAGTTCTTAATAGTTGTACTTTGATTTCTATAACTGCTAGGTTGGTGTAGGGAGCCTCAAGTTGTGAGTAGCCCCTAAGATCATTGTATTCATATTTGATTGATAGTGAAAGAGTCTGGGCTTGATCTTGGTGATCGCTCGGTGAGGGAAGGGTTGGAAAAGACCCGGTCCTTAGTGGACTCCTCAACGAGGACGTAGATTCCTGTGTGGAATCGAACCTCGGGATAAACCGTGTCTCTTGGTTCCTTTACTATCTCACTCACTCACTAGAATTACTTGTTAAGCTTTCTTTTTGTTGATACCCGTGAATTGTTCTACTATCTCGCAATCTAATCATTCACAACTAATTAGTGATATTATTTGACTACCATATATCTTACGCTCAAACAAACTTAAAAGGGAACCTAAAACACAATTTTGTACTTAGACCGGACTAGTCCGCCCTCACACCGGACTAGTCCGGCCTCATTCAAGTTTTATCCTCTGTTTGCAATAGTTTCAGGTTTTATTACCCTATTCACCCCCCTCTAGGCAACTGTCAAGCATTGTATCAGATTTGCATTCTTCCAGAAAAGCATACAATTGTTAGGACAACAATCAATTTTTTCGTACTTTATACCAAGGCCTGACAACAATTTCTTTGACTGGTACATGTCTCTTGGCAATCTATGATTCATCGGAAGAATGTCTGCTATCAAATCCATAAGATCATCATAGCACTTATTCGACAAATTTTACTTTAATTTTATATACATGAGACGAGTAACGGTTAAAAGGACAAACACGTTAGTATGATCATGCAACTGTTCATGTGATGCTAAGAGAATTCTATAGAAATCTTGAACTTTAGGTCCAGGAATTTCTTCAGATGTATCTGCACCACAATCACGATTTAGTGCTTCAATCATGTCTTCCATTCTGTCCTCGTTATCACCATCTATGTTATCAACATCAATATTACTATGGTATAACTTGCCATGCTCATACTATGTTTCATAACCAGGCATAAAACAAAATCCACAGAGGTCTCGTTCCATGTAAAACTTTTCCTTGCATAAAAAGTTATGACACTTGTTGCACGAACATTTCACAAAACGGTTGGTCGATAAAGAGAAAGCCCGACTGATAAATGACTTAGTATTGATGGCCCATTCATCTGAAGGCGCATCATTCTTCCGCCAACCATCATACATCCATCGTCTATCATCACCCCATGTTCTAGACTATAGAATATAAGAACATAGAACTCATAAATATATATGTTGCAACTAAGAATATAAAGATAGAGAAATTACGTTCACTTTACATCTATTGGAAGGGATAGGTCCTAAACCCACCCAAGAGTGACCGAGCAAAGCGTGCTTATAACGAGACGCGGGGTCCGGATCCAGACAAAATTTCAGCAGCATAACCCCGTTATTCTCCAACTGCACGCCCGATAATGGTGCAGCAGAGAACATTAGGGTTACGCCGTCGAAATTTCGTCTGAATCCAGACCCTGCGTCTCATCATAAGCATGCCCCCTCGATCACTCCTAGGATGTCCAAAAAGGAACAATTCCGAACCAACATGTCTCACATGCGTAACGCATGTGAGACGGGCCAGTCCGAAACGGGTGACGCATATTGTATAGGTTACGTGAATCTTACTTTTTGAAGTGATTTACGAGAGAGAGGTAAGAACGAGAGAAAGTAGAAAAGAACGAGGGAGAGACCGTAAAGTGGGGCCAGCCGTCCTAAGTTATGCTCCATCCGGTCCCGCCAGTGATGACGTACGAGCCAAGGTTCGCTGCTATGGGCTTCTGGAATGAAACCATGAAAAAAATGGTTCCCAAGGTTCTCGACGGTGCTATACTTTGTTAAAGCGCAACAATAGAGAAATTTGACTTTTAGACGGCCCAACTGTCGGGCCATAAATGGTTTGTGTCGGGCTGAGCCGGCCCGAAGCCCGTTTATTTACATATTGCTATAATAAACTTTCTCTAAGACACACATTAACCATGCAACACTTTACATGCTTCTAAGAGCGCTATCTATTATTTATGAGCTACTAGTCACTTTTCTTGCATAGATGGATATGGTACATGCACAATCATAATAGGCATTAAACAAAAGCACAACACATAAATTAAATCATGCACGTCAATTAAAGTAATGAATAATGAAACATTATTATAACATTATCTTAAAACGAGTAATGAAACTATGACGAATTAGGGTCATAGGTTTTAGCTTGAGCTTATGAGTACTTCATCGAAACCCCGACACACAGGGTGCAAGGCATTCTACACATTCGGCTAAATGCAAATATCAAAGTTAAATGCCCGGGAAGGGGTTGTCCTGGGCTTGGTCGGAGCCGAGCGACGGGAAGGGCGGCGACAAGCCTGCGGCTGCTCTGACCCGACCGATGCGACGGTCAAGGAAAAAAACCGATGAAAATATTTCTACAACAATAAAATGTCAAGCAAATTTTCTTTACATGCCAGTAAATTGTCAATGGACTAACAATCTCTCTCGAATCAAGTTAACTACCTAATCGGCAACAATGTCATCTTTAGATATCATGTTTGGCAAAATAAAAGAATAAAGATGTACTTTTTATCAACTATGGTAAAACCAAAACAAAGTTCATTACCACACGGGTTGCATTCTATTTCCACAATCTTAAAAGTTTGATTAACCACTACATGCCATACGTACTTAGGAGCAGCGGCTGAGAAGAGCTCAGAGTACTAGAGGCGCCCGGTGCAGGCTGGCAGCAGGGGCGACGGAAACGGCCGGCGTTGCAGCTTCGGCGATGACGAGTGGGTACGGCACGATAGTCAGGGCAGCCTCGGTGCTGTGGCAGGGCGGCAGCGGCAGGGCAGCCTCGGCCGGGCTGCATGGCGGCGAGCTCGGGCTGCAGCCGGGCTGCACGCTGAATCGGGTGGCGTGCAGGACATGCGGCGCAGTGGCCGGGAGGTGCGGTTGACGGCCGGCGCGCAGGCCGGGAGGCGTGGTCGACGACGAGGACATGCAGCGTGGTGGACGGCGACAACGGGCGGCGCGGTTGACGGCCGGCGGCGAGGATGGGCGGCGCGGTGGACGGCGACGACGGGCGGCGCGGTGGACGGCGACGACGGGCGGCGCGGTGGACGGCGACGACGGGTGGCGCGGTGGACGGCGACGACGGACGGCGTGGTTGACGGCTAGCAGCGAAGACGGGCAGCGCGGTGGATGGCGAGCATGGACAGTGCGCGGTTGCTATGGCGTGGCTCGGACAGGTGGCGGCGACGTAATGAAGTCGGGAACTCGCGGCCCAACCTAAATCGGATTTATTTTCGTGTGCCACGAAGACCCACAAAAGTAACGCCTCTATTTTCGTGAGCCGGAGCCGACACCCACGAAAATCTTCTTTATTTTCATGACCACGAAAACCCACAAAATTACTGCGTCTATTTTCGTGTGCCGCCACCGTAACCCACGAAATTAAGTGTGAGCCACCGACACCCACTGCAGTAAACGTTTATATTTTCGTGTGCCCGCGTTATAACCCACGAAATTATGTGGGGATCACATTTATTTTCATGAGATTCAGTCACCCACGACATTTTATGTCTGTATTTTCGTGAGCTAGCGGAGGAACCCACGAAATTACATGTATTGTCGTGTGTTTAGGTCCGAGCACACGAAATTACAACTTATTTTTGTGTGCTTATGTCCTGGCACACGAAATTATACATTATTTTCGTGAGCCTTAGGCAAAACCCATGAAAATAGTTTTTATTTTCGTGGGCTATCCTCTGCTCACGAAAATATGTTTAATTTCATGACGGCCAACGAAATTAAAACCGGCACAAAAAATATTTCATTTTCTTGTAGTGAGATGCATCTTGCAGTCAACGAGTCAAGAAGTCATTTATTGCACTTATTCATTGTACTGACAATAATTGTCAGCTTAACACAGTTTGGCACTTATTCATTGCACCAACAAACTGTCAACAAATCATGTAAAAGTTTACTGCCATTTGTGCAAGTCAGCATCATTTTATTTTAACAACATCTACGGGACGTTTATTTATGTTTCTCCATTACATTACATACAAGGTTTTTGCGTCATGTGCTAGAAATACAGCAGGTCACGATATGATTTATGTTGTGCCTCTCTCACTGCTTGCGTTGTCACCATAATCTACTCTACGTCGAACCCAACAAAGATAGAATAGTCCCCGAAACTACTCGTACTTGCAATCTTACAACTAGAGTTAGCGAATAAGGTTTTTTAGAAGCGCTACACATGACTGCTTCCTTTCCTCATCACGGGTCATATTCCATCAAGTCTGTAGGGGTGAACATGGGTCGAGAAATTCCCATACCATCCCTTTCTGTATATCATATTTTCGTACTTGCAATCTTACAACTAGAGTTAGCGAATAAGGTTTTTTAGAAGCGCTACACATGACTGCTTCCTTTCCTCATCACGGGTCGTATTCCATCAAGTCTGTAGGAGTGAACATGGGTCGAGAAATTCCCATACCATCCCTTTCTGTATATCATATTTTCCCGTTCGTTTTTGAATTATTATGAAATTATTTGGGACACAAATAGGTTGAGCATCATCAGGAACAGGATCAAAAACGGTTTAGATACTTTTTCGTTCATTTTTTATGTTTTTGTTTTCAATTCAGAATGATCCCATTTTTCGGTTCTTTTGTTATTCAAAATTAGGCCAATTGTATCATTAACTATACTATAAGACCTAATTAATACAATACCCGCCTTTTCTAAAAAAACTAATACCCACCAGCCACCACGTGACTCGCGACCCGACCCAGCCGTTGGCCCGCCGCCTCGCTCTCTTGCTTCACCGCCCCGCCGCGTCGCTCCCGGTCGGCCGGTCCTCCACGTGTCACATCGCTCCCAGCCTCCTGCTCCGCCTCGTTCCACGTCGCTCTCCTGCTCTGCCGCGTCGATCATGCTCTGCTGCACGTCATCGCGTCGCTCTCAGTTGACCGCTCCCCTGGTGAGTAGTTGTGCGCCTCCACCTCTTTCTCATTGTCGTTGGCTGATTGTAAAGAAAAAAAATGTGGTGGCGATGGGCGCCGTGTGGCTCGACGTCGCCAGGGCAAGCGCCGGGACGTTAGACAAAATGAAGTGCGCAGAGGAGGAAGTCAAGGATGAGAAGAGCAGTGTGAGCAGCAAGGAGGACAACGACGAAGAGGAAGGAGATGGCCAAGAACAAGTAGTTCTTCTGATGATCCTACAGTATAGTTCCCATCTATGTAACACTGTTGTTTGAATACTGATAGATGAGTGTCCTCACACAAACTTGCAATATTTTATCTCTTCGTGTATCTTGGCTATGCATGATACAGTCGATCGGTTCCAGCAACATCCAAATCTATGTTCCCTACAATTTTCTAATACCTGGACCTGATTCACTGCATATGCCACTATGCGCATCACTTATGGCACATCAAAAAACCAAAACTACAATTTTCTAATACCTGGACCTGAGCATAAACTGATTCACTGCATATGCCACTATGCGCATCACTTATGGCACATCAAAAAACCAAAATGTAGGGAAGAATGAAGCAAGCTAAACTAAGGCCGACGTTGAAGATGAAAGCAAAAAAGATGTTTTATATGTAGATAGATTTAGGCCCTGAGGTATAGAAAATACAGAAGTTTACGCACATGAACCCTTCATTATTATTCATAAAACACCATTCAAATAAGACATAAACATAAGCAGGACATGACATGCCTGCTGGCTTGGTGGCACGCCTAGCAGTTCGAGACAGCGATGCTGCAGGTGGTGAGGACGTGGCCAGCGTTGCTTGTGTATTGCTTGTATGCAAGATCCTTCTCATCCCTGCACAAGCACCCCTGCTGCGCGCGCAGGTTGGAGCAGCACGTGTTCGTCGCCGCTGATCCGCTGATGAATGCGGGCAAGCATCCTGCCAGCTGCCTAGGGTTGCAGTCGTCTGCCTTGGCGCCGCTCACGCTCAACGTCGCCATGACGACTGCCACGACTACCAGCTGTAAGATGGAACGGGTTGAAGCATTCTACAACCCTTTGGTGG
The DNA here is from genome assembly GCA_030760725.1 of Neostapfia colusana. Lineage (NCBI taxonomy): Eukaryota > Viridiplantae > Streptophyta > Magnoliopsida > Poales > Poaceae > Neostapfia > Neostapfia colusana. Next base: position 19,947,063 of record JASWHV010000003.1, read on the forward strand.
CAGCGGATTACATGTTTATATAGGCTCTAAGGTTGGGCGCAATAACTTATATAATAAGGCAACCAAATCAATTTTTTGATGGAGTTCTATATATACACCAGTATAGGATATATCATTTCTATCTTTAGTAGATTGACCAGTCTAGAATATATCATTTTTATCTATAGAAAATTGATTCGATTGACTGAAGATTACACGAACAGGAAACTTTTAGAATATTATCTCTGTAACACCTTCATTTCCATCATCATGCATTGCATACATTCTCACGTAGAGATCACTTAAAAAGAGAAGAGAAATGGGATAAAATCCTGACCGCAAATGCTTCTAGAGGAATTTTAGAGATAAAGCTTCTAGAAAAATCTTGGGGATAAAGTTTCTAGAAGAATCCTGAAGATAAAGCTTCTAGAAGAATCTTGGAGATACACCTTAGAGATAAAACTTCTAGATAAACCTTAGAGATAAACCTTCTAGATAACCTTAGAGATAGAGCTTAGAGATAAAGTTTTAGAGATAAAACACCCTGCTGGTTGCACCTCTTAGTGATAGAGTCTTTCTCCTCCTCCAAAATGAGTAAGACATTGCATCTCTTACAGATAGAGTCTTTCTCCTCCTCCAAACTGAGTAGGACATCTCCCCCCTTATAAATACAACCTTCCCTGGCCGCCACCCCTGCCAAAACAAGCATGTCGCCCCTGCTGCCAAGCCCTGGTCGCCACCCCTTTGCTGGTTCCTTGGCCGCTATCGGTACCCTGCGAACCGAGTACCCCACGTAGTGGGCATAAAGCACTTGGGCCCTGCCTTCACAGCTTAGGCGGGCCCTAGCGTAAACCACGTGCTCTGGCCCCCATGGGTTGTCCCAGGGTTGCAACGTGTCTTTAGGCCCTGAGCCAGGATACCGCCCGTGGGGTGGCTCGGGGTCTACATGTGTCTAGTAGTATCAGACCCCATTCCCCACCAAGGAGGGCTCCGGCACTACACGTGCCTGGAACCTCCGAGCTGCACCTACCGGCCAGAGTGGGCTCCAGAGGTGCCACGCGCCCTGCAACTCCGAATTCGACCTCCAGCATGGAGACCTCCGGTGCTGCCACGTAGGCAGCAATGGTGTACCTTCCCCTGGGGGAGGCTCCGGATGTGCCACGTGTCCTGTAGCTCCGGATCCAACCTCCAGCGTAGGAGGGCTCCGGTGCTGCCGCATGTCCAACAAACTCTGGATCGCCCACTACCCTTCAAAACGGCTCCGGTTGAGATGCGCGTCTCGGGGGCCATCTGTCCGCACGTCACTCCGACGAGCAACGAGCAGATGGCCAAGGAGTAAAGAGGAAGGAACCCCGCCAAGCCACGCATTGAAGGCTCGCGCCTTCCCCAGAAGCATGGCACACGACGCACGCCTCCAACCCCTGTCTGCGCACCATTACGGTGAAAGACAGAGCGACGGGGAGTGACGGCACAACAGTGCGCCCAACGACACTGAGCCGTCCAACAGAGCGAGAAGACGTGGCGACAAGACGGGAACTTCATCATCATCGTCCGCCTGGACAGAGGCGCCCAGCGGGTCAGGCGGTACACCTTAACTCCACCAATTGCGACGATACGTGTAGCTGTAAATGCCAAGATCATGTATATGCACAGATAGCCGCGGGACCACCTGTCGGGCCCAAGGCAGCATTGTAACTGCACCGACCTTGATCTATAAAAGGACCGGGGCAGCCTCCGGCCAAAGGGTTCGCAAGCCAGCCAACTCATTCTCACATGTGAGCAAGTAATACACCCAGCACTCCCGTGGACGTAGGATTTTACGCTCCGGCGGCCTGAACTACGTAAATCCTTGTGTCTCTTTCGCCATTGTGCCCATACCTTTGTGATCCTCTAGCCCCATCTAAAAAAAGAACCTCTGCGAGCTGCTTCCGAGCAGACCGGGGGAAGTGTTGTAGGAACACTTCAACATTTGGCGCGCTAGATAGGGGGCTTTTGGTTCTCGAAGTTGTCTGTGACCCACAATGGTGAACATCCACTCTTTCGGAGGTTATTCCCATCCTGCCGCCAGCGGCAGAGTGAGCAGCAAGCGTCCTCTGGTCCCAGAGCGAGGACTTCCGCACCGGCGCCGGCACCTGCGGCAACAGTACCCGTTGCCACCATGCAGCTCTCGACGACGAAGGCCATAGCGTCACAGGCGCCGACCAAAGCCAGTCTGGAAAGCGCGCTATTAGCAGCCCGTGCGCTCCTACACAACCCACCGAATGCGGGAGCTTCCCCATCCGCTGTTGATCAATGGCGCAACGACGTCGACCACCTGGTCATAGTCGCGCTCAACTCGCCGTGTCACCGGAGACGGCGACCAGGGACGGGACAACTGCCGCCCCGCAACCTGACAAGGGATTACAGAACGGCGACAACCCACTCGATGGCGACATCCAGACTCCCCACCATCGACCCCAGAGGGGAGCTGCACCGTCGTCGCCGTCAGAAGGAAGATGGTTGCGTCACCATTAAGCGACATCGCGAGTGGCGTTGAGGCCTCGGGGAGGAGTATGGTACCCTAGGTACCGTGCGCCCTGGTTACGTGGGCCAGAGCCCCATCTCCCCAGGCTCGGTGGGAGGCTGCATGACTCTGACTCCGAACCTTCGTATGGCAGTATGGCTGCGCAAGTTCTGGCCAAACATGCTAGAGAAGTTCGACGGGACGGACAACCCCGTCGAGTTCCTGCAGATCGAATCCACTGCCATCCTAGCTACAGGAGGGGATGAGGCCGTCATGGCCAACTACTTCCGCGTCGCTTTGGCCGGGTCAGCCCGGTCATGGCTCATGAACTTGCCCCAGGGGTCTGTGACCTCCTGGGAAGAGTTGTGCCGTCAGTTCGCGATCATCTTTGGGAGTTCCTACGTCCGGCCCGGCATGGAGGCTGACCTCCACACCATACAACAGCAGCCGGGAGAGTCGTTGCGCTCATTCATCCAGCACTTCTCCCAAGTCAGAAACACCATCCCCCTCATCTCCAACTCGTCTGTCGTCCTCACCTTTCGGCAGGGCATCTGCAACAGGAAGATGCTCGAGAAGTTGGCCACGCATGACGTGCATGATGTCTCCGAGCTCTTCAGCTTGGCAGACAACTGTGTCAGGGCTGCTGAGGGCCGAAACTGGCACACACCGCTCAATAAGGGGGGTGAGTCTGCCAGGGAGGGCCCTGGTGGCAGGAAGAAGAAGGCTGGCAGCAAGGACAAGCCGTTGGCCGGAGCCCATACTGCAACGGCGGTAGCGGCAGCAGGGGGCCGAGGGCCACGCACCGACAAACGTCCGCAACAGTCGTCCGACAGCGACGATGGTGCTCAGAGGTGTCTAGTCTACGATACTAACCGACACGGCGTCAGCGAATGCCGGGAGATCTAGAGGCTGGCAGAGCGCTTCCGAGAGCTCCGACAGAGGTGGAGAGACGCAAGGAAACGAAGAGGAAAGAAGAAGCCAAAACTTGTGATGCTATGCTGGAGGGAAGATAAGGGAGATAGAAAAGGAAAAAAGAAAAAAAAAAGAAAAACAAGAAGAGAAAAGAAGAAAATAGAGGAAAAAGAAAAAGATGGGAAAAGGAAGAAAAAAGATGGAAATAGAGAGAAAAAATAAAAAAAATTGCAAATGTATTCCCATTGATTAATAAATACTTAATCACTTTCACCAATTTTTGAATGACATACGTAATTATTAAAAATTGATTACATTAACACTATAATTTTTGTTAATGGAGAAAATGTTCAAATAATATGATTTAAAATAGATGATAGTTGATATAAAGTACAGATTTAGAGTAGGAATGGTGCTTAGAACTATATTTTAAAGCAAAAAAACATTTTAGAGGATGCTGTAAAGGATTGAAGATATTTTTCAAATGACGGATTTATATTATGACGAGTGCAGGCGGTAATAGCTGTCCGTAATCAGTTATTATAAACCGTGTTTTACTCTAAATTTAGACTAGAGTATGGATTTGATTTCTACAGCAATGTATCCTAAATGATAATTTAAAATCAAATATGAACAATGTTATTGTAATTTAGAGTATAACTGAAAATACTCTAAAAACGCTCTTGTGATGAATGCGAAAAAATACAATATAGAATAAGAAATCTTTTATAGAGTGTTATAAATAACCAGTAATATTATTTTAGAGTATGACAGAGCTCGAACAATCTTATGTTCCTGATGCTCTATTGGCAGCTGGTCAACAGAATTCAACAGGCCTCGTTAGAGGACCAATTTCACTGTATATCTATCCGTCACTTACTTTTAAACTACATAAAAAATTGTACATTTACGAGTATATAATATATATAGATAGAAATTTACATGCCTTTGATTCTTTGGCTGCATGAAAAAAGAAATAGCTGAAGAAGTTGGATACTTGGATCAAGGCTTGTGCACTGCTGAATACCCTTGTGTATTCTCGTTGTACATTGGAGAGGTTACGTAGATCACAACAGATGCGCCCAGCAGTATGACTAGATATGCGGTGAAGTTCACCTGCAGCGCCTCCGAGCTGTACCTGCCGAGGCTACCCGCCCGAAGGAAGGTGAGCTTCTCCAGAAATCCCAGCTCTGCTGCCAGCTGAGTGCCAGGGGAGACCGTCGGATTGTCAACCCTGTTGAGCCGACTCTCGCTTAAGATGACGTAGTACCATCATCTGCACGTGGCCATGCAAGCGATGCTTTCACGCAGCTGGTTATATGTCGAAGTTTGTTACCTGATTCTAACATCGCGCGATAGTGACGAAAGAACATGACCGGGGAACGGGCGAGGCAGAGCGTCCGTTTGGAGCCTGTGGACTAAGCGGGGGAACAAGCACTGAACGTGTTGGTGTATCCCCGTGCAACTAGATTAAGGGCCCGTTTGGTACAGTTCCAAATTATATAAGAATTAGAAACGTTTCAGTTTCAACGCAGAAATGTTTGTCAACTGAAACAGAATCACTTTAGAAATCGTTTGGCTAGTTTTCTAATTTCAGTTTCATTCAGTATAGGGAGGAGCAGGATTTAAATGACCTATTTATTTTTGATGGACTATATTGTTTTTATCATAGTATAACATATAATAAATTGTTATAATAAATATGATTTATAAGTGTCATTGTAAAATATATGTCATCATTCACATGTACGGATAAATCTTTGTGGCACCGCAACAACGACGACGAGTTGATAATAAGGGTAGACGATGGCAAATCACTGTAAATAATTACGAAACTGGAGGATAGATACAATAATATGAAGTGATTCAGGGCATGGAACATCTTTTTAGGTGATTCAGGTTCGTAGACAAAAAAGTGAATCGTTTCTTATAGATTCACTGCTGAAACATTTCACTTTTTTATTGTTTGGTATCAGAGGTAACCTAAGACGGCATCCGCTCAGCTCACCCACACTAGCTATAAGATTTAGACGATACCTTACCCTAAGGGGGTTCGATTCTATGTACAGTCGGGCGACTGAAAATAGACTCCACGGGCTTCCTAGAGGCTACCGCACGTAGGCACCGGATGTGTGCTGTTTGATCAGTCGTAGTACATGACATGTAGATTATGAATTGTGATGTCATGATAATATTACTTAGGTTTATTGTGTTTATATTTTTGGTTATAGGCCTAATTGTGTTTTTTACCTCCAAAATTAAGATTTATGATTTTATCTCTGTTTTTTTTAAACGAAGCCAAGATATACCAAACTCTGTTATTAGCTGTTAGCAGTGTTAAATATGATGAAAAAAGACAGAAATGTCTTTGTAATTTTACCCTAGTTTGATCTATGCTTGTGATTTTACCACTATGTATAAACATAGATTAATCTATGACTATATTAAAATACTGGTAAAATCATAAACATATACTGAAATAGAGAAAATTTACAAGTGCATTTCTATCTTTTTCATTATAATTTAACACCGTTAACGAAATTTGGCTTCGTTTCTAAAAAATAGGTGTAAAACCATGAACTCTAATTTTAGAAAGTAAAATTACAATTAAACTTTTAAGTAAGGGTGTAAACAAAATATGCCCATATTACTCTGCCCTCCCCCCTCCCCTGAACGTGCAGTTTGTTGTGTTAGTTTTCGGATGTTTGTTTGTGTGAAGTGCAAAGAAATTTAAAATGAACTATTAGGTCCTCAGATGAAACAGACCATGCCCTTGTTCCAAAGTCCTATCTGACCCTAAATTTTCTGCATTGTCCTGGGTGCGGTAGATCAGATCACAACATGCATCCTCGCATATGGCTCAAGCAAGGGGTCTGCCTAAAGCCTAAAGATGTGCATCACATACGTTAAGTTACGCTAGCAGGACATTATGTTTGCCTACAGTACATCAACTCTTGATCCGATCTGCAACGCTGCGGCGGCTTAACCTTACTTTTTATTGCACTCTTTTGATAATGTATCTGCTAGACATGCATGCAGGCACAGAGCTATTGCACCCATGTTGAAGTTATCTCTGACTTTTATTTTCTCCCCGCTTTGAATTGGCAGGCGCGTGAAGCCATATAAAAACGGTGCCTTACCAACACCTTCGATTTCAGTTGAGCCTGAGACATTAAAACACGCCCCAGCAGCTTCTCCACCCAATTAAGTGACGTCGCAGGTGTGTTAGTATATTTGTCATGTCGCGAGCATCATCGCAAACAGTTGAGTTTGTTTGTGACATAACCTGCCTACGACAGGCAAGCAACAACAGCCCTAGATGCTCAAAATCGAACGCCTGGGAGCGCTACCTAGCCTAGGCATGAGACTTGCCGAGGGGAGACCGTTGGATTGTCTACCCTGTTGAGCCGACCCTAACTTGAGATGACGTGGCACCACCGTCCGCCACGAGACCTCCAAGTGATGTTTCACGTGACTGGCTACATGTTGAAGTTTGTTACCTGATTGTGACATCGCGTGAGACAGACAAAAGAACATGGCCGCGTGGAACGGGAGAAGCAGAGCGTCTGTTTGAAGCCGCAGGCCTGAGAGCGACTAGATTGAGCCAGCTGGCATGGTAAGGTGGCTCCAACCCACGGCCTAGCCTGATCTCGCCACACGCGACGCAACGCAAACATGCCTTTCATGGGACTGCGCACTGCAGGGAAGGTGTGCATGAACAAAATATGTGGTGCACGACTATTTAAACCCCTTCAAACAAATAGAAATGTTCCATGACTCTGAAACATGCTTTATATGCAAGATAGATTTAGGCTAAGGTATAGAGAATACAGAAGTTTACAAACACGAACCCTCCATTATTATTCATAAAACACCATTCAAATCAGCCATAAACGTAAGCAGGACATGACATGCCGATTGGTCTGACATGGCTTGGTGCCGTGCCTAGCAGTTCGGGATGGCAATGCCGCAGGCTGTGAGGACCTGGCCGGCGTTGCTTAGGTATTGCTTGTATGCTGGGTCCTTCTCGTACGTGCACAAGCACCCCTGCTGCGCGCGCAGGTTGGAGCAGCACATGTTTGTTGGCGCCGATCCACCGGCGAACGCGGGCAGGCACTCCGCCAGCTGCCCCGGGTTGCAGTCGTCCGCCTTAGCGCCGTTCGCGCTCAATGCTGCCATGACGACTGCCACGGCCACCAGCATCATTACAGCCTTTGCCATGGAGCCTGCGAACTCGATCTCTAGTTCTCTTCTTCCTCTCCGGCTGGTGCACAAGCGACCAGTCGCACAAGTGGAGATTGAGCGGTGGTGATGGTATGGAGTGTAGACATCGCTCTGTTGTAGTATTTATAGGCGGTTTAGTGCTTGGGGGAGGGAGCACGTCGTGGACCATGGCGAGGCAGCCTGATGCGTCTTGCAGTCAACCAGTCAAGAAATCATTCAGTGCACTTATTCATTATTACTGATAACTCATTCATTGCACTTATTCATTGTACTGATAACTATTGACAACTGGGACACAGTTTGGCACTTATTCATTGCACTGAAAAACTGCCAACAAATCAGGTAAAAGTTTATTGCCATTTGTGCAAGTCAGCATGACTTTTTTTAAAGGCACCTACATGCACATTTGTTTATGGCTTCTCCATTACATTACATACAAGGGTTCTGTGACATGTGCTAGGAATACAACATATCACAATGATTTAGGTTTTGCCTCTCTGGCTACTTGCGTCATCACCATAATCTACACCATTCCTGAACGCCAACTGAATCAACAAACGACAGAGCAGGTTCTGAAACCACTCGTCCTTGTAATCCTACACCTGGAGTTAGTGAACGAATAAGATTTTTGAGAAGCACTACACGTGACTCCTTCCTTTCGTTATCACAGGTCGTCTTCCATCTGAATCTGTAGTAGTGAAAATAGGTTGAGAAATTTCTGTACCGTCCCGTTCCGTATATCATATTTTTCCGTTCGTTTTTGAATTATTTGGGATCGGGACAAAAACGAGTTGGGCATCGTCCGGAACAGGATAAGAAACGGTTTATATATTTTCCTTATCATTTGTGTGGTTCTCGTTTTTAGTTCAGGATTATCCTGTTTTCCTTTTCTTGTTATTTAAAATTAGACCAATTGTGTCATATTGACTATATAATATCAGGCCTAACTAATACAAAGCCCAACACGACTCCTAACCTCTCCACAGTCCCCACTGTGGGGCTGAAAACGGTCGAAAAGGTAATCAAATCATTTTCATTTTCGTATATTAAATTTGGAATCAGAATAAAAAATGATACTTTCGAAATGGTCACGGTATCGTAATTTTCGGAAAGAAACGGATATATCGGAACAGAAACATGTCGATATCGGACGGATTCGGATGTTTATTCTGAAAATGGTGCTCTAAAATACTATGTAAGTATTACTTCAAATGATATAAACAAACTATGATAAATATTTTCACATGACTAATTATAACAAATTAAATACTATATACACGTACTCTGATGAACCAGTTGTATAAGTAGGTAAGACGCACGCAGATGAGTAAGGCACGCCCATACCACACTACCGAATGTGCAATTGACAAATGGATGACTTATCTCTTATGCGAAAGGTATGAGAGGAGTGTCAATAATGGGTTTTAGAGTAGAGAGCTTTTGATATGTAGTTATCTCTTTAGTACTCGAGCGTAGCTCACATGTTTTTTGCTCCCATAATAATTACAAAAAATTGAGCCTCATACTATCTGTGTCATTCATTTGGTCTAGTTCACCTTGTTGAGTTCGTGAGTGAGCCTATGGGTCAAGATAAGCTATGTATTAGTTCTCCTGATGATCTCAATTATGTTATTTTATAATTTCTGAATAAATTTTCGAACAAATACGGAATTCCGATAATTCAGTCGAAAATCTGTCCAGATTGTTTCCGATCCGATTTTTGAATATGCATTTCCGATTTCCAAAAATTTCCGATAAAAAAGAAATTGGTACAAAAATTTCTGAAATCGGTATCGGATGATCCAGAAAATTTCCGTCTGTTTGTTCCCACATGCATGAGCAGGATGTGACCATCAATCATTTTGCATCTTTTTTATGTAAAGATTCCAATCTCGCGCTGTAGCATGGGTCCTGATGAGTCGTTAGAAAACATGCACGTTTCTAGATCTCTTGATTGCAACGCAATCATCAATACTGATAAAACAATTGTTAGTGGGTAAAAAATGCCACATCAGCTGTCACTGTGGCAATACCATCTTGCAAAACCAGTTTAGGGGGTTGAATAGACGGTTTTATAAAGGTTGGGTGTTAAATATCTAGTTTAAAAGTTGAGAGAGTTAAGTAGTCATCAAGTCATAGTTTATGGGTATCTAACTTTGGTCTTCTCTGCATTTACCTGAGTTGCCTGGATTCGTGTGAAGGGAAAAGGATGCGGTGGGCGATGTACGCCGTGTGGCTAGACGTCGCCAGGGTTGGCGCCGGGACGAGACGCAAAGTGAAGCGCGCAGAGGAGGAAGTCAATGATGAGAAGAGCAGTGTGAGCAGCAAGGAGAACAACGACGAATAGGATGGACATGACCAATAACAAGTGGTTCTTCTTATAATGATCCTACAAGTATGGTTCCCATCCATGTATCACTGTTGTTTGAATACTGATAGATGAGATGTTCTCACATAAACTTGCAATTTATCTCTCCGTGTATCTTGGCTATGCATGATACATCGGTTCCGGCAACATCCAAATCTATGTTCTCTACAATTTTCTAAGACCTGGATCCGAGCATAAATTGATTCACTGCATATGCCCCTATGCGCATCAGTTCTGGCACATCAAAAAACAAAAATGTAGGAAAGAATGAAGCAAGCTAAACTAAGGCTGACGTTCAAGATGAAAGCAAAAAAGATGTTTTATATGTAAATAAATTTAGGCCCTGATATAGAAAACATAGAGTTTACGCACACAAACCCTTTATTATTATTCATAAAACACCATTCAAATCAGACATAAACATAATTAAACAGGGCATGACATGCCAGCTGGCTTGGTCTGGCATGGCTTGGTGGGACGTCTAGCAGTTCGGGATGGGGTGCATATCCTCTGTAATACTGCACATGCAGTAGCAGTCACTGACATGTGGGCCCATATAGACCACGGGCCCACATGTCAGTGACTGCTACTGCATGTGCAGTACTGCAGAGGATTTGAGTCCGTTCGGGATGGCGATGCCGCAGGTGGTGTGGAATGTAGACATTGCTCTGTCGTAGTATTTATAGGTCGTCTAGCCCTTGGTGAACTAGGCATCCAGACACTACAGGAAAACTACATATTTTTGTAGGCCGGGGCTCACAAAAATAAACATAAAACCCACGAAAATAATATTTTCGTGGGTTTTATGTTTATTTTCTTGAGCCCTTGGCCCACAAAAATAACTCGTTGAAAATAAATTTAATTTCACCGGCGGCTCATGAAAATAAGTTTATTTTCGTTGGCTAAAAATAACCCATGAAAATATATATTTTCGTAGGCCAAAATGTGGTCCACGAAAATAAAGGTAAGTTATTTTTGTGGGCCACCTTTTGGCACACGAAAATAAAATCATCTTATTTTCGTGGGCCACATTTTTGGCCCACGAAATTAATAGCAAATTATTTTCGTGGGCTCTTTTGGCCCACAAAAATACTGCCTGGTTATTTTCGTGGGCCACCTGTTGGCCCACGAAAATAATATTGCACTATTTTCGTGGGTCACTTCTTGGCTCACGAAAATACATAAGATTATTCATAATTTTATGCATATGGTTTAGTTCCAGGTACATAAAATAATAAATTATCTATCAAACACACAGAACACATATCACACTTCATAACAAATGCAACAAACTCAATTAAACATTATAAAATCAATTACATCGTCCAAACGGTATCGTCCATTACATTGTTCACACACAATGTAACATAAACGAGCATGTCACATTGTTCACAATGTTTCTGTCGAAGCAAATCATATCACATGGCCACATTGAGCTTTCCAACAAACCAACAAATTGCTCCGACACCATTTTGCTCGCCGTTTTCATGTATCAAGCATAAGTGATGCAGATGAAAACACAAACTTACCTAATTGCTACCATCGGGAGCGAAGAATTGATCGACAAAGTCGTCCCCTTCACCCTGCCCCCTGAAAAAGATGCTCGCAAATTTGTAACAGGAGGACTATGAAAGTTTTGTGCCACTAACAGTTTATAAAAATGAAAGAGAACATAACGATAATATGTACCTGTGTTCCAACAGGAAGAGGTTGTGGAGGCACCGGTAGCGGTGAAGGTATAGTTAGCTGCGTAGGCTGCGGTAGCGGTGGCATGGCGGCAGGCAGTCCAAGCTGAGAAAAGTATCCCTAAAATCATTTTGAAATATTTAGCTTCATTCTACTATAAATATGCATGCATCTCTTGTTTAACATAAATATTTGAACTCTTATATTAATGTACCTACATCGATTGTTGCCACGCTACCAGATTCGAGAAGTAGTCATTTTGTGCTTTTATAAACTCTTCTTGTCGTTTCATGCGATCTTTTTGTAGCCTCAAGTGGTCTCGCACTGCAGACTGCTCCTCCTCCATTTGTTTTAACCTGGACTCATTTCCTGTATGAGTACGCCTAGAAGAACTCTGTCCACTCTGTGTTGACTGTGACTGCGAGAGAACCACATCGATGTTCATGACACCATTGAACATCAAATACATGCAATAGTGATATGTCATAACTAATAGGTGACACTTGGAAAAATTAAAGTATGTGAATATATGAATATAAGAGTAGTAAGTTCACCTCCCGTGACGCTTTCCTCCACTGGATTCATATAAAGCTACTACGTCGACGTCTTCTTTTCTCCAATTGTAATCATATCCATGACGTCAAACCATCTCTTCACCATATTTCCCCTACATAAAAACTAATTACAAAGGTACTATACAACAATTGTATTGATTAATAATTACTTTTACTTATATGACATACCAAGTTCTGAGTGGCCGTTGGAGTGCACAATTAACTGTCATCTATACCCCTATGCCCTCTTATATAAGTATCAATGAAAGAGGGTTCCTCACCACTTTGAGCAGCCTATATAGACATGTTACAAATATAGTTACCCAAAAGCTAATATTATAAGACTAATTTGTAAATCTACTAAACTCATCATCCGTTTCGAGAGACGAATATGACCATCTCCACCGTAACGATGGAGAACTTCACCACCGGACTCACGGTTGATTCTCTTGGAGTTAGATTTTTCTTGATACTCACTCAATGCCAATAAGTACATATTGAATAATAAGCATCAGCACACCTAAACATCCAAGGAATCATTACCTGACGGTATTGATCGTCCTCTAGATAAATTTTTGAAGCTCCCATTTTTTTGTTCATCATCTGTCCGAGCTTCTCCTTGTAGTACAAGCACACAACTGTGATCTGAGCATTATACATCACATCGTTCACAACTTTACATGCAACTTTGTGGAAGACTTTGTGTGCTCTAGACTCGAGAGCAGCATCATGATCATCGGGCAAAGAATGTTGTTCCTATAAAATTTATAGAATTTGTGGTACTAAAAATATAATGGACATAATTTAAGTGTAGTGTAGTGAAGACGTACCCAAAAATCATGCCAGACAACCCCTGCCACATCTCATGCACAACATGTGGAGCAATTCTATAGTGCTCCCAATGTATTGCAGGTTTTTCTTCACCTTTAATGTTCAGAAGACCTGGATAATGATGTCGACATATAGCACCCAACACTGCATTAGGCTGCCTACGATATTGTCGTCCATCCCAATCCAGGTCATCCCATCGCCTACAAGTTAATTTAATAACATATATTATTTATACGAAAATATTGTATCTATAATTCAATACTGAGTTTTATATTTACTTACCAGTCACCGACAGGAGTGATCCGTAATCTCTTCTGTGGAGGCACAACCAACGGGAGAGTGTTTGAAGACCGATACCTGAATGATTGCGGCAACTCTCCCGTAATGGTGTCACCCCCTCGTCCTCATCGACTTCCTCCTCGGCTTCCTCATCAACATAGGCTCTTACCCCTTGTTGTTGTTCCCGCCCCGCAGAAAGTTCTTCCCCTTGATCCTCTTGACACTCCTCATGACCCTCCTCCTGGATCTCCTGCTCCCTCTGAAATTAGATAAATTAGGTTTCGCGATATGATACATGGGTGAATATAATACAATTATAAATACATGAACCTGTTTATTAGATTGTTCCATGCATCTTTTAAATGTCTCTCGTCTACTATTATTTGAGACATTGCCTTGAAAAAAAGAGTCTCGACTACGTGAAGAGCTAGCAGACCGACTCCTACTCTTGCTTGAGGAGCCAAAGAGACCCTTAGCTATATTCTTAAGACCACGTAGTATCCTGTTGAAAAAATGGTCAAAGATAAAAACTTTTTTAGTGCTACGTCTCTTTCTTTTAACCACTACTTCCTCTTCTACCCCATTGTCTTCAACATCACCAACTAATGTATCAAGAGCTAAACCATTATCTATATTAAAAGACGGTAGAATATCATACTCTTGGTACACTTCATCCTGTTCTTCTTGATAACCAGCATCACCAGGGGCATATAACCGTTCTCGTGGATTAACTTTATAGACAACCCACCAAACACTCAACTTTAGACAAGGATATGGTAGGTAGTAAACCAACTCAACTTGATGAGTAAGAACATAATTATCGCATCCACGAAGTCTATTTTCATGTTTTACCTCTACTATACCAAATTCATCCTATCGTGTTCCCCTGTTATTATCAAACCAGTCGCAGTGGAAAAAAGTAACTCTAAGATCTTTGGAGCCACCAAATTTAAATTCCACAATGTTTTGAATAATCCCATAATAGTTAGTTTCATGCCCTTGTGCATCACATGCTCTAGTTACAACTCCACTATTTGTCGTGGCTGCAAGGGGATGTTTTCCTTCAAATTTAGCTGAACGAAATCGGAACTCATTTACGTCGTAACGACCAAAACTCCTTGCTGTTATGATTCTTTGAGAAAGTTGTCGTAAGTCTTGATGAACATTAGCATCGACCATACACTACGTATTAAATAAAAATATTACTTTTACTAATCAGATTAACTTGGAAGTGATAAAAGTAACATGTAATAACAGAATGTTACATGCTTTCAAAACCAATTTACGAAGTTAGGACCCCCATGAAGGCCATCACGACGCATTTTATCTAATTTTTTGCTTGTTGGTTGACGCACATACTTCCAAAATTGTTTGTCAAACTCGCTAGATAATGCAAAATATTAGTACATTAGAACATCTTCTCATGTAAAATGTGAGAAAATTAGTAGAAAAAACACTTACACAAAATATTAAGTCATCTCTTCAATGTTTATATACATGTATAACATACATGAATTCTATTCTTCTTCTAAAACCACATGCCTACTGCTGCCACCAACCGTTTTTCCTTTCCACAAAAAAATACTTAAATTTCACGCAGGAGTTTCTTCATCTATGTGGTACCGTGTTGTGAGAGCATACACATTATGTTACTCAGCAAAGAATGTACTTGAGAAGTATGCTACCTCTTTCAGAGCAAATGCTTCTGCAATACACCCTTCTACTCTTGCTTTGCTCAAAACTATTGCTCGTAGTTTCTTTAGTGTCCTTTCAATATGGTACATCCTTCGATATTGTACGGGGCCACAAACTTTAGCTTTGTAAGGCAAATGCACAAGTAGATGTTGTATTACATTCATAGATCCTGGCGGGAATATCTTTTCCATTTTGCATATGAGTGAAGGTATTTGTTTCTTCAGTTTTTCCATCATTTAAATTGTAATTTCTTTAGCAAAACTAAGTTCCGCAAGTACTCTCTACACATCCTAATGCACATATCCACGTAACATTATTGGAAGAAGTCTTTCCATCATTATATGATAATCGTGACTTTTAAGATTATTTAATACCCAATTTTGAAGTCTGTCGTGCACCTCAACTCAGCACAATAACCGTCAGGAAACTTCAATTATTGCAACCATTTTAGAACTTCTTTCCTTTCACTAAATTTAAGGCAAAATGGAGCACGTGGCAATCTCTGTTTTCCACTACCATCCTGTCTCACTTCTAGAGTTGGACGATTACAAATATCCGCTAAATCTTTTCGAGCCTTCAAATTATCTTTTGTCTTCTTAAAATTGAAACATGTGCTAATTATGCTTTCTGCTACATTGCGTTCGTGGTACATCACATCAATGTTATGTAGCAATAATAATGACTTAGCATAGGTAAGATTCCATAAGCCACATATATGAGTCCAATTGTGCTCCTGACCATAACCAACAAACCCATCATCTGTAAGGACAAGTTGACTGAGCCATGCAGCAATCTCAGCACTAGTCAAACGTTTTGGCGGACCCTTTGTTATAATAGTATCCTTTCAAAATATATTAACTTACCTTTGAAAGGGGTGATTTGCTGGTAGAAATCGTCGGTGGCAATCAAAAAACACACTTTGCCCCCATGAGTAAGTCTAAAACAACTAGAGTTCGATCCACAAATAGGACAACAAAGTTTACCGTGTGTACTCCAACCTGAAAAAACACTGTATGCAGGAAAATCATGAATGGACCACAAGTATGCTGCTCGCAAGTTGAATTTCTGCTTTTTGTAGGTATCATACACTTCTACTCCGATTCACAATTCTTTTAACTCTTCAATCAATGGTTGAAGAAAAACCGCTAAACATTTTCCTAGATGTTTATGACCGGGAATGATTAGAGACAAGAACATGTATTCATATTTCATACACACAGCTGGTGGAAGGTTGTATGGTATAGCAAAAACTGGCCAACATGAGTACGAGGCAGAAGATGTGTTGAATGGTGTGAAACCATCGGGGGCCAAACCAATACGAACATTTCTAGCATCTTCTGCAAAGTACTCATCAAAAGAGTCCAATGCCTTCCAAGCCTGAGCATCAGATGGGTGTGTCATTACTCCCTTTGTTTCGCGCATAGCTTTCTTATGCCGTCGCATGTGTCTCGCAGTTGATTTAGATAAAAACAACCGTTTCAGCCTAGGTGTAAGAGGCATGTAAAGAAGTTGTTTCACTACCACTTTTGTCTTCACCAATTCACCGTCCTCATTTGTGGCCTCAATGTATCGAGATTCTTTACAAATCGAGCATTGAAAGTGCATCTAGGTAATCCCCATGGGTTTTGGTTGATTGATGATGACAACTAAGATACTAATATGTTTTTACTGAGTATAAGCACATGTGTTTATCAAAGAAATGGATATGGAGTCTCTCAAGAAGCAAAAGGAAAAGAAGAAGACTTGAAAGAATAGAAAAAAGAATTTTCTATTAATTTTCACATTTTCTAGTTGTGTATAGGGTCTTCTCTTTTAGAGTGCTTGAGAATCATTAGAGAGCTCAAACGAAGGGTAGAAAGTTAGAATCGTGAGATGAAGTAGTCATAGGTATGGGTGAAAAAGGAACACCGGACTTATCCGGACCATGGGCTGGACTAGTCCGTTCCGACCCGGACTAATCCATTTTGGACCGAATAAAGAGTCTCTGAGTGAGTTCGGACTTGTCCGTTCAAGGCCGGACTAGTCCGTTGTCGTGTGAGTCTGAGCCGTTATGAGACTAAGTCTCAGAGGGCCGGACTAGTCCGCCCGAGATGCCGGACTAGTCCGCTAAGCGGACTAAGCCGCTTAGGTCCGGAGAAGAAGTCTCTGAGTGACATCGGACTAGTCCGCTCCACAGGCCGGACTAGTCCGGTCCCTTCAGACTAATCCGAATTAGGACGGAACAAAGGTTCCTGTGTGAGCTCGTACTAGTCCGAAGTTGGCTGGACTAGTCCACAGCCCTAGATTAGAGAGTTTTTAGACTAAGTCTGGTAAGACCGGACTAGTCCGCCCTTGGGGCCGGACTAGTCCGCCCTTACCAGACTAGTCCGTTCTCATACGGAACAAAGGTTCCTGACTGAGATCGGACTAGTCCGCTCTTGGCCGGACTAGTCCGGGATTTTATGACCATTTGAGTCCAATGGTCACTAGACTTTATTTGGTAACCTGTGACGTGAGTGGTCCCTCAAGAACGGACTAGTCCGGGGTTAGGACCGGACTAGTCCGGACTTTATTTGGTAACGGCTAAATGGCGGGATTTCTATAAAAAGAGACCCCTGGCTGAGAATCAATAACACAACAACTCAAGCGCTGAAAACTCATTCCTAGAGCTCTTCTAAGCCTCTTTCCTCACCGTCTAGACTCCTAAAAGTGGATCTTGAGGAGATTGTGTTTTTTGTGAGAGGAAAGACGTAGTGATCGACGTTTGAGCTCTCGGTTTGATTCTCTTGCACTCTAACTGTTAATTTGAGTTCTTAACAGTTGTACTTTGATTTCTAGAACTGCTAGGTTGGTGTAGGGAGCCTCAAGTTGTGAGTAGCCCCTAAGAGCATTGTATTCATATTTGATTGATAGTGAAAGAGCCCGGGCTTGATCTTGGTGATCGCTCGGTGAGGGAAGGTTTGGAAAAGACCCGGTCCTTAGTGGACTCCTCAACGAGGACGTAGATTCCTGTGTGGAATCGAACCTCGGGATAAACCGTGTCTCTTGGTTCCTTTACTATCTCACTCGCTCACTAGAATTCGTTGTTAAGCTTTCTTTTTGTTGATACCCGTGAATTGTTCTACTATCTCGCAATCTAATCATTCACAACTAATTAGTGATATTATTTGACTACCATATATCTTCCGCTCAAACAAACTTAAAAGGGAACCTAAAACGTAATTTTATACTTAGACTAGACTAGTCCGCCCTCAGACCGAACTAGTCCGGCCTCCTTCAAGTTTTATCCGCTGTTTGCAATAGTTTCAGGTTTTATTAGCCTATTCACCCCCCTCTAGGCAACTTTCAATTGGTATGAGAGTCTAACTCTCCACAAAAGCTTAACCGCTTGGAGAAGAGATGTGGGACAAGGCCGGTAGAAAAATTGATCTCATCAAGGGAAAAGGAGCAAGCACGAGCAACTTTGAAGAACAAGGTTCTAACCCGCCTCCAGCGGTTACTCCTCCACAAGACGTTTCAAGCTCAGAAGAAGATGAAGAAGTTTTTTGTCTCATCGCACTCCTCAAAAAGAAGAAGGAGGAGGCTAAAAAGAAAAAGAAGGAGAAGTTGGAGAAGAAGCTCAAGAGTGATCAACAAGACTACTTGCGATATCATTTTAATTATGAACGTCTAAATTCTCATTTTAATTATTTATCAACTTCTCTAGGCAAACCACCTCACTTTGATGGAACTAACTACGCAATGTGGAAACACAACATGAAGTTGCATCTAATTTCCTTGAACCCAAGTCTTTGGCATGTGGTATGCACAGGTATAGATATACCCGAAGACGAGGATGAACTCACCTAATAACAAGAACAACAAATCCATCGCAATGCACAAGCGGCGGCCCTGCTCAACTCATCTCTGAGCATTGAAGAATTTAACAAGGTAGATGGGTTGGAGCTCGCCAAATATATTTGGGACACCCTAAAGATCGCACATGAAGGAAACTGATCCGTGAGGGTGTGGCGGACCGGAATCCGCTCATCCAGGATCGCAGAGGGTGGTGCCGCGCGATGCGACACCCGACAGCACATGTCATAAGAACACATTATATTACATGGGAAAACAAACTGAATGCACAAAATAGTACACTTGTCAGTTACAAACTAGGGTCTTTATTACACAGCGGAAGTTTCTTTTATACAACTCACGCCCGCCTATCTAGCAAAAGAGGTTGCCCAGCCCTAGGGCAACCCACACTAGCTGCACTCCTCAGCTCAGCGCGGCGTGTACGGCTCCCACTCAGCCGTGGTCCCCGACGGAGGGTAACCCTCGCCGGTGGACTCGTACTCCGAGTCCGTGGGTGGCTCCTCACCTGAAAGACACTTAAGCAGCAACCGTGAGCACGAAGGATCAACAAGGTTTAACCGACTCACCTAAGCATGAAACTCTACATGAGGTGTACCATGACATAGGATAGCAAAGTTGCAGCAAATGGACACGCCTACAAGTTCATCCTTAGTTCATCTTTTAGCAACAAGTTAACAGTTCATGAAGCTGAAATTTAGTGAGCAATATTTGGTGGCACACATGTAGCAATACAATTATGTCATAACAGCAATATGGAATCATAACATTTCATTCATTAGTCTACGTTACGACGCAGTGAACAAGCGGTACTCGTCACCGCGAGGGACGGCGAATCGACTCGATATACACCTGCAGGGAAACCCAAAGAGCACGTCACGTACGCCCATCCGTGGAGCTGCACAGCATGCTCACTCGATGTCTTACGGGACAACCTTTCACCCAACAGCCCAAACGTCGAACCGGTCGCACCGAAACGAGCAGGAGGTTCCCCACACGGAGCATCTCTCTATGCCCGTTGGCAGATTTCCACCTTGCTGCCCTCAACCTACACCTATAAATCGGTGTGCTATGCCTCGACGCCCGTAGGTTTAGGCTACATCGGTTTATCGGGGCCCATATATCCGATATGCCTTCGGTACGTTTAATACTTGTTCAGCAGGGCCGCACATGGATCGGTCCTCAATCGACACAGGCAGGGCTGCACACACAAGACTTCCTCTTGCTGCGCCCTAGCCCCTGCCTAGTCTCATTTTCATTACTATAGTGATCTCACATCACTCAACCGAACCCGTGTGTCCCAAGCCTATCTCGCGAGTAGATTCCAACTACTCGACTTGTACCGAAGTCCTATGAATTATTAAGCATAGCCTGTCTACTCGAGATCTTAGACACTACCCTCACTCTTATGGAAAAATTCTGGTCATGCAAGTGGGTTATTCATCCATCCTACACCTAGTGCACAATCATACTTCATATGACACATGTAAACAAAGTAAAACTTATAAAAAGGTTAATGCAAACCGGGGCTTGCCTTGTTGCTGCTGGTCAGTAGTTAGCTCTTCTTCCAGAAGGAGGAAGTCCAGCACTTCCGGAGTCTCTTCTTCAATGGCTACACGTTAATGAAACACTATATGTTAATTTAAATGCAATGTGAGTCTACGGTAATACTTCTGCTATTAGTTCTAATAACCAGTCTCTAAAAACTGGAACTATGTTTAAGAATTTAAAGATGAACTGGGTGTTGGTGGTTTGGCTTAGACTTAATCCCCCTGGTTAAATGCTAAGTGGTTTTCCCCCTTTTCCATATTAATCCCTCAAGTGGTTAAATAGGACAAGGTGATCCAGAGCTCCAGTGGAGCTGAGAATTTTTGTGTGAGTTCCTTGTCACAAGAAAACTCTCTGGACCAAACACTAGCACTTTTCATGGAGTGGTTTGCTCAGAATAATTCTCTTAGCAAATAAGCAAAGAAGAATTAATTCTGAGGTAATACCCCTGTTCATGCCCAACTTAGTGAACTACAATTTCAATTATAGCTCATAGAGTTTTCATGAATTTTACTAGCATTTTTGGAGCTAATATTTGCCCAGAAATGAATTTCCAAGTTTTGGAAATTCTCTGAAAATGTTTCTGTATTTAAATGAACCCAGCACCTTCAAATTTGAATTGCTCTGACCAAATCAACTCCAAATGGTCTGAAACTTTTACAGGGGTTCACTAATGTCCTAAAGAACATTCTGGCAAAATTTGGGGATTTTTGGATGCACTAAACTCCCTCTAAAATTCTTTTGCTGAAAAGCTTTTAAGAATTTTCCAGAAGTAATTAATGGGTTTCATAGAAATTGGGTTTCAGATTTGGATTGTACTCTGTTAGAGGAATCCAACAAAATTTGTTTCATAATTTTTGGATTCTCCTACCCCAAGTTGTGGTCCTCCAAAGTTTGAACTACAAACTGGACATTTCAAAATGTTTAAATGTCTGCCAGTGGGTCCCACCCGGCAGTCTTCTCCTTCCTCGCGCCAAACAGGGGTCCGCGGCGGCGCACTCCGGCGAGCGTCGCCGGAACCGCTTTCCCGGCCGTCTCCCGACCCCAAACTCGCCGCCTCGCCCTAACTCACGACGCTGAACTCATCTCGGGGTTCGCCGGCGGCCGTAGCTCACCGGAACAGGGCTCCCGACGGTGACAGCGACGGTTAGGGTTCCGGCGTGGTCGGGAATGCATTACAACGCATCAAAACAATCGGCAAAGGGTCGGAGAGCACCACGGGACTTCGGGGGTGACGGAAATGGCCGCCAAATCCCATGAAACGGTCGGCAACCTAGGGCTCCGCGGTGACCCGGGCTATTATTCCATGGCGGCCCGAAAAACAACTCAAAGCCGACCATTTCTGGGTCATTTCCCTTGATTCTTGGTCGAGGAGGGCCGCTAGGTAGTGATGAAGGTGTTTGTAGTCTCACCCGAGCTGGGTTGGCCGGTGCAGCTAGAATTTTGGGTTAGACCGACCCCTACCCGGTTGCACTAGTTCTCGGGATTCTTAGGAATTCTCAGTGCACGGTCTATCAATGGCTAGGAGGGTTGCAGCCACACAATCTGGAGACTAAGGCACACCTTTTCCGTGTAGAAGTGCGGCGGTGAAACTGACCGTGGCGTGCTGTCCACGGGGAGCAATCCTCAGCTTTCCGCCGGTGCTCTGTTCCTCGGCGCCCGTTGCCGAATTGCACACGTTACAGGCTAGGAGTTTCGGGGTTGTGGGGCTGACGTGGTAGAGCATGCACGGGCGCTGCTTTTCGGTGCTGCTGGCACGAGCAACCGAGGCTCGGTTGGTGCCGGTGATCGGGAAAAGAGAGCGCGGTGAGCTCCGGTTCTGTGCGGGGGTGAGGGAAACAGCGAGCGTGCGATCAATGAAGAAGGCGGCGTGCTGCTGTTTGCTCCCGGGGTAAAGATCAGGCCGAGGCGGCAGAGCCGGCAAGCTGTTCGCCAGCGCGCGAGGAGGGGGGCGAGGTGGCCGCTCGGTTGGCTCGGTGTCGAGCGCTGCCGAGGCCCGGTAAACCGAGTTTGCCCGGGGTTGACTTAGGCCCGAAGTCTGGCTGACTGGTGGGCCCTCTTCTCCCCCCTAATCTTCTCTGTTGTGCAAATATCCCACCTACTCAGACTTGAAAAGGGAACTTAGCCACCAACTCAGAGGAAGAATTTGAATTCATCAACTTCAAACTGGTTTGGCCACATTCCCTTCATATTTGAATTTGAAAATTCAAACTCAGTTTGAATTGTTACAAATTCGGCTCCCGACGAGATGAAGTCCAATGGGACTGAAAATTGGTGGGATTACTCAGGAAAATATGCTGAGTTTGAATATGAAGCTGACTTTTGAATTTGAGGGATGAAAGTTGCTGCAATTTGAATTTACATTCAAATTGGCCTCTTTTTCAATTTCCTCCAAAAGTGCCTCAAAATCTGTTGGATTTACATGACATTTGGCTTGAACCTTCCCAAGACTTTTCAAGTCCTAGGGGTGAGCTCAACCTCTCATGTTTATGTGTAGAAATCCTACTTTGTGAAAGTGTAGGCTTTCCCCTCTAATCACTCTTTTGATGGAGGTTACTTGCTCTTCCCACTTTTTCACCATCTACCCACAACAAGAACTGTGGTGTTGTGAGGTGATGAAAATTTTTGCAAGTCCCTTTTCTTGGGCTTTTACATCCATCCCCCCTTAAAAGAATCTCGTCCGAGATTATAAAAGAAGAGATAGCGATGTAACAGGGACTTATCCGTGTTGAGATGCCATGAACTCCGGGTAATTTGAGCGAAGGAACTCCTCGCTCTCCCACGTCGCTTCTTCGGCGGTGTGGTTGCTCCAGAGTATCTTGTAGAACCACAACGTTCTGCTACACGTGGTTCGGGCTTTCTCATCAAGAATGTCCACCGGATACTCATCATATGTTAAATCCGGTTTCAGCCCGATGTCTTCGGTAGGAACAGCAGTTGTATGCTTCAAGCATTTTCGCAGTTGCGAAACATGGAAAACATCATGGACACCAGCCAGAGATGCCGGTAGCTCCAATCGATACGCTGCTGGTCCACACTTCTCGGTGATAGTGTAGGGTCCAATAAAACGGGGAGCGAGCTTCCCCTTCACACCGAACCGATGCACACCCTTCATCGGGGACACGCGGAGGTACACGTGTTCACTGATGTCAAAGTGCAATGGTCTATGCCTCTTATCAGCGTAGCTCTTCTGCCGGGATTGAGCGGCCTTCAAATTGGCTTGAATTGTCCGAACGCGCTCTTCAGCGTCGTTCACCACATCAACCTCGAATGTGACCCTTTCACCGGACTCGCACCAATTTAATGGGGTGCGGCATTTTCGACCGTAGAGAGCTTCGTAGGGTGCCATCTTGATACTCGCCTGGTAGCCATTGTTGTACGAGAATTCCGCCAATGGTAGGTGATCATCCCAGTTCCTACCATGGTGGATGGCACATGCTCTCAACATGTCTTCTAGAACCTGATTCACCCTCTCTGTTTGGCCATCTGTCTGAGGGTGGTAAGCGGAGCTCCTGATCAACTTAGTACCCAATGCAGCGTGCAGCTGCTCCCAAAAGCGAGATACAAATAATGCACCCCGATCTGAGACGATGGTCTTGGGTACCCCGTATAGCCATAGAATCTTCGCTATGTATAGCTCCGCATATTTGCCGGCATTGTAACGTGTATTCACCGGGATGAAGTGAGCCGTCTTGGTTAACCGATCAACAATTACCCATATAGAATCATGCTTGTTTGATGTTAGGGGTAATCCCACAATGAAATCCATGCTCACATCTTCCCATTTCCATGCCGGGATCTTCAGGGGTTGCAACAGCCCTGATTTCTTCATGTGATCAGCTTTCACTCGTCTACACGTATCGCACTCGGATACGTACTTAGCTACCTCCCGCTTCATCCGTGTCCACCAAAATTTCTTTTTCAAATCTTGGTACATCTTGTTGCTGCCCGTATGGATGGAGTATTTAGACAAGTGAGCTTCATCGAGAATCTTTTTCCTCAACTCCATATCTCGGGGTACGACTATGCGGTCATTGAACCATATCGTCCCCTCATCATCCTTCCGGAAACATTTGATCTCCCAGTTATCAATCCGTCTCTGGAGATGTGCCATGTCTTTATCATCTTTCTGAGCTGCAATGATGTCCTCCCTGATGGTAGGGATGAGGGCAAGGTTGTACAGCGATCCATAAGGAACTAAGTATAAACTTGGCTCTTCCTCCTCCACCGGTGTAATGGTGAGGTGATGGACATGCGATTTCCGACTCAGCACGTCGGCAACCACATTCGCCTTGACAGGGTGGTAGTGAATCTCAATTTCATAGTCCTTGATTAATTCTAACCACCTCCGTTTCCTCATGTTCAGCTCCTTCTGGGTGAAAATGTATTTCAAGCTCTTGTGGTCGGTGTAGAGATGCACCAAATTCCCCAGGAGATAGTGCCTCCACATTTTTAGCGCCAACACCACGGCAGCAAGCTCAATATCATGAGTCGGATAATGCTGCTCATGGTTCCGAAGTTGGCGTGAGCCATAGGCGACCACACGTCCTTCCTGCATCAACACGCAGCCGAGCCCAATACCGGACGCGTCACAGTACACGTTGAAGGGCTTTGTTGTATCCGGCTGAGCTAAGACCAGGGCTGTGGTGAGATGCTTCACCAATGTTTGGAATGCTCCTTCACACGCCGTGTTCCAAACATATTTCGTTCCCTTCTTCAGCAATTCTGTCATCGGCTTAGCGAGCTTGGAGAAACTTGGAATAAATCTCCGATAGTATCCCGCTAACCCGAGGAAGCTTCTGACTTCATGAACTGAAGTGGGAGCTTTCCATTTCAGCACTTGCTCTATTTTGCTTGGGTCAACCGCAATGCCTTCTGCGGAGATGATATGTCCCAAGAATGACACTTGGCTGATCCAAAACTCGCACTTGCTGAACTTGGCGTAGAGCTGGTGGTCTCGCAATCATTGAAGAACGATCCGCAAGTGTTCCGCATGTTCGGCTTCTGTTTTGGAGTAAACCAAGATATCGTCGATGAACACTACCACGAACTTGTCCAGCTCCGGCATGAACACTGAGTTCATGAGATACATGAAATGGGCTGGAGCGTTTGTGAGACCAAAGGACATGACAAGATATTCATATAATCCATATCTCGTCGAGAAGGCCGTCTTCGAGATATCCTCCACCCGGATCTTGATCTGGTGATATCCAGAGCGAAGGTCCATCTTTGAGAACACACTTGCCCCCACAAGTTGATCAAACAAAATGTCAATACGGGGCAGTGGGTACTTAATTATTCTTGATGGTGACGGCGTTGAGCGGCCGGTAATCCACACACAGCCTCAAGGTTTCATCTTTCTTCTTCACGAACAGCGCCGAGCATCCCCAAGGCGAGGAACTCGGCCTAATGAAACCCTTGCTCAACAGATCATTGAGCTGTTCTTTCAGTTCAGCCAGCTCATTTGGAGCCATTTTGTATGGTCTCCGTGATATGGGCGTAGTCCCGGGTGCAAGTTCAATCTTAAACTCGACATCCCGCTCAGGTGGCATGCCCGGAGATCATCCGGAAATACGTCGGGGTACTCCCGGACTACGGGGATGTCTTCTAACTTGAGAGCTTCAGCATTATTAATTGCTATCACCTCCCGGACTGGCGTGTCTAACACCATGGAATGCGGACGGTGGAAGGGAGAGTTTAAATGAACCGTCCGTGTCCGAGTCTCTAGGACAACGCCATGGTATTGTAGCCATGACATCCCTAAGATTGCATCAATCTTTTGTCCCATTAGGATTATCAAGGTGGTGGGATATAGTTTCCCACCTAAGCACAGAGGTGCTTTTGGAATCATCATATTAGCTGAAATCTTCCCTCCCGGTGAGCAGATCATATAAGTGCAGTCGGTTGGGAAGACTTGCATTTGATGCTTAGCCACATAGGATGCACTTATAAAGCTGTGGGTTGCACCAGAGTCAAACAATATGACGATGGCTTGATGGTTGAGAGTAAACGTACCCGCCAGCACGTTGTCTCCCTCTGGGGCGTCCTCATTGTCGAGGTTGCGGACACCATCAGTCCGCTGACCAACCTTCTTCACCGGAGGTCGGCCTCGAGCACCGCCCTGGAACTGGGCTTGCCCGCTGCTTTGCTGCCCCTGGGAACAGTCCTTCGCGAAGTGGTCCGCCTGGCCACACGTGAAGTAGGTGAAACGGGGCGGTCCCCCGCTGATCGGTGGACGGAATCCCGGGGCGCGTTGTGGCGGTGGAAACGCCCGGGGTGCCGTCTGCTGCTGCTGCTGCTGTCTTGGTGGTGACATCGGCGGTCGGAATGGGGGTGACTGAAAAGGACGTCCCCCGAACCGTTGAGGTTGCGCCGGTGGTTGCCACTGCTGCCCGGATGGCGTCCGATACACCATCCGGTATTTCTGGGGCGCGCCACCACCGCTGCTAGGTGGAGCGCTGCGCTTCCTCTGCTCAGCTGCCAACTCCCGCTGAGCATCCTCTTGCATAATCGCGGCATTGACTAGGTCGTTGAAAGTGCAGCGATTCCACTGAACGAGGTGCGTCTTCATTTCGGGGTGTAACCCCCGATAGAAATGCTCCCTCTTCTTCTCCTCCGTGGAGATATAGTCTGACGCATATTGCGCCAGATGGTTGAAGGCACGGGAGTAGTCATGGGCACTCCTCCCGCCCTGCTTCAGCTCCAAGAATTCTTGGAACTTCCTCTTCATGATTCCGGGAGGAATGTGGTAGGCGCGGAACACCTCCCGGAACTCTTGCCATTCCACGGCATGGCCAGCCGGACGTGCGGCGACAAAATTCGCCCACCACGCACCATCGGCACCGTGGAGCTGCTGTGCTGCGAACAGAGTCTTCTGCCGCTCCGTACATTGGAGCAGCCTAAACTTGGACTCGATGGTCCGCAGCCAGTTGTCCGCCTCTAGTGGTTCTTTGGCTTCGGTGAACACTGGAGGGTGCGTACTCATGAAATCCGAGTACGACACTTCACGGGGCTCACGAGGCCCTCTATCTTGACGTCCCCCCGCCTAGGACGTATTCTGCACGATCGTGCGGAGCAGGTCGGTCTGCTCCTCACGACCTCCCACCAGTGCCGCTATCACATCCGCTAGAGTAAGCGGAGGCGGCGGTGGTGGCTGCTGCTGCGGGGTGCTGTCGTAGGCCGGTGGCTGGGAGTCATCACCTCCCTGTTGGCTAGAGCCACCCACCTCGTGCGTGGTCCTAGTACGAACCATCTGCAACCACACGATAATAATCATCAATCCCGCAACATTTTGCATGCAGTCCCATAAAAATAAGCGTAAAAACATAATGACAATAAAACATGCGATACATCTCGTAAGTAGATAATGTAATAACTTTGCACAGGCTACACCATTACCAGACCAAACAAAAGCTAGTTTAATCCAACTTGATGAACCTCCACTTTGGAAGCTCACCATAACTAGGTTTGGTCACTACGAGATATTACTATCGCTTTGTCATCATGTATACCACCCTTAGGGTACAACACCCTCTCCAATGAGTTCAACTGTCATTCTTCTGTCAGAATGACCAGTTTCTACCTATTCCAAGTTTTGATCTGGTTCTGGGCATTTTCATGACTCAAGTTGAATACCAAAGTTAAAGTTAACTTCAGTATATTTCCAACGAGTATTCATTTGGCCCCAGATAAGATTTGGTTAAAAAGTTATGCTAATTCAAAGTCAGCAGAATTTCTGGAAGAATTTTAACAGCACCTCCTTTGGAAGTTGTTGCTTTCCATCCGAGTTTCCACTGAAATCTGTGCTGAAACTTCAGAAACTTTGAATTGCAAATACGTCACACATCTTCTACTTTTTCTAATGATGTATCATATGATAATTTTAGATTTTTCTACTGGGAGTTATGTTTGAAAACAGAACAGTTCAGAAAATGTTTTAACTCTGTCCTGGTTCTGGACAGTTTACATCCCTCTGGGATTTCAGCCATCTTAAGGTGTGTTTCAGCTCTGGGAGTCTACAACAAAGTTGTAGAGTACTTAAATACCTTTCCAGAACTATATAGCACACCTCTCTGGTCTAAAAGACCTGTGAGTTATGCCCTGTTGAAGCTCAGCAAACTTGCTGTCCAAAACAGAGCACTCTGTTTTTCAGTCTTTTGAAACTACACTCATCCCTTTTCAATTTGTCTACCCAACCAGGGTCCTAATTGTTGAACCTAATGATTTTATTTCCTTTTTATCATTATTTTCATGCATATGCCTACAATATCTCGGTACTACGTCCCTCACAAAAGAAAATCCTAACCGGATCATACCGGTATATACGTCTCAAGTGTGGCACTAAACGGTCTCTCGCACACGTTTACTACACGGATACCTACGTGGTTAGTACCTGCAGAAGACCACACAATGATGGTGCACTCAATGGTTGGTTTCATTTCAGGCAGGATCATATTTAAAAGTAAATACAAACGCCCGTATCATTGCCATACGGTCGTCCTTGAGTTAGGTCACGTCTCAAGGTACGTGATCGTGTTTCAACACCACACGACGGGGAACCCGAGTATGTCATGAACGGGTCGTCACGGTTGGGAATGTTATCAACCCAACAGATACCACCTACTGCCCGGCAGGGCACGCCGATGGCAAGCGCTGCGTATGTCCTCCTGGGCTATTTCCAGATGAACACACTCTCGCGTTACTGACAACGCGATGGGGTCTCCACTTACTTGCCTAATGCACGCTAGGGATCAGCGTTTCATATGAACTCAGGAACATGAAGAGTCCCAGAGTTTCATATTGATGTCTCACACCAAGCTGTGAGACCAATCCCTGAACCACTTTCCTCGTCAGGGGGAGCTAACCGAAATTGAACCGCTTTCGGTGGCGTTCCTTACCATTCTTACCAGAGTGTAGATGCGTCGTTACATAATTAAAATTTAGAATTATAACACATAGGTTAGTCTTTGCCACTTTAAGTAACTAGGCTATTATAGTCCTTACTTGGGCAACTACCGAATCCTCACCGTAATCCTAAGTTTTCCAATAATACAGTCCTTAAGTACTGTGCTATCACCAATGTAGCTCTGATACCAGGCTGTGGCGGACCGGAATCCGCTCATCCAGGATCGCAGAGGGTGGTGCCACGCGATGCGACACCCGACAGCACATGTCATAAGAACACATTATATTACATGGGAAAACAAACTGAATGTATAAAATAGTACACTTGTCAGTTACAAACTAGGGTCTTTATTACACAGCGGAAGTTTCTTTTATACAACTCACGCCCGCCTATCTAGAAAAAGTGGTTGCCCAGCCCTAGGGCAACCCACACTAGCTGCACTCCTCAGCTCAGCGCGGCGTGTATGGCTCCCACTCAGCCGTGGTCCCCGACGGAGGATAACCCTCGCTGGTGGACTCGTACTCCGAGTCCGTGGGTGGCTCCTCACCTGAAAAACACTTAAGTAGCAACCGTGAGCACGAAGACTCAACAAGGCTTAACCGACTCACCTAAGCACGAAACTCTACATGAGGTGTACCATGGCATAGGATAGCAAAGTTGCAGCAAATGGACACGCCTATAAGTTCATCCTTAGTTCATCTTTTAGCAACAAGTTAACGGTTCATGAAGCTGAAATTTAGTGAGCAATATTTGGTGGCACACATGTAGCAATATAATTATGTCATAACAGCAATATGGAATCATAACATTTCATTCATTAGTCTACGTTACGACGCAGTGAACAAGTGGTACTCGTCACCGCGAGGGACGGCGAATCGACTCGATATACACCTGCAGGGAAACCCAAAGAGCACGTCATGTACGCCCATCCGTGGAGCTGCACAACACGCTCACTCGATGTCGTACGGGACAACCTTTCACCCAACAGCCCAAACGTCAAACCGGTCGTACCGAAACGAGCAGGAGGTTTCCCACAAGGAGCATCCTCTATGCCCGTTGGTAGATTTCCACCTTGCTGCCCTCAACCTACACCTATAAATCGGTGTGCTATGCCTCGACGCCCGGAGGTTTAGGCTACATCGGTTAATCAGGGCCCATATATCCGATATGCCTTCGGTACGTTCAATACTTGTTCAGCAGGGCCGCACACGGATCGGTCCTCAATCGACACGGGCAGGGCTGCACACACAAGACTTCCTCTTGCTGCGCCCTAGCCCCTGCCTAGTCTCATTTTCATTACTATAGTGATCTCACATCGCTCAACCGAACCCGTGTGTCCCAAGCCTATCTCGCGAGTAGATTCCAACTACTCGACTTGTACCGAAGTCCTATGAATTATTAAGCATAGCCTGTCTACTCGAGATCTTAGACACTACCCTCACTCTTATGGAAAAATTCTGGTCATGCAAGTGGGTTATTCATCCATCCTACACCTAGTGTACAATCATACTTCATATGACACATGTAAACAAAGTAAAACTTATAAAAAGGTTAATGCAAACTGGGGCTTGCCTTGTTGCTGCTGGTCAGTAGTTAGCTCTTCTTCCGGAAGGAGGAAGTCCAGCACTTCCGGGGTCTCTTTTTCAATGGCTACACGTTAATGAAACACTATATGTTAATTTAAATGCAATGTGAGTCTAGGGTAATACTTCTGCTATTAGTTCTAATAACCAGTCCCTAACAACTGGAACTCTGTTTAAGAATTTAAAGATGAACTGGGTGTTGGTGGTTTGGCTTAGACTTAATCCCCTGGTTAAATGCTAAGTGGTTTTCCCCCTTTTCCATATTAATCCCTCAAGTGGTTAAACATGACAGGGTGATCCAGAGCTCCAATGGAGCTGAGAATTTTTGTGTGAGTTCCTTGTCACACGAAAACTCTCTGGACCAAACACTAGCACTTTTCATGGAGGGGTTTGCTCAGAATAATTCTCTTAGCAAATTAGCAAAGAAGGATTAATTCTGAGGTAATACCCCTGTTCATGCCCAACTTAGTGAACTACAATTTCAATTATAGCTCATAGAGTTTGCATGAATTTTCCTAGCATTTTTGGAGCTAAGATTTGCCCAGAACTAAATTTCCAAGTTTTGGAAATTCTCTGAAAATGTTTCTGTATTCAAATGAACCCAGCACCTTCAAATTTGAATTGCTCTGACCAAATCAACTCCAAATGGTCTGAAACGTTTACAGGGGTTCACTAATGTCCTAAAGAACATTCTGGCAAAATTTGGGGATTTTTGGATGCACCAAACTCCCTCTAAAATTCTTTTTTCCGAAAAGTTTTAAATAAATTTCCAGAATTAATTATTGGGTTTCTTACAAATTGGGTTTCAGATTTGGATTGTACTCTGTTAGAGGAATCCAACAAAATTTGTTTCATAATTTTTGGATTCTCCTACCCCAAGTTGTGGTCCTCCAAAGTTTGAACTACAAACTGGACATTTCGAAATGTTTAAATGTCTGCCAGTGGGTCCCACCCGGCAGTCTTCTCCTTCCTCGCGCCAAACAGGGGTCCGCGGCGGCGCACTCCGGCGAGCGTCGCCGGAACCGCTTTCCCGGCCGTCTCCCGACCCCAAACTCGCCGCCCCGCCCTAACTCACGACGCCGAACTCATCTCGGGGTTCGCCGGCGGCCGTAGCTCACCGGAATAGGGCTCCCGAGGGTGACAGCGGCGGTTAGGGTTCCGGCGTGGTCGGGAATGCGTTACAACGCATCAAAACGATCGGCAAAGGGTCGGAGAGCACCACAGGAGTTCGGGGGTGACGGAAATGGCCGCTAAATCGCATGAAACGGTCGGCAACCTAGGGCTCCGCGGTGACCCGAGCTATTATTCCATGGCGGCCCGAAAAACAATCCAAACCCGGCCATTTCTAGGTCATTTCCCTTGATTCTTGGTCGAGGAGGGCCGCTAGGGAGTGAGGAAGGTGTGTGCAGTCTCACCCGAGCTGGGTTGGCCGGTGCAGCTAGAATTTTGGGTTAGACCGACCCCTACCCGGTTGCACTAGTTCTCGGGATTCTTAGGAATTCTCAGTGCACGGTCTATCAATGGCTAGGAGGGTTGCAGCACACGATCTGGAGACTAAGGCGCACCTTTTCCGTGTAGAAGTCCGGCGGTGAAACTGACCGTGGCATGCTGTCCACGGGAAGCAATCCTCAGCTTTCCGCCGGTGCTCTGTTCCTCGGCACCCGTTGCCGAATTGCACGCGCCACAGGCTAGGAGTTTCGGGGTTGTGGGGCTGACGTGGTAGAGCATGCACGGGCGCTGCTTTTCGGTGCTGCTGGCATGAGCAACCGAGGCTCGGTTGGTGCCGGCGATCGGGAAAAGAGAGCGCAGTGAGCTCCGGTTCTGTGCGGGGGTGAGGGAAACAGCGAGCGTGCAATCAATGAAGAAGGCGACGTGCTGCTGTTTGCTCCCGGGGTAAAGATCGGGCCGAGGCGGCGGAGCCGGCAAGCTGGTCGCCAGCGCGCGAGGAGGGGGGGGGGGCGAGGTGGCCGCTCGGTTGGCTCGGTGTCGAGCGCTGCCGAGGCCCGGTAAACTGAGTTTGCCCGGGGTTAACTTAGGCCCGAAGTCTGGCTGACTGGTGGGCCCTCTTCTCCCCCCTAATCTTCTCCGTTGTGCAAATATCCCACCTACTCAGACTTGAAAAGGGAACATAGCCACCAACTCAGAGGAAGAATTTGAATTCATCAACTTCAAACTGGTTTGTCCACATTCCCTTCATATTTGAATTTGAAAATTCAAACTCAGTTTGAATTGTTACAAATTCGGCTCCCGGCGAGATGAAGTCCAATGGGACTGAAAATTGGTGGGATTACTCAGGAAAATATGCTGAGTTTGAATATGAAGCTGACTTTTGAATTTGAGGGATGAAAGTTGCTGCAATTTGAATTTACATTCAAATTGGCCTCTTTTTCAATTTCCTCCAAAAGTGCCTCAAAATCTGTTGGATTTACATGAAATTTGGCTTGAACCTTCCCAATACTTTTCAAGTCCTAGGGGTGAGCTCAACCTCTCATGTTCATGTGTAGAAATCCTACTTTGTGAAAGTGTAGGTTTTCCCCTCTAATCCCTCTTTTGATGGAGGTTACTTGCTCTTCCCACTTTTCACCATCTACCCACAACAAGAACTGTGGTGTTGTGAGGTGATGAAAATTTTTGCAAGTCCCTTTTCTTGGGCTTTTACAGAGGGAAGCCAAGATTGAGATGATAGAAGGAGAGCTTGGAAGGTTCATCATGGAAGAAGGCAAAACACCTCAAGAAATGTACAACCGACTCAAAACTCTTATCAACAAGAGTCGAGCGTACGGATGCAAGAAATGGAATGACCATGAGGTGTTAAAGAGAATGATACGAGCATTTATGTCTCGGAATGTGACCCTATGCACCTTAATCCGGGAAAGTCCAAACTTTCACTTGATGACTCCGGATGAAGTGCTAGGGAAGATCATTAACCACGAGATGATGGAGAAGGAAGCCCAACACGTCAACGACCTAGCAAATATCACTTCATCCAAGAAGAAGGGCATTGCTCTTAAGGCCATATCCAAGTCCAAGGCAAAAGAAACACAACTCACAAGTGAATATGAAGAAAGTGATGATGAGAGCACGGACATGGATGATGAAGAAATAGCATTCTTCATCAAAAGATTCAAAAGGTTAATGAGGATAAGGAGAAGCCATCACTATGAGAACAAGAGCAAAGACAAGGGCAAGTCAAGAACAAAGAAGACTTGCTACAATTGTGGAGAACATGGGCATTTCATTGTGAACTGCCCCCATAGCAAGGAAGATGACATGAGAAAGAAGAAGGATGGGAAGCCTCAAGATAAGAAATTCTTCACAAAGAAGAAGGCCTATGGACAAGCCCACATCGGAGAAGAATGTGACTCAAACGAAGAATCCTCCTCCGAAGATGAAGAAAAAGTGGCAACCGTAGCCATCAAGAGGCCAACCATGAAGAAATCACTCTTGCCAAACAAGGGTGATTGGAAGAGCCGAAGTCACACATGCCTCATGGTAAAGGAAGGAAAGCGCAAGGTAATGTCTAAACCTTCCAAGTTACATATTGAAGATGATAGTGACTTTGATAGTAGTAGTGAAAACGAATTCATGTTTAAAGGATTAAACAAAAAGGCTATAGCTAAAATGAAAATGTTATCGGATGAAATATTTGAACAAGAAGAGCTTCTCAATCAACAAGAAGAATTTCTTATCCTTGAAAAGGAAAGAAACCTTGAGATTGAGAAGCTCTTTGAACTCGAGAGAGAAAAGAGTAGAACACTTGAAAGCGAACTTGCCATGAGCAAGGAGACTTATGTTCAGCTTAAAAGTGAGAATGTAGTACTTCATGATGAACTTGTAAGTTTAACCAAAGTTCACAAGAATCTTGAAGCACAACTTTACTCACTTAAGTCAAGTGTCTCAACTAATTCATCCTCCAAAAACTCTTTCTCAACAAGTAAAGACTCCAACTCTAAATGTGCCAACATTGTTTTAAAATTGAAAAATGAGCTCAAAGAAGCACAAAGCAAGAATACACATAAAAGTGGGATCTTTGATAAGGAGAAGATCAAATATGCATGTAGTGCATATTCAATCACAAGATCTCCCTACATCAAAGATGAACTTGGTTATACTAGGGGAGGAAAGCAAAACGTTAGAATCCTTAAAAAAACAAATGTGTAGCCTTTGTCAAAGAAAACTCAAGTCAATTCAAGAGTGACAACCTTACATCTATCTCACATGAAATTGCCAAAAATGTAAAATCTGTCGTATTTCATAATTTTGATGCATCTTATGTTCTTATGAAAAGCATGTTTGGTAGAGTATATGCAAAATATGTTGGGCCACTCCACAAGAGCCCAAAAACTTGTGTGTGGGTGCCCAAATGCCTTGTAACTAACCTCAAAGGACCCAACCAAGTTTGGGTACCTAAGAGCAAAGTTTAAATTGTTTTGCAGGCCTACTCCTCCGGTGGCACTAAATGGGTGCTAAATAGTGGGTGCACTAACCATATGACCGAAGAGAGAAAAATGTTTGTCGAGTATGAAGAAAATGATGATCCAAGTGAAGGCATCTATTTCGGTGACAACAGCCAAGTAAGGATACTCGGTATTGGTAAAATTGCAATCTCTTCTCAACACTTTCTTTCACATGTTCTACACGTTGAATCACTAGATTATAACCTATTGTCCATATCTCAACTATGTGAGAAAGGTTATAATTGCTTGTTTACTAACGAGGATGTGACCGTCTCTAGAAGAAGTGATAACTCAATTGCCTTTAAGCGTGTGTTAAAGGGAAAGCTTTACTTGGTGGACTTTTCCACAGATAAAGCTCAACTTGACACATGCTTAATAGCAAAAACCAACATGGGATGGTTGTGGCATAGAAGACTAGCCCATGTTGGAATGAGGAACTTACAAAAACTTCTAAAGGGGGATCACATCCGTGGACTAAAAGATATTGTTTTTGAAAAAGATAGACCATGTAGTGCGTGCCAAGCAGGAAAACAAATTGAAACAGCTCATCCCGCCAAGAATGTGATGACGACAACAAGACCATTGGAGATGCTTCACATGGACCTCTTCGGCCCTGTCGCCTATATAAGCATTGGCGGTAACAAGTATGGTTTAGTAATTGTTGATGATTATTCTCGTTTCACTTGGGTATTTCTCCTGCATGATAAAGGAGAAACTCAAGGTATCCTCAAGAAGTTCTTGAGGAGATCTCAAAACGAGTTTTCCTCAAAAATCAAGAAGATAAGGAGTGACAATGGTTCTGAATTCAAGAACACTCAAGTAGAATAATATTTGGATGAAGAGGGCATCAAACATGAGTTTTCGGCCCCCTATACTCCCGAACAAAATGGGGTGGCTGAAAGGAAGAACCGAACACTTATAGAGATGGCAAGAACCATGCTCGATGAATACAAGACCTCGGATCGATTTTGGGCGGAGGCGGTCAACACCGCTTGTCATGCTACAAACCGCCTCTACCTCCATCGCCTTCTGAAGAAAACCTCATACGAGCTCCTAACCAGTAACAAACCCAATATCTCCTACTTTCGAGTTTTTGGAAGTAAATGCTACATTCTCAACAAGAAGCCTAGGACTTCGAAGTTTGCTTCGAAATCCGATGAAGGTTTCCTACTTGGTTATGACTCAAACACCTACGCTTATGGTGTCTTCAATAAGACCTCCGGGTGTGTTGAAGTTGCACGTGACGTGGTGTTTGATGAAACTAATGGCTCCCAAGTGGAGCAAGTTGATAAATGTGTACTAGATGAAAAAGAAGCACCATGTGAAACACTAAGAAGAATGGGGCTTGGAGAAGTCCGTCCCCAAGAAAATGTAGGACAAGATTCTACAAGCTCATCACAATTGGCACCTCTCATTCAAGATCAAACTCAAGCACCCCAAGATCAAGACGGTCAATTTGAAGAAGGAGAAAATCGAAACCATGATGTTGATCAAGGGAGAGAAGCTGAAGAAAACAACTCAAGAAATCAAGTGCCTCACCCAAGGGTTCATCAAAGCATTCAACGAGATCACCCCGTTGACAACATCCTTGGAGATATCACAAAAGGGGTAACAACACGTTCTCGAATAGCTAACTTTTGTGCACATTACTCTTTTGTGTCGTCCTTGGAACCATTTAGGGTGGAAGATGCACTCAAGGATCCGGATTGGGTGGTAGCCATGTAAGAAGAGTTAACAACTTTACAAGAAATCAAGTATGGGAGCTAGTGAAAAGACCAAATGCAAATGTGGTAGGCACCAAGTGGGTGTTCCGCAACAAGCAAGACGAACACGGAGTGGTGACGAGAAATAAGGCCAGACTTGTGGCAAAGGGATATGCTCAAGTCGAAGGTTTGGATTTCAATGAAACCTTTGCTCCCGTAGCTAGGCTTGAGTCCATTCGTATTCTATTAGCCTATGCTACTCACCATGATTTTAAACTTATCAAATGGATGTGAAAAGTGCCTTCCTAAACGGTCCAATCAAGGAGGAGGTGTACGTGGAGCAACCACCCGGCTTTGAAGATCAAGAATATCCTAATCATGTGTTTAAGTTGCATAAAGCTCTCTATGGCCTCAAACAAGCTCCTAGATCTTGGTATGAGTGTCTTAGAGACTTTCACATTGATAATGGCTTTAAGATAGACAAAGCAGATTATACACTCTTCACAAAGAATGTAGACAACGATCTCTTTGTGTGCCAAATATATGTCGATGATATTATATTTGGTTCTACTAACAAATATTTTTGTAATGAGTTTAGTAAGATAAAGACGGATAGTTTTGAGATGTCCATGATAGGAGAGTTAAAGTTCTTCCTAGGATTTTAAGTCAAACAACTCAAGGAAGGCACATTCATTAGTCAAACCAAGTACACACAAGACATACTCAAGAAGTTTGACATGGACAAAGCAAAACCCATCAAGACACCAATGGCAACAAATGGGCACCTTGACCTCAATGAAGATGGACCAAGCGTGGATCAAAAGGTATATCGCTCTATAATTGGTTCATTGTTTTATCATTGTGCATCTAGGCCCGATATCATGCTTAGTGTATGTTTGTGTGCAAGATTTCAAGCATCACCTAAAGAATGTCATTTAACAGCCATTAAAAGGATCCTAAGATATCTAATTCACACACCTAACCTAGGATTATGGTATCCAAAGGGATTTAAGTTTAATCTCATCGGATACTCCGATGCGGATTACGCCGGATGTAAAATAGTTTGAAAAAGCACCTCAGGGACTTGTCAATTTTTGGGCAGGTCCCTAGTATCATGGTCATCCAAGAAACAAAACTCCATTGCTCTCTCCACAGCTGAGGCGGAGTATGTCGCAGTCGGGAGTTGTTGTGCTCAACTTCTTTGGATGCGACACACCCTAAGGGATTATGGTCACAATATGAACCATATTCCACTCCTATGTGACAATGAGAGTGCCATTAAGATAGCCCATAATCCCGTTGAGCACTCTAGGACCAAATATATAGACATCCGACATCATTTTTTGAGAGATCATTCTATAAAGGGGGACATAGCTATCTCACATGTAAGAACTGAAAAACAACTAGCCGATATTTTCACCAAACCACTAGATGAAAAATGATTTTGTGAACTTTGAAATGAGCTGAATATCCTAGACTCTAGGAATGTGAGTTGAAAAGTTGTGCATATGAATGCTAACAATTAAAAGTCTTCATTTTTTACGTATTTAAAAAATGTGCACAATTATGAAAAGCTTGCTCCCTTTCTAATTCTTCTCTCATATTACTTTTGGCTATATTTTGGTCATCATGCAATTATGTGTATATATATATATGGACCATAGCTACCTAATAGAAGGTACAAGTAAATTCACTGCAATCACGGGCAAACTCCTAATATATAAGAATTTCTCAGCCTCTAAGAGCCGGACTAGTCCGCCCTGGAGGACGGACAAGTCCGGGTATCTTGAATAGTCCGGGATGCAACAGACAAGTCAACAACGGACTAGTCCGGACTGCATCTGGACAAGTCTGTTGTCCGGACTTGTCCGGATGCAGTCCGGACTAGTCCAACAGCCCGGACTAGTCCAGACTGAAGACCGGACTAGTCCGGCCCCTGGAGACTTAACCTCCAAGGGTCGGGCTAACCTCTTCCCTCTCTCTCATTCACTTCCACTCCACTCCTCTCCTCCAAAACTCACCCCCATTGGTGATTTTGGAATTCTCTCTCAAATCCCTCGAAGGAATTCTTAGACTCAAGGCTTGTGGAGTGCATTGACTCCCTCTCCAACCATCTCTGCTCCTTCGATCCGCGGATTTCATCAAATTTCTTCACTCCAAGGTACTTTTTGACCTAGCCTTAACTTTTCACAAAAATCTTATTTCTAGGTCACACCTCTAGTGCCTTAGGCCTTCCCTGATGTTCCTACTCCATATTGTTGCAATCCCCATAGTATTGCGTCAACTTTGCTGAATTAGTGATCAAATCACCTAAGTTAGGGTTTAAAACTGTAGAGTACGTACTAGTCTGAACTCTAGCCGGACAAGTCCGGCAAGGCGGACTAGTCCGCTCACTGCCCGGACAAGTCCGACTGATACAGTTTTAGCTCCTAACTTAGGGGTGTAAACTAGTTCAAACGCAATGCTCTAGCATCTAAGTCCTTCTTTTCTCACCAGATCATGTCAGGACCCGGCGACAGTCCTCTTCCAAACCCCGAGGCCAAAGCGGCTCGCCAAGCCGCTTATCATGCGGCAGCCGAGGCAGAGGCAGGAGAGGCCGCAGCAAGGGAGGCTCGGACAAAGAAACAGGCTGACAGGGAAGCACAAGTCTCTTAGTCCGTTGATCCTCCAAGGAGAAAGAGGCTAGTGACCCTGAAAGAAAAACAACATGTCGAGCCCCAAAAATCAACTCAAGACAAAGGAAAAGGCAAAGCAGTTGATCCTCCCAGAAAAAAGGCCTTGGCCAACAGGGGACTCGTCATTCGTGACAACTCTAGACAGGGAACGGAAAATCCCCCACAGGGACCTATTGGGCCTCTTAAGAGGGCACCTCCTATGCACAACCTAAACCGCCAACCCAATTCGGCAAGTGCAACCTTCAAGGGGAAAGGAGCCGACAAAGCCAGAAGGTTCCGAGAAGAGGAGGTTTACAAGTACAAGAAGTCCACACCAGACCCTCGTTTCTGGTGCGACTTCCATTGTGACTACTACCGACTTGTCTATCTCCAAATAAAGACACCGGTAGTTGATGCTCAGTGGGTGGACTGGCCATACATGGCAAACAAGAAGCATCAAGCTTTTGATGCAGTAATTGAAGCAACAGAACGCCATGGGATCAAGGACTTAATGGCCTTTCAGTATGATTGGAACATCGAGGTTATAGTCCAATTTTATACCACCTGCTACTTCCATACCTATGGAAACAGGAAAATCACTTGGATGACAAATGGTGTGGTTTACTCCGTACTGTATGATGAATTTGCTCGAATCCTTGGACTTGGGGAGCACTTGAACTATGGTATCATAGTTCACAATGAGAGAACCTTGGGAAAGGATGACTTGGACTTCATGTACCCATCATATCTCTTCTATGAGGCATCCTCAACCCACAACATCAAACCCTTTTTTGGAGTGCTAAACAGGATTCTAAGAAAGACTCTAGCTCCAAAAGATGGAGGTGCGGGGATGATACAGGGGCATCTCAGAAACTTGTTGAAGCTGCTCAATAAAGAAGAAAGATTCAATGTCTTTGACTACATATACAATGATATCTTCAACATCTCCCACACCCCGAACAGGTCCTGTGGATATGCACCATACATCATGTGCATGATAGAAAGAGTCACAGGACTGGAATTTGCAAAGGATGTGAAGCACAGGAAGCTACATCCTCAGATGCCGACTCCTCTTCCTCGCCCTCCTACGTCCTTGGGCAGGAGCTCCTCTGCAGCTCCATCCTCCTCAGCTGGACCATCCGTCCCTCCATCATCGATTGGCTCCTCTAGTGGGCTGCTCAAAATTTTCAAGGCCATATTCTCCTCATGCCGGAAGGTGGAAGTTCGCACGCAGAAAATGAAGCAACGCCAAGAGAAGTATCTCAAGGCCATGTGCGACAAAATGGATATACCTATGTCTCCACCGTCATCAGATGATGATGAAGTGACAGAATTTCCCACTCTCACGGAGGACGAGCTTGCCTACTTTGGATCCTCCTCAGCTGCTCCTCCTACCTCCCACACTCATCAAGAGGATGACAATGAAGATGAAAATGGAGATGAGGACGAGGAGACTCAAAGTGACCAAGACGAAGATCAAGATGATAGCTATTAGGTTTTTCTCTCTTTTCTTTCCTTTTTTGGTGCCTTGATGCCAAAGGGGGAGAGAATAAGGGGGAGTAGTCTAGTCGTAGTCTCTAGTCTTGCTCTTTAAACACTCACTTTATGTTGGTTTGTAATAACTATGCCACATTATGCCAGGTTATATTATTTTTTAATGACTATGCTATTTTATGTCTTCATATTATGCCATATTTAAATATGTTTGCTCGTAGATGTTATAAATTTCTTAATGCGGTTAATGCTCACATCACACTTAGCCACCCCACCATAACACATGTATGTATGAAATTCCCAAAGAACTCACTCTTGTGCATATTTTTTCCTTGACAATCCTTTATGCACACATTTAGGGGGAGTGAATCATACACACATGTGTTATGAAAACAATCTACTATATCTATTTATCAAAAATCTTAATGAGTTGTCATCAATCACCAAAAAGGGGGAGATTGAAAGTGCATCTAGGTAATCCCCATGGGTTTTGGTTGATTGATGATGACAATTAAGATACTAATAAGTTTTTACTGAGTATGAGCACAAGTGTTTATCAAAGAAATGGATATGGAGTCTCTCAAAAAGCAAAAGGAAAAGAAGAAGACTTGAAAGAGTAGAAAATAGAATTTTCTATTAATTTCACATTTTCTAGTTGTGTACAGGGTCTTCTCTTTTAGAGTGCTTGAGAATCATTAGAGAGCTCAAACGAAGGGGAGAAAGTTAGAATCGTGAGACGAAGTAGTCATAGGTCTGGGTGAAAAAGGAAGACCGGACTTGTCCGGACCATGGGCCGGACTAGTCCTTTCCGACCCGGACTAATCCGTTTTGGATCGGATAAAGAGTCTCTGAGTGAGTTCGGACTTGTCTGTTCAAGGCTGGACTAGTCCGTTGTCGTGTGAGTCTGAGCCGTTATGAGACTAAGTCTCAGAGGGCCGGACTAGTCCAACCGAGAGGCCGGACTAGTCCGCTAAGCGGACTAAGCCGCTTAGGTCCAGAGAAGAAGTCTCTGAGTGACATCGGACTAGTCCGCTCCACAGGCCGGACTAGTCCGGTCCCTTCCTAGTCCGAACTAGGACGGAACAAAGTTTTGTGTGTGAGCTCGGACTAGTCCGAAGTTGGATGGACTAGTCTGCAGCCCTAGATTAGAGAGTTTTTAGACTAAGTCTGGTAAGACCGGACTAGTCCGCCCTTGGGGCCGGACTAGTCCGACCTTACCAGACTAGTCCGTTCTCATACGGAACAAAGGTTCCTGACTGAGATCGGACTAGTCTGCTCTTGGCCGGACTAGTCCGAGATTTTATGACCGTTTGAGTCCAACGGTCACTAGACTTTATTTGGTAACCTGTGACGTGAGTGGTCCCTCAAGAACGGACTAGTCCGGGGTTAGGACCGGATTAGTCCAGACTTTATTTGGTAACGGCTAAATGTCGGGATTTCTATAAAAGGAGACCCCCGGCTGAGAATCAATAACACAACAACTCAAGCGCTGAAAACTCATTTCTAGAGCTCTTCTAAGCCTCTTTCCTCACCATCTAGACTCCTAAAAGTGGATCTTGAGGAGATTGTGTTTTTTTGTGAGAGGAAAGACGTAGTGATTGATGTTTGAGCTCTCGGTTTGATTCTCTTGCACTCTAACTGTTAAT
This sequence comes from Neostapfia colusana, assembly GCA_030760725.1. Lineage (NCBI taxonomy): Eukaryota > Viridiplantae > Streptophyta > Magnoliopsida > Poales > Poaceae > Neostapfia > Neostapfia colusana. The sequence continues at coordinate 19,989,915 of JASWHV010000003.1, forward strand.
TTGAGTTCTTAATAGTTGTACTTTGATTTCTATAACTGCTAGGTTGGTGTAGGGAGCCTCAAGTTGTGAGTAGCCCCTAAGATCATTGTATTCATATTTGATTGATAGTGAAAGAGTCTGGGCTTGATCTTGGTGATCGCTCGGTGAGGGAAGGGTTGGAAAAGACCCGGTCCTTAGTGGACTCCTCAACGAGGACGTAGATTCCTGTGTGGAATCGAACCTCGGGATAAACCGTGTCTCTTGGTTCCTTTACTATCTCACTCGCTCACTACAATTACTTGTTAAGCTTTCTTTTTGTTGATACCCGTGAATTGTTCTACTATCTCGCAATCTAATCATTCACAACTAATTAGTGATATTATTTGACTACCATATATCTTACGCTCAAACAAACTTAAAAGGGAACCTAAAACACAATTTTGTACTTAGACCGGACTAGTCCGCCCTCACACCGGACTAGTCCGGCCTCATTCAAGTTTTATCCGCTGTTTGCAATAGTTTCAGGTTTTATTACCCTATTCACCCCCCTCTAGGCAACTGTCAAGCATTGTATCAGATTTGCATTCTTCCAGAAAAGCATACAATTGTTAGGACAACAATCAATTTTTTCGTACTTTATACCAAGGCCTGACAACAATTTCTTTGACTGGTACATGTCTCTTGGCAATCTATGATTCATCGGAAGAATGTCTGCTATCAAATCCATAAGATCATCATAGCACTTATTCGACAAATTTTACTTTAATTTTATAGACATGAGACGAGTAACGGTTAAAAGGACAAACACGTTAGTATGATCATGCAACTGTTCATGTGATGCTAAGAGAATTCTATAGAAATCTTGAACTTTAGGTCCAGGAATTTCTTCAGATGTATCTGCACCACAATCACGATTTAGTGCTTCAATCATGTCTTCCATTCTGTCCTCGTTATCACCATCTATGTTATCAACATCAATATTACTATGGTATAACTTGCCATGCTCATACTATGTTTCATAACCAGGCATAAAACAAAATCCACAGAGGTCTCGTTCCATGTAAAACTTTTCCTTGCATAAAAAGTTATGACACTTGTTGCACGAACATTTCACAAAACGGTTGGTCGATAAAGAGAAAGCCCGACTGATAAATGACTTAGTATTGATGGCCCATTCATCTGAAGGCGCATCATTCTTCCGCCAACCATCATACATCCATCGTCTATCATCACCCCATGTTCTAGACTATAGAATATAAGAACATAGAACTCATAAATATATATGTTGCAACTAAGAATATAAAGATAGAGAAATTACGTTCACTTTACATCTATTGGAAGGGATAGGTCCTAAACCCACCCAAGAGTGACCGAGCAAAGCGTGCTTATAACGAGACGCGGGGTCCGGATCCAGACAAAATTTCAGCAGCATAACCCCGTTATTCTCCAACTGCACGCCCGATAATGGTGCAGCAGAGAACATTAGGGTTACGCCGTCGAAATTTCGTCTGAATCCAGACCCTGCGTCTCATCATAAGCATGCCCCCTCGATCACTCCTAGGATGTCCAAAAAGGAACAATTCCGAACCAACATGTCTCACATGCGTAACGCATGTGAGACGGGCCAGTCCGAAACGGGTGACGCATATTGTATAGGTTACGTGAATCTTACTTTTTGAAGTGATTTACGAGAGAGAGGTAAGAACGAGAGAAAGTAGAAAAGAACGAGGGAGAGACCGTAAAGTGGGGCCAGCCGTCCTAAGTTATGCTCCATCCGGTCCCGCCAGTGATGACGTACGAGCCAAGGTTCGCTGCTATGGGCTTCTGGAATGAAACCATGAAAAAAATGGTTCCCAAGGTTCTCGACGGTGCTATACTTTGTTAAAGCGCAACAATAGAGAAATTTGACTTTTAGACGGCCCAACTGTCGGGCCATAAATGGTTTGTGTCGGGCTGAGCCGGCCCGAAGCCCGTTTATTTACATATTGCTATAATAAACTTTCTCTAAGACACACATTAACCATGCAACACTTTACATGCTTCTAAGAGCGCTATCTATTATTTATGAGCTACTAGTCACTTTTCTTGCATAGATGGATATGGTACATGCACAATCATAATAGGCATTAAACAAAAGCACAACACATAAATTAAATCATGCACGTCAATTAAAGTAATGAATAATGAAACATTATTATAACATTATCTTAAAACGAGTAATGAAACTATGACGAATTAGGGTCATAGGTTTTAGCTTGAGCTTATGAGTACTTCATCGAAACCCCGACACACAGGGTGCAAGGCATTCTACACATTCGGCTAAATGCAAATATCAAAGTTAAATGCCCGGGAAGGGGTTGTCCTGGGCTTGGTCGGAGCCGAGCGACGGGAAGGGCGGCGACAAGCCTGCGGCTGCTCTGACCCGACCGATGCGACGGTCAAGGAAAAAAACCGATGAAAATATTTCTACAACAATAAAATGTCAAGCAAATTTTCTTTACATGCCAGTAAATTGTCAATGGACTAACAATCTCTCTCGAATCAAGTTAACTACCTAATCGGCAACAATGTCATCTTTAGATATCATGTTTGGCAAAATAAAAGAATAAAGATGTACTTTTTATCAACTATGGTAAAACCAAAACAAAGTTCATTACCACACGGGTTGCATTCTATTTCCACAATCTTAAAAGTTTGATTAACCACTACATGCCATACGTACTTAGGAGCAGCGGCTGAGAAGAGCTCAGAGTACTAGAGGCGCCCGGTGCAGGCTGGCAGCAGGGGCGACGGAAACGGACGGCGTTGCAGCTTCGGCGATGACGAGTGGGTACGGCACGATAGTCAGGGCAGCCTCGGTGCTGTGGCAGGGCGGCAGCGGCAGGGCAGCCTCGGCCGGGCTGCATGGCGGCGAGCTCGGGCTGCAGCCGGGCTGCACGCTGAATCGGGTGGCGTGCAGGACATGCGGTGCAGTGGCCGGGAGGTGCGGTTGACGGCCGGCGCGCAGGCCGGGAGGCGTGGTCGACGACGAGGACATGCAGCGTGGTGGACGGCGACAACGGGCGCCGCGGTTGACGGCCGGCGGCGAGGATGGGCGGCGCGGTGGACGGCGACGACGGGCGGCGCGGTGGACGGCGACGACGGGTGGCGCGGTGGACGGCGACGACGGACGGCGTGGTTGACGGCTAGCAGCGAAGACGGGCAGCGCGGTGGATGGCGAGCATGGACAGTGCGCGGTTGCTATGGCGTGGCTCGGACAGGTGGCGACGACGTAATGAAGTCGGGAACTCGCGGCCCAACCTAAATCGGATTTATTTTCGTGTGCCACGAAGACCCACAAAAGTAACGCCTCTATTTTCGTGAGCCGGAGCCGACACCCACGAAAATCTTCTTTATTTTCATGACCACGAAAACCCACAAAATTACTGCGTCTATTTTCGTGTGCCGCCGCCGTAACCCACGAAATTAAGTGTGAGCCACCGACACCCACTGCAGTAAACGTTTATATTTTCGTGTGCCCGCGTTATAACCCACGAAATTATGTGGGGATCACATTTATTTTCGTGAGATTCAGTCACCCACGACATTTTATGTCTGTATTTTCGTGAGCTAGCGGAGGAACCCACGAAATTACATGTATTGTCGTGTGTTTAGGTCCGAGCACACGAAATTACAACTTATTTTTGTGTGCTTATGTCCTGGCACACGAAATTATACATTATTTTCGTGAGCCTTAGGCAAAACCCATGAAAATAGTTTTTATTTTCGTGGGCTATCCTCTGCTCACGAAAATATGTTTAATTTCATGACGGCCAACGAAATTAAAACCGGCACAAAAAATATTTCATTTTCTTGTAGTGAGATGCATCTTGCAGTCAACGAGTCAAGAAGTCATTTATTGCACTTATTCATTGTACTGACAATAATTGTCAGCTTAACACAGTTTGGCACTTATTCATTGCACCAACAAACTGTCAACAAATCATGTAAAAGTTTACTGCCATTTGTGCAAGTCAGCATCATTTTATTTTAACAACATCTACGGGACGTTTATTTATGTTTCTCCATTACATTACATACAAGGTTTTTGCGTCATGTGCTAGAAATACAGCAGGTCACGATATGATTTATGTTGTGCCTCTCTCACTGCTTGCGTTGTCACCATAATCTACTCTACGTCGAACCCAACAAAGATAGAATAGTCCCCGAAACTACTCGTACTTGCAATCTTACAACTAGAGTTAGCGAATAAGGTTTTTTAGAAGCGCTACACATGACTGCTTTCTTTCCTCATCACGGGTCATATTCCATCAAGTCTGTAGGGGTGAACATGGGTCGAGAAATTCCCATACCATCCCTTTCTGTATATCATATTTTCGTACTTGCAATCTTACAACTAGAGTTAGCGAATAAGGTTTTTTAGAAGCGCTACACATGACTGCTTCCTTTCCTCATCACGGGTCGTATTCCATCAAGTCTGTAGGAGTGAACATGGGTCGAGAAATTCCCATACCATCCCTTTCTGTATATCATATTTTCCCGTTCGTTTTTGAATTATTATGAAATTATTTGGGACACAAATAGGTTGAGCATCATCAGGAACAGGATCAAAAACGGTTTAGATACTTTTTCGTTCATTTTTTATGTTTTTGTTTTCAATTCAGAATGATCCCATTTTTCGGTTCTTTTGTTATTCAAAATTAGGCCAATTGTATCATTAACTATACTATAAGACCTAATTAATACAATACCCGCCTTTTCTAAAAAAACTAATACCCACCAGCCACCACGTGACTCGCGACCCGACCCAGCCGTTGGCCCGCCGCCTCGCTCTCTTGCTTCACCGCCCCGCCGCGTCGCTCCCGGTCGGCCGGTCCTCCACGTGTCACATCGCTCCCAGCCTCCTGCTCCGCCTCGTTCCACGTCGCTCTCCTGCTCTGCCGCGTCGATCATGCTCTGCTGCACGTCATCGCGTCGCTCTCAGTTGACCGCTCCCCTGGTGAGTAGTTGTGCGCCTCCACCTCTTTCTCATTGTCGTTGGCTGATTGTAAAGAAAAAAAATGTGGTGGCGATGGGCGCCGTGTGGCTCGACGTCGCCAGGGCAAGCGCCGGGACGTTAGACAAAATGAAGTGCGCAGAGGAGGAAGTCAAGGATGAGAAGAGCAGTGTGAGCAGCAAGGAGGACAACGACGAAGAGGAAGGAGATGGCCAAGAACAAGTAGTTCTTCTGATGATCCTACAGTATAGTTCCCATCTATGTAACACTGTTGTTTGAATACTGATAGATGAGTGTCCTCACACAAACTTGCAATATTTTATCTCTTCGTGTATCTTGGCTATGCATGATACAGTCGATCGGTTCCAGCAACATCCAAATCTATGTTCCCTACAATTTTCTAATACCTGGACCTGATTCACTGCATATGCCACTATGCGCATCACTTATGGCACATCAAAAAACCAAAACTACAATTTTCTAATACCTGGACCTGAGCATAAACTGATTCACTGCATATGCCACTATGCGCATCACTTATGGCACATCAAAAAACCAAAATGTAGGGAAGAATGAAGCAAGCTAAACTAAGGCCGACGTTGAAGATGAAAGCAAAAAAGATGTTTTATATGTAGATAGATTTAGGCCCTGAGGTATAGAAAATACAGAAGTTTACGCACATGAACCCTTCATTATTATTCATAAAACACCATTCAAATAAGACATAAACATAAGCAGGACATGACATGCCTGCTGGCTTGGTGGCACGCCTAGCAGTTCGAGACAGCGATGCTGCAGGTGGTGAGGACGTGGCCAGCGTTGCTTGTGTATTGCTTGTATGCAAGATCCTTCTCATCCCTGCACAAGCACCCCTGCTGCGCGCGCAGGTTGGAGCAGCACGTGTTCGTCGCCGCTGATCCGCTGATGAATGCGGGCAAGCATCCTGCCAGCTGCCTAGGGTTGCAGTCGTCTGCCTTGGCGCCGCTCACGCTCAACGTCGCCATGACGACTGCCACGACTACCAGCTGTAAGATGGAACGGGTTGAAGCATTCTACAACCCTTTGGTGGCAGCGGATTACATGTTTATATAGGCTCTAAGGTTGGGCGCAATAACTTATATAATAAGGCAACCAAATCAATTTTTTGATGGAGTTCTATATATACACCAGTATAGGATATATCATTTCTATCTTTAGTAGATTGACCAGCCTAGAATATATCATTTTTATCTATAGAAAATTGATTCGATTGACTGAAGATTACACGAACAGGAAACTTTTAGAATATTATCTCTGTAACACCTTCATTTCCATCATCATGCATTGCATACATTCTCACGTAGAGATCACTTAAAAAGAGAAGAGAAATGGGATAAAATCCTGACCGCAAATGCTTCTAGAGGAATTTTAGAGATAAAGCTTCTAGAAAAATCTTGGGGATAAAGTTTCTAGAAGAATCCTGAAGATAAAGCTTCTAGAAGAATCTTGGAGATACACCTTAGAGATAAAACTTCTAGATAAACCTTAGAGATAAACCTTCTAGATAACCTTAGAGATAGAGCTTAGAGATAAAGTTTTAGAGATAAAACACCCTGCTGGTTGCACCTCTTAGTGATAGAGTCTTTCTCCTCCTCCAAAATGAGTAAGACATTGCATCTCTTACAGATAGAGTCTTTCTCCTCCTCCAAACTGAGTAGGACATCTCCCCCCTTATAAATACAACCTTCCCTGGCCGCCACCCCTGCCAAAACAAGCATGTCGCCCCTGCTGCCAAGCCCTGGTCGCCACCCCTTTGCTGGTTCCTTGGCCGCTGTCGGTACCCTGCGAACCGAGTACCCCGCGTAGTGGGCATAAAGCACTTGGGCCCTGCCTTCACAGCTTAGGCGGGCCCTAGCGTAAACCACGTGCTCTGGCCCCCATGGGTTGTCCCAGGGTTGCAACGTGTCTTTAGGCCCTGAGCCAGGATACCGCCCGTGGGGTGGCTCGGGGTCTACATGTGTCTAGTAGTATCAGACCCCATTCCCCACCAAGGAGGGCTCCGGCACTACACGTGCCTGGAACCTCCGAGCTGCACCTACCGGCCAGAGTGGGCTCCAGAGGTGCCACGCGCCCTGCAACTCCGAATTCGACCTCCAGCATGGAGACCTCCGGTGCTGCCACGTAGGCAGCAATGGTGTACCTTCCCCTGGGGGAGGCTCCGGATGTGCCACGTGTCCTGTAGCTCCGGATCCAACCTCCAGCGTAGGAGGGCTCCGGTGCTGCCGCATGTCCAACAAACTCTGGATCGCCCACTACCCTTCAAAACGGCTCCGGTTGAGATGCGCGTCTCGGGGGCCATCTGTCCGCACGTCACTCCGACGAGCAACGAGCAGATGGCCAAGGAGTAAAGAGGAAGGAACCCCGCCAAGCCACGCATTGAAGGCTCGCGCCTTCCCCAGAAGCATGGCACACGACGCACGCCTCCAACCCCTGTCTGCGCACCATTACGGTGAAAGACAGAGCGACGGGGAGTGACGGCACAACAGTGCGCCCAACGACACTGAGCCGTCCAACAGAGCGAGAAGACGTGGCGACAAGACGGGAACTTCATCATCATCGTCCGCCTGGACAGAGGCGCCCAGCGGGTCAGGCGGTACACCTTAACTCCACCAATTGCGACGATACGTGTAGCTGTAAATGCCAAGATCATGTATATGCACAGATAGCCGCGGGACCACCTGTCGGGCCCAAGGCAGCATTGTAACTGCACCGACCTTGATCTATAAAAGGACCGGGGCAGCCTCCGGCCAAAGGGTTCGCAAGCCAGCCAACTCATTCTCACATGTGAGCAAGTAATACACCCAGCACTCCCGTGGACGTAGGATTTTACGCTCCGGCGGCCTGAACTACGTAAATCCTTGTGTCTCTTTCGCCATTGTGCCCATACCTTTGTGATCCTCTAGCCCCATCTAAAAAAAGAACCTCTGCGAGCTGCTTCCGAGCAGACCGGGGGAAGTGTTGTAGGAACACTTCAACATTTGGCGCGCCAGATAGGGGGCTTTTGGTTCTCGAAGTTGTCTGTGACCCACAATGGTGAACATCCACTCTTTCGGAGGTTATTCCCATCCTGCCGCCAGCGGCAGAGTGAGCAGCAAGCGTCCTCTGGTCCCAGAGCGAGGACTTCCGCACCGGCGCCGGCACCTGCGGCAACAGTACCCGTTGCCACCATGCAGCTCTCGACGACGAAGGCCATAGCGTCACAGGCGCCGACCAAAGCCAGTCTGGAAAGCGCGCTATTAGCAGCCCGTGCGCTCCTACACAACCCACCGAATGCGGGAGCTTCCCCATCCGCTGTTGATCAATGGCGCAACGACGTCGACCACCTGGTCATAGTCGCGCTCAACTCGCCGTGTCACCGGAGACGGCGACCAGGGACGGGACAACTGCCGCCCCGCAACCTGACAAGGGATTACAGAACGGCGACAACCCACTCGATGGCGACATCCAGACTCCCCACCATCGACCCCAGAGGGGAGCTGCACCGTCGTCGCCGTCAGAAGGAAGATGGTTGCGTCACCATTAAGCGACATCGCGAGTGGCGTTGAGGCCTCGGGGAGGAGTATGGTACCCTAGGTACCGTGCGCCCTGGTTACGTGGGCCAGAGCCCCATCTCCCCAGGCTCGGTGGGAGGCTGCATGACTCTGACTCCGAACCTTCGTATGGCAGTATGGCTGCGCAAGTTCTGGCCAAACATGCTAGAGAAGTTCGACGGGACGGACAACCCCGTCGAGTTCCTGCAGATCGAATCCACTGCCATCCTAGCTACAGGAGGGGATGAGGCCGTCATGGCCAACTACTTCCGCGTCGCTTTGGCCGGGTCAGCCCGGTCATGGCTCATGAACTTGCCCCAGGGGTCTGTGACCTCCTGGGAAGAGTTGTGCCGTCAGTTCGCGATCATCTTTGGGAGTTCCTACGTCCGGCCCGGCATGGAGGCTGACCTCCACACCATACAACAGCAGCCGGGAGAGTCGTTGCGCTCATTCATCCAGCACTTCTCCCAAGTCAGAAACACCATCCCCCTCATCTCCAACTCGTCTGTCGTCCTCACCTTTCGGCAGGGCATCTGCAATAGGAAGATGCTCGAGAAGTTGGCCACGCATGACGTGCATGATGTCTCCGAGCTCTTCAGCTTGGCAGACAACTGTGTCAGGGCTGCTGAGGGCCGAAACTGGCACACACCGCTCAATAAGGGGGGTGAGTCTGCCAGGGAGGGCCCTGGTGGCAGGAAGAAGAAGGCTGGCAGCAAGGACAAGCCGTTGGCCGGAGCCCATACTGCAACGGCGGTAGCGGCAGCAGGGGGCCGAGGGCCACGCACCGACAAACGTCCGCAACAGTCGTCCGACAGCGACGATGGTGCTCAGAGGTGTCTAGTCTACGATACTAACCGACACGGCGTCAGCGAATGCCGGGAGATCTAGAGGCTGGCAGAGCGCTTCCGAGAGCTCCGACAGAGGTGGAGAGACGCAAGGAAACGAAGAGGAAAGAAGAAGCCAAAACTTGTGATGCTATGCTGGAGGGAAGATAAGGGAGATAGAAAAGGAAAAAAGAAAAAAAAAGAAAAACAAGAAGAGAAAAGAAGAAAATAGAGGAAAAAGAAAAAGATGGGAAAAGGAAGAAAAAAGATGGAAATAGAGAGAAAAAATAAAAAAAATTGCAAATGTATTCCCATTGATTAATAAATACTTAATCACTTTCACCAATTTTTGAATGACATACGTAATTATTAAAAATTGATTACATTAACACTATAATTTTTGTTAATGGAGAAAATGTTCAAATAATATGATTTAAAATAGATGATAGTTGATATAAAGTACAGATTTAGAGTAGGAATGGTGCTTAGAACTATATTTTAAAGCAAAAAAACATTTTAGAGGATGCTGTAAAGGATTGAAGATATTTTTCAAATGACGGATTTATATTATGACGAGTGCAGGCGGTAATAGCTGTCCGTAATCAGTTATTATAAACCGTGTTTTACTCTAAATTTAGACTAGAGTATGGATTTGATTTCTACAGAAATGTATCCTAAATGATAATTTAAAATCAAATATGAACAATGTTATTGTAAATTTAGAGTATAACTGAAAATACTCTAAAAACGCTCTTGTGATGAATGCGAAAAAATACAATATAGAATAAGAAATCTTTTATAGAGTGTTATAAATAACCAGTAATATTATTTTAGAGTATGACAGAGCTCGAACAATCTTATGTTCCTGATGCTCTATTGGCAGCTGGTCAACAGAATTCAACAGGCCTCGTTAGAGGACCAATTTCACTGTATATCTATCCGTCACTTACTTTTAAACTACATAAAAAATTGTACATTTACGATATATAATATATATAGATAGAAATTTACATGCCTTTGATTCTTTGGCTGCATGAAAAAAGAAATAGCTGAAGAAGTTGGATACTTGGATCAAGGCTTGTGCACTGCTGAATACCCTTGTGTATTCTCGTTGTACATTGGAGAGGTTACGTAGATCACAACAGATGCGCCCAGCAGTATGACTAGATATGCGGTGAAGTTCACCTGCAGCGCCTCCGAGCTGTACCTGCCGAGGCTACCCGCCCGAAGGAAGGTGAGCTTCTCCAGAAATCCCAGCTCTGCTGCCAGCTGAGTGCCAGGGGAGACCGTCGGATTGTCAACCCTGTTGAGCCGACTCTCGCTTAAGATGACGTAGTACCATCATCTGCACGTGGCCATGCAAGCGATGCTTTCACGCAGCTGGTTATATGTCGAAGTTTGTTACCTGATTCTAACATCGCGCGATAGTGACGAAAGAACATGACCGGGGAACGGGCGAGGCAGAGCGTCCGTTTGGAGCCTGTGGACTAAGCGGGGGAACAAGCACTGAACGTGTTGGTGTATCCCCGTGCAACTAGATTAAGGGCCCGTTTGGTACAGTTCCAAATTATATAAGAATTAGAAACGTTTCAGTTTCAACGCAGAAATGTTTGTCAACTGAAACAGAATCACTTTAGAAATCGTTTGGCTAGTTTTCTAATTTCAGTTTCATTCAGTATAGGGAGGAGCAGGATTTAAATGACCTATTTATTTTTGATGGACTATATTGTTTTTATCATAGTATAACATATAATAAATTGTTATAATAAATATGATTTATAAGTGTCATTGCAAAATATATGTCATCATTCACATGTACGGATAAATCTTTGTGGCACCGCAACAACGACGACGAGTTGATAATAAGGGTAGACGATGGCAAATCACTGTAAATAATTACGAAACTGGAGGATAGATACAATAATATGAAGTGATTCAGGGCATGGAACATCTTTTTAGGTGATTCAGGTTCGTAGACAAAAAAGTGAATCGTTTCTTATAGATTCACTGCTGAAACATTTCACTTTTTTATTGTTTGGTATCAGAGGTAACCTAAGACGGCATCCGCTCAGCTCACCCACACTAGCTATAAGATTTAGACGATACCTTACCCTAAGGGGGTTCGATTCTATGTACAGTCGGGCGACTGAAAATAGACTCCACGGGCTTCCTAGAGGCTACCGCACGTAGGCACCGGATGTGTGCTGTTTGATCAGTCGTAGTACATGACATGTAGATTATGAATTGTGATGTCATGATAATATTACTTAGGTTTATTGTGTTTATATTTTTGGTTATAGGCCTAATTGTGTTTTTTACCTCCAAAATTAAGATTTATGATTTTATCTCTGTTTTTTTTAAACGAAGCCAAGATATACCAAACTCTGTTATTAGCTGTTAGCAGTGTTAAATATGATGAAAAAAGACAGAAATGTCTTTGTAATTTTACCCTAGTTTGATCTATGCTTGTGATTTTACCACTATGTATAAACATAGATTAATCTATGACTATATTAAAATACTGGTAAAATCATAAACATATACTGAAATAGAGAAAATTTACAAGTGCATTTCTATCTTTTTCATTATAATTTAACACCGTTAACGAAATTTGGCTTCGTTTCTAAAAAATAGGTGTAAAACCATGAACTCTAATTTTAGAAAGTAAAATTACAATTAAACTTTTAAGTAAGGGTGTAAACAAAATATGCCCATATTACTCTGCCCTCCCCCCTCCCCTGAACGTGCAGTTTGTTGTGTTAGTTTTCGGATGTTTGTTTGTGTGAAGTGCAAAGAAATTTAAAATGAACTATTAGGTCCTCAGATGAAACGAGACCATGCCCTTGTTCCAAAGTCCTATCTGACCCTAAATTTTCTGCATTGTCCTGGGTGCGGTAGATCAGATCACAACATGCATCCTCGCATATGGCTCAAGCAAGGGGTCTGCCTAAAGCCTAAAGATGTGCATCACATACGTTAAGTTACGCTAGCAGGACATTATGTTTGCCTACAGTACATCAACTCTTGATCCGATCTGCAACGCTGCGGCGGCTTAACCTTACTTTTTATTGCACTCTTTTGATAATGTATCTGCTAGACATGCATGCAGGCACAGAGCTATTGCACCCATGTTGAAGTTATCTCTGACTTTTATTTTCTCCCCGCTTTGAATTGGCAGGCGGGTGAAGCCATATAAAAACGGTGCCTTACCAACACCTTCGATTTCAGTTGAGCCTGAGACATTAAAACACGCCCCAGCAGCTTCTCCACCCAATTAAGTGACGTCGCAGGTGTGTTAGTATATTTGTCATGTCGCGAGCATCATCGCAAACAGTTGAGTTTGTTTGTGACATAACCTGCCTACGACAGGCAAGCAACAACAGCCCTAGATGCTCAAAATCGAACGCCTGGGAGCGCTATCTAGCCTAGGCATGAGACTTGCCGAGGGGAGACCGTTGGATTGTCTACCCTGTTGAGCCGACCCTAACTTGAGATGACGTGGCACCACCGTCCGCCACGAGACCTCCAAGTGATGTTTCACGTGACTGGCTACATGTTGAAGTTTGTTACCTGATTGTGACATCGCGTGAGACAGACAAAAGAACATGGCCGCGTGGAACGGGAGAAGCAGAGCATCTGTTTGAAGCCGCAGGCCTGAGCGGGGGAACAAGCACTGAAAATGTTGGTCCATTCCCGTGCGACTAGATTGAGCCAGCTGGCATGGTAAGGTGGCTCCAACCCACGGCCTAGCCTGATCTCGCCACACGCGACGCAACGCAAACATGCCTTTCATGGGACTGCGCACTGCAGGGAAGGTGTGCATGAACAAAATATGTGGTGCACGACTATTTAAACCCCTTCAAACAAATAGAAGTGTTCCATGACTCTGAAACATGCTTTTGTTGCAAGATAGATTTAGGCTAAGGTATAGAGAATACAGAAGTTTACAAACACGAACCCTCCATTATTATTCATAAAACACCATTCAAATCAGCCATAAACGTAAGCAGGACATGACATGCCGATTGGCCTGACATGGCTTGGTGCCGTGCCTAGCAGTTCGGGATGGCAATGCCGCAGGCTGTGAGGACCTGGCCGGCATTGCTTAGGTATTGCTTGTATGCTGGGTCCTTCTCGTACGTGCACAAGCACCCCTGCTGCGCGCGCAGGTTGGAGCAGCACATGTTTGTTGGCGCCGATCCACCGGCGAACGCGGGCAGGCACTCCGCCAGCTGCCCCGGGTTGCAGTCGTCCGCCTTAGCGCCGTTCGCGCTCAATGCTGCCATGACGACTGCCACGGCCACCAGCATCATTACAGCCTTTGCCATGGAGCCTGCGAACTCGATCTCTAGTTCTCTTCTTCCTCTCCGGCTGGTGCACAAGCGACCAGTCGCACAAGTGGAGATTGAGCGGTGGTGATGGTATGGAGTGTAGACATCGCTCTGTTGTAGTATTTATAGGCGGTTTAGTGCTTGGGGGAGGGAGCACGTCGTGGACCATGGCGAGGCAGCCTGATGCGTCTTGCAGTCAACCAGTCAAGAAATCATTCAGTGCACTTATTCATTATTACTGATAACTCATTCATTGCACTTATTCATTGTACTGATAACTATTGACAACTGGGACACAGTTTGGCACTTGTTCATTGCACTGAAAAACTGCCAACAAATCAGGTAAAAGTTTATTGCCATTTGTGCAAGTCAGCATGACCTTTTTTAAAGGCACCTACATGCACATTTGTTTATGGCTTCTCCATTACATTACATACAAGGGTTCTGTGACATGTGCTAGGAATACAACATATCACAATGATTTAGGTTTTGCCTCTCTGGCTACTTGCGTCATCACCATAATCTACACCATTCCTGAACGCCAACTGAATCAACAAACGACAGAGCAGGTTCTGAAACCACTCGTCCTTGTAATCCTACACCTGGAGTTAGTGAACGAATAAGATTTTTGAGAAGCACTGCACGTGACTCCTTCCTTTCGTTATCACAGGTCGTCTTCCATCTGAATCTGTAGTAGTGAAAATAGGTTGAGAAATTTCTGTACCGTCCCGTTCCATATATCATATTTTTCTGTTCATTTTTGAATCATTCGGGATCGGGACAAAAACGAGTTGGGCATCGTCCGGAACAGGATAAAAAACGGTTTATATATTTTCCTTATCATTTGTGTGGTTCTCGTTTTTAGTTCAGGATTATCCTGTTTTCCTTTTCTTGTTATTTAAAATTAGACCAATTGTGTCATATTCACTATATAATATCAGGCCTAACTAATACAAAGCCCAACACGACTCCTAACCTCTCCACAGTCCCCACTGTGGGGCTGAAAACAGTCGAAAAGGTAATCAAATCATTTTCATTTTCGTATATTAAATTTGGAATCAGAATAAAAAATGATACTTTCGAAATGGTCACGGTATCGTAATTTTCGGAAAGAAACGGATATATCGGAACAGAAACATGCCGATATCGGACGGATTCGGATGTTTATTCTGAAAATGGTGCTCTAAAATACTATGTAAGTATTACTTCGAATGATATAAACAAATTATGATAAATATTTTCACATGACTAATTATAACAAATTTAATACTACATACACGTACTCTGATGAACCAGTTGTATAAGTAGGTAAGACGCACGCAGATGAGTAAGGCACGCCCATACCACACTACCGAATGTGCAATTGACAAATGGATGGCTTATCTCTTATGCGAAAGGTATGAGAGGAGTGTCAATAATGGGTTTTAGAGTAGAGAGCTTTTGATATGTAGTTATCTCTTTAGTACTCGAGTGTAGCTCACATGTTTTTTGCTCCCACAATAATTACAAAAAATTGAGCCTCATACTATCTGTGTCATTCATTTGGTCTGGTTCACCTTGTTGAGTTCGTGAGTGAGCCTATGGGTCAAGATAAGCTATGTATTAGTTCTCCTGATGATCTAAATTATGTTATTTTATAATTTCTGAATAAATTTCCGAACAAATACGGAATTCCAATAATTCAGTCAAAAATCTGTCCAGATAGTTTCCGATCCGATTTTTGAATATGCATTTCTGATTTCCGAAAATTTCCGATAAAAAAGAAATTGGTACAAAAATTTCTGAAATCGGTATCGGATGATCCAGAAAATTTCCGTCTGTTTGTTCCGACATGCACGAGCAGGACGTGACCATCAATCATTTTGCATCTTTTTTATGTAAAGATTCCAATCTCGCGCTGTAGCATGGGTCCTGATGAGTCGTTAGAAAACATGCACGTTTCTAGATCCCTTGATTGCAACGCAATCATCAATACTGATAAAACAATTGTTAGTGGGTAAAAAATGCCACATCAGCTGTCACTGTGGCAATACCATCTTGCAAAACCAGTTTAGGGGGTTGAATAGACGGTTTTATAAAGGTTGGGTGTTAAATATCTAGTTTAAAAGTTGAAAGAGTTAAGTAGTCATCAAGTTATAGTTTGGGGTATCTAACTTTGGTTTTCTCTGCATTTACCTGAGTTGCCTGGATTCGTGTGAAGGGAAAAGGATGCGGTGGGCGATGGACGCCCTGTGGCTAGACGTAGCCAGGGTTGGCGCCGGGACGAGACGCAAAGTGAAGCGCGCAGAGGAGGAAGTCAATGATGAGAAGAGCAGTGTGAGCAGCAAGGAGAACAACGACGAATAGGATGGACATGACCAATAACAAGTGGTTCTTCTTATAATGATCCTACAAGTATGGTTCCCATACACGTATCACTGTTGTTTGAATACTGATAGATGAGATGTTCTCACATAAACTTGCAATTTATCTCTCCGTATATCTTGGCTATGCATGATACATCGGTTCCAGCAACATCCAAATCTATGTTCCCTACAATTTTCTAAGACCTGGATCCGAGCATAAATTGATTCACTGCATATGCCCCTATGCGCATCAGTTCTGGCACATCAAAAAACAAAAATGTAGGAAAGAATGAAGCAAGCTAAACTAAGGCCGACGTTCAAGATGGAAGCAAAAAAAGATGTTTTATATGTAAATAAATTTAGGCCCTGATATAGAAAACATAGAGTTTACGCATACAAACCCTTTATTATTATTCATAAAACACCATTCAAATCAGACATAAACATAATTAAACAGGGCATGACATGCCAGCTGGCTTGGTCTGGCATGGCTTGGTGGCACGTCTAGCAGTTCGGGATGGCGATGCCGCAGGTGGTGTGGAATGTAGACAGTGCTCTGTCGTAGTATTTATAGGTCGTCTAGCCCTTGGTGAACTAGGCATCCAAACACTACAGAAAACTACATATTTTTGTAGCCCGGGGGCTCACAAAAATAAGCATAAAACCCACGAAAATAATATTTTCGTGAATTTTATGTTTATTTTCTTGAGCCCGTGGCCTACAAAAATAACTCGTTGAAAATAAATTTAATTTCGCCGCCGGCTCATGAAAATAAGTTTATTTTCGTTGGCTAAAAATAACCCATGAAAATATATATTTTCGTGGGCCAAAATGTGGTCCACGAAAATAAAGGTAAGTTATTTTTGTGGCCACCTTTTGGCACACGAAAATAAAGTCATCTTATTTTCGTGGGCCACATTTTTGACCCACGAAATTAATAGCAAATTATTTTCGTGGGCCCTTTTGACCCACAAAAATATTGCCTGGTTATTTTCGTGGGCCACCTGTTGGCCCACGAAAATAATATTGCACTATTTTCGTGGGTCACTTCTTGGCTCACGAAAATACATAAGATTATTCACAATTTTATGCATATGGTTTAGTTCCAGGTACATAAAATAATAAATTATCTATCAAACACACAGAACACATATCACACTTCATAACAAATGCAACAAACTCAATTAAACATTATAAAATCAATTACATCGTCCAAACGGTATTGTCCATTACATTGTTCACACACAATATAACATAAACGAACATGTCACATTGTTCACAATGTTTCTGTCGAAGCAAATCATATCACATGGCCACATTGAGCTTTCCAACAAACCAACAAATTGCTCCGACACCATTTTGCTCGCCGTTTTCATGTATCAAGCAAAAGTGAAGTATATGACTAATAGATTCAAATAAAAAGTAACAACATATTTGATTCTATGGCTTATTATACACGAGCTCCATTTGAAATTAAGATACATAATATATGATGCAGATGAAAACACAAAACTTACCTAATTGCTACCACCAGGAGCGAAGAATTGATCGATAAAGTCGTCCCCTCCACCCTGCCCCCCTGAAGAAGATGCTCGCAAATTTGTAACAGGAGGACTATGAAAGTTTTGTGCCGTTGAGGATGATCCCTAAATAAACAATAATACATGTTACGAGTATACTAACAGTTTATAAAAATGAAAGAGAACATAACGATAATATGTACCTGTGTTCCAACGGGAAGAGGTTGTGGAGGCACCGGTAGTGGTGAAGACATAGGTAGCTGCGTAGGCTGCGGTAGCGGTGGCATGGCGGCAGGCAGTCCAAGCTGAGAGAAGTATCCCTAAAATCATTTTGAAATATTTAGCTTCATTCTACTATAAATATGCATGCATCTCTTGTTTAACATAAATATTTGAACTCTTATATTAATGTACCTGCATCGATTGTTGCCACGCTGCCAGATTCGAGAAGTAGTCATTTTGTGCTTTTATAAACTCTTCTTGTCGTTTCATGCGGTCTTTTTGTAGCCTCAAGTGGTCTCACACTGCAGACTGCTCCTCCTCCATTTGTTTTAACCTGGACTCATTTCCTGTATGAGTACGCCGAGAAGAACTCTGTCCACTCTGTGTTGACTGTGACTGCGAGAGAACCACATCGATGTTCATGACACCATTGAACATCAAATACATGCAATAGTGATATGTCATAACTATAAGGTGACACTTGGAAAAATTAAAGTATGTGAATATATGAATATAAGAGTAGTAAGTTCACCTCCCGTGACGCTTTCCTCCACTGGATTCATATAAAGCTACTACGTCGACGTCTTCTTTTCTCCAGTTGTAATCATATCCATGACGTCAAACCATCTCTTCACCATATTTCCCCTACATAAAAACTAATTACAAAGGTACTATACAACAATTGTATTGATTAATAATTACTTTTACTTATATGACATACCAAGTTCTGAGTGGCCGTTAGAGTGCACAATTAACTGTCATCTATGCCCCTATGCCCTCTTATATAAGTATCAATGAAAGAGGGTTCCTCACCAATTTGAGCAGCCGATATAGACATGTTACAAATATAATTACGCAAAAGCTAATATTATAAGACTATATTGTAAATCTACTAAACTCACCATCCATTTCGAGAGACGAATATGACCATCTCAACCGTAACGATGGAGAACTTCACCACCGGACTCACGGTTGATTCTCTTGGAGTTAGATTTTTCTTGATACTCACTCGATGCCAATAAGTACATATTGAATAATAAGCATCAGCACACCTAAACATCCAAGGAATCATTACCAAACGGTATTGATCGTCCTCTAGATAAATTTTTGAAGCTCCTATTTTCTTGTTCATCATCTGTCCGAGCTTCTCCTTGTAGTACAAGCACACAGCTGTGATCCGAGCATTATATATCATATCATTCACAACTTTACGTGCAGCTTTGTGGAAGACTTTGTGTGCTCTAGACTCGAGAGCAGCGTCATGATCATCGAGCAAACGATGTCGTTCCTATAAAATTTATAGAATTCGTATTACTAAAAATATAATGAACATAATTAAAGTGTAGTGTAGTGAAGACGTACCCCAAAATCATGCTAGGCAACCCCTGTCACATTCTCATGCACAACATGTGGAGCAATTCTATAGTGCTTCCAATGTATTGCAGGTTTCTCTTCACCTTTAATATTCAGAAGACCTGGATAATGATGGCGACATATAGCACCCAACACTGCATTAGGCTGCCTACGATATTGTCGTCCATCCCAATCCAGGTCGTCCCATCGCCTACAAGTTAATTTAACAACATATATTATTTATCGAAAACATTGTATCTATAATTCAATATTGAGTTTTATATTTACTTACCAGTCACCGACAGGAGTGATCCGTAATCTCTTTTGTGGAGGCACAACCAACGGGAGAGTGTTTGAAGACTGATACCTGAATGATTGTGGCAACTCTCCTGTATCGGTGTCATCCCCCTCGTCCTCATCGACTTTCTCCTCGGCTTCCTCATCAACATAGGCTCTTACCCCTTGTTGTTGTTCCTGCCCCGCAGAAAGTTCTTCCCCTTGATCCTCTTGACACTCCTCATGACCCTCCTCCTGGATCTCCTGCTCCACCTGAAATTAGATAAATTAGGTTTTGCGATATGATACATGGGTAAATATAATACAATTATAGATATATGAACCTGTTCATTAGCTTATTCCATGCATCTTCTAAATGCCACTCGTCTACTATTATTTGAGGCACTGCCTTGAAAAAGAGAGTCTCGACTACGTGAAGAGCTAGCAGACCGACTCTTACTCTTGCTTGAGGAGCCAAAGAGACCCTTAGCTATATTCTTAAGACCACGTGGCATCCTGTTGAAAAATGGTCAAAGATAAAAACTTTTTTAGTGCTACGTCTCTTTCTTTTAACCACTACTTCCTCTTCTACCCCATTGTCTTCAACATCACCAACTAATGTATCAAGAGCTAAACCATTATCTATATTAAAAGACGGTAGAATATCATACTCTTGGTACACTTCATCCTATTCTTCTTGATAACCAGCATCACTAGGGGCATATAACCGTTCTCGTGGATTAACTTTATAGACAACCCACCAAGCACTCAACTTTAGACAAGGATATGGTAGGTAATAAACCAACTCAACTTGATGAGTAAGAACATAATTATCGCATCCACGAAGTCTATTTTCATGTTTTACTTCAAATTTGGCCGAACGAAATCGGAACCCGTATACGTCGTAACGACCAAAACTCCTTGCTGTTATGGTTCTTTGAGAAAGTTGTCGTAAGTCTTCATGAACATTAGCATCGACCATACACTACGTATTAAATAAAAATATTACTTTTACTAATCAGATTAACTTGGAAGTTATAAAAGTAACATGTAATAACAGAATGTTACATGCTTTCAAAACCAATTTACGAAGTTAGGACCCCCATGAAGGCCATCACGACGCATTTTATCTAATTTTTTGCTTGTTGGTTGACGCACATACTTCCAAAATGGTTTATCGAAGTCGCTACATAATGCAAAATATTAGTACTTTAGAACATCTTCTCATGTAAAATGTGAGAAAATTAGTAGAAAAAACACTTACACAAAATATTAAGTCATCTCTTAAATGTTTATATACATGTATAACATACATGAATTCTATTCTTCTTCTAAAACCACATGCCTACTGCTGCCACCAACCGTTTTTCCTTTCCACAAAAAAATACTTAAATTTCACGCAGGAGTTTCTTCATCTATGTGGTACCGTGTTGTGGGAGCATACACATTATGTTACTCAGCAAAGAATGTATTTGAGAAGTATGCTACCTCTTTCAGAGCAAATGCTTCTGCAATACACCCTTCTACTCTTGTTTTGCTCGAAACTATTGCTCGTAGTTTCTTTAGTGTCCTTTCAATATGGTACATCCATCGATATTGTACGGGGCCACAAACTTTAGCTTTGTAAGGCAAATGCACAAGTAGATGTTGTATTACATTCATAGATCCTGGCGGGAATATCTTTTCCATTTTGCATATGAGTGAAGGTATTTCTTTCTTCAGTTTTTCCATCATTTGAATTGTAATTTCTTTAGGAAAACTAAGTTCCGCAAGTACTCTCTACACATCCTGATGCACATATCCACGTAACATTATTGGAAGAAATCTTTCCATCATTATATGATAATCGTGGCTTTTAAGATTATTTAATACCCAATTTTGAAGTTTGTCGTGCGCCTCAACCCAGCACAGTAACCGTCAGGAAACTTCAATTGTTGCAACCATTTTAGAACTTCTTTCCTTTCACTAAGTTTAAGGCAAAATGGAGCACGTGGCAATCTCTGTTTTCCACTACCATCCTGTCTCACTTCTAGAGTCGGACGATTACAAATATCTGCTAAATCTTTTTGAGTTGTCAAATTATCTTTTGTCTTCTTAAAATTGAAACATGTGCTAATTATGCTTTCCGCTACATTGCGTCCGTGGTACATCACATCAATGTTATGTAGCAATAACAATGACTTAGCATAGGTAAGATCCCATAAGCCACATATATGAGTCCAATTGTGCTCCTGACCATAACCAACAAACCCATCATCTGTAAGGACAAGTTGACTGAGCCATGCAGCAATCTCAGCACTAGTCAAACGTTTTGGCAGACCCTTTGTTATAATACTATCCTTTCAAAATATATTAACTTACCTTTGAAAGGGGTGATTTGCTGGTAGAAATCATCGGTGGCAATCAAAAAACACACTTTGCCCCCATGAGTAAGTCTAAAACAACTAGAGTTCGATCCACAAATAGGACAACAAAGTTTACCGTGTGTGCTCCAACCTGAAAAAACACTGTATGCAGGAAAATCATGAATGGACAACAAGTATGTTGCTCGCAAGTTGAATTTCTGCTTTTTGTAGGTATCATACGCTTCTACTCCGATTCACAATTCTTTTAACTCCTGAATCAATGGTTGAAGAAAAACCCCTAAACGTTTTCCTAGATGTTTATGACCGGGAATGATTAGAGACAAGAACATGTATTCATATTTCATACACATAGCTGGTGGAAGGTTGTATGGTATAGCAAAAACTGCCCAACATGAGTACGAGGCAGAAGATGTGTTGAATGGTGTGAAACCGTCGGGGGCCAAACCAATACGAACATTTCTAGCATCTTCTGCAAAGTACTCATCAAAAGAGTCCAACGCCTTCCAAGCCTGAGCATCAGATGGGTGTGTCATTACTCCCTTTGTTTCGTGCATAGCTTCCTTATGCCGTCACATGTGTCTCGCAGTTGATTTAGATAAAAACAACCATTTCAGCCTAGGTGAAAGAGGCATGTAAAGAAGTTGTTTCACTACCACTTTTGTCTTCACCAATTCACCGTCCTCATTTGTGGCCTCAATGTATCGAGATTCTTTACAAATTGAGCATTGAAAGTGCATCTAGGTAATCCCCGTGGGTTTTGGTTGATTGATGATGACAATTAAGATACTAATAAGTTTTTACTGAGTATAAGCACATGTGTTTATCAAAGAAATGGATATGGAGTCTCTCAAGAAGCAAAAGGAAAAGAAGAAGACTTGAAAGAATAGAAAAAAGAATTTTCTATTAATTTTCACATTTTCTAGTTGTGTATAGGGTCTTCTCTTTTAGAGTGCTTGAGAATCATTAGAGAGCTCAAATGAAGGGTAGAAAGTTAGAATCGTGAGATGAAGTAGTCATAGGTATGGGTGAAAAAGGAAGACCAGACTTATCCGGACCATGGGTTGGACTAGTCCGTTCTGACCCGGACTAATCCGTTTTGGACCGAATAAAGAGTCTCTGAGTGAGTTCAGATTGTTCGTTCAAGGTCGGACTAGTCCGTTGTCGTGTGAGTCTAAGCCGTTATGAGACTAAGTCTCAGAGGGCCGGACTAGTCCACCCGAGAGGCCGGACTAGTCCACTAAGCGGACTAAGCCGCTTAGGTCCGGAGAAGAAGTCTCTGAGTGACATCGGACTAGTCCGGTCCCTTCCGACTAATCCGAATTAGGACGGAACAAAGGTTCCTGTGTGAGCTCGTACTAGTCCGAAGTTGGCTGGACGAGTCCGCAGCCCTAGATTAGAGAGTTTTTAGACTAAGTCTGGTAAGACCGGACTAGTCCACCCTTGGGGCCGGACTAGTCCGCCCTTACCAGACTAGTCCGTTCTCATACGGAACAAAGGTTCCTGACTGAGATCGGATTAGTCCGCTCTTGGCCGGACTAGTCCGGGATTTTATGACCATTTGAGTCCAACGGTCACTAGACTTTATTTGGTAACCTGTGACGTGAGTGGTCCTTCAAGAACGGACTAGTCCGGGGTTAGGACCGGACTAGTCCGGGGTTAGGACCGGACTAGTCCGGACTTTATTTGGTAACGGCTAAATGGCGGGATTTCTATAAAAAGAGACCCCCGACTGAGAATCAATAACACAACAACTCAAGCGCTAAAAACTCATTCCTAGAGCTCTTCTAAGCCTCTTTCCTCACCGTCTAGACTCTTAAAAGTGGATCTTGAGGAGATTGTGTTTTTTGTGAGAGGAAAGACGTAGTGATCGACGTTTGAGCTCTCGGTTTGATTCTCTTGCACTCTAACTGTTAATTTGAGTTCTTAACAGTTATACTTTGATTTCTAGAACTGCTAGGTTGGTGTAGGGAGCCTCAAGTTGTGAGTAGCCCCTAAGAGCATTGTATTCATATTTGATTGATAGTGAAAGAGCCCGGGCTTGATCTTGGTGATCACTCGGTGAGCGAAGGTTTGGAAAAGACCCAGTCCTTAGTGGACTCCTAAACGAGGACGTAGATTCCTGTGTGGAATCGAACCTCGGGATAAACCGTGTCTCTTGGTTCCTTTACTATCTCACTCGCTCACTAGGATTACTTGTTAAACTTTCTTTTTGTTGATACCCGTGAATTGTTCTACTATCTCGCAATCTAATCATTCACAACTAATTAGTGATATTATTTGACTATCATATATCTTCCGCTCAAACAAACTTAAAAGGGGACCTAAAACGCAATTTTATACTTAGACCGGACTAGTCCGCCCTCAGACCAGACTAGTCCGGCCTCCTTCAAGTTTTATCTGCTGTTTGCAATAGTTTCAGGTTTAATTAGCCTATTCACCCCCCTCTAGGCAACTTTCAATTGGTATGAGAGTCTAACTCTCCACAAAAGCTTAACCGCTTGGAGAAGAGATGGGGGACAAGGCCGGTAGCAAAATTGATCTCATCAAGGGAAAAGGAGCAAGCACGAGCAACTTTGAAGAACAAGGTTCTAACCCGCCTCCAACGGTTACTCCTCCACAAGACGTTTCAAGCTCAGAAGAAGATGAAGAAGTTTTTTGTCTCATGGCACTCCTCAAAAAGAAGAAGGAGGAGGCTAAAAATAAAAAGAAGGAGAAGTTGGAGAAGAAGCTCAAGAGTGATCAACAAGACTACTCGCGATATCATTTTAATTATGAACGTCTAAATTCTCATTCTAGTTATTTATCAACTTCACTAGACAAACCACCTCACTTTGATGGAGCTAACTACACAATGTGGAAACACAACATGAAGTTGCATCTAATTTCCTTGAACCCAAGTCTTTGGCATGTGGTATGCACAGGTATAGATATTCCCGAAGACGAGGATGAACTCACCCAATAACAAGAACAACAAATCCATCGCAATGCACAAGCGGCGGCCGTGCTCAACTCATCTCTGAGCATTGAAGAATTTAACAAGGTAGATGGGTTGGAGCTCGCCAAATATATTTGAGACACCCTAAAGATCGCACATGAAGGAAACCGATCCGTAAGGGAAGCCAAGATTGAGATGATAGAAGGAGAGCTTGGAAGGTTCGTCATGGGAGAAGGCGAAACACCTCAAGAAATGTACAACTGACTCAAAACTCTTATCAACAAGAGTCGAGCGTACGGATGCAAGAAATGGAATGACCATGAGGTGGTCAAGAGAATGATAAGAGCATTTATGCCTCGCAATGTGACCCTATGCACCTTAATCCGGGAAAGTCCAAACTTTCACTTGATGACTCCGGATGAAGTGCTAGGGAAGATCATTAACCACGAGATGATGGAGAAGGAAGCCCAACACGTCAACGACCTAGCAAATATCACTTCACCCAAGAAGAAGGGCATTGCTCTTAAGGCCACATCCAAGTCCAAGGCAAAAGAAACACAACTCACAAGTGAAGATGAAGAAAGTGATGATGAGAGCACGGACATGGATGATGAAGAAATAGCATTCTTCATCAAAAGATTCAAAAGGTTAATGAGGATAAGGAGAAGCCATCACTATGAGAACAAGAGCAAAGACAAGGGCAAGTCAAGAACAAAGAAGACTTGCTACAACTGTGGAGAACATGGGCATTTCATTGTGAACTGCCCCCATAGCAAGGAAGATGACAAGAGAAAGAAGAAGGATGGGAAGCCTCAAGATAAGAAATTCTTAACAAAGAAGAAGGCCTATGGACAAGCCCACATCGGAGAAGAATGTGATTCAAACGAAGAATCCTCCTCCGAAGATGAAGAAAAAGTGGCAACCGTAGCCATCAAGAGACCAATCATGAAGAAATCACTCTTGCCAAACAAGGGTGATTGGAAGAGCCGAAGTCACACATGCCTCATGGTAAAGGAAGGAAAGCGGAAGGTAATGTATAAACCTTCCAAGTTACATATTGAAGATGATAGTGACTTTTATAGTAGTAGTGAAAACGAATTCATGTTTAAAGGATTAGACAAAAATGCTATAGCTAAAATAAAAATGTTATCGGATGAAATATTTAAACAAGAAGAGCTTCTCAATCAACAAGAAGAATTGCTTATCCTTGAAAAGGAAAGAAACCTTGAGATTGAGAAGCTCTTTGAACTCGAGAGAGAAAAGAGTAGAACACTTGAAAGCGAACTTGCCATGAGCAAGGAGACTTATGTTCAGCTTAAAAGTGAGAATGTAGTACTTCAAGATGAACTTGTAAGTTTAACCAAAGCTCACAAGAATCTTGAAGCATAACTTGACTCACTTAAGTCAAGTGTCTCAACTAATTCATCCTCCAAAAACTCTTTCTCAACAAGTAAAGAGTCCAACTCTAAATGTGCCAACATTGTTTTAAAATTGAAAAATGAGCTCAAGAAGCACAAAGCAAGAATACACACAAAAGTGGGATCTTTGATAAGGAGAAGATCAAATATGCACGTAGTGCATATTCAATCACAAGATCTCCCTTCATCAAAGATGGACTTGGTTATACTAGGGGAGGAAAGCAAAACGTTAGAATCCTTAAAAACAATAACAAATGTGTTGCCTTTGTCAAAGAAAACTCAAGTCAATTCAAGAGTGACAACCTTACATCTATCTCACATGAAATTGCCAAAAATGTAAAATCTGTCGTATTTCATAATTCTGATGCATCTTATGTTCTTATGAAAAGCAAGTTTGGTAGAGTATATGCAAAATATGTTGGGCCACTCCACAAGAGCCCAAAAACTTGTGTGTGGGTGCCCAAATGCCTTGTAACTAACCTCAAAGGACCCAACCAAGTTTGGGTACCTAAGAGCAAAGTTTAAATTGTTTTGCAGGCCTACTCCTCCGGTGGCACTAAATGGGTGCTAGATAGTGGGTGCACTAACCATATGACCGAAGAGAGAAAAATGTTTGTCGAGTATGAAGAAAATGATGATCCAAGTGAAGGCATCTATTTCGGTGACAACAGCCAAGGAAGGGTACTCGGTATTGGTAAAATTACAATCTCTTCTCAACACTTTCTTTCACATGTTCTACACGTTGAATCACTAGATTATAACCTATTGTCCATATCTCAACTATGTGAGAAAGGTTATAATTGCTTGTTTACTAACGAGGATGTGACCGTCTCTAGAAGAAGTGATAACTCAATTGCCTTTAAGCGTGTGTTAAAGGGAAAGCTTTACTTAGTGGACTTTTCCACAGATAAAGCTCAACTTGACACATGCTTAATAGCAAAAACCAACATGGGATGGTTGTGGCATAGAAGACTAGCCCATGTTGGAATGAGGAACTTACAAAAACTTCTAAAGGGGGATCACATCCGTGGACTAAAAGATGTTGTTTTTGAAAAAGATAGACCATGTAGTGCGTGCCAAGCAGGAAAACAAATTGAAACAGCTCATCCCGCCAAGAATGTGATGACGACAACAAGACCATTGGAGATGCTTCACATGGACCTCTTCGGCCCTGTCACCTATATAAGCATTGGCGGTAACAAGTATGGTTTAGTAATTGTTGATGATTATTCTCGTTTCACTTGGGTATTTTTCCTGCATGATAAAGGAGAAACTCAAGATATCCTCAAGAAGTTCTTAAGGAGATCTCAAAACAAGTTTTCCTCAAAAATCAAGAAGATAAGGAGTGACAACGGTTCTGAATTCAAGAACGCTCAAGTAGAATAATATTTGGATGAAGAGGGCATCAAACATGAGTTTTCAGCCCTCTATACTCCCGAACAAAATGGGGTGGCTGAAAGGAAGAACCGAACACTTATGGAGATGGCAAGAACCATGCTCGATGAATACAAGACCTCGGATCGATTTTGGGCGGAGGCGGTCAACACCGCTTGTCATGCTACAAACCGCCTCTACCTCCATCGACTTCTGAACAAAACCTCATACGAGCTCCTAACCAGTAACAAACCCAATATCTCCTAGTTTCGAGTTTTTGAAAGTAAATTCTACATTCTCAACAAGAAGCCTAGGACTTCGAAGTTTGCTTCGAAATCCGATGAAGGTTTCCTACTTGGTTATGACTCAAACACCTACGCTTATCGTGTCTTCAACAAGACCTCTGGGTGTGTTGAAGTTGCACGTGACGTGGTGTTTGATGAAACTAATGGCTCCCAAGTGGAGCAAGTTGATCAATGTGTACTAGATGAAGAAGAAGCACCATGTGAAGCACTAAGAAGAATGGGGCTTGGAGAAGTCTGTCCCCAAGAAAATGTAGGACAAGATACTACAAGCTCATCACAATTGGCACCTCTCATTCAGGATCAAACTCAAGCACCCCAAGATCAAGACGGTCAATTTGAAGAAGGAGAAAATCGAAACCATGATATTGATCAAGGGAGAAAAGAAGAAGAAAACAACTCAAGAAATCAAGTGCCTCACCCAAGGGTTCATCAAAGCATTCAACGAGATCACCCCGTTGACAACATCCTTGGAGATATCACAAAAGGGGTAACAACATGTTCTCAAATAGCTAACTTTTGTGCACATTACTCTTTTGTGTCATCCTTGGAACCATTTAGGGTGGAAGATGCACTCAAGGATCCGGATTGGGTGGTAGCCATGCAAGAAGAATTAACAACTTTACAAGAAATCAAGTATGGGAGCTAGTGAAAAGACCAAATGCAAATGTGGTAGGCACCAAGTGGGTGTTCCGCAACAAGCAAGACGAACACGGAGTGGTGACGAGAAATAAGGCCAGACTTGTGGCAAAGGGATATGCTCAAGTCAAAGGTTTTGATTTCGATGAAACCTTTGCTCCCGTAGCTAGGCTTGAGTCCATTCTCATTCTATTAGCCTATGCTACTCACCATGATTTTAAACTCTATCAAATGGATGTGAAAGTGCCTTCCTAAACGGTCCAATCAAGGAGGAGGTGTACGTGGAGCAACCACACGGCTTTGAAGATCAAGAATATCCTAATCATGTGTTTAAGTTGCATAAAGCTCTCTATGGCCTCAAACAAGCTCCTAGATCTTGGTATGAGTGTCTTAGAGACTTTCACATTGATAATGGCTTCAAGATAGACAAAGCAGATTACACACTCTTCACAAAGAATGTAGACAACGATCTCTTTGTGTGCCAAATATATGTCGATGATATTATATTTGGTTCTACTAACAAATCTTTTTGTAATAAGTTTAGTAAGATAATGACGGATAGTTTTGAGATGTCCATGATGGGAGAGTTGAAGTTCTTCCTAGGATTTTAAGTCAAGCAACTCAAGGAAGGCACGTTCATTAGTCAAACCAAGTACACACAAGACATACTCAAGAAGTTTGACATGGACAAAGCAAAACCCATCAAGACACCAATGGCAACAAATGGGCACCTTGACCTCAATGAAGATGGACCAAGCGTGGATCAAAAGGTATATCGCTCTATAATTGGTTCATTGTTTTATCATTGTGCATCTAGGCCCGATATCATGCTTAGTGTATGTTTGTGTGCAAGATTTCAAGCATCACCTAAAGAATGTCATTTAACAGCCGTTAAAAGGATACTAAGATATCTAATTCACACACCTAACCTAGGATTATGGTATCCAAAGGGATTTAAGTTTAATCTCATCGGATACTCCGATGCGGATTACGCCGGATGTAAAATAGTTTGAAAAAGCACCTCAGGGACTTGTCAATTTTTGGGCAGGTCCCTAGTATCATGGTCATCCAAGAAACAAAACTCCATTGCTCTCTCCACATCTGAGGCAGAGTATGTCGCAGCCAGGAGTTGTTGTGCTCAACTTCTTTGGATGCGACAAACTCTAAGGGATTATGGTCATAATATGAACCATATTCCACTCCTATGTGACAATGAGAGTGCCATTAAGATAGCCCATAATCCCGTTGAGCACTCTAGGACCAAATATATAGCCATCCGACATCATTTTTCGAGAGATCATTCTATAAAGGGGGACATAGCTATCTCACATGTAAGAATTGAAAAACAACTAGCCGATAATTTCACCAAACCACTAGATGAAAAACGATTTTGTGAACTTTGAAATGAGCTGAATATCCTAGACTCTAGGAATGTGAGTTGAAAAGTTATGCATATGAATGCTAACTATTAAAAGTCTTCATTTTTTACGTATTTAAAAAATGTGCACAATTCTGAAAAGCTTGCTCCCTTTCTAATTCTTCTCTCATATTACTTTTGGCTATATTTTGGTCATCATGCAATTATGTGTATATACATATGGACCATAGCTACCTAATAGAAGGTACAAGTAAATTCACCGCAATCACGGGCAAACTCCTAATATATAAGAATTTCTCAGCCTCTAAGAGCCGGACTAGTCCGCCCTGGAGGACGGACAAGTCCGGGTATCTTGAATAGTCCGGGATGCAACAGACAAGTCAACAACGGACTAGTCCGGACTGCATCCGGACAAGTCTGTTGTCCGGACTTGTCCGGATGCAGTCCGAACTAGTCCGACAGCCCGGACTAGTCCGGCCCCTGGAGACTTAACCTCCAAGGGTTGGGCTAACCCCTTCCCTCTCTCTCATTCACTTCCACTCCACTCCTCTCCTCCAAAACTCACCCCCATTGGCGATTTTGGAATTCTCTCTCAAATCCCTCGAAGGAATTCTTATACTCAAGGCTTGTGGAGTGCGGGGAATCCTCTCCAACCATCTCTGCTCCTTCGATCCGCGGATTTCATCAAATTTCTTCACTCCAAGGTACTTTTTGACCTAGCCTTAACTTTTCACAAAAATCTTATTTCTAGGTCACACCTCTAGTGCCTTAGGCCATCCCTGATGTTCCTACTGCATATTGTTGCAATCCCCATAGTATTGCGTCAACTTTGCTGAATTAGTGATCAAATCACCTAAGTTAGGGTTTAAAACCGTAGAGTCCGTACTAGTCTGAACTCTAGCCGGACAAGTCCGGCAAGGCGGACTAGTCCGCTCACTGCCCGGACAAGTCCGGCTGATACAGTTTTAGCTCCTAACTTAGGGCTGTAAACTAGTTCAAACGCAATGCTCTAGCATCTAAGTCCTTCTTTTCTCACCAGATCATGTCAGGACCCGGCGACAGTCCTCTTGCAAACCCCGAGGCCGAAGCGGCTCGCCAAGCCGCTTATCATGCGGCAGCCGAGGCAGAGGCAGGAGAGGCCGCAGCAAGGGAGGCTCGGACAAAGAAACGGGCTGACAGGGAAGCACAAGCCTCTCAGTCCGTTGATCCTCCAAGGAGAAAGAGGCTAGTGACCCTGAAAGAAAAACAACATGCCGAGCCCCAAAAATCAACTCAAGACAAAGGAAAAGGCAAAGCAGTTGATCCTCCCAGAAAAAAGGCCTTGGCTAACAGGGGACTCGTCATTCGTGACAACCCTGGACAGGGAAGGGAAAATCCCCCACAGGGACCTATTGGGCCTCTTAAGAGGGCACCTCCTATGCACAACCCAAACCGCCAACCCAATTTGGCAAGTGCAACCTTCAAGGGTAAAGGAGCCGACAAAGCCAGAAGGTTCCGAGAAGAGGAGGTTTACAAGTACAAGAAGTCCACACCAGACCCTCGTTTCTGGTGTGACTTCCATTGTGACTACTATCGGCTTGTCTATCTCCAAATGAAGACACCGGTAGTTGATGCTCAGTGGGTGGACTGGCCATACATGGAAAACAAGAAGCATCAAGCTTTTGATGCAGTAATTGAAGCAACAGAACGCCATGGGATCAAGGACTTAATGGCCTTTCAGTATGATTGGAACATCGAGGTTATAGTCCAATTTTATACCACCTGCTACTTCCACACCTATGGAAACAGGAAAATCACTTGGATGACAGATGGTGTGGTTTACTCCGTACTGTATGATGAATTTGCTCGAATCCTTGGACATGGGGAGCACTTGAACTATGAGATCATAGTTCACAATGAGAGAACCTTGGGGAAGGATGACTTGGACTTCATGTACCCTTCATATCTCTTCTATGAGGCATCCTCAACCCACAACATCAAACCCTTTTTTGGAGTGCTAAACAGGATTCTAAGAAAGACTCTAGCTCCAAAAGATGGAGGTGCGGGGATGATACAGGGGCATCTCTGAAACTTGTTGAAGCTGCTCAATAAAGAAGAAAGATTCAATGTCTTTGACTACATATACAATGATATCTTCAACATCTCCCACACCCCGAACAGGTCCTGTGGATATGCACCATACATCATGTGCATGATAGAAAGAGTCACAGGACTGGAATTTGCAAAGGATGTGAAGCACAGGAAGCTACATACTCAGATGCCGACTCCTCTTCCTCGCCCTCCTACGTCCTTGGGCTGGAGCTCCTCTGCAGCTCCATCCTCCTCAGCTGGACCATCCGTCCCTCCATCATTGATTGGCTCCTCTAGTAGGCTGCTCAAAATTTTCAAGGCCATATTCTCCTCATGCCGGAAGGTGGAAGTTCGCACGCAGAAAATGAAGCAACGCTGTCACACCCGGTTTTTCCGAAGAACAACCAAGTGAATATCACATGTATGCCAGGATCATTTTCTCATACATGTGATGACAAATAGTGAAGCATCATTTATTACAAGCCAGGTGTCGAATATAAGTAAGTCTTACATAGTAAATGTCTCGATGGACAATAATAAGTTCATCACAAGTAAATAAACTAGCAGCGGAATATTATTCTTTAGGGCTCCATCACAGGCGTTGCCCGGGGGTCTTCATGAACCTAAAAACCTTCCTCGGGTCCAAAGTCTTGGTCGTTATACACCACCTCATTATCTTGACCTGAGCAGCAATATAAACCAACAAATATGCAAGGTTGAGTACCAATGGTACTCAGCAAGTGTGGGAAAATTATATCATGCATGGCTAGAACAAGGAGAGGTTGAACTCATGGTTAAAGCACTACGCAATTAATACCTATCACCTTAGCTTATTAAGCACCTACATTACTACACAGGTGAAATGGTCCCAATCTCCCATCCCATCATCATAACCAAATAACCATAACATCATTTCCAATGTTAAGCTCCCCGCTTAACATCCACAACTCCCAAAAACCTTCACTCCTCTAATCATGAATAAGTCCAGGCCGCTCTTAACCGTGAGCACGGCTGTCAAGACAGTTTTGACTCTGCAGAGTTTGTACCACTGTACCCACAAGTAGTGATTTCATCCCCCGTTGCCGGGTGGACTAAAAGAACCTCCATTATGCCAGTGGCTACGATCCACATTCACACTTCCCAGGTGTGTGGCCAAGAGATCACTACGAAGTCTTTACAAAGGGATTCCCGACGAGCGTGGGCCCACTGAGGTTTCACCCCTAACAGCATACAAGAGGCTCCAACCCCGCTGCAGTGGCCCCCTCTTGAGCCTTGCGGTTCATATGGTAGTCCAGCTGACACCTACTCCCCGCACCATCCAACACACCCATACTACGCCGGGGATACACCTAATTAATTGGCCAAGCTGCCCCATCTCAGCATGTGGTTGGCACTGTAAAGCCGGGTTACATGCTCCATGAACCGGTCCTTAGGATCCAGGCAAGTACTAAACACAAACCCAAGTCTCGTGCACCCAGCACACAACCAAAACATCCAACTTGCCTTGATCCCTACCTCTACATAACTCACAATATCTCATTCAGGAGTATGGTAATATAAACTGATGATTTCATGTCCCAAACATCCCATTCTAAGCATGGCTAAGCATATGCATGGACATAAATAACATGACAAAATAAATCCCAACCCAAGCTACAAGGAAAACAAGGTAATGCAACTCTAGGGAAACTTCCTAGCATGGGTTTCATATTTCATTTGACAATGCAAATAATTATATCTACACATCCTAGCATAGGATCAAAGTGGTCAAGGACACTTGCCTCCTTCTTGCTGCTCTTGAAATGGGTAGTCCTGATCTTGGAAACTGATAGCTTGCTCTTGAACAGGTTCTACTTCATACCATCACACATAGCAAAAGGAAAACAACAATCATAAGACATAGTTCACACTTCTACTTCATACAAACCACATTCACATTTATGAAATTTTCTTTACCATTTTATGTGTTGTGGATACTCTATGTGTGTTGATTTGGGGCTTGCACACACTTTTATTTACATGTGTATGATTCCTACTTTGGTGTTCATATTTATACTCACATACTATATATATATATATATATATGTATATATGTGTGTTTCAGTTTTAAATAAGTTCCTTATATATTAAACTACCAAGTATGTAGGAAGAGTATTTTTCTTCTCCATATGTGCCTTCATAATTTCTATCAACCCTAAACTGAATTCTTTGTACTTTAGAAACTCCATTTATCATTTACTAGTTTCTATATTTTCAGATTTATATTCTTATGCATAATTGTGTATTTTATTATTAAATTAGTAATACACACTCCCTAAACAGATTAGGTTCTGGTCCTAAATAATTTAAGATCATATTTTGGACCTTGGCTTCTGATGTATACTATTTCATAATTATTTTTCCTATTTTTCTTTAACTATTCTTTACTTATGAATGTGTCCCTATACTATTAAATGTGAATAATATATGAAACAGATTTATTTCAGCCCCAAAAATATATTTTTATCTCACTCCAAAGTTTTCTAAGTACTGAGAAAGTTTTTAATAATTTTGACAATTAGGTTTGTCCCCCTTTTTAATATTTAAACACTAGTTACATATTCAATTTTCTAAATTAAATACTAAACAGGGCTAAAATAATGAATTCACCCCATTACAGGGTATATAATATTATTTTCATAATCTCCAGGGGTCTAGCTACACTTTTCAGAGGTGTTTTTCTTAATTTCTATTAAGTCTAGGGCTAAAACTGATTTTTAAATGAATTTACATGATTTTCTGGAGTTCCAGGGGCTAGATCTGAAGTTTCCGGGGCTAGCTCTCAATTCCAGAGAACCCCAGGGGGTAGCACGTAAGAATTCCAGTCTTTATAACGCGGGGCTGACGTGGACCGTCTGATTTTAAACCGACGGCTGAGATTATAACATCGAACCGGTACGCAGGGTTTTAAAGTCTACCGTGCGATTTAAAATAAACGGCGCACAAGCGGCCACGTCGCTCTGATCGAGCGCGGGCGGCGCTGCCGGCGGCGCACGGCGGCGGGAAGCGGCGATCTCGCCGGAAACTTTCGGATCCTCGAGAATTCTGCCTAGAACTGTGATCTTATGGCCTAGATCGGTAGAGGGGAGGTCAGGGATCTCACCTTGGGGGTTTTCTCGAGCTCGGGGGTCCTGGAAAGTGCTCGGCGGCGAGGTCCGAGGCAAAACCACGGCGAAGCTCGTCGGAGCTGGATTTGCACCGTAAGTCTTCGGGTTTTCTGCACCTGCAAAGTTCCCCGGAGGCGGTGGATCAAGACCAACGAGTTAGATCAGAGTTTCCGAGCTTAGATCGGCCAGAATTCACCGGCGAAGTCTCGGTGCTCACCGGAGTGAAAATCGGCGATCGCGTGAGAAAAACTGATCGGATCGGTTGTTTTTATAGCCGGGGAAGGGCGGTGGTTCTGTTGTGATCGAGTTAGAGTCCTCAGGGTCCAGAATTCGGCTGCGAGACGCGGTTTCCCGATCGGTTGCGATCGCGCGCGCGGGGGAGAAGTCCGGGGTCGCGGGGTTAGGGATGACCGGCGGGTCCCACCTGTCAGCGAGGGGCAGCGCGGCGCGCGCGGGGGCGGGCTGCGCGGGGGTTTGCTGGGCCGGCTGGGGTTTCGGCCCACTGGCCAGTTTTTTTCCGGTTTTCCTTTTTCTTTTTCCATTTCTTTTCTGTTTTGAGTCTAATTTGAATTCCAGTTTGAATTTGAATTTTTGCAAAACATGCAACACGTCCAAAAATTTCTAAATTCCCCTCTGAACATGGTTTATGGTTCTAAATCAAAATTTGAGTTTTGACTAAAAATTTGGGGTGTTACAGCTCTACCCCCCTTAAAAGAAATCTCGTCCTCGAGATTGGTGTTTCTAAGAAAACAATTCCGGAAATTGTGCCTTAAGCTCATCTTCCCGTTCCCAGGTGGCTTCCTCTTCTGAGTGATGCTTCCACTGCACCTTGCACATCCTGATTCTCTTATTTCTGGTGAGGCGTTCCATCGTCTCCAAAATCTTGTATGGTTGCTCGGCATAAGACAAATCCTCAGCTACATCCACTTCATTCATGGGTAACACCTCCTCAGGCGTCCTCAGACATTTCTTGAGTTGCGACACATGGAACACATCGTGCACGTCCGACAGATGAACCGGCAACTCTAGTTGGTACGCCACTTCGCCTTTTCTTTCCAAAACTTGAAAGGGTCCGATGTATCGAGGTGACAACTTCCCTTTCACCTTGAACCGACAAAGTCCTCTGATAGGGGACACCTTGAGATAAACATAGTCTCCCACGTTGAAAACGAGCTCTCTTCTTCGTGCATCAGCATAACTCTTCTGGCGTGTCTGTGCTATCCTCAAGTTGTTGCGAATCTCTCTCACCTTTGCCTCGGCTTCCTGTAGCACTTCTGGACCAAACACCTTACTTTCTCCTGTTTGGTTCCAAAATAGGGGAGTTCTGCACTTCCTTCCATACAAAGCTTCAAACGGTGACATCTTCATACTAGCTTGATAACTGTTGTTATAGGAAAACTCCGCATACGGTAGGTTCTTGTCCCAACTCCTATTGTTTTTGAGTGCACATGCCCTTAACATATCTTCAAGGATCTGATTGGTTCTCTCCGTCTGCCCGTCAGTTTGGGGATGATAGGCAGAGCTGAAATTCAGATGGGTTCCCATGGTTTCATGCAACTTCTGCCAAAACCTCGAGGTGAACTGTGTCCCTCGGTCCGACACTATCTTCTTTGGCACTCCATGGTAACACACAATCCTTGACATGTACAATTCTGCCAATTTGGATCCGCTGTAGCTTTCTTTCACTGGAATGAAATGAGCTACCTTGGTTAGCCGATCAATAATGACCCATATTGAATCATACCCGGATTGGGTCCTAGGCAATCCCACGACAAAATCCATGCTGATTTCTTCCCACTTCCATTCAGGCACTTTGAGTGGTTGCAATAATCCCGCGGGTCGTTGATGTTCCGCTTTCACCAACTGACATGTGTCACATAGGGCAACATGTTCCGCGACATCTCGCTTCATGCCATACCACCAATACCTGCCTTTGAGGTCCTGGTACATCTTCGTACTCCCAGGATGAATGGAATAGTCAGAATCGTGAGCCTCCTTCAAAATTAATTCACGGATCTCCTTTACTTCTGGCACACAGATCCTTTTCCCGTGCCACACCGTTCCCTGTTCATCCTCTCTAAAACCAGGAGCTTTATTTTCCTTGATAAGCTGTCTGATCTCTTGTATCTTCTCATCATTCTTTTGGCCCTCGCGTATGTCTTGCTCGAGTGTGGAGTCCACTTCCATGGCGATGGCTTCACCACTATTTACTAGACATAGATTGAGCCTTATAACCTCGTCCTTCAATTCTGCAGGCATGTCCTTCAAGCTCAACTTATTGACCTGCACTTTCCGACTCAAAGCATCGGCCACGACGTTTGCTTTCCCGGGATGATAGTTGATGCCCACATCAAAGTCATTGATTAGCTCTAACCATCTCCTTTGTCTGAGGTTGAGATCAGGCTGTGTGAATATGTACTTCAAACTCTTATGATCCGTATATATCTCTGTCCTCTTCCCCATCAAATAGTGCCGCCAAATTTTCAACGCGTGTACCACTGCAGCTAGTTCTAGGTCATGTGTAGGATAGTTCTTCTCGTGCTTCCGAAGCTGCCGGGATGCATATGCCACGACATGTCCTTCTTGCATGAGAACACATCCCAACCCGTTTCCAGAGGCATCGCAGTACACTGTGAAATTCTTCTGCATATCTGGCATAACCAACACTGGGGCTGTTGTCAATCTCTTCTTCAACTCTTGAAAGCTCGTATCGCACTGTGGCGTCCAGGTGAATGTGATTCCCTTTTCCAACAGTTTGGTGAGAGGTCTCGAGATCTTGGAGAATCCCTCAATAAACCGTCGATAGTATCCAGCCAATCCCAAAAAGCTTCGAACTTCCCCGACATTTTAAGGGGTTTTCCACTTCTGGATATCTTCGATTTTGGCGGGATCTACGGAGATTCCTCCCTCCGAGATTATATGTCCTAAAAAGGGAACTCTCTTCAGCCAAAACTCACACTTGCTCAACTTAGCATATAGTTGGTGTTCTCTCAGCCTCTGTAACACCAACCTTAGATGTTTCTCATGTTCTTCTTCATCTTTGGAGAAGACGAGAATATCATCTATGAAAACCACCACAAATTTGTCCAGATATTCCATGAATACCTTGTTCATGAGGTACATGAAATATGCCGGGGCATTGGTTAGTCCGAAAGGCATGACAGTGTATTCATACAGTCCGTACCGAGATACGAAAGCTGTCTTGGGAATATCAGATTGCCTTATCTTGAGTTGGTGGTATCCCGACCTGAGATCAATTTTCGAGAACACGCAAGCTCCCCTCAACTGATCAAACAAGTCTTCAATGCGGGGTAATGGATACTTGTTCTTGATGGTCACCTCATTCAAGGCACGGTAATCCACGCATAACCTTTGAGTTCCATCTTTCTTAGGCACAAATATTACCGGAGCTCCCCATGGTGAGGAACTAGGGCGAACATACCCTTTTTCCATCAATTCCCTCAAATGATCCTTGAGCTCTTCTAGCTGCTTGGAGTCCATTCGATAAGGTCTCTTGTATATCGGGGCTGTTCCCGGTACTAGCTCGATTGCGAATTCCACGTCACGGTCGGGAGGCATTCCTGGCAACTCCTCCGGAAAAACATCTGGATATTCCTTGATAGTCCTGATTTCCTCAACTTTCACCTCCACTTGATTTAATTTAATGTCTCTCCTAGGCTCGTGTATCGTTATGAACTTTACTCTTGCACCACTAGGGTGAGTTAGTTCCACCGTTCTGGTCGAACAATGGATGATTCCTTTATGTTTGGTCAACCAATCCATACCCAAAATAATATCTATCCCTTGTGAATCGATCACTATGAGGTTAGCGGTAAATACTACCCCATTAATGTCTAGGTTCACTTTGGGACACACTTGTCTTGTCCTTATTTCTCCACCTGGAGAGTTTACCGCTAGCATATGGTTCATTTGTGTGGTTGCTAGGTCATGCTTCTTAACAAACCCTTGAGCAATGAACGAATGGGTAGCACCAGAATCAAACAGCAGAGTTGCAAGGTGTAAATTGGCAGGAAACTTACCAACTACCACGTCGGGTGCCTCTTGTGCTTCCTCCATAGTGACGTGGTTCACCCGTCCTCTCATTACGTTCTGCTGCTGTGGCTGCGTGGGCTTCTTCTTTGGACACTTATGGGCGTAGTGCCCCACTTCACCACAGCTGAAACATTGCACCCCAATCTTAGATGCTTGGCCCTTGTTGTCTTGGGGTTGGTTTGGGGGTCCTTGCACTGCTGGTCGAGGTGGATATGCGGGGCGAGGCTGCTGCACAAACTGACGTTGCGGCTGTGCTGGTGCTGCGGGAGGCCTGTAGTTTGGGTTGTACCCTCTTGGTGCTGAATAGGGTACCGCAGCACGGCTCGTCTGCCCCGTAGGTTGCTGCATCATACGTGGGCGGGTGTTGCTCCCTGAGGCTTGATGTGACCACCCAGCCTTCCTCTTATTCTCATTTTCCAGGGCCTTTAGCTTTCTTTCCACCACAAACGCTCTGTCCACCATCTTTTGAAAGCTTTCATACTCATTGGAGGACATTGCACACTGCATTTCTGCGGTAAGTCCTTCCACGAAACAATCTTGTTTCTGCTCATCTGTCTCTATGTCTCGTGGAGCATAACGGGATAGTTGAGTGAATTTAGTAAGGTATTCCCCCACCGTCATGTTTCCCTGCTGCAGTCCCAAAAACTCTTTCCTCTTGTTTTTGAGTTCACCTCTTGGGATGTAATGGTTGCGGAAGCTACGCTTGAACTCTTCCCAAGTGATGCTCTCCGGGTCATGATGGGCGGCCACGTAGGCGGTCCACCAATCAGCAGCAGGTCCTTGCAATTGATGAGAGGCAAACAGCACCCTCTCATACCCTTGGCATTGTATGATCCTCATCTTACTTTCAATGGTCTTCAGCCAATCATCTGCCTCCAGGGGTTCAGCAGCACTTGCAAACTTTGGAGGTTGAGTTCCTAGAAACTCACTCAACCTTGGTTGGCGTGGTGCAGCTTGTGGAGGTGGAACTTGATGCAAGTTGGCCACTACTTGAGTCAAGTTCTGGATGAGCTGATTTTGATTCTCCAGCATTTGGTGGAGAGGATCAACTTCTTCACGGCTACCACCCCGGTTCTGGCCTCCAGAAAGATGAGGGTTGCATGCCTCATCGTTGTTGTTGGCGGGGTTGGCAGCACGTCCTTTTCCTCTTCCGGCCATCTGGCAGAATCGACAAATGTTAATTTGAAAGCATTTAGTATCATCTTACTACTTTCACTTGTTTGTACTTTGAAGTGTTGAAGTTTTGTTAAAATCTTACGAGGGTTTTATATCTCACACCCAATAAATGCACTATTATTTCCTGTGGGTTCACACACCAAAGCAAAACAATCTGAAGACGAGGCTGTGGACACTTGCTCATGGCTTCCACAACTCACGTCACACACCAAGCATTATCACACCATTAAATACGTAACGACTCGACTACTCGACCTCTTGCTAGCTAGGGGAAAGACTCTACACTACTCATCCTCTTGAGCTGGCTCCTCGGGATCTTCCTCCTCATTTCGGCTACCTTCTGACTCTGCTTTGAGGGGGGAGGCTGCTGGTGGAGAAGTGCGACGACGCCTGATCGCTCGGCGATCCGGGGAGTCAGGGGTCCATGGATCACTTATGGTGACACACAGTTCATTCCCATCTCCTCTTTCTCTCGCCTTTAAGCAAGCTCGCAGCAATGCCTCTGTCTCCTTCAGGGTATCTCGGACATCCTGAAGCTCTTGTTGACACTCCTGCAGTCGAGTGCTGAGCATAGCAGCATCCTCCAAGCACAAGTCCATGTGCTCATGGGAAGTCCCTTGCTGCACCGGTGGGTACTTGTACTCCGTGGTACCACTCTCACGTTGGAGAACATACATGTACTCAGTTTTGTCCAAGTGGCGACGATAGATGTGGCTCTGGCAGGTGATGGCCTCCCAAGTGACATCTATCTCCGCGTCAACTTGTGTTGCTCGACAAGCTGGAGAGTGGTGGATCTTAAGCAGCTGATTTTCATGTATAATCCTCATCTCCGAACTCCATTCTTCCCTCTTCTCACGGATGGTCCTGGTGGAGTTATAGTGGATGATGAGCTTGCCCGTATTGCCGGCGGCTTCGAGCATACGTCGAAGACGGCGCAACAAATCTCCCACCGCCAATCCGTAGGAAAGGTACGTCACTGGACGACCCTCCTCTCTTTCAGCAAGGGCAACTACGGGAACTCTCCCTCCCGTGGATTTACGAGCGGTGCGAATCATGCGAACCATCTAAAACAAAAGAATTTAAAATTAGGTTAGATAAGATTTCAAACAAAAATCCTATTTTTGAATGAAAGTTGGGGTAAGATGAAGGAAATGACTCTTTTGCTAACACTTTTTCACCCACACCTTGGAAAATAGTTTTTAAGAAAATAGGGCCCTTAAATACGTCCATTTCTACCTAGGTCCACGTTCCTACGGGCAACCTTGGCTCTGATACCACCTCTGTCACACCCGGTTTTTCCGAAGAACAACCAAGTGAATATCACATGTAT
Organism: Neostapfia colusana; assembly: GCA_030760725.1. NCBI lineage: Eukaryota > Viridiplantae > Streptophyta > Magnoliopsida > Poales > Poaceae > Neostapfia > Neostapfia colusana. The sequence continues at coordinate 20,031,517 of JASWHV010000003.1, forward strand.
GCCAGGATCATTTTCTCATACATGTGATGACAAATAGTGAAGCATCATTTATTACAAGCCAGGTGTCGAATATAAGTAAGTCTTACATAGTAAATGTCTCGATGGACAATAATAAGTTCATCACAAGTAAATAAACTAGCAGCGGAATATTATTCTTTAGGGCTCCATCACAGGCGTTGCCCGGGGGTCTTCATGAACCTAAAAACCTTCCTCGGGTCCAAAGTCTTGGTCGTTATACACCACCTCATTATCTTGACCTGAGCAGCAATATAAACCAACAAATATGCAAGGTTGAGTACCAATGGTACTCAGCAAGTGTGGGAAAATTATATCATGCATGGCTAGAACAAGGAGAGGTTGAACTCATGGTTAAAGCACTACGCAATTAATACCTATCACCTTAGCTTATTAAGCACCTACATTACTACACAGGTGAAATGGTCCCAATCTCCCATCCCATCATCATAACCAAATAACCATAACATCATTTCCAATGTTAAGCTCCCCGCTTAACATCCACAACTCCCAAAAACCTTCACTCCTCTAATCATGAATAAGTCCAGGCCGCTCTTAACCGTGAGCACGACTGTCAAGACAGTTTTGACTCTGCAGAGTTTGTACCACTGTACCCACAAGTAGTGATTTCATCCCCCGTTGCCGGGTGGACTAAAAGAACCTCCATTATGCCAGTGGCTACGATCCACATTCACACTTCCCAGGTGTGTGGCCAAGAGATCACTACGAAGCCTTTACAAAGGGATTCCCGACGAGCGTGGGCCCACTGAGGTTTCACCCCTAACAGCATACAAGAGGCTCCAACCCCGCTGCAGTGGCCCCCTCTTGAGCCTTGCGGTTCATATGGTAGTCCAGCTGACACCTACTCCCCGCACCATCCAACACACCCATACTACGCCGGGGATACACCTAATTAATTGGCCAAGCTGCCCCATCTCAGCATGTGGTTGGCACTGTAAAGCCGGGTTACATGCTCCATGAACCGGTCCTTAGGATCCAGGCAAGTACTAAACACAAACCCAAGTCTCGTGCACCCAGCACACAACCAAAACATCCAACTTGCCTTGATCCCTACCTCTACATAACTCACAATATCTCATTCAGGAGTATGGTAATATAAACTGATGATTTCATGTCCCAAACATCCCATTCTAAGCATGGCTAAGCATATGCATGGACATAAATAACATGACAAAATAAATCCCAACCCAAGCTACAAGGAAAACAAGGTAATGCAACTCTAGGGAAACTTCCTAGCATGGGTTTCATATTTCATTTGACAATGCAAATAATTATATCTACACATCCTAGCATAGGATCAAAGTGGTCAAGGACAGTTGCCTCCTTCTTGCTGCTCTTGAAATGGGTAGTCCTGATCTTGGAAACTGATAGCTTGCTCTTGAACAGGTTCTACTTCATACCATCACACATAGCAAAAGGAAAACAACAATCATAAGACATAGTTCACACTTCTACTTCATACAAACCACACATTCACATTTATGAAATTTTCTTTACCATTTTATGTGTTGTGGATACTCTATGTGTGTTGATTTGGGGCTTGCACACACTTTTATTTACATGTGTATGATTCCTACTTTGGTGTTCATATTTATACTCACATACTATATATATATATATATATATATATATATATATGTGTGTGTGTTTCAGTTTTAAATAAGTTCCTTATATATTAAACTACCAAGTATGTAGGAAGAGTATTTTTCTTCTCCATATGTGCCTTCATAATTTCTATCAACCCTAAACTGAATTCTTTGTACTTTAGAAACTCCATTTATCATTTACTAGTTTCTATATTTTCAGATTTATATTCTTATGCATAATTGTGTATTTTATTATTAAATTAGTAATACACACTCCCTAAACAGATTAGGTTCTGGTCCTAAATAATTTAAGATCATATTTTGGACCTTGGCTTCTGATGTATACTATTTCATAATTATTTTTCCTATTTTTCTTTAACTATTCTTTACTTATGAATGTGTCCCTATACTATTAAATGTGAATAATATATGAAACAGATTTATTTCAGCCCCAAAAATATATTTTTATCTCACTCCAAAGTTTTCTAAGTACTGAGAAAGTTTTTAATAATTTTGACAATTAGGTTTGTCCCCCTTTTTAATATTTAAACACTAGTTACATATTCAATTTTCTAAATTAAATACTAAACAGGGCTAAAATAATGAATTCACCCCATTACAGGGTATATAATATTATTTTCATAATCTCCAGGGGTCTAGCTACACTTTTCAGAGGTGTTTTTCTTAATTTCTATTAAGTCTAGGGCTAAAACTGATTTTTAAATGAATTTACATGATTTTCTGGAGTTCCAGGGGCTAGATCTGAAGTTTCCGGGGCTAGCTCTCAATTCCAGAGAACCCCAGGGGGTAGCACGTAAGAATTCCAGTCTTTATAACGCGGGGCTGACGTGGACCGTCTGATTTTAAACCGACGGCTGAGATTATAACATCGAACCGGTACGCAGGGTTTTAAAGTCTACCGTGCGATTTAAAATAAACGGCGCACAAGCGGCCACGTCGCTCTGATCGAGCGCGGGCGGCGCTGCCGGCGGCGCACGGCGGCGGGAAGAGGCGATCTCGCCGGAAACTTTCGGATCCTCGAGAATTCTGCCTAGAACTGTGATCTTATGGCCTAGATCGGTAGAGGGGAGGTCAGGGATCTCACCTTGGGGGTTTTCTCGAGCTCGGGGGTCCTGGAAAGTGCTCGGCGGCGAGGTCCGAGGCAAAACCACGGCGAAGCTCGTCGGAGCTGGATTTGCACCGTAAGTCTTCGGGTTTTCTGCACCTGCAAAGTTCCCCGGAGGCGGTGGATCAAGACCAACGAGTTAGATCAGAGTTTCCGAGCTTAGATCGGCCAGAATTCACCGGCGAAGTCTCGGTGCTCACCGGAGTGAAAATCGGCGATCGCGTGAGAAAAACTGATCGGATCGGTTGTTTTTATAGCCGGGGAAGGGCGGTGGTTCTGTTGTGATCGAGTTAGAGTCCTCAGGGTCCAGAATTCGGCTGCGAGACGCGGTTTCCCGATCGGTTGCGATCGCGCGCGCGGGGGAGAAGTCCGGGGTCGCGGGGTTAGGGATGACCGGCGGGTCCCACCTGTCAGCGAGGGGCAGCGCGGCGCGCGCGGGGGCGGGCTGCGCGGGGGTTTGCTGGGCCGGCTGGGGTTTCGGCCCACTGGCCAGTTTTTTTCCGGTTTTCCTTTTTCTTTTTCCATTTCTTTTCTGTTTTGAGTCTAATTTGAATTCCAGTTTGAATTTGAATTTTTGCAAAATATGCAACACGTCCAAAAATTTCTAAATTCCCCTCTGAACATGGTTTATGGTTCTAAATCAAAATTTGAGTTTTGACTAAAAATTTGGGGTGTTACAAACGCCAAGAGAAGTATCTCAAGGCCATGTGCGACAAAATGGATATACCTATGTCTCCACCGTCATCAGATGATGACGAAGTGACAGAATTTCCCACTCTCACGGAGGACGAGCTTGCCTACTTTGGATCCTCCTCAGCTGCTCCTCCTACCTCCCACACTCATCAAGAGGATGACAATGAAGATGAAGATGGAGATGAGGACGAGGAGACTCAAAGTTGCCAAGACGAAGATCAAGATGATAGCGATTAGGTTTTTCTCTCTTTTCTTTCCTTTTTTGGTGCCTTGATGCCAAAGGGGGAGAGAATAAGGGGGAGTAGTCTAGTCGTAGTCTCTAGTCTTGCTCTTTGAACACTCACTTTATGTTGGTTTGTAATAACTATGCCACATTATGCCACGTTATGTTATTTTTTAATGACTATGTTATTTTATGTCTTCATATTATGCCATATTGAAATATGTTTGCTCGTAGATGTTATAAATTTCTTAATGCGGTTAATGCTCACATCACACTTAGCCACCCCCCATAACACATGTATGTATGAAATTCCCAAAGAACTCACTCTTGTGCATATTTTTTCCTTGACAATCCTTTGTGCACACATTTAGGGGGAGTGAATCATACATACATGTGTTATGAAAACAATCTACTATATCTATTTATCGAAAATCTTAATGAGTTGTCATCAATCACCAAAAAGGGGGAGATTGAAAGTGCATCTAGGTAATCCCCATGGGTTTTGGTTGATTGATGACGACAATTAAGATACTAATAAGTTTTTACTGAGTATGAGCACAGGTGTTTATCAAAGAAATGGATATGGAGTCTCTCAAGAAGCAAAAGGAAAAGAAGAAGACTTGAAAGAGTAGAAAATAGAATTTTCTATTAATTTTCATATTTTCTAGTTGTGTACAGGGTCTTCTCTTTTAGAGTGCTTGAGAATCATTAGAGAGCTCAAACGAAGGGTAGAAAGTTAGAATCGTGAGACGAAGTAGTCATAGGTATGGGTGAAAAAGGAAGACCAGACTTGTCCGGACCATGGGCCGGACTAGTCCGTTCCGACCCGGACTAATCCGTTTTGGATCGGATAAAGAGTCTCTGAGTGAGTTCGGACTTGTCCGTTCAAGGCTGGACTAGTCCGTTGTCGTGTGAGTCTGAGCTGTTATGAGACTAAGTCTCAGAGGGCTGGACTAGTCCAGACGAGAGGCCGGACTAGTCCGCTAAGCGGACTAATCCGCTTAGGTCCAGAGAAGAAGTCTCTGAGTGACATCGGACTAGTCCGCTCCACAGGCCGGACTAGTCCGGTCCCGTCAGACTAGTACGAATTAGGACGGAACAAAGTTTCCTGTGTGAGCTCGGACTAGTCCGAAGTTGGCTGGACTAGTCCGCAGCCCTAGATTAGAGAGTTTTTAGACTAAGTCTGGTAAGATCGGACTAGTCCGCCCTTGGGGCCGGACTAGTCCGTTCTCATACGGAACAAAGGTTCCTGACTGAGATCGGACTAGTCTGCTCTTGGCCAGACTAGTCCGAGATTTTATGACCGTTTGAGTCCAACGGTCACTAGACTTTATTTGGTAACCTGTGACGTGAGTGGTCCCTCAAGAACGGACTAGTCCGGGGTTAGGACCGGACTAGTCCGGACTTTATTTGGTAACGGCTAAATGCCGAGATTTCTATAAGAGACCCCCCGACTGAGAATCAATAACACGATAACTCAAGCGCTGAGAACTCATTTCTAGAGCTCTTCTAAGCCTCTTTCCTCACCATCTAGACTCCTAAAAGTGGATCTTGAGGAGATTGTGTTTTTTTGTGAGAGGAAAGACGTAGTGATCGATGTTTGAGCTCTCGGTTTGATTCTCTTGCACTCTAACTGTTAATTTGAGTTCTTAACAGTTGTACTTTGATTTCTATAACTGCTAGGTTGGTGTAGGGAGCCTCAAGTTGTGAGTAGCCCCTAAGAGCATTGTATTCATATTTGATTGATAGTGAAAGAGCCTGGGCTTGATCTTGGTGATCGCTCGGTGAGGGAAGGGTTGGAAAAGACCCGGTCCTTAGTGGACTCCTCAACGAGGACGTAGATTCCTATGTGGAATCGAACCTCGGGATAAACCATGTCTCTTGGTTCCTTTACTATCTCACTCGCTCACTAGAATTACTTGTTAAGCTTTCTTTTTGTTGATACTCGTGAATTGTTCTACTATCTAATCTAATCATTCACAACTAATTAGTGATATTATTTGACTACCATATATCTTACGCTCAAACAAACTTAAAAGGGAACCTAAAACACAATTTTATACTTAGACCGGACTAGTCTGCCCTCACACCGGACTAGTCCGACCTCCTTCAAGTTTTATCCGCTGTTTACAATAGTTTCAGATTTTATTAGCCTATTCACCCCTCCCTCTAGGCAACTTTCAAGCATTGTGTCAGATTTACATTCTTCCAGAAAAGCATACAATTGTTAGGACAACAATCTATTTTTTCATACTTCATACCAAGGACTGACAACAATTTCTTTGACTGGTACATGTCACTTGGCAATTTATGATTCATCGGAAGAATGTCTGCTATCAAATCCATAAGATCATCATAGTACTTATTCGACAAATTTTACTTTAATTTTATAGACATGAGACGAGTAACGGTTAAAAGGACAGACACGTTAGTATGATCATGCAACTGTTCATGTGATGCTAAGAGAATTCTATAGAAATCTTGAACTTTAGGTCCAGGAATTTCTTCAGATGTATCTGCACCACAATCACGATTTAGTGCTTCAATCATGTCTTCCATTCTGTTCTCGTTATCACCATCTATGTTATCAACATCAATATTACTATGGTATAACTTTCCATGCTCATACTATGTTTCATAACCAGGCATAAAACCAAATCCACAGAGGTCTCGTTCCATGTAAAACTTTTCCTTGCATAAAAAGTTATGACACTTGTTGCACGAATATTTCACAAAACGGTTGGTCAATAAAGATAAAGCCCGACTGATAAATGACTTAGTATTGATGGCCCATTCATCTGAAGGCGCATCATTCTTCTGCCAACCATCATACATCCATCGTCTATCATCACCCCATGTTCTAGACTATATAATATAAGAACATAGAACTCATAAATATATATGTTGCAACTAAGAATATAAAGATAGAGAAATTACGTTCACTTTACATCTATTGGAAGAGGTAGGTCCTAAACCCACCCAAGAGTGACCGAGCAAAGCGTGCTTATAACGAGACGCAGGGTCCGGATTCAGACGAAATTTCAGCAGCATAACCCCGTTGTTCTCCAACCGCACGCCCGATAATGGTGCAACAGAGAACATGAGGGTTACGTCGTCGAAACTTTGTCCGAATCCAGACCCTGCGTCTCATCATAAGCATGCCCCCTCGGTCACTCCTAGGATGTCCAAAAAGGAACAATTCCGAACCAACACGTCTCACATGCGTAACACATGTGAGACGGGCCAGTCCGAAACGGGTGACGCATATTGTATATGTTACGTGAATCTTACTTTTTGAAGTGATATACGAGAGAGAGGTAAGAACGAGAGAAAGTAGAAAAGAATGAGGGAGAGACAGTAAAGTGGGGCCAACCGTCCTAAGTTATGCTCCATCGGGTCCCGCCAGTGATGACGTACGAGCCAAGGTTCGCTGCTATGGGCTTCTGGAATGAAACCGCGAAAAAAATGGTTCCTAGGGTTCTCGACGGCGTTATACTTTGTTAAAGCGCAACAATGGAGAAATTTGACTTTTAGACGGCCCAACTGTCGGGCCATAAATGGTTTGTGTCGGGCTGAGCGGGCCCGAAGCCCGTTTATTTACATATCGCTATAATAAACTTTCTCTAAGACACACATTAACCATGCAACACTTTACATGCTTCTAAGAGCGCTATCTATTATTTATGAGCTACTAGTCACTTTCTTGCATAGATGGATATGGTACATACACAATCATAATAGGCATTAAACAAAAGCACAACACATAAATTAAATCATGCACATTAATTAGGGTAATGAATAATGAAACATTATTATAACATTATCTTAAAACGAGTAATGAAACTATGACGAATTAGGGTCATAGGTTTTAGCTTGAGCTTATGAGTACTTCATCAAACCCCGACACACAGGGTGCAAGGCATTCTACACATTCGGCTAAATGCAAATATCAAAGTTAAATGCACGGGAAGGGGTTGTCCTGGGCTTGGTCGGAGCCGAGCGACGGGAAGGGCGGCAGCAAGCCTGCGGCTGCTCTGACCCGACCGTTGCGACGGTCGAGGAAAAAAACCGATGAAAATATTTCTACGACAATAAAATGTCAAGCAAATTTTCTTTACATGCCAGTAAATTGTCAATGGACTAACAATCTCTCTCGAATCAAGTTAACTATCTAATCGGCAACAATGTCATCTTTAGATATCATGTTTGGCAAAATGAAAGAATAAAGATGTACTTTTTATCATCTATGGTAAAACCAAAACAAAGTTCATTATCACACGGGTTACATTCTATTTCCACAATCTTAAAAGTTTGATTAACCACTACATGTCATACGTACTTAGGAGCAGCGGCTGAGAAGAGCTCAGAGTACTAGAGGCGCCCGGTGCAGGCTGGCAGCAGGGGCGACGGAAACGGCGCGGCGTAGCAGCTTCGGCGATGACGAGTGGGTACGGCACGGCAGTCAGGGCAGCCTCGGTGCTGTGGTAGGGCGGCAGCGGTAGGGCAGCCTCGGCCGGGCTGCATGGCGGCGAGCTCGGGCTGCAGCCGGGCTGCACGCTGAATCGGGTGGCGTGCAGGACATGCGGCGCGGTGGCCGGGAGGTGCGGTTGACGGCCGGTGCGCAGGCCGGGAGGCGTGGTCGACGACGAGGACATGCAGCGTGGTGGACGGCGACAACGGGCGCCGCGGTTGACGGCCGGCGGCGCGGTGGACGGCGACGACGGACGGCGTGGTTGACGGCCAGCGGCGAAGACGGGCAGCGCGGTGGACGGCGAGTACGGGCAGCGCGCGGTTGCTATGGCGTGGCTCGGACAGGTGGCGGCGACGTAATGAAGTCGGGAACTCGCGGCCCAACCTAAATCGGATTTATTTTTGTGTGCCACGAAAACCCACAAATGTAACACCTCTATTTTCGTGAGGCGGAGCCGACACCCACGAAAATCTTCTTTATTTTCATGACCACGAAAACCCACAAAATTACTGCGTCTATTTTCGTGTGCCGCCGCCGTAACCCACGAAATTAAGTGTGAGCCACCGACACCCACTGCAGTAAACGTTTATATTTTCGTGTGCCCGCGTTGTAACCCACGAAATTATGTGGGGATCACATTTATTTTCGTGAGGTTCAGTCACCCACGACATTTTATGTCTGTATTTTCGCGAGCTAGCGGAGGAACCCACGAAATTACATGTATTATCGTGTGTTTAGGTCCGAGCACACGAAATTACAACTTATTTTCGTGTGCTTATGTCTTGGCGCACGAAATTATACATTATTTTCGTGAGCCTTAGGAAAAACCCATGAAAATAGTTTTTATTTTCGTGGGCTATCCTCTAGCTCACGAAAATATGTTTAATTTCATGATGGCCAACGAAATTAAAACCGGCACATAAAAATATTTCGTTTTCTTGTAGTGAGATGCATCTTGCAGTCAACGAGTCAAGAAATCATTTATTGCACTTATTCATTGTACTGACAATAATTGTCAGCTTAACACAGTTTGGCACTTATTCATTGCACCAATAAACTGTCAACAAATCATGTAAAAGTTCACTGCCATTTGTGCAAGTCAGCATCATTTTATTTTAACAACATCTACGGGACGTTTATTTATGTTTCTCCATTACATTACATACAAAGTTTTTGCGTCATGTGCTAGAAATACAGCAGGTCACGATATGATTTATGTTGTGCCTCTCTCACTGCTTGCGTTGTCACCATAATCTACTCCACGTCGAACCCAATAAAGATAGAATAGTCCCCGAAACTACTCGTACTTGCAATCTTACAACTAGAGTTAGCGAAAGGTTTTTTAGAAGCGCTACACATGACTGCTTCATTTCCTCATCACGGGTCGTTTTCCATCAAGTCTGTAGGGGTGAACATGGGTCGAGAAATCCCATACCATCTCTTTCTGTATATCATATTTTCGTACTTGCAATCTTACAACTAGAGTTAGCGAATAAGGTTTTTTAAAGCCACATGACTGCTTCCTTTCCTCATCACGGGTCGTATTCCATCAAGTCTGTAGGGGTGAACATGGGTTGAGAAATTCCCATACCATCCCTTTCTGTATATCATATTTTCCCGTTCGTTTTTGAATTATTATGAAATTATTTAGGACACAAATAGGTTGAGCATTATCAGGAACGGAATCAAAACGGTTTAGATACTTTTTCGTTCATTTTTTATGTTTTTGTTTTCAATTCAGAATGATCCCATTTTTCGGTTCTTTTGTTATTCAAAATTAGGCCAATTGTATCATTAACTATACTATAAGACCTAATTAATACAATACCCGCCTTTTCTAAAAAAAGTAATACCCACCAGCCACCACGTGACTCGCGACCCTACCCAGCCGCTGGCCCGCCGCCTCGCTCTCTTGCTTCACCGCGCCGCCGCGTCGCTCCCGGTCGGCCGGTCCTCCACGTGTCACATCGCTCCCAGCCTCCTGCTCCGCCTCGTTCCACGTCGCTCTCCTGCTCTGCCGCGTCGATCATGCTCTGCTGCACGTCATCGCGTCGCTCTCAGTTGACCGCTCCCCTGGTGAGTAGTTGTGCGCCTCCACCTCTTTCTCATTGTCGTTGGCTGATTGTAAAGAAAAAAAATGTGGTGGCGATGGACGCCGTGTGGCTCGACGTCGCCAGGGCAAGCTCCGGGACGTTAGACAAAATGAAGTGCGCAGAGGAGGAAGTCAAGGATGAGAAGAGCAGTGTGAGCAGCAAGGAGGACAACGACGAAGAGGAAGGAGATGGCCAAGAACAAGTAGTTCTTCTGATGATCCTACAGTATTCCATCCATGTAACACTGTTGTTTGAATACTGATAGATGAGATGTCCTCACACAAACTTGCAATATTTTATCTCTCCGTGTATCTTGGCTATGCATGATCGATACAGTCGATCGGTTCCAGCAACATCCAAATCTATGTTCCCTACAATTTTCTAATACCTGGACCTGAGCATAAACTGATTCACTGCATATGCCACTATGCGCATCACTTATGGCACATCAAAAAACCAAAATGTAGGGAAGAATGAAGCAAGCTAAACTAAGGCCGCCTTTGAAGATGAAAGCAAAAAAGATGTTTTATATGTAGATAGATTTAGGCCCTGAGGTATAGAAAATACAGAAGTTTACGCACATGAACCCTTCATTATTATTCATAAAACACCATTCAAATAAGACATAAACATAAGCAGGACATGACATGCCTGCTGGCTTGGTGGCACGCCTAGCAGTTCGAGACAGCGATGCTGCAGGTGGTGAGGACGTGGCCAGCGTTGCTTGTGTATTGCTTGTATGCAAGATCCTTCTCATCCCTGCACAAGCACCCCTGCTGCGCGCGCAGGTTGGAGCAGCACGTGTTCGTCGCCGCTGATCCGCTGATGAATGCGGGCAAGCACCCTGCCAGCTGCCTAGGGTTGCAGTCGTCTGCCTTGGCGCCGCTCACGCTCAACGTCGCCATGACGACTGCCACGACTACCAGCTGTAAGATGGAACGGGTTGAAGCATTCTACAACCCTTTGGTGGCAGCGGATTGCATGTTTATATAGGTTCTAAGGTTGGGCGCAATAACTTATACAATAAGGCAACCAAATCAATTTTTTGATGGAGTTCTATATATACACCAGTATAGGATATATCATTTCTATCTTTAGTAGATTGACCAGCCTAGAATATATCATTTTTATCTATATAAAATTGATTCGATTGACTGAAGATTACACGAACAGGAAACTTTTAGAATATTATCTCTGTAACACCCTCATTTCCATCATCATGCATTGCATACATTCTCACGTAGAGATCACTTAAAAAGAGAAGAGAAATGGGATAAAATCCTGACCGCAAATGCTTCTAGATGAATTTTAGAGATAAAACTTCTAGAAAAAATCTTGGGGATAAAGCGTCTAGAAGAATCCTGAAGATAAAGCTTCTAGAAGAATCTTAGAGATACACCTTAGAGATAAAAGTTCTAGATAAATCTTAGAGATAAACCTTCTAGATAACCTTAGAGATAGAGCTTAGAGATAAAGTTTTAGAGATAAAACACCCTGCTCGTTGCACCTCTTAGTGATAGAGTCCTTCTCCTCCTCCAAAATGAGTAAGAGATTGCATCTCTTAGAGATAGAGTCTTTCTCCTCCTCCAAACCGAGTAGGACATCTCCCCCCTTATAAATACAACCTTCCCTGGCCGCCACCCCTGCCAAAACAAGCATGTCGCCCCTGCTGCCAAGCCCTGGTCGCCACCCCTTTGCTGGTTCCTTGGCCGCTGTCGGTACCCTGCGAACCGAGTACCCCGCGTAGTGGGCATAAAGCACTTGGGCCCTGCCTTCACAGCTTAGGCGGGCCCTAGTGTAAACCACGTGCTCTGGCCCCCATGGGTTGTCCCAGGGTTGCAACGTGTCTTTAGGCCCTGAGCCAGGATACCGCCTGTGGGGTGGCTCGGGGGTCAACATGTGTCTAGTAGTATCGGACCCCATTCCCCACCAAGGAGGGCTCCGGCACTACACGTGCCTGGAACCTCCGAGCTGCACCTACCGGCCAAAGTGGGCTCTAGAGGTGCCACGCGCCCTGCAACTCCGAATTCGACCTCCAGCATGGAGACCTCCGGTGCTGCCACGTAGGCAGCAATGGTGTACCTTCCCCTGGGGGAGGCTCCGGATGTGCCACGTGTCCTATAGCTCCGGATCCAACCTCCAGCGTAGGAGGGCTCCGGTGCTGCCGCGTGTCCAACAAACTCCGGATCGCCCACTACCCTTCAAAACGGCTCCGGTGGAGATGCGCGTCTCGGGGGCCATCTGTCCGCACGTCACTCCGACGAGCAACGAGCAGATGGCCAAGGAGTAAAGAGGAAGGAACCCCGCCAAGCCACGCATTGAAGGCTTGCGCCTTCCCCAGGAGCATGGCACACGACGCACGCCTCCAACCCCTGTCTGCGCACCATTACGGTGAAAGACAGGGCGGCGGGGAGTGACGGCACAACAGTGCACCCAACGACACTGAGCCGTCCAACAGAGCGAGAAGACGTGGCGACAAGACGGGAACTTCATAATCATCGTGCGCCTAGACAGAGGCGCCCAGCGGGTCACGCGGTACACCTTAACTCCACCAATTGCGACGATACGTGTAGCTGTAAATGCCAAGATCATGTATATGCACAGATAGCCGCGGGACCATCTGTCGGGCCCAAGGCAGCATTGTAACATGTGAGCAAAGGATCGGGGCAGCCTCCTGCCAAAGGGTTCGCAAGCCAGCCAACTCATTCTCACATGTGAGCAAGTAATACACCCAGCACTCCCGTGGACGTAGGATTTTACGCTCCGGCGGCCTGAACTACGTAAATCCTTGTGTCTCTTTCGCCATTGTGCCCAGACCTTTGTGATCCTCTAGCCCCGCCTAAAAAAAGAACCTCCGCGAGCTGCTTCCGAGCAGACCGGGGGAAGTGTTGTAGGAACACTTCGACATTTGGCGCGCCAGATAGGGGGCTTTTGGTTCTCGAAGTTGTCTGTGACCCACAATGGTGAACATCCAGTCTTTCGGAGGTTATTCCCATCCCGCCGCCAGCGGCGGAGTGAGCAAGAAGCGTCCTCTGGTCCCAGAGCGAGGCCTACCGCACCGGCGCCGGCACCTGCGGCAATAGTACCTGTTGCCACCATGCAGCTCTCGACGGCGACGGCCATAGCGTCACAGGCGCCGACCAAAGCCAGTCTGGAAAGCGCGCTATTACCAGCCCGTGCGCTCCTGCACAACCCACCAAATGCGGGAGCTTCCCCATCTGCTGCTGAGCAATGGCGCAACGACGTCGACCACCTGGCCATAGCCGCGCTCAACTCGCCGTGTCACCAGAGACGGTGACCAGGGACGGGACAGCTGCCGCCCCGCAACCTGACAAGGGATTACAGAACGGCGACAACCCACTCGATGGCGACATCCAGACTCCCCACCATCGACCTCAGAGGGGTGCTGCACCGTTGTCGCCGTCAGAAGGAAAATGGTTGCATCACCATGGAGCGACATCGCGAGTGGCGTTGAGGCCTCGCAGAGGAGTATGGTACCCTAGGTACCGTGCGCCCTGGTTACGTGGGCCAGAGCCCCATCTCCACATGCTCGGTGGGAGGCTGCATGACTCTGACTCCGCCCTTCGTATGGCAGTATGGCCGCGCAAGTTCTGGCCAAACATGCTAGAGAAGTTCGACGGAACGGACAACCCCGTCGAGTTCCTGCAGATCGAATCCATTGCCATCCTAGCTACAGGAGGGGATGAGGCCGTCACGGCCAACTACTTCTGCATCGCTTTGGCCGGGTCAGCCCGGTCATGGCTCATGAACTTGCCCTAGGGGTCTGTGACCTCCTGGGAAGAGTTGTGCCGTCAGTTCGTGACCATCTTTGGGAGTTCCTACGTCCGGATCGTCATGGAGGCTGATCTCCACACCATACAACAGCAGCCGGGAGAGTCATTGCGCTCATTCATCCAGCGCTTCTCCCAAGTCAGAAACACCATCCCCCGCATCTCCAACTCGTCCGTCGTCCTCACCTTTCGGCAGGGCATCTGCAACAGGAAGATGCTCGAGAAGTTGGCCACGCATGACGTGCATAATATCTCCGAGCTCTTCAACTTGGCAGACAACTTTGTCAGGGCTCCTGAGGGCCGAAACTGGCACACACCGCTCAATAAGGGGGGTGAGTCTGCCAGGGAGGGCCCTGGTGGCAGGAAGAAGAAGGCTGGCGGCAAGGACAAGCCGTTGGCCGGAGCCCATACTGCAACGGCGGTAGCGGCAGCAGGGGGCCGAGGGCCACGCACCGACAAACGTCCGCAACAGCCGTCCGACAGCGACGATGGTGCTCAGAGGTGTCCAGTCTATGATACTAACCGACACAGCGTCAGCGAATGTCGGGAGATCTAGAGGCTGGCATAGCGCTTCCGAGAGCTCCGACAGAGGTGGAGAGACGCAAGGAAACGAAGAGGAAAGAAGAAGCCAAAACTAATGATGCTATGCTAGAGAGAAGATAAGGGAGATATAAAAGGAAAAAAGAAAAAAAAAAGAAAAACAAGAAGAGAAAAGAAGAAAATAGAGGAAAAAGAAAAAGATGGGAAAAGGAAGAAAAAAGATGGAAAATAGAGAGAAAAAATAAAAAAATTTGCAGATGTATTCCCATTGATTAATAAATACTTAATTATTTTCACCAATTTTTGAATGACATACATAATTATTAAAAATTTATTACATTAACACTATAATTTTTGTTAATGGAGAAAATGTTCAAATAATATGATTTAAAATAGATGGTAGTTGATATAAAGTACAGATTTAGAGTAGGAATGGTGCTTAGAACTATATTTTAAAGCAAAAAAAACATTTTAGAGGATGTTGTAAAGGATTGAAGATATTTTTCAAATGACGGATTTATATTATGACGAGTGCACGCGGTAATAGCTGTCCGTAATTAGTTATTATAAACCGTGTTTTACTCTAAATTTAGACTAGAGTATGGATTTGATTTCTACAGCAATGTATCCTAAATGATAATTTAAAATCAAATATGAACAATGTTATTGTAAATTTAGAGTATAACTGAAAATACTCTAAAAACGCTCTAGTGATGAATGCGAAAAAATATAATATAGAATAAGAAATCTTTTATAGAGTGTTATAAATAACCAGTAATATTATTTTAGAGTATGACAGAGCTCGAACAATCTTATGTTCCTGATGCTCTATTGGCAGCTGGTCAACAGAATTCAACAGTCCTCGTTAGAGGACCAACGAATTTCACTGTATATCTATCCGTCACTTACTTTTAAACTACATAAAAAATTGTACATTTACGAGTATATAATATATATAGATAGAAATTTACATGCCTTTGATTCTTTGGCTGCATGAAAAAAGAAATAGCTGAAGAAGCTGGATACTTGGATCAAGGCTTGTGCACTGCTGAATACCCTTGTGTATTCTCGTTGTACATTGGAGAGGTTACGTAGATCACAACAGATGAGCCCAGCAGTATGACTAGATATGCCGTGAAGTTCACCTGCAGCGCCTCCGAGCTGTACCTGCCGAGGCTACCCGCCCGAAGGAAGGTGAGCTTCTCCAGAAATCCCAGCTCTGCTGCCAGCTGAGTGCCAGGGGAGACCGTCGGATTGTCAACCCTGTTGAGCCGACTCTCGCTTAAGATGACTTAGTACCATCATCTGCACGTGGCCATGCAAGCGATGCTTTCACGCAGCTGGTTATATGTCGAAGTTTGTTACCTGATTCTAACATCGCGCGATAGTGACTAAAGAACATGACCGGGGAACGGGCGAGGCAGAGCGTCCGTTTGGAGCCTCTGGACTAAGCGGGGGAACAAGCACTGAACGTGTTGGTGTATCCCTGTGCAACTAGATTAAGGGCCCGTTTGGTACAGTTCCAAATTATACAAGAATTAGAAACGTTTCAGTTTCAACGCAGAAATATTTCTCAACTGAAACAGAATCACTTTAGAAATCGTTTGGCTAGTTTTCTGATTTCAGTTTCATTCAGTATAGGGAGGAGCAGGATTTAAATGACCTATTTATTCTTGATGGACTATATTGTTTTTGTCATAGTATAACATATAATAAACTGTTATAATAAATATGATTTATAAGTGTCATTGCAAAATATATGTCATCATTCACATGTACGGATAAATCTTTGTGGCACCGCAACAACGACGACGAGTTGATAATAAGGGTAGACGATGGCAAATCACTGTAAATAATTACGAAACTGGAGGATAGATACAATAATATGAAGTGATTCAGGGCGTGGAACATCTTTTTAGGTGATTCAGGTTCGTAGACATAAAAGTGAATCGTTTCTTATAGATTCACTGCTGAAACATTTCACTTTTTATTGTTTGGTACCAGAGGTGACCTAAGACGGCATCCGCTCAGCTCACCCACACTAGCTATAAGATTTATACGATACCTTACCCTAAGGGGGTTCGATTCTATGTACAGTCGGGCGACTGAAAATAGACTCCACGGGCTTCCTAGAGGCTACCGCACGTAGGCTCCGGATGTGTGCTGTTTGATCAGTCGTAGTACATGACATGTAGATTATGAATTGTGATGTCATGATAATATTACTTAGGTTTATTGTGTTTATACTTTTGGTTATAAGCCTTCGTTATATCTTAAAAGTATAAGAAAAGGAGTAGCATATCAAAGTCTATAAAAGGTTAAAAACATGAAGTACAAAAAGGAAGGAGTAGTCCTACATTCAGTGCAACAAACTTTGGTTTTCACTGATTTTCCGAGAAAAAATAATCCATCCATTCAAATTAGCTATAGGTCTTAGCGTGTTATGTACAACAGGGAGTAAAAACTCTTCCATATTATTATTTTCTATTATTTTTAAAAATATATTTGAACGTATTCAAAAGGTACAGAGGCACATGCAACTTGGAAGCAGTAGGATGAAAATTGTTTATACCCGTTTTCATTGCAGTATTAATTGATTTCACGCAACAAACTGAGAATGACAGATACGTGCAACTTAGATACAGTATAGAATGAATATTGTTGTTTCTACACTCATGGTCATTGAAGTATTAATTGATTTCTCACAACTAGTTGGGAATGACTGGAGGGGGAGGGGACGGGCCGGAGGGGGAGTGGCCAGGCCGGAGGGGGACGGGGGAGGGGCCGGAGAGGCCGGCCGGCCGGTGGCCGGCGGTGCGGCCGGGGGGCGAGGAAAGCGGGGGCGATCGAGGAAAGCGGGGGGCGAGGAAAGAGGCCGGAGGGGGAGGGGGACTTACCTCGGGCCGGAGACGGGCGGCCGCGGCGGCGGGGACGGGCGGCGGCGACGGGGACGGCCGGCGCGATCGAGTCGGGAGGTGGCACTGGCCGCCTCCCGGCTCGCGTACGGGTTATATATCCCGTTATTGACGACGGTGCTAGGAAACCGTCGTCTATAAGGACCTTGTTGATGACGGTTCTAGGTCACCGTCGTCAATAACTCCTCGGATGGGCCCGGATTAAGTTAAAGACGACGGCCCCGTCGTCTATAATTTATTGACGACGGTGCTCGTCTAGCCGTCGTCAATAACTATGTTATTGATGATAGCTAGACAAAGCCGTCGTCAATAATATTAAAGACGACGGCCCCGTCGTCAATAAATTTGACCGTCGTCAATGATCGTTTTTCCTGTAGTGTTTGATTACCTTTTCGACCGTTTTCAGCCCCACAGTGGGGACTGTGGAGAGGTTAGGAGTCCTGTTGGGCTTTGTATTAGTTAGGCCTGATATTATATAGTCAATATGACACGATTGGTCTAATTTTAAATAACAAGAAAAGGAAAAAACAGGATAATCCTGAACTAAAAACGAGAACCACACAAATGATAAGGAAAATATATAAACCGTTTTTTATCCTGTTCCGGACGATGCCCAACTCGTTTTTGTCCTAATCCCAAATAATTCAAAAACGAACGGAAAAATATGATATACGGAACGGGACGGTACAGAAATTTCTCAACCTATTTTCACTACTACAGATTCGGATGAAAGACGACCTGTGATAACGAAAGGAAGCAGTCACGTGCAGTGCTTCTCAAAAATCTTATTCGTTCACTAACTCTAGGTGTAGGATTACAAGGACAAGTGGTTTCAGAACCCGCTCTGTCGTTTGTTGATTCAGTTGGCGTTTAGGAATGGTGTAGATTATGGTGATGACGCAAGCAGCTAGAGAGGCAAAACCTAAATCATTGTGATATGTTATATTTCTAGCACATGTCACAGAACCCTTGTATGTAATGTAATGTAATGGAGAAGCCATAAACAAATGTGCATGTAGGTGCCTTTAAAAAAAGTCATGCTGACTTGCACAAATGGCAATAAACTTTTACCTGATTTGTTGGCAGTTTTTCAGTGCAATGAGTAAGTGCCAAACTGTGTCCCAGTTGTCAATAGTTATCAGTACAATGAATAAGTGCAATGAATGAGTTATCAGTAATAATGAATAAGTGCACTGAATGATTTCTTGACTGGTTGACTGCAAGACGCATCAGGCTGCCTCGCCATGGTCCACGACGTGCTCCCTCCCCCAAGCACTAAACCGCCTATAAATACTACAACAGAGCGATGTCTACACTCCATACCATCACCACCGCTCAATCTCCACTTGTGCGACTGGTCGCTTGTGCACCAGCCGGAGAGGAAGAAGAGAACTAGAGATCGAGTTCGCAGGCTCCATGGCAAAGGCTGTAATGATGCTGGTGGCCGTGGCAGTCGTCATGGCAGCATTGAGCGCGAACGGCGCTAAGGCGGACGACTGCAACCCGGGGCAGCTGGCGGAGTGCCTGCCCGCGTTCGCCGGTGGATCGGCGCCAACAAACATGTGCTGCTCCAACCTGCGCGCGCAGCAGGGGTGCTTGTGCACGTACGAGAAGGACCCAACATACAAGCAATACCTAAGCAATGCCGGCCAGGTCCTCACAGCCTGCGGCATTGCCATCCCGAACTGCTAGGCACGGCACCAAGCCATGTCAGGCCAATCGGCATGTCATGTCCTGCTTACGTTTATGGCTGATTTGAATGGTGTTTTATGAATAATAATGGAGGGTTCGTGTTTGTAAACTTCTGTATTCTCTATACCTTAGCCTAAATCTATCTTGCAACAAAAGCATGTTTCAGAGTCATGGAACACTTCTATTTGTTTGAAGGGGTTTAAATAGTCGTGCACCACATATTTTGTTCATGCACATCTTCCCTGCAGTGCGCAGTCCCATGAAAGGCATGTCTGCGTTGCGTCTAGAGGTGGGACATGGGCCGGGCAAATTTCGGGCGGGCCGAAGCCCGACGGGCCGGCACGGCCCGGGCACAAAATTGGCCCGAAATAGTTTCGGGCCGGGCCAGCCCGGCATGGTATTTCGGTCTGTGCCGTGCCCGGGTTCCGACGCTTCGGGCGGCCCGGCCCGGAATAGAATTCTGGGCCGTGCTCAGGCCGGGCCGGCCCGAAATTGGCCCATCGGCCCAAAATTGGCTCACCGGCCCGAAACGGCACGAAATGCCCAGAAAAAGCCGAAATTAGGTTTCTTCGCAGCAGTCCGCACAGCCGCACTCTAGTCCCAGCCCGCTGCACGCCTGCGCCTCGCGCCGTCACCGTGCCCGCGCCCCCGCCCGAGGCCGGACCGCCGGACTGCCCGCGCCCGCCAGCCAGCCAGCAGCCACAGCCGCCAGGCCGAGGCCCGAGGCGCCAGCAGGCCAGCAGGCACGCGCGGCAGCCAGCAGCGGCCCAGTGTGCCAGCGCCCAGCAGCCACGCGCGGCCGCGCCACTGCGCCAGAGCGGTGGCCCGCGCCGTCGCCAGCCAGGCGCCAGGCCGCCTGGCCCCGCGGCCCCCGCGCTAGCCTGTGCCACCGGCCCATCGCCACCGCACGTCGTCTGCCCCCGTGTCGCCGTGCACCTGCCCCCTTGCCCCGACTCCCAAGGCTACCCGAGGGCCGAGCCACCCCGCGTCGTCTGCCCATCGTTTGTATTCTGATTTTTGAATATGCTTCCTAATCGAAGAAAAGCGTTGGTGTGTCGTCGTGCCCGTGGATCCGGCTCCCAAAGTCGTGGAAATTATGATCCTAGCTTGTCGTCCATGCCAGAGGATATAGATCCACGTCGCCTATCTCCAAGCATGGGAGATTTTGGAATGGATGATGTAAATATAGAGAATGAACCATATGATTATGAGGTGGAGGTCGAAGCTCAAGTTGGAGCACATGTAGATGCAGGTTTGGTCCGTTTGTATGATAAGTTTGTGTTTGCGTGTATCTAATACATATGGTAATTCTGTTTATTACTCCGTTGTTCAATTAATGCAGGTTTAGGAACGGGAAGCTTCTCTGTCGATGCGCCCCCTAGCAATGAAACTATACAAGCATCCTCCTCCACGCGGGGTCGCAAAAGTACAGCGACATGTTGGCAACATTTTGAGAAGAATAAGGAATTTCGTGATGGTAAGTGGATTGTTATTTCTGCTACATGCAAGTATTGCAAGAAAACTCTCACTGCAGGTTCTAGTGGTGGCACGGGCCATTTGAATCGACATTATACGGGATGTATAAAGCGATTAGCTTTGCGAGAAGGTGCAGCGGTTCAAACTCAACTCAACTTTAATCCGGATGGTTCAGTAAGTACTTGGGTTTATAATCCTAAAGTTGCTCATTCTGAAATTGCTAGGTATATTGCAGTTGATGATCAGCCTATTTGCATGGGTGAGAGTGTTAATTTTGAAAGAATGGTTTAACATGCATTTTGTCCACAATATCATAATGTTTCTAGAAAAACTACTAGAGGTGACTTGCTTAAAAGATATCATGATAAAATGGATATATTAAAAGAAGCATTTAAGACTATGCCATTTTCTGTTGCACTAACATCTGATATTTGGTTATCATCACACCAAAGAACAAACTATTTGAGTGTTGTTGCTCATTACATAGATCATGAATATAAGCTTAACAAAAGGATATTAGGATTGCGTCTTATTGATGAGAACCACACTGGTGAGGCTATTGCATCTCATGTGCATGAGGTTATTAATGAATATGGCATTGGAGATAAGATTACTTCTATTACTCTTGATAATGCATCGGCTAACACTAGAGCTATGGAAATATTGATGCCACACATAGAAAGCTACATTGGTGGGTATGTTCTCCATCAAAGATGTGTGTGCCACATCATCAATCTCATTGTGCAGGCGGGATTGTTAAAGGCAAGTTCATGTATTGATAATATTCGTAGTGCTATTCATTATCTTTTGAATTCTCCACAGGTTTACAGGAGTTTCAGGGAGTATTGTCGTGTAAAGGGATTGAAACCCAAAAAGTTTTCACTTGATATGAAAGTGAGATGGAACTCGACATACACGATGTTGAAGCAATTAAAAGGGTATGAGGAAATTTTCACTACTTTTATGAATGCTCAAGGTGCAGGTATACTACTTAATGAACAGGATTGGGATACTGCACGACGCCTTCATCGTCTCTTGAAACCATTTTACAATGCAACAACGTTGTTGTCTGGTATTTATTATCCTACATCTCCTCTCGTAATTGAATGGCTTATGACTTTTGCTGAAACGTTTAAGACATATGAGTATGATCGAGTACTATGTCCAATAATTGAAGAAATGAAAGCAAAATACCTAAAATATTTTGATGCTATACCACATTTGTATTGCTTTGCTCTTATCTTTGATCCACGAAAGAAGCTAGAGCAATTAGAAGGTGTTTTACAGTTTATTGGTGATAATCTAGATCTTGATTACTCTGGGGCTTACTCACATGTTAAATCGGAGATATTTCGAGTTTTTGATATGTATCAGCAGAAATATGGTCAAACTCGCTCTAGAGGTGAAGTGGCACCAACTGAAAAGAGGAAAAGTATGGCAGCTAACATGTGGAAGAAATTGAAGTCTAAAGAATCTTCCACAACGACGTCCTCTAGGTCCAATTAGAATCCAAACGCCGAGTTGTCCCACTACCTTGACATAGATCATGCGACGCATGATCCAATGCTTCAGGTACATATCTATATTGTAATGTTTGATTTATAGTTTTTGAATTATTATGCTTATGTTTTCTGTTTGTTTTAGGATGATAGTGCTGAGCTAGACCTCTTAGGATGGTGGAAAGACAATGAACGTCAATTTCCAGTGCTCTCACAATTTGCACGTGACGTCCTACTCGTTCCAGTTTCCAGTGTGTCATCTGAAGCCATATTTAGCTCAGCAGGAAGAATTATTGAAGAGAGAAGGTGATTGTTTTAATATATCGACTTACCTTGTTATCTTGTTATGAATCAATATATATTTATCTTAGTATCTTGCAGGTCATCTCTTACACCGAAGATGGTTGAGTGTCTTACATGTCTTAAAGATTGGGAGATGCCAGAATCTAGAGATCAACACCGCCTTGAAGATCCAGAAATATTGAAAGCATTAGAGGATCTTGAGCTTGATGAATCCGAATGATGTGATTGATAATAAAACAAATTGTACTCTTTTCTTTACGGGGGGAGCTCACTATGAGTGTAAGGTTTTTAACGAGGCAGTTTGTAACAAAACTTTAAACTTTAATGAAATATTCCCCCCCATACTTTGTGTGCTTTTGTGCGCTTGAAACATATGTCGTGAGATGGTATATTTTGTGACTTGTGAATTGTGGCTCATGTGTTTGAAAAACATCAAATAGTTCATATCATTATATGTAAAAGTATATGTTTTGAATGTGAAATCCAATTGACACATATAATTTATCCTATTCAAACCCCAATATTTTTTGGAATTTTCTCTGGATTTTTTAGATTTATTTGGATTTTTTTGGAATTTTTCTGATTTTTATGTATTTTTTTGATTTTTTTCGGTTTTACAGATTTTTTGAGGTTTTTTATTTTACAGATTTTTTGGATTTTTTTTTATTTTACAGGATTTTTTTGGATTTTTTTAAGTATTTGGTTGTTTCTACCATTAGTTGGGTCGTGCTCGGGCCGGGCCCGACCCGAAATAGGCCCGTCGGGCCGCGTGCCGTGCCCAGGCCACCACTTTCATAATTCGGGCCGGCTGGCCCGACACGAAAAGGGCCGGCGTGCTTTCGAGCCGCGGGCCGAATCGGCCCGAAGCACGAATATTCCGGGCCGGGCTGGCCCGGCCCGGCCCGAGTCCCACCTCTGTCTCAATCTAGTCGCACGGGAATGGACCAACATTTTCAGTGCTTGTTCCCCCGCTCAGGCCTGCGGCTTCAAACAGACTTCAACATGTTCTTTTGTCTGTCTCACGCGATGTTACAATCAGGTAACAAACTTCAACATGTAGCCAGTCACGTGAAACATCACTTGGAGGTCTCGTGGTGGACGGTGGTGCCACGTCATCTCAAGTTAGGGTCGGCTCAACAGGGTAGACAATCCAACGGTCTCCCCTCGGCAAGTCTCATGCCTAGGCTAGGTAGCGCTCCCAGGCGTTCGATTTTGAGCATCTAGGGCTGTTGTTGCTTGCCTGTCGTAGGCAGGTTATGTCACAAACAAACTCAACTGTTTGCGATGATGCTCGCGACATGACAAATACACTAACACACCTGCGACGTCACTTAATTGGGTGGAGAAGCTGCTGGGGCGTGTTTTAATGTCTCAGGCTCAACTGAAATCGAAGGTGTTGGTAAGGCACCGTTTTTATATGGCTTCACGCGCCTGCCAATTCAAAGCGGGGAGAAAATAAAAGTCAGAGATAACTTCAACATGGGTGCAATAGCTCTGTGCCTGCATGCATGTCTAGCAGATACATTATCAAAAGAGTGCAATAAAAAGTAAGGTTAAGCCGCCGCAGCGTTGCAGATCGGATCAAGAGTTGATGTACTGTAGGCAAACATAATGTCCTGCTAGCGTAACTTAACGTATGTGATGCACATCTTTAGGCTTTAGGCAGACCCCTTGCTTGAGCCATATGCGAGGATGCATGTTGTGATCTGATCTACCGCACCCAGGACAATGCAGAAAATTTAGGGTCGGTCAGGACTTTGGAACAAGGGCATGGTCTCGTTTCATCTGAGGACCTAATAGTTCATTTTAAATTTCTTTGCACTTCACACAAACAAACATCCGAAAACTAACACAACTAACAAACTGCATGTTCAGGGGAGTGGGGAGGGCAGAGTAATATGGGCATATTTTGTTTACACCCTTACTTAAAAGTTTAATTGTAATTTTACTTTCTAAAATTAGAGTTCATGATTTTACACCTATTTTTTAGAAACGAAGCCAAATTTCGTTAACGGTGTTAAATTATAATGAAAAGATAGAAATGCACTTGTAAATTTTCTCTATTTCAGTATATGTTTATGATTTTACCACTATTTTAATATAGTCATATATTAATCTATGTTTATACATAGTGGTAAAATCACAAGCATAGATCAAACTAGGGTAAAATTACAAAGACATTTCTGTCTTTTTTCATCATATTTAACACTGTTAACAGCTAATAACAGAGTTTGGTATATCTTGGCTTCGTTTCAAAAAAAAACAGAGATAAAATCATAAATCTTAATTTTGGAGGTAAAAAACACAGAAGCACTCCTTCAATGAAAATTATGGACACATTTTTCTTACACCAATATTCGTATATGGTTCTGAACATATAAGATGTTGCACTGCACGTTCTTACATCGGAGAAGATTCCCCAAATGAACCAAAGAAAATCTGTAGTGCTTATTATGTGCTCGGTTTAGTTATTTGTTGAGCAGAGATGTTTACTAAGATGACATATTAAAAAAACAATGCTTCAGCTAATAATCGGTATCAAGATGCAACATAATGGTTTAACAGATGCAACAGATGATATATAGGTTACTCCCTCATCATATATCATACAGTTATACTCCCCCCATTTCCAAATATTTGACATTAATTCAAATATTTGGTAATGAAGGTGAGTATAATTAATAGTGCTTCAAGATTTTTTGTTCCTTTTTAATAACACATGGAGCCATACTACTCTTATTATTTTGTACATAAAAATATGTCTATAGAATGCGCAGTAGGTAGGCTAGAATATTTATTTTTGTAAAACAAAGTACAATAGCATATACCCACATATATGCATGCATGAGTACTCCTCACGTCTATAAACATTATGCATGTGCACTCTATCCCAATAATGAGCGATCGATAGGGTATGTCGTTTCTCACTAGAAGAATAAATAATCAGAAATAGAGCACCCATACGTACGTCCTAATTTAGTATTTGAAGTTTTGATCCCGGGTGAGTATATATATATGTTCTACCATAATGAACCAAAGCAGCTGAGCTACACTAATTTTGCGGCTCGACTATTAATACAATATTCCTTTTTTATTTCTAAAAATGATCGCGCACAGCGGGTAATCTGTAAATTTCCACAAAGGATGGCATATGGAATCCGCTCGTCCTAACTACCAACAAATTAAGCACCGCATATGCAGTTACTTTCCTGGTTCAGTGGCCGTCAGAATACTCATGTGTGGCGGAGTGCAATGCACTGTTTGGAAATTGGAAAGCACCTTTTTTGTCGCTTTAGTTCCTTATCCTTGTGCTTTTCTTTCCTGGCCTGCCGCTAGAGGCTATACTCTCAGTACATCTTCTTGTCTCGGTTCATAATCTATTCTTAATATAGGGCTAGCTGGAAATTAGGCAGGATGAATAATAGATCGGTGTCGATAGCTTGCTAGACATGCACAAAAAATATTCTGCCAAGTTATAGAATTTAGAATCTAGGCAAAGAGCTATTTGAATTCATGGTAAGTAAATCGTCTATTTGTTAAATGCGAACCTATTATATGTTAAATACATTAACTTGTATATTTCTACTTGTAGAAATATTACCGTTTGGAGGACGAGACCCAGCTGGATCACGCTCGCCTGGTCTTCAACAACAACGCTAGGAAGCTCCTGACGCAGTCGATTTCAACGGCTCGCATTCAGGCTACGAAGGCGTACTATAAGTTGCATCCGGACGAGGGTGAGTCGGGGCAGTTTAGGGATGTGGCGGACAAGTACTTGATGGAGGCACAGTACGCAGAGGTAAATTCTTTATGTTACTTTGCTTCATTATCCAATTTTTATCAATGTTTTCATCCAACAACAAATGTGTGCAGGTCAGCGTACCGTGGCTTGAGTCCTGTCCGGATGCCTACAGTTCCCTGTGTGCTCGTTGGGTGAGCCAGGACTTCTGAGTCGAGGGACAGACGGGAAACACCGTCTTGGCGGGGACGGCTACGTACGCCTTGCTAAACGGATGGTAAGTGATACTCGAATTATATTCTAGTTAATTTCTTTCGCTATCATTGTGCTAACACGTATCGATAGGAGCGCGAGATCGGTCAGGAGTTGGCCGCTATCCAGGTGTGGAGGAGGGGTCAAATGGGAAGTGACCCCTCGCAGCCTGATCAGCTGTCTTCTCGGACAACGACGGAGACGTTGGTGAGTTCTTTAGTTGACTTAATTGTATTCTCTTTAAAACTTCTGATGACTTTAATTTTCTGTATTTTCAGGAAAAGTATGGGGAGGAGGTGCGGAGGCTTCGAGGCGACGATTATGATGGCAGAACTTGCCGATCGTACCTGAAGCCGCCTATGCAAGCGGTGGCGGTAAACCTCACGGCCAGTGAGTTCTGTTGTTTTTTATTTACTTTCATGAACTTCGAGACACGAAACTTTAATACTCTTACTTTGTTGTGTAGGTTGGCCATCTTCGATGGAGTAGTAGACTCGAGGGAGGCGCGGTCTTACTCGAGGGCCTCTTCATCGCAGGGTGGATCCAGCAGGCGTGGCGGCCGCAATCTGGAGCTCCAGAGTGTCTAGGAGGAGCTCTAGAGGACGCAGGAAGCGCTGAGGCTCGCGAACGAGAGGCAGGCAGCCGAGCTCCGGGCTAGGGACGAGTATCAACACTCGTACATGCTACAGCTGCAAGCTGCCATGTAGGTAAGTTCAGATCATTGTACTCAACGTTTCTAATATATAAATGACATGTATAATAATTTACTTCATATTTGCAGGCTATGGCCACAGGACGGCCTGTTGTCTTTCCTCAGTGGGCGCCGCCACCGATACAGCTACCACAGGGGCCGACGTCAGGAGCACAGGTACAAAATTTCTCATAATAGCTGCAACTAGTTAAACTTGCTCAAATTTAGTTGAATTTGATCAAACTTACTTAAACCTAGAGAAAACTAGTTAAACATCCTCAAACTGAGTAAAATATGGTACAACTTACTCAACTATAGTCAAATATGACCAAACTTACTCAAACATAGCCAAAACTATTTGAACTAGCTCAAATACAAACACTACTAGTCCATACTTCTCAAACTTAGTAAAATATGAGCAAACTTACTCAAACATAGCCAAATCTAGCTAACTTGCTCAATTCTAACTTGTAATGAGTTTATTTAATCATATACACATTTGTGAACTTCTAATTTGTCTAACTATACATGTACATCATAGGGATCGGCGACGCGGGCTCAGGAAACTCCATCCCCTCAGCAACCAGCGTTTGGACGAGCGCACGACGATTTCCTGGACTCCAGTGGCAGCGGTCGGGGTAGTGTAGGGTAGTGTGGCATGCGTATAGTGTTTTTGTGCCTGCTTGTGATGTATATTTTGATTGCCTGTGATCTGGTCATCGAGCTAGGGCTGGCCTCGAAGCCAGGGCAGGATTTTCTGTTTTTTTTTTTAAATTAGAAAGCTTATTGACGACGGTTTCTGGTACTTGACCGTCGTCAATAAACCATTAGTATTGTCGACGATCAGGTACCAGAAACCGTCGTCCATAAGCCATTGTTATTGACGACGGCCAAGTAGAAACCATCGTCAATAAGCCATGGTTACTGACGACGGTTTAAATCCTGGCCGTCGTCAATAAGCTTATTGACGACAGCCTGATTTAGCTGTCGTCAATAAGCCATTGTTATTGACGACGGCCAGGTACCAGAAACCGTCTTCAATAAGCCATCGTTACTGACGACGGTTCATATCCTAGCTGTCGTCAATAAGTTTATTGACGACAACTAGATTTAGTTGTCGTCAATAAGATTATTGACGACGGTTACCGTCGTCAATAAATTTATTGACGACTAATAATTGATGACAGCCGAACACCGTCGTCTATAAAGTTTTACCGTCGTCAATAACTTATTGACGACGGTAGTGTTCTTATTGACAACGGTTTCCGGCCGTCGTCTATTATCCGGATTCCTGTAGTGAAATCAGTTTCATTTTCGTATATTAAATTCGGAATCAGAATAAAAAATGATACTTTCGAAATGGTCACAATATCATAATTTTCAAAAAGAAACGGATATATCGGAACAGAAACATGTCGATATCGGATGGATTCGGATGTTTATTCTGAAAATAGTGCTCTAAAATACTATGTAAGTATTACTTCAAATGATATAAACAAACTATGATAAATATTTTCACATGACTAATTGTAACAAATTAAATACTACATACACGTACTCTGATGAACCAGTTGTATAAGTAGGTAAGACGCACGCAGATGAGTAAAGCATGCCCATATCACACTAATGAATGTGCAATTGATAAATGGATGGCTTATCTCTTATGTGAAAGGTATGAGAGGAGTGTAATTAATGGGTTTTTAGAGTAGAGAGCTTTTCAAGTGTAGTTATCTCTTTAGTACTCGAGCGTAGCCCACATGTTTTTTGCTCCCACAATAATTACAAAAAATTGAGCCTCATACTATCTGTGTCATTCATTTGGTCTGGTTCACCTTGTTGAGTTCGTGAGTGAGCCTATGGGTCAAGATAAGCTATGTAATAGTTCTCCTGATGATCTCAATTATGTTATTTTATAATTTCTGAATAAATTTCCGAACAAATACGGAATTCCAATAATTCAGTCGAAAATCTGTCCAGATTGTTTCCGATCCAATTTTTGAATACGCATTTCCGATTTCTGAAAATTTTTGACAAAAAAGAATTTGGTACAAAAAATTCTAAAATCGGTATCGGATGATCCAGGAAATTTCTGTCTGTTTGTTCTCACATGCACGAGCAGGACGTGACCATCAATCATTTTGCATCTTTTTTATGTAAAGATTCCAATCTCACGCTGTAGCATGGGTCCTGATGAGTCGTTAGAAAACATGCACGTTTCTAGATCCCTTGATTGCAACGCAATCATCAATACTGATAAAACAATTGTTAGTGGGTAAAAAATGCCACATCAGCTGTCACTGTGGCAATACCATCTTGCAAAACCAGTTTAGGGGGTTGAATAGACGGTTTCATAAAGGTTGGGTGTTATAGTTTAAAAGTTGAGAGAGTTAAGTAGTCATCAAGTCATAGTTTGAGGGTATCTAACTTTGGTCTTCTCTGCATTTACCTGAGTTGCATGGATTCCTATGAAGGGAAAAGGATGCGGTGGGCGATGGACGCCGTGTGGCTAGACGTCGCCAGGGTTGGCGCCGGGACGAGACGCAAAGCGAAGCGCGCAGAGGAGGAAGTCAATGATGAGAAGAGCAGTGTGAGCAGCAAGGAGAACAACGACGAATAGGATGGACATGACCAATAACAAGTGGTTCTTCTTATGATGATCCTACAAGTATGGTTCCCATCCACGTATCACTGTTGTTTGAATACTGATAGATGAGATGTTCTCACATAAACTTGCAATTTATCTCTCCGTGTATCTTGGCTATGCATGATACATCGGTTCCGGCAACATCCAAATCTATGTTCCCTACAATTTTCTAGGACCTGGATCCGCGCATAAATTGATTCACTGCATATGCCCCTATGCGCATCAGTTCTGGCACATCAAAAAACAAAAATGTAGGAAAGAATGAAGCAAGCTAAACTAAGGCCGACGTTCAAGATGAAAGCAAAAAAGATGTTTTATATGTAGATAAATTTAGGCCCTGGTATAGAAAACACAGAGTTTACGCGCACACGAACCCTTTATTATTATTATTATTATTATTCATAAAACATCATTCAAATCAGACATAAACATAATTAAACAGGGCATGACATGCCAGCTGGCTTGGTCTGGCATGGCTTGGTGGCACGTCTAGCAGTTCGGGATGGCGATGCCGCAGGTGGTGTGGAATGTAGACACTGCTCTGTCGTAGTATTTATAGGCCGTCTAGCCCTTGGTGAACGAGCCATCCAGACAATACAGGAAAACTACATATTTTTGTGAGCCCTTGGCCTAAAAAATAACTCGTTGAAAATAAATTTGATTTCGTCGTCGGCTCATGAAAATAAGTTTATATTCGTTGGTCAAAAATGACCCACGAATGTGGCTCATGAAAATAAAGGTAAGTTATTTTCGTGGGCCACCTTTTGGCACACGAAAATAAAGTCCAGTTATTTTCGTGAGCCACCTTTTGGCTCATGAAAATAAAGTCATCTTATTTTCGAGGGCCACATTTTTGGCCCACGAAATTAATGGCAAATTATTTTCGTGGGCCCTTTTGGCCCACGAAAATACTGTTTGGTTATTTTCGTGGGCCACCTGTTGGCCCACGAAAATAATGTGCCCTATTTTCATGGGCCATTCCTTGGCCCACGAAAATAATATTGCACTATTTTCGTGGGCCGCTTCTTGGCTCACGAAATACATAAGATTATTCACAATTTTATGCATATGGTTTAGTTCCAGGCACATAAAATAATAAATTATCTATCAAACACACAGAACACATATCACACTTTATAACAAATGCAACAAACTCAATTAAATATTATAAAATCCATTACATCGTCCAAACGGTATTGTCCATTACATTGCCACACACAATATAACATAAACGAACATGTCACATTGTTCATACAACGTTTTTGTCGAAGCAAATCATATCACATGGCCACATTGAGCTTTCCAACAAACCAACAAATTGCTCCGACACCATTTTGCTCGTCGTTTTCATGTATCAAGCCAAAGTGAAGTATATGACTAATAGATTCAAATAAAAAGTAACAACATATTTGATTCTATGGCTTATTATACACGAGCTCATTTGAAATTAAGATACATAATATATGATGCTGATGAAAACACAAAACTTACCTAATTGCTACCACCGGGAGCGAAGAATTGATCGACAAAGTAGTCCCCTCCACCCTGTCCCCCTGAAGAAGATGCTCACAAATTTGTAACAGGAGGACTATGAAAGTTTTGTGCCCTTGAGGATGATCCCTAGATAAACAATAATACATGTTACAAGTATACTAACAGTTTATAAAAATGAAAGAGAACATAACGGTAATATGTACTTGTGTTCCAATGGGAAGAGACTGTGGAGCACCGGTAGCGGTAAAGACATAGGTAGCTACGGATGCTGCGGTAGAGGTGGCATGGCGACAGGCAGTCCAAGCTGAGAAAAGTATCCCTAAAATCATTTTGAAATATTTAACTTCATTCTATTATAAATATGCATGCATCTCTTGTTTAACATAAATATTTAAACTCTTATATTAATGTACATGCATTGATTGTTGCCACGCTACTAGATTCGAGAAGTAGTTATTTTGTGCTTTTATAAACTCTTCTTGCCGTTTCATACGGTCTTCTTGTAGCCTCAAGTGGTCTCGCAATGCAGCCTGCTCCTCCTCCATTTGTTTTAACCTGGACTCATTTCTTGTATGAGTACGCCGAGAAAAACTCTGTCCGCTCTGTGTTGACTGTGACTGCGAGAGAACCACATCGGTGTTCATGACACCATTGAACATCAAATACATGCAATAGTGATATGTCATAACTATAAGGTAACACTTGGAAAAATTGAAGTATGTGAATATATGAATATAAGAGTAGTAAGTTTACCTCCCGTGACACTTTCCTCCAATAGATTCATATAAGCTACTACGTCGACGTCTTCCTTTCTCCAATTGTAATCATATCCATGACGTCGAACAATCTTTTCATCATATTTCTCCTACATAAAAACTAATTACAAAGCTACTATACAACAATTATATTGATTAATAATTACTTTTACTTATATGACATATCAAGTTTTGAGTGGCCGTTGGAGTGCACAATTGACTGTCATCTATGCCCCTATGCCCTCTTATATAAGTATCAATGAAAGAGGGTTCCTCACCACTTTGAGCAGCCGATATAGACATGTTATAAATATAATTACGCAAAATCTAATATTATAAGACTATATTGTAAATCTACTAAACTCACCATCCATTTCGAGAGACGAATATGACCATCTCAACCGTAACGATGGAGAACTTCACAATCGGACTCACGGTTGATTCTCTTAGAGTTAGATTTTTCTTGATACTCACTCGATGCCAATAAGTACATATTGAATAATAAGCATCAGCACACCTAAACATCCAAGGAATCATTACCAAACGGTATTGATCGTCCTCTAGATAAATTTTTGAAGCTCTCATTTTCTTGTTCATCATCTGTCCGAGCTTCTCCTTGTAGTACAAGCACACAGCTATGATCCGAGCATTATATATCATATCATTCACAACTTTACGGGCAGCTTTGTGGAAGACTTTGTGTGCTCTAGACTCGAGAGCAGCGTCATGGTCATTGAGCAAACGATGTCGTTCCTATAAAATTTATAGAATTCGTATTACTAAAAATATAATGAACATAATTAAAGTGTAGTGTAGTGAAGACGTACCCAAAAATCATGCTAGGCAACCCCTGCCACATTCTCATGCACAACATGTGGAGCAATTCTATAGTGCTTCCAATGTATTGCAGGTTTCTCTTCACCTTTAATATTCAGAAGACCTGGATAATGATGGCGACATATAGCACCCAACACTGCATTAGGCTGCCTACGATATTGTCGTCCATCCCAATCCAGGTCATCCCATTGCCTACAAGTTAATTTAACAACATATATTATTTATCGAAAACATTGTATCTATAATTCAATATTGAGTTTTATATTTACTTACCAGTCACCGACAGGAGTGATCCTTAATCTCTTTTGTGGAGGCATAACCAACGGGAGAGTGTTTGAAGACTGATACCTGAATGATTGTGGCAACTCTCCTGTATCGGTGTCATCCCCCTCGTCCTCATCGACTTTCTCCTCGGCTTCCTCATCAACATAGGCTCTTACCCCTTGTTGTTGTTCCTGCCCCGCAGAAAGTTCTTCCCCTTGATCCTCTTGACACTCCTCATGACCCTCCTCCTGGATCTCCTGCTCCACCTGAAATTAGATAAATTAGGTTTCGCGATATGATACATGGGTAAATATAATACAATTATAAATATATGAACCTGTTCATTAGCTTGTTCCATGCATCTTCTAAATGCCACTCGTCTACTATCATTTGAGGCACTGCCTTAAAAAAGAGAGTATCGACTACGTGAAGAGCTAGCAGACCGACTCCTACTCTTGCTTGAGGAGCCAAAGAGACCCTTAGCTATATTCTTAAGACCACGTGGCATCCTGTTGAAAAAATGGTCAGAGATAAAAACATAATGATACAAACAAAAGTAATGAAAATAAATTCAAATGTAATATAAATCAATTACATGATTAAAATTCATCATGATCCGATGTTCCTTCGGTAACATGTCGACCAACTTTTTTCTTCTGTCTCACCTTAACTTTTTTAGTGCTACGTCTCTTTCTTTTAACCACTAATTCCTCTTCTACCCCATTGTCTTCAACATCAACAACTAATGTATCAAGACCTAAACCATTATCTATATTAAAAGACGGTAGAATATCATCCTCTTGGTACACTTCATAATGTTCTTCTTGATAACCAGCATCACCAGGGGCATATAACCATTCTCGTGGATTAACTTTATAAACAACCCATCAAGCACTCAACTTTGGACAAAAATATGGTAGGTAGTAAACCAACTCAACTTGATGAGCAAGAACATAATTATCGCATCCACAAAGTCTATTTTCATGTTTACCTCTACTATACCAAATTTATCCTGTCGTGTTCCCCTATTATTATCAAACTAGCCACAGTGGAAAAAAATAACTCTAAGATCTTTGGAGCCACCAAATTTAAACTCCACAATGTTTTGAATAATCCCATAATAGTTAGTTTCATGCCCCTGTGCATCACATGCTCTAGTTACAACTTCACTATTTGTCGTGGCTGCAAGGGGATGTTTTCCTTCAAATTTGGCCGAACAAAATCGGAACCCATTTACGTCGTAACGACCAAAACTCATTGCTGTTATGGTTCCTTGAGAAATTTTTCGTAGGTCTTCATGAACATTAGCATCAACCATGCACTACGTATTAAATAAAAATATTACTTTTACTAATCAGATTAACTTAGAAGTGATAAAAGTAACATGTAATAACAGAATGTTACATGCTTCCAAAACCAATTTATGAAGTTAGGACCCCCCTGAAGGCCATCACGACGCATTTTATCTAATTGTTTGCTTGTTTGTTGACGCATATACTTCCAAAATTGTTTGTCGAACTCACTACATAATGCAAAATATTAGTACATTAGAACATCTTCTCATGTAAAATATGAGAAAAACATTAGATGTTTCTTCTCGGTAATTAGTAGAAAAAACACTTACATAAAATATTAAGTCATCTCTTCGATGTTTATATACATGTATAACATACATGAATTCTATTCTTCTTCTAAAACCACATGCCTATTGCTGCCACCAACCGTTTTTCCTTTCCACGAAAAAATACTTAAATTTCCCGCAGGAGTTTCTTCATCTATGTGGTACCGTGTTGTGGGAGCATAGACATTATGTTCCTTAGCAAAGAATGTACTTGAGAAGTATGCTATCTCTTTCAGAGCAAATGCTTCTGCAAAACAGCCTTCTACTCTTACTTTGTTCAAAACCATTGCTCGTAGTTTCTTTAGTGTCATTTCAATATGGTACATCCATCGATATTGTACGGGGCCACAAACTTTAGCTTTGTAAGGCAAATGCACAAGTAGATGTTGCATTACATTCATAAATCCTGGCGGGAATATCTTTTCCATTTTGCATATGAGTGAAGGTATTTCTTTCTTCAGTTTTTCCATCATTTGAACTGTAATTTCCTTAGCAAAACTAAGTTCCGCAAATACTCTCCACACATCCTGATGCACATATCCATAGAACATTACTAGAAGAAGTCTTTCCATTATTATATGATAATCGTGGCTTTTAAGATTATTTAATACCCATTTTTCAAATTTATCGTGCGCCTCAACCCAGCACAGTAACCGTCAGGAAACTTCAATTGTTGCAACCATTTTAGAACTTCTTTCCTTTCACTAAGTTTAAGTCAAAATGGAGCACGTGGCAATCTCTGTTTTCCACTATCATCATGTGTCACTTTTAGAGTCGGACGATTACAAATACCTGCTAAATCTTTTCGAGCCTTCAAATTATATTTTGTCTTCTTAAAATTGAAACATGTTCTAATTATGCTTTCTGCTACATTGCGTTCCTGGTGCATCACATCAATATTGTGTAGCAATAACAATGACTTAGCATAGGAAAGATCCCATAAGCCACATATATGAGTCCAATTGTTCTCCTGACCATAACCAACAAACCCATCATCTGTAGGGACAAGTTGACTGAGCCATGCAGCAATCTCAGAACTAGTCAAACATTTTGACGGACCCTTTGTTACAATAATATCCTTTCAAAATATATTAACTTACCTTCGAAAGGGGTGATTTTCTTGTAGAAATCGTCGGTGGCAATCAAAAAACACACTTTGCCCCCATGAGTAAGTCTAAAACAACTAGAGTCTGATCCACAAATAGGACAACAAAGTTTACCGTGTGTGTTCCAACCTGAAAAAACATTGTATGTAGGAAAATCATGAATGGACCACAAGTATGCTGCTCGCAAGTTGAATTTCTGATTTTTGTAGGTATCATACGCTTCTACCCCGATCCACAATTCTTTTAACTCCTCAATCAATGGTTGAAGAAAAACCCCTAAACGTTTTCCTAGATGTTTACGACCAGGAATGATTAGAGACAAGAACATGTATTCATATTTGATACACATAACTGGTGGAAGGTTGTATGGTATAGCAAAAAGTGGCCAACATGAGTACGAGGCAGAAGATGTGTTGAATGGTGTTAAACCATCGGGGGCCAAACCAATACGAACATTTCTAGCATCTTCTGCAAAGTACTCATCAAAAGAGTCCAACGCCTTCCAAGCCTGAGCATCAGATGGGTGTGTCATTACTCCCTTTTTTTCACGCACACCTTCCTTATGCCGTCGCATGTGTCTCGCGGTTGATTTAGATAGAAACAACCGTTTCAGCCTAGGTGCAAGAGGCATATAACGAAGTTGTTTCACTATCACTTTTGTCTTCACCAATTCACCGTCCTCATTTGTGGCCTCAATGTATCAATATTCTTTACAAACCGAGCATTGTGTCAGATTTGCATTCTTCTTCCAGAAAAGCATATAATTGTTAGGACAACAATCAATTTTTTCATACTTCATACCAATGTCTAACAACAATTTCTTTGTCTGGTACATGTCTCTTGGCAATTTATGATTCATCGGAAAAATGTCTGCTATCAAATCCATAAGATCATCATAGCACTTATTCGATAAATTTTACTTTGATTTTATAGACATGAGACAAGTAACGGTCGAAAGGACAGACACTTTAGTGTGATCATGCAACTGTTCATGTGATGCTGAGAGAATTCTATAGAAATCTTGAACTTCAGGTCCAGGAATTTATTCAGATGTATCTGCACCACAATCACGATTTAGTGCTTCAATCATGTCTTCCATTCTGTCCTCGTTACCACCATCTATGTTATCAACATCAATATTACTATGGTATAACTCGCCATGCTCATACTATGTTTCATAACCGGGCATAAAACCAAATCGACAGAGGTCTCGTTCCATGTCAAACTTTTTCTTGTATAAAAAGTTACGACACTTGTTGCACGGATATTTCACAAAACAGCTGGTCGATAAAGAGAAAACCCGGCTGATAAATGACTTAGTATTGATGGCCCATTCGTTTGAAGGCGCAACATTCTTCTACCAACCATCATACATCCATCGTCTATCATCACCCATGTTCTAGACTATAGAATATAAGAACATATAACTCATAAATATATATGTTGCAACTAAGAATATAAAGATAGAGAAATTACGTTCACTTTACATCTATTGAACGGATAGGTCCTCAACCCACCCAAGAGTAACCGAGCAAAGCGTGCTTATAACGAGACACGGGGTCCGGATCCATACAAAATTTTGGCAGCATAACCCCGTTGTTCTCCAGCTGCACGCCCGATAATGGTGCACTAGAGAACATTAGGGTTACACCGTCAAAAATTCGTACGAATCCAGACTTTGCATCTCGTCATAAGCATGCCCCCTCGGTCACTCCCAGGATGTCCAAAAAGGAATAATTCCGAACCTACACGCCTCACATGCGTAAAGCATGTGAGACGGGCCAGTCCGAAACGGGTGACACATATTGTATAGGTTACATAATCTTACTTTTTGAAGTGATTTACGAGAGAGAGGTAAGAACGAGAGACAGTAGAAAAGAACGAGGGAGAGACAGTGAAGTGGGGCCAGCCGTCCTAAGTTATGCTCCATCGGGTCCCGCCAGTGATGACATACGAGCCAAGGTTCGCTTCTGTGGGCTTCTGGAATGAAACCGCAAAAAAAATGGTTCCCAGGGTTCTCGACGGTGCTATACTTTGTTAAAGCGCAGCAATGGAGAAATTTAACTTTTAGACGGCCCAACTGTCGAGCCATAAATGGTTTGTGTCATGCTGAGCTGGCCCGAAGCCCGTTTATTTACATATCGCTATAATAAACTTTCTCTAAGACACACATTAACCATGCAACACTTTACATGCTTCTAAGAGCGCTATCTATTATTTATGAGCTACTAGTCACTTTTCTTGCATAGATGGATATGGTACATGCACGATCATAATAGGCATTAAACAAAAGCACAACACATAAATTAAAGCATGCACGTTAATTAGGTAATAAATAATAAAACAATATTATAACATTATCTTCAAACGAGTAATGAAACTATGACGAATTAGGGTCATAGGTTTTAGCTTGAGCTTATGAGTAATTCATCGAAACCCCGACACACAGGGTGCAAGGCATTCTACACATTCGGCTAAATGCAAATATCAAAGTTAAATGCACGGGAAGGGGTTGTCCTGGCTTGGTCGGAGCCGAGCGACGGAAAGGGTGGCGGCAAGCCTGCGGCTGCTCTGATCCGACCGATGCGACGGCCGAGGAAAAAAACCGATGAAAATATTTCTACGACAATAAAATATCAAACAAATTTTCTTTACATGCCAGTAAATTCTCAATGGACTAACAATCTCTCTCGAATCAAATTAACTACCTAATCGGCAACAATGTCATCTTTAGATATCACGTTTGGCAAAGCGAAAGAATAAAGATGTACTTTTTATCATCTATGGTAAAACCAAAACAAAGTTCATTATCACACGGGTTACATTCTATTTCCACAATCTTAAAATTTTGATTAACCACTACATGTCATACGTACTTAGGAGTAGCGGCTGAGAAGAGCTTGGAGTAGAGGCGGCCGGTGCAGGCTGGCAGCTGGGGCGACGGAAACGGCGCGGCGCAGCAGCTTCGGCGATGACGAGTGGGTACGGTACGGCAGTCAGGGCAGCCTCGGTGCTGTGGCAGGGCGGCAGCGGCAGGGCAGCCTCGGCCGGGCTGCGCGGCGGCGAGCTTGGGCTGCAGCCGGGCTGCGCGCTGAATCGGGTGGCATGCAGGACATGTGGCGCGGTGGACGGGCAGTGCGGTGGACGGCAGGCGCGCAGGCCGAGAGGCGTGGTCGACGGCGAGGACAGGCGGCGTGGTGGACGGCGACGACGGGCGTCGCGGTTGATGGCCAGCGGCGAGGACGGGCGGCGCGGTGGACGGCGACGACGGGCGGCGCGGTGGACGGCAACGACGGACGGCGAGGTTGACGACCGGCAGCGAGGACGGGCGGCGTGGTGGACGGCGAATACTGGCGGCGCGGTGGACGGTGACGACGGACGGCGAGGTCGGCCGGCGCGCAGAGCGAATGGCGAGGACGGGCGGTGCACGCGGTTGCTATGGCGTGGCTCGGACAGGTGGCGGCGACGCAATGAAGTCGGGAGCTCGCGGTCCAACCTAAATCGGATTTATTTTCGTGTACCACGGAAACCCATGAAAGTAACACCTCTATTTTCGTGAGCCAGAGCCGGCACCCACGAAAATCTTCTTTATTTTCGTGAGGCACGGAAACCCATGAAATTACTACGTCTATTTTCGTGTGCCGCCGTCGTAACCCACAAAATTAAGTGTGAGCCACCGACTCCCGCTGCAGTAAACGCCTATATTCGTGTGCCGGCGTTGTAACCCACAAAATTATGTGGGGATCACATTTATTTTTGTGAGGTTCAGTCACACACGACATTTTATGTCTGTATTTTCGTGAGCTAGCGGAGGAACCCACGAAATTACATGTATTGTCGTGTATTTAGGTCCGAGCACACGAAATTATAACTTATTTTCGTGTGCTTATGTCCTGGCACACGAAATTATACATTATTTTCGTGAGCCTTGGGCAAAACCCACGAAATTAGTTTTTATTTTCTTGGGCTATCCTTTAGCTCACGAAAATATGTTTAATTTCGTGACGGCCAACGAAATTAAAACCGGCACACAAAAATATTTTGTTTTCTTGTAGTGAGATGCATCTTGCAGTCAACGAGTCAAGAAATCATTTATTGCACTTATTCATTGTACTGACAATAATTGTCAGCTTAACACAGTTTGACACTTATTCGTTGCACCAATAAACTGTCAAACAAATCATGTAAAAGTTTAGTGCCATTTGTGCAAGTCAGCATCATTTTATTTTAACAACATCTACGGGACGTTTATTTATGTTTCTCCATTACATTACATACAAGGTTTTTGTGTCATGTGCTAGAAATACAGCAGGTCACAATATGATTTATGTTGTGCCTCTCTCACTGCTTGCGTTGTCACTATAATCTACTCTACGTCGAACCCAACAAACCATAGAATAGTCCGCGAAACTACTCGTACTTGCAATCTTACAACTAGAGTTAGCGAATAAAGTTTTTTAGAAGCGCTACACATGACTGCTTCCTTTCCTCATCACGGGTCATATTCCATCAAGTCTGTAGGGATGAAAATGTGACGAGAAATTCCCATACCATCCCTTTCTGTATATCATATTTTCCCGTTCGTTTTTGAATTATTATGAAATTATTTGGGACACAAATAGGTTGAGCATCATCAGGAACGGGATCAAAAACGGTTTAGATACTTTTCCGTTCATTTTTTATGTTTTTGTTTTCAATTCAGAATGATCCCATTTTCGGTTCTTTTGTTATTCAAAATTAGGCCAATTGTATCATTAACTATACTATAAGGCCTAATTAATATAATACCCGCCTTTTCTAAAAAAACTAATACAATGCCCACGACAAACCCTAACCTCTCCACCACAGAGACAATTGGAATTATACCACTCCCAACGTTGGGCTTCGCCAGAATACTATCGAGACATTATAAATTGTATTACAGCCCACTTTTAACAGGGAAAAAAGAAAAAGACTAAAATGCCCTTAACTTTCAAGTGAGTGATGTGAGTAAAAGAGTTAAGGATATTTTAGTTTTTTTCTATGTTCTTTTTGTTAAAAAGAGGCTGTGAGACAAGTTATAATGTCTCAAGTGAGTGATATGAGTAAGAGAGTTAGGGACATTTTAGTCTTTTTCTATTTTCTTTTCTGTTAAAAGTGAGTTGTAATACAATTTATAATGTCTCGATGGTATTCTAGCGAAACCCAACGTTATAAATGGTATAATTGCAATTGTTGTGATTCGCGACCCGACCGAGCCGCTGGCCCGCCGCCTCGCTCTCTTGCTTCACCGCACCGCAGCGTCGCTCCCAGTCGACCGGTCCTCCACGTGTCACATCGCTCCCAGCCTCCTGCTCCGCCTCGTTCCACGTCGCTCTCCTGCTCTGCCGCGTCGATCATGCTCTGCTGCACGGCATCGCGTCGCTCTCAGTTGACCGCTCCCCTGGTGACCAGTA
Organism: Neostapfia colusana; assembly: GCA_030760725.1. NCBI lineage: Eukaryota > Viridiplantae > Streptophyta > Magnoliopsida > Poales > Poaceae > Neostapfia > Neostapfia colusana. The sequence goes on from JASWHV010000003.1 coordinate 20,072,799, forward strand.
GTTGTGCGCCTCCACCTCTTTCTCATTGTCGTTGGCTGATTGTAAAGAAAAAAATGTGGTGGCGATGGACGCCGTGTGGCTCGAAGTCGCCAGGGCAAGCGCCGGGATGTCAGACAAAATGAAGTGCGCAGAGGAGGAAGTCAAGGATGAGAAGAGCAGTGTGAGCAGCAAGGAGGACAATGACGAAGAGGAAGGAGATGGCCAAGAACAAGTTCTTCTGAATATCCTACTATAGTTCCCATCCATATAACACTGTTGTTTGAATACTGATAGATGAGATGTTCTCACACAAACTTGCAATATTTTATCTCTCCGTGTATCTTGGCTATGCATAATACAGTCGATCGGTTCTAGCAACATCCAAATCTATGTTCCCTACAATTTTCTAATACCTGGACCTGAGCATAAACTGATTCACTGCATATGCCACTATGCGCATCACTTATGGCACATCAAAAAACCTAAATGTAGGGAAGAATGAAGCAAGCTAAACTAAGGCCGACGTTGAAGATGAAAGAAAAAAGATGTTTTATATGTAGATAGATTTAGGCCCTGAGGTATAGAAAATACAGAAGTTTACGCACATGAACCTTTCATTATTATTCATAAAACACCATTCAAATAAGACATAAACATAAGCAGGACATGACATGCCTGCTGGCTTGGTGGCACGCCTAGCAGTTCGAGACAGCGATGCTGCAGGTGGTGAGGACGTGGCCAGCGTTGCTTGTGTATTGCTTGTATGCAAGATCCTTCTCATCCCTGCACAAGCACCCCTGCTGCGCGCGCAGGTTGGAGCAGCACGTGTTCGTCGGCGCTGATCCGCTGATGAATGCGGGCAAGCACCCTGCCAGCTGCCTAGGGTTGCAGTCGTCTGCCTTGGCGCCGCTCACGCTCAACTTCGCCATGACGACTGCCACGACTACCAGCTGTAAGATGGAACGGGTTGAACCATTCTACAACCCTTTGGTGGCAGCGGATTGCATGTTTATATAGGCATCAAAGTTGGGCGCAACAACTTATACAATAAGACAACCAAATTAATTTTTTATGGAGTTCTATCTATACACCAGTATAGAATATATCATTTCTATCTTTAGTAGATTGACCAGCCTAGAATATATCATTTTTATCTATAGGAAATTGATTCGATTGACTGAAGATTACACGAACAAGAAACATTTAGAATATTATCTCTGTAACACCCTCATTTTCATCATCATGTATTGCATACATTCTCACGTAGAGATCACTTAAAAAGAGAAGAGAAAAGGGATAAAACCCTCACCGCAAATGCTTCTAGAAGAATTTTAGAGATAAATCTTCTAGAAGAATTTTAGAGATAAAGCTTCTAGAAAAATCTTAGGGATAAAGCTTCTAGAAGAATCTTGGAGATAAAACTTCTAGAAGAATCTTGTAGATACACCTTAGAGATAAATCTTCTAGAAGAATCTTGAAGATAAACCTTAGAGATAAAGCTTTTAGATAACCTTAGAGATAGAGCTTAGAGATAAAGTTTTGGAGATAAAACACCCTGCTCGTTGCACCTCTTAGGGATAGAGTCCTTCTTCTCCTCCAAACTGAGTAAGAGATTGCATCTCTTAGAGATAGAGTCTTTCTCCAATTCTTCTGCTCCAAAGTGAGTAGGATATCTCCCCCCTTATAAATACTACCTTCCCTGGCTGCCACCCCTGCCAAAACAAGCATGTCGCCCCCTGCTGCCAAGCCCTGGTCGCCACCCCTTTGCTGCATCCTTGGCCGCTGTCGGTACCCTGCGAACCGAGTATCCCGCGTAGTGGGTATAAAGCACTTGGGCCCCGCCTTCACAGCTTAGGCGGGCCCCAGCGTAAGCCACGTGCTCTGGACCCCAAGGGTTGTCCCAGGGTTGCAACGTGTCTTCAGGCCCTGAGCCAGGATGCCGCCCGTGGGGTGGCTCGGGGGCCGACATGTGTCCAGTAGTATCGGACCCCATACCTCGCCAAGGAGGGCTCCGGCACTACACGTGCCTGGAACCTCCGAGCTGCACCTACCAGCCAGAGTGGGCTCCAGAGGTGCCACGCGTCCTGCAGCTCCGAATCCGAGCTCCAGCATGGAGGCCTCCGGTGTTGCCACGTAGGCAGCAATGGTGTACCTTCCCCCTGGTGGAGGCTCTGGATGTGCCACATGTCCTGTAGCTCCGGATCCGACCTCCAGCGTAGGAGGGCTCCGGTGCTGTCGCGTGTCCAACAAACTCCGGATCGCCCACTACCCTTCAAAACGGCTCCGGTGGAGATGCACGTCTCGGGGGCCATCTGCCCGCACGTCACTCCGACGAGCAACGAGCAGATGGCCAAGGAGTAAATAGGAAGGAACCCCGCCATGCCACGCATTGAAGGCTCGCACCTTCCTGAAAAGCATGGCACACGACGCACGCCGCCAACCCCTGTCTGCGCACCATTACGGTGAAAGACAGGGCGGCGAGGCGTGACGGCACAACAGTGCGCCTAACGGCACTGAGCCATCTAACAGAGCGAGAAGACGTTGCGACAAGACGGGAACTCCATCATCATTGTCCGCGTGGACAGAGGCGCCCAGCGGGTCACGCGGTGCGCCTTAACTCCACCAATTGCGATGATACGTGTAGCTGTAAATGCCAAGATCATGTATATGAACAGATAACCGCGGGACCACCTATCGGGCCCCGGGCTGCATTGTAACTGCCCCAGCCTTGATCTATAAAAGGACCGGGGCAGCCTCCGGGCAAAGGGTTCGCAAGCCAGCCAACTCATTCTCACACGTGAGCAAGTAATACACCCAGCACTCTCGTGGACGTAGAGTTTTACGCTCCGGCGGCCTGAACTACGTAAATCCTTGTGTCTCTTTCGCCATTGTGCCCAAACCTTCGTGATCCTCTAGCCCCGCATAAAAAAGAACCTCCGTGGGCTGCTTCCGAGCAGACCGCGGGAAGTGTCGTAGGAACACTTCAACATTTGGCGCGCCAGGTAGGGGGCTTTTGGTTCTCGAAGTTGTCTGTGACCCACAATGGTGAACATCCAGTCTTTCAGAGGTTATTCCCATCCCGCCGCCAGCGGCAGAGTGAGCAGGAAGCTTCCTCTGGTCCCAGAGCGGGGCCTTCTGCACCGGCGCTGGCACCTGCAGCAACAGTACCAGTTGCCACCATGCAGCTCTTGGCGGCAACGGCGACAGCGTCACAGGCGCCGACCAAAGCCAGTCTGGAAAGCGCGCTGTTAGCAGCACGTGAGCTCCTGCACAACCCACCAAACGCGAGAGCTTCCCCATCCGCTGCTGAGCAATGGCACAACGACGTCGACCACCTGGTCGTAGCCGCGCTCAACTCGCCGTGTCACCGGAGACGGCGACCAGGGGCGGGACAGCTGTCGCCCGCAACCTGACAAGGGATTACAGAACGGCGACAACCCACTCGATGGAGACATCCAGACTCCCCACCACCGATCTCAGAGGGGAGCTGCACCATCATCGCCGTCAGAAGGAAGATGGCCGCGTCACCATTGAGTGATATCGCGAGTGGCGTTGAGGCCTCGGGGAGGAGTATGGTACCCCAGGTACCATGCGCCCTGGTTACGTGGGCCAGAGCCTCATCTCCCCAGGCTCGGTGGGAGGCTGCATGGCTTTGGCTCTGCACCTTCGTATGGCAGTATGGCCGCGCAAGTTCCGACCAAACTTGCTAGAGAAGTTCGACGGGACGGACAACCCCGTCGAGTTCCTGCAAATCTACTCCACTGCCATCCTAGCTGCAGGAGGGGATGAGGTCGTCATGGCCAACTACTTCTGCTTCACTTTGGCTGGGTCAGCCCGGTCATGGCTCATGAACGTGCCCCAGAGGTCTGACCTCCTGGGAAGAGTTGTGCCGTCAGTTCACAGCCATCTTTGGGAGTTCCTACGTCCGGCCCTGCATGGAGGCTGACCTCCACAACATACAGTAGCAGCCGGGTGAGTCGTTGCGCTCATTCATCCAGCGCTTCTCCCAGGTCAGAAATATCATCCCCCGCATCTCCAACGCGTCCGTCGTCCTCGCCTTTCGGCAGGGCATCCACGACAGCATGATGCTCGAGAAGTTGGCCACACATGACGTGCAGGATGTCTCCAAGCTCTTCAGCTTGGCAGACAAGTGTGCTAGGGCCGCTGAGGGCCAAAATTGGCACACACCACTCAATAAGGGGGGTGAGTCTGCCAGGGAGGGCCCTAGTGGCAGGAAGAAGAAGGCTGGCGGCAAGGACAAGCCGCTGGCCGGAGCCCATACTATAATGGCGGTAGCGACAGCAAGGGGCCGAGGGCCACGCACCGACAAACGCCCACAACAGCCGTCCGACAGCGACGATGGTGCTTAGAGGTGTCCAGTCTACGATACTAACCGACACAGCTTCAGCGAATGCCGGGAGATCCATAGGCTGGCAGAGCGCTTCCGAGAGCTCTGGCAGCAGCGCCATGATGGTGCGCACTCTCGCCAGCGGGAGGGCAAATAGAAGGGTTATCCAGAGGACGGCGACGACCAGGAGATGGAGTTCCAAGACGCCAAGCGGGCGTTAAAGGTCCTCTACGATCAGGAATATGACTCCTACTCCGACCACAGCGAGCGTCGCTAGACACTCCACACCTGTCCAGGCGGTCCCTCTTTCATCGAGAAGAGCGAACGGCCCAGAGAAGGGTCGCCTGGTGCCTCAGCAAGGTTTTCTCGAGGAGGAGTGTCAAGCCTATACTCCGGCTGGCACGAGCATGTCTCCTAGGTGCGCCCGTTTTGGTGTAAAGGGTAGGAACCTCTACCCTATCACGGGGCCATAGGACACCTCTGTAAGTCTGCTTCCAATTAGTGGTAGACTATTTTTCTTTTTCTCTTTCTTGTAAGGGTAACATAGGGACCGGAGATAGAGCTTAGAACAGCAAAAGTCCCGGAAGGGTCCAGGCACTCTCGGCATCCGAGACGAATCGCTGCCTTCTTGCACGACATTTAGCCCCCTATTGCTTGAAGGAAGTCGGGAATAAGAAAAAAATGAGTCCTGACCTGCGTGCCCCATTACAGCCTATATTGGCTCATGCATAGCAGTTACGAATGGCATGTTCGGAGCCGTCCTACGCGCTAGTTCTATACGCTAGACCCACATATTTGAGGTGGAGTTGGTTCCGTCTCTGAACTGTTTAGGGGGTCGAGGCAACGGTGACTCGAAGCCAGAGCCCTGGTTTTCACCGGACCCCGCTAGACAATCTACTGCGACAGCCCTCGCGCGAGCGAGGTGCCAAAGCGGGGGTCCTGCTCACCTCGCAGCTAGGAGAGCAGTTCAAGTACATGGTGCATCTTGACTCCCAAGACAACCAATAGCATGGCGAAGTATGAAGCCCTTGTATTTGGCTTAAGTATTGTCCTTTGTCTATAAATAGGACAGAAGCTAGCTAAAAGTAGACTCTCAACTCGCCATCAAACAGCGCGAGCGAGAGTATACACATATCGATCCACGGCCAGCCGCCTACTTTAGAAAAGGGAATTCATGCTTTGGAGTAGCGCCATATCCCCTACGCCAACAACGCGGTAGCAGACAACCTTTCAATAAAAGCCTCTGCATGGACTCCGGTCCCCTAAGGCACCCTTGAAAGGAAGCTACTGCATCATACAGCCTGGCCTGCCGAACCAGGCAAAAAGAGGCGAGCCCAGCACCTCGGAGCTGGCAGTCCCGGTGGCCTTGCAACCATGGCGCCTGCCAAGGATCGTATGCGTCACCAGGGGCTCCGTGTGATTCGGCGCCCGAGATCCAAAAAGCTCAAGTAGGTCTGATGCAGGGATCACGGAGGTCCGGACCTTCCTGAAAGACAATATCCTTCCTGAGGAACGTGTATCCGCTGAACCGATCATTCGTATGGCTAGAAGATACATATTGGTAGATAGAGATCTCTACCAATGTGGCGCTAACAGTGATCTATTGTGGTGCATTACCCGGGAGGAGGGTTGTGAGATATTCGCAGAGATCCACAAGGGTGAGTGTTGCAACCGTTGTGTTCCACACGCTGGCCGGTGAAGCCTTCTGGCACAGTTTTTAATGGCCGATAGCCCCCCTGGATGCCGTCGAGCTGGTCAAGAGATGCGAGGCATATCAATTCCATGCCAAGTAGATCCACACATCGGTGTATACGCTGCAAATCGCCCTACCCTCATGACCGTTAGAGGCATGACGGCTGGGCATCCCGACGCTATAGCTTAGCAATGTTAGGGAGCCAGGTGGCACATGCCCCTGAACAAAGCATAAACCGTGTCCTGGGCGACCATGTCACCCAAGCCTGGACCATCACAATAGGTCCATGGTTACCCGGACCCCCTGGAAGGCTCGATGCTAACACCCTGCTTCATCCAGTTTACTTGGTAGGTGCGTCCCCCCACTAGGTGACCACACTTACCAGGGGGCCATCTCGGTAAATCACGCAGGCAAAGCATCGGACCGCTCCAGCAACAAGCAGAAAGTTCAGAGCACTGGCTACGACGAGCTGAAGACATGGGTCGAACTCCCCTAGGGTCCCTACATTGTCAGGGGCTCAGAAGGAGAGGTACCCACGCCGCCCGGGCACCCTAGGTACCTACGCCGCTAAGTGACAGGAGGAGCAAGCTTGGGAAATTAGCAAAGTACTTCTCGCACCAGCTAAGTCATTCTGAACCTTTGCCTCCCTTACCAATACAACTTCCCCTCCAAGCTTTTGTATATTTTTGCATGCCCCACGACGTGCATATAATATCGTTTATCTGCCTCGTCCTTGGCTAAATTCCTGCTACAAGGCAGAAACGCTAAGGCACCTGTATTACCTCCGGACCCCGACTACCTTCTAGCCAGGGTCCAGTAGTGCTGAAAGGACGCCTCCTCTCTTCAGAGTGTCTGGTCGACAGAAGGTCTGGGGTGTAGCCTGCTTAGAATGATCCTGCATCCTATGCAGGTGCGCCCTGCTCCTGTAGGCGCAGCACCCAGAGTGCGGGGGCCCGAATGGCACACCGCCCCAGGAAGGATGGTAACCGGGATCCGGATGTCAATACACTGAATTGCCCAAACCCCGTAGCTTAGCAGATGACCATAACCCATAATGGAGCTATCGAGCAATGAAAATACAACTACACGACACGGAGTATCCTTTGCCCTTAGTGTCTGTGCAAGTCACAAGGCTCCGGTCCATAGGGTCATAACTCCAACTTTCCCAAGGAAGCCACTCTTGGACTCCCAAAAGCTGACGCCTCCCGGAGGCCCCGAAGTTTGTGTCCTATACTGGCACCCGTTGTCAGGGGGTCATCGTGACTAGTCAAAATAAGCAAGATGTTCGGATCCCGGCAACCTGTAAAAAGAAGCGGGTGCATATCTACGGCAAGCAACAAAGGAACGACAACTGCTTTGGCAAGTTAAGGGATCATCCGATCTTGGTGGCATCGAGGGTCAAGGGGCCTCACAGGAATTGAAGATGGCTCTGCCTATCGGACCTAGCGCCAAGCGATCGATAGAAGGGAGATACACAGTCACTTTTTTTATTAGTCAGTACAAAAATACAAGACAAGGCTATAAAAGACTAAAGCAGAAACATTTTCATATACATTGGGGTCCTGACATACAAGAGGGGAATACAAGATGACTAACGAACTCAAGGTTAGTAGTCTTCTGCTCCATGGACTGCTAGGTTGTCCCCCGAGCTGATCTCTGAGCAGTGAGATGGCCACCAGCTATTAGACCAAGGTCGGCAACAATGCACGCTGGACTGAGACAATGATGACATCCTTGTGTTGTATCAGACGATGCATGCTGGACCGACTCAACAGTAACATCCAGTACCGGGTGGGCAAAATCGCCATCTATGATAGATTTTGTTGTCCACAACAGTACCAGCAGGGAGGCTTGATCACTCTCGACTTAGCCTTCCTCCGGTACCGGTGGACAGCCCTCTTTCGACAAAGCGCCTAGAGGACGCGCTCCACCAGGCACTGGTGTCGAAGCTCACCGTGGGTCGAAGACCCTATCCCCGACGTATACCCGACCATCGGCGTGCCATCAGGATGGCTTGTGCCTCTATCCGGGCCCATCAAGGAAAGGGATGTACAAGAGAACCGCACTGAAGGCCGCACGCATATGAACATCTTGCAGAAGTAGACAAAGACGACTACCGGTGGGAAGGCATCTGGTGGGCGAGAGCGTCTGGAAGCAGAGACTTCCAGCGCTCAAGAGGAGAACGAAGGCCACATGGTGAGGAGGAGTACCATCCTACACCACAAGACCTCCTTTTATACCCGTCCACGGCCTCAGGCAGTACAACAGGTGCGGCGATTGGGTTGCCACCGCTGCACGCCGCGGGCTATTCACCCCTCCAGTGACGGGCTGGAACCTAGGCCACCCGTCAATCGCCAGGGATCGAGAAGATACTCCCCCCTCGAAACGTCCGGCAGTACCCGAGGAGAGTGTCCTGACCGACTCATTGGTTGTCGTAGTAGATAACCCAAGGTGACCCCTTGAACACGCCACTCTCGCCAATGACAGCTAGGGCCCAAGACCACCAGTTAGGCATCGGAGGGTCAGGTGAGTACACACTCGGGGACGTCCGACGGTTCCCAAGGGAAGTGGCACAGTGCCCCTGCAGTCACGGGCGGTCGCAGTAATAGCCCCGAGGCAACCCCTCGACTGCCACGCCGTGACCAGTCAAGTCAGAGTGAACGCGACGATGCGCTGCCACTTTGACTGAGTGCATCCACTACGCCAAGGGCGAACAACCTCTTATCTCCCAAGGACGGTCGTTCGCCCACTGCCAAAAATTTCCCTGTGTTTCAATCCCTAGTAATTGTAAAACCAAACCCACGACGCGGGAGAGATGGGGGCCCCACCTGTGGGTTCAATACCTCCCACGAGATGGGCTCGGGGGCCACTGTCGGTACACTGCGAACCGGGTACCCCCGCGTAGTGGGTAAAAAGCACTTGGGCCCCGCCATCACAGCTTAGGCGGGCCCCATGCGCTGTCCGAGGGTTGCAACGTGTCTTCAGGCCCTGAGCCAGGATAACGGCCGTCGGGTGGCTCGGGGACCGACATGTGTACAATAGTATCATACCCCATTCACCGCCAAGGAGGGCTCCGGCACTACACGTGCCTGGAACCTCGGAGCTGCACCTACCAGCCAGAGTGAGCTCCAGAGCTGCCACGCGTCCTGCAGCTCCGGATCCGACCTCCAGCATGGAGGCCTCCAATGCTGCCACGTAGGCAGCAATGGTGTACCTTCCCCCTGGGGGAGGCTCCAGATGTGCCACGTGTCATGTAGCTCCGGATCCAACCTCCAGCGTAGGAGGGCTCTGGTGCTGCCGCGTGTCCAACAAACTCCGGATCGCCCACTACCCTTCAAAATGGCTCTGGTGGAGACGCGTGTCTCAGAGGCCATCTGTCTGCACGCCACTCCAACGAGCAACGGGTAGATGGCCAAGGAGTAACGAGGAAGGAACCGCGTCAGGCCACGCATTGAAGGCTCGCGCCTTCACCAAATGCATGGCGCAGGACGCACGCATCTAATCCCTGTCTGCGCACCATTATGGTGAAAGACAGGGCGACGAGGCGTGACGACACAACAATGTCGCCCAATGGCACTGAGCCGCCTAACAGAGCGAGAAGACGCGGCGACAAGATGGGAACTTCATCATCGCCGGCCGCCCGGATAGAGGCGCCCAGCAGGTCAGGCGACACACCTTAACTCCACCGACAGTGACGATACATGTAGCTATAAATGCCTAGATCATGTATAGACACAGATAGCCGTGGGACCACGTGTCGGGTCCCGGGCTGCATTGTAACTGCCCCGACCTTGAGCTATAAAAGGATCGGGGCAGCCTCCGGGCAAAGGGTTCGCAACCCAGCCAACTCTTTCTCACATGCGAGCAAGTAATACACCCAGCATTCCCGTGGACGCAGGGTTTTACGCTCCGGCGGCCTGAACCACGTAAATCCTTGTGTCTCTTTCGCCATTGTGCCCAGACCTTCGTGATCCTCTAGCCCCGCCTAAAAAAGAACCTATGTGGGCTGCTTCCGAGCAGACCGGGGGAAGTGTCGTAGGAACACTTCGACAGCCGCCGTCAAAGCTCTGCCTCGCCTCGCCGTCACCGGAGAAGAAGACCTCTGCTGCCAAGCCCTGGCCGCAGCCCTATTCTTCTCCAAAGTAAAACCCCAGCTGCTGCCATTGCAAGGGAAAAAGTCCGGCTGCAAGGAGGAGAGGAGGAAGAAGAGAGGTAGGTCCCCGTCACCCCTCTTACCACGTCGCCGCTGTTTCTACGCACCCGTTTTCTCCACCTCCTGCGAGCGGAAATTTCAGCACGTGGACAGACTACATTTCGGTCAAGTTTTGACATTGGAATTGATCTACAGATTGAGTCATGATCATAACCACGTCCACACTTGATCCCAGCAGCCTGGTTCATCATGAAACCCCGTGGAAGCTTACTAAAACTTGCAAGAACACGTGCAAACTGATTTTCATAAACTGCACCATAGAAATTGTATTCATCTACCTCATTGCATCTTGAGTTAAGTTTGTGCATGATAATTGATTGTTGTGATATTTGTATGTGTGTGGTCATGAGTAGAAGGATACGCTCAAGAGGCCATCTACGAGGAACTACAGCACCAAGGCTTTGAGACGCTTGAGCAACACGAACCGCGAGAGCAAGACAAGTGCCCCTTGATCATATTGAACCTAGGTTTTGTAACTGTTTTGTTTGTAAAAATTGCATGCTCATGTCAACTTGATGGGAAACCCTTTTATAGGAGTTCACTATATTTGTTAGCCATCCTTGTCGTCGGGAAAATTGTTGAGTTAGGTATGGTCGTTTTCCTTTTTGCTTCGCTTAATTTACGAGATACGGGAAAACTGAAATAAGCATGGTTAGCTACTGCACTCACAAGATTAAAAATGATGAGAACATGATGATGTTAATGATCATGGAATCGGGGAGATCTAGGCTAGCTTGGTTCGTGGATTTTTCTGAATGAGATGGTGGTTTTGCTTGTCGTAGATCTAAGGACAGGTACATGTGAGAACATGCCAGAAAAACAGTGCCACCACAAGGCCAAATATGGGTGCGGCTTAGCTGACTAATTAGGTGTGTTGGTAGCTTGTTATGGACCATTGGATTGCGCTGGGAATGGGAGTTGAGGAGGACTGCCCTGGGAACTGCATGGCACACGAGGGGGCCCATGGGTGGGATAATAAAGATTCGAGCCTGCCGACGAAACCTCAGTGGATCCGTACATTCTAGTAGCCTCTTTGTAAAGGCTATTTTGTGATCTCTTGGCCATACACTGACGATTGTGTAGTGTCATAATGGAGGTTTCTCTAGTCGCTGACAGGTGACAAAATCACGAACTTGTGGGTAAAGTGGTGCCAGCCCTGCAAAGCGTAAAACTATCATGATAGCCGTGCTTCCGGTTACAAGCACCTGGCTAACTTCCATGATTAGAGGCAAAACTTGGGATCGATATTCGGGTATGGCTTTTAGGACTGATTTTTGGGACTGTTTTGTGTCATGATAATGAGTTTGGTTTCGGTTCTATGAAAATAGATGGTCATGAGTATTTATGAGTATGAGATGAACTTGAGAAAAAGTATTAGCTAGTTGACGCTTGATAAATGATGAATTATGATTAAGGAATGATGATGAATTACTTGGTTATATTGGGATTTAACTCACCTAGAGGTAGTTTTTATTTTTATCATGTTTATAAAATAAAATTTGCTTGCTGCAATGAAACCTGTCGGTACCCCCGCACACAGGGGAAAATGCCTAAGGATCTCGCCCTTCTCCGCAGGGAGAGCTCCGAAGGCGCCACGTGTCCAGCGGGGCCGGACCTCCCTCTCCTCAAATGAGAGCTCCGGACCCGCCACATGGCCAGCAGCAGCCGCCCCCCCCCTCCACGGGGAGAGCTCCGAAGGCGCCACGTGTCCCGCGGGGCCGGACCTCCCTCTCCTCATGGGAGAGCTCCGGGCCCGCCACGTGGCCGGCAGAAGCCGGACCTCCCCCCTCCGCGGGGAGAGCTCCGAAGGCGCCACGTGTCCCGCGGGGCTGGACCTCCCTCTCCTCAGAGGAGAGCTCTGGGCCCGCCATGTGGCCAGCAGGACAACGCTGCGTGCCATACCTTGCCCGTACATGGTATTCAAGGCCCGCGCCTTCCCAAGACGCGGAGACGCGGAGCACGCCTCTGTCAGGTGTCGTTGCGCCCAGTCACATCGCAGACTGGCGCGCCGTGTCAGAGCCTGCCCGCCAATAAACACAGCGACAAGACATCCCCTGCCGCCCCTGCTGTCATCAACCACTACGACCAGCTTGCGGCATGGGCAGGGCGGCAGAACGAAGACTCGGAAGCCTTCGCCAGAGACAACTACCGACATAACTACAGATACGGTAGTCGGCAAGAAATCTCCCCGGGACCACCTGTCGGGTCCTGGGTCCCCCTTGTAAGCCACTCGAGCCTTGGACTATAAAAGACTCGGGTAGGCAACGTTAGCAAGGGTTCAAACTCTGTGAACTCGCATCCTAGACATCACTCACCCTCAAGCTCAGAACTCCGGTTCTGAGCAACAAGCAATACAGCGAGCATCTCTGCTCACCGTGGACGTAGGGTTTTACGCTCCGGCGGCCTGAACCACGTAAAACTCGCCGTGCCAAGCTTCTCCCTCACTCGTCCCTAACGCTTAAGCTCTCCGCAAGCGACTAGCCCCTCCGAAAAAGAACCTCCGCTGGCTGCCCAGAGCAGGTCCGGGGGAAGTGTCGACCACACACTTCGACATTTGGCGCGCCAGGTAGGGGGCTTTTCCCTTGCGCGACGAGCTTCTGCTGACGAAGATGACGAAGCTTCCTTCAGCGGCAAGCTCTCCTCCCCCGCGTTCACGACGGACCATGACTAGCGGGGATGACGTGTCGACACACTCTGGACGGAGTGTGTCGGCGCAAGCTGGAAGCCAGCAGCCGACTCTGGCAACGCCGACTCCGGCAACGCAGGCTCCAGCTAGCGTGAGGTCTTCTGCAGCGCTGAGCGCCCCCCACGGGGGCGCGCTAGCTGCAGCAAGAGCGCTACTGCGCAATCCACCTGCTGGGGACGCGCCTCAGTCAGCGACCCAGCAGTGGATTCGTGAGGTAGACCGTCTCGTCGTCGCCGCCGCAAACCCTCGACTTCGGCGGGGACGATGCTCCGGCCAACCGGCCGTGTCGCTCACGCGCACACCAACGATTGACGGGCAGACGGCGGATTCCAGCTCCACCAGGCTCCCATCGATGGACCTGAGGACAGAGCGGGAACGATGCCACTTGGCCCAAGATGCCCGAGTATTCCTCGAGCAAAGACAAGAAAGGCGTCACAGCCAAGAGGCCGGCGACAGCATGACGTCTGCCTCGACCCTGCCTGAGGCGCAGACTTTCACCACGCAATCTCTGCCCTAGGCATACGCCACGCAGCATATGCCACAGCCATATGCCCTGCAAACGGTGCCCCCGGTCTATAGCGCAGCCTTGCCCATACCGGGGCACACAGTGCCAGCAGCGAACCAAGCGTTCGCGGCACCAACGCCTGCAGCAACAGGAGCAGGATGTGCGGCCCTAGCGCCCCACCTTCGCTTCGCGAGGTGGCCATGCAAGTTTCGGCCGCACCTGCCCGAGAAGTACGACGGCAGCGTCAACCCGGCGGAGTTCCTCCAGATCTACTCCACCGCCGTCCTAGCTGCAGGAAGGGACGAGGCCGTCATGGCCAACGACTTCCCCGTCGCCTTGACCGGCCCAGCCCGGTCTTGGCTCATGAACCTCCCCCAGGGTTCCATAACCTCCTGGGGAGAGCTCTGCCGGCAGTTCACCGCCAACTTTGGCAGCTCCTACACCCGGCCTGGCACGGAGCTCGACCTCCACGCCGTCCAACAACAACCTGGAGAATCACTACGCTCCTTCATCCAGTGATTCTCCCAGGTACGGAACACCATCCCACATATCCAAAGTGCTTCTGTGGTGGTGGCGTTCCGACATGGTGTACAGGACAAGAAGATACTCGAGAAGCTCGCGACTAGAGAGGTTCGCGACGTTTCATAGCTCTTCAGCCTGGCGGACAAGTGCGCCACGGCAGCATAAGGGCAGAACTGGCACTCACCGCCAGCCTCCGAGTCAATAGGACAGCCCAGATCTGGTGCTGCTTCCTATGGAGGCAGCAAGAAGACCAAGAACCGGGGCGGTGGCAAGATGAAGTCACCGGTCGCGGCTCCCGTTGCCGCAGCAGCGGCGCCCAGTGGAGCTCGGGGGCCGCGCCCCGACAAAAGGCAACGACAGTCACCAGCCCCAGATGGTGACCAAGGCGAGCTATGCCCCGTGCACGGCAGCAATCGCCATACTGCTGCCGAGTGCCAGGAGATTCAGAAGCTCGTGGAGCGCTTCCGCAAAGGTAAGCAGAAGGCCGACGCCCCAGACAACGTCGACCACCAAGTGGAGTTTCAGGAGCCTCAACGCGCCGTGAAGGCGGTGCGCAACCATGAGGACTCCAGCTCCAGCGATGACGAGCGTCGAAAGAGGCTCTATGTCATCTACGGCGGGTCCGCTGACCCCTCGTCCCGAAGCGCGGTTAAGACTCTGCGCCGAGCGGTAGCGTCGGTGGCTCCACTCCCAGGTGCCGCGCCGCACCTCAAGTGGATGGGAACCCCCATCAGCTTCGATGCCACCGACTGCCCCAGGAACATAGCTGGGGCCGGCCGACTACCGCTCTTGGTAGCGCCCACCATCGCCAACGTGAGGATGTACCACGTTTTGGTAGATGGCGGAGCTGGGCTGAACCTCATCAGCCGCGTAGCTTTCCAGAAGCTGCAGATCCCGATGGCCAAGCTCACCCTGTCGAGCCCGTTCTCAGGGGTACGGCCAGGACAAGTCGTCCCCTGTGGCAACATCAGCCTTCTAGTGACCTTTGGGGCACCGGACAGCTATCGGACAGAGTACATTCTGTTCGACGTAGCGGAGATCGACCTCCCCTTCAACGCAATAATCGGCAGGCCAGCCCTGTACCGGTTCATGGCAGCAGCCCACTACAGCTACCTCGTCTTGAAGATGCCTACACCAACAGGCATCCTCAGGATTCGTGGAGACCGCACTGCTACAGTGTCGGCCTTGGAAAAGCTCCAGGCACTTGCGACAGCACGAGCACCAGCCCTGGCAGTGCGGAACCAGACCGGCTCCACCTGAGTGCACGCCACCATGCCTCTGCCGCTGCACCCTGTGTGCAACCCCTTGACGAGGGCGACGTCCTCCTAAAGGTCGTCCAAGTCGGCGCCGACGCTGCCCAGACCACCCGGGTAGCCGGGGGCCTGGATAGCAAATAGGAAGGCTTCCTCCGGCACAACGTCGACGTGTTTGCATGGCAGCCGTCGCAGATGCCGGGGATCCCTAGGGAGATGATTGAGCACCACTTGAAGATCTTCCCCGACGCCCGGCCAGTCCAATAGAAGCCTCGCAAGCAGTCCATCGAGCGGCAGAACTTCATCCGAGAAGAGATCAAGAAGCTGTTGGATGCTGGCTTCATACGGGAAGTCCACCACCCCCGATGGTTGGCGAACCCCGTCGTTGTCCCGAAGGCCGGTGGGAAGCTCCGGATGTGCATCGACTACACCAGTCTCAATAAGGCATGTCCCAAAGATCCATTCCCTCTCCCTAGAATAGCTCAAATAGTAGACTCGACATCAGGCTGCGATATGCTGTGCTTCCTAGACGCCTACTCGGGTTTCCATCAGATCCCTATGTCTAGAGAAGATGAAGAGCACACCTCCTTCATCACAGTAGATGGCCTGTATTGTTATGTCTCTATGCCTTATGGCCTAAAGAATGCTCTCCCCACCTTTGTACGTGCAATGCACAAAACCTTTGGAGAGTTAATAAGAGACTTAGTTGAGGTGTATGTTGATGACATCGTTGTCAAGGTCAGGCAGAGTTCATCCTTGTTAGATAACCTAGCCTTAGTCTTTGACAAATTGCGCTCCACGCGCACCAAGCTGAACCCCGACAAATGTGTGTTTGGCATATCCTCTGGAAAACTCTTAGGATTCCTGGTCTCACACCGAGGAATTGAGGCCAACCCAGAGAAGATCAAGGCCATCGACTTGATGCAGCCTCCCGCCCGCATCAAAGAAGTCCAGAAACTCACGGGATGCCTAGTCGCGCTGAGTCAGTTTATACCGAGGCTAGCAGAGTGAGCGCTCCCCTTCTTTAAGCTCCTGCGCAAATCCGGTCCATTTGCCTGGACTGACGAAGCAGAAGAAGCTTTCCAGGAGTTGAAGCAACTCCTGACGACCCTACCTATCATGGTAGCCCCCGAGCCCGGAGAGCATTTGTTGCTCTACATCGCGGCGACAACTGAAGTGGTGAGTATGGTCCTCGTCGCAGAGCGGCCGGACCCCTCATCATCACAGCCTGCTCCGGTAGCAGGAGACAGACGCCAGGAAACCCCGGAGGTCCAAGACGGCCTCCCAGACCTCAAAGACAACCTCCCGGAGATCCAGGACGGCCTCTCGAACCTCCGAGACAACCTCCCAGTGGTCTAGGGCGGACCCCCGGACCTCAAAGACAACCTCCCGGAGGTCCAACGGGACCCCCCAGGGGCCCAACGGGACTTCCCGGAGATCCAGCGGGACCTCCTGGAGCTCCCGGAAAACCAGCGGGACCTCCCGAAAGGCCAAGGCGGCTTAGGAGCCTTCGAGTCCCAACTCCCAGAAGCCCCCCTGGACCCACTCACCTCCTGCAGGCCTGAGCCAATGGATGAAGACCTCTCTGACCTGAGAAAGAGGGTCCGGACCATCTAGAGGCCTGTCTACTACATCAGCGAAGTCCTCCATCACGCCAAGACAAGGTACCTGGAGGTCCACAAGCTGCTGTATACATTACTCGTGACGTTCAGGAAGCTCCGCCACTACTTTCAGGCCCACCGGGTCTCGGTGGTCACCTCCTATCCGCTGAAGGCGATCCTTCACAGCCCCCAATGCGACTAGCAATGTCGCTAAATGGGCAGCGGAGCTGGCGGAGTTTGAGCTGGACTTCCTTCCTCGCCATGCAGTCAAGAGCCAAGCGCTGGCTGACTTCGTAGCTGAGTGGACGCCAACGAAGGCTGACCCAGGGGTCCACGAAGACGGTGAACCAAAGCACCAAGCTCCGGTCTTCACCGGGCCTCACTAGACGCTCTTCTTCGACGGATCCTCGCGAAAGCAGGGGGCCGGTGCCGGCGTACTGCTTCTCATGCCATCGGGGGAGCAGTTTGGGTACATGGTGCGTCTCAATTTCAAGGCAACCAACAACATGGCAGAGTATGAAGCACTCATCTTTGACCTACAGACAACCCTGTATCTGGGCGCTCGCCAGTTGTTGGCACAGGGCGACTCCCAGCTGGTTATCAAGCAAGTTAAGGGTGAATGCTCCTGCAATGACCCATAGCTAGCTGCTTATCTTCTCCACGTGCAGATGGTGGAGAAAGACTTCCTCGCCTTGGACCTGCGCCATATACCACGCGCTGGCAATGCCGCAGCTGACGACCTCTCAACGAAGGCCTCCACCGGAGCCCCTGTGCCCGAAGGAGTCTTCGAGAGGACGTTGCTGCGACCCACAACCCGGCCCGCCGAGCCGGACGAAGGGGGCTGGACCAGCACCTCGAAGCTGGCGGTCCCGGCGGCCCTGCAACCATGGACGCCGCCAAGGATCGTAAGCGTCACTGGGGACTCCATGCAACCCAGCGCTCTAGATCCAGAAGCTCAAGTCAGACCCGATGCATGGATCACGGAGACCCGGGACTACTTGAAAGATAACATCCTCCCTGATGAACGTGTATCCGCTGAACGGATCGTGCGCATGGCTAAGAGATACGCACTGGTAGAAGGGGATCTCTACCGGCGTGGCGCCAACCACGTCCTATTGCGGTGCATAACCCAGGAGGAAGGTTGTGACTTGCTCGCTGAGATCCATGGAGGCGAATGTGAGAGTCACTCTTCCTCACGCACGCTTGTCAGTAAAGCCTTCCGGAATGGCTTCTACTGGCAGACAGCACTCCAAGATGCCGTCAAGCTGGTCGAGAGCTGCAAGGCGTGCCAGTTCCACGCCAAGCAGATCCATACACCGGCTCAGGCGGTACAGATGATCCCGCCCTCATTGCCGTTCGCCGTATGGGGGTTGGACATCCTGGGACCATTACCCAGAGCCGTCAGGGGATTCCGGTACCTCTACGTAGCCGTCGACAAGTTCACCAAGTGGTTGGAAGCCACACCCGTCGTCACCATCAACACACAGTACGTAGTAAAATTCATCAAGTCCATCGTTTGCCGGTTTGGGGTCCCGAACAGAATCATCACTAACAAAGGGACCCAGTTCACCAGCGCAGCGTTCCAAGAATACTACGAAGACCTCGGTATCCAGGTGTGCTATGCCTCCGTTGCTCACCCAAAGAGCAACGGACAGGTTGAGAGGGCCAACGCCGAGATTCTTTGGGGCCTCAAGACCCGTACCTATGATGGCTTGAAGAAACATGGTGCCAAGTGGGTGGACGAGCTTCCGAGCATACTATGGGCTAACCGGATATCCCAGAGTCCGGCCACCGGAGAGACACCCTTCTTCATGGTGTACGGAGCCGAGGCTATGCTTCCCCCAGAGATCACCATGAAGTCTCACCGTGTCCAAGCTTACGACGAAGCCACGCAGGACAACCTCCGGCGTGAAGACCTCGACCTCGTCGACGAGGTCCGATTACATGCAGCACTCTGCAATGCACGATACAGACAAGCGCTCCGGCGCTACCACCAAAGGTCTGTGCGTGTCCGGGAGCTGCAGGAAGGCGACCTGGTGTTGCGGCGCATACTTTCTCACGAAGGGACCCATAAACTCTCCCCCAGCTGGGAAGGCCCCTTCCGAATCACGAAAGTGTGCCGCCCCAGGTGCGTACGCCTTTCCACCGAGGATGGGGATCCGCTCCCGAACCCCTGGAACATCGAACACCTCCGTAAGTTCTACCCTTAGAGCAATAGTAGGACAATCTCTTCTTTTTAATAGATCCCATAGAGTCCAGGAACAGCGCTCGGAGCAGCTAAGTCTCAGGGGACGGTCCAGGACTACGTTCAGCTTGGCCTGGTTCCGACCCTAAGCACGTAGAGTCTTGCTTCCCTTTTTAATGGGGCGAGTCGCTGCCTCCATGTTTAGCCTGCCTTCCCCCTATGGGAGTTTATAGGGAAAGAACCTGTCCTACTTTGCTCTTCCCTTGTGCTCATTTAAATTACGTATTAATTTTTATAACCGCACTTCCTGGGTATGTTCACCATACACTCGGTCCCCTTTTCCCATTCTCGCCTCTAGTCGCCATTTGCTATCCTGCCTGAGACGGTCGCGTTTGAGGTACCTGCTGATGGCCAGGGGCCCCAAGCCCGCGCCACGTCGCGCACTAAAGTTCCCAAGCACCGTGCACCAGATCAGGATCGTAAGCCAAATAAGACTATGAGATTGGGAAGGGGAGAGCCCCAAGGAGAATTACGTTTCCCTTATTTGTGTGCAGGACCCTTCGGCCTTGGCACCCCGCAGGAGTATGGTAGGAGTACCCGAGCAATTGGCCACACCTACCAGGGGGCCGCTACGGGACCGCGCAAGACCAAGAGATTCGGACCCCGCCCCCTCCGCAGGGGCAGGCTCCGGAGGCCCCATGTATCTGGCGGGGTCGAAGCCCCCCCCTACCCAGCGGGTAGCTCCGGACCCGCCATGTGGCCGGCAGAGCTGGGTCTCGCCCCCTCCTCAGGGATGAGCTCCGGAGGCTCCACGTGTCCCACGGGGCCGGGCCTCCCTCCCCTCAGAGGGGAGCTCCGGGCCGGCCACGTGGCCGGCAGATCCGGACCTCCCCATCCTCATGGGGCGAGCTCCGGAGACCTCCGAGGTCCTCAATACAATAAGGACCTAGGGAAGGTGTCTGTGCAGAGCTTCGAGATTGGTGAAGGCCTCTGAGTACCTTGCGGAGCTAAGGGTTCGGCCAGGCGAAACCAAGAAGAAGACAAGCATAACAGGCAAAAAAGGTCACAAGAGTCTATTTATTCATGACTCCATGAGCTGGACTACAGACTCGATAAAAAAATAAAAAAAAATAAAGAGAAGAGTCCTAGGGTTCCCCTGGCACATCCAGAACCTATAAGCTACAAGAGTGGCCACGTCCCCGACTTCAGCCCTGGCGGTGCCCTCCCGCTCTGCGACTCGAGCGCGGGGATCACCTCAGCCACCACCAGCGCTAGGGCCGCTAGAGCTCGCTGTCGCCGCCGACAGCTGCCCCGCAGTCGCTTGAACTGGCGGAGCAGGGGATGCTTCTGAAGCCCCCTCCGCCACTTCAGCAGTTTCCTTGGAGACTGCACCGCATGAAGTCCTCCTCGGCGCTTCAGCAGTTTCCTTGGAGACTCCTTCACCTAAAGCCCTCCTCGGCGCGTCAGCAGTTTCCTTGGAGACTCCACTGCTTGAAACCTTCCTCGACGCATCAGCAGTTTCCTCGGAGACTCCACCGCCTGAGGAGGGAGGACGCAACGCCTGGGAACCTCAGCCTGTCGTCGCTCAAGAAGAGTCCCGTCGGTATGATGAACATGAGGCCTCTTGGGGTCGCCATCGGATGGGGCGCCATCTCCAGAAGCAGGGCGCACAGGATCCTTGGATCCCTGACTCAGCGCAGACGCCGCCGCCGGAGGAGATCGAGCGCGCTCCTCCTCCGAAGGCGGGTTAGAAGCCATGGCAGAAGACAAGGCCACAGGAACTCAAGGAAGGTGCAAGCGTTGGGAAGTCTTATAAGGGGAGTCTACCAGTGTTGCGGCTTCCCTTCGCACTTCCCAGGTGTGATTCCAAGCGATTCGAAACTCTTCGAATACGCCGCATGGGCAACCACTTCGGCTCCAAGATCGAGCGTCGATGACTAGTGGACCCGAGTCGTCCAGCTGAAGCGGTGGGCCAAGAAGTCAGTCTCCCAAGGAGAAGAGCCGGCAAGGCGCTTCGGCGGTTCCCGAAAAAAGCGCCGCAACGTGCAGAAGTGGTGGCTTTGGGAACCGCCGCGGTAAAAGCAACCATCAAGTGGGCGCACGCTCCCACGATCCCGCGACTGTTCGTGCTCAAGCAACGGTCAATGCGGGACTTAGAGAAAGTGCGTGGAACGGAAGAGACGGAGGCCCCACCTCGGGCTCGCTATCTCCCCCAAGATGGGCCCGGGGGCCACTGTCGGTACCCTCGATATGGGGTACCCCCGCGCACAGGGGAAAATACCTAAGGATCTCGCCCTTCTCCACAGGGAGAGCTCCAAAGGCGCCACGTGTCCAGCGGGGCCGGACCTCGCTCTCCTCAGAGGAGAGCTCCGGACCCGCCACATGGCCAGCAGCAGCCGGACCTCCCCCCTCCGCGGGGAGAGCTCCGAAGGCGCCACGTGTCCCGCGGGGCCGGACCTCCCTCTCCTCAGGGGAGAGCTCCGGGCCTGCCACGTGGCCGGCAGAAGCCGGACCTTCCCCTCCGCGGGGAGAGCCCCGAAGGCGCCACGTGTCCCGCGGGGCCAGACCTCCCTCTCCTCAGAGGAGAGCTCCGGGCCCGCCATGTAGCCAGCAGGACAACGCTGCGTGCCCCCAAGCGGTAGGCGGCGGGCGTAAAGACGCGCCAACCTTGCCCGTACATGGTATTCAAGGCACGCGCCTTCCCAAGACGCGGAGACGCGGAGCACGCCTCTGTCAGGTGTCGTTGCGCCCAGTCACATCGCAGACTGGCGCGCTGTGTCAGGGCTTGCCCGCCAAAAAACACAGCAACAAGACATCCTTTGCCACCCCTGCTGTCATCAACCACTACGACTAGCTTGCGGCATGGGCAGGACGGCAGAACAAAGACTCGGAAGCCTTCGTTAGAGACAACTACTGGCATAACTGCAGATACGGTAGTCGGCAAGCAATCCCCCCGGGACCACCTGTCGGGTCCCGGGCCCCCTTGTAAGCCACTCGAGCCTTGGACTATAAAAGGCTCGGGTAGGCAACGTTAGCAAGGGTTCAAACTCTGTGAACTCGCATCCTAGACATCACTCACCCTCAAGCTCAGGACTCCGGTTCTGAGCAACAAGCAATACAGCGAGCACCTCTGCTCACCGTGGACTATAAAGTGGTGCTCGCTGTATTGCTTGTTGCTCAGAACCGGAGTCCTGAGCTTGAGGGTGAGTGATGTCTAGGATGCGAGTTCACGGAGTTTGAACCCTTGCTAACGTCGCCTACCCGAGCCTTTTATAGTCCAAGGCTCGAGTGGCTTACAAGGGGGGCCCGGGACCCGACAGGTGGTCCCAGGGAGACTACTTGCCGACTGCCGTATCTGCAGTTATGTCGGTAGTTGTCTCTGGCGAAGGCTTCCGAGTCTTTGTTCTGCCGCCCTGCCCATGCCGCAAGCTGGTCGTAGTGGTTGATGACGGCAGGGGCGGCAGGGGATGTCTTGTCGCTGTGTTTATTGGCGGGCAGGCTCTGACACGGCGCGCCAGTCTGCGATATGACTGGGCGCAACGGCACCTGACAGAGGCATGCTCCGCGTCTCCGCGTCTTGGGAAGGCGCGGGCCTTGAATACCATGTACGGGCAAGGTATGGCGCGTCTTTACACCCGCCGCCTACCGCGCGGGGGCTGGCAGCGTTGTCCTGCTGGCCACATGGCGGGCCCGGAGCTCTCCTCTGAGGAGAGGGAGGTCCGGCCCCGTGGGACACGTGGCGCCTTGGAGCTCTCCCCGTGGAGGGGGGAGATCCGGCTGCTGTTGGCCACATGGTGGGTCTGGAGCTCTCCTTTGAGGAGAGGGAGGTGTGGCCCTGCTGGACACGTGGCGCCTTTGGAGCTCTCCCCGCGGAGGGGGGAGGTCCGACTGCTGCTGGCCACGTGGCGGGTCCGGAGCTCTCCTCTGAGGAGAGGGAGGTCCGGCCCTGCTGGACACGTGGCGCCTTCGGAGCTCTCCCTACAAAGAAGGGCGAGATCCTTAGGCATTTTCCCCTGTGCGCGGGGGTACCCCATATCGAGGGTACCGCCAGTGGCCCCCAGGCCCACCTCGGGGGAGATAGCGAGCCCGAGGTGGGGCCTCCGTCTCTTCTGTTCCGTGCACTTTCTCTAAGTCCCGCGTTGACCATTGGCGGAGAACGAACAGTCGCGGGATCGTGGGAGCGTGCACCCACTTGATGGTTGCTTTTACTGCAGCGGTTCCCAAGGCTGCCACTTCTGCATGTTGCGGCGCTCTTTTCGAGAACCGCCGAAGCGCCTTGTCATCTCGTCTCCTTGGGAGACTAACTTCTTGGGCCACCGCTTCAGCTGAATGACTTGGGTCCACTTGTCATCGGTGCTCGGCCTTGGAGCCGAAGCGGTTGCCTAAGCAGCGTATTTGAAGAGCTTTGAATCGCTTTGAATCACACCTGGGAAGTTTTAAAAGGGCATCTTACCCGC
The DNA here is from genome assembly GCA_030760725.1 of Neostapfia colusana. Taxonomy (NCBI): domain Eukaryota; kingdom Viridiplantae; phylum Streptophyta; class Magnoliopsida; order Poales; family Poaceae; genus Neostapfia; species Neostapfia colusana. The sequence continues at coordinate 20,096,241 of JASWHV010000003.1, forward strand.
ATCATGGCTTCCCTTCGCACTTCCCAACGCTTGCACTTTCCTTGAACTCTTGCGCCTTTGTCTTCCCTGTGCTTGAGCTCTCCCCTGTCATGGCTTCCAACCCGCCCCCGGAGAAGAAACGCGCTCGATCTCCTCCGGTGGTGGCATCTCCGCCGAGTCAGGGAACCAAGGCGCCTGCACCGCCCGCTTCTGGAGATGGCGCTATGTCCGGTGGCGACCCCAAGAGGCCTCAGGTTGATCATCTCGACGGGACTCTTCTTGAGCCACGACAGGCTGAAGGTTCCCAGGCGTTGCGTCCTCCCTCCTCAGGTGGTGGAGTCTCCAAGGAAACTGTTGATGTGTCGAGGAAGGCTTCAAGCGGTGGAGTCTCCAAGGAAACTGCTGACGCGCCGAGGAGGGCTTTAGGCGGAGGAGTCTCCAAGGAAACTGCTGAAGCGCCGAGGAGGACTTCACGCGGTGGAGTCTCCAAGGAAACTGCTGAAGCGGTGGAGGGGGCTTCAGAAGCATCCCCTGCTCCGTCAGTTCAAGCGACTGGGGGGCAGCTGTCGGCGGCGACGGCGGGCTCTAGCGGCCCTTGATGACAGCGGCCCTTGCGCTGGTGGTGGCCAAGGTGATCCCCGCGCTCGAGTCGCAGAGCGGGAGGGCGCCGCCAGGGCTGAAGTCGGGGACTTGGCCACTCTTGTAGCTTCTAGGTTCTGGATGTGCCAGGGGAACCCTAGGACTCTTCTCTTTATTTTTTTTTATCGAGTCTGTAGTCTAGCTCATGGAGTCATGAATAAATAGACTCTTGTGACCTTTTGTGCCTGTTATGCTTGTCTTCTTCTTGGTTTCGCCTGGCCGAGCCCTTAGCTCCGCAAGGTACTCAGAGGCCTTCACCAATCTCGAAGCTCTGCACAGACACCTTCCTTGGGTCCTTATTGTATTGAGGACCCCGGAGGTCTCCGGAGCTCGCCCCACGAGGATGGGGAGGTCCGGATCTGCCGGCCACATGGCGGGCCCGGAGCTCCCCTCTGAGGGGAGGGAGGCCCGGACCCGTGGGACACGTGGAGCCTCCGGAGCTCACCCCTGATGAGGGGGCGAGACCCAGCTCTGCCGGCCACGTGGCGGTTCCGGAGCTACCCACTGAGCAGGGGGGTGGCTCCGACCCCGCAAGATACATGGGGCCTCCGGAGCCTGCCCCTGCGGAGGGGGCGGGGTCCGGATCTCTCGGTCTTGCGCGGTCCCGTAGCGGCCCCCTGGTAGGTGTGGCCAATTGCTCGGGTACTTCTACCATACTCCTGCGGGGTGCCAAGGCCGAAGGGTTCTACACACAAATAAGGGAAACGTAATTCTCCTTGGGGCTCTCCCCTTCCCGATCTCATAGTCTTATTTGTCTTACGATCCTGATCCGGTGCACGGTGCTTGGGAACTTTAGTGCGCGACGTGCCGGGGGCTTGGGGCCCCCTGGCCATTGGCAGGTACCTCAAACGCGACCGTCTCAGACAGGATAGCAAATGCCGACTAGAGGCGAGAATGGGAAAATGGGACCGAGTGTATGGTGAACATACCCAGGAAGTGCGGTTATAAAAATTAATACGTAATTTAAATGAGCACAAAAGAAGAGCAAAGTAGGACAGGTTCTTTCCCTATAAACTCCCATAGGAGGAAGGCAGGCTAAACATGGAGGCAGCAACCCGCCCCATCACAAAGGGAAGCAAGACTCTACGCGCTTAGGGTCGGAACCAGGCCAAGCTGAACGTAGTCCTGGACCGTCCCCTGAGACTTAGCTGCTCCGAGCGCTGTTCCTGGACTCTATGGGATCTATTAGAAAGAAGAGATTGTCCTACTATTGCTCTAAGGGTAGAACTTATGGAGGTGTTCGATGTTCTAGGGGTTCGGGAGCGGATCCCTATCCTCGGTGGAAAGGCGTACGCACCCGGGGCGGCACGCTTTCGTGACTCGGAAGGGGCCTTCCTAACTGGGGGAGAGTTTGTGGGTCCCTTCGCGAGAAAGTATGCGCCGCAACACCAGGTCGCCTTCCTGCAGCTCCCGGACATGCACAAACTTTTTGTGGTAGCGCCGGAGCGCTTGTCTGTATCCTGCGTTGCGGAGTGCTGCATGTAATCGGACCTCGTCGACGAGGTCGAGGTCTTCACGCCGGAGGTTGTCCTGTGCGGCTTCATCATAAGCTCGGACACGGTGAGACTTCATGGTGATCTCTGGGGGAAGCACAGCCTCGGCTCCGTACACCATGAAGAAGGGTGTCTCTCCGTTGGCCCGACTCTGGGATGTCCGGTTAGCCCATAGTATGCTCGGAAGCTCATCCACCCACTTGGCGCCATGTTTCTTCAAGCCATCATAGGTGCGGGTCTTGAGGCCCCAAAGAATCTCGGTGTTGGCCCTCTCAACCTGTCCGTTGCTCTTTGGGTGAGCAACGGAGGCATAGCACACCTGGATACTGACGTCTTGGCAGTATTCTTGGAACGCTGCGCTGGTGAACTGGGTCCCGTTGTCAGTGATGATTCTGTTCGGGACCCCAAACCGGCAGACGATGGACTTGATGAATTTTACTGCGGCTTGCATGTTGATGGTGACGACAGGTGTGGCTTCCGGCCACTTGGTGAACTTGTCAACGGCTACGTAGAGGTACCGGAATCCCCCGACGGCTCTAGGGAATGATCCCAGGATGTCCAACCCCCATACGGCGAACGGCTCTGTACCGCCTGAGCCGGTGTATGGATCTGCTTGGCGTGGAACTGGCATGCCTTGCAGCTCTCGACCAGCTTGACAGCATCCTAGAGTGCTGTCGGCCAGTAGAAGCCATGCCGGAAGTCTTTACCGACAAGCGTGCGTGAGGAAGAGTGACTCCCACATTCGCCTCCATGGATCTCAGCGAGCAAGTCGCAGCCTTCCCCCTGAGTTATGCATCGCAATAGGACGTGGTTGGCGCCACTCCGGTAGAGATCTCCTTCTACCAGCGCGTATCTCTTAGCCATGCGCACGATCCGTTCAGCGGATACACGTTCATCAGGGAGGATGTTATCTTTCAAGTAGTCCCGGATCTCCGTGATCCATGCATCGGGTCTGACTTGAGCTTCTGGATCTTGAGCGCTGGGTTGCACGGAGTCCCCAGTGACGCTTACGATCCTTGGCGGCGTGCATGGTTGTAGGGCCGCCAGGACCGCCAGCTTCGAGGTGCTGGTCCAGCCCCCTTCGTCCGGCTCGGCGGGCCAGGCTGTGGGCCGCAGCAGCGTCCTCTCGAAGACTCCTTCGGGCACAGGGGCTCCGGTGGAGGCCTTCGTTGAGAGGTCGTCAGCTGCGGCATTGCCAGCGCGCGGTATATGGCGCAGGTCCAAGGCGAGGAAGTCTTTCTCCAACATCTGCACGTGGAGTAGATAAGCAGCTAGCTGTGGGTCATTGCAGGAGCATTCACCCTTAACTTGCTTGATAACCAGCTGGGAGTCGCCCTGTGCCAACAACTGGCGAGCGCCCATAGACAGGGCTGTCTGTAGGCCAAAGATGAGTGCTTCATACTCTGCCATGTTTTTGGTTGCCTTGAAATTGAGACGCACCATGTACCCAAACTGCTCCCCCGATGGCATGAGAAGCAGTACGCCGGCACCGGCCCCCTACTTTCGTGAGGAGCCGTCGAAGAAGAGCGTCCAGTGAGGCCCGGTGAAGATCGGAGCTTGGTGCTTTGGTTCACCGTCTTCGTAGCCACCTGGGTCAGCCTTCGTTGGCGTCCACTCAGCCACGAAGTCAGCCAGCGCTTGGCTCTTGACTGCATGGCGAGGAAGGAAGTCCAGCTCAAACTCCGCCAGCTCCGCTGCCCATTTAGCGACATTGCTAGTCGCATGGGGGGCTGTGAAGGATCGCCTTCAACGGATAGGAGGTGACCACCGAGACCCGGTGGGCCTGAAAGTAGTGGCGGAGCTTCCTGGACGCCACGAGCACTGCATACAACAGCTTGTGGACCTCCAGGTACCTTGTCTTGGCGTCATGGAGGACTTCGCTGATGTAGTAGAAAGGCCTCTGGATGGTCCGGACCCTCTTTCTCAGGTCAGAGAGGTCTTCATCCATTGGCTCAGGCTTGCCGAAGGTGAGTGGGTCCAGGGGGGCTTCTAGGAGTTGGGACTCGAAGGCTCCTAAGCCGCCTTGGCCTTCCGGGAGGTCCCGCTGGATCTCCGGGAGGTCCCGTTGGGCCCCCGGGGGGTCCCGTTGGACCTCCGGGAGGTTGTCTTGGAGGTCCGGGGGTCCGCCTTGGACCTCCGGGAGGTTGTCTCGGAGGTCCGGGAGGCCGTCCTGGACCTCCGGGAGGTTGTCTTGGAGGTCCAGGAGGCCGTCTTGGACCTCCGGGGTTTCCTGGCGTCTGTCTCCTGCTACCGAAGCAGGCTGTGATGACGAGGGGTCCGGCCGCTCTGCGACGAGGACCATACTCACCACTTCAGTTGTCGCCGCGATGTAGAGCAACAAATGCTCTCCGGACTCGGGGGCTACCATGATACCTAGGGTCGTCAGAAGTTGCTTCAACTCCTGGAAAGCTTATTCTGCTTCGTCAGTCCACGCAAATGGATTGGATTTGCGTAGGAGCTTAAAGAAGGGGAGCGCTCACTCTGCTAGCCTCGGTATAAACCGACTCAGCGCGGCTAGGCATCCCATGAGTTTCTGGACTTCTTTGACGCGGGCGGGAGGGCGCATCAAGTCGATGGCCTTGATCTTCTCTGGGTTGGCCTCAATTCCTCGGTGTGAGACCAGGAATCCTAAGAGTTTTCCAGAGGATACGCCGAACACAAATTTGTCGGGGTTCAGCTTGGTGCGCGTGGAGCGCAATTTGACAAATACTAAGGCTAGGTTATCTAACAAGGATGAACTCTGCCTGACCTTGACAACGATGGCATCGACATACACCTCAACTAAGTCTCTTATTAACTCTCCAAAGGTTTTGTGCATTGCACGTACAAAGGTGGGGAGAGCATTCTTTAGGCCATAAGGCATAGAGACATAACAATACAGGCCATCTACTGTGATGAAGGAGGTGTGCTCTTCATCTTCTCTAGACATAGGGATCTGATGGAAACCGGAGTAGGCGTCTAGGAAGCACAACATATCGCAGCCTGATGTCGAGTCTACTATTTGATCTATTCTAGGGAGAGGGAATGGATCTTTGGGACATGCCTTATTGAGACTGGTGTAGTCGATGCACATCCGGAGCTTCCCACCGGCCTTCGGGACAACGACGGGGTTCGCCAACCACCGGGGGTGGTGGACTTCCCGTATGAAGCCAGCGTCCAGCAGCTTCTTGATCTCTTCTCGGATGAAGTTCTGCCGCTCGATGGACTGCTTGCGAGGCTTCTGTTGGACTGGCCGGACGTCGGGGAAGATCTTCAAGTGGTGCTCAATCACCTCCCTAGGGATCCCCGGCATCTGCGACGGCTGCCATGCAAACACGTCGACGTTGTGCCGGAGGAAGGTGATGAGCGCGCCTTCGGGTTTGCTATCCAGGCCCACGGCTACCCGGGTGGTCTGGGCAGCGTCGGCGCTGACTTGGACGACCTTCAGGGGGACGTCGCCCTCGTCGAGGGGTTGCACACAGGGTGCAGCGGCAGAGGCACGGTGGCGTGCACTCGGGTGGAGCCGGTCTGGTTCCGCACTGCCAGGGGCTGGTGGTCGTGCTGTCGCAAGTGCCTGGAGTTTTTCCAAGGCCGACACTGCAGCAGTGCGGTCTCCACGAATCCTGAGGATGCCTGTTGGTGTAGGCATCTTCAAGACGAGGTAGCCGTAGTGGGCTGCTGCCATGAACCGGTACAAGGCTGGCCTGCCGATTATGACGTTGAAGGGGAGGTCGATCTCCGCTACGTCGAACAGAATGTACTATGTCCGATAGTTGTCCGGTGCCCCAAAGGTCACCGGAAGGCTGATGTTTCCGTAGGGGACGACTTGTCCCGGCCCTACCCCTGAGAACGGGCTCGACGGGGTGAGCTTGGCCATCGGGATCTGCAGCTTCTGGAAAGCTGCGCGGCTGATGAGGTTCAGCCCAGCTCCGCCATCTACCAAAACGTGGTACATCCTCACGTTGGCGATGGTGGGCGCTACCAAGAGCGGTAGTTGGCCGGCCCTAGCCATGTTCCTGGGGTAGTCGGTGGCATCGAAGCTGATGGGCGTTCCCATCCACTTGAGGTGCGGCACGGCACCTGGGAGTGGAGCCACCGACGCTACTGCTCGGCGCAGAGTCTTAACCGCGCTTCGGGACAAGGGGTCAGCAGACCCGTCGTAGATGACATAGAGCCTCTTTTGACGCTCGTCATCGCTGGAGCTGGAGTCCTCATGGTTGCGCACCGCCTTCACGGCGCGTTGAGGCTCCTAAAACTCCACTCGGTGGTCGACGTTGTCTGGGGCGTCGTCCTTCTGCTTGCCCTCCCTTTGACGGAAGGGTGGGGCATCAGTTCGCAGCTGCTTCCCTTTGCGGAAGCGCTCCGCGAGCTTCTGAATCTTCCGGCACTCGGCAGCAGTATGGCGACTGCTGCCGTACACGAGGCATAGCTCGCCTTGGTCACCATCTGGGGCTGGTGACTGTCGCAGCCTTTTGTCGGGGCGCGGCCCTCGAGCTCCACTGGGCGCCGCTGCTGCAGCAACGGGAGCCGCAGCCGGTGACTTCATCTTGCCACCGCTCCGGTTCTTGGTATTCTTGCTGCCTCCATAGGAAGCAGCGCCAGATCCGGGCTGTCCTCCTGACTCGGAGGCTGGCGGTGAGTGCCAATTCCGCCCTTCTGCTGCCCTAGCGCACTTGTCTGCCAGGCTGAAGAGCTCTGAAACGTTACGAACCTCTCTGGTCGCGAGTTTCTCGAGCATCTTCTTGTCCCGTACACCCTGGCGGAACGCCACCACCACAGAAGCACTTTGGATATGTGGGATGGTGTTCCGTACATGGGAGAATCACTGGATGAAGGAGCGTAGCGATTCTCCAGGTTGTTGTTGGACGGCGTGGAGGTCGAGCTCCGTGCCAGGCCGGGTGTAGGAGCTACCGAAGTTGGCGGTGAACTGCCGGCAGAGCTCTCCCCAGGAGGTTATGGAACCCTGGGGGAGGTTCATGAGCCAAGACCGGGCTGGGCCGGTCAAGGCGACAGGGAAGTAGTTGGCCATGACGGCCTCATTCCCTCCTGTAGCTAGGACGGTGGTGGAGTAGATCTGGAGGAACTCCGCCGGGTTGACGCTGCCGTCGTACTTCTCGGGCAGGTGCGGCCGAAACTTGCGCGGCCACCTTGCGAAGCGAAGGTGGGGCGCTAGGGCCGCACATCTTGCTCCTGTTGCTGTAGGCGTTGGTGCCGCGAACGCTTGGTTCGCTGCTGGCACTGTGTACCCCGGTATGGGCAAGGCTGCGCTATAGACCGGGGGCGCCGTTTGCAGGGCATATGGCTGTGGCATATGCTGCGTGGCGTATGCCTGGGGCAGAGATCGCGTGGTGAAAGTCTGCGCCTTAGGCAGGGTCGAGGCGGACGTCATGCTGTCGCCGGCCTCTTGGCTGCGACGCCTTTCTCGTCGTCGCTCGAGGAATATTCGGGCATCTTGGCCCAAGTGGCATCGTTCCAGCTCTGTCCTCAGGTCCGTCGATGGGAGCCTGGTGGAGCTAGAATCTGCCGTCTGCCCATCAACCGTTGGCGTGCGCGTCAGCGACACGACCGGTTGGCCGGAGCGTCGTCCCCGCCGAAGTCGAGGGTTTGCGGCGGTGACGACAAGACGGTCTACCTCGCAAATCCACTGTTGGGTCGCTGACTGAGGCGCGTCCCCAGAAGGTGGATTGCGCAGTAGCGCTCTTGCTGCAGCTAGCGCGCCCCCGTGGGGGACGCTCAGCGCTGCAGAAGACCTCACACTAGCTGGAGCCTGCGTTGCCGGAGTCGGCGTTGCCGGAGTCGGCTGCTGGCTTCAAGCTTGCGCCGACACACTCCGTCCAGAGTGTGTCGACATGTATTTCCTTGTAAGCTACATATCATACTTTCCCGCACTTGCTGAGTACGAGATGTACTCACCGTTGCATTCCCACATACATATCAGCTTCAGAAGAAGAATACTTCGAGAAACAGGTGGAGTATTAGGCGTCCGCACTAACGTCAACATGGTTGTGGAGTCGGAGTGGAGCCCCATCGTCTTTAGTGATTTTCCGCTGTCGTTTAGAGTCTTCCGCTGCTGAATAAGTTAGACATTCACGATTAAGTCATTGAGTTATTGTAATAAGGTACTTAATTATGAATTCAGTTTGTGATAAAGCTGTGTATGTGTGATGAACATCCTAGGCACACATATGCATTCACTTGGTTCAATTTTTGAAACCGGGCGTCACAATCTCTAACACCCCCCTCAATCACAACTGTAGTAAGTTGAGATTGTGACTGAACTGATGGAAATGCTGCTGAGGTAGAGCTTTCGTGAAAACGTCTGCTAGTTGATCATCGGTAGATATGAATCAAACATCTAGTAGTCTTTTTGATACCTGATTCCGAACAAAGTGGTAATTGACCTCTATGTGTTCCATGCGACCATGGAATATTGGATTCGAAGACAGGTACTTAGCACCCATGTTATCACACCATAGGCGTGCAACAGATGGACATGGGACACTGAGTTCCTTCAAAAGTGTTTGAAGCCACATTATTTCTGCTGTAGCGTTGGCCATTGATTTATACTCAGCATCAATGCTTGATTTGGAGACGGTCGGCTGCTTCTTGGCACACCATGAGATTAAGTTGGAGCCAAGAAACACAACATACCCGCCGGTAGACTTGCGATCATCAGGACAGCCTGCCCAGTCGGATCGGAGAAGCCACTAACAACAAGAGAAGTGGACCGACATATTTTAAGACCCAGGCCTAGTGTAGCTTTCACGTAACTTAGAATTCGCTTGACTGCTGACCAGTGCACGTTTGTAGGCGCACTAAGATACTGGCAAGCTTTGTTGATTGCAAACGCAAGATCAGGGCTGGTATGCGATAAGTACTGAAGAGCATCAACAACGCTCCTATAATTCTTCACATCCTCTGGACCAAGTGGATTACCGTCATGAACTGAAAGTTTTTCTATAGCAGACATAGGTGTTAAGACAGGCTTGCAAGATAGCATTCCAACCTGATGAATTAAATCAGTGGCATATTTCTCTTGGGATAGAAGAAGACCATCAGACAGACGAGTAACTTGAATACCCAAAAAATAATTAAGAGACCCAAGGTCCTTAAGAGCAAAATCAGATCGCAGATTAGCAAGAAGAGCATCAATAGCCGCTAGGGAAGAGCTAGTAATAATTATATCATCCACATAGACCAAGAGATAAATTATAAGGGACCCTTTCTTGTAGATAAATAATGAGATATCTGCTTTAGAGGCAATAAATCCAAGAGCTTGCAACTTGGAACTTTAAACAAGAATACCACGCACGCGGAGCTTGTTTCAGACCATAAAGAGCCTTGTCCAACTTACAGTGAAAGTTGGGATTAGAAGGATCTTCAAACCCAGGAGTTTGTTTTATATAAACATCTTCCTCTAGAACGCTATAAAGAAACATGTTCTGCACATCTAGCTAACGAAGACTCCAGCCCTAAGAAACAGCAACAAAGAGTACCGAGCGAATAGTGGCAAATTCAACAACAGGGCTAAATGCGTCATCATAATCAATACCATAGTGTTGCTTAAAACCCTTGGCAACCAACCGACCTTTATGCCAATAAATAGAGCCATCGACCTTTCGTTTTAGTTTGAAAACCCATTTGCAATCAATGAGATTGTGACCACTGAGAGGAGGAACTAAATGCCACGTATTATTTCGCGTTAGTGCTGAAAATTCAGATTCCATAGCTTGTTTCCAATTTGGATCAGATAAAGCAGCAGAGATATTGGTGGGTTCTTCATAAATAGTAAGATTCCCATAGCGAACAGTGCCATCTTTGTAAATTTTTGGTTCGCTGATGCCTGCTTGGCGCCGGGTACGCGGAGCTGTATTCAATATGGGTCCCGAAGTTGTTGTAGAGGGAGCCAGCGCCACAGGGGCCAGCACAGCCATAGGGTCTGGCTGGACAGATGTTGGCACTGTATTGGAAGGCACGACCTGGCCCTCAGGAGCTGCTGACGATGGTGAGGGCATGTCGTGCGGTGCAGCGGGAGTAAGTGGAGCAGGTGCCTGGGAGGCCTCGGGAGTAATCTGGGTGGTAGGATCAACCCCGGTGTTTGGACTAAGCTGAGGATTGGAGACACCTGAGGTCGTCTGCGGCTGCAAAACATTGTTAGGCAACACGTTTAAGGAATTTAAACAGACAACAGGGGATCATATGCCACATTGGAATCTATAATACCCGAGGATGAGGAATCAGGCACTAGTAGAACGTCAGATGTATATCGTGCACCGGCTGTGGGATTAAGATCAGCAAAAGGGAAGACATTTTCGTCAAACACGACGTTCTGGGAGATATATATCTGACCTTTAGAAATATCTAGACATTTGTAGCCCTATGAAGATTGTTGTAACCAAGAAAGGCACAACGAGTAGATCGGAATTAAAGTATATGGGAGTTGTAGGGGCGAAGATTAGGCCAGCAGGCACATCCAAAAACCCGAAGGTTGGGATAATCTGGTGTGGCTCCTAAAAGGCGATGAAGAGGGGTATCATAGGCTATGCGTTTGGACAGGGTCCGATTTATGAGGTGGGTGACTGTGAGGAAGGCTTGGTCTCAATATTTGAGTGGCATGGAGGCAGTAGCTAGGAGAGCAAGGCCCATCTCAACGATGTGCCGATGTTTTCTTTCTGCAACTCCATTTTGTTGATGTGCATATGGACAAGACACAAAATGGGTAATGCCAATAGTGCGAAAATAGGAATTGAGACGCTCATATTTGCCACCCCAGTCTGTTTGCATGGCTATGATTTTTCAAACATTCGTTCAACAAGGCACTGAAATTCTTTAACGAATTTTAAGACTTCGGATTTGGAACGAAGCAAGTAAATCCAAGTGAACTTACTATAATCATCAATAAAGCTAACATAGTATTTTTTTATTGCCAAAGGAATTGATCGCAGGTCCCCATACATCAGAGAAAACTAGTTGAAGAGGGACAGTAGACTGACGGCTGGATTGGGGATAGGGCAACTAATGAGCCTTGGCTTGGAGACATGCATCACAAACTGACTCTGAAGACGCGAATCTAGAATATGATAAGTTATTACTCTTGATAACACGAAGCACAATATCTTTAGATGGATGACCTAAACGAAGATGCCAACGCTGGGAGGACGAGTTTATTGCTGAGAGAATGAGCTTCTGAACGGTGGGGGAGATCAATTGTAAAGGATGGATGCCTCCTCTACATGGTTCGCGCAGCAGGACCCGCTTCGCTACCTGATCCCTGATCAAGAAAAAATGTGGGTGAAGCTCAATAAAAGTATTGTTATCAAGAGTAAAACGATGAATAGAGACGAGTTGTTTGTGAGCATTTGGAACATGAAGGACTTGGTTTAGATGGAAAGGGCGGGTAGGGTTTAGATGGAATGCGACTGATAATTTGCAGGTAGCTTTTAAAAACCACACAATTGCTATCTTATAATCCACTCGGCTAAAGTTTATTTGTCAATTTGTGTTGCCAAAGTGTGAGTGAACTTAAGTAAAAAATTACAATGATCGTAGGATGAAGATCGTGTAGTCTTGAGTAATTGCTTGTATAATTGCACCTGTAGGGTGATTGGATATCGGTCGTTCTCGTGAAAGACAGGACCCAGTGTCATATGAATATGGCTAGGAGTAGGGGCACCCACCCATCTCACACATGTTGGTGTTTTGCCGATGTTACATGTTGCGCGCGCGACTGGGAGTGTCATGTTGGCCCACCTGCCTCCTCCACGCGCTCCAACCACCGATGATTAGGGTTACTAGGTTGTCGGGGGTGGGTTTGTGGATGAAGGTTTGTCTCTGGTGAGCTTAGAGGTGTGGGCTGAGCAGCGGGACGGAGGAACGCCGTCGGCTGCAGGTGACGAGAGACAACTAGTGAGGTAGTCAGTGGGGGAGCTTGGTTGCTGACGAGTTAGTGTGGCAACCACGTATGTTATCGAAGATGTAGGAGCAGGGCAAACCAGCCAGGACTCAGGCCGGGATGGGGTTGGGGGTGCATAGGTGGGAGTGAGGTGCTCGCCGAGGTTGGAGACGACACCAAACGAGCTAGGGGTGGCGGGATTCCAAGGAGGAAGACAATTGGTTGATGAACATTATTTTTTTCAGGAGTCACTAATTTTAGGTGTCTAAAATTAACATCTCCTTGCAATACGCTCTTAATCATCACATCTAATTCTAACAGTTATAACTTATATAATTTTACAATCAATATAACAATATTTTTTGGTAAATATATAATTCTACAAAAATAAAAAATAACTGAAAACAAACGATAAATTTTAAAATAGATCATACAACTTTGAGTATAAGTTGAAAAAGAAGATGATAATTTTAAACGACTAAAAATTAACATCCTAGTTGTTTTTTTTGTTTTTCGGCTGCAACCAATTTTTGTTTTCTGAAGGACAAAAAATATGCTTACCAGGGTTTCATATACATATATAAGCAGAAGAGAAAAAGCGTGAGAATACACGTGGGACCAGAGCCTCTGTTAGGGGGCGCTAAGAAAATTGGTGAAAAAGATAGCGAGGAGTAAGCGCTAAAATACCCCTTGTTTCCGAGTCAATCACTATTTTAGAACTCAAATCGAGAGGCTTCGATGAAATAGCACTTACGTCGTCGGCTTCGATAAAATAACACTTTTAACGTTGACACACCGTTAAAATAGAATTATAGTTTAATTAACTTTTTTTCACAATTTTCATTTTCTTTTTTAGTCTTAAAGCATCTAAACTGACCATATTACCCCTGATCTAATTTTCCCTTTTCTTTCCTTCCTGTGTTCTCCTCTCGTGAAACAAATCATCCGGTGCCCTAGTAGTCCCAACTGATCCACACAGCCACCGAGTCCCCGCCGTGCCCCCCGTCGATCTTCGAGCCCCCACCGCGGCTTGGCCGCGCCCCCGACGCCCGCCGATTCCCTGCCACCCATCGAGCCCCCGCCTCCTGTGGGGACCACCTCATGGTTCACCCACTCCAGGATCGCAGAGGGTGGTGTCGTGCGATGCGGCACCCAACAGCACATATGAAAAGATTAAAGAACAACATACAAACTTTTATTTGATATAAAACAACGGAAGTCTTTCACAAAATATAATTATACAGCGGAAGTAAATACATAGCTACTCTCTACTCCTATCTACGCAAAAGTGCAGCCATCCAGCCCGGGGACGCTACATACTAGCAACATGGGACCGAAGATCACGGTAGCGTGAAGGGCTCCAGCTCGGCCGTGTACCCCGATGGGGGCATCGCCTCGTCCTCGGACCCCTCCTCATAGCTCTCACCTGCATACAGCTCAAATATTGCAACCGTGAGCACAATAGCTCAGCAAGGCTTAACCGACAACCCTAGGCATGGAACTCTACATGTAAGGCTATGTAAGATAGGAAACAAGACTTTGCAATAAAGACACGCCTGTCGGGTCCCCGCCAGTCCCGATCATGGGGACGGCGACGGGGCACCTCGCCCGGGAATCGCATTGGGTGCTGCCGTGCGATGCGGCACCCAACAGCACACATAATAAAACATCATATTACATAAACCAAGCAGAAGCTTACAAAGTGTAAGTTTTACAAATATTTCTCAAAATAATCTACAGCGGAAGACTGATACACTCGCGTCTCGTAACTATGCTAAGCAATAGAGAAGACGTCCAGCCCGCGGGCCCTTCCCTCTAGCATCACGATGACAACAGCCGCGGCAAGGGTTTCCATGAGTTTGCCACTCGGAGAGTTCCGAGTCTCATCGGACAACCGTACTCAGTAGCATAGTGTTATTACCTGCAAAACAACTTATATAGTATCCGTGAGCATAACGCTCAGCAAGACTTAACCGTCCGCCCTAAGCATGAAACTCTACATGATGGTAAAAACTTAACATAGGATAGTACATTGCATATGAACTCGCCTAAAAATGGGTCCTTACTTTCAAATGTTATTAGCAGCAAATTAAGCATAACCTTGGGCACCTCACATCGGGAGTCCACAATCAAACAAGAAACGCTTTCTCCCGATGTAACTTTCTTATGGTGAAAATGAATCGAATTTGCACTAACCTATTCACAAATCATAACATTACGTTACTAATATTAATTCCAAAACAATGATGATTAATTCTTATCTCAGTGCAGGTTACCTCTACGTCACGACGCAGTGAACAAGCGGTACTCATAACCGCGAGGGACGGTGAATCGACTCGTTATACACCTACAGGGATACCCGAATAGCACGTCACGTACGCCTATACTCGGAGCCGCACACAGCACGCTCCTCTGATGTCGTACGGGACAACCTTTCACCAAACGGCCCAAACGTCGAACCGGTCGCACCGAAACGAGCAGGAGGTTCCCTACACGGAGCATCTCTCTATGCCCGTTAGCAGATTTCCACCTTGCTGCCCTCAGCCTACACCTATAAATCGGTGCGTTATGCCTCGACGCCCGGAGGTATAGGTTACATCGGTTTATCGGGTCCCATATATCCGATATGCCTTCGGTACGTTCAATACTTGTTCAGCAGGGCCGCATACGGATCGGTCCTCAACCGACACGGACAGGTCTAAGCACCCAGGCCCCCATGTCCTGTTGCCCCTACACCCTGCCCGGTCTCATTTCAACTTACTAGCAACCTTTTGAACCAATCCCCTATGCTCCCAATTTCCAATACTCGCGAGTAGTGTCCAGCCACTCGACTTCTACCGAGTCCTACTTAAGCATAGCATATTCTACACGGTGGAAGGACACCTACCTAAATACTCCATAGGTTTTCTGGTCATGCAAGAGTAGTATCAAACATCTAGACTTAATGCACAATTTATCCTAACCGACATATTGTATACAAAATAAAAACTTAGGGGTAGTTAAATGTAAACCGGGGCTTGCCTGTTTTGCAGGGTCTAATAGTATATAGTTCAGTTAGAGTCTTGTCTCCCTTGGGGCTTGATCAACTGGTCCACTTCAGCGAAACCCCTCCGTCGAATTTTTCCATTGGTTGCCTCCGTCGTAAGTCCTATTAATATGTATATGCATATGTTCTTATAATGCAATTTAAAGGGGTAAAGACTCAACTTGTTAATAACAGGGAACTGTGTGGGAGTACTAAGAATGAAGTTTTTGTCCCTGTGGTGCAGAGGAATTAGAGGAAGAACCACATGTCCATAAGAATTTCCATTAACATGTTTTATGGTTCCTAATGGACATGTGACATGAGTTGAAATGGGTTGAAAGGAGCTAAAGGTCCTGATCTCCAATGACTTCACAATTCTTACCTGAAGTCATACATTACACAGAGACTTAGCTTGCCAAATTGCAGCTAATGTGAGTGGAAATCATGTCTTCCATAATTCCCACTATAATTTTCTATGTGTTGCTCATATACATAAGCATGGAGGACAAGAACAGGTAGATCAAAAGTTCAATTTGAGCTGAAACTTTACAAGTGAGTTCCTGGTCACCTGAAAGTGTTCTGGACCAAAATTAAGGACTTTTCATTGTGTAGTTCCTTCAGAATAATTCTATAAGCAATTATGCTACAAGGATTTAATTCTGAAGTAAGGTGCATTTTCATGCCCAATAAGGTGAACTACCATTTCAAGTATGGCTCATAGAGCATGTCTGAATCTTCCTATGATTTTTGGAACTAAGGATTTCCCAGAACTGATTTTTTCAAAGGAAAACCATTTTCTGGAAAAGTTTCTGGAAAATTTGGAGTACAGCAGATTGTACTCTGGAAATTCCTACTCAAATCATCTTCAATTGATCTGAAACTTTGCTGAAAGTCCAATAATATCCTAAAGAATATTCTCGAAAAAATTGAGGAATTTTGGATAAACCAAACTTCTCAATACTTCTTTTACAGAAAAACTTAAAAGAATTATCCAGAATTTAATATTGAATTTCATACAAATTGGGGTTCATATTTGGATAGACCTTTGCAAAAGGAATCCAACCCAATTTGAATCACCTAATTTGAAGTTTCCTACACAAAGTTATGAATTTCCTAAGTTGGAGTTAAAACTGGATTTGTTTTACTATTGGAAAAAGACTTGGGCCCGTATTAAATTGCAGCCAGTGAGATTCCAGCCACACCGGGCCACACCATTTTGGCGCGCAGCCACACTGGATCACCGCACCACAGCTGATCAGTTTTTAAACTCTCGGTCGCTGACACGTGGGGCCCGCCCGGATCATCTTCTTCCTCGGGCCATTTCCATCCCCCGCGCTGTCCTGATGCCGGACCTTCGCCGGAGCTCACCGGGCCGGTGTTTACGGCCATCTCCCGGCCGGAGACTCGCCGCCCGGGGGTTTTCAGGGTCGGGGAGCACGTTGGCGGGGTTGGTGTGGGTGCTAGATCATCGGAAATGTGCCGGCGACGTGCGGCCATCTCGGGAGAAGTCCGGCGCCGTCAACAGGTGTTCCTAGCCCGCCAAACTTGCGAGGAATTGGCTCTACAGCATCCTTGGAGGCTAGGGAAGCTCGGCATAGCCTTGGAATTGCTCGGCAACAGCGGCAAATGGTTCTTCACCGTGCACCCGAGACGCCTTCCAGGTTTGAGCTCGGAAAACTCGGAAATTAGGCTGTCTACATGCGTTTCTAAGCTAGGGTTGTGAAGAACAATTGTTCGCCGACTAGTTTCGGCCCTTTGTGCAAGATCTGGGGAACTAAGAGTGAAGATTGAGATCGAATTTGAGAGTTCATTACCGAAAGGTCAGTTTATGGCCGCCGGAGATCTTTCCTCGAATTCGCGCTCTGTCGTCCATGTCATGGCTTGAGCTCCGAAGGTGAGCATCACCGAGGACCAGCGCATCCGAAAGTGTTCTTGCTCGGGCACGAGAAGCTCTCTGTGGAGCTGTCCACGGGAGACCGATTGCCGGCTTGTGTTAGGTTGCCGTGCGAAAAGCTGTGTTCTCAGTGCAGCGCAGTTCAGCTGTCCCGGTGGCGAGTGGAGAAGGTAGGGGATGACCCCTCAGCGCTGTGGTGCTGCTCGGGGAGCTCGGTGGCCCGAGTTTGGCCGTCTCCCGAAGAAAACCAAAGTGGCGGCGCTGGATGGGAGCTCTGTTCTGTGTGGAAGGGAGAAGGCATCGGTGTCCGGTTTGTGAGCAACAAGAGCCACTTTGGGGGCTGCTGATCACGTTGATCAAGCCACGGAGAAGCTCCAGCTGCTGAAGAGGTGTCCCGATCACCCCTCGGTGTCGCCCGGAGCTCACTCGGCTCGGTTGCTTCGGGCTGATTGCGAGCGAGGGAACCAACACCCAGTCGGCTCGGCTGTGGTCGAGTGGATCGCACCGAGCGAGAGAGGAACAGCGAAGCTGGTCGCCAGCACGAAGAGGAAACGGGGCGTGGCTTCGGGCCTGCATGCGGTGGCGCGCCGGAGAGGGGTCCCGATTGATTCGTTTCTGAACCGAGGACCCGGTTGCTCAGTGTACACAGACAGAGGTGACTTAGGGGGTAAGTTACACTTTTTGCCCAATGACATGTGGGCCCCACTGTCCCCCTTATCCCCTCAATTTTTCTCAAAATTGGAGAATGACTCCCTTCCATTGTGGGAAAGTTTGAACCCGGTCTGAATTTGAAGGTTTGGACAAGTTTCATCCAATTTCACATTTGAATTTAAATTCCTATGCAATTTAAAGTCCATTTAACAAATGGGTAGCAAATCATTTCAAGAATTCATGAAACTTTGTCTACCCACTTATTTAGACCTAAGGAATCCAATTATGAAATATGCTTTTGGTTTTTGGCTGCTGCAAATGAGGTTTTTGTGCACAACAGTTTGCCTTCCTATTTGTTGCCCTCATTTGCAATTTGAATTGAATAATTTGAGTTCCCACTCTGAATTTCCTTCAACCTAGCATATGAAAGCTTACACATGAGTTTTACTTAACTTTGTCCCACAAACACCCTCTTGATCATAGCCTAGAGTGGTGGGACACTCATGTGTGTCATCACATGTGGAAAAAAATTTAAACAAGTCCCAATTTTTACAAACTTTAACCAAAGGGTGTTCCCACTTCAGTTCATTTGTATTCAAAATTTTTTTGGGACCTTTACATTCCTCCCCCCTTAAAAGAATCTCGTCCCGAGATTCCATAAGAAGAACGAGACAGGAGAGGTGATGCCAAGTGGTATGATGATAAAAATCCCGGATCGTTCATGCGGAGGTACTCTTTGCTCTTCACGTTGTGCCTTCCGTGGTAGGATTACTCCACAGCACCTGATACGATCTTAATATCTGACTCCAGGTGTTCCGGATTCTTTTCATCGATAGTCTGAACCGGTCGCTCGTGGGGCACGATCCGGCTCCAACTAGTCGTCTTCTTTAGTGTGGACAGCAACGAAAGACTTGAGGCATTTCCGCAGCCGTGACACCTGACTATGTCATGGACACCCGCAATACATGCCGGTAGTTCCAACCGGTAGTCTACGGGTCCGTACTCCTTGGTGGTAGCCAATGGATCTAAAGCTCGGGGAGCAAAATCCCCCCTTCACATCGAACCGGTGAATGCCTCTCATCGGAGACACACGAAGATACACGCGTTTCCCCGACGTTGAAATGCAACGGCCTACGCCTTCGATCCTCTTAGCTTTTCTGTCGGGATTATCCAGCCTTCCGGTTCACTTCTATTGTCTAAACTCGACCATCTGCTTCGTTGACTAATCAACCTCGAACAGTACCCTTCCGCCGTACTCACACCACTTCAGCGGTGTGCAACACTTCCGACAATGGAGTGCTTCATCTCATGAGGTATGACTATACAGTCTTTAAACCATAGAGTACCCTCACTGTCCTTTATGGTGACGGCATTGAGTGAACGATAATCACACTTAATCTTAGTGTCCCATCGTTCTGCTTAACGAACAGCGCAGAGCAATCCTACGGTGATGAGCTTGGTCGGATAAAGCCATTGCTCACGAATTCCCTTAGTTGCTCCTTCTATTTCGCCAGTTCATCGGGTGCCATCATATACAGCTTCTGTGAAATCGGTGTTGTTTCCGGTGCTCATTCAATCTTGGACTTGACGTCCCAATTGGCCGGTGTGACCGGTACTCATCGGAAACACATCGGATATCCACATACCACCAGAATATCCTCGGGTTTAGTCAGTTCCATGTGATAGGCTTAACTAACCCTCCTTGCTGTAAAGAACAGACCCGGCTGTCCTAACCCAGATTTTAATCCGTTTACTAGCATTTTCATAACTCAAGTTGAATACCAAAGTTAAAGTTAACTTCAGTATATTTCCAACGAGTACTACTACGCCTCAAGATCATTTCTGGATCAAAGGTTGTGATTGCTCAAAGTTGACAGAATTTTCTGGATAAAATTTGCCAACATCTCCTTTGGATGTGGCCGTTTTCATCACAGTTTTACATACAAATGAAGTACCATTCTGAACACACAATGAACTACAAAATTATTGAAAATTTCCTGATCTTTCCAATGGTGTATCCTATGACCCTTAGAAATTTTTTCTACAAACTGTGACGGCTAATTTATAGCGTCATCCAGAGAAGTTTGCAGCTGCTCTGTTTTCTGAACAGTTTGCATTCATCTGGACCTTCAACCAAGTTGGTGTCGGATTTGGCTTTGGAGTTTTACAGCAAAGTTGTAGAGCACTTAATAACCTTTCCAGAGCTGTATCAAACACCTCCATTGGGTCAAGCTAATCAGAGTTACACTCTGTTAAAGCCCAGAAAAATTTCTGTCTGAACAGAGCACTCTGTCTTTGAGATCAAAAGAAGCCTAACCAGTCTCTTCTTTGAAACTTAGTTCAAATGAAGAGCTCAGTAACTAATATGTGTTTCTAACCATCCATTTTTAGTTTGATAGTTAATCATGAATTATTTCTTCATAGGAAAGAAACTATCCAATGTAGTACGGTGTCGATGCACTGTAAGACATATGACAGTATTGTGTTGCCTCACCAAAGAAAAACCTAACCGGATTACACCGGTATATACGTATCCTTAGGTGGCACTAAAACGGTCACTCGCAAACGTGTTCTACCCGTACTAAGGTTTTCGTGGTTAGTACCTACATAAAATACACTCAATCATCAGGTTTGGCTGCACACCGAACCCGGTATCCATACAGTTGGTACACCCGTCCGTCATCACTCGCACAGGTGTTCTCAAGCCAAGCACGCCTTGAGCTATGTGTTCATGTTACTGACCACGTTACGGGGTCTCCCATACTTGCCCAAGCACGCTAGGGAAAAGCGTTGCTCGAATACCCCAAACGACATGAAGAGTCGTAGAGGATACTAAAGCGGGTCGGGTTACCTGCCACCCGTGGGGCTCCACCCTTTAGCTTGTGCGCACTGGTGGACAGCGCATACGTGCACCCCCCAAGACATAGATGTCCCGAGATGCACGATTTTCCGACATAACAAATAGGTTAGCTTGCCACCTTCATAATATGCTAATAGCAGTCCTTATGTGGGCTTAGTACCGTTATCTCACCGTATCCTAAGTTTTTAACGTAATATGATCCTTATTCTGTGCGCTATTACCAATGCGGCTCTGATACCACGATGTCGGGTCCCCGCTAGTCCCGATCACGGGGACGGCGACGGGGCACCTCGCCCGGGAATCGCATTGGGTGGTGCCGTGCGATGCGGCACACCCAACAGCACACATAATAAAACATCATATTACATAAACCAAGCGGAAGCTTACAAAGTGTAAGTTTTACAAATATTTCTCAAATAATCTAAGCGAAAGACTGATACACTCGCGTCTCGTAACTATGCTAAGCAATAGAGAAGACGTCCAGCCCGCGGACCCTTCCCTCTAGCATCACGATGACAACAGCAGCGGCAAGGGTTTCCATGAGTTTGCCACTCGGAGAGTTCCGAGTCTCATCAGACAACCGTACTCAGTAGCATAGTGTTATTATCTGCAAAACAACTTATATAGTATCCGTGAGCATAACGGTCAGCAAGACTTAACCGTCGGCCCTAAGCATGAAACTCTACATGATGGTAAAAACTTAACATAGGATAGTACATTGCATATGAACTCGCCTAAAAATGGGTCCTTACTTTCAAATGTTATTAGCAGCAAATTAAGCATAACCTTGGGCACCTCACATCGGGATTCCACAATCAAACAAGAAACGCTTTCTCCCGATGTAACTTGCTTATGATGAAAATGAATTGAATTTGCACTAACCTATTCACAAATCATAACATTACATTACTAATATTAATTCCAAAACAATGATGATTAATTCTTATCTCAGTGTAGGTTACCTCTACGTCACGACGCTATGAACAAGCGGTACTCATAACCGCGAGGGACGGCGAATCGACTCGTTATACACCTGCAGGGATACCCGAATAGCACGTCATGTATGCCCATACTCGGAGCCGCACACAGCACGCTCCCCTGATGTCGTACGGGACAACCTTTCACCAAACAGCCCAAACGTCGAACCGGTCGCACCGAAACGAGAAGGAGGTTCCCTACACGGAGCATCTCTCTATGCCCGTTAGCAGATTTCCACCTTGCTGCCCTCAGCCTACACCTATAAATCGGTGCGTTATGCCTCGACGCCCAGAGGTATAGGTTACATCGGTTTATCGGGTCCCATATATCCGATATGCCTTCGGTACATTCAATACTTGTTCAGCAGGGCCGCATACGGATCGGTCCTCAACCGACACGGATAGGTCTAAGCACCCAGGCCCCCATGTCCTGTTGCCCCTACACCCTGCCCGGTCTCATTTCAACTTACTAGCAACCTTTTGAACCAATCCCCTATGCTCCCAATTTCCAATACTCGCGAGTAGCGTCCAGCCACTCGACTTCTACCGAGTCCTATTAAGCATGGCATATTCTACATGGTGGAAGGACACCTATCCAAATACTCCATAGGTTTTCTGGTCATGCAAGAGTAGTATCAAACATCTAGACTTAATGCACAATTTATCCTAACCGACGTATTGTATACAAAATAAAAACTTAGGGGTAGTTAAATGCAAACCGGGGCTTGCCTGTTTTGCAGGGTCTAATAGTATATTAGAGTCTTGTCTCCCTTGGGGCTTGATCAACTGGTCCACTTCAGCGAAACCCCTCCGTCGAATTTCTCCCTTGGTTGCCTCCGTCGTAAGTCCTATTAATATGTATATGCATATGTTCTTATAATGCAATTTAAAGAGGTAAAGACTCAACTTGTTAATAACAGGGAACTGTGTGGGAGTACTAAGAATGAAGTTTTTGTCCCTGTGGTGCAGAGGAATTAGAGGAAGAACCACATGTCCATAAGAATTTCCATTAACATGTTTTATGGTTCCTAATGGACATGTGACATGAGTTGAAATGGTTTGAAAGGAGCTAAAGGTCCTGATCTCCAATGACTTCACAATTCTTACCTGAAGTCATACATTACACAGAGACTTAGCTTGCCAAATTGCAGCTAATGTGAGTGGAAATCATGTCTTCCATAATTCCCACTATAATTTTCTATGTGTTGCTCATATACATAAGCATGGAGGACAAGAACAGGTAGATCAAAAGTTTAATTTGAGCTGAAACTTTACAGGTGAGTTCCTGGTCACCTGAAAGTGTTCTGTACCAAAATTAAGGACTTTTCATTGTGTAGTTCCTTCAGAATAATTCTATAAGCAATTATGCTACAAGGATTTAATTCTGAAGTAAGGTGCATTTTCATGCCCAATAAGGTGAACTACCATTTCAAGTATGGCTCATAGAGCATGTCTGAATCTTCCTATGATTTTTGGAACTAAGGATTTCCCAGAACTGATTTTTTCAAAGGAAAGCCATTTTCTGGAAAAGTTTCTGGAAAATTTGGAGCACAGCAGATTGTACTCTGGAAATTCCTACTCAAATCATCTTCAATTGATCTGAAACTTTGCTGAAGGTCCAATAATATCCTAAAGAATATTCTCGAAAAAATTGAGGAATTTTGGATAAACCAAACCCTCTCAATAATTCTTTTACAGAAAAACTTAAAAAAATTATCCAGAATTTAATATTGAATTTCATACGAATTGGGGTTCATATTTGGATAGACCTTTGCAAAAGGAATCCAACCCAATTTGAATCACCTAATTTGAAGTTTCCTACACAAAGTTATGAATTTCCTAAATTGGAGTTAAAACTGGATTTGTTTTACTATTGGAAAAAGACTTGGGCCCACGTTTTAAATTGCAGCCAGTGAGATTCCAGCCACACCGGGCCACACCATTTTGGCGCGCAGCCACACTGGATCACCGCGCCACAGCTGATCAGTTTTTAAACTCTCGGTCGCTGACACGTGGGGCCCGCCCGGATCATCTTCTTCCTCGGGCCATTTCCCTCCCCCGCGCTGTCCCGATGACGGACCTTCACCGGAGCTCACCGGGCTGGTGTTTACGGCCATCTCCCGGCCAGAGACTCGCCGCCCGGGGGTTTTCAGGGTCGGGGAGCACGTTGGCGGGGTTGGCGTGGGTGCTAGATCATCGGAAATGTGCCAGCGACGTGCGGCCATCTCGGGAGAAGTCCGGCTCCGTCGACAGGTGTTCCTAGCCCGCCAAACTTGCAAGGAATTGGCTCTACAGCATCCTTGGAGGCTAGGGAAGCTCGGCATAGCCTTGGAATTGCTCTGCAACAGCGGCAAATGGTTCTTCACCGTGCACCCGAGACGCCTTCCAGGTTTGAGCTCGGAAAACTCGGAAATTAGGCGGTCTATATGCGTTTCTAAGCTAAGGTTGTGAAGAACAATTGTCCGCCGACTAGTTTCGGCCCTTTGTGCAAGATCTGGGGAACTAAGAGTGAAGATTGAGATCGAATTTGAGAGTTCATTACCGGAAGGTCAGTTTATGGCCGCCGGAGATCTTTCCTCGAATTCGCGCTCTGTCGTCCATGTCATGGCTTGAGCTCCGGAGATGAGCATCACCGAGGACCAGCGCATCCGAAAGTGTTCTTGCTCGGGCACGAGAAGCTCTCTGTGGAGCTGTCCACGGGAGACCGATTGCCGGCTTGTGTTTGGTTGCCGCGCGAAAAGCTGCGTTCTCAGTGCAGCGCAGTTCGGCTGTCCCGGTGGCGAGTGGAGAAGGTAGGGGATGACCCCTCAGCGCTGCGGTGCAGATCGGGGAGCTCGGTGGCCCGAGTTTGGCCGTCTCCCGAAGAAAACCAAAGTGGCGGCGCCGGAGGGGAGCTCTGTTCTGTGTGGAAGGGAGAAGGCATCGGTGTCCGGTTTGTGAGCAACAAGAGCCACGTTGGGGGCTGCTGATCACGTTGAGCAAGCCACGGAGAAGCTCCAGCTGCTGAAGAGGTGTCCCGATCACCCCTCGGTGTCGCTCGGAGCTCACTCGGCTCGGTTGCTTCGGGCTGGTTGCGAGCGAGGGAACCAGCACCCGGTCGGCTCGGCTGTGGTCGAGTGGATCGCACCGAGCGAGGGAGGAACAGCGAAGCTGGTCGCCAGCACGAAGAGGAGACGGGGCGTGGCTTTGGGGCTGCATGCGGTGGCGCGCCGGAGAGGGGTCCCGATTGATTCGTTTGTGAACCGAGGACCCGGTTGCTCAGTGTACACAGACAGAGGTGACTTAGGGGGTAAGTTACACTTTTTGCCCAATGACATGTGGGCCCCACTGTCCCCCGTATCCCCTCAATTTTTCTCAAAATTGGAGAATGACTCCCTTCCATTGTGGGAAAGTTTGAACCCGGTCTGAATTTGAAGGTTTGGACAAGTTTCATCCAATTTCACATTTAAATTCCTATGCAATTTAAAGTCCATTTAACAAATGGGTAGCAAATCATTTCAAGAATTCATGAAACTTTGTCTACCCACTTATTTAGACCTAAGGAATCCAATTATGAAATATGCTTTTGGTTTTTGGCTGCTGCAAATGAGGTTTTTGTGCACAACAGTTTGCCTTCCTATTTGTTGCCCTCATTTGCAATTTGAATTGAATAATTTGAGTTCCCACTCTGAATTTCCTTCAACCTAGCATATGAGAGCTTACACATGAGTTTTACTTAACTTTGTCCCACAAACACCCTCTTGATCATAGCCTAGAGTGGTGGGATACTCATGTGTGTCATCACATGTGGAAAAAAATTTAAACAAGTCCCAATTTTTACAAACTTGAACCAAAGGGTGTTCCCACTTCAGTTCATTTGTATTCAAAAAAATTTTGGGACCTTTACAACGCCTACATGTTGATCCTTACTTTCAGTTTTATAGCAACAGTTTAATGAGCCTTAGGCAGCCCTCACATCAGAAGTCCACAATCAAACAAGAAACGCTTTCCTCCGATGTGGTGATGCCCAAAGTGGAAGATAAACTTAATTAGCTCTACATCTACAACAAACATGGTTTCCAAAACATTAATAATTCAACACAGCATATTATCATTCATCTGGCTTATTGCTCTTTTTCTTACTACGTCACAGAACAGTGAACAAGCGGTACTCAAATAACCGCGAGGGACGGTGATTGCAATCAGGAGACACCCAGACAACACGCCACATACACCCACTTTCAGAAGTGTGATTTCACACCCCTTCCTACTCTGTTGTATGCGACAACCTTTCAAAGGCAACCCAAACCGAATCGGTCCATCCGTAACGGGCAGGAGGTCCTCGCGTGGAGCGTGACTGTGCCCACCGGCAGATTTACACCTTGCTACCCTCAACCCACTCTAATTTACGGTTGGGTAAGCCTCGGCACCCAGGTTAACCAATTACATCGGTTTCCTGCTTATGTCAGTATGCCATCCGGTAATGTTCGATACTTGTTCAGCAGGCCCGCACACAACTCAGTCCTCAATCGACACCAACAGGGCTACGCACGTGAGACCTCTGCTCACTGCTTCCTCCCCCCTGTTGGGTCTCATTTTCACCACTCTTAAGCCATTTTATATTCTGACCAAACCGTGTGATAAAGCCTTACCTCGCGAGTAGATTCCAACTACTCGACTTCTACCGAGATCCTAAGCATATTAGCATGGCATTCTCTACTCATCGAGTCTATAAGATACCCAACCCTCCATATGATTCAAAAGGTTATGCAAGTGGGGTTTCAATCACCCTAACTCTAATGCAAACATTCACCCTATACATAAGTGATACAAATAAAGAATTTGCAAAAGTACTTAAATGCAAACCGGGGCTTGCCTGGTTGCGAGTTAAATGGGAAGTCAGCTTTTGATGGGAGGACGTCCAAGGGCTCCGGTGTGTCCTCAACTTCGGTCACTATTATGAAATGTAGCAAAATACATGTACAAGTATTAAGGACTTTAAGAAGTAAACTTCTATTCATAGCTACTTATTTTAGGATCCTTAATTGGCTTTGGGATTTTTACAATGGAGACTAGACTCTTTAAGGATGATCTGAGCAAAATTTGGAGAAATGTCATTGCACAATGTAGTTTTCAAAATTCCTACAAGTACAATGCTTCTCTGAAATTTGAGCCTAAATCAGGAGCTTTGACATGACTAACAGTGGAAGAACTGATGAGGGTAAGTCTCCATGGTTCTAACAAAATTTGTTTTACCATTTTTGGAGCTACCAATAGAGAGATATGAATTTTTGAAGTTGGGTAGAAATTCTGAAAAAGTTTTTGTTTAAATTTGAATTTCCAAATAAAGGCTGAACTTTGGAAGGCAATTTAGCCTAGCAAATGAACTCCAATGAAGCTCAAATTTTTACTGGAGATCAGTTACTATGAAAAGGATTTGCTACCCAAATTTGGGAATATTTCATAAAGAATTGCTCCTACAATAAATCTCCAAAGGATTTACTAAAAACAATTCTACAGAAATTTTTGGGCATTTTCAAAGCAAGCAATTTATTTCTCTGTGAAGTACTCCTCATAAGAGTACATTAGAGAATCATTAGAGAGCTCAAACTAAAGTTAGAAAGTTAGAATCGTGAGAGGAAGTAGTCATAGGTATGGCTGAAAAAGGAAGATCAGACTTGTCCGGACTACGGGCCGGACTAGTCTGTTCTGACCCGGACTACTCCGTTTTAGACCGGACAAGAAGTCTTTGAGTGAGTTCGGACTTGTCCGTTCTAGTTCGTACTAGTTCGTTGTTGAGTGAGTCTGAGCCGTTATGAGACTAAGTCTCAGAGGGCCGAACTAGTCCGCCCGTGTGGCCGGACTAGTCCGTGAAGCGGACTAAGCCGTTTGGGTCCGGAAAAGGAGTCTCTGAGTGACTTCGGACTAGTCCGCTCCACAGGCCGGACTAGTCCGGTCCCTTCAGACTAGTTCGGTTTAGGACGGGACAGAGGTTCCTGTGTGAGCTCGGACTAGTCCGGTGTTGGCAAGACTAGTCCGAAGTCCTAGATTAGAGAGTTTTCTAGACTAAGTCTGGTAAGACCGGACTAGTCCGCCCTTGGGGCTGGACTAGTCCGCCCCTACCAGACTAGTCCGTTCTCATACGGAACAAAGGTTCCTGACTGAGATCGGACTAGTCCGCTCTTGACCGGACTAGTCCGGGATTTTATGACTGTTTCAATCCAACGGTCACGAGACTTTAGTTGGTAGCCTTATGACGTTGTAGGATCGAAATACACATGTAAAGCTACCAGAGGGGGTGGGGGTGAATGGTAGATAAAAACTTTTCAGCGGAAGCAACAAAACACCTCTCAGTAGGAAACTGATCTGTTAAAGAAATCGTGTGTGGGACTAATATAAACGTGTTCAACTGTGACAAAACTAGTACAGATTACAGAGAATCAAGTCACGAAGACGTCACAACAAGAATCATGAAAATCCATTGAGAGAAACTCAAGTTACGATCGAAAGACCGAACAAAGGTCAATCTGTCCTACGCGAGAAAAACAGTTCTGGAATACTGCAAAGAAACTCGTGTAAATCAGAAACCACAAATTCAATAACCGTGAAAAATAACATCAATTGGATCTGTAAAACTCGAGTTATGATAAAACCACCGAAGCAAGGTAGTGCTGAACAGAAACTCGACGAGAAAAACTTGTCTGAAACAAGTCGGATGAACAAGGCACAAAAGTTCCTTTAGAATACGAATTTTATTTATCAAAACACAAGAGGAACAGCCCCAAAGCCGTGCTCCACGAGCTCTGGCCTCCCTTGCTTATATAACCAGCCCAAAGGCCAAGTCAACTCAAACTAGGACTCCTACTCCTACTTGGATTCAAACTGTAACTTTCTAATACTGCTTAGGACTCTTCTATACGCAGATAGAAGCAATCTTAAGACTTCCAAACACCTTAGGAACGTATCCCACATTTCTAAAATAACTAAATTTCGTGACCCACACGAAATCCTATCATAATCAACTCAAAACTTTCCATATTTGAGTCAAACACGACTCAGTCGCAGCCTGAGTCCATAACCTAGTCGGTTGGACCTTTCCGACCAATTCTTTACGCCCACATCTCTTCATCACACCTTGGAACCATGCAGCCACGTCCATGCACTCCTTGCACACGTGCAAACATCTTCCAACAACGTCCAAGATATCTTCATATGCATTGTTCTTGATTCAAACATATTGCGCAACCTCTCGATCAACTCAACCACAATTCCTCCCGAACTTGGTTGTTGAACCTCATCTTCTCCCTAAGACTAGTTCAATGCATCCCGTCACCAGCCATGTATCGAACTCAAGTAACACCTGCACATGAATAAACAACCAATACTTCCGAGCACAAGTCCTCGACTTGACTCTCGTTAGTTCCGAAACTAATACATCTTACGTGAGCACCTCACATAAGCATGTTGTAAACCATAGCAAAATGATATCAGCCATAATCACCAAAACACACCAAAAACTTAGTAAAATAATACTAAGCAAACTTTCCATAAGAGTAAAGCAAGTTCGAAACATTGCAAGTCAAAAGCAGAACCATTGCAATCAAGCTCCGAACCTTACCAAAGGTAACCGGACCTTGAACCGGAGCTTACCAAAGCTAGTCGGACCTAGCGCCGGAGCTTACTAAAGCTTAGTCGGACCTAGCGCCGAAGCTTACTAAAGCTTAGTCGGACCTAGCACGGAACTTACCAAAGCTAGTCGGACCTAGCACCAGAGCTAGCAAAAACAAGTCGGACCTAGCCAAAATAAGTCAGACCTAGACAAAGCAAGTCGGACCTTACGTCGGACCTTTCCGGAGCTACCCAAAACAAGTCGGACCTATCGTCGGACCTTGCAGGAGCTCGGACATAGAGTCAGACCTTGTTAAAAAGGTGTTTTGGTAGTATTCGAAACTTTTATCGTCAAAGGCAATGTATTCAGCACACATAGGTCTCACAGACGTAAGTGGTCCCTCAAAAACGGACTAGTCCGGAGTCTGGACCGGACTAGTCCGGCCTTTAGTAGGTAACGTCTAGATGTCGGGATTTCTATAAAAGGAGACCCCCAGCTGAGGATTGAATAGACAGAAAACTAAGTGTTAAAAACTCATTCCTAGAGCTCTTCTAAGCCTCTTTCCTCACCTTCTAGACCCCTAAGATTGGATCTTAAGGAGTTTGTGGTTTTGTGAGAAGAAAGGTGTGGTGATCGACGTTTGAGCTCTCGGTTTGACTCTCTTGCATTCTAGTTGTTAATTTGAGTTCTTGCCTGAAGTATTTTGATTCCTAGAACTGCTAGATTGTTGTAGGGAGCCTCAAGTTGTGAGTAGCCCCTAAGAGCATTGTATTCACATTTGATTGATAGTGAAAGGGCTCGGGCTTGATCTTGGTGATCGCTCGGTGAGGGAAGGGTTGGAAAAGACCCGGTCCTTGGTGGACTCCTCAACGAGTCAAGTTGTGAGTAGCCCCTAAGAGCATTGTATTCACATTTGATTGATAGTGAAAGAGCCCGGGCTTGATCTTGGTGATCGCTCGGTGAGGGAAGGGTTGGAAAAGACCCGGTCCTTGGTGGACTCCTCAACGAGGACGTAGATTCCACTGTGGAATCGAACCTCGGGATAAATTGTGTCTCTTGGTTCCTTTACCTTCTCGCTCGCTCACTAGAATTATTTGTTAAGCTTTCATCTTGTTAACACTTGTGACTTGTTCCACTATCTTGCAATCTAATCATTCATAACTAATTAGTGAAATTGTTTGACTACTATATATCTTCCACTTAAACAAACTTAAAAGGAAAACCTAAAACACAATTTTATACCTAGACCGGACTAGTCCGCCCTCAGACTGCACAAGTTTGGCCTCCTTCAAGTTTAATCCGTTGTTTGCAATAGTTTCAGGTTTTATTAGCCTATTCACCCCCCCCCTCTAAGCAACTTTCAATTGGTATCAGAGTCTAACTCTCCATAAAAGCTTAATCGCTTGGAGAGGAGATTAGGAGACAAAGATGAAGAAGAAAGACATCAAGCTTGATGGGTCAAAGCAACCATGAAGAAGAGAGTATATCCTCAATCTCAAAATGTTGCAGTTGTTCAACAAGCAAGAGCTTCTTACCCAACAGCAATAATATTAAGTGCAGCAACCACACTTGCCTTATGGCAACGGAGATGAAGCACAAGGTAAAACTCTCCTAGATTTGTAAGTAGTGATGATGACACTGATAGTGATAGCGATAGTGAGAATGATAATAAAATTAAAGACTTTCTCAAAGGCCTAAGTAAAAATTCAATAGTTAAGATTGAAAAGCTTATAGAGAAATTGGTTGAAAGGGAGGAGCTTATCGAGAAACAAGAAGACATGCTCATTTATGAGAAGGAGAGAAATCTTGAACTTGAGAAGCTCCTAGAATTAGAAAAGGAGAAGAATAAGAATCTAGAATTTGAACATGCTACATGCAAGGAGGCTCTCACAAGTCTCGAGAGTTCAAATGTTGCTCTTCAAGAAAAATGTGATGACATGAAGAAGGCTCACAAAACTATTAAAGTGCAATTTGACACTCTTAAGTCTAGCACATCTCACTCCAATAGTTCTCCTAAATCGACCAATGGGTGTATGAGTGAAAGATGAGCTAAGTGCTAAAACATTGATGTTGATCTTGTGCCTTGATTATTGACTTAAAAGAACAACATAGGAAAGCAAAATGTCAAACTCAACATGAGAGGATAGTCCTTGATGAGAAGAAGATTAAGTATGAAACAAATGTACTTGAACACTAAGTCTTCTCTATTTAAGGATGACGTTAGCTGCGTTAGAGGTGGCAAGAAAAATGATAGAGTCACCAAAAACATCAAGGAGGGTTTCTATAAAATTAAGAACAACAGTGATCATTCTTCATTTATGTGTGCCCTTGCTCATCATAGACTTACCATGACTTATCATGATTTTGATACCACTTATGTCTTATTGAAAGATAAGTATGGTAGGGTTGTGGCTAAATGTGTTGGACCACATCCCAAGAATCCTAAAACTTGTATGTGGGTGCCTAAATCTCTTGTTGCTAATGTCAAAGGACCCAAACAAATTTGGGTACCAAAAGGCAAGACTTAAATTGTTTTGCAGGCCTACTCCTCCGGTGGCACTAAATGGGTGCTAGATAGTGGGTGCACTAACCATATGACCGGAGAGAGAAAGATGTCCGTCGAGTATGAAGAAAATGATGATCCAAGTGAAGGCATCTACTTCGGCGACAACAGCCAAGGAAGGGTGCTCGGTATTGGTAAAATTGCAATCTCTTCTCAACATTACCTTTCTCATGTTCTACATGTTGAATCACTAGATTATAACCTATTGTCCATATCTCAATTATGTGAGAAAGGTTATAATTGCTTGTTTACTAACGAGGGTGTGACCCTCTTTAGAAGAAGTGATAACTCGATTGCCTTTAAGGGTGTGTTAAAGGGAAAACTTTACTTAGTGGACTTTTCCAAAAATAAAGCTCAACTTGACACATGCTTAATAGCAAAAACCAACATGGGATGGTTGTGGCATAGGAGACTAGCCCATGTTGGAATGAGGAACTTATAAAAACGTCTAAGTGAGATCACATCCGTGGATTAAAAGATGTTGTTTTTGAAAAAGATAGGCCATGTAGCGCGTGTCAAGCAGGAAAAAAAATTGGAGCAGCTCATCCCGCCAAGAATGTGATGACAACAACAAGACCATTGGAGATGCTCCACATGGACCTTTTTGACCCCGTCACCTATATAAGCATCGGCGGTGACAAATATGGTTTAGTAATTGTTGATGACTATTCTCGTTTTACTTGGGTATTTTTCTTGCATGATAAGGGAGAAAACTCAAAATGTCCTCAAGAAGTTTTTGAGGAGAGCTCAAAACGAGTTTTCTTCAAGAATCAAGAAGATAAGAAGTGACAACGGCTCTGAATTCAAGAACATTCAAGTAGACATCAAGCATGAGTTCTCGGCCCCCTACTCTCTCGAACAAAATGGGGTGACTGAAAGGAAGAACCGAACACTCATAGAGATGGCAAGAACCATGCTTGATGAGTACAAGACCTCGGATCGATTTTGGGAGGAAGCGGTCAACACCGCCTGTCATGCCACAAACCGCCTCTACCTCCATCGACTTTTGAAGAAAACCCCATACGAGCTCCTAACCGGTAACAAACCCAACATCTCTTACTTTTGAGTTTTTGGAAGTAAATACTACATTCTCAACAAGAAGCCTAGGACTTCGAAGTTTGCTTCGAAATCCGATTAAGGTTTCCTACTTGGTTATGACTCAAACACCTACGCCTATCGTGTTTTCAACAAGACCTCCGGTTGTGTTGAAATAGCACGTGACGTGGTGTTTGATGAAAGTAGTGGCTCCCAAGTGGAGCAAGTTGATCAATGTGTGCTAGATGAAGAAGAAGCACCATGTAAAGCACTAAGAAGAATGGGGCTTGGAGAAGTCTGTCCCC